>JAIUCV010000001.1:52029199-54691957 GCA_026724425.1 Erythrophleum ivorense | reverse complement strand
AAGTCTTAATTATTGTTACTAAGAAAAAAGTTAAAAAAAAAAAATTATATATAATATTTATTTTATCTTTATAAATATTATTTAATTATTACTTAGTACTATTATTAATTATTATTTAATTATTAAAAATAAAAATATTAAAATTATTTTTATCTCTAAAATTATTTTTTATTTTTATTTTTATACTTATATTTTATATGAATCTTTAGATGTTTGTTATTTGATTTTGTTAATAACATTGAATATATAAAAAATTTAACCATATAATATTGAATTATTAAAGAAATGACGTAGTAAGATTTGTATTAAAAAAAAATCTAATAACAGCATTTTTTTAATAAAATTGAATATATAAAAATTTAATCATATAATATTAAATTATAAAAAAAATGCACGTATTAAGCTTTTTATTAAAAAAATCTAATAACAGCATTTTAAAAAATATATAAAGTTTTATCCATTTTAAATGGCCCCTAGCCGTCTATAATTATATGGAATAAACACTAATTATTGTAAAGCTTAACTGTGCGAACATCCAATGTATCTGACGATAGTTTCTTCCTGGTCTTCCACCAAGTCCTAACAATTAAAAAAATTTAAAAAAGAAAGAAAGAAATAGTTTCACCCCATGAATCTTTCCCTTTTCAGCCCTGGGACAAGAATTCTGAAAGTACTTGGGAAATTCTTCGAACAAGTTGGTCATTTCTGACGATTTTAGTCGTCGCTAAGAACAAAACAAGAATTCTTGGAAAACTAGAACCGGATTCACAACTGAAAGTTGCAGTTACGAAACGACAATAATGGCAAACTAAAGTTCACATATGGATTTTTTCCATTGTCGTTTTCATTTGGTCTAATATAAAGGCTTCTGTTCAGCAGATAACCAGAAAATTATTGCTACATATAGAGACTACCGAGAAAAAAGAAATTAATAGAAATCCTAGGATAACGGAAGCAATTCGAGTTGCAGAATTTGGAGGAGAAAAGAGTTAGAAATTATACTGTGTACAACCATAAGTAAATTGCAAACCCAAGCGCCTCTACGGATTGGTAGAGGCATTCAGTGGCTTGTTGGTCATCATCTTCTTGAACTCCTCGAAGTTGACGGAGCCATCGCCGTCGGCATCGACGGATTTGATCATGTTTTGACATTCCTTCACGGAGCACTTCAATCCCAAACGGTTCAACACCCGGTGGAGCTCGGTGGTGCAGATGAGGCCATTCTTGTCCTGATCGTAGAGGTTGAAGGCCTCGCGGAGCTCCGCGGAGCCGCCGCTCGCGGTGTTGGAGCGGCAGAATTCGGCAAACTCCGAGAAGTTGATGAAGCCGTCTTTGTCTTTGTCGAACTCTTTCATGGCAAGCTTGATCTGCGATTCGGAAACGCTTGACCCCAGGGTTTTGAGAACGTTCTCAAGCTCGGAGACGGAGATCTTGCCGTCGCCGTTGACGTCGAAGCGGCTGAAGACTCTCTTGAGTTCCTCCGTGTCTTCGAGGCACACTGAGGGTTCCGTGATAGCCTTAGAGATAGCGTTAGTGGCTGGGCTTGGGTTCATCGCCATTGTTAAGTCCCTCTGCTTCTGATTTTCTGAGAGCGTGTGGTCAACGATGAATGGTTGTGAGTGGAGAGGGAGTAGAAAAGCGAGACGTGCGTTGGATTTTATACTTGAATCTTTGCTCGTGTCCGCAGAGGATCTCCCTGGGGCCCCCACTAGGACGCGTGGTTTATTTTAATTGCGAATTCTAGAGTGCCACGTCAGATATAGGATAAAGGGTGACTGAAAAATTGAAAACAAAAAAATTCTTTTTTTTTTACAGTAAAAAAGTTTGTGGTGCAATCACCTTAAAAAAAAAAAATTATGCTCAGGTGAATACTCAAACGGTGGAATCACAAAATGGATGATTGTGGTGCAATTACATGTAGACTGAAAAAATGGGCTTTTTGATCCGTTCAATTTTTCAAGAAAAGTATTTTGTTAAATTTTTGAAGGTAAAATTTTGTTGCTCCAAATAGATTTGGAAAAGTCAGATTCATAGGATCTGACTTTCTCATTTTTTATTTTTTTATAAAATTATGATTAAAGTTATATTTTTATATCCTAAAATTTTAAAAAAATTAACAAAAATTATATTTTTGTGCCCTTTATTTAATTGGCTGTAGAAATAGTAGAAATACTTTAAAAAATTTCTTATTTGATAAGTTTTATGTATTAGATACATGATGTGTTGAAAAATAAAAAATAAATTTTTAATATAATACAATAGAAGAAAATGCAAAACAATAAATATAATGGGCGCTTCATAATGGTATTGAAAAATAAAGGGAGTTTTGATAATATAAAAATCTTATGTGGGGCTGACATGTAAGTTTGATAAGGTAAAAGAGAATTTTGAATAATTTTACCCAACATTATGTGGCATTGACATAACACTGCGTCCGGCTGAGGTGTCATTATGATTGGTCCATGTTTGATTGCACCACTGTCACGGATTTTATGATTGCACCGAAGAATTTACCTCAAGTCTAGTTTATGATCAAAAGATAAAATAGTTAAACTAGTCAATAAAGAAGAAAATACTCAACTGAAAAGGGATAGCGGAAGGAAAATGAAGCTTTATTCAAATTTTATAATAAATAATATAATTATAAATGTCTAGAACTTCCAAAGAATAACTTTTTAAAATCCCTTAATAGCATATTGTATAATTATGTAAATTAATTTTTTTATTTATATTATTATAATTCATAAGTTTATTTTTATAGTTCAAAGCCTACAACCAAAGGTTATGTACTAAATATGGTTCATCCCAAGTGAATGAAAATTATTTTATTTGTTCTCCTTTCAATTTTCTTTCTTGCTTTTCTTATATATTTCTTATATTTTTATTAGTTTTACAATACATTATCAACATAAGTATCTAGCAAATTTGTGTAAGGCATCAATTTTTAAAGTTTGTTGTTTATCACATAAAGATATAAAAAACTTTTTTTCTTACTTTATATTATTTATAGATTTAGTATTTTATATTATCTATAAATTCAAGACTTATATTCATAATATAATTATTAATTTGATAATAGCAAATGTCTTGAAAACCAAAAGACTAAATATGATTAGATGACTAGTAGCCACATTACTTTTAGTTTTGGTCATTTTATAACCAATAATTTTATCATTTCAATAAATAGTGCATATACCTAGAAATATTTATGGCATACTTCGATAAATTGATGATTATTAAAGAATTTTTTACTATAACCCCAAAGGCTAATAGTTTATGGATTCAATGCCACCAAAAAGCTTTGAAAATTTTCTAAATTTAACATGTTTATAAACAAGTTAATGACCACTTATAACCCATGTGCAAATTAGACATTAAATGTCAATAATAATTAACCAAGATTATTGAAATAAAATTATGAGTTATGGCTACAATATGGCTAGAAGCTATATAGACAAATGGTTATTAATTTTTTTTAAGTAAGAAAAAGGCAAAAATAGCCATAAAGCTTTGAAGGTTATAAGACATTGAATGGTTATATTGTTTATTGTGATAATTTATTTGTAAATTTTTAAAACTTAAGAAAGAAAATCAACCTCAATATATATATATATATATAACTAGTAACCTTCATTATGATGTAAAACAAAACAAAATACATTCATATATACTTTAATTTGTATTCTTTACCTACAATCTTATTTTCATGTAATACTTGAATTAAGAAAGTAATATATTTTCAAGAATTTATCATGCTTAATTTTCTTATAAGAAGACACTTATATAAGTATTTAATGTTGAATTCATTTTATTGTTATTAATCTTGAAAATACATTAAAGGAAGAAAATCAAGTGTTCTTGCAAAATATGTAAAGTGTTTATTTATATTTCTAGTCAATTTTCATGAAAAATTAAATAAAAAATATTCTACAAATGGACTTGCAATTCTTGTAAAAATTTAAAGGGAGAATGTAAACACCAAAAGTGATGATTTTTCCAAATAAAAGATATTATGAAAGTATGTACAAGAGAAATTTAATTATTCCATGTTTTATATTTTAAAGATGCTTTTATAGTAATAATATTAAAGTAGTCAATACTATTGAGTAGTAAAAGTGAATAGTAATAATATATATGAAAATATAATAGAATTTGTGTTGGTTCTTGAATAACTATACATAATAGAATATTGTTTAATTCATGGAGAACTAATATGGATATTTTCTGTTTTATAGTTGGACACAAGATCCCTAATGATGACATGTGTCTCGCAAATAGTACTTAAAAATGAAGAATATTGTTCTCATTTGATAATAAATGATGTCAATGCCAATACTATATAGGTAATATATAATTAATAAAGGCTCTAAAAGAGCTTCTACAATATAATTTAGGAGGATGAGCTTTATTATTGATAATATATTATTTTTACTAAGTCTCAAAGAAATTTATTATGTTTCAAAGAAATCCACACAATGGATACTATATTGAGACTGCAAATAAGAAAAATAATAAAAATTTAATTATTACAACTATTGTTTCAAGAAAGAAATGTATATTGAAAAATTTACTAGCATTATCTTTTGATTTGTACCATATTATTATTAGTATAATTAAAATATATGTTACTGTAAATTAGAAGTTTACTAATCTAAATACATTTATTGTTTAATATGATTAGTTAGGCCATCTTGAATCAATTATGATACAAAAAATTATTGAAAATTCATATAGAATCCATTGAAGAAGCAAAAAATTCTTTAATTAATAATTTTTTTCATTTATTACTTGTTCTTAGGGTCAATTAATTACTAGACCCTTATAAGTTAAAGTTAGGATTTGATCCTTACATTTTTAGAATGTATCCAAGGTAATATAAATAGGCTCATTCATGTACTATGTGGACCATATTAATATTTTATGAATTTGATATATACATATAGAAGATGGTTACGTGTATGTTTATTATCAAATCGCAACATGATGTTTGTGAAATTACTTATTCAATTAATTAGATTAAGAGCACAATCTTCAGATTATACAATCAAGACAATGTGCCTTCATAATGCTAGTGAGTTTACATTTTAGGCTTTTAATGACTATTGTATTTTATTGGAATAACAATTAAGAAATGTATTGCTCTTTTTCATACAAAATAGTTTAGCAAAATTATTTTTTAAACACATCTAATTAGTAGCTAAACTAATACTGATGAGAAAAATTCCCATTTCAACATGGGGATATGCAATTTATTTCACTTGGTTTTTCTTAATAAGGATTTAACGAAGCATATTATTTTTTAATAGATATCCAAGGGAGATTACTATAAATAATATAATTATGAATGTCCATAACCCCCAAAGAATAACTTGTTAGGATCCCTTCTCATATTTAATGGCATATGTTCATAACTCCTAAAGAACGTATATTGCATAATTACATAGATTAATTTTTTTATTTATGCTATTATAACTCACACATTTATTTTTATGGATAAAGGCCTATAAATAGAACTTATGTACTAAATATAATGCATTCCAAGTGAATGAAAATTATTTTTTCTTTCCTTCTTTCAATTTTTTCTCCTGTTGTTGTTATATATCTTATATTTTTATTAGTTTTACAACAATTTTGTCCTTTTGCATTGATTGAAGATGGGCAAAAATAGATTGTTTGATCCTTTAATTTTATTCAATTTGTTTTTTATCTTTTGATTTTATTTATTTTTAATTTGTTCCCTTTAACTTTAGCTTATATTCTACTTTTGTCCCTTAACTTTATTTAGTCCTAATTGGTTCCCTTAAATTTACTTGAACTTTCACTTCACTTCTTTAATTTTATTTCATTTCATTTCAATTTGATTATTTAACTTTATCTCAAGTTTCACTTTCGTTCTTTAATTTTATTTTGTTTTTAGTTTGATCCTTAAGTTTAAAAAACTACTTGAATTTCCCCCCTTTAACACCATCAAATTAAAATATTTAACAAAAAAAAATATTGTGTAGTTTATCGATGACTTAACTCTAATGATTCTCTTGTCAACTTGGATTTATGTTCTATAATACCCTTTCTATCATCACTTACTGTATTTTGTAAATTCCAAATAATATGGGCAAATTACTTATAGGCATGGGTAGTACCTTGATCTTGATCCCTAATAATTATATCCACATTAATTAAAAAAATGAGAGGATTAGTTAGACTATAGCAAATGACCTTGAAGGATTTAAGGATCTCAACAATGATTTAGACATCTTCAAGAGTTGAAATTCTTCTTTTTTAATGTAGCTTCTACTGCTTACTAGTTTTCCTTCAGTTTAAGAAATAATGGCAGGGACCCATATAAAAAGAATACTTTTGTGAGAGAATAGTAAATATCTTAAAATTTAGTGTAAATTACATGGTTCTTATTGAATTTTATTGAAATTATACAAATCCTTCTTCTATTTTTAAAATATTCACTCCTCTCTCTTAAGACTAATAATTATCCTATACTTTAGTTTAATTGACTAAAAAACCTATCTTGAGTTTGTTAAAATTACACAACCCTTCTTCTATTTTTAAAATATATATTTTTCTCCCTTCAAATAAAAAATTATGTTACATTTTATTCTAATTAACTAAAATACCTCCTAATAACATAAATATATGTCTTTTTTTAACTAGAAAAGCCTCCTTCAAATTTAATAACTTATGATAATAAATCTAGTGATAAAGATATCTATTACTTGGATTCAAAATTAAACTTAAAACTAACTTTAAGGGATAGTTCATTGATTGACCAAGTCTAAATAAGTACATCATAATGTTACGTAGAGTTGAAAATTTTGATTCACAATAATTAATTATGAATTAATCAATTTGCATAGAAAAGAGAAGAGAATAACTTTAAAGCTTTGATCTTTTCGTGTAGAAGGCATGTGTCATACTGCTTATTGGTTGATAAATAATAATTAATTTAAAGATTTAACATGAAAATAAAATATATTTTTTTAAATTTTTATTTATGCATATATGTATATAATTCAACAAAAAAGCAACAATAAAAGTGGCGGTAATTAAGTATCAAATAGCATGGCTTTTGCTTTTTGCTTAAAAAAACCTAATATATATTTTGATTAATGAAAAGTACTTTAGTCAAAATTTAAAATTAAACTAAAATATAATGTAATTTTTAATTTAAAAAATAATAATATTTTAGAAATAGAAGATGGTCATGTAATTTTAGTAAATTCAGAGGAGGGTATTTTAGTTAATTAGATTATAATATAATATAATTCTTAATTTTAGAAAAAAGTGTATATTTAAAAAAAATAAAAAATTGTGTAATTTTAATAAATTTAAAAGAATTAAAGATAATTTACTCTAAAATTTAAATGGTGTGCTCTATGCTTTGGAAAGAATTAAATTATCTATTGTGTGACTCTAATTTTGGGCAACATGACAATTATTAAAAAAAAATCAACTCATTATTTAGGGGACACGACGGCAAAGAAGTTGAATCCTTTGTAGGGTGTCTGAGGCTACAGGTGATAACGTGGCAAAATCTGAGCCTCTATTTAACGGTTAAGATTCTAAGAAATTGAGGCTTTGCATCCATCGAAAATTCAAAATAGTAACAATGACACTAACAGCATGTTTGGTAACGCGCAGGAACATGAAAGGGGAAGAAAAACTTTGCTAAAATTATAATTTTAGCTTTATAATTATTATCTAATTATAATTTAATATTATTTATTAATTATGATTTAATTATTAAAAATAAAGATATTATAAATATTTTTTATCAATAAAATTTTTTTTTTTTCATACTTAACTTTGGATATACTAAATGAGTTGTAAGGAAGTGTTTAACTTTTTTACACCTAATAATAAATTTTTTAAAATTGATAATAAATTTTTTACAATTTAATAATAATTATAGGTCTTGAAAATAATTTTAAGTTTTAAAATCTTTTATTATGAATTTTAAATGATATAAGTATTTGGATGCAATTTTTTAAAAATTTATATTAAATTGATGACTTCCATTTGACTATTAATTTGATGATATATGTGAAAGAGTTTAAGAAAATTTAAAATCTCAAAATATATATTATCTTTTTGGCAGGTTAATGAAACAATAGCAAAATAACTTATCAAATTAAACATCATAAATAAAATAAGATACAAGAAGAGAAGCTAAAAACAATGTATTATTGTAGAATGCATGTATGTCATTATATGAAATGTTTTTTCTATTGTTTTTGGCAGTGGTGAGCCATTGGGATGATTGCAGTGATGGATAAGGTGGGATAACTTAGAAGATAGAGAGAGAAAGAGTTGATAAACATATTATAATTTGTATTAAGGGATTTAAAGAGATAACAATATAATGATTAAATAAAATAAAGATTATAATTCATGGTCTTAGTAGAATTTAAACTAATTGCTTATGAAGTGTGAGTTTAATAATAAAGATGATATGAAGATATTTCCCCCCTCTTGGTATGTGTCTTTTTGATTATATAAATTTTTATATATAAGTTTTAAGGATGGTAAACTAATGATAACAGTCAAATCAAGTTACCTAGAATTATAGAAATCGTTTAATTAGGTGGCTTATTGTGCTAAAATTGTTTTGTTACGCAACTTGTTGTGTAGTCTTTGAATGAATTCCAATGAATGATATTGTTAAGTATCTTGTACCTTTTAAATCCAGTTGGATCCAATTAATGTGAACTCTTTTAACCAAACAACACCTAAAGGCACTACCAAGCAAAATGCAATGACGACAAATAAAAATCAGTGTGGGATGAAGGCAACAGATTGGATCTCTTCATTTTCTGTCCATTAATTTCCTTTCAATTTCAATTTTAGAGAGAGAGAGAGAGTGTGTGTGTGTGTAAAAGGATAGGTTTAACTTCCACGGATGCTGCCATAAAGAAATAAGATCTATTCTTTTTTTTCTTCTTCGTTTTTTTTTCTTTGCGTTTCGCCTTCTTCTATGTTATTTTCGGGTGAACTGCACAAATGGCCCAATGCATGCTGTTGAATGATCTGTTCTTTATCTGAATATTAAGCGCAAGTTTGGTACGAAAAAAAATTAAGGATGAAAAAAAATGATTTTATAAATAAAAAATATTTATAATATTTTACTTTTAATAATTAAATAATTATTATTAAAGAATATTAAATAACGATTGAATAATAATTATAAAAGTAAAAATAAAATTTTTTCAAATTTTTTCTTGTCTGTTTCATTTTCCCTCCCCTTTTTTTGCCTAGGGTGTAAGAGAAATAACAAATTTTATTTCCTTCACATATTAAGAGAAATAATCTGTTCTTTTAAAAAACGAATTCCTTAAAATTTTTGTCAAATATTTTTTTTCCCTAAACAATAACTTTCTAATAGTTTCACATTACCTACAACACAATTACTGTGAAAATGGTATATTTCACATAACCCACAAAAAAAAAAGAGGTGGTACGTATTCCCAGTGTACAAATTCTGTATTGTTTAATTTATAATTATTGTAAATAAAATATTTATGTGACAGTCTTATTCTTTTTTTTTTTAAATACTTATCATGTGTAAGATCGCATATGTTGAGAAATGTATATTTCATTTTATCAAAAATGAAAAGAATTCCAGAGATCGAATCAGTTTTGAATTTTACTATGAGAATGAATTATATATCTGAAAATGATTCATAACCAGAAAAAAAAAAACATATAAAGAAAGGAATCAATATCTTTTCCTGTTCAGGAGAGTATCCCGTAAGAAAAAATTAGACACATGAGATGGAATTACATGGCTGAATTTTACTTCATCTTACCTCTATTTTTTTTTTCCTTTTAACATATTCTCTTTTCTTTTTTGAACAAAATAGAATCTGTTGACTAAAAAAAAATATGAGTAAATAAGCGTAGAGAGAAGAAGGATGAATTAACCCAAATGATAAGAGTAAAGTAAAAATACAAAATAGCGTACAAAGTTGAAAAGGAAACGTTCTGAAAATAATTGTTATGATATTTTTGTGGGGAAAGATACATTCGTTGCTTTTATGAAGGTTTACCGTTGTAATAAAGGAAACTTTGTCCTCCACCAAGCTATGTGAAGATTAATAATTTTTATACAAGGTATTGTAATAAAAAATATTATTTTTTATTGAAAAAAATAAGTACAAAAATATTTAAATTATGTTTTCATGAAATCATAATTCATGAAAGAATATTTAAATAAATAATTTCTTCACATCTCCAAAAATGCAATTTTGAAAGAAAATGATTTAAACATTCATATACTTATCTTCTTTGAATAAAAAAGAAAAAAAGTTTATTCAAAAAATTATACGTAAAAATTTCTTCTTGTGCTTGGGACTTAAAAAAAAAATGGAATGGGAATAGCTTGTAACAAAATGGTAAGGCAACTAGTAAAATAGAAAGTCATTTGTCATTCATTTGTTTGAGACTTTAATAAAAGAAAAGAAGTCTTTTTAACATTATTTGAAGGTTACAATAAAAATAAATAGAATTGGATACAAATTATTATTTTTTAAATACTAGTTTTATAACTAAAAAAAAATTAGTTCAGCTCCAACCATTACATAATTATAGAAAGTCAAAAACTAGGATGAAGGAATTCAACCTGTGAATGTTTGAGAAGTAAGTGCGTGTTTGGTTGTCCATTAGGGAAGAAGCAAACGTGGTTTGAGAGAAGCAACAAATTGTTGCTTTTGGACAACAGAGGTAGCAAACGTGGTTTTGCTTTTTCCTACCACGCTGCCAAACACACGGTAAGTCTTAAAAGCAAAGCTGTGCAAACTAAATGTATAGTCAAATAATGCAATTGAAAAAGTTAGTTGCTCCTTCACAAGAGACCAAGAGGGGTGAATTGGACTCTTATCAAGTCTTTCTCCATATTAAAATTTGTACTGAAAATCCTAAGATTCCTATAAAGTTATATGAAGCTTAACTTCCTGAAAGTATATGTGAATTTTCAAAACCGAAAGGTATGAAGGAGAAAAATAATTTTCTTCCAAATGTTTGCAAATGTAAGAATTAAAAAACTTTGGAGAAGATGGCACCATAAAGTTTATAGTGGTTCAAACTAAAATAATCCTACATCCACCCCCACAAAACAAAGAAATTATATATATATATATATTAAGATAATCACAACTAGTTATAATTAGAAAACCTTTATTTGAGGATTAATTATTTAATTTTTGCTTTCTAATTATCAAGAAAAATTTCAAAAATCACTCACTGTATTTTACCATCTAATCACATGAGACAACCAACACTTGGGATCAAACTTTTGACTTTTATAACCTAATTGTTAAGGTAACCTAATACACTAAAATCAACCTTTAGGGCTTTTACAATCTTAAAAATCCTACTAGAATTATCACAAATTAACCTTAAGCTCACAAAGAGCACTTAAGGAAGCTCACTTAGAGCAAACAATAATTTTGCTAAAATCTCACACAAATAAGTGATGAGCAGTAAAATCACAATTAATTATGAGCTAATCAATTTATATTTTTAAAAAAGAATAACTTTAAAACTTTCATGTTTTCATATAGAGGGTATATGTCTTACTATTTGTTGGTTGATAAATAATAATTAATTTAAAACTTTATTAATTTCAATGGAAAGAAAATCTATTTTTTTAATTTTTATTTATATATATAGATATAATTTGACAAAAAATAACGATAAAGGTAGATATATTTCACATAACCAAAAAAAAGAGGTGGTACGTATCCCCTATGTACAAATTCTGTATTATTTAATTTATAATTATTGTAAATAAAATATTTCTGTGGCAGCCTTATTTTTTTAAAAAAATATTTATTATGTGTAAGATCAAATATGTTGAGAAATGCATATTTCATTTTATAAAAAATGAAAAGAATTCAAGAGAGCGAATCAATTTTGAATTTTACTATGAGAATGAATCATATATCTGAAAATGATTTACAATCGAAAAAAATGTAAAAAAAGGAATCAATATCTATTCCTGTTCAGGAGAATATCAGGACTAGAGATATGAATTGAGGTCCACAAAAGTGGATTTTATTGAGTCTTGTCTCATTTTTTTTAAACAATTTTTTTTTTCTTTACAAATGGAGAAAGATCTGTCGGCTAAATAAGCAACGGGAGGCGATGGCTCAAACGCGAGAGGGCCGCGAAGTGGGCGTGTGGTTACGTGCAATGAGACGCATTGAACGCGTACAAAGCTGTGAAGGAAACGTTCTGAAAGTAATAGTTAGATATTTTGATGTGGAAAGATACATTCATCACTTTAATGACGGGCTACCGTTGTAATAGAGGAAACTTGATCCTCCACCAAGTTATGCGAAGATTGATCATTTATGAGGTATTGCAATAAAAAATAGCATTTTTTTATTGAAAATAACAAAAATATTTAAATTATATTTTCATGAAATTACAATTAATGTAAGAATATTTAAATAAATAATTTCTGCACATCACAAAAAAATGCAATTTTGAACGAAAATGACTTAAACATTCATATACTTATCTTCTTTTAATAAAAAAGGAAAAAATTATTCAAAAAATCATGGGTAAATATTATCTGCTATGTTTGGGACTTTAAAAAAGTCTACAATGGAAATAACTCATAGCAGATCAAAAAGGCAAGTAGTGAAATGGAAAACCATTTTCCATTTTATTGTTTGCGACGTTAATAAAGGAAAGGAAGAAGTTCTTTTACCATTATTTGTAAGTTACAAAACGAATGGAATTGAATAACTTATAAATTATTTTTTTCAATATTACTTTTATAACTTAAAAAACAAGCTAGTTCAGCTCCAACCTTTGCTTTATAATTTATAGAAAGTCACAAACTAAGAAGAAGGATTTCAACCTTGTTTGAGAACTAGGTCTTAAAAGCAAAGCTGTGCAAATTAAACATATAATCAGATATGCAACTGACAAAGTTAGTTGTTACACCACAAGAGACCAAGAGGGGGTGAATTGGACTCTTGTCAAATCTTTCTTCATATTAAAATTTTCATTGAAAATCTTTAAGATTTTTATAAAGTTATATGAAGCTTAACTTCCTAAAAATATATGTGAATTTTCAAAACCGAATTGTATGAAGGAGCAAAATAATTTTTTTCTCCAAATGTTTGCAAATATAGGAATTAAAAACTTAGGAGTGTAGAATACAGAAGATCACGCTACAAAGCTTATAGTAGTTTAAATTAAAGTAATTCTACATCTATTTTTCAAGTACAAAGTAAGAAAATTATATATATATATATATATATATATATCAAGATAATCACAACTAGTTATAACCAAGCAATTCCTATATGAGGATCAACCATTTGACTTTTATTTCTTAATTATCAAGAAAATATTGAGGGATCACATGCTATGTTTTACCATCTAATCACACAAGAGAGCCAACACTTGGGATCAATACTATGGCTTTTACAACCTAATTGTCAAGGTAACCTAGTACACTAAGATTAGCCCTTTAGACTTTTACAATCCCAAATATCTCACTAAACTTATCGCAAATCAATCTTAAGCTCACAAACAGCACTTAAGGTAGCTCACTTAAAGCATACAATGATTTTGCTCGAATTTCACATAAACAAGTAATGAGCAATAAAACCACAAAAAGGAAGTTGGTGAAGGATAATGACTTTTTTTTGAATGTAACGTGTGTTCTTCTAACTTTCTTTTTCAGTGAAACTCTTAAATTCCTAATCATTTGAGGAAGCCATTATAGTGATATTCTTCCTTTGAGGTCACTTACTTCCAACGGCTAGGAGATCTTCAATAAATGCACAAGATGTTGCAGCTTCTGAATGTTCCACCGAGTCTTTAATGCTAGAGCTTCCAACGATCATTTGGCCATTAATGTGGGAACTTCTTTCTTTTAGCTTTGGTTTTTCTCTCTTCAAATGTGAATCAAGGCAAAGCATAGAGAGATAGAGAGAGAATCTCCTTTATCCTTTTTTATTTTCCATCTTCTTGTTATGTAGCATTAAATATGCTTTGGCGAGGATTGAACATTTATGCAACATGTATTCTTTTCTTCCTCCGAAAGTTGTACCTTCTTTCCATTTTAAGGAATTTAGCTTTTGACATTCCTTTTGTACCTTCTACTTTATGCTTTAGTCCTCTATGAGCTTCTGTTGTGTTGTTTTGTCTATTGGTCAATATTTGTTGGTTTTCTAGGCATAAAAACAAAAAGAAAAAAAATAAAGTTAATCTATATTTAGAAGTATCACATTTCAAAATCTCCTTTTTAGCCATTGTTCATTTATGTGGAGTACGACTGTACACAAGTTAGGTTGGGTCAAGTATTAGCTTAGCTCAATGTCTAATTTGATTTTAACATAGATTTGGAATTAAAGCCCGATACCAAGGTTAGGCTAATACCCCACATTGGCAAGGCCTTTTTAAAAAAATTGATAAAAAAATATAAAATAATTTTTAAAAAAAGAGATTTTCATATAAGTTTTTATAAGATTATATTTAACTTAAAAAAATTAAAATTTTTATAAAAACCTTTACAATTTTTGTAATTATATGACTGGGTTAGATCGGGCCAATTTGGCTAGCAAGGCTAATTTGGCCCTTATTTTTTTTAGTTCAACTTAAATATTTTCAGTTTGACCTAATATGGGGGAGTTGAACCCAACTCGCTAGGGAGCCAAAGTAAATTTACACCCTAATGTGGAGGAAGCTTTGGCCCAATTTTTTCTTGTAAACTTCATTAGACCAATAGCTCAGAATTTCTTTTAGGAAAACTTTAGCCCAATAGATTTGCATCAACTTAGATTTGAGAAATATATTTTTCCACAAAATATTGCTTGACTTAATTAAACCTATCTAAAAATTCATTTGAGATTTTTTATATCAACAATTTCTCCTTTTTTGATTATGTCAAACATTTTGCAAAAAGAACTCATGAATTAATTTTTAGGACAAAATAAAATAGAACAAGGCAAATGCACTTCCCTGACACGTCTCCGTTATACGTGCATGGGTTTTAAGGGTTGATTTGCTCCTCCTTACTATAAGCCCGGTAAACATTTTTACACATATACACTATTACTCCCCTTTTTAATATAATAAAAAAGGGTAGCAGATATACTAAAATTAAACAAGAATAAGAGGAGGCTAGTAACAATCAGCAGCACAATATTTATTAGATCAGCATAGCAATGACTTGCAAAAAAAAAAAAATGCAAGATAGCAATTAATCTGCCAAAAAAGAACTGTAATATCCAAACCAGAGGAGCCTATAATGGCCAAAATAACTAAAATAATCCAATCAAAACAAAACATTAACACCTAAGAGCTAAAAAACAGATAGTAGGGACATCTTGAGATTTTCCGACGTCTATTGTAGGAGTATTACTAGAAGATTCGTGGATGGTTTGGTCACCAATAGGGGGAGGAGTGACAGTAGCAAAATCAATGGAATGAGAAGTAGGGGGTTTGGATTCAGAAGAAATGCGGTCTTCAAAGTACTTCTAAGAGATTTACCATTGAACTATAGGATTTCCTTTTTTATCATAGCAAGCTCATCAATGGTGACAGCCTCAGCAATTGTGACAGGTGCGTTTGTCTTGATGGGAAGTTCCTTAGTAGGGTGGCTCGACTGGATCTTGACCAACTTCCAGAGCATTATCTTTTCATTTATAGATTCTTCTGCAAAAAGGGCTGTTGTTGTTTAGGAGGAGAGCAGGGTGAATGATCATCATCTTCCACAAATCGTTGTTTGACATAATTAAAATTATTTAAAAATTCATTTGAGATTTTTATATCAACATTAGTAAAATAGAATAGTAACTAAATTAAACAACTCATATTAAACAAAACACATAGAATCCGTAGCCCTTATTTTCCTGTTTATTGACAAAATGAAATGGAAAAGCTTTATTCAATCCCAAGGGAACTCTTAACATTGATATGAAAAAACATAATGGCAAAGTTTAGAGTTCAAATAACACTTAATAAATACATAATAATTTGGAAATCAAACGTTTCACTAAAAAAATATATACATGGATACACAGAAAATTGAAAAAAGAGCAAAGACAACAATGTGGAATTTTCGTAACCTATCTCGGATTCCTACTAAATGCAATACAATTCTTGATGAATTGGTGGGCCAGATAAACACCTTTAACCTAACTAGAAGAAAATGAGTATTACGGAATGAAAGAGAAGGACTATTTAGACAACAAAAATGACAATAAAGGTCCATAGTGATTCAAACTTTCACTGCCATCAAAGTGAGAGCTTTGTATAATAAAGATCAAATATCGAGTTGAACCTATAAAACTCTAAGCCCTAAACATGAAGAGAGAGAGAGAGAGAGAGAGAGAGAGAGAGACGTCCGTAAACAGAGATCACGAGAACGGACAATGGGAAAGAGCTTGAAAACCCATTGAAATTCTGCTTCACTCATGGTTGACAGGCACAATGCTTCTGCTACAAATACTGCTCCTTTAGATGTTAGTTGAAAAAGGAAGGTATAATTGTAATTATTCCCCCCAATCCATTTCATCCGCTCCTAAGCCTATCCAATTTGGAAGGACAAAAAAATTTGGATTTTCAGTAGCAAGGAAAAGACTTGACGTCCCTCCTTCATCATTCTATTCCATCTTAAAAAATTTTTCTAGGTATGGGTTTACTCTAAATTAGCTATGCTACTCCTTACCATTTCATCCCTTATCATCCATCCAAACATAACCCTACAGTGAGAGGTGAATAGATGTAAGTAGAATTTTTCACACAAACGACTTTTAAATAAACTAAAACTTCCACAAATAGTCCCAAAGCTTGATTTTAATTTCAATGACAACAAGAATAGATTATGGCAATAACCAATGTTTTTAAAATAAGATCAATAATTGAATCGGCGGATGCATTAGTTTGCGATTTATTGATCTAATTAATAGTTAAATCGATAATAATTAAATATATATATATTTAAAATTTTATATATTAAAATTTTAATATAATAAATAAATAATAATAAATTTTAAATTTTAAATTACATATTTCTCTAGATGTTTGAGCAATCCAGACTCTTTGCACCTAGTCATCGTTGTTGCTCTGTGTTGCTTTAATAGCATTTTATTTAGATTATCTAAATTAGATTTGGATGGTCTATTTTTTTTTCTTGAGTTTCTAAATTTATTTTGGTTTTAGCAGAACAAAATGTAAAATAAAAATAGTCTTTTTACTATGAGTTTTTTTAAAAATGATTTAGATTAAAAAATTAAAAATTAAAAATAAAATTTGAACTATTCATATTTGATTTAGGTGGTTCAAATTAAATACTGCTATAATAGCATAAAGCAACATCGAAGAAAAGGTATAGAGAATCTAGATTGGATATTTGAAAAGTTATTTTTTAATTGAAAGGTAAATATTATTTATGATTAAAATTTAAAAATATTTAATATTAAACTTTTATAGTATTTAAATTATATTAAACTTTTACTTGTTATTAAAAAAATAAAAAATAAATTTTAGTTTTTTATCAAGGTGACACTCCTCATGCCATGAAGAAGATGGGTTTTAATAATAAGATAAATAAATAACTAAAAAGAGAATGTTCACAAACATGTGGTAGCGAGAGCTGAATCCATATGCCAGCATGGAAACTAAATAGATAATTGGATTGAAAAGTCCGCAAAAAAAAGAAAGAAAGAGAAGGGAGGGAGTAGGGAGCATTTTGCACGACGCTTTCATCACTTCCTTCTCTAGTTTCTTCATCTTTTTTCCCTCTTTCTCACATTTCTTTGCTTTACCTCTCTCACTCGATCAATCTTTCATTCAGCCATGGAAGTTGACCTATGAATTGCTCTTTCTTCGTCCACTTTAGGCTTTAGCAACAACTTCAATAAGGTAGTTTTTTTTCCCCCAATTTCCTTTGTTTTCCCTTTTATCTTGTTGCTATGTTTCATTTGCCAGCTTGCTTGTTTCTTTCTCTTGGCTATACTATCCGATTTACATCCAAACACGAGTAGAATCGTTGAACTATTAAGTTGATCGGTTTTCATCATTTTTTATTTTAATTTTTGAATGATTCCACTAGATTTTTTTATCAATTTTTCAGTTGATTGATTTTGTGCATCAACCAAACTAAATTAGAAATTGCTTCATTAATTTTCCGGTCAAACTGGCCAATCCAATCTAATTTTAATTATTATAGCAATAACTATGAGCAACTTTAAACTTGGAAACATTAGCTAAATTATAAAAATAGTAGCAACTAAATATGGTAGTAGCAAACATGTTTGATAGAACACAAGATAGCCTCTAAGCGACTCTATGCACCTTAATTCAGATCAAATGCAAGATCAAAAAGCATGAATATATGACTTTGTTAAAATTAAAGATTTAATCAAATTATAATTTAAACATGAATTATATAAATTTATTTAAAAAGTAAATTAAATTATATGACAATATATAAATAATAATATCAATTATTTAGTTTTACATTCCTTTTTCGGTCGCAAAGCCTAACCTATTTTCTCTTACCAAAACTATACATGGCAAATTATAAGGGCTTATTCATTAATTAAGGGAAAAACTTATATGCAATTTTTTTATTATTAGATTCTCCAATCAAAATATAACAAGTGTATGATTTTTTAATATAGTATGATAGATGTATAAGTTTTATAACTAATTATATGATTTTTTAATTAAAATATATACCTGTTATATTTTTTTATATATTTTAATTAAAAAATCATATATTTATTATATTATAATTAAAAATTTTAATAATAGAAATATTTTAAAAATTATATTTAAGTCTAATCTTTAATTAAATTAGTAATGCAAGAGTTAGAAAATCTGGTCATTCCACTTCTTTCAACAAAAGTTTACTCTCTTTCACTCACTTTTCACATGTAAGAGACGTAATGAGTGAATTCTTGCTTAAATTTTAAATATTTAATTTTGTATTCAAAATATATATTTAATATTTAAATATTATGTAAATTCAATAAAAGTTTAAATTTGTGATACTTGTACTCGAAATACTTTATATTTAAAATTTACTGGGTATTCAAAATACGCCAAAAATATTATAAAGATTAGAACATTAGATATCAAATTAAAAATAATTAAAATATCCAATACTCACATTTATCTCTTAAAATATAAGTTAAAATCTATTTTTAAAATTTGTAATTATTAATTACTTTAAACAATATATAAAAACCATCGACCTAACACATAAATAAGTTGTAAATAAAGTTTGTAGTATACAAGAAATTTTTTTATCTATATAATTATATATAATTAGTATAATTATTATATGTAATATACAAATATCAGATACCAACTATCTAAAGTTAAATGCCAATTCCCTCATTAATTAATCAAATAACAATTATTATTGTCCATATTCTATTCAATATCTTATATCCGTCAAATATCGGATAGCTTTTTTTTTGGGGTACAAATGCTACCAAATACTGGCAATGTTCAAGCCCATTGCCATCCTTATTACTCACATGGAGAGATAGGAGAGAAAATTTTGTTACTTGATATTCAAAAGGAAAAATTATAATTGATGATCCTAAAGTTAAAAATATTATATTAATAGATTTAAAATTTTAAAATTATTTTTAAAGACTTAAAAATTAAAAATTTTAAAATTATATAATCAAATTATAATTTAGAATCTTAAGTTAAAATTTTTTATTCTTGAATATTTCAAACTAATTTCAAATTTTAACATTTTTTAATATAAATATCTTTAATTTGGATTTTTAGATATAATATTCCCTGTTCAGAACCCCACAAGACTGGGCATTCTTACTCCATAAATGTGACATACATGACCGTACTCCAAGGCCAAGTAACTATAGTGCTTCACCTCCAACTGGGGCAAGTCAGCAAGAACAATGGACTAAGACAATGCTTTTACAACTAGATTGGCGATAGATTCTATAAAAATATTAGTTTATAATTTATTGATTTGATTGTAGTTAAATTATATTTAAATTAATAATAATTAAATATGAATATTTTTAATTTAATATATTAAAAATTTTATATAAAATTAACAAGATTTCAAATAACTAATATGTATTAGATAACAAAATGTGCTTCTTAATGTAGACTAATATTTTAAAATAGAATGTATTTACTTCTTAACTTAAAGGCTACTCCAAATCCAATTATTTAAATATCCTTTTAATTTACCCTTCCAATATGGACAAGCTTTGTATTACAATGGAGATCGCTGGGAAACAACCATGCCAAAAGCTCCCAAACACTCTATAGATCACAGCCTAGTAGAGAACAGGGAGAAGATTTTGAGTTCATCGAGGATGTCACCTCCAATGCCGGTGTGGTCCAAAAGAAGGTCCTTATAGGAATCTTGTCCCATAATGCCAACGTGGAGTACTCGTAGAGATATGGCCTTAATGACCATACTGATCGTGACACCATCAAGAAGCTCTTTCCTATCATCTCCTACGAGGACATCGAACCAGACATTATTCACATCGCCATTGGCCACACCTCCCCTGTCCTTTGCTCCAAACCCAGCTCAAAGTTCCTCATTATGTCCCTCTCAATCCTCATAACACAACGAAAAATCTTCTTTTTGCTATTTTGTGTTATGAGGATTGAGAGGGACATATTTTGTCCTCATAACTTTTCAAATAGCCATTTATCAAGGGTTGTCATTCTCCGCACAACGTACCTTAGGTTTGGAAAATTTGTTGAAAGAGCTTTCCATCAACATTTAATTTGCTTGAATTGGAGTTGAAATAAGAGAGATAAGAAGCCACAAAGTCGGCCCTATAAAAATGGGATTTCTATAAATTTAAAGAAAAGTTGTAGAAATAGGAGATTGAAAGAGAAATGACTTGCCCAATCACGAGGATGAAGAATGTGATTCACCTCTACCTCTATTTGACATAAAATCTGGACCAACAAAAAGACGAAGGAAAGAAGCCAATGGTGGTGTTCCTGTGGTGAGAAAAGCCACTTAGTGCGATGTGTGGGTGCTAATTGTTCCTCATTTTTTTAGCATTTTTTGAATCAGAGAGCAAGATAAGGCACGTAGGGGTGTGTGTGCCATGTCTGTTTAGGCTGGTTTACGGCTCTAAATTTTTTTTTTATTTTGAGAGTTTCATTTTGACATATAATTTTTTTTATTTTTGAGGTAATGATTGTGCATCAACTATATCAATTGTACTTAAACTATTAGATAATCCTAGTTGGTGATAACATTATTGTTTTCATCGTTATTATAAAACTATACATCAATTTTTAACATTTTTTAAGTTTTAAGATGTGAAATTTTTGTATAGAAAATTCATAAAAATTATACTTATGAATTATAAATCTATATATCCTCTTAATAAGTTATTGTGAACCTAGAGACACATCATTGGACACATATGAGCATACAAAAACCACACATCTAAAGAATAGAAAATTTTTGGTCTAATCTAAAGATGCAAAGAATTAATTTTTCGCTTTTATCATGGATCTTAAGTTTGGTCAAGACACTTCAGATGATGTTTGAAAGACATCGACCAATGAGTATCTTAGGGAGAAATTTGAAAAAACAAATTAAGACAAATAGTTTTGTTTTTTAACCAATGTGTATCAAAAATAAACCTCTGTAAGGAACATTGTGTTATTAAAAATGTTGCTGAGCCAATATATTGGAAAAGAAGGTGCCCTAATGGGTTGACTTATGACTTGACCCAACTTTGTAAGAGGAAATTGATTAATTAATTATTAAATTATCAATTGTTGAATTTTAAAATTTGAATTTTTTTAAATTCAAAATTCAAATAAAGAGGAGGTTAATTTGATAAGAAAAATTGGTAATGAATAGTGCACACGAAAAAAAAAAAATTCACCATAAAAGAAATTGATCAAACTTATGAAATATATTTTATAATATATGCCGAAGTGACCTTTATAATTAGAAATAAACCTGTGATAACTAAAGAGAATATATTTTTAAAGGGTAAATATTTTTAGAGTGTTTTTCTTTTAAATTGTGATTTTGATGTTAACACAATTCATGAATGCATTGATTTAAAGAAATTAAATAATTATATAAGAGAAAGATCCTATTAAGTAATAGTTTTTAGATTGATAGATTTGGGCTCATTTGAAAATAAACTTAATAATTTAGTAATAGAAAAATAAAGTAGATACTTTATTAAATGGAAGTTTTTAGACAAACTGACCAGGGTCACCTAAGAACTATAATTAAAAGAAAATTTGCACATAAATTCAATAGAAAAATAATGACATTCTCTAGAACACATATGATAGAAGTAGAACAAATGTTAAATTTTGATCATGAACCTTATAATGTCATTGTTGGTCTAATAAAAAATTATTGCAAATGTATGGTGTTGTGTATATGTATTGATTCTATGCTAAGTTTATGTAGAAGTTAGATAATGATTATGGTTGTTAACAAACATCATTGTTTAGCTTGGTAAAGTGACAAGCTAGATAGTGCCAATTAGGAAATCTAACACTTCAAGATTCTTACATATTAGAAAAGATTAGGATTTAAAAAAACCATTTATCAATGTCATATAGGAGTCTAATTACGAAAATATAACTTGGTAAATGAGAGATCTATAAATTTTTTGATTGAAAAGGAGAGAACCATATTGCTCACATAACACTATTGAACAACATAACTAATAACCTCATATGTAAATATAAGTCATATCCAACTATTCAAACCATGAAGATAGCCCTTAAGGACAAGTGTCTATGACCAAATTGAGAAGATTGATAATTGTAACATCCAGTTTTTTGTATAAACATTGAAATGAGTCAGTTTGAAAAGCAAGTCCTCTGGATTGAATGATTTAAGGCCAAATAGGATAAAATTTTAAATAATAAAAAATAAAGATTTGAGACTTAAGATGTCTAAAAACTCGAGTCAGATGAGATAAAAAAATTTGTGAAAGAAAGTGGGGCATTTTCATAATTTTTGAAAAATTTGAAAAACTCATAGGAGGGCTTTTTAAATGAAAAAATTGAGCTTTTTAAGGTTTTCAGAAGTCCTGAACACTATGGGAAGCCCTAAAACAGTTGACACCCCTCTGGTGATGATTTCGGCCGTTAGTTGACTAAAATTTTAACTGAAGGTTCGAAATAATCCAAATTGAGTGATTCCAAAGCCAATTTATAAGATTAAGAGTCTAAATATTATGATGGAGAAGACAGGTTTTGAAAAGGAATTGAAATGAGCCTAAAATGAAAAGGCCAAGAAAAGGACTAAAATGTAAAAGTAAAAAGTTATTAAAATGACTCCTTCCCTTTCATATAGCACATGCCTCCCCCAATTTCATTAACCAGCCATTTTTCTACCCAAAATAGAGGAAGAGACCAAGGAGAGAGACACACTAAAGGAGAAGGAAAAGAGGAAGGAAAAGCAAGGAAAAAAGGTATGGAAATTAAGGAAATTCAAGCTTCTTCCTTCCTTAAAGTTGTTCCCCTCCTTTTCACCTTCCTTTCTATGGTTTTCATGTGTGATGTGGTGATGTTTTTGGGTCTGGTTCAGTAGGAAGAAGAGGGAAATTAAAATGAGTCTTGGAAGCCTTGAAAAGCACCTTTGGAAGGTTTGGAATTAAGGTAAGATACATGGATTAAACTTGCTCCATCTTGCTTCTTTCTTTCTTGTCCTTTTCGTCCAGAATAAGACCCATTTAGGAGAGGATGAATTATGGTCTTATGAAGGTAGAAAAGAGGGTTTTAAAGCATGAGAAGTAGGATTATCTAATTGAAAGCAAAAGAAAAACCATTGAAAATCAAGATAGAAAAGCTAGGGATTCAAGGAAGTATTGCAAATCTAATTTTATCCAAGGGTGTTCTAGATAATGTAAGAATTTAAATGTGTTCTTAAGACTTCTAGAAAACTTCCCAAGTGTCTCCCTCTTCAAGAAAAAATAAAAAACTCCATGGGTGTAAATGAGGAGCATAGGTTTGGCTAAGGAGAGTTCATAGACTTAGGGAGTGTTTTAATTTTTTATAGGTTTGGTTTGAGACTATATGTGATAGAAGAAGATGAAAAGAAGTCTTGGAAAAAATTCAGAAGCCATAAATTAAGATTTAGAGTTATATATAACTAGACTTTTCAAAATAGTTGTGTGATGGCTCCAAGGAGTCTAAATGGAGTCAACAGTCAAATGAAAGGAGAGAATGGAGCCAAGATCATGAATCTTTAAGGTTGCTTCATTAGGTGTTTTATGGAACCATAATTGAACCAAATAAGAAACTAAGCTTTTCTAGAGTGTGTGGTGCTAAAGTTTGTTTCAAGAGTGTAATTGGGTCCCATTTGATGTGTCTAAGCCAAAGGAATCCTACTCTACCTACTTACAAGGGTGTAGCCAAAGGAAGGGAGGAGAAATCAAGCAAAAGTGTGTGTGTTTGTATCCAAGGTAGCTCTCTAACTTTTCTCTCATGCATGCTTACTTGTTTTCTTGTCTTTGGATGTGTGTATATATGATTTTACCATGAGAAATGTTTCTAGTGATTTTCTACATGCCATGGTACTATTATGTGCATAATACGTGTTTTATGAATGATGGTTGGCTTGAACAAATTTGGTGAAGCCAAAAGTCCCTTAGCAAATGTGAGAATGAGTTAAAAGTCCTTAGGATTAGGTGAGACAAAACTAAAAGTCTCAAGAAGAGTAAGGCTTAGTCAAAAGTCTCTTAAAATGGATGAAACAAGTCCAAAAGTTCTAAGAAAAAGGGGTGAGGCTAAACCAATATTCTTGAAGGCCAACATATTATGTGTATAAGTTTCTTACATATGAAAATGATTCTATGTATGGTTATTAGTAGCAAAATGTTCATATATGCATCTTTTAGCTTGAAAGCATAGCTATTATGTATGATTGAAAAGGTTAAGAGCTATTGAGATTCTTAGAATCTCACTCTTCCCTCTCCATTGCCTAAACATGTCTAGGTGAATCAAGTGAGCACAGAGATGGAAGCCACCACACTTGAAGAGAAGAGATTGACAAAAGAATTATATATCTATCTCTTTTGTGACCATATTATTGGTAAATGATGTAACCTATAACACCATCATTTCTAGCTCATACCTATTATGCCTCACATGCTCATATGAGCTATAGGAAGAATAAAGTGTGATCTTCCTCATTGGATTCTTATGCTTTCTTAACATTGCGACATGGTTAAAAATGCATTTCAGTGTCACATGGACCGTGTGAGGTCATTCTATGCATCCTCATATTTAATTGCACTATTGAAACTCATTTCAATCCCTAAAACATGCTTTAAACCCATGGAAACCGAGAAGGGATATGAGACATGCATGTTTATTTTCGGCCAGGCTTGGCCTCATTTCTGGGCAAAGTTTGGAAAATCACAACTAAATCTAGAAAAATAGAAAACATGCAATCTTGGTTATTCTGGAAATCTTAGGATGTCTACTTCATATTAAAAATATGTAGAAGCCTTAAAATCCCACACACAAAGCGTTTGACATGCGAAATCATCTAGAGGTCGGAGTGGTCCTGATACTGTCACAGTTTACTGATATGAACTTTAAAAATGTCTAACTAATTCCAAAAAAATACAATGCATACAAATGATGCTACTATGGAAATATGTAGATGTTAACTAGAGATAAAAAATGTCTCCAGATCAGTTCATCAAGCCAAACTCTTAGAAATCAATGGAACAATACCTCGGGTCAAGCAAGATGACTGATACTGGGCAGAAATTTCAAAAATGCATATCTTCCTCTCTAGGCCTCCAAATGAGGTTCTTCTAGTTGCTACAAGTCTTTGTGACTATCTAGTTTCTGCCTATAAAATTTTGTAGCCATTGGACCATGTTTGACCCTCAGATGACACAATTTTACATCTGACTAAATGAACAGTGCCTATGCAAATCCGAATTTCTGATACCAACTTTGAAAAATCATAGAAAATTACATAGACCTCCAAATGACCTGATCTTTAGATTCCCAAAAAGATCTAGACAAGATCTAGTCACATGCCAAATTTTAAGGCAAGAAGAGGTCGTTTGGTCAGACTTGGACATAATGAGGCAAAGTGACCATTTTCTCTTGGTAAAGAGGGCTCCAAGGGTTCAATTTGGCTTCTTCTACTTCTAAGGCTCTATGAGCACGTGAGAAAGTATCAACATGGGCTATCAAACATGACTCAAATGTATAACAACCCAGATTTGTAAAACTCACTCTCCCACACCAACACATACACCATGTACATAGGCTAAGATCTTACTATTCATTCTAAAACTTGCTACATCATTTAAGATGGTTCTCATTCTCATACATATATGATAAATACATTTATTTACAAGTATTCATATGTGCTACATCATGTACATCATTAAAGTACACCTCTTAACTTAACTACAAAGTAGTGACAAAATGGCTCTTTTACAATTTCTTCACCGAATTCCCTAGCTTCAAGCTTGGTGGCTCTCATCTCTTGTCTCACTTGGTCCACTTAGCATGTTAGGATGGTGGTGAGGAGGAGTGAGATTCAAAGAATCTCAATAGCTCATCTCTCATTCAATCATATATAAAGCATGCAAACAAGTCTCACAAATATATGCATGGGCATATTAGCATGTGAAATCATAAGAAAAACATTTTCAATATTTGAGTAGGCCATACATAATATACAAAAGCTTGCCAAGCAAGTGGATTAGCCTCACCCATTCACTTGTAGATTTTGGACTTGCCTCACCCATTCTTTAAGAGGTCCTTAGATTCAACTTTACTCTTGGGAGTCAACCTTACTTTTGGGAGACTCTTTACTTTATCTCAACCAACTTTAGGGTTCTTGGCTCATCCTCATCATGGCTAGAGGATTGTTGGCCTTTCCATACTTAAGCAAAGCAAAGCAATCACATAAAACATCATTGAAATTCATAAGACATTATCATGCTAGCATACTTTTCATGGTGTAAAACATACATACACACATACAAGACAATGTAAGCACACATCTATGCATGAAAGAAGGTGGAGAGAGCTACCTTATCAGCTAATATAAGCTTTCTCTTTCAATTTGTCTCCTCCCTTGTTGATTTCACAATCACCACTAGATGGGAGTGCTTCTCTTGAGCCTAGACACACAAGAGCATGGAATTACTCTCTTAACACTTTATTCATAAAGTTAGGAATTTCTTTCTAGCAAACCCTACCAAGCATATAAGAGCTAGGGATTCTTTCTCTCACTAGAAATTCACCAATTATCCTTCCTCTCTCAAGCTCTCAAGAAAGGAAATCAAGGAAGTAAAGCTACATGAATTCTAACCTCCCTCAATAGGGGTTTTCCACTTTCCTTCTTCTGAACCAAGCCCAAAACATAGCTACTTCAATCACCAAAATCATAGGAAGAGAGGGCAAAAAGAGAAGAACAATATTCTAAGAGAAAAGTCATGCAAATCTTATCTTTTTCTTGTTCTTCCTTCCTCCTCTAGGTTTCTCTCTCTCTCCTCCGCCCTTTTCTCTGCCTTAGAGGGAGCTTAAGTCGGTTAAAAGAAGAAAGGAGAGGTTGATATGTTTTAATAAATCAAATTCTCTTTTTTTATGCTTTTCCAGACTAACCCTCACTATAACAAGGCATAACCCTCGTTACGGTGAGCTTGTATCAGTCCCAGACCCCTACCTTCGCTACGACGCGCGCTACGACGAGCAACGCCCTGGTTTTTATATGGGGTGCCCGCACTCGCTATAGTTAGAAGCATTTTCGCTATAGCTAGAAGGCATTCTCGCTATAGTTAGACCATTTCTCGCTATAGCGAACAGGTACATTCGCTATAGCTAGGTTATAGCTAGCAGACTTAGAAAATTTTTAACCCTTCGAAAATTTTCAACTTTTTTTTTTCTTTTTTCTTCTTCTTCTTTTTTTTTCTAGTTGTTACATTACCCCATGTTGTAGATGATGTGTAGTCACTTGAATATATGTATATACATGGAAATATGATATATGTATGGGAATTGAAAGCATATAAATGAGAATAGATATTTTTGACATTGAGATGCATGGATGTGTCTTTAAGAACTTGTGTGTGTGAACAAGTGGGGTAGTGGTTTTGTAATATATGGATATTTGGACTCCTTAGATAAGTTTAATGGAGTGTTTTCATGCTTTCTTATGTGCTCAAGTGGCCTTGGTTAGAGTAGAAGAGCACTTGGTCCATTCTTGGCCCTTAGATGTGTAAAAATGTCATTTTGCAACCCTATATCACAAAGTGACCAAATGAGCGATTTTGAGGTTGATATTTTGCATACACATAGATCTCATATAGAACTTTTTGTTGGTCTAAGAATTGTATTATTTGGATGTCTATAGAATTTCTTATGATTTTTCCAAGTTCATATCAGAAGTTGGTTTTGGTCTGGGCACTATTCATTTGAACAGATTTAATTTTCATGTTATCTGAGAGATAAATGAGGTCCAATGGTTCCAAAATTTTACATGGAGAAATGAGATGTTCACAATGATTTGTAGCAACTAGAAGCACCTTATTTGGATGTCTGTAAAGAGAGAAATAAATTTTTGAAAATTTGCATCAAAATCAGTAGTGCTAGCTAACCTTGTATACTATTTCATTAAATTCAGTTCCTAAACAAGTTTAGCATGGTCTACAATTATTTTTTCCATAAATTTAACATCCATATATTTTTATAATGGTATGATTTTCTAGGTTTTGGTTTTGTTAAAATTAGTGATGAATTTTTGAAATTCATATCAGTAACCTATAATAGCAAACTAAGATAGCTGGACTTTTAGTACTTTTCTATTGTCAATCATAGTCCAACTAGGTTTTCATGGCTTGGAATGATTTTTAACCTATATTTGACATCTAGAGATTTCCAAAAAGTTATTATTTGCTTGATTTCGATTTTTCTACAATTAATTATGATTTTCTAAAAATGATGATAGAAACTTGAATTCTGGACCCAAGGCAAAACTTCATTTTTTTTATGTGTGGCTCCTAAACCAAAATGTATGGAATGTTTATGACTTTTTTAGACGGAATACGAGTAGGGGATGATATTAGAGAGTACAAGGAGTATATAAAGCAAAATTTGAATTTTTAAAGTATTACACAATGCAAAAATATTCAAATATTTTATTACTTTTCCTATGAAACTCATGTATGAAGTTTAATGTATGGGAAAGTGAGACTAAAATAATATGGTGTGACAATAATCAAGGAATTGTAGTCAATTAGTCATATCTTTACTTATGAGTAGTAAGTTAAGGCTATCATAAGATCTCTTCCTATTAGTTAAGGACATATGAAAGTGACTTTGACCCGTGAAGAAAACATCATTTCTTTATGACATTGCTTGTCATATTGAGCTTGGGGATAAACACTTAGTAGTTGTTAAACCCTTTGGACATGCTTATATAACTAAGATTGCTATGACTTATTTTAATGATTCCATAAATGTATAGGTCGTGCAAGTAATCAATTAATGAGTACAATATCGTTCTCATAAGGAAGGGAATCAACTACCAATTTTCAATATTTATTTTATTATTTAAATTATCCAATTGAAATTAAAACTAAGTAAAATAAAATTGAAAACAACAAATTTTAAGCATCACTCAAAATAGACTCTTGCAATTGAGATTAAGAATCCCCTATTTACTTTCCTAAGCATCACTCAAAATACACTCTTGTAACTGATTGCAACTGAATTAATGACAATCCTATTATAGTGAGTGAAATTCTCTCTTGAGATAAGTCACTGATATAGTTGACATTGTTATGACTTTGTTGTGATGATTCCATAAGTGTACAGGTTGAGCAAGTAATAAACTAATGAGTAGAATATTGTTCCTATAAGGAAAGAAGTCAACTACCAATTTTCAATATTTATCTTATTATCTAAATTATTTAATTGAAATTAGAACTAAGTAAAAGTAAAATTGAAAACAACATATTCTAAGTATCACTTAGAATAAACTCTTGCAACCGAAATCAACAATCCCCTATTTACTTTTCTAAGCATCACTTAAAATAGACTCTTGCAACTGATTGCAATTGAATTAATAACAATCTTACTAGAGTGAAATTCTATTTTGAAATAAGTCACTGTGCTCATACCAATTCTATGTCTATTTTGTAATCATAAATTTAGGATAAACCCATTGCATATAGCAAATTCAATGCAACTATTCAAAAACCACTTAGATACAATTTATATTTCTATAAAATTACTATTTAAATCTATTACTTTATAATCTACATTGTAATCAACTCTATCAATTCTCTCATAATATATCAAATGAACAATGGCCAACTTTTCATAAATAATATTAAAGAGTAACAAATTAATTCAACATAAATTGTCATAAGAGTATTCTAAATTCAACTTAATTAATAAATAGGTTCATCTAAATTCCAAATAGAAGAATTTAGCTGCACATAATGAAAATCAACAAATCAATAATAAAAGAAGAAAATCAATGATCAAAAGCTAAAGAAGGAAATGAAAGGAAAACAAATTGGCTAAAGTGACAATCCATTGGCAAGAGCCTCATATATGTGCCTACGTCCAATAGACCTCCAAAGCACTCCTTCACTGTCTGCTAGCCTTCCTTTGCATCTTAAGGCCTCGTCCTCACTTCTCCCTTTCAGAAATTTGAAGTAGCATAACAGAAAGCCCTAAATTTTTTTGAACACCAGCAGCTTGTGTCAAGACCACCCAATTGCATTGTTTACCCATGGAACATTAAATGGATGACGTTGATTCAAGGCTTCTTAACACACTTGTATAAGTGACACAACTTACTGTGTCTTTCTTTAGTCTGCTCTAAACTTCTCACTTCTACATGTCCATGTTTACCAATATAACTAGCCTGTGTTTCTTGTTAAATATGCTTAATATCTTGCTAATTCACTTATGCTTTTCCACTTTCAATAATTTTTGATTAAATCAAACATATAATATATAAAAATCACAAAATTTGGACTTAAATATTCAATTTAATATCAGAAAAGTGTGAATACTTTGCACTTATCAAACTCTCTTAAAGAAAGCTAATACACTAATAGGCCTTTCATACTTGGTTATAACCATAATTTAATGCTTAAGACCAACAAAATTTCTCAGTTCATTTAGATTAGACAAATGATTTGAAACTCAACCATAAAAATTACAAGAAACACTAATTTGCTTCCGCACACAAATCGTGCACAACTAAATACAAAGCTATGTAATTTCTTATTAAAAGATTAACTTTCCAATTTATGTCTCTTCTGAAATGACAAGTAAACTAGTAGTACAGAAGCCCCTCTATAAATCTTATCATTAGATGCTCTTAACAAGTGCTCAAATTGTTCCTAACCTAAGTGACAAAATTAAAGTGCTATGCATACTCATAATCTAAACTCATTATTTCATAGTAAAATATTTATTTTATTGTAATAGATTTTATTTTGTCTTATTTTATTTTATTAATTTATTTTTGAATTAAAATAGCCTAAATCAATTGAGTAAAACCTTTTATCAGTGCTTTACTACTTAAAACTTAACTTTTGGCTAAATAAGAGAGATTGATTGGTCAATTAATTAGTTTTTTTAAATAGCTTATAAGCAATTAATGTAATGCAAATCAAATAGTTACTAACATTTTTCATAGTTGAATCCAAAATCAAATTGTTAAAATAAATAAATCTCAAAATTAAGTCAACTTAAACAAAAGTATTTCATATAACTAATCCAAGTAATTAGGCCTAATCAATTGATATTAGAACCTTTTAATCAAGACTATCAGATAAGATTTTAACTACTTTCTCAAACTTGTATAATGCACTGTTCTAAATGGAAAATAAATGCTGGAAAACAAGAAAAAAAATTAAGGGAGAAGTCAAAATACTCTTCTATTAGTACTACAATTCTATTTGGAGCATAGGGATAAAGAGCTTAATTGACTAAAAAACTCAAAAGATATCAATAGGATAAGGTAATCTACCAAATAATTTGTGGTACATCAAAATAAAATATTACTAAATGTAATTCTCAATACAACAAAGAAATATAACACAAGCTAACTACAAAGACATGTAATAAAAGGAACAAGGTATAAACTCTTAGGTGGTAAAAAAGGTGGGTGCCAAAAAGCATGTATCTAGGCAGCTAACGTATCTATGCAATGACCATGTTATGCCAGATTATAATGAAGCTTAGTAAATCCTTGGTGCACCTAATCTCTAAGGCGTTCCATCACCTCCATTGGCTAATGAATCATGTCAGTATGTGATAGTAGAGTAAGAGGTGAAGTAAAGAAAATATTGTTCACTCGCAATTGTCGAACTGGCCAAGATTAGTGAATTTTAGTTGGTTTGCAGTATAATGCTCACTAGGTCATCTCCCACAAAACCATTAATCAAATCAATTAGTTTAAGAATGACAAAACTAAAATTATGATGATTAGGGGTTCGAATATAAAGTCGCACTAATTAAACTGAATAGTAAATCAATTAACGAAAACAAAATGAAGCAAAATTCAATCAAAATGATGTGTAACCAATCCATAATTCTTGCCCTGATATTTCCTTATCCTTGTCACCTATTAATACATCTTGTTTAATTTTAATCCTCTGGTAATTTTTTATTAATATTCCTAAACTACTGTTCAGGATTTTAATTAGTTCGCATTGCTAACTAGAATGTAACCGCACTTCTTTCAACAATATGAAGCTAAACTATTTCGCACTTGACCAAAGATGCACGTAAAATCCTAATGTAGTTTAAAATAAATTTAATTGATTAATCAACTAATTGAATCAAAATACGCTCTCAAATAAATCAGATGAATCAGAATGTATGCAACAAAAATTATCTAACTAGAATGATAATAATTATACGAAAACAAAGAGAACAAAAACGAAATACTTCTAAAATTAAAATCCAAACTAGAGTTCTATACAAACATGGACTCAAGTTCCCTATTAGATTCAAACTTTGGATTGATCACCAAGAAAATTAGAAAGCCATAAGAAAGATGAAAATAAGAATGAGAAGTAGAGAATATAGAATATATTCTATGGTAACATCTTCTCCTCCTTAAATAGATGACGTTGCCTTCTTTCTAAAAAAATCTAATACTATTCTAGAAGTAATAATAAAATAATATTCAAATCCTTTTAAGAGTTTTCTATCCTAATCTTTTTAGGAATCTTCTATCATGAAAATTACAATTAAAAAATAATTGGGTTTCTGTTAGATAAATATAATAAAAATGCATTTAAAGGCCATTAATCTAAATTTAACTCACTTAATATAAAATAAGTTTAAAGTCATCTAATTAACCACTATAAATTATTAATAACACTAAATATGGGAAATATAAAATATAATAATGTCAAAATATCAAAGTGTTAGTCAAGGTAAGAGGTAGAGCATGCTTAAACACAAGATCTTGGGCCTTATAGCTCTACTGCTTTGCTATAGTATCGGTTGCTAATAGTGGATTCCCTTTACTATTAAGAAGTACTAGCACCCTATTCCAATGGGCATAGAACTTCGTGGTATATAGCATCTGCATATTAATGCACTTGTTGCCTTGAATGTGGGTTAGCAGAAGATTTAGAGAGTCTAGAAGGTGTAGACACTTTGCAATATGTGTGATGAAACCACCAATAGTTATCAGCCCTATGTTACCTATGGCGACATGTTGCCAATGTGTAACTAATATGAGATCCTAAAGCCATGCAGTGCAAAACGAATAACTCATAGCAGTTTACAACTCTAGTGTTGTCACTGTAACCAAATAAAAATTGGCCAATGAAGCGGTACAAATAGTGATGGGTAGGTTAGTACAATTTGTTTGCCTTTGACTTGCTTGAGTAATTAGTGAGCTAAGAAGAAGGCTCCTACCATAGTTGAGTTTGGTTAGTTATAGATAAGGCATATCGCATCCCATTATTGGCAAAGGAAAAGATATCATTAATTTCAGGTAAAGTGAACATGAACTCCTTAGCAAACATGCAAAACTAGACTTTCCTTTGGTTCTTAGAATTGACTAGAATGAGCTTTAGAGAAAAAGAGCTGAGAAATTCCAATGTAAGCTATCAATAAGTAAGAGGTCAAATCTATAGAAAAAATTGGGCATCCTAAAGTCAGTGGCTTTAGTGTATCTTCTTCCATATCTAAAACTACAATGTCCACAGAAAGAATAAATTTCTCAACCTTTACTAAGATATTTTCCAACAAACCCACTAGATGCTTAACTAATCTATTTGTTAGTTACAAGGTAACATTTGCAAACTTCGAGCCTTCCAAGCCGAGTCTTCTACAAATAGACAAAGTCATCCGACTAACATTTGCACCTAAGTCACACAATGTAGGATTTAAGAAAAAAAAATTGCCAATTACACAAGGAATGGAAAAACTCCTTAAATCAATAAGTTTGGGTAACAATTTATTATGGATAATTAAACTACACTCCTTAATGAGTGATATAGTAGCATAATCCTCTAACTTTCTCTTGCTTAATAAAATTTCTTTTAATAACTTCACATATATTAGCATTTGAGCCAAAGCATTTACAAAAGAAATATTGCTGTGAAATTATTTTAAAATTATTTAGAAATTTATCAAATTAGTTATCTAGCTTTTGTTGTTTTAGTCTTTCAGGGAATGGAGTAGGAGGCATATATGTCTTGACTGGTGTTGGTGCTAGTGAGATAGTAGTCTTCTCCTCATCTCTAATTTGAATGTGATTGCTATTTAGTGTCTCTTCATCCACATCATTTTACTCTGTGGAATGCTCAGTCTGTGTAGGAGTCTTATCCAATTGTCTCCCACTTCTTAATGTAATTGCCTTACATTGCTCCTTAAGATTAATTTCAATTTTGCTAAGTAAGTGCCCTTGAGCTCAATATTAAATGATCTAGCCAACTAACTCAATTGCAATTCTAGATTTTCATTATAATTAGCCAGCTAATCCAACTTGAATTCCAACCTTTCAAATGTGTCAAAGGATACATTATAGAAATTTTTAAATGTAACTTCCTAACCCTACTTACCTTCATTCTGAGATTGAATCCTTTTATTCTTAGCTTGAAAAGTTGGTCTAAAGGGTCCATCCTGATTTCTTGAATTTCCTTGATGATTTTGATTATGATTTCCCCAAACTAGGTAAGGGTGATTACACCATCTAGGATTATAGGTGGATCAATAGAGCTTATTCTATGGTCTAGGATTGTTAGAGATATACTACACTTGTTCAAAAGTACATAAGCTTCAAGAATTACTTTGACAATTACTATATGGATGGTCACCACTACAAAGTTAACAGTTGGAGTAAGATGGAGAGTTTAAAACTGGATTGACACTTATTTGATCAAACCTCTTCATAAGAATATCAGACTTAAAATTAATTTTGATTTTTAATGCATGAATGGTCTCCATTTCCATCATACTAGCTACTCTTCTATGCCTCTCACTCAACCAGTTGTAATGGTTTATAGCCATCTGCTTAATAATATCAACTACTTCCTCAACATCTAAGGTAAGTAAGGATTTGCTAATGGCTATATCCAAATTAACTCTGGAAGGTTACTTAAGCCCATTATAGAAAATTTGCCCAAGCATCCAATTTTGAATATCGTAATATGAGTATTGCCTTTGCAAATCCTTAAATCTTTCATAGGCATCATATAGAGATTCTCCATGACACTAAAAAAAAAAATACTCTAAATAGCACCCTTTAATTTTGTAGTTTTGTTTGATGGGAGATATTTCACTGAAAATGCACAAGAAAGCTCATCCTATATTGAGAAGGATTGAGTAGGCATAGAATCTAACCACAAAGTAACTTTATTTTTAAGTAAAAATGGAAACAATTTGAGCTTAATTGCATTGGTAAAAGCTCCATTCATCTTAATGGTATCACAAATCCTAAAAAAGATAGTCAAATGAGCATTGGGATCTTCCAGAACTTTGCCTCCAAACTCATTCTATTGAATCATTTAAATTATCTTTAGCTTAATCTCAAAAGAGATTGAAAACAACATATTCATAGGCTAATTATATTATTATGCAGTCCATATGTGTTTGGCATAATAAAGTCACGCACTAGTCAATGGCAATAATGGTAGCAGTAGCAGTAGCAAGGAGCTACTTTAGGTTCTTGAAGTGCATTGGCTTTAGGATTATCTATTTGATTTATTAGTTAGGCGTCAATAGGGGGATCTCTTTGCCTTATTCTAACATGTAGAACATGCTCAAGCTCAAGATCCACCTCTGAAAGAGCAACTATAATGAACATAATTTTCATAAAATGACAAAATGAGTCATATAAAAGCAAGTCCTCTGAAATGAGCTAAATAATGTCTCAAAAATTTTAGGTAGAATCCTAGGCTTCTAAAAATAATAATTTTAGGCTCAGACAAAATGAAAAACGAAGTTAGGACGGTGAAATCATTTGTGACAAAAACTGACGAAACGTAATGGTATTTTTGTAAATAAGTGTAACTTTTAGAAAAATAAATAGGAGGGATTTTTAAATGGAAAATTTGAGTTGCCCAAGATTCTCAAAGGCTCCAAAAATCATAGGAAGGCTCGAGACTGGTAAAGCCCCTCCGGTGTACGTTTTTCAATGTTGGTGAACCTGAACTTTGACAGATTCGTTTAGAAAAGTTTTAACTCCAATTTGAGTGATTCCAAAGGCATTTTATTAAATTGAGAATATAAATTTTATAATGAAAAAAATGGTTTCCAAAAAAGAGCTAAAATGAAGCCGAAACAAAATTGCCATTACAGAAAGACGAAATTAGAATTTTTGAAAAAGTGTGTTTCTAGAAGCTCCCACACACTTCTCCCTTCTTCTCCCACCTTCTTAAGCATGATTTCCTCTACCCAAATTAAAAAAAAAACAGCAACTCCTTGAGGCACACCAAGAGACAAAGAAAAGGGAGAAGAAAAAGGCAAGAAAGGCAATGAAACTTGGGGAATTTCATACTTTTCCTTCTTTCGACTTTGCTTCTCTCTTTCTAGGCTTTCTTTCCATGGTTTATTTGAGCTATTTGGTTCTGTTTTAATCTAGAATATTGAAGGGGGAGTTTAAAATTTTTGAAGGGAAGCAAATCAAGGAGAAAGACTCTTGAAACTAAGTTGAAATTCAAGGTAATTCATGCTTTGAATTGTTTCTTCCCTTTGCTTTCCCTTACCTTGAGTTTCGGCCCTAAACAGAACCATATGAGAGGGAGGTTTTTTGTTCAAAAACAAGAGAGGAATAAGGGTTTTAGGCCATGGGGAGATGGAATTTGGCAAGAAATCTTAAGAAAAACCTATGGAAAACAAGATAGCAAAGTGTAGGCTTCGTTAGGGTTTTGTAAAATCTGATTTTTTGTGACTATTTATTTTATTATTTGAATGTTTCCTTAAGATCTTAAGACCCTTAGAAACCTCCCCAAGTGGCCCTCCTATCAAGGAAAAATCAAGAAGCTTATAAACTCTTTCTTTGGTACATATCTCAGCCTAGGCTAACACAAGTAGTTAGGGAGTATTTTAATTTGTTCTAGTCTTGGTTTGGGACTTTATATGATGTTAGAAGATGGGAGAAACTATTGAAAAAAATTTAGGAGCCATGGAATGAGAGATGGAGCAATGATGTCTATAATGGTGCCTTATGAAGCAACATGGGTTTCCAATTGTACAAGTGAATGTGTGAGGGCTCCAAGGATCTTAAATGAGTCCAAGAAATCTAAAATAACAAGATAATGAAGCCTAGAACTTGAAATATAAGAGTTTCTTCAATAGGCCAATTATGGAACCATTATGCCACTTATGAAACCAAGTGTGTATTCAAGCTTTAGTTTAGTGTCTTGGCTTGCTTCAAGTGTGTGATTATGTGTTGTTTATGATATTTAGGCCAAGAGAACACCAACCCAACTAAGTGCACTTGTAAGGCCAAAAAGAGGGAGGAATAAGACAAAGGAAGGCTTGCAAAATTCAAGGTAGCTCTCCACCTCATTTTCTTGCATTTTTATGTGCATATGTATGTCTTTATGTGCTTGTGTATACTATTGTGATTTGAGAACATGCCACTTGATGTCTTGAGATTACATTGGTACCAATATGTTGTCTTGAATGCCATTGATTGTGAGGATAGCTTCTAAGGATGAGGTGATGCCAAAAGTCCCTTAATGTGGGTGAGGAGGTGCCAAAAGTCTCAAGACATGGGTGAGATTAGGCCAAAAGTCTCTTGGATGGGTGAGGCCAAGTCAAAAGTCTCTACGCCAAGGGTGAGGCATATCCAAAAGCCCTAGAAATTGGGTGAGGTAAAACCAAAAGTCCCTAAAGCTCCTTGATGGCTTGATTGTGAAAATGTGGCATAAGAATCTTGAAAATAAGCATTTATGATCTTGGTAGTTTGTTTACTTGTGCACTTGATATATGTATGCCTTGAATGTGTGTGTGAGCTATTAAGATTCTTGGAATTTCACTCCCCTTTCTCCCTTCATCTTTGACTTGTCTAGGTAGTGCTCAAAGGTAAGGAAATGCAAGCTAAGAACAATAGAAATCCTAACTTTGCCTATTATGTAGTATAAATTGTAGTTGAATGTCAAAGTGGCTTTGTACATATTATTTTTGTGATGTAAGACCTTTAGTAAATGTAATACAATGTATGGATAGTATATATACTCTATATAGCATGAAAGTAATAGAAATATGAATTTTGAATTTGGATGGCATGTGTGTATTAGTGTATTATTGGGTGTGAGATAGTCAAAATGAAATGTATAGAATTTGGGATCACTTAGGCAGCATTTACAAGTTATATTTGTGCTTTTAAACTTGCCTAAGAGGATTCAAACCATTGGAGAGGCTATTTGGACAAAGTGGACATCCTAAATGGAGCAAAATTGACCATTTAAGTGAGTTATGTTATTTTTTGTCCAAATGAGCTCCTCTTAATCTAAAATTTGGCATGCATTTAGAGCTTGTTAAGAGATTTTTAGAATGTTAAAGTGGGCAATTTTTGGATGTCTATGGAGTATTTGGTGAATTTTTAAATTTGAGAATTTTTCTGGTTTTTGTTCAGTACACTGTTCATTCTGGTCTAAAATAAAACTCTATCACTCATGGGGCAAATGATGTCCAATTGAAACAAATTTTTATATGGAGAAACTAGACCTTCTCGGTGACTTATGCCAATTAAAAACATCTTATTTGGATGTTTAGAGAGGGAGATATTAATTTTTGAAGTTGTTGTCCAATATCAGACATCCAATCAGATCTATGTCATTATTTGATTGGTTTTCAAGGCCTGGACATGCTTGGACTGATCTGGAGTTATTTTTTTTCTCTAGAAAACATCTGTAACTTTTCATATTGGTATCATTTACATGGATTGAATTTTTGTGAAATTAATTGAACATTTTTAAAATTTATGACAATAAACTGTATCAGTACTAGGGATATCCAGACCTTTATGGTTATTTTATTGTCAAACATGGTCTAAAGGCTATGCTCATGTCCTAGAATTATTTTTAGTGTGAGGTTAACATCTAGAGTTTTTCAGAAAGCTATGGTTTGTATGATTTTGATTTTTCTACATTTAGTTATAATTTTTTAAAGTTGCCCTTGAAATTTGCCACCATACAGCAATGGGAAATGAAGAAATTTTGAGGTTTTTAACCCTTGATCCATGGTTTGTGCCAATTTTTAAGAATGTTATGATTTGTATATATGGAAAATAATTAGAGAATGTTGTTGATGAGTTCATGGGGTCCCGGAGACGCGAAATAAAAAATTTATCCGCTACACAACACAATTTAATTCATTATTTTAATGCATTTTCTTGAGATTTCCTTGGTAAAGTGCATATTCCCACTTGCAAGAGAGAGATTAATGTTACAAATAATATGGTATTATAGCAACACCAAATGCTTTACTCATGATGCTAGAGTACCTACAAGAAGAAATTACAAATTAACCAAAGCCAAAGATTGAGAGAAAATAAAAGAAATTGTTGAAAAATAAAATATCTAGATTAATAGAAAAATCTTTTAATTGATATTGAATTGCCCTTCCTTTACAATGATGCCAAAAACTTATTGTGACAATTTTGGAAGTCTATAGGTCACACAAGTAATAAATGGATGAATACAATATTGTTTTCATGAGAAAGGAAATCAATTACCAATTTTTAAAATTTATTCTATTATCTAAATTATCTAATTGAAATTAAAGCTTGATAAAAGTAAAATTGAAAACAACATGTTCACTTAACAAACAATAGCTATACATGAATATAAAAAGTTTTAGAATATAAAATCTTGTATTTTACTTTATTAAGTGTCACTTTGAATAGATTCTTGCTACTAATTCCAATTGAATTAATAACAACATGCCTATGTATACTCTTATGATCATTAACTTAATATAAGTCCATTACATATAATGAATTCACTGTAAATGTTCATAAACTATTTAAATGCAATTTATATCTCTATAAAATTATTATTTGAGTTTATTACTCTATGATCTACACTGTAATCAATCTCTTGATCTTCTTACAATACATTAGATAAACAATGGCTAACCATTCATAAATAATATAAAATAGTAACATATTAATTCGATATAAATTGTCATAGGAGTATTTAGAATTCAATTTAATTAGTAAATAGGTTTATTTAAACTACAAATAGAAGAATCTAGCTACACATAATGAAAATCAACAAATCAACAATAAAAAGAGACAAATCCATGATCGAAAGCTAAAGAAATGAATGAAAAGAAAACAAATAGGCTAAAGCGACAATTCATTCGTAAGAACTTCATATTTGCTCATGTGTCTAATAGATTCCAAAGCACTATTTTAGGGTGTTGCCTTCCTTTACATCCCTAAGTCTGTTCCTCACCTTTCCTCTTCAAAAATTTGAAGTAGTATCACAAAACGCCCTAAATTTTTTCAAACACAGGCAACCTATGTCCATATCATATAACTACATGGTCTTACTTGTGTAACATTAAATGGATGAGGTTGATTCAATGCTTCTCACCATGCCCGTGTAAGTGGACACAACTTACTCCTATCCTTCTCCATCATGCTTAAAGCTTCACCCTTTTACATGCCCGCGCTTACCAACATCATAAGCTTGTGTTTCTTACTAAATATGCTCAATTTTCTGCTAATTCACTCATGCTTTTCCACTTCTAACTATTCCTTATTAAATCAAACATAAGATATATAAAAATAATATAATTTGGACTTAATTTAATATAAAAAAAAGCATCTATATTTTGCACTCATTAAACTTCAAAGTCCCTACACAAGTAGGATAACATTTTCATAATAAGAAAAAAAAATTGGCCAACATTTCAAGAAAACCAAGAAAAGATTCGAGAAGAGAAACAAAAATCATGGAAAGAAGCTTAATATGGTAAATATCAAGTATTATATTTGTCAAAAAGTGAATTACTTTGCTTGTAATTACACTGAACAAATTAAGTTAAAGGCTATAAACCATGTAACTAAAGATCTAGAATCTTTTGTAGAACATTGTTGGATTGCTCTCAAAAGTAAATAGCTTTATGTAAGAAAAAATGCAAGAACTAGAACATGCAATATTGGTATTGTACGGGAGACAAGACCTTATCCTTCCTAACTGATAAGTGTAAAATATTCATGTTTTTTGTAACACCATAATTTCTTAACTTATCTTATGCTATTCTCATGTCTCAAAGAATGCATCTCACATAGGAGGCAAGAAAAAATAATTAAAATAATGAATATTTTAATGTTTCATAGTGTATAAATTTCTCATTCGATGTCTCATTGTAACACCATAAAATTCTAGCTTATCTCATCATATACACATACCTTATATCATTATATTCATGAAAGTATCAGAAAAAAGGGGATAAAATAATGACTTACTTTGCGTTGCGTCGAACTTAAAAATTTGCATTTGATGTCACATGGACCGTGGGAGCTCATGCTATGCATTATCATATTTAAATACATTATTACAACTCATTCATCATAAAATCATGCTCACAGCTCATGGAAACCGAAATGGAGCATGAAATGAGTTTGTTTAATTTCGACCAGATTTGCCCCTTATTCTGCCCAAATTTTGGAAAATCATAACTAATTCTACAAAAATTTAATCATGCAATCTTGGTCATTTTGGAAAGTTATGGATGTCTACTTTACACTAAAAATATTTCCAGACCATAACATTTATCACAAAGGGCGTTTAATATCCAAAATGGTCCAAAGGTCAGACTGAATTTTGGAACTATCACGGAATTCTGCAGAAAACTTTAAAAATATCCAATTAATTCCAAAAAAATAAAAAATCAACAAAATTTCCCATTCTAGAAATCTCTAGATGTTTGCCCTATGGTAAAAATATTTTTAGTTCATGAATCATTAAGGGGAAGATGTTTGACATTCGAAAAACTACTGAGGTCGCTACTACCTAGGCTGCTATTTCATATTACTGATATAAACTTCTAAAATTCATAACTAATTCTATAAAAATAGAAATCATACAAATTCAGTCATTCTGGAAAGATAAAAATGCTAAATTTATGTAAAAATAATTTTAGAATGAAACAAATACATGTAGCTATTGGAAATCTATAGAATAGTGACTGAACTTCTAGGGCGCCACTGCTACTGACAACAAATTTTAAAAATGCATAACTCTTTGTTCAGACCTTCAAATGAGGAGATCTTAGTGGCCATAGAAATCTTATGACTTCTAGTTTATGCCTGTAAAATTTCACAAGCATTGGACACCATTTTCCTATCGGATGACACAAAATACAAATCTGACCATATGAGCAGTACATGCCTCATGATAGCAAAAAAATCTAAATTTTGAAAATTCATAATTAATTATATAGAGCTCTGATTTTACTAGAAATCTCTAGATGTTTGCCCTATGGTAAAAATATTTTTAGTTCATGAATCATTAAGGGGAAGATGTTTGACATTCGAAAAACTACTGAGGTCGCTACTACCTAGGCTGCTATTTCATATTACTGATATAAACTTCTAAAATTCATAACTAATTCTATAAAAATAGAAATCATACAAATTCAGTCATTCTGGAAAGATAAAAATGTTAAATTTATGTAAAAATAATTTTAGAATGAAACAAATACATGTAGCTATTGGAAATCTATAGAATAGTGACTGAACTTCTAGGGCGCCACTACTATTGACAACAAATTTTAAAAATGCATAACTCTTTGTTCAGACCTTCAAATGAGGAGATCTTAGTGGCCATAGAAATCTTATGACTTCTAGTTTATGCCTGTAAAATTTCACAAGCATTGGACACCATTTTCCTATCGGATGACACAAAATACAAATCTGACCATATGAGCAGTACATGCCTCATGATAGCAAAAAAATCTAAATTTTGAAAATTCATAATTAATTATATAGAGCTCTGATTTTACTAGACTTTAGATTTCCAAAAATCTCTTTGATGAGCCCTACATGTATGCAAAATTTTATGGGCAAATTCCTTCATTTGGTCAGTTTGTACTATGGGGTTCCATTTTGGTTATTTTTTAGCTTCATAATGGTATCAAAGGGTCCAAATTTGCTTCCCAAACTTGTGTGGCCATTTGAGCATGTGAGATTGCACCAAAATGACATTTTAAACTTGTCTTAAAGGTGCACAAACCCAGAATTTAGGAACTCATACTCTCACCCCATACCATACACACATTTCCATAAGGCTAGTCTTGGCATTCCATACCTAAAAATTGCAATACATTCCATTTATCCACAAATTTCATACATACATCATCTATTAGGATATTTACACATGTTCCATTCATTGTGCATCAATTCTAACAAAAGATTACATCATATGTCTCTCCTTTGGTTACAACATAAATAAAATTAAAAGCTTTATGATTAAGGTTTCATCTCCTCACTTGGTGGCTTCCATTTCCTTGTTCATTGGCTTCACCTAGCATGTTAGGATATTAGAGAGGAGGAAACGAGATTCAAAGAATCTCAATAGCTCATCTCCCATTCAATCATGCATAAAGAATGCAATACAAGTCTTAAGGATGCATGCATGGCATATTAATATGGAAAATGGTGCAAAATACATTCTTGGCATTTACACAAAGCACACATAACATACTTAGGCTTGCCAAATGAATGGATTAGCCTCACCCACTTTCTTCAAGGTTCTTGGACTTGCGTCACTCTTTTTCTCAAAGGACATGAACTAAGCCTTGCTCTTGGGAGACTTTCTCTTGGTCTCAACCACTTCTAAGGGCTCTTGACTCATCCTCACCGAAGATAGAAGGTTCTTAGCCTCTCCACATTCAAACAAATCAATGCGAACATTTTAAGCATCATTGAATACATAATGCAACACTATGGTTTCATGGAACATAGGCATCATACCAAAACATAATTTATAGCTTAAAATACACATACACACATTCAAAGACAATGTAGACATTCATTCATGCATGGGAGAAAAGAGAGAGAGAGAGCTACCTTACTTGCATTCACACACTTTTTCCTTAAGCCTTGAATCCTCTCCCATGACCTCACACACCTAAGAAGGTGGAGACCATTTCTATTGGCCTAGACACATCAAAAGAAACATGAATTACTCATGGGAACAAGCCTTGACATTATACACACTTTACATGATGCTACTTTGGTTTATGGCTCCATTATGCTTCCATAAGGCACTTAATGAAGGAACTACAAAAATTCATGATCTTGGCTCCCTTCTCTCCTTCAATCTATGATTCTTGACTCCATTTAAACTCTTTGGAGTCATCACAAAATTATTTTAAGGAGTTTAGCTAGGAGTTGCTTCATTATGCTACATTATGGAGCCTACACCTCCATCTCAATATCTATAGTTTCTAAAATATTTCCAATGCTTCCTCTCATCCTCTTCCATCATATATGACTCAAAAATAAGCTTGGAACAAATTAAAACTATCCCTAACCTATAGTTCTGCCCTAGGCCAAAATGACACATGAAAAAGGAAAGTAATGAGTTTGCTTTGTTTTCTTGATGGAAGAGGTGTGTAGGGAGGTCTCTAGGGATCTTAGGAACTCAAGCAAACACTCATCTAAGCTAGGGAATTCATGGATCAAAACAGATTTCACAATGTCTCCATGAATCCCTAACTTTTCTATCTTGTGTTTTCATGCTTCTTTCTTTGATTTCTTTGCACCTACTTGCTTCTCACATCCCAAAATCTATGAATCTCCCTTGCTAGGACCAGAATTCATCTCCCTTTGATTAGGCTCTATATGAGATGAAATTATCACAAGGAGGAGAAGGGAAGAAGAAGCATGGAAAATAACAACTTACTTTGATTTCCTAACTTTTCTTAAGCGCTCTTCCAAGTGGTAAGTTCCTCTCCTTCAAATTCTATTATTCCTCCTCTGTACCAGACTCAAAATATCACCAAATCTATCAATGAAACCATAGAAATGAAGAAAAGAATGAGAGCAATAAGTTTATTCAAGGAAAGAGCATAAAATTCTACACTTTTCTTACATTTTTCTTGCTTTTTCTCTCTTCAAAATATCCTCTCCTTGTGTACCCAAGAGTGCTGGCTTCCTTCTCTGTTTTTGGGGTAGAAACAAATCGTGGAAATGAGGAGCTGCTGGAACGTGGATAAGAAGGAGCTAAAAGTCACTTTATGTAACTTTTTACTTTTGCATTTTAGTCTATTTTCTTGGCTTTTTCATTTTAGACTCATATCAATTCATTTTTGAAATCCGTCTTTTCCATCATATTCCTTAGGCTCTTAATCATAAGAATTGCCTTTGGAATCACTAAAAGAGGATCTAAAATCATTCCGAACCATTTAGTCAAAGTTTTAGTCAATTGACGGCCAAAATCGTTCATCGAAGGGGTTTCAACTGTTCTAGGGGTTCTCATGGTATTCAGAGCCTTTGAGAACCTTGAAAAACTCAAATTTTTCATTTAAAAAGCCATCTTATGAGTTTTTCAAATTTTTCAAAAATTACAAAAATGCCCCTACTTTCTTCAACAAATTTTTTGAGCTCTTCTGGCTTTAGTTTTTGGGTATCTTAAATCCTTATTTTCTAATATTTAAAATTTTATCATAATTTTAGTTGGCCCCAATTCCTCCTATTTCGAGGGCTTCCTTTTATATTTGGCCCATTTCTGACATTTACAAAAAAACCGAACATTGCGTTTCTCACGTTTACAAAGGGACCAGATGTTACACTCGTGGACCCTGTGAGTTCATGTATCATATTATCATATTTAATTACATAGATATAACTCATTTTCATCACCAAAATTGGCCTAGAGCTCATGCAAGGCAAGGGAATACATAAAATTTATAATTGTTATTTCGGCCAAATTTTTTCCTTTTCTATCACAAATTTTGGAAAATTATAGTTAATTCTAAAAAAATTGAAATCATGCATTCTTTACTATTCTAAAAATCTACAAATGTATAATTTATGTTAAAAATATGTTTAGGTCATGAAACATAACACAGAAGATGTTTGACATTAAAAAAGGTGCAGAGGTCTGACTAGCTACTGGTACTAATATAAGTTTCTGCTATAAATTTTAAAAATATCCAATTAATTCCACAAAAATTCAACCTATACAAATGATACCAATCTGGGAAGCTACGAATGTTAACTAAAGGAAAAAAATAACTCCAGACTAGTTTAGACACATCTAGGACTCGAAAACTAATCAAATAATAACCTAGGTTAGTCTGAATGCTTGATACTAGACAAAAATTTCAAAAATTTATATATCTCTCTCTAAACATCTAAATGAGGTACTTCTAGTTGCATAAGTCACTGGGAAGGTCTAGTTTCACCTTATAAAATTTCATGACAATTGGATATCATTTGCCTCATAAGTGACAAAATTTAATTTTGGACCTGAGTGAATAGTACACTGAACTAATTTCAGAATTTTTCTCAACTTTGAAAATTCATCAAATATTTCATAGATCTCCAAAAATTATGCACTTTATCTTCCCAAAAAACTCTTAACAAGATCTAAATTTATGTCAAATTTCAGACCAAGAAGAACCCATTTGGATAAAAAGTGGTATAAGTTTCCAATATAGTCAATTTTGCTCCATATTAGATATCAAAGTTGTCCAAATGACTTCCCTTGATGTTTGGCACCTCTTGGGCAAGTTTAAAAACATAAATATGACTTATATGAATTGCCCAAGTGGTTCCAAACCTTATACATCTCAATTTAGCCATTCCACTTCCACTTATACACTAATGCATCAAGTATTCAAGAAGCTAAATTTGCCATTACATGCTCAATTTACATTCTAGCATTCACATAACATAATTTCTCATTTATACATAATATATTAACATAATTACCCATACTCAAGAGGTCATAGGTTATATACAATAATAGGTTACAACATTTGCTACTTATATGGCTTTAAAGAAGCAAATTGCATGCACTTCAATGTCATCCTTTCATCTCCCAAGGTGTGGGCTCTCATGGCCTTGTCCACTTAGTCCTCCTAGCATGTTAAAAAATTAGATAGAAGGGAATAAGATTCAAAGAATCCTAAGAGCTCATCTCCCTTTCAATCATACATAAAAATGCAAAACAAGTCTTACAAATGCATGCATTGGCATATTGTCATATGCAATCATTCAAGAGACATTCTTAACATTTGAGTAAGTCATACATAGCATACAAATACTTGCCAAGTAAGTGGATTAACCTCACCCATTCACTTGTGAATTTTGGACTTACCTTACCCATTTTTTAAGAGATTTTTAACTCAACCTTGCTTTTGGGAGTCAACCATACTTTTGGGAAACTCTTTACTTTGGCTCAACCAATTCTAAGGGTTCTTGGCTCATCCTCACCAAAGCTAAAGGTTCTTAACTTCACCACACTCAAGCGAACCAAAGCAAGCATAATAAACATCATTTAGAAATATAATGCATCATCATGGTACCATAGCATATGAAATCATGCTAGAATAATTTTCATTGCTTAAAACACACATACACACATACACACATTCAAAGATAAGCTAAATATACATTCATGCATGAGAGAAGGAGGAGTGAGCTACCTTTGCCATACAAGCTTATTTTTTCTTTAAATTTCCCTTCCTTCTTCTCGGCCTTACCAAACGCTTAGGGAGCATTAACTTCTTTTAGCCTAAATACACCAAAAGAAACATGAATTACTCATGGGAACAAGTCTTGGCATTATACATACTTTATATGATACTATTTTGGTCTATGGCCCCATTATGCTTCCATAAGGCACTTAATGAAGCAACTATAAGAATTCATAATCTTGGCTCCCTTCTTTCCTTCAATCTATGATTCTTGACTCTATTTAGACTCCTTGAAGTTATCACACAATTATTTTAAGGAGCCTAGTTAGGAGTTGCTTCATTATATTACATTATAGAGCCTACACTTCCATCTCACTATCTATGGCTTCTAAAATGTTTTCAAGGCTTCCTCTTATCCTCTTCCATCATATATGACTCAAAAATAAGTTTGGAACAAATTAAAACTTTCCCTTGGTACTCTTTCTAGCCTAGGCTGAAACCATGATCATATGAGTACCAAGTGGGTTTACTTCATTTTCTTGATGGAAGATGTATATAAGAAGCTTCTTAGGGACCCTAAGAACTCATATAAGTTCCTAGACAATTGAAAATGCTACTAAGAAGCTTCACACAAATCATAATGCAACACACTTCCTAATATCCATATCTCACATTCTAATGCATTTCAGTTAATTTCACTTGCCTAGTCTTATTCCTCTCCCATCCAAACCTCTAGTTTACTCATGTTTTAGTCCCAATTGCCTCTCCTTCAATAATTCCCTAGAATGGCCGAATAAATAGGGAGAAGAAAAACAAAGAAAGAGCATGTATTTCAAGTGGTAACTTATCTTGTTGGATTCCTTATTCCATGGAGAAAATTATGCTATCAAAAGTTTCCTCAAAATCTTCCCTTCTTCCAAGAAACCAGCCATGAATTTGCCTTTTTTTTTTAAACTAAAACCACCAATGGAAAGGGCTTGAGGAGTGGAAGAATATTGGTAAAAACAAGACCATGAAATTTGGTGGATTTTCATACTTTTTTTTTCCTTCTTTTCCCTTTTCTCTCCTCCCTTTTTGGACGTTATACCAAACCTATTAGAGCTGCTGGAAGTCGATGGTAGAATGAGGAAGAAGGGGCATGCCACTTTTAAAAAGAAGAAAAGGGATTTTTGTAATTTTTCACTTTATTTACGTTTTTGCTATTGCACTTTGACCAAGTAGTTTAAACTCATTTTAGATCCTTTTTTGAGAACCATCTTTTCTATTATAAAATTTTAGTTCTCTAATTTATAAAATGCCTTTGGAATCACTCAATTTGGACCTAAAACTTTCCCGAACGATCCAGTCAAAGTTTACGCTCATTGTCATTGAAAAACGTATACCAAAAGGGCTATAACTATCCTGAGCTTTCTCATGATTTTTAGGGCCTTTAAAAACCTCAGAGAGCTCAAATTTTTTATTTAAAAAACTCTCATGTGAGCTTTCCAAAAAGTATTCATATTTACAAAAATGCCACTGATTTTTTGGCAAACTTTTCAAATCACTCTAGCTCTTGTTTCTAGGCAACTCAAGGCTCAAATTCTCATTTTTCATTATTTAGAATTTTATCTTAATTTTAGTTGCCACAAATCCTTCTATTTCAAAGACTCTCTTTTATATCTGGTCTAGTTTTTACGTTTACGGAGAAACCGAACATCACATTTTTCACGTTTACAGAGGGATCGAATGTTACATTTTTCCTAAACATAAATTAAGTCCAATTTCTGGGTCTTCATATATCTTATGTTAGATTTAATAAGGAATAGTTAGAAATGGAAAAGCATAAGTGAATTAGCAAGAAATTAAGCATATTTAGTGAGAAACATAAGATAATTATGTTGGTGAGCATGAGTATATAAAGTAAGGGAGTTTTGAGCAAATTAGTGTTGCACATAAGCAGGTTAGGTATATTTACATGGCTATGTGTGAGAGTTTCACATTAAGTAAATCACCAAAGACAAACAAGGATATACCATGTAATTGGGTAGCTTCAATACAAGCTGCCTGTGTTTGGCTAAAATTGGAGTTTTTTTGTGAGGTAGCTTTGAATTTTTAAAAGAAAAGGCTAAAAACAGACCTGGAAATGCAAATTAAGGCAAAGAAACACCCTAAGGGAGTGCTCTAGAAATCCACTAGATACAAGAAGAGATATGAAATTCTTGCTGACGAATTATCACATCAACTAATTTGTTTTCTTTTCATTCATTTCTTTAGCTTTTTAATATAAATTTGTTTACTTTTATTGTTGCTTTGTTGGTTTTCATTATTTATTACTAAATTCTTCTATCTAGAGTTTACATGAATTTATTTACTAATTAAGCTAATTTCAAATTACTCTTACGACAATTTTTATTGAATTAATTTATTACTTTTTTATATTATTCATAAATGGCTTGCTATAATTCATTTGATGCAATGTAAGATAATTGAGAGGATGATTATAATGTAGATCATTAGAGTAATAAACTCATATAGTAATTTTATAAAAATATAAATTACATTTGAATGGTTTACAAATATTTGCATTAAATCCTTTATACATAATGTGTTCATACTAGGTATATAATCACAAGAGTAGATATAGGCTAAGTATGAACATGTAACTTACCTTGAGAGAGAATTTCACTCATATTAGTAGGATTATCATTGATTCAATCAAATTCAATTGTAAGAATTTATTGTAAATAACGTTTAGGAAAGTAAATAGGGGATTCTAGATTCTAGAGCTTTCATATTTATATATAGTCAGTGTTTGTTAAGTGAATTTATTGCTTATAATTTATTTTTATTAGTTTTAATTTTAATTAGATAATTGGATTAATTTTAGTAATTTGTAATTAAATCTTTCCTCATGGGAATCATATTGTACTCATCAGTTTATTATTTATATGGCTTATACACTTATGGAATCATTCATAACAACAGTGTTTTATACATTTTAAAGATTTGACAAAATTGAATTTTTGTCATTCATTTTCTTAATCTAAGTTATTAGTGTTACATTAGAAAAGGGATAATGTACAAGATTTTAGTTTCTTCTAAAATGGTGTTATTGTATTAGGAATAATTACGAATATGATTATTTTACAAAATACACTGCTTCCTATCTAGTATTTGGATGTTAATATTTGAAATGCCAGGATGTGCTGCATAGCCCAAGAGAGAATGAGTAGGCTAGCAAAAAGAAAGAATGCTAGAATCAATCTCTATTTTAGGTGTATTTTTGTGTGAGCATTGCCTAGCAAGTAAAGCAACTAAAAAATCATTTGGAAAAGGAATTAAAGCTAGAAATCCATTGCAATCAATTTATTCTAATATATATGGTTCAAAAAGGATGTAAAGGCAAAACATAGGACTTAAAACTTCATTATATCTAATGATGATTATTCGCAATATGCTCAAATCCATTTAATCTCCTGTAAGTCAAAAGCGTTTGAGTGCTTTGGACACCATATGGATATGGTGAAAAATCAAATAAACACAAAAATTATAATTTTGAGCTATCACTGAAGATGCGAATGTTGGTTAGATTAATTTAAAGCATTCTATGAAAAGTAAGGAATAATAAGACATTTAACATTTTTAACACTCCATAGTAACTAAAGATGCTGAAAGAAAGAATTGAAACCTCACTTAAAATAGTTAAATTAATGGAGATTCAAGCAAACCTATCCATTTCTATTAAAGTGATGAGTTGTAAATTAATGTCTTCAAACTTAACTTAGTACCCTCTAAGTCAATTACTTCTACATCCTATGAATTAGGGACAAGTAGTAAGTCAGATATGAGTATCTTAAGACCATAAGGTCGACTACTCGTGTCCCTAATAAGTCTTATAGGTATGAGAGTTAGGCTAAAAAAGTAAGGAATATATTTTTATTAAATACTTAAGACAATAAAAAGGATATGTTTTCATTTAAGAAAATTAAGGCGATAGTTTAATTGAAATTAAGTTAATAAAATCCATATTTAAAAAATGAATTTTCTATTAAGGGTTAAATTAATAAGTATGTACTTCCTTATGAGATATGAGACTAGGATAAGAAGGATAAGTAGCTATACCTCGACCTATTAATCCAAATAGGAGTCTGGTGCAAGATGATTATGGTAGCATAAGCAACTTTACTATTTTTAGAATAACTGTAAGAGTGTGCCAAGACCTTTTTTTTAGATTGAATATGTAACAATTTGAGGTAATTAAATAGATAATGAGGAGCCAAGCATAGTTCAAGAGGCTCAATCATGTCCTACTAATGAAGATTGGATGAGAGCAATAGAATAAGAGATAAATATGATGAGGACAAACTATATTTAGGACTTGGTTGACCATCCATTTGACTAAAAGGTAATAAAGAACAAATTGTTCTTAAGATAAATAGATCAATTGAGAGATAAAAGACTCGCTTAGTTATTGAGAAGTATACACAACAAAAAAGTATAAATTATGAAAATACTTTATTATCTATGTGATTCAATTTAATTAGATTAATTCAAGTTATAGTTAGCAGTTTAGACTTGGAACCACATCAAATGGATGTGAAAATCACATTCTCACATGGAGAGCTAGATAAAGGAAGTACATAAAACAACCATTAGATTCCATAGAGAAAGAAGTAGAACATAAAATTTATATGTTCCAAAGGTCCATTTGTAGCTTGATATGATCATATTTGAGTTCTTTCATTAGTAGTGACCTCGTATAAATCTTAAATGATCCATGAAGACCACTTTATTTATGTTAAGTGGTTTAAAAGATATTTTATAATATTATCTTTTATTTGGATAATATGCCATCGTTAGGAGTAATCAAAATTCTTTAATAGTCATTAAAGAATAGTTATTTTTGAATTTTGAGATGAAAGATAAGGGTAAAATAGGATACGTCCTTTGAATTAAATTTGAGAAAATCATTCGGAGAAAATAATTTTTGTTTAACAAGAGTGATACATTTAGAAAGTCCTTATGTAGTTTAGTGTGAACGACTATAAACCCAATAATACCTCTGTAATAAAAGGCAATGGTTTAAATTGTAAAATATGTACATAAAATTGAATCTATATTAAAAACTATATAAATCTACATTGAAAATATATAAAGAGTCCCTCACTCCTACATTGTTGAATATTATATGCAATGATGTGAATAAGGCCAGGCATTTGTTAATAGTCATTAAAGAATAGTTATTTTTGAATTTTGAGATGAAGGATAAGGGTTAAATAGAGTACATCCTTCAAATTAAATCTAAGAAAATCATTCGGAGAAAACAATTGTTGTTTAACAAGAGAGTTACATTTAGAAAGTCCTTGACCAATTTAGCATAAACAAATGTAAACCCAATAATACCTTTGCAGTAAAAGGCAATGGTTTAAATTGTGAAATATGTCCTCAAAATTGAATCTACATTGAAAATATATAGAGAGCCTTTTACTCCTACATTGTTGAATATTACATGCAATGATGTGGACAAGATCGGGTATTTGTTTCTGATTAACCTGGTGAACCAATAATAGTTAAATTCCAATCAATAGCATTAGAATGTTATTGAAAGCATCCTAAGATACCTATAAGGCATAAATATGTATTGTATTGCATTATAATATTAAATAAGTGATTCCACCTAAATAGATACCCTAATATGAATTATAAAGAAGATCCAGATATATGAAAATTAAATTCTGGATACACTTTCTTTCTAAGTAGTGATATTAAATCTTAGAACAGCAAAAGGTAAACATGCGTAATATAATTCAACACGGAAGCAGAGTTTATTGCATGTTCTATAATAATACAAAAGGTTATATGACTAAAGAGGATTGTGAAATCACTTAGGGATTATTGATGGGACATCCAATATTAAACAATTGTGATGGATGAGAAGTCATAACCTAGACTAAAGGCTCTAAGTATCATAATAAGAGTAAATACATAAACATAAAAGTGAGAGTGATCAATGACACAAAAAAGTGTTACTTTGTGATATGCTTATGCATAAGATGTTAATCGATCCCCATGAAAACCCGTGCCTAGAGACATGCATGAGGAAGATATAAAGTCTCTTGGTAAGCATAGAACATAAAGTAACACACCATATGTACAACTTCATTGTTAACTAAATAGATATGTTATGTCATCATTATAAAAAGTGTATACACAATGATAATATGTTATACATGTTGATAAGGTTAGCTCTCTCATATAAGCAATCACCTTTGATATTCATAAGGGGCAAATGAAGATGAAACATTTGTTTTTGCCATGCAAGATAGTGGACGCATCAATATGGCAAGAGGGAGCATCATAAAAATATAAATGTGTCATCTTGACAAAAGAAAAAAGGAAGGTTGAGATGAGATCCAAACACATACATGAATATATGGATCGAATTATGGATTTCCACCATCCATAATACTTATAACTAAATATGAATTCTCTACTGTAATGCCATGAAAGGCAAGTAAAATGTACAATTCAAGTTAGACACTATATACATGTATACCTTATATGTATAGTATTAATAGATAAATCAAATTGACATACACTTTTACAAGATAAGAGAGGCACTGTAGTATGCGATTCATACTACATGTACTTAAAAATGACAATTGGAAAACAAGTGAATAAATCTCTGCTTTATTGTTATGTGAGTTATAAAAAGGAATAAGTCCTTTCATTAATTCTCTTATGACTTTGACAATATCATAAGGAGATGATTCAATACTTGCTACTTTAGTATACATCATATGGTCACGATAAATTTGACCTAAAGGTTTAATGTTAGGAAAGCAGCCGATTATGATTTGAATGATATGTGTGTGAGCAAAAGATCACCTGAAATATACATGACTATACTAGTGTCTAAGACATGTCTATTTTATAAGGTTAATTTAGTAACATCGTAAATGTATATATATTATACATATGAAAAGGCAATCTAAGTAGCATTGAATTCAGGAGGGATTAGATTTAGCATGAGTGAAAATGTATATTGGTGAATCTAGGGCATTCAAGGCATATAAATAAATATGTAACATACATCCAAAGGTAATAATCTCTTATGTTGGTCATGTAATAAGACTCATAGTATAAGAACTTCTAAATGTTATGCCTAAGCAATCATGACAAATTACCTACTATGAAAGACTAAAAGGAATAGAAAGATCTATGTTGCTCATTCCATTATATGCGAGTGGAAGATGTTAAATTATTAAGTTATATTAAATTATTGGACTACCTATGATAGGCTAACCTAAATCCATTATTAATTAATTTGAATTTTGAAATTTAAATATTTTTAGTTAGTTTATTATTTTAAATGGAAAATAGAAATTGACAACAGAGAAAAAACACATGATATTTTTGGATATCTGTTATGTTCTGTGTGTTGTGTGGAAAAACCTTTCTAGGCAAAAATAGTGAGATCTTATATAGAGAAAAAAACAAAAGGATATTTTTTTCTTTTTTACTCCAAATAATGGTGCATTTGTTGTGAATCATATATCGATATTCAAATCGTGACCTAAATCAACCGTTGGGGTAATTGAAAAGTTAAGAATTTTCACTACAAATAAGCATATGATCAAGTCGCAATTATATGCTACACTATTGATGCCATTGATGAGCTAGTTTGTTCTTAGGTTACAAAATGGGAAAGGAATGTACTTTCTATTCATAAAATCCAAAGCCAAAAACCCCTAAAGGGGTTGGTTGCTCATCTGATCCTGACCAACTATTATAAAAGTAGAGAAAGAAGGAATATATTAGAACTTTAAATCCCACACCTCTTAAACTTAAAGGAAGAAGCAAAGTCTCTAAGCATAAATAGACCATCATTGTAGCACAATCGAATTGGCCAAAGGCTAATAAAAAGGTCCAATGTTTTGAGATAAATTTCTTAGAATCCAGTAATATTATGAACTATTATTTTTGATCAATTTAACTAGTTTTTGATCGATGTGGTCAATATTTTTTCAATTTTTTGCTTGGCTAGTTTTAAGGGTCTATTAGACCAAAATCATGGTCATTTTACCAATTTTCTAATTGAATCAATTAGTTTGACCCAATTTTGTTTTTTAAACATTGGGTAAGATATGCTTACTCCTAGGTAATTTGGCCAGAAATCAAGTTCTTATTGATGATTTAAAATATTTTATTCAATTTTTTAATTTATATTGTTAAGTTTTAATTTTAACAAAAATAATTATATAAAAGATTTCAAAAATGATTTGTTCCCTTCTAAAATCTTTATGTCTCCTTAGGGAAAAGTTCTAATAATAAAAATTTTTATTACCATACTTCACTTATATATTAAACAATTTCAATAGTCTTCTAAGATTATTTTGAAATTGAAATTGAAACTACCCACAACAATAGCTTCAGAACATTATGAAAATATGCAAAAAAACTAAGTGAATAAAACATTTATTAATGAAGTTATTTATTATTATAATATTCCCATGATTATTTTTGTTATAATATAAATATAAAATATTATAAAGTAGTTAAGTGATGATTAGAAAAACCTCAAGAATGTTTAACAATACACTTTAAATAAGAGAAATACAAACTAACTTTAGACTAAATTATATAATATAAAAGGTAAATTCTTCTTCTTTTTTTATTTAGAAATATCTAAATTACACATTTTTTATTATAAAAATATACACAAATTTCTTTTAAAGTTAAAAGGTAATCAAAATATATTTAAGAATAATATTTTTTTATAGCAATCTGACTTTTTAAAATATATATATTTTTCAAACTTTTATTTTGGTGTTTCTTATTTTGTATAGAATACCATAAATTTAATTTATTCTATATTTAAAAGTGATTGTTTTTTATTAATCAATACATATTTAATATTTTTCATATTATATAAGTAATAAATATAATATTATTAATTAAAATAAGTGTAATTATAATTTATTTTTATTATGAAAAAGATCATTGTATCATATATTTTAACTTTAGAAAATGCGTTTTTTGAAAAAATATATATAATTTGATATTTCTTATGATAAGAAAAAAATAATTTATCTGATATAAACTATAACTTAAAAAAAAAAATCTTGCGATGTGAAGGAAGAGATATTTTATTATCTTACGATTCGCAGTTATTGCCGAAGCTTGCTTCTGTGACTGTCATTAGCGGTGCAACTTCACATAAAGGCATAAAATTTACGGACGGTCCCACAACTTGCCCTAATTGTGAAACACGTTTTTGCTTGAGATTTAAGAGGAAAAATAATGTATAAATATAAGACAAAATGAATGCCAGAAATAAAAATAGGGAGAAGTGAACGTACATAGAAAATACAGTATAAAAGTAAAAATATATATATAAATAAAAAATGAATTTTTTACTCTTATTTTAAAAAAATAATTACAAATATTATTAAATAATAATTATAAAATTATAATAAACATTTTGCAATAATTTCATTTTTCATTCCACGGGTTAAGTTTCAATTGATTGATTGAATCATTATATGCATGTTTAGAATCACATTTAAAATTTATGTTTACATAAAAATTTTATTTTATTACTTTCTGTGAAACCAAATTTAAAGGTTTTCAAAAGCGTTTTCAAACACAACTTATCACAATTCTTCAATAGCCGGCCAAGTTGGAGATGGTGGTGGGCTCATTAATTTGCATAGTTGAATGCAAATTCAAGAGAAGAAAAGAGAGAAGTACTGGAAACGGCAGCTTGCAAGTTTGTACGTCAGCTATAAATGATCATCCTGAAAATTTCCAATCTAGAGACATGTTTTCGTACACAATTTCTTTTGATAAAAAGAAATGAAAATATTTAATACAATGTGATTAAATTAATTATATTTGATATAATAAAAAAATACTTTTCATATATCTGTTTGATAAGATAAAAATAGTAATATAATAAAAAATAAATGATAATAAATGATTAAAATATTTTTAAATTAGAAAATAATGTAAAAATAAAAAATAAGAATATAGAACAATAAAATTGTTCTTTATTTTATTTATTTTTTGTTAAATAAAAATAGATACACTATGTTAAATTTTCAATTATATAATTTAATTATCTTTAATTATTATTTTTTCCTATGTGCGTAACAAAATTAAGGCATTAGCAATAGACTACTACTCCAAACCAATTCCTTCCATCTTCTCAATTTGTTTTTTATATTTTCCCAGAGACTAACACGTTTGCTTCAACCAAAAGAAATTCCATTTTTTCTCAAGCAAGAAATCACTTCCTCTTCTCTCTGTTTCACTTTCCCTTTTGCTTCCTGTATATAGCAGCCAAGCAGCTTTGGAATTGGGTTTTTATTTTTCTTTCGTTTTATCTATTTTCTATGTCTCAAATGAAAAAATATTTCGTTGGAATGTAGAGTGGCAAAAACGATATTTTCACATTTTGACTTTAAACACCCGTGACTTTTATGTGCTATAGTAAAAAAAAAAAATGCCTTTCTACCATAATTTCTTGTTACAATGCTTTCTTTGTACCAAACAAGATTTGGCATAGAATTCCTTTTTAATTTCATTTTTCACTGAGATATCAAACATGGCGTAATTTTAGGATGGGAAAATTTTCTCTATTTTCCATAATTGGGAAATCATCTTCATTAAGGAAGGTGGAGCCATCCCATTGGAACCTTGTTTGGTACAAAAAATAAAAGAAAAAAGAAATAAAAAATAACTCTTATATACTTATATAAAAATATAATTAAAAAAAGATAAAATACTATTAAATAATGATAATAACATTATAAAATATAAAAAGAAAAAAATAATCTTTTTCCTTCATACCAACAATCGAAGCCTTAACCTTTTATAACTAAACCTTACGGGAGTGGTTTGCTTCCCATTTAAACCGTAACACTTAAAAGGGTGGAAGTATCAAACATCTCATAACCAGGCTCGGCATTCCACACAACAATAGCAGAAAGTAGATGATCGACAAATTTTGGAATTCCGAATCAGTATGGGATATTCCCATTTAAACCGTAAGCCAATACAGTGGCTTAAGTCAAGCACAAAGAAAGCTCTTTGGCAAGGCTAGACATACTAAAGAAACGATTATGCAAACGTTTTATTCAAGGTCTTCAAGATACAACAGGCAAGAAAAAATCTCCATATTATACATACATGTTCTGCGGATAGATGATGTTAAAGAGGACTAAAAAATCATCTAGCAGACTACCAATTTTACAGAATTCAGAATCTGAAATAACTGCTCTGCTTGCGTTTCTTCCTGCACACAACCCTGTCATGCAAGCCACATTAAATGAATTCAATCTCAAATTCCCATAATCTCTTCCAACCCACTTCCAAAGGTCACATTATATCATATATGCAGATCCGCTTTTGGCGGGGTTTGATCACACATCTTCATGGTTACATCCAGTGGTTAACCTCTGGATTTCCATGTTTAAGGCTCCTCTGTTCTTATCCAGGATATATATCCTCTGAACGGTATCACATTTTGACTTCATACTTTGTTACTAGCATCTAATTTAGATTTGCTTCTATCTTGACTGTACTTTCTCGTCCATTGCTTTTGGTTGAATCTTCAGGATAGGAGTGCTGCGTCACTCTGCCATATAACTTGTTAAGAATCCTCCATGTTACGCAATCAGGGGTCAGTCTATTCCTTTTCATCTCCCCCACAATTTGGTAAGCTTCTCTCTTCAATCCTAGGTTGCAAGCACAGTCAATCAGTATATTATAGCTAAATATATTTGGAGAGACTCCAGAATCTACCAGTTCATACAAAAAATGACAAGCCTCATTGAATTTGCCAGAGCGGCAGAGCCCTTTCACAATTGCTGAATAAACAAAATTATCATGATTCCTCGAAGGCCAGATAACATTGTGCCAAAAGCTCTTTGCCTCTTCTATTTGGTTAGATTCACATAGGCCTTCTACTATTATCGCATGAGTGGTATGGTTCGCCGTAATGCCATCACTTAACATGGTATTAAAAATCCTCAATGCATCATCTGCTCGGTGAAGTTTGAATAGGGCTCGAAGTACAACATTATATGTCACAACACCAGGCCTTAAACCTCTTTGAGGCATTACTCTATGCAATAGATCAAGAGCTTCACCAACTTCTCCAACATTCAATAAACCAGATATTATTGTAGTGAAGGTTACAACATCAGGAGCAGAAAATTTACCCATCAACATGTCATGCAATACCTTCAGAGCTTCATCAATCCTCCCCATCTTGCAAAACCCATTGATAATTGTGTTGAGAGTAATGACATCCACCTCACACTGGCTCTCGAGCATATATACGAGTACATTTAATAGTTCAGTTGGATTATTCACAAGACAAAGAGCCCTTAAATATATGTTGTAAATTCTGGTTTTGTCAACACATTCTTTCTTCAGCATAAGTTTAAGAACTACCCTTGCCTTGTCTACATCCAACTCTTGGCAAAGAGCTTTCACTAATTCCTTGTAAGTATACTCAGATAGCAAGAACCCAAATTCAGTTCCCTCCTCTAACAACTGATAAGCCCTCATACAACCACCTTCCTTGCTAAGGCCATGTATGATGTAATTATACAATGCCTCACTTGGGATAAAACCTTTCCTCCTCATTATATAAACAATCCTAGAGGCACCATGATATCTTCCTACTTTACAAAGGGAATCTATCATCTGGCCATAAGCAACTTCCTCGCTTACACTATTCCCTTGTGGCAAATCTTCTGCAATCCTAAACACTTCATTGAAAAACCCTTCTCTACATAAAGAGTCAATGAGATTGGCAAACGCAGCAGTCTTCAATGCCTGATCTTTCTCATCATTCATTCTCTCCCATAACTTGCACATCATTTCCCTCCCACCTTCAAGATCTCGCTTCTGAAGAATGCCGCGGATCATGACACTGTAAGTCAGAGAATTAGGCATCACACCTTCCTCACTCATTTCATCAAACATTTTGCGTGCGTCCCTCAGTTCGCCAATCCTGCAATACCCATTGACGAGAGTGGTGTACGAAACAGTATTCGGCGAGTGCCCTCTACTCTTCATATCGAAAAACAATCTGTGAGCTTCGCTGGGTCGGGAAATAGAACAAAGCTGATCCATCAAACGGTTATAATTAACCAAAGAGGGCACAAACTCAGGCTTCACACCAATCAAACGTTGAATCACAAGCAATGTGCTATGTGGGTTCCGAGAATCAAGTAACCTAGCGATGAGCACATTGCAAGTTCGCTCATCGGGAACACAATCGGAAGCGATGAACAGCGAGAGCCGTTGATGGGCTTCGAGAAAACGATTGGAATCGCAAAGGGAGTGAATGATGCTACTGAGATTGAGGGAGTCGGGGCGGTACCCACGAAGAGTGAGGCGGTGGAGAAGGCGAAGCGCGTCGTCGACATTACGGTTTTTGGAGCAGAGTCTGTGAATCTTCTTCCTCCAGTAAGTCCTATTGGAGATGCTCTCTTCTGGGTCTTCATTTTCATGTCTAGCGTCAGGCTTCCACGGTTGGACAAATGAAGAGGTGCTTGCGAATCTCAACGCGAGAGGAATGGATATCGTTTTCTGGACGATTAGGTAGAAGCGAGTGGAATTGAGCTTTGCATGACTTTCGAACATCTAGTTTTTGGCTCTGTTCTACAACTTTCACATCATTTGGAAAGGAACCTAGGATTGTAGAAATATAGTCCAATCCTAGCGCAAAGATGCTGTAAATTGATATAAACGGAAATCACGAGGGAATGCATTCAAATTTTGGAGACTAGCTTGTTACTCCAATATATATATATATATATATATATATTCCTAAAGATAAAGAGCATTGTATTAAAACAAAACTTATATATAATTTTTTATATTTTTATTATTAGATTTTTTTAATTTAAATATAGTAAATATTTTACTTTTCATTAATAATATGATGAGTGTATAATTTTTATAAATAATTGTATAATTTTTTAATTAAATTATATAATTATCATGTTATTATTAAATAATATATATTTATCATATTTTAATTAAAAAATTTGATAATAAAAATATAAAAAATTACATCTAATTGTAGTATATTTTTTTAATTCAATTTGAGTATGAATTAACATCAACTAGTTCTTTAGACAATTTTAAATATGCATTTTTATATTTGATGAATTAAAAAAAAAGGTTTTCTTATAAACCTAAAAGTTTGAATTAAATTTGTCAATAATAGACTTTGAAAATGTAAGAATTAAAAAAAAATAAACAAATAAACTTTGGTTAGAAAGTAAGAGAGTAAGGATATTGTTTTTTGATCAACTTAACAAGTAAATAATCACTTAACAACCACTATCTTCTACTATATGCCAATTATAGTTTGATTATTCTTGCAAAGTAACTTCTTACAAAGTCCTTGAGCCTCTTTCTCTCTAGGGATAAAAAGAGAGAGAACCTCATTAGAAAAGCGATATGCAACTTTTGTTTTCGAAGGTTTACTGTTTTGAGAATCTGCTTCTTATTACAACTGGCAATTCCTTCTTAGGCATACTTTGTTGTTGATGTCATCTCCTTCGTTTCTAGTCTCCCAGTCATGCTTTATGGCCTCTCACTTGTACAACAATCTTGTGATATTCAATTTGCATTCTTAGATCTCCCTTGCATTTAGTTTGACTTATCCTTCATTCACTTGATTGCTCACTTGTTGTTCGTCCATCTCTTGTTTGATTAGCTATTTGGTCAATTTCTTAGATCTTTTAAGCGTGGATCTCAAGACTTGATTACCTTAAACCATGGCATTTGTAAATGAAGAGGAGGATAATGAGGTCATATGAGAAAAAAGGTTACTTAAGGAAAATTTGCAATTCCACTAAAATCCCTTATTGGTAAAATCCTTAAAGCTTATTCATTTTATTTGATCTCCAAAAAGATGTTTGGAGAAATATCAAAGAAGATGGAAGTAAAAGAAGTGGAACATCTAGATTATGAAAAAAGTCATATGATATAATTTCTTATTACTTTTGATAATTTTTGGGTTGAGATCTAAATTATCTTTGGATTTAGATTAAACTCTTTTTTGTCAGATGTACTAAGGAGGTCAATCCTATTTTCCATAGTAATAATGAAATTTTTATCTTTTGAATAAAAAAGGGAGAAAATAAAAAAGAAAGTAACTTCTTAAGTCAACACTATTTTTATTCTAAAAATATTGTTAATTTTTCATACTGGTCTTTAAATTTTTTTTTTTAGGTTTCAAATGAATCCTTAAAATGTTCCAAATAAATTTCAAAGCTTGATGTTATTACCCTTTGCCATCAAGTGCAATATATAATGCTGAGGAGGAATTTTTAAAGCCATGTAGCATGTTGACTAGATATTTTTTATTTTTCTCTCTCCTTAAACTAATCATCTTCCTTTGTTCTCTCTTCTCTAACACACATACATTTTCTCTCTCTCTCTCTCTCACATCAGTGGACTTAGAAACCCAATGTTCATTTTTAACCTTGATAAACATACGTTGTTTATCTTTTGAGCACATTGCAAGTTTGCTCATCAAGAACACAATCAAAAGCGATGAACAGCAGCGGTGGGCATGGAGAAAATGATTGGAATTGCAAAGTGTGTGAATGATGTTAGTGAGATTGAGGGAGTCAGGGCGGTAACCATGAAGGGTGAGGCGGTGGGGAAGGCAAAGCGCGTCGTCGACATTATAGTTTTTGGCACAAAGTTTGTGAATCTTCTTCATCCAATAAGTTCTATTGGAGATGCTCTTTTATGGGTCATTTTTTGTGCAACATTATTATATAATGAACCAAAAAAAAAATCATTTAAGTGGCTATTAGAAACTTTTTTAAAGGTACACAGGAAAAAAAAGCCTCTTACGATCGTTACTAATCAAGATCAAGTAATGGCAAGAGCCTTACATGAGATCCTCCTAGAGATAAAACATGGATTATACACCTAGACCTTAAAGCAAAATGGTATCAAGCATCTTGGAAATTTGATGAAGAATGGATCATATTTTTTGTTTGATTTCTCAAAATGCATGCATAAGTATAGAAGAGGCATAATTTGAGGTCACATGGAGTCGCTTGCTAGAAACTTACAATGTGCAAGAAAACACATTACATAGATCAGTCTATAATATAAAGGAGAGATAGGCAAATTTTCATATGAAGAACATTGTCACGTTAGGGACATAAAGCATACAACTATTTGAGAGTTTGAATGCTGATATAAAGAGTTATACAAAACTAGACTTGGATATCAATAAGTTTTTCAAGCACTTTAAATGTGTTGTGGAAGACAAGAGGTATAATGAATTAATTTGTAAGTTCAAGTCATGGTAGAAAATGCCACAATTGATTATCTAAAATTTGCCCATACTTTGATAGCTTGCTCAAATTTACATTGCCCCTTTCTTTGAGTTGTTTCAAGAACAGTTTGTAGTTGCTTGCATAACTCACAAAAATGAGATAGGCCCAATGTTAGAGTATATTGTTAATATGGTTGACGAAAAGAGAGAATGGATCATTCATTTTGATCTTAGCAATGGATTAATTTCATGCAATTGTTGAAAGTTCGAAACTTGGGGAAAATTATGTTGTTATGCTTTGAAGGCATATGATGTGAGGGATGTGAAAAAATTTTTGAGCACTATATCCTTAAGAGATGGAAAAAACAAGCAAGAAGTGATATGATATATGATATTAAAGGAAATGAGGTACAAGCATATCCTAGGCATGAAAGCATACAACGATATAAGTAACTTTGTCTTATATATGATTAGATTAGCTTTTAAGGCATCTGACTATCCAAAAGTATTCTTATTGGTGTATAAAGGCGTGATAGAATTGAGCAAGCAAGTGGCAGAGCTTTGCTCTAGCTTGAAGAGTCTAAATAATGACGATAGTGTGAGCACAACACCTCTTATAGAGAGCATTGCTCAACCAAAGGGATTTAAGAAACGACATGGCATTAGGAGGAAGTATCAACCAAAGAGTTAGCTAAAGAAACTACTAAAAAGAAGAAGAAGACTAGCTTTGATGGTCGATAATTCACAAAATCACCTAACCACGGTATGGACATATGTATTCATCTATTTTATGATCAATGTTCAAGAAATATTAATGACATTTTTTTCTTTCACGATGATCAAATGCAAGCAAGCACCTTTAACACTGCACCTTACATGCAATATCGAATAATGACCTCAGCACCTCCAGCATCAAGTGAATTTACTTTTACTCAAATGTTAATGGTCAATATAGATCACATTTTTTAAAAAATAAAATAGTTATGTATGGTATTTAGTGTTAATGTTGTGAAGCATTAGAGTTCAGTGAGGCATCTTACGAGGTATATAATAATAAAAAGAAATAGACAGTGGAAATTAATTAACTTTACTAAAACAAATGATTGCTGCAAGAAATTCTTCATTAAAGTGGAATCTTATAATCTAACAAAATTTTTAAAAAATTAGCTATGAGATATACAAGTCCCTATTATAATTTTTTTCATTTACAGTATATGCTAACAAGTAACAATTGTCTTCTTACACAATTGGTATCATGTTACATCACTTGTCTTCTATGCAAATGTAGGTTCAACAAGCTTTCTGGCAGGATAGACAAGTCATGGTCAGGTTTAGATCAACAGCATAAGAGCTTCCAACTATGTAATGCAAAGACAAGCACTATCACTGGGCATACACTTCCACAAGAGCTAGCAGCTGGCTTTATGTACTATCAATTGGTCATTTGTTCTTTTGGTCACAATTGTATATGCAATCGTTCTTTTGTTTGCAATTATACAAGCACTTTTATAAGAGTTAGCAAAACATTAATGCATTTAGGAAGCACGACAAGCCCTACATTAGCATAAATGAAACAAGTTCAGGATACAAGTTCACATCACCAATAGTACAAATTAATTGAGTTAACAAATTCAACCAATTCAACTCTTAACCAATTAATTAAGTTAACAAATTCACTTCACCAACAATACAAGAAACAAGTTCAAGATACAAGTTCAACACAAAACCCAATATAAGTGCAACTAAAATGTCCTTATGGTATCTTCAAAATAAATCTTAAATAAAATAGGCACTCTGCATCTTTTCTCATTTACACATATAGTGCACTAAAAACTCTAATATTTATAAGTAATTAATGCAATTCAACTCCTTTTTTAGAATCGTCTTTTCCATCATAAATTTTAGGCCCTGTAATTCATTAAATGCCTTTAGTTTCAAATTAATTAGATTCAGAACAACCTCAAATCATCTGGTTAATGTTTCGGTCAACTAATGGAAAAAATTATAAACCAAAAGGATTTTAACTATTTTGATGGTTCGTATAGTTTTTTAGGCTTCTAAGAACCCTAGTAAGATCACTTTTATTTTTTAAAGGTCCCTTCTTTGAGTGTTCAAAAAGTTAGCCGAAATTATGATTTTGCCACTATGTTTATTTCTTAATTCATTTAGCCTTTTTGGCTCTGATTTTGGGTTATTCTTAAACTCTTAACCACATTTTAGATGTTCTAACTAATATCTTATTCTCAATTAATCTCAATTTTCCTTGCTTTAAGGTAATATCATATCATTTTATCAATTTTTGTTTAGTTCTTGAAAAATCAATTATTACATAAATTGGGCAAGTCAGGTTGGGAATGAGCTAGCCCTACTTACTTAAGCAAGCTAATAGGTAGATAGTCAAATCCACTCATCTATCAAAAAAATAAAAGAAAAATCACTTTATATTTAAATTTGGTAGACAAAAACACTTCAAAAACATAATTATGAGGACCAATATCAAGACATTACAAATTTACAGTTATATCATGAAACAAAATTACATTAGAGATGAAACCAAGTGATCTTAGTACTAAATAATATTTATCAAAAATCACATAAAGTTTATAGTTCATACAAATTTTGAACTAAGTGCATCATAGCCTATACGTTAGTAACTTAGTATAATCAAAATTATGAACAAACTATTAAAAGATGAGGTTAAGTGCATTATTCACTAGATAAGGATAAGAATTGCTAAAATTGGTCCTTTAATTTTTGCTTATCTTTAATGGCAAATGGGTACTAGTGAAAATGTTCTTATTAACTGCCACTTATGGTGGCTTATCCAGGCAAGTCAAGATCTTCAAATTCAAAAGGTCTTAAACCTTATTCTACATTCTCGTTTGAAGTGGAATTCCCAAAAACTTAAGGAAGATTATTGAACCATATCAATGACCAAAATAAATAGACCTTTTCTTCTACTAATGTTAAAGATTGTCTTATTTGAGCGAGAAATAAGATAGTGGTCTATATAGTGAAAGGTGCTTTCAACATCCTTCATGAAGAGCAGATGAGCAAGGAAGTATCCCTACATCAAATTTCTTAAATTGAAAAAATATTTAGGGAATTTTTTTTCCTCTAAGAATGATTTTGCTCCTCTGAAAATTACTAAATAGGGCTTTGTCTATGACTAACATTATGTAGGAATATCATTTTCAAGTAAACAATTCTTATACCTTCTGCAATTCCTCACTAAAATCTATAATTCACATACTTTTTCAATGTGACTTTGGTAGAGTAGTCTTTCTACTTCTCTCCTTTCTCTAAAATTATATGGGTTTCAAGATCAAGATATTATAGCTTAGTTACACAGTTAGTTCTCTCAAAAATAGAAACATTCGAATTAACTTAAGTTTTATACAAAATCCATTGTGACCACTCTTTATTTTCCTTAACATGTTCCTATTCCAACTACATGATTTTTAAACCCTGTTGGGGGCATACCTTTTGTTAAAGGATGTACTATCATCAACTTAGTGTTAATGCATTCAATGGTTACATTATTTTCCTTGACATGTTCCCAAATGGTTAAGTACTTAATGTCAATGTGTGCTTACTTCAACTTTCATTCTTATTATTTTTAAATAGAAAAATTGCAATTGTAATATTTGAGTTTTCATAGAAATGAGGACTTAAGGTTTCAAAATTTTTTTAAGTCTCCTAACTATAGCTAGGATGCTTATTAGCTATCCAAGATGCCTGTTAGCTATAGCGAGGGTGCTTGTTAACCATAGCAAGAATGCCTGTTTGCTATAGTGAGGAGGCCTGTTCGCCATAACGAGAATGCTAGTTCACTATAGCGAGTTCGTGGCTCATACAAAATCCAGGGAGTTTCTCACAATAGCATAAGCCGTAGCGAGAACAGGAGAATCTGAAACTGATAAGTTCTTGTCGTAGCGAGAGGTGTTTCCCACTATAGCAAGATTTATTTTGAAAAAATGTGAAAAAGTAAAATTTTCTTTTTAAAGGGTTCAGAATCCTTTTTCCTCATTTTAATCGACTTTAGCTGGCTGAAAATATATCTCCAAAGCCCTGGAAGTGGCGCACTAAGGAGGAGAAAGAGGAGGAGGAAGAAACTAAGTAAAGGTAAGGAATTTCATGGTTTATCCTTTAGTAAGTTGATTCTCCTCCTTCCCATCTCCCTTTCTATGGTTTTATCGTTGTGTTTGGTGCTGATTTGGGTCTAGTTTAGAGGGGAAAAAGTGAAATTCTAAGAAAAGGAGTTAACCATTTTAAAGAACATTCAAGGAAAAACTAGAAACCAAGGTACATTTATTACTTTTCATGCTTCTTCTCCCTTGCTTTTATATGTGTGGTTTGGCCACTTATGGGATAGCCAAGGGGGAGTTGTTTTGAACCAACCCAAGTGTGAACTTAAAAGTTAGAGTGTGGGAAACAAAATGGTGCAAAGAAATCCAAGAAAGAACCTTTGAAATCCAAGATGCAATTTCTAAGGATTTTGTTGCACCATGAATTGTGTGAAGCTTCCTAGTGGCATTTTCAATTGCCTAAAAGTTGGTATAAGTCCCTAAGACATCAAGGAAGCCTCCTACATGTATCTCCCATTAAAGAAATAAAACAAAGTTATTAGATGTTATATGGAACTATAATTAAAGCCAATAAGAACCCAAGCTTTTCTAGAGTATGTGTGGTACTAGAGTTTGTTTCAAGAGTATAATTGGGTCCTAATTGATGTGTTTAGGTTAAAGGAATCCAACTCTACCCACTTGCAAGGGTGTAGCCGATGGAAGGGAAGAGAAATCAAGCAAAAGTGTGTGTAATTAGATTCAAGGTAGCCCTCCAACCTTTCTCTCCTGTATGTGTGTGGATGTTTTCTTGCTTTGGATGCTTATATGTGTGTTTAAACTATGAAAAGTGTGCCTAGTTAATAAGGATATATGTGGTGCCACTTGTGTGTCTTAAATTGCTTTTATGTGGGCATAAGATTTGAATAGACTTGGTGATGCCAAAAGTCCCCTAATAAGGATGAGGATGAGCCAAAAGTCCCTTAATATGGGTGAGACAAGCTAAAAGTCTCAAGAAGAGTGAGACTTAGTCAAAAATCCCAAAGTACAATGGGTGAGACAAGTCCAAAAGTCCCTAGAGAGGTGGGTGATGTAACACCTACTCTAATAATTATTGGGTTAGGGACTCCGTCCCCTAAATATATGTCAAGTACTTATATAGTTATAATTTTTTTTTGACTTCGCCTCACGCTAATTAATACTCACTTAAAAAAAAAAAAAGCTCAACCTTATTAAGCAATAATACCTGCTGAAGTTATTATATAACAATAAGGGCTTCACCCATTTTATTCAATTCAAAACATAGGAACTCACAGTCCACATCTCAAACATATATTAGAATATTTTAGGAAATTAAATTCAAAGGTTTATAAGTATCAAACTGCTAGCTAAATAATGTTTTAAGATTCAAAAATAGTAAAACCAAATAAAAATATCCTATGGTCATGGCAAAAAAAAAGTAAATATTAACCCAGCATGAGCTCGAGGAGTATAAGAGCTAATAGCTCACTCCTCCGGTAACTTTCCTTGCCTCTTATTCAGCCCTTCACCTGAAAATATTAAGAGAATGGGATGAGTACTAACGTCTCAGTAATCCAGAGTCTTACCATGTGCATACAAACTAACAATCATATCCAATAGATCTCAATGCAAATCCAACATCACTATTATTAATTATTAACACAAAAGATCATAAGGTATAATTCAAAATAGTTATATGCACAATATGATAAAATGCAATATGTGTAACCTCCCTTATTGCTCCGTCCAGCCTTATACCGCTGACTGAAGCCATAGGCTTATCCACGATCTGTCCCACACATTGGACCAACCAAAGCTACTCCGGTGCTCGAGATGTAACCAGCCAAAGGTACAGAGCCCAAGCCTAGACTATGGCTTCCCTCCTTAAAAGACTAAACCAGGAGGTGTCACTGTCCCGCGTTCCCCCTTTACAAACCCGGCCAGGTAAGTATTGAGGAACGGGGCCCTACAAAAAGCCAACCACTTGCGCGAGGTGGAGGCAAACCACGTGGTCATCATATCATATATATCTCACCAACAGCTCCTTAACCCATCATTTATGCATGTCATATTTATCCAAAATTCATACAAGCATGCTTGAAAAATAAAGAACCCCATATAGTATATCAAACAAGATTGACAAGCATGCTTGAAAGAAATATAATACTCTAAAATTTTATATCAATAATTTGACCTTTCAAGCATGCTTGAAAAATAAAACACTACGTCAAAATTTTATTATATCTGCAAGCATACTTAATAAGATTCTAGCAATTTCATTAATTTCACAATCATTTACTTTTACCGTTTCATAATCCCATACAGCTTATTTACATGTACCATGCTCAACAAGATAAACTTATTTATTTAATTAAAATTTCAACCACAAACCAGTTTGCATACATATGGAAAAATCCCTAATTACCTGTTCTCTTTTGGCTCACAAGTAGTCACACGGCAAGAAAATCTAAGTAGTAAGAGCTTTTAATGAAAATCTACAAAAGTCACACATATAAACAAAATATCAATATATAATTCAAAACTACTTATGTATTATCCTAAACTACTCTAAAATTACTCTAAAACTATTTTAGAAACTTAAAAGCTATCATAGAGAACCTAAAATTCTCTTTTAAATCTATATTTCTTTATATTTTAATTAATTCATTAGAATAGTCCATTTTTATATTAACTTAAATTTACAAAAATTTTCAAATTCTTAAATGTTAATTTTCTCATCAAAAATTTATAATTTAAGTATATAAATTAAATTTATATTCCCAAATTCACACACACACATATATCTATGTATAAAAATTTATATTAAATTTATATTCCTAATTTCATATTATATACATATCTACAAATATATATATAACATATAATTAAATATATATATATATATGTATATTTATTTTAGAAAAATAAAGGGATGAAATGATGCGTTTCTGCATAAGAATATATATATATATATATTTATATATTATAATTACATGTATATACATATATAAGGGATGAAGGTTGTATATATAACTATATATATATATATATATATTTATTTATTTATTTAATTCACAAAAGGACGAAAAGATGTATATTGCATATCACTTTTATTGAATAGTGCGTAAGGTGTGTTTTTATATATATATATATATATATATAATATAATCATATGAGAACAAGAACAAAAGCTACTCTCGTACCTGGTGTGGAGATGTATGTTCGAAGAGGGATTGAAAGAACAAGTTGGAATTACTTGAAGAAAGGCGTCTGGTGACGTGAGAGAGAGCAAACGGATGGAGGAGTGAAAAATAAGGAATAAGTTCGATTTTAGATGTATATATATCTTGTTAGTTTTTATTATTATTATATTTTAAAATTCTATTGGATATTAAAACTAATTTTAAGTTATCTATCGGATAATTTGAAATATTTTAAAATTAACTAAGTATATATATATATATATATATCTTATTAGTTATTATTATTATTATATTTTAAAATTCTATTAGCTATTAAAAATAACTTTAAGTGATCTATCGGATTAGCTATTAAAACTAACTTTAAGTTATCTATCGGATAATTTGAAATAGATATATATATCTTGTTAGTTTTTATTATTATTCTATTAGTGATTAAAACTAACTTTAAGTTATCTATCGGATAATTTGAAATAGATATATATATCTTATTAGTTTTATTATTATTCTATTAGTTATTAAAACTAACTTTAAGTTAACTCTTAGATAATTTGAAATATTTTAAAATTAACTAAAGATATATATCTTATTAGTTTTTTTTTTTACTTTTAAATCTTTGGCTTTTTAAATTATATATATATATATAAATTTTTAAATAGGTGAAAATTTGACTTTTCCTTATCATATCCTGTACTCTACTCTTTTAGCCTAATATTTAATCTCATATCCTTTCTTAAAGTCACTAACACTTTTTGAGGATGTTACAGGTGAGCCTAACCGAGGTCTTGAGAGTCTACCTTGATGTGTTTGAGACTTTGTGAAATGAAAATTTTGTTCTTGATTTGCATATGTAGTTCATGGATCATACATGGCATCCCTTTGCATAAAATTACATTCATCATATATGTTTGAAAGTGTATAGGACTATTGAGATTCTTTGAATCTCACTCCCTCTCCATTACCTAACATGTCTAGGTAAACCAAGTAAGCAAAGAGATGGAGGCCACCAAGCTTGAAAAGAAGAGAATGATAAAAGAGTTATGTTATCTAGCCATTTTGTAACCATTTGGTTGTCAAATGATGTAATCTCTTGATGTAAATGTTAAATAAATACTTAGACATATGTAAATACATGAATATATAATGTATATATAAGAATTGGAGGTAAACGAATGGAATGACATATTTTTGACATTGAATGGCTAAGATTGCCTATGTATGTTTGTGTATACCTTAGAGTGGGAGAATGAGTTTGTGAGACCTTTGTGGACCTTTGAGATATGTTTATTAACCTATTTTAAAGCTTTACCATATGCCCAAGTGGTCTTGGTTCTAGAGGAAGACCATTTGGCACTTGGATGAACTATTTTAGAACAAAAAATGACCAAATTTGTGAGTTGAACCCCAACCTGACCAAATAAGATATGTTGATGCTGAAATTTTTTACACATATAGGGCTTTTTTTTGGTCCAAGAATCGTATTATTTGGAGGTCTATAGAATTTCTTATGATTTTTCAAAATTTAGCCTAAGGGTTGGTTTTGGTATGAGTTACTGTTCATTTGGTTAGAATTGTTTTCATGTCATCCAAGGGCTAAATAAGGTCCAATGGTTCTAAAATTTTACATAAAGAAACTAGAAATTCACAGTGAGTTATAGCAACTAGAAGCACCTCATTTAGAGGTCTAAAGAGAAAGAAATGAATTTTTGAAGTTGGAACTTACTGTCAGTAATAGAGCAGGATCCCGAGTACTGTTCCATCAATTTTCATTAGCTTAATGTCATTTTATGGATCTAGAGCCATTTTTTCCCTAAAGTAGACATTGTAGCTTTCTAGATTGGTATAATTTACTCAATTTGGATTTTTGTGCAATTAGTTATGAATTTTTGAAATTTATATCAATAAACTGTATTAGAACTTCAGGACAGCCGGACCTACGTTAACTTTCTATTATCAAACGTGGTCAAGATGATGTTTTCATGGCCTAGAAGTATTTTTATCATAAATTTAACATTTAGATATTTTCAGAAAGCTATGATATGTTGGGTTTTGATTTTTTTAGATTTAATTATGAATTTTTAAAGTTGGTGACAGAAACTTGAATTCTGGGTCCGAAAACAAGCAATCATTTTCTGATGCGTGGGGCTCCAAATCTAAATTACATGAGATTTTTCATCATGTTTATGACTCGTGTAGATAGAATATGTGTAAAAGATGGTGTTGGGGAGTCCACGGGGTCTACGAGGAAAAATTTGAATAGTTAAAGTGCTACACAAGCTATAATGAGCCATGATTTCAATCTATTTTCTTCTTGAAACCCATGTATAAAGCATGTACGGAAGATAATATATAGGAACGTAAAGCTAAAGTAATATGGTGTTACAGTAGTTGGGTTGTCATAATACATACTCATTGGCCTATAGATAAAATCCATAATTCTAAACTCAGAAATAAAGCCTTTTAGCCATACACCATGTGAACTTATCTCAAAACAAAACACAAACTCTGCCTTTATGGTAAAGTAGCAGTCAAAGTTTGCTTTATGCTCTTCTAAGATATGGCTTTACTAATAAATATAAAAATGTAACATGATGTTAATTTCTATGAATCAATACATTTGGCAAAATTGAATTTTGAGTAACTGAATACCTCAAGCTTCTTAGTCTGTGTGTATATCAACATGTAATCCTTAGTACCCTTGAGGTACCTCATCACCTTCTCTATAACTCTCCAATAATATATACCTAGATTTCTTTGATATATGCATAACATTTTGATTATATAAAATGTCAAATCTTGTACATACCTAAGCATTCATAAAGCTTTCAATAATAAAAGTATATAAAATGTTGTTCATCGATTCCCTCTCTAAATTATTCTTTAGGCATTGATTCAAACTAAACTTATCACCCTTCATAATAAGTACTACACTTGGTGAATAGTCTTCTATCTGAAATCTTTAAGACCTTATTAATATAGGTTTCTTGCTATAGATCTAAAATGCATTGAGTTCTCTCTCTATAAATCTTAATGCCAATGACATAAGATGTTTCACCAATACCCTTCATATCAAAATTCCTAGAGAGAAAATTTTTCACTTTATATAGTAACCTCTTACATTAATTACATCTAATATATCATTCGCATAAAGCTCAACGAAATAGATTATCTTTCCATTAACCTTTTGGTATACATAATGATCTGTGATGTTCCCTACAAATACAAATGAGAAGATGATATCATGAAATGTTAAGTACCATTAGCGAGAGGTCTATTTCAATCCATATATAGACTTTTTAAACTTGTACACCAAGTTTTCACTAGTACTAGAAGAGAATCCTTCAAGTTGTTTTATATATACATTCTCATCTAGTTTTCCATTAAGAAAATTTGTCTTCGCATCCATTTGATATAACTTTAAGTTAAAATGGGCAACCAATGTTATTACCAAATGGAGGGAATCTTAGTTAGGTATAGGAGAGAAAGTTTCTGTGTAATTAATTCCTTCCTTCTGAGTGAATCATTTGGCCACAAGTCTTGCCTTAGATCTCACTATAGTGCATAATAAAATAAGTCTTTTTTCATTTTATAAACCTATTTACATCCAATGGCCTTAAAATCACTAAGTAATTAGATAAGATTCCAAACTATATTAAATGCCCTAGAATTCATCTGTTCCTTCATAACATAACACCATAGTTTAGATCCTCTATAACCGATGGCTTTTGAAATAGTTTTAGGGTCATTTTCAATTTCTATATTATAGTTAGACTTTTATCGATATACAGCATAATCACTAGGAATTACTAATCTCCTTATTTCAGTTAATCTTTTTAATGTTAGGCCAACCTTTTCTTGAGGAGCATGTTCTTTAACACTTTCTTATTTCTATTAACAAGTCAAATCAATTTGGTCATGATCTATAATTTATGGATCCTCAATGATTAAATGTTTAATATCCATTTATACTTAAAAGTTATAGATCACAACCAGTCTATAACTTGATATAGGAGCTTAAGTACTAAAATGATCATACTCAAAATCTAAGTTTTGATTTTGATCACTCTTACTAATTAAGTCATTCTTAATGAATTTTACGTTTCTTGATTCCACAATCCTAATGCCATGAAAGGGACAGTAAAAGCTATATTCCTTAGACTTTTTAGCATACCTAATGAAGTAGCCATTACTAATCATTAAGTTCAATTTTTTCTCTTATAGATTGTAAACCCTCACATCAAATAAGCATCCCCCAAATGCACATACATCATAAACTCAATTTCTCACCTTTCCATAACTTAAATAACATCTTTTCAACAGCCTTAATTGAAACCTAGTTAAGAATATACATACTTGTCTTAAGGGTTTCAGTACATAAGGACTTAAAAAGCTTAAAGCTACTTAGTAGGCTCCACACTATTCTAACAATGTTTGATTCATTCTTTTAGCTATATCATTCTAGTCTATAGGCCCAAGTATGGTATATTAGGCAATAATAATTTGGAAAATAAAGTATTTAGGTAAAAATTTAGGATACAAATATAATTATTAAAAGTTAAGTCAAAAAATAGTAATTTCAATAATAGGCTAAATTACAATTTTGGTTAAAAGACTAAAGTTGGTAAACTTTGGAACAAAGGCAAGACATGTAAAAGGAAGAGAGAGGCATGTTGAAGAAGCTTACATGAGAAGCCAAAAAAGTGAAGCATTTTAGATAAGTAACATTTTGTCATATTGAGAAAGCTTAAGTGTTTTAAAATCAAAGAGAAAGAAGAAGGCATAAGAATGAGCTACTATAGGAAGAGAGAGATAGAGAAAGGCAAAGAAGGAGGAGGAGGAGAAGAAGAAGAAGAAGTGAAGGAGCAAGAAAAAAGAAAGTGAAATCACAAGGTTTGGAAACTAAATTTTAAATAAACCTCTTCCCTTTGCTCTCATAAGGTTGAGATATCCTCTCCTTCATCTTGTCATTGTCATTTTAAGGAACATGTGAGATCTTGATAGGTCTTGTTGCAAAAGAGATTATTTATGGGATCTATATGATAACTACGTCACCTTTATTGTGAAAATTCTTAGGTTTTGCTAGAAAATCCAAATACATGAATAATGAATTTTCTTACCTTGATTACATTCTCAAGGTCACCAATTAACTTGCCAAACTTGATTGTTCAACATCTGGTTCTCTAAAAACGAGAGAAAATATGAGAAACGTAATGTACAGTTTCTCTGTAAATGAACGAAACTCACCGAATACAAAAGGAAGTCCTTCAAAATAAATTAGTTAAGGTCTTAAAAAATTTACAAAGCATTCTAGACTCCTAAAAATGAGAATCCCATGCTCAGACAGAAAGAAAAACAGAACTAAAATGAAGAAACAATTTCTTATAGAAAACTTACAAAACGTAATGGTATTTTCATAATTTTGAGCAAATTTTAGAATTCACACAGGAGGGTTTTTTAAATGAAATTTTTGAGTTCCCTAGGTTTTCAGAGTCCCTGAAAACTATGGGAAGGCCCAGGACAATTAAAGCCCCTCCAGTGGATGTTTTCCAATATCAGTGTACCTGAACTTTGACGGATTTATTCATAAAGGTTTTAGCTTTGATTTGAGTGATTCCAAAGGTATTTTACTAAATTAGGAATCTATATTTCATAATGGAAAAGACGGTTCTCAAAAAAGAGCTAAAACAAATTAGAAACAAAAATGTCAAGAACGAAAGGTAAAATGAGAATTTTTGAAAAGTTCTTCTTCCTCCCTTATATATATAAGTGGCGCCCCACTCTCACCCTCATGTAGCCTCATATGTTTCTGCCCTAAACCAGAGAAAGAAGCCCTAGGATGAGGCACACAAGAAGAAGAAGAAGAAGAGAAATTCAAGCAAAAAAGTATGGAATTTTGGTAGTTTTTCATGCTTTCCTCCTTCCAAACCTCTTCTCCTCCATTCTCCTTTATTTCCTATAATTATAATGAAGTTTATAAATTTGTTTTAAGGGAGAAATTGAGGGAAAAATTCATATTTGAAGAGAGGAGCTCAAAAAACACAAGATTCAAGTGAGAAAAAGCAAGAAAACAAGATAATTTTTTCTTTCATGGTTGTTACCCCTTGCTCCCCTTCTCCACCATTTCACCCCACTTGAGAAGACCTAAGAGGATTTGATTTTTAGGCAAAACCAAGAGTGATTTTTAGGAAAAAGGTATGGAGATTAAGAATATGCAAAGAGAATAAACAAATAACCATGGAAATTCAAGATGCAAAGTCTAGGGTTTCATATATTCCTTCTAAAATCTGATTTAATCTCTTAATTCCTATGCCTAAATAAATGTTTGAATGAGTTCCTAAGATCCCTAGAAGTCTCCCCATGTGCTTCTTCCATCAAAAAAACAAAGCAAATTCCATGGAAGCCAAAGTCTTCCATAGCCTCGGCCTAAAGGGGTTTATAAAGTTAGGGATAGTTTTAAATTTTTCTAAACCCATTTTTGAGTCATGTATAATGAATGAAGATGAGGGGAGGCCTTGGGAAAAATTTAGAAACCATAGAAAGTTAGTTAGTGCCTTATGTTCCATAATATGACCTAAAGAAGCAACATGTAGTTAGGCTCTTTATTTTAATTGTGTGATGACTCCAAGAGGCTTAAAAGGAGTCAATAATCATATTTAAAAGGAAAGAATGGAGTTTAAAATTTATTTGATGAGTGTTGCTTCATTAGGTGCTTTCTTGGAAACATAAAAGGGTCAATGAGTCAAGCTAAAGTTTAAACAAGTTGTGTGGCCTTCGACTTTACCCCAAGAGTATAATTAGCTTCCATATGATGTGTCTAGGCCAAGAGGAATGATCTTCACCTCCTTGGATGTGTGAGGTCAAGGGAGAGGATTCAAAGTTTAAGGAAAAGTGTACAAATGCTAGCAAGGTAGCTCTCTCCACCTTCTCTCATGCATGATTGCTTGCTTTACTTGTCTTTGAATGTGTGTATATATATTTCAAGTTATGAAAAATCTTCTAGCATGAGCTCTTACTCCATGGTACTATGATGATGCATTATGTTTTCCAAATGATGTTTATAATGTTTTCCTTAGTTTGCTTAAGTGTGGTGAGGTCAAGAACTCTTAGCCATGGTGAGGATGAGCCAAGAACCCGTAAGATTAGTTGAGACAAAGTAAAAAATCTCCCAAAAGTGAAGTTGATTCCTAAGAGCATGATTGAATCCAAAAACCTCTTAAAGAATAGGTGAGGCAAATCCAAAATCCACAAATAAATGGGCGAGGCCAATCCACTTGCTTGGCAAGCCTATATATGCTATGTATGACTTTTTCAAATGCTAAAAATGCTTCCTGAATGATTGTACATGTCCATATGCCATGCATGCATTTGTGAGACTTGTTTGCACGCTTTATGTACGATTAAATGGGAGATAAGATATTGAAATTCTTTGAATCTCATCCCCTCATCTCCAATGATCTAACATACTAGATGGATCAAGGGATCAAGGAAATGAAAGCCAACCATATGGGAGATGAAAGCTTGACATCAAAATGCCTATATTTTATTACGTTGAAGCCTCATGGATGGTAATTGATGGACTCCATCATTGTATATGACCTATGACCACATGAACATGTATAATTATGTTATTGTATGATGTATAATTGAGAGCTAAGGTTGTATGAATGGAAATGCACATTTTAGCCATGTAATGGCAAGTTTATATTATGAAAGTGTATGCATAAATGCAAGTAAAATAGCCAAATTGAGATGTATGAGGTTTAGGACCATTTGGGCGGCTTACACAAGTCATATTTATGCTTTTAGACTTGCCCAAGAGGTATCAAACACCAAAAAAAGCTATTTGGACATTTTGGTATCTTGTATGGACCAAGAATTGACCAACTTAGAATCCTATACCACTTTTTGTCCAAATAAGCTTTCCTTGATCTAAGATTTGGCATGCAATTAGAGTTTGTTGAGAGATTTTTGGAAAGGTAAAGAACAGAATTTTTAGAGGTCTAGAGAATATTTGATAAGTTTTCAAAGTTGGCAAAAATTCTAGTTTTAGTCTGATGCACTGTTCACTTGGTCTGAAAATAAAATCTGTCACACAGGACTCAAATAATGCCCAATTGTCACAAAATTTTATACAAAGAAATTAGACATTTCCAATGACTTATGCCAACTAGACATACCTCATTTGGATGTCTAGAGAGGGAGATATGAATTTTCAAAAAATCTGTCTAGTATTAAGAATTTTAGCCGACCTCAGTTACTGTTTAATTAAGTTTTAAGGTCTGGGCATACCTGAACCAGTATGTAGTTATTTTTTTCCTCTAGCTAACATCTACAGCTTTCCAAATTGGTATCATTTGCATAGATTGAATTTTTGTGAAATTAATTGAATAGTTTTAAAATTTGCTATAAAATTCTGTGACAGCACTAGTGGACAGCTAGATCTTTGGACTATTTCGAATGTCAAACGTCTTTTGTATTGTGTTTCATGGTCTGAATGTATTTTTAGCATAAAGTAGATATGTGTGGATTTCTAGAATAACTAAGAATGCATGATTTCAATTTTTTTAAAATTAGTTATGATTTTCCAAAGTTTATGACAAAAATGAGCAAATTCTGGGCGAAAATGTATGTATGTATTTTATGCTTCCCTTTGATTTTCACGAGTTGTATGCCACTTTTGGTGATGCAAATGAGTTGTATTGTATTCATGTAATTAAATATGAAAATATAATGTATGAGCTCACATGATCCACGTGACAGCAAATGGAATATTTATACGTGACACAACGCTAAAATAATCAATATTTTAATGCCTTTTTCCTTGAGAACTTGTATGACTCTTGGAAATGAGTTATTTAAAGGTATGAAATGAGATGGAAATTATGGTGTTACATATTGACTGTGAATATATACTTAATTAAGGTGAATTTTACATGGTTGGTATTTATTGTCAAAATTCTTTAAGAACCTTAATTTAGTAAATTTTGGTTTAGGGCAATCCTAGCTTGGATTGCTTTGTATTTCGAATATGTTATGCCTAACATATAGAAGGGCTTTCATCTTTATTTTCTTGATGTTTAGGCCTAGTTTGATTCCCTAAAAATAAGCCTTAAAGTGACTTATCTTCTATAATAGCCATTTAGAGATAACTTTGTAAATTCATAAAAATAAAAAGGTTAAATGAGCTCTTTGGTTTCTAAAACTTACAATACAGATAGTTAACATATCAAGGAAACCCCATGCCAAATTTTAGTATTTTAGAAAATCTACATTAAAAGATATGAATTTTTTTTAAGGTATAACAAAATTTGGAACTAGTGCAGGGCTGAAGTGGCATGAGGCACCATGGTGCTCCTTGACCATGTTATGGCTCCATCCTTTTTGTTTAGGATAGCAAGGGCTATGCAATAGCACCCTAAGATAAGCAACGATGCTAAACCCTTTAGAATTTTTGTTTTGTTTAACTTTCCCTTAAATTTTCATCCTACTAGTTAAGGGTTCATCTTAGAATAATTTTAAACATTATTAGGGACATATAGGGAGTTAAAAGTAACAATTTAAAGTGCTAAATGAATTTCATTCCTTATGTACTTAATAAATAGCAAGAGTATAATATTCCAATTGTTGTGTGCATATATAAGGGCTGGTTTATCCTAAAGGAACCACGTTATTAATTAGAATCTCAAGGAATTAAATATGTCTCTAATACAATAGATGAATGAATATATACACACACACACACACACACATATATATAAATATATATATGTACATAATTGAAGCCATATAGGATTTCTATGTGCTTTTAATCCCCTAATATTGGAATATAACTACAAAATAAATGTCATACCAAGGATTAGGATTGTTACATGTCTTGGACCCTTATTAGATCCCAACTAAACTTAGATCTTAACTAATTATAGACCAAAAGGTAGACCCAAAGGCCATATATGAACTTAATTGGATCTTATAACTCAAGATTTGTATAAAAACTCTAAAGGATAGTTAAGACAAAAAAGAAAAAAATAAGATTACAATAATACAGTTCTATTATCTATGGTCTGTAACCATGCTAAATGTTGATATATTATTTGTAATTATGTTAACTTCTACGAAGTTGTATACTCATTTAAAAAGCCTAATGGTATGTTGACCATGAAGTATAACCTAAAATATACGATTAAGTATAAATATACTTATATGTGATGCCATCTGACTTATGTGTTTGTTTACATGCATGATTTGTATGATTGACGTGCCTTGGTTACTAGCGATCTGATATATATATATATATATATATATCAGATCGCTAGTAACCAAGGCACGCCAATCATACATATATATATATATATATATATATATGAATTATCTCAATTGAGAATAAGATTATATTATTATGATATACTTGGGTTGTGAATAGATTCTCTTTAGCTTGTCGATAGATTGCTAAAAGAAGGCTTTTAATTATGTTTATCATTGTTAAGTTATTCATTTATATTTAATGGGATAATTATATATTGGCCTTGAAATATGACATGGATAACTTTGAATATAATTAAATGGTCAAATAATTATGAATGTGATGTTGATTTGTTGTCAAAACAAGAAAGAATATGATCGTTTGTAAATAGTGACCGACTGAGATAAGGCAATTATTTATTAGAGGGAGATTACCTTTGATTGCATATATTTTTGGGTCTACCTTAGGAAGTGGCCTAATAAAATGCAATCTTTTGTCTATGAAAGTACAATTATGTTTTGATGATCATATTAATTAAAAAGAGTAGTTATTGCTACTCCTGTTTATGTTGATATGTTCCCAATAATCATAAATACTAAGAAGAGTAATTTTCTCCTTGATGATGCTTAAAGCCTAGATCTTACACCAGGCAATATAGGATGCTTGGTATGGTACTTATAAAATAGTTCTATCTATTACCAACACTTTTAAAATAGTATCATCTACGTCCTTTTCATGAGGACATGCAAAGTAATATAATATCAAAATATGCTTATGGAAGTATCTATAACACCATATTTATATAGCTCATCTCACATCATTTCTAAGTTTATTTCCTTGAATTATGCAAGCTTGCCAAGGAAAATCATTAAAAATACTCAATTTAATTGCATTACATCGTGCATGAATTTTTTGTTTCATGTCCTATGGACCATATGAAGTCATCCATCTCATTTTCATATTTAATTACACAAATATAACTCATAACCATCTCAAGAAGTGGCCTAAAACCCGGACTAATGAAGCATACTCATGAAAAGAAAGTGTGCAACATCGGATTGAAATTCCATATTTCTATCACAAACTTTGCAAAATCATAAAACAATTTAGAAAAATAAAAATCAAGCATACTATATCATTTTGGAAAGCTACAGATATCTACTTTATGTTAAAAATAATTCCAAACCACAACAGGAACATCTAGCTACCGAAAATCCATGGAAAAATAACAAAGGTCACTTGTCATTACTGGTACTATCCTTCAAATTCAAAAATTCATATCTCCCTTCCTAGATGTTCAATTGGGTGATCTTGGTGGCCATGGAAAGATTATCATGTCTAGTTTATACTTGTAAAATTTCATAACCATTGGACACCATGTGTCCCTCAAATGATATAGTACAAAAAAATGATCATATGAACAGTATTTATATCAGTTCAGCAGAAAAATGTCAATTTTGAAAAAGCATAATTAATTCCACAAAGGCCCAAATAATCTAGTCTTTAGCTTCTCAAAAAGCTCTGGATAAGATCTACATGAATTCCAAATTTTATGGGCAAATTCAGTCATTTGGTTAGATCTTGATATTGGATTGCAAAATAGTCATTTTTGTGTCTCATAAAGGGTCTAAATGGTCCATTTTGCTTTCTAAGGCAGCCATGGCCACTTGAGCAGGTGGAAAAGCACCAAAATGGTCTATTAAACTTGTTTCAAAGGTGCACAAACCTATATTTCTCAAACTCACTCATCCACCCTAAGATATAAGCAAGAATGCACCTGTTAGTTCTTGTCATTCCATACCCAAATCATGCAATATTGTACATATGGCATCAATCTCATTTGTACATGATACATTTACATATTTACATATGTTCATGAAGTCATACAACATATACAATAATGGATTACATCACATGCCACTTATATGGCTACATAATAGTAATCTTTCACACTTTGTTGTCAATATTCATTCTCTAGGCTTGGTGGCTTCCATTCCTTGGCTCACTCTGTCCACCTAGACATATTAGACATGTGAGGAGGAAGGAATGAGATTTTAGAAATCCCAATAGCTCTTCTCCCTTTCAATCACACATAAAGAATGCAAATCCATGTCCAAAAATGCATGCCGGAACATCATGGAGTATGTAGTCATTCAAGAAGCATTCTTAGCATTCAAGAAGTCATACAAAGCATATATAGACTTGCCAAGTAAGTGGATTAATCACACCCATTCTTTTCAAGGATTTTAGACTTGCCTCACCCTTTTCTTTAAGGTCTTGAACTAAGCCTTACTCTTAGGAGACTCTAAAATTTGTCTCAACCATTCTTGAGGGTTCTTGACTCATCCTTACTATAGCTAGAGGGTTCTTGGCTTCACCATACTCAAGCAAAGCCAAGCAAGTGCACAAGACATCATTTGAATGCATAAAGCAATATCATGGTACCATGGCATATAAAATCATACTAGAATACTTTTTCATAACTTAATACATATATACACACATTCAAGGATAAGATAGACATCCACTCATGCATGAGAGAAAGAAGAGAGAGCTATCTTTGTCACACTGTCACATAAGCACATTTTCCTTCTTGAGTTTAACTTCTCTTCCTTGGCCACACACACACAATGAGGTGGGACTTGTTTCTCTTGGCCTAGACATATAATATGGAAACCAATTACACTCTTGAACTAATTTTTAGAGTATACATTCATTAGAAAAATTAAATAGTTCATATGGCTCTTTTATAATTTCATTCAAACACCACACAGAGCCTCCAGCAATATTGTCCCAGTTATGGCACCCGACACTCTGGCCTGGTAGGGTTTTGTTCCTCCCGGATACTCTCATTTCCCCTTAGGAAAAGGCCTCGCTAGTGGGAAGAGCTTTGCTCCCACTTATATAGGCTAGCCACAGGTCCCTCCTATCCGATATGAGACTTTACACACCTAATGAAGTAACCTTATAAAAACATGATCTTTGCCCTATTCTTTTTATTCATTTATGATTCTTGACTCCTTTTAAGCCTCTTGGAGTCATCACACAATCAAATTAAGGAGCCTAGCTAGGTGTTACTTTTTTAAGCCATAATATGGAACCTATAACTATATCTCACTATCTATGGTGTCTAAAAAATTTTCAAGGCTTCATCTCATCCTCTTCCATCATATATGACTCAAAAATAAGTTTAGAACAAATTAAAACTTCCTCTTGGTGCTCTTTCTAGCCTAGGCCGAAACCATACTCTGTGTGAGTATCAAGTGAATTTGCTTTGTTTTCTTCATGGAAGATGCATGTGAGGAACTTCTTAGAGATCTCAAAAGCTCATCCAAACACTCATTTAGGCCTAATAATTCTTGAATCAAATCAAAATTTTAAAGGGACACTTGAAACCCTAACTTTTCTATTTTGAAATCTAATAGTTATTTTGTTATTTCATTTGCATATTCTTGTTCTCCTCCCTCATTTTCCTAAGATTTATCCTTGGTTTAGCTAGAAATTCAACTCCTCTTGGCTGGTCTTACATGAGGCAAAATGAAGGGGAAGAAGAACAAGAAGATTCAAGCTTAGAAAGTAGCAAAACTACCTTGGACTCTTAGCTTTTCTTAGATGTTTCTTCCTTTGCTTGGATTCTTCCTTTGAATTTCAAAAATTCCCCCTCTGTTTTGCCCTCAAAACGAATCCAAAAACTTCAATAAAACCATAGAAAGAAAGAGGAGAAAAAGAAGAAGAAGAACTTTGCTAAAGAAAAAACTAAGAAATTCCATTGATTTCATACCTTAATCTTGTATTTTTCTCCTCCCTTTCTTCTCTCCCTTGTGCGCCTCCCTCTCTTGGTTCTTTCTTTGGTTTAAGGCAGAATTAAAATGGGCTAAGTGAAGGAGAGTGTGGGGTGTGAGGCTATATATAGGTAGGTTTAAGGAATAGTTTCCAAAAATTTCAATTTTATCCCATCGTCTTGGTATTTTCGTTTCTAGTCCGTTTTAGTTCTTTTTTTAGAACCATCTTTTCCATCATAAAATTTAGGTCCTCTGAAATGAATTAGTTAAATGTCTAGATTATTATTCTAAATTTTTTGAGCCTTAACTAATTCATTTCAGAGGACCCACTTTGAAAACGTATCCATTTTTGTTATTTTAACAAAAATCAGACATTATAGTACCAATCTATAGAAAGTATGAAACACATCAATTAAGGCCTTATGAATGATAAAGCATACCAGTGTGTGCCAAATTTATATGGCACTTGAAAATAATGAACTAAGCATATTACATATTACTTATAGGTGTGATCTTAGACATGATGAATAGTATTGTAATGAATGTGTTTTTATATCGAAATATAATAATAATGCAAATTGGTATGAACCAAGCTTATATGATGCTTAGAGGTAACGAACAAAAATTGCTACATATTACTTTAAAAGTATGATTCTAGAGATAATGAATGGTATTTTAATAATTGTGTGAATGTCATGTCCAAATGCAATTTTATGCAATGAAAGTATGTGAAACATGTTGATTATCATGAGCATAGATGTATTAATCATGTTGTAGATTATGGCAAATGTTGTATGTAATTATGAATAAGCCCTACATGGTTAGTGGTATTTTTTAAAGCGCATTATTGGAATAATGTTATTCTATACTTATGTTTGATTTGCTTTTGCCTTTATCTTCTCTATATGAGCAAAGGAAGAAAAATATTTTTTGCACATGTGGTAGCTAGACCATTATTGATTTTACAAAATAATTGAGGTTTACTGAGAATTCAAATTCTCACTAGTTTATAAAAATGTGTTCAAACAAGAACTTCAACTCTAATGATGTTGTGCTAACAGTAGAATAATGTGATTGCAATAGGTCAAAGTAAAATGAAAAAGATATCAAAGTCATCCCAAGCAAGTCAAGATGAATAAATATTAGTATAATGAGACACTGATATATATTTGGTTCTCTAGTCTAAGGACTAATTGTACTTTCATACTTCGGTGACTGAACACTATGAATTGCAAAACATTATGAATGTTAGATATATTAAAATTGCTAATGGATATATGATTAATTAAATGTTTATGGAATTCATTTTAAAATTTAACTACCAAGGATAATGAAACAAATTCTAATGTTAAAAATTTTGCTACTTTGATAAGGTTATAAGAAATATAGCACTCTAAAAGTTAAGGTGTTACATAGTGGTATCAAAGCAGGTCACCCAAGGGAGTCTAGAAGAGCTTAGAATCAAGTCTAGAAGAGTATAGAAATTTTGGTAGCTGAACTCTATTTTGATATATAGGTAAATAAAAGTGATGGTGGTATCAGCACTTACATATCTTTATATCATAACTTGATGCCATAAATTTTTCCATTAGTAGAGTAAGACTTATTGAGCAAGATCACCGCAATAATAACTATTCTATTTGTGCAGTAAAGTCATGGCATTAAGAAGAAGTAACTCTAAGGCAACAATAATAAATGTGACAATGATATAACAAATGCCATTGAAAGGATGGGTATCGTTATGAGAGAATAAGCAAAAGCAATGACTGTTGCCATAAGGGAACAACTTGTTGCCATTAATTGGTTGATTCAGTAGATGTAAGACAATAGAAATTAACAACCAAGCCCTCATTAATGTAAATGATAACGTAGTTTACAACCAAATTTTAAATCTAAATTTCATCTGAATTTAAGAAGGTCACACCCTTATCATTCTAAAGAAAGTATAACTTATAGAAATAGAGGAATGGTTAGAAGAATTGTAGAAGATTTTTAAGGCTTTGGGAAGTACAAATGGCCAAAAGGTAACATTTGCCACCTATGTGTAGATTAGTGATGCTCACGCTTCATATAAAAACACAAAGAAAGGATTTGTGGCCTAAGGTACACAACTTATTTGGAAAAAAATTCAAAATAGTATTCCTTGAAAAGTAATTCCCTAAGAGCATAAAAAATGAGAAGGAAATAGAGTTTTTACAATTGAGATAGGGTAGTAAATGATTGATCAATTCATGGCAAATTTCAAAACTTTGTTAAAATTCTCATCATATTTGAAGAATAATCTGAACAAGGAATCAAAGGCAAGGAAATTTAAAACAAGTTTAAGGCCAAGAATTAGAGGTGCTATAATTACCCTTAAAATTTGAGGTTTTGCCTCAGTATTAAACAAGTTTGGGGCAACAGAAAAACACTTAGTGAAAATAGAGAACAAAAAATAAAAGAAATAGTTCTTGAAAAGAATGAAGGGTAATGATAGACAGTAAAAGAATTCTAAACCAAAATTTCAATCTCGTAAAGAAAAATAAACATCAGGGAATGACGTGGTGATCATCTATCACAATTATGTGAAGCAACACGACTATAAGCCATGCTATTTTTGCCAAAACATGTGCTATAATTATAGGGAACTAGGACTTTTTTTTGAAGGATTGTCCATAAAGTAGAGAGAAAGCATCAAACAAGAAAGAGTCTACACAGTGAAAGGCAAGAAAGCAAGTCAATTTGATAACATGGAACATGGTAAGCAAATATTGTAACACCATAATTCTAGCTCATCTCATGCCTTTGAATAGTATAATTATCATGGAATATATATATAATTCCCATGGAGAAGCATGAAAATTGGACTTTTTTTTTTTACGTTTCATCATATCTAAAATTTATTTCGGTGTCACGTGGACTGTGTGAACTCATACTATGCCCCTTCATATTTAATTACCTTATTACAACTCATTTGTATCACAAAAACATATCTACAACTCATAGAAACCAAAAAAACACATGGAAAATGAGTGTTCATTCTCGGCCAGAATTGGCCTCATTTCTGGGCAAACTTTGGAAAATCCTAACTAAATCTAGAAAAATAAAAATCATGCAATCTTGGTCATTCTAGAAATATTCAGATTTGTAATTTATGTTAAAAACATGTACAAGTCATAACATCCCACACACAAAGTGTTTGACACATAAAATAGTCTGGAGGTGGGACTGGGTCCTGATACTGTCACAGTTTACTGATATAAACTTCAAAAATGTCCAATTAATTTCAAAAAAATCTAATCCATACAAATGATACCAATCTGGAAATATGTAGATGTCAACTAGAGAGAAAAAATATATCCAGATCAGTTCATTAAGCCCAGACCTCAAAATTTGATGGAATAGTACTTCTGGTCGGGCAAGGTTACTAATACTAAATAGAAATTTCAAAAATTCATATCTTCCTCTCTAGACCTCCAAATAAGGTGATTCTAGTTGTCATGAGTCACTATAATTGCCTAGTTTTTCTATATAAAATTTCATGGCAATTGGATATCATTTGAGTCTCATGTAACAAAAAACAATTTTTGACCCTTGTAACAGTGCATCAGACCATTTCCATAAATTTTGCCAACTTTGAGAAATCATTAAATATTCTGTAGACATCCAAAAATTATGATCTTTAGCTTCCCAAAAATCTCTCAATGAGACCTAATTTCATACTAAATCTTAAATCAAGACTAACTCATTTGGCCAAAAAGTAATATAAGGTTCTATAATAGTCAATTTTGGCTCCTTATAGGGTGCCAAAGTTACCAAATGAATTTTTCTTAGTCTTGGCACCTTTTGGGCAAGTCTAAAAGTATATTTAAGACTTAAGTGAGCTGCCCAAATGGTCCCAACCCTCATGCATCTCATTTTGGCCACTCAATCTACACTTATGCATACATTCATCAAAATTCCATATTGCACACTTTGGCCTCACATACTCAAAATAAGTGCTATGGGTCATATATCATTTTCATACATCTAAACATCACATAATAGTATATTTACACATGTCTCAAGGTTCATGGTACATATACAACATCATATAGATTATGAACCATCATTATGGTTCCAAAATAGACAAAACAAGACATAAGCTTGTCAATCTTTGCTCTTCATAGTTGTTGGCTTCCTTCACCATAATTACTTGATACACCTAGCATGTTAAATCATTGGAGAGGAGGAGATGAGATTCAAAGAATCCTAATAGTTCATCTCCCATTGAATCATACATAATATGTGCAAAGCAAGCTTTACAAATGCATGCATGAAAAAATAAAAGCTATGAACATTTTAAAAGCAAACTTGTCATATGAACAATTCATACAAGACACCCAAGAGTTCACCAAGTGCTTGGATTGGCCTCACACTTCTCCTCATGGATTTTGGACTTGTCTCACCCATTCTTTGGGCATTTTGGATTCAACCATACTCTTAGGAGCCCACTTTGCTTTTGGGAAACTCTTTACTTTATGTCAACCAAACTCAAGGGTTCTTGGCTCATCCTCACCAAAGGGAAGAGTTCTTGGCCCCTCCACACTCAAGCAAACTCATACAAACATCATGTGCTCATTTGAAATATAACATGGCATCAAGGATCATGGAATATAAAGGCACGCTAGCATACTTTTCATAGCTTAAAAATGCACATACACACATTCTAAACACACATCCATGCATGAGAGAAAGTGGAGAGACCTACCTTGCATACAATTGCACACTTTTTCTTTTGGATTCAAGCCTCCTCTTTCGACCACACACCCACAAATTGGCAGAGATGATTTCTCTTGGCCTAGATACAATTTATGGGAGCCAATTAGGTTCATGAAACACATTCTAAGGTTACACAAGTTGCTTAAACCCTAGATAGCTTATAAGTTCTATTATGGTCCATAAAGGCACCTAATGAAGTAACACCCCTCAAATGACTTCTAGGCCTCATTCTTTCCTTTCAAATATGATTCTTGACTCTTTTTAAACCTCTTGGAGTCATCACATCATCAAAACAAGAGGCCTAACACCATGTTGCTTCTTTAGGTCATAATATGAAACCTAAGGCACCAAATCATTCTCCATGAGTTCTAAATTTTTTCTAAGGCCTCCCCTCACTTTCATTTATCAAATATGACTCAAGAATGGCCTTAGAAAAATTTAAAACTCCCCCCACCTACAAGAACCCCTCTTGGCCGAGACATAGGAGCATTTGGCCTTCTATAGGGTTTCCAATTTTTCCTTGATGGGAGAGTCACTTGGGAGGTTTCCTAGGGGTCTTAGGAACTCAAACAAACACTACATATACTAGGGAATGCATGAATCAAATCAGTTTTTACAATGTGTTCTTGAATTCCAATTTCATGATTTTTACTTTGTCTTCTTTGCATAGTCTTAATTCCTACACTCTTTTTTCTAGGATTCACTCTTGATTCTATCAAAAAACTAACCCCTCTTGGCTGGCCAGAAGTGGGACACAACATTCAAGAGGAGGGCAATGAAAGAACAAGCTTGGGATTTAACAATTTACCTTGATTTCCTTGTCTTTCTTGGATGTTTCTCCTTTTGTTTGGCTTGCTCTCTCCAATTTCGAAATTTTCCTTTCTTTTCTGCCCCCAAAACAGACCCAAAACTTCAACGAAAGCATAGAAAGAAAGAGGAGAAGGAGGAGAACAACTTTGCTAAAGGAAAGGCTAAGAAAGTCCATTGATTTCATACCTTTATCTTGGCTTTTTTTCTTCTTCTTCTTCCTCCTCCCTTGTGCACCCAAAGGTTCTGGTCTTCTCTCTATTTTTTGTTCAAAAGAAAGTCAGTGAAGAGGGAGGGCAGATGGGGACGTTTTTATAAGGGGCTTGAAGAACCAAATAATTATAAAAAATTCTCATTTTGCCCTTTCATCTTAGCATTTTCATTTTAGCTTCGTTTTTTTCTCCTTTTTTAGAACCATCTTTTCCATTATAAAATTTAAATTCTCAATTAAGAAAAATGGCTTTGGAATCACTCAAATTAGAGCTAAAACATTTTCGAACGAATCGGTCAAAGTTCAGATCAACTGACATCAAAAAGAGTACACCGGAGGAGCTTTACCAGTCCCGAGGCTTCCCATAATTTTTGGAGCCTCTGAGAACCCTAGAAAACTCAAAATTTTTATTTAAAAAGCCCTCCTAGGTGCTTTTCCAAAATTGTACTTATTTACAAAAATGCCACTAGCCTTTCGACAATTTTTTTGAATCACTCCAACTCCGATTTCTAGGTAACTCAAGGATCAAATCCTCATTTTCTATTATTTAAAATTTTATCCAAATTTTATTTGGCCTTGAATCACTCATCGCAGGGGACTTGCTTTAAAAACTGACTTATTTCGATATTTTACGAAAAATCGAACATTACAAATATGCTATATGATGTCAGAGTCACCTACTTTCTGTTATACAAGGATTATATAGGGGAATTTAAGTTTTATTTAAACCTAAGATATCTAAATTGTAACACCTTAACCTCTAGCTCATACCCAACGTGCCACTAGCCTATATGGGCAATGCGGAACTCACAAGGGAGACACTTTCTCTACCTTATGCTTGCTTTCTCTATGGCACTATGTGTGGGTAGAGCTCCACTTAGAAGTAACATGGACCGGTTGAGCTCTCTCTCTGCTTCCTCATGCTCAATTACTCTATTGAGACTTATTTCAATCCCCACTATATGCTTAAAACTCATGGAAAGCAAAAAGGGATTGGAGACATGCATTTTCGCTATGGGCAGATTTTGCTTCATTTCTGGGCTAACTTTGGAAATTCATAACTAAATGCAGAAAAATCGTATCTGCATGATCTGGGTCATTATAGAAAGCTTAAGACGTCTACTTCATGCTAAAAATAAGTAGAAGTCTCGATATCTCACATACTCTGCGTTTGACATCAAAACCATTCACTGGTCAGAGGGGGCTTCTTCACTGTCACAGTTTACTGATATAGACTTTGAAAATGTCTAACTAATTCCACAAAAATCCAATGCTCATAAACTATATCTCTATGGAAAGATGTGGATGTTAACTAGAGGATAAAAATATCTCCAGATCAGTTCACTACGCCAATTCCCCGGAAACCGATGAAACAGTACCTCGGGTCTGGTTGGGTGTCTGATTCTGGGCAAGAACTTCGAAATTGCATAACTTCCTCTCTAGACCTCTAAATGAGGTGCTTCCAGTTCTTACAAGTCACTGTGACCATCTAGTTTCTGTGTATAAAATTTCGTAGCCATTGGACTACGTTTGCCCCTCGGATGACACGTTTCTCAAACTGACCAAATGAATAGTGATTTTCTGAAATCCGAATTTCTGATGTCAACTTTGAATAATCATAGAAAATGCTATAGACCTCTAAATGACATGAACTCTAGCTTCCCAGAAAGCTCTAAACATGATCTAGCTACATGTCAAATCTCATAGCAAGAAGAGGTCATATGGCTATTCTATGACAACATGTGCAAAAAGGCCCTTTCTTGGCCAAAAGTGTGGCTTATGCGGTCCAATCTTGGCTCTTCTACTTCTATGACTCCTTGAGCACATGAGAAAGCATCTATAGGAGCTATCAATCATGCCTCAAGTGTCTCATAACTTAGATTAGGGAAACTCACTATCCCATGCCCACTTATGCACCCATATGTACTAAGCTATCATTGGTTCTTTCTCATTCAACCATGTTCTTTCATTCATCATAAACCTCATTCTCATACATTCATCATTAATATATACATTGTCTTACAACATTTGTAAATGCTACATCATATACATCATTTACATCTCATATCTCATGTACAATTTTCATATACAACATAAGGCAAAAAAAGCCTTTACATTCTTCTTCATTTCTATCCCTAGCTTCATGCTTGGTGGTGGTTGCTCCCATCCCTAGTCTCACTTGGGCCACCTGGCATGGTTGGATGGTGGAGAGGGAGGGTGAGATTCATGGAATCTCAGTAGTTCAACTCTCATTCAAACATACATATATTGCATGCAACAAGTCTCATTATGCATGTATGGCATGTTAGCATATAAAAACCATGATGAAAACATTTAAAACATATGAATTGGCCATGTATAACATTTAAGAGCTTGCTGAGTACTTGGATCAGCCTCACCCATTCCCTTGTGGCTTTTGGATTTGCCTTCCCATACTTTAGAGGTACTTAGACTCACCCTTACTCTTTGGGAGTCAACCTCACTTTTTGGGAGACCTTTTTCTCTTATCTCAACCAACTTAGGGCTTCGGCTCATCCTCACCTTGGCTATAGGGTTATTGGCTTTTCCATTTCCTTAAGCAACACCCAAAACAATCATGTAAATCATCATTTTAATCATAACACATCATCATGCTAACACACTTCTCATAGCTCATATCATTCATACACACAAGCAAGACAATGTAAACACACAATTATGCATGAGAGAAAGTGGAGAGAACTACCTTTGTTGGCTATCTACTACTTGCTCTGTCAATGGTCTCCTCCCTTGTTGGTTTCACAACAACTTCTAGATGGGAGAGTTCCTCTTGAGCCTAACCACACAAAAGCATGGAATTAATACCTTATACTCAATTCTTAAGCTAGGGATCACTTCTAATTAGCTATACTGAGCTTCTCACTCTAGGTGAGCTTCTCACTCTAGGTCTTTTCTCTCACTAGGGTCCATGAGCTATCCCTCTCTTTTCTCAACTCTTAAGAAAGGGGAAAAGCAAGAAAGAGAAGACTATCTACTTCTAATCTCTCTCAAGAATGGTTTCCCACTCTCTCTCCTCTGAACCAGACTCAAAACCTAACCATTTCTATCATCTAAACCGTAGGAAAGAGGGGAAAAGGGGAGAAGGGCAACATACTAAGAGGAAGCCATGAGAATTCATACCTTTCTTGTGCTTTCCTCTTCTCTTCAGCTTCTCACTCTCTCCTCCGCCCTTTTCTCTCTCCTAAGACGAGTTGGAGTCGGTTAGAGGAAGAAAGAAGAGATTTGGAAGCTTTTAAAAAGTCAAATTCTCTTTTTCTCGCTTTTCTGGACCGTTCTCGCTATAGCGAGTTAGTGCTCTCGCTACGGCGAGTTCACGTCTGTTCCAGACCTCTGCCTTCGCTATGGCGTCGCTACGGTGAGATCATGTCTGTTCCAAACCTCTGCCTTCGCTATAGCGCCGCTACGGCGAGCAACTCCATGGTCTCTATATGGAATGTCGCACTCGCTATAGCTAGGAACATATTCGCTACGGCGAGGAGACATTCTCGCTGTGGTGATTCCATTTCTCGCTATGGCGAGAAGACTTAGAAAATTCTCAGCTCTTCGAAAGTTTTCCAGCTTCTCTTTTCCTTTCCTTTTCTCATTTCTTTTATATTTTCTTTTCTTTTCTTTTTCTGGGTTGTTACATAAATCACCTAATTGCTCCTACTAGATGAAAGATAGAATATGCAATTGATTTTAATGGTATCATTATAAGGCAAACTTGATCTTAGAATAACATTTATGCACTTGGAAGTTGGCTAGATTCATAGGTGAATGTAGTAAACTAAAACTTGAATTAGTCAACCATACAAGCAAGATATAGTTAACTCTAACTTAAAGTGACTAACTAGAACCTTGGGCAATTGTAAAAAATAAAATAGATAATTTAGAAAGGCTTCAACTCCCCTAAATTTGATTATAAGAACCTTGAGGTAAGTAGTAATATCCTTAAGATAAACTTTGATTCATGGTAAGATCAAATAAGGAAATAATGCATTATGTTTTAGACAACTTAAGCCTTATAAGAAGGTTTCTTTTCACTTTTGACTTAGAAACAACAACTCTAAGAATTGGGTAATACTAGTTGTACAAGTTAATTTTGAAGTATTTAGTTGTCCTAGAAACCTATACTACTCAAAGTTTTGAAGAAATTAAACAAAGCGAAGGATAAATTTGACTTAGGACTATGACCCAAGTAAGCCAACTTGAAGATTTGGCAAGAGATGAATAAATAATTTAAAAGTTGTTAGAGGTTTAAAATTATCTACAACCCTTACTCATAAGATATACCAAGAAAAATTATAGATAAGGGGTGACTAGAAGATTTAAATCAGAGAAGTATAAAGATAGAAACATCAAGGTCAGATAATTCCTACAAATTAACTAAAATTTTGGAATCTTAGCAACCCTTAAGGATTTCCCTAAATAGAAAGTAGAGAACTATAAGAACATTCATATTCAAGATTATTTAAAGAAGGAGATTGCAAATTTCGTAGATAGAATTTCTAAAATAAGGGGAAGTGGTAACATCCCCAAAATTAGATCCTTAATTAATTTTATATTAGACAAAATAAATAATAAAAAATATTTTATGAATAATTACTTGAGAAAATGAGGGATTTCTTTGAGTTTTAGCCACTAGGAAGATTAAGGACTTTATTGTGAATATAATGAAATTTTATAGGGCCAATTAAGGATTTAATAGAAATTATATTAAATGATAAGTTTTTAGGAAAGAAATTTTGGTAAATTCTTTAAACTTATAGAGTTCTGAAAATATAAGAAAATAGTTTGAAAAATAAAATTATTTACATGAAAATTATGTATAGAGTAAAAACCTATAATTTTTTCTATGAGCCAAATTGCAATTTTGGCTAAAAGACTGAAGTTGACAAATTAACTCCTTTGGGATAAAGGGAAGATGTGCAAGAGGAAGACAGAGGCTTGTTGGAGAAGGTTACATGAGAAGCCAAAAAGAGGAGGCTTTTTGGATAAGCCACATTTTGGTTTTTTGAGAAAGCTTGAGTGTTTTAAAATAGGAAAGAAGGGAAAAGGCATCAGAAGGATCTATTACAAAGAGAAAGAGAGAGAGGGGGGATGAAGGAGAAGAAGAAAAAGTGAAGGAAGAAGGAAAAAAAAGGTGAAATTATAATGTTTTAAGGCTAAAATTTAGGTAAACCTCTTCTCTTTGCTCTCAATGGTTGTGATATCATGTCCTTTATCTTGCCATTGTCATTTTGAGGAACATGTAAGGTCTTGATAGGTTTTGTTGCAGAAGAGATGATCAATGGGATTTATATGATGAATATGGCACCATGACAATTATTTGGTTTTACTAGAAAATCTGAATACATGATTAATGAATTTTCTTGCCTTGATTACATGCTTGGGTCACTAAATAACCCATTAGACTTTATTAGCTTTTACTATATACATTATTGATATGATTTTTGCATGGTTGGTGTTTGTAGTCAAAATTCCTTAGAAGCCTTAATTTTGAAAATTTTGCTGTAGAGCCATCCTAGCTTGGTTTGCTTTGAATTTTGGATATGTTATGCCTAATACATGGAAGGACTTTCATCTTTATTTTGTGATTTTTGGTGCTAATTTAAACCCCCAAAAATAAGCCCTAAGTGACCTATCTTCTATGGTAGCCATTTTCAGGTAACATTGTAAATTTACAAAAATTGAGAGGTCAAATAAGCTCTTTAGTTTCTAAAATTTTCAATATAGTTAGTTAACATATCAAGGATACCCCATTATTTTAGGAGCTTTAGATTAAAAGATATATATTTTCTAAGATAGAAAAAAATTTTAAAATTGGTGTAGAGCTATAATGGCATAAGGCACCGTGGCATCGTGCTCTTTGTCTAAGGCAACAAGGGTTGCATCACGGTGCCCTAAGAAGCGGCTGAGATGCCAAACCCTTTGGAATTTCTTTTATGTGTAGCTTTTCCTTAAATTTTCATCAAACTTGTTAAAGGTTCATCTTAGAATAATTTTAAACATTATTACGGATATGTAAGGAGTAAAAAGTAACAATTTAAAGTGCTAATATGATTACCTTAATTTTATTCTTCATGTACTTATTAAATAGTAAGAGTATAATTATGCCAATTATTGTGTGTATACATAAGGGCTAGTTTATCCTAAAAGAACCACATGATTAATTATAATCTTAAAGAATTAAATATGCCTCTAATATAAAAGAACTACATGAATATATATATATATATATATATATGTACATAATTGAAGCCACATAGGATTTTTATGTCTGTGTAACCCCCTAATGTCATAATATGACTATAAACTTATGGATACCAAGGATTAGGATTGTCATATGACTTGGATCCTTACTAGATTCCTACAAACTTAAATCTTGACTAATTATAGACCAATAAGGGGCCCTAAGGGTTTTATATGGACTTAATTGGAACCTATGACTTAAGGACCGGTATAAAGACTTTAAAGGATAATTAAGACATAAAAGCTATAGTAAGATTATGCTTAATATAGCTTTGTTATTCGTGGTCCATAAGCACACTAATTGTTGATGTTATTTGTAAGTATGCTGATTTCTGATGAGTTGTGTTCTCATATTTAAAAGCCTAATAGTATGTTGACTATGAAGTATGATCTAAAACATACATTTAAGTATAAATATACTTATATATGATGGCACTTGACTATGTGTTTATCTGTAAGCATAATTTGTATAATTGACATGTTTTGATTACTGGCAATATGACAAACATGAATTATCTCTATTGAAAACAAGATTATGTTACTACTTGGGTCATGAATAGATTCTCTTTAACTTGTTGATGTATTAATAAAGGAGGTCTTCTAATTATGTTTTTTGATGTTATGTTATTCATTTATATTTAACGAAATAGCTGTAGATTAGCCTTGAAATATGACTTGGATAACCTAGAATATAACTAAATGGTTAGATGATTATGAATGTGATACTTATTTGATGTCAAAATAAGAAATGAAGAATATGATCATCAATAAATAGTGATAAAAACAAGGCACTAAAAGATAAAAAGTAACCAAGATAAGGCACTAAAGGGAAAATAATTATCAAGATGAGGTACTAAGAGGAAAATAATGATCAAGATAAGGCACTACCAATCAAGACAGGGCAATTATTTAGCGAAGGGAGATAACATCTAATTACATACATTTCTTCCCTAGGGGACACCCTAATAAGATGCAATCTTTTGTCTATGAAAGTATGATTATGTTTCGATGATCTTATTAATTAAGAAGAGTAGTTATGTTTGCTCTATCCATGATGATATGTTTCCATGATCATAAAGACTAAGAAGAGTAGTTTTTCTTCTTGGCAGTGTTGGAAACCTAACTCTCACACTACGTAGTATAGTATGTTACCCATGATTATGAAAACCTAGGTTAATATCAACTAGTTTGAACTCATTGGTATAGTACTTAGGAAATAGTTCTTACTATCACTAGCACTTTTAAGGCAGGTTCATCTATATTTTTTTGGGAGGGCATACAAAATGATACAGTATGAAAATGAACTCATTAAAGTACTAATGTACAAAAAGTATAAGACATGTTAATTAAGGCCTTATAAATGATAAAGAATGCCAATATATGCCAAATTTATATGGCACTTAAATATGATGATCTAAGCCTATTACATTTTACTTATAAGTGTGATCTTGGATGTGACAAATGGTATTGTAATGAATGTGAGTATGTTTATATTCTAATGTAATAGTAACACATGTCGATATGAACCAAGCTTATGTGATACTCAGACGTAATGAACAAAGATTGTTACATGTTGCTCAAAAGTATGATTGTGGAAATAATAAATGATATTATAATAATTGTGTGAATATCATCTCCTAATTCGATTATGTGCAATGAGAGTATGTGAAACATGTTGTTATCATGAGCATGGATGTATTAATCATGCTATAGATTATGGCAATGCTATATGTTATTATGAGTAACCCTATATTGTTGGCTATATTTTTGAAAGTGCATTAGTGGAATAATTTTTTATTCTCTATATTTGCTTTTACCTTATCTTCTCTATATAAGCAAAAGAAGAAAAATATTTTTTGCACACGTGACAACTAGATCATTATTGATTTTACAAAATAATTGAGATTTATTGAGAATGCAAATTCTCACTAGTTTATGGTCATGTATTCATATAAGGACTTCAACTATGATGATGCTACGCTAATAGTAGAAAGACATGATGGTAAAAGGTCAAAGTCAAATGAAAAGGATATCAAGGTTAACCTTAGCAAGTCAAGATGAGTAAATAGTAGTTTAATGAAACACATGTATTTAGTTGTCTAGTTTAGAGATTGATTATACTTCCATAATTTGGTGTCTAAACACTATGAATTATGTAACGTTATGAATGTTAGATATGTTAAATTCAATAATGGATATACAATTAATTAAATGTTTATGAAATTTGTCTTAGAATCAAATTGCCAAGGATAAGGAAGGAAATGTTAATGTAAAAAATTTTGCTACTCTAATAAGGTTATAAGAATGTAACACTCTAAAAGTCAAGGTATTACATGATGTCTATCTATCTTTTGTGTATTTACCATAATATTCATCACCTTTATTTGATATCATTATCTTAATTAATTTACCATTGTTTCTCTACCTTTACCTTAAACACTTTAAAAGTATCTAGTGCCTTATTCTTATTATTAAGTAGATAGAGATATATATATTGTAAGTAATCATTAATAAGGATGATAAATTATTTCTAACTACTAGAGTCTAAATATCGACTGTAGATATCCATATGTATTATTCATAACATACTAAAACTCTTCTTAACACTTTTCTTTATCTCATTCGTTTGCTTTCCCTTGACATTGTTGATAGAAGTGTCAAAATCAACAAAGTCAAGCGTGTGTAGTACTTCATCATTTACCAATTGTTTCACCCTTTCTATTGAGATATAACGTAACCCACAATGTCACAATATAAAGGAGTTTTCATTTGTAACACTTCTCTTAATACTTATACTACCAAAAACATGTTATCATAAAATGTACTATTTTGTAATTGAATTCAAAACAGATTATCCCAAATTTTACCATTTCCATCAACATCAGATTTATAAAATAACTTAAACATATTATAGGAAAATTCAAAGGGATATCCAAATGGTAAAAGTTTTGAAATAAAAATCAAGTTTCTAGAGAAGCTTGGTGCAAAAAAGGTTTAATCTAAAATTAAAAAAAAAACACTAGTATCTAACATTACTTTGCAAGTACTTATAGCTTCTACAATTGAACCTATCTAATTTCTCAAATAGATAAATTGCTTACTACCCATCAACTTCCTTTAGTTTAAAAACCTTGCTAAGTGTTAGAGATATTAATTGTTGAACCATAATCAATCCATTATATGTTATTACTAGCATTTTCTCTCATCTTGTTTGGAAGTCTTCCCCCTTCCTAAACACGCATGGTCAATAGTTCATTTATTGACCACTTCTCTTTATATATGTTGTAGGTTATCTTAAAAGGCTCGTATTGAAGCAAAGGCCAAGATGAAGTGCCCAAGAAAAGAATTGGATATTTAAACCTTAAGCTTCAATTGAGCTGTTATTGCCATCATCTGCATGATGTGCTCTCACACACCCCTTATACTAATAAGTTTCATGGATGATAACCTTGTCATTAGGATGCTTATAAAGGCCTTGCTTAAGGATTCAAATTGTTCATCTATAGCCCTAAGCAAATATCAAACATTTTGATATTCTTTAATTGATCCATGAACACTAGTAGATAATTTGGATTTAATGTACATCATATTGAGATGATTGGATTACTCCAAGCATTCATAAAGATTTAATTTATGGTCTACTACTAGTGTTTATAAGCATAAGAGGTTTATCTTTTCTAATTACATAGTCAACATCCATCCACTTTAGTTGGAGGAGAATTTGCTCTATTCAAATCTTATAGTGATCCCTATTTAGTTCAAAAACTTAAAAATTAAAGAAATAGTTTAATTGAAAAGTTGCACAAGATTACATTTGATATGCCTTACCAATGCAATTCAAACCATAAGTATAGTAACAAATAAAACTGTTCATGGACTAAGCTTTATTTAATTATGTTCATGCACAAATTATGATGAAATTAGAAAATTATATCCCTTATCTTAATTCATGTAGACAAATTAAGAAGAAAAAAATTTACTGTCTCACCCTCATTAATTATATAAAACATGATAACATTCTTATGGAATAATAATTATCATATTAAATATAATTAACTACAAAATTAATGTCATTTTCTTTTATGTGATCCTAAATTTAATTTTAATACCTAATGTACAATTTTAGAATAATTAAAGATATTGTAACTAAACTCTAGTCAAACTTAAATTATATAAATCACATGACATCCTAATAAGGATTAAACAATTAATGTGAGTAACTAGTCAAATTTAAATGCTTGTATATAAATGTATAAACAAACATATCATAATAAGGATTAAACAATTAATTAATTAATCAACTAAACAAAAATGTGAGTAATTAGTTAATTAAAATTTTTCCTTTTAATATAACCCATATGGGCCATAATTATTGTCTGAAAAATAATTATCTAAATTTATGTATAAATTAAATGACACTATAAATTAATTTTACAAAAATTGTTTACAAAAGGCCCACTAAATATTGTTAGAAAATAAACTTAAATTGCCCAAAATAACTCTACCAAAATTTGAACAAATTAAATAGCATAAAAGAATTTTAGACAAAAATAGATGATTCAGAAAAATAATTATTGTCAAATTTCAACAAAATATTAGTCCAAAAATGTTTTAAAATTTTCTGTTATGACCCATACCCAAAAACTTAAATTGTCCAAAATGTGCTAAAATGAGCCATATTTCAGAAAAGCAAATTAAATAATAGGTCTATAATAAAAACACCCTGATTTGCAAAACCGAAAATTGTCCAAAAATTATAACCCAACACTAGTTCTGATTACATTCGGCTTAAAAGTCTGCAATTAAAACTTCAAACATTGTTTTTTAACCTTCAGAATGTCTTTAGAATAAAACAAAACTTAATTCCCCTTTCCAGTCCCAATAAAACTCATTCAAAACAGTCCATTATCCATTCACGTCTGTTCAAAAAATTAAAGGCCCCAACACATCAAGAATGGCCCAGTAATGAAGTCAAGTTACTGAAGTGGAGATTTAGAAACCACAAGGAGACGACTTTCATTCCAGCGAGTGACAAATGCGAGCCGATAGTCTTGTAACACGACAAGTTGACTAATCATTCAACCGGTAAAACCACTAGTTTACAATGTATTGATTGAATCGTAATTGAATCGGTAATAATTAAAAAATAATTTAAATTTTATATATTAAATTTTTAATATAATAAATAAATATGAGTAAATTTTAAATATTTAATTATTAACTCAATATTTTTTATAATATTTGAGAAATTATTTTTTAATTGAAAAACAAAAACTATCCATAATTCAAATTTAATAGTATTTAATATTAAATTTTTAGAATTCTAAATTATATTAAAATTTTATTTATCATTAAACAATAATAATTTTAACCAAATATTTTTATATTTAAAAAAATATTACAAGGAGATGAGATATAATAAAAAGAAAACACCAAAAATAATCAAATATATATTTTTTATTTATTTTATATTATCTTTTTTTTTAATTTTTTCATATTTTAATGTTTTGAGTTAACCGGACCAAACTAGAAATCGGTTTCCGTTCCAATCGGTCAAACCGACCGATCCGATTCGATTTTTTCAAACAAATAAGTAAAACGGCTTGCAATCTACGTCATCCCCTACCTCGTGTCTGATCCAACAAACAGTCCATTGTCCATTCACATATGTTCAAAAAATTAAAGGCCCAAAAAAATGAAGATGGCCCAGTAATCAATGAAGGTAAGTTACTGAAGTGGAGATTTAGAAACCATAAGGAAACGACTTTCGTTTCAGTGAGGGACAAAATGCGAGCTGATAATCTTGTAAAACGACAAGTTGTTTGACACCAATACCAAAACGACTTGCAAGCTATCATCCCTGCCTCGTGTCTGATCCAAGTAACTGGATATGATACTGCCATAAAGCCCGGATGTATCTCACGCTCTAGTCATCCGTTTCCAATGCTTTCAAAGCCAGAAATGATCAGAATTTCATAGGAAATAATTATATGAACTTAAAATCGTGAAAGAAGAAAATGCTTAGAGAAAGCAACTCGAGAATGGTGGAAAAACACAAAATTCTTAAGCTTCAAAAATGCAAGATAGAGGGTTCAAAGGGCTCTTATACCAACTGTTAAAATTATGAGGATATACAGAACATAAATGTGATACCCAAAAAATTAAAATGCAGAAAAATGCGTATCTCTAACCATTGCACTGTGAATCTAAAACACTTATAGGAGATGCTTCTAAGCTACCGTTTTACACCATATGATGGTGTATAGAATTTTCTCGAATCTAGTAAGTAAAATGTAGATAAGCGACCCCATGCAAACCTTAAGAGCATCTTTCATCAAAAATGCTACGAACTGCGGTTAAGAATTAGAATATTCCTTAAGCAATATCTGGAAGCCACAAAGTTCGGACCAAACTAGTAAGACTTTTGCTGTTATGTTGGCAACTAATTTGAAGGTTGCTCACTTTCTTGAGAAGCAAAGACTATTAAAAAGACGAGTTAAGTATGACTTCAGCTAAGTTGTACTTCTTCCATTTCAAAATTATTGATATTTTATATTTTTTTCTAGATAATTGAAATTTTAAAATTTTAAGATAATATTAATGAATATTTTAGTATTTTATCCTTAATGGAAGGGAAGATTGTGTGAGTAAATAAAGAATGGCTAAAGGATTAATAAGAGGAGAGAAACATATTTTAATAAGCTAATGTTTTAATCATATGTAGTTATAGTTTTTTTACAATTTAAAATATTTAATAGCTTCTTTAAGTTTTGTACAATTACCTTAACCATCAATGATTTTAAAACGGAGAAAATATTACATTTTTAGATCAACTTTTGTCTCAATATATTACATGTAACTTAATAAGCTTGAAACTATATAAGTTTTCAAGCCTCAATAATGTAGATTGAGTTTTCTTTAGGTCTACAAGGATTTAAAACATGTGAGGCTCTTATAACAAAAACTAATCTTATGAATGATAATAATTAATAAATGGTTTATTAGCCAAATTTTAAAATACAGACAAATTTGTGTATATTGTTAACTATAGTTTAATACATCAATGTAGATAATAAATAGGAAAAAATTAAATTTCAAAATCATAAATTAAAAATATTTATTATAAAGGGTATTAAATTTTAAAATTATTTTAAAAGATTAAAAATTTTAATTGAAAACAAGAAAATTTATTAATCTTTTTTATTGTTTATTTATTTTGTTATTCTTGTTTATTTCTAATTAAGAAATTATTTTTTATAATTAAAATTTTGAATTTTTAAAATTTAAGATTTTTAATAATAAATTTTTTAAATTTATAATCATTATTATTTTTCTGTTCCAAAAGCATAGAACGAGATAAGGGGCAAAATGCGGACCAGATCCTCTGCTATTGGGTTTGGCGTGCTGTTGGTGAAGTTGGTATAAAAATGAATGTGTCATATTTTTTTTTTTTTTTATTTTAACTTAAACTCATTCATCTATCCATCTTTGTTTAACTTTACCAACAGCACATGAAACCATCTATATTCGCAAAATACCGAAGGTCAAAGACAGTGCCCCACAGGAGTACCAAAAAATAAAGTAAGCACACAGAAAGAGGAAGCTCCAATCAACTGACCATAGCCGTAGGCGATTAGCTGGCGATCACAGTTCCTTTATTAGATGGACAGACAAATAGCCTCGAACAGGTGTTTTTGGCTCTACCTATGCTCTTTTGGCCATCATAAGTTATAATATATCGTTAAGTTTTGATTCTTTATTGAGGAAGTATCTAATTTATGTATTGACATGAAAAATATAATTTAAACCAGGTTCAAACAAGAATTACTAGTAAAATTTTGAAAATATCAGAGCTCATTTCTAGTGCGACTATAATGAAAATGACCATCAATTACACCAATCTGGGGGGTCATTATGGTACGATAGAAATTAATGTTCTTGTGCCAAATGAGTCTAACATTATCTGTCCCCCACTGGTTCCTGGGGCCTCTATTACAAAGAATCAATAATTACTCTTCCATTAGCGTGTGAAGTTGGCGAATAAATTATTGAAATACTTTTAAGTTAAAATATATTTGTATTGAAATTTTAAATTATGTAAAAATAATTAGAACTTCAAATCTCAAAATAAAATTTTAGTTCTAAAATTATTTAGAGTAATTTTTAAATTTAAAAATTTTTATAAATATTTTCAATTAATAATCTTAAACTAAAATTTTTTTCCAAAAATATATATAAATTCAACTTCTTTTCGCCTTAATTCCCTACCCCACCTTTAGCCTCTTAAAATTCTTAAAATCTCAGGCTCAATTTACCTCTCGATCTGGATTCGACCATTACAAAAGCAAGGTACAGGGACAAAGACCAAAATCAAGCAAAGCACAACTTCCATATAATCTGAATTACCATACACAAAATCAAACTCACTACCCATTAACACTAAAGAGAGCCACTAAACAACGTTGTATGACAGAACTAGAGATTGAGAAACAGATCAACGGCGACGAGGACAGAAAGTGACCAAATAGCTAGCTTTAGTGCAAGTTGCGATGCTAGTAGGGTCATCATAGGCATAAGAGTAAGCCTTGGGGCAAGCCGTCTTGAAGATCCTGGAATAGGCCGTGGGCTTGCAGGCCTGCGGGCTTCCGTAGCTTCCGGTACAGCAATACCTCGGGGAGTTGAAGGCAGAGCAAGCACTCTTGCAGGCCACCACTCTGCTGTCGTGAGACCTCACTTGCAGGCCCACCGGGCACATCAGGTTGAGGTCGCTCACGCATCCTGCGTAGCTGCATTTCCCAGATCCCTTGAATGGGGTGATGGAGATGGGGAGATTGTAGCCGTCCACGAGGCTCACGTCGTAGAAGTCTTGGTCCTTGCCCAGGGTGAACTCGGCGAGGGTGGCCGGAGGGGTACCGCCGATGCCATTGCAGAAGAGGGAGCCGCCACAGTCGCCGGTGGCGCAACGGCCGCGGCCTGAGGCATCGAAGGCGCAGCCATGGCGGCCCCAGAAGCGACCGGACCAGAGAGCAGGGAGCTGGAGGGAGTAGGCCTTCTTTGGTGGGAGGCTGAAGCCTCCGCGGGCCAAAATGGGTTTTCCTGCGCTGGGTTGGATTCCTGGCCAAACAGGGTGTGAACACTTGTTGTACAGTATTATTGATGCCGCTGAAACCTCAAGAACTGGTAAAGCCACAGAATAAACACACAGATTAAGTCACATTGCCCTCAGATTTCAAGTTAACGAAAGAAAATTGCGGGTACGAAGTGGAACGTGTGTGCTTTGTGTTCGTGAGAGATACTGTACCTGGAACGTGGGATATGAGGAGGTAGGTGAGGAAGAAAGTGAGAAGAGGTGTGAGCATTGTGGCTATCATGAACGGAAAATGGGAGAGGAAGACAGTGATTGAAGAGAAAAGAAGAATGAATGGGCTTCTTCTGAATGTTGTTCTCTGTGTTCCCCTTCTAGTTCAGTGTAGCGTGGGTTTTATAGAGAGAGAAGGGCGTACAAAGCAAGACAGATGATGAGGGCGTGGGTTAATTTCATTCTTGCATTGTATCTCTATTTGGGAAAATTATAAATGAGCATCGAATTTTATCAATATTTGTTATAAAAGATTTTAAAATTTAAAATTATAAAAGATTTTAAAGGTTATAATTTTGCAATGATAAGACCAAAATGTCCTTTAATAAAGCCTCCCCCTTGTAGCTTTTACATTGTCTTACCGTCTATTTTTGTGCTGACTCTTTTCTCCGTTACGTTACTGCATTGCCTTCTCCGTGCTGCGCCATTGAAGAGCCAGTGCCATCCCTGTGTTATTTTTTCTTTGCCATCTCGTTGCCTTATCATTTTTGTGTTATCATTAGGAGTGTTCATTTGATTTTGGATTAAAACTAAATCAAATTGAAAATATCAATTTAGAATTTTTTTAAATTTTATTGATTTTAATTTTTAATCGATTTGATTCAATTTTTATTTAATTTAATATATTTTTTTGTCCAAATGTGATTTAATTTTTTTAAAGATTTTATTTTTTGTAATATGTAAAATTTAACTTATAATATGATGCATTTTTTAAGATTTTAACTAATAATAATGTTAAAATAATTAATTATTATATATCATTTAAAAATACATCATTTGTAATTATGTTCAACTATTTTATAATTGTAATTGAATATTATGTATAAAGGTAAGAAATTAATAACATTTTAAAAATAAATTATTTGATAAACTCATCTAAATATAAATAAAGTAAATATATATATATCACTATTTTTTGTTCATAAAAAACTTATGCATGATTTATACTTAGTTAATAGAAAAAAAAAATTATTAGTTCAGTTTGGTTCGATTTTAACCAAACCAAATTTAACAGAATGAAAAATCGAACTAAGCTTATTGGTTTTATAATGTCCAAAATTGATTTTGTTTTTAATTGGTTTAGTTCAATTTGATTCAATTCAATTGGTTTAAATCAATTTTAAACATTTCTAGTTGTTATACCATCAAAGAACCACATTTTTAATAGCTAGTTATCCATTATCAAAAGGCTCAACAATCTTTGTAATTTCTTTAAAATTAACTAATAATTTTTTTTAAATTTAATAGCAACTTTTTTACAATTTAATAGTAATGATACTAAAATGTAATAGTAATTTTCTCACATAAATTGAAAGGTTAAAAGTTTTGTAAAACATACTAATAACTTTCTTTCAATTTAATAGTAAGTTTTTTAACACTTGAAAATAAGAATACTAAAATATAATGTTAACTTCATGATGATCACAGTTTTTCTAAAATCAATTAATAATTTTCTTTAAATTTAGTATTAACTTTTTTAAAATTTGATGGTAACAGAATTAACACTTAATATTATATAAATTTCTTAAAATTTACTAGTAATTTTTTAAAAATTTAATTATAACTTTCTTAAAACATGATAAAATAATATTAAAATATAATAGTAACTTTTTTAATATTATAATTTTCTTACAACCAGCTAGTAATTCTCTTTAAATTTAATAGTAAATTTCTTAAAATTTAATAATAACAATACTAACACTTAATAATAACTTTTCATCGTATAACAGTAACTTTCTTAAATCTCATAATAATAATACTACTAAAACATAACAACAACTTTTCTAATGTTGTAATTTCTTTAAAATTAGTTAGTGACTTTCTATAAATCAATTAATAACTTTTATAAAATCTGATAATAATAATATTAACACTTAGTAGAATTTTCTCAGTATATGAGATGCAAGATTGTAAGTTCTCCAAAACTCATTATTAACTTTCCTAAAGTACAATAATAGTAGTATTAAAACCTAACTTCGGCAACCAAAACCTTATAACTCTACTGAAATTTTATGATTCCATTTAATTTTAAAATACATAACACGAAATTTTATATCAAAAGCAAAAACCTCTATATATTATCAATATTAATATTAAATGTTACAATATTTACATCTCTCTACAACTTCCACTTTTAGTATTATAGATTTATGACTGCCAACAAACTTTATCATTGTAAATAGGTTTAAAGTAAAAAGAATGCAACATAAAAGGAACACAAAAAGATTTGAATATTCTTATAATATTAATAGAATTTTTTTAATTACAAAATTCAAGCTTTTGAACTAAAAAACTATAATATTTCATGTTATAACTTCTGAGCAAAAAAGTGCATCAATCTAATTTACAAGCTCTAGCCAAAATTAATATAACCAAAATAGAACGAATTCTATAACAAAAAAACCACAATCTCTCGTATAAGAGCACATTTGGTTGTTATTGATTCATGAGTTCCCAGCCACAAACATTATCTTGGTAATACAATTGCATTGTCTCTTGGCTAATTGTCAAACTAGTCATTGTACTTTTAATCAGTTGGCTCTAAAAACACCACTTATACATCATTTGTAGCTTGTTTCAACAATTTGTCACAATAGGGTCAAATCCTATTAAAAAAAAAAGTGTTTGGTATTGGCATCTATAAATTTAAAAATGCTTTCTTCTTTACTTTTAATTATGTTGTAATTTTGGAAATCTTCTCTAAAACACAATTGAATATGTGAACTTGTGAATTATTAAAACCAATTTAAGTAGAGAGGCAATAGAATTCCTCTATATACAACCATTACACCATAGTAATTTTGTAAATTCCTCAAAACAACTGTAAAAAAAATTATTTCTAAAGTTACACAACTATGCATTTTTCAAATGTCAATTCAATTAAAACCTTAATTATTTGTCTCAAAAACCACATTATTTCACTAGTTATCTAATAGAATCTAAGTTTCCCAGTGTACCTTCACTAATATCAAAGAAATTGCAAACCATGCAAATATACAAAATGTTTTCACTTAAGAATATGGAGCACTAGAATATTATAAGCTTATATATGCACATTATTCGCAAAGACAAAAAACTAATAAACCCATAGTCTAGTAGAGTAGCACTAATAATCAAGCTCAATCAAATGCTCCCTTTAATGTAGCAAGGACATAGTAAGGAGGCAAGCTTAACTACAAAAATTAAAACCCAAAGCCAAAACACATTAAGGCAATAATGAGTCACTTCTTAACATTCGAACAAAGAGCTATGATGTTATTCAGATGATATCTTCCACGAAGGATCATACTGGATAGCAAAAAGAGAGTTGCAAATTATAACCTATATAAGTAGCAATTTAAATCTTACCCCCAATTCAAATCATTCAAGTCAAGGTGTTGCATCTAATACTATCTATACCAAGAAAATGAATGACTCTTTGCATAAGACTATCAACACATCAAATTTTAGCAATAGGAAGAATTCCAGTTTGGAAGTACGAGAGGCAAGATTAAAAGTCCAAGTTTTGACACAACTTAAGAGACAAGAGTAAGGATTTATCTTAGTGTTTCACTGTTCTTGCTTAATTTCTCCTTTTCTCAACTTCTTATTCTTTGGCTCTTTTTTCTCTTTTCATTATTTATGCACTGCAATGTCATCTTCTGGCTCAAAATCAATTAAAAATGCCAAAACCTAAGAGAAAATCTAAACATACGTGAATCAGAAGAAGGTGCAAGTAGTTGTTGTTGACGAGAGCAAGGATGATAGTGACCTTGTTGGGATGGGAGCAAAGGGCAGCATGGGGGACAAGTTTGCAAGGGATAAGGATGTCACCATTGATAGGAGTAAGGGGAGGTTGCCTCCTATAGGAGCAAGGAGAAGGAGATTGTCAAGCAAGGGAGAATTAACTAACCCTATGTTTGGATGGGAAGAATAAAAGTGAGGGGAGAGAAAAGGAAGGGAATAGAAAAGTGAAAAGAAAATATTTTTTTTCCATGTGTTTGGATGAAAAGATAAAAAACACAAAGGGAAAAAAATTATTAATTTATAAGGATAATAATACCCTTTAGTAATAACTTGAATTTTTAAATAGGATATTAAAAAAAAGAAGTTATGTTTTAAATATAAATATTTTAAATTTATAAGAATAATTAATTTTTAAAAAGAAAACAAATTTATAAAAACTACATTTCAATTTTTTAAAAAAAATTTAGCCAAATAATAAAATAAAAAATAATAAAAAATTATTTTTGAATAAGTTCAAAAAAATTTATTATTAGAAGAAAACACGCATTTAAAATTAAAAATAATAATTCAAATAATTTTTAAAAAATATTTCTAACTACAGTTTGGTTGAATAAATTCAAACTACATTACAGTTGCAATTTTTCAACTGTGTAGAATTCCGAATGCAATGTAGTCGAAAATTTTCAAATGCAAGGCAATCGGAAATTGTTCCGATTGCACTGTAGTCGGAATTTGTCCGACCAAATTGTAGTAAAAAATTTATGACTATAATGCAACTGGAAATCTTTTTCTAGAATTATTTGAATTATTATTTTTAATTTTAAGTATGTATTTTCTTTTAATAGACAACTTTTTATGACCTTATTTAAAAATAATTTTTTTCTATGATTTGAACATTTTTTTAAAAAATTGGTTTCCACTATTTTTTATTTTATTATTTAGCTAAATTTTTTAAAAATTTGAAATATGATTTTTATAAATATTTTATTGAGGGTGAAGAAGTGAAAATGAAGAGATGAAATAGGCTAATTTAGAAAAATAAAAAGTAGATCACTTTAAGCAGAATTTTCTATTTAAAATCTCTTCATATTCAAAGAAATTTTTTTTTGGTGGAATTCACCGTTATTTTCTCCTCAATTTTTTTCTCCTTCGAAGTTTTCCCTTTAACCCAAATGAGAGAAAATTTTATTTTATTTTTCTACTTTTTTTTTATCCAAACAAAGCATAAGCATTTTAGTTCACTAACAAAATAACGAAGGATATTTTCATTTCTTCAAATACAAATTAAATTCTTTGATCTTGCAAAATAATTTGAATTTTTTAAATCTTTTATTCTATTTTTTGTAAAATTTGGATTTTTATATATAAATTTTGTCATCTATTTTTTACTCCGTACTTTAAATTTATTATGAATAAACTAGGTTGCGGTGGAGCCATCATAAGTAGGAAGCAAGTTTCTAAGCGTAGAAATAAATAAGTTAATTTCAAGCCGTCAATGCGTCTTTTTCCAACCCCACACGGAGGTCGGAGAGTTTTGACACTCGAGCTTTCCACTCTCCAACCACTTTTCAGACTGTATATATCATTGTATATTTTAAGAGATGGTTTAAATCTCAAAATGCCACTCAAAAGTGAACCTTTTCATATTAGGACATGTTTAATATCTAAATAAAAAATAGAATAATAAATTTTTTTTGAAATATTTATTACATTTTTATAAGTATTATTTAATAATATTTTTTGTTATTTTTAAAATAAAAATATGAAATTAATTTTTTATTCATTAAATTATTTATTTTATTTTATTTGTATGTACATCAAACAATATTGATACCTTTTTAATATAGCAGGTTTTGCGGGGGTGAAATGCGGAAAGATGGACTGTTGAGTGGTTAGAACAGTAGTAGCAATAACTAGAGTGAGAAAATGGTGAGGCGAGGAGGGATAGTGTCAGAGGCTGCATTTTATTTAGAGATTCACATGCGGGGAGAATCACCCTCTTGGTATAATTAAAGAAAGTAGTAAAAGAAAAAAATGCATAATATTTTATTTTATTTTTATAATAGTTATTATTTAATTATTAAAAATAAAAAATAAAAAATTATTTTTATTTTTATATTTATTTTTTTATACTTAATTTTCTATATATATATATACATTAAAGGAGTCTTTCCTCAAATTTTTAAGTTTATTATTATTATTTTTTGTTATCACCGAAACTAAAATCTCTGACAATTTTTTTCATTATTTTATTTTACCCTCTTAAAATTTTTAAAACAAAAAAAAAACATTTGAAGATGAAAAATATTTATCCTTTTAAAAAAATTTTAATTCTTTTTAATAAACCAACAATTTAGTTCTCAAAAGTTATTATTTTTTAATTTGATTATTTAAAAAGTTTTAATTAATTTTTTAAATTTCTTTTAATCAAGATAAACTCTAAGTCATAGTCCCTTGCTAAATAAACACTAATCAATTATATGAATGGTGTCAAGTCTTTTGAATTCTATAAATATATATATATATTTTTTAAGTTTCCAAAAACCACTTGCAGCTTTAGATTTTGTATAATTAGACAAAATAATATTATTTTTGAAACTCAATACATTTAAAAAAGTTTATATCCTCCCGATTATGTTATATACTTATTAATTTATCAAGCGATTATGATTTTGTTAATAAAAAAATTATTTCAATTAAAAACAATTAAAAAGCTAAATCAATAAATATTATTTTAAAAAAATAAACTAAGAAAAAATAACAATTAAATCGTTAATTTACATGTATTATTATTATCATTACTATTATTCATATATGCGGCTGCGCAGCGTCGAAAACCGGAAAATGGGAAGGTTGCCCTAGACCTAAAGGGTGAAGCACGCTCCTTGGACGCGCGTCATTCTGTCGCTTCTGTAGAAAACAGTCCATGGACATCGAAAAAAGAAATAAAAATTATGTATTGTCATCATAAATTAAAAAAAAAAAGCCCACAAATAAATGACTATTCCGGAGTATCCAAGGGCCCTTACAGGCGCGTCGATCACACGGAGAGGTTAAGTCGGTGGAGATAGGGCGAACTGATGGAGGGGTAATGGGAGTGAAACTGCACGTGAAGGGAAATTATTGAAAAAGATGTCAGACACAATCATATTATCGACAAAAGAGAAGAAATCGTATAGGAATCGTTGTCGTATAGGACAACGATCTACCCTATTAAACTGAATTATAATCTTACTTTAAAGGAAGTGATAATGTCCTCTTAACGCGTTATTTATATAATAAAATATGGGAATTAACGATTAAATTTAGGGGCAACATATTGAATCCGAATTTTTTATTTTTAGTAAAGTAAAGGATGCGGTGATCTCCAAATAAAATATTTTCTCATAATTTTTTATTTTATTTTTAATGCATTGCGTAACACAACTCAATGCAGCAGAATATTTCCCTAAACAATAATATTTTGGCGCCAATTTGCACCAAAATATCACCCTAGACAATCAGAGGCACATCTTCTAATATCATGAGCCCTAATTTGATGGTCAAACTTTGCGGATCAATGTGATCAAAATTCCTTTCACAAATCTATATATTTTTAATAACTTAATTAGACTAATCAAGTCATAATAACATAATATTGTTTTATATTAATAAAATTTCAATAAAATCCTTTTTCGGTCACATCACAAAAAATTTTGCATAATCATATTTCTCAAAACCATCAACCAAAGAAGGACACAAATCTTGTGAAGCGAGATCCGTGAAATGCTCCCGAAGCATGAAGTTTCAAATGAAATTTTAATATCAAAAAATTATTGTAAAAAAAAAACAAATAAATAATATAATATAATATAAGATATTTCAAAAGAACTTTATTTTTTCCTCACTTCAAACGATCACGTCCCGCCAAAGAATGGGTATAGGGCTGCAATTTGAATAGTTTTGGTCGGATTTGTATAAAATTTATTTGAGTTCAATTTATTTATTCAATAAATAAATTTCAACAAAACATTAAGTTTATTTAATTAAATGAACTAAGTTTAAATTTTAATAGTCGAGTCATTTAATCTATGAGCAATTTGTTTAAAAATAAAATAATATAACTATTTAAATATTATATATATTTATATGTATTATATATATTATAAATCACAAATACTTTTTAAATATCATAAATTTTTGTTGGCAGATCAAATTCTAGGCCTCACTCATGCGCAGAAAACAGAAAAGAATCTCCAATTCTCGATCATGTTTCTTTGAATCCTCTCTCACAATAAAAGAAATGGAATTTTTTTTCTAAAGTATAACTTAATAACAAAATCTCACAAATTTTAAAATATAATAAAATATCCTCTAAACAACAAACACTATTTTAGAGGACTATTTTGTTACGTTATAAATTCTAAGGCAATCGATGGAGACTGGCAATGGATGGAATGAGAAAGAGGGGAATAATCAATTTGATATAAATTCTTATTTGAGAGGTTTTTTTAAGACATCGAAGAATGACAAAAAAATAAAAGACTTTAAGACTCCTCTTTGCCACTTAAAATCCAATTTGTTTGTCTCTCCAAATTAAAAAAATTAGACAGAATAAATGCACAGGTGATACAATTATAATTATAACTTCTTTAGCAAAAAACTTAATAAAATTACATTATAATTATAAATGTAATATTAAAAAAAATAATTTATAAGTCATTTCATTTTGTTAATGACTTCCTCTTTTCTTTCATTAAACTCCCAAATAATGAGATAATACATGCCTTTCCATTCCATTATTTGCCTTCCCATTATGTTCCATTATAAATCATTCCATTTCATTCCATTCTAAACTCTAAAATATAACATAAGGTAATGTTTTGTTACATTTTAAAATTCATATGCAAATTGTTGGAAAATTAGGCATACCTTGAGTTATGCTCTTGGTCCCAAGAGAATGCTCATTTTATGAGATGTCAACCACGGTCTTTCTCATGAATGGGTGAACAATTACTTCTCATGGTTGTAAAGTGGCTAGTAGGGTCTTTCTTTATCTTATTGGCTGTCCCAAATCTTTGAGAGCTAGTGATACTGCCTTTGGAGAACTACCTGAGAAAAAATATAAAGATGGAAGAAGTTAACTTTGGGGAAATGTTTTGCTCCACACATGAACTTGATACCTTTGAAAAAGGTATTTGGTTGAGTAACTCTTAAGGGCTCTTTTATTTATAAATTGTTCCATGGCATTCAAATTTTGAATGAAACATATCTTACTAAAAACAAATTATATCAATTAAATTTAAATGTAATATTCAAATTAATTTATTTAAATTAAAACTTATCTAATAATAATAATAATAACTCAAATTGGAATCATAAAGGGTTCAAGAAGTGACCTAAGGACAATAAGGACATATTGCTCGTTTGAAAGCTTTCATGTCCCTTTTTATAATAGGGATTATCTTAAGGTACTGAGTGATGCTATGTTTTACGTCCATTATACATTGATTTAATTTTAGTTTTAATGCGTAGAGCTTGGTGGTAGATGTATTGTCGAATTTGAGACAATTATTCTTTTATAGTCTTGGCAGTTGGGTAGTGCTTAAACTCCCCTATAAGATTATTATGCCTGCAACTTAACAAGGTAAAGTGTAATATGATCTTTCTTATACTAGGCATTATAAGTTTCTTGATCACAATAATGTTCTAGTTGGTATATATTCCTAAGTGCAAGTGGGTTCATGCTTTTGATTAGATATTCTACTAAGTCTTGGTCATTAAAAAAAGTACATAACCATCCTGTGTCATATGTCATAATTTTGACATTAAGTTACTTAATTTTTACTTATATTATTAGATAAAAAAATTTTACATTTCGACTAGTAATAATCTCTAACAATATAAGCATTTGTTTACACATTTAATTGATTCTAGCCTAACATTGCAGGAACACCTCCTATTATTCATGTTAAGGATATTACATACATACACTCATATATAAGTCCAAATGGAAGAGCTCCATTGATATTTCCGCACCCATATCCAACACAAAAAATAATATATATGAATTTGGTGAGTAAACGCATTCCTTTACAAGGCTTTAATTGATTCAATACATTCTCACAATGACTACAACAATTGAATCCTACTCCATGAATCTACTATAAAAATATGGATGTAGCACTATTGCATCATATAACACAGGCACTTGAACAAAATATTAATGTTCTTCATTAAAATATAGTGAAAATAGGTTATAATTGAAAGGGGCCTATCTTACCAACTAAGGAAGAGATCATAACTCTAGGTGTATTTAGTTGTGCCCAAATAGCCCAAAAAAATCTTTATTTAACAAATAATAAAAAGGAATTATATTCATAACTAATATAAATATTCTAGATGCTATCATGCTAATTAAAATGTCAATCCAAAATTCAAAAAAAACATATTTTTAAGAAAAAATTGTAAACATATTATATATATATATATATTCACAATTATTAGGTCTCCAAATTATTTAACATGCATATGAACACTATGAAAAAGTAGGCATACCTTATGTAATACTTTTGGTCTTAGGGGAAATGCTCACTTTATGAATTTAGATGTACCACAGTTGTTAATCAACTTCAGGGAGAGGTTTTGCTTAGTATATGAGGCTGGAACCTTTGAAAAAGGAATTTAGTTAAATCAATTATAACTTTTAAGAGCCCTTCTATTTACAAAGGGTTACAGAACATTTTAAATTTAGATAAAACAAATCATATTAATTAAATTTAAATATAAAAAATCTTATTTAAATTTAGTCAATTAATTAAACCAAATTTCAAATAATTTATTAATTCAAACAATTATCTTATTAATTTCAATTACTTAGTTAAATTCAATTAATCCCTTTATATTAGAACTTATTGAATAGTTAATTACTTAAATGAAGTAAATCTCTTTTATCAGAATTTATCTGATTAAATTAATTAATTATATAAATTAATTAACATACAAATGTTGCATACCATATGGATGTATTCCATGATCATTTTGCAATAGCAATTTTGTAACTAGGCTTTAGATCAAATAAAAATGAAATATAGTTAAAAAAATCACATCATGAGTTGGGAAAGATGCTTGAACAACATCTCCTTTTCAAATTGAGCAACTTAAAATAAAAAAACGTTGAATTTTACATCTATTTACATCACCTTTTCAATATGAAAAATGTAGTTTTCATATTGCTGTCACACCCCAATAATTTGTATATAAATAAACGTTCTCCATCTTTTTCCTTTTATAAATTAACGACAAACGTAGAGGTAGCATCATTGGGTAATATATAAAAGTTGTGACTTCTTCAACCGATTAATAACATAACAGAGTTTTAAAATTTTCCTGAACATTTAAAAGTATTAAAAATACTTTGTTAAAGTCTAACACCATAAAGATATACTCATGCGACATAACTTTTGTTACTAAGTAAAGTAGGTAATAGATTGAATATGGGTTTCTTTCGAGGCGAAGGAATCACAATCTTAAGCTATGCGGTATGGTACCATGCAATAGAAAAGTTTTAAGAAAACAAAAATAAAATAAAAAGATAAATAAATAAATAAAGATGCTTGGTTCTCTTGTTTAGGGGACGACACAAACAGCAGAGGATATGAACCCAAAGGGAAAGACTTAAGTTTGACATCAAAAAATATTTGTTAGTATTTAAATAGATATTCATATTTAGATATTATTTGCGCTAAGTGATTTTTTATTAGTATTTGAAAAAAAAATGATTAAATGAGTGTATTCAAATGATTTTAGACAGATAATTATTAGTTAAATACATTATAAATATCTTAAAATTATCAAAGCAAAAAATAATAAAGAAAAACATGCCCACCTACCCTTTCATTTTTCTCAAAGTTGAAACTGAAAAAGAAGAATGGCATCACCAGTTGTCAAAGTTATGCCATTCCGTTTGACGAGAACTTTTTCAAACGGTTAGTTAACGTATACTTTGTGAAACTTTAACAAAGAAGAAGGCATCATAATGTTTGACAATGAGTTGATAAAAGAATTTGTATTACTGGTTAAATATTAATTCTAAAATGGAAATATTTATTAGATGGTATGAATATGATAGGAAAAAGAAAAGGACTGATTTAGTATATTTTTTCATTTCTCAAACCATAGTTATCAATAATAATCTCTGAAAAACAAAAGGGCAACAAACATTTAAATATCCAAAATGTCATATCTTGTGAAGTGTGACTGAATGAAAAGTTTTAACTATAATGAGGTATTGAATTATTTTTTTAATTAAAAAATAAAAACAGTGCAAGTTTTCCAATTTTTAATTTGACAAAAATATACAAAAATATGAAATTTGATAAATAATGTCAATTTTGTTTTTGGGACAAATCAACTAACTCGTTAACGGTAAGAATAGTGAGGGCCCAATTCAAAATGCACATCCAGATCAGGGCCCAGTGATATGGGCCAGTTTAGGCCCCCATGGGAATAATACCGTCATTTTGGTTTAAGTGGGCGGTTTGTGTAATGCCTTGTTTGGTTGACAGTAAAATTACTGTAGAGATTGGACGGGAAGTAGGATTTTCATGATGTGTGTGTTTGGTTGGTTCTTTAACCATAGATTCCATTCAAAGAGGAAAGAGTATTCTCCCATTTGAAGGAGTCCCAAATCCATCCAAAAATGGATGGAATGGCTAAAATTCGAAGAAAATATTTGGGAAAGGTCTGAAATGCCCTCTCCCAGCAGCCAGTGCCTCGCGTTCCAGATGGTGGTGGCTTTGGCGCTGGTACTATTTGGCTAAGCAAGCAAGTATAATGATAATTTAAATCATTTAAATATTATGGGGAGGCAAGTACTGTGCCTGTATATACATAAAAAAAAAACAGAAATGAAATGTAACAAAAATTAAAAAGAGGACATTCCATTGTTCATTTGTTGGTAATTTAAAAAATATTTTTACAAATTAAAAAATTAAAATAAATGTTTTAATATTTTTGTTTATTAAAGGTATGTAAAAAATATATTTTTTACTATGTAAAAAATAATAATAAATGGTTTAATATATTTTTACACTAAAAGTATTATGGTCATTTGGTCATCTTTCTTTTCTATTCTTATATTATTTTTATCCAATTAAACATAAAAATAAAATAAAATATCTATTACTTTTCATAGTATACTAAATATAATTATTCTATTCCATCAAAACATATTTTCATTCTCATTCTCATTCATATTTATATTTCAATTGCCATAACAAATTATTGTATAAACCAAATAGGTCATAATTATTCAAGTTGGATGTTTGTTATTTAACTAATATTTATGGCATGTATTCCACCCTTCAATGTTTAGTCTAAAAAAGTTTATTAACGCTCTAGTAAATAGTTTTTATTTCAAATGAATTATATTAATTTCTTTTAAGATTTACTTAAATTATACTTAATACTCCTCTTATTTATAAAAAACATCATTAGGCCCTTTTACATTTGTGCAAAGATCCTCTACCTCTCATATGGAGAAACTAACATAGTAAGTGGGATTTAGATCCACTGCAATAGCCTCTGCAATGGATGATCTGGACTGTCCAGATTAATCTGGATGGATCTGAACAGTCCAGATCTATTTATTTATTTTTTAAATTTTGAGAATATTTTTTTTCATAAGATACATAATGTAAAATAAAAAAAAATTCTTAACTATAAATTTTGAAAAAAATAAATTTTTAACTTAAAAAATAAAAAAAAATTAAACCATTAAGATTTTAGTTTAAATGGTTGAGATTTGATGGGAGAGAGAAGGGAGAGAAAAATAATAAAGAGGATCCATTTCCTAGTAAGTGGGATTCAATGGGACCCATTTGTGTGCCTTACACTTATTGTATCACTTTTTGTTTTCGTACAAAAAGAGTTTTTGAACAAAAAAAAAATTTGAACATTATTATTTTTAGTATTATATTAAAAATAAAATCAAAATTTTGTGTTAAAGCTTAAAATTAATTTAACATTTATTATTATAATAATAAGAATAAAATTATAATTTTATGTTATGTAAAAAATTAATTTTATTAATCATAAAAAATAATAATTTTTTTTATAATATATATATTAAATGTTATGAGAGCCAAATGAAATGTTTGTAATATGTTGTCCTAATTGTAATTTTTTTTATTTAGAATTTCTTATTATGAGGCAACTTTACAATATTTTAAATCACTAATGAATCAAAAGTTAAAAAAAATGGTATTCAATACAATATATAAAGTGTATCACTTTGTAATGAAGTGTATCACTGTATACTAGTGGATCGTAGAATAACTCAATATATCAAAGTAAATGTTTTAAATGATAGAATTAATTTGATTAATTTATTGGTACTAATTGATTGTATAAATTCTAATAAAGAGGGGAAGAGGCAAAGAAAGGCGTGTTTGGGAGTGGGCAAAATAATTCAGTTACTGACAGGATCTTGAATGGCCTGTTTGAATGCAGTGTTGCTGTTCTGCAGTCTGCAAAGGTCGGATTGGACAGCCAGAAGTCAAAAACCAACTGCGTTCTATTTCCTCTTGAATTGATTGACCTATGTATCCTAGGTCGACTTGTCTTCGTGATATCACTTCTTTTCATTTTGGCATGCTTCAATTTTTTGAAAATAAATTTAATTCTTTATTTGATTAAATTATACTATACATTTTTTTTATTTAAAGGAATTATATTTAATTTTTAACATTTTAATATATATATATATATTGCAAAACTTTTCTTCTAATTTATATTACATAAAGAATAAATTTTTTACATATTATCAGACCCATCTAAATTCTTTGCATTTTTTCTTCAATGCTGCTTTAACAACATTTGACGTAAATAATTTGGATTTTTTTTAAATTTTAATTTTTTTAATTCTAAAATAAATATAATATATAATTGAAACAATTTTCTAACTACAAACTTTAAAAAAAATGATAATTGAGATAAACAAATAAAATTAAATCTAAACTATCTTAATATGATACTGTTAAAATAGTACAGACCAGCACCGAAAAAAAGGTGCAAGTAATTTAAATTGATATTAGACTATGATTTTATGACTAAATTCATATTAAACTCTAATATGAAACCATAATTTTATTCTTAATATAATAATAATAATTATATAATTTTATTTAAAAATACATATTATGTAAAAAATTAGTTTTATTAACAAAAAATAAATTAAGAAGGATAATTTTTAAAACAAAAAGTATTAGATATAATTTAGCCAATTATATAAAAATTTTAATATAATTTACTTATTTTCTTAAGCATCATGGGTGAATTACACTCTATAATTGGTATTTATTATTTAACTAACCAAATCAGTACATAAACTCAATAAAGAATAGTATCCAAATGAAAACTACTTGAGCGTGCTCTCCTTCGTCTTTATTTTGTGTGTGTGTGTGTGTGTGTTTTTTTTTTGTTGCTCTCCTTCGTCTTTATTGTGTGTGTGTGTGTGTGTGTTATTTTTTTTTTAAACTTACACAAAAAATTGCTTTTTAAGCTTTAAAGAGTCAAATTTTAAATACTCAGTCAAAAAATTGAAGACTTGTTAAGTTGAAAAACAAGGCTTAAAATGTCTTGATTCAAGTAAAATCCAAGAGATATGATATACATGGCCTGTTTGCTTTCCTGTTTTTAGAATGATTTTTTATTTTTAAGAATAAAAAAATTTGTTTAATAATGTGTTTTAATAAAGTGTTTTGTAAAATATAAAAATAAAATTATATTTTCAGAAACAAAAAATTCAGAATATTTTTTAAATGTTTTATTATCTTTTATTCTTTAGAATTAGAGAAAAAACAAAAAATAATAATTTTGTAAAATAATGATTTAAACAAAATTTTTAATTTTTTAATTTTTAAAATTTATTCTAAAAAAAACCTATTTTAAAAACATTAAAATTAGATTGATCTCTCCCTTGCTTCTTTACTTATTCTCAAAGACTAGTGCTTTTTTTCTTTTTTTTCTTCTGGGTTTTTCTAAAGGTTAGATGGAACGTAACATTGCAAACTCACTCCAACTTCGAAGCAAGTGAAACTCTCTCTCTCTCTCTCTCTCTCTCTCTCTCTCTATATATATATATATATGGGTAAAAAAGGGCAAAATCTTTACTGCTCAAATCAAGTAACTTTTTATTGCTGAAATTGAGTAATGCAGCTGCTCAGCACAAACAGTTATGATTTAGCCCCCCTTGTTCTATTTTATTTTTCTAAAAATATTTTTAACAAATTTTTTTTTTGTAATTTTCTAACGTACAACAGCAAATCCAAAATTTAGATAAAAAGTTCTCAAGACTTGAAAGTATTCTTTTAATAAAGCCTCAATAGTTAATTACTTGGAGATATAATAAGTACATAACACAGTTCATGATCAGTACACAACAATAAAATGTATAATAAGTAGGTCTGAATTCGTATTTGTTTCTGTACTTCTGAAGCAGATGATGTAGGAGTACGAAATAGCTATGTGTGACTATTAAGGGACACAAAAACCACAACAAGAGAATCATATATACACACACATGCATACATACATCCAAAATATTCAACCCAAAACAACCCCGTGATCCATTTCTTAAAAAAAAAAAAAAAAAGAATCAATTCATTCTCGTTGTGTTACCCTCTATCTCTCTCTTTCACGTACATAGTCACCAACCCAACCAGGACCTGCTGAATGGTAATAGCTACAAAACTACCTCGCCTTTCTGAGGCAATGCAATATTCTTCCCCCATATCAATTTTTCTTTCTCTTTTTTTCCCTCTTTTTTTTTTTCTTAAACTGTAAATAGTGAAGAGAAAAATGGCAATCTATAGTTTAAGTAGCCCTTTTGGTAACATGCTTTCGTTGCTTCATAGTTCAGATTACTTACTAATTTTATTTTCCGAAGAAGATGTTGCACCTCCTTAAAATGCTAATTTTGAAAGCAAGCACTACCTTTTAAAAAAAAAAAAAAATTTCTAAAAGCAAACCATCGTATAGAGCAATGCACAAATCGGGTTGAGAAAGTATAAATGCATGAGAACCTTTGCAGCATTGGGTCAATTCATAATTAATGTTCAAATTGTTTATGTAATTGCAGATACCTACCCTATTACTAATTTGCAGATCTCCTTGTGCTTAGTCTTTTGCGTAGAACCTAATTTCTCTATTGCTCAGTAGCCCACTCCCTCCAAATAAGAGGCTATTTCCTTTTAGTTTTTCTTTTTTCTCTATTTTATGTGACTCTTGTGCTGCTGCGTAGTAGAAAATCTGTCTTCTTTTGAATAACCTTTTGCTCGTGTCAAAATAATCTATTCTCATTATGTATTTTTTTTTACCCAAAAAGAAAGTATTTTGGATGTGATGAAAGTCTTGTTGAAAGGTGCAACTACTAGCTCAATATAATGTACAGAAGAGTGTTTGATCAAGTACTATTAACAAAACCAGAAAATGCAAGGCCCAAATCATGAATTAGCTTCTGATGCATATAGAGACACATATATGGTCCCCTCTGCTTCAATGGCTTTAGTGAGAATATTGTGGCAACCTTTTCCCCCTTCTGATGCGAGATACCTTTTCACTCACGAGTTTGAATTTTGTGCAAACATAGATTAATGGTATATAATACAATAAAAAAAATAAAAAAATACATATAAATAAATAAGTATGTTCTATATATAATTTTACCTTTTGGCATTATTCTTTCTTTAACTGTATGATTAGATAATTACAAAATATTTAATTTTTTTACTGATATGTCTTATCCTTAACCCTACGGATCTTTGAAAAAGAAATCATATAATCTCTGTAAGTAATTAATGGACAACAAATCAACCATAACTTGTCCACATATCTTTCGCTTCTTTTTAATCTTTTGCTTTCACAATATTTCTTTTTTATATAACGCAAGCTCTTTTCCTTCTGTAATTCAATTAGACTTGAGAGCTTTATTTTAAATGCACCTGGTTTTGGTTCCTTTCTTTTGCATTGATGTGCTTTCTCCATTGTCATCAAACTGGAGAGCGATATTTACTCCCCTTGTGAGTTGATACTTTAATGTAATGTACCGCACATCAGAATTACAGCAATTATTATTATTATTATTATTTTTGAAGTAAGCAATAAAAGAACAAAAGCATTCTCCAATCCAGATTCATAGTTAATTCAACATCCAGGTCTGTCACATCTTGTTCCCATTTCAGATTCTTTTGTCTCAAACCAAACCCTCACATCAGATTCCTTTTACATTCTTCGTCTTCATCTTTCTTCACTTCACAGCCCACATGTCACATTCACGTCAAGTTACTTCAACAAGGCCTATTACACTAAACTCTGCAATATTCTCTTGAATTTAAATACTTCTTTTTAATTCAATTAACATGGTCCAAATGCATTTTAAGGTAAAATATGCCTTCATAAAACTCAGTCTCCTATTACAGCACCAATTCCTTGAACCACATATATATATAACATCATGACTAGCAATAATATAGTGCCATTCTCAAACAAACTATAATACCAGAACACAACTACCCCCATCATTTTACAGACATGGCAAGTTCAGTTCTTCAATGGAAGGAACTCAAAAAACTGGCTTGGAGGCAAGTTGGCATCCATTGCTGATACTGACATCTCTGTCTCTTTCTGGTTAATGTTATTGCAGCCATCTCCTCCGCTCCTTAGTGGGAAAAGTTGAAGGGTTTGGGATTCCACACAGTTAATATGATCATCTTCCCTGATGATCCCACTGTTTGAGTGGGTTAGGCCATTTTCTCTGTGAGGTGAAATGAAAAAGCTAAGACCACAATGGCTTTTTATGAGCTTTGGGTCCATTACAGTGGCTATACTAGCAGCAATGCTAGTTGTAGGGGCAGCGGTAGTATCAGCCATAGGAGGAGGACAAGATGGGTGCATCATCTGCCACGTGGCATTCCTTTCCATAAAGTTTCTTCTTTGTTGTAATTCTTCTTCATGGAATTGAACCCATCCATCTGTTCGACACTCTGCAACTGCTGCTGCCGCTGCTTTTGCTGCCCTTTGTATTGAGACAGATTCCTGAAAATTTCAATTGAAGACATGCAAACACATGGGAAACCTCAGCACGTATGTTTTGAAAATCAAACGGAAAAAGGTTATAGGCATTGGATGACACAAATTTCAATTGGGCACTCCAAGTTCCTATTTAAATAAAAGTACACGGTCGGTCTACGAGGGAATTGAGAAGTCAAATTAAAGCAGGGTGAGGAATGTCTTTTCCATCAGCAAAGAGTGCTCAATTCCATAGAATATTATAGGGGTGCCCCTAAAAATACTGAACTAAATGACATGAATAAGCAAAGCACAAGCCCCAAAACCCTAGGCTAAGTTTCATAACAGCAGCCCCGACAGAAAGGAAGGAATGCAGCCTTTTAGGCCCTTTTCATTTCCCAACAAACAAAGCTTTTGTTGGGGGGTCCTTTCCCTAGCCCTGTGCTGTGCATATCTTTTCTATAATATTCCAACATCAACTTCTTGATCTCTAGTAATCATATGCAAATAATCACTGCTTAATGGGATCTTATGAACTTTTGGGGATTAAAGGGAATTTCAAGTTGACAAAAGAGAAAGGTGTTGGTCTCTACCAAAGGACAAAGACAAGGGAGGATAAAGAATGGACCTCTGCAAGAGTACTACTGCAGTTTGTAGAGGGTGCCCAGTTCTTGCTAGTCTGTTCAACTTCAAATGCTGTCCTACTTGCGCCTGTAGACAAAAAGAAACAAAAAGAATACAACTTTACATCCTCAAACAACAATTGGAATGAAAAAATAAAAATAAAAAAATAAAAAAGTAACAGACAATACAGATCTCTAACAAACAAAATGCAATTGAAAAAAGCCATGTGTTGCAAGATAAAGCATCAGAAACTGAAACCTCTCTTTTCTTTTCCCGCTTTCTCTTCTTTTGTGTCTTTTGAATCAATGGACAATCACAGACTAATTATATTATGTGGGTTTTACCTAACTCTTTCTTTTCTAGAGCATCAAGATCGCAGGGGTGGCCCTCTGCAGCTGATTCCACTTGACGGCGTCGTTTCTGCCTTTCTCTGGCTTTGTGATTCTGAAACCAATAGAACACATTCTTCCCTTCAATTTTCCCAAATCTCCGAAGCTGGGCAGTGATATGCTGAATTTGCTCTGCAGACGGCGTTCTTGTTCCTCGCCGATACAACTCTTCCAGAGCTCTCAGTTGCTCTGGGGTAGGATTCCACCTTGTGCTCACCACAACTGGTGGAGTAGTGTTGAACTCCCTCTTGCTCTGCTCTGACACTGATGCTAAAACAACAACTTTTTTACTTAGTAGAAATACCCAGTGAGAAAGAAGACAGAGCTTTGAAGGAGAGAGTGAGATATAATGAGAAAAAGTGTAAAAACGAGCTTACCTAGATGGTGATACTGTGTGAAGAAATCGGTGGCATGATGAGCTATAGGAGAAGTCAGTGGCCTTGGAACTAAAGGCCTAAGCTTCCTTCCATTAAATGCATGATCGGGCATGTTGAACTCATCACTCCCTTCGTTATAACCCACCATCCACATTTTGGTAGCTATACAAGAATCAAAAAGCTAGGGTTTGCTGATCAATGTAGCTGCTATAATATATAGGAGTAGCTAATACTAATGAAAGGGTAAGGTATATAAAGTGGCAGTGCCCTAGTAGATTTCTTGTTTCAGATTTTCTCTTCCCTTGTTAGGGATAATGGGGAAATGAAATGGCGGGAGTAGAAGAGAAGGGTGATGGAGTTGAAAAAAATGGAGGCATGCAAGGTTTGTGATGTGAAGGTGGCCCAAAAAATGGTAATCTCTAGTTGGTTGAATGAAAAAGTAGACAAGGTTTATATATAGTAAAAATTGGTGCTAATAAAGAAAACCCATTGTTGAAAAACGAGTTGGTTGAGCTGAAATTGTGAGGTATTTTGAGTCTCAGACATTCAGAGATGGGGATTGATCACTTTAGCATATGGAAGAGAGAGAGGAGGGGGAAGAGGGAATGAAATGGTGTTGGTTTAATATGGGACAAAGTGAGGCGGACGTGAGGTTGACTAGGCTGCTTAGAGAGAGAGAGAGAGAGAGAGAGAAAGAGAGAGACAAAAAAAGAAAAGAAGAGAGAGAGAGAGAGAGGGAGGGAGGAAGAAAGAAGAAAAGAGGAGGAGGGGAAGCGTGGAATTCTGGGAGGTTTTTGGGAGTAGCAAATGAAAAACGACGTGACGATCATGAGGCTTATCATGAGCCTCAACGACTCTCTCTCTCTCCCTCTCTCTCATTTATTGGTCTCTTCACGTCTCGTGCCTTTCACACTAATTCTCAATCCGAACTGCCCCTCTCTCCCCACACCTCTGCTGCCTCATTACCCTTTTCTTTGTCTGTTATACTGTCCATGCTTACATTCTCCCTCCCCCTCTCTCTCCTCTGCAGATCTTCTGTACGGATATCTCTTTCTCAAATCTCCATTTTTCACCTTCCAACATCTATGTACACCACATTACCTTCACTATCTCATTGTCCAATCAAAAATTATATAGATATAGATGGACTGGTTATGCATATAGGTGTGAGATTAGTCCATAATTTTTCTAAAATCTGAGTATATCCCGAAAGGATTGGAATGCAACTAGCAAAAATTAGTGATACCCATTTGGTATCTTGTTTTAATTTTGCCTGGTCCAGAGCCCCATTGATTAGAATAAATTCTTGGTTTGTCTGTGTCTGTGCTTCTTACTGTGCTTGCCTCATAGATATAACCCCTTGGTCATTATGATGGAATGACTCAATTCTCGAGTGAGTCTGTCATATTGCTGATACAGAATTTGAAAGCCATAATTGTTTAATTATATCTAGCTTTTTTGCTGGATGGAGGGCCTACTTCTGCAAATTCTGAGCTCTGATCCTACTGTTTGTATGTGTGTTATTTATTATTATTTGCATGCAAATATATGTAATGGGAGAGAAGAGTAACATGCAAACTACATCTTACTATCTACTGTGCATTTCCCTACATCTACTACTGTATTGCCATCAAGACCCCTAATCTCTTGTCATTTCTTGGGGCCAGCAAATCCAAAACCAAGTAAATCTATTGCAAGATAAAATGCCACAAGGCCCCCAGGACGGTTGAGATATGCCTTTTTGGTTTTTCGAAACTTGAATTTCGGGTTCGTCTTAATTAATATTTAATTTAATTTTAGTCTTTTATTGTTTTAAAATGTTTTAATGTTTTTCTAAATCTAAACACAGTCTGAAGGGAAATACTGATGTAGATCCTACCTAGCCTTGTGAAATCTTAGGTGGCAAATAGTCACTACTTATTCACACAAACTAACCCAAGAAAAAAAAAGAGAAAGAAATAGTAGGCAGTTACTATATAAGTACATATGCGGATACTCTCTCTTTATGAGAGGTTCCCCCCCTCTCTATCTTTTATGGGAATTTCTTCTCTCTAGGAGAGTTTTATCCCCTGAAATTTGTGTTGTGGTATGTTATATTATGATGTGTGATCAATACAAACAACAATCGGGTAGGAGAAGGAAGAACTTGTGTGTTTGGAGTGAGATAAACTGAATTGTGAATTTTTAAGTTGATATCTTGCTGCAATGAATTCTACTACTGATGATAGCATTCTATATCATTTTCCATCTCATTCTGATAGTATCCATTGGATGTCCAAGTGCATGTTTTAGAAAAACTTTTCCATCCTCCAAACTACGTTTTGTACAAAGTAATAATATGTTGTTTTTACAATACCATGGTCAGTAAACATAATTTTTTTCTCCTCAAACGCATATCCAAGCACACTGCAGGTCAATAATAATAGTTTATATCATGAAAGCAATTCAACAGTGGGTTTAGTAATACAGAAAGCACTACTAGAGGTGCAAATATGATAAATTAATTTTTTTCCCCGAAAGCTAATTCGTAAAATGCAAAGGGAAGCTGCGTTCTGATGCACTTCCTGAGAAGGCATTTTCTTGTTTGAATACCAATCTGGCAAACAATAGACCAACTTCTATTAAAGAGCCCTACTTTCATATCTTCTTCCTTCTTCTTTGTGGAGAATCTGGGCTCTTTTATCCCCCCTGTAGCACATAAAATTCTTTTATGAAAACTTGTTTTGAAGCTATATTTCGAAAATAGATTGAAGCATGCTGTATTACAGGAAAATTCCTCAACTCTTTAATTTGAGATTTTAACGAAGTAAGATGCCTGGACATATGTATTCTTTAATTTGTATGAACAAGCTGTCACTAATTGCCACCAATAGCGGTTTGGTTAGCCACATAAGATTCAAATGGGCATTTTTTTGTTACAGTAAAAAAAGAAAATTGATATGAAGATATCAAGCACGTGAAAGCGTTGAAACATTTTAAAATGATATAAAATTGAATCAAATAAAGTACTTGAAATGAGGTCAAAATTCACCCCACGTTTAAGGGACAAAAAATATGGTTAGGATTCAAATCTGTTAAAAACTTCACTTAAAGTTAATTAACCAATGGTGTTAAAATTAGAGCATGTCAATCATTTAACAGCTCATACATTAGTTTTAAATTTTAAACTTAAAAGTGAATGATGTTCTACCTCTTTCTTTTCTTCTGCTTGCACTGAAAATAAAAATATGATATTTAATAATCAGATATTTACCTAATATGAACATGCAGAAAAGTCAAAACATTAAATTTTTCCTTTTGGGCATTTACAGAAACACGGTAAGAGAGTTACAGAATATACCAACCTGGTGGGAGACAAGTAAAATCCTGTCCTTTAGGGACAGGGGTATTATTATACTTGGTACAAATATTCTGAAACTTTAGCTAGATACCTTTAATGTCGTCCCAAACGGTGCTACCTTGGAGCTCAACTGATGCACCATTTTGAAGAAGCTTTACATAATGACAGTAAGGAATCTGAATAAGGCAGGATGAAATATGATTTATGTATCAACAAGTTTTACAGTTTTACGAACACCTAATCTTAGTTCCTAACACTCAATCTCAATAGGCCATAAAAGGCCTTCCTATTTCATTTCCTTATCATGTTTAGGTTGATGAGAATGGAGTGATAGGAAATGAAAATGAAATGCGAATGTTTTAAAGTAACGTTTGTTTGGTTGAACTTATTCCTTTTTTTTTTTTTTTTGGAAATTTTCATTTCCACACATTTATGAGAATGAGGATTTCCCTTATCATGTGAAGAAATGGATCCTAATTCATTGGAATAAGAAGCAATTTTACCATTATATCCTCTTGGAAATAATAAAATTATATGACATTCTGAAAAATATTTTGTACAAATTAAAAATATAAAAAATTATAATATTTTTATTTAAGAGTATTTAAAATATTTTGTGCAACTTAAAAATATAAAAATAAATATTTTTTAATTTTCTCATTAAAAATATTATAATCTTTTGATTATTTTTTTTTTCATTTCTGTTTTGCTTTCTTTAAATCAAATATTGAAATAAAATTCACGTTCTTTTCAATATCATATCAAACAAAATAATAAGCTATAAAATTTTATTCTATTCTCTATTTCATTTCAATCCAAATCATTCTATTAAACCAAAGTAACGTTATTGTTGCGGCATAAACGAGAGACACAAGCACTCTGATGAAAGCCTTCCAACTGAAGGACAGAAGCAAATTAGCATCTAATCAATGCTTTTAAAACCTACCACTGTTTGAGAATTTATTTTTGGGGGCCAAGCGATGTTCAAAACCCAATTAAAATATATACTTTTCTTTAAAATTTGATTATACATAAATTTACAATTATACAAATCAAATTGAGTTGGGCTCGAAGTTTTTCCCCCTCAGAAGTCCAATTTTGATCCAAAGAGAGTATAAAAGCTCAAGCTTAAAAACTTAATTCTCTTTATACATTTAATAATATTATTTTAAAAATGTTTTCATATTATCTTTTTGAAAAATTAAATACCAGGAGTATTAAATTTTTATTTGATATATTAATAGAGAATATAGTGATTTTGAAAGGTAGTTGTGGACTCGTTCCCCGTGGCCATAGGTCTTGATCCAAATCGTTGGGTGCCACTGCCTCTTCTTCAGACCTAAGTAGATTTTTTTCATTTATACCAGAGCAGAATTTGGCTACTGATAAAATTTATGACGCAAAAATAGGAATAATTTATAGGATATTAACTTTTTCATAAAAAAGAAAATCATAAACTTTTAAGGATGAAATTGATGTGATTGAAATATTTCAATGATTAATATGATAGATAACTTTATTTCTTTTAAAGATGAGAGTTGAGTCAAATTTCCCTCTTTTTTATTTTAAATATTAAAGCAAAGTAAATTTTACATTGTCAACTGAAGAAAAAAAAGGTAAAATACCATTTGGTATGTTATAATTAGATTGGATTTTATTTTCGTACCTTAGTTTAAATCTAAAAGATTGATGTTTAAATTGTTAGCACCTCAACACTTTTTGGAATCATCCTGTTAATTCTTTAATAAAAAATAGCACTTGCAAGGAACGTAATTTATAAATTTATCTAATTTACCCAAATTTCATTCTCAAAGTGTCTTAATTTGACCAAATTTAATCTTTAGAAAACCTAAGCCCCCAACTCTTTGAACACGTTAGAGATTTTGTTAAATAAAAAAATTGGATGCTTTGACAATGGAGGGAAGAGTTTGTTTAGGAGCAAAATTAAAAAAAAAATATTACATTGTATGTGTCGAATTTGGGATATTTTTTGACAAAATGAGGAATTTCAGTTTTTACTACATAGGAATTTTGTAAAAAAAGAAAAGGGAATTTATGGCAAATTTAGGGATAAAATTAAGGATTTCAATTTAGCAACAAAATTTGGGAGATATTATTTTGTAGGTATTAAATTATGGATTCCAATTAGCCAAAGGAAGAATTTGGATCTTCAATACATAGAAAATAGGGAATTTCATAAGAAAATTACAGATTTTATTTAGGACAAATTTTATAGAGCCTACGAGAGATGGGTTGAATCTAATAGCTCAGCCCATTTAACCTACCATTTTAATGATTTGGATTTAAATTTTGTCAACTTATATGATTGTGCAGTTATATTGGCTTGACCCACTTAACTAATGGGCTAATTCATATAACTTGGCTCTTCTTTTGTTGACTAATCTTACTAATTTTAAAAATTAGTATGATATTTCAACTCTTGCACAAGAATTGACCCTAGAAGACAATATTGAAATGTTCTTGATGAAAAAATTTAAAGAATTTATTTTGTCTTAGTTGTTTGATGAAAATTGAGTTAGTTACATAATTACCTTTGTTTAATTGTTGAAATTTGAAATTGTTGTTTGAATATTTAGAGTTTGTATTTTATTTGTTTAGGTTAATTTTTGATTTTAGAATATATTTATTATTGCAATGAATATCAATTACTTTATATATATATATATATATATATATTTATAGTGGATTAAATAGGCCAGTTGAATTGAGGTTTTTGTCTCATTTAAATATGCGGATGAAAAAACTAACTCATTTAAATATATGGATGAATTGAGAAGGAGAAAAAGCACTTTGCATAGAAGTGACAAATTATTGTTTTTACAAAAAAAGAGTTTATAAACGTGATTTTTTTCTTTTTTAATGGTCAGTCAAACACACGTCAACTCAATCAAGTTAGTTTACTTTGGGAGTTTTAAAAAATTAGTGTGGCCAATTGGAAATTTCAATTGAAAAAAAGAAATTTTGGTTTGTAATACATAAAAAAATTAAGAATTTTGTTATGAAATTAAAAATTTAAAACAAATTTTAACAATTTCATCTAAAAATTTATAGAACTGGTTTAACCTCAAGGCTACTCAATCACAGATTTTTAGTTGGATACCAAAAATGGAATCAGTTTTATGCAAATTATTAAACTGGTAAAGAAACCAAAAAAAAGAAATAAGTGTTGTGGAGGCATGGATAATATCAAGTTTCGATCCTTTTAATATATTATAAAAAAATCCAAAAAGAAAAAGGGCATTAAGCAATTTTTTTTCCCTTGGGCCATTTTCCTCTTTAAGCTCTCCTCCTGGTTTCTTGGCCTTAAGATTCTGCGCGAAAATTAAAAGTCGTTTCCTCATGGTGGTCAGACCTGAACGTTTTGATTGTCATCGATGTGCAGAATATATGGATTCCTCAGAAAGTTTATCACTTCTCCTTCTATCCTTGGCGTTCAGCCTATTCTTTATCGTAACCGTTTCGTCAAAGGTATGCATTCCCTTCATCAATACAAACAAAACAGATCCATTATTCCATTTGGCAGTAAAAATTCCAAGTCCGTGAAACCAGCTAAGAAGGAGGCTGCTGATCCGAAAGTGTATACGAGGGATATCGTTGGGAAAATATACAGAATGCTAAAGTATTCGACTTGGGATTCTGCTCAAGAAGAGCTCGAGAAGCTTCCCATAAGGTGGGATTCTTACACAGTCAACCAAGTCCTGAAAACCCACCCACCTATGGAGAAAGCCTGGTTGTTTTTCAATTGGGCTTCTCGGCTAAGAGGGTTTAAGCATGACCAGTATACTTACACAACAATGTTGGATATTTTTGGAGAAGCTGGGAGAATTTCGTCCATGAAATATGTTTTCCAGCAGATGCAAGAGAAGGGGATAAAGATTGATTCTGTTACTTACACTTCGCTTATGCATTGGCTATCAAATTCAGGGAATGTCGATGAGGCAATAAAAGCGTGGGAAGAAATGAAATCTAAGGGGCGTAGCCCAACTGTTGTTTCTTATACTGCATATATGAAGATTCTATTCAATCATGACAGAGTAAAGGAGGCTACTGATGTCTACAAGGAGATGCTTCAGTCTGAATGTACTCCAAATTGTTACACTTATACAATCTTAATGGAGTATCTCATTGGGTCTGGTTAGTGTGCCTCCTGCCTTCTAGCTGTTTGTTTTATGGTCTAGATAAGCAGGCATTCAGTATTTTTTCCCTGCTAATTAAAGAATTTTTAATTAGTCTAGTAGAGAGTCAGGGTATCTTTCTTGGAGCTCAGGTTTCAAATAATTGACATAGAACAAGCCACTAAGGTTTGCTATAAGTTGTTATGGCTACCATTATTTTATCTCTGAACGAACTTGAACTACATCTGTACTTGTCATTATATTTTCCTTTAGATATCGACTGAAGATGTAGTTTGCTTGCAGAACGCAGAGTCTGTGTCTAAAAAACTTTAAAATTATGTATTCGATTTACCTACATCATTTATAATGTTTGAGCTTTAATAGTTCAACAGATCTTGATGATTGCTTCTCTGCTGTGCAGTTTTCGTGCCGAGTAAATTGGAGACTTCTAATTTCTGTGGCTTATTGGCTATCCAGTTTTTTCCTCTCTATTGTTAACGTGATGGTTGAGGTGAGGATAATTATTCTTGTTTTGGTGTGTTTCAGAAAAATGCAAAGAAGCCCTTGAGATTTTTGAAGAGATGCAAGAAGCAGGGGTGCAACCTGATAAAGCTGCATGTAATATATTGATTGAGAAGTGTTCTAAAGTTGGTGGGACTGTGGCCATCAACCAAATCCTTCATTATATGAAAGAAAACCGTCTTGTTCTTCGTCACCCTGTTTTTATGGCAGCATTGGAAGCTTTAAAACTTGCTGGTGAGAGTGATGCCCTTCTCAGGCAAGTTCATCCTCACTTTTCTATTGACTATAACTTCAGGAAGGAAGCAAATGACTGCACAAAAATAGCTGCAGATGCTTCTTTTGATACAGATGAAAAGCTTGTGTTTGTTTTATTGAGAAAGAGAAATCTGGTTGCTATTGACCATTTACTTGAAGGGATAACAGATAAGAAAATACCTTTAAATCATGAGGTTTTATCAACCATCATTGATGCAAATTGTAGTCAGTGCAGACCTGATGGTGCTTTATTGGCTTTTGAGTACGGCGTGAAAATGGACATAAGTATTGAAAGAACAAAATATCTTGCCTTGATAGGCTTGTTGATCAGATCAAATTTCTTTTCAAGGATCCTGGAAGTTGTGGAGGAAATGACTAGAGCTGGGCATTCTCTTGGAATCTATTTAGCGTCTCTTTTAATCTATAGGCTTGGTCGTGCTAGGCAGCCTACATTTGCTGCAAAGATTTTCAACATATTACCTGATGACCATAAGTGTACTGCCACCTACACTGCTTTAATTAGTGCTTACTTCTCTGCTGGAAGAGTTAATAAGGCACTTGGGATCTATAAAATCATGCGTGGAGAGGGGGTTTATCCTGCATTAGGCACTTACAATGTGCTACTAGCAGGCATGGAAAGAAATGGTAGGTCTTCTGAAGCTGATTTCTTTAGGAAGGAAAGGAAGACCCTACTTGCTAATTGTAATTCTCAGGGAAGTGTTTGCATAAAGGAAAAGATATGTGACCTTTTGTTTGCTGCGGATGTATTTTGATGCACCAAGAGATCTCAACGTGATGTCAAGCTGAGGGATATAATTACTAGCTAGTGGAAATATGCCAGTCAAGCTGCATGGCAGTTGCTGCTTTCCTTTCAATGAAAATGAATATTTTGATCCAAGATGAAGTTCGTTTATAGATATCATCAAGGTGTAAATGTCATCTTTATGTATCTGAAACGTTTTGCAGCGAGTGCCAGGAAAATGGAATAGAAAGGATGAACTTGAGCATTGTCTTCTAGAAAACAACTATATGGTGCATAAAACAAGAATATTGTGGGGTATGCTCATGAGAAGATGCTCATAGCTTTGCTGTCCTTGTCAAACGCAAGATGCACACTAAACAAAATGTGGGATGGTAGCTGTACACATCCTGAAGAGTGCCCTGAATTGATATTTAATACAGGTGAAAAATTGTTGTGCAATTTTCTGTTTCTTCAATGTAATAATCATCTTCAGCAGTATGAAAGCAAGGATTTTATACTCTTATTTAAAAAAAAAAGAAGAAAATTCAGTTCTGCAGATGCCTTTGAAGCAATTATTCCCACTCACAGGAAAAAAAAAAAAAGAGAATGATAAGGCAGAGAGGCTTCCGGAAATGACAGCTCCAGGCCTTGTAAAATGATAAATCAAGGTGAGATACATCAGTTCCAATTTAAGTAACACTTCTGTTACTGTTGAAATTATAAGAATGGTTAGGAGATACTTGTTTCTTCCGGGTTAAAGAAGATGTGCTGCACAATGGCATCATTATTGCTTGAGAATTTATTTTCACTTCATTTTGTTGTCATTGACTTGATGTTTCTAGTGTTGATTATCACCCTTCTTCCCCGGGTGCTTTCAATCTGATTATAGGTTTTTTTAATCCAAAAATAATTCTCAGGATCCTCTCAATCATTGCTTCTGGGTTAGTTAGTTAGACGTCTGGATGATAGCTTAGAATTTGAACTTTCAATTGTTGTCACCTGTAATGTAATATCAATAATCATAAAGCAGAAACTGATTAGATTCTTCATTCTTCTTCTACCTCCAAACTCCTTTTACCCTGAATCATGGAGAGTATAACCATGTCTTTCCAAATTCCTATATATTTCTTTTTGTGTTTATTTTATTAAGAGGAGAAAAACTTAAAAAACTAACTTTGGTCGCACTATCGAAGCTGCCTCGTATGTCCTTATAGACTGTATTGTTCCTTGAGGTGGTTGCTGCTCAATGTATTTGAGCCTTCGGAAAGGCCGTTGTTGAATTTGAATGAACAAAGAGATATAATGATTAAGGACTGAGGAATATTTAGGAGGCTTGGATTTTATTTTTTCTGATGTATGTTTATTTTTGTGATGTAGTTCTACACACGTTTACCTTTTCTTTTTTTTTTTTTTTGGGGGGGGGGGGGGGGTTGTTCTGACCGTTTTCATTTCAGATCTCGAGTTCATTAGTAGGGCTTCCAAACAGAAGATTCTTTAATTCCCCTTTCCAATTTTGTGATTCCAACTCTGCTCATTTTGAAGATCAGAGAAGAGTTTTCGAGCCTTATAACACCACCGTTCAGTTTTGGAATAATGCGGATGAGTTTATAATCCTTGTGCGTGAATCTCTGTAAAATTATGTTTGAATTGAAAATAATGGAGAAGGAAGTACAACAATAATATTTTATGTAAATTTAAACAATCAAGGTAAATGTTTCAATTAAATCTTTCATTCTCTTTAATTTAAACATAAACGATCCGCTTCACAACCGTCATGGCCACTCTCAAGCTTAAGTACTATAGTTGTTGATCAAAAACATTTTACGGGCTTAATATTCGTGTTGTTAAATAAACCCTTTGGATTTGAAGATTACCGAAGGCCACAGGCTATTCCTTAGTACCTAACCTACACTTAGTACGTAAATCTTAGTTCATTTTCTTGTGTTCTTGGCCTGAAAATTCTCGGCTTGAGAAAACTATTTCTTCTGAAATTCTTCCAAGGGGAACTTAAAAGTAAATTTGGGAGATGTAAACTGGAAGGGAAGGGAAGAGAATATGATAAACTTCCTTTTATTTGAAAGTTCAATTTTTGGAGAAAAGAGGGGAGAAAAAAAAAAGAATTTGGGTTAATCTTTCTTAACCTTCATCCTTTAATATTTTTAATCCTTCTAAATTGGGAGGATTTTATATTTTTCTAAGACAGACACATGCACATGCATTTATATATATATATGCATACATATGTGTGTGTATATATACATATACACATAGGCTGCATGTACACAACATGTACATGTACATATATATAAACAGAGATATATGTATACATATATATACATAGATATAGACAAATATATACTTACATACATATGTATGTGTGCATAGGTGCACATATATATATATATATATATATAGACATGTATATGTACACTCTCTCATCTCTCACACACACATATGGCCCATATACTTACCCTTATGGTTGGAATAAAGTATTAATACGAGGATAAAATGATAAAATTGTGCTATAAGTAACAATTTAATTCTTCATTTTTTTCTCCTTGTTTATTTTGGACATCTAAACAAGGGAAAGAGAAATTAATAACTAATCTTTCCTTCTCTTTGTAACTTTCAAACATACCTTAAAATCATAAAACGAAAGCTTTAAAAAATTTTGAAAGGTTAGTTAAAAATATTTTATTCCCTTTTCTTCCTTATAACAATCCTCCTGACCAAGGGTGTGGATTCAATAAAACCTTCCATTTCCTTTCATTTTACTTCCACCAAACAGACCTTGGCGTACTTTGAGAGTTAAGAGGGAAAAGCAAAAGAAGAGAAAGAAAGGGAGGTCATAGTTAAATGATTATTTTCCTCCTCTTAGAAAAACTCTCTCTTCCAAACTCTTTCAAATTGGAGATGACTTAAAATTATAAAAGACTAAAGATTTTGGAAGGTTAGCTGAAAATCATTCATTTTCCTTCCCTCCTTTTAACAAACTTCCAAAAAAAAAAATAAAGATGTGTTAGTGAAGCCTTTCCTTTTCCTCCATTATCCCCATCCAAACTTACCCTAGTGTGATCTTCATTTTTCTGTGATAGGCTATCAAATCAGTGTTCTTTTCTTCTAGTTGGATAGTTGTTACTCGAGATTTTCAGTTCAGATGAATCATATATAATCCCTATCCCCAATCGAGAGAGAGAGAGAAGATTTCAATGAAAACCTCTATTACATGTTGGACCTCAATGTTGATGTATTAAAACACGCCGAGTGTACGTACTATCACATAATGAGTCATGCTCATGCGATTCGTTGTGCCCCCTGGCCATGTTGCTCCCTTCGTACTTGTCAATATGCTTCTTTCATTCACCTTATTGCAATTTTCAACTGCACCACCTCCTTTGTCTCTCACTAATAAACTAATGCATGCTATAACAGTAATAAACCAAAAAAAGAAAAGATCTCTCCCTCTCTCTCTCTCTCTCTCTCTCTATATATATATATATGTATCTCAATCAATTAATAGCCATGTAAGAATTAACACTTATCCCTCTCAAGTATTTTATTATAGAAAGTGATTTTTATTGATCCAATTGTTAAATTAGAAATAGTTATTATATTGATAACGTATATTAAATTTTAGAGCAAATCGATAACCGTAAGTATAGGGTCAAATAGTTAATAGGTTTCTCATATTTAAAAAATATATTACACATTAATTTATTGATATGTTGATAGGTATAAAATAATACTAAGCTGAGTGAAATTTTGTAAGTATGACTTTTAAGATTAGAATTTTTAATTCACCAGTAAATTTTATTAAAATCCATCCTATTAAAAATTATTCGATAGATTACTTTTGGGTGCATTATGGTTGTACTTGTAAAATAACATTACCAACTTAGGTGAAGCTTGTGATAATCTCGCTTGTGGACTAGAATGTTTCACGGAGATGATGGTTGGTAATTTGGTGAATCTCAAGATATGAAGAATCAATATATAATGGTTTATTTATTTTTTTCACTCTTTAATTAATGTCTAATAACAAAATATCCTAATTATTGTAAAATCTTGTTTTCAGGTTCTTGTCCTCATTTTCACACTATTTATAGCTAGGCTAAATTACATGGCCAGCAGTCCCAGTTTAAGCCAAACTTATGGAAGAAACTAAATTAATTACAGCGTTTGCTTGTCATCAGACTAAATTGAGTTCTTCAAGTGTAAATTAAAGTAAAATTTGTAGGGAGAAACTGTGTCTTTCTACGAATTATTCAAGTCTGTTATCATTAACATACTGAATTACTTTGCTTCATATATATATATGTTTATTTATATTGATAACATAATATGTGTATATTTCAGGTTTAGTTTGGCATCAGTCAGTCATAAAAAAGAAAAGGAAAGAAAAGTCTACACAAATAATGAGAGGTATCCAATTTCTTGTCTGGGGAACGACCGACCCAGCACAAGTCAGTGGAACACAATCAAGACTTCACTCACAACGCACTCTTTTTCTCTTTTACACCCACAAAGCCATATTATATATATATATATATATATATATATATGTATATATATATATATCATAACAAAATTTTTTAGTCCAAGAAAAATATATCAAATTTGAATCAAGTATATGAATACAATTTTTCTGTATCTGTTTTTTTCTTTTGAATTTAACAGGTTTAAATGAACTTATTTAGTCTTTTAAAATAAGAAACTCTCGTGTCTCAGCCATGGCATCCATCTGAAATATATAGACAAGACTGACTTTGTGCACCTTTGTCAAAATGCAGATGCATTGATTTCATGTTCATGTAACGCATTAATTAGAATTATATATGTCTTATTATTTAGATTGAGTGTGAGTGTATATAATAATATAAATATAACTCAAATCTAAGTTATTTTTCTACCGTTTCTAAGAGTTTGATCTGTTGCTAATTTGAAAGGACTTAGGTATGTAATGATTGAAAAGAATTAATGAAATCTATAATTGAAAAAATAATATATATAGACGTTATCATTATTGCTCTTATTGATATTGTCAAAAAGATAGGTTAGGCATGTGTTTGTGCTATTGATTGAGGATAACTAAAAAGTGCGTCATATAATGCGTCGCTAATTTAGGTTAAAAATAATAAATAAGATAAAAAACTTTTTTTAGTCATTTAAATAGAAATTTATAATTAATGTAAAAATATTAAAAATTTTTATATATTGTAATTGATAAAACTAATACTATGTTTATTTAAGGGAAAAAAAAATGCAGAAAGCTCCCTCAAATTTTAGGTCACTTTGCTTATAATTTTTTCTTAACTCTTTAAACTTCTACACTTCAAAAAATAGACTATTCCATCTATTCTTTCCTTAATGACATTGCCTCATTTATCACCTTAGACTTCCCATAATTAACATGGCAAACCTTCATTTATCCCTAATACTAATATATCTAATTCAGGGCATTTAAAAAAATACGAAGTGGTCTATGACCTAATGGTGTTTTATGAAAATAGATCAAAGAACTTATTTCCCAAAATGTAAAAGTTTAATGATTTAATTTTTGGTTTTAAAATTTCAAAGAATTATTGCAAGTGCTCCAAAGCTCAAAATAACTTTATATATATATATATATATATTCAAAATTTAATATATGAAATGGTTTTTTAACTAAACCTGGAGAAAAATTGATAGCCAAAAAGTCATATATACAATGTTAATGACATTCATAATGACGTAACTAAAGTTATTATTAGTGGCCATTGACCCAAGACCCAGATTCTAATTTGTTCCTCAAAAGTAAGGGGTTCTAATTCATGATGTATTGAGTCTTTTTTTTTTTTTCCATTGGGGTTTGAGAGAAAATGAATAAATAGGTTTGATATCACTTTTTAACCCAAAATTATATAGTATTAGATCTCTGAGTCCTTTTCATTTATATATCTCTCTTCTAGTATAATTTTATCCAATATGAAATTTTTTTTCTTCTTTCACTCATATTTGACTTTAACATAAATATTAAATAAATTACATAAATTTTTCTTTATTTTTGTTAAAATTACATAGATTTTTTTTTCTTTTTTTAAAATATACATAGGTCTCCTATGAAATCAAAATTTATTTTACATTTTAGTATAATTTTAAAATTTTCAACTAAAATACCTTTTATTAAATTAAATACATAATTCTTTATCTAAAAAAATTTAAATGAAGGGTATTCTGGTTATAAAATTTAAAATTGGATTAAAATATGAAACAATCTTTTATTTTTAAATATTTAAAAAATAAAAAATTTATATAATTTTAACAAATTTCTTTGTAATTTACTCTAATTCATTTGGGGGACGATCTTCTGGTTATGCGCCTCTTTTCTCGCATGGGAAGATAGATAGGCTGCTGCGAAACACTTTGTCGTTTTCCCATCCAGCTATCACAAATTTTGCCCTTGGTCAATTATTGATGTTGGCGAAAATAGTGTTCGTCGTTCACGTTTATTACGCAGTGATAATTATCCTCCACCCCCCCCCCCCCAAAAAAAACAAAAAAAAAAGGAAGTTTTCAGATTTTATACAATAAATAATTAGGAATGAATTAGAAGTAAAGACCAAAATTCTAAGCAAATATGTTAACAACACCCATGCTTGTATAATGGCATCGCTCGCTTTCCTTGCATTTTATCACCATATATCTTTAGGACGCTTTTGTTGCAACTTAAACATTGACAGATGTCATTCAAGATGTTAAAATATTATCGGTTCACATCATTTTGGATGAATTTTTATACCATTTAAATGATGTGACCCGATAATATTGATAAATATCATTTTGGTATTTTATACCATTTAAAATATTGATGAATTTTTATACCATTTAAATTAATCAATTTAGTATTGATAAATACTAGACCTAATTTCAAAGTTTGACTCACTTATCAGTTGATTTAATTATATCAATATTTAAAAGCTCTAGGTATTTATACTATGTAATACCACCAATAATAATATGTAATTGCTTAGGTTTAATTACTCATATCTGTCTATAATAACTCCATAATGGCTCCATAACAATTTTCTCTTATAAAGAACTCACATGCCGATCGGCTCTATAAATAGGGAACTCAACTTCCCCTATCTAGTTATAAACTCTAGAGGAGTGAGTTTAATGGGCTCTAAGCTCGTAGCTCTAACGCTTTCAACATTAGATGGCCCTTAAAAGACCATACCATTGTCACACTTGACGCTTTGAATTCATTAGCGTTACTCTTGGTGAAAAATAATCATGAAGCTTGATATATGAGCCACATGTTATGGAACGTTAAAACTTATGTCCTTGAATTAACTAGCCTTTATAACTTTTTAAGGCATAATTGAAGTTTCATTTTTCCTAAGGAAACTACTTTACCACAATTCAACTTTTGCTTACCAAAAGGAATCTCACACTTGTCATTTTCTTTTGCAAGTCAAGTGCTGCATCCATTTTTCTCAACATTAATTTTTAAGAAATATCCATGTTGCACAGTAGCGTGCATGTTCCCATGGGATTTATTAGCGTTAATTCGTTTTATGTGTACATGCATGCATGGGACATAAGTAGTTTTCTACATAGGAAATTACAATGTCAAACATCAAAGAGGCATGACCGACAAGGATTAGAATTTGCGCTGCATTATATTGTTTATTTAATGACATTTTTGCACATAATTGACTTTTATGGCCGTTTATCTAGCCGTTATAGCATTTTAGTGCAATTGGTTGCTTTTGTAAAGCCCCCCTTTATTATATATGGAAATGGAATGATGTTAATTAATTTGATACACCATGAATTGTACATATTAACTTGATTAATTTAATAATCAATTACAGTGCATTAATTAGCTGTGTCATATCTGAAAAAATGCCACCCGCATGGTGAATGTTTAAAACAAAAATTGTTTTCAGAAATAAATTTTAAAATTGACTTCAATGCTGTTATCCCCAAAGTTTTAATTGAAAAGAAAATTTCAGAAAAAAACTTTTTTCTTTGAAAAATTGGAACTAGATCGAGTTTGGAAATCAATTTAGCATCAGACAAGTTTTAAACAACTGACAATACCTGTTTCAAAAAATGGTTCCCTTAGCTAATTGTGTAGAACTTTGTAAGCCTTGAACTTATTTTAATTAGCTTTGTCAAACACATGCAAAAAAAGCTGTGATATTTGCAATGGTGGACTTAACCTAACATCTTGCCTAGAGACTTATGTACTTTTATAAAGGATCAAAGTTTATGTAATTTGGGATAGAAAATCATTTGATTAGTGATTTTGATCACATGGTATCAAATTGTACTTTATTCCTAAAAAATTATATATAAATATTTTTTATTACACTTTTTTTCTCTTTTTAATTTCGTTAACTCTTACAATATACTCTATCTTGTTTATGACAATTTTTAACATTCATGATAAATATAGGCATATTAAATAATTTGATATCTTATACCTTAATATCATGTAATAAAATTATAATATCTAAGATATCATGAGATGGTATATGATAGTGTACCAAATGCCTTTTAAGTAGTTTTGACTTATAAAAATTTAAATGAATTATAAATAAATATATGGGTTTTTCTCTGAAGGAATGTTATTGATAAGTGTTATACTCTATAGCCTATGGATTCTATAAACCTATAACTCCCATCACCAGACTGTTCCATTTTCATGCTTTCCATCTCAATGCTGACTGTATATCAGAGCATACAGAGACGTTTATATTGAATATTCTATCTTAAACTTGATGAGTATTTTGAATTCATATCCTTTTTTGTGGCACTAGCTAGATGACACAATATTCCAATAGGTGGCTGACAGGTGATAATGGTGTAGGGTTCATTTTGAAGCAAAACAAAATATGTAATAGGTGATTGGCAAATTATATAATCGGCACAAAAAACACGATAGTTTTCAAAAGAATCCCATTTGGTCAATTATATGAGGAAAAAGTTACAATCACTATCATTCTCCATCAAACTAAGATCAGCACCAAGAAAATGAGCCCATGGTTGCACACACTCGATCAAACGAAAAGCTTCTCGACAATCAGCCAAAGTCATATGCTTTGCCTGCATAATAGTTATGTAGCCAAGAAACCCTCAAAAACCTAGCGCCCAACCACCACACTAGCCCTGCATGCCGGGGTTTCTAAAGAAACTATGATTCTTATTAATTTGTAAAACGCCCAAAAGGAGGTCATTTTTTGCTGTTATTGCTCCTATGTTCCACACTTACTAGAAGCCAAGAGAGAGAAAAAAGGTCCCCCAAGAGTGAAAAGAGTTTTATTAGGTAAAAGTATGAGAGAAAACATGGACAGAAGGGATGGCCACAATATAAATTTTGGCCATTACATTTATGTCTAAAAAGATAAAAGAGATGGAGTATATTATAAATGATTTAAGTTAAAAGTTGCCTGTCATTTAATTATACCCTTTAAATAATTTGGGTAGCATAAATGATGCCACGTGTTGATAGCACAGGTGCTACTTGGAGCACCACGGAACTATCCCTTGAATACTAAACTTCTTTGGTAGATCTGTCTAATATATGTGTAAAGCTCTTTCATAGAGAGAGCTTGAACTCTCAACTATTGAATTGTCCTTAAAGATCGTAATAGGTAAATATTTTAATGCCATATATGAATTCAAGACATGATCTAAGGGTTAAAACTTCAAGTTCTCTATATCATTTCCGCTGCACTCTTTGCCAAAAACCAATGCCACTATACATTGGCAAGCAGCTCAGAGTCAGACATGGGCCCCTATGAAGCTTCCATGTCTCTCCTGTGCTCCTATTTTGCTTCTAGTTCTAGCCACTTTACCATTCTATTCATGTCAACAATGTCCTCAACGCGTTAGTAGTGCAAATGCATTACCAGCTTACCCCACCAACTCAACTGCACTATTTTCACTTTAGAAATTAAATCCTTTCAAGAGACATATTTTGAGACTTTTTTTAAGGACTGTAGTTCAATTCATATTGTTTATAAAGAATGTATTATAATCTAGAACATATTCTTCCGAATTCTTATATTACACTATGAACATGTACTTAAAGAGGTTTGAATCCTCCATTCCACTGGCAGTCACATTTTGTGGTCAATCTTTCCCTGGAACATTAAGCTTTTGTCTCCCTCTTTGGAATCTTGAGCATGTTATTGGCATAATGACCAATAATTTTGAAGTAATTAGCTTATACTTACTTTTTTTTGGTGAAAAGAGAGAGAGAGAGAGAGAGAGAGATAATTTTGGAGTAATTAGCATATACCTACTTTTTTTTGTGAAGAGAGAGAGAGAGAGAGAGAGAGAGAGAGAGAGAGAGAGAGAGAGAGAGACTCTTCCCTTCTTTTTTAATAAGATCTTGGTGTCTGTATAGAGTCTCTGCCTTTCTTGACATAAATGTGATCGTATTATGTTATGTAATTATAAGATGTAGCGAGAAAACTTGAGTTTTTTCTCCCTTTGAAATTACTCAATAGACCACAAAAATGAAGGAATGAGAGACAAGAAAGAAATGGGAGAAAATGACGAGGTTTGAATTTGTAAATACTGTGCCTCAATATTCGAAAGTGATCAACCTGGAATCAAACCCCTATCTGGTAATAGGGGCCTTGCTTGCACTATATTCATATATTTCCAGAAAAAAAAATATTTATATAGCTGAAGCCTCAATCTAGAATGAATCTTACAAATTAAAATCACCTTTATATCATCTTCATTATATAGTCAATAACACAATTCAAGTGATATGGTAAATCATACAGTGACGAGGGAAATAACAATTTAATTTCAGACTCAAACCAAAGGTTTTACTTCTATTTCTCTTAACACTTCGAAATTTAAATTCATTAGACCAATTATAAAAAAGAAAAAAATGGCACATAAGCAATATTTTCTGTCTTTGTTGACGAGAAGTAACAAAATTAGAAATTCAACTTTCTCTCTCTGATGAAGGAAAAAGCAATAGAAAAACTGGGTAAAATGATAAGAAAACATGGGTACATTTTCAACCGATTTCCTTTTCTTCTTTTTCTGACCTCATCTTGATGAGTGATATGTCTGGAATCCGAGGAGGAGGAGGAAGACATTGTAGTTTAAAATCGAAGGAGATAAACCATTTTATAAATTAGCTACAAACATAATTTTACATTGCCACTAAGCAAGGACAACTCATTCAAAAAAGGGAAAAATAAAAAAGAAAAGATCCATCCAGGATATCTCTCCTATTCCAATTCTCGTGATGCTTTTTCTATTCCAATGAACTTTGTTTCTTCTGAAGCTCTATAGCTACAGGCTTCAATTTGCATTTGTATCATCAACCATATCATAGCCCCAGCAAAACGTAGTAAACCAGCGTTATGGGCAATGCAATCAACATCCCAAAAATCACACTGCATTCAGCCAATCCCATCTTCATTGGTTAGCAGTCAAACCGAAGATAATAGTAATAATAATATTGTTGGGAACAAAAACCAGAAGAAATATACTCACGCAGTGCTGAGAATATCAGGGTGTACGTTGTATTCCTTGGCGAAGACAAACGGAACAATTCCTTGCGGAAGAGCTGCCTGTTTATTTTTTTTTGTGCCAATCAGATTCCCAACAGGATAAGCAATGCAGTATGTCAACTATGGTTTCAAATGTTTATTTTACAATCACAATCACAAAATTTAAACCATAAGTTTTCGAATATAAAATAACATGTGAATTTTATTTTTTAAAAATTTTAATCATCTAATCATATAGCGATGAATTAATAAAATGTTCATTTGTCAATTTTTGTGTGTGTTGTGGGATTGGATGCTTTTTGGGATGGGGGGATTTGAATCTTCAGAGCCCAGCTTACGTTATTTCCATAGAACTTCATTCATTTCTCCAGAAACCCAGGTGGAGCATAAGGTAACGGAAAATTGAGACCAAAGTATCTTCGATTAATCAGTAAGAGCAATATAAAAAGCTTATCATTGGCAGAGGCATAGGTATATTTTAATAATGTAGTGGAATTCTAGGAGCATGTATGTAATAAATATTGTAAACGGGAAGAGAGAGACCTGAACAATGGCAACGCGTAAGAGAACGCCTCTGAGGCCGACAAGAATGGAAGCAGCTGCCATGACAGCTGGACCTGTAAGGAATCTCACGGCCATTGCAAAAGCTGCTATTGAATTTCCACATGCTATTATCCTCGGTTGCAATGCCATGAACAGACCTGTCATCACACATCAAAAAGCATTCTTCATTATTCATTAACCATCAAGCATGCCCTTCTCTCTCTCTCTCACTGTGTCAGTCTTTCACTCTTCTTCAATCACCTTTCATCATCACTCCCACCAACCCAACACTAACTCGCCAAAAAGACTGAATATATTGATAAAGGAATCACGACATTATCATAACACTACTGTGTTTTTTTTAGTTTGCTTTTCTTATAATAATAATAATAATAATAATAGTAATCAAAGTTAAACATGGGTTCAGAAAAAAATTTGCTCTTCTGCTCTATTTCTCTTTTCCTGTTGAAACGACATAATGGTCAGAATCAGACAGAACAATTGCTGCTTTTTTTTTTCTTAGTTGAAAGATTTCGTGAGGCAAGGAGGATGTTTAGACTGACCAAGACTGAACATGGCCATGCCAAGCCCTGCATCTGACAGTATGGAAATGGACTTAGCTATAATCGCAGGCATTTCAATATTCCACCTGATAACGACAACAACCCAACAACCAAAATCAATCAAAATCCAAAACCCACAAACAAAAGAAGAAAATGTGCGAGAATATGCCATAGATTTTCTCTCATAATGGAAAAGGAAAAAGAAAAATTAGAAAATACGTACTTGAATGAAACAAGGGACCAAGCAAGGCCGAAGAGGCTAGAGTAGGTATTGGGGTTTCTAATAAGTTTTCTCCACACCATAATCAATATAAGCCTTGTCATCACACTCGCTGAAGGCATCGTTCTTGGCTTTTCCTCGCCAACTTTCTCACCTTCGCGCTGATTATTCATTTCCCTCTCTGCTATTCCTCTGTTTCCAAAGCTGAAATCCTCCTTCTCCAGGTACTCCTCTTGGGCGTCTCTATGACCCTCCACTGATCATCAAACAAGAAAGAAATTATTAAAATGTTAAAAAAAAAAACAAAGAAAATAAGAAAGAAAGAAAGAACCAACCCTTTCCAGGAGAAACTGTCAATTTGAGTTCTTTCTGATCATGAGCTCCATATTCATAGCCTCCGCCAAACACATCAGAAACAGGGGAAGCACTTGAACTCCAAACAAACATGTGAAGGTCCTTCTCCTTCTCATTACCATTATGCCTCTTCGCATTATTATTACTATTAGCATTAGCTCCAACATTTTTGGACCCAGTGGGGGAAAACATTCCTGGGTTTGGTGCAGGGTAATGCCCTGTTCCCCCATAATGAAACCTTGTCTTCCCATCTTCCTCGTAATTGGATGGCCTTGGTGTTGGCCCTCTTGAAGCCGAAAGCCCATAAACATCAGAAGCCCCAAAGTTGGAATTTCTCCCTCCACCCATCATAGAATAGAAATCCGTATGATTAAAACTAGACCCTCTTGGAGTTGGGTTTCGAGAGGATTGCAAAGAGTAAATCTCAGCGTTTGTGAGATTTGAAGGCCGTGGGGTTGTGGAGGCAAGCCCCTGAGACCTTCTGGAAAAAATGTCTGATCTGGAAGCATTGGATTTTCTCACAGTGACATGAAGCTTCCCGTCTTTGATTTCAGCTTCGGTTTCTAACGGCTGCCTCCCATCCAATGACATTACATCAGAGTCCACATGGATGGACACGATGGAACCTGCAGTATCTGGGAATTGCTCAGAGATGAGCATTCTTGCTCCTCTGTACTCAAACAAGAACAGCATCAGAGTGTACCAAATGATGCACTGGAGGACCACAATTTGAACCATTAGACTCCCCGAGAACTCACCGTACATCCCTTTAAGCAAAGGAATGCCCATAACGAGAGTGTTTGGAAGGGTAGAAAGTGAGAACAGAGTGACTGTCCATTCCAAGCAACCCCTTTTGCTCACGTTGGTCCATATAGCAAGAACAATTAGAACGATGATTTTTTGAAGGGTGTCAGCAGCAAGGAACCTAAGGTTCATTTTATAGGGATTGTTTAAAGCGATGAAGTGGAAAGAAAGCAGAGGAACTGCAAAGAGAGCGACGAATCTGTTGATACCAGAGCATTGATCAGGGGAGAAGATCTTCCACCATTTGACAGAGCCATAGGCTAGTATCATAGCCACGTAGAGTGGCACCATTGCGGTCATAACATGGTAGAAGTCTGATAATGTGATCATTTTTGCTCGGTTCTTGAATAACCAAGATCAGTAAATGCTTTCTAAAGTCTAAGAATCAAGAGGAAGAGAAAGAAGAAGAAGAGGAAAGGGATTAATAAAGAAAAGTTGGAGAAGAAAAAGAAGGTTGAAGTGGCGGTGGTGATGATGATGAGAGGAGCATGTAATAAGCAGAAAGAATACAGCAAAATATATAAATATATATATATTTGCAGCTTTGAGAGTTGCAAGCAAGCTTGCACTTGCTCGCCTGCAGTCTCCAAAGCACGCAAGGCAGAGTGGGGAGTATTTGCTTTTTTATTTTGGAGCTTCTTGTTTTGAGGCGTGTTTGGATTTGGAGTTTAAGGGGTGGTGGTGGCAATGGTATTTGATAAACTTGGAAACTTGGTGAGTGTGGGTATGGCTCTATCTTCTATGGGACTTTAATATGATACATAAAAGCGTGGGAAAAAGCATTTTGGTTGGAGGTGGAGGTGGGTATGTGTACAAGTACTTGTTTTGGAGGGCTTTTTAATAAAGAAGCTTCTAGTTATTGCTCCTTTTCTTATCTTTTTCTCTTTGGATTCGTTGTTGCTTGTAAAATTTTAGTTATATCATTAACTATTATCTATTATCATAATGTATTCTCTTTTTTTATCTGAAAAATAAAAGATATTTTTAGAGTTGAGAGTATGGAAAGGGTCAAAGGGAGAATAAATGAAAATCCAACTCGAATGAGGGAAAAATCCATCTTTGGGAGTCATAGAAAATGGCGGTGGTGAGAGGACAAATGGAAGAGGAGAAGTGTATTTAGCATCACGAGGCCCTAAATTGTCGTTTCCCAACCATATCTAATACGCTTGCCACTTCCAAGAGCTTAGGGTTCATTTTGTTAGGTGGGATTGGGTTATTACTGGCCACACCATTCTATAATGTTGCCCTCATACAAAGCAGTTACCCGCAAGACGTGATATTCTTTCAATATAATGCAAGTTTTAAGACATTTAGATTTAATATATATCTATATATATAAATTTAAATTCATTTCTTAACTTTAAGATTAGGGATGAAAATGAGTTTTGAGTATTGTGGGTACCTGCCTGAAAAGAATAAAGTAGGCGATATTTATCGGATATCGAATATTGGACAAGGTGGAAATAACAAATGTTAATATCTGAACGACTAATGGACGGATTAAGATTTAACCATTACATACTTGATATTCATCCCATAGAGTATCCAATACCCAATATCAGATATTCATGTATTTATAATAATAATTAGATTAATTATATGTAATTATACATAGAAAAATTATATTATATACTACAAACAGGTAAACCAAAAAAAATATTCTAAATTTATTACCCATTTATTTGCTGGATTATTATTTTTTATACATTGTTTAAAGTAATTAATGATTGCAAAAATTAAAAAAATTGTTTTAAATAGTATTTTGAAAAATAAATATGAGTATTGAATGTTTTAGATTTTTTTTAATCTTATATCCAATATTCAACTCTTTGTAAGATTTTTCAGCTACCCAATAAATTTTGATATTGAATATTTTGAGTGCTGGTATTAGGAGTATGAAATTTTTTTGGATTTAGATATTGGACATAAATTTTGGATTCGCATATTTGAAATTTGAGTGGGTATCCCTCATTGCCATCTCTTGTGCTTTCTTTGTACCTAAAAAAAAAAAAATCAACTTCATCTGTGGTTACCAAGCTTGCAATAAATGGAGAGGCAAATTGATTTAATTTATACATTAAAAAAGCTAATAAGTATGTGGAGAGTTTGACCTTTTAGGAACTTAAATGTTTTGTTTATTAAATTTACTTTGAGACTTTTATTTTATTAATAAAAAGTTTAAGTAATAAAACATTCAAACTCTTGAAAATTTATTAATAAAATTTTTTATTTTATTAATAAAAAATCTATAAACTTGCTCCTAAATAAATATCTACTATAACTATCCATGAAATCTAACTTGGAGGCATTCAAGGAAATTAATTATATCATATCATATTAAGCTTCAAAAAATATTTTTAAAAATAGATTTTATTCATTAAAATAAATAAATCAAGTCAATAAGCATATACAAATGCTTTAGAAGTAAATTAAAAAAATAAAATAAAATAATCAAATTAAAACAAATAAATTAATTACGAGAACAAATGCTAATATTAATTAAGCCTTTATTTTTAAAATTTCTATTCTTAGTGATCTAAATTTATGTGTACTTTAGTTCCATGATTTCAAACAATGGAATGATGTTTGTTGTTTTTTGGTATGCGGTCATTAATAAAGTTATGAAGCTGACAAATTTATGTTTCTAAAATACTTTAAATACCTTCCTCCTTTGGGTAAATATATATATTTAAGATTTTCAATTCAGTTCAAAAAGATCTTATCAAAGATGAGTTATGTTTACAGCTTTAATAGATACAGAAATTTCTCCTCATCTTCCACATTACTATATTCAAGAATGACCAAGAAAAAAGAAATCTATATGTGTTTGCGTGAGTTATTTGCAAATTCACGTTTCAAGTATCAATGCTGATTATTCTTAAACCCAAAGGTTCAGGGTTTGGTGAAGAACTTTTAACCTGTTACTTTAACCAAAAGTTTCGCTTCCTTTTCCACTCAAGAAACTGAAAAAGAATATGAAAAGCAAAAGGAGTTTTGAGTTGCTTGAATCTATAAAGCTGTGAAATTTGAACTGATAAATAAACATTTCAAAATATATCTCTCTCTCTGCTAAATGGTACTGAACTATTAAGATTTGCAGAAACTGAAACCAGAAAATTGATATGCTTTTAATGAGTGAAGGTTTTGAAGATATCAAGCAAACGAGGCATTTGTTAAATGATAATGTCTAGCTAGGTACGAAAAAGTATTTAAAGAGAATATATTGGTCTGCTCTGAACTCTGAAGCTGCACAAACGCTTAGCTCCCATCATGATGTTGCTCCCAATCAGCATGACCTTTCGTAAAACATCATCATCGCAAGATCTTGCACTCCCTATCATCCCAAAAATTTTACTGAATGATGCTTGGGAAAATTAAAGCCCCCTCCCCAAGAAAAAAAAAAGCTAAGATATTTATAATTTTATCAAACATCATGTTTTTCCTCTGACAATTATAAAATACATGTTAAAGTGACATGTCATCAATTGGGAGAATACGATTACTCGATAATTTGACAGTAAATTGGTGTGTCATTGAGAAGAAAAGTTCACAACTTCGTTTATGCTAATATATTGTTATTTCAAGAGTGAATCATTTTGTCGTCAAAAGAAACATATATTTTATAGTTTATTCCCTTAAAATTTTTAACATTTTATATATGTTAACAATAATTTGATTGTAATATTGTCTTTACGTTAAATCCAATAACAAATAATTAATTTGATTGTAATATGGTGATGATAGTACATCTATTTTGTCTCCAAATAATTTACTGCTATACAGAGACCCCAGTTGGGTGTGGTAATGGGTGGTGGCTGAGCTATATAATTTTAATTTTAAATAAAAATACTCTTTTTAACTAAATATATGGTTAATACAGTGCCCCGCACTTTTTTTTTTTTAAGGTTTAATTTAGGCTTCTTTAAATAGATGAGCTAGCTTTCTTTGAGCATTAAATCTATCTTTGAGCTAGCTTTCTTCGAGCATTAAATCTATCTTTAAGTCATCACGCAAGTCTGGCTATCCCTACGATATGGCATCTCGCTTTTTAATATGAGTTTCATCCCTTCCAGATTATGAGTTGTAGGAATATCTAATCGTGTTTACCTTTGCTTCTTTGTATATAAAATATGCACAGGTCAGCTGAAAAGCGAATGTTATAATAAGGAGAACAAGGTATCAGGATACTGTCATTGATACAGAGACATAAGAACTTGATAGCCCTAAACTATTTCAACTCAAATCTCATTATTTCACACACACTAATTCCTTCTTCAATTATTCTTATTTATATTATTCATGAGGGGAAGTAGGTAGTTACTTATTACTAACTATTTATTTAGCTAACAATAACAACTATTAACTACCCACTATTAATCCCATATAACAGTTACATTTTGCTGACTTTATTAATCCGTCAATGCAATGCAAAATAGTAGGTGTTTGGAATAACAAATATCTTTAGTTAAGAAACAAATGAATCTTTATGATTTGACTGAACCAGAATTACTTTGATCAATACTTAGCGGATAAATTCACCAAATTTAATCAATATACATGTGAAAGATAACATATGATTACTTCTTGGTGCATAACTACTGATCAGTAGCGACTAATAGTTGCAAGTATTTTACTACTGACCCTTTATGTTATTTTGCTGCCCCTTTCATGGAAGAATTAAGAAATTAAAGTTATATATGGCGATGATATATTGCTACCCCTTTATGTTACTGCAAATTTGGAACCAAGATTTTAAAACAACTTGATGTAATGCATGATGCAACTATTGGAAGACATATTTGTTCTGTTTTCTATATATATTACAAACGTTTTAAATTTTCGAACTTACAATTTAATTGTGAAAAATGTAATGTTGTAAATGATACTAAGTGACTCAGTTATATATACGGCTATTTTAGTTTATTTCTGTATTTCTTCTATTGGATTAAAGGTTGTTTGTTTTAATTATATCAAACATTTTCAATTAAGTGATTTTTGGAAAATAGATTTAATAGGACCAAAATTGTAATTTCTAGAAATAATCTTTTTTCTTTCAATTGAAGTTGTTTTAATGAGTTAACTTATTTTAATGGGCTAAACTTTATTTGGTTAGTTTTCAAAATAAGAATTAACTGTGTCAAAGATTTTATATGGAAAGTTTTCAAATAATGTTAATCATAATATGATTTGATCTTATAAAGAAAGTTTTCAAAATGAAGTCAAGGTTTTAATAAAAGAAAGATTTTATTGATTCTAAAATGGAATGTTTTTAATATATTCATTTATGCTAATTGAACCTTAATTTGAATTGTATATTTAATATTGATTATTTTTTCACTGACATTGAATCTCATAATGATTAATTTTTTTCTTTGAGTAGATGCCACCTTTTACGATGTGCTATATATGGAAGGAATTCAAATATGCATTCATAAAAATATTTTGAAGATGAAAGCAAATAAAGTTCACTTCAATTAATGTCTCGCCGCAAAAGGAAAATTCATGAAATCAGGAAGCCAAAAAAAAAAAAAAACTAGCTATTTGAAAGATGCATAGATGAAAACATATTAATGGAGATCATTCATGTATAACTAACTATTTGAAGGAAGCATAGATGAAAACGTACTAATGGAGATCATTCATGTATGCACTTAATGGAGTCAACAATTTTCAAATTAAAGGTAGCTCACAATGGCAAGAAGTCATTTATATCATCAAGGATTGATTTGAAGCTATAAAAGAAAAATAGTTGTTTGTAAGAAGAAGAAAAAGAAATAAGTCTAAGGAGCAAATCATGCTAATTTGCCCTCTAATTTGTTATACTTGTTGGGGTCAACTTATCAACATTAAATATGGTCCAAAATGGTAAAAAGACATTGAAACAATCAACATATGGTCTATAACATTAAATGTTAAGATTCCTAGAAGTTGAAGAATAATCTACAAATAAATAAAGAAAGATTTTCACCATTTATAGACTACAAATGAAAGAATGATATTTTGGCATAAAAATCACATGCTTTTAAATATAAGATCAATAATAATATAATATCATAGATTTCTGTCTTTTATCTTACACATCAAGAACCTAAATTTCTGTAAGGTGAATTAATAGCCAAATGTTTTATCCATTCAATGAACGAAATCTCATATGGACAAAAATATCTTTATTTTTTCTCTTGAATATACCATCTTAGATGAAATGAATGAGAAGAAGTAAAATTGAAATTAAGCCTTCTGCTACTTAATGTGAGGATTTCTATCCATTGAAGTGTATAAAATCATTTAATGAGGAAGCAATGATTGCATGGCTCAAAGTTCATTATATATAAGAAGACATGTTTAAAGTTGAAGAAATCAGCATATCCTTGAGATAGTTATAGTACTATGTTGTTGTGTTTAATTGAGTTATATTACTCTTAGTAAGTTAGTATAAAAGGTGTTAAGGTGATCTTAGTGAGATAGAGCTTATTTGATATATTTATTCTTATTTTGGTTTGAGTTTTTAGGTGTCTTTAGAAAAACCTAGAGAGAGAACAATTGTAAAACTAGAGAGTTGATCTTATAAAATTGCCTTGTACTTAAAGTTTTTAGGAAGTTTGAGAAAAACCTAAAAAAACAAAAAAATCTTGTGGAGTGAAAAAAAGCTATAAAAGCCTAGTGCTGAGCCCTATTAATTTGTCTTGAGATAGGTGATAGAAGTTAAAGAGCTATGCCTATGCTGTAGGGTTGCATTAGACTCTTGGTGATTACCTATACTTAATAAAAATCCCTTGTTATGTGCTTGGATAATGAATGTAAGACATTTTGATATGAACCAATATAAATTGGTTATGTGTTTCTCTTTCTTCCCTATTGTTACTCTTTGATTAAAGCATGTTTAATAAAGATTAGAATTTCATTCCTTAGAAATTTGACATTAGTAAAAAGAAACAAAGTTTTTCAAAATGGAAAAAATGATCTTCAAATTCAATTTAATCTCCTTCTTATATTACTTCTAGACTAACATCTACCTTTGGAAAGAACTTGTTCTACTAGTTTTGAATTGTACAATTTACGAACCAAGTTTCCTTCTTTAAGTAAACTTGACTTTCTTATGTTGTTTTATGCAACACTCCATAAAGAGGATTATGATCTATCTCTTGTTCTACGGAGTTGGTTAGAAAGCATCAAATTCTTGATTTTTTTTTCCTAATAAGAATCCCAATACTAGTCTTTGAAAATCTTTCTTTAATTATTTTTCACTAATAGAAATTGTGAGCAAAAATCTTATTGTACAAGTAAAAATATCAGCCTTGTGATATAAATTTAATTTTTTTCTTGGACATACAAATCTCCTCATTTTATGTATTATTTAATTGGAAAACCAAGGCTACAAAAATTTAGGCATTGGATCTTCATTTAAGGTAAATTCCATCATGTCCTCTCATTTGCAACCTTTTTTGGTAGGATGTAGTTGAATGTTGATGGGTTGTATTTTCTACTTTTGTTACTATTGTCTATGCCTATGTGCTTGAGTCCAAATGCTTGTTTGCACTATTAGAGACTATGTCTTACTATTAGCATGTAATTTCAATGTAAGTGCTTTGCTACGTCTTATTGTTAGCATGGATGGCTTAATTAAAGCCAAAATTATTGTTGATGGTTATTAATCACCAACGATCATTCATTATAACTGTTTTTGTTTTATTTTTAGGGTTAATGATTGTTAGAGAATATCCAAAATAACTAACCTTTGATTACATTTCCATCGATAAGAAATTTGCGACAAATTCATACCAAATTGCTAGAAAATATTCAAAATAACTAATTTTTTGGTTGCAATTTTGACGGCCATCAACAACTGATAATTAGTGTTAACCACCACCTAACGAATTAGTGGTTGTTATTCTAATGGTTGAAAAAAAATAAATCACAAAATGTCTCTTGATGCGTGTAATAATGACAGTTAATCAATCATCGCTAGATTTATGCAATGATAGTTAAAATTGCCACCAAAAGCAAGAAATGGTATAAAAAAAGACTTTTTTTTAGGTAATAAAAGAATATTATAAGAGGTAAATATAGGTTGATAAAAAGTTATTAAAGTTAAGTTATTGATGCGCCATACATAATTTTTTTGATTAAGTATTTTAATCTAATGGCGTTAGAGTGAAAAAGACATTTGCACAATTTTTTAAAAGTTAAAGATCAACTTAAAACAAAATAAAATTAAAGGAAGAAAGTGAAATTTGAGGTAAAGTTAATAGATTAAATTTAAACGAAAAACAATTAAGAGATAATAGTAAAATTTAAGATAAAGTTATGAAATATAATTAAGGAATAAAAATAAAATTTTAGGTAAAATTAAGAAATTAAAAGTGTATTTTTATCTTAAATTATTAAAAATATTTAAATTCTAACCTTGATAATTGAATTAAATTAAAATTAAAATTTTAATATATATCTAATAGTTTAAAAAAAATATTTTTTTTAAAAAATATAATGCATTCCTAGAAGTGATAAGTGAAACATGCTTTGAAATTAATGATGGAGGGCCTAGGATTAGGAAGAACTGGGGAGGCCAGTCATAGCAACACCAACTCTCACATTCAAAACCCCGAAGCACCATGCTAACTTGGCCGCACGCACTGCAATGGATTTTTTTTGTGTTTACTAAGAGCATAAAAGGAACGCATGCATTTTGGTTTCATTGTTTTCATTCTAATAATTCTTTGTTTGTCTTATTCACCGATCTCTTGGATTCACAAATCCCACATTCTTACTCCCCAAATTGCGAGCTCTTTCATAATTTCATTTAGTGTACAGTATTGGGTGGCTGCTGGCTGGCACTACCACCATTCATGTAATATATAATTAAACTGCCATTTTTGGAACCTCAAATAGTGCAACAGTTGGACATTTCCAATGTATCTGACCAAAGAATGGGGTTGGATGGTGAGCAGATCCTCTACTGTCGCTGCTTTGAAAGTAGATTTGAATTATTTAAATTTCATTTAGATGATTTAATTTTTTAATATATTTTATTTTATATAGAAAAAACGTAGGATATAGAGTTTGATGGGAATTGCGAAATTGTTTTCATCATAGGTTTTAGTTTCTTCAAAATAAAAATATCAAAATAAAAAATAAATAATTATGAATAAAAATAAAAAATAAAATCTAAACAGTTCATGTCATATTTAGATGGTCCAAATATACTTTCCTAAAAGTAGCTCATGATGCTATTTCTAAGAAGCAATAGAAGATCTGCTTTAGGGTTGGATGAGTAATATTTTAAGTGGGAGATGTATAAAAATTGAGAGATACTTTATAAATAAATTCAGTTTATAAAAAATACACAAATCAACTAATCATAAAGGTAATGTAAAACTTAATATATATTTTAAAGTAAAACTTACTTCTAAATTACTTATATTTACTTTCAAAGACAAAATATTTATTTGCTGTTTTTATAAAAATAAGTATATCTAAAAATTTCTCAGATTTTAACTTCTCTGAAATAAATCAGTGGTATAATATTATTAATCAAAGGGGAACTAATTAAGGGTCAAAAAAATTATTAGAGAGATAATACTATAACGATTATGTGTTTTTTCAAAAAATATGGAATCATTATATCTGTATCAATGATTAATCAATTTGTTAGATCAATGATACAAACCGAAAGAGATTTTTTTAGTCATAGATTGTGTGCAGTGAATTCCAATTGATATGAGTTTTTTTTCTGTGCCTACACCATTAAATAATGCTCTCTTAAACATTTTTATCGAGATCACTTTTTTGTTAAACAAAATTTAACTCATTAACTATATAGAAGTTTGGTTTATATGCTTCGAACTAGTTGGAGAGAAAACATTCCTTTTAGGATTGTCCTTTTACATGCCAGAATTTTGACCAATGAGTTAATCTAATGGTGTAAGTGAAGGAAGGGAAATCTACCAATGAATTAATCCAATGGGAGAAGATTTAGATCATTCAGATTAATTTAGATAATTTAAATTTAATTTTTAAAAAAATTTTAATATTAAACATTTTTTAAAAAAATTTGTACTTGAAAAATTATTTTTATATTACATTTTGTTTTCTTAAAAAGTTTGAAAAATAAATAAATAAATAAAATCTAAACCATTCAAATCTTCTCTCATGTCATTGGAGAGAAAAGGAATGGGAGAAGATCCAATTAAAAATTTTTATGAACATGTTACCAAGGGAAAAAGGTGAAAATTGCATGCGTGCGTGCATATGTGGGGACAAAAATACTTATAAAACGAGGGAGATGAATTAAACCTTTTAGCAATAATTGATTGATGGTTGATATAATTTATTATTGCTAAAGTTTCGTTCTTCAAAAGAAATAAGTATTAGTCCATTAAATATATGAATACAAATATTTTTTTTTAAATTAAACATCAATTGACTATTAAATATTTTTTCAAAAAAGAAAATTATCCAAGCTAAACTTTGAGATTTGTGTTTAAAAACAAGCATAGACATGGTGTAAAACAAGATTATATGTCTTACATTGTCAATTTTCACAATGCCTTGTCTATGGGATGAATTAATTAACAACCTAATCCATTCAATCACAAAAGTTAGGACAAGAGTATGTTAAGAAAAAAGAAAAAAAAAGAAAAAACTCCAACACGATGGGTAGGTTAAATTTGCTAGATAATTATTAAGAATGTTTACCTTATCCACGAGCTCAGTTAGCTCAATGCTACTTAGCCATTCAAGCTGAGTCAAGCCAAGTTGAATAAAAAAAAGAGACAAGGCATTGTCAAGTGAAGCTACGCACTTGGCTAGTTCAATGGTCTATATATGTTATTAAAAAAAATATAAGAACTAAAATTAAAAAATTTTTTTTTTAAGGACCATTTTATAATTTTAACTAAAATTTTTTAAACAAAATTTACAAATTATGAATATCTAAACAAATTAGTATTCTTTTTGAATATGATTATCACATTCAAACATGATAAAATTATATAAAAAAGCATTTTATTTTTTTAATTTGAAAGCAAAAATTTTAAACTTAAGATAATAAACAACCTTTTTTAGAAAAATAAGTGGACAAATGACCTTCAACTATTTGTGTTGCATCTTAAACAAAAAACCTAAAATAATTACAGAAAAGCCTCAATTTGACTACCAAACTTTAATTTATCATATTTTGAAGTTTATTTCTAAAATAACATCTTCTTTCTATATTCTCCTCTAAACCAGCATTTGTTCATTTCCATTGTAAAATCTCACAAAAACATATTTAAACAAGTAGTTATATGATCAAAATAGTTAAGTAAATACATATATATATGTTTTCAAAGTATCAATGTCCCCCCCCCCCAAAAAAAGAAACAACTGAATTCTAGCCCAGTGACCTGATATGGCCAGCTTAACCTAGTTTTTAACCAAGCCTTATACTAAAAAAATGAACTCAACTTTAAATCAAGCTGAGGTGAAACCAACTCATGTACACACCCTAATAGATATTAGGAAAAAAAACTTTTCGTTAAAATTTGAGCATCATGCATTCAAAATCAACTATGCACTATTATAGAAATAGGATATGTTAGCACACATTCATCGGCGGTTCTTTAAAAACCACCAATGAAACACTTTTGTTAGCAATTATTAAAAAAAAACTACCTACAAAAACACTAGATATAGTTGGCAGTTTATTCGAAACCACCAACTATACAAATTTTTTATAAAAAAAAATTAAGAATGTAATTGAGTTTTGTTGGCAGTTTTGTATTAACCGCTAACTAAAACCTAATAAATGCTAGTAGTTATTTTATAACTACCAACTAAAATCATATTAAAGTTGGCGGTTTTTGATGGAATTGTTAACTAAGGTCATTTTAAAATCATTTTTCTTGTCAGAACAGTTCACAAAATCCTATTTCTAGTGTTCTCTAGGCAAAAGCTCACATACAGCCATAAACTTCCACCACCCAAGCCCATTGTCTTCGATCCCATTCCTCGGTGATTCTCTCCCTATTTTCGACAGCTTTCCTCCTTTTCCTATGGCTTCCACACTGGCAGCATTAGTTTTACATCCCATCAATTCATTTGGCCTCCTCCGCAGTTCGTTCCTCGTTGCTCATTGTCTTCTTGGGGATACAGAGGCATTTTTTAGCTCTTCTTCTACCTTGTATGTAAATTTTTTTTTAATTTCAAATGATTTTCTAGTTGTTGTTTATGCCACAAATACATCATTTACTAATATTTTCTAAAATGTGTACATAACATATCAAGTAGCAAGTTTTTAATTGGTTGTTTGGCTTTTGTGTGTGTTGTAGAGTTAAAATAAAATATCAGCTCCCCTATCATTGTTAAAGCCCATTTTATGTAAAAATTATAAAGCATGAGTTTCTTGACACTTGCTATCATTGTTTTGTTATTATGGACAGTTGGAATATTATAATTTTAGTTTGAAGAGAGGGCTTAGTGTAACAACCAGGAAAAAGAAAGAAGAAGAAAAGAAAAGAAAAAAAAAAGAGAAGAGAAAAGCTGAAAATTTTCGAAGGGCTGAAAATTTTCTAAGTCTGCTAGTTACAGTCTAGCTATAGCGAATGTACCTGTTCGCTATAGCGAGAAATGGTCTAGTTATAGCAAGAGTGCCTTCTCACTATAGCGAAAATGCTTCTAGCTACAGCGAGTTCGGGCACCCCATACAAAAACTAGGGCGTTACTCGCCGTAGAGCACTATAGCGAAGGCAGGGATCTGGAACTGATACGAGCTCGCCGTAGCGAGGGTTATGGCTCGCTATAGCGAGGGTTAGTCCTAAAAAGCATAAAAAAGAGGATTTGAGTTATTAAAGCACCCCAACTCTTCCTTTCTTCTTCTAACCGACTTAAGCTCCCTCTAAGATAGAGAAAAGGCGGAGGAGAGAGAGAGAAACCTAGAGGAGGAAGGAAGGATAAGAAAAGGTAAGGTTTTACATGGTTTCTCTTCTTAGAATATTATTCTTCTCCCCTTGCTCTCTCTCCTTATGGTTTTGATTATTAAAGTAGTTAAGTTTTGAGCTTGACTCAGAAGAGGGAGAGTGAAAAACCACTCTTGAGGGAGGTTGGAATTCATGTAGCCTCTTTTCCTTGAACTTCCTTTCTTGAGAGCTTGAGAGAGGAAGGAGAGTTAGTAGAATTCTAGAGAGAGAAAGAACCCCTAGCTTTATATGCTTAGTAAGGTTGCTAGAAAGAAATCCCTAGCTTTATGAATAAAGTGTTAAGAGAGTGATTCTATATTCTTGTGTGTCTAGGCTCAAGAGAAGCACTCCCATCTAGTGGTGATTGTGAAACCAACAAGGGAGGAGACAAATTGAAAGGAAAGCTAATAAGGTAGCTCTCTCCACCTTCTCTCATGCATAAGATGTGTGCTTACATTGTCTTGCTTGTGTATATGTATGTTTTGAACTATGAGAAGTATGCTAGCATGATGATGCCTCATGTATTTCAATGATATTTTATGTGATTGTGTGGGTTTGCTTGAGTATGGAAAAGCCAACAACCCTCTAACCATGGTGAGGATGAGCCAAAAACCCTCAAGTTGGTTGAGACAAAGTAAAGGGTCTCCCAAAAGTGAGGTTGACTCCCAAAGAGTAAGGGTTGAATATAAGAACCTCTTAGAGAATGGGTGAGGCAAGTCCAAAATCCACAAGTGAGTGGGTGAGGCTAATCCATTTACTCGGCAAGTTTTTATATGTTATGTATGGCCTACTCATATGTTGAAAATGTTTTTTTTATATGTATAGCCAACTCAAATGTTGCAAATGCTTTTCTTATGATTTCATATGCTAACATGCCCATGCATACATTGTGAGACTTGTTTGCATACTTTGTGTGTATGATTGAATGAGAGATGAGCTATTGAGATTCTTTGAATCTCATTCCCCCTCTCCACCATCCCAACATGCTAGGTGGACCAAGTGAGGCAAGAGATGGGAGCCATCAAGCTTAAAGCTAGGGAGTTTAGTAAAGAATTGTAAAAGAGCCTTTTTGTCTTTATTTTGTGATTAACTCAAGAGATGTAATCTAATGATATGATGTACATGATGTAGTACCTATGAATACTTGTAAATGAATGTATTCAATGTATATATATATATGAGGATTGAATCCATGGTGTATGATGTAGCAAGTGTGGCAATGAATGGTAAGATCTAGCATTCTCCCATGAGTGTATGTGTTGGTGTGGGAGAGTAAGTTTTGCAAATTTGGATTATTAGACACTTGAGCCATGTTTGATAGCTTATAATGATGCTTTCCCACGTGCTCATAGAGCTTTAGAGGTAGGAGAAGCAAGATTGGACCCCATTAGCCCGCTATTAACACAAGAAAGTGGTCTCTTTGCCCATGATGTCCAAATCTGACCAAATGATCTCTTCTTGCCTTGAAATTTGGCATGTGACTAGATCTTGTTTAGAGATTTTTGGAAAGCTAAAGATCAAGTCATTTGGAGGTATGTATAATTTTTTATGATTTTTCAAATTTGGTATCAGAATTTCGGATTTTCAGAAATACTGTTCATTTGGTCAGTTATGGAATTACGTAATCCGAGGGGCAAACGTGATCCAATGATTACGAAATTTTATAAGAAGAAACTAGACAGTCACAGTGATTTGTAACAACTAGAAGCACCTCATTTGGAGGTCTAGAGAGGAAGATATGCAATTTCGAAGTTCCTGCCCAGAATCAGTCATCTTGCCTGACCCGAGGTACTGTTCCTTCGGTTTTCGGGAGTTTGGCTTGATGAAATGATTTGGAGACATTTTTCCTCCCTATTTAACATCCACATATTTCTATAGTGGTATCATTTACATGCATTGGATTTTTGTGGAATTAGTTAGACATTTTTAAAGTTCATATCAGCAAACTGTGACAGTAGCAGAGTCCACTCCGACCTCCAGATGAATTCTCGTGTCAAACTCTTTGTGTGTGGGATTTTAAGACTTCCAAATATTTTTAAAATGAAGTAGACATCCTAAGCTTTTCAGAATGACTGAGATCTCATGTTTTTGATTTTTCTGGATTTAGCTGTGAATTTCCAAACTTTGCCGTAAATGAGGCCAAGTATGGCCGAAATTGAATATTCATGTCTCCTATCCCTTTTTGCTTTCCATGGGTTTAAAGCATATTTTTGGGATTGAAATGAGTCTTAATGGTGCAATTAAATATGAGAATGCATAGAAAGAGCTCACTCGGTCCATGTGACACTAAAATGCATTTTAACCATGCCACAATGTAAAGAAAGTGTAAGCATCTAAGGAAGGGAGATCTCATTTTAGTCTTCCTAGATATATATGAGCATGTAAGGCATGATGGGTATGAGCTAGAATTGATGGTGTTACACTTAGCCTAGGAAACTTTCATTTTTAAGTTGCTATACTGCCAATTGTTCTTTAAGATATATTTTGATTTTGCTTATTATTCTAACTTGTGTGTTTGAATTTCATTGCTGGTGAATGGCTTCTCTAGGTGGTCATGATAATGCTCCAAATGATGTGACAAAGGAGATAAATCGGATTAAATGAGCGTTGACCATCTTGAAAGAGGTGATCTACACAAAAAGTATTAGGACAAAATTTGAGGTTTAATGGAATGCTAAGGGTCAACCAATTAAGAAAAATGATAAAAAATTGATTAATACATTAGAGTTGTGACTAATATGAATGTGCCCATCACTGTAAGTGATTGGTGACGGGTTGACCAAGCCACGAAAAGCGCAATTTGTGATGAAATAGTAGTAACATACTCTGCCACTTTGTTTATGTTGTTTCTTATATATACATGCTCTAATAAGTTAATTTTATTGGTTTGCATATTTCTTTTGATATTGATCAGAGTCGGATGAGATTTGTACTTCGAATAGCCGGCAAGGCACTATGATCATTCTGGTACATACTTAGTACTAGATTCTTGAGAGATGCCAATGGGAACATCTTTGAGCATCCCCCTGAATTATTTCAAGCTATGATAACTCAAGAGGCTTGGGATGCTTTTATTGGCTGACATCAAGAGGAGTTTTTCCAGGTAATCATATTTTACAATATATAGTTATTCATTATAGTGTGCAATAGTATGTATTAATTTGATTATTATGTCTTTTCATAGAAATTAAGCTAGGAGATCTGAGAAAGAGCAAAGAATATCCTATACCCGTACAGGGAAGGGTGATTGGGATACCAAGGCCTTGAGCAACAGATGGTACGTGAATATATATGTCATCAACTTATGAATATATAATGTAATACAATACTTATACACTAGTTTTTTGTCCTAATATACAGATCGAGTAGGAGGAATCAAAAGTTAGCACAATATCCCACATATTCTTTGGAAGGCAGCTCCAATCAATAAAGAGGGCGAAATTAGCAATGAGTGTATCCTTGAAGTTTGGAACAAATGTGTAAGTATTAACTGATTATTTAAATTTTCAATCATTTTATTTGATTTTCTTATTTTCAATAACATTTTCCTTTTAATTTATGTAGTACAGGACACCTTATCACAGACCCACGCACAAGGTGATGTGCTCCCAGGGGGTGAGGATATCTTAGGTAATGCACTTGGTATCGCAGAGCACTCTAATTGTATTAGGGGTGTCAGCTTTGGCGTTGGCCAAAGAGACTATTTTAGGACACAAAAATGCTTGAAATTACATTCTTTAGCTGAGTTGCTGAGTTTAGAGAAAAGGTGGAGCGACAAGAGTAAGAGCAATCTAAGCTAAGAAAGCAACTAGAGGATCAATGGTTGCTTATTGAGAATTTGATGAAGATGCAGATGATGGGGATGTAGGCAGCGAAAGTTAGCCTCAGTTGTCAAGAGAGTTGCACACTACCCTCTTAGCTTATCTCTGAAATAATTACTTTCTTTTACTAAGTTAACAGTTAAGTACTTTCACTACTTATTAATAATTTCTTATGTTATGATTTGTTTAGAGCGAAGCAAATTGTCTAGTATTTTTAGACACCACTACTCGTCGTGTGGCTGTAGAGGGTCGTATGTTCAACATTGTAGAAGACACACTTCATAATGCAATACTTCTTATTAACCATGCGAGAGTAGTGGTTAATATCCTTATAGAGGAAAATGCTAAATTACCTGTTCCTACCAAAGATGCAAGAACGGTGGGACAAGTAGTGGGGAGTTTCAGAGCACTTGGTGTTGCAAAGCACTCTAGTTGTATTAGGGGTGTTAGCTTTAGCGTCAGCCAAATAGACTATTTTGGGACACAAAAATGCTTAAAATTACATTCTTTAACCAAGGTTGCTGACTTTAGAGAAAAGGTAGAGTGACAAGAGTAAGAGCAATCTAAGCTGAGAAAGTAACTGGAGGATCAACGGCTGCTTATTGAGAATTTGATGAAGATGCAGATAATGGGGATGCAAGCAGCGAAAGTTAGCCTCAGCTGTCAAGACAATTGCGCACTACCCTCTCAGCATCTCTCTGAAATAATTACTTTCTTTTACTAAGTTAACAGTTAAGTACTTTCACTACTTATTAATAATTTCTTATGTTATGATTTATTTAGAGCGAAGCAGACTGTCTATTATTTTTAGACATCCCTACTTGTCGTGTGGTTGTAGAGGGTCATATGTTTAACATTGTAGGAGACACACTTCATAATGCAATACTTCTTACTGACCATACAAGAGTAGCAGTTAATATCCCTATAGAGGAAAATACTAAATTACCTGTTCCTACCAAAGACACAAGAACGGTAGGACAAGTAGTGGGGAGTTTCAGAGCACTTGGTGTCGCAGAGCACTTCAGTTGTATTAGGGGTGTCGGCTTTGCGTCAGCCAAAGAGACTTTTTTGGGACACAAAAAAGCTTGAAATTACATTCTTTAACTGAGGTTGTTGAGTTTAGAGAAAAGGTGGAGCGACAAGAGTAAGAGCAATCTAAGCTGAGAAAGCAACTGGAGGATCAACAGTTGCTTATTGAGAATTTGATGAAGATGCAGATAATGGGGATGCAAGCAGCGAAAGTTAGCCTCAGCTGTCAAGACAATTGCGCACTACCCTCTCAGCATCTCTCTGAAATAATTACTTTCTTTTACTAAGTTAACAGTTAAGTACTTTCACTACTTATTAATAATTTCTTATGTTATGATTTGTTTAGAGCGAAGCAGAGTGTCTATTATTTTTAGACATCCCTACTTGTCGTGTGGCTGTAAAGGGTCATATGTTTAACATTGTAGGAGATACACTTCATAATGCAATACTTCTTACTGACCATGCAAGAGTAGCAGTTAATATCCCTATAGAGGAAAATGCGAAATTACCTGTTTTTACCAAAGACACAAGAACGGTAGGACAAGTAGTGGGGAGTTTCAGAGCACTTGGTGTCACAGAGCACTTCAGTTGTATTAGGGGTGTTGGCTTTGGTGTCAGCCAAAGAGACTATTTTGGGACACAAAAAATGCTTGAAATTATATTCTTTAGCCGAGGTTGCTGAGTTTAGAGAAAAGGTGGAGCGACAAGAGTAAAAGCAATCTAAGCTAAGAAAGCAACTGAAGGATCGATGGTTGCTTATTGAGAATTTGATGAAGATGCAGATGATGGGGATGCAGGCAGCGAAAGTTAAGCCTCAGCTATCAAGACAGTTGCGCACTACCCTCTCAGCTTCTTTCTGAAATAATTACTTTCTTTTACTAAGTTAACAGTTAAGTACTTTCACTACTTATTAATAATTTCTTATGTTATGATTTGTTTAGAACGAAGCAGACTGTCTATTGTTTTTAGACATCCCTACTCGTCGTGTGGCTGTAGAGGGTTGTATGTTTAACATTACAGGAGACACACTTCATAATGCAATACTTCTTACTGACCATGCAAGAGTAGCAGTTAATATCCCTATAGAGGAAAATGCTGAATTACCTGTTTCTACCAAAGATCCAAGAACGGTAGGACAAGTAGTGGGGAGTTTCATTGCATGCCTCGCCAATCTCATTACAGTAGTTTTATTAATACAAGTTTGTTAGTTGACACTTACCTTTGGTTTAATTCCTTTATAAATCTTTCTTGATTCCAAATTAATTTAACTTACCTTATTGCACAATCCAAGGGAAAACACTTGAAAGTGTTGGGATTTAGCAAGGAATTAATTACAGTACCATCAAAGCCAAAGCCTGACCCTCAAGTTTCAAATAAATACAAATTGACTCTTGAAGTATTAGCAAAACAAATGTTAAGAGATGATGAAAAAAAAATTGTAGATTTCGATAAAAAGATTTACAATAGAAAAACACAAGATCTGTTTAGACTAGAAGTAATAAATGATGTTCTCCAATGTGAAATGATATAAGCCACTGCTATTAACTTATATACCAAGTATTTCTTCCACTATACATAAACTATTTTTTGCTATATTATTTCAGTTTATCATTGATCCATTTGTTTCTTCATCTCAGGTACTTGTACCATACGTTCTTGGTCCTTGGCAACCTCACAAGGAGGTTCATGTTCATCAATTCCCATGACATAGCTGTTTTTACTCCACAGATGCCGCATAGCCAACTTACAAGTCAATCACAACAAGTAGCGGATTTGTTCATTGCAAGAGCTAATAATGGGGTGTTGTTCTTGGCTTCTTAAATGCAAGGGTAATCACTTACTATTGATCTTTTTAATCGTGTATAATTTGGATGTCAACTATTTAATTAGAATTAACTAACACTAGTTAATTGTGTGAGAGCACATTGGATGTTGATCGTTATCAATCTATATGCTCTAAAGATATATTTCATGGATCCAGTGAATGGCGACCCAACGAATCGTGTGTAGATGCAAGAGTGTTCAATCAATAAGCATATGCATTTATTTTCCACATATTTCTATATATTTGTATGTTTTAATTACAAAATAGATTCTTATATCAAATTTTTTTCCACTTACTTGATAGAGCCGTGGTTATGTTCTGTACAAATTGCGGTCTTAAGGTGTCGAAGTCAAAAACACCCACCACGTTATATAAATGGAACAAAGTAAAGAAATTTATCAATATTTAGGCAATTAATGAGTACACCATTTCCTAAGTTTAATATGTTTTGTATTGAATTCTTACAGTATTTAAAACAACTAAATAGCATAGATTGTGGATAACACGTGATGAGATTTATGAAGGATATAATCACATATGGACAATTTACGATCCCAAATACAGTATATAATTCAGTTACTTCAAGTGATTGGATAGTTTTCCCTTCCCTTTACATTTCCTTGTGTACAAAAATTTAACTATAGGATGGTGTTAGTTACTAGTAATTTGCTGTTACTAGTTGTATTTGGTGATATTAATATATAATTTATTGTTATTAGTTGTAAAGAGAGGCTTAAAACCTATAAAATCTCTATTTTTAAGCCGTTATACTGCTGATTTTTCTTTGATATAAATTTTTTAAAAAAGTAATATCTCTTAAATTTGACTAAATTTTAGTTATCTAACTTCAAATTGTTCTTATTATATTTCATTTTATAATACTTCCCAGATTCATATTGTAAAGCATACTTTGATATTTAGATAGATGAACCTAATGAAGAGTGGTCTCAATACGTGTTCCAACAATGTCTATTGGTTTAATATTAGCTTATGTTAATTTCTAGCTTTGTTTTAATTTGATTATTAATTGTAATTGTTCTTTGATTTATTAATACAAAGAAATAAGAGTTTTCTAATTAAATGACTATAATTGCTCTTTATAATTCTTCTTCTTAAAAGAATAAGAGTTCTTTGATTGTTTTGAGTTGCTGAATATTAATGACTGGAATCAAATAAAGAATAGGGACAAACCAAATGCCAAAAGGCACTTTAGGTGCATAAACTATATGTGAAAAAAAAAGTTGGCATTCAAAGTAAAACCGCCAACAAATTCCTATTTGTTGGTGGTTATAACCCTATTGTTGGCGGTGTATAATTAGCTATCAACAAAGGATTCCTTTTTATTGGCGGTTTTTAATTAACCGCCAACAAAGGCGTCCTCTTTGTTGGCAATTAGTAACTGCCAACAAAAGTTGGTTAGCTTTATTGGTGATTGTATTGTTGGTGGTTATTATTCACCAATGAATGTGAAAAATAACTGTCAATAAAGCCTTCTCCTGGCGTAGTGATGGAAATCGAGCACTAACAATTTGTTAACATTAAAATGAAATTAATTAAATCAAAAGTTATTATACTACAAAATCGAGGGTATGACTTGTATAGGTATAAGATCAATCTTGCATTCATTAGCCTAGTAAAATGATCTAAAATTATGCTTCTCTGACATACCACTTATTAGTCTAAAACCCTTAATTATAAAATTAACTAATTTCTTGCAAAATTTTGACACAATGCCCTTTAAAAATAGGATATTCCAAAATCTTTACAATAATTATAAACATTAGAGATATAATCAAGAGAGCTTTGCTTTCAAACCAATAATTTATGCAAACTATAATAGGGTGGGAGATCCAGCTTATATTCTTTGTGAAACTATAACTAAATTACAAAATAAGTTATACAATTTCAACAAAATAAATGTCACCTACACAAAACAATATAAGGCTCACCCAAAAGGAATTATTGATTACCACTAACTTGTTAGAAAAGAGTCAGGGTCGACACTACTGTTTGAAAAATCAAATGTTTAACAAGTAAATAATATCTCATATTTTAATAAATGAATAATAAATACACACATATAAATAAATAAACAGATGGATAAAACAACTTATGAAGGACCTTGCAAAAACCCTTTAAAATCTAAAACCATTATTCACAATATCTCTTAAATTAATTTATAAAAAAATTTAAATATGAAAAAATATATTGAGTTATAAGAGTCACCTAATTTAAAGTCAATATAAATAATGAAAAAATTTTTAAAAACCTTTTAAACCTTTAAATTATGCATATGAAAATTTTCAAAACCAATTCTTTTAAAAATCTTTTTGTTAGAAGGACTTTCATCAAAATAGTGTAGCCGTCGTGGGCACCACTTATATGGATAAGTAACCAAGTTTGTTGCAAGCATGCAACCCATGTAAATTTATCATGAGTCTAAGCTTGTGTAAAATAAGTCTATCTTGAGTCAAAATTCATGTAAAATACATCCCTTTGTTTTATGTGTATTGGTCTACACACAGGGTTAGCATCTTTAATAACTCTTACTATTTAAGGTTTGGCCAAGGCATGCTAAGGACTAATTGAATTGTTATTAGCAACATGTGTTTTATATTTAATTCCTCCAAAAAAACATTTCATTACTATATGGAATCATAATAACTTAATTCATCCATAAACATTTTCTCAAGTGATCAACATCAAATTTAGGAACGTTTCTAAAATTATTCCATTAATTCCATATGTGTATTTGAGTATATATATAACATCCAGTTTTCTGAAAATCCAAGAAAACATAAGGAAACACGAGAAACGTAACATATGGTTTCTCCGTTAACGTACGAAATTCACCAGATACCAAAGGAAGTCCTCCAAATAGAGTAAATTAAGGTCTAATAAAATTAGAATGATCTTTTAGATTGAAAATAATGATGAGTCAAGGCCAGAGGTGCCCTAAAATTGGGGCTAAAATAGATGAAAAAAAAAAGATCAAAAAAAGATCCCGAAGAGCTTCCGAAGTCAAGTATAAAGGAGCTAGGGACCAAAATGCAAAGAAAAAATTATGAGCAGGGCAAGATGTATAAATTGCCCGAAAGTTCAAGGAACTCTAGTTTCACCCTATATTAAAATCGGGCAAGAGTTTTAGAAATCTGTGACCCATGGTTAAACTCCATTTGATGAGATGGGTCAAATGACGCCAACTTGTCCAGATGGCCGGGCGGGATCCGATCCAAGATTTGGTTAACCCGATCAGTAGTTATGAGCAAAATAGCAAAAAAAAGTTATAACAATTATAAAAATAGAAATAGCTAAAGTGTTAAGAAACCCTGAAAGAGTTTCAGGGACTAAATTGCAGTAAATAAAAATTTTATAGCATAATCATAATACAAATGATGAAAATTATACCTATATGACTCGAGTGTCCGATTGACACCAAAATTTATGAGGATTGAGGTTAAGGGCCCCTGATCTATGTTTAAAGCTCAATATGGCCAGAAAGTAGAGGAAATCATATTTATAAATTGTACAAAGTCTAAAGGTAGGTATTGTACCGTAAAACCTTAATTGGGTCCGTATACCAATTTTCAGACAGCTGTAAGGCCCAATAGCGGATTCCAAAGGCCCAAAAGAGAAGAAAAGATATAATTAGGGTTTTAGAGAAGATGAAACCCAAATACAAATATAAAATAAAAAGGGAAAGAAGAAAATGATTTTAGTTGTTTTAAAGAATTAACCATGGTTAGTTGGAAACTAACTATGGTTAAGTTAAAAGTTGACCATGGTTGAGTTAAGAAAATTAACCATGGTTACTATCCATAACTTAAGGGCTAAGAAAAGGCTTTCAAGTGTGGGGCCAATAATTTTTGGAGGAAGATATTTAGTTATGAAATTAGAAAATCAAAAGAAAAAAGGAATAGAAGATTAAGATTTGATCTTGAAAAGGTTGATCCAAGAGTCCAAATTTAGTATGACCATTTAACTTTATTAGATTCATCTCCTTCACCTCCATTCTACCATTTTCACACCACACACAAGGGAGAAAGAAAGAAAACCGTGAAGAGAGAGAGAGAGAGGGAGAAAAAGTGGAAGAAGAAGTGAAACCAAGCAAAATTACCACAATTCTTCACTGAATTTCTTTATCTTCTCCATTCTCCCATCGTTTTCTCCAAAGAGCAGTTTCATATTCATCTTTTCTTCAAGGTGAAATGTTGCTCTAAGTGGGAAGAGAAAGGATTTTAGAGTGAGAAAAGCAAAGGAAGTAAGGATTAAGCTTAAAGAGTAAGTTTTCTCCACCTTGCACTTGAAAATTACATGTTTTAAGTTAGTTTTGTTAAACCCTAGTTATGAGTCACTTTTGGACAGCATATGGATCATTAGAAATTGAGTTTATATGTTGAATATGAATGCCTAGGAATGGAGTTTATATATTGGCTATGGAGGGCATATGAGCTTATCCATTTTGTTGCTTGTTGGAACCTTGAAAAACATAAAGCTTGTAAATTTTTGGGAAAACGAAATGTTAGGGAAATGCTATCCGAATTTTCCCAAAATTTTTATGATGTTTTCTTAATGTCTTAAAGTCTTGTATACCAAATTTCAAGGCTTAAAACATAAAGGAAGAGGCTATGGAATTTTTATAACCAAAGAAACTCACTTTTGGACCTTAAATGGAGCTAGCTTATGTTATGACAAAACGTGTTGTTGGGGCTAGAATTTGAAAATTTTATCCTTTCCAATGGATCCAAAAGGGTGTTTTTAGATAGGAATTCCTATAAGAAAGCCCCCGAAACTCATGGAATAAAATTGCTAAATTTTGGCCAAGAAATACATACTATTTGGCCATAGTCAATTGGAAGGGAAGAAGTTAGATTTTTCAATTCCAATGGTCCTATTAAGTTAAAAAGGGCTATATTACTTTAGGATTTTGGGTTTATATATTGATTGTAATGAATTATCATTATGATTATAGGGTTTGATAATTATTTGGAAACTCCAAGAGTAAGTGGACCGAGTCTTAAAGCTTAAGGAGCAAGATTTCTGAGGTAATAGTTTTCCTTTCTCTTTCTTTAAACTTGTGTGTTGGTATAATGATGAGTGTTATGTTATACTGAGTGTCATTTATGCTATAAGATGAGACATGTATGCTAGGATACTGCTTGGCCTTGTATGAAATTCTTTGCATCACTATGTAGTATGTGATACTTTGATTGGCATTATGTTATATACTTACATGCTAGCTTGTGAATGAGATTGGTTTACTACTATTAAGATTTCATAATATCACCCCAAACATAACTTATATTAGGTCTAAGCTCAGGCAAAGAAAGGGCAAAAGGTGTGGAGGCATAAACTGAGGGCTTTACTTTTATGTATCACATTTTGGTCATGTAATTAAGTGTCTTGAATTCTTGTATGTATAAGTTGTACTATGGTGTTGTAAGGTACTCAGGAATGTAATAGAAAGCCATGTATATACTCGACTCTTAAGTAAAGAGAATATGACTAGCGTGCCTAGAATACAAAGATACATGCACTCATGTAAGGACAAATCAATATAAATATAATAATATGTTAAAGGAAGGGTAAAAATCATCTGATTTTTGTAAGGATATTTTTATACAAATTCATATGTACTCTGTTGAGTAAGTATTTTTTCCTTGTAAAGGACTTAGAGAGCTTGAATTAGAGCTTTGAAACAACCTCATACGATTTTTCTATAATTAATTGATTGTTTTCAAAGTTAGACAATATTATGGGAATGACCAAATGAATAGTAAAATTGTATGATCAAGTTCAGAAAACAAATGTTGGGGAAGAAAATTTTCATCAATTCAGATTTCCAATGGCTCTTCTAAGTCTTATATGAGGCATCAGTAGTAGGAGAGGCGTTATATAGGGAGGTTTTACAATATACATATTTGTGTGTCAAAAGAAAGGAGTTTCACATTGCTTAAAATAGAGAGAGCCTTAGTGTATATGTACTAAAATGTGACATTGGGCAAGTGAATCGGCTAAGAAGAGGAGTGGGCTCGCTTGCACAATAACGGGCCAATGTAGTTAAAAACCTTCGATTTCTCCCCTGCACGTGAGTTAGACATAGTATTGGGTATTTTCATTGGAAATATTTTTGCAAAATTCAAAAATATTTTGTTTAAAATAAGCTTACCAGAAAAACCTTATTTTCAACAGTTTTGAATTTGGGACCTTAATTTCTTGAACGTTGAAGCATTTGATTACCGATTTTATCTTCCCATTAATCTTTCCAATGTTCAGAAACTATCGTCCTTTAATTATTTTTTAGTCCCAATGTTCAAAATAATTAATCGTGATTAAGCCGTCATTAATCAATTTTATTACTACCCAACATTCCTATCTGCGTCCTTGGCCTATAAAAGGTAATGCGTGATTCAGTTCAAGATGTACCGAGCCATTTGAGCTCTCCGCCTTCTCTCCTTTTCCTTCTATTTTGAGCTTATCATTCTTTGCTGTTCTGCTTCACTGTGGATTTTCGCAGGAAGGATCTATTTAATCCTGGAGAGTTACTGACCTGTGCCAGAATAGCTCTTAAAGACAGTGTCCTCAGGTACGACTTGGATTGATTTTTCTAACATACTTGTAAATTGCAACTTACAATCTTAATAGCTATAGAGTCACACTATGATGTTGTTGTTAATTCTGATGCTACCAACATTACCGTTGCTGCTTCTAGTGGGGATGTTGGTGATAGTGCTATTGTCTTTGTGCCCACCGCATTGTCGCTTCCTAAGTCATTCCCAGACATCTCAAAAATTGAAGTGTTTGATGGAAAGAACTTCAAACGGTGGCAAGAACGTATTTTTTCAGTGTTGGATATGCATGGAGTTGCCATGGTTCTCAATTAGACTGGGTCTAGTGCAAATGCTGACTAAGTCCAAAAAGATGTTTGGGTTTATGCCAACAAGGTATGCATGCATACTATCATTAGAACATTATCTAATGATTTGTTCGATGTCTATTGTATATACAAGGAAGCTAACAAAATTTGGGAGTCACTGATCACAAAGTACACTGCCGAGGATGCTAAAAAATAGAAATTCGTGATAGGAAATTACTACTAATAGGAGATGTTTGAAGATAAAGACATCAAGCTACAAATCAACAAATACCATAAGTTACTAGAAGAACTCTGTGCTAAAAAGATCAACCTTCCAAATGAATTTGTAGTTGGAATCCTAATCGAGAAACTGTCAAATTCGTGAAAAGACTGCAAATAGCAACTCAAACACAAGCAGAAGCAACTGTCGCTATCAAATCTCATCACTCATATCATCATCGAAGATACCAATCGGAAGGAGATTCAAGCCAGAAAGGGCAAAGAGATAGCCTCAAAGGCAAACTTGGTAGAGACAAAGCTGCACAATAAAAGGTATGATTCTCACAAGAAATCTGATTACAAGCCTAAGAATTCTATCCCTAAGTTAAAAAAAAAGGGCAATTGCTTTGTTTGTGGCAAGCCAAGGCGTCATGCTACCAAATGTAGAAAGAGAACTAGAAATAATAATCCTTCCAAGTTGAATGTAAATTTGGTTTAAGGAAATAAGAATAATGATGATGAGGTTATTGTCACGGTTATTTCTTAAGCTATCGTTGTCTTTAATGTGAGAAAGTGAGTGGTAGACTCTGGGGCTACCAAGCACATTTATGCAAATAAGGAAATATTTACCGCCTATGATCATGTCAAGGAAGGAGAAGACCACATTTATCTTACTAATTCCCATACTGCAAAAGCTCTTGACCAAGGAAAAGTGGTTCTTAAACTCACATATGAAAAGACCTTAGCTCTCAATGATGTTCTACATGTGCCTAATCTTAGAACAAACTTAATTTTTATAGCTCTATTGGGAAAGGCTAAGGTTAAAGTATCATTTAAATCTGACAAGATTATAATGACAAAAAATAATATTTTTGTAGGAAAGGGTTATTGTAACTAGAGACTGTTTGTATTGAATGTTGTTGAAATAAATGAAAATGCATCTTCTTCTACTTACTTGCCTGTTTATATGATTGATTCATTTGATATGTGGCATGCTAGATTAAGACATGTTAGTAAGTTTTATATTAAGAAAATGCAATAACTTGATTTGATTTCTGGAATTAAAAACGATTGTTTAAACAAATGTGAAGTGTGTGCAGAAGCTAAGTTAACTAAAAAATCACATTTTTCTATATAAAGAGAAACTGAATTGTTTACTTTAATACACACTAATTTGTCTGATTTAAAATAAACAATGACTAAATGTAGTAAAAAGTATTATATTACTTTTATGAATGATTTTTCAAGGTATATTAAAGTATATTTATTGAGAAATAAAGATGAAACTTTTTTAATTTTTTTTTGTATAAAGCAGAGGTAGAAAATTAACTAAATAAAAAGATTAAAAGAATAAAGTTAGATAGAGGAGGAGAATATGTTTTATTAATTGATTTTTGTGAAAAAGAGGAAATTATTCATAAAGTAACTCCTTCATATTCACCTGAGTCTAATGGTGTTGCAGAGAGGAAAAATAGAACTTTAAAAGAAATGATAAATGCTATGCTTGTAAGTTCTTCTGCACCAAATAATCTATGGGGTGAAACTTTGTTGTTTGCTTATTTTTTACAAAATAGAATACTTTATAAGAAAACAAATAAGATACCTTATAAATTATGGAAAGGTTTTGCACTAAATCTAAAATATTTATAAGTGTGGGGTGTGTCTTGCTAAAGTAATATTGCTTAATTCTAAGAAAAGAAAAATTTGGTCTAAAACTTCTGATTGTATGTTTATTGGATATGCTCAGAAAAGTGTAGCATATAAATTTTTGGTTTTGAAAAGTGATATTTTTGATCATAACACTATTATAGAAAACTAAAGATGCAGAATTTTTCTTTGAAAATTGAACACGATTCTAGAAAATTGGAAATTTCTATATTTTCTTTTGAACAAAATTCAAATGAAAATTTAGTTAAAAATTTATGAAGAAGTAAAAGGCAAAGGAAAGAATCTTCTTTTGAAAATGATTTTTATACTTATATAGTACACGATGATCTTTTAAATTTTTATGAATCTGTTTCTTCTTCAAATGCTCATCTTTAGAAAGAAGCAATTAAGGCTAAAATTGATTCTCTTAATTAAAATAAAACTTGAGTTATAGTAGACTTGCCTTTAGGAGCTAAGCCTATTGGTTGTAAATGGGTTGTTAAGAAGAAATTTAATCCTGATGGATTTATTAATAAGTATAAAATTAGGTTGGTAGTTAAAGGTTTTACTAAAAAATAAAACATTGATTATTTTGATATTTTTTCTCCAGTTACACGAATTTCTTCTATAAGAATTTTGATTATTTTAGCTTTAGTTCATAAGCTTTATATTCATCAAATGGACATTAAAACAACTTTCTTAAATGGTAATTTAGAAGAAGAAATTTATATGGTACAACCTGAAGGATGTGTCGCTCATGGACAAGAAAATAAAGTGTACAAGCTTGTTAAATCTTTATATGAATTAAAACAAGCACCTAAATAATTTCAGGAAAAATTGGATGAAGCTTTGACAAGTGATGGCTTTTCTATTATTGAAGCAGAAAGATGTGTTTATACAAAATTTGTAAATAATGATTGTGTGATTATTTGCTTATATGTGATGACATGCTTATTTTTTGTATTAGTATGAATGTTGTGATTGAAACTAAGAGCTTCCTTGCATCTAAATTTGATATGAAAGATATGGGTGAAGCAAAAGTGATTTTAGGTGTTAAGATCATAAGGAGTGAAAATGGTATTTTACTATCTCAAGAACATTACATGATTTTTTTTTAAAAAAAGTTTGGACATTTTGATGATTTCCCGTTAAGCACTCCTTATGATTCTAGCATACAATTATCAAAACATAAAGGTGATCTAGTGGCTTAATCTAAATATGCATAGATTATTGAAAGTCTATTGCGTCTAATGAATTTTACCAGGCCTTATATAATATATGCTGTATGTAAATTGAGCAGATATACCCACGGTCCAGGTAGTGAGCATTGGATGGCTCTGGTTAGATTGATAAGATATTTGAGAAGTACCATGAACTATAGTATATTTCATAGTAGATTTCTCACTCTATTAGAAAGATATAGTAATACCAACTAGATCTCAGATTCAGATGAGATTAAATCCACTAGTGGTTATGTATTCACTTTTGGTGGTGGTGTAGTATCTTAGAGATTAACCAAATAAAGTATTATTACAAAATCCAAAAAGGATTCAAAGTTTATTGCTATGGAACTGGCTGCTACTGAGGCTGAGTGGTTGAAAAACTTCTTAACAAATATTCCATTAGGAGAAAAACTAACACCATTAGTGTCTTTACATTGTGATAGCTAATCGGCGATAGCTATAGCTAAAAATAAGACCTTTAATGGCAAAAGTAAACACATTCTATTGAGACATAATATTATAAGGCAGCTGCCAAAAGATAGAATGATCTCAATTGAATTTGTAAGATCAAAAGTAAATCTGGAAAATCCATTAACTAAGTCTCTAAGGAAGAAACAAATTAATAACACATTGAGGGAAATGGGACTTAAGCCAATCTGAAATTAATAATGATGGTAATCCAACCTCTACAATTGGAGATCCCATGAAGGAGGTTCATATGGGTGAAAACAAGTCATGTGTTAGTTTTATTAGCACTAAAATTTTAGTCCCTTCTTATAGTATGAGAAAGTGCTAGAATGCATTGTTAGTGAGGTTGAGTAAAGCTCTTAATGATTTTATATTTCTTATGGAAGGTGTATTCATTGCAAATATACTTGATGGAATCACCTATATGAATGTAGAGTGGGACTACCCCTATAAGATCATGGCAAAATCTCTACAACATTCATTAAATACGAGGCATGCGCACGACCGTTTAAAGTGCAAAATCGCTGTTAACAGCAAGAACTGTAAAGATATAATTTGACTAATAAGTCCTCTAGTATACAATCAAGAGTTGCTGGTTCATAGAAACTTTAAGCTTCACTGACAACTCTGTGTACTAAGTGTTATTGGTCTAGGTCTAGTTCATAATCTAAAAGACACCAGATTCAAAATGATTATACTTATGTGTGTAGCTCAGATAATAAATTCTTTTAACACATGTGGGAGATTGTTGGAGTATATACATATGTGTGTGTCAAAAGAAAAGAGTCTTACACTACTTAAAATAAAGAGAACCTTAGCGTATATATACAAAGATGTGATATTGGGCAAGTGAATGGGCTAAGAAGAGGAGTGGGCTTACATGCACAACAACAGGCTAATGTAGTTGAAAACCTCCAATTTTCCCATGCGCACGAGTTAAACACAGTATTAGGCATTTTTGCAAAATTCAAAAATATTTTGTTTAAAATAAGCTTACTAGAAAAACCTTATTTTTAGCAGTTTTGAATTTAGGACCTTAATTTCCTGAACATTGAAGCCTTTAATTACCAATTTTACTCTTCCCATTAATCCTCTTAATGTTCAGAAACTATCATCCTTTAATTATTTTTTAGTCCCAACGTTCAAAATAATTAATCATGATTAAGCCGTTATTAATTGGTTTTATTATTGTCCAACATTCCTGTCTGAGCCCTCGACCTATAAAAGGTATTGCATGGTTCAGTTCAAGATGTATTGAGCCATTTGAGCTCTTCGCCTTCTTTCCTCTTCTCTCTATTCTGAGCTTCTCATCCTTTGTTATTCTGTTTCCTTGTGGATTTCTACAGGAAGGATCCATTTAATCCTGGGAAGTTACTAACCTGTGGCAGAATAGCTCTTAAGGACAGTGTCCTTGAGCACAACTTGGATCGATTTTCCTAAGATACTTGTGAATTGTAGCTTATAACATGTATTAATGGCTTAAAATTTAAAGTAACACAATTTACCAAAAATGTTTCCTCAATTGATCATAATTATCTAAAATTTTATGAGATCAAGAAATATGATTGTTTACAAGATATAAAGATGTAAAATAAAAAAATATACAATAAAAATACATGCAATAAGATGTTATTTATTCATAGTGCATCAAATATAATAGTAGTATTTCTTACCAATTTCCTTCACTAGTTCCTTAGCTTAATAGTGTCATCAAAATTTCCTAAAAGACCAATGATGCAAGATTATCACTCCTATGATTCATAAATTCCCAAATAACTAAATTGATTTGATTAACCTTACACTTAGAGTCTTGCGGGTAATCCAAAGTTCCTGACTTTAGCCACCATCTGACTACTTTACCCTTATTGCATTTGTGTAATCACACTATCACACAATCCAATTAATTACATTCTTAGTTTTAGTGGGTCACCCACTACTCTTCATTAATGTCATATTACTATCGGGACTTAGCCATGGTCAATAAAATGTGAATTAAAATAGTGCACACTCTTTGCCTAAATTAAGAAATTCACACACACACACACACACACACACACACATCCTATGAAAACACTAAACCAACCAACCTTTCACCCTATCAAAGGAGATCCTGAATAAGAAACAAGGTTCAACATAATTATGACACTTTTACAACAAAATCTTCAAGCACAAAAAATGTAATTGGTGAAGTTATAACCCAACAAGCTGAGAGGGAAAAACCATATGTCACATCACATATATTCCATGATCATACTTTTCCATTCAAGGCTATTATATCCATTTTTCCCATGAAATTACAAGAAAAGTATGAAAATAATGCATTTTTGTTACGCAACATCGGGGTTAAATTTTCAATTTGTGTCATATGGATGTTCCAACATCATTCTCTACTCCTCTATCACTTGTACAAGTCACAAACAATCTAAAACATCAAGCAATCCATGAATTTCAAGCTTAGAATAACAAATTTTTCTTCATTCACCGTAGACAACATATGGCAGATTTCAGGAACAACTTTAAAAATTCATAATTAAATGTAAAAAAATTGAAATATGGCATGCTATAGCTTTCTGGAAAGCTATGAATGTTAACTTTACATTAAAAATAATTTCAATTCATGAACATAGCATCTGTACCATGTTTGACATTGAAAAAGGTATGAAGGTCTGATTGGCTACTGGTATTGATATAGATTTTTGATATAAACTTTAAAAATATCCAATTAATTTTAAAAAAATTTAATCCATGTAAATGATACCAATCTAGAAATATATGGATGTTAGATAAAGGGAAAAATCATTCCAGAGCATTTCAAGTTTGTTCAGACCATGAAAACTAATCAAATAGTAACACAGGTCTGACTAGACATCTAGTACTGGATAACAACTTTAAAAATTCATATCTCCCTCTCTAGATATCGAAATGGGGTGATTCTAGTTGGTACAAGTCACTGGGAAAGTATAATTTTTTATTATAAAATTTTATAGCAATTGGACATCATTTGTCCCATGATTGACACATAATAATTTTCGGACCAAAGCTACAGTAATAATAACCAATCCAGAAAATTTTTTCAATTTAAAAAATTCATCAAATATTCTTTAGATCTCCAATTAATACCCACTTTAGCTTCCTAAAAATATCTCAATAAGCTATAGATGCATGCCAAATTTCAGACCAAGAAGAGCTCATTTGGACAAAAAAGGCTATAGCTCACCAATTTAGTTACTTTTGCTCCATATGAAGGACCAACTTGGTTCAATTTGGCACCTCTTGGACAAGTTTAAAAGCACAAATATGACTTGTGAGAACTGCCCAAGTGGTTCCAAATACCATGCATCTCATTTTGACCATTCCACATATAAGATTACATAAACATCTCAAGCCATCAAGAAGTCAAAATCTATATTTACATCTTCTAGAGTCACATAAGGTTTACATGGCATCCATGTAATACCATATTATAATCTAACATTGAACCTCATCTCACAAGTGGGAATATACAATTCATTCAAGAAATCTCAAGAAATAAATTAAAATAATGAATTTAATCATGTTGCGTAGTAGATAAATTTTTCATTTCGCGTTTCCGAGACCCCACGAACTCATCAACAACATTCTCGAATTATTTTTCATACATACAAATCATAACATTCTCAAAAAATGGCATAAACCATAGATCAAGGGCTAAAAACCCCAAGATTTCTTCATTTCCCGCTGCTGTACAGTGGCATATTTTAAGGGCAATTTTGAAAAATCATAACTAAATATAGAAAAATCAAAATCACATAAACCATAGCTTTTTGAAAAGCTTTGGATGTTAACATCACATAAAAATAATTCTAGGACATGAACATAGCTTTGGACCATGTTTGACCATGAAATAGCTACAAAGATCTGATTGTCCCTGGATCTAATATAGTTTATTGTCATAAACTTCAAAAATGTCCAATTAATTCTGTAAAAATCAAATCCATGAAAATGATACTAATCTAGAAAGCTACAGATGTTAGCTAGAGGAAAAAAATAACTCTAGACCAGTCTAGGCACGTCCAAGTCTCAGAAACCAATCAAATAGTGACATAGGTTGGACTGGATGCCTGATACTGGATAGCAATTTCAAAAATTAATATCTCCCTCTCTAGACATCCAAATAAGGTGTTTCCAATTGGCACAAGTCATTGGGAAGGTTTAGTTTCTGTTTATAAAATTTCATGGCAATTGAACATCGTTTTCCTTATGATTGACATAGAACAATTTTTGAACCATGTGTACAGTAGAAGTGACCATATCAAAAAAATTTTCCAAATTCAAAAATTCATCAAATATTTTGTAGACCTCCAAATAATACCTACTTTATCTTCTAAAAATGTTCTCAACAAGATCTAGATGCATGCCAAATTTTAGATCAAGAAGAGCTCATTTGGACAAAAAGTGAAATAGCTCACCAATTGGGTAGATTTTGCCTCTCATAAGGTATCACTTTGGTCCAAATGGCTTTTTCTTGAGTTTGGCACCTCTTGGGTAAGTTTAAAAGCATGAATATGACTTGTAAGAACTACCAAAGTGGTCCCAAATACCATGCATCTCATTTTGACTACCTCACACCAAAGAATACATACATTCAAGCATGCACCCAAGTGTTCAATTTCCATATTTCTATTGTCTTAACACCATACAAGGTTCATACATTATTCATACATAATATTACATTTGCTCATGGCCTTACATTACAAAAATAACATGTACAATGTCACTCTCACATTTATACACAAAAAAGACTACAAAAGTTTAAAGTGTAGCCCTTCAAGGCTCTTGGCTTGCTCTCTTTGATTCTTGTGAGCCACCTAGACAATTGAAGATGAAAGGAAAAAGGGGAATGAGATTCTAAGAATCTCAATAGCTTATACAACCATTCACACATACATTCAAGGCATATATACATCTAAGCACATGTATGGAAAGTTTGGCAACCATAAAGTATGCAAAGTCACAATTCCCATGCCATTTATTCACACTTAAACCAAGACCATGCTCTAGGGACTTTTGATTTTGCCTCACCCCATTTTTAGGGACTTTTGGATTTGCTTCACTCTTGGTCTAGGGACTTTTGACTTGGCCTCACTCTTCCAAGAGACTTTTGGCCTTGTCTCACCCATGTTATGAGACTTTTGACATCTCTTCACCTTCATGAAGGGACTTTTAGCATCACCTCACTCTTGGGAGCCATTTCCACTACTATAGTCATTCAAGAAGACACATTGGTACCAATGTAATGTCAATGCATCAAGTGGCATATCATCAAATCACAAGAACACAAACAAGTATACAATAACATACATATGCACACAAGAATGCAAGGAAAATGAGGTGGAGAACTCCTTTAAATTTTGCAAGCCTTCCTTTGTCTTATTCCTCCCTCTTTTTGACCTCACGAGTGCACCTAGGTGGGTTAGTGTTCTCTTAGCCTAAACACCATAAACAACACATAATCACACACTTGAAGCAAGCTAAAACACTAAAGATACTCTTTAACACACACTTAGTTCCATAAGTGGCATAATGGTTTCATAATTGGCCTATTGAAGCAACTTTTACATTTTAAGCCTAGGCTCCATTCTCTTGTTATTTCTAGACATCTTGGACTCATTTAAGGTCCTTGAAGCCCTCACACATTCACATGTACAATTGGAAAATCAAGTTGCTTCTTAAGACACCATTATAGACACCATTGCTCCATCTCTCATTCCATGGCTCCTAAATTTTTTTCAATAGTTTCTTCTATCTTCTAACATTATATAAAGTCCTGGACCAAGGTTAAAACAAATTAAAACACTCCTTAGCTCTATGAACTAGCCTAGGCTGAGAATGCACCAAGGAAGGAGTTCACAAGTTTCTTGATTTTTTTCTTGATGGGAGAGCCACTTGGGAGGGTTTTTAGAGGTCTTAGGAGCTCAAGAAAATATTCAAATAACCAAGGAAACATTCACACAAAATCAGATTTTACAAAACTCTAGAAAAATTCACACTTTCCTAACTTGATTTCTATTAGTTTTTCTTGAAATTTCTTGCCATATTCCATCTCCCCATAGCCTAAAACCCTTGTTTCTCTCTTGCTTTTGGACATAAAGCTCCATGCTTATATGGTTCTGTATCAGGCCGAAATCATACACCAAGAAGAAGCAAGAGAAGAAAGCAACCAAAGTGAGAATTTACCTTAAATTCAAGTGTGTTTTCCAAGCTCTTTCTTCTTGGTTTGTTCCACCACAAGGAATTCAAACTCCTCCCTAAATTTCTGGACCAAAACAGAACCATTCATCTTAAATAAACCATGGAAAGAGAGGAGGAAAGGAGAGGAACAAGATTGGAGGAAGATGGAGCATGAAATTCCTTAGATTTCCTTACCTTTCTCTTGATTTTTCTCCTCTTTCTCTCCTTCTTCTTGTGCACCTAGAAGAGTTGCTATTTTTCTATAATTTGGGCGGAGAAAGTCATGCTTAAGAAGGTGGGAGAACAAGGGAGAAGTGTGTCGGAGCTTCTAAAAGCATACTTTTTCAAAAATTTCAATTTCGTCCTTCTGTAATAGCAATTTCATTTCGACTTCATTTTAGCTCCTTTTTTAGAACTGTCTTTTCCATTATAAAATTTAGGTTCCCAATTTAATAAAATGTCTTTGGAATCACTCAAATTGGAGCTAAAACCTTACCGAATGAATCTATCAAAGTTCAGGGCTTACCATTATTGGAAAACATACACCAGAAAGGCTTTACCGGTTCCGGGGCTTCCCATGTTTTTGGGGCTTTTGAGAACCCTCAGCAACTCAAATTTTTCATTTAAAAAGTCCTCCTATGTGTTTTTCCAAAAATTGTACTTATTTATGAAAATACCATTATGTTTCGTCAGTTTCCATCACAAATTATTTCTCCATCCTAGCTCCGTTTTTCTTTCCGTCAGAACCTAGAATTATCATTTTTAGGAGCTTAAGACTTTTCCCAAATTTCTCAAGACATTATCCAGCTTATTTCAAAGGACTTATTTTTATACAGTTCATTTCTTTGTTTTACAAAAATTATGTTCGTTACAATCCATATATCATATTACATTTGCTAAAGGTCTTACATCACAAAAATAATATGTACAAAAGTACTTTGACATTGAACTACAATTTAGACTACATATAGGTAAAGTAAAGGTTTTCAATGTTCTTGGCTTCCACTTCCTTGTCTTTGAGCACCATCGAGCCATTTCAAGAGTGAGAGGGAAAAGGGAGTGAGATTCTAAGAATCTCAATAGCTCACACACCCATTCACACATACATTCAAGGCATACATGCACCAAGAACATAAATATGCAAGGTGTCTCAAGCATCTAACACATAAAACCACATTTTCATGCTACCATCTCATATTAATTTCAAGGAAGAGCTTTAGGGACTTTTGGTTTTGCTTTACCCCATTTTTAGGAGTTTTGGATTTGTCTCACTTTTGCCCTAGGGACTTTTGACTTAGTTTCACCCATCCAAGGGACTTTTGGCGTGGTCGCACCCATGCCTTGAGACTTTTAGGATCTCTTCACCCACATTAAGGGGCTTTTAGCATCACCTTACCCTTGTTAGCCATTTCCACATGCAAAACCATTTAAGAACATACATTGGTACTAATGCAATCTCAAGATATCAAATGGCATATTCTCAAGTCATACAAGCATGCATAAGCATCCAATGACATACATACACATAAGAATGCAAGGAGAATGAGGTGGAGAGCTACCTTTCAAATGATGCAAGCTTTTTTTTTTTTTACTCCCTCCCTTTCTCGGCTTCACAAGGACACTTAGGTGGTGGGATGTTCTCTTGGTCTAAACATTACAAATAACACACAATCACATTCTTGAAGCAAGTCAAGACACTAAACTAAAGCTTGAATACACACTTGGTTTCATAAGTGGCATAATGGTTCCATGATTGCTCTAATGAAGTAACTTTCACATTTCAAGTTCTAGGCTCCCATCTCTTCCTATTTCTAGACCTCTTAAACTCAATTAAGGTCTTTGGAGCCCTCATATAACCACTTGCACAAGTGAAAAACCAAGTTGCTTCTTAAGCCATCATTATGGATACTATTATCCCACCTCTCATTCCATGGCTCCTAAATTTTTTTTAATGGTTCCTCCGATCTTCTAACATCATATAAAGTCCCAAACCAAAGCTAGAATAAATTAAAACACTCCTTAGCTTAATTATCCTAGCTTGGCCAAAACAGACACACCAAGGAAGGTTGATGGAGTTCTTGATTTTTCCTTGATGGGAGAGCCACTTGGGAGGATTTCTAGAGGTCTTAAGAGCTCAAGGAAACATTCAAATAGCCAAGGAATTACTTACACAAAACCATAGAAAACACCACACTTTCCTAACTTGATTTCTATTAGTTTTTTTTAGAATTTCTTGCTATATTCCTCTTTCTCATAGTTTAAAACCCAAGTTCCTTTCTTGTTTTTAGGCAAAAAATCCTCCCCCTAAAAGGTTCTGGTTTAGGCCAAAATATACACTAAGAAAAAGCAAGAGAAAGAAGCAACCAAGGTGAGAATTTACCTTAGATTCAAGTGTATTTTGTAATGTCTGATTTTCATTAAATGACGAAAACGAGCATATTTTCAAAGCAAGTACCCCTAAATGAATTAGTTAAGGTCCCAAAAAAATTGAGTAACATTCTAGACTCCTAAAAATGAGAATTTTAGGCTCAAACAGAGAGAAAAATGGAGCTAGAATGAAGAAACAAATTTTGACGAAAATCTTACGAAACATAATGACATTTTTGTAATTTTAAGCAAATTTGGGAATTCACATAGGAGGGCTTTTTAAATGAAATTTTTGAGTTTTTCAAAGTTCTCAGAGGCCTTAAAAATCATGGGAAGCCCTAGGACAGTTAAGTCCCCTCCGGTGGACGTTTTCCAATGTTGTTGTACCCAAACTTTGATGGATTCGTTCGGAAAAGTTTTAGCTATGATTTGAGTGATTCCAAAGGCATTTTACTAAATTAGGAATATAAATTTTATAATAAAAAATATAGTTCTAAAAAAGGAGCTAAAATAAAAAAGAAATGAAAATTCTAAGAACAAAGGGTAAAATAAGAATTTTCGAAAAAGCTATTTTCCTCCACCTATAAATAGGTAGTGCCACCCTTCCTCACTCATTTAGACACAATTGTTTCTGCCCAAATTCAGAGAAGAAGGGTAGGGTTTAGGTGTACCAAGGGAAGAAGAAGGAGAAGAGAAATCAAGGCAAAAAGGTATGGTTTCTTGGTAGTTTTTCATGCTTTCTTTCATCCAAACCTCCTCTCCTCCATTCTTCTTTATTTTCTTTGATTAAAATGAAGTTTACAAATCTATTTTAAGGGAGAAACTTAGGAAAAAATTCGGATTTGAAGAGAGGAGCTTGGAGAAAGTAAGATTCAAGTGAGAAAAAAAATAAGAAAATAAAGTAATTTCTCTTCCCATGGTTGCTACCTTTGGTTCCCCTCCTTCTCCATTTCACCTCATCTAGAAACCCTAGGAGAGTTTGATTTTTAGGCAAAACGAAGGGTGATTCTAAGAAAAAAAAGGTGTGAAGATTAAGAATATGCAAAAAGAATTAACAAAAAGCTATTAAATTTCAAGATGCAATTTTTAGGGTTTCATGTGCACCTTATAAAATCTAATTTTGTACAATAATTTTTAGGCTTAAATAAGAGTTTAATTAAGTTCCTAAGATCCCTAAGAGACTCCCCACATGCATCTCCCATTGAGAAAATAAAGCAAAGTCCATGAAGGTCATTAAGCTTCATGGTCTCAGCCTAAGGAGCTTAGGGTAGCTAAGGAGAGTTTTAAATTTTTCTAAACCCATTTTTGAGTCATATATGAGGGGAAGCCTTGAGAAAAATTTAGGAAACATAGAAAGTGAGATGGTGCTTTATATTCCATAATATGACCTAAATAAGCGACATGTAGTTAAGCTCTTAGTTTTAATTGTGTGATGACTCCAAGAGGCTTAAAGGAGTTAAGAATCATATTTGAAAGGAAAGAATAGAGCTTAGAATTTATTTGAGGGGTATTACTTCATTTGATGCATTTATGAAACCATAATGAGGTTTATAGGTCAAGTTAGTGCCTAAGCAAGTTGTGTGCCTTAGAATTTATTCCATGAACCTAATTGGCTTCCATAAATTGTGTTTAGGCCAAGAAAAATCATCCCCACACTTTTGTGTGTGTGTGTGGCCGAAAGAGGAAGCTTGGATTCAAGAGAAAAAGTGTGTAATTGTATCTAAAGTAAGTCACTCCTCCTTCTTTCATGCATGATTGTTTGCTTTACTTGTCTTTGAATGTGTGCATGTGTATTTTAAGCCATGAAAAGTGTTCTAGCATGACTTTGATTCCATGGTGCCATGATGTTACAATATGTTTTCATATGATGTTTGTAACAACCAGAAAAAGAAAAGAAAAGAAAAGAGAAAAGAAAAGGGAAAGAAAAGAAAAGCTGAAATTTTCGAAAGCTGAAAATTTTCTAAGTCTGCTAGTTACAGCCTAGCTATAGCGAATGTACCTGTTCGCTATAGCGAGAAATGGGCTAGCTATAGCGAGAATGCCTTCTCGCTATAGCGAAAATACTTCTAGCTATAGCGAGTGTGGGCATCCCATACAAAATCCAGGGACTAGCTCGCCGTAGCGAGAGCTATAGCGAAGGCAGAGGTCTGGACTTACACGAGCTCGCCATAGCGAGGGTTATGGCTCGCTATAGCGAGGGTGAGTCCGGAAAAGCGTAAAAAGAGAGATTTTAACTTTTTAAAGAGTCTAAACTCTTCCTTTCTCTTAGAACCGACCTAAGCTTCGACCAAGGAGAGAGAAAAGAGCTGTGGAGAGAAAGAGAGACCTAGAGAAGTAAGGAGATCAAGCAAGAGGTGAGTAATCTTTAGATTTCTATAGCTTTTCTCCTTAGCATGCTATTCTTCTCTCTTTGTCCTCTCTTCTCTGGTTTTAGAAGTTGATTTGGGTTTGGTTCAGAAGAGGGAAGTGGGAAAATCACTCTAGAATAAGGGTAGAACTCATATATCTTCATTTCTTCTTCTTTGCTTTCTTCTTTGAGAGCTTGAGAGAGGAAGGAGAGTGAGTAAAGTTCTAGAGAGAGAATCCTTAGATCTTACAAGGGTAGTGGGGGTTTTGTTTTGGTAAAGAGCCCCTTTAGCTTTGTGAGTACTTAATCGAGATAAGAGAGTAATTTGATACTCTTTGTTATGCCTAGGCTCAAAGGAAGCAACTCCATCTAGTTGTGAGTGTGAAATCAAGAAGGGAGAAGATAAATCGAAAGGGAAGACTTGTGTTATCCGATAAGGTAGCTCTCTACTCTTTTCTTGTTGCATTTTTGGATGTGTAATAGTCATTGTATGTTGGTGTATGTGCTTGTATGATGAGATATGCCATTTGATATTGTCTTGATGCATTGGTACAATATGCTTATAATATGAATTGTGAAAGTTGCTCGGGTGAGGTGGTGCCGAAAGTCCCTGAGACGGGTGAGGTGGAGCCAAAAGTCCCTAAACCAAGGGTGAGGCTGATCCAAAGTCCCAAAGCTTGGATGAGGCTAGACCGAAAGTCCCTAGAGCCTATTCTTGGCATTGACATGATATTCATGGCATGAAACACATATGTTGTGTTATTGTGACTTGTGTGCATGCTTGACTAGTTATATGCCTTGATTGCATCTTGAATGAGTATGAGCTACTGAGATTCCCCGAATCTCACCCCCTTCCCCTCCCATCTTAACATCCAGGTGGAGCTCAAGGAGAGTCAAGTACACCTCATGGAGCCTAGTGAGCATATTTAGGGAAATGTATAGTTTCTTTTGGTTCTTTTGATGTATAAGGTGCCAAAATGAATATGCACCTATTATTTTTGAGTTGTAAATGTGGGAGCACATGTAAATATATGTATAGATGATGTATGAATTGTGGAAAGAGCCAAAATAATGAGAATGTAGAAATTGGCTCTTTTGTGGCTTATATGAAATGATGCATTTTGTCCCGTAGCATAGTGAGTTTGAGTTGTGTATGGATATGGATCACTTGAATAATTCATATATGCTACGTTTGTACTATCAAACTTGCCCAAAAGAGATTAGAGCATGTGAGAGGTCATTTAGACCCATTTTGAACCACATGGGGTGCCAAAACTGCCCATTGGGTGAGTTTCGTCAAAGTATGACCGGATGAGCTCTTCTTGGTATGGAATTTGGCATGCCTCTAGAGTCCATTGAGAGCTTCTTGAGAAGCTAAAGTGGGTAATATTTGGAGGTCTAGAGAATATTTGCCAAATTGTTGAAGTTGGAAAATTTTAATGGTTTGGTCATGGTACTGTGCATTAAGTCCGAAAATGGAACCATGTCATTCATAGACCAAATGGTATCCAATTGTCATGAAATTTTATGAGCATAAACTAGATATCCACAGTGACCTATAACAACTACAATCACCTCAATCGGGATGTCTGTAGAGAGAGAAACGACTTACTGAAGTTCTGTATCAGCATCATGGAAGTTTCTGACCTTCGTTACTGTTCCATCAGTTTTCGAGGTCCAAGAACTCCTGAACTGATCTGGACTTATTTTTCTCCTCTAGTTAACATCTGTAGGTTTCCAATTGGTATATTTTGCCCAGATCGGATTTTTTTGGAATTAATTACGAATTTTCAAAGTTCGTGATAGTAAACTACACCAGTATCAGGGACAGCCGGACCTCTGTGTCTTTTTTGATGTTAAAGATAGTCCAGACATTGAGATTGTGTTAGGAGTTATTTTTAACATGAATTTAACATCCCAAGCTTTCTAGAGAGCTATTATTTGCTTGATTCCCATTTTTCTAGAATTAGTTATGATTTTCCAAAGTTGGAGCCAGAAATTTGACTTATGGGCTCATTTGAGAAATTGCAATTTCTTGGTTTTTGGCTTCATATCCGTGGTTTGTGAGTTGTTTGAGACTATGTACAAATCTTATAAATGGTATTTGAGTAAATAAGGTGAATGATGGGTTCACGGGACCCACGGAATAAAATATGACCGGTTAAACCCCAACTTTAAGTAGTTAAATACCACAGTTTCGGTCATTTTTCAGGGAAATCATATGGAATCAAGCTTAGAGGAGATCAATTGGTGTGTAGTTAGTAAGGTGTACAATGTTTGTGATGTGTGCTTGGGTTTGCTTGAATGTGGTGAGGCCAAGAACCCTTAGCCATGGTGAGGATGAATTAAGAACCTTTAAGATTGATTAAGACAAAGTAAAGATTCTCCCAAAAGTGAGATTGACTCCCAAGAGTATGGTTGAGTCCAAAAACCTCTTAAAGAATGGGTGAGACAAGTCCAACATCCACAAGAAATTAGGTAAGGTCAATCCACTTGCTTGACAAACCTTTGTATGCTATGTATGACTTTTACAAATGCCAAGAATATTCTTTGAATGATTACACATGTCCACATGCCATGCATGTATTTGTAAGACTTGTTTTGCATTCATTATGTATGATTGAATGGAAGATAAGGTATTGGAATTCTTTGAATCTCATCCCCTCCTCTCCAATGGTCTAACATGCTAGGTGGACTAAGTGGACAAAGTAATAGAAGCCAACCACCTTGAAGATGAGAGTATGACATCCGAGAATATGAATTTTGTTACTTTAAGGCCATACAATTGACAAATGATGTAATTAATGGATGTATATGTATTATGATGTTATAAACATATGTAATTATGATAATATGCCATGTATGAATGAGAGAATGTGTTATGTGACTATTAGAATGTGATTTGAGTATACAATGGCAAATTAGCTTCCTTAATGGTATTATGGAATTATGCATATGTGTGAGTGAGATGAACAAAATGAGATACATAAAATTTGGGACCATTTGAGCAGCTCACACAAGTCCTAATTATGCTTTTAGACTTGCCTAAAAGGTGTCAAACACTAAGGAAAGTCATTTGGACATTTTGGTATCCCATATGAAGCCAAAATTGACTATAATAGAACCCTATATTACTTTTTACTTAAATGAGCTATACTTGATCTGAGATTTGGCATGCAATTAGAGTTTGTTGAGAGATTTTTAGGAAGCTAAAGAACATAATTTTTAGAGGTTTAGAGAATATTTGATGAATTTTTAAAGTTGGCAAATTTTCTGGTTTTAGTCATATTATTGTTCACTCAGGTTCGAAAATGAAATTTGTCACACAAGGCTCAAATGATGTCCAATTGTCATGAAATTTTATATAGAGAAACTAGACATTACCGACAATTAGAAGCACCTCATATGGATGTCTAGAGAGGGAGATATGAATTTTCAAAGAATTTGTCCAGTACCAGGCACACCATTTTACCTCAGCTATTGTTTGATTGAGTTTTAAAGTTTATACATACCTGAATTAGTCTGAAGTTATTTTTACCTTCTAGCTAACATTCACAGCTTTCCAAATGATGGATTATATTTTTGTGAAATTAATTGGACATTTTTTAAATTTGTTACATAATTTTTGGACGGTACCAGTGGACAGCCTGACCTCTGGACCATTGTAAATGTCAAACATCTTCTATGTTGGATGTTATGGTCTAGACATATTTTTAGTATAAATTAGACATGTATAGCTTTCCAGAATAGCTAAGAATGCATGATTTTAATTTTTTTAGAATTAGTTATAATTTTTCAAAGTTGTGACAGAAATGAGGACAAATCTGGCCGAAAATATATATGTGTAATTTAAGCTTCCCTTTGAGTTCCATGAGATGTAGGCGACTTTTGATAATGCAAATGAGCTGTATTTATATAATTAAATATGAGAATGTGATATATGAGTTCATATGGCCCAAGTGATACCGAATAGAATTTTCATACACGACACAACGCAAAGAAATGCATTATTTTAATTCCTTTTTCTTGCTCTTTCATGGAATCTATGAATGTAAAGCATGAGAATGTTGTGAAATGAGCTAGAAATATATGGTGTTACATGTTTTCCAAGATCCTTCTTCTTGATTTGTTCCACCACAAGGAATTCAAACTCCCCTCTTAATTTCTGGACCAAAACAGAACCATTCATCTCAAATAAACTATGGAAAGAGAGGAGGAAATGAGAGGAACAAGATTGAAGGAAGATGGAGCATGAAATTCCTTAGATTTCCTTACCTTCCTTGCCTTTTTCTTCCTCCTTTTCTTCCTCTCTTGGTGAGCCTTAAGGAGCTACTATTTTTCTATAATTTGGGCAAAGGAAGTCGTGCTTAAGAAGGTGGGAGAAAAAGGAAGAGGTGTGTGGGAGCTTCTAGAAACACACTTTTTAAAAAATTTCAATTTCATCCTTTTGTAATGGTAATTTTGTTTTGGCTTTATTTTGGCTCCTTTTTTAGAATTTTCTTTTCTATTATAAAATTTAGCTTCCCAACTTAATAAAATGTCTTTGAAATCACTCAAATTGGAGCTAAAACCTTCTCAAATGAATTCGTCAAAGTTTAGGTTCACTGACGTTGGAAAACATACACCAGAGCAGCTTTACCAGTCCTGGGGCTTCCCATAGTTTTTGGAGCCTCTAAGAACCTTGGACAACTCAAATTTTTCATTTAGAAAGTCCTCTTATGTATTTTTTCAAAAGTTATACTTATTTACAAAAATACCATTATGTTTCGTCAATTTTTGCCACAAATTGTTTCACAGTCATAGTTCTATTTTTTTTTCATCTGAGCCTAGAATTATCATTTTTAGGAGTTTAGGACTACCCAAATTTTTTAGGATATTATCTAGCTCATTTCAGAGGACTTGCTTTTATACGGTTCATTTCATTGTTTTACGAAAATTGCGTTTGTTACACCATACAAGCTATGGTTATTTATTTAGGCAATTTAGAGTATAGATATCATGTTTTAACATCCCACTATCAAAACAAGTCAAGGACAAGAACATAGTGCAACCCATAGTTTTGAATTAAATTAGAAGAAAAATATACCAAAAACTTGTACTAAACATTAAAACTAGATTTTCAAAACCTCAAATCAAGTAGAACAACCTAGGTAATCCAAGAAACATAAATTCAACAAAAATTCCCAGTGATCATCAATTCCGAAGGACGGAGTATTCTCAGTTCTTAGCCGACTATCGATATTAGAATACCATAGTGAAATTAGGGAAAGATTCGTTGGATTCCCAGAGTGACACTATTAAAATTAACAAGCCAAACACAAGAAGAATCCACCTTAGAAAATGATCCAAAACCACAATTTGATAAGAAACACCAAGGACAAATTCTTACATGTACTTTATTAACGTCAAAGATATGCTAGATTTTTTTTCAAACTATTTTTATTTTATTTTACTTTATTTTAAAAAAATGTTAGGAATGGGGAAACTTCCAACCTGGAAATTCCTAACCCTTTTTGTCGCGTCAATTCTTGATTTATTCCCAACTAAAATATGCGAATGCCTCCAAATATGTGAGTTATATATTTAACAGGTAATCCTAATAACAGTAGTGAAACAATAAAAAGAAATGGCAATGACACGCAACCAAGTCTAGTATTTTAATTCTAAATTAAAGCACTAAGAATTCTACAAATCAGCTTTTCTATCCCATTTAAAATCAAATGAGTCCCAAAAGCTGTAGAGCGCGCGCATACACACCCCTAACAAATCTCAATCCAATTTACATAAGAAGACTTCGACAACCAGTTCAACGAATTCACAATCCAATTTACTGAATCTACAATGCAAGTAACGAGAAGAGAGAGAGAGAGAGAGAAAGCGCACCTCAGGAAGTTCCCAATAAAATGACCTCAATAATTACAACCACCCTGATTCTAGGAGAGTCCAACCTTGAGACTCTCTCTCCTTCTCAGGCGTCAGCTTGCTATGTTTTCCTTCTTCTCATCCAGGAAATATGAGCATGGTGAGGGAGAAATCGCGAGAACTGAGAAAAATAGAAGATGGAAGAGGCTTTTGGTGATGAAGGGAAGACGAGAGGAACAAAACGGAAGCTGAAGTAGTGTTGGGGAGTGGAGGAAGGAGCTTCTCACGATGGGACTTCCAGCATTGGACAGCTTCAGCTGAGAAGGAAGATAAGACGAAGATTTTGGACCATCTACAGGTTAGGGTACCTTGGAAAAGAGGGAAAAGACGCTGAAAAATAATAGGGAAGCTTCTGATATTTACTTGTACAGTACTAGTGAGTGTATCAGATCATAACTAATGATTTAATCAACCATGCCATAACACCTTCTTGCTTTCATTCAACTTGATTCTAATTTAAATCTTTTTTATTTAAATTAATCCACTATTTTGTTTGTTTATTTATTTTAGAGTAACTAACCAATTTCTTTATTTGTTTAAACTCACTTTCCTTAAATTTGGATTAATTTCCTTCTTTATGTAATAAATACCTAGGTTATTACAAAAGTATTTTATTTTTTTTCAAATCTTTGTTGTTTCTTCCTATATTGTACAAACATATTACAAATCTATTTATTCTTCTATACTTTTTTGCATAGCTATTTGTTGGCTATAAAATTCCATGATATCAGCCACATTTAAAATTTTCTCATTGGCATTGTAGCTCCCATTTCGATCTAATCCACTTTCATCCTTGTTAATTTGATCATCATATTTAGTTTAGTCAATGTTCTATGCTTTAACTCCATCAACTATATGTAAGGAGTCAACAGATGTAAAAAGGCAAATTATTTTCATATTATAATAGCAAACAATATTGTTGTAACAAGTTCACATACTTCTAGTTTGTCAACTATCTCTAGTTTCTACATTATGTTCATCAATTATATTAGTTGTTCAAATTCTAATTTAGTATGTTTGGCGTTTGAAAGAAGAAATCCTATTCTCCACAAGAAATTGATTATGGAAAAGAAGCTCCATCATGAACTTGATTCTATTCTCTATCAGGAAGAAATTTTTTTAACTTGACAAAAAATACACTAAGTGGATTAACAATACAAGCTGGAATACAAAGATACTACTAACTAAAGACAATCACTAAAAGAAGACATAATAAAATCCTCTTGTTGTGTAAGGAGGATGCAAATTGGAAAGATAATCCCAAGGTAGTAAAGTACATGAGTTTCTTTTGTAAGCTTTTCACTAAGGATCATGACGGGTTTGGAGACCTTGGTTTTAGACCTCCAATTCACAAGTATTAAGAATGAGGACTGTTGTGGTCTTGTGTAACATATCACTAAAAGGAGATTTAGGATGTTATGTTTTCTGTAGGTGACCTTAAAGTTCCAAGGGACAATGGCTACCTATCTATTTTCTATTAGAAAAAATGGGTTGTGGTTGCTTGGTTGGGGCCTAAAGTCTATGACTTCATCAAAAGAGTTTTTATAAAGGAAGTTGATATTCACTATATTAATAAAACTCTTGTTGTCTTTATTCTTAAGGTTGACTCGCTAAAGCGTCCCTCATGGTTGAGGCTTATAATGCTTTGTGATGCTATTTGCAAATGTATTTCAAAAATCATTGTTAATCATTTGATTGCCTAATCTCATCTTGCCTTATCAAGTGAGCTTTGTGTAAGGTTGTCATATTCAGGATAATATTATGGTGGCATAGGAAATTCTTCACTTTATGTCCTTTTTCTACTATTGAGATTGACCTTGAGAAAGCTTATGACCATTTGAGGTGGGATTTTATTAAAAATATTCTTAGTGAAATTCATATTCCCTTTTCTTATTTGATGTGACCATGGATGGTATTACCTTTGTTTCTATTCAAGTCTTATGGAATGGAGCTAAAACTAAGTTGTTTTACCTTTTGAGAAGGATTTGGCAAGGTGACCTTATCTCCTCCTTGTATATGGAAAAATTAGCATATATAATTCATGAAGCTATTTTAATGAATCGTTATTTGTCCATTAGAATTAGAAGAAATAGGCCTTAAGTAACCCATCTATATTTGGTAATGATTTTATTTTATTTGGTATAGTTTTAAAAATTAGATCAAATCAACTAGTTAGACTCAAAAATTGGTGAACTAACCATGGTTTTAGCCTATTTAATCTTCCAAATTGGCCTATGAAAAAACTGGTCAAAAATCAACTAAACTGATCAAAACTAGGTAAAACCAATAAAAATTGGATGAGTCAATGAGTCAAGGAGTTTTGAATCTCAAGTAGAAGAAGTTTGAAATTCAAGGAAATAGGAAGAGAAGAAACATCTAGAGAGAAGGGAAAAGAAAACTAGTGAAAAAAAAAGAGAATTAAGACTCAATCTAAGAAAAAGAGTGAGAAGAAACAAAAGAAATCTAAGCAAAGGCTCAAGCATTGGTGTTCTCGTCATTCTTCATTGAGCTTCCTTCATTGATTTGCTAGTCATCGTTTGTTGACTAAGGGAAGCTCTGCCACCATCTTTGTTTGGTTTGATGGAGACGGAAAATAGGAAATAAGAATTGACATGCAATTCGTGCTTTTTGGAGTTTTAGCTCTCCTTGTTTGAGTCTTTATATTGATAGAGATAGGAAATACAAAATTGACTTGCTTCCATTAAGATGATGATTTACAACAATTGCATAAGAAGTATGAAAATTAAATGCAATATGTGCAAACATGTAATAGATGTAAATGAATGAGTGTATGTGTGTGTATTAGTTAATTATTTTGTTAATAATAAAATCTATTTAACTCATTTTATATAAATTTATGATCACATACAAAATGTTTTAATTAATTTTTATATTTTAAATATTTATATTTATTTCAAATATTATTTTAAATATATTTATTAATCTAATTATAAATTATTATATACATTTATCTTTTTTAATATATATTTAAAAAATGGTTCAACCTTGGTAGGGACAAAACTTGAAAAAAAAATGTATGAGGGTGGAAATTTGTACTTAGCATAAACACAAACATCTACTAAAAAAGGTAACTTTAAATGTGTATTAAGTTGATATAATAGAAAAATATACTAAAATTAAAAACTAAAGACATATAATAATAGAAAAAAAATAAGAGAAACATAATAACACTAAAACAAATATAATGGCTTAAATACAAGGAAAACATATCTATGAAGCAATGCAAAATGTATTAGCTATTAGGATTATGTTCTTTAATTCTTAATTGAATAGAATTCACTTACAATCTCATCTATACTGAAATTCCTTGCAATTTCCTTTTCAATGTACACAACCAAATTATCTTTAAGAAAGACATTCTTTATTTTATTTTGAAGCCTTGTTTTTATAAGTTTCATTGTTGAGAAAACTTGTCTATAAGTGCAGTAGAAATTGGAAGTGCCAACACAAGACAAATTATCTTGTTAATAAAATGACAAATTTTTATTTCCTTGAAATAAATAGTGCTCTATATAACTCAAAAAGAGTTGAAAGATTTATTCTCAAAGAAGCAAGAAAGACTTTTTTATGTTGTCATATTTTAATTGTTTAACAAAAATATCATTTAAGAAACCTTAAAGTAAGCAACACTATTTGTTTTGTTAATAAGACAACCATGATAAAAAAATAAATAACCTAATTAATTAATTAATTAATTAATTTAATAGGGCAAGCTAAAAAATCGAAAAAAGGTATGACATGTATACATGTCTTGTTCTTAGAATCTTCATTCTATTTTCTTTAAGATTTTGACCTTATTTTCTTTAAGAATATTCATCCTTTTCTTAGTTTTAATTTTAGTTTTTGGTTAAGCTTTACCATTTTTTAAGAGAAACAAAATAAAAAAAAGAGAAAAGAGAATACAAAATAGTGAAATACATTGATCTGTGGTAGGGACACCAAATAGGAAGAGGAAGGGACCTAAGTCGAGTCTTTGAAAAGAAGCTTGTGTTGTAAAGTGTAAAGCAGAGTTGCCCAAGCCTTGTTATCACAATGTCATGTGGAGATAAAATTTGAAGTCTTGTGATGAAAGAAGGTAAAAGTTTTTGTAATAAGCTTTCATTTGATTTGGTTTTTGTTTATTATAATATATTTTATTTTAGCTATTTTATAACATATACTTTTATGATTAAAGTTAAATACAATTATGGCTTCAAAAACATGTATTAGAGACTTCAAAAAATTAAAAAGGCAAATTAAAAATTTTTAAAGGGGAAAATCATATGATATAAATATATAATACATGTAATTTTTTTTAGGGGACAGTTGGTTCATCCTTAAACCTTGGTTTGACTATAGTCAAATCACTAAACTTTGAATTACCCTTTATCCCAATTCAATGATCATCTGGTTTTTAAAATATTGTTATTTGGTGAGACTTCCTTAGATCAAATAAACTATACCATGGATTATTTGAGGCATTTCAATGAACTTTTAAGGCACAAGATTGAAATGGAGAAAACCAATATTTTCTTCTAAAAAAAACATTACTCTTATGTTAAAGCAAAAGTTTTGGAGATTTTGGAATTCTATATGACTAATGATATGGGTAAATATTAGGAATGCCTATCATTCATAACAAATCTCGCAACATAAATTTTAGATACATTGTTGACAAAGTGAAATCTCAACTTTCGAGGTGGAAGGCTAATTGTCTCAGCATGGTAAGAAAGGTCACTTTGGCCAAATCTATTTTGGGTTTTATTTCCATCTAGCCTATGATGGTTATAAGATTGCCTAAGATGCTTTTGAATAGTTGCAACATTCTTTCATTTAGGGTCATGGTTTGAGTACTAAGAGATTCCACTTGATAAATTAAAATCTTCTGTATAAATCTAAAAAAAATGGAGGCTTATGTATTAAAAATTTGAATGTTATGAATGAAGGTTGTTTGCTTTAGTTGGGATGGCAACTCTGCTATGACAAAGATAGCCTTTGGGTTAGCCTTCTTAAATTTCAATATAATAAAGGGGTGTCGGTTATTAATTTCCCCAATATTAGTAGGCGTGCTTTTTTGTTATGGCAAGCACTCAATTTTATTTGGGAACACCTTAATTCTTTTTCTCCATGCATGAAATTGGCAATGGAAAGAGCATCAATTTCTAGATAGACCATTGGATTGATAAAAATATGATCCATTGCATTAAGAATCCTTATGTTTGTGAGTTTGATATAACTAATTAGAAAGTTTGTGATGTGGTAAGCTAAAGTGGAAATTAGAATTAGACTAGTTTTTAGCATCTATTCTCCTAGATTACCTACTTGAAGATGCATGTGATTCCCCTTATTTCTTCCATTAAAAGGGATGCTCTAAAGCAGAGTGTGGATTCGCACGACCAGTATAGTGTTTATAGTGGCTACTCACTTATTATGGGAGATTCTCTAAGGAATCTTTCTCTAACACCATATATTTCTAGCTCATATCACAACATTTACATGTCTCACATTCATAATTTCCATGAAGGAGCAAGAAAAGTAGTTAAAATAATTCAATTTCTTGCGTTGCATCGTGTATAAAAATTCTGTTTGGTGTCACGTGGACCGTGTGAGCTCATACAATACATTACTATATTTAATTACATGAATAAAACTCATTTGGATCATAAAATGTGGCCCACATCTCAAGAAAACCGAAATGAACCATAAAATATGGATGTTTATTTTCGGACAAATTTTGTCTCTTCTCTATCCAAATTTTGAAAAATCATAACTAATTCTAGAAAAATAAAAAACATAAATTCTTGGTCATTCTGGGAAGTTACGGATTTCTACTTTATACTAAAAATATGTTTAGACCATAACATCTATCACAGAGAATTTTTGACATCCAAAAAGGTCCAGAGGTCAAACTGCCTTTTGAAACTATCATAAATTTCTGTAGCAAATTTTGAAAATGTCAAATTAATTCTACAAAAATACAAGCTATGCAAATAATACCAATATAGAAAGATGTAGATGTTAGCTAGAGGAAAAAAATAGCTCCAAACTAGTTCAGATAACGTAGGCCTCAGAATTTGATAGAACAGTAGCTATGGTCTGGGTAAAGGTCCTGATACTAGATAAATTTTTTAAAAATTCATATCTCCCTCTCTAGACCTCCAAATGAGGTGCTTCTAGTTGGCACGAGCCACTGTGAATGTCTAGTTTCTCTATGTAAAATTTGGTAGCAATTGGACATCATTTGGGCACTGTGTGATATATTTCATTTTTAGACCAAATGAATAGTACAGCAAACCAAAATCAAAAAAATTTTCAACTTTAAAAATTCATCAAATATTTTGTAGACCTCCAAAAATTATGGTCTTTAGCTTTTCAAAAAGCTCTCAACAAGCTCTAATTTTGTGCCAAATCTCAAAGCAAGAAGAGCTCATTTATCTAAAAAGTGATATAGGGTTCCATTATGGTCATTTTTTGCTCCATATGGGGTACCAAAGTTACCAAATGGTTTTTCCTTGGTCTTGGCACCTTTTAGGCAAGTCTAAAAGCACACTTAGGACTTGTGTTAGTTGCCCAAATGGTCCCAAATCTCATACGTCTCATTTTGGCCTTTTCATCCACACATGCACATTTCCATACTAACATTCAAGAAGCTACATTGACATGAGAAGCTTATTTTACATTCTAGTATTCTCATGTCATAATCTCTCACTTATACATAATACATCAATATATTTATACATGTTCATAACTTCATAAGACATGTACATTCATAAATTTCAACATATGCCATTCTTGTAGTCTTAAAGTAACAAAATTCAAACACTTTCATGTCATCCTCTCATGTCTCATGTGCTTGGCTTCCATTCTCTTGCTTTCTTGGTCCACCTAGTATGTTAGAGCATTGGAGAGGAGGGGATGAGATTCAAAGAATTCCAATAGCTCATCTCCCATTCAATCATACATAATATATGCAAAGCAATTCTTGAAAATGCATGCCTAGATATAATGGAAGTCATGAACATTCAAGAAGTAAGCTTGGCATGTGAAGAAGTCATACAAGACATTCAAGAGCTCACCAAGTAGATGGATTGGCCTCACACTTTTTCTCATGGATTTTAGACTTACCTCACCCATTCTTTAAGAGATTCTTGGACTCAACCATATTCTTAGGAGTCCACTTTGCTTTTGAGAGACTCTTTGCTTTGTCTTAACCAATTTTAATGGTTCTTGGCCCATTCTCACTATGGTTAAGAGTTCTTGGCCTCTTCACACTCAAGCAAACTCAAACAAACATCATACATTTATTTGAAACATAATATGTCATCATGAAATCATGGCATATAAAATCATGCTAGCATACTTTTCATGACTTGAAAATACACATACACACATTCTAAGATAAGCTAAACACACATCTATACATGAAAGAAGGTGGAGAGAGCTACTTTACACACAATCACACACTTTTCCATTTGAAATTCCCTCCCTTGCTTCGGCCACACACCCATAAACTTGTGAAGATACTTTCTCTTGGCCTAGACACATTTTATGGGAGTCAATTAGGTTTATGAACTCAATTCTAAGGCCACATACTTGCTTAGACACTAGGTGGCTCTATAAACTCTATTATGGTCTATAAATGCACTTAATCAAGCAACACCCCTCAAATAAATTCTAGGCTCCATTCTTTCCTTTCAAATATGATTTTTGACTCCTTTTAAGTCTCTTGGAGTCATCACACAATTAAAACAAGGAGCCTAACTATATGTTGCTTTTTTAGATCATAATATGGAACCTAAGGCACCAATTCACTTTCCATGGGTTCTAAATTTTTTCCAAAGCCTCTACTCATATTCATTCATCATATATGACATAAAAATAGGCTTGAAAAAATTTAAAACTCTCCCTAGCTACTCCATCCATGCTTGGCTGAGACATAGCCCCTTTTTTGCCTCTTTGGAATTCTCTTTGTTTCCTTGAAGGAGGAAGCATGTGGAGAGTATCTTAGGGATCTTAGGAGCTCATTTAAACTCTTAATTAGACCTAGAAATTATCATATGAAATCAGATTTTGGATGGTGCACACAAAACCCTAGAATTTGCATCTTAAAATCTAATGATTTTTGATAATTCCCTTTGCATATTCTTAATCTCTACACCCTTTTTTTTTTCTTAAATTCACCTTTGGTTCTGCCTAAAAATTAAGTCCTCCTAGGGTTTTCTCATGTTGGGTGAAATGGAGGAGGAGGGAACCAAAGATGACAACCATAAAAAGAGAAATTACCTTATTTTCTTGCTTTTTCTCACTTGAATCTTGTGTTCTTTGAGCTCCTCTCTTCAAATCTGAATTTTCCCCTCAATTTCTCCTCTAAAATAGATCCATATACTTCATTATAATCATAGGAAATAAAGGAGAATGAAGGAGAAGAGGTTTGGAAGAGAAAGAACATGAAAAATCATGAAAATTCATACATTTCTACCTTGAATTTCTCCTCCTTTTCTTCCTCCTCTTGTGCACCTCATCCCCTAGGGTTTTCCTCTGGTTTTGTGCAAAACATGGTCGTGCATAATGAAGGGAGAAGAAGGGTGCATCATATATATGGGTAGGAGGAAGTTACACTTTTCAAAAATTTCTATTTTACCCTTCGTTCTTGGCATTTTTGTTTCTCCTTCGTTTTAACTCTTTTTTTAGAACCTTCTTTTTCATTATAAAATTTAGGTTCCCAATTTAGTAAAATGACTTTGGAATCACCCAAATCAGAGCTAAAACTTTTCCAAACTAATCCATCAAAGTTTAGGTATACTGACGTTGGAAAACGTCCACCTGAAGGGTTTTAGCTGTCCCGGACCTTCTTATGGTTTTCAAGTCCTCTAAGAACCCTGGGAAACTCAAAACTTTCATTTAAAAATCCCTCTTATGTAAATTCTAAAATTTGCTCAAAATTACGAAAATGCCATTACGTTTTGTAAGCTTTTCATAAAAAATTATTTCTTCATTCTAGCTCTATTTTTCTTTTTGTCTGAGCTTGGGATTCTTATTTTTAAGAGTCTAGAATGCTTCCCAAATTTTTTAAGACCCTAACTACATCATCTTGGGGTACTTCCTTTTGTATCTAATGAATTTTATTTATTTACGGAGAAACTGTACGTTACGTTTCTCACGTTTTCTCTCGTTTTCAGAAAACCGGACATTACACTTTCTACCTTCTAAAAGCTTATATGGAATTGGTTACAACCTAAAATATTCCACAAATTTCTTTAGCTTACTACTCATAATTGTTTACCTATTAAAGAGTTGAAAAAGTGATATAGTTGGGATAACCATGTTTTGTCATGATTGTAGATGCTAAAAAAAAAACACTACATGTTCTCTATGATTGTTTGATTTCAATTAGAGTGTGTAACAACTTGTTATCCGTGAAGCACATAGTTGGTTTCCAACTTGTCTTCTTACATTTTACTTGGCCTTAAATCTTTAATATGACTCGAAGGTGAATGGTGAGCTTTAATGGCATCTTATTTTTAAGGTGGGGTGTTGGTTCATGTGGAAGTGGAGGAATGTTTGTCTTTAATTAGGTAACTTCCATCATTTTGAATTCCACTAAAATCATTGTTAACTTTGTGTATTAGGTTATTATGATGTGTTCTCATCTCCTTAGGGCCCGTTTGGTACATAGAAAGTTAGGATAGAAATGGAAATGAAAAGTAAAAAGGTGATTTTGTAAATAAGAAATACCTATAATACCCTTACTTTTAATGATTAAATAATTATTATTAGAGAATATTAAATAATAATTGAATAATGATTATAGAAGTAAAATTATAATTTTTTTCAACTTTCCTTACCCTTTTCTTTTTCCCTCCTCCCTTCCACAGATACTGAATGGGCTCTTAGTGTTGATCAGACCTTGGCTCCAATGTGTTATATACATTAGTGGTCATTGGATACAGACTAGGATAAGATTAATTGTGATGGTGCTAGTAAGGGGAACCTCGTGATTAGTAGGATGTGGTGGTACTGTAAGGGATTCACATGTGTGTGGACTTGGGGGGTTTTCTAGGAATGTTGGTTGATGCTCTTTCTTGTAAGTAGAAGCTTGGGGGTGCTTTTCACTAGCCTTGAGCTACCTTAAAGTATAGGTTGTTGTAAGATTCACCTGGAGTTAGACTCTAGCTACCTTCTTACGTGCATAAATGATGTTAAAAGACATTCCACTTCTCAGAGTTCCTTAATCAAGCACATTTATGGTTTGATGAACATGACTTGGGTCATCAAGATAAATCACGTTTTTCGTGAAGTTAATAGATGCGTTGATCTTCTTGTTGGTTATAGTTTTGATCTTCAATTAGGACTTTATGTTTAGTATAACATTCCCTTTTTTTCTTCCTAAGATGTATTTTGTTGACTTGGTAGAGACCTTATTCCCCCAAGTGTAAGGTAGTTCTTTGTTATTGGTTTTTTGTTTTGGGCATTTTACCCGCCAAATTTATCCCAAAAAATGTATGTTAAAAAAATTGAACATGATGTGATAGAAATTGAGTCACTCATGATAGGCTGACCCATGATTCAATCCAATAACCCAATTTATTGAAATTAATTAATTAATTAATAATGGTGTTTTGTTAATTAACTAAGATGAATTTTTGAATTAAGTAGTTAGTTTTTATAAAGGATTGGTTATTGAGTACAAAAACACAATCGTAAAAATTAGAATACAATCACTCTATTATATGTAACAGCCAAGAAAAGAAAAGAAAAGAAAGGAAATGGGAGAAGAAAAGGAAAAGAGAAAGCTGGAAAATTTTCGAAGAGCTGAGAATTTTCTAAGTCTTCTCGCCATAGCGAGAAATGGCCTCGCCATAGCAAGAATGCCCCCTCGTCGTAGCGAATATGCTCCTAGCTATAGCGAGTGCGGCATTCCATACAGAAACCAGGGAGTTGTTCGCTGTAGCGACGCCATAGCGAAGGCAGAGGTCTAGAACAGACACGAGCTCGCCGTAGCGAGGGTGATGACTCGCTATAGCGAGAGCGGTCCAGAAAAGCGAGAAAAAGAGAATTTGACTTTTTAAAAGCTTCCAAATCTCTTCTTTCTTCTTCTAACTGACTCAAGCTCGTCTTAGGAGAGAGAAAAGGGCGGAGGAGAGAGAGAGAAGCTAAAGAGAAGAAGAAAGGACAAGAAAGGTAAGGATTCTCATGGCTTCCTCTTAGTATGTTGCCCTTCTCCCCTTTCCCCCTCTTTCCTATGGTTTAGATAGTAAAAATGGTTAGGTCTTGAGGTTGGTTCAGAAGAGAGAGAGTGGGAAATCACTCTTGAGAGAGGTTAGAAGTATATAGTCTTCTCTTTCTTGCTTTTCCCCTTTCTTAAGAGCTTAAGAGTTGAGAAAAGAGAGGATAGCTAATGGACTCTAGTGAGAGAAAAAGACCTAGATTGAGAAGCTCAGTAGAGCTGATTTGAAGAGATCCCTAGCTTGAGAATCAAGTATTAATGCATTAATTCCATGCTTTTGTGTGGTTAGGCTCAAGAGAAGCTCTCCCATCTAGAAGTGGTAGTGAAATCCACAAGGGAGGAGACAATTGAAAGAGCAAGTAGTGAATAGCTAACAAGGTAGTTCTCTCCACTTTCCCTCATACATAATTGTGTGTTTACATTGTCTTGCTTGTGTGTATGAATGATATGAGCTATGAGAAGTGTGTTAGCATGATGATATTTTATGAATTAAAATGATGATTTGTGTGATTGTTTTGGTTTGCTTGAGGAATGGAAAAGCCAATAACCCTATAGCCAAGGTGAGGATGAGCCAAGCCCCCAAGTTGGTTGAGACAAGAGAAAAAAGTCTCCCAAAAGTGAGGTTGACTCCCAAAGAGTAAGGGTTGAGTCTAAGGACCTCTAAAGAATGGGTAAGGCAAATCCAAAAGCCACAAGGGAGTGGGTGAGGCTAATCCATGCACTTAGCAAGTTTCTAAATGTTATGTGTGGCCTACTCACATGTTGAGAATGTTTTCCTTTATGCATGGCCAATTCATATGTTTTAAATGTTTTTATCATGGTTTTATATGCTAACATGTCATACATGCATAATGAGACTTGTTGCATGCGATATATATATGATTGAATGAGAGTTAAACTACTGAGATTCTCCGAATCTCACCCTCCCTCTCCACCATCCAAATATGCCAGGTGGACCAAGTGAGGCTAGAGATGGAAACCACCACCAAGCATGAGGCTAGAGAAGCTAAGGGAGAATTGTAAAAAGGAACTTTTTGTAATGTGTTGTATATAAGAGTTGTAAATGTAAATTGATAATGTTTATGATGTAGTCCCTAAGAGTATTTGTAAGATAATGTATGTATGAATGATGAATGTATGAGAATGAAGTCTATGATAAATGAAGAGGCATGTTTTAACGGGAAATGCTCAATCTTAGCATAGGCTATATGGGTGCATAAGTGGGCATGGGGTAGTGAGTTTCTCCAATATAAGTTACTAGACACTTGAGACATGATTGATGGCCCCTAGAGATGCTTTCTCATGTGCTCAAGGAGTCATAGAAGTAGAAAAACCAAGATTGGACCCTATGAACCCCACTTTTGGCCAAGAAAAGGCCTTCTTGCACATGATGTCATAGACTAGCCATATGACCTCTTCTTGTTCTGAAATTTGACATGTAACTAGATGATGTTTAGAGCTTTCTGGGAAGCTAAAGTTCATATCATTTAGAGGTCTATAGCATTTTCTATGATTTTTCAAAGTTGACATCAGGAAATCGGATTTCAGAGAACACTGTTCATTTGGTCAGTTTGAGAAACGTGTCATCCGAGGGGCAAACGTAGTCCAATGACTACGAGATTTTATACACAGAAACTAGATGGTCACAGACTTGTAGGAACTGGAAGCACCTCATTTAGAGGTCTAGAGAGGAAGTTATGCAATTTCGAAGTTCCTGCCCAGAATCAGACACCCAACCAGACCCGAGGTACTGTTTCATCGATTTTTGGGAATTTGGCTTAGTGAACTGATCTGGAGATATTTTTCCTATTTAGCTAACATCCACATCTTTCCATAGAGATATGAGTTTCAAGAATTGTATTTTTTTGGAATTAGTTAGACATTTTCAAAGTCCATATCAGTAGACTGTGATAGCAAAGGAGCCCCCTCTGACTAGTGAACGATTTTGATGTTAAACGTATGATATGTGAGATATTGAGACTTCTACTTATTTTTATCATGAAGTAGACGTCTCAAGATTTCTAGAATGACCTAGATCATGTAGTTACGATTTTTCTACAATTAGTTATGGATTTTCAAACTTAGCCCAGAAATGAAGCAAAATCTGCCAAGAACGGAAATGCATGTCTCCAATCCCTTTTTGCTTTCCATGAGTTCAAAGCATATAGTTGGGATTGAAATAAGTCTCAATAGTGCAATTGAGCATGAGTATGCCTAGAGAGAGAGCTCATTCGATCCACGTTACTTTAAACTGGATCCCTACCCATACAATATGCCTTAGAAAAAGAGCACCAAGGTAGAGAAATCATCTCCCTTGTAAGCTTAGCATGAGTATATGAATATGTGGGCACGATGGGTATGAGCTAGAGGTTAAGGTGTTACATTATACATTTTCCTTAAAGCATAAAAGAGAAAAGAAAACATAAAACAACTTCTCTAAGAATACTTTCTTTTTAGACAATGGTATATTTGCTATGAAAAATGGCTAGAGTTTGTCTCATAATTCTAGTCCAAATCATATGGGAAAAAGATTTCAGAAGATTATTATGTTGTAAAGGTAAGCATCTAGAATCCTTTCTTTGGTATCAAAGGCACGTTAGTTCAAATTTTTTATTCTCCATGTTGTATGTATGATTTTTGAGCTTAACTTCATGGAATTCAATAAAGAAAACCATGAATTGCATATGTGTTTATAATTGGACCTCAAACACCTATTAATGGTAACTTCTAATAGAGACCATCTTAAGCCATTAATTTTATATTATATGAGCCCTATATGATGAAAAATATGTGGTAGAAATTTAAGAGAAATCAACTAACCATTAGAGAGATATAACAAAATTTAGGTTTAAATAAAATATCGTGAAACAATCTAATTTTAAAGGTTGGCATTCTCACCATAGGCCACCAAATGGTGCGAATTATACACAATTAGAAAGTTTATTGAACAAGCTTTCCAATGCCACCAATTTCATTCAAATTGGATGGAAAATATGTGAGATATGACCACTTAAAAAATGGCTATTCAAACACAAAATTTTGAATCCTTTTCTAAAAATTTCTAGGTCGAAGTTGAAGATGAAGTGAGAGTTTCACTTTTAAGGTGGCATGTATGGCTGACCCCTACCTTTATTTGGCCATGTGAACCCACCACTAAAAAGAGCAAAGAGAAAGGCATCAATCGATGAAGTTACCATGTCAAAAAATCCTTGGATGGTGATGTGTTAACTTTCATTTTCTTTTTTTTCATAATTTTTTGGAGGTAAAACATCTCAGGGTGCATGAAGGCATGTGTGAAGATTTTTTAGGTGATTATTATTTCAATAAATCCTTAAAATCATGATCTACACATTGGTATATGATATGACCCTATTTAGACAAATTTTAGTAGTGTTTAAACACACATTGGAATATTGAAAACCCTTTTGACATTGGAATGTGTGCTTAACTTGTCTTTGAATGTGTGTATGTGTGTTTTAAGTCATGAGAAGTGTTCTAGCATATGCATATGTATTATGATACCATAATGTTGTAATATGTTTTCAAATAATACCTAGTATGTTTGCTTGGGTTTACTTGAATGTGGTGAAGCCAAGAACCCTTAGCCATTGTGAGAATGAGCCAAGAACCCTTAAAATTTGGTTGAGACAAAGTAAAAAATCTCTCAAGAGTAAGGTTGAATCAAAACCTCTTAAAGAAAATGGGTGAGGTAAGTCTAAAATCCATAATAGAATGGATGAGGCTAATCTACTTACTTGGCAAGCCTATGTATGCTTTGTATGACTTGTTCAAGTGCCAAGAATGCTTCTTGAATGATCATGTACTTTATAATACTCATGCATACATTTTTAAGACTTGTTTTGCATTCTTTATATGTGATTGAAAGGGAAATGAGCTATTGAAATTCTTTGAATCTCATTCCCTCCTCTCCAATGTTTTAATATGCTAAGTGGACCACATGAGCAAGGTAATGAAAGCCACTAAGTTGGAAGATGAGGATATGACACCAAAGTGCTTAGATATTATTTTTTTATAGCCATATAAGTGGCAAATGTTGTAATCAATTGTTGTATATGTCCTATGACCTTATGAACATATGTAATTATACAAATGTATTATGTACAAATGAGATTTAATGTTATGTGTATGATATAGTGCTTTGGACATTGAGGAGGAAGATTAGATTTGTATATTCTTGTGTATGGCTTGGGGTGAGAGAGTGAGTTTTCATTTTCTAGGTTTATGCACCTTTGAGAGAAGTTTAGAATGTCATTTTGGTGCATTCCCACTTGTTCAAGTGGTCATGGTTGCTTTAGAACTCAAATTGGACCATTTAGACCCTTTGTAAGACTTAAAACTGACCATTTTACAACTTAATGTCAAGATCTGACCAAATAAACGAATTTGCCCATGAAATTTGGCACACATATAGATCTTATCCAGAGCCTTTTGGAAAGCTAAAGACCAGATTATTTGGAACTCTGTGAAATTTATTATGATTTCTCAAAATTGGCATTTTTCTGCTGAACTGATGCAGACACTGTTAATAAGGTCAGAAACTTAGGTTATATCATTCGAGAGCCAAATGATATCCAATACTCATAAAATTTTACAGGCATAAACTAGATATAATAAAATTTCCATTTTCATTAAGATTACCCCAATTGGACCTCCAAGCAAAGAGATCTGAATTTTTGAAAATGGAGGATAGTACTAGTAATAATAATAGACCTCTAGTACTGTTCTATCAATTTTCAGTTGCTAGCAACCCCTGTTGAAGTCTGAATATATTTTTACATAAAGTAGACAGCTTTCCAGGATGGTAAATAATGCATGATTTTGATTTTTTTAGAATTAGTTATAATTTTTTAAAATTTATGACAGTAACCTAGAATTTCTAGCTAAGGTTGCACCTAGTGTTTTCATGTATTCCACACACTTGTACGAGTTCTAGGCCACTTCTTGTGAGATGAATGAGTTCATATGGTCCATGGGACACCAAATGAAAATTTTATCTGCTACACAATGTGATTTATTTGTATTTTTCTATGGCTTTTTCTTGAGAAATCCTTATGCTTCATGGAAATAAGCTTACATATGATCTAAAATGAGTTTTAGAATTATGGTATTACATTTATTGGTATCAAAGCAAAGGTTCAAGCTCTTGATGTGGGCTGTGACTTATGTTTATGAGTTGCCTTAATGTATATGAGTTAATTGTGGATGAATTGAGTGTGTGATGGTTGTGAAAGTGTGCCCTTAGATGCTAAAATTTGTTATAATGTTTCAGAGCCATGGTGAACACTAAGAGAGGTCGGCCCTCTAAAGAGGCTCATGTAGATAATAGATCTGAGCTTAGTGATCAAGTAGCTTAAGCCTTACAGGCTATTAAGGCTCGCCTGGATCAGTAGCAGGCTGTGATTACACAGTAATAGGAACAGCTTGCTGAGAGAGATAGTCAAGGCCCTACACCTCCTCCTCCACAGCCACCACAACACTCAGATTGTCCCAAGCATTTAGGGGCGATTGACCTAGATCCGTAGCCACATATCCAGATAGTTGCTCCTACTCCACCAGCCCAAATGCTTCCAGCACAGGAATAGTCCTCTACTAGACAAATAATCACTTAGTTCAAAAAATTAAGGCCTCTCACCTTTAATGGTGAGATAAATATAGAGAAAGCTGAGGCTTAGATTATGCAGTTAAAGAAAATCTTCCAGGTGATGAAGTGTACGTATGAGCAGAAAGCCACTATGGCTATTTTCCAATTAGATAGAGAAGCAGATTATTGGTAGAGGGGCACTGAGCCTATCTTGAAGGCGAGGAACCTTCTGATTACATGGGAGGCATTCTTCTAGGCTTTTTATGAAAGATATTTCCCCAACTCAGTTAAAGATGAAAAGGAGTCAGAGTTCGTACTCCTGAGACAGACAGAAGGAATGTCTATGGACCAATACGTGGCCAAGTTTGTGGAGCTCTCCAGATATTCTTCATATTTATAGAGGCATGATAATGAGCACTGAAAAGCGACAAGCTAGAGAAAAGTTTGCTTCTAAAGACTATAGATAGGGTAGTTCCATAGAGAATTAGAAACTTTAATACCCTAGTTGAGATATACAGAGTGACTGAAGCAAACCTCAAAACTACGCAGCCTACCTCCAGTGCCAGACCACCCCTCCCTGAGCCCAAGAGACCTAAAAAGGAATCACAGGCTACAGTTACTAGTAGGAGAGGTGGTAGGAGCTAGTGGAATAGATGAGGCAAGAGAAAGAGAACTCAATCCAGCAAAGGCAATTCTATGCCTACAGTATGTCCCCAGTGTGGCAAGAACCATGGAACCAAACTATGTTACGCGAGGCAAAACGTGTGTTATAGATGTGGTAGGCTAGGACACATGGCTAGGGACTGCACACAGGCTCTTCAGTAGTTCATACAGTAAAGGGAGATGGCTCTTGCTTCCAAACCTCAAACCCATAGTAGAGTCTTTGCCCTATCATAGTAGGAGGCTAGCCGATCCCCAAGTCTAATTCAATGTACTATTAGAATAAATGATTTTTTATGACTGCATTATTTGATTCAGGTGCTAGTCATTCTTTTATATCATATGACTGTGTTAGAAGGATAGGTTTGAGTATGCATACATTACCATATGATTTACATGTATCTACCCTCATAAGAAAAATAGCCATCTCCTCCCATGCTTGTTTGAATTGTGTAGTTCAGTTTAATCATTACCTTACCACCCTTGATTTGATTTGTATGCCCTTTGTTGACATTGATTTGATCATTGATATAAACTAAATGTCTAAAAATAATGCCACACTAAATTGTAGCCACAGATGTATTACTTTACCTAAGTATGGCATTATGCCTAGTATAAAGACTGAGTTATCCATCATGACCACCTCCTAGGCTGAGAGTTCTCTAGGGCATAGTTATCAAGAATATCTAATTTTCTTTTTAGTCCAAGCTAAGGTAGAAGAGGGTATAGAGGAAATCCTAGTAGTAAGAGAGTTCTCAGAGGTATTTCTTAGAGAGATTAACAGACTACCCCCAAAGAGAAAGGTCAAATTTCCTATAAACATTATACTTGGGGTAGGTCCAGTGTCTAAGGCCCCGTATGAGATGGTTCCCACCGAGTTAGTTGAGCTTAAAAAGCAGATAGAAGAGCTCTTAGAGAAGGGTTTTATTAGATCTAATGTCTCATTGTAGGGAGCTCCAATCTTATTCATAAAGAAGAAAGACGAGAGCCTTAGACTATATATAAATTACAGGGAGCTCAATAAGATAATTATTAAGAATAAGTACCCTCTTCCTTGTATAGATGACCTCCTAGATTAGTTAGTAGGAGTGACAGCATTTAATAAGATAGACCTCAGGCCGGGATATCACTAGCTTAGAATTAAGGCTAAGGATATTCCTAAGACAGCATTTAGAACTAGATACGGGCATTATGAGTTTTTAGTTATGCTCTTCGGGTTAACAAATGCACGTGTAGTGTTCATGGATTACATGAACAAAGAGTTCAAGCCACACTTAGATAGATTTGTAGTTGTCTTTATAGATGATATTCTCATCTATTCCAAAAGTAGAAAAGAACATGAACAACACCTGAGATTAGCCTTGGAAACCCTGAGGGAGAAATAGTTGTATGCTAAACTTAGTAAATGTGAGTTCTGACTCACTGAAGTCTAATTCCTAGGACATGTGATCTCCCAGGTAAGGGTCGCAATAAATCCCCATAAGGTAGAGGCAGTATTACAGTGGGAGAGACCTAGGACAATAACAGAGATCAAAAGCTTTTTAGGTTTAGTAGGCTATTATAAGAGGTTTATTCAGGACTTTTTTCAGATAGCAATGCCACTGATCGGGCTCACTACAAAGAATGTGTCGTTTGTGTAGGATGAGAAGTGTGAAAAGAGTTTTCAGGAGTTGAAACGTAAGTTAACCACAGCCCAAGCTTTAGTACTTCTTAACACCAGAGAGACTTCTGTAGCCTATAGTAATGCCTCTAAGAAAGGGTTAGGATGTGTACTCATGTAGAAAGGCTAAGTGGTAGAAAGGGTTAGGATGTGTGCTCATACAGAAAGGCCGAGTGGTAGCTTATGCTTCTAGACAGTTAAAACCTCACGAGGAAAATTACCCCATATACGACCTAGAGCTAGCTACAATGGTGTTTGCTTTGAAAATATGAAGACACTACGTATATAGGGTAGCCATAGAAATTTACAATGACCATAAAAGTCTTAAATATTTATTTGAATAGAAAGAATTAAATATGAGACAGTAGAGATTGTTAGAATTTTTGAAAGATTATGATTTCACATTGAAATACCATCCCGGCAAGGCTAATATGGTAGCCAATGTCCTGAGTAGGAAATCCATACATATGGCCTGTGTAACACCATGATTTTATGACTCATCTCATATCATATGTAGGCTTATTTCCATGAAGCACATGAATTTCTCAAGAAAAAGTCATGGAAAAATACAATTAAATTGCATTACGTCACAAATAAATTTTTCATTCAGTGTTTCGTGGGCCAAATGGACTTATTCATTTCATTTTCACATTTAAATATACAAATACAAATCATAACAAACTCAAGAAATAGACTAGAACTCGTGCAAATAGATGGTATACTCAAAAACATAGTGTGCAACCTCAAGTAGGATTTCCAAATTTTGTGCTTGAATTTTGAAAAATCATAACTAATTCTAGAAAAATCAAAATTAGGAAAACTATACTATTCTAGAAAGATACAGATGTTTAATTTATGATAACAATAATCCAAACCACAACAGAGGCTGCTAGCCACCGAAAATTGATGGAACAATACCAGAGGTCGACTATCATTACTAGTACTATCCTCCAACTTCAAAAATTCATATCTCTCTACTCAAAGGTCCAATTGGAGTAATCTTATAGGATATGGAAAGCTTATCATGTCTAGTTTATGACTATAAAATTTCATGAGCATTGGACATTATTTGGCTAATGAATGACATAACCCAAGTTTCTGACCATATGAACAGTGTCTGTATCAGTTCAACAAAAAAATGCCAACTTTGGAAATTCATAATTAATTCCAGAGTTCCAAATAATCTAAGTCTTTGGCTTTCCAAAAAACTATGGATAAGATCTATATGTGTGCCAAATTTCATGGGTAAATTCATTGATTTTCTCATATTTTGACATTGGGTTGTGAAATGATCATTTTTAAGTCTTACAAAAGGTTCAAATGGTCCATTTTGAGCTCTAAGGCAACCATGACCACTTGAGCACATGGAAATGCACCAAAATGACATTATAAACTTGTCTCAAAGGTGCACAAACCCAGATTTCTTAAACTCACTTATCCACCCCATGATATATACAAGAATGTATATGTCTAATCTTGCCATTCCATATTCAAATCATGCTATATCATGCATATGGTATTAATTTTCGTTCATACATCATATATATATGAATATTTACACATGTTCAAATGATTACATAAAAATTCCATCATAGGATTATATCTTATGCCATTGGTATGGCTACGAAAGAGACAAAACTAGGCACTTTGGTGTCAAACTCTCATCTTCCAACTTGATGGCTTCTATTACCTTACTCAGTTAATCCACCTAGCATGTTAGGACATTGGAGAGGAGGGAATGAGATTCAAAGAATCCCAATAGCTTATCTCCCTTTCAATCACATATAAAGAATATAATACTAGTCTTAAAAATATATGCATGAGTATAATAATATGAATGATCATTCAAGAAGCATTCTTAGCATTTGAATAAGTCATACAAAGCATATATAGGCTTGCTAAGTAAGTGGACTAGCCTCGCCTATTCTCTTATGGATTTTGGACTTGCCTCACCCGTTTTTTCTAGGAAGTTTTGACTCAACCTCACTCTTGGGAGACTTTTTACTTTGTCTCAACCAATTTTAAGGGTTCTTGGCTCATCCTTACAATGGCTAAAGGGTTCTTGGCTTCTCCACATTCAAGCAAACCAAGGCAAGCATATAAAATATCATTTGAATGCATAAAACATCATCATGGTGCCATGGCATGTGAAATCATGCTAGAACACTTTTCATGGTTTAAAACACACATATACACATTCAAAGACAAGGTAAGCACACATTCATGCATGAGAGAAAGTGGAGAGAGCTATTTTTGCCACACAACCACACTTTTTCTCTTGGAATTATGCTCCCTCTCTCAGCCACACACTCACAATGATGTGAGGCTTGTTTCTCTTGGCCTAGACACATCATATAGAAGCTAATTACACTCTTGAATCAAATTGTAAAACTATACATTCACTAGAAAAGCTAGGTAACTCATATGACTCTTTTATGATTCCATAATGCACTTAATGAAGCAACCTTAAGAAAACATCATCTTGGCTCCATTCTCTCTATTCATTTATGATTCTTGACTCCATTTAAACCTCTTGGAGTCATCACACAATCAAATCAAGGAGTCTAGCTGGGTGTTGCTTCTTTAAACTATAATATGGAACCTATGATACCATCTTACTATCCATGGCTTCTAAAATTTTTTCAAGGCTTCCTCTCATCCTCTTCCATCATATATAACTCAAAAATAAGTTTGAAACAAATTAAAACTACCTCTTAGTACTCTTTCTAGCCTAGGCCAAAACCATGATCGATATGAGTGCCAAGTGGGTTTGCTTCATTTTCTTGATGGAAGATGCATATGAGAAGCCAGAGCTCATCCAAACACTCATTTAGGCCTAGGAACAATTGCATTAAATCATATTTTTGGTAGAGCACTTGAAATCTTAACTTTGCTATCGTGAAAACTAATGGTTCTTTGTTAATTTTCTTTGCATATTCTCATTCTCCACACCCAATTTCTTAGGATTCACGCTTGGTTCTGCCTAAAATCCATGCCTTCTTAGACCTTCATATGTTGGAAAAACCAGGGAAGAAAGGGGAGAAGAAGTAGTTACCATGGGATAGAGATTTTACCTCCTCTCTTCAAATTCAAATTTTCCCTTCTGTTCTTCTCTCAAAATAGATCCAAAAACTTCAATAAAACTATAGGAAAGAAGGAGAAATGGAGAAGAAGAGGTTTGCTAAAGAAAAAGCATGAAAAAGCCAAAAAAGTCCATACCTCTTCCTTGTTTATCTCCTTCCTTTCTCCTCTTTCTTGTGCACCTCACCCTTAGGGTTTTTTCTCTGATTTAGGGTAAAAACAAATGTGGATAAATGAAGAAGGAGATGGGGCACCTCATCTATATAGATAGGTTTAAGAAAGACTTTTCAAAAAATTTAATTTTGCCCCTTCATCTTGGTATTTTCATTTTTAGTTCATTTTAACTCCTTTTTGAGAACTGTCTTCTCATCATGAAATTTAGGTCTTTAATTTAATAAAATGTATTTGGAATCACTCAAATTGGGGCTAAAACCTTTCTGAACGAATCCGTCAAAGTTTAAGTCCACCGACATTGAAAAACATCCACCGAAAGGGTTTTAACTGTCTTGGGGCTTCCCATAGTTTTTAGAACCTTTGAGAACTTCGAATAACTCAAAATTTTCATTTAAAAGGCCCTCCTATGAAAATTTTAAAATTTTCTCAAAATTACAAAAAATGTCATTATGTTTCGTCAACCTTTCATTGAAATTCATTTCTTCACTTTAGCTCTATTTTTCTTTTCGTCTAAGCCTGGGATTCTCATTTTTTAGGAGTCTAGAATGCTACTTAAATTTTTTGGAACCTTAACTAATTTATTTCGGGGGACTTCCTTTTGTATTCGATGAATTTCGTACGTTTTACAGAAAAATTGTATGTTACATTTCTCACATTTTCTCTCGTTTTCAAAGGACCAAATATTATAGCTTGTATGATGATCCAAGAGCAAGAATTGATTGAGAGACTCAGATATATGAGTCTCACATGTAAAGTGCATTCAAGAAAGTTATTAATGAGTGTAACCCAAATAGAAAATGACCTGAGGGACCAGATAAGAGAGGCTCAATAGACAGATGACCTTGTAAATAAGATTAGATCCCAGATAGCCCAAGGTAGCATTTAGGAGTTCAATCTGTCTGAGAATGATATAGTGAGATACAGGGATAGCCGTATGTGCTTAGAAATATAGAAATCAAAGAGAAAATATTAGATGAGGCACATAAAAGCAAGTACACCATTCATCCAGGCAGTAATAAAATGTACCAGGATTTTAAAAAAATGTTCTAGTGGCCTGGAATGAAAATAGACATAGCAGAATATGTCTCCCGATGTTTAGTATGTCAAAGAGTTAAAATAGAGCACCAGAAACTAGTTGGGTTACTACAGCCCCTAGATATTCCGAAGTGAAAATGGGATAGTATAACAATGAATTTTGTCATGGGTTTACCTAAGACATCATTGAGGCATGATGCAATATGGGTATTAGTGAATAGATTAACAAAGGTAGCACACTTTTTGGTCATGAAAGCCACTTATACCCTGGATAGATTAGCCCAGCTGTATATCCAGGATATAGTTAGATTACATGGTGTTCCTAGGATGATAGTGTCAAATAAAGATCCCATATTCACTTTGAATTTCTGGAAATCATTACACAGCCTATCACCCACAAACAGATTGACAAATAAAGAGAACCATCTAAACCTTAAAGGACATGTTGAGGGCATGTGTCTGAGAGATGAAAAGAAACTGGGATACATACTTGCCTCTAACGAAGTTTGCCTATAATAACAGTTATCATGTAAGCATACAGATGGCATCGTATAAGACATTGTATGAAAAGAAGTATAGGTCTCTGATGTGTTGGATTAAGTTAGGAGAGCAGAGCTTAATAGGCCCAGAACTAATGGATCAGACTTCCAGACAAATTAAGACCATAAGAAAGAAACTACTAATAGCCCAGAGTAGATAGAAAAGTTACACAGATAGATATAGACAGCTATTAGAGTTTGAGGTTATAGACCATGTCTTCATTAGAGTGTTTCCAGTCACAGGAATAGGTCGGTCCATAAAGAGTAAAAAGCTCAATCCAAAGTACATAGGTCCATTCCAAATTTTTGATAAAGTAGGACTTATGGTTTATAGACTTACCCTTCCCCCAAATTTAAGCTAAGTACACAATGTATTCCATGTCTCACAGCTTAAAAAGTACCAACCCGACCCCTCACATGCCATAGAGTATGAAAATGTGCAATTACAAGATGATCTATCATATATAGTATCACCAGATCAGATCGTGGATGTTAGATTCAAGTAATTACGAAATAAGACGATACCGCTAATGAAAGTGGTTTAGAAAGGGTTATCTCCCGAAGAAGCTACCTGGGAGTTAGAAGAAGAGATGAGAAAGAAGCATCCAGAACTCTTCCCATGAGGTATGTTATCTAAATTTCAGGGATGAAATTTATTTAAAAGGGGAGAGAATTGTAATGTCTGATTTCGTTCAACGATGGAAACAGATGCGTTTTTAAAGTAAGTCTTACTAAATAAATTAGTTAAAGTCTCAAAAAATTTAAGTAGCATTCTAGACTCTTAAAAATGAGAATCCCAAGCTCAGAAGGAAAAAAAATAAAGCTAGAATAAAGAAACAAATTTCAATAAAAGGGTGACGAAATGTAATTGCATTTTTGTAATTTTGAGCAAATTTTGAAATTTTCATAGGAAGGCTTTTTAAATAAAAGTTTTAAGTTCTCCAAGGTTCTCAAAAGCCCTGAAAATCATGAGAAGCCCCAGGATAGTTAAAACCCCTCTAGTGGTCGATTTATCCAAATTTTGATAGATTTGTTCGGGAAAGTTTTAGTTCTGATTTGAGTGATTCTAAAGGCATTTTATTAGATTGGAAACCTAAATTTCATAATGAAAAAGATAGTTCTAAAAAAGGAGCTAAAATGAATAAGAAATGAAAATGCTAAGACGAATGGGCAAAATTAAAATTTTTGAAAAGTGTTTCTTAAACCTACTTATATATAGGTCACGCCCTACCTTCTCACTCATTTAGCCACATTTGTTTTTGCCCTAAACTAGAGGAGAGATCTAGGGTTTAAGGCACACCAAGTGGAGGAGAAAGGAAGGAGAAAAACAAGGTAAAAGGTATGGTTTTTCTTGATTTTTTATGCTTTCTCCTTAGCAAATTTCTTCTCCTCCACCTTCCCTTCTTTCCCATCATTTTATTGAAGTTCTTGGATCTATTTTGAAGGCAGAACAGAGGTGGAAAATTCGGATTTGTAGAGAGGAGGCCAAGCAAAGTGAGAAACAAGTAAGAAACTAAGAAAAAACAAGGTAAATCTTCATTCCATGGTAGCTATCTCTTGCTTCCTCCTTCTCCATGGTTCGTCCAACATAGGGAAGTCCAAGAGGGCTTAGATTTTGGGTGGAACCAAGGATGAATCTTAAGAATTTAAGGAAGGAGAATAAGAATATGCAAGGAGAACAATAAACTAGCCATTAGAATTCAAGATAGAAAACCTAGGGTTTCAAGTGTCCCTTGTAAAATCTGATTTGATACAATAATTTCTAGAGCTAAATGAGTATTTAAATGAGCTCCTAAGATCTTTAGAAGGCTCCCCATATGCATCTTCCATCAAGAAAATAAAACAAGCTCCATGGATGCCAAGAAGATGCATAGGCTCGGCCAAGAGGGTTCCATATACCTAGGAATAGTTTTAAATTTTTTCAAGCCTGTTTTGAGTCATATATGATGAATGAAGATGAGGGAAAACTTTGGAAAAAAAATTTAGGAGGCCTAGAGAATGAATTGGTGTCATAGGTTCCATAATATGACCTAAAGAAGCAACACCAAGTTAGGCTCCTTGTTTTAATTGTATGATGACTCCAAGAGGTTTAAAAGGGGTCAAAAATCATAAATAAAAGGAAATAATGGAGCCTAGAACTCAATTGATGGATGTTTCTTCATTAAGTGCATTTAGAAACCATAAATGAACCATAAGACTAAGTTAGAGTTCCAAGTAGATGTATGGCCTTAGAAATGATTCCAAGAACTTAATTGGCTTCCATATATTGTGTTTAGGCCAAGAGAAACAAATCCCACACCTTTGTGTGTGTGAGGCCAAGGAAGGGAACATAATTCCAAGAGAAAAAGTGTGCTTATATAGCAAAGGTAGCTCACTTCTCTTTCTCTCATGCATGAATGTGTGCTTAACTTGTCTTTGAATGTGTGTATGTGTGTTTTAAGCCATTCAAAGTGTTCTAGCATGTGCATGTGTATTATGATACCATGATGTTGTAATATGTTTTCAAATGATGCCTAGTATATTTGCTTGGGTTTGCTTAGGTGTGGTGAAGCCAAAAACCCTTAGCCATAGTAAGAATGAGTCAAGAACCTTTATAAATTAGTTGAGACAACGTAAAGAGTCTCCTAAGAGTGAGGTTGAATTAAAACCTCTTAGAGAAAATGGGTGAAGTAAGTCTAAAATCTATAAGAGAATGGGTGACGCTAATCCACTTACTTGGCAAGCCTATGTATGCTTTGTATGACTTGTCCAAGTGCCAAGAATGCTTCTTGAATGATTATATACTTTATGATACTTATGGATGCATTTTTAAGACTTGTTTTGCATTCTTTATATATGATTGAAAGGAAAATGAGCTATTGGGATTCTTTATATCTAATTCCCTCCTCTCCGATGTTTTAATATGCTAGGTGGACCACATGAGTAAGGTAATGGAAGCTACCAAGTTAGAAAATGAAAGTATAACACCAAAGTGCTTAGATTTTAATTCTTTATAGCCATATGAGTGGCAAATGTTTAAGCTATTGTTGTATATGTCTCATGACCTTATGAACATATGTAATTATGCAAATGTATTATGTACAAATGAGATTTAATATTATATGTATGATATAGTGCATTTTGGACATTAAGGAGGAGGACTAGATTTGTATATTCTTGTGTATGGCTTAGGGTAAGAGAGTGAGTTTTCAATTTCTTGGTTTATGCACCTTTGAGACAAGTTTAAAATATTATTTTGGTGCATTCCCACATTTCAAATGGTCATTGTTGCATTAGAACTCAAATTGGACCATTTAGACTCTTTGTAAGACTTAAAAGTGATCATTTCACAACCCAATATCAAGATCTGACTAAATAAACGAATTTGCCCATGAAATTTGGCATACATATAGACCTTATCTAGAGATTTTTGGGAAGCTAAAGATCAGATTATTTAGAGCTCTGTGGAATTTATTATGATTTCTCAAAGTTGGCATTTTTCTATTGAACTGATGCAGACACTGTTCATATAGTCAGAAACTTGGGCTATGTCATTCGATAGCTAAATGATGTTCAATGCTCATGAAATTTTACAAGCATAAACTAGACATAATAATATTTTCATGGCCACCAAGATCACCCCAATTGGACCCCTGAGCAAAGAGATATAAATTTTTGAAGATGAAGGACAATACCAGTAATGATAGTCGACCTCTGGTACTAGTCCATCAATTTCTGGTCGCTATCTACCCCTGTTGAGTTTTGGATATATTTTTAGCATAAATTAGACATATTTATATTTCTAGAATAGTAAAGAATGTATGATTTTTATTTTTTTAGAATTAGTTATGATTTTTCAAATTTTATGACAGTAACCTAGAATTTCTGGTCGAGGTTGCACCTAGTGTTTTCATGTATTCTACCCACTTGTATGAGTTCTAGGACACTTCTTGAGGTTGTTTTGGGTTGAAATTATGTAATTAAATATGAGAATAATTCATATGGTCTATAAGACATTGAATAAAAATTTTATCTACTACGCAACGCAATTTATTTGTATTTTTCTATGGCTTTTCCTTGAGAAATCCTTATGCTTCATGGAAATAAGCCTACATATGATGTGAGATGAGTCTTAGAATTATGGTGTTACATAGACCATGTAGCTAGAGATTGAAGGTCATTTGTAGAATATCGTTGGCTATTTTTAAGAAGTAGATGACTTTATTTAGGAAATAATTCAAGATTTAAATCTAAAAGAATCATAACATGCAAATTATCTTGCATAGAGGACAAACTCTTATCCTACATAATATTTTATGTACTTTAAAGTTTGAACAAAACTTAACCTTCATTATTTCTCTTCCTAAATTAAGAATTAGTGCTAATTTTTCATGACTCATGCATTGACATCTAAAATGGGACAACGTATACGATTTTGGCTTTATTATGTTAGGTATAATTATGAACATGATTGCTTTACCTAATACTCAACTTCCAATTTAGCTTTGGATAAGAATGTTTGACTTGTTATGTGAGGTCTGATAGGCAAAAAGAGAAAGTACACTAGCAAAGTAAGAGATGTTAAGATCCATTTCTAGTTTAAAAATTTACTATAAGAATATTAACTAGTGGATAAAACAATTAGAAAATCATTTTAAAAAGGAACTAAGTTTGGATATCCATTGCAATTAATTCATAATGAAATATATGGTCCCAAAATTATGAGGGTAAGACATAAAGCTTAGTATCAAATTACACTTATTGACAATTATTCATGATATGGTCAAATCCATTTAATCTCTTATAAGTTAGAAACACTTGAATATTTTAGACATTATATAAATCTGATTAAGAATCAAATGGATAAGAAAATTAAAATTTTGAGTTTTGACTAAGGATGTGAATATTTTTCAAAATTATTTAAAAAGCTCTTTGAAAAGAAAGGATCGATAAGACAATTAACGATTCCTAACACTACAACAAAGTGGAGTTGCTAAAAAAAGGAATAAAATTTCACTTAAAAAGGTTAAATCAATAATGGCTCAAGCACATTTACACATTTCTTATTATGATGATGCATTGTTAATTGATGTCTTCATACTTAGTTGAGTGCCTTTTAAATTAGTTACCTCTATAACTTGTGAATTGTGGACAAATTGTAAGCTAGTTTCAAACATCTTAAAACTATAACATTAATTGCTTATGTTCATGATCCTTCCCATTAGCAAGGGAATTAGGCCCAAGGGATAAAAAATATATATTTTTATTAGATACTTGGAACAAACAAAGGGTTATGTTTTTCATTGGTGAAAACAAATGCACAAATATAATTGAAATTGAGTTAAGAGATGTATAATTTTTTTTAGAATAGATTTTCTAGTAAGAGAGAGATTGACAAGGCTACATCTCTTTCTAAGACATAAGATTGAGATAAAGAAGAATAACTAGTTGTACTTTGAACTATTGATCCAAGTGGGAACTTGGTGCAAAACGAGAAGCTTACATGGAAAAACCGCACTACTTAAAAGTAATCAAGAGAGTGTGCCTAAGTATTTATTTGAAATTGAAAGGGTAACACTCATAGATATTCGACTAGATGATGAGGAGCTAAACACATTTCAAAATGCTTTATCATGCCTTGCTAAGGAAAAGTTGATGAAAGTAATTGAAGAAAAGATGGATTTGATTAAAACAAATCATATTTAAGACTTGGTTGATCTTCCATATGGCTAAAAGACAATTGAGAATAAATAGATTCTTAAAATAAATATAAAGAGAAATGGATTAATAAAAAGATATAAAATAAGCTTATTTATATAGGGGCATACATAGTAGGAAGCTATAAACTATGAAGATACATTTTCACCTATTATATAGTCCAATTTAATTAGGCTAATTTTACCTATAGTTGCAAGTTTAGGTTTTGAACTATATCAAATATATATGAAAATTACATTCCTCATTGGAAAGCTAGATAAAGAAATATATATGGGACAACTATTAGGTACCATTGAAAAGGGAATAAGGCATAAAGTTTATAGGCTTTAAAGGTCTTTTATGAACTAAACAATCATCTAGATAGAGGTGTTTAAGATTTCATTAAGCAATAACTTCATGCAAATTTCAAATGATCAATGAAAAACATTATATTTACATTAAGCGATTTGAAAGAAATATCATAATATTAGCCTTTATGTGGATAATATACTATTAGTTAAGAACAATCTAGATTCTTTAAAGGCCATTGAAGAATAGTTATCCTTGAACTATAAGATGAAGGATATGGGTAAAACAAAAGGATATGGGTAAAGCAAAGCATATCCTTATAGTTAAAATCTAAGAAAATCACTTAAAGAAATTAATTATTTTTTCACAAGAGAATTATAAATAGAAAATCCTTGAGTGATTCGATATGAAAGATTACAAACCCACTAATACTCTTATAGTAAAACATGATAGTTTGAGTTGTGAGATATGTTTTAAAATTGAATCCATATTGAAAATTATGTAGATAGTCCTTTACTCTAATTTTGTTAGTGATCGGCCTTATAAGTTAGTTGTGACAACCCTCTCTTCTAAACATAGTAATCATGGTTAACTACACAATTAATAATCAATGATCAAGGTTTGGAGTTGTTACAATTTATTACATTATGAAAATATAAGAAAATTTGAACCTTGATGTTAGGGTCATCACTAAACAACCATAAGTGTGAAAATGCATAAAAGAAATTGTACTATCATTAGGGGTTTGTGATTTATCCATCCATCAGTTTCAATACACAAAAACCTCCCACAAGTGTTCCTATCTTATTTCCTAGCATTACCATTGAAGAAATTGGGGTTTCTAGGCTAAAGGTAGGAGTTTGGGGACCTGCGCCGTGACTTGAAACCCTTCAGTCGTGGCTAACTTAGGTACTAGAGCTCGAAAACTACGTTTTTCACTTTGCTCCGCGGCCCCTACCTTCGGTGCTGCGACTAAGTTACTCTTAGGAATTATTGGGCAATTCATGCAAAATTCACCAAGGTGATAGTCGCGATGAGTTAGACCATCGCCGCGACTAGCCTATGTGGCGTTGCGGCGAAAAATGCCTCCTGGGATTACTGTTCGAATTCCCACGATTTTTGCCTCGGTGAGGCTGACTACTAGACACTCCTTACCTAGGTTCCTCGACTAGCGCCGTGGCAGAACCTGTTGTGCCGCAGCTAGATTTCTCTCTGCCACCCTCCTAGGCAATTTTTTTCGCACGGAGCCACGATGTTCCTTGCCACTGTCACTCTTCAGGTTGTAATAAGGCCTTCCTAGTCGCGGTGTGACTCCCTCCTGTAACTACATCTCTCAAATTTCATCCCATGCACTCTAATTCTCTTCTTAGGAACACCCTAAGACCACTTCCCCTCATTTTATATGACTATAATGGTATTTATCTACTTTATTTACTTAGCTATTCTACCATTACCAATTCAAACTTAAGTACTAATTCCTACTCATCCAACTACCACATGTCATCAAATTCATGGATTAATGACAGCAAGAATTCATGCACTATAAACAAGTAACATTCGATACACATTTCGTTAGAGATTTCATACATCAATGGTTTATATCAACATCTAATGCATCACATAATTATATTTTCAATAGTATACCATACCATAAATTCAGTAAAATTTATACATCAGGTGTTGTAGGTTCATACATCCAATACCAAGCTAAGATGAGGCCTAACTCCTCAATAGATACATCCTAAGTAATCAAAATATAAGAGCTTACACTTGGCAACATGATTACATAATGATGCTATACAAAAAGGAATACAAAATTTAGCATCTATTCTAAATAAACCAGTCTAAGTGTAGCCTTCTCCCCATATGATTGGAGCTCATGGATTTTCATCCACTTACTTCCTTTTATCCTTACCTGAAGAGCCTTCACCTGAAAGTTCATGAAACAGGGTGAGATGTGAATCTCAGTAACCAAGGAAATTTTCTTCATAATATCCAATTTAATTAACATATATGCATGAATCAAAATTAACATCAGAATCATATTAATCATATCAGCAAAGGAAATGGTTAAGCTACTATGATTACCATCCTATACTAGCAATCATATTTTCACATGTTAAAGGCTAATAACATCGGGAGAGGCCTGTCCACAGCACCCACTCCCTAATAAGCACAATCAAGGCTCAGTGTATCTAGGATTTGATCATAACCCAGTGCCCGATCAGAGCACATACACAAGTGGCAGCCACACCACAACTCCACCATGAACTCACAAGGTCTAAACATAATATAATAAATAGCCAACCAATTCATTTAACATTTCAAATCATTCATGTACAACAAATATGAAATTAAAGCAGATACATAAATGGAATTAATGTAGTCCCGGTTATCTCACTTGTAGATAAATTTACAAAGCCACCAGTGGTACAAAAATCTCTCCAACCACTACTAATTCCCAAAATTCAGAATGGAGGTGTCCTCTACCAGAAACCTTAATATATAACCCTAAATCCTAAGCAAATTTGTGAAAAATTAATACCCATAATATAATCCAATCATTGGGGTCTCAAACCAACAGAAATACCTTAAAAAGAAGAGTTTATACTTACCTAATGTCAGCCCTAGCCTCAACCTACGAAATTTCACCGTGGAAACATCAAATGGCAAGTTTTAGATTTGGGTGTGGGTGAAAGTGCCTTAATTGAAACATTAATTAGGTTAAATTAAAAAGAAAGATGAGAGGATTAAGTTATATAACTATTACCTTAGCTGAATCTTACTCTAGAAATGAGAAATGGTGAAAATATGCCAAGAACCCTAGCATCTCCTTTAGACCTTCAAATTTTGTGTGTGTTCCTTGTGGTTCTGCAGAATGAGGGGTGGCTAGGTTAGTTTTTAGGGTTTAAGTTGGGTTTTCTATGGGTTATAGGCTGCTCCAAAGATCCAACTCCAAATGGGCTTTAGATTTAAGCTTTGTTAGGCCAGCTTTCATGTATTGGGTTGCTGGGTTTTAATTGGGTTAGGCCAAGTTTTAAAAGCTCAAAGGATTTGGGTCTGCACAAAAATTGTTAGGCCAATTATAAGAGTCTATAAAAGGTGGATCTTGGGTTTCTATCACATTGAATCAAATTAGGTCTGCACCTAACTTATTGGGCCTTCATTAGCCTCTTATCATGATCTCCTACATTAATTTGGGCTTAGATGAAGTTTCTATCCTAATTAAATCTTAAACTGATATTAATAATTTATCTCTCTAAAATTTTCATTCACTTAACTTACCTGATTATTCTATATTAATTATTTCTAATTAATCCAAATCCATAATTAGCACCTTAATAAATTTTGGGGTGTTACATTGGTACCAATCAAATCTCAGTCAATAATATTAGAATGCTATCAAAGATAATCCTAAGATATTAAAAAGGCACTATAAACTATGTATTAGCTTGTTAAGTAAGTGATTGCACTAAAAAAGATACTTCAATGTGAATTGGAAAGAAGATCTAAATGCACAAAAATCAACTTTTGGATATATATATATATATATATATGCTTAATAATAATACCATATCTTAGAGCAATAAGAAATATAACATGCATAATTATTCACCATGAAAGCAGGATTTCTTACATGTTTTATAGTAATGTAAAAGGCTATATGATTTAAAAGAATTATAAGACACTTAGGGATCATTGGTAGGATATCAAGTTTAATATTGATCAATTGCGATAAACAAAGAGCTATAGCCACTCTGAAGACCTTAACTATTATAACAACACTAAGCACATGGAAATAAGAATGAGAGACATACAGTATATAAGAGTGTTACTTTACAATATGTTTATGCATAATATGTTAGTTAATCCCCTAATAAAACTCATACCTAGAAATATACATAAGGAAGATGTAAAGTCTCTTGATATGCATATAATATAGAGTATCACGTCTTATGTATAACTTAATTGTTAACTAAATAAATGTATTATTTCATAATCTTAAATATCATATATATATATATATATATATAAACTAGTATATCATACAAGTTGAAGATATTGGCTCTCACACATAAATAATCACCCTTAGTGTTGATGAGGAGTTAGCAAAAATGAAACATTTCTGTTCACCATATGAGGCAACAAAAGCACTAATGTGGTAAAAAAAAGAATACAAAATAAAAAGATGTCACTTTGACAAAAGGAAAAAGAAAGTTGAGATGATATCCAAACACATAAATGCATATACATCAAATTATAGATTCCCACCATCCATAATGCCTACAGCCATATGCGAATTCTCTTTTAGACACCCTGGGGGACGAGAAGAATGGTAGAATTCGGGTTAAGTACTATGCATGTCTAGACTAAAATATGTCTGGTGCTAATAAATCAAATCAATATATAGTTTTATGAGATAAGAAGACACCTTCAAATGCAATTCATGTTATATATGTTTAATAATTACAATTGGGAAACAAGTGAATAAATTTATGCTTCATTGCTATGTGAGTTCCATAAAGGAACAAACCCTTTTATTGGCACCTTTATGACCTTGACAATATCATAAAAAGATGAATCAATGTTTGCTACTTGAACATACATCCAATGGTTATTGTAATTCCACCTAAAAGAGTATAGCTAGGAAAGCAATTAATTTTGATCTAAATGTTATGTTGACAAAAAGAAAGATCATTCGAAATATACATAATTATACTAGTATCTGAGGTACTCATTAAGAAGTTATTATAGTATTATTATAAGTGCAGATATTATACATATAAAAAGGCAATCTAAGTAAGATTAAACTTAAAAAGGATTAGATTTGCTATGAGTATATGTATATGGGTGAATTTAACACATTTAAACCATACAAATAAATGTATAATGTATATTTGAAGCATGCATCTCTTATGCTAGTCCCATAATAGGATTTCTAGTACAATAGTTCTTAAAGGTTATGCTCAAGTGGACATGGCAAACCACTTTATATGAAAGTCTAAGAAAAGCAAAAAGTTTTATATTGTTTATTCCATCATATATGAGTGGAAAATGTTGGAATTTGGGTTACCTATAATAGACTAACCCATAATCCAATCCAACAACTTAATTTATTTATATGAATGAATAAACTAATTATAATGATTTTTTATTAATTATTTAATTATCAAAATATTGAATTTTAAATTGGGTAGTTAATTTTTTTAAAAGGTTGGTTATTGAGTACAAAAAACTAATTGCAAAAATTAAAATAGGATCACTCCCTTATAAGTTTTCCTTATAACACAAAAGAGAAAAGAAAATATAAAACACAAAACCCCCTTTTTAAGAATACTTTCTTCCTTGACTATGGTATATCCATTGTAAAAAGTGGTCAAAGTTCTTCTTGTAACTCTAGTCCAAACTGCATGGGATAGAGATTTGGGAATATTATTTTGCTGCAAAGGTAAGTACCCTAAATCCCTTCATGACACATAAGTTTTATTTGTTAGACAAATAAAAAAAAATAAGTGATGTTGAAATTTAAGCATCAAATGCATTCAAATTTGACTATGGAAGTAGATAACTAACAATTTGTTAATACTAAAAATGAAAGCAATTAAATCACAAGCAAAAGGAAAAAAAATATCTTTGTTTCTTCCCATATTGTATAACCATATTCCAAATCTATTTATCCTCCGATACTTTTTTTGTATACTTCTTGAACTATTTGTTAACTATCAAATTTTTTGACATGATATTAGCCACACTAAAAATTTTCTCGTCGGCATTGTAGCTCCCATTACTATCTAAGCCACTTTCATCCTTGTTAATTTGGCCATCACATTTAGTTCAGTTGGTGTTCTATACCTTAAACTTTATCTACTTTATGCAAATAGTCAACAACATATAAGCTAAAAGATAAATTATTTTTTCATATTATTACAATAGAGAGTATTATGGTAACAAGTTCACATACTTCTAGTTTCTACGTTACGTTCATTGATTAGATTAGTTTTTCAAATTCTAATTTAGTATGTTTAGCATTCAAAAATTTTAAATATCAAGATTAAATTTATACATAACTTTTAAGCTAACAATCACATTATTTATAGTTATTTATGTCACAAATTTCAATCCAGTAGTCAACTATTATCTATATACTAAAAAAATAACAACCTAGTAACAAACAATTGTTAATGCAATATTAGTTGACTATAACTAAAAGCATATGAAAAAATTTAAACTTTCTAGCATTAGTCAATTGTTATTGTAATGTTTTTCCATTCATGTTGAACATATATAAAGAAATTTGAAATTTTCAACAATAGTTAACTATATATTGATGTCATAATAGGTAATTATTATGTTTATTGTCTTATATGGCTAAAGGAACAATCTCATACACCTTTTTATCATGGTATTAAGGTTTAGACTATACTACTTCAAACACCTTTAATTATTACTCAAGTCTAATATGTATGCTTTCACAACCTAAAAGAATGTTATATGTAATGTTTGATATAATAGAAGGGATAGAGTAAAAAAAAATAGTATAAGAGATATGAAAGAAAAGGGAAGAGAAAGTGGATGAGTTATCTTTTACTTTGTTTGATACAATAGGAGGGAAATATTACAATCTAGTGAAGAGAATGAAAGGAATCATACTATATATTGATATGAGGAAGTGTCCACATATATATACATGTGCATAAAGTTTAACTTACATAACAATTTTCTTAACTAACTATATAATAGAATAACAAATTGAGCAACTGTAAAGGATGTTACCATTTTCTTTTATTTTGTTTATTAGCCCTCGCAAGCTAGATAATGGATGTGACACATTCCCAGCTTGGACAGTAGGAGACAAAAGGGATCTCAACCAAGACGTTTAGTGTAAATGTCAAGTTAGTATGCAGTGGATGGAATAGGAAGAAGATGAATGATGCTAGCTTGTATTTTATCTCAAACCAAATGGCAATCAATTTCAAGATGCTTAGCACATTCATGAAATGTTGGCTTGGTTGCTATATGAAAAGCTCATTAATTATCACAATACAAAAGTGTTGATTTTAGATAAGGGACATGAAGATCCTTAAGCAAATATAATAACCATTGTATTTCACGTGTAGCTTAACCAAGGGCTCGATACTCAACTTTAGAAAAGGATTAAGAAACAACATGTTGCCTTCTAGATTTCCATGAAATCAAGGCGTGACCAAAAAAAATGGAAAAACTAGTGACGGATTGATGGGAATCAGCACAACCTACCCAATTAGAGTCATTAAAGCCCTTTAACTATAAATCAGAAGTAGAAGGGAACATTAAACCTTTACTTGGAGAACCTTTGAGATATCTAAGCACATGATGAGCAACTTGCAAATGCAAAAAGGTAGGTGTTGAGAGGAATTGACTCAACTGTTGAACAATAAATGTGATATCAATTCTTGTAGTCATGAGATAAAGAAGACGACCTACAGGCCTTTTATACATGGAAATATCTTTTAGAGGCTCTCCAATATCTTTGGACAACTTGAAGGCTCTGTCTATTGGTGTAATAGCAGGTTTGGAATCCAAGAATCCTGTATTAGATAAGATCTCAAGAGCAAATTTTCATTTGATATAAAGATATACCTACTTTAGACCTTGCAACCTCAAGACCAAGAAAAAATTTGAGCTCTCCCAAATCTTTAATTTTGAATGTGTCACATCCTAAATTTCCTTAAGTGGTAAGATAACCTAAATAACCAAGGAAAACTTAAAAGGAGAAATTCAAGCAAACCTTAGGAAATTAATCGTGATTAGTTAGGAGCTAATGGACTGATTAGAACTAATGGGGAGAGATATATGTTAAAAAACTTTCAAATGATAGGTTAGCATATTATATTGCATCTAAACCACAAGCCAATAGAAAATACATCCCATTATATTTACATAGATGATGGTAGCGAGGAATTAGCAAAAGAATAAAGATGAAATTTATAAGTCCACATTGACATCTCACCACTTACTTATATCTACACATATAGATGTATGAATACATTTAGTTGTAATGGCCTTAAGACTCTTTAGCTATAATATATTAACCATTTAGCCTACTTATTCCATTACAAGGCCTAGCTTCCATGCCTTACATAAAAATAATTCATAAATAATAGAATTAAATTGCGTTATGTAAGACCCAAAAATTTCATTTCATGCTTCATGGACCATATGAACTCATCCATATCATTTTCCATCCATAACAAATCTATGCAAGTCATACACATCACAAAACATCCCAAGAATTTCGGATTTTAAACCATGCTTCACCAAAAGCCATAATTTATCTCGGGTTACAAGGGCAGATTTCTGACGTCATCTTTGAAAAATCATAATTAATTCTAGAAAAATTAAAATCAAGCAAATAATAGCTTTTTTGAATGCCCGGAATGTGAACCATAATTTAAAAATCATTCTAGACCATAAAACATCAACTGGATCATGAATGACAATAGAATAGCACCAAAGGTCTAGCTACCTAGTTTTGCTATCACAAGTTTCAAACATAAATTTTAACAATTCATAACTAATTGTAGAAAAATCAAAATTTAGCAAACTATACTATTTTAGAAATTTATGGATGTCTAATAATAACTAAAAATAATTACAGACCAATGATGTAGCCTCTAACCTATGAAAATTGACGAATAGTAACTCAAGTTAAGCTGCATTACTGATATTGTCATGCAATTTCAAAAATTCATTCCTCCCTCTACAGAGCTCCAAATGAGGTGATCATAGTGGCTATAAAAAGATTGTGATGTTTAGTTTATGCCTGTAAAATTTTATGAGCATTGAATTCATTTGGCTCACGTGTGACACAGAGAAGTAAACTGACCAAACAAAAAATAATTATACCATTTCTACATAATTTGGCCAACTTTCAAAAATCATAACAAATTCTATAGAGTTCCAAATTGGTTAATCTTTAGCTCTGTGAAAAGCTCTTGATGAGCCCTAGTGGCTAGCCAAATGTCATGGAAAAACTCACTCATTTGGTTAGGCTTTGATTCATCTTAAGAAATGGTCAAAATAGAAGTCCATAATAGTTCATAATGCTACCAAATAACCTTCTTAACCATCCATAGCCACTTGGGCACGTCCCAAAGCACTATTGTAGCCTAAGAAAGCATGCCAAATGGTTCAAATCATCATGGAGCTTAATCTTACCTTGCCACTTGCAATCATATACATGTCTACACTAGCACATGGGTGGTAAAAATTCACATAAACATACATTTGGTTCTAGTTTCCATTCAGACATGATATCCACATACTTTTATACATGCTCAATAGTTTACAAGCCATAAACTACTCATACATACATACTTTGACATTACATTAAAAATTATTCTATTATCAAAGTGTGGAAACTCATGCTTCTTGGACTCTATTTTTGCTTCCTTGAACTTCATCTAGACATTGTTAGATGGAAAAAGGGGAAGAGTGAGATTCAAAGAATCCCAATAACTCTTAACCCTTTCAAACATGCATAATGGATGCATATGCATGTCAATAAATGCATGCATGATACTCAAGCTATTAATGAGTACACATAAAATATTTTCCTTGTCACATAAACTCATATATAGCAAATATAAGCTCTCAAGGGCATTGGTTTAGCCTCACCTACCTTTCTTAAGACTTTTGGATTTGCCTCATCCAATTTCAAAGGACTTTTGAATTTGTCTCACTCTTCTTGAGACTTTTGGCTTTGTCTCACCCATTTCTAAGGACTTTTAGCTCATCCTCATCCATGCTAAGGGAATTTTGGCATAACCAAACCTATTCAAGCTAAAACACATTTATAAAACACATTTTAAGATCAACATGGTACCATGGCATGTGGGCAATAGCTAGAAATATTTCTCATGGCATAAACATAAATACAAGCACTTAAAGACAGGAAAACATCCAAACCATGCATAAGAGAAAGGTTAGAAAGCTACCTTGAAGCAAGAACACAATACTTTCCTCTTGAACTCTTCTCCCTTTTCTCAACCAAGCCTTGCTATTAAGTGGCCCTTGGTTCTCTTGGCCTAGACACATCAAAAAAGACATAAATCACTCATGGAAACAAGGTTTGGCATCATACACACTCTATGTGAAGCTACTTTGTTCTATAACTCTATTATGCTTCCATACAAGATCTTATAAAGCAACTATGAGCATTCATGATCTTGGCTCCTATTTCTCATTCATTTTAAGTCTCTTGACTCCATTTAGACTCCTTAGAGTTATCAAAAATTCATTCCCAAGAGTCGAGACACAACTTGCTTCTTTGAGTCTCATTATGGAGCCTACATCTCTATCTCACAAACCAAGGCTTTTAAATTTTTTCTAAGGCTTCCTTTCATATTCTTCCATCATATTTAATCTCTTTCTAGCCTTAAAAAAATTTAAAACTCTCCCTAGGTGCATAAAGAGCTCTTGGCCGAGATTATGCAAGCATATAGCACTCATGGAATTTGCTTGCTTTCTCTTAAGGAATTGGCACTTATGAAGACCTCCTAGATATCTTGAGAATTCATATGTACCCTTAGACAACTTAAATTACTATTAGGAAGCTTCATCTTGGCCTAAGTGCAATTAAATCCTTAAGTTTGCCAACTTACAATCTAATACTTCTTATTCAATTTGAATTCCATCTTCTTAATCCTCACACTCCATAACCCTTGGTTTCATCAAGAACACATGAAGAAAAAATCTCCTCCTCACTTTCTCTCTCTAGGCTAAAACTTAAATGGCTTGGAAATATAAGATTTTACAAGTATTTAAAATAAAGTCTTATTTTAAAATGAAACTCTCTTTACGTAAATTATTTTTCACCAATTAATTTCTTGAAAAGAGTTCCTTTTTGGCTTGGGTCAGACTTGAATCTTTAAGTTTTTAAGAAAAGAAAACCATCATTAAAGAGCTCTTAGAGAGATGAATAACTTTCTTGACTGGCACAGAATGAAATGGGACCGTTTACTTACCTAAACAGGAGCTTAAAATTTTTATCTCTCCCTTCCCTTAATGTCATGCCACGGCTACTCAAAATTCTAAAAATGGAAGCTTGGAGAATTTTTCAAAATGACCATTTTGCCCCTACATGCCTGTTTGCTCCATTTAGGCTCATTTCAACTCCTTTTTTAGAACTGTCTTTTCCATCATAAAATTTAGGTTCTCTAATTCATAAAATGCATTTGGTTTTATCTAAATTGGATTAAAAACCTTCCCAAACAAATTAGTCAAGTTTAGGTCAACCAATGTTCTAAAACGTAGATCAGAAGGGTTTAAACTATTCTAGGGGTTTCTATGATTTTTAGGGCTTCTAAGAACCCCAGAAAACTTATTTTTTTTCATTTAAAAATCCTTCATTTGAGTTTTCTATAAAGTGTCCAAAATTATGAAAATGTCATTACATCTTTATTAAATTTCGTTTAGTTATTTTGGCTCCTTTTTTAAGGCACCTCTGACCTTAGATTCTCATTATTTTAAGTCTAAATTATTACTCTAATTTTATTAGACCTCAAATTATTCTATTTGGGGGACTTTCTTTTATATTTGGTGCATTTCGTATGTTTACAAAGAAATCAGACATTACATTTCTCATGTTTACAGAGGAACCAAATGTTACATTAGCTGTGAAAGTTCTAAATTTCATTTAAATGGGATGCTTGTTGTAAATAGGAGTGCATGACACCTAAACTAATGGATACAATAATAGTGGGTTACATAATTAAGGAAATAACTAAAAGACAAGCTTATGACCATTTCCCATATTAACATTTCACTATCTCCACATATATAGCTATATATACATATGCATGTACATTTGGTTATATGGCAACCAATTCATTTAGCTATGCATATCATGAGCTAATATTTAAATGAAGTATTTGAATGAATCTTAGAGCTTTTAACATCTTATATGGATGGTTAGTGGATGGGTGAATCAATAAACAAATGAAAGATAAGCTCATGACTATTGCCACCTTGACATTCCACCATTTGATTATGGGAATATTTAAATGTGTGTGTGTTCGGTTGTATCGTCACCTAGTTAGCTGTGTGAAATGCCATGATATTCATTTAAATGGATTCCTTAAAAATTATGGGAAAGAGACACATAGCATAAATAGTGGTGTAGGGCCCTGTAAGGGAAAATGAGATAAACAAATCCTAAATTATATTCTTCTAATTCCTCTACTGTAGGTAAGCATGTGTGTGTGTATTTGGTCAAATTCTTATATTATTTAAGCCGTGTGAATTATGAGATATTACCTAAATGGATTGTTCATATGAGAAGGGAAGAAAGTGACACCTTGCATAACACCGAATAGCAAATGGGAGGAAGTGATTTTTTATTCAATTTCATTGTTCCCACTTTTAGTTAAAAGCATAAGGTGGCACTTTTTTATGTTTCTTCCTCTTTAGTCTTAACCAGGCTAAGAGAAATATTGAGAGAAGGAAGATTTTCATGGCTATTTCAGTGTCTTGAAGGATTGGAAAAAAAAAAGTGGCTGGATGAGGTAAGAATTGAAATCCTTAATTGAACTTGTAAAAGGAAAAGTTGACCAAAACCATGTAAGTTCCCTCTTTCACCAATTTACTTTTTGGTTGTTACCATTTTGGTTCTGGTTCAATGAAGAATTTAGAGGTGAAGGACTGTCCTAAAGTGAGGGGAACGAAGGGAGGTCATCTTGGAAGGCCATCAAATAAATTGATGAAAGGAGAAGTCATAAAAGGTAAGAAATCTAAACACTTTCCTCATTAGACATAACTAGCCGAGTAGGTTCAATAGTGATTATGTTTGGTTTGTGTATGCAGCTAGTCAATTATAGAATTAATAAGTGGTGATTGAAAATAAGGAAGGAGTAGAACGTGGTTGTGTAGGCTATTTTGATACTAAATGAAACCGTGTAGGTGTACCTGATGGAATATACATGCTTCTTATTACTACAATTGAAAGAAAACATTAAAGCAGAGAAAGAAAATTTTGGTGAGTTTAATTGTCACCCAAATTACGTTTAAGAGCTAGATTTTAGAATTTTTTTAATTAACCTTATTAAGATTAAATTAATATAGAGGAGAGAAAAATGGAAGTTAGATTAATCCTAAATTGGAAATCCCAATTTCCTATTTATTAGAAACAAACAATAAATTGTAGCATTTAAATTTAGCAAATTTATCTTGGTTTTGAGCTTTGGCCGTGGCATAACCTTAGCTAGGATGTATATGGTTGAAATTGTAGGGAAGGAATTAGAACAATAAGAATTAGGAACTTGACAAACATTTGGGTTGGCTAAACAGGTAGTTAACACCATTTTTGTTTATATATATCATACATTGAATTGAATTCATGTAATTACCATACTATATTGTGCTTGGTTGCTTTTATGTCTATCTCTTGAATAGGGCAGATGCTATGGGTACCATCCCCTTTATCATTGGCTAATGGCTTATGTAACACCATAAATCCTAGCTCATTTCATGTCATTCTTAAGCATTCTATCATGATTCATATAGGCTTCCCATAGATGAAGCAAGGAGAATGGGATTAATTTCGCTTTGCGTCATATCTAAAAATTTTAATCCTTGTCACGTGGACCGTGTGAGTTTATACTATGCCCCTTCATATTTAATTACATTATTACAACCCGTTTGTAACCCAAAAACATACTTACAACTCATAGAAACCGAAAAGAGACCTAGGAAATGGGTATTCATTCTCCACTAGAATTGGCCTTATTTCTGGGCAAATTTTGAAAAATCATAACTAAATCTAAAAAAATTGAAATCATGAAATCTGAGTCATTCTAAAAATCTTGGGATGTCTAATTCATGGTAAAAATATGTACAAGTCATAACCTCCCACACACAGGGCGTTTGACATGCGAAATTATATGGAGGTCAGGTTGGATCCTGATGCTGTCATAGTTTACTGATATGAAATTCAAAAATATCCAATTAATTTCATAAAAATCCAATCCATTCAAATGATACCAATCTGGAAATCTATGGATGTCAACTAGAGAGAAAAAATATCTCCAGATTAGTTCATCAAGCCCAAATTTCAGAATTCGATGGAACAATACTTCTGGTCAGGCAAGGCTACTGATACTGGACAGAAATTTCAAAAATTCATATCTTCCTCTCTAGACCTCCAAATGAGGTGCTTCTAGTTGATACAAGTCACTGTGATTGCCTAGTTTCTCTATATAAAATTTTACAACAATTGGACTTCATTTGGATCTCAAATGACAAAAAACAATTTCGGACCAATTGAATAGCATAGCAGACCAAATCCATAAAATTTGCCAATTTCAAAAAATCATCAAATATTCTGTAGACCTCCAAAAATTATGATCTTTAACTTCCTAGAAATTTCTTACTGAGGCCTAATTCCACGTCAAATTTTAGGCCAAGACTAACTCATTTGGCTAAAAAATGATATAGGGTTCCATAATAGTCAAATTTGGCTCCATATGAGGTACCAAACTTGCCAAATAGTCTTTCCCTAGTGTTGGCACCTTTTGGGCAAGTCTAAAAGCATATTTAAGACTTGTGTGAGCTGCCCAAATGGTCCCAAGCCTCATGCATCTCATTTTGGCCATTCAACCCTCACTTATACATATATTCATCAAACTTTAAATTCTCATTCTATAGCCTTACATACTCAAAACATGGGCTAGTGGTCATATATCATAATCATACATCTAAACATCACATAATAGAGTATTTACACATGTCTCAATGTTCATAGTACATATACAACCTCATATACATGATGAACCATCATTATGGTTCCAAAATAAACAAAACAAGACACAAGGTTATCAATCTCTCTTCCTCATCGTTGTTGGCTCCCTTCACCATAATTGATTAGTCCACCTAGCATATTAGATCATTGGAGAGGAGGGGATGAGATTCAAAGAATCCCAATAGCTCATCTCCCATTCAATCATACATAATATGTGCAACCAAGCTTTACAAATGTATGTATGGAGAAAATAAAAGCTATAGACATTTTAAAGGCAACCTTGGTATGTGAACCACTCATACAAAGCATTCAAGAGCTCACCAAGTGTTTGGATTGGCCTCACACTTCTCCTCATGGATTTTGGACTTGCCTCACCCATTCTTGAGCAATTTGGACTCAACCATACTCTTGGGAGTCCACTTTGCTTTTGGGAGACTCTTCACTTTGTCTCAACCAAGTTTAAAGGTTCTTAGCTCATCCTCACCAAGAGGAAGAGTTCTTGGCCTCCCCACACTCAAGCAAACTCATACAAACATCATGGATTCATTTAAAACATAACATGGCATCAAGGATCATGATATGTAAAGGCATACTAGCATACTTTTCATAACTTGAAAATATACATACACACATTCTAAAATAAGCTAAACACACATCCATGCATAAGAGAAGGTGGAGAGAGCTACCTTACATCAATTCACACACTTTTCCTTTAGGATTCAAGTCTCCTCTTTCGGCCACACACCCATAAGTTGGTGGAGATGGTTTCTCTTGGCCTAGATACAATTTATAGGAGCCAATTAGGTCCATGAAACACATTCTAAGGCTATGCAACTTGCTTAAACACTAGGTTATCCTATAAACCTCATTATAGTCTATAAAGGCACTTAATGAAGCAACACCCCTCAATTAAATTCTAGGCTCCATTCTTTCTTTTCAAATATGATTCTTGACTCCTTTTAAACCTCTTGGAGTTATCACACAATTAAAATAAAGAGCCTATACACATGTTGCTTCTTTAGGTCACATAATGGGGTCTATGGCACTAATTCACTTTTTTTGAGTTCTAAATTTTTTCCAAGGCCTATACTCATCTTCACTCATCACATATGACTCAAGAATAGCCTTAGAAAAATTTAAAACTCTCCTTAGCTATAGGAACTTGCCTAGGCCGAGACTATAGGGGGGAGAAGAGTTCATGGCCTTCTTGATTTTTCCTTGATGAAAGACACAATTAGGAAGCTTCCTAGAGGTCTTAGGAGCTCAATCAAATACTCACACATACAAAGAAATTAATATATCAAATCAATTTTTGCAAAGTGTTCAAGAGCTCTACACTTTTCTAGCTTAGAGTTCATTAGTTTTTCTTACAATTTCTTTGCTTTCTTGGATAGAAGGTGCATGTGGGAAGCTCTCTAGGGGCCTTAGGAGCATGTTTAAATATTCAATTAAGCCTAAGAACATTCATGTTAAATCAGATTTGCAAGGGAGCATTTGGATCCCTAATGGTTCCATCTTGTTTCCTAATGCTCCTTTCTTGATTTTATTGATTCCTTCTTCATCCTTGCCACCTAAAACCCCTAATCCCTCCATGAATTGGGCAAAAAACAACCCCTAAGAATTGGGCTCATGGTGGCCAAATTCGTACAAAAGGAAGGGAGAGGAAGAAACTACCAAAGAATGAAAGTTTTACCTTGTTTTCTTGCTTCCTTTGGCTTATTCTTCCACTTAGTTGACTTGCTCCCTCAAATTTTGAAATTCCCCTCTCTGTTCTACCTCCAAAATAGCACCAAACTCTCCATTAAAACCATAGAAAGAAAGCTTGAGAGGAGAGGAGCAAGTTTTAAGAAGGAAGGATATGAAATTTCTTAAAATTTCTTACCTTTATCTTGAATTTCTTCCTCCAAAATCTTCCTCCTCTTGTGCGCCTAAGAAGGGCAGCTTCTCCTCTATTTTTAGGTAGAAGTAAGTCGGTCTTAGAGAGGAGAGAAAGAACGTGGCATATAAAGACCCTTTTTGAAGCTTCCTTTAACACTTTAATACTAATTTTACCCTTCGTTCTTGCATTTTCATTTCTCCTTTATTTTAGCTCCTTTTTTAGAACTGTCTTTTCTATCATAACAAATAAGTTCTCAAATCAGAGCTAAAACCTTCCTGAATGATCTAGTTAAAGTTCGAGCTCACCGTCATTGGAAAACGTATACCAGAGGGCCTTTAACTGTCCCAGGGCTTCCTATGATTTTCAAGGCCTTTGAGAACCCCAGAGAACTCAAAACTTTCATTTAAAAAGTCCTCCTGTGAGTTTTCCAAAAGTTGCCCGTATTTATGAAAATGCCATTGGCCTTTCGACAAATTTTCTGAATCACTTTGGCCTTGGTTTTTGGGTAACTCAAGGCTTAAATCCTCATTTTCTATTATTTAAAATTTTATCATAATTTTAGTTGGCCCCAATTCCTTCTATTTCAGGGACTTTCTTTTATATTTGGTCTATTTCTGACGTTTACGAAAAAACTGAACATCACGTTTTTCACGTTTATGGAGGGACTAGATGTTACAGCCTAAGCATGATAGCCTAACAAGGGATTATAAACTGTTATCTAGCAACCGAATGGTTTCTGTTTTGAAACTATGCATAAAAAATGATTTGAATCTTGTTCAGTGTTATTTATATACTCTCGAATATGATGTTAACTATTAGGATTATTATCTCATTACAAAGCTAACTCTTCTTTTCAAGAATTATTTTTGTAGTAGATGGAACTAAATCAATAGAACACAAATAAGCGAAATGTTAGTCTACATATCGTTTGTATAATTAACTTTCATGAATCCTTTGGAAAATGTAAATATTAAAGAATTATCCTAGTTTTGGGGAATGTGGTTTTACTTATGTAGGTGTGTGTCTCGATTCTATGTTGCAATGATACAAAGGTAGCCTTCCATTTAGTTTGACAACCGTATCTAACAAAAATGCAATGTTGTAAATAGAAGTGATTTAAATTATTGTTTTTGCATAAAACTGATTGTCACAAATTTGGAATAGCTTTGAAATATTGCTATAAGCATAGCTTATGTTCGATAACCTAATTTGGAATTCTATACAAGTATCATATGGGTTTTAGCAAAACAAAATAGAGTATACCGATATAGGACATTAAGTTAGCATGCAGCCCAAACTGTCTAACATTTAGCTTTTGTTAAGGTATTTGGAGAGCTATTTCTAAGTCCAAATTTTTATGGTGAGTACTTCAATCTTTAAACTTAAAATTTAGAAAATTATAGAATTTTTTGAGCAAGTTAAATCCCAGAAACTATGCACTAACAGAATTGTATTTAAGTACTAGATAGATTTGAGCAAAATTTATAATAAACTTACTTAAATAGGTCAATGAAGGAATTAATGCACAAATTTTTATTGGAGAGTATCTGAGACACATAAACTTAGTTTTAAAAATTTTGAGGATTTTTGGAGTTTATTTACTAGGTTAATTAAGCAAAATTCAGAAAGGATAGTATGTAGCAGGTTCAAACTATGTAGGGTCCTAAATGCGTTCAGGGTTCAGTTAAAAGGCCACCCATGGGAGTTTTTAAAAATTGTTTCAGTGGCTTTTCATTAACATTATGAGAGAGCATTCCACCAAATTTTATGATTTTTGGATGACATTTAATAGGCCGAACAAATTACACAAAAATAGACTTTGAAAGCAAAGTTAACTATGTCTTCATTGTTGCCCAATCTTTTACAATGGAAGGAATTTTGTTAAGATAAAAGAAAATAGAGTTATAAACCTGCATTTTTGCATGTTAAGGTATTCAAAACTCTTTAGGTATGATAGAATGACTAATCAAGAAAGGACTTAATTGGTTATATTTCAAAAAGGTCATTCCCAGCTAGAATGACATCATCAACGTAAATCAAAAGCATAGTGAAAGAAGTATCACAATTTCGAACAAATAGAGAATAGTTAAATTTGGATTAATTATAACCACATGAAATCAAAGAATTAGACAGTTTAGAGAACCATTGTCTATTGGTTTGTTTTAAGCCATATAATGACTTTTGTAACTTGAAAACCAAATTTGGATTAAAGCAAGAAAAACCTTGAGGTAACACTATATAATCCTCTTGATTTAAATCACCATGTAAAAAGGCAATATTAACATCAAGTTTTTGTAGAAACCAATTGTTGGCAAAGGATAAGGCTAAAAGTAATCTAATAGTAGTCATCTTGGCAATAAGGGAAAAAGTATCAAAATAGTCAATCCCTTCAGTTTGAGCGTAGCCTTTAACAATTAGTCTTGTTGTATACCTTTCAACAGTACCATCAACTTTGTACTTGATTCAATACACCCATTTGCAACCAATTAGATGTTTTCCAAGAGGAAGTTTAATGAGTAACCATATACGATTTTGTTTTCAAGCATGAATTTTAACTTGCATAGCATCTTTCTGGGCTCAAGATTGTATGGCTTGGTGATATGTTTTGGGTTCAGTTTCAATAGAAATGGAGAGTGTAAAGTGTTTATAAGAAGCAGAAAGTTTATCATAAGAAAGTACAAAAGAAAGAAGATAGAATGTACCTGAAGTAGAAGAAGATGATGTAACTGAAGACTATAGAGAACAATGATAATCATGTAAGTAACTTGGTGGTTTTCTGATTCTATAAGATTGGCAAGGTGTGGATAAAAATAGGTGATTATTTTGGACTAGGATTTGAGTGTAGGAAGTGTAAAACCATTTTTTTAACCCCACTTTCCCATACACTAAGTTTCATAGATGAGTTTCAAGGAAAAATGGAATAAAAATAATGTATTATTTTGGGTTACGTAAGCCTTTAAATTTCCATTTCATGTTCCGTGTATCCCATGAACTCCCCAATATATTCCTCTTCTCATATTCCATCTATACAAGTCATAAACTTCACCAAGCATCACATACTCCTCGGATTATAAGCCACACATCAAAAAAATTGCAAAATGCTTTCAGATTCCAGTACCGAGATTCTATCCTCAACTTTGAAAATTCATAACTAAATCTAAAAAAATTGAAATCAAGTAAATGATAGCTTTTTGGAAAGCTCTAAATGTCTACTATAGCTTAAAAATCATTCCAAGCTATGAAAACATCAACTAGATTACGATTGACAATAGAAAAGCACCAAAGGTCTAGCTACCCAGGTTTGCTATCACAAGTTACTGATATAAACTTCAAAAATTCATAACTAATTCTAGAAAAATCAAAACTAGCAAACCATACATAGAATCATTTTCATATGCAAGAAACTCATACACATTATATGTTGGACTTCAAGAGCATTGGTTTAGCCTCACCTCCTTTCCTTAAGACTTTTGGACTTGCCTCACTCATTTTCAAGGGACTTTTGCCTAAACATCATTCTTCTTGAGACTTTTGTTGGCTTTGTCTCACCAAATCCTAATGGCTTTTGGCTCATCTTCACCTTTACTAAGAGACTTTTGGCTTCAACAAGCTTATTCAAACCAAACAACATTTATAAAAACACATATTATGCACATAATGGTACCATGGCATGTAGAAAATCACTAGAAACATTTCTCATGGTAAATTCATACATACACATATCCAAAGACAAGAAAACAACTAAACATGCATGAAAGAAAGGTTAGAGAGTTACCTTGAATACAAATACACACACTTTTCCTTGATTGCTCTTCTCTTCCTTTGGTCAAACACTTGCAAGTGGGTAGAGTATGTTTCCTTTGGCCTAAACACACCAAATAGGACCCAATCACATTCTTGAAACAAACTCTATTACTACACATACTCAAGGGAAGCCTACTTGTTCATATGTATCAATTATGGTTTCATAAAGCACATAATAAAGCAACTACTAGAATTTAAGATCTTGGCTCCATTCTTTCCTTCAATCTATAACTCTTGACTCCATTTAGATTTCTTGGAGCCCTCACACAACCATTTTGAAGAGCCTAGCTATATGTTGCTTCATTATACTACATTATAAAACCTATAGCTCCAACTCTCAATCTATAGCTTCTAAATTTTTTCTAAAACTTCCTCTCATATTCTCCCATCATATATAGTCCCAAACTAAGCTTAGAAAAATTTAAAATACTCCTTAAGTACATGCTCCAAGCTTGGTTGAGACATGCATCATGAAAAGAGCCCGTGGAGTTTTTATTTTTTTCATGAAGGAGGAGACACTTGGGAGGCTTCTTAGGGGTCTTAAGAACTTATTTAAACTCTTATATAACCTAGAACACCCTTGGACAAAATTAGATTTTGCCATATATCTTTGAATCCCTAACTTTGCTATCTTGAATTTTAATAGTTTTCCTTTAGGTTTCTTTGCATTTCCTAGCTTCCCATAGTCTAAATCCTAGGTTTCATGCTTTCTCTTCGTCAGAATTTACTCCCTCCTACATGTTCTCTTCATGGCTAAAACTCACACCAAAGAAAGCAACAAGAAGGAAGTAAGAAAAGTGTTGAAACTACCTTGATTCCAAGCTTTCTCCAAGAGCTTTCTCCTTTGCTTTAGGCCTCCCTTTGAATTTCTAATCTTCCCCCTCTATACTAGACCCAAAATAGACCCACTTGAGTCAACAAAGCCATGGGAAGAAAGGGGAGAAGGAGGAGAAGAAGGTGGAAAAAGGAAGGAGCATGAGAAAACTTGATTTCTTAACTTTCTTGGTTGGTTTTACCTCCTCCCTTGCTCTCCTTCTTGTGCACCTCCTTGGAGCTGATTTAGGTTCTATTTTAGACTAGCAAAATTAGTTATGAGGGCTGGAGGAGAGTGGGGCGTTTTTTAAAGAAGCAAAAAGGTAAAGTTAACACACTTTTCTATTTTTCATTTTAATCCCTAAAACATGGTTTCTCCATTTGCCCTCATTTCATCTCCTTTTTGAAATCTATCTTTTCCATCATAAACTATAGGCTCTCTAACTTATAAAATGCCTTTGGTTTCACCGAAATTGGATTTAAAACTATTCCAAACTATTTGGTTAAAGTTTCGGTCAACCAATGGCAGAAATCACTTACCGAAGGGGTTTCAACTGTTTTTGGGGTTTCTATAATTTTTAGGGCCTCTAAGAACCCTAGAAAGCTCAAATTTTTATTTAAAAAGCCTTCTTATGAGTTTTTCGAATTTGCCAAAAATTACAAAAATGCCCCACTTTCTTTCATAATTTTTTCTAGCCCATCTGACTCGAGTTTTTGGACATTTTAAGTCTCAAATCCTCATTTTCTATTATTTAAAATTTTATTCCAATTTTATTTTGTCTCAAATCTCTCATTTTAAGGGACTTGCTTTTCAAACTAACTCATTTCAATGTTTTTACAAAATATTGGATGTTACAAGAAGTGAAATCAGATGGAATGGTTTGAGGGAAATTAGGATAATCTAGTAATGAAGTTACTTGAGGTAAGGGATTAGATGATGAAGGTGAAGAATTAGTAGAAGGATGAGCAAAAAGGAATATAGATTCATAAAAAATTACATTATATGATAGAAAGATGCTTCTAGTATGAAGATCAAGCATGATATGCCCTTTTACACCAAGTTTAAAACCTAAGAAGACACATTTTTTTGCTCATGGATCAAATTTATAATAATGAGTAGGTGATGTAGAGGCATAACATAAGCATCCAAAAACTCATAGAGTTTTCAAATCAAGTGGTTTTTGAAAAGGAACTTCAAATGCTGACTGATTTTTTAAGATAGGTGTTTGTTACTTATTAATGAGATGAATAGCATGGATGATAGCATGAGACCAATAAAGTCTTGGTGGATTAGCTTGAAACAATAAAGATTGAGCAACATTCAAAATATGTCGGTGCTTGCATTCCACAATACTATTTTGTTCAGGTGTTTCAACATATGATGTTTGATGAATTATACCTTTTAAAGAATAAAATGGAGACATTGAAAATTCAAGTCTATTATTAGATCAAATGATCTAAACTTTAATGTCAAATTAGTTTTCAGTAAGAGAAACAAAGGCTTGTAAGTGTTCTCAGGTTTTAGATTTAGTTTTCAATAAGAAAGCTAAAGTGTGGTGTGTAAAGTCATCAACAATAGTTAAAAAAATACTTATAACTATTGATAGATGTGATAGCAAAAGGACCCCATATGTCAACATGTATAAGAGAAAAAGCTCTAGTAGATTTAGTAGAGCTATGGGGAAATGGTAATTTCTTTTGCTTTGCAAAATGGCATACATCACAAGTAGAGATTTTACATGAGATAAAGGGAAACTTAGTTCAAAGAATGTGTAAGATAGAATGAGATAAATAGCCTAATCTAAAATGTCAAAGATCAAAGGTATCAATTGTAACACCATCATTTCTAGCTCATACCCATCATGCCTTACATGCTCATATACATCTAGGAAGAGTAAAGTGAAATCTTCCTAATTGGATTCATACACTTGCTTAGAGTTATGACATGGTTAAAATTTATTTCAGTGTCACATGGACTGTGTGAGCTCATTCTATGCATCCTCATATTTAATTCCATCATTACAACTCATTTCAAGCCCAAAAACATGCTTTTAAACCCGTGAAAACCAAAAAGGGATATGAGACATGTATATTCATTTTCGGCCATACTTGGCCTCATTTCTAGGCAAAGTTTGGAAAATCACAACTAAATCCAAAAAAATCAAAAACATGTAATCTCTATCATTCTAGAAATCTTAGGATGTATAATTCATACTAAAAATATGTAGAAGTCTTAAAATCTCACACACAAAGCATTTGACATGCGAAATCATCTGGAGGTCGGAGTGGGCTCTGCTACTGTCACAGTTTACTGATATGCACTTCAAAATGTCTAACTAATTCCACAAAAATCTAATGCATGAAAATGACATCAATATGTAAATATGTTGATGTTAACTAGAGAGGAAAAATGTCTCCAGATAATTTTATCAAGCCAAACTCTCAGAAATCGATGGAACAGTACCTCGGGTCAGGCAAGATGACTGATACTGGGCAGAAACTTCAAAAATACATATCTTTCTCTCTAGACCTCCAAATGAGGTTCTTCTAGTTGCTACAAGTCACTGTGATTGTCTAGTTTTTGCCTATAAAATTTTGTAGCCATTGGACCATGTTTGCCTCTCGGATGACACAATTTCACAACTGACCAAATGAACAGTGCTGATATGAATCCGAATTTCTGATACCAACTTTGAAAAATCATAAAAAATTCCACAGACCTCCAAATGACTTGATCTTTAGCTTCTCAAAAATATCTAGACAAAATCTAGTCACATGCCAAATTTCAAGGCAAGAAGAGGTCATTTGGTTAGACTTGGACATCGTGGGCAAATAGACCAATTTCTTGTGTTAAAAGGGGGCTATTGGGGTCCAACTTTGCTTCTCCTACCACTAAAGCTCTATGAGAACGTGGGAAAGTATCAACATAGGCTATTAAACATGGCTCAAATTTTTAACAACCCAGATTTGTAAAACTCACTCTCCTACACCAACACATACACCATGCACATAATGCTAAGATCTTACTATTCATACCGAAACTTGCTACATCATGCACTATAAATTCAATTCTCATACATATACATTAAGTACATCCATTTACAAGTATTCTTAAGTGCCTACAACATGTACATTATTAGATTACATCCCTTAACTTAACTACAACATAGTGACAAAATGGCTCTTTCACAATTTCTTCACCGAATCCCTAGCTTCAAGCTTGGTGGCTCCCATCCCTTGTCTCACTTGGTCCATCTAGCATGTTAGGATGGTGGAGAGGAGGAGTGAGATTCAAAGAATCTCAATAGCTCATCTCTCATTCAATCATACATGAAGCATGCAAACAAGTCCCACAAATGTATGCATGGGCATATTAGCATGTGAAGTCATAAGAAAAGCATTTTCAACATTTGAGTAGGCCATACATAACATACAAAAGCTTGTCAAGCAAATGGATTAGCCTCACCCATTCACTTGTGGATTTTGGACTTGCCTCACCCATTCTTTAAGAGGTCCTTAGACTCAACCTTACTCTTGGGAGTCAACCTCACTTTTAGGAGACTCTTTACTTTGTCTCAACCAACCTTAGGGTTCTTGGCTCATCCTCACCATGGCTAAAGGGTTATTGGCTTTTCCATACTTAAGCAAAGCAAAGTAATCACATAAAATATCATTGAAACACATGAGGCATCATCATGCTAGCATACTTTTTATAGTTTAAAAACATACATACACACATGCAAAACAATGTAAGCACACATCTATGCATGAGAGAAGGTGGAGAGAGCTACCTTATTGGCTAATCACAAACTTTCTTTTCAATTTGTCTCTTCCCTTGTTGATTTCACAATCACCACTAAATGGGAGTGCTTCTCTTGAGCCTAGACACACAAGAGCATGGAATTACTCTCTTAACACTTTATTCATAAAGTTAGAAATTTCTTTCTAGCAAACCCTACTAAGCATATAGAGTTAGGGGTTCTTTCTCTCACTAGAAATTTACCAACTATCCTTCATCTCTCAAGCTCTCAAGAAAGGAAATCAAGGAAGTGAAGCTACATGAATTCTAACCTCCCTCAAGAGTGGTTTTCCACTTTTCCTCTTCTGAACTAAGCCCAAAACATAGCTACTTCAACCACCAAAACCATAGGAAGAGAGGGCAAAGAGAGAAGAACAACATGCTAAGAAGAAAAACTATGCAAATCTTACCTCTTTCTGGTTCTTTCTTCCTCCTGTAGGTTTCTCTCTCTCTCCTCCGCCCTTTTCTCTGCCTTAGAGGGAGCTTAGGTCGGTTAAAAGAAGAAAGGAGGGGTTGGGATGTTTTAATAAGTCAAATTCTCTTTTTTCACGTTTTTCCGAATTAACCCTCGCTATAACGAGGTATAACCCTCGCTATGGCGAGCTCGTATCAGTCTCAGACCCCTGCCTTCGCTACGGCGTGCGCTACGGCGAGCAACGCCCTGATTTTTTGTATGGGGTACCCGCACTCGCTATAGCTAGAAGGCACTCTCGCTATAACTAGACCATTTCTCGCTATAGCGAATAGGTACATTTGCTATAACTAGGTTGTAGCTAGCAGATTTAAAAAATTTTTAGCCCTTCAAAAATTTTTGGCTTTTCTTTTTTCTTTTTCTTTTTTTTTTCTTCTTTTCTTCTTTCCTTTTTTTTCTTGGTTGTCACATCAATAGTAGACACAACTGCAATTGAAGAAACAAAAGGCATAACATGATTATTAAGTATATAAAGTCCTTCTTTGACTTTTGCTAAACCAATCATCTTCCAAGACTTTAGGTCCTAAATGAAGCAATAAGAATTTTGAAAAATTAGGCAACAATCAAGGAGTGAAGTTAACTTTGTAATAGAAATAAGATTAAAGGTAAATTTAGGAATGCAAAGAACATTAAGAAGATAAAAAGAAGGGGGAAAATGAATAGTGTCAAAATAATGAGCTATCACATGAAAACCATTAAGGAGTTTTACCTGAACTGGAGAAATTCTTTAATATGAAGAGAAATTAGATAAGGAGAAACAAATGTGATTTATGGCTCCTGTATCAAGGATCTAAGAATTATCATAGTAAGTAGCAAAAAGTGCAAATAAATTAACTTGAAGAGAGTTTGAAGCATTAAAGCAAGTGGATGTAGAAACTTGGTTAGAGTGATGGGAAGGTGAATGAGGATTATTTGGACAAGAGCAAGTAGCTTTTGGTATTGTTTTGGTGTGAAGTTGAAAGAAGGTGTGGAAAGAAGGCCTGGAGAAGTATTCTATGGGTCATTTTAAGAGTTAGAATTTTGAGAAATGATATTGTTGACAAAAGAAGGCTAATTTCTGAACTTGAAACCAGGATAGAAATTGTGTTTCTTATAGCATGTATTAACTATATGGAGTGCTTTACCACAATAAGTACAAAATTTTGTTGACATTTTGTCCTTTGCTATTGGTTGGTCCATTAGAATGAGATTTGGTCACTACCTTGTTGAAGAAAGCCTTTAAATCAAAGCTACCATTCATCTCCCTTTCTTGCTAGATAACCAAAGCAAAAAACATGATTGATTGAAGGTAAAGGTACTAATAGCATAATCTATTACTTAACATAAGCATCTCGATCATTTAAACCTTTAAGAAAACAAATGACAAAATCTTGCTCTTGATATTTCTTAGTAGTTTCAATTGCACCGTATAATATTTGGGATTACAATCACAGGATGGAAGAGGTCAAAAATTCAGAAGTTCATCCTAAAGAATTTTCAACTTAGTGAAGTACTTATTCATAGATAATTCATCTTGCTTAAGATTGCAAATTTCTTCTTGTAGTTTTGAAATACAAAAAATATCCCCTTAAGAGAATCAGTCTTTAAGATCTGCCCATACATCACAAGCTTTATCAATCTAAATGATGCTTTGAACAATAGTTGGAGATAAAGACCGATTGATCCAAGAAAGAATCATTATGTTGAACCTTTCCCAAGCAAAATACATTTGATCAGTGATGGAAGGAGCAGGAATCATACCATCAACAAACTTCAACTTATTTTTAGACAAGAGAACCAAATGCATGGCACGAGCCTAAGAGTGATAGTTGGTCCAGTCAAAATAAGATAAGAACAAGTGCTGGATTCTCATTGGGATGAAGGTAGTAAAGATTAAATGGATGATCAATAGTATTCGAATTATCAGTAGTAGCAATGGAAGTGTTCGTAGTAGAATTTGTACTAGGAGCAGTAGTCATTTAGTGAAAAATTGAAAGAAAGAGAAAGAAGAGGACAAAAATAATTAAAAGGAAATTTGTTGTTGCTCTAATACCATATTACAATCTTGTGAAGAGAATGAAAGGAATCATACTATTGATATGAAGAGATATCCATATATATGTACATGTGCATAAAGCTTAACTTACATAATAATTTTCTTAACTAACTATATAACAGAATAACAAACTGAGCAACTTTAAAGGATGTTAACCATTTTCTTTTATTTTGTTTATTAGGAAAGGAAGAAACATTTTCCTTCCTTTATTTAGTTTCATTAAGAAAAAGAAAGAAAAATACATGTAAATAAGATGTCAAATTACTTTATTAATTTCCATGTAATTAAATCTATTTACCATAAATATAGTCCATCTCATCTCTATTCATTTATATTAATATAAATATGCATTTATTTAACTTGATTTCTATATTTTTTATTACTTATTTATAATTACTTTTTTTTTCAAAAATAATTTTATACAATTCTCATATGTTGTCCTTCCAAATAGTACATTTCTTAAATTTTCATGGTTGATGGGTGATAGCATCAGTAGCAAGTAGGACTCAATTACATGTCTTTTTTCTTTCTTTCCTTCCTTTCCATCACTCAATGGACAACTAAAAAATAGTGCACAAATGGCGTGAGTCCCACATGTTTTTTTTTTTCCCTTCCTAATCCTTTCCTTTCTTATTTTTGCAAACTAAATAGAGGGAAGATATTCTTCATTCACCATTTCTTTCCCTTTCCTTTGATTTCCCTCCTACCAAACAAGCCAATAAATAGATTTCTCTCAAAGGAGATATTCTATGAAAAATGGTAAGACACCTTACCTTATTTGAGGAAACCAAGCTTTAGCTTTAAATGGAAAAATGACTAAGTTGGTTGTTTTGCTTTTGACAAATATTTTAAGAGTCGTGTGAGAGATGTATTTAGGGGAAAAAATGTAAACATTTAAGGGAATTTTATAATGACATGTAATTTGGGCTTCTATTATGAATATGACATAATTTGGGGTTAGATTTGTAATTATATAAAATTAATAGTGCCAGTGGCATCTGTTTTTTCCCCTCTTTTATTAGTCAACTTTGTCACTGACCAAAATCTATGTAACATCAAAAATTTAAAAAAAAAAAAAAAAGAAAGTTGCATTATAGACTTAACCTTCTTTTTATTCTCAGTCTTAGGGATGGTAATTTTGGCCTAGTTTGCATCAACCCATCCTATTCTATTCAAGTTGAATAATTCAATTGTTGATCAAGTATCAAAATGGGTTCGGGGCAGGTATGCCTTGATCTATTACCCACCTTGTAACTCCATATATATAATATTTTTTATCAAAAGGATTAAGTATTTATCATTTATTCAATTATTTAAATTTTAACATAAATATTATGTATTTGTTCATCCAAAAGCAGAACTATCCACTCCATGATTTTGTTCATGCACTCCATATGTACAATTAGATTTAGTTTTATAGCTCAGTCTTGAATTTTATAGATCTAGTATTTTAAAGTGATTTAGCTTCATTAATTGAAATTTAATGAGTTTGTGACTTCCTAGTTATTAGTATGGAGAGGAAGAGAAGTCAAGTGGGATATTAAGACTTGTAGAGATCCCATATATATATAATGTTATGAAAATTAAGTAAAATTTTATAATATTTAAGTTAAATATCATAAATTAAAAAAATAATAATCCTAGATTCAAACTTAAAGAACTATATTTTTAAGTACCCAACTTAATTCAATCATTCTACAAAATGGTCTTCACCAAACTACATGGTAATATTTGCATAAATTTATACAATCAGTATGGTACTCATGTAAAACACAAGGTATTCTTTTATATATATATATATATATATATATATGGTTAAAAGGTGACAATTTTGGTTAAATTAAGTATTTATTAAATATATTTTTATTAAATTTTTAAATAGTGAATATTACAAGGTGGAATTTTTTAATGTTACTGACATGAAACGCGTAGTAGACAAGTTTATGAAAGAAGTTGATTATAAAAAATGCAAGAGGTGGCTCCAACTCACCCGGCGCCTGCCCAATGCCTGCAAGTTCAGGGATGGGACAGAAAAGAAAAACCTACAAGAATATGGAGTGGGAAAGAGGCAAATTTTGGATGAACAAGACAAGAACAAGTATTGAGAAACTCACCCTGCTTTGCCTCATTTCATCTTTACCTAGTACCAATGTATAGAAACAATTAATTGTCAAAACTTATCCTTAATGAAGAAAATTTTCAGTTCAAATTTGGGCCTTGAGTAATTATTTTTTATTGATATTATTGCTGATGTTCAGTTACATATAAATTTTCTGATTAAAAAAAAAAAAGATAAAAAACATAACAATATTGGAAGGGGGAGAAGTAGAAGATATAAGAACAACATTTCAATTGCTTTAGATTTAGATTAATCCCAAACAATTGCTTTTTCACAATGCCCACGACAACTTGATTAGTACTTCACTTTTTTAAAATTATAGCTTATCGTTGACTAGTAAAAATGCAAATCATATCTTTGATTGCCATCCACCACGTTTTCCTCTTTTTTGCACTGGCGGCTTTGGAGAACTAATTGCGAGTAATTCTACAGTACATAGGATTTTGTGCACCCAAAAAAAATTCTTTAATCACATAATTTGACATAACTGTTAATTATACTAAATGTTTTTGTTTTTTTGCCAAAAAAAAAATTCAAGTTTTTTTTCCACTTACACTTGTATTCAAGATTTGACATGAACTCACTATGAGATATATCCTCCTCTGTTTTGTTTGTTTATATGCAAGTATGTTTCATAATGGTTATAAATTATAACCAAGTATCGTTAGAGAAACAGCACGAATATAAAAAGCCAGTGCAACTGCTAATTGATTCAATGAATCAGTTTGAAAATAAGAAATCCCTCTCTCTATAGAATTGTACCTTACGAAAATTGAGCAAAGTTTTCCTGCAAAATCCTTTGTTCTCTGTGGACCCTCTGTTGGAAGAAATTCTGGCCCCTTAGCAAGGCACTTTATTTAGCAGTTCGGACAAGGATTATAGCATATTAGACCAAATGAATACGAAATACAGGTTAGGGTATATTGGAGCTGAGGTCTACAACCACAGAATAATTTCACAAAGTAACATAAAAGTTTCCCTTATCACTCATCAACACGCTATTTACAGGCTCATAAAACAACACATTGAGAACCTTGCTGAGGCCCTTTTGCAGAAAAGGAAACTGAGGGTCTCAGCAATAAGTGATGGGGAAAAAGAAAAAACAACAAACAAACCAGAAGATATTACTGATGAAGACCATGAGAAAAAGAAATTCTCGACCCTACTAATGTGGCTCTAACCACACTTCACAAAAAAACTTGGATTATTTAACTGGCCCCTCTAGAACCTGGAAGCTCAATCCATTGCAATTGGATTTCCACTTCGCCACTTTCGACGTTTCGCAATCTCAGGGCCATATCTTGGAAAACCTTGCCATCACTACAAACAATGCAGCTCTCCTCTGCCAGGCAGTTTTTCCTGCTTGGTTGTATTCTTGTTATAATAGTACCATTTGGGAGGTCTGCTACATGCACCTTCAAGGCTTCTAGAAATGGAAGGATATCAAATTCCGCATTTCCCATTGGGTCATCTGGGCTCCATGTGTCATGGTCGTACACGGTCTCCGGTCACAGTCACAAAGGATCATCAACCAATCAAGATTTGACATAAATTAAGAGATCGATATTTCAAAGTCTCAAAGAAAACCAAAACCAAAAGAAGCAAACAGAGAAAAGAAAAAAAGAATGAAGAGGATAGAAAAGAGCAAAGAACGTTATCACAATTAGAGCACTCTATTTGACCTGGTCACGTGTCCCTTTGTACTTTGAAGAACTCAGTTTTTGAGGTTAAGATATATTTACCATATACATATCATTCAAGAGGAAAAACACAAATCTTGTGAAGTTCCTATGCTACCGTAATTTGAAATCGCTTGGGTCGCATTGTCTGGTAAAAATGATTAGAAGTATGGCATCTAGAGCGTAAATGTATGTTTTAAGTCTAGGATCCAGCACTAAATGCAACATAGATAAAGAAAAAAGGAAGAAGCAAAAAGAAAACAAACTTAAGTCTTCCATATCTTATCCTTACTCTGCTGGGACAAAAGCTGGGTAAGGTTGCTTACATTTCCACACCCGTTTGAAATAGGACAAGCATACTTGTAGGATATGAGAAATCCAGGATTTGCAAAATGATAAAAGTTTTATTGCATCAAAATTCAAAGCAGAGCAATCTATGAAATGCTATTTGTTGTTGTCTATTACAGATACTCCTAAACTGTTCAGGTGGATGTGTGTGGATGTAGATTGACAATTGATTTATGACTTTTATTTTTTGCTGCAAGATGACTATTTCTTCCTAGTTCCAACCAGTGGCAGAGACACCAAAATATGAACCATTAGTATTTTCAATTAGTCTTGAATCAGAAAGTTATGTACTTCACCAGATAGAAACCAGCAGACTTTAACTCAACAAGGAGTTTCATACTAGGGAAAGACAATAAGCTACACCCTTACCAATGAGACTGGAAGCTTTGGGTCCAAGACAGAAAGCGTAAGGTCTTCATTCCACTCAGGATTAATATCCTTATCAATAACGCGAGTCTTGAGTTTCTGTAAAAAGATGGGTATGATTGTACACAAGTATAGACAAAAAACTACATAAATTATACATTTATGAATTTTTTCCAATTTAGACATCAATCCAAGCATGTTGGAATAAGACGTAAAGTAGAAGAACATCCCATTAAGCGGCTAGATACAATCCAAATGACACATGTTTGCTCAGTCAGAAAAGGGAATTAAAACGTGCCTGCTATCACCATCAATAAAGATTGGGAAACTACAATTACCTTCGAATTATGCTAAAAACTACAGCAACTTTAACCATCCATTTTCAATATTATTGTCCACTCCGTGATTTATAGTCATTGCAATAGTTTCTGAGTTATTAGACACTGTTAATTGTACTATGGTAATAATATATTATCCTAAAAAATTTACATCAAACTTAAAGCATTGTTAATGAATATATTTAGAGAGAAAATAGTTAATTATACTAAAAAATATCCTGTTGCACAAGACTTTTCATTCTACACTCTACAATCTACAACTCCAATTATTTTCAAATATATATAGGAGATTCCATGAGTGTCTTAACTATGAAATTGACAGAAAAATTTTACGTGAATCTAAATACATACCCCAAAAACAAAAAAAAAGATTCAGACAATTTAGTTATATCAAAATACAATTGGTATCAAGATGATGCATGTGAAGGACAGAAACAAAGGTATCTGTAATTTGATTATATCTCTCTCGTATACAAATTATGTTAAAGTACATGTTCAAGAAATTTTTATTACGAGTTGGATTTTAAGTTTTATCTTATATGGAACTCTCTAAATTTTAAAATTCAAACCCATTAAAAATTGACAAAATCAAAATTTAGAGCATGACCTATGATGAGCTCCTTAGACCAAAACCTTACTTGAATATAAGAGCATAATTTGACAAAAAGGCAATCCTTGATTCAACAGAGATAACAGTGAAAACAACAGCAGAATAAATAAAATGATCGACAAGAATTTTTTTCTTAAAGAACAATTATCCAAATCAATGTAGCCATAACGTTCAAAACAATTATCAACAACCAGCCATCATTGCGGCCGAAACATGATTTTCCTTCAAAATTATGAAAGTTGCAACACTGAGTAATCAATTATTCAGTTTTGGTCTCGAACGTAATCGCGCAAAAGGAGTAAAAAAATACACAATCTCAATCCAAGAAAAATTATTTTGAAAAAAATGAAATAAAATGAAGAAGAAGAGACCTGCTTGCCCATCTTTACGACGACGTAAGGATCGCTGCTGCGAACGTCACGAACTGCGAGGTTGATACCGCGCTTGACCCGAATCCTTAGAAGGCCAAGCATTTCCTCCATCTCCGACTTGTGAGGAACGTCTGATGGATCTTTGGGTGATTCTGCCATTGTTTGAATCTCCACCCCCCCCCCCCCCCCGGCTCTTCTATATTATAATATTATTATTATTTATTTTCAATAATTGTATGAAATCTCTCTTCCTCTGAAACGAAAGAAGAAACAATCATTATTAAATTAGGAAACAACAACAGGCCGAAAACAAATGGAAAATCAGGGAAACGGGTGAGTGGGCCCACCAGGATTCAGTTTTTCATTTTTCTTTCCCGGCAAGCAGTTTTACCTAGGGGGTGTGGGAGACAGACGCAAACGGTGTTGGATTTGACGAGTGGGGAGGGTTCTTCTCGGAGGAGGTGACCGGGAGAATCGGTTCACACATGGATGGGACTTCAACGTGTTCAGGTTGACTCCTGCATTTGAGCGTGCGGTGCAACGTGGCGGCCCGTAAATGGTCCCACGGCTCTTCTCATTCTTAAAAGAAGTTCAATCTAACTTTCATTTATTTTAAAAAATTATACTTTTTCCCTTTTAAAATTAAAAAAGTATTATATTGATATTTTTTATAATAAAAAATAAATTAAATTATATTTATATTGATTTAAATATTTTTATATTTATTATATTTATAATATAATATGTATTTTATTTATATGAAAATACTTAATTTTTAAATCTAAAATACAATAAATTATATTTTTTAATATAAAATAAATAATATTAAAATAAAATTTAACAAATTTTATATTTTATATTTTTTAAAAAAATTCAATATTATTCTCAAAAATATTTTAATGATATTATAATTTAGGAGTTTGTATATATTTCATAACAAAAAAAAGGTTATATAATTTAAATATTTTTTAGAGTGTAATAATAATAATAATAATTATTATTATTATTATTATTATAATAACAATTATTATTATTATTATTATTATTATTATTATTATTATTATTATTATTATTATTATGTCTTCACTCTTTTATCTCAATCTTTGTTTTCTTTTTTTTTTTTAATTCTAAAATTTCTTTGGCCGATTTAATTTTGAAATTGCTGTAATTCTCAAAATCATGATTTGGTCGCCTTTTTTCATATTGTATTACTTAATTTAAACAATTAAATGATATTAAGAAAAATTTTTAGTTGAACACCATGCATCACGCTATTTATAAACCATTTAATAAAATAAAATCAATTCATATAACATTTATTTATTACATTATTATCATATAAATAAATTTTATATGAGACTTGATGTGTGTATATATAGATATATATATATATATATGTATATGTATATATGTATATGTATATATGTATATGTGTGTGTGTACGTGCACGCATCTATGTATATAATTTTTTTTATTTGTATAAAAGATGACTTCTTAGGTTAATAGGGAATGGTAGTTTTAAGTTAAAATATATTTTGATTCTTTAACTTTATTTTAGATTCTTTTTTTATTTTTTTTTTTGTTCTAATATGATCATTTAATTTTACTTTAGATTTTACATTCATCTTCATAATTTTATTTTCTTCTAATTTTATCTTTTAACTTACATAAACTACTCAAATATTTTATTTTCTCTAACACTATCAATTTGTTTAACAATAAAGTTTTATGTGACTTTTTGGTAGTTTGGCCTCTTGCCAATTTAGGTTTTAATTTGATTGTGGTAAAAAGAAAAAAATATTTGAATAATTTTTAAAAATAAAAAAAAATGGACAAAATAAATTAAGCAATTAAAGTAAAACTTAAAATAAACTTAAATGATTTAAGTGAAACCAAACAAAGTTAAGAAATAAAAATAAAATATAAACAAAATTAAGAAACCAAATTAGAACCAAATAAAATTAAAAAGTAAAAGTAAAATTTTAAATAAAATTAAAGGTCCATATATACATTTTTGGCCTAGTTTTATCCTTATCTTATAATAAAAATAAAAATAATAGAATATATATAATTTAATATTCTTTAAAAAACAGTAACATTCACTTCTAAACTTAAAAATATTATGAGAACAAATGTTCCAACCTTCGGAATGTCAAGGGTCCTATGGTTCTAAATATACCGACTAAAAATATTAGAGCAAATTATTTTTATTCTTTTAAAATTTAATTAAATTACATATAATATTTTTTTTATTTCAAAAACTATATTTAACTTCATTAATATACACAGCTCTTTTTCAATTTTTTTTAAATGATATGAGACTGTAATTTTATTATTCAACGCTAATAAAAATAATTAAATTAATATTTCACTATCTAACTTGATATTATAATTTTATCAATAATATAATAATAAAGATAGTTAATTAATTTTAATTTTTGGAAAAATAGTATGTTATGTAAAAAACTAACTTTATTGATTGAAAATTAATTAAAAGAGAACTAAGTATAATTTTTAAAATAAAAAATATTTAATTTACTTTAATTTAATTTTAAACGAAATTAATATAATTAATCTTATATGATAAAACTCGGTTTTGTTGAGACTCTTTGTTTATTACGCGTAACTTATTTATTGACAAGACGTGTGATTTATATTTTTTACATCATTTTAGCTTCTGTTTTTTTTGGAATTACTTTTTTCTTTCCCTTTTTTTTTTTTGCTTTCTTCTTTTTCATTTATTCAAATTCCAATGGAGTACGAGGCCTGTGTACGGTTTACTTAAGTTATTATTAGAACAAGTGGTACTTAAAGAAATGCTAATAACAACAACTATTAACAATTTTTTGTCTAATGTTTTGTCTTTTGAGAGGAAATTTTTTTTTTAATAGGTTACACCAAAATTCTAGTAATATACAAATTTAGTTTTTCAGTTGTATTTAAGTAAGTTTGATGTTGTGCATTAAGTATTTTATCTTTCAGCATTTAGTCTAAAAATAAATTATCTATGTTCTCTAAAGTAAAGAAGCAGTATTTTTCTTAAAAAAATTGAATTCTCACTAACATCACTTTTTTTTTTTAATTCTTACTTCGTAGTTTTAATATGGAAATAACATGCACTAAGTATACTATTGAATTACATGTCAAATTTATTTATTTTTGGTAATATATATTAAAATTATTTGTGTAGTCATAAACAGTTAGCACAGCAACTTGTCTATAGATGTGGATGTACAAATATATACCTCATAATTATTGTTAATTATACAAATAGAAATACAAATTCATTTATTTTAAAAACTTTATGGTTTTTCTAAACACTTGATTAGTGTTATTTATAATTTTATCTTCTGAGTTGACTTTCATTAATGATATGTATTTGTTTATTAATATAGGTTGCAGATGGAGGTTTCGTTTCTCTACATCCACCCATACCTTAGCAAATTAGTAAGTTAGTAAATAGTTTTACTACAATATTTGAGTTGAGAAGACTACAGAAGAATTTCTTCTTCAGACAAAAAAAAGGATGACTAATATTAAGCGGCACCAAAATTTTTCAACCATTGCACTTAACAAATTATGAACATGAAAAATTTTAAATTCTAACTCCATAAACCCTTAAAACCTAAATCCTGAAAAGTAAATCCTAAATTCCAAAACTCTAAAACAGTGTATTCATTTATCTTAAAATGTAATTTTGTCCTCAAAAGTCGATTAATTAACACAACTATTTTTATTAAAATAATATTTTTACACAACTGAATAATATTTAATATGCCCATAACCCATATATAATTGTCAGCTTATTGGGCTTCTCCATCACTTGGCTATTTACCTTCGCTCTCATTTCTCATTTAAATATTGAGTATATTTTTGTTCATTTGTTAATAGGAGTTAACATCTTATAATTTGTGATAACATAATCCTTTAATACAAGAAAACCAATATATGAAGCACCTCCATTGGCCAAAGCTGAACACTGATCAGAAAAAATTATTGTAAGAAAATTGCTCAAATGTATACCGAGAAGCACTATGCCTCAGCCCACAGCTATATTACAATCCGAATGTTTCCTAAGAAGCAAAATTGGACCCCATTCTGTCAAACAGTGATTTCTAGTGTCATATATCCTGATACAAATGCTGAGAATGAACATTAAATGTTTTCCACGCCTTAGTTGTCTTGCCACAAAGGACAAAAAATTTTATGTAGTTTCTCCTGCAGAAACCACACTTCAGATTACTCCCGTATGACTATAACTAAGAACGCAATTCAATTACCTCGACAGTCTAAACATGTCACCCGCATCATCATTGTTGGGAGTTTGCTGGACAGGAACCAATCTACTAAGCCTCAGTCTTTTGTTCACAATCATATACCTACTAGAATAGCGTCCTCAATTTTTCGAGAGAGGAAGCTGCCCTTTTGTTTGTTGGCTCAAGTACAAGAACATATTTAAAATCTGCAGATTAAAAAAGTTAATCAGCTGAAAATCTGAAATTTTCAGATAAAAATGAGAATAAAACAATGGTGAACTCTTTATGAGAGTATAACACCAAATTTATCTTCACAAATTAATCAAATTGTAGAGAGTTGGACAGTCCAAAAGCATTTTAGCAAAACATGTTCTTATCTCCAGCTCGAACTAAGAATTCATAGTTCTCAAATGTTTATTTATTTATTTATTTCAAATAACTAAGAATTCAAACAAGTATGCACAAGATGTCAAAAGAATGAAAGAGCTTACCATCAATTGCCTCCTTATAGTAGCCTAGCATCTCTCTTGCTATACCCCTTCGAAAATAGGCCTTCACATTCTGAGTAAACAGAGTAAGAAGAGAGGCTATTTTAACAAGCCACAAAGCAATCACATTACAGTTCAGGATATATACAGTAAGCAGGACTCCAAACAAGTTCTCTGTTATGGCGGCACATGGCCAGCCTGAATCTCAGGAAGTTTCAAAACAGAAGCAGCACATTTGTTTAAAGACATTTAATTAGGCTTAGTTCAGAGGGGGTAAAAATGTATTTTCCCCGAAATTTTATGAGTCTGGCAAGTGAGCTTCAGCACCCAATTACAGAACTGGAAATGGGTTTGAAATTGCACAAGGCAATTTTGTTTTGGTATGTCAGACTCAGAATCTATCTCTAGTAATGGTAAACAGTAAGATTTTTCATTACCAAATCTTCATCATCGAGATATTGAACCCATACATATTTGAAATGAAGGTTAGCGTTTGTTATCCAGTGTCGTAGTATATAATCACAAAAATATCAGTTACTACACCACAAAACTTTAAAGTTCAGAGATGACTGAAGACAGAAGTTACCTTTTTGTCTAGGTTAATTGCTTTTGTACAATCTGCCTCAGCTTGAATGAAACTGCATGTAGAGAAAAATATCAAAGATATGCAAGAAAGCCATGAGGATTAAACTTGCAAGAATGAAACACTACCTCCCAAGTTCAAGATATGCTGCAGCCCTGTTACTGTAGTATGTCGCATTATTTCCACTGAGTTTGATAGCTTCTGTATAAAATCCAATGGCTTTCTGCCACTGCTTATCTTTGAATGCTTGATTTCCCTGAATCGTAGCACAACAAACCAAAATAAGACTAACAGAAGGAAATGCAACAAAAAAAAGGAAGAAAAAATAAAGAAATAATAGATTGCTGGTAAAAAACTCAAATGCAGCTTTTTAAGAAACTAGAGAACTACTTATAGAAACCCTACTTAAGGTTCAACAACTATATAAAGAAACTGTGTATAAGATCATATGCAAGTGATGAAAGATATGGTCTCAGTACTTTCATAGACTCTTAAGACTGATAAAAGAATAATATTATATTCGAAGATTTTTGAAAATAAAAAGACACTATCGAATAAGTTAAATGATAGATGTAGGTTTGCTGGACCAATTTAGTGGAACACTCACATATTTGACCCAGTAATACTATAAATGGAAATAACAAAAGGACCATTAGAACTAAGGAAGACAAGTTCCATTATGACTAGCTCAGAGAGGAACAATATAAAAGTTGCTCAGAAAACCAAGAACTTCTATTTGAGGGGAAAAGGCACTCCCTCGAAACTTTCTTATACTGCACCAGTCGGAAGAGTATAACAATAAACATGCATTGATGACACAAAGGCACAATATTTCCTTCAGCAGCTCAGTGAAATATCAATTTTCTCAACTTCCAATTGTCTGGGGGGAAATTTTCAATCTCACCTCAGACCTTAGTTTAATGAACTGCGTTTCTAGGGAGGAATACCATTTTCAGACAAAGCAGTAAACCCAAAAATTTACTCAGTCTATATGAACAGGGTTTTTCCATACCTTGTAGAGATTGGTCAGAAATTGGAATGACATTTCAAAACTCAAGTAGGCAGTATTTTATTGAACAAAAAGTTTAAATTGGACAAAATTATAATTGATGGGCATTCTACACCTAAGATGTCCGTAGAATATAGCCTTTGTTTTGCTAAATCAGACCAAAAGGGTACATGTGTTGAGCAGAATTACAGCACTGATTTTTCGCCCTAATTAAGCAATGTGCCAAACTGTCCACTGATCATAAATGGCAAAAATATCATTCTGAAAATGGGCCTTTCTTAGCTGTTCATAAACTGCCTCTATAAAAGGGCAATAGAATGAACTGGGAAAGAGAAGGCATCTGTGCAGCCTAAAATTATCTAAACTCTGTCAAGAAAGAAACATGAGGAGAGAGAGAGATTAAAAATATGTTTGACATATTCATGGACAATGACATCAATTTTTCAATTTACATACTCCTGGCACACAGTATCGTCCGTAAAGATACCAAGTTAACTTTGACTGAGATACAAAGTTTAACATAATGGCAAGTTAATAAGACATAACATGCAACTCTTTCCACACAAGAGGGGGAGGGAAGAAGGAATTCTGTAAGCTAAGAAGCTAGCTATAATTGTCATACTTATACCAAATAAATGTTGTACAAATGTCAAAATATTATTTACATAGAACTAATGATTCTCAAGAACATTGAGAGACATCCACATGAAATGAGATTGATACATCCACCATGAAGAAAGGAAAAGAAACAAGCATGGCAAGCTCAAACCCTATCAACATTGTTAACAAATTCGTGAACATAAGACAACTTCCATTTTATAACAGGTCTTAAAATGATAAAATCACAGCTAACAAAGCAGAAACACTATGCCTGCTATATGGTACAATTACAATCAAGTGAATTAAGTAATTAGTGTATACAATTCCTGACAGCAATACCTTCTCTTTGGCAATTTCAGCAGATTGTTCCTGACTGACAACATTTCTTGATGATTTAGTTTTGGCAGCAATCTCAGCCTGCTCTTGGAGAGTCGTATACATGGTCTGTACTGTATCCAGTAAAAAGCGATCACCACCATGTCGAGCTATCAAGGACACTGAAACAGGACATTTGTCATGAAATCCTAATGGAACGGTGACCTGAAAGCGCAAGGACAAGTCAACAGAAGATGGATCACAGATATATAAGAGTATAATCCATAAAAATCAAACAGCCTGCTGTACTCATTTAGGTGCAGTTTCCTATACATGGGCATTGCTACCCTCCTCACTAGTATTGTAGAGGCTAGCAACCTCTATATTTGCACTTTGGACTAAAACATCCTTACTTTTCACTAAAAGACAAAATATATATAGGGGTATTTAAGTTATTTCTCTGTAAAAACATAATTAATGCAGGGTGTTTAAGTCATTTCCCTATGCCCACTAAATGCACGATTATTTGAGGAAATGAACTAAATACCCATATACTTTTTTGTCTTTTAGGTAAGGGCTTATTGGTCCAAAACAAAAATGTGACGGTTGCTAACCTCCACAACATTAGTGAGGAGGTTGGCAATCCCCTATATATACATATATATGTGTGTGTATATACATATATGTGTGTGTATGTATATATATATATATATATATATTATAGAAGGCAGCATCACAAATCACGTGAGGAGTAGACAATATTTACCTGACAGCAACCTGATAAGCTAGCAATACTTAGCAAACTAAATGCACGACTCTGATAGTCTTCTGACAGGATCTCCTTCCCACCCAACTTTGGAGGAAAATCAGCTACTGTAGGGATCACCAAAACTCCTTCATCCTTAAAAGCAACCGAAAAAAATATATATATATAGAACTTAACAGAATTTTTTTTTGGGGGTCAAAATATACACTTAGTAGTTCTAAGCTTTTGAGAAAAATCCACTTTCATCCCTCTTATTTTTATTTCTTCAATTGGGTGGTCTAAGAAACAAAATGATCTAAACAAGAATCAAATTGCACTAAGGACAGTACAAGATTTATGCCACACATACGAAATGTCATTACTCGAGAAGTATAATAGTATTTTGTAATGTTAGGATTTCTTTCTACGGCTAATTTTTCATGAGGGTCTGTTGGATACATTGTGCGTATTTTCAAAAATTTCTTTAGCAACGTTTCTGCCCATTGGATGCAAATATTTGTTTACCATTCACCATGAATTTGTTAATATTCTGCATATTTTAAATGCTGCAAGAATTACTACCTTTAAGGTGCCCTAAACTCTCTTCCATTACTAAATCTAATTTAAAAGATTTTCCAACTCCAATGGTACCTAATTATCAGTTTTGCTTTGCTCAGAATTAACAAACACTATCTGATTGCAATGCAATTAAATGAACATGTGCACTAAGTTGTCTACGATCATTACCTTCAGAAGAGAATTGACAGAAGCACACATCTCGTTTCTGACAAGTTTGCAATTTTCAATATCTACATCTGATAACTCAAACTTTTCTTGCAATTGAGCTGAGATAGCAGGATGAAAAGTAAGCTGTTCTGTGTTCATCCACTCCTGATGCCTAAGCGTAAATTCATGTCTAAACAAAACAGATTCATACAATAATCACTATAATATCCGAAATATCTATAAACAATCATATTACAGAGAAATCTAAATAAACATGAACACTCAAGGGAGAAGAAGACAAATTAAAAGGTGAAAAAGATGTGACATAATTAGATGTGATTAAGACATAATTGCAAAACTGTTGCACCAAAGACAACACTGAATAGGACCAAATGAAGAGAGAGTAGTCAAATAACAGTTTGACATTACATCCAAATTACCTAGCCGTTTACCTGTTTACCAATAATTGGGAAGTTTTATACACGAACATAAAATTTGTGAAAAAGGCACCAAAAAGAAAAATGTATGCCATTCTTGCCTATTGATTGTTTAACATAAATTTGCAATTTATAATAACAGTTCCATATTATAAAGAAATTAACTGACCTCTGAAGAAACTGCATAACATTGGCAAGTAATTTCAATGAAGAAGCTTTCAGTTCACCATTTGCATTCAGGCTGGGGATATCTTTCAAGCTGGGAACTTTAGAACTTAAATAGTCCGCAAGATTCATATGCTTCAGTACTTGCCCTGAAGACAATTGATGTTAAGAAATAATGGAGTGTACTTTGATGTACAAAGGAGAAGTTACTTTTAAAGACCCCAAAATAAATAAATGCAACTAAGAGCTTCTAATGATGATAAGAATAAATCTAATTGAAAAGAAGCGAAGAGCAAAAGAGTATACTCCCAAAAAGCTTCTCAGTGGATTTAATCACCACCTGAGAACTCTTGTGAAGAGGAATATTTAGATGTTGAAAACAATCATCCGCTATTATTATTTGTCGAGGACTGCGTTGAAATACATATGATGCTTGCAGAAGTATATGGCCAACACGGCGCAAAATATTAGGATCCTTTGCGAACCAACCTGTACCAGATTATGAATCAACTATGAAGCCAGGAGAAAAAGCACTTTTTAATCATAAAAGAAAAGTTCATTAGAAAGAGAAGAAATAAATGAATCATCCATACCAACAGTGTCCAGGCTTGTTGAAACAGGTACAATTCCCATGTGTGAAACAGCCCCATGTGAAGGCCGAAATCCTAGAACACCACAAAATCCAGCTGGTACTCTTACCCCTCCAACAGTATCAATACCTGACATATAACAAAGGCAGAAAAGTATCAGAAACATGTCCAGATATTAGCACACGCTAATATTAAATCCAAAAAAAAAAGGTAAACAAGCCCTTTCAGAATCAAATGATAATTTGTTGAAATAAAACAAGATAATAATATGTTGATTTTTCAAAGTTACATTACACCTTCATTTATCTTCATCCATACAGCATGCTAAATAATAAATATTAAGGTATTGGCAAAGTTTAAGTAACAATGTGTCTGAGTATTCCATATGTTTTAAATCTGGAAATACCATTTGCGAATGATGACCTACATAATTTAAACCACAATTTTGTTGAAACCGAACATGGCTACAAATTTAGATTAAAAAACATTGTTAAATTTTCATTAAACCTAATTGGTAAATTGTCTATATTTACCTTCTTGATAAAACTTTCAATATCCCAAACTTTCTTTACACTTACTTTTCCTTTCTAATTTAAGAAAAACAAATACATATTATAAATAATACAGATGCTGCAACATAGATGATGCATTATGATCATTAACGATCCGCATTTCAATTAACCAGGTAATTTCATGATCCTAGTACTTTCTTTAACATGAAGGTTAACAAGCTAATATGGTTACATATCCTGATTTTTTTTTCCCTGAAATTATACAGCATGATTCACAAGAAATTTGTTAAACTTTATGGGCCTATAGTGAAAAAAAAATTATAATACTGATTTAACTTTTCCACCCTCTGGCTTAAAAAGTGTCACTCTGCCCATTCGAGTTTTGTCAGCATATAGTCAGCCTCTGAAAAAAAAAAAATTTTTGGGTCCAATACATATCAGAAAATAGCTTGAGAATGAAATATGTTGCACCAACATACTCCTTTACCAATCAGATGAATCACTAATTAGACATACCATTCCAAACATGTTGAGGCGTAGACACAGAATCATCAGTAAAAATCAATTTAGAGGTATATTGGGACTCTGGAGCAGTCTAAATAATCAGGAATTCATCTGTTTTGACAAACATAGAAGAAATGATTTTGTGCCCTAACACATGCACATGCTATTTTCTGTTGAAAATTGGAGTATGAAAGCTCAAGGTATTTTTACCCCCCAAAAAAAAGTGCCCAAGCCAGAATTTTTTTTTTCGTTTTTGGTTTTTTTTTGGATGGGGAGGGGAACATAATGAATCTCAGGTGGCAGAATAACACCTTTTAAACACAATGAAAAGTTCAATCAGGCCAAAACATGGAGTAGTCTGAATTATTTCTTCCAAAAAGGAAAAAAAAAATGCACAGAAACAAGTATTTCCTACCACATAAAGAACAAGATTCAAACTGTACAAAAGGTTTTACCAGAATCAAGCAAGAATGCAACAAGAACATCTTTTTGGCAAACTAGCTAAGGAAGAGAAAACTTCAAAAAGAAACAAGCAGACATGATCCCATCATAATTTAAAAAACAAAATTGAGAAAGAGGGACTTGCACCGGTAAAAGGTCACTGGACAACATTCTTGGAGTTAATAAGATCACCTCTTAAGAAGAGATACTCCATCCAACCAACTGACCATCCATCAATTTTTTACAATTCAAATTCAGCATGTCCACAACTTCAAACCGATAGCTCTCTCCTTTGCTATCTTTCTATGTGAAGTTAATTTTATCTAACAACCAAGGTCCTGATTCATTGCATTGCCCATGAGATAATACGGGCCAGATTGCAGTTGGCAACTATTCTATTACTATGTATGGATCAACATAGCCATATCCACATATTGAAAAAGGGACACTTTCATAGAAATATAAAGAAAGGTATCAGTCAATATTCTCCAGAAATTCAGTTACTCAATTTCCACAAAATTCAACTACCTAAAAACCTTCTTTAATGTCATCCATTAGTGGCAATGAACTTGCTATGTATCATTAGAAAACCAAATAAGGAGTAGGAACAGCATGAGAAGAAATGGGCCACAAGTAGTTGGCAACAATTCTATTACTATGTATGGATTTGTGCTTCTACTTGACAAATTCCATAGCCAAGTATTTGAAAAAAGCATATATTGATAGAAATTTAAATATATTAGTCCAAAAATTCAGTTAGTTAAATTACACAAAATTCAACTGCCTATAAACCTTCTTTAATGTCATCCATAAATGACAATGAATTTACAATGTGTCATTAGAAAACCAAACAAGTAGTATAAGCAATTAAAAAGATATCAGGCAGCCCACCCAGAGAAAAATCAGCCAAATTAGCAGCAACAGCCACAGCAGCACCACCACATGAGCCACCTGGTACTCGAGCATGTACAGCAGGATTGGTTGGTGTTCCATAATGCTTGTTTTCACCACTGATACTGAAAGTAAGAAAGACCCAAAAGAAACACAAATTTCTCAAATCCAAAGAGACTTAGAAGAGCAAATAATGTGAAGGAAACAAAGTCACATTGTCCACCAAACCACAAGCCAGTGGCTTTGATTGAGATATCATTTACATTGTTGTCAAATCACGATACATATTACAAATCAAAAGGCATATTTTTAAATTGTGAATTGTAAAATGTATCAAATTATAAGATTCAATAACAAGAAAAAACAACTTGAAATATAAAATATGACATATTTATATCCTTATAATATGCATAAAATACTCAAGATAGTAAATCTAACCCAAGAGTAAAGAAGAGTACTTAAAACATAAGTCATAGATAAGCTCGTTAGTGATAAATTTGCAAGTAATTAATTCTTGAAATAATCTCAAGTAACAACATTCTTTGATTTTTTTATGAGAGGCATAAATAACACTTAATGACAATACAATATTGCCAAGCCAACTAATTGCTTTCACACATTTTTAAATAGTAAAACTGTGCGATTTTTCCATATTGGCTCAAATTGTACAATTCATGGCCAATTTAAGATTGATTTTGATTCAGCCATCTATTCATATTGTTGGCATTATAACTCATTAAGAATCAAATGATTCGAATCATGATTCATATGATTTTGATAACTGATATAAAGGAATAGCTATAACAATAAGGAGTAGTTAATTAAGGGTGGTGAGAAAGTAACAACTAACTCAGTTACTTCCTACTGTCTATAAATAGGAAGTATATTGTAAAGAGTTGGCAGTTAATGAATTGATACGTTTCTTCTTCTTTCTTAATCTAATATCATTTTGGCATCAAAGTCGTTCTCTAGTTCCACAATGGCACCAAAGACGTGATCCCATGTGCAAGATCATCCTGTGCAAGATCGTTCTGAGAGTTCAAACAACTTCTAGAGCAAAACACAATGATGATGGGAGATTTGCATCAGTCAATATCACGCATTGAAGTCTCCATCACAAACATGACAAAGAAGATGGCACAGATGACCAAGATGGGGCAAGAACTAGCAATGAAGTTGAAGTTGGCACAATTGGCGATGAACTACCAAGGAAAGAATGGACAAGAAGCAACTAGGCAATTCGATGGATTGGGTGCCACTTTCAATATGAATCGGATGCCTAATTGCCCTCAATTCGGGTCATTCAATAGAGGCTACAACAACCATTATTCATTCACAACAAAACACTACAAAATGAGTTTCCAAAGTTTGATGGCAATGATTTTCATCGTTGGGCCTACAAGTGCAACCAATTCTTCGATATTAACAACACACCAACTGAGCAGCAAATTCATCTACTTAGTGTTCATTTAGAGGGCAAAGCTCTGCAATGGCACTTGAATCTCACAAAAAAAAAAAGACGGTGACAGAGATAATTTAGGAAGCATACTTCAAGAACATATCAACAAGGCTCGAAGATGTCACTAAAGTAGATGCAATGGTAGAAATAAAGAATATGAGGCAAGAAACGTCTGTTACAAAATACCAAGAAAAGTTCGAAGAACATTTGTCAAAAATGGATCTACTAGAGGAAATTTCCATATGCTATTTTGTGGGGGGACTTCATAATGATATTCAAACAGCTATTCAACTCTTTAACCCATCCAATTTAGCTAACACAAGCACCTAGCTAGACTCCAAGAAACCAATATTAAAGCATTGCATGACCATGCCCCTATACCCACCAGAAAATACAATCCTAACTCCCAATATTTTTCCCCAAGAACCTAACAAAAACCACCCAAAAACCAAAATTCCCAAACCAATAACCCATCTTACAAAACACTACCTTCCACTGACAAACTTGTGACCAAAGCCAACATAATTCCTCTGTTAGTTCGAGCACCAAACAAACCAAGTAGTTGACTAAACAAGATATGGTTGAGAAGAGATATAAAGGCCTCTGTTACTAGTGTTCATAGCGCTACACAAGGGATCACAAATGCAAGAACTCCTAGATTTACATGCTAGTGGTTCAAGCAGAAGAAGAAGAAGAAGAAAATGAGTTCTAGGATGCTAGCGACAATGTGGATGAATCACTAGACTATGTTTCCCAAGAAAATTCAATGGTTTCCTTGAATGCATTGAAGAACAACAGGAGTACTTGACTATGAAGGTGATTGGGAAGATTAAGAAGCAACCAATTGTGATTTTAATGGACACAAGAAGTACTCATAATTCCTTGGACTCTTCAAGAGCCAAGAAATTGACATTAAAGTTGCAAGATGCTGATGGAGTGAATGTTACAATAGCTAATGGATAAAAACTGGAGGTGAATAAGAAATGCACTCAGCTGGCATTGTCAATGCAACAGGAAAATTTCAAAGCTGACAAAGATATCATGAATTTAGGGGGGTATGATAAGGTTTTGGGCACTCAATGGCTTGCTCCAATGGGAAAAATAGTGTGGGATTTGCAGGAAAAAGTAATGAGTTTTATGATGAATGACACGTTTTATCGGATCACAAGGGCTAAACCAACTAGAATACCACTTAAAGAACAGAAGCTACAAGAAAGACAACTTATGGCCACATAGCAAGCCTTCCTCATTCAAGTACAAAAACAGCCCTGGTTTAGCACTGAATAATGGAATAGGGTCATTACAAGTGCAACATCAAGCCCAATTAGATAAAGTTTTAGAGGTGTTGGAAGACGTACTTCAGGAACCTAAAGGACTGTCACCTTCACGCTCGTTTGATCACCCAATTCATCTCAAGAAGGACCAACACACTAGCTCCAAACTGTACAGATATGTCCAAATTTAGAACTCTAAAATTGAGAAACAAGTATAAGAGATGTTGAAGAATGGAGTGATAAGAGATAATAGTAGTGCATTTGCATCATCGGTTGTCTTAGTCAAGAATAAGGATGGCTCTTGGAGGTTTTGTATTGACTATAGGAGATTAAATGAGCAGAGCATAAAGTTGCTAGATGAATTAAACAGTGCAAAATTTTTCGCTATGCTTGACTTGAGGGCTAGATATTATCATATACAGATGAGAAATGAAGACATACATAAAATAGTCTTTTGAACTGACAAAGGCCTCTGCGAGTTTACAATTATGCCATTCGGGCTCACTAATTCACAGTCACTTTTCTAGGACTTATGAACAGTGTTTAAAGGCTTTTTGAGGAAATTCATTTTGGTTTTCTTTAACAACATCCTAGTTTGTAGCAAGGAATGGGAGACACAATTGAAACATCCATAGATCACACTAGCAACTGAGACAGAATGCACTTTTTGCTAAAAGAAGTATGTTTTAGGGCTGTTCAAGTGGATTATTTGGGCCATTTGATTTTGGCCAAGGGGGTGGAATCAGACTCAAGGAAAATAGAAGCCATGGTTAATTGGTCAACCCCAACTTCTAGTGCAGCCTTAAGGACCTTTTCGGGCCTCACTAGATATTACAAAAGATTTGTAAAACACTATGGCAGTATTAGTCAACCTATGGAACTGTTGAATAAGAATGAAGCATTTATATGGAGTAAGGAGGTAGAATCAACGTTTCAAGCCCTTAAAACAACCATGGTATCAACACAAGTACTAGCACTTCCAAATTTTGAAGAAACATTTGTGGTAGAAACAGATGCCTCAAGTATAGACATAGGTGCAGTACTTTCTCAAAAAGGCCATCCCATAGCAAATGCAAGTAAAGTTCTTTGTCCTTTAAAAAGGAATTTATCTGCTTATGAAAGAGAGTTGCTAACTATTGTTTTTGCTGTTAAGCAGTGGAAGCTGTACCTTTAGGGTCAAAAATTCGTTGTTATAATTGATAATCTTCCCTTGAAGTATCTTTCAGAACAGAAAAGTTTATCCTCAAATCAGTATATGTAAATATTCAGATAATTGAGAGTTTGAATTCTTCATCCCTTATTGCAAAGAAAGGATTATATATATGTATGGAGAGTAGGCTACAAGAATCAGCTAATCACTCCACAAAATCAGAAAGCAAAAGACAAGGGAATAAATGGCTAAGAAAAACAATTTAAACAGGAAATAATCAAGAGTTGAAAATCTAGGATTAATGGGCAATAAATATAAGATTCTAACACCCCCCCTAAAATGTGGCTATATATATCGAACATACCCAGCTTGGAATTCAAGTTTTCAAATTTAACTCTTCATATTGCCTTAGTTAAGATGTTAGCCACTTGGAACTAAGTTGGAGCGTAAGTCAGCTCAATAACACTGGATTTCAACTTTTCTTTGATAAAGTGGCGATGAATCTCCACATGCTTTGTCCTCTTATAATGCACAGGATTTTTTGCAATACTAATAGTAGCCATGTTGTCATAAAGAACTCTCATAGTTCCTTCTATATTGACTTTGAGTTCTCCAAGAAGCCTTGTTAACCAGATTCCTTCACACACCTTGTGCAAGGACCCTATACTCCGCTTCAGCACCACTCCTAACCACAACCGTTTGTTTTTTTCCTTCTCTAAATTACAAGATTGCCCCATACAAATGTCCAATAACATGAAGTAGATCTCCTATCCATAACAAAACCAACCCAATTTGTATCTGTGTAAACCTCAAGACTCTTATTTATCCCCTTCCTGAAATAGATGCCCTTGCCAAGGGTCATTTTCAAATATATGAGAATTCTATATACTGCTTACAAGTGTTCTTGATTAGACTTGTTCATAAATTGGCTCACCACACTTACTGAAAAGCTAATGTCAATATGTAAGAGATAGATTAGTTTATCTACTAGCCTTTGAAACATGACAGTATCAACTAGAGCACTTTCAATTCTAAGTCCAACCTTATAGTTTGCCTCCATAGGTGTACCTGCTAGTTTGCAACACCGCATTCCTATTTCCTCAAGTAAGTCCAAAGTTTACTTTCTTTAAGAGACAACAATGCCCTTCTTGGATCTAACAACCTCCATCCCAAAGAAATATTTTAACTCTTCTAGACCTTTAGTATCAAGTTCTCGGCCAAGAGCACTCTTTAAGTGAAACCATGCTATGGCACTATAGACAGATATAGCCCATGAACCTCCTCAGCACTAGCAATTATCTTATCTCCAACCAAATCCTAAAAATGACAGCCACCATGATAAAATTTAGCAACACAATAAAGATTCTTAAAGAGTTTGCTAATTGACACGGCCTAGCCCTGACTTTGTATGCCACCATCCTTCCTATGTAATGGTCTCAATTAAGGTGTATTCCCATTGACTAATATGATATCCCATTCACCACATTCAAGCTTTCAAAGAGCAGATTCACTAGCACAGGCTGGCCTTTTCCTTCAAGTAAGGAAGCAAGTTATCAAGTATTTACACAAAAGTAATTATAGGTATATTTAGCAAGCTAGCAAGTTTGAAAGCTGGAGTATCCACTAGTTCCATTACAAGTAATACATTTTTAGAACCAATTCTCCATGTATCTTTGATGTCCCAGTACCAACCACCTTAGACAAGGTTCCATCAACAATGTTAACAACCATATTTCCATTACAAGCTACTAAGGTATCAAAAAGTGAGGCATTACCTGTCATTGCTCGAGTCAACTATCCAAGAGGTGTTGTTTTGGATGTAGAAGTTGAGGACAATGTGAAATTTACCTGATTGTGCTACAACCCCAGTTCCTATGACACCACACGCAATAGAGGATAAGGTAGGATTACATGAGGGGACCTTTGAAAAGACTCCATTTGCACTCTTGGTTGACAGAAGTCACGAGCAACAACAAAAGCAGCAGGAAGTATGAGCAACAGAAGTAATGAGCAACAAATTGGGGGCTTCACCTTTGGTCATATAAAGGACAACCTGATTCCACAAATCAACAAGGGTGGCCAAGTTGACGGGTTCTAGCTGAGTAGTGGTGGAAAGTGGCTCTCATGCGCCAGCATGTGGAACAAAGACAAGAAAGCAAAAAGGCACAAGGTAGCGTGTGTGGTGTCGAATGGTGGCCGAACTTCGGGGTTCGGCCAAATGGCACCCTCTGAGCTTGATAAAGGGGCATGTGTCCATGGTTGTTGAGGAGAGTATAGCCTTCATCTCAGAGCTCTATCTCAACGTGTCCATGGCTAAAATTTTGTCATTCCCCCATTTGGTTCAAGCTCAGATACGATGTAAATATTCAAATATTTCAAAGTTTGAATTCTTCATCTCTTATTGCAAAGAAAGGATTACATATACAAAAGGAGAATAGGCTAAAAGAATCAGTCAATCACTCTACAAAATCAAAAAGCAAAAGACAAGGGAATAAATGGCTAATAAAAACAACAAATAATCAAGAATATAAACTCCGTGATTAATAAGCAATAAATATAAGATTCCAACAGTATAAATAGGTGCACATGATGTGGGGCCTTAGTTATGAGATTCTGTATAGAAGAGGTAAGAAGAATGGAGCTGCAGATGGTCTTCCTAGATGAAAAGACCCAGCAACAAATGTTTCATGTGCAGCCATCACTAATGTCGCTACAAATCTCACTGGAAAAGTACAGCAATCATGGGGAAGAAGATAAGAATATTTAGGGGCTTATTAAACAGCTTCAGGAGGATCCTATGTCAGGCCCAAGTATTCAGGGAGGACCAATTATCGAAGAGGAAAGGCAAGCTAGTAGTAGGTGCAAACCAACAACTTCGATTGCAGCTTTTACACTTCCTTCATGAAGATGCAATAGCAGGCCATGGGTATGGGTGCCACATACAAAAGAATTTCATCTATATTCTATTGGAAGAGCCTAGAAAGGGATGTGAGGAACTTTGTTTGAGAATATGCAGTATGTCAGCGGTTTAAACCAAAAAATTTAGCAACCCCAGGCCTTTTACAACCACTATCCATTCCCGACACCATATGATCTGAATTGTCAATAGATTTCATTGGGGGTCTCCCAAAATCCTACAACAAATCAGTCATGCTCATTGTGGTTGATGGGCTAAGCAAAGCAGCCCATTTCAAGGCCTTGAAACACCCATATTCTACTATTGACGTGGCCTAACCCTTTATGGATATCGTAGTCCAGTGTTTTGTGGAAAATTTTCAAGAGAGCTATTCTGTTTATATGGAGTGAAGCTTGTCTATCCCTCATCTTATCATCCACAAATGGATGGACAAACAAACTAAAGTTGTTAATAAGTGTTTAGAATGCTACTTGAGATGCATAACAGGGCACTTCCCAAACAATGGGTCAAGTGGCTGTCCTTAGCTGAATTCTAGTACAACACTACTTATCACTCATCAAAAGGGATGTCCCCTTATCAAGCTGTTTATGGAGTGCCACCTCCAACATGCTTACCCTATCTTGTTGGGGATTCATCCAATGAATTGGTTGATAGACGTCGTATTGACAGGAAGCTTACAACTCAAGTGCTGAACCAACACCTTCACAAGGCTTGAAACCAAATGCTACAGCAAGCAAATAGAAAAAGAACAAATAGAGAGTACTCAATTGCGGATTGGGTGTACTTTATATTGCACCATTCAAAAGGAACTTAATCAACAACTCTTCCCTCCATAAACTTGCAGCACGGTATTTTGGCATTCAAGATAGTGAAAAGAGTGGGCAAGGTGGCTTATCAATTAGAGTTACCAGCTCATACTCGGGTTCATTCAGTATTTCACATTTTCTTACTCAAGAAATATGTGGGACACTCATTGCCCTATAAGCTCAAAATTACCCTCTATGGATGACCAAGGACAGTTTACACTCAAGCCAGCAGATATACTAAGGAGAAAGGTGGTTAAGAGGGGAAATCTTCCAATAACACAAGTGCTTGTTAGATAGAAACACACAAATTTAGAAGATGCAACATGGGAGGACCTACCTGCACTACAATAGCAATTCCCAGAATTCCCTATAAGTGCACCTAGAAATGCTCCAAATCCTTGAGGACAAGGATTCTTTCAGGGGGGTGTAATTGATATATAAGAATAGTTGTAACAATGAGTAGTAGCTTGAAGGAATTCAGAATCCGTATATTTCATATTGAGGAGAAAGATACAGCATATAATGAGTGGGTAATAATAGAGAAGAATCCCACCCAATCTCCGAAAATAAAGACTTAATAAAAATAGGGATATTCTGTTATCCTAGGATTCCATAAAATCTGGAACATACACAGAAAAGATTGAAACAGATAGGGAAAATAAATGGAAAGAAATAAATAAAACAAGATCAAAATATAATCCCCATATTAATGGGGCTGAGATTCCTGCAATACTCCCCCTCAAGCTGGGGAATATATGTCTAGCATTCCCAGCTTGCCACTTAAGTCTTCAAATCTGGTTCTGGATAGCACTTTTGTGAGGAGATCAGCCACCTGTGAGTGAGAGTGAATGTAGCTCAGGTTGATAATACCTTCTAGGATTTTTTCTTTAATGAAGTGTCTGTCAATTTCTACATGCTTTGTTCGGTCATGATGGACAGGATTGTTAACAATCTCTATTGCGGACTTGCTGTCACACCACACTTGAATAAGGGTCTGTAACTCAATTTTTAGCTCTTTAAGTAGTCTGACCAGCCATATACCTTCACAGATACCTAGAGCTAGTGCCCTATATTCTGCTTCTGCACTGCTTCGCGCCACAACCGATTGTTTCTTGCTCCTCCAGGTTACCAAATTGCCCCAAAAATAGGTGCAATATCCAGTTGTTGACCTTCTATCTACCATTGAACCTGCCCAATCAGCGTCAGTGTAGATTTCCAGCTTGCGTGAGTCCCCTTTACTGAACAGTATTCCCTTTCCAGGATTTATCTTCAAGTATCTCAAAATTCTGTACACTGCCTCTAAGTGTTCTTCTTGTGGTCTGCTCATAAATTGACTTACCAAGCTAACTGGATAACAGATATTAGGTCTAGTATGTGAAAGATAAATTAATTTTCCAACAAGACTTTGATACCTCACCTTGTCCACAGAAATGCCATCCTCCTTGTAGTCTAGTTTTATATTAGCATCCATAGGAGTGGCCACCGGCCTTGCACCTAGCATCCCGGTTTCTTTCAACAGGTCTAATGTGTATTTTCGTTGAGAAACAACAATTCCTTTGTGAGATTTGGCCACTTCGATGCCCACAAAATACCTCAACTTCCCCAAATCTTTTACTTCAAATTCTTTTGCTAATGAGTTCTTTAATTTTTGCATGCCATTCACATCATTCCCTATAATAATTATGTCATCTACATAGACTATCAAAACTGTTATCTTGTTGTCTGCATGCTTAACAAACAATGTGTGGTCAGTTTGGCATTGAACAAATCCCAAATGCATCACAAATTTAGTGAACCTTTCAAACCACGCACAGGGGGACTGTTTTAAACCATACAATGATTTATAAAGTCTACACACTGTTCTTGATTTGCCATAATCATCTAAGCCTTGAGGTACATTCATGTACACCTCTTCCTCTAAATCACCATTAAGAAAGGCATTTTTAACATCTAACTGACTCAAAGGCCAATCCAGATTAGCAGCAAGTGAGAGTAGTACCTTTATGGTGTTTAGTTTGGCTACAGGTGCAAAAGTCTCTTGATAGTCTATACCATGCGTTTGTGTGTATCCCTTAGCAACTAGCCTTGCTTTGTACCTGCTTATACTTCCATTGGGATTGTATTTGATGGTAAAGACCCACCTACAACCAACTGTTGATTTTCCTTGAGGCAAACTTACTATCCTCCAAGTCTGGTTCTTTTCAAGAGCTCTAAGCTCTTCATCTATTGCTTCTTTCCACTTAGAATACTTGATAGCTTCTTCATAAGAATCTGGTATTTTTTCATTAGTAGTACTGGTGATAAAACCTCTTAATTCTGCTGAAACTTTATCATAAGAAATGAACTTACCAATGGGATGCTTAGTGCACGTGCGAACACCTTTCCGAATGGCAATAGGCCAACTTAAGTCATCAGAAATAAAGTTAGGTTCAGACTCTTGGTTTAGCCTTGAGACATTGAGGGTCATACCATCTCCTTCAAGCTGTTGCTGACTAGTGTTCCTGTCTTCATTTTGATTCAGCCTTCCTATTTCCTGCAAGTTCTCTTCAATGGGAATAGGTTTAGTCACAGAAGATTCTTGTTCAGGTTCTGCAATAGGTTCAATTTCTGTAGTAGCATTTTCATGCTCAGGATCTGGTGGGTTATTGGTTTCAGGTTCTAGTACAGCATCTGTAATGGGTGCAGGCTCAGTGTTAGGACTGGATGTGGGTGGAAAAACAGCACTTGGGGTTTTCTCAGTTGAATTCTGATCTGTAACGGCTGTTAAAAATTCCCATTCCCCACTATTCTCCCCCTAAATGGAATTTTTGGGGTAATAGGGTGTATCTTCAGCAAAAGTGACATCCATAGACACAAACATTTTCCTCAAATCTGGAGAATAGCATTTATATCCCTTTTGGTTAGGTGAATACCCCAGAAAAATACATTTAAATGATCTAGGATCAAGTTTTCCCCCATGGTAATTATGAACATAGGTTACACACCCAAAGACCCTTTGCGAGATGGAAGTGATAAGGTGATTGTCAGGATAGGTTTCTGTTAATTTCTGGACAGGGGTCTGAAAAAGGAGGGTTTTTGAGGGTAGTCTATTAGCTAAGTAGGTTGCAGTTAGGATTGCTTCTCCCCAAAAACATTTAGGAACATTGTGGGTCATCATGAGAGCTCTAGCTATTTCAAGGAGTTGTCTATTTTTCCTCTCTGCAGTCCCATTCTGTTGTGGTGTATTCACACAGCTAGTTTGATGGATTATTCCATTTTCATTTAAGAATTGGGCGAAGGGTGAGCTGAGGTATTCTCTCCCATTGTCACTCCTGAGAATTTTGATGGATGTCTGAAATTGATTTTTAATCATTTGAAAGAATTGCTTAAAAACTTGCAACAAATCAGATTTTTCCTTCATAAAAAACACCCAAGTTAACCTTGTGTAGTCCTCAATAAAGGTAACAAATCAGCGGGCTTTTGAAAGTGTTAGGATTTTAGAAGGGCCCCATATATCACTATGGATTAAAGCAAAGGGATGAGTGGGTTTGTGAGCTTGTGGAGGATAGGGATTTCTGGTATGTTTAGCAAGTTGGCAGACATCACATTGAAGAGAACAATCCTTTTTATTCATAATATTTGGAAATAGCTTTAACATATAATTGAAGCTAGGATGGCCTAATCTATAATGCATTAACATTAAATCTTTATCAGAAACACTTGCTGAAAAAACCTTCTTCCCTTCCTTCTCACGATTGCAGTCTAGATGATAGAGACCCTCAACTTCCTTAGCATTGCCAATCGCCCTCCCCGAACCCAATTCCTGGAAAGCACAATGTGTAGCAAACATGTTAACACTACATTTTCGTGTCTTTGTTATTTTTGTTACAGACAGCAAATTACACTTGAGTGTAGGAGCATAAAGGACATCACACAGAATTATTTCTTCAGTAACATACACAGTCCCAATTCCCAACACTTTAGTGTAGGTCCCATCAGCAATTTTGATATTTATACCACTACAAGGTTTTATTTCACTAAACAAAGCTAAATTATCTGTCATATGGTCTGTTGCACCAGAGTCAACAATCCAAGAGGTAGGTTTCCAAACTCTTACCTGTAGAGCTATAATAAATTTACCTGTTTGGGCCAAATTACCCATAGTTACTGTACGTTCAGCCACCATACCACCTTTGCTGTGCTTTTCAAGCAATTTCTTCAAGGTTTCAACTTCAGCAGCACTTAAAGTACCCTGATCAGACTCATCTCGCTCTTCTTGGGTCACTAAATGGCCTCTGCTTTCATTCTTTTGTTTGCTTTTAAAATTTGGTGGTTTGCCATGTATTTTCCAACAATTGTCTCTGATATGTCCACTCTTATTGCAGTGGTCACACCAGCTTTTACCTTGTTTCTTCCCTTTGGATTCAAATGTTGTACCTCTCGTTGCTAAAGCTGAAGATTCTAGATTTGTTGGAACTCCCTGAGTCAGAAATTTTCTACTTTCCTCAAACCTCACCATGTTGAAAGCCTCTCTAAGAGTAGGAAGAGGAGTAGTTCCCATTATTCTACCACGAACTTCTTCAAACTTTGGATTTAGCCCTAGTAAGAACTCGTATGTTCTTTCTCTGTCCACCAATTTTTTGTACAGCATTTGATCTGCAGAACATGACCAATCTTGAGCATCATAAAGGTCAATCTGTTGCCAGATTTTCTGTAGGGTAGAATGATACTGTACCACCCTCAATTCACCCTGTTTGAGGTCTTTAATCATTCCTTTCAACTGAAAGAGTGCTGCTGTATTCTCTATGGCCGAATATGAGTGTTTAGCAGTATCCCATATCTCCTTTGCAATTTTGGCAAGGAGATACTCCTCACTAATGTCAGGATTCATGGTGTTGACTAGCCAAGTCATCACCATCCAATTTTCTGCATACCATGTCTCAAATTTAGGGTCATTAGTAGGGGGCTGTGCTGCTTCTCCGGTTAGATACTTTTCCTTCCCCTTTCCACGTATGAACATGAGAATATTTTGGGACCATTGAATATAGTTGTCCCCATTGAGCTTGTGCCCAATAATTGCTGGGGGGGGGGGGAAGGAGTCGCTGCCTGTGCTCAATGTAAGGGGAACATTGAGCCTCTGGTTGGCTGTTTCTGGTGGCTCCTCCATGTGTGACTTAGAGTTGTCACCCTCTAAACCACTGTGGTAGGCGCCGTATGTGCCAAACCTTAGATTCCATTCCATAGAGCGTGGTGCTCTGATACCATGAAGGAATTCAGAATCCGTATATTTCAGAAAGATACAGCATATAATGAGTGGGTAATAATAGAGAAGAATCCCACCCAATCTCCGAAAATAAAGACTTAATAAAAATAGGGATATTCTGTTATCCTAGGATTCCATAAAATCTGGAACATACACAGAAAAGATTGAAACAGATAGGGAAAATAAATGGAAAGAAATAAATAAAACAAGATCAGAATATAATCCCCATATTAATGGGGCTGAGATTCCTGCAATATAGCTAGTTAAGAGAAGTTAGTCAGTGAGAAAGTGTCAGTTAGTAACGACTAACTCAGTTACTTCCTATAGTCTATAAATAGGAAGTATATTGTAAGAACTTGGCGGTTAATGAATTGATACATTTCCTCTTATTCTCTTAATCTTTCTTCTGTCTGATATCAATAACTACTATCATTTATTGAAAGGGAAGGCCCCCAGTCAGGCAGCTATCAGTTTCTCTATTTCATCAAATTACACCTACGGTAGGCAGTTTGTAGTCTTTACACTAGTAAAAATCACAATAGAATATGGCACCAACCCATATGCTAGTTCATCTACCACAGTTCTCCCAATGCAGGTTGCACCTCCTTCAACAAGAGAAGAAACTGCAGCAGATGTCTCAGAAGCAGCTTCATGCGTCCTTGCCCAGTCTGGATGGCCAAACGAGGTAACATGTCCTTCTATGTCAAATCTGGAAACCATTATGACAAGATTTTGTAAATTTAGAGGCCACAATAGCTTCATCAATAATTTAAGTATGCAAATACAGGTCAACAGCTCTAGCTCTACATGCAGGTAAGAAATGAATGCCCAGAAGAATTTCTTCTGAAAAACGAGAAATATTTTCCGGGGGTTCAAGAAAGGAAATTTTGGTGGTTAGAAGTTGACTCAGCCGGCAGTGACAAGAACCTAGAATCTTCATGCAAAGAAAGTACTTCAAGCGAAACTACCGCTAGATATCCCAGTTCATAAATTAAGCACTAATTGAGAAAACCCTTGACCGGAATGAACTTCGAATTCGATACTAAAAAAGTAACAGTTCCCATCACGGAAGCCATCAAAACAAGAAGCATCACAAAACGCTTCCCTATTCTGTTATTTCCTTAACAAAATTCCCCAAGAAACAAACATATATAACCGCAGTGACTTACACATCAGAAACGGCGAAAGTGAGGCCGGTGAGTGGGTGAGGAGCTTTAGGGGGAGCCGGCTGCGGCGGAGGATGTAGTTGAAACTTCTCGACAAAAGCGCCAAAGTCTTCTCTGATAGCCTTCTTGAACTTCCTCGTCATTAGCAGAATTCCAGCCAAACCCAGTCCCAAAAGGACCCATAAATTGGCGGATTGAGACGCCATAGGTTCGACGATATTCCACAAAGACAAAGGGAGAAGGTTTTATCACTTTATCTATACAATGAAATGGTACAGTGGAAACCGAAGCGAATACTGAAACCTAGAATGAGACTAGTCAAGAACTGCGAAGAATATATGGGATAGGGCGGATATACCAAGCTGTGTTATTACATCAAAATATGAGGGTAATAACATCTCAGTCCGTCCTCTACGTATCTAATGTTATAGCCTAAAGCCACCGCTTTCATTTTTTTTTTTTTTCATTTGACTTCTAATATTTCTTCAAGATACTTTAAATTATTGACAGTTAAAATAGAGAAATGGAGTATAAGCCTGTATGATATTGGGATTCCTTCCTTTTATTTTATATAGTATTTTTATCATTATTATTCAATTATTTTTGTTTTTTTAATAGAAGTATGAAATTTATTTTTATTCATTTGTTCACTTTTTCTTATTTCTATTTTTATATCTAATATTTTGCATACCAAATAGTCTTAAAAATATATAATATTTTTATATTTAATCAAAAGTATTATTTTATTTTAAAATATCATATATATATATATATATATTAAATTATGTTAGTTTTATCATTACCCAAAGATATAAGGAAATAATTAAGTACGTTATATTGATGTCTTTTCAAATTTTTAAAATTTACATGCCATTCCTTAAATTTTCAATTTAGGAAAAAGTGTATTTGAAGATCTAAATTTTTTAAAATTTATAATAAAGGATCTTATAAACTCAAATTATTTAAAAAGACCAAAAGATCACTAAAAAGATGAAAATGCCCTTAAGAGAATAAAACAAAGAAGAAAAAGTATGTGATGCCGTTATCTCATGAAAACAAAACAAAGCACACTAAAGTTTGGTATGGATATGGAAGATAAAAAAGATGAAGCTATGTTATTTTGTTAGGCGATCTAGTAAACAAAGCCTTCGGATTTAGAATCATTATCATTGGTTTCTTTATCTAGTACCAAAATTGCATTCAATAATTGAGGCTTATGAATTGCTTTTTTTTTTTTAATAATTAGAAAGGGATTGGCTGTGGAAATCACCATTTTAATATTGTTCTACTTCTTTCATGTCAAAACTTAATAGAACTACAACAAATGAAAATTGATTTGCTAAATTTCTTGTACATGTCTAAGTGAACCAGTAATAAACTAAATTACACAAAATGTTACAAGGTGGCTTTTAGTAATATTACCATTAGGTTCTAATGCCATTATTAGTCAGTTTAAGAAAGTTACAATCAAGTTTCAAGCTTATTACTAGTGAGTTTTAGTAAAGTTACTGTAAGATTCTTTGAATTATAATAGTTACTGGTTAGGATTATTACTAGAAAAATTACTTATAAGATTTAAGATTATTATTATTAGATTTGAGAAAGTTACTAATAAGATTTGGAATCATTACTACTAGATTCAAGAAAAATTATTATGAGGTTATTCTAGCAAGTTTTTAGAAAAAGTTACTAAGATTTAGGATCATTGTTACTAGATTTAAAAAAATCACTAATAACGTTTAGTACCATTACTATTAGATTTAAGAAAATTTTAGGACCATCACTAAGGTTTAGGATTGTCTATTAAATTTAAAGAAATTACTACTAAGGTTTAACACTATTTCTAATAAATTTAAGAAAGTTATTAGTAAAATTTAAAATCATTACTACTAAATTTTAAAAAGTTAACAGTAAAGTTTATAACCGTTATCACTATATTTAATAATTATTAGTAAGGTTTCAAGCCATTATTAAAAAAATTACTAGTAATATTTAAAATCATTATCATTAAATTTAAGAAAATTAGTAGTAAAGTTTAGGATTATTGCCAATAAATTTAAGGAATTTAATAATAAGGTTTAATATCATTATTAGGAAAGCTATTAATGAGGTTTAAGACCATTACTACTAAATCTAAATAAGTTACTAATAAGATTTACAACTATTATCACTATATTTAAAGAAATTGCTAGTATAATTTAGGACCGTTACTACTAAGTTTAAAAAAATTATTAATAAAGTTTAAGACCATTACCACTAAAATTAAGAAAGTTGCTAGTAAAGTTTAAAATCGTTAAAAGATTTTAGGAACTTACACAGATAGTAGCCCAAAAGTTACTCTTATATTTGAGGATTGTTATTAGTAGGTTTTAGCAAAAATTAATGACATGTTTTAGAAAAGTTACTACCAATAGGTAGATTTAAGGAAAGTTACTATAAAGTTACTATTACTAATAAACTTTAATAAGATTTAGGACCATTACTATTACACAAGTTTTGTAAAGTAATACTGAATTTGTTAACGTAAAGAAATAAAGAAACATCTAGACTAAACATCAAGGAACACACAGAAACATAAGGAAGAAAGCATAATATTATAACCATAACCATATAATATCAAGTATGTTAAACTACTAACCATAACAACACTAAGATCAAAATGTTTAATAAGCTCATCCAATAACCACACAATCTTCACATCCCACACCTGCATGTAACTTATAACCATAGTCATACATAAACAACTAGGCCTTCCTCGCTAGTATTATCTATTTGAGAGCCTTCATTTGCTTTCCCTTGAACTTTCTTTTAATTGCAACTATGTTTTCTCCTTTTGAACTATCAAGTATGAATTGGCCACCAAATGAAATGCCTATTATGACATGGACATCTTAGGCTTTTATTGGTACTTGTTTACCTTAAACCGATAGAAACTCAATATGAACGTCAAAGGCTTCAACTGGCTCAATGCATAACTTCCTTGACAAGGTGTAGAACCCTAAATCCATCAAATTTTCAAATCCAATTTCCTCTACCAATCTATTAACCACATTCTTATTTTTAATGAATTTTGCAACTTCCTTGAACTAAAAAGGAGGGCACCTTATAACAAATATTACTTGTAAAATAAAAATAAATTATTTTTACCACATAAACTTATTGAAATAAGGCGTAAAATGATGCAGAATTGTGAGTATCATTTCCTTACACTTGAAGTTGCTGGAATATGCTCCCTTTTGCATACCTCTTACTCTTTGTCGATTTCATCATTATATGTCTTCTGCTCACTAGGTTCTAGTTTCTGCCAATCTTATAGTAGTACGACATTCCCCTGTAAAAGACATGACAAACAAGATTTCATATCCATACATTGTATTTTGTGCCCCATTTGATTTACAACAATTACATTTGTTACCTTTTTAACATCATCAAACTGTCATTTGTTTTTCTATAGAATTCTTTCTTATAGAGGAAAGCATACACATGATTAACTTCTAATTGGATTATCATAAATCACAACCATTACTTAAACTTTTGCAATCCTGATATGTATCTTTTTGAGATTTGATCCTTATCTTTTATAATGTTCTATTTCCTCTTTGTGAAAAGAAAATTATCTTAATTAACTTAACAACTCTAATTAACTTTCGTAGGATAATACATAAGGCATAATAGAGGAAAAAAAACCTAAACTTTTAAAAGTGTTTCAAAGTTATAAGGTACTTTTAGGAAAGGTATTCTAAATATTTTAAAGAACTTACAATAAACATTTAGGAAAGTAACAAGGCACTTTTAATTTTGCTACATCAATCAAGAGTTACTACTAAATTCTTGAAAAATTACTACTGTCACTAAATTACAAGATACTTTTAGGGATTTTAGTGTACTTGCAAAGAATTTTTAAAAAAGTTATAAACACTTTTAACTTTATCATATGTTACTATTAAGTTTTAAAAACATTACTACTTTACTTTTATACCAATGTTGCAAGGGACTTTAGGAAGGTTACTTTTATATTTTAGAAAATTATAATGTATTTTTAACAAAATTACTCAAGTTGAAAAGATGAAGCAACCTAATAGTTGCCATTGATTACTACAAATCAAGATCAAATCAAAATTAAAATCAAGACCACGTAGTAGTATAATCACAATCATGGACAACTAATTAAAAGACCAATCTTTCATGAACAAAAGGTCAAATAAGAGTCAAACTCAATGTGCTTAATGTAGGAAATGTAGCAATAATTGACTAATTTCCTATCAACAACCTAAAACTCCTAATTTGTCTTCTACTCACTTTTGTTTCTTTTATAAAATAATAATAACAATAACTATTAATAATCTCTTCTAACCAGATAGTAAGAGTTTGAGAAAATGAGACAAACCAATAATGAGGTCTTAAAAAAAATACTTCAAAGCCATTAAATGATTATTTCAACTCATTACTTAGCTCAATTATTCTTTTCCATAACTATAATACTAAAACCATACACACATAAAACTACAATGACAATGCATTCATGTTTACTCAAGTTAGTTATTCGAGAAATCCAAGAATAATATAAACCAAAAATGCAAAACAGAAGAAATTCACTTCCCCCCTTCTTTGATAAGAATCATGACCACCAAAACATGTTTTAGATAAGACCTAAGACCATAGATCCTGCCGTATGAAGATGGGTTGAAAATAATCCATAATTCAAAAACTACAACTTCAAAGAAGAAATTATAAGTGAAGTATGAATCAATAAGTGGAAGAAGCGAGAAAGAGGGGAATAATAGAATCAGAGCATACAATTTGGAAGTTGTGAGGAGTGACACTGTGCATGTAGAAAGAGTGGGCAAAAGAGATAAGAAGGAGAGCTATAAAAATAATAGAGCTTGTATGTACAAAGATTGTACCTGTGATGAAGAACACAAATCACAACCTATAAAGAACCTAAAACTCAATCACAAAGAATTAGACAAAGCAATAAGAAAAATCAAATATCAAAGTGACACATTTTACCTTTTAGTAGAGATCATTGGCAATAATAGGAAAGACTATCCATAGGAGAAAAGCTAAGAAGAAGGTAAGGCATATGCATTTTGATTCACTAATAGACAAAGAGCATTCTCATCTCTTTGGTGCAAGAATTAGGCCCTTGAGGTCTAAAAAATAATTAAGGGTTTTAAGGCCTTTTATTATAATTTTTAAAAAAATTTGAAATTCAGAAAACTTACATTCACACCCATTTCTGATACTTACTTATTTCCTTATATCACGTTTCAAATCGTATTAGGTGTACGTGTTGATTAGTTATGCAAGTTAGTTGCAATAAGAAGTGGCCAGAGTGGTTAGATTAGTTTGTTTATTAGCGTTGTTGCTAACTATTAGTAAATAGTCAAGGAGGATAGCTTAAATATATATATGAGACCTTTGTATTCATTTGTAGATAATTCAAAAAATCTTCTTTAAACTTATTTCACAAACAAGGCTGCACAAACTCTTAGATGACAATGAAACTATTAGAAAACATTTTGAAGAGTTGAATAGAAAAAACTAGTCTTAAATGCAACATGTTTCTAGTGACAACGACAACTCATAATGATCTAGCAATGTTTGATTAAATCCATGATTAGCAAGTTAAAAGACATGAGAAAAAAGTAGAACTTTTAGCACAAGTAAAATCACATAATGCACATAAAACAATTGTAGCTTAGTGCCAAAAATTGCATATCTCTTAGAACATCATACATTATCTTATTCCTTAATATAGCTCAAGATTGCTTTACAATAACCAACTACACCATATATAAATTAATTTTCACAATGAATTGTTTAGCAAACTTTCACATATCTTTATGTTATAACAACAACACCACGTTGAAGTATCTTTGTGAATAGTCATATTTATATTATAGTATTAGTTTGGAAAGCAAAATGAATTTCCCATTCTATTCATTACAAGTGAATTCAAAACACTGGTCAAATATATGCTACTCAGTAAATGTTTCAAGCATTAACCCATACCATAATGTATAGGCTGCATATATAATACAAAAAATTTAATTCCTAAATCAAAAAGAACCAATGAGGCATTGGTATTTCTAAAATAGAGTAGTATTCTGTTTCATGCATATTCAACACTCATATCACTTATGATATGACACCTAAGATTACATTTAAATACTATATATCTTGTTATATTACATTATTCACATCACGTCATATCTCGCATCCATGTCAGTGTATGTTAGAAAAGAATCATCTAGATCTCATAAAATTTCTTATTGCTATTGGTAGCTTTAGCATAGGTGTGGATGTGATCTTATGTTCATTATATGAAAGAGATGCAACCCGGAGGCATGTTCTTGTTGCATTAGTATCATAATCTCCTTTAACACGAAAGTGAAGTGCTTACCAAGGAAATCCTGGTCATTTAGAACATCTGCCCATGTTTCTGTTAGCACGTTCATCAATAATGTTATATTCTTCAGATTCTTAAACACGCCAGAATATTTCATGGTAATTTTTCCTGTAAAGCTGAAATTGCCTACAATATAAATCAAAATGAATTGTCAAACATAATTCATTTTTCAAGTTTAGATAGAGCATGATAAAAAAATATGTCTAAACAAAGTAATCTAAGGACTTATTACCAGCCTGATATTTGCTGATTAAAAACAATATTGGGTATTAAAAAAAAAATCATTTGTGTACGTAATGATGCATGTACGTACCTCTTCGTCCACGGAAGAGAGAAATAAATGCTTCAGAGTTAATTTTGCTCACGAACACGTACTTCAACATTGTGAACAATGACGAGGCATGGCATAGGAAAAGATTAAAGTCACTTAAGAAGGATGTTCAGATATGCATTTGCCTTTTAACTTTGATCAGTATCAATCAATAATAAGCCGTTATAACGTTGATTGCTTCACTGCTTTTTATAAACAGAATTTAATTTCATTAAACCACGACTTTGGAGTTTTACTTTTACTTTATCAAGCAGCAGCCATTGTTAGATTCTTATACTTGAGTTCTACGAAATCTATACCCGTCACTTTGTTCATTGTGCCGGTTAACATATGTATGTTAAGCCATAATAGATAATAGCAAACCTGTAGTACTCGCATTCTATTCAATAGAAGCCTTTGGAGTTTGCATTTGCGACTGCGAGTGAACAATCCTAGAAGAAACTATGTGACTTGTCCCTGCACCTCTTGCCTTTGAGGAGAACTTAGTATGAGGATGAAGGTGAAGATCCGGATCCCTTGTACCCCTTGCACAGTAGATGTTATGCTTTCAAACAATAAGGCCGATATTTTATTTTGAAAACTTCAATGTTTTTTTAAAATAGCTTAGATCTCCCGCATAGTACAGATTCAAGCTGAAAGAGAATGATATTTAGTAGCAACTTATTAGCATCATTAATATTATTTTGACTTTGATTGTTAATCAACTTACTGGAGGATGGAAATTACATAACTTTAAAAATTTGAAGGACTGATTGTTGATTTTTAAAAATAAAAAATAAAAAATTGTATTAACTTTTAAGTTTGAGAAAATCTTGCGTATTTTTTGATTTTTTAATAGAATAATATAATTGCCTTTTCAATATTATTATTTAACTTTTTGTAGATGAAATTTAATGTGATACAACTTAACATTACAATATTAAAATTAAAAAAGCCAATGTATATTATATATCAACAAAAGAATTACGATTATGTATGCTTTATTAATGTATGATATAGATAGATTAAGCTATTTTTTTTGCAACAAATTCCCACTTTATAAAGATAATTAATAGTTTTAATATCATGCAATGCATACATGATCAATTGGTCATCAACTATACCACATTATTATGACTTGTTTTCATGATGATTTTTTATCTAGTATTTTTATAATGATTTAATTATCATATACTTTTTTTATTAATTGTTATTACTATTTATTAACATCACAAAGGGGTTGAATATTGTTTTTTAATGCCTTGTAAGACTTATTTTATAATCCAAATTTTTTCCATGTTTAAGAAATTCTTATATGGAACAGAGTTAACGCAATGGGGTGAAATGGTAGACCCTACGTATATGGACCCTCTACAACTATTTTTTCTTTTTCTTTTTTTTTTTTATTTAAGGAGTTTTAGGATATAAAAAGGTTGCACTCATTTTTTTAATGATATATTTTATTATTATTTCTTAAGTTCATTTTGTTTTCTCCCCAGATTTATTGGGATTCAGTTTCTCTATGTCATGTCTTTGTCTAGTCAAATTATTTATTTTATTTTTTATCTTTTTAAAATAAATTTAAATAAAAAAAACAAAAACAAAGGAGATGAGAAATGTATAACTAGATGGAGAATTGACATACAAGACTACAAATAAGTCAGATCCAATTTATTGAGCATGTCCAGATTTTGCAGTATCCTCTTTGTATGGTGGTTTTTGACCTTTTAATTTTTTTTTTATTTTTTGGATTTAAGAATAAATTGAAACATAAAAATTAAAATTATATTTTTAAGAATTTTGATTTAAAATATTTAAAATATAATTTTTTTATAATTAAAATTTTTATTCTCAAAGTTATAAATGCATAATTAAAAATTTAAAAATATAATTATTAATTAAAATTTTTGTTCTTAAAATTATAATTTTTATTTTTCATATTCAGTACCAAATATTAAAAAAAAATAAAAAAACTGAGAAATCCATGCTTGAATTCACTGGTCCAAAACCCAGCATATAAATTCTGGTAAACCTCAGCTAGCTTTCAAAGAAGCCACCATTGACGGTGGCCATCCAACGGCGGTGCAGTTCTGTTCTGTGAGGTTTGACATACCCTAGAAGCAAAAATGTCGGCTTCCAAGTTCACACTGTACGGAATTGCAACTGCGCTCTTCCGCGCCCCTCGAACACTCTCTGCGAATCCTCCTCTTCTCTTCTCTAAACCCTCTCCTGTCAAAGCGCTACGGTTCCACCGGTGCAGTTCCTCTGCTGCGGTTGATAGAGTCACAGCTGACGACAATACTGAGAACCTGTCCTGCGTTGATCAATCCCATCATCATCCGTGGCCCGAATGGGTGTCATTTGTTGACCGCTTGAGGATCAAAGGTTATCTTACCGAATCCTCTACTTCTTCTTCTTCAGCTGCGGGTGGAGATGAATTTGACGCTTCCACTGGTGGTGTTGGCGTCACGACCTCAACTGGAAGTGTTTACATGAACATGAAGCTCGTGAAGAATGCCTGTCTCAGCTTCGCGCGTGACCGCTATGATATCTTCAAGTAGGTTTGTTCGACTATTGTTGTAATTATTGCATGTTGGAATTCTCTGTTTGGATACTTTGGAATGTGCAGATGGAGTAAAACTTCTAGAGTTGTTCCTTAAAAGATGATATATTGACTCGGCTGAACTGATAAGAATACTTTTTTCATACTTGGAAAGTTGGAAACCAAGTTGATAGTAGCGATTGTCAGCTTGGTTAACTAGAAATGATATGAAAAAATATTAGTGTGCTGAAGCTGATTATGCAAGAAGACATGGTAATTTTCATATAGCTAATTACATTTGGAGTAGTGTCTTCTATGCCTGTGAAATCTCATGAACAACATAAGCATTAGTATATGCTCATTGAGTCATATTCACTTTTGTTGCTTCTTATGCAGATCACTTTCTGTGGAAGATATTCGAGCAATTGTAAAGGTCGGATGTCCTAATATTTTCCGGAAAGCTGTTAATTCAGCTAAAAGGTTAAGAGCCCACGTCCGATTAGATGAAGGGGATGTATGTTAGTTCCTTTTTTTTTTTGGGTAACATTTATATATTAAAATTATTGTACATCATAATAGTTTTAGATACAAATCTTCCCATAAATTTATGAGAATTCATTCTTTCTCTTCAAGTTTGAGAAGGCATTCTGTTGTCCTGTACTCAGATAGGCTTGCTTCTATCCAGGTTTGTAGTACCTGCAATCTACGAGGCTCCTGTGATAGGGCTTATGTGATTTTAACGGACCCTGAAGGAATTGCTCGGACTGTGGATATAGTGCGTATACTTTTGTACCATGCATTGGATCCTCTAGTTATTTCTGGAGGAGAGAAACCTCCAGGTAGAGAGGATATTGAATCATCTGCAAGAAAACTCCTGTCCGAGTTGATTGAATTGAGTGAATCATCCCTTGCTCCTGCACCTCCGAAGCCCTCTACAAAATATGCCCTGCCAAAAGACCAGTCTCCAACACCCATGACTGGTGAAGCGTCTAAAGATGTTGATATGAGGTTGGGTGACTGGATATGTCCAAAGTAAGTCATATTAGCTCAGGCAACCATATTCTTGGTTTGTGTAGTGATTTTTGCGTGTTAAAATTATTTTTTTCCCGTATTATTTAACTTGTTAGGCATCTTGCTCTCATTTCTCAATATGCGGAAGAAGTGGAATATACATGAGAAGATTTTGAAGCAGTGAAGGCCTGTGTAGAAATGCCTTGGTTTAGAATTATAGATGCTTATGAAATCTGATGTGTTTGAAAATTTTGTAGTAAGCATAATCCAAAGCGTATGAGTGAGAAGAGGCAGTAGTGGTTTTATCTGCATTATAGAATTGTGTCCAGGATCATTTAAGCTTCTGAAGTTTATAGAGTAGAAGAGGAAAGTCACTCATTTGTGTAGCTTACTTTGTCTGTGCTCTCCCTTTCTATGTGGAACAGACAGTTCATATTGGCTTTGTTAGTGCCTGTTCCCTTGCCATCTCCAAACTAAATGCTTAAAATCTATGTAGTTCTGCAACATCCTATGCCGGGCTAAGTTTCATATTTCAACCATTTCTAAGGTCTCATTTATAATAAATGTCTCATTCATTATACAACGCCCACAGAATATGCATATAAGATTCTGGTATTTGAATTTTAAATGATTCTTTTTGAGACTTCAACTTCTCTCTACTATTAATGAAGTACTTTATTAAGATGTGTCAGTGCAACTTTTGTAAATCAGGGGTGTATCCCATGTTCAATAGAAGTAAGGGCAAAGGCAAATATACCATTTGTATCTGTATCAAAAATGTTCATGTAAGGAAGTAAATATTGAAAAAAGAAATGAAGTAACAGCCAAGAATCTCTATCATATATAATGATAATAGGGAGGTGGCTTTTGATAATCACTTTTTGTTCCAAAAATCCTAAAATATCCTAACCCAATTAGAATTGTTGCAATAAACATTATAGAATTATTAAAATAATTTTAAAATTGAAATAAAATAAATGACATTTTAAATAATTAAACCCTCAATTTCTCTCTCCACTTTTATCTCCATCTCTCCCCCATGTTTTCACTTTATGTCATGGACATGTGTGTCACTTTCTTGTAATTTTTCTTCTTTTCTTAAAAAAGAATGTTGTGGACTTCTCCACGTGATATATTCAAGTGAGTTGCAGATAAAAGTTTATTGAAAGTTCTGCCATAATTCCCCTGGGAGATAGATTAGGCTAATTTTCCATTGTAGTTGGTGTCCTTTCCATTATCATCCTAATACAAAAAGGTAGTAGCTTTTGACAGTCCCTAGCACAAGTCATTGCGCTCCAAAGATTAACCAAGTGATTTACTGATTTCATACTACTTTAAGACAATAGCAACTAGATATCATAAAATAAACTTCTATAGCTCTTTAAAGTGTGCAGCTAGAATTATTTCCTTGTTGCTATTTTATTAGTATAATCCAATATTATGTAGTTTTAATAATCTTTTTTATTATAATTAGTGGTCAATTTCAATTAAAAAAATCGAAGAATTAAATTTAACCAGTTGTACATTCAACTATGTTTATATCTGTCTATATGTAGAGGAATATGAAAATTGTGGAAATCTAATTTTATTTGATTTGTTTGTATATTCCTGTATCTTCGGCCTATCCCTGCTTCCTCGGCCTCCCTTTGATTACGCCGAGTTTTTCGGCTTCTCTTTGGTTACGTTGAGTTTGTATATGGTGTATATATTCCTCTCGGCTCATTCGAATAATGATATAGAAGAATTATTCTCCTTACCTTCTACATGGTATCAGAGCACGAAGGGGAGAAGGCGTTTGATTCTTCTGACTCGTCCGAAACTTCAGAAACAGAGATGGAGTTGAACCCTCGCCTGGAGCAGACTCGACGTTCTTCTGCGACCACGCTTGAGGGATCCTCCGGTGATGGGTCTTCGTCCGCTGCGAATGGGTCTTCTTCCTCTCGACTCGTCGCAGCTGGACTTGAGGGCTCTGCCATTCTCATTGTGCCAGAGAAGCTTACTGGCGAAAATTACAGGGAGTGGGCTCAATCAATCAGACTCGCCCTTGATGGTAGAAGCAAACTCGGATACATAACAGGGGAAATTTGTGCTCCTCCTCCGTCTGATATCACAGCGTTCAGGGTGTGGAATTCCGAAAATGCTCTTGTCTCTTCTTGGCTGGTCAATGCTATGGTTCCAAAAATTAAGAAAAGTTTCATGTTCTTACCCTCTGCCCGTGACATTTGGGAGGCTGTCCGTGAGGCATACAGTGATGGAGAAAATGTCTCACAACTATTTGAGATTAAAACCAAACTTTGGGATCTGAAACAAGAGAATCGAAGCTTGAGCGAGTATTACCTCGAGAAAACATCTCTATGGCAAGAATTGGATCTGCTAAGCGAAGAAGATTGGAGCTCCCCTGGGGACGCTGCAAAGTACAAAAAGAAGGTGGAAAAAGAACGTTTATTTGAACTACTTGCAGGTCTTAACCCTATCTTTGATGATGCTAGAGCTCGAATCTTAAGCTTAGACCCTTTACCTTCTGTTAGGGAGGCATTTGCCATACTTAGAAGGGAAGACTCAAGACGTAAAGTTATGATGAAAGATGACTCTATTGTGCGTCCTACCGTAGCTGAAGCTTCTGCTCTTGCTGTGCGCTCTCATGATCAGAAAAACAACAAGGGTCGTCCTTTCTGTGAACACTGCAAAAAGCCTGGCCATATTAAGGACACTTGCTGGGATTTACATGGTAAACCTCCAGATTGGAAACCAAGAAAGGGTAGAGGCCGTGGATATATAGCTGAAATTACTAAAAATGAAGAACCTAGCATGTCTTCACAAGATGATCAATTGAGCAAGATCATGGAGATGCTAGCTGCCTTACAAACCAATCAACAGCCTCGAAAACAACCAACAGCCACTGTAGTCCAACGAGGTAATTTCTTTCAAGCACTTGCTGCCATTAACGGTAAGTGCTCTGGAAACTGCTGGATTGTAGACTCAGGTGCCTCTGATCATATGACTGACAAGAGTAATGTATTTATGAACTATGTCCCTTCTACAAAACGGCTAACTGTTAAAATTGCTGATGATTCTGATTGTGTTGTTGCTGGGATTGGAAGTATAAGGTTATCTGCCTCTTTAACAATTCATCATGTTCTTCACGTTCCAAATCTAAAGTGTAGTTTACTATCTGTAAGTCAATTGGCAAGAGAAGAGAGATGTCATGCTAACTTCTTTTCCACATATTGTCTTTTTCAGGATCTGTTGACGGGGACGACGATTGGCAGTGCTAGGGAGTTCGATGGGCTTTACTACTTGGATGACTGTGGAGTTAAAAATCTTGGAACTTGTAATAAAGTGTCTCTCCCTAGGTCCAGTGAATTAGAATTATGGCACAAACGGTTAGGCCACCCAAATTTTCAGTATATGTCTCATATGTTTCCTTCAATCTGCTCAAATAAAAATTGTTCTGAATTTTATTGTGACTCATGTGAACTTGCCAAGCATAGTAGAACATCTTTTCCTCGCTTTAAATACCATGAATCTCAACCTTTTACTACAATTCATAGTGATTTGTGGGGTCCATCCCGAACTGCAAACCGAACCCATTCTAAATGGTTTATTTTATTTGTTGACGATCACACTCGTGTAAGTTGGGTTTTCTTACTCAAAGACAAAACTGATGTTTATCAAACATTCATTGATTTCTATCATCTGATTCAAACCCAATTTCACACAAATATTCAAATCCTTCACACTGATAATGGCACTGAGTATTTCAATAAACATTTGACTACTTTCCTACAAAATCATGGCATTATGCATAAAAGTATCTGTCCATACACTCCCCAACAAAATGGAATTGCAGAGCGAAAAAACAGACATATCCTTGAAACTGCTAGAGCTCTCTTGTTTAGCAGCAATGTGCCCAAATATCACTGGGATGATGCTGTTCTTACTGCCACTTACCTCATAAATCGTATGCCCAGCAGAACCCTATCGTATAAGACTCCTTTGCAGGTTCTCCACACCACTTACAACCTACCTTATCTTGAGAACAATCTACCTCTGAGAGTCTTTGGTTGCACTACCTACACTCATCTCCACCACACCAACAAACTCGACCCAAAATCTGTTCGTTGTATTTTCCTTGGTTATTCAGCCTCACAAAAAGGGTACAAGTGCTTTGATCCCAATACAAAACGCCTCTTTGTCTCTTGTGACGTCACCTTTCATGAAGAGGAACCCTACTATCCTGTGTCTTCAATTCAGGGGGAGAGTTGGAGTGAATTTCAGTCCACCCAAGACATACCTGAAGCTGACAATACTCAACCTGATCATGACATGATTCCTCAAGACATACCTGAACCTGACAATACTCATCCTGAACCTGACATGATCCCTGTAACTTGTGTTCCTCATGAATTAGAAAGGGAGAATGTGCCAAATGAAGAGGAAAAATCTAACCCAGGGGGAGACACCACTAAAAAAATTGTTAAGTTCTATACTCGAAAACACAAGACAGGTAATGCGTCCGAGGCTCCTAGCACTCACCAAGGGTCAGAACCAGAAACAGGTCCAGTGGAGGAACAAGGTATCAACATGAGTGATGACCAGGTGATTGATTGTGGAGCAACTGAAGATCTGGATCTTCCCATTGCAATTAGGAAGAAGCCTAGAGCATGTACACGACATCCCATAGAAAGGTGTATTTCATGTCATGCCCTTTCCTCCAAGTATCATGCGTTTATTACTCATCTAGATAATGTCAAGGTACCCAATGACATTGATGAGGCCATGGCCATACCTGAGTGGAGACAAGCAGTCTTGGAGGAAATGGAAGCTCTAAAAAGGAATGGGACGTGGATAGTTATTGATCTCCCAAAAGGAAAGAAGCCTGTTGGTTGCAAGTGGGTGTTTACCCCAAAATATCATGCAGATGGAAGCCTTGATAAATACAAGGCTAGACTTGTGGCAAAAGGATTCTCACAGATCTATGGGATGGACTATACAGAGACGTTTGCACCTGTAGCAAAACTCAACACAGTTAGAGTCTTGTTGTCTCTCGCTGCAAATTTGGATTGGCCACTACATCAACTAGACGTCAAGAATGCGTTTCTAAATGGAGAACTCAAGGAAGAGGTGTATATGAAAATGCCTCCAGGGTTCCCTGGAAAGAAATCAAACCAAGTGTGTAAATTGAAGAAGTCCTTATATGGCCTAAAGCAATCTCCTCGAGCTTGGTTTGAAAGGTTTACTTGCATTCTCAAGGGACAAGGTTACACTCAAGGACAGAGTGACCATACTCTGTTCTTCAAACACCAACATGATAAGATAACTGTTCTAGCAGTCTATGTTGATGATATTGTACTCACCGGAGACGATACAGCAGAAATTGAAATTATTAAGGCCGCATTGGCAAGGGAATTTCAAATAAAAGATCTTGGAGAGATGAAGTACTTCCTTGGGATGGAAGTGGCCCGGTCAAAGAAGGGAATTTATATTTCTCAAAGGAAGTATATCCTAGATCTCTTAAAAGAAACTGGCATGTTGGGGTGTAGACCCAGTGATACTCCTATTCGAGTAGATAAGATATGTGATGAGGAAGACCTTGGCCATAAAGTTGATATGGGAAGATACCAGCGCATGGTGGGAAAACTAATATATCTCTCTCACACTCGGCCAGATATTGCTTTTGCGGTTAGTATGGTAAGTCAACATTCACATGACCCAAGGCAGAAGCATATGAATGAAGTGTACAGGATCCTCCGGTATTTAAAGGGTTCACCTGGACGTGGACTCTTATTTAAGAAAACTGACAAGAGATATGTAGAAATGTTTACAGATGCAGATTGGGCGGGTGACCAGGATGATAGAAAGTCTACATCTGGATATTGCACGTTTGTGTGGGGTAATCTTGTTACCTGGAGAAGCAAGAAACAAAGTGTTGTTGCTAGAAGCAGTGCAGAGGCGGAATTTAGAGCAATTGCTCTTGGAATCTGTGAAGGTATTTGGGTTAAACGAATCTTAGAAGAACTGAAGCAGAGTGTAAACTTACCTGTTAGACTTTTTTCCGACAGCATGGCAGCCATCAACATCTCTCATAACCCAGTCCAACATGATCGAACTAAGCATGTTGAGATTGACAGGCACTTCATAAGGGAGAAGATAGATGATGGTATTATCCGTCTATCCTACATACCATCCAAAGATCAGACAGCTGATATTCTGACAAAAGGATTGGCACGAGACAAGTTTGAATACTTTGTTGGCAAGTTGGACATGATTAACATCTATGATCCAACTTGAGGGGGAGTGTGGAAATCTAATTTTATTTGATTTGTTTGTATATTCCTGTATCTTCGGCCTATCCCTGCTTCCTCGGCCTCCCTTTGATTACGCCGAGTTTTTCGGCTTCTCTTTGGTTACGTTGAGTTTGTATATGGTGTATATATTCCTCTCGGCTCATTCGAATAATGATATAGAAGAATTATTCTCCTTACCTTCTACAAAAATAGTATATCATCTTTGACCAGATTAATTACTCATGTTTAGTTTCTGGTTTCAATATTTCATCCTCACTGTATTTCTAGACTAAATTTAACCTCACTAGCTTACAGGAATTGGATATATGATTTGAGGAAAAAGTTATTTGGTTTGAAGAGTTTTATCTGTTTGTTGATGTGATGGAGTTGATTGGAGCATCTTATTAAATCTTTTTTCACAGGGGACAATATATCTGAAAGCTTCAGAGAGATGTATTTCATCCATTTAATTCTTAGTTTTTATCCGACCTTTGCTATGGGAAGATTTCCTGTGTCCATAGGCATGTTTTTATTGTACAATAAGTTAAATTTTGGAAGTATAATTGTTTTGTGGGTGGAACTAAGTTCTTATGGCTGTGGCTGTGTGGAAACATATTTTATCCTATTTCTTAAAAGTACATATTTTCCTCCTTATCATAAATATTAATTAGTTTCATTTTCATGATCATTCATATGTTAGTGGAAACGTCCCAAGTCCTTTGTCTTTTAAAGTTATCATGACTATTGAATAATTCACACCTTCTACCTTTTTTGCAGATGCAATTTTATGAACTTCTCTCGAAATAACCGATGCCTAAAATGTGATGAGGATAAGCCTGCTGGTTTGACTGAGTATGGAATGAAGAAAGGAGACTGGGTCTGCTCTGAGTAAGTTCTCTAGTTGCTGTTTAGCTTTTCTCCTAAAACACAGTCAGTCTTCTATGTATATGTCAACTTACTTTGGAACATGTGATATTGTAAATAAACAACAATCTTATGTTATGAAACTCTCTCCTCTGTGCTTTTGTGTCTCATAAACCTTCTCTGTTGTCATTATGCATGCCAAATTGTTTAGTATCCTAAAACCTAGACAAAATATCACCACTCACATGGTTGACCAATTGCAATTCAAGAACTTCAGCAACTAATGCTTTCTCTAACAACATCCTTGGTAGACAAGTAGCTCTTAGAATTCTTTGACCTACATCCCATGAATGACCCTCTCGACATTCTCCCAGCTGCTCTCCCTGCATTGTTGTTTAACAAATTGACATTGCTTCTAGAATTTTTTGACTTACTTAGCATGAGTGGCCCCTTTTAACCTTCTGCTAGCTAATCTCCACTACTTGGTTTGCACATTAGGGCACCCAACAAAGCACAATCTGGTGTTAAAATCTTCAAAATTCTTTTTTTCCTCAACCACGTTTCCAAATCTCAGCACTCAAAAACCTCGCAGAGTCATATTCATTAGGGCACCCAACGAAACACAATTTGAAGTCGATTGGGTAGGATCTCCCTCAAACTGATGATCCACTGCAAGATATTGTATCTTCCTTGGAGGCAATCATGTATCTTGGAAAAGTAAGAAACCAGAAGTCATGGCTAGATCTATTGCCAAAGCTAAATATCATACCATGGCCTTGGCAACATGTGAACAAGTGTGGATGAAACGGTTGCTTCAAGAATTGCAATTTGGAGATTTAGATAAGATGACATTGATTCGTGACAATCAAGCAGCACTATGTATTGCCTCTAATATGGTATTTCATGAGAGGGCCAAACACATAGAAGTTGAATGTTACTTCATCGGAGAAAAGATGCTTTCAAGGACTCTTACTATTAGCTATGTTAATTCCAATGATCAGTTAGTTGATATTTTCATTAATTTCCTAAGACTGCACATTACTTGCATTTGTAACAAGCTTGGTGCATATGATATATATTTTCTAGCTTGGGGCAGAGTGTTAGAATTAATGTATAGTGTGATTGCTAGCTGTATTCTAACTAGGATATGACCGTAACTAGAGCTAATTAGCAGTTGTAATTAGTAGAGCTTAGTGACTACAATTCCCACAAAAGGGTTGTAATTAGTAATGTTATGAGTGTTTGGTCCATGATTCAGTTTTTTTGGGGTTCAAATTACCCAATGGATAGTGATGAAAGTGTTTTTATAGACAATATTCTTTTAAATAAGGAAATGTCCATATATATATATATGTGTATTAAGTGGTTGTAGTAGTGGTGGTGACAAAAGTGGGGTGGCAGGAGGGGTGCATGAGGGATGGATGACACAATGATGGCATTGGTGGTGCGTGCAAGTGACCACAACAGGGGTGGTCGGGAGTGGTGACCACAATAGTGGTGAACATTCATTATATATCTGGTTTAATCTTTGGTTATATCGTCTACTGTAGAGGAGTACCAGTATATAAAACTTTCTTTGTGTTAGACCTCTAAGCTAACTATAGTTCCTTTAGAATTTCAGTGGACATTTGTAGACTTCTCACAGATGACACACAAACCCTTAGTCTTGCAATCCTCTTCTTATGTAGCTGCATTTCTATAATATTTATTGGCATTGGTTGTTTGATTTTACTTTATGGAACTTGTTCTTCACTGATAATGTTAAGGTTCAAAGCTAATTATTGAGCTTCTTTGATGAATAACTAATTGTGTGAATGCAAAACTCTAGAATATTTTTGTTGCATTTGATGTGTTGACATTCATTTGTTAGTTATGTTTAAACAATATTTTCTGCTCAATATTAAATTTATGCCTATAGTTTGTATTATAGTCACTCATTGTCTTTAGGTTCATAGGCTAATAAAAACTATTGTATTACACAAAAATTGGATTCCTTTTGCCTGTTGTTTGGACATTCCATGGTCAATGTTCTCTTTATTCTCCAAATATATGGCCTTGTAGTTGTGATAGCTTTAGTAGTTGTAAAGATGATAAACTTGTCCATCTTTTCCCATTTCTCTGTTCAAGCTGTCATGTAATACTTGTGGCCAACTAATCCTTATTTGGTGTCTTCTGGTCTGCTGACTGTTGTTCTTTGGTTTTGCTGCAGATGCAATTTTGTTAATTTTTCGCGAAATATAAACTGTCTCAAATGCAACACAGAGGGCTCAAAGAGGGTCAGTACAAATGGAGTTGAAAAGAAAAAGGGTGATTGGGATTGCCCAAGGTGCGTCTCCTATTTTTACTGACAAGTGAAATCTCATTGACAACATTATAGTTTACTTTCTAGGATGACATCTTTCACAAACTTAAAATGACTTCTTTAAAAACCCATTAGATTTTTATTATGTGTTTTGGATGGAGGTTTAAGAAAAATTTTTTAACTTACTATTTTGATTTATATCACTAGTTTATACACAGGAGCATAGTTATCAAAATCCTGCGATACACAATTCAGAATGCATGGTTGTCTCGATTTGGGAGTGCAATGATATAGTTCGGCAGTTGAATTGATGTTGCATCTGAATTCTCCATCAGAATTGCTGGCATTTAGCCAGAACTGCTGACTTGCATGATTTTGGTGATTTTGAATGCCCTTGTCCATTGGATCATGTCAGCTGTGAGCCAATGCAGGAAAGGGACGATTCTTTTTTTGTTTTTCTTCTTTTTTTAAAAAACAAAACAATACAAACTGTGTTGTTTCAAATGAAATATAAAGTCCTTTGAATGACCTTATGTGAGCCGAATTCCTAACATTCTGCCACTTTTTTTTTTTAAAATAATGGAACAGAATATTGAAACTCTGTTTCTGTGAACAAGGGATTGAAGTTTTTAAACCTGGGAAAAACCTATTAGAGCCTTTTACAGTAAGGCAGCCATGAAGAAAACTTCGCCACCAAGAAATTGAGTCTCACCTTCTTCTCTAATTCTCTCTAGTTTTTGGCCTTATTCCATCCATATGTGAATTGTTGAGTTGTTTCTTTGGAGTTTGGATTCATTCTTTTTTCAACTTCAAGTGTTCTAGACTTCTCGTGTGTTCAAGTGTTTTAGATAATGACAAAGATGATAGTGATAGTGTTGACATTAGTCTTGATTAATAGGAAGATAATTAGTTTTAGATTTGGTTACTTATGAGCTTATGAGTTTTTTTGGCGGAATTATTACCATTTGTCATGATTTTGTGAGACTTATGGTTAAGTTTTTTTGGTTAATTCTTGTTTAAAATTTATTATATTGAGCACATAGAATATACATCTTCCATATGATATATTTCAAGCTATTTTTCATTTGTCTCTAAATTGTACGATTCAATATGATTTATGGTTCATGATTCGAAAGTTAGCCTCTCGATTCATGATTTGAATTGCAATTTGATAACCATGCACTAGAGTATGTGGTGCAAGAGCACCAATGGAATAGAGAGAAGAGAGAATTTGAAGGAAATTCTATTCGGAGAACATCAGTACACTATACTACTTCAGACTAGACCTCTATTCATTCATTATACCCAACCACATGAACCCACCCTTACTAACAAACTCAATAACGGACTTCCCAATAGTTCCCAAGCGTCTCACTCTTCTAACTAACTAATTCTTTTATTTACTACTTATGCCATATAACATATATGCCCCCTATTCAGAAAATCCTTGACCTTAAGGATTAGGGTAGTAGCATCCTCAATGTTGCTGTTCTTCCAGTGTATAAGGACTTGAGTGATTGATAAATCACCACACTTGACACTTGACCACTTTCCTAGCAGTGATTTCCTCTGGTTCTAAGCAAAACTGACCCTTGTAATCTACTTGAGGCAAGCTGTAGGAGACTGCGATAGTGGCACCCACGTGCTTCTTTAACATGGAAAACAGGATGAACTCTTGTATTGTCAGGGAGCTGCAACTTATAAGCTACTTTTCCAATTCTGTCCAGGACCTTGTAGGGCCCAAAGCACTGGGCTGCAAGCTTGTGAAGGACAGAATTGTTTCGCAAATTCCTTTGAAGAGGGTGTAGCTTCATATAGACCAAATCACCAATGGAAAATTCGCAGTTAGATCGATGCCTATTTGCTTGTTGCACCATCCTATTATGAGCTTTATTCAATTGATGTTTCAAGAGTTGTATAGTAGCCTTCCTTTCCTGGCAACTCTTATCAACCACCTTGTTAGTAGAGTCACTAGCTAAGTATTGCATGTGCATTGGAGGAGGGATACTGCAAATGGCTTGGAAGGGGAGCATGCCTATGGCTGAATGGAAAGAGGTGTTATACCATAATTCAGCCAATGGTAACTACTTCAACCATTGCTTGGGTTGTTCATTGGTCATACAACAGAGGTAGCATTCCAAGCACCTATGCAAAACCTTTGTTTGACCGTCTGCATGAGGATAATGGGTAGAAGAATACAGGGGTTTAACTTTGTTGAGGTGAAAAAGCTCCTTCTAAAATTTCCCACAAAAGATAAGATCTCGGTTTGTCACTATAGTACATGGAAATCCATGGAGCTTAACCACATTATCAAAGAATACTTGAGCTACATCTACAACAGAAAAAAGATGTTGAAGTGCCATGAAGTGGGCTATCTTGGATAATCTGTCCACAACTACTAAAATAACAGATTTGTTGTAGGATTTGGGAAGACCACTGATAAAATCCATGGACAAATCTGTCCAAATAATTTCTGGTGTGGATAGTGGCTGTAAGAGGCCTGGCTAGCTATATTTTCACAAAATTATATACATACTTCTCTAACCCTTTACAATTAAAGATGGATGAGATCCGTTTGTAAGCAGGGTTGATGCCTGAGTTGCCACCACGGCATCTCCATGAAAGAAGTAGAGTAATTCTGTCCTCAACTCCTGATCTGCCTGCACAACAAGCTTCCCTTTCCTTTTAAGTAAATCATTAGTTCAAGAGTATTTACGATGGGAAGAGGTCCCTTGCAATGTCTTCAATGATATTAACCAGTAACCCATCATTAGGCCATGAATTTTGAACTCTAGAGGTCAGTGTAGAGGCTATGGATCTAATGGCCAAACAAGAACCAGAATCCACAATCTGAATCCTTCTGGAAAGAGCATTGGCAGCCACATCTTCTGTGCCTTTGCAATAGAGAATTTCATAACTCAAACCCCATAATTTGTGAGCCCATTTACACTGATAAGATGAAAGAGTTTTCTACTCCAATAGATGCTTCAAAGCTAAGTGATCAGTTTTGAAGTGTTGGCCCGATACTGCCTTAATGTTTCACAGCAAAAACAATAGGAATTAATTCTTTTTCATAGGCTGAGAGAACCTGTTTTGAAGGACACAAAGCGATGCTAGCAAAGGCTATTGGGTGGCCTTGTTGGGAAAGGATGGCCTGATACCCATATTTGAAGCATCACACTTAACACAGAAGGTTGGGAGAAATCTGGTAGTGCTAGGACTAGTGGGGCTGTCATGACAGCTTTTAGATGCTGAAAAGCTTGATTAACATCATCAGTCCACTTGAGGCTTCATTCTTCTTTAGTAGCTATGTCAGTGGCTTGCATAATGAGCCATAACTTTTGATAAACCATCGATAATAACCCATTAGGCTAAGGAAAGATCTTAAAGCTTTAATAGTTGTTGGTCTGGGCCAAGAGATGATGGCTTCAATCTTCTTGGGATCTGCTTGGACTCCTACTTCAGAAATCACATGGCTCAAGTAATCAAGTTGTGTTGCACCAAAAGTACACTTACTCTTCCTAGCAAACGAGGTGTTATCTCTTAAAATCTGAAGTGTGATCCGAAGCTGGTGTAAATGCGATTCCCAATCCTTACTATAGACCAAAATATCATTGTAGAATACTGGAATAAAATTTCAAAGATAGGCCTTAAAAATAGAATTCATCAATCCTTGGAATGTTGCCGGTGCATTAGTGAGCCCAAAAGGCGTCATAAGAAATTCATAAAGACCCTCACAAATTCGAAATGCAGTCTTATGAATATTTTGAGGGTACATTTGTATTTGATGATTTCCTGCACGCAAGTCCAACTTAGAAAAGAATCAAACACCATGTAACTCATCAAGAAGTTCCTCTATAATCGGAATACGAAACTTGTTTTTGGATGTCTGCTCATTTAGCCTTCGGTAATCAACATAAAACCTCCAAGAACTGTCTTTTTTCTTGACCAACACTATTGGAGAAGCAAATGAAACTGTTGCTGGGCCTGATCACCTCATTGTGTAACATCTTTTGCATTAACTTTTCCACTGTATTTTTCTGAATTGGCCCATAACGATAAGGTCTACTGCTAAATAGCTGATCTGATTTCCATGGAATAGGGTGGTCAAAGGGGCCAACTCATTATGAAGTTTAGTCCCTTCCTGTTTCAAGTTGAGACCTGATTCAACTTGATGATTACAGGCTTGGATTAAGTAAGTTCCACAAATCTGCTCATCTAGTATAGGACACTCTTCCAACATCGCACCCTGCTGTGTCACCCCTTTATAAAATTTACGATGTGAGGTAAAACACACAATGTTTTTTCTCAAACCTAACTCAAAACTACCCAGCGTGGACAACCACTCCAGTCCTAGGGCCATATCATAGCTCCCAAGCTCCATAACCAAGAAATCAGTGCTGAAGCAGTGCCCCTGCATACTCCACTGAAGTTGAGCACACTTTGTATTGGCGGCCATACTTGCACCATTTTCAACAGTCACCCTTATGCCGTTAGAAAATTCTGATTCAATCCAAGCTTCTTTGCTAAGGTAGTACTTAGAAAATTACGCGTACTCCTAGCATCCATCAATATCAAAACCGGAAGTCTCTTAACTGAACCCTGCACTTTCAGTATGGAATGACCTTCTGTTCCTTCCATAGCATGGAGAGAGATGACTGGACTTGCTTGCTCTGTATCTGCGGGATTCAACTGAGCATCATGGAATTCTTTATCCTCCCCTATATATTATGGTGCTATAATCCACACAGTTAACATAATGCTGTTGCAATCATTTGTTGCTCCTTTATATTTTAATCTCGCTAAAAATGTTTATGATAGTTCCCATTTTGCAAACATATTTCAAACATCTAGAAAAAGCTGTAGCTTGAGCATGAATGAATGTTGAAGTATAACTCTGGAATGACTTTGTGGACATCAACGTTTTAGAATTAGTTCTATTCTCATTGATTTTCCTGTGTACAGGTGCGGGTTCATAAATTTTGCTAGCAAAAAGAAGTGTTTGCGTTGTCCAGAGCCGAGGCCCATGAGACGTGCTGGGGAATGGACTTGTCCCAAGTGAGTCCATGGTCTACCCTTTGTTTTTCTCACATCTCCATTCTTCACCCCTTTCCCACCATCACAAAAATAGACCGTGATAATTTTTTTTTCAATAAATTGCTTTATATAGATGTGATTTCTTAAACTTTCAAAGAAACGAGGCTTGCCTGAAGTGCAATTCTGAACGCCCTTTCGAAGAACCAAGAGCTAAGGATGAGGATCATACATGGATACGGCCAAATTGAAAACTCATGGTGCTTTGACATGGTGGATGTCAAGGATTTTGGATTGTATCATAAATTTCACACATTTTATTCTATGTTCGTTTCTTCTTTCTTCTCATTCCTTTTTTTTTTTTTTTAAGATTTATGTTTGGAGTATTTTGGGTCCCGTAGCAACTGTCTAGCTTAGTGCTTAGCAATTCGAGATACTAATGTGGTGCCATATGCATTGGTATTGATTTAGATTTAGTTTTTAATATTTTGTTATTGGATTTTTTCAATTAAAATATAACGTTATGATTTTTCAATAATATGAAAAATTTATAATTTGATTGAGGAATTATACACTTCTATACAAAAATGATGTAATTGTCACATTATTATAAAAATTATATATTTGTTATATTTTAATTAAAGAATTTAATAGTAAAGATATAAAAAATTTTAATTTTATTTTTCAATTGCTTCATCATTTATTTATCGTAGCAAACATTTATTTTAACAAAAATTGAGAAAGTAAAAAATTTATAGTCAGTTGAGTGTTCTCGTTTTCTGTTTTATTGTTTGGAAGAAAATATTTTCTAAAAGTATTTAAAAAAAAGGGTTGAAAACATAAAATTTTATGTTTAGTGCTTTTACTAAATGACTCGTAAGAGTTTTTTAATATAATTTTGAAGAAAATGAGTACACTTATTGTTTTCTAACAATATGAAATCAATCATTTATTGATGGTCAATCAAAAAGTTATATTAAAACTAGTGATGATGATATTCTCTGATATATATATATATATATAATATGTTTAAATTGTGGGGTGTACTTGCGAAATGCTTTGGCAAGTACATAATCCTAACAAAAAATATATAGATTTAGAGGTTTGACAATTGATTTGATGTCATTAGAATGGTGATAAACCATGTGGTTAGATGATTTAATAGACTGGTCCGAGATAAACATAATAGAAAAATAAATTGTAACAAATTATGGGCAAAATATAATAATTAGCTACATCACAGTATCAAAGTAATGGAAATCTTAAAAATGTCCTCACTGTAATTTTTAACAATAAATGCCGTATAATTACAATCCTTATAGAGATTCATATGATGAAAGAAATCAAATACGAGAAAAGTTAAAGAGACTTCAAGTTGATTCTTGCCCCATGTTCTGAAGAATTCTCACTGTTTGAAGAGAATGTGACGCCACGTAGAGGATGATCATATTGAACTGCCTAATACCATCCATGACGTAAATGGGATGATAGGGGCACAAGAATTTAAAAACATGATCTGGTTTTTATTTGATGGATTGCTGATCATCTCATCAATAAATTTGCAAATAAAAATGAGTTATTAAACAACTGTATTTGTAATAGTGGCAAGAAATCCAATTAGAAAAGAAAAGAAAAAAAAAAAAGAGCTACGAAGGAGATATCGAAAAACAGATGGTTAAAGACTGTATAGTGAAGCCTTATATATGAATAAATTCTCAATTACAATGGACAAGTCTGTTAAAATGCTACCATCACTGACTTGTTAGTCAAATGAACAACAATGCCTTAAACATCATCAGCTTTTCAATCTGTATAGTAATGAATGTTGTTCACTCACTTCTAAATAATGGTCTATACTTGGAAAGTAGACACCAAACTGCATTTGCTGAACAATATGGCAGAAAATTATATTGCATTTTTTATGTCAATTATTTGCTAGTCTGCCCCACAGAACTCTAAATGAATATATACTATGTCACAAATTTCCTTAAAATAAGTGAAACAAAGAAATCAATTATGTGGGCATAAATAAATATATTTCTAAATTTCAAATTATTAAAATTTGACCCAATATTATCAATACAATTAAAATTAAGCTTATCTCATGACAGTATTATAAAAGGATGTTTGACATCTTAAGCAAAATAATGTAAATACAATACAGTTATTGACAGAAAGCTTTGTTAATAGATAATGATATTTATTTATTGATAAAGTACCGATCCACTGATAAGATAAAATAAAAATCACATAAAGCATCGAAGATACTATAATTTTTTTTAATCATTATATAATATATAGCAATCGTTTCAAATTCTCGAATACCTCATATACTATACTGATATTTTAGCGCCCTTCACATATTAAAATTTTAAAAACTTCTTTGTTTTTCAGTCTAGATATTGTCACAGAAAATTGATCGTGGTTTGATTTAATTTCTTCAAGTAGTAGTTGGTACACCTTAAAAATGATATAAAAACAAATTTACTTTTTGAACTTCTGAAATTCATGACGTTCAACATTGGATCTAAAAAGAATAGGTCACCCCCTCTACTTTAACAACATATCTTCCCCATGAATTAAGTAGTAAACTATTTCACTGCCGGTAAGGAAGAGATTTTCGTTGAGGCATAAATTACCTTGTTAACTGAGGTTTTGCTTTTCTAATTGATTGTAAAATGTTCAAAAAAAAAAAATCAGTCTTCTCACAAAGCGACCAGTAAAACAATACTCTTACAATAAATTTTTAAAATGATAAAGAATAAAACAATACTTTCAGAAATCATACATATCCTTAACGCCCGTTTGGTAATCCTTGCATAAAAAATTTTTCTTTACTCAATTCATGTGCCATACTTATTATATCTTCATAATAATTATCTAACAATATCTTATTATTTTTTAAAATATGAATATAAGAATAATTTTTTTCATTATTTTTACAATCAAATTCAATTTATATTCTATGTATTAGTCAAAAAATACATAAAATTGATACACTTAAGTTTGGGGAAGCAGATTCTCTCCTTTTAGTGCGGCAACTGGACCTCTTGTTGGAGAATTCTGATCTATGCAGCAAATTTTGGGTCGTCCAATCTCGAGTGGAATTTTGATGAAAATTTTTTTTATAAAAAGATAAAATATTTTAGTTATAAAATTTTAACTATTTAAAATAAAAAATTTTAATTGCATGAAAAAAAATTTTAATGTTATGAAAGAATTGCACTTAAAAATTTTTAGTTGTAAAAAATATTTATTGTAAAGGATTTTAAAAGAATTTTATTTATTCAATTAAAATTTTTATTCTCACAATTAAAATTTTTTTCATAGCTACAATTATTATCCTTATAATTAAAATTTTTTTATTCTCACAGTTAAACAAATTTTTTTACAACTAAAATTTTTTATCTTTCTACAAAAGCTTTTTCTTAAATTTCTCAGTTAAAATTTTTGAAATGTAATTTCTTTTAAAATTAAAATTTTTATCCATATAAATAAAGTTTTTTTACCTTCACAGTTAAAAACTTTTTTATAGTAAAAATCTTTTTTCTCTTTACAAATTTTTTTTTCATCAAATACCACTGACAAGATCGAATGGCCTAAATTTGCAAGATAGATCGGATGGCTCAGAATTCTCCAACATGAGGTCCAGTTGGCGCGCTAAAGGGAGACAATCTGCTTCCCAAATTTGGACATATCAGATTAAAAGTTTTTACTATTACCCACGTACACAACCTCGATACATGAGTCAAATGGATATTGTAAATAACGAAATTGCATTACTGATCAGCACCACATCAGAGAAGCTACAACACTTAAATCCATTTTTTTTTCCTTGGTCGGTTGATATCAGGGTTAGTGTCCCTAGCAAGTTGCTTCAATATGGTGTGATGAAGTGTCTACGCAAAGCCCTCATCTTTCGGTTTTGCTCACATCTCTTGGATGAATTGGGGGAAGTGTAAAAACATGTTTCTACCAGCAGTTATATATATCCATCACTGTGAATCTATGGTACAATTTACCCCAAGTCAGTGAAACTGTTTCCAAGTAAAAAAGAGAAAACCTGAGACCCTGTACATTATATGCCATTTAACATCTTTGATTGTATTATACATGGCACCAGCAAAAATAGCATCCTACCTCTTGTAGGCTAGTATTAGTGTCACGCATCACTTAATTGGGCGCAGGCACACCATGTTCATTGGGGTGAGGCGGCTGAGCCATCTCTCCGGCCGCAACAGCAGCATGCCTTCGTTGCCTCTCACGGAGATATAAAACTGTTAGGAGACATGCAAAGAGAGTGAGAATTGTTGCGTTCCCCTCCTCCAAAAGCACATTCTCCACCCATGCTTCCAATTTCGGGTAGACTTGAGGCATTGAATCAATCATATCCACCTAATTAAACAAGAAGCGCAGCAATAAGGATCTAAAGGGTGAATAGTAGGAAATCTAACATATATATATAGGGAGAGAGAGAGAGAGAGAGATGAATTATTATCCTGCCAATTATTGTTGTGGGGCTTTAGCAGTTTTCACATTTTCAGTTGGACAAAAATACCCATTTTTTAATATAAAACAAAAACGCATTTTAGATATTTTAATTTTTTTTATAAAGGAAATTCTCAACATTTTTTAATTAAAAAATCAGCATATTTTAACAAATCGTTCTTTCACACAGTCACTTACGCACACTTCTTTTTCCCGTGCTCTTATCTCTTTTTTTCTCCAGAAAACCATCAAAACCAATTTCTCAATTTCTTCTCTCTCCTCTCACTTTTTTTTTTCCTCTCGAATTTCTCCCTTTCTCTGGGAAAATTACAGTCTCCTATTTAAAGTTACAAGTTGAGTCCTCGAAGACAAATGATCAAAATGATTATGCAAACAAAGAGTTAGAGAGACTTGTTTATTTAACCAAAGGTATGCCTGAAATTCAAGAGAAATCAACTAATTTTGAGCAACAATTACTCGACAGCTATTGGAGTTGGTCAAGAAAAAAGATTATGCTACAGATCAAAATTTTAGGGGAGTACTACTATGGTATTAGGTAGGAGTGTTCATAGGTTCGGTTTGGTTCGGTTTTAGACTAAAACCAAACCGAACCAACCTTGTCGGTTCAACAATTTTTTGGACCTTTTCGGTTTTGAATTCTAATCGGTTTGGTTCGGTTTGGTCTGGTTTGATTCATGTTTTTTTGGCCAAAAATATTTTTTTAGGATTTTATTCTTTGCAATATATAGAATTTAATTTCCAATATTATGCATCTTATTAAATTTTAACCAATAATAATGTATTTATAATTTATTATTTTTATTTTTATTTTTAGTCTAGAACACACCCATAAATTGACAAAAAGTTTTGAAAAGTAAATAAAATAAAATAAAATAAGAGTAATATTTTATAATAAAATAGTATAGGCAACTTGTCGATTTGGTTCGGTTTAACCGAACCAAACATGCCATGAACCGACAATCGAACCGAATTAATCGGTTTTAGATTTAAAAAAACCAAACCAAACTATTTGTTAATCAGTTTTTATTGGTTTGGTTCGGTTTTATTCGGTTTTGTTCACCCCTAGTATCAGGAGATTGGCTATTCCTAATTGAATAAATACAACAATCAGGTAACTGAGAAAGCAAGAAAAGAAACCATCTCTGAATAGAACAGTCAAATTCCACTTATTGCTTGTAAGTATGTGTGTGAACCGAAAAAAAAAACTTACCAAGAAACTATCAGCATAGTTCTTACGAACCCACAAACTTGCAAGGGCAAGTGTGACAGGCAACTTTGCTGCAGGATCATGCTCTAGAGCTTCATCATAGTACCGCTTGGCCAGATGAAGATCAAATGGAAGTCCTTGGCCATGCTCATGCATGTATCCAAGATTGAACATGGCTTGTGCGTTAGATTGAGATTTGGCATGCATGTAGGCTTCAGCAGCCCGTTCATAATCCCTGGCAGTACCCTGAGAGAAGGAAAAAGAGATGCACCAGAAATATTAGAGAGGCTGGAGAGTGAGCAGCATGGCTTAAATTAATTGGTCAAAGCATGCAGATTCCTAATTCATCCCAAAACCACATACCCGACCATAGTAATAAGCATCTCCAATAAGCAAAGCAGCATGTTCATTACCCTGCTCAGAAGCCTGCCACCATAGAGAATGTGCACGCTGATGCCTCTCTGCATCTGTGCAAAATCCAGATTCACCCATACACATGCTACTTTCCCCATATTTGTCGAGAATCCAAGCAGCATTACTTTGTGCCACCTCATAGCCCATCTCTGCCATTCTTGAATACAACATAAATGCCTTACCAACATCACCTTTTAAGTATGATTCTAGTGCCCACCTAGACAAAGAACTCCAGGGACCCCGCTCTGCAACTAATTTGTACAGTGCAGTGGCCTAACACCAGAAAAGCTCAAACTATTAGCAGGTATATTCATTGGCTGAGGCCACATATGATAGTCATTTAGGAATGAAAACCAAAAAGCAATTTAATAAATTTAATTCTAGGTTCATATTCACAAATCCAAATCCCCCATACGAGTGAAACAAAAGCTCCCAGTTACTAATAAGTTCTGTCACAACAAAATTCTGATTTAACATCATACTTGAAAGAACTAACCAAAAAGAAATCAAGTCATTAAATATTAAAGCCATTAATGAATATTAAAAGCAATTTAAAATAGGAAAAAGAAACTGGCTGATTTAGCTGGAAGCCTGGAAAACAACTCCCCAAGCACTTTAACCCCACAGACTGGAATCGCATTTGGCTTCACAGTTATTCTGGCTCCCTATTCAGGAATCAGGATCACAAGAAGTCTGACTAATATCTGTAATTTTAATGCTATAGTTACTCATGAGTATAGCTAATGATATACCAAGACTAACTGAACTAATGTAATACTCATTAACATTCTCTAACAAAGCAACAGTAACCCCCACTTGCAAACTAGACACTAGAACTTGATAAAAGTCAATTCTGTTGGTATGTAGGTAAATGCTTATGCCTTGTTTGGTAGGAGGAAGAGAGAAGAATGGGAGAGGAAGAGAGGAAAAGAAAAATTATTATGTAATGTACATTATACCTTTATCATTATTACTCAAAAATACCTGTCTTTTTTATATTATTTTTTAAAAATAAGGATACGAGTGTCATTTCCGATTTATTTTATTCACTTTTTCATTATCTTCCATTCCGTTGTACTGAATGTAGCCTTATATCTTTGAATGACATCCATGGTATATATTTATTACATTCATTAATCATAAATGTTCATCTTGCTTTTAGAGCAATTGAATTCTTTTCTTTTATGCTTCCAGTTCCAGACACATAATTATAAATTTATAAGTGAGAACAATGAAGCAATAATCAGGTTGGTCACATCAATTTAAACTCAGACCAGACAGGTGGGCTGGACCACACAGACCATCCATGATTCTTCATCCTTTTCTAGCTATCTACTCTCTCTAATTAATTTAATCAGAACTTGGACAGCCTGGCTTGGCTAACGGTTGGATCATCTGTACAACTATATTAGTATGATTGAAAGCAACATGATTAGTAACAAAGAAAGTACTCAAGCATGATAACTAACTTGACACCTTGTCCTTGACAAGTAGGCAACTATAATGGATTTGAGAAATTCTGGTTCAGATTTTCAATTATGCAGTCATTTCAAGTATTATTGAATGTGATTACACCCAATTAGGGAAATTCACCATAGAATATATATCTCTCAATTTTTGATATAGATTATATTAAAATTAACATTAAAAAAATTTGTTACAATAATCACATCCGGTTCTTATGGAGTTATCCCAACAATTCTAACTAGTTTTCAATCATTTACTAAATTGATGAACAGTTTTGATTTCAGGGAAGTAACGTGACAAAATTGCATGCTTTCAGTAAAGAGCAAAACCCAAAGCTAAATTGCAACGGTAACTAAACAAAGAATGAAGAAACCATTTTTAAAAAAAAAAACAGTGAAGTAAAGAGAGTACCGGGCAGGAAAACTACACAGCATTTGCATAAATAACAAGATAAAATAAAGAATTTACCATGGGAATATTCTTCTTGAGCCCAACACCAGTATGGAACATCTTTGCTAGCTGATAAAATGCCTTTGGTTGACCATTGTTAGCAGCCACTATAAAGTACTTACATGCCAATTTCACATCTCTTTTTACACCAATCCCTTTGAGATACATGACACCCAGGTTATAGTGTCCACCAACCTCATCATTATCAGCAGCCTTCTCAAAATACTCTTTTGCCTATAAGTGCACAAGCCACAAAATATCGTCAAATTAACCATAGACATACAGACATGTGAACCCCATGCTTAGGTCGCTACACCACTGATACAAGAACATGTCTTATGGAAGACGTCATCCTATGGTTCTCCCCTTCCCTAAACAATGAACCAAAAATACTCTGAATGCATAACATGTTCAATCTCAATTTCTATTACTAGTTCAAGAAAGAATTATATTGAGTTCATAACTTGGATTCCATAAATTTCTCACACTTAAACAAAACTAAAATTATCAAAATGAAGGAACTTTCCATGGTTTGCAAGTTTCAAACCAAATAGAAGAATGAATGAAGGAATCTCAATGTAAAATTTATGCTGACAGCTTACAAGCATGCAGGTAGGAGAGAATGAGAAAGAAGTGTTTCTCAGTGAGGGAAAAAATCAACTATCAACTAATCTAATAAAAGGGAAACGGCAACCATAAGTTCAGGGTCAGGCAAGTTAACCACACCAAGACAAATAAACATTTAATCTACAATTCAAGTATACAAAGAGAGAAAATATAACCTTACTTTTGTGTAATTCTTCTTCTCCACCCCATATCCTTTCACATACAAATAGCCCATTCCATTATAAGCAGAATATAGTTGCTGTTTTGATGCAAGTGTAAGCCATTCCAGAGCTTTGGTGTAGTTCCTTTCAACACCTGCTCCCCTAGCATATATCTCTCCAAGAAGTTCCATTGACCTTGGCTCCCCCTTGTCCACAGCTTTCAAGAACCATGACAATGCCCTGGCATGATCACGCCTTAATCCTCGTAGCCCAAAGTAGTAAAACAGCCCAATTTTGTACATTGCTCCAGCATTCCCTTTCTGAGCCTGATATTCCAGTATCTGAAAGTCCTCATCCTCCTCACCTCTAGATTTTCTCAGAGCTTCTTTATTTTCCTCAGCTCCATTATGGAGCCTAACTGGTTCAATGACCGGGGAATCTTTTGAAATTAAAAAGCTATTTACAGCTACTTCTGCTAATTCTGCATAAAGCTTAACTGCTTTATCATACATCTGTGATTAAAAAAAAAAAAAATCAATTCATTAAACAAAACGAAAATGGCATACAAGACAGATGAAAGAGCTTCTAGGAATAGTTGTAGATCTATAACCTACTAAGGAATCCTGAAAAGATGACTCCGGAACCAAAACTCTAGAACTGGAAACATAAATTATAACTTTTCCATTTTTTAGATTTCACTGCAACATTAACCAAAAGAGAAATGATTTTTTAAACCAAACCACCATATTAGAACCATCCTTTTCAGTTTCCTTTCTGCCAAAGACAACAAACGAAATGCCAGGACTGCATCAGACAATAAAATTGTGTTCTTAGATTGTTTGCTAATGAGACCAGAGAACTTGAAAATAGATAAGGTTAACACATAGATGATCCCTGGAAACAAAAACATAGCTTTGTCTCGACCCTAAATTATCAGTTGTCTCATCTACCTGAAAAAGAATGATATTCAGTGATGAATCTACAGGTTGCCAACTCATAAAAATTCACATTTCAAATAAATAAACACAATGCAAGCGTTGGTGATTCCTCACATCTTGGCGCCTGTAAACATAAGCCAAAGCCATCTTGGATTGCATATTACCACCCTCCGCAGCAAAGTGATGATAGAGAAATGCCTTTGCTTTGTTCCTCTCTCTCATAAGGCCCATCCCGTACAAAAATCCAAGCACTGACTGCGCCGCTGGGTACCCCAATTTATCAGCCGCCTCAATCTCCCCGGCCGCCTCCTCCATTAACCTCACATCACCTGAGCTAACCGCCGACATTATATTTCGAAGGCCGGAGTGATAGAGCGCCTCGGACTCGGTGCCTGATTCGGCAATAGTGGCAGCCGTATCAGATTCGAAGATAGGGCGCCATGATCCCGGGTCAAGCTCCTCCTCGGACTTGTGGGAGTCGGAGTCGCCAAACTCATCCCACTCCGCTGTTGTGTCGGGATCGGCGGAGGGATCATCGGCGGAGGTGGGACCGTCCTTGAGGTCGTCTTGAGAGAGGACGAGGACGAAGGGGCGGGCGGTGAGAGAAAGAGGATAGAGAGAGAAAATGAGGAGACAGAGGAAGGATTTGCAGGTAAGAGATCGTCGACGCATTGTTGGAATGAGAACTCAGAAGAGAGCGATGAAGGACACAGATTTTGCTTTGGGAAGGCTATGACTTCGCCGTGGTAAGTTCTGGAAATGTGAAGGCCGTGCCACGTCTTCCATGGTCGTGTGGCCAATGATAATTAGCCACGTCATCATTTTATACAACATGACAAATGTTTGATATTTACCTATATTACAGTGTTAAAAATATTACATACATATCTTATATATAAGTTAAAATTGATTAACATTTTATTTTTTAAAAAATAACCTATCGGAATGGTTGAAATTCAATTGCATTTATCATTGAGTTTCAAATTTTTTCTTTTAAAGTTAGTGACAGTATTATCAAATCCAATTCATTCTTTACAGTGTTGAAAAACACTCATGTACTGTCTCCCCCTCTCCCAAAAAACAAGGAGCTATCTCTTTTTTAAAAAAATTAATTTTTTAAAATCTTATTTGCAAAATATGTAATATCTAAAAATATAACAATATTTTATTATATTTAGATCTTTTTAATTGAATAAATAATAAAATATCTTTTAAATAAAAAATAACATAAAAATTTAATACATACATATATATAATAAAAAAATAATACAACGAATGAAAATATACATAAAATTTATTTATTTTATTTAACTCACTTCTTATTTTCTTTTTATTTTTCTCAACTTAAAAATACCTTTGGGCACTTGAAAATCTTCAAATCCTCTAACTTCGTGATCCTAGGAAGCGTCAAGCCAGATATCGAGGCTCTCTTTCAGCTTACTCCACTACTAAACCTGGGTGTGAGCTGGTTAATGTTAACCACTATATTTGGGTTAATGCGGTAAAATCAAAGGTGGCATCAACAACACTACCGCCGCTGGTTAAATTTGAAACCTTTCCTCTTCTTATATAATAATTTTTTTTAACAAGTAGTTTAAGAATGTCAAGACAATTGTTATTAAAAAAAATCAACGTATATATTTACTAATTTTATAAAATAAAATTAAATAAGTTTCACAGTTCAAGTTCTTTCGCTTTAATTTTCTATCAGCAATCCAGCGCAGAAGCATGGCTTATTCAAGGTAAAATGGGAAGTTGGAAAGAAAAAAAAAAAATTAAGAACAAGTGAGATGCATGTGGCAATAACGGAACCATGAGATTGCATTTTAGTGGTATGAAGATTTCTCGGGAATTAAATTTAAAAAACTAAAAATACTATAGTTAATTTTAAGTTTATAATACAAATTTTTGAGAATTTTAATTTCCCTTGTCATTTAATTTATACAAAATTTTGGGCAAATTAATCCCAAATACACTCGTGAAATTTCAATCTTTCCATCTTCTAATATTTATTCCAAACACACTTTTGTTGATTATCAAGGTTTTTAATTTCAGGGATTAAATTGTTTCAGAAACTATAAATTTAGAATAAATTTGATAATTTAATTCTTGAAATATTTCTTCCCTTTTAATTTGATTCTCTATAGACAAGTCTTTCAATTTAGTCACCAAAAAATTTTTTTCTAATCAAAATAACTCCTTCATAATCCAAATTTTTCCAAATTAAGAAACAAAAATCCATATAACCATTAATTTATGACTTGAACTTACTCATATAACATGTCTTCTGATAACAGCGTTTAAATAAATTTTCCCACAAAACAACATTGTTTGACATTCACTAGGGTTTGCAAAGTTTGCTTAAACAATATTTTGGAAAAATATACCACTTGATAAGTCTAGATTATAAGCTAACAGTTAATAAACTTCCGTTTATTAATTAAAAAAATTTATAATAGAACTATCTTGATTGAAAAAGAAAAATAGATTAAATTGAGACTTTTATACCAAATTAAAATAAGAGCTAAACTTTTAAGAACTAAATCATCATTTTATTTATAAAGTTAAAATCTTTAGCTAAGCTAAAATGACTTCTGAATAGTGCTAGGGTTACAATTTTATTATTAGATAAATAGATCCCTAAACTGCGGACAAGCCACTGAAGCCACTAGCAAATTACAACATCGTGGATTTCAGTCTATCCCTAAACTACTCCTACCCTCTTTTTCACTTTTTCTTTTACTAACATGCCAATTTTGCAGAGCACAAAATACGGAAGCAAAACGCAGAGTGATGCAGAATGTCAAATACAATCCATTAAGCAATTCCAGGATTCACTTTTGCATCCTACCTGAAAATTGAAAAATTAAAACAATGAAAATTTGGGATATCCACTATATAGAAAAGATTAAAATATAAGTAAAAAAGCATTTGCTTTACAGCTTAAATATGATCCCCAATTTGGTAAAACTCTCTTCACCATAGAAACCAAGAGAGTGCTATGTTATTAAGTGATTAAACTCAATAAACCACACTTGGTTGTTCAGAAATTTTCCTTCACCTTGCTTAGGCCAACTTGAGCAATCCAAATCAAATGAAAAAGAGAAAACTAAAGCAATCCAAATAAGCAGTTATTGTGTCTTCATAACCAGCCACAATCTAGGCGTTCTTTGAGCAAACGAATCAAAGAGATAAATAATTAAAAAACACGATATTGTATCGAAGAAGGAACTAACTGATCATGAAGCAATTGTTTTCCTAATTAGATGATAACATGCATGCAAAATCATATAATTGACATTCATCTATAATCCTCACTTGTAAATTGGGAGGAATCATGCCCTTCCTGCTGAACCAAACAAATGCATCTTCTCTGCAATTACCGCTTTCATGGCTACCTTTGCAGATGCCATAGCATGGACTAGATCTTTCTGGGGAGTGCTGAGAGAGTCCATGTATGCCTTCCTCACTTCAGTGTTCACGTTGAACTTTCTCACTCCAAGTTCTATGCTTTCCTGTCAGCATTCAAGAAGCACTTGTGATGTAGCTATAAACTGCAAAACTTACTTGAGCTCAATGCAAATCAAACGCATAATATTTTTGTGGACAAAAACTGCAATATAAAAATATAGAAGCTCAAATGAAGTATTGCGACTGTACCTTGACTAGTTCTTTGGACAAGCCAGAGGCACCGTGAAGGACAAGAAAAACTCCTTTCTTCAAGCTCAAAGCATGCAGTTCCTTAACATAGTTGAGTGTCAGAATGATGAAGTGAAAACAAAACCTCAAGAACCACATTCAATCGTCATGTCGAACAAAACATATAAAAGTATACAGTAATTTTTTAGAACATTTTAGGCAACCACGAAAGCTCCCATACACACCATGAAGTATGGAATGCAAAGCTATACTCTTTTTCATTTTTAAATTTCTTTATTTAAATACTAAAGCTATGGAAACAAGGCAAAATTTATTGCATGAAAGTTCAGCTATGGCCTTTACCTTTTTATTATTTATATATATATTTTTAATAAATTTAAATACTAAATTTATGTAATGTAGATATGAAAAAGAGCCATCACCTTAAGCAAATCAAATCTGAGATTTGGACCACTTGCAGGGTACTTTCCATGTACATTTCCAATACATACTGCCAAAGCATCTATTCCAGTTTCATCAATGAATTTTTGTGCCTGATATTAAGGACACCAGGTGTAATGAATTTGGCAATATCAAGGAATTAAGAAATGGTAATTTCTTGTCAGAGTAGATAGCAACCTTATCAACATCTGTTAGCCTGGCTTCATATTCTTCAACAGTCAAATCATCTTCTGTCCCTGACAATCTTCCTAGCTCAGCTTCAACCAACATGTCTTTTGAGTGGGCCAAGAACGATATAAATTTAGTATATGCCACATTTTCATCAAAGGAAAGATGTGAACCATCTACCATTACAGAATCGAATCCCTGGCATTGTTGCATTCACAAATGGATTTTCACTTTAGTGCAGAATGAAGATAATAAATTGAAATTTCTAACTATTGATTCATGATAAATCATCTGTTGGGAATAAATTTGAATCAAAAAGTAAAGTGCGATGCTAAAAGAAGGATAATTACCAGCTCAATAGCTTCCACAAGATCTTGCCTGGAAGTTCCATGATCAAAGTGAACAGTAATGGGAACCTGACACATTTATAAATTTAAATTCAGTAAAATTAAGCTACTCAAATTTACGCTTGTTTGAACTCACACACTCCATTCAATCCTTCTTCACCCACTTGTATTCAAATTTATCTATTTATTAGAAAATGAACATTTGACAATAAATTTTGGTTAATATACTCAGTTGGTCTCCATTTTTACTTGATGTTTAATCGGTCCCCATCACCAAACATTCACCTGCGTGATTAAATGTTGTTGATGGGATCAACTATGTGTCATCTTAGCACTCTATATAAGCATATGTCAATAAAACAGGTAAAGGTAGATGATGGAACGAAATTCACTCATGAGTGTGGCATGTGATGCCACCTAGATTAAGTGGCTAGGGTGAGCAAGGTGGCACAGTTTGTGATGCCATCAGATTTGACAGCACACTAGAGGAGATTTATTGACACGGACCAAATTAAAAATTTTTGAAACTATTGAGATCCAATTATAAACTTTAAAGTGCAGGAATCAGATTAAAATTTGAGTAGAAAGCAATTTAACCATCAACAATTTTTTTTCATACGTGATAAAAGAGAATCTAAGTGAAAAAAATTCAAAAACATTCAGATCATAGACAGTCAAAAGAAATTCTGCTCCTGATTTGTTTTCCCTTTATCACACGTATTTAGTTAACTTATATTTTCACCTTCATTTGTTTTATTATATGATACTAGTTTCCTTTACCTCAACCTCAGTACTGGAAATAACAATACTTTCAAATGCCACAAAGAACTTAGCATTTCTTTTCTTATATATTTCTATTTATTTCAAATAATGTAATGCCACTTACACTGGCTTGCTTGGCAGCAGTTATGCAACCAGAAACCAAGGGAATACCTCCTTGCTTTAAGGCACCAGGATGGATCTGAAAGTCATTTTTATTCAATGCCAGTTTAGAAGGAACCAAGTATTTATGATGAATAATAAGAAACTAAAAGAATTTCAAGAATCATCAGAAATAAAACATATTTCAAGCGATGCAGATACACAGAGAACAAAGATAAGTAGATATAAAACAACCATTACCGAATTGCATGAAGCTTAGTAGCTCCACACATATTCTCTTATATCTATAATGGTCATAATAAGAAAAGGGGACACACCAATCATATTTTAAACTGACAGCTTCTGACCTGTAATATGGCAGGACTTTGTTCTTCCTCTGCAGCAGAGACAACAGCCTGAACTCCTTCCAAATTATAAACGTTAAATGCTCCAACAGCATATCCACCATTTTCGGCATTCTTTTTGCCCAGTTAAAAGGAAAAAAAAAATCAATATGAGAGCAAATTAAGTTGCAAAACCTTGAATAAAGATGGTCCTTACACTAAGAAGTTCTTTTGTCGATGAAAGTCTGATGGGACGAGTCCAGGACTTCACAACTTCTGCCAATGCTCTGCTGTCACCAACATTACCTACAAAAGGCATATAATTATTGGTAATTGAAGAAGAAATCTGTTGAAGACGAAAGAGAATACAAGATTTAGAAGCATCAGATACTCATATTTAGTTTGGAAACTGTAAGCAAGAAAAAGAAAAAAAGTCAATACTCGTAAAATTTTACCAGGGAAAACAATGTATGGAACTCCTGGATGTCTACTTTCAGGTCCTAATTGCCACAAGGGAACTCCAGCAAGTGCTTGTCCAACTATCTTGGCACATCTTGCACCAAGGGCTTTTGTAGCCAGGTCTGAAGAGGTGATTCCGCCCTATAAAAGGTACCACCGGTAAGTGTTTAAATGGGAATTTCGGACTAGTTTTTGACAACCCAGACACACTTTATGATTTAATGCCAAAAGGAGCATGCAATTGTATTATTGTAACTTGTAAGGAGACAAATGGGAGGAGGCTAAGTAATGTGCAGGTTCTAAATGTTAGCTCTGAGCCAGATAAAAATATTGGAGAACAGCAATATTATCAAAGGAATAAAAATCGTGTTTTCCTTTGTTTTTATGCCACCAGATGTCAACTTGTGCTTGAATGCCAATAGACTTGTACAAAAACATCAATGCTCAACTATACAATTCTCAGGGCAATCAAACATCTGGTGGTGCATCGCTAACAGCAAGATAACATTGTTGCCAACAGTGCAGGGAAGACCAGCCCCAAAAGTACCACTTATGCTACTCAATGCTTACAGTATTTCCCATACAAAGTAGTGCCTATTTTTCAAATAGGTGGAAGGATAATAGGACGAAGGAAATATCGTTTCTCCCATATCAAAATGTCAGTGCACCAAGTCATTTAAACATAGAGTACCTTTGCAAGAATATAGCGAGGTTTGGTAGTTATCCGTTTCACAATTTCCACCAAAGCAGAACTCACTTTAAAATTGATGTCCAAACTCTCGGAGGCAGCTGCAAATTAAAAAGAAAATAAAAAGATTGAGAAGTTTAGATAAATTAACAGAAAATAAAAGTTTTCCCATTTAAATGCATATCCTGTTCTATAAAAGAACAGGAACAAAACTAAGCTACTATCTGTACTACTATCTGTTGAAATTATTCTGAATGTTATGGTAACTATTAGCTAAGAAAGAGATGAAGAGAAGAAAGAACAAGAAAAATGGACAAAGACTAACTTTTTCCAGTTATGAGATTCCGGCTGGTCATTATAAGAGTGTCTTTATAAGCCTTGAGATATACATCTGCTAATTCAGCTGTTCTAGTCATTTCCTCCTCCCTCTCTTCAATAGGCCTCATGGCAAGTTTTTCAACTGATACCTATTACAAAGAAGCTTTTCTCAAATAGTTACAAGTTACAACATCAAATATAGTTTGAAAAAAAAAATTTGTTTGCACTAGGCATCAAAACTAATGCCTTCACTAAATATTCTGATTCTCATTCTCTTCATGAGAAGATCCACAATTAACAGTTAGTAATCTCAAATAAAATTTAGGATCCAGATCACCTCAATGCTTCTTAAGAACTGGTCACACTGTAGCTTAAGCTCTTCTACCTGTGGATTATGAGCTAGGGTGAAAATGAGGAAATGAACATGCTAAGAAGATTTAATTTAATAATTCATCCTAAATTTGCTTTGTTGACCTGCTTTGTTGTTTTTGGAACGTAAGAACCCACGATTATCAGACCACCATTCCTCTCTGCGCTTATCCCTAGATCCCTAGGCAGTATTGGAGCCTTAGGGATGATTCCAATGTGAGCAGAAACAAAACTAGCAGCGGTGCGACACAAGAAGCGTTTTCCCATCAATTCTGCCTGTTAACAAGAAAAGATTACAACAAGAATGCGTATATTTGTAGAAAAACATGCCAAAAAGGCATGATAAATAGGAAGGAAGTTTTGCCTTGATCATTCCCAGTGCAAAAACAGCCATGTCTCTTTCGCTAGCTGCATTAACTATACACGTTGACCCCTGCATCATACAATAGACAGGTGCATAGCAAGTGTAGTTAATAATTCATTATAAATTACTGGGAGGAAGTGAAATTACCAGTTCTATTCTTAAATTTAGTACGTGTAGAAACTATAGTACATTAACAATAAGGTATCTGTAGTTTTGTATACCTTCTGCAACTTGCATAGACACTCACAAACTGCATCTGGTCCCCCTTTCCTCAAAAGTTGAATAGAGATTGACACAACAGTACATGCTGGTATCCTTCCAACTGTTTTCTCCTCTACCCACTACATTTGAGTAACTTCAGCAATAATATGAAAAGAAAATAACCATGAATTAAGTGAACAAAATAAAAAATATTTTTACCTCACGGAGGTTTGAAGATTTGTAGCCAAAGGCAGCATCCTTGGCAAACTCTGTGTCCCCTGCAGGAACAAGCCTGCAGACAAAAAAGTTAAGAAAGCAGAGCTATAACTTGAAGTAAAATCACCATCTCTTATAACTGAGTAATAAATGGCAAGGCAAGACATACATATCAGAATCTGCAACATAATGTATGTCTCCAATAGTATAACGGCCGCCTTGAAGGAAAAAGGGACAAATGATCCATGCATCCAGCTCACCTAAAACTGAAACAACAGCATCTGCTTCCTGTATATAACAGAAAACAGTATCAATTTACTCTTCAAATTGAAGCATATGACTCAATAGCATTTATTATAACATACTTATTGAGCTTAAAAATGAAAAAAAAACCTTACATCTGGAAAATGACCACGCAAAGTTGAATCACCCCTCAAAACTACCGTGTAATCGGTGCTGTGAACAGATTTTGCTGCAGTATCTAGATTTCGGCATATATCCTTTATCAACGCACTAGCCTGTCAAAGATCAAAAGTAGACTGAAGAGCTTGGTAGAAGTTGGTATTAGTGAGATTAAAGATATCCAATAAATGAACTCTGGTCAACAAAATTAAGAAATCAGGTTCCCTACTTAACCCATCAGGTTACTTTTGACTTTGAGGGCCGTTGTGGTCAGCACTAATCAACATTTGACTTGCAGGAAATATAAATTTTCAAAATGTTACTCATCCCTAGTCTAGTATGTCACTTATGAAAACATTAGTTCTTCACAATTAAATAATTAGGGATAGTAATTATCCCTGTCTCTGGGGATTCCCCCACATAGGGTGCAGATAGGAGGAATTTCTATTTGTGGGGACAATGGTGGGGGTAAATTTACCCCAGCCAAGAATCTGGGGACAAGGATGAGAACCATACACCCATCCCTGCAGGGTCTCACCATATTAAAATTACCATAATACCTTTATTTATTCAAACACTTTGTGAGAGTGTGTGTATGAAGATAATATTGTTTTGATTTTTTAAAATTAAATTCTAAAATATTTTACAAATTTGAGGATCGTGCTGGGAATGGGGACTGAGGAATTTGTCCTCCACTACATTGAAGGGGGATGAGGACTGGCAAACTATAGACCAACAACAGAACAAAATATTGATTTCTGTTAAATCACTTTCAATTGGATACCTATAGATTTAGCCTAACTTTACCTTCCGAAAGAATAGACCAGATGAGGAATCCTTTTTCATTTAAATAGATAAAAGCTGTATGGATTTATTGGTGTATTCAAGTGAAACATTTACCTTCTCAGAACTAAGAGATCTTGAATTTGTCAAAATGAAAAAGCATTTTGGACTTTTTCTAAACTGCTCAATCAGTGACTCAACACTCCTGCAAAGGAAGATGACCAATTGGGTAATTTGAGATTTGTCTTCTGGTAAAAATCTTCCTATCAATTGTCAGTTCCAATCTCACAAAGAAAATTTTGAAAGATAAGATGACTAGATAATAGTACTAATTAATTACTACACCTTTAATTTGAGACTAGTATTGTATGACATAATATTGAGAGTAGCATTGACTGCGTCAAGTAATTAGATATGACAAAAGACAATAAATACACTTACCATTCTGTTAATACTTCAATATCATGTACAGTTTGTGTTCCCGTTGGATCATCATCCAGAACAACCAAAATCTTTGAATTGCTTTCATTTAGCTTTTGTATATCAAGGAGAGGATCTTGTGGCCACTCAGAAGGAAGAGATTGAAAAACAACTTGTTTTTTAAGTGCCGGAAGTTGTCCTTCAACTTTAATGCCTGTTAATGTCTCATAAACCTAGGAAAAAGTTCAGAAAGCCCTTATGAAGTCCAGTGACAAAGTTCCCTAAATCACTGTGGATTAAGTAAACTTGGATCGTTCGCATATATCATTTGCAAAGTCTAAAAGATAGGAAAAAGGAAGACAAATCTCAGTGTTATCATTTTCTTTACAAAAGACTATATTAGTATTTCAGGATTATAAGATTTATATACAGAAAAAATATATAATGTTAACTTATTATTGCTGATGCAGACCTGGAAGGAAACTCTGAAAAAGAAAAGAGGAGAAAGTACAAGGAAGGGAGAAGGTAGGGAAAAATCTAAAACTAAACTTGAACAACAAATTTTCCTTAGCATTCCTAATCGCATCATGACCAAGAGCTAACTTACTTCCTAAAGAGTCTGAATGAAAAAAACAAAGCCTGTTTGGGATTGCATTAGGCTTTATATAATCAACTTTGGACAATCACCGTTGAGCAATTATAGCATAGTGTTTGATGACCATCTAATATAATAACTTAGTATTATCTCTTTTGGATGAACAATCAGAGCTTTATAGAGACAAGGCACTGGAGAGGCAAAACCATAAAGAAAGGAAGTAAGTATAAATTGACCTGTAAGACCAGAGTAAGGCAACAAGAAAATATAAAAAGGAAAACAAAAGGGCTGAAAGACAACTACGGCTCAGCAAGCCCAATGAAGCATCCTGCTCTACACGTTGAGAAGGAAGCAGCTTTCTGAGCAGCTGTAGACTTTTTTTTTTTCAACTTTTATGATATATCTGATGTACATTATAGAATCCAAAAAAATGTTTGCTTGAGACCCACCAAACAGCAGCTTAAGGCAAACACAGATTAGAATAACATTGAAGATAATTGGTACCCAAGAATTTTATATATTGAATAGAGTAGGTTTCCAAAGTATCTATAAGCTCCAGAGGATCAAAACAGATCCGAAAATAAAAGGAAACTAATCTAAACTAATCCCTGAAAAGTCGGGATGGTCAAACCGAATTAAAACAGAATGATAATGGTATAAAATAAAAATAGATGTTGAGATAATGCCGAGATCTTCCAACACTCCCCTTCAAGCTGGTGAATAGATATTTATCATTCCCAACTTGCTACACAGTTGTTCAAACTTCACTCGTGAGAGAGCTTTAGTAAAGATGTCCGCCACTTGAGCATGAGTAGATATGTAAGTTAAGTTTACAATGCCAGCTTCAATCTTCTCTTTTATGAAATTCCTATCAAGTTCAACATGCTTTGTTCTATCATGATGAACTGGATTCTTTATTATCTCAATAATGGCCTTGTTATCACACCATACAGTCATAGGAATATGAGTTTCCAGCTTTAGTTCACTCAGGAGCCTGAATATCCATATACTTTCACATATCCCGTGGGGCAAAGCCCTATATTCAGCTTTAGCGCTGCTCCTTGCAACATCCGATTGCTTCTTACTTCTCCAAGTAACCAGATTACCCCACACATAAGAACAGTACCCAGAGGTTGATCTCCTGTCTACTAAAGAACTTGCCCAATCTGCATCAGTGTAAATCTCAACTGATCGTGACTCCCTTTTGCCAAAGAAGAGCCCTTTTCCTGGTGTCATTTTCAGATATTTTAAGATCCTATACACAGCTTCCATGTGTTCTTCCTGAAGCTTGCTTAGGAATTGACTTACAACACTCACTGGATAGCTGATATCAGGCCTGTTATGAGAGAAATAGATCAGTTTCCCAATTAGCTTTTGATATCTCACAGTATCTACTAGAGTTCCATCTTCCTTCTAACACAATTTTGTTGAAGTATCCATTAGATTTTCAACTGGTTTGGAGCCCAACATTCTTGTCTCCTGTAGCAGATCCAGTGTATACTTTGTCTGAGACACAGAGATACCATTCTTGGATTTTGCTATCTCCATTCCCAAGAAATATCTGAAACTCCCCAAATCTTTAACATCAAATTCTGAAGCCAAAGATTGTTTTAACTTTTCAATTCCCTCATAATCATCCCCGTAAGAATAATGTCATCAACATAAACAATAAGGATAGAGATCTTATCACCTACATGTTTTACAAACAGAGTGTGATCAGTTTGACATTGAATGTATCCCAAGTGTTTTACTACCTTGGTGAATCGCTCAAACCAAGCTCTAGGGGATTGCTTTAACCCATACAAGGATTTGTTGAACTTACATACCTTGCTAGGTCATCCATAGTCATCCAATCCTTGTGGCACTTCCATATATACCTCCTCCTCCAAATCACTATTCAAGAAGGCATTCTTCACATCCAACTGGTGGAGTGGCCAATCTAAGTTAGCAGCAATAGAGAGTAGAATCTTGATTGTGTTCAACTTTGCTACTGGGGCGAAGGTCTTGTGATAGCCTATTCCTTGAGTCTGAGTGAAACCACGAGTCACAAATCTTGCTTTATGTCAACTAATACTCCCATCTGGATTGTATTATAGGATGAAAACCCATTTACACCCAACAACTAATTTTTCTTTAGGAAGTTCAACTACGCTCCATGTCTGATTTTTCTGGAGAGCATTCAGTTCTTCATTTACAGCTTCCAACCACTTTGAATCACTCACTGCTTCATTATAGGTAGCTGGAATTTTTTCACTAGATAAGCTAGCAACAAAGTTTTGCAAGCTAAAAGATAAGTGACCATAAGCAACAAACTTATTTATAGGATGCTGAGTACAAGACCTTACCCCTTTTCTCAATGCAATTGGCAACTCCAAATCTGCAAGATTTGATAACAGTTCAGATTCTTGGCCATGCTCTGAAGTATTGAGAAGCTCTTTCTCTGTTACTCACTCCGTTGGTTTCTTGTTCCTCGGTCTTCTTGAGTAAACAGTCATATCCTTGTTACGTTCAGTAACCACCCCAATTTCCATGACTTCGTCATCTGTTGTTCCAGAATTGGTGGTATTAAGGTCGGGTGCAGGTCTGATTGGGATTTCTTGGTAATTTTCTAGGTTTACAAGGGAGATAGGATCAGTAGGTTCAGGTATTGGTGTAGGGTTGTCTGAATCAAAGCTCAAAAAATCCCATTCACTACTATTACTCTCCCCCTAAGTGGGATTTTTAGGGTAATAGGACTGATTTTCCAGAAAAGTAACATTTAAAGTGGTAAAATACTTTTTCAAAGCAGGAGAATAACACCTGTAACCTTTTTGAGTGGGTGAGCATCCAAGAAAAACGCATTTGATAGCCCGATGGTCTAACTTTCTCCATGCTCATTATGAACAAAGGCCACACACCCAAACACCCTTTTTGGAAGGTTTGAAATGAGGTGAGCTGTGGGATAGTGTTCAGTGAGTTTTTGAAGCACAATGGTTTAGAGGGTAGGCGATTTATCAGAAAAGCTACTATTAGGATAGCCTCACCCCAGAAAATTTTTGGTACATTATGGGTAATCATAAGGGATCTCTCAGTTTCAAGCAATTGTCTATTCTTACGTTTTGCTACTCCATTTTGTTGAGGAATATATGCACAAGAGGTTTGATGCACAATCCCATGATCTTTTAGGTACTGATTTAAGGATACACTCAGGTATTCTCTCCCATTATCACTACTAAGGATTTTGATGGGTGTTTCAAACTGAGTAGTAATCATATAAGTGGTAATTTTTGAAAATCTCAAACAGGTCAGATTTTTCATTCATGAGAAATACCCACTTAACTCTTGTATGATCATCAATAAATGTAACAAACCATCTTGCATTAGAATGAGTGCGAAATTTTATGGATCCCCATATGTCACTATGTATAAGAGTAAAAGGGTGACTGGACTGATAATCGTGAGAGGGATAAGTATTACAGGTGTGTTTGGTGAGTTGGCAAGTATCACAAGAAAAAAGTCATTTTTATTGATGTAATTCGGAAACAACTTTTTCATATAATGGAAACTAGGGTAGCCTAACCTATAGTGTTATAACAATAAATCTTTATTGGTAATACTAGCTATCATTGCTTCCTTTCCTCCATAGACTTCACCAGCAACATAGTAGAGCCCCTTAAACTCCTTAGCACTGCCAATCGTCCTCCCCATGACCAAATCCTGGAAAACACAACCAGTAGCAACAAAATTAACACTACAATTCTGGTGTCTAGTAGTTTTGCTTATTGAAAGTAAATTGCACTTAAGATCAGGTGCATAGAAAACATTTAACAGGACCAAATCAGTAAATATTTGAACAGTTCCAATCCCAACAACTTTGACAAAAGTACCATCAGCCACTTTTATTGTTATTCCATCCTCACATGGTTTCAGGTCCTTAAACAGAGATGCATTATTTGACATATGATCAGTGGCACCCGAGTCAGCTAGCCACTTGTTAGTTTTCTGTTTCTCACCTTTAAGTGCAAGAATAGCATTACTTGTTCTGGCCACATAACCTTATTTGTTTTTTTGGTTGCACAGTGTTGGAACCATGTTTTTTTAGAATTTTTCTCAGCAACTCGAGTTTTGCTGTGCTCAAGCTTTCTTGATCAGTCTCGGCCTTCTCCTCCTGTTCAACATGGAAGCCTCTACTTTCAGTTCTACCATCTCTCTTGCTTCGAACATTGGGTGGTTTTCCATGAATTTTTCAGCAATTCTCTCTTGTGTGACCACTCTTATTACAATGGTCACACCAACTCTTGCCCTGTTTCTTATTTTTCTGCTCTCTATTAGGTCCTTTTGCAGCCATAGCCGATGACTCTGTGATCACTTCTACACTTTGAGTCAGATTCTTCTGGCTTTCTTCCCATTTTACCATGTTGAAGGCATCTCTTAGTGTTGGCAGCGGCTTGGTTCCCATTATTCTACCACGAACCTCGTCAAACTTTGAATTTAATCCCAGTAGAAAGTCATAGGTCCGATCTCTATCCACTAATTTTCTATATTTTCTGGTGTCCTCTGAACATGACCAATCGGGTGCATCATATAAATCAATTTGCTGCCAAATTTTTACAAGGGCAGTGTAGTATTGAACCACACTCATGTCCCCTTGTCTCAGCTCTCTAATCATTCCCTTTAATTGGAACACTGCTACAACGTTTTCCATAGCTAAATAGGTCTGCTTGGCCGAATCCTAGATCTCCTTCGCGGTGCTGGCCAGTAAATAACCCTCACCAATGTTGAGATTCATAGACCCAACTAGCCAAGTCATAACCGTGTGGTTCTCTGCAAACCAAGCCTCAACTTTTGGATCATCACTGGACGGTTCTGTTGCCTCTCCAGTAATATACTTCTCCTTGCCTTTTCCTTTGATCAACATTTGGATACTCTGGGACCACTACAAATAGTTGTCTCCATTGAGCTTATAGGCAACGACAGGCAAGAACGAATCGGTGTTGTCGCTCGATGGTTGCAGAGAATTCGTTTTGGCCGATGCTTGTGAAGCCTTCTCGTGCAACCCAGAACCGACATGTTCCAGCTCACCGTGAAAAGCCTCCATCGTGCCAAAATTCAAGGGTACCCGCGGCATTGAGCGTGGCGCTCTGATACCATGAAGATAATCGGTACCCAAGAATTTTATATATTGAATAAAGTAGGTTTCCAAAGTATATATAAACTCCAGAGGATCAAAACAGATTCAAAAATAAAAGGAAACTAATCTAAACTAATCCTTGAAAAGTCGAGATGGTCAAACCGAATTAAAACAGAATGATAATGGTATAAAATAAAAATAGATGCTGAGATAATGCCGAGATCTTCCAACAAACATAAAAGTATACATTAAAAAAAAATGTAAGTTGATTTGTATCAACCAAATGCACCATTACATACTAATATCAGCCATTGAACATGTTCTAAGCTAATAAAGAACAAGAAAAACAATATTTATTTCTAAATTAATGGAAACCCAAATACCTAACATACTAATGAAAATCTAAGAATCACATAACATATCAGCCCAAAATAAATAGGATATTCCTTAAAATGGTCCCTATTACCGAGTTACCATTACATACTAATTAAATTTTCATGAACAATTCAAGATTCTAGTTTCACCAAATTTTAATTAACATAATGTCAAGATCACAATTGACAATTGAGATATCAATGTAGAAGTCTACATATAATTTTCTAGTAGCGTTTAGAGCATTATGTCCTTCATTTGGACAATCCTTTTACTAATTACAGTATCCAATTGAGATCCAGTAAAACTTAACTTCAGGAGATAAAATCTTAAGACATATCATGGTTAATTGAGTGAAATATTCCGCCTTAAAGGAAAACATAAAATGGATAACTAATGCAATCAAGATATCAAATGCAGCATTGCTAGTTTTATAATCATAGTAAAACAACTGATAAACAAAGTGTATAGGGATGTTGAAGAAGACAACATCTCGAACTTTGTTATATTTACAGACTAATTGCACCCTTAAAGGATTTCATGAGATTAAACAAATTAAGAATCAAACTCCAGAGGCTCCTGTTGACTGACATGACTTGCTCATACCTTAACTACACCAGCATCATCTTGCCGACCCCAACCAGCAGCAGAACCTGCAGCATAACTAATAAGTTTATGCAAGCATTAAATATGTTTTTCCATAGTAAAGGCAATTTTATTAGGAAGAAGAAGAAAAGAAAATACAAGGAAGGAGGATAAGATATTCCCCTAAGAAACAAATGAAATGAGAGGGAAAAAAAGAAAGCAAGAAAATTCCTTTCTATTTAAAGAAAGGTGTTTTTTTTAATTATCTGTCTCCTTTTTTGTGGCCACATCATTTCTTGAAATCTATTTCATAAACTTCTACCATTAATGTATCCTTATGAATATTATAATGCATGGTTTGGCATATTGAGACACATCTCACGTCATATGCAGAAAATTTAAACAAACCAATCAGTCATTCAACTGTTTGTGACAACGGGTTTCTGCAAAAATAAAAGCACTGGAAATAGATTTTACATCTACTCCATCAGCCATTACATCAAAGGACAAGCTATTTCAACTTGCCCATGTTCTCTGTAAAAAAGTGGTCATGAACTTATTACCATTTTTCCTCATCTCTTCCTTTCTTTTTTAGTTTAGTGTGATCTAAAATAAGGATATCCTAAAAAGAAAAGCATTTACTGGAATTTCATTTTTTTCTATTAATAAAAAGTTGTAGACCTGTAGTAGGGATCATAAGATTAAAGGGAAAGAGAAAAGTAGGACCATATTCATCAGAAAAGACCAAAAGTAATATACAGCACCTGACAAATACAGTTGGTGAGCAATGGATGATAAGTGAAGTGGAACTTTTAGAGAAGATGATTCACGTGTGACGATGCCCTTTAGATGAAAAAATATATTAGTACTTTGGTATGCTGATGACCTGTAAGGTGCTACCCACAGTTACAGCTAAATATAGTGCAAAGATAGATTCATTCTATTTCTAACCAGGTCCTTCACAAAGATATCAAGTGCTGAATAGGGTGTGTAATCATTGTCTAGCATGTGCGGGACACGATTCTCAAACATCCTGCAATATAAAACACCATTCAAGATTAGCAATAACGTTTTATATTCAAATCTAATATGAATGATAGCAAACTAAGGAATCCATGAAGCCATATTTCTCATAATATATGAACAGCTAGAATCTAACATATAGCACCAAAAACGACATACAGGCTGATGTAAAAAAAATTGATAAATAATACTTTCATACCAACAAAAAGAGAAAAATAATACAGTTCAACATGAAAATATTTGTTCAAATTCTGTGACAAAAGCATTAAGAGAATCTTTGATTATGTTTGAATCTGTTAACAACTTGAGCACAACAAAAGATTAAATAGAACATTTTTGATGGATTATAAGGGAATAGTATGAAGAAAAGGTGGTTAATGATTAAGTATCTAAAAACTCACCCATATGAAAAGTAATAACAAAAGAAACTGCAAGCATCTTTTATTTTTGGGTCAGCAGAAGGTGGGAGGGGAGAGAGAGATAGCTTTATGGTAGATACTGACACATACCAGGATGTTCCCCCACTGTTTGTAATAAAATCAAATAACAGTCTTGTATTTAGACCCAATCGGGCTCCAAATGCCATTGCCTCAGCAGCTGATGCTATATGAACACCAGCAAGCAATTGGTTGACCATCTTTATACCACTGAGAACAAAATACACTAGAATAACTTTACTATATATATCCACTCATAAAAATTTAAAATATGCATTTTAATCCTCTGGCACCTCCAATCAAAATTTATGTCCATTACCTGTTTCATGCATATAGAGAGATGCATTAACCAAAGGTATCTAATAGCAAATATTAAGCCAGAGAGACTGACGAGTAAAAATCAAAATTACCTTCCAGAACCACAACCACCTTTGATAACATAAAGTTTCTCGCTTAGTGCTGATTATAGAAAACCCACAGAATTAATAATAAAGTTACTTCTGAAATTACTGCAACATTATATAGGAATTATCACTATTCATTTTTATGCCAAGTGCTTATTACCAGCTAAGACTAATCCGGCACTCTTAAGAGCTTCATCTGTTCCCGAAGCCATTATCTGAGACACATACATGAATTCAATGATTCAGTCAACAAAACCTAAGCAGCAATTTTCATAAAAGCCAAGGACGTATTTCACACCGTAAGTGTTCCATTTAACGCCCTCTTCACACCACCAGAAACAGGGGCATCCACCAACTTCAAATTCTTACCTTCATCTGTGATGTTTTCATGTCAACTGTTACACAATCACATCATGAAAAAAGGAATAATAGCATGCTCTGGAAGAAAAAGAGAGTAAGATTGAAGCAGAGCATCACAAAAATAACCATGATTGAGGTTCAAAGAACAGGGAGAAATCCTAAGACTGCAATTGTATAATTACTAGAATATTGAATTGTTAGTCATCCTAGAATAAGATAAATTAATAAATTATATCAAATACATACTGTTACTGTTAGGGACAATACACTTCCCCTTATGACCAAAAGTACCCATCCTAAAGATTCTGTAAATTCAAACTGATATTATCAACAGTGTTCTTAGTAGTCAAATAGATTTTATGTAGGAGAACTGGTTGCCTGAGGAGCTTAAGGTGTTGCCTTGAACCTTGACCTTGAACATAAAGTTATGTGAAGATACAGATACCAGATACTAGTGTGGAAAGACGTGTTTTACAAATGAGTGTCCAATTTGCAGTAAATGGCGATATAATCTCCTTTTTTTTAATAGAAGACAAGTTTTATGAAAGAGAGAGAAGAAAAAATATTAGGTGTCCTCCTAAACCAAATAAAGTGGAAATAGATCACTGGCACAACTCAAAGAATGATTAGAACAAGGAAAAAAGGACTACTGAACAATAGATAGAATAAGCTCTATCAAATTGACAAGCCTGAAATTTACTTTGCATCACATAAATTGAAAGAAAAAAAAATCAGTTTGCATAACAAGGATTAGACAAGTATCTCACTAGAAGAGCAACATACAATGCAATCGGTGCTCCAGTTGGCTCACATATGCAGGAGAAACAGTAGAAGAAAGAATAACACATGCTCCTGATGGAAGGACTGCAGAATGCAGAAAGGAGGGTCAATCTAGCTGAAAAGATAATAAAATGGGTAACTGAGATGCTTATGTGCACCTGAAACTGCGCCATATTCTCCATATAAAGCATTCTCTGCTTGAGCTTCATTTGTGACCATGACTATGAGTACATCAACATCTGAAGACAATAATATGTTAAATAGCTTCTTGATGAATAGGACCTAACGTGATATGTGCTTGAAATTCCGTGTTCATAAGAACCTCACAATTTTACTTGTATAAATATATATATATATATATATATATAGCATTACAAGACTGGATGGAATTTTTTGAGATTATAATGAAACTATTCATGGGGCTTCACTTAACAAATTAAGATTTTATGTTGAAATGGTTTTTGACATGGTATCAAAACCTCTATAACCAAGCGGTTAGGAGTTCAATCATTGTCATCCCCCATTTTTTTAATTAAAGTTAAGTTCTAACACAAGGTATGATAGGCTTATGCTTTGTCCACACTTCAAGTTCAAAGGATTTTCATGTGAGGTGGCATATTATAAGACAACAACAACAACAACAACAAAGCCTTTTCCCACTAAATGGGGTCGGCTAGGGCATATTATAAGATTTATAATAAAATTATTTATTGACGTTCACTTAACAGTTTAAGCTTTTAGGTTGAAATGGTCTTTGACAGGAATAAATAGGTTCCATCTGGAAGCCAGATAACTCTCTTGTCTTCTGTTCACTCAGACAAGTAAGTACCACTAAAGATCATTGAGTATCCTATGCGCTTATATAGAAAATGCCAAGCTCTAATGACCAAACTGGTAGAAATTTAATATCACAATATTCCTTGTCTATTTTTTTATTCTTTGTAATGCAGGGAGCTCATATTAACTGCATTAAGGAATAAGTGCAAATATCACTCTAAATAATTAGAACACACAAGAAGGACAAGTAGACACCCAAGAACATAAGAAATGTACAAGACACTCTTGTACCCCAAAAGAACATTCTTGAGCCTGAAAATTCTAAATTAAGTATTGAAACATCCTGGGGTATCAGCTTTCAATGAAACTATCTCCAGTTTAAAAATATAAACACCAACCAAGACAATAGAAAAGAGAATGCAGACTGCCACAATGTCTAACAACTGAAATAGACAAAGGAAATGACTGGCTGATTTATAAACCTACTTCCAATTGCAACATCAGCAGTTATGATTGATCTGTTGAAGCTGTCAATAAATTTTAATGTCTTCATTCCAAGTTGCTTAAAATTTTCTCTGGACAGGTATATACATAATTTAAATCACATTTCATCTTAGCCAAATGACCAACGTTGGTGCCAGAAATAACAATTTAGAAAAAAACTCATCAAATGTTAGGACTTATACAACACATTCATCTAGTTTTTCAAATGACTTTCACTATGTTCATTAACATAGCGCCATCATCGACATGCAAAAGGAGTGGAGAATTTCTCACCAAGTCAACAATTTTTGCAATTTATTTATGATTTATGAATAGTATTAAATAGCAGTCTGATTTGAAGGAGTGGTGAATGCACTAACAATATGGATGATGGGAAGATCCTTCATTAACTTGAGGTGCCATTCTAGGAAGCCATCTCCTAGCACCATGACCGGAATTATAAGCCGTTGAGTCTCACACCAGGGAAAGACTTCCCCAAAGAATCAGGTCATATAAATATAGGCATATAAATTTACATATATTGTTACTATAGTGTATCAGCTTGTATTTGTAGGTCTAAGAGTATGCTTCTATTTACCTTTACTCACTTCTGCTGGAGAATTTCCAATTAAGCCACCAGCACATGCAAATCGACTTAGAGTTGGTTTATATACCTGGAAACAAGAAAAATTATATATATATACACATATAAAAAAAGAAAATACCTGTGGTGATCATATTAACTTAATGCCATAAAACACAACCAATACCCTGATCTTTACTTAAACATCCATATTTTAGACCACACACAAACATGCAAGTTTAAGCATGTGTACTTTTTTATGGAAATAAGAGAACATTTACGTATGCATTTAAGTAGACAGGTACAATAGAAGACAGAAGTAAAGAAACCTAGTTAGTATCTATAAAGGAAGAAAAGAGAGAGAGGCATGTATGGGATCACTGACTTGACTAGTCACCAAGGTTCCAAACCACACACACCAAAATCTCACAGCATCATATTCAAAATATTAAAGGAAACAAACAGAAACAGCAAGACAGCTTTGTTAAGACAGCAGAGCCCAAAAAGCTATGACTTCATGATACAGCTATCTAACAGAGGCTTTCATAACAAGTTGAGATCTATAAGGGGAGAGAAGAGAGAGAAGTATGGACAGGATGACAAACTTGGTTAGTCAAGCTCTCTGTGTGTCAATTTATAATCATAAATTAGATCAAATAAAAGGGACCTACAAGTACAAGTGTAGCCCATTAGTCATCAAGACACTTATTTTAACCTAGCCATCACACACTCAAACTATTCTAACAAACATAAAGACTGAGAAGATATAGAAACACATAAGCACAAACATCCTTTTAAATAGCACAAGGAGAGAACCAACTTTAGTTAGCGATGCAGTGCTTTGATACCTTGGCCCAAAGGAATTGTCCAATTATATATTGCATTGCCCATACAACATCTCCTGTAATGGCTAGTAGGCTTACCTTTGTGTGTCCTGTCTTTATAATTTTAAGAGTGATCATCTTTGGATCATGTGTGCCAACATCATGAGCTTTGAATATTAAAAGATGATTCACATCATATTGCCACTTTATGTGTTACCATCAGTAATTTTTTTTTTAAATGATGGAGCCATGCTGCCTTCACTCAGACCCTTATGAATATATATTAATTAAAACAACCCCAAACTTAACCCAAGGCAAAAGTTTCTGAGTGCATCTTAAAGAATCTGACTTTCAATTTTTCAGCTTCCAATGGAAAACTAGAGATTTACTAGATGGTAACAATACTATCAGTCATTTGGACATAGTTTGGCATTATTGGAGAGGATAGTCAACATATCAAACTTCTGTGAAAGGATACCAATTGTTTAATGCAATTTAGATTAAGAATTTTAAAGAGAGGAATTACATCATAACCAACAACGCAGAAGTTCGAATTCAGCAAATGAGTTGCCATGCCAAATCCCATTGCGCCAAGTCCAATAAAACCAACCCGTCTCCCACTCTTTGAACAAGCAATAAATTGAGTTGCCAGTTGTTCAGGGCTATATGGATCTGCAGTTGCAGCATCTGTAATATTCACCCCATAAACTTTTTCCCAAATCTATCAAGAAAAATGAGAGAAAAAAGGCATTAAGAAAGAAACACTGCAGCGTTTCTAAAATGATTACAAATAAAATAAAAGAAAAACTTCTCCTGATTCATTAAAATCACTCAAACAGAATTTCTTGAATTTAACCTTAATTAGTGCTACATGTTCATCATCTCTGCAAACATGAGAAGCCCCTGACAAAAGAAATTTGCTAGAGTTTGTGAACATCAAACAGGTAGCTTTCAGAAACTAGACAACCACAGAGTGAAAAAATGCAGCTTAATTTATTGAATTTTCTTACCAAGGATAAGTTGTTGATGCACAGCAGCCAAAAGCGGAAGTGGAAAAGTAAGTGACTTGGCCATGTCCAAAATGATTTCCTTGAATACATAAAATTCAAAGGCTATCATGAATTGATCGAATAGAATAACTAGAACAAGAATCATAAACAGTGCCAACAACCAGATAGAATGTCAAATTTAAAATGTTGGTACCTTTTTCCAACCAAAAAGAAAAACTCTTAACACTTAGTAGAACTATTAATGCTGAATTATATACTTATTTTGATTAAATATACATATATATATATCAATTTTCCAAGTCATAAATCAGCTATTTAACTCTTGATCTCAACACATTACCTTAAAAAAGAATTTGTATTATATTTATGTAGTGTTCAATTGCTGTACGCTTAAAGAGTCTAATCATATTTGTAAACCCAAGAGGAAATAAAAGATCTAAAAGTTTATTCCCACACTCCATACAGCTTTAAACTATAATGATTAAATTTCAAAATGTAGTTTCTTTTACATAGTTTTAAATCTTAATCATCCATAAAATTCCAATTTTAGTTTGTTATTGTTTTATGTTAATAATAATAAAAACTTGAGTTTGTGGGATATAAATAGAATATTTTCATGAGAACACATAAAAAGTAAAATGAACATGAAATCCTTGATTGAAAGAATTCAAGGAAAACAGAATTTTCATTAGGAAAGGTCATTTCAAAGGATAGTCTCCCTTTAAAGCTTTCCTCCTTACAAACTAATTGACAAAGGCTGGAAGTACACAAGCAAAGTTGCTACAAATATATATATATATATATATATAATATTTATGTTATCAATAATATTGAAGGAATTTAGAGATCAATGCTCTAATTCTCTTATTATTCAAGTTTGAACAAAGATATAATATATAGACAGGGGCGGACAACTTCACACCCTCCATGAAAGGAAGAACAAAGAAATAAAAGAATTATAAAAGACTTAATTAAGGTTGGTTACTATTGCATAATAAAAGAAATAAAATATTAACCCAACCAGCAAAATAAGAAAACAAATAAAGGCAGTAAAACTTGAGAATAATTAGATGTTAAATATGATTTGCAGCAAATAATCACATATTAAATATAATTTCCAACAAATACCATAGCTAACAATGGTAGGGTACTTATATTTTAACATGACAATTAGACAGGCCAGAACATGGGGCAAATATATGAAAATTTAATTGCTTCTATGTCTGTAGATCTTACCACTTCCTTAACCAAAGCATTCAGAATGTTATGCTTGACCTCGCCCTTTAACAATTGGGGAACATTATTCTTGAATACCCTACAGGATAAATTAAATTATCCCCTCGCCCAAAGAGGGGGCGGAGAGAGAGAGAGCTTAATTCAGTGAGCAAAAATGTACATGAGTTTTAAATGTCACATTTTGATATGATTATTCAGTGGTTGCAAAAGCAAAAATTTTAGTATTCAGTATTCACGGATCACAAGAGATTAACATGAACCATAAGTTCAACCTTTTTTTTTTTTTTTGGAAGAAAGAAGAAATTCAATCAGATGGAAATAAAAAATTGAAAAAAAAAAGGAGGACAAGAAATCCTTAAGTATAACTTATCTACTACGCTGATGTAACTTAACGGGTGTATATTGTTTAGCAATAAAATTTTTCAAATTCCTGATAAACTTTATAAGATTTTATTACCTGTGAAGTCAAATGCACAATGACTATGCTGTGCCACCTAGTCTCTTAAATAATATTGATCATTTATACTTACTTCAACACTAAAGATTTAAGCTTAGCTAGAGGCAAATATACATTTCCACCATATATATGTTGATAGAAGGAACCTATGCTGTGTTTTAATGTAAATCATTTCATAGCCGGTCCCAAACCCAAAAAAAATAGGAGGGTTGTGTTAGGTAGTCGACAGCCAACGTAAAACTTCGTCGAATCTTTATGACATGGACATATGTTGATAGAAGGAAATGCCATATTTGTTTCTTTTCTTAAAACCAGATTCACTAAGAGGATGCTAAAAAGAGGCTAGCTAATTCGTCTTATTGCAAATGAGAGATGCATCCTAGAGTGTACATGACAGGATGTTTTTATGCGAGGATACTATTTGTAGAGTTGGTTAATTTATAATAAACAAACACGCACCATGAACTTCCAGCTGCATTGGAAATGATATCATAGATTATCCATGGATGAATTCCAGCTTTGGCACCAAGACAGAGAGCCTCCACTGAAGCATTTAAATGAATGCCCTCAAGCAACTCAGTAACTAATTTAACTTTACTGCAATGGAAAAGGACAATAAAATTTTATTACTTTGGAACCCAAACAAAATGCAACATTCAATAAGATAAACTTTTTTGTTGTGATAGGTTATATAAAGTAACTTTGTATTATTTTATAAGTTAATTATCTAGCGTGTAGCTTACCACTTCTTGCAAAAAAAAATTGCAAGGCTATGTCAAATAGAATGGACCATTTAAAGAATTCAAACTAATGGTAAATGTATGTTTGGCGACAGCAAGAAGGAAGCAAACCTGCCACCACCAACTTCACCCTCAAAAGTGAAAAGCTTTTCACACATTGCTGTCAGCAGAAAGCAACAAGTTAAAAAAAAGAAAAAGAATTAAAAATTACACCACCTATGTTTAATATATATATATTCTACTATAACAAAAACTATCCCATAATTTTACCTGAAAGAATAGGTCGTGCTCTTGCAATGGCATCTGACCTTCCAGATGATGTAATCTATGAAGTCCAAGCATAAGGAGTCAATGAAAGGTATACTAGCTCACCAGAAATAAGAAGGTAAAATTATGTGATAGTAATAAATGAACGTACAGTGACTTTTCCGTCTAAAGCCTTAGACCTCCCACGAGAGATATATGCATCAACAATATAAGCTATCCCATGAATTTCTACAGGAAAAACAAACATGATTTTGGGTATTAACACTCTATCAGTGAATTCCTTAATAAAAACATTGCATGATAAGTTGATAACTGTTTCATAATGTTAAGAGGTAAAATAGTGCATATCGGACATAATTAAAAGATGAGAGAAAAGCTCCACAACAAAAATTCTCCCAAGAGTAAATTTGAGCCCCATGCAACATTTTACAGAGAATTCAGCATCTTATGAAGCCAAAAACAGGTATCATTACCTGCCAGATCCTTCTCTAGGTTACAAACAAATGATGGGGATATGGTTGAATGGAGAATAACAACCGTGTCCTTGTTTAAACCTGCATATCCAGAAAATAAATATTCTGTACATAAAACCAAGATGCTGGGAAATATATAAAAGTATAAGGTCAAACAGCTCCACAGAAACCTTTCAAAGTACCCTCATTCCCAAAAAATAGATCACTAACTTGATCCACATGAGATATTAGGACAACTAAAGCAGCAACATCTGCAAGTGAGGAAGAGAAATATATGAATTAGAGAGAATCATAAGATAACAATGGAATTTATTTAAATTGTGCAGCCTAATCAGATAACACTGATTAAACAGTTAAAAAATACCTTTATTTTGCAGGAAAATAGCGACACTATTGATAATTAATCTAGAAAGAATATTCATTGTCAAGATAATAACTGGCTGAAAACTCAAGTGAAAGGATGAAATGCTCAACTTCAACTAATTGGAAATATGGTGAAGCACACTCATGCAATACAACATATCAACCTGAGCAAATTTTGTAAGTTGATAACTTGGAGATTTGGCATCAGCTGCAACCCCAAACAGTTCAGATGTTACCTTTTTAAGGCATGACAAGAATATAGACTGAGATATTAAGCCTGTGTTATCTACTGGCCAAGTTGTTTATAAGGGTTTTGATTAGAAAGTTATGAAATTCCTTAACTGATCCATGCCTATTGATTTCAGCTTTTGGTGCTGATCATGACCATGCATAAAGCACATTCATTTTTATGCCTAGGACAAATTACTTAAGATTCAATACAAGAGGTATTAAATCAAAGAAAGTTTTCATTAAATGCATCCAGCCACAAAGATACCTAGGTAAAATCATTGACACCAAAATGATGGCCCATGATGTAGTGGGAATCAAACAAAACTCACCCAAAATTCAGGTTTTTTGCTAATGATTTCAGTGAGAATAAGTTGTGATATCATCACTCACAGTGCCTATTATCAATGAGCAAAAAAGATACCGTAGCAAATGAAAACCTTAAAAGATAGAGGTTTACTTTATCTAAAAGAAGTTCGTATTTTAAGAACATATACAGAATTGAGTTGATAAGGAGGACAGCTGCCTAGACCAATAACAAGCAGGTATATCATACATGACACAAATTCAAAGGGAAGATTCACAATATTAATCTCTCTCATCTAGAATCTATGATAAACAAAACTTGTATCTCACAAAGTGATATGAACACTGAAATTGGTTACTGCAACCAACCATAGCAAATGCTACTAGGCTGTGTAACTCATAATGATTATTGTTTATGAAATAGTAAACCATAGAGCTGAAATGCCATTTACCTCTCGCTGCTTCCATAGGGTTGGAACATCTAATTCCTCCAAGCTTCAAAAGTCCATTTATCATGGAATCACTTATCTACCAAACAAATTTAGTTTAACAAATTGTTAGTAAACACCACTTAGCTCTTTAACATAGTTTTAAGAATAGAAGCAGCAAACCAAAAAAGGAAAATATAATTACAAAGGATAAAGAATTCATGATCGTATTGTTATCAAGTTAACAGGTCATTATGTCATGCCTGACCATTAATTTTTTTTGTTGAAAGACAACAAGTACATCTCTGATTCTCTGTTATCACATTCTAACATTTTCTCATCATTAAGGGCGGCGCAGTGCACGAGGTTCCCACTAAGTGGGGTCTGGGGAGGGTAGATGTACGCAGTCTTACTCTTATTTTTTTTTTTTTTTTACAGAGAAGCTATTTCCAATTCAAACCCGTGACCTCCAGGTCACTCAGCGACAACCTTACCGCGGTAACCTTATCGTTGCGCCAAAGCTCGCCCTCATTTTCTCATCATTAAGACACTAATATTTTATTTGTGCCCTTGAGAACTACAAGCTTGACAGCACTCAGCTAAAAGACCATCTGTTGGGGGTCAATAGAAGTTGTTCTCACCTGCTACTGATCATGGCGTGTTTTAAGACCATGCACCCAAATTTTAGTAAAAACCAAAAACATACATGAACAAGAACGAACTTGCACAAGAAATCTACAATTATGAATGATCAAGTCCCAGTAGTTGACAATATGCTCTATTCCATACATCTTAGATACTGGAAATTACTGTGTAGTTAATTTTTACAAGCATCATCTGTGCCATTTACTGTATTATATACTTAAATGGAACATAACTTGAATCTAAATCGAATGTCATGTTATAGATTACTACCCAGGCTGCCCCCATTACTTTAATGCACGAGGCTTCAAGTAAAAGTTCTATGATTATTTTCCTAGAATAGATTTTCAATTTGTATAAAACAAAATCAGGGCTGCCAAGCTTTTTGTAAGTGTATACTATTTAATGTTCAATAAATATGAATACGAGATAATTGTATTACAGTCGCGTGAATCGTTGATTTAATTTCTTAAGTTTTAATCGAAAATTTTTTAAACCATATTCATTTTAGTAAGTACAGATCAGTGGCTATAATTTAATTATAATAAAATTACAATACTAAAGGTGTCGAGCGTATTTTTGTCTCAGGCTTTTTTTTCCATAAAAGGATATAATAAGCAATTTCCTTGGTTAGTGCATTTTTTCAATTTTTTTGAGAACCAAATCACAGAAAATAATGCACTTTCGTAGCACGAAAATAACCAAGTACAAAAGTGCAAGCTGAATCAAGTATGCACACAAAGTAAACAACTCAATCATGATTCATAGAGGTATAGAAATCACCACTTTGATTTTCTCGTAATGGGTATTTACTTGCCATATATATTTTTCTTAAATCTCATGTCCATTCTAGAGTAGGGATTGCCAGATGGACTACAGAAATAACCTTCATAATAGTTATCTTTTGGATAAGATCACAGCGTCTTTTTAAAAAAAAAAAGGCTTAAATGTACTTCTTTTTATTTCAGTCAATAAATACAATTTTTTATATTTTTATAATTAAAATTTTTATTTAAAATATCATAAATATATAATTTTTAATAATATAATAATAAATATATAATTTCATTAAAAAATAATTATTTACAAAAATCATATGATATTATCAAAAAATTTTATAATAAAATTATAAATAATTACGTATAAATTTTTTTTTAATTTGACCATGTCAAAATAACTCAAAATACAAAATATTATATAATAAACCCAAAATAAAAACACGCCATTTCAATATAAATCATAAAACGCAAGTGGAATAGGACCACATGATGACGTGTCAGCAGCCATTGCTGGCAGGCGGTTCAAACACTCACCATTCTTACAGGTAGCCTCGTTTTTTCTGCCAAAAATAGGAATAGACCTTGAAAATACTTAACTGAAGGATGAATTTCAGGAATATATATAGTTATATATATATATATATATATAAACTTTTTGCTTTCTCCTTTTCAGCACGAATAAAAAGGAGAATATTCTAATTCGGGAGAAAATTTAGAGAGAGAGAGGAAGGAACCTCGAAAGCTTGAACAGTGTAGCCATGGCGGACCAGCGACGATGCAATCTCCAAGCTTAATTCGTCCAAGCCAACGAATCCGACGAGTTTCTGAGACGCCATTGCGGGGACCTCGAAGCGTCGATTTGCGGGCCTTGGGTATTCGAATCTGAGACCGTGAGACTGCCAAAAGCAAGTTTCTCGGAGAGACCGCCGAAAGCAAGTTTCAGGACTGAATGAAGGTCCCTACTGAATATATAGACAAAAATGAAATTTTCCTAAATTAAATAAATGTAAAAAGAAAATGGAAAAAGCGAAGATTATGCGATTGGGTTAACAGCAAGAAAATGGCCTAACAAGTACGATCTGACTCATTTTGGTGTCACCACGATGATGCTGACTCATCATTTCTTGCACTTACGTCTCAAGTAAAACAATAGTTTCTGATCAATTCAAACGCAAATATTAAACATTAATTTTATTTTAAAAAATGATCTGATCTTCTTTACTTTCATTTTTTAGGCTTTGTTTGTTTGGATGGGGAGTAGAAAAGTGGGGGAGGGGGAGAGAAAAGCAGGGGGAAAATGGGGGAGGTAAAAGAGGAGGAAAAAATATTTCTTTCTTCCGTTTAGATGGGGCGAGAGAAAATATAAAGGAAGGGGGAGTGGTTAAGGGTATGTTTGAAATTATTCTATAAAATAATTTTTTTGTTTTTAAGAATAAAAAAATAAAAAAATTTATTTGATAATGTGTTTTTAATGAAGTATTTTGGAAAATAAAAAAATAAAATTTTGTTTTTAAAAATAAAAAACTCAGAATACTTTTTAAGTATTTTGTAATTTTTGTTCTACAAAATCAGGTAAAAAACAGAAAACAATTACTTTTCAAAATAATGATTCAAACAGATTTTTTGGGCCTGTTTGATTTGATTCTGCAAAACAGTTTTATTGTTTTCAAGAACAAAAAAAATAAAAAAACATGTTTGATAATGTGTTTTTAATGAAGTGTTTTGTAAAACAAAAAAATAAAATTTTGTTTTCAAAAACAAAAAACTCAGAACACTTTTTAAGTGTTCTGAAATTTTTGTTCTACAGAATCAGGTAAAAAAACAGAAAATAATTACTTTTTAAAATAATGATTCAAACAGATTTTTTAATTTTTTTGTTCTTAAAAACTTGTTCTTGAAAACATATGTTTTGAAAACATTAAAACAAAAACAATTTCAAACAGGCCCTTTAATTTTTTTGTTCTCAAAAATTTATTCTTAAAAACATATGTTTTGAAAACATTAAAACAAAAACAGTTTCAAACAGGCCCTAATTTTCTCAAAATAATTTTGTCCTTCCAGTAGTGCGTCGTCTAATAGTGCGCCATCTAAGTTGAATAAATATTTTAACTTAATATGGGATATATATATACATATAAAATATATTTCATACATATTCATTAATTTAACAGTAATTATAAGTATAATTTATATGACTTAAAATTATCACAAAAATTAATTTATAATTAATTAAAGATATATATTTATTAACTTTATATCAATTAATTTGAATAATTAATTTTATATTAATTTAAATAATTTTTAATCAATGGCACATGTATCTAACTAATGTAAAATGAATTAGTATATATTATTAATTATTATAATTATGATTCTTTAAAATTATACGGATTATATTTTTGTCATTTTATACAAAATTATGTATGTGACATGCCAATAAAGACGTAAAAAGCTTCCTCCCGTGAAGCTTCAATTCATGTCATGCCAAGACAAAAATGATAAATAAAACTTCACGTAAAACAACAATCATGCCAGGAAAAGACGAAAAAGGTTGAATGGATGGGGGACAAGGCAAAAAAAAAAGATAGGCAAAGGAAAAGTATGTGAAGCAACAGGAAACATTTTCGTCCTCATTTGTGACTTAGCATGCAATGTACAAGATACTTTAATATGTGGAACACAAACAAGATATATAGCCATGCAGGAGAGGAGTACCTAGTCATGCAGTAGTTGCAGTAAAGGGATGGTGCCCTGAAGGGATTGTGAAAGGATTCAAGTCTGATAATTCACGTGAAGTTTAAAGACAGGATTATATAATGCATTCTATCTAAAGTGCTACTTATTTGACGCGTACTATTATTATTACAAAGATAGGAGGTAATACATTTGTATCAGCGTTCATGATAAAAAATATATGTTGGAATGTTTTTTTTTATATTCATCTATTGTTATTTATGATATTCATCTATTGTTATTTATGGTGTAGATGGATAGAAGATCTTATGGAGATGTTTTGTATTCCCAAATTCGCGCAGGAGTTAATATAAGAAAAGAACTTATTTTTCCAATCGGTGAAACGGGGTATAAATTTTTTTCAAAACATCTAATCAATTATTTTCCTTTACCAATACTTTGGTATATACACTTGTCAGGTTTGGGCCCGATGAAAATGATGCCGTTGAATATATAGTATCTGTGATAAAACATAATTACCTTAGAGCTTATAACTCATGGAAAGAAGTTCTTGAATCCGTTCGTCAGTTATGGTTTGCAGAATTTCAGGTAATTTTTGAATCGTGATGTAAGGTTTATTATATCCATCTTGTTAAAATATATCTATTTACACTAATTTTTAGTCCTAATAAATAGAAACATTGTGTGGACATGGGAGGATTATTTTCAAATTTATAAAACTTTAAGGATCGAGCAAGAAACCAGTTAAAAGATTTACTTTGTTATGTCCGAGACAAAGGAAAACGTCTTACCTAGATTAATAAAGACAGATGGAATGATTATGCGTTAGTTGGAACAAAGCTGAATTTAAAGAAAGAAGTGAATGTGCGAAGAAAAATAGAGCTTCAAACTCTGTCTACGGCCCATCCCTCCATACAGGTGAAAATATTCCATTCATAGATCATATCACAACTTTAGTTGAGGAATTAGGTAGGCCAATAACTCCAGTGGAGCTTCACGTCCGGACTGATCAAAAACCATTATCTGGTGAATAGATTGATAAAAAATCTAAAAAACAATTTGTATGTATCCTCTTAATTTTTCTACTAACTTTAAATATTTTTATATTATAACTACATAACATTCTCCATTATTTGTTTTATCTTAAGATGAATATGCTAGGCTTAAAACTAACGTAGTAACTATGGCGGGTGCTCCACAAATTTTTACACTACCAAATGAAGTTGCTCTGTGGACAGTAGCTGCTGGAAGAAAAAAAAGTGGAGGCTCTATTTATGACTTGGGAAGTGTTACACATGAAGTAGTAGATGATCCAATATATAGCTATAATTATAGTAAAGGAAATAACATTTTCTCACATCCAAGTGCGATAGAGGCTATATATCCAGGAGGCAACCCCCATCCTAATATTGATCAGAAGTTAAAGGATCTTCGGATGCAAATGAATGCCAACAAAAAATCAATATTTGAGATGCAGCGTGAAATTTATGAATATCATGAAAATAATCGACCATCGTGTTCGAATAATTCCACTGAAAAGAATTGATGCAAAAGTTACGAGGAATTAATGCTATTATTTTAGATTATTTTGTGTAATGGTGTAAACTTGTTTGATTTAAGTTTATAAATTTGTATTATAATGTCAGCTACATAAAATATATCTCTCGTATTTTATTTGATATAAGTTTTATTTATATAATAAGTTTTGTTCATATGTTAGAATCTCTTACCTATTTTGCCTTCTTCCGTAGACAACTAAATCTATAAAAATATATATGGTTTGTCTTTTTATTTCTTGTCCTTATCTAACCTAGATTCACATGTCTTATTCTTATCACATGACTCCATAAACAATGATGCATATATACGTAGGCTCTCACACACATATATATCAATATATATACATATATATATATTCCTATATGATCATACTTTATCGACTACATCTCTCAACATTCTTTTCCACTCTGCATTCACGAAGGTGCCAAGGCAAGCAGAAAAGATTATCACTTTAGACTTATGAGGATGGGTTATATTGTTATACTATTATTAAAATATTTTATTATTTGTTGTGTAGAATGTTTTCAAGAAGAGGAAAAAAGACATAAAAAAATTTTTCTCAAGGAGAATCATCTACTACTTAGGAAGACACACAACCAAGTTCACCAAACCCGCCTAACGTTCAATCGGAAGCCGATAATGTGGGACTAGAAGTGCATGAAATACATGATGAGCCCTCTACTAACCATAATGAACGTCTTCCTACACTGATCACGCCTAAGGGGACTGGGTTTCTAACTTTATTTTTTCTACGTATATTATTATATGGTTATTTATAGTGGGTCGTAATTTATTTTCTTCCACTGTTATTCTTTTTTTAGGTTCAAACCAAATAATAAAAATGTTTGTGCTTCCATTGTTACAATCTTTAAAGATAAATGCGATGGTGCATGGAACTGTTGGAGTGAAGTTCTGCACGAATATCAACAACTATGGTTTCACGAGTTTAAGGTTTATCTGCCTTCTTTGATTATTATATCCAAAACGTTGATTAATTAATTTTATCTTGAATAACTCCTAATTTGTTTGTATTGATGTTGTGGTTCCCACTGCAAGAAATGCTATTATTGGGACCCAATACATCACCATGAAATCTGGCATAACTGAAAAAATCGAGTACAAAAATAGTTAAAGGATATAATTGCACATGCACGTGACACACGGAAAAGACCCCTATGGATAAAACAGCTAATTTGGGAATAATTATGTGACCATTGGGACTTTAACGAATTTCGTGCCAATAGTGAGTAAAAAAAGAAAAATCATGCAACTACTTCTCTGCACACAGGAGGTTCTACATCGATGTAGGAACATGCACGAAGATTGGTATCAATTTGTACATTTAGTTCCTTCTGGAGTATTATTTCCACTAATCTTGCCTTATTTCATTTTATAGGCCTGAGAGTTAGAAAGAGATCCTTCATTTTCTGAGCTTTATCAGAAAATGCATCAACGAAAGTCAACTAACTCTTGGGTAGATGATAAATCAAAGGTCGTGTGGGTACGAACGTATGGAGATATATATTTATTTTGTTAATATGCACATGTGGATTTATATTAAGTACTTCTATTTATATTGTTAGGATGAATACTTGAGACAAAAAGAGAATACAGAAAGTTCAAGTTCAAACGAAAATGTTGCAGATATAAATTCATTTGTCAAAGCTGCTGGAAATAAAAAAAAAAGGTGCCATCTACGGCCTTGGCAACATGTCTTCCAAGATTGTAGGGGATGCTAAGAGTGGATATACGTATGATCGAGAAGCATCTTCAAGTCAGGTGCCACCATACCCTCATGCAAACTATATTCAAAACATGATACGGAATGAATTCATTAATATATCAACACAATCGTATCAAAGTCATTTTGAGGACCAGCAACGGCAGATTGAAAAGCTACGAACCCAATTACAAGAAATCACATGTAGCACAATGCACGATCTCAGGGAAGACACAATCCATCTCAACCAACTTCAGGTGTGACACAAGGTAGGGGTCTTGATGGCATGGAGGAGGATAGTGAAGAAGATGAATAGATTACGTTATATTTTTTAAGGGTAGTATAAATATTAGAGTTAAGTTTTTTGTAGTTTTATGCTGTTGTATGCATTATACATACATATATATATATATATATATGTTGAATGGTTCATCTATTTATCCCGTATGCAAATATAGGTAGATAAAAGAAATATAGGTAAATAAAAGATTTTTTTTGTAAGTGGGCATAAACCTGTGGCATTTGAAAAAAAAATCAAAAGAGGAATAAATTAACTACGATTTTAAGGTGTTTAAAAAACATATATATAGTTATATTATTGTAAGAAAACAAGATACAAAAGAATAAAAATAGTGAGCTAAAGTTTCGATTTGTTTATACTACCAAAGAAAGTAACAATTCCATTTTACAAACCCAATAAGGTATAAAAATATTATGCAAAGAAAAAAAAACAAAGTTGTAGAAAAAATGGGATTGGCAAACAAAATTTAAAAAAAAAAATGGCAATGAAAAGGGAGAAAAACCAAGTCACGGGAGACAAAATTGTGTTGAGAATGAAAATAGAAAAAGAAAAAAAAAACCTCAGAAATCAAAAGGCAAAAAAAAAAGGGGAGGCACAACTGAAATTCAGTCGGAACCAATAGGTCCGATTGACATTCGGTCGGACCCTCCTGGTCTGACTGAAATTTAGTCAGACCGAGGGTCCGACACCAACCACCTGTCCAACCGACTTTCAGTCGGACCTCAACCGTCCGACTGTTCCCCTTCTCTCTTTTTTTTTTCATTTTTTCTTCACTTTGGAATTTTTTTTCACTTTTCTTTTGTTTTGGGGCATTTGAAAACTTTCTCAAAAATTCCTTTTTCTTTGAACAATATTTTTTGTAAAATTATAGATCACTTTTCTCCTATATTATAATTTTTTTCTATTTAAACTCTCTTCTTGTACATTAGAAGCTTACCAAAATTATATATATTTGGATATATTCTTTACAAAATATTATAACTCATTTTAAATGTAGTTAGCATTTCTTTTTAGTTTCCGCCCTTAATTTTTTTAATGGTCGTAATAATGTTATAACTTTTTTTTTCTTTCGCAATTTTTGTTATTAGCACAATATCATTACTACTTTCTTTTACTACTTTCTTTAATTATTTCTTTATTTGTGCAATAAAATTATAACTTGCATCCTAACAACTCAATTTGTATCTCTCACTAATTGTTAAATCTAAGTAGATCCATATGGATGTAGATAGAACAATTCCCAGTAAACACCACGCAAAAATTTAAATAATAAATTGTTAAATCTAAATACTAATTGAGCATAGTCCAATCGATTACAACTGTGTCACACAAGCAAAATAGAGAAAAGTAACCCTAGTTAGGCATAATTTTATGACCAACAACTCCACCACACAAAAATCATTCATACATTCAAAATATTACCAGAGCTGGTAAGTATCACTGGGAACTGCTAACATCACTCATCATTTGGATCAATATTTGTAGTTGCAGATGTCGGGGAACTCCAAAAAACTTTCGCTTGCTTTTTTCCTCATTACATAAGAAGAAATAACATTTTAACTTGGTGTCATCCATTAATCCAATTTGTTCTAATTCTGCCCATACTTCTTCTTCGCTATAATGCCGAGGTCTGCTTTTCTCCAAGATTGAAAGGCCTTTTTCAGCAATTTCAGCTTGCTTTTCAACCACAGCTACTTGCCTCTTAGAGAGTGAAATAGATTTATCTTGCAATGAATTTCCATCTCGCATCACCTTAGCCAACTCTTTAATTTTCAGAGAAATTTTTTTATATCTATCTTCAATATTATCAGCAATTACTTTTTTACGCTTTTGACCTTTTGAAGATGCAGTGCCGGTGGAGTGATTTGAGTTCGCATATGGGGGGACTAAATAAATCCATATTTGCTCCAAAGTTCATGCCCTCATAACCCCAATTAAAATCACTCTCACTTGTTATTTCATTCATCGTGCCTTCATCACCATAGTCATTTAGGTCGATGCACTCTTTTTGCCATCGTTTTACTTTATCCTTAGCACTCTCAACATATTTTTCAGTTGCTCGGTCTGCACCAAATAATTCATATAACTTGTCATAATATAAAACAGGTGCAGTCATCCACTTTTTAGCCTGGGGTTTTTTTTGCAAGGTACAAATTTACACATCAATCCAATGTAAATAAAAGATAATAAAAAAAAAACTTTTTATACAAAAAATTAATAAGAATATTAAACTAATTAACTATTTATGTACGGTACCACAATTAATTCATGCCAGATTTGCGTTTTAGCTTCAAACATTTTTGTAATTGGACTCTAAGAAAAGTCACTTAATCCATTGAATAAATCATAGAGCTCTCCAAATCGTTGTGATAAAGTTTTTTTTTCTATTTTTTAAATCTTGCTTGGTAATATGCGAGCCAAAAGTATTTCGCAAAGCTTGCAACACATTATCATATGCAAAGGTTGTAAAGGTATCATCCGGTCGATTGCCATTCAGCATTTCATCTAATAGAGCATCAAGAAAAGCTTCATCTATCTCAGGCGACCATCGAAGGTTGTCTTTCACTGAATCCTTCTGCTTTAGAGCCATCTTTGAATTTCTACATGAAATAAAATAATATAAAATCTCAAACAAGAGAAAGAATTCCATTTCATAATATAGGCCATCTATTTTTCTAGCTACGTAATTTCTAGCCGCGTAATTATTTAAAAAGAGTCCAAATAATTTTATTAATAATATGCCTAAATATTTCAAATAATATTAATATACATCGCAACATAATACTATATTTAGGGATATAAATTATTATATGCTAAATTATTGTCTATTCTGATAATCATTCTACATTTGATCGGCAATATTATCTCTTAACATTGATCCTTGTCTATATTCCTCCTTTTGACCATAATCAGAGTAAGTTTCCATTACATCAGAGGGGTTCTGTTGTAATTCACGATCAACTTTGGCAATTAAATTCTCATCCGGATTGACCCCCATCAAAAAATTGTGCAATATGCAATAAGCTATGATAATATCAGTCATAGTTTGAATGAAATAGTGTGATTCAGTGCCGCTAGCTATGATTGGAAATCGTTTTTTCAAAACTCCAAATGTTCTCTCAATGACATTTCGCAAGGACGCATGTCGATGATTAAAAATTTCTCTTTCATTCTGTGGTGATCGGACTGAGTATTCCTTTAAGTGATAACGCACTCCTCTGTAAGGTGTTAATAGACCTCGCATAAGTGGAAACCCAACATCTCTAAGATAAAACTTGCCTACATGTATGGAAATATCGATTAGCAATCAGAGATTTAAAAAAACTTTATGACTAACACTATAAATTATTAATGGATGTTATAAAAATCTTGGGGTATTATAAGGTTATCCTCCCAGGACAAGGCATTTTTAAAAACTCTAGAATCTGAAGCTGTGACTTCCTAACCAGCCAAAACATAAGTAAATTTCATGTCAAATGAACATGCAGCAAAAATATTTTGCGTAGGATACTCTTTTCGTCCTCTAAAACGAGCAGCCTCTTCTCTAGGTACTTTTGCTCGAACGTGAGTACCATCTATAGCCCCCAGACAATCCTATCATTAACAATTGGTTAACAGTAATATATTATAGAATGATTATTTTATTCATGAATTATGGGTAAACTACCATACCTTAAAATATGGGTAGAATCTACTATTATTAAAAATTTGCATAGCCACTTCTACTCCAGAGGGCTGTGCAAGAAACTTAGCCTCAAGTGAAACTACCGCACGTAAGACATTATGAAAGTGACGACTAATAGTCTTCCTTGAGCGATAAAAGTAAAAATATAGTGTTCTATTTTTTACATTATAGGCCAATGTGTGGAGAAATTTGGCAACTTGTTCTTCTACCATAACCCACCGTGAATCTCTCACTCCTTCAGTACATCAAATTTTCTCACATAACTCCCTGAAAGCTTGTAGGCCCATGCGCAAAATATCACGGCAATTTTTTTCATCTTCTAGCTGCATCATCAACTGTCTTCTCATATTATATTGATCAATATTGCTAACGTTAATAGATTTAGTACTTAGAGTTAACATCTCTTCTAATAAATGAATTGCATGTACAAGCAAACATATAAATCAGATCATACATGCATGCTTACGCCTGTCCAACTCTTCTATTAAATGGTTCAAATTTGAGCCAACATTTGTTACTCTAAAATTAATTAGTTGCTTGACTTCAAACTCAATATCATATATATCTTCTTCCACTTCCTTTGTCAATTCCATATTATTGTCGCTTTACTAGATAATCGTACAAAGTATGTAAAAGGAGACTATATATCGACAAAAGGAATAACTTATAAATAATCACTATATAAAATTATAAGAAAGAGTAAATGCTACACAGAGACAAGTTATATGATACATTAGGATTAAAAAAATAACATGATTCCTTAGTAAGGCGTGAACTACAAAAGGAACCCCAAATTGTAAAAGGTTAATCATTAACAATTCACACACTCATATTCGTATTCCTTTTTTTTATAAATTTTTTCACATATTTTGTAGGAGGCCTAAGAATATATCACATTAAATTGCATATAAATCACATACAATTAACTTTTTTCCTGGACTTCCCCGCACAATTATGGGAAGCAAAACTCAACATTAATAAATTTATTCTTCAAATCTTACATTACAATAAATCTATGTTGTAACAAAAGTTTATCATAAAAAGGAATTTTAAATCATCACCTACGGAATATAAACACACGATAATAAAACTTGTTTTAATGATAATAGGCAATATTGAAATATAAACTGAAAATGTGAAAATACCAACTATGACGGTGTGAAGCTTGGAGGAACGGATCGAGCACCAATGTAGAAGTTTTGAAAAATATGAAATGAAAATGGTCCAAATATCCAACGCCGCTTTCAGCTTGGGAAGAAATGAGGAGGCAGAGCTTATATGTGAAGTTTGGGGCAAGAAAAAATTAAGGTTGTGACTCGTTTATTAGAGAGGTAGATATGGGTAAAAAAAATTATATTTAAGGGTAATTTGGTAAATGAAAAATACACATCACGCTCCGCTTGTTTTCTCTCCAAAATCTCCCCACATCCAGAGAGAAAAAAGCGACGCAGGACCCACACTCATTTTCTCTCCAGTTTTCTTCTCCCCCCTCCTTTTCTCCCCATCCAAATGGGGCAAAACGCGACCCCTCCCCCTCGTTTTCTCTCCATCCAAACATAGTGTTAGGTTTTTTTGAAACAATATTTATAGTTGTATAAAATAATAAATATTATGATGGCTATTTAGAAAAAGGTTTTACACTTTTAGTTAATAAAAAATGCTTAAAAAATAATAGTTGTGCTTAGATAATTTAGTGATTAATTGTAGCAAAAAGAAAGGAAGGGAAGAAATCTAATAATAAACTTAAATAATTCAAAAAAAAGAAACAAAAAGGACAGAAAAATAAATGCAATTCCAGCTATGCATTATTTTTTGGGCAAGGAATTAATTTGGGTTGAAAATTTGAATTAGACCTTTCATTTTTTGCATTCCTAAAATACTCAAACAATAAGAAGTTGAATTAAATTTCAAAATCCAAGCACATCTTAAGTCCAAAATATTTGTTAGTAATTTTTTTAAGAGAAATTACCGTTGTTCTTTCTACTCAATTTAATTCATTATCCCTCAACACTAATTAGTGATACAATTTATTTTTGGTAATAAAAAATCTCTTAATTAATGTATGAATATATCATTATTCATTTTTAAGTTGAGTAGTATCAAGTTTTGAGCAATTTTTATATATACATTGTACATTATGTTATTTATACACTCAACGGTTAAAATTTATTCTACACGTAAACCTCACATATATTACACATGAATCTTACCTGTACAAATTAAATCTTAGTCATTAATTTTTTTTGGTACATCATGTTTCAGGTGTATCTAAAAAAATTTCTCAAGTTTTTCAATTTCTCTATAAAGGTTTATTTTCGGGATGGTACTATTAAAACAAAATAACAAGTATTAATGACAAGAATTTAATTGAAGCTCAACGCATGTTGTCAAGGAATAAAACTTCTTCTTTTTTATACATAGAGGGACACCAAGGTTAAATTAAGAAAATATTGCAGGGTCATTAACTGAAATCATGGGGTCCCTATCTACACCTTAAATACGAAAGGGACAAAACATCTTAAAAGAAATGAGGCAACACACCACTAAGATCAAATCTAAAACTATAATAAAAGAAATTTAACAACATATCTAAAAGGAAGTAGGGCATACCAGCCATGGCACTTTGTAACGCCCGGTACGTCGTACAATCGCTGGAACGGGCCAGTTTGAAAAGCAAGTCCCCTGAGATGAGTGATTCAAGGCCAAATAAAATTTGAATAAAATTTTAAATAATAGAAAACGAGGATTTGAGCCTTGAGTTGCCCAAAAACTAGGGTCAGAGTGATTTGAAAAATTTGCCGAAAGGCCAGTGGCATTTTCGTAAATAAGTGTAATTTTAGAAAAACACTTAGGAGGGCTTTTTAAATGGAAATTTTGAGTTGTACAGGGTTCTCAGAGGCCCCAAAAACCATGGGAAGCCCCGGGACTGGTAAAGCCCCTCCGGTGTACTCTTTCCGACGTCGGTTGACCTAAACTTTGACCAGTTCGTTCGGGAAGGTTTTAGCTTCGATTTGAGTGATTCCAAAGGTATTTTATTAAATTGGGAATCTTAATTTTATGATGGAAAAGACGGTTCTCAAAAAGGAGTTAAAACGAAGCCAAACCGGAAATGCCATTATGGAAGGGCAAAAATGAAAACAAAGTGCATAAAAGAAGCTTCCAAACTCCCTTTTTAAGCCACGTTCAGCTCCCCCCTCTCTAAACCAACTTTCTTCTGCCCAAAACTCAGAAATGGAGTTGCTGTCTTAGGCGCACAAAGGGAGGAAATTTTGGAGGAAGAAAAGCTAAAGAAAAGGTGAGAAAGTGTAAGGTTTTCATGCTCTTTCCTCTTGAAACTTCATCCTCCCCTTCTTGCTTCATCTTTCCATGGTTTTAATGTATTTTTTGGTGCTGATTTGGGTCCAGATCAGAGGAGGGAAATTCGAAATTTAAGGAGGAGAAAGAGGGAAGAGGAAGGGCTCTTGAAGGAAGCTTGATTGCAAGGTAGTTTCTCTCCCTTTGTTGCTTCTTTTTCTCCTTCTCCTCTTCCATGGTAGGATGTCTCAACCAGAACCATGAAGAGGGAAGAGTTTCTGTTTTATAATCTAAAAGAATCCATCAAACTAAAGCATGGGAAGATGGATTATACCAAAGAAATGCATGAAAAACTAGTAAAATTCAAGTTGAAAAAATGTAGGGTGCTTGAACATAAGTTAAAATCTGGGTTGATTCAAGACTTTCCCATTATATGTGAGTGTTTGTTTGAGTTTCTAAGACTCCTAGGGAGCCTCCCAAGTGCCCCATCCATTAAGGAAAAATCCCAAACTCCATGGGTTTTTAATGGAAGCATAACTAGGTCAAGACCCTTAGAGATAGCTAGGGAGTATTTTAAATGGTTCCAAACTTGATTTGGGACTTTATATGATAAAAGAAGATAGGAGAAACTCTTGGAAAAAATTTAGAAGCTTTAGGTTGGGAGATGAGGCAATGGCTTCCATAATGTAACCTTATGAAGCAACATGGACCTAGGTTTGTGAAAGTGAGTGTGTGATGGCTTCAAGGACCTTAAATGAGGTCAAGAGGTCTAAATATGGCAAGAGAATGGAACCAAGAATGTTAATTATGGTAGTTGCTTCATTAGGTCCTTAATGGAACTATATTGTGATAAATAGACCAAAGTGTAGTCTTAAGAGTGAGTTGGATGTCATAATTTGTTTCAAGAGTATAATTTAGTGTTGTTTATTGTGAATAGGCCAAAGAAATCTAGTCCCACCTTCTTGTGTTTGTGGAACCGAAAAGGAGAAGAAACAAGCAAAGTAAAGCTTGAATTTGCACCAAGGTAGTTCTCGACCTTTTCTTATTGCATTTTCTTGTTGCATATGGTGTCATTGTGTGCTTGTGTGTATGTTTATATGTTTGAGACATGCCACTTGATGCTATGTTGCTATTTTGGTACCAATATGCTTTCTTGAATGTTTTTGAATGATGGAAATGGCTCATAAGGGTGAGGTAGTGCCAAAAGTCCCTTAATGTGGGTGAGGAGATGCCAAAAGTCTCATGGCATGGGTGAGACAAGGCCAAAAGTCCCTTTGATGGGTGAGGCTAAGTCAAAAGTCCCAAGAACCAAGAGTGAGGCAATCCAAAAGTCCTAGAAATGGGGTGAGGCTAACCCAAAAGTCCCTAGAGCTCATTCTTATTCTTGACATGTGTTTGTAACATAAAAATGTGGAAATTGAATGCTTCATGGATTGAGTAGTTGCATACTTGTACCCTTGACATGTTATATGCCTTGAAAATGTGATTGAATAGGTGTATGAGCTATTGAGATTTAATGAATCTCACCCCCTCCTTTTTCTCATCTCATATGATCTAAGTGGAGTTCAAGACCCAAAGGATGGAAGCCAAGGAGCTTAAATCTCCATTTCTTGGTAAACCTTTATATTTTGATATACTATGATGACTAGAATGTAAAAGTAGATATGTAAATGTTATTTTTGAGCCATGATACTTTGAACAAGTGTAAAACTATGTAAAGTTAGTGTATGTATCAAGAATAGAGTCTAATGAGTAGAATTATGTATTTTGACCACTTGGGAGCCCATTTGTGTATGTATGTTTATGGAAGTGGCATGGTAAATTTGAGTTGCATGAGAGTTCAGACCTTATGAGGGACTTATTTATGCTATATTTATGCTTTCTAAGTTACTCAAATGTGTATGGAACCATGAATGACTCATTTGAACCAAAGTTGCCTCTTGTTGGGATCAAAATTGTCATAAGCTTGAGTTATAGCAAAATCTGACCAAATGACCTCTTCTTGACTTGGAATTTTTCATGCAAGTATATCTTGCCTAGAGCTTTTTGGGAAGCCAAAGATCAGGTCATTTTGAGGTCTGTGGAATTTTCTATGATTTTTCAAAGTTGGTATCAGAATTTCGGATTTACACTGGTACTGTTCATTTGGTCAGTTTTGAAATTGTGTCATCCTAGAGGCAAACGTGGTCCAATGGCTACAAAATTTTATATCTAGAAACTAGACATTTACAGTGACTTGTAGCAACTAGAAGCACCTCATTTGGAGGTCTGAGCTGAGAGATATGAATTTTTGAATTTCTGGGACAGTAACAGTAGCTTAGCACGACCTGAGTCACTGTTCCATTGAATTTGGGTAGCTAATCGTGCTTTCTATGGTCTGAGTCTATTTTTTTCATAAAGTTAACGTTCATAGCTTTCCAAATTGGTATTATTTTCATGGATTAGATTTTTGTGGAATTAATTGGATATTTTCGAAGTTCATAGCAGACACTTGCATCAGTACCAGTAGCTGTCCGAACCTTAACCCCTTTTCGCGTGTCAAACGTTTTCTGTGTTAAGTTTCATGGCCTGGGAATATTTTTAGAATAAATTAGACATGTGTAGCTTTCCATAATGGCCAAGAATGAATGATTTCAATTTTTCTAGAATTAGTTACAAATTTTGAAACTTCCTATCAGTAAACTGAACCAGTGGCCCAGACAGCAGCAACCCCAGTGGCTTTTTGGATGTCAAATGCTCTCCCCTTAATTTTTCATGAGTTGAAACTATTTTTATCATGGGATAGACATCTAGAGCTTTCTGGAATGGTAAATTTTGTTGGATTTCGAATTTTGTGGATTTAGTTATGAATTTCCGAAGTTGTGATAGAAAAACTGAAATTCTGGCCGAAAATAAGAGTGTGAATTTGATGGTCCCCTTTGAGTTCCATGAGTTGTGGGCCAACTTTGGTTATGCAAATGAGTTGTATGTATGTAATTAAATATAAAAACGTGTTGTATGAGTTCATATGGTCCGTGTGACACCGAATGAAATTTTTATACGCGACGTAACGCGAAATAAGGCATTATTTTAATGTCATTGTCCATTCTCTTTTGTTCAATTGATCATGTGAGACTTAGAAATGATCGAAAGCATGCTAGAAATATATGGTGTTACACACTTTCTGATCTAGCAATGGATATTGAAACACAACTTTGGCTTCTAGCCACTTCTTATCTTACCTTTTAACTCCAGCTAACCTGTCTCCTATAACCAATCATCTTGTTCTCTCATTCGTATGTTCCTTTGCATTAAATGCAAATTTCATTATGGCGTAGAAGCATTATAACACCTACTTTAATAATCATTGGGTTAGGAACTCTATCCCCTAAATATATGCCAAGTACCTATACAGTTATAAATTCTTGAGACTTCATCTCACGCTAGTTAATACTCACTTAAAAGGGCTCAGCCCTATTAAACAACCATACCTACTCAAGTTATTGTATAATAACAAGGGTTCTGCCCATGTTATTCAATTCAAAACATAGGGACTCACAGTCCACATCTCGAGCATATATTAGAATATTTTAAGAAATTAAATTCAAAGGTCCATAAGTATCAAACTGCTAGCTAAACAATATTTTAAGGTCTAAAAACAGTAAAACCAAATAACAATGTCCTATGGTCATGGCAAAAGATAAATATTAACCCAATATGAGCTCGAAGAGTACAAGAGCTAATAGTTTACTCCTCCGGTAACTTCCCTTGCCTCCTATTCAATCCTTCACCTGAAAATGTTAAAAGAATGGGGTGAGCACTAACGTCTCAGTAACCCAGAGTCTTACCATGTACATACAAACTAACAACTATACCCAATTAACATACAATAGACCTCCGTACAAATCCAACATTACTATTATTAATTATTAACATAAAAGATCATAAGGTATAATTTGAAACAGTTATATGTACAACATGATAAAATGCAATATGTGCAACTTTCCTTATTGCTTCATCCAGCTTTATACTGCTGATTGAAGCCACAGGCTTATCTACGATCTAGCCTACACATTAGACCGACCAAAGCTACCTCGATACTCGAGATGTACCTAACCAAAGGTACAGAGCCCGAGCCCAAACTATGGCTCCCCTCCTTAAAAGACTAAACCAAGAGGTGTCACTATCCCACGTTCCCCCTTTACAAACCCGGCCAAGTAAGTATTAAGGAACAGGGCCCTACATAAAGCCAACCACTGTGCGTGAGGTGGAGACAAACCGTGTGGTCATCATATCATATATATCTCACCAACATCTCCTTTACCCATCATTTATGCATGCCATATTTATCCAAAATTCATACAAGCATGCTTGAAAAATAAAGAACCCCATATAGTATATCAAATAAGACTGACAAGCATGTTTGAAAGAAATATAATACTCTAAAATTTCATATCAATAATTTGAGCTCACAAGCATGTTTGAAAATGAAACACTACTATATTTGCAAACATGCTTAACAGGATTCTAGCAATTTCATTAATTTTACAATCATTTACTTTTACCGTTTCATAATCCCATACAACTTATTTACCTATACCACACTCAACAAGATAAACTTATTTATTTAATTAAAATTACAACAATAAACCAATTTATACACACATGAAAAAATCCAGAATTATTTATTCTTTTTTGGTTAAGTAGTCACTCAACAAAAAAATCAAAGCAATAAGAGTTCTTAATGAAAATCTACAAAAGTCACACATATACAAAAACATCAATATATAATTCAAAACTGCTTATCTATTATCCTAAACTACTCTAAGGTTACTCTAAAACTACTTTAAAAACTTAAAAGCTATCATAGAGAACCTAAAATTCTCTTTTAAATTCATATTTATTTATACTTTAATTAATTCATTAGAGTAGTCAATTTTATGTTAATTTAAATTTACAAAAGCTTTCAAATTCTTAAATCTTGATTTTCTCATCTAAAATTTATAATTTATGTATATATATATATATATATGAATTAAATTTATATTTCCAAATTCACACACACACATATATCTATGTATAAAAAATTATATTAAATTTATATTCATAAATTCATATTATATACATACCTACAGATATATATATATAATTAAATATATGTATATGTATATTCATTTTAGAAAAATAAAGAGATAAAAGGATGCGTTTCTCCATAGCAATATATAGTTATGTATATATTACAATTACATATATATATATATATATATATGTATAAACACACCTCACACACCATTCAATTAAAGTGATATGCAATATGCACATTTTCATCCTTTTGTGAATTATATATATATATATATATATATAGTCATATGAGACAAAGAACAAAAACTACTCTTATACCTGGTGTGGAGATGTAGATTCAAAAAGGGATTGAAAGAACAAGTTGAAATTACTTGAAGAAAGGCTTTTGGCGGCGTGAGAGAGAGCAGACGGATGGAGAAGTGAAAAATAAGAAATATGTTAACGTTTTTCATAATTAGATTATTAAATATATATATATATATATATATCTTATTAGTTATTATTATTATTATATTTTAAAATTCTATTGGTTATTAAAACTAATTTTAAGTTATCTCTCGGATAATTTGAAATATTTTAAAATTAACTAAAGATATATATTTTATTAATTTTTTTTTACTTTTAAATCTTTAGCTCTTTAAATTATATATATATTAATAAATTTTTAAATAGTTAAAAATTTGAATTTTTTCTTATCTTATCATGTACCCTATTCTTTAAGCATAATATTTAATCTTATGTCTTTTTTAAAGTCACTAACACTATAAGTCCCAAAAAATTTTAGGATGTTACAAGCATTAACAGCAGATTACTTGTTCCTTGATATCTAACCACTGTCCTGTTAAGATTGCACGGAAAATATTTACCTATGATAACCCATTTGGCACAGGAAAGATTAGGAATTGTCCTTTTCTTTTCTTGAAATTTCTATTATGTTTTTATAATTTTTACTCAATAATTTCTATTATTTTTTTATTTTTTAAAAATAAGAACAAGTTATTATGGCCCTATTTGATTTCTTATTTCTAAAATAATTTTTTATTTTTAACAACAATAACAACAATAATAAAGTCTTTTTCCACTAAGTGGGATCAGTTACATAGATTAATCGACGCCATAAACACCTATCGTAAATCATATTTTTAGACAAACCATTTAAATCTAAATTTCTCTTAATAATTTTTTTTATAATTTTTCTTGGTCTTCCTCTACATGTAATTATTGGACTATTCTCCATCTCATCTACTTTTCTAACTGGGGCTTCTATAGGTCTCCTTCCAACATGACCAAATCATTTAAGTCTTGATTCTACAATCTTTTTTCACAATAGGTGCGACTTCTACCTTCTCTCTAATGCATTCATTTCTAATCCGATATCGTCTCATCTCTGCAACATTGAACTTATTCTCTTGTTAATTTTTTATTACCCAACACTCAATTTCATACAATGTTGTAGGTCTTATAACTGTGCAGTAGAATTTACCCTTAAGTTTGAGTAGTACTCTTCTATCACAAATAACACCCGAAACACTCCTTCACTTCATCCATCTCGCTTGAATTTTATGTTTTACGTCTTCTTCTATTTTCCCGTTATGTTGTAAGACGGATTCAAGATAAGTAAATCGTGTGACTTGTGGTATAATATGTTCTCCAATTTTCACTTCTGTACTAAAAGTGATGTGTCTCTTATTAAACTTACACTCTATATACTCCGTTTTACTTCTACTTAAACAAAATCTATGAGTTTCTAAAGCTAATCTTCACCTCTCCAACTTCTCATTTATTTTCGCTCTCGATTCTCCAACTAAGACAATATTGTATACAAAAAGCATACACCATGGCACTAGCTCTTGGAGATGTTCAGTAAGCACATTTAATACTAAAGTAAAAAGATAAGGGCTTAGAGTTGACCTTTGATGTAGACCAATAGTTATCGAAAAATCTTCTGTAGGTCCACCTTTTGTTACTACACTAATTGTAGCCTCATCATACATATCTTGGATTATTCGAATATAAGCTATACGAACTCTTTTTTTCTTCAAAGCTTTCCATAAAACCTCTCTTGGTACTCTCTCATATGTTTTTTCCAAATCGATAAACACTATGTGTAAATCTCTTTGATTCTCTCAATATCACCTCATTAATCTTCGCAACAAATATATTGCTTCTATAGTTGACCTTCCCGGCATAAAACCAAATTGATTCTCTATAACTTGGGTTTCTTTCCTTAATCTTCGCTCAATTACTCTTTCCTATAATTTCATAGTGTAGCTCATGAGCTTAATTCCTTTATAATTTGCACAATTTTGAGTGTCCCTCTTACTCTTATAAATAGGAATTAAAGAACTTTTTCTCCACTCGTCTGGCATTCTCTTAGATCTCATAATTTTATTAAATAACTTTGTGAGTCAACTTAGACCTTTTACTCCTAAACTCTTCCATACTTCAATAGGTATATTATCCGATCTAACTGTTCTGCCACTCTCCATTCACTTTAATACTTTTTTTAACTTTGAATTACAAATCTTATGATAAAAAGTATAATTTTGATCCTCTTCTCTAGTGTCTAACCTATCTGATTGCAATGAAATCTTGTGGCCTTCATTAAAAAGCCTATGAAAGTAACCCTTCCACCGTTCTCTGCTATCTTATTCTGTGACCAAAACTTTCTCTTCTTCATCCTTAATACATTTCACTTAGTCCACGTCTCTTATCTTTCTTTCCCTACTTTGAGCTAACTTGTAAATATTTCCTTATCCAATTTTAGTACTTAAAGATTGGTATAACCCATCGAATGCCCTCGTTCTCGCTTTGCTCACCGCTTTCTTAGTATCTTTTTTAATTACTTTATATTTCTCCCAATCTTCATTACTCTTACATAACGACCATACTTTATAACACTCCATCTTAACTTTAACCTTATCTTATACGCTTGCATCCCATCACTAAAATTCTTTATCTCTAGGTCCAAAACCTTTTGATTCACCTAATATTTCCTTTGCCACCTTTCTAATCTCTTTAGTCATTCCATTTCACATATTGTTAGCACTTCCTTGTATTTCCCAAGATCCTTCCTCCACAATCTATCTCTACAAATTTTTTTCTTTATCCCTCTTTAGTTGCCACCACTTAGTCCTTAACACCCTATCTTTAGCTTTGTTTTTTACTCTCCTTTTAACTCATATATCCATAACCAAAACTCTATGCTGAATAGTTAAACTCTTTACAAGTTTAACTTTACAATCCATGCAAAGTTTTCTATCCGATTTTCTTATAAGAAAGAAATTAAGTTGAGAACATACCCTTCTACTTTTGTACGTGATAAGATGTTCCTTACGCTTTCTAAAACAAGTGTTAGCTAATATAAGATCGAACATCAATAAAAAGTTTATAATAGTTTTACCCTCTGTATTTACTTCCCCTATGCCATATCTTCCATGAACACCGTTGTAACTTGAAGATATACTTTCCATATGACCATTTAGATCCCTTCCTAGAAGAATCTTTTCTCCTAATGGTATTTCCTGAACTAAACATTCTAAATCCTCCCAAAATTTTACTTTGTGATATTCTTCTAATCCTACTTGTAGTGCATAAGCGCTAATAACATTAAAGATTTCCTTTTTCACTATTAACTTTAATGCAATGATTCTATCTCTTAACTTTTTTATATTCACTATAACATTTTTTTTAAAACTTATCTATAATTATACCTACCCTATTTTTAGATTTAGTCTTACCAGTGTATCAAAGTTTAAAACTTGAAGTGTCTAATTCTTTTTCTTTTTCTCCTACCCAAAACACATAAAATTAATCTTCCTTCTAATCATAGTATCTACTATTTTCATTAACTTACTCGTAAGTGTACTTATATTTCAAGTCCTAAAATGAATCTTACTCTCGTGAACTAACTTTTTTACCCACATTCGTTCATAAAAATGTGGAAGTCCTTGCTTATTTTTCATTACACTCAGGCGACGATGCAGCAGCTCTTGCTCATTTGTCATTGTACTCGAGCTATACAGTGCATTACTTTTAGGCAACGACCTAACATTATGTTTAATATATCGATTGTCCATGTCATAAAGATTCGACAAAGTTTTATGTTAGCTGTCGATTGCCTAACACAACCCTCCTCTTTTTTTCGGGTTTGGAACTGGCTATAAAAAATAATTTGCATCAAAGTTCGTCATAGGTAGGTTAATTTTTTTGTTTTTAAGAACAAAAAAAATAAAAATACTTATTTGATGATGTGTTTTTAAAAAGTGTTTATAAAATATAAAAACAGAATTGTATTTTCGAAAACAAAAAAATCAAAACATTTTTTAGATGTTTTATTAACTTTTATTTTATAGAATTAGAGAAAAGATTAAAAAAACAATAATTTTTCATAATAATGATTTAAACATATTTTTTTAATTTTTTTTGTTTTCAAAATTTATTCAAAAAAATATCTGTTTTAAAAATATTAAAACAAAAACAAAATTAAACAGGCCTTATATATCTTCAAAATCATTTTTCTTATTCCATTTATTTCCATTTTGTGTTCCAAATAGGCGCTAAATGCTTAAACCAATGTTTTAAGCAACTTCTTCTTACCATTTCCTTCTTTGGATTGTATCCATATTGCCTTTTTTTTTTTTTTTCCTTTTGTGCATTAGCTTTATTGTCAATACCCTCAAGAGATACATATTCTTGGTCATAGTTTTCTTCTCACCTTTCTCATTCATTTGTCATTCCTAGCATGACTAGCTAACGAGTGACCTTCATCATCATTCCTTCCTTATCGACCTTGTTACATATCTTCATTATTATTCTAGCATGCCTTCCTATGCAAGATCAATAGCTATTTTGTTTGTCCATGATGGACTATTGTTGTTGGTGCAACAAATGCAATATAAGGTCGCTGATAGTGGGTTGGTTGATAGGTATAAACTTGTGTGTATGCAAGCAGTGTTACTTATCTACACATTCCAAACTAAGGTTTTAGGATTTTGGTTATTTAAGAAAACGTAGTACTCTAGATGCTTCCTTGTTTGTTGCAATTATTCAAGTCTTGGCAATGAAGTATGCTCGTTATTCTAGCACCTAGGTATTGTTCTAATGGTTAAAATGGTTTTTTCTTCTGAGTGCCCCGATCCTTAATTGAACAAATATCCTACGCCTTTCCTAGTGCACCAAATGTTAAGGATGGTTGATGTTAACAGCAAAATGAGATAGCTTAGAGATAAAAAGAGTTATATTATGTCACGATAAAGGTATTACAACAATAAAAGTGTTAGAGTAATAAATGTAGTAGATGATGTTGATTCTTGTGTTACAACATTGTGAGAGCCTTAATTATAACATTGAGGAAAGTAAACTAATTATAACGTCAATTAAGTTGGCATGTTCTTTTCAGTAATGCTTTTGCTAGGTATAGAGCAACTTACCATCTTAAGCTATAATTCCTTAGCAACTTGTGCAACTTATTATTTCAATATATTGTATGTGGCTTAATTGGATTTGGACTCATGTGACAAAAAAAATTTTAGGCTTTCGTAATGTGGATTAGATTGTTTTGAACTTGTTAGAATTTTGGGCTTGTAAGGTGTTTATACTAATGATATTGCAAAAATTGCAAAGAAGGTTGGATTTAAGGTTAATATGCCAAAAATACTCAATTTTATTTTTTGGTGCTATAATTGCAAATATATAGATAAATTAGGAAAAATAAGGATGAGAGTAAAAAAGATATTAATTAAGTAATAGGAAGAGTTAATTTAATAATTTTACTTAGTTTAAGTTGTGGAAAACTATAGCTTGTTTGGTATGAGTTTTGCAAATGTAATCATTTTATATAATTTTTGTGCAATATCTATTATATTATTATTCAACACTTTTTCATTATTTTTTTAAATAGTAGCACAAAAGTCATTTCCTTCATTAAAATAACATTTTTAATTTCTTTACAAACATATCTCTTTTACATTATACACACTAAATGTAACATCTAGTTCTCTTTAAGTTAAACAAGAATTGATAAGATAATAAAAAAAGACTCTAAAGCAAAGTGAATTAAGGATAATTAAAAATAAAATATTTAATCAAAGTATCCAAAAACAAGGTTATGAAGTTTTGGATGGCCCAAAATCGAAGACAGGATGTAAATGGAGAAATCGACAAATCGGTGGCAAAACCATAATTTCGAGTAAAATTTTAAAAATTTTAAAAAAGAAGTTTTAAATGTTAAATTTTAAACTCACTAACGTTCTCAAAAGTTCTAAGCCATAAGAATCATCAGAATAGTTAAAACTTTTATGGTGTATAATTTAAGACGTCAATTAATCGTAACTTTAACCAAATAGTTTAAGATGGTTTTAAATCTAAAAAATTTTAAAATAAATTATTTTAATAAAGTAGAGCGCCTAAATTTTCATATGAAAATGATTGTTCTAAAAAAAGATTTAAAATATGTTCAAATAAAAGAATTAAAATTTTAAAAGGTAATTAGTATTTTAGAAATTGTTATAAAATTTTTTTCCACCTTTAAATAGATGACACGCCACCTTCTTCCTCATGTTTCACCAACCTTAACTAGCTCTAAATAGGTCTAAAATGGCATCCAAAGGAGGAGGAGAGAGAAGGAAGAAAAAGGCCAAATAGGTATGAAAACTTACATAATTTCATAGTTTACTAGTTGACAACCTTGCTCTACTCTTTATGCTCATTTCTAATGATGGTATTGGCTTCATGGAAGGGGCATTTTGGTGGCTGAACTTTTGGACGAAGAAGGGAATTTGAAGCAACCAATTATGCCACAAAAATCCCCATTGGACAAGGATTCAAACAAAGTATGTATTGTTTAAAGAAAATTGATTTTCTTTGAATTCTAAGGCTATGGTGGGTTCTGCCTATAAAGAGAAGAGGAAGAGGAGATCTTAACTTGATGAAAACTTACGAGAAATGAAAATTTTAAAGGGTATAGAGTAAGTTTATGTAATTAGAATGCCATGAAAAGTTATAGAATACAAGATAAACTACCTAGGGTTTGTATTGCACCATGAGAATTTTGGAACCCTAGTAAGATGTTTCAAGCTATTTAAAATCATATTCAAATTAAAAATGAGCTAAAAAACCTCTACATATGCCAAATTCCCTATAGAAATGAGCAAAACTCTCTTAGTCCTTTCATTTGTCATGGTTTCATCCAAGCAACAAATTAAGTACCTAGGGAGTGTTTTAATGGATTCTAAGGATTTAAAAGGCCTAAATATGAATCATAAATACTAATTGAACCATTGGATTAAATTTTAAAATCTTATTTTGATAGGTGAACTTTTATAGAACATAAAAAACCTAAAGAAGCAAGTTAGCTCTAGGCTTGTGTAATCATATAAATAAGGGTCTAAATGAGTTTTATTATAGTTATATGGCTCATAATAAATGAGATTGTAGAGCCTAGATAGTAAAATCCAAGAACAGCCTTTTAAGGAACTTAAAATGGCTTAAAGTCGCACATTAGGTTCTAACAAAATTAAATATCAATAACAAGACTTAGAATGGATCCTAATGAGCTAATTGGCATTGTGCATTACTGTATGTAGGGCGAGAAAATGCAAGTCCCTTTGATGGAGGTCTAAACTTGAGGAGGATCAAGTAAAGAATCAAAGAAAAGAAGGGAATTTTAAAGTTAGTAGTAGCTTGAGGCTCCTAACTCCACAAGGTAGCTTGATCTCCATATCCTACATGCATTTGAATGTTTGGATAAGTTGAGATATTTGTATGCATGGTTACTTGATATATTCATGAGCTATGCCTTGATATACTTTCCATTATGAGTTTTATACTTATATTTGATATATTTTCAACTCTAACTCTTTATAGTATGAAATTGAGTGTAGTAGCTCTTCCTTAAACTTAGGTTGAGATTAGTTGAGCCTAACCAACATATTCAGATGCCATAACTTGATAAAGAATGAGTTTTCATGCTAAAAGTATGTTTAAGTTACATAATGCATATGAATCACATGTGTTATACTACATGCATTGCATTTCATAGTAACATTCATTGATCTGGTTGAGATTAGCTTCTAAAATTCTCCTTAGAATCTCACCTATGTTCTTCACATTAACCATTTTAGGATTCTCAAATAAGGAGATGGAAAATGAGAAGCCATAAAATTTAGAAATTCATGTATTAAAAGTTTTTCTTCAACTATGTACTTAAAAATGTATGTGATGCAATAGTGATGGAATATCTTGTATAAGGTAATCAAATGTAATGTTGATATGTGTATGAGCATAAGACCATAATTATATGGCATTTTGACCCATGAAAGAGTCTTTGGTGTATAGTTTTTTATATGAAATGCATTATGGTTTCTATGCATAAATGGATGTAGGAAGGGTCAAATTTTAAGGCAAACCATATATCATGTAATGGATTGTACGGAAAATGATGTATAGATGGATTAAAATTTGTTTAAGAAAAGAAATTGTATATTAGAAGTTAATTGGATAAATTTAAAACTATATTTCAGTTCAAAAAAGTTATAAATTGCACGTTTACTTTTAATAGCCTAAATGATATAGTTTGGGCTTAACATTTCGTATGCAATTAGATAATTTATAAAACTTTTTAACAAACTAATAATGAAAAATTTTGGAACTATATATAATATTTTATAAATTTTTAAAGTTAGCTAAATTATACAAAAATGGCTAATATTGTTTACTCTAATACAATTACTATTCACACACATTTTGAGGGGCCAAATAAATTCATTTTTGCTTAAATTTTTTTCAGCATATAGTTCACATCATAAGCTTTCCATAAATATTTAATTTAGGCGAATTGAAGTTACATAACCCAAGTTATAAATTTTTGAAATTTGATGCATAATATGACAAAATGGGACATTTTGGGCTATATGATTCTTTATGGCAAATGAAGTGTCACTTATGATCAAATAGGTTAAAACAAACTTGTTTAGAATGATTATGAGTGAAGAAGAAGAAGAATTCGAATTTTGACCTTTATAACTCTAAATGATGTGTAAATGGATCAAAATCTGCCATTAAAAATATAGTAATTGTTATAAAATTGTTGCTATTGAAAATAAATGGATTAAATAAATTCATAAAAAGCTAGTTGTGACACCAACCGATCTCTTAATGTAATAAGACTAATATATTAAGAAGCCATATGCAATTTTGTTTAGATTGAGAGAAATATTGCAATTGGAAACAAAAATTATGACAAGTAAACATAGTTTCCCGTAATAAGGCTGTCAAATAATTAATGCAAATGTAAACAAGATCATTAACATTAAATATTAATACAAGTTGCCTAGTTTTGAATTGAATTTATGGAATATTTCTTAGTAACATTTAGAGATTTAATAAGCAATTGAGCAATTCCTATAAAAATTATGTATAGAGTATAATTATAATTTTTGTTGTTAAAAAATGATAAAACTATAAAAATAACATATTTTCCAAGATCGTCCAAATAAAATTTTTCTTTGAACAAAATTAAAAAAATAACTTGATGATAATAAAAAATTATTACATTTCTAAACATATATGGAAGACTTTTAATTGTTCAAATGTTAAGTTAAGAATTTCTCTATTATTCTAATAGTAAATTATTTAGAAATGTTTAAATTATATAATTTTTCTTTTTATTATGAAAATATACATAAACTTTTTAAAATTAAAATATGACTAAAATACTTTTAAGAATAATATTGATTTATTTTATTAAAAATATATCTGATTATAAATATTTTTTTAAAAATATTATTTCAATATTATTTATTTAATTTTGAAAATTATAGATTTAATTTTTTTAATTTAAAAATATTATTTTTATATTTATCAAATATATTTTTATTATTTATTATATTCTATAAATAATATTTATTGTAAGAGAAGTTAGTATTGTGTGTGTGTAAAATTAAAAAGAGAGTTATATGCTAATTTTTAATTTTCAAAGAGGAATATAAATTTTTAGAAAGATTATACTTTTAATCTTTATAGATTTATTTACTTTTTAATTTGACCTATATAATTTAGAAATTTGTAATTGCGTTTTAATACTTTACAAATTTTTTAATTTATTCTTTAATATTAAAAATGTGTTAATATTAGTTAAAATTTTCTAATATAATTAATTATATATTATCTTAATATTTTAAAAATATATGATTTATGTTAATTAAAAAGATAAAAATATAAAAAATAAAATAAGATTAACTTATATATATATGTACTAAAATATTAAGAAAAATTAATGATAAGGATTATATTAAAAATTATTTAAATTACAAAGATGTAATAATAAATTTTTAAATTATAAAAATTAAGTAACATTATAAAGATCGAAGTTATAATTTCTCCTAATTTTTGTAAATAAAAGATAGGGTTGTACATTTCTAAAAGCGTAATTTCCTCTTGCTATAATTAAAAATTAAAAATTAAAAATACAAAATATATGCACATTGGTCACTGGCACGCTGGCTCGCTGCTAGTCTGCTTCTGGTGCACGGTAGCCGAAGAAGAAAACGCGCCCTGTAGTTCAACGATGCGTTGAGATTGAGACTCTTGCAGGGGAGAAGATGCAGCTAATTCCGCTTCGTCTGATCTTCTTCTTCTTCTTCTTTCACTGTGTTAGGGTTTAAAAACCAGCACTTTGCCTTCAATCCTCAACACTCGCAGCACGCACGGCTGATACTCCATTGTCCCGACCGATATTTCAATATATCTGGGGATTGAATTGAGTATCACTATTTCTCTAGGTAACTCGCTACACTTGCAAGTTATCGACCGGGTCGTGCAGTAAGGTACGATAATTAGGTCCTTTCATGTATACTTGTAATGTGCTGCTGTTGTTTTAATCAAGATTGTGTGCGTGTTTTGGCGATTTCTGTTTTTTTGGTTTTTTGTTCTTTTCTTATAAAACGGGGATTCTTTGTGCACTATAGAATGTTAGTTTTGATTGCTGTTAGGTCTGTGTGAGTAATGGGGCAGCATGTCCAGGAATTTGATAAAAAGTAATATTAGTTGCAAGGAAAATCTAAAGAATAGAGAAGAAATGAAAAGAAAATTTTAGTCTAAATGAGAGGTTGAGTGGAATTAGTGCCTTCTAAACTCTGGAGTTTGTAGGCACTTAATGCCATTTTTTATTAAAACTGTTACTGAACTATTTTGACATTTTTGTAAGAGCTGAATAAACTGCCCTATTGTTAAAGGACTAGGAGAAACGTTCAGTGTTTGTTATAATTTTCTTTTTTTGAAATAATTATGAAATAAACTGCTATCATGCTATATAACTCCAATTTGCAACATGCTAATCATTAAACATATTTGAGGCGTCAATAATTTTAACTTAGGGTTGTGGAATGGCTAACTCGAAGTTCTAAATATTTATTCTCTCCATTATCTAGAAGTTGGATATAATATCATTACTCGAATACCAGATTGCTCATCGCTGTTGCTGGTTCAGCAATCTTTTTTGCTTCAGCTGCGCTGTTGATGCAGGTTTTCAGGGATAAATTCTCTATGTTGTCAATTACACATGTTTTTTAATAGTAAGTCAAATTTTGATTTATTCATTGATTGATCATCTTATTGTTGTTATAAAATATAACAAACATATTTTTATATCTTCGAGATGTAAATAAGTTTTGCTTGTAAATTGAAAATTCAACTTAAGCATTGTTCTATATTTGTTTTTGACATGAAGAGAGGATGAGTGGTATTGGTTGGGATGCTCACCAGAAATTACTTCTATTTGAGAGGCTTTGAAATGTAAATGTTTATTCTCCAAGGGGCAGGTTCATGGTGGTTACAATTGTGCTTCATACACTTCGAGATTTGAAAAATGTTAGGGACACTACCATAAAGAACATTTGGGTAAAAGCAGGTTGAGGTGTGCTTTCAAGTGTAAAAAAAACACTTTTGATCCACTCTTTTATGCTTTTATTCTCTGTAATTTTTTTAGATCCTTTTGTGTGTGTGCATGTGCACGCAGAGGCGCATATGTGTTTTCCTTGGGTCCTGTTTTTGGGCTCAAAAAAGCTACATTAGATTCATGTTCAATCCTATGTATATGATGAAAAAAGAAAGAACAAAATGATGCTGAAAGGAAAAACTGTGCTGATCATGTTGCTCCTAGTGACTAAGTGACGATTATACACTTTATTAGGAAAGTAATGATAATGAATTAAAATAAGAACAACAACAACAATAATAACAACAAAGCCTTTTCCCATTAAGTGGGGTCGGCTACATGGATCAATCGACGCCATAAACACCTATCGTAAATTATATTTTTAGATAAACTATTTAAATTTAAATCTCTCTTAATAATTTCTCTTATAGTTTTTCTTAGTCTTCCTCTACCTCTAATTATTGAATTATTCTCCATCTCATCGACTCTCCTAATTGGGGCTTCTATAGGTCTTCTCCTAACATGACCAAACCATCTAAGTCTTGATTCTACAATCTTTTCCACAATAGGTGCGACTTTCACCTTTTCTCTAATGCATTCATTTCTAATTTGATCTCGTCTAGTGTGTCCACCCATCCAACGCAACATTCTCATCTCTGTAACATTGAACTTATTCTCTTATTTACTTTTTATTACCCAACACTCAATTCCATACAATATTGCAGGTCTTATAACTATGCGTTAGAATTTACCCTTAAGTTTGAGTGGTACTCTTCTATCACAAATAACACTTGAAACATCCTCCACTTCATCCACCCCGTTTGAATCCTATGTTTTACGTTCTCTTTTATTTCCTCGTTATGTTGTATGACGGATCCAAGATATTTAAATCGTGTGACTTGTGGTATAATATGTTCTCCAATTTTCACTTCTGCGTTAGAAGTGGTGTGTCTCTTACTAAACTTACACTCCATATACTCCGTTTTACTTCTACTTAAACGAAATCCATGAGTTTCCAAAGCTAATCTCCACCTCTCCAACTTTTCATTCATTTCCGCTCTCGATTCTTTAACTAAGACAATATCGTCTGCAAAAAGTATATACCGTAGCACTGGCTCTTGGATATGTTCAGTAAACACATCCAATACTAAAGTAAAAAGATAAGGGGTCAAAGTTGACCCTTGATATAAACCAATAGTTATCGAAAAATCTTCTGTAGGTCCACCTTTTGTTACTACATTAGTTGTAGCCTTATTATACATATCTTGTATTGCTCGAATATAAGTTATACGAGCTCCTTTTTTTTTTTTCAAAGCTTCCATAGAACCTCTCTTGGTACTCTATCATATGCTTTTTCCAAATCGATAAACACCATGTGTAAATCTCTTTGATTCTCTCGATATCGCTCCATTAATCTTCGCAACAAATATATTGCTTCCATAGTTGATATTCATAGCATAAAACCAAATTGATTTTCCGTAACTTGGGTCTCTTTCCTTAATCTTCGCTCAATTACTCTTTCGTATAATTTCATAGTGTGGCTCATGAGCTTAATTCCTCAAATTTTGAATGTCCTCCTTACTCTTATAAATAGGAATTAAAGAACTTCTCCTCCACTCATCTGGTATTCTCTTAGATCTCATAATTTCATTAAATAACTTTGTGAGCCAACTTATGCCTTTCATTCCTAAACCCTTCCATACTTCAATAGGTATATTATCCAGTTCAATAGGTATATTTCATTAAATAAGAACAATGTGGGTTATAATGAGAAAGACTTTTTTATGTTCTATTATAACCTTAATTATGCCTAAATTTTGGTTGATTTAGTGTGCCATCATGTTAGAATTTTCAATATCTTAAATTGCATCTTGTAGCTATTTTACCTATATGTTAGTGGAAACTTGATTTCTTTGGAGTTTAAGCTGTTTAAAGTTTCCTGTATTGGTTGTCTTTAACTGTAATGCTTAAATTTTGGTTACGACATATTTCATAATCTTTTTTGCCTGTGTTTTCTGAAGGATGCTTTATGTAGAATGTAAAATCTTTAATTTTTAAACTAGCTTTTGCTATCCCTTTTAGGAAATTTAAATCTTTGGGCCCAGTATTTTTTATTTCTTATTTAGTCCTGATTGAAATAAAGACCTCAGATCTATCTTGGTATATAATATGCATATATTAATGTTAAAGAATAAATATTCATGCTAAGCAATCTAATTTTTAGTTTGTATTCTTTCGCAGACACAAAGGTAGGGAGGGGGGGAGTTGCAAGTGGATAAATGCAGTGAATTTTATCTATATAAGACGGGATAAAATTTGGCTGTAAGAATTTTTTGTTATAACAGATCATGGCTTAGAATAATTATTCAATTTACGTAAATCAGCATTTGGTTGACTTGGGTAAGTCTCAATATAGCAGAGTTGTTCTGAGCATAAACAAACTTTGTCTTGTGTACAGCTATATAATTGACCTATATGATTGAGTCCTGTCATTGTTCTTTTATATTTTTTCTTGATACTGTGGTTCCCTTCTTTCTGTGCACTGATATGTGATGTATGTCAATACCTGTCTTAGTTCCTTGATGGAGAGTTCTGAAGAAGAAAAAGATGCTGTTTCTGGGAGTCATGTTATACCCATGGAACTGAGTCGTTTAGCATCTAATGGTGCAAAATTTGTAGATGAAGTACTTAATGGTCACAATGAAAGTTGTCTGGAAAACTTTCGCATGGATAAGCATATTTTTTATAAGTTGTGTGATATTTTGCAAGCCAAGGGCTTATTACGTCACACAAATCGAATCAAAATTGAGGAGCAACTGGCCATATTCATGTTCATAATTGGTCATAATCTGCGGACTCGGGCTGTTCAAGAGTTATTCCGTTATTCTGGAGAAACTATCAGTCGTCACTTCAACAATGTTTTGAATGCAATAATGTCAATTTCACTGGATTTTTTTCAGCCACCAGGCTCTGATGTTCCTTCAGAAATTTTTGAAGATCCTAGGTTCTATCCATATTTTAAGGTAGGATTTCTATAACTAAATTGACCTTGCTTGATGATAGTTCTATCTCATTTTGAATATTTTTTCTAATAGGATTGTGTGGGAGCAGTCGATGGTATACACATGCCAGTGATGGTTGGTGTAGATGAGCATGGACCTTTCCGCAATAAGAATGGTTTACTTTCACAGAATGTTCTGGCAGCTTGCTCGTTTGACCTCAAGTTCCATTATGTTTTGGCTGGCTGGGAAGGATCTGCTTCTGATTTACAAGTTTTTAATTCGGCAATCACGAGACGCAATAGGTTACAGGTTCCTGAAGGTAAATTGTCTTTAAAATGCAGGCATGGTTTAGGTAGTGATGCCCGCTCTGATGACACAATGGCATTCTATCTCTTGCCAGTTTGAAAGTTCAACTGTTAAAGTGGTTTTGTTCATGTGATTTCTATATGCCCAACAGCTTTTACTTCATATATTAGATAAAAATGAAGCTTATTATGATACAGGTAAATACTACCTCGTAGACAACAAGTATCCAAACGTGCTAGGCTTTGTTGCTCCATATTCCAGTACTCCCTACCACTCCAAGGAATTTCCCAGCGGTTACCACCCACAGGATAAAAGAGAACTGTTCAATCTACGACACTCATTGTTACGAAATGCTACCGATCGTGCTTTTGAGGTATTAAAGGCACGATTTCCTATATTGATGGCTGCTCCTCCATATCCATTACAAACGCAAGTGAAGTTGGTAGTAGCAGCATGTGCGTTACACAATTACGTCCGCATGGAGAAACCAGATGATTGGCTTTTCAAAATGTATGAAGAGGACATTTCAGCTCAAATGGAAGAATCACTGCCCCCCTTAGAGGTGGAACAGCCGAAGTCAAATGTTGATACGCAGTCATTAGATGATACTTTTGATGCTGAACAACTTGAACTTGCTACACAGATGAGGGACTCTATTGCAACTGAAATGTGGAATGATTTTATCCATGGTATGTCTCCTATGTAGGTTGCGTTAGTTAAGCTCATTTGCTCAGGCTAGGTTTGAAATTTTCTCAGGATCCACAGGATATAAAAGGACTCTGATGTTGACATTCATAGTGTACATTGGCATTATTTTGTTCATACAATAGAAATAGGGGCAAATCAAATTTCACCCTTTGTAGGTTTACCAATTATTTTCAGAAGATGGGTTATGCTAATCAATTTAGGGGCAAAATAATGATTTTTTCAATGGTTGCTCATGGATGATAAGTGGAAGGATGAAAAATCTGTGCATTATTGCTTGTTAATCAAAGGAATTAAAGTAGGTCAGTGAATAAATCCCGCACTATTCAACTGCATGGCTACATGGTGGAGGTTTTTTTTTTTTCCTTGGGGAATTTCTTGAAGATTGCCTTTTACTTGTAGCTTTTACCTACCATTTTCCTGAGCACTTTTTGTAGAATTATATTAAGGAAGAATTATTAAATAAAAAAATCTCTTAGTACCAATTTTGAAGAATTAGATTATCACACAATAATGATTAGAAGATTTTACGATCGCCTCCTTTAAGAAAGAGATTAATTGTAGGGAAAATGTAATTTCCATGCCAACGGCAAAACTTTTTGATATTATTTGAGATTACAATTTTTGTTGTAGCCCAAAATGAATTTTTGCTAGAATCATTAGCAGAAATAATCATATGATTCTGATGATACATTCAAAGTAATTAAACGTTTTACAATTAGTAAATTAGATTACTTTCATTGTCTGAATTTTTCACCAAAATGAAACTATTTAAACCATAATCACAAGCAAATGCATAAACGTATTTCTGAAAAATAAGTACATGCTTTTTTTTAATGATTATTTGACTCTTTAATTTAAATATTTATATTATATGATGATTCCATTTTTATATATAAGCTTCACCTAGATCGGTATTTATTTTTAGGATTTTGTTATGGAAGCTTTAGCTATCCGATCGATTTTGATTAAACTTTTAAATTTCTACGTAATAATAAAATGTTATTTATTATAAACTCGAGACGATCAGTCAAGAGCTCAACCTTCAAAAGATTCAAGCTCTCTGTAGCAAGTTTCTTTTTTTTTTTTTGGGGTCTTTTCTTCAATCAGCGGAGGTGACATCTTTTAACCCGTCTCAGGTATTAACGCAATTGCAAGGCTGCAATACTGTACTAAGGTGATAGACCAAACAGTCCACATTTCGTTAAACTTCTCGGAAGCAGTGTTTCTTGGAAGATAACATATCATTATTGGAGTTAACAGAGTGCAATCAATCTTCCTGTCTGATTTTACATACAATTGTTAGTGTTCATGGGACCATTTTACGGTATATTTTGATATACAAATACTTGAGGAAGGGACATCAATTTCAAGGATAAAACAAGGTACATAAGCATCTTATGGCTTGTCATAAACAGGGGAGAACTGACTTTGCTTACAAGTTTAATCATGTTAATCTATGAAGCTATGTTGCTTTAAACTTTTTTGGGCTAGGACTTTAACCTTTCACAAGATATTCTTCACATTTCACTGTGTTTTCTTGTTTTTGGATGATCTTTTCCCTTTTTTTTTTTTTTCCTGTGGGTAAGCTGTGAACTTCAAAACATTCTCAAAGTTGGATTTTTCTTCCAGAAGAAGATGATGTCTTGTCATTTAATTAACGAAGCTTTTTTATTAAGAAAATAGTAAACTTTCCATTCGATGTGAATGAGTGTTCTTTGTGTTTGAAACTTTTCACATGAATTTGCATCCCTCCAATGAACTGTAAAGTTATAGATAGCCCACAAGCCCCACAAGTATAGCTAAAAGTAAGAGGGACCAATCGAGTGTACTGTTATTTTCTTTATTTCAGATGTAATTTGCACCTTTTAGGTTGATAATACAGTACTCAATTCAGAATTATAGATCTGACTAGGTAAACATCAACGTAGGATGTTATCATCTAACAAGATTCCTTCTGTTATAAGTGAAAATAATAAACAGCATTGATCAAATTCAAACATATCAGACACACTTTAATTTTAAAAATTAAAGTTGATAATAAAATGTACGACTATTAGCAACAAATAAACTGTCATTCTTTCTTTGGATTACAAAAGAAGTACAAGACATTAGGGTAGAAAATAAAGGGTAAATAGAGAAGATAAGAATTAAATTCATATATATCACAGTTAAACCAATAAATGGTAAACTAATATTTTTATCCAATTTCAAAAATATTGGATAGCAGGATAATCTCATAGATTCGATTTCTCGTGTTATCTGTGAGTCAGCTTTTGCCCCATCTGCCTCTATTATAGTTGAATTCAAAGGGTGCCTTTCTGCTTGAGAAATTGGTAAGAACTCTAGGCTCACACTTTTATACCTTTTCTTTTTTAATAGCATGAAAATGATATTAAAATACTTTTTTAACATCATAAATTCATATCAGGTTATGTGGGCTCAGTTTGCATGTTTTTTTAATTGGTTTCATCATTTTCCTTTTACTATGTCACTTAATTTTCAATCTCATTTTGACAAGGTTTGCAAATGAGAATACAAAGATTTAAATATAAAACCTTTTACAATTTATATATAGCTATCGTCATTATTACATAAATACAAACTTTTTTCAATCTATTTTTCATCTTTTTATTTTTATACATTTTATTAAAAGTTAATCATGAGTTAAACTAGGAGTTCATATGATGCAAATTAAATTAATATTTATTTTATGTCAAGGCTTAAATTCCTATTCTTACCTATTGAACCCCCAAAAAAAAATCATGAGTTAGAAGTGAGTTAAATTTTTATCTCAATTCTCAAAATTTAAAATCCTAACAAAATTGCATAAAAAATATTAAAACTTACAGAATATTAAACCTATTCTGACAAACATAACATTATTATCTTTTGGTTGTACCATACCGGTAGATTATTGATAAAGGCAAAAACAATTTTATGTTCAATTTGGTTACGACATTACATCATGTCATAGCCCATTTGCTCTCAATCTAGCTTTGCCTTAAATTAAAATTTTGTAGACATTAATTTTTCATTGCTTAGTTCTCGCTAGAGCTATAATTGGCATAGGGTTGTATAAGATAAGGTGTAATAATTTCTTTTGGAGTAAATAACATAGATTTTTCTTACACTTTAAAAAATATACAAACATTTTTTAAAACAAAACAATTTTTTATATTTTGATTTAATTTTAAATTTTTTGACCAAAAATGCTTCATTTAATTTGTTTAGTTTAAAAATAGATTTAAGTAAATAAAAAATATTTTAATAAAAAAATAAAATTAAACTAAAGTATAAGATTATTTTTTATTTTTTAAAAAAATTTTATAAATTTTGAAAATAAAAAGAAAGTTTAAATAATTTTAACAAAATTTAAAAGACGGTATTATAATTTACTCTAATTTAGAAAAATAAATAGGTTGCCAATTTGTTAGCACTTTAAAAGATTTAGGATTGGTTCTAAGGTATTAATCTTAAGAATCCTAATCCCAAAGACCGGTCCTTACTTTTTGGGCTAATTCTAGTCGTAGTAAATTTTTAAAAAAATTAAAATAGTAATACAATACAATAGTTTGTGTGTATGTATATAAAAATATATATAGTGATCTTATTGTGAAATATAAGAGGAGTCAATCTTATTACTTGATAAAAATTTCATATGTTTATTTGTTAATTAAGAAAGTTAATAAATATACTAAATCCTTCTTAATGAAATAGTTTATTTCTTGTATAAATTTTGTTCGCAAAATTATAAATTTTTAGGGAAAAAAATAGCTCTTAGGGCTAGCCTTATTAAGCTTTACGACCAAATAGGGTTTGAACCAAAAAAAAAATTTATATAAAAAATAAAATATTATTATATTAATCCAGCTTTATTTATCTTCTAGGATTAAACAACCGATCTCAAGGTTTTTATCCATTTTGACAGATATAATTTTCACGTAGTTAATTTTTATACAAGCATCTTCAACTTTGTTGTTCTTACACCTATTCAAAAACATATTATAATTAAAATTAATTATTTTATTTGGTATGTTAACAGATCCAATTAAATCAAATTATCCTCTCGATAGAAGTTAAAGAAACAAAGTACAAATGTTTCAGAATCTGGTTCTAAAGTGTACAATGTCTTGGTTTTGTGTGTTGCTAAAATAAAATAATGTGACTCCACTCTCCTAAATTTATCAGAGCATCCTTTTTGTAACTAATGTGACTTCAACAGAGATTTTCACTCCCTCTGCATTTTTTTAAGATATTAAAGGATAATGACACACACACACACACACACACATATATTTGGTGAAACTCATTAAATTTTTAAAATTGCCTCTATAGATTACAGTGGCAGGTCATTGGTTTTAATTAAAAATAGGTTTCTTTAGAGTTATTCAATTACAGATTAGTAACTTTTGGAAGTGAAGTTTTTGTTTGTTTTTTTTAAAGGTTAAAGAAGTTGCATCTGAAAGTGTCAAGAAACTCTATAGCCTGAAAAGGGGAAGAAAAAAGCATGAAGAAACTCACTTGAATAATGAACATTTTCCTTTACATCACACAACAATGGTATAATGCATTCAACTATTCTGATTAAAAATTTTGCAGAAAAGAAAATTCTGTTATCAGAAAGAAGAAAAAGTAACCTAATCCATGTACTCTAAGCATCCTATCTCCCTTAAACAAAACTGATGCAGAAGAATCTAAAAAGTTGGAAGGAACTGAGAAATAAGGAAAACATCACTATAAACTTGGGCCAACAATGATCATTGTTGTTATCCCTTTTTGGAAAATTATGTAAAATGTTGATCTTAAATTAAATACAGTAACAATATGCGTGTGTATACTTATTCTATTAACTTATATTTTTATTGTTTTCATTTTTAAAATGCCAATTTTTTAAGAAATTTACTTAAGTACTTGAATTATTAATTTGGACTCTTAATTTGGTGAAATACTGAATTCCTAAAATTATATATTATTTTTAAAATACAGTTTCCTTTTACTATACCTTTTTACAATTTAAGAAATGACATATTTTTTAATAACAGAAATTACATAATTAACTGACCCAATTTCATCATTTACATTTTCTTATGAACTTACAAAGAATAATTAAAATTTTTTAAATAATTAAAATAGAGAGAATTTAATAAATACATATTTACTTGTGGTTCCGATTACCCAATTCACTTTACATTTGTTTTCAACAAAGCCAAAATAAAATATTAAAAAAAAAACTATAACTTTGCTTTTTTTTTGGACATCATTTTCCGCAGCTGGTTAGCATGAAAGATTTCAAACACAATCATCCTCTATCATCCCTCTCGATCTCCTCCTCTCTCCATTCCTAGTCACAATCACAAACCGCAATAATAAAGTGCCTCAATCACAAAATTCATCGTAACCACTTCTTTCTTCTTCAAAAATCTCACACGCAATAGTTTCATCCCTTACTATTACAAATTGCTACACAAAAATGCTAGATCCAGCTAGTGAATTGGTGCCTCCACCATCTTCACCTACCATCTCTTCCATTTCCTCCTCCGATCTTGACACTGAGGTATTTCAATCGCCTTCATCAATCCCACTTTTCCATTCTCAATTTCTTAATTTTCTCATTTTTTCTGGGTTTTTTTTTTCCATGAATTAATTTGATCTTCATTTGGGTGTTTACAGTCTACGGGATCGTTCTTCCATGATAGAAGCACTACTTTGGGTACTTTGATGGGAGTGAGCTTCCCGGCCATTACCTTCAGAGCCCCATCTCAGCACCGAGACTCGCATTCCACCACTGCCGGATCCGCCGCCGCATTAGGCGGCTCCCGGCGGGGCATCAAGCCCAAGAAGAAAAATAGGAGCGCAGCGGCAGTGGACTCGGCGGCCGTCGTGGCAGAACGTCGGAGGAGGTGGTGGAGCCTGTGCAGGGACGGCGACACGAGGCCGGCTTCGCTGGGTGACTTCCTTGAGGTGGAACGGCGGTTCGGCGACGGCGCGTTTTACGGCACGGCGGCCGAGCTCGAAGGAATGGTAATGGGTCAGCAGAGGAATAATGGACGAGTGTTATTTGCAAACGGTAGAGTTCTCCCTCCGGCCGCCGACGTTGACGACGGAGCTTCGACAGCGGGGAGTCTTTGCAATAGATTTCCGGTTTCACTCACCGGGATCTGTAGCGGCGGTGCATGATAGATAGGATAGAATTCTGAATTTTTAATTTTTAATTTAAAAAAAAGAGCATGGGTGACTTTTTTGGGGTGGTTGTTGACTAATTAGTAATTAGTAGTTTTAGATTCTTTTTCGTGTCCATCTTATGCCTGTGGTTTACAAGCAAAAAGCATGGTTTGGCTTTTTGGGCTTTCACTTTTCTCCTTTTCCTTTTTGATATAGAATGAGTGGTCTATATTATAATCCCATTCTGCAATCTACAAATGGGTGATTGGCATTAATCATGCTTCACTTTTGGCAAAGTTCAAATCAATTAAGAAAAATGGTTTATGAATTGCTTTTGGTTGTTGAATTAATCAACTCCATGTCGAATCCAAGTAGGTTTGAAAATAAAACTTTGTCCTCTTTGCTCATAGACAAATTTGTGTCTACCATTTCAAACAAAAGAGTGATAAATTTTCCAAAGAGAAAGGAAAAAAGGGATTGAAAGATTGGTTGAAACAGCATCTTTTCTTTCTCATTCAAATAATTGAAATTTCAAAACTTAGTAATAGACAGAACGGTTGCTATCAAAATCTGTTATAAATTTCCATAATTTTTTTTTATCTCAATTGATTCCCTTCCTAGTTTTGTAGTTTCGAACTTTCAATGTTTAAACTTCAAGCTTTACCTTTTTTGTCTTTTCTCTTTATTTTGAACATTCAAATGAGGTTTTCTTCGTCTTTCCTCATCTTTCCCATAGAGAAAGAAGCAAACAAAGGAGGGAGACAATTTTCAAATTCTACATTCATTGTTTTTTTTTCTCTTTAATCCAAATTAGAGAACATAATAAATTGTATAGTTTCTTTCCCCAAATCCAAACAGCACTCATGCTCCTCTTCTAATCTTATCTTCTATGCTGCCAAACATGGGAAAAAGTTGCAATGAAGTTATAGTTAATAATTTCAAAACAATAGAGAAATAAGATGATGAATGACAGCATTCTTTAATTAGTACGACACATTTATGTCTTAGCAATAACTTATATTAGTACATAACCAATTTGGATCTCTTGTTGTGCAGGGTGTATAGCAAAGAATGCTGTGCCTTCAGACGGGGAGGCCATTTTTTGTTTTTGTTTTTTTTTGTTTTTTAAAACAGCATGGATCCCCTGCATAATAAGGACACTACACAGCAAAGATCCATTTTGGTATACAACTTATCTTTAAAACCAAGTACTATATTAGTTTATGACTAAGAAATTGACTAGAATTTTGAAATTATATTCATCTCAAGAAAACCAATATAAATTAAGTATAGCAGAGCTAATGAGACGTTTTAGAAAATTTGCAATCAATTTTACTGTCTTATCTCCTCATAGACTCTACAGGACTCTTCCCCCAGCAATTTTTAAAATAACTTGAAAAATATCCCAAAAATAAAATCAAATTGATATATACCTTTTCCATCATTATGTATATTAAATTATATCACAATTAAAAAGAAAATCTTTCTCCAATTATTCTGCAGAACTTGGACTTCAGGCTGCCGCGTTTCTGCTGTGTTGAAAGCACTGCCAATAGTCATTGAATCTGTTATTTGAATTGATGAGCATATTGCAGAAATACTCTTTAATGCTCAAAACTTGCATTAGTTGTATCTTTATTTGTTAACAACTTTGCTTGAAGATGCCAGATTGATCTTTCTAGGAGTTCCCCTTCTGATACATTCGTTTTATGTTAATAAACATATAGTAGCAAATCAGCAATCCTTTATGTCAAAGGATCCAAAATAATTAGTTGAGTGGCTTTTGAATTTGCCCTAGCGTGAAAGCATCTGATAAATTGGCACTCTAAATGATTCCAAGTGACTGACCTTCATTCTTTAAAACTCTCTTATATCACGTGTTACACGTTAATGATTACAATAAAACTACTATATGTTTTCACTTGATCCTTGACTAAGCTTTTCTGACCAAGCATCTTATTCATACTTCTTAAATACGTTTGGATTCAAGAACAATTAGCAACAGAAGAAGGGAAGAAGGCTTCTTTTCTTTTTCTTTTTTGGTGCAGATGCAGTGCGAATGGTACTGTATTATGCCATTGGCTCCCTTTTCATGTGCGGAAAAGAAAATGCAACAATTATTCCCATCCAGTGGGATTTCCCAGGAATGAGCAGATGAAACCTTGCTACTTTCGTGAGTGAAAACTCTTAATCTATGGAGATTGCAGAGCAGGATTTGCTTAAGTATTATAATATCGTATATAAGTCTAACGTAAGCTTAAAAAAAAAAAAGGAAAAATTCAAGAATATCTACCACGAAGTACAACAGTAAAACTAAGAATTAGAGAAAAAAAAAAGATTAAAAATAAAATATGAAATTCCTTCACGGAGTTTCATCAATGGTCTCCAAAGCGGGTCTCCAAGATCCCTGCTTTGAATAGCACCTTTTCTCAACCTTGTCTCCTTCACTACCCACCTTATCATCTTGACCTTCCAATCTCTTTGGCTCAGAAGGAAACATACAGACTGGAAAAATCTTCCCCAAATTGTTAAACCCTCCATGCTTCAAAGCCCTGGAAGCCTTATAATTCATAGAGCTTATTTCTTCATGTGTCAGCACAGAGTATAGGAGCTCCATTGGAAGAAGGAAGTAGAATTTTCGCCTCTCAAGTTCTTCATCAGCCAATAGCCCTTGAATCCTATGGCCTACTTTGAGGAAGCTAGAGTCACACACAAACTGCCCAGGGTTCTCTACCATTAGCTCTGCAGCTTTCACTGCCCTTGTGTAGGACTCTAGCCTTCCATCTAAGGACAATACCTTAATTCCCCCATTTGCCATCAAGGAAGGTGTGCAAGAAGCTGCATTGCCCATTTCTGAGAAAGAGGGCAAAGACAAATGGGTTTGTGGTTTTTTTCTTGTTTGGAAATGGTGGAGGAGAAGGGTGGTGATGATGATGATGCTTCTTTGAATGTGAGTACTATTTATTCAGGCAAAGCAACCTGTCAGTTGAGAAAAGAAAGCAAATGGGTGCTTGTCTTTTTCTGGCTATAGGTCCATAGATAGTTGGGCAATCTGTTGGCATATTTCATTTATGCGACCTTCTAATACATTAACGTTGAAGTTTGTCATACTCTAAGTGGCATATTTCTAAACCAAAATTTCCCTTCTGGCAGCAGCTTTGTTTTATGCAGCTCTGCAATAGGTGAAAAAAAAAATTCTTTTAAGTTTGGTATAATGCACAGACAATTAGTGTACCAAAAAAAAAAAAGAATATATTGGTTGATTTTATCATTTAAAACACGTAATTTAATGAGCTTTTATTATTTCATTTTATAGTCAATTGATATATTACGTATTTAAGAATGTTTTTAGATATCCAATAAAAATTCATGCAATTGAGTATTTCAAATAATGGAAGTTATTACCATATTTATTTTAGTGATTTTTCTATTAATTTTTTGCCCATATTTTAAGTGCAAAAAGTGTTCTTTTTCATAGAAATAATACGTATGTGTCTTGGTAACTATTCAAGCACAAAATTTGTCTTTTATGCCCCTTTGGAGATCATATTCTATTTTCTAGCTGAGAAGAAGCTACAAATGAAAAAAAAAAAAAGGCCAACCTGTCAAATTTGGCCTATTTTGACTTGAATAGCTTAAAAAAAACATTGCACATGAATTTCGATTTAGTTAAATTTTGTATTCCCAGCATCCTCTAGTTAACAAGGTAAGAGAGTTTTTTATTGTGATGGGGCACATGGAGGGGGATGGAGAAAAAGGGTACCAAATATATGTAACCCCACATCAGGACAACACCAAACTCATGATTAGATATGGCACCAAGCAATTTCTTTGATTTTATTCTATTTGCAAATTAAGGGTTCTTCACCTAATGCCTTGCAATACATAATCATCAACTTTGGTTCTTGGAAGATGTGGAAAGGCCATCTTCATTTGAAGCCAAATGTCAAATCTCTGCTTTGGTATCTGGTCGCTATCCAATGCTAAGCTTGCTAATATATTCCCCATGAACTAATATTTTATTAAGTTCATGAACAAATTTGTGGTTCCCAGTTGGCATGTGCTTGTGCTCGTATTTGCCACATTAATTATTGATCAAGTGATCGGCTGATTTGATGAACAGCTTTTCATTTGTCAGTTCTATTTTAGGTAAAATTTTAGAAAAATCAATCACTTTGGCGTCATGTAAGATGTATTTTAAAAGGTAAAGAAAAACAGACGATAGATTATAGTTCTTTCCGTGATTTTGCTAAAACTTTTTTGTTTTTTCATTTGAGGTGCGTTAACTTTTTTTAAAAAAATAATTTGTTTTGTTTTCATTTTGTTATTCTATAGTATTCTTTTGTCAAAAATTTAACAAGAATTAAATATGTGAATATTAATTTGAACTAATTTATTACGCATACTCTTAGGTAATTTTAAATTTGTCATTTAACTTTATTATAGTTTAACGCTTGTCATTCCCTCTTTTATAATTTGAAATTTGTCATTTAATCCTCTTAAAATGAAATAATTTATCTAATTACTAACTTTTTAAAATCAAATAAATTAGTAAATTAAAATCATAATTATTATAAAGGTATGATAGTTATAAGTATTCAAATTAACCCACTCATGTTTAACCCATTTCTAAAAGGTTCAAAAGACTCGATAACTATTATTTATCGAGTTTCATATAAAGAATTGATATAATAAATTGTTTTACACAAAACAATTTTAACATAGCAAGTTATCTTGATTAGATAACTTTTACAAATTTATTAAGTAACTTAGCCTCACTGTCATTATTAATGCACCATTTAAAAAGCTTATAAATAGAAACCTTTTATGCCACAACAAAAGAGGTCACCAAGCTGACTCCCTCTCCTCCTAACAAGGATCATCATCGCATCATCACCCTCAAATTAAGCATCATAAGTTACACAATCCGACTTAACTTTAAGCTTAAAAACTTAGTCTTTATTTTGTCTAACCATTGTATTTCTTATAGAAGATCCTTCAATAATACAAATCATTATCTCTTTATTCTATCATTCCTTTTAATATCTTCTTTATCTACGTTACAACTTCTTAAATTAAAACAATTAGCATGCAAGGTAAGGGCATTGTCCTCTTCTTTCATTTTGAGAACCATAGTGCAAGCTAAAAGAAATTACTCATCCCATCAAAATAATGACTAAAGGGAAAGAAGTGAAGTCTACCCCCAAGAATGCCACCAAGCCACCTCGAAGCATAGCAAAAACAAACAACACAAAAATAGCAATGGCCATGATGTTCCAAATTAATTCAACCCCTAAACAAACCATGGCTGTAATGGCATAAAGGGAGCCACCAAACCACATTACTCACCAACCACAAATAGGACATACCCTTAATCCCATGATAGCTTCCATCCAAACACAATTAGCACCTCAGTCAACCTACAAATCAACAACTTAAACATCATGCAAATATTGATGAACATACAATAGTACTTGATAACCAAAGAAAAAAAAAACCCTATAGAAGTGAAAATCTAAGAGGACACAAGGAGAAAGCAATTGACAACTCCACTTAAAAAACCAGCCAAGTAGCTACGACGTAAGAAACACACCCTGAGATGAAGGCTACACATGCTAGTAGAAGAAAGCATCAAGTCCTTAGCATATAGTCTTGAAAGCATGGTGGAGGGAAAAGGCCCAAGACAAAGCGCAAAAAACTCACCAACAAATAAGAAATTCCTTTCAAGAAAGTGAAAATCGCAGAGTCATGGAACTTGAAAGAAAGAAGGAAGAAAATGATGATCTTTAAAGTTGTGAGAAGACAAATGATAGGACAATAAGCCCTTAAAGTTATGATGAGGCAAAACAAATCCACACTACAACCAGAATTCTTCGAAGATATGAGTTATAATAAGGTACAAGAAACACAAGAACAACCTCGGACCAAACACAAGAGCAAGCCCCAATAGCCTTCATGGGAGTAATAAATGTCATTTTAGCCTAACCACATTGCACCCAAAAGGCATAAGGAACTACTCGAGTGTAACACCATAAATTTTAACTCATTTCATGTCATTCTTAAGCATTCTATCATGATTCATATAGGCTTCCCATAGAAAAAGCAAGGAGAATGGGATTAATTTCGCTTTGCGTCATATCTAAAAATTTTATTTCGGTGTCACTTAAACCGTGTGAGCTCATGCTATATATCCTCATATTTAATTACATCATTTACAACTCATTTGCATCCCAAAAACATGCCTACAACTCATGAAAACCAAAATGGGGCATGAAAAATGGAAGTTCATTCTCAGCTAGAATTGGCCTATTTTCTGGGCAAACTTTGAAAAATCATAACTAAATCTAAAAAATTTGAAATCATGCAATCTTAGTTATTCTAGAAAGCTTAGGATGTCTACTTACATTAAAAATATGCTCAGACCATAACATCTACCACAGAGGGTGTTTGACATCCAAAATGGTTCAGAGGTCCGATCAAATTCTAGAACTGTCATAGAATTCTGTAGAAAATTTTAAAAATGTCCAATTAATTCCAAAAAAATTCAATCTATGCAAATGATACCAATCTAAAAAGCTGTAGAGGTTAACTAGAGAGAAAAAATATCTCCAGATCAGTTCATCAAGCCCAAACCTCATAATTCGATGGAACAGTACTTTTGGTCAAGTAAATTTACTAATATTGGATAGAAACTTTAAAAATTAATATCTCCCTCTCTAGATCTTCAAATGAGGTGCTTCTAGTTGTCACAAGTCACTGTAATCATCTAGTTTCTCTGTATAAAATTTTGTGATAATTGGACATCATTTGAGCTTTGTGTGATAAAAAAATAATTTCAGGTCAAATGAATAGTGCAGCAAACCAGAAATTATGAAAATTGCCAACTTTAAAAAATCATCAAATATTATGTAAACCTTCGAAAACTATGATCTTTAACTTCCTAAAATCTCTCAATAAGACCTAATTGCATGCCAAATCTTAGATCAAGATTAGCTCATTTGGCCAAAAAGTGACATAGGATTCTATTATGGTCAAATTTGACTCCATATGAGGTACCAAATTTGCCAAATAGCCTTCCCTTAGTTGTGGCACCTTTTGGGCAAGTCTAAAAGTACATTTGAGACTTGTGTGATCTGACCAAATGGTCCCAAACCTCATGCATCTCATTTTGGCCATTCAATCCACATTTATGCACATTCACATCATACTTCCATATTGCATAATTGGGCATTACAAACTTAAATTGTATTCTAGATCTCATATATCATATTCATACATTTAAACATCACATAATAGTATATTTAAATATGTTTTAAGGTTCATAGTACATTTACAACATCATATACATTATAAGCCATCATTATGGTTCCAAAATAGACAAAATAAGGCATAAGCTTGTCAATCTTTCTTCTTCATTGTTGTTGGCTCCCTTCACCATAATTACTTAGTCCACCTAGCATGTTAGATCATTGGAAAGGAGGGGATGAGATTCAAAGAATCCCAATAACTCATCTCTCATTCAATCATACATAATATGTGCAAAACAAGCTTTACAAATGCATGCATGGAGAAAATGAAAATCATAGACATTTTTAACACAAGCTTGGCATGTGAATCACTCATATAAGACATTCAAGAGTTCACCAAGTGCTTGGATTGGTCTCACACTTCTCCTCATAGATTTTGGACTTGCCTCACCCATTTTTTAAATACTTTGGACTCAACTATACTCTTAGGAGCCTACTTTGCTTTTGGGAGACTCTTTACTTTGTCTCAACTAAGATCAAGGGTTCTTGGCTCATCCTCACCAAAGGGAAGAGTTATTGACCTCTCCACACTTAAACAAACTCAAATAAACATCATGTACTCATTTAAAAACATAACATGGCATCAAGAATCATAGCATATAAAGGCATGCTAGCATACTTTTCATAGCTTAAAAATATACATACATATATTCTAAAACAAGCTAAATACACATCCATGCATGAGAGAAGGTAGAGAGAGCTACCTTGTGTACATTCACACACTTTTTCCTTAGCTTTCAAGCCTCCTCTTTTGGCCACACACCTATAAATTAGTGGAGATGGTTTCTCTTGGCCTAGATACAATTTATGGGAGCCAATTAGATTCATGAAATATATTCTAAGGCTACATAATTTGCTTAAACCCTAGATTGCTTTATAACCTTCATGATGGTCCATAAAGGCATCTAATGAAGCAACACCCCTCAAATGATTTCTAGGCCTCATTCTTTTCTTTCAAATATGATTCTTGACTCTTTTTAAGCCTCTTGGAGTCATCACATCATCAAAACAAAAGGCCTAGCACTATGTTACTTCTTTAGGTCATAATATGGAACCTAAGACACCAAATTACTTTCTATGAGTTTTAAATTTTTTTCAAGGTCTCCCTTCATTTTCATTCATTAAATATGACTCAAGAATGGCTTTAGAAAAATTTAAAACTCTCCCTAGCTATATGGAACATGCTTAGCCGAGACTATGGCATCATTTGGGCTTCTTGGAGTTCTCTTGGTTTTCTTGAAGGAAGAAGCTTGTGGAGAGCATCTTAAGTGTCTCAAGAACTCATATAAACTCTTACTTAGACCTAGAAAGTATCACATAAATTCAGAATTTGAAAGGTGCACTAGAAACCCTAGATTTTGCATTTTGAAATCTAATAGTTATTTTGTTGTTTTTTTTTACATATTCTTGTTCTTCTCCATCAAATGCCTAAGATTCATGCTTGGTTGGGCTTGGAAATCAGATCCTCCTAGGGTTCTTAGTGTAGGTCAAAATGGAGAAGAAGTGTGATGAAAGGTATCAACCATAAGATGCATTTTTCCCTTGTTTTCTTGCTTAGTTTGGCTTGAATCTTGATTTCTCCAAGCTCCTCTCTTCAAATCCAAACTTTTCCTTGAATATTTCCCTTGAATCAGATTTATAAATCTCATTTTAATCCAAGGAAAAAAAGGAGAATGAAGGAGAGGTGGTGGAGATGGATAAAAGCATGGAAAACAACTATAAAAACATACTTTAAGCTTGGAATTTCTTCTTCTTCTCCTTCTCTCTTGGTGTGCCCAAAACCCTAGCTCTCCCTTCTGAAATTATGCAAAATTTTCTGATTCCAAATGGGAGGAAAGTGGGGTGCCACCTATATATAGGTAGGGAAAAATGATTTTTTCAAAAATTTTAATTTTGCCCTTCATACTTTGCATTTTTGTTTTTCCTTTGTTTTTGCTCCTTTTTTAGAACCGTATTTTCCATTATAAAATTTAGGTTCCCAATTAAGAAAAATGCCTTTGGAATCACTCAAATCGAAGCTAAAACCTTTCTAAACGGATCCGTCAAAGTTCGGGTACACTGACATTGAAAAACGTCCACCGAAGGGGATTTAACTGTCTTAGGGTTTCCTATGGTTTTCAAGGCCTCTGAAAACCCTAGAGAACTCAAAATTTTGGTTTAAAAAGACCTCCTATATGAATTCCAAAAATTGCCCGAAATTATGAAAATGTCATTACGTTTCGTAGGTTTTCCGTCAAAATTTGTTTCTTCATTCTAGCTTCGTTTTTCCTATCGTTTGAGGCTATAATTCTCATTTTTAGGAGTTTAAAATGTTCCTTAAATTTTTTGAGAGCTTAACTAATTCATTTCGGGAGACTTGCTTTGAAAATGTCCTTGTTTTCGTCTTTTTACGAAAATCAGACATTACATCGAGCAAGGTTATAGCTATTGGAGAAAGAACTTAGGACCCTAAGTAATCACATGTTATAAAAAAGATTCCAGTAGAGTAGTCAATAAAACAAGATGATCTAATACTTATCACCATAATCATTTATCATTAGAAAGTTAAATGCATCTTGGTTGACATTAGGGTAGTAATAAACAAACTATAAGACAACATCTTGAAACAAATGGGGCTTTCTAAGTTTGACTTTCAACTCACTGACAAATTTATGTATGGATTTAGTGACCCCCGATAACATATTATGGGCATGATAATGCTCCCAATAATCGTGGAGGAAAGAGATTGCAGTCACCACTTTCTATGTCATAATAGTATGATCAGCTTACAATGTAATCCAAGGATGAATGAAAATGAACAAATAAAAAGTGTCAATTTATCCCTATGACCTGCTTCTCAAATTCAGCATTTCCAGTTGACAAAGCACAATATGGGAATATAAAAAAATAACATATAATTATGTGATTAACATAATAAAAATAAAAAAAATAAGGAATATGAGCAAAGAAATAAAGGACAATAGAGGCAGGCACTCATAACAAACCAAGCCAAGAAAGATCTAAAAATAGCTAGACAACCTTTTAAGATAAAATTAGCCTCAAATGAGCCTTTGGCAATCTCTATGAGAAAGCAAATGATTAAAAAGGCTTCCAAGAAAAAAAAAAGAATGAAATAATGAATGTTAACAATCTAGATAGGAGGAGCAAAGGAAGGGAACTACAACCAAAAGCACATGATGAACTTGAAAAATTCTAGGTTAAGGTAAATCTAAAAAAATATCTTCGAATAAGAAAATCATTAGCCTTAGATGAGTTATCACAGTTAAAACAACTTTTAAAGGAAAAATATCGACATTTTTGCATGCTCAACATCTAATATGCTAGGAATCAATCCTATTGTGATCATCCATCGACTAGTTATAGATCCATGTACAAAGTTAATAAAGGAGAAAGAGCAAATCTTCGAAAGTGCCTAAATAAATCATGATAGAATATGAAGTTCAAAATGGCTTGATGATGACTTTATCAGAGAAATTTAATATCCTAAATGGATAGCAAATTTGGTAATGGTCACAAAGTCCAACAAAAAATGGTAGACATGCATAAATTTCACTAATTTAAATAAAGCCTACCCAAAGGATAACTATCCCCTCCCTAATATCAACAAGCTTGTGGATGGATGATCAAGATATGAACCCTTAATTTTTATGGACACCTATTCAAGATGTAACAATATTAGAATGGCAAAGGAAGACATGGAAAAATATCTTTTATAACAAAAGGCAAAACATATTATTATGAAGTTATGCCTTTTGGCCTTAATAATGTTAGAGCCATTTACCAAAGGTTAGTAAATAAAGTATTTCTAAAAGCATATGGGTAGGAATGCATAAGCTTACATTGAAAGTATGCTCATCAAAAGCAAAGATTAGAAAGATCATATGGATGATCTAAAGGAGACTTTTAAAACCTTATAAGCCTACGACATGAAGCTAAAGCCAGCTAAGTGCACATTTAGGGTAAAATTTAGGAAATGCTTAGACTTTATGATAACCAGCCAACCTATTGAAAGTATAGGTTGTCTTAAAACTACCTTCCCCTCAAACTACGAAACATGTCTAGATTCTTACAAGAAAGGTACTGGCCTTTAATAAGTTCATATAAAAAATGGTGAGCAAATGCCTTCCATTTTTCAAAATTATGGTCGCTAATAATGAATTTTAATGGATAGAGAAATGCAAAAAAGCATTTCAAAATAACTAAAGGAATACTTAAGCTCACCTATATTATTAATAGCCCTATCTTAAGAGGCACTTATATATGTTTATTTATCCATTTTTAGAGAATGTGTAACCTTAGCCTTGGTCCAAGAGAACGAAGGAAGTCAATACTCGGCCTACTTCATAAGTAGAATATTGTAAACAACCAAAAAAAAAAACTATACATAATTAAAAAAACTCGCATTCTACTTGGTCAAAACTTCAAGGAGATTATGCCTATACTTTCAAGCTTATTTCATTATCGTGCTTACAAACTAGTCACTTTGATAAACCCTTCACAAGCTGAAGCTTTTAGGAAATTGATTAAATAGGCAGTGAAATTATCTAAATTTGACATCTCCTACCCATCTTGGAACACCATAAAAGGACAAATTCTTACAATTTTTTGTCATAAAGGTTATCAAGGTCAAGAAAAGAAGAACTTAAGGAAAACTCAACATGGACTTTGCATGTTAATGGATCCTCAAATAATAAATGTAGTTAGGTTAGATTAATTTTAATCAACTTATTTGGAAAAAGCATTTTGTATTCTTTAAAGTTCAAATTCTTAGTATCTAACTATGTCACAAAATACAAAGTGCTCATTAGAAGACTTAAGCTAGCTAAAGAAGTAAGAGCCAAAATCCTCAATGTATTTGTATATTCATAGCTAGTGGAAAAGCAAATTAATAGGCCATATGTAGTTAAATAGGCTAACATGGCAAAATATGCAAAGAAAGCAAAAGAAATTATGGTCGATTTTGAAGGAAAAAAAATCAAATTAATCACATTCTCTAATGTTAAAATGCACAAGCAAATGCCCTTTCGAAGTTGACTACTTCAAAAGTTGTTGATAAAGATAAGATGATATATATGGAAGACCAAGCTGTCCCAAGCATTAATGAAGTTGAAGTACTTAATGTCAGGGGTAACATATAATGGATTTGGCATACCCTGATCAAACTGTACTAAAATGATGGATAGTTTCTTGAAGATTTAGAAAAAAAAACAAGAAATATTGTAAAGTAAGTAGCCCACTTAATCATGGTTGTTGTACTACAAGTCCAAAAGAGGATCGTTATTGAAATGTGTGGCCTTGCCAAAAACTATACTTATTCTAAAATAGGTATGTGAAAGAGATTATGGCACTTATATTAGAGGAAAAGTGCTTGCTCAGAAGATCATGTGCCTTATATATTATTAGCTAAACCTACTAATAAAAACTAGAAATTATCTAAGGACTTATGATAAATGTCAAAGATTTCATAACTATATCTATATCTTAAAGGAAGAACTCCATAATATTTGTTCACTAAATAAGGGTTAGACATAACAAGGCCTTTCAATAAAGCAAAAGGGGGACAAAAATTTGCCATTGTGGTAGTTAATTACTTTACTAAACTGGTGGAAGCACAAGTAATAACCACAATAATCAAAGCACAAGTCATCAATTTGGTACACAATTATATTGTCATTAGATTCGAAATCCCTATAATCCTAATCTCTAATAATAAAACTCAGTTCACATGACATAAATTTGGACAATATTGCTTGAATTACAAAATTGAACAAAGATTTTCCCTTATGAACCACCACTAAACTAATGGCCTAGTTGAAGCCATGAATAAAGAAGTAGAAAATAGCTTAAAGGTAAGGTTGGATTAAGCAAAAAGTTTGTGGGCAAAAGAATTATCAAACATCTTTTGGGCAATAAGGACAATGCTAAAGGAGGCCATTAGTGAAACTCAATTCAACTTAGTTTATGAAAAAAAAAACCACTATACTTATGTAGATCATGATACCATCTATCTAAATTTAAAACTTTTGTGAGAAACTAATAACTAATAGCTACTTGATAACCTTGATTTAATTAAGGGAATTTGTCTTAAAGCAAAATTAAGAAAGGAAAATCCTAAGAGAAAAATAGAGAGCTACTTTCAATAAGAAAGTCAAACAAAGACAATTTTGAATTGGATATTTTTGTGCTCAGAAAGCTAAAAGGAGCAGCTAGACTAAAAGCTTACAAAAAATTGGTTCCATATTGGGAAGACCTTTTCAAAGTAACAAAAAATGTTACCTAAAGAAGCCTACCATTTATAAACTATAAAGGTAGTAATAGTTATAAGATCATGGAACTTAGAAATTCTTAAAAAATACTACTTCTAACCTTATTATGTAACAAGCTAATGGCGAAGTAAAAAGATTTGGAAGATCTCATAAAAACATAAACTTACCTTCTTGGGAAAAAATAAGGTAAGCCTTATCATTCTAAAGCTACATAACAAGGTAAACAATAATTGAAACATCTTTTTTATGTAGTTGCAAAAATAATTATGCATAGGACTAAGCTATAGGGATAAAGTAGTTTAGAAAATGTTTTTACAAAATTCATCCATGTAGGTAAAAAGTCTTGTCACATCCTAAATTTTTCTAAAGTTATAATACAACCTAAAAAAGGTAGACACTTAACAATAAATATATAAACAAAGGAAGCTAACAATTCCTAATGCATTCTTAGCCACCTTACATCAAGACAATAAGGAAAAACTTCATTCCATTTGGCATGTCAATTTTGATGGCCTTGAAATTCCTCAGCCAAGCAAATTTATAAGTTTCATTTAAATGAGATACCTGGTGTATATATGAGCACATGACACTTAAGCCAATTGACACTTAACCAGTGGTTTGATATTTAGAAAAAGAGAATAAACAAATCCTAAATCCATGAACAAACATATATGAGTGCATTCCATACTTGTTTCATAACTGGTGGTTTGCAAGATTCAATAAATAACTAAAAGACAAGCTTACAACCATTGCCATATTGACATTCCACTATCCATGCTTATATATATATATATGCATTTGGTTATGATATTGAGTTTCTTGGCCATGCAATTTATGAAGTATCATTAAGTGTGATGTTTTGATGGTGATTGGAACATATGACACATATGGTGGTCGAGTGGCTTGGAACTTAGCAAAAAGAGGAAGAGACAAATTTAGAATCCATAGCATTTGACTTCTTACTACCCATTAATACATAAATGTGTGTGTTCAATCATATGGCATCCAATTCATCTAGCCATGCAAACCATGAATTAATATTTAAATGGATTGTTTTAATATATCTTAGAGTGTTAGACACCTAGCATAATCGGTGATGTGGGGTCATGTAAAGAAAAGATAAACAAATCCCACACTGATATTATTTTAATCCTCCCATCATATGCATGCATGTATGTCTTTTTGTCTAAAATATATTGGCTTGATGAGAATTTGAGGAAGAGACACCTAGCATGGCCACCAAATAGCAAATAAGACTAAAATTGGTTTTTAATTCAATCTATCATCTCCTTGTTAGTTAGGTGCATGAGGTAGCCACTTGCAATTTTTTTCCTTATCTTGAATCACTTAGGTAGAGAGCAATATTGAGAAAAGGAGAGAAATGCTTTAAGTTTCAGCCATGGAGTTTTGAGAAAAAGGACATGAGCCATCAGTACATGAGGAGAAATTCAATGGCTCCATAAAAGGTAAGTATAGGAAAATTTCTCTACTCTTTACTTGTTTTTTATTCCATCCAATTGAAACTTTAAATTATGGCACTTTATAAGTTTGGACAACCATTGGAAAATTAAAGAGAGGCTATTACGGAGGTGTAGAAGAAAGCAATAAGTTTTTGAAGGTTAGGAATTAAACTCCTCTTTCTTAAATGGTGATGAGGCTGAGAGTTAGAAAGGAGAAGGACTAAAATGATATGGTTGTTCTTAGCCATGGAAAATTGTATAATATGGATTCATTAAGTTGAGTTTTAGAATAAAGAGTGAAAAGGCAAAACATGTGTAGGATACCTTGATATAAAATGGAGACATATGTAGAATACATGTATGCACTTGATTGCTAATGATAGGAGAAACATTAAGGTAAAGGGAGAATTTGTTAGTGAGCCTAATTGTTATTTAAAATGATGTTTAGGAGCTGAACTTTAGGATTTTGAAATTATTGTGATGAATGCTAATGAGATGAAATTTATAGGGAGGAAGAAAATAGAGGTTTGATTGATTTTATATTAGAAATTCCAATTTTCCATTTTTAAGAAGAAAACCATGATTTATGACATTTAAATTCATAGCTTCATTTTGTTTTGAGCTTTGGCCATAACTTATTCTTAGATAGGGTATTGTGTGATTGTAATTGTAAGAAAGGAACTTTGACAACAAAGTATTCTTAGATAGGGTATTGTGTGATTATAGTTGTAGGAAAGGAACTTTGACAACAAAGGGTAAAGAATAAATTGACAGAACCTGGAGATTGACTGAACAGGTAGTTAACAACATATTTAATTTATATATATTTTCACTAAACTAAATGTGTAAATATGACTATGTTCTGCTAAATGTTTGGTTGCATTTATGTTTGTTTTTTGACTAAGATAGATGCCCTAGGTGCTAGCCTCTTTGTTGTTGGCCAATAACCTAAGTATGATAGCCTAACGAACAAATAAGAACTGCTATCTAGCACCCAAATGATTTATGTATTGAAATTGAGTATCAAATGTGATCTGAATTCTATTTCAATGTTATTTCTATATTTTTTGAATATGATGTTAACTACTGGGATTATTATCTCATTACAAAACTATTATTATCTCATTACAAAATAAACTTTTCTTTTCAGGAGTTAGTTCTAAAGCTGACAGAGCCAAATCTGTTAGGAATAACTAAACGGAATGTTTAACTTATATATTGCCTGTATAGTTAGCCTTCGTGAACCTTTTGGAAATGTAAACACTATTGTACTAGCCTAATTTGGGGATTGTGTCATTAACTATAGGTGTATGTACATGAGTTTTATATTGCAATGATACAATGGTGAGTTTTATTTGATTATATTACTGTGTCTGTCAGAAATATGATGTTATAAATAGAATCAATAGATATAGCCATTTAAGTATGGAACTGATAGTTATGGATATCTTATTGACAAGGTTTTCTAGTAGTCGACAAGATTTTAAACTAGATTAGTAACATCAATCTACAAGGTTTAAAATCTTGTTCACAGGATTTCCTAACAGTTTATAAGATTCTAAATCATATTAGTACATTTAGCCTATAAGATCTTAGACCATGTAGATTACTATAACTACCATTTGATTGCACTTTAATACTTGAATTAAGACCCTGTCTACAAGATTCAGACCTTGTCAACAAAATCCTCAAGCAGGTTTAGGAGTTCATAGTTTTGATGGTAGAACAAAAAAAAACTAAAAAATAAATAAAAGTAGAGGGCTTAGTTTTTATCACAATAATGGTAATAGGGATAATGTTAATGACAAATCATTAACATGTGAGGAAGGAACTCCGTTGCGTTATTTTATAGTTAGTAGAAATCCTTAGGTATAGCTATAAAAAGATTAATATGATAGGTCTAAATGACTTAACGTAGTTCTACACAGATATATGCAACCTCCAATAAGGTCTATGAGACCTAAAATGGTTTTACATAGGCTTATGCAACCTCCAATGTTTCTACATAGGTCTATGTGATCTATAACTAAAGTTCATGCAACCTAAATGGTTCAATGTAGGTCTACGTGATCTCTAACTAAGGTTTACACAACCCATTAAGATTTTTGCTACCCACTAATGTTTATGTGACTTATTAAGGTCTACATGACTACCAACTAAGGTCTATACAACTCATTAAGGTCTACATAGCCCACTAAGTTCCACATGAGCCATCCTGGTTTAAGTAACCTCCAACTAAAGTTTACGCAACCTAAACATAAGCCTGTGTAGCTTTTAGCTTGGACATAAACACATATAAAGCTAAAAAAAATAAAAAAAAATGAAAAAACACAATTAACTATGAACACACTCTTATAAAACACATGCAAAATTCTCATTAAAAAGAATTCAAGATACATTACAAAAAAGGAAAAAATATTAGAAAAATGATTGAACAATGTCTTAAATTGAGATAAATTTCTCCCTGATAGCACATGCATAAGATTGTTCCCTTTAATAAATATAGGAAACAACCTTGACAATCATGACAGTAGCTGTATCAACACAAACCTACTCCTTTAGATAAGAGGCAAACTAACCCTAATAAAGCAAGAAACATGAACTTAAAATCACCGTTGCAGGATTTTCATTAGTAGGGCATTAATGGAAATCTTTTTACATGAAACCTTTTGCTATTAGGTAAGACAAAGCGTTCTAGGGATTATTAATCTCCTCTGCACCTTCTTCTAAATTGTAAAGTAGAACAAAATCATCTCCAGTAAAACCTTTTCCTTGAGATTCAATATACCAACTTATATCACCACAAATGAGGTATCCAAATGGAAGGGAAAATGTAATTTCCCAAATTTCACCCATTCTTAGCGTAATAGGAAAACCATTTACAAATATCTTCTTAGTACTCAAGGTCGTTATCCTTGAACATATCTACTAAGTACTTAGAATCATGATAGGCGCATAGATCGTCTATACGTGGGAGTTGTGCAGTTGCATACAATTACTATTTTTTTGTCTTTTTTGAATGAATATGGAAGGTAAAACTGAAACTTTAAGAGAAAAAATCGTAACTATGAAAAAAAAAATTACACTTTAAAATTTTTAAGATGTAAATTTCTTTCGCAATTACAATTTTACATTTCATATTCATCCTTAAACCTAAAAAGTAAAAAGAGAAAAAAAGGAAAATTTGCTTAACTATACACCAATTGCATAAATCCTAAATGCAGAGGCTCCATGCACTCATGATAGCTCTAAATGCTTGGAATTAAGTTAGTCTTACTACTATATATAATACCACTTAAGGTAGGACAACGTCATACAAACACATAGTCAAAGCAAGGATTCGTACATAAAACATGCCACCTTAGATGACATGTATCCCTTAGGTTACATGCATATAGGCTACATGTAACATCTTCTTCCTAGTTAGGATATATTTAATAACATTTAAGCAATTTAAAGTAAACTAAATATTACTAAGAAAATAAATAAGAATCAATGTATGGCTAAATAATAGAAATTTAATGAATTTTATGTTTATAAAACATTAAGAAATTTTTTTGGAATTCATTGAGAAATTTAAAGAATTTTCATGAATTATTTGATATTTTTCTTAAATATTAAATAGAAAGTAATTAGGAAATAAATACTTGGGATTTTGATTTTTAGAAACTCCTAAGGCAAAAAATGCCTTAAAAATACAAGAAAAATATTTGAGAAATAAAAAATATTTAAATAAAATTTTAAGATCAAAATATAATTATTAAAAGTTTAGAGCAAAACACATATTTTCACACAACTAAAATGTAATTTTGGTAGGACTAAAACTTAATTTTAGCTTGGACCAAAAGTAATTTTCCCTAAGGAATAAAAGCTACAAAAGTGATGAGTAGAAAAAATCAATAATTATGATATATACCTTTCTAAAATTGGTAATAATTTTTATATTTAATACTAACAAAATCAAGATAAAATTGTATCTACTAGTACATGATTAGACTAGCTTCCTCACAAAGTCAATGAGTAAAACATGTTGAAGGAGGCAAGATTTGCTAAGAATTTAGGGGAGACCAAATGAAGCTTCATACAATCTCTATTCATGGCCTTGCTTCATTTAATTGCTTTACCAATTAAAGGAAGAAAAGATTGAGAATATAGAGAGAGAAGGAGAGAGAGAGTGAGTGAGATGGAGAGAGAGAGAGAGAGAGAGAGAGAGAGAGAGAGAGAGAGAGAGGAAAGGGGTTACAGAAGGAGGAAGAACTAAAAGAAATGAGAAGCTTAAAACTCAAAATTGAAGCTCCATCCAGTAAGACTCTTGTCTTATTGAGATAACCAGTTTACATGTCTTCTTCATCATCTTCTTAGTTTTTCTCTTTAAAAAGTTAAATGTCTTTCATGGTGAAACTTGGATCTTGCTTGTTTATGGATGTTTCATACTTTAGATAATGTGTATGACAAGAATAGATTATTTTAAGGTATTTAACAACATCTGAAAGCTTTATCTCACCACCATTTTCATCAACTCTCATTTTCTCTCTCTAGGGGCTCTCTCAGGTGATGCTTTAAGCTATTATTTCTTGGTTATATGTTGTCTTAAATGAATTATTTTTTAGAGTAAATGCTTGTGGGATGCTCAAAACATGTTAAAAGCCTCACTTTTCACACTTTCACCATTTTTGCTCTCTTAACATGATTTTTATGGCAAAAATGGCATGTGATATTTTAAATCCCTAAATCATGTTTTAATGGTTCTTTTAATCTCTTATAATACTTGAACAATATAACAACCTTAGCTATTATCTAAGCTAATTAAACATAATTGTGTTCTTAATCAAGTGCACTTAAAGTTTAATTTGCTTAATAAATTAGCAATGGATGCAAATACGAAAAAAAAAATTAAACTTTTAAATAATCAATATTCACCATCAAGTTATACAACAAGATTATTGTTCTTAGGAATTCAAAATTCTCATTAACAATTTTTGTCTCAACCAAAATAACTCCAAGAAACTTAAAAACTCATATATGTTGAACTAAAAGTTATTACTCATCACTATCATAGTAAAAATTAGAAATTAATTGCTAAATTGGGGGTTTTAAGACTTAGACTGCGGCTTATAATGGTTGTGCTACAGCTAACTTAGCCTTTGAAATTTCTAAAAGCTAAATTTTACGCTTACGTCGCGACTTGAAGGACTTGCGCCGTGGCTAAACTTGGGTTGGACCAATTTTTCTAAATAGATACGATTTGTGCTGCGGCAAAAACTATTTATACCACAGCCAAGTATTTGTGTGCCACGGCCAAATTAGCCTTTGGGTGATTTTATGTCATGGCCAAAATCTTTTGCACATGTGGTGAAGTGTTTATACCGCGACCAAAATTTTTTGCGCCATGGCCAAAATCACTACTGGAACATTATTAGCTCATTTTGGTAACGACTTGAGAAAACTTGATCACAACTTGAATACCTGCTGCACCCAAACATTTAAATTAACCAACTAATAACTTATTACCACCTTAAGATCAATTTTAAAGTCTTTTAATGGCTAAAAGGCAAGGTTATTAAAGGGTTTACATTTTTATAATTTCCATCCAATTGTCTTACCTAACTCAAGGATTTAAAAGCTAACCTAAGCATTTTGACTTCAATTATGATAACAAAGGTACATGAAGCCACAAGTGACCACTAAAAAATGTGTATATTTCCTACCAACTAACCTTAGACCACTTTGAACAAGTTTTAATGAACTGAATAAACATGTCTTTATCCTCAAAACTCCAGAACAATGTTAGATACAACATAGGACTATGCAACATCCATAAAATCACCTAATAATTTCTTATGACAACAAAATGAGCCAAAGTATGCTTAAGGGATGGATTGACTCATAATTAACATGACCAAAATAACGTAACCATACCCCCCAAGGCTCCTAAACTACAACTAAACCCAAAGCAACCATAGTTCAAGTATTAACATCTATCTTACTTTTTATATGACAACAACATTCAAGAGCTACTTCTACACCCTCCTAATAACAAATCACAATCCTATTTATGCTTTATAAATTCCTCTAAACACCTTGAGTAGGTGTAAAGAACATATATAAATTAGTTTGAACATTCCAATCTAATAAATTAATAGTTCAATCATTAATTTTATAATGCTAGATATATAGAGGCCATAAAATTTTAGGACACTTATTAATAATCATCCAAATAGAATCATAAGTACCAATTCTATGATGTCTAAGATTATAAAATTAGTCCCTATATTTGGCAATACATGACGCAATGTGGTAATTATACAACATAATAAGCAATGCTAGCATATCCACTATATAAACCCAATTTAAATAAGGCATTCAAGCCTATACATTACTAAACAACCACGGTAGATTTTCATTAGCTTTCCCTTGCTATTAAGAGGTTCAATCCTTGAAAATGTTAGTCCACAACCGCGGTAAGATATACAATATTAGTAATAAGAGACAAATTTCATATATATGTACAAATTAATTAACATAATGTATTTATATAGAAAAACATACTGAAGACATCAATATCATTAGCAAATGAACTAGTTGGACTACTAGTGACTATTATTCTAAACTAATAATTACATACAAGATGTTAATGGCTAATAACAAAGGAAAAGGCCCGTCCACAGTACCAACTCCTTATCGAGCACATTCATGACTCCATGCATTTATGAGTCTAATCATGACTCGATATCCAATTGAAGCACGATGTATGAGTAGCAGCCACACCACAGTTCCACCAAGAACTTGCTCGCGATCCTAAAAACAATAATTCAAGTAGCCAACCAATCATTTAGCATTTCAAAATCATACATGTGCAGCAAATATAAGATTAAAATGACCATATACAAGAAATTTAAAAAAATCTCCAATTACTTCAAGGAAGCCCAATTATTCTTTCTCTAACTACCAACATAATCTAAAGGCCCACTAAAATTATAACAAGTATAATTATCATTATTTAACCATTATTAATAAAAAAATTTCTCACCGATTGATCCATTTCATTAAGAATCCATTAGTAATCACTTACCTAAGTTTCCAAAGAGTCCATTATACCAATGTAAGGTCAAGACACTAAGAACTCACAATAGATCACTCCCAATATCTCCATTTTCGTACATGTAAAAGTCATGCACTAAAACTCAATCCAAATGATGGAAATTCAGCATATACACTTTATAAAAGAAGAGGAAACACTTACCCTTACATTTAAGAAGTTAAATGGACTGGGTTGAGCCTTAACTACCAAGAACGCACCATGAGCCATTCTTAAAACTTGGATTTTTGTATATACAATTAGTCATATACCAAAGTCAACTTATAACATAAAATTTGAGTAAGGTTACACTACAAAATGAAGGCAAACACTTACCCAATGACTCCACTAACTCCAAGCTCAAAAAATCTTACAAGAAACCATCCAAATACCAAATTTTCAAATTTGAGAAGGAGATGAAAATCCACTAAATCAAAAACTAATTGGACCAAAATGAAGAGGAATATGAGAGGATCAACTTATGTAGAATTCACCTTAGCCAAATCTCCTTCTAAACTTATGAATTGGAGCTTAGAAGATAAGGAACCCTAGTACCCTTCTCATATATGCGAATTTCCTCTTCTTATTCTATAGAACATGTAGGTTTCAGCACCCAAATGAATGGGCAAAATGCTTTTTAGGGTTTTAGAGAGAGTGGGCTGGTTCAATGGGTTTTAAGTTCCAAGTGAGTTGAATCTTTTCATATTGGGCTATGATATATAGGTATAATTAGGTTTAAAAATGGGTTGGACTTCCATGAAATGAAGTTGGGCCTTCATGTAACTAAGATTGGGCTTTTATAGTTGGCTTTTAACATAGACAAATTGATTATAAGGCTCAAATTAAGTGTCCACCTACCCTTAATTAATTTCTTAACCTACCAAAACCTATAATTAATCAATTTTCACATAATAGTGGCCAAATAAGTATTATTGCCTTAAGATGTCTAAAATAAATCTATTTCTTTAGAAATCTCTATTTTTCTTAATTTTCTTAATTAATTTTGGCATGTTACAAAAGATGTTTGAAATAGTCATTGAGGTCGTTGAGATTAAGTGTAAAAAGTTTCGAAAATGAATAGTATTTTTTGTAGAAGAATAGATGATAAGGAAGTTTTGACTAATTGACTAGTTACAAACTAGTAGTCACTTGTCAGCTCACTCACAAAAGTAGTGACATTGCCAGTGACCAATCCACTACCTATCCATGCCCAATCAATCAGTGTGACCCTAAATAAATTCATTTATTCTATATAACATTGGTTGATTGCAACCAGTTAATTAATGAACTTAAGCCAATTGATAGTTACCTTTGAAGTAGTTAACCAGTCTCAACATTTCTTTCATGAATATCTTTCTTTAGGATGTGAATGGTAAAAATGATATAATGTGATATATGTAGGTAGTCTCTATTGATTCCTTTAGAACCCTCAGAGTAACAAGCATTAAGTCTTTAACATTAAGTCCTTATGCAAGATATATGTAATTAGAGCCCATGCATAGAAGACAGAATTTTAAGCTATTCCTATGCATGGATGGCCATACGCCTCACAATTCCTCGATCCTTATGCATGGAAGATGAAACTCCAAATGCTTTCCTACACATAAAAGACTGATGTTGGAATGCTGATGACCATGATATGACAGATCTAGATAACCTAGAAGTATGACCTTGAATGACCTGATATGGACTAAGAACTTTAAAATATGAGAGACATGGAAAATACTAAAAATGATAATAACATGATCAAGCGGATTCCATTAGAATCTATTAGACTAATCTTCAAATTCATGCTTGCGAGCCTTTAATGCATGTATGATAGTCTAATTAAGTTCTTTGATTCATGAGATGCTTGATTGATATGAATAAAATGATTCTCATGAATCTTCTTAATATGATTACCAATATATATATGTATGATATATTGATTCTATTTTTAGGCATGCTTGAGTTTTAAAACTTTAGATACTATTAGTACCTATGAACGATGATTCTTACAAGAATGATCTCCTTAGCTTCTTATATAAGATAGTTAGCTTCCCTACAGGGATAGTTAGTTTCCTTTTAAAGATAGATTTAACTTATCATATGAGATAGTCAGCTTCCTAATATGGTTAGCTTTTTTTTAGAGATGGATAAAGAAACCTTAGCTATGCATGTGATGTAGATTTGCTCTAAGGGATACCCTAGATAGCATGTTTATAGTTGGTTTCTGATCATTATTATTAGATACTCTAATTGTTATCTTTTGCAAATATGAATAAGCTAAGAAAAATGACCTTTTGTTTTTAGTTATACAGTGATTTTTAGAACTTTGGTATGTGTTTAATGGTATAAGACATTAGATGTAGCTTATATGAATATCCTTAAATTAACTTCATCCTATTTCTAAGGATGGAAGAGTCATGTTTCCAAAAGATGGAATTATGAAAATTGCCTAATATGCCGAATTACAAGATGCTTTGATTATTAGATGTTAATGATAGTTGATATATATAACTATTTATTATGATGTGATTATCAACTAACTTATGTTGACTTGATGACTTATGTCTTACCATGCATTTTATTTGAGCTATATGTATGATGCTAATTTTCTGATAAGATAAGAGGAATAACAAGAAAATATTTTCTACATATATGGCAACTAAACAATTATCTATTTTCAAATTTATTATTATCTTATTGACAATTTTTATGATTCTCACATATGTGATAATATGTTTAGATAGTAAGAATGCCAACAAGTAAGTACATTGTGGATGTATTTGACCGTGCCAAATATAGGTCAGGTATGAGTAATCATTGAGATGAAGACTTCAGTGGTTACTTAAGAAACCTAACCGATGCCTCCAAGTATCAATGCCTTCAAGTATTGATGTGCCAAATTTGAATAGTTAGGCTTTTGTGTAGCTATTATAAATCTTTTTTGACTATATTATGTTTGTTCCATAATTTGACATAATATTTTGCTAAGCTTTAGAGTTGTGAAGCCAAATTACATTTATTGTGTATATGTTAGCTTATGGCTAGTTTGACTCATAAGGGACCTTTTAGTTGTTGTATCTATGTACGTATGGTTTCAGTAATCTAACATTAGTTGTTGAGGGGAAAGTCTTATCTAAGGCTTGCCCACCTTTATTGATAAGTACAATTATTATGAAAGTGTAAAATTTATAGTCATGAAGGTTTTGTAATAGTCTTATTTATATGTTGCTTCTTTAGCTTCTACATATTAAAGTGATAACTTAAGCAATAAATTAACTAATTAATTGAAGGGAGTTACACTACGGATCAACTACTTCTAATTAAGCTAGAAGTAGGAAAAGATTGCATAAAGGGGCTACAAGTTCCCACACAATAATGAAGGAATAGATTTTAGTATTAGAATATGTAATAAGGTTATATAAGGAAGAGATATAGCATAATGCTAAATATGGAGTTAATATCTTTAGCGATGAACATATTGACTATAAAGGAGATTAGTCACCTTAATGACAGATGGAAAATACACTAAAAACTTAGTCATTGGATAGTATTTGGATCTAAGAAACTAGTCGATAAAGAATAACAATATTAATTAAGGAAATTAGCTCATAGTCAATAAACAATGTTGATTGAGGACAAATATTAGTGATTGAATAGTTATGATCAAGGATAATTTTAAGATCGAAGACTTGAAAATGAAGGATAAGATTAAATATGTCTTCAAAAATTTGCATTGGGAAAACTAGAATAAGTATACTTCTAGAGTTAGGTGGGAAAACCAGAATAAGTATACTTCTAAAGTTAGGTGAGAAAACCAGAATAAGTATACTTCTAAAGTTAGGTACAACATTATTTCTATGAATACTATTAAGCAAGCTATTTGTAAACTTAGCAAGTTAAACATCACATTTTTAAGTAAATAAGCTTAATATGTTGCTTAAGCTTGTTAATTTAATAAATGAGTTGAGCCCCATTCAAGCTTTTAATGAGTCAAATAGGACTATTTTATGAACAAATAAGTTCATTTATATCCTTAGAACAAATGGTTTATGTGACACCCTTCAAACCGTAAAGGAACAAACTAATTTTATGTCAAGCCAAAAGGGGTAAACTATGATTTAGTGTTCAAACAAATAATAAAAAGGGAGAAAATTGTGTTAACAAAAATGTTGTGGTTTTGCTTTTTATTGGTGGATAAAGATCCATCAATTGCATTGTATCTGCCTTAGGGTTGGAATACAAAAATTTTTAGATAGACTTACTTTGCCAAAAAAAAAAATTAGATCAAACTAATAATAAATGAAAATATAAGTATGCTAGAAGTGAATTTCACTAAAAAATTTTTTAATATGTTTATATATAATTAATTTGATCTATTAATTTTTTGTATTTATTCACTAATTGCATTATATTTGCCGTAGAGTTGGAATACAAAAATTTTTAGATAGACTCATTTTACAAAAAAAATTATTAGATCAAACTAATAATAAATGGAAATATAAGTATATTAGAAGTAAATTTTGCTGAAAACTTTTTTAATATGTTTATATATAATTAATTTGATTTATTAATTTTTTGTAGATTGAATTTTTTTTAATTTTTTTTGCAAAAAATAATTTATCTACCTCTAAACATTTTTTCATAAAAAAATCTAGCTGGTTGTGTTTGAAATAATGATATCATTGGATGGTAGAATGTTAAAGGTCACATATTGTAGAAAACAGATTGATACCGGTAGGTGTAACCGAAAGAATGAGAGAAAATGTTTTTTTTTTATTAAATGCTTGCTTGCTTAATTAACAAATGAAGAATCTTGACTCTAAAGTAGGACAACTAAGTAATGATTAGGTTCTTTAGCAAGTAAATGATTAATTAGTTGTTAATTTGGTGGGTTTTGTGTTGTTCATGTCCTTTCAAGCATTTGATAGAAAGGATGATGAATGATAGCTAGCAGATGTGCAGGCGTTGCTTAGATGGTTGACATTAACATCAACCAGGAAAAACACACTTCACATACTGATTAGCTTGTTTCTCTTTGCCTAATGCCTGTTTCCAAAAGCCACCCATGCATGACAAACATTTGTTCTTAATGGGAATAATCATTTTAAGGACATGCCAGTGGATGTTATCCCTATATGTTGCAACATTTTGGCATGCTAATGGATCTTTTAGGCAAAATAATTCAGTTCTTGTCCCACAAATTATGCTTTTAAATAATTTACAATTTCCTCTGCTTAGAGTTAAAATGATTTAATTTTTTTATTATAATATATATATATATATATATATATGTATATAAACCCATAGAAACTGTACTATTCACAGACGGTTTACTGTGCGACTTCCGTTGGACAGCATGCTAGTGCATTGCTTATATTTGTACATGTATTATTTATATATCTTTTTTTTAATTCCTTTCTTTCATTTTTTTTTCTGTGAAATTTAAAACACATTTTTTAAATTTTCTACAAGATGTAAGATATGTTCTAGTTGAGTTATTTTCATACCTTATTTGGGCTAAATTTGATGTTACTCATGCTATATGTCTACAACTTGTAGGCTTTTTTTGGGGCCGAAATTGCAACTTGTAGGCTTGGTAATAGATCTTTCGGCAAAATAATTCAGTTCATGTCCCACAAATTAAGATTTCAAATAAAGAAAATGAAAAAGATTAATAACCTCTATTGTATTTTAGTTTCTACACTTATCACACAATTTTTATCTCTAATATTAATATAAAAATTGTTCTTTTAATTATTTAATTAAGAAATTAAACACCAGTCCTAATATTTTTCTTGTATTGAAAATATAATAAAAAAGATAAAGATAAGGTAAATTGCACTCTTCTCTTCCGGTTGATGCGCAAATTATACTACATTTTTATTTGTTTTGAAATATTATACTTCCTTAACTTAAAATAGAAAATCTGTCACAATAACTTTTTTATAGCAAAAAATAAATCACATTACACCTATTTTAAATAAAATATATTTATTATTTATATGATAATAAATATTAAATATTCATTTGATCAATATAAAATAATCACTTTTTAAAATTTTAAATAAATTAAATTTATAATTTTCAAGGCAAAGTAAATAACTAGAGTAAAAGTTTAATAAAAATATTTTTTTTACTAAGTTATATTTTTAATTAAAAAAATCAATATTTATCATTAAAGATATTTTAGTTATTTTTTAGTTTTCAAAAGATTTTTATTTATTTTTATAATAAAATGAAGGGTTATGTAATTTGAACATTTATCAGAAAAGGAGAGAATAATTTAACTGAAAATATAATTAAGCTCTTTTAATTCCAAATATATGCTTTTAAATTTAACTCATCCTTATTGATTTTCATTTATTTTATTTTACATATCAAACACTATTAAACAATTTGCAAAAAATTTCTCTTTAAAATGTTCATATTTTCTAGAAGTTATATATAACTTGCAACACGGCTGCCTAATGCCTATCTATCATAGGCTACGGATATTTTTAAATCCTGCGAGTGTCGATTCAATTGATGGAATTTTACTATCTTAAAATAATTTATTTAATTTAATTTTTTTAACCGAAAAATATATTTTTCTTTTTTTTTAAAATAAAATTTCAAGAAGACCCCATAAAGCTTTTAAATATCTGTGAAAAAAACAACAGAAATAATCCTTAAAATAACATCTGGTCTTCTTGGAGTAAAGTGGGACCCAACTGAGCTGAGTCTGACACGTAGGCTAGAGGGTAAGAAGTATTAACGAAAAACCTCATCTCCATCGCTTTAACGGTCTCCACTCATCTCTGCTGCTGCTCCCACTCGCTCCACCAGGTTATCCCTCCGCAAGTGTTTGTGCTTATGATTTCCCAGATTTGAGTCCATGCTTATTTTCATAATAAGGGTTTTTTTTTTTCTTTTTCTTTGGACAAATTAATACTCTTTAGGAAACTGCAAAGCCATGTTTGAGCTAATCTGTTTAAGAGGTTGCCTTTCGAATTCATTTTCTTTGGTTGGAATTTAGCGATATAGTTCGTTGATGCATGTTAGAACTTTTTTTTTTTGGGGTTTACTTTGTCGTTGTATTTATTCAATTAGTGAGAAATTTCTTCAGGGATGGCCTCTTTTCCAAACGGCAATTGCCGCATTTTATTAGAAAAAGGTGCGATTCCCTATGCGGGAATTTCTGCTTTGCCCTTCTTGCAAATGGGAAGAACAGTTCGTAGATGTTTCAGGAGAGGTCAGTTACTAAACTAGTTCTTGTCTAATATTTGTTGGGTTTGTAAAGTAGAACAAATTTTTGGGTATAATTTCCCTGAAATACATTTAAAACCGAGTTTTGTTGAAGAAGATTTAAAGGAAGGAAGTATATTACCATTTTCATACTTTTGGAGTATACTTAATTTTAAGGTGTGGCAATCTATTCTGTTTTTATTCTTGTGCCTAAAATGTGTGATCCGCACCTAATCAACCAACACCTCTCTCCAACTAATAATGTGAAATTTGAAGACTTTCATGAAAGCAATTCAATCACCCTGCTGTATTTTTATTAAAATTTTAAAAACACTTTATTGAGTTATTCCCTTTATTTTATACAGGGAAAATTGCACTTCTTCCTTACCTTTACCTCCAATTGCAATGTCCTCCCAATTTATAAAAAGTTGCAATTGAGCCCCTGATTTATTAACACCATTCAATAAACCCCTACCGTCTAAATTGGCTGTTAAGTTTAATTTTAGCTATGTGAAATTACTAAATTACCCTTCTTAACATTTTATACCTATTTTGTCCTTCTCTTCATCTTTGTCAGAATGTTTATTGCCTGCTAATTGATATTCCCTTAGCATAGATACAGTAATATCGAATTAAATATGCATAATATGGTATTTCATTCTCACAGGGTTGGGGAAGTGCAATTTCCCCATTTTATATATGCATAATATGTAATGTTTCTCTCCTGATATTTTCTGTAACGATTGGAAACATTTTGAATCTATGTGCTGAAAAGCAAAAAATAACTCCATCAAACAGTAATAAGTGGAATAATATTGAATATTTTGGAAGAAACTGAACTTTCTGTTGTTGAAAATATTTCTAAACAGCCCTAAAGGGGACTCTAGAGTCTAGACTACTAGTAAGTGTGCTAAAATCTTGAAGGAAGGCTCTATGATGTTAGCCTGGTATGGATACTGGGAGTATATGGTACAAAGTTAACATATTTGGAACCTTGTCCCATTGACTGTCACCATTGTACTATTGTCTTGAATGCTTAATTTTTGAATTGATTCACAGGCAATGTACTACTGCAGCATTCTGTTGATTGAGTTTAAACTTGGCGATCTGCTAACTTTTAATATCTATTCTAGATTCTCTGAATATGAATAGGAACAGCACAATTTCTTCATTGATTATGATTTCTTGTAAAACCTTCGATATCTCTGATTGTGCCCCTTTTTAAACTGCATATTTCAGGAACAATAATTTCTCAATGCTTATATGAAAAGAAGAGTTTTTCTTCACCAAAAAAGAGATTTGGTGGCAAATTTTTGGAGAATGAGGGCTTCTCTGCCCCCAGAAGTAGTAGTTCTTCAAACTCTAGTGGCAGTGAGGATGTCCCATCTGATCAGACAGAGGCATGTCTTACTTATGCAATGGTTCTGTGGTTCTCCTGTGGCATTTGACTGAGCATGGCCGCTAGCTTATTATGTCACCTTTTTTAGATGGATTAAAGTTAGCATAACTATTTTTTTTTTTAGGCTTCTCCTCAGCTCTACTTATATATGTAAAAGAATTGGGTCTAATAGATGGTCATCCTTATTTGTTTGCATTGTCATGCTTGGGTGGTCCTTTGTAATTTTCACCTATGATGTAATGATAAGGATTGGGTAATATGGGATGCCTAAATCCCTCATCAAATAGCATGAGATGCTTGGTGTGGTACTTAAGGAGAATAATTCTTCCTTTTTGACAGCATGCTTTTAAGGGTGGGTTCCTCATGCATCCTTAGGTCCTACATTGGTATTAGTGTTGGCTGGCTAATGGCACGGAGAGGGCTACCTGTGAAGGGTCTTAACTAATGAGAAAGCCAAATGAAGTGGGATAATATGGGATGCTTAAGTCACACATTGAGTAATATAAGATGCTTGGTGTGATACTTAAGGATAGTGATTCTTCTCCTTTGATAGTGTGTTCTTAAGACACCTCATTGGGTCTTATGGGATGCTTAAGTCCCACATTGAGTAATATAAGATGTTTGGTGTGATACTTAAGGATAGTGATTCTTCCCCTTTGATAGTGTGCTCTTAAGACACCGCATTGGGTCTTATCATGTAATAATGGTATTGTGTTAATTGATTGTTGAAAGAAGGTCAATAGATGGATAATGGAATGAACACTAATTGACTAATTGGTTTATAGAGGACAATTGTTATTTTAATCTTATAATACTTAAACTGAAATTATCTGGTCACTTTAGTAGCTTGCCATTATTTAGCTAGTAAATTATGGAAAGACAAACTGTGCTTATATCTTTTGCACAATACAGAAGACACCATTTGGATATACGAGAAAGGATGTTCTATTAATTGGACTTGGAGTTACTGTCTTTGGCATTGGCTTAAAAAGTGGATTAGAGGTACTTACTTCATGATCTAATGCAATCATTTGAATACATTTCCCATCTTTATTTCATTATTTCCTTCAACCCCATAGCTTTTTCTGATATATGAAAGAGATGGTACATAGATGGCTCTTGACAAATAAATCAGATAAGTTAATGAAATAAAAGAATATTGCAGTGTGACTTCTTGATTCTTATAACTGTTTCCACCCATGATGTGATAGAGACCATGTCGGCACTAATGCATTGATGCTATTCTTGAAAATATTTTTGCAATATTTTCTGCAGTTTGCAGGAATGGATCCACTACAAGCTGGGAATGTGGTTCAGTTGGTGCTGGTTTTGGGACTCACAATTGGATGGATCTCAACGTATATCTTTAGAGTTTCAAACAAGGAGATGACATATGCTCAACAATTACGAGACTATGAAAACAAAGTGATGGAGGTAAATAATATGACAAAGGTTTTTTTTTTTTCTGCCCTAATTGTTTCTAGCTAAAATAATTTATGATTTGCTGCAAGATAAGAACTGCACGTGCATATCTAGTATTGATTGTCAAATTCATTTATCTAATTTGCTACCTTCAGAGTTCTCATATCTACTTCTAAATTGTTTATGGGTGTTATATCGCACAGCATAGTACCATGATATGCTACTTAAATTTTCTTTGTTAATTCTTCTGTACTTTGTTGTTTCTTACAGAGCATTTTGAAGTAGGTTGCATTTTATGGTAAGATATTTTCACACTGTTGCTCTGTGCTTAAATTATGACACTACAACCCCTGTTCATTATGGTGGAAAATTTTGTTACTTTGTTATGCTTGGGACTGAGATGAGTGAAATATATTCTCAGCTTCTTATTAGTTGCTTTACATTCTTTGATTTATCTACGTAATAATACAATGGCGTTTATATAAATCTCTGCTTATTGTTGACAACTCTCAAGTTGGGACCAGCAGCGCTCCATAGGATTATCACTTTTACTTTTCTTTTCTCGGTCAAGACCCAGAATTTTTTCCCATCCATAAATGACTGAAGATTGAGTCTCATTGATTCATGTTGTCCCCTCTGAATCTGCAGAAACGATTAGAAGGCCTAACAGAAGCAGAGCTAGAAGCACTGCTTGAACAAGTTGAGGAAGAGAAGAGACGCCAAGCTAGTGGTGAGCAGGTGAATTGAAGTAGCTAGTTTGTGTATATAAACCAAACTTTTACCACAGCAATTGGAGCAGAAATTTTAAGCTGTATAGACAACCTAGTTCAGAGAGATTTGGCTATGCTTGCTTCACCTACCCACAGAGTAAAAAAAAAAAGAGGATCAAACTACAAAATCCATTTTCATGCTGCTCCTGAAAATTGCCATATGTAAGAAATTCTGAAAGTTAGGATTATATTGCTTTAAATTGTATGTAGGGCTGTACATGGGTAGGGTCGGGTCGGACATCTAGTCAACCCGATGCCCTGTTTGATTAAGATATCAGACTTGTTTTTATGTCCATGGCCCGGCCCGGCCTGAACAAGCTCGATTCTAAGATGGTTTAGGACGGGTTAAGGAGGCCCGAGCTTTTTCTTTTTTAATGAATTAATACTTGTAATATAAAAATATCTTTTTACAGACTCATAGATATATATTTCAAAATGATAAACTTTGAGAACTCTTATATTTTTATCAGTAATAAAAAAATAGTCTAGTATTATCAAACAAAATATAGGCTATACTAGCATTATTAACCTTAAGTAAATATGTATATTTTCATTATTTAACAAAAGAAATGCCAGTAAGTATACATATTAATGATGAAAACAATTAAGAAGTAGGAAAGATTTGCGTAAGTAATAAAAACTGCAATATGTAAAGAAAATCAGATGAAATAAGAATTGAAAAAATATATATATATATATATATATATATATAAAAGATGACAAAATATTAATAATTTTAAAAAAAAAAGGTAACTATTTGGGCAGGTTGGGCAGAATATGCTTCGCCCGTGGTTCGGTCAGACTTAATATAGTTTTGTTTATTTGTATTTTTGGCCTGACCCGACCTGATTAGATCGGGTTAGGGCGGGCTCCTAAGGCGTATCGGATCAATAAACACCCCTAATTGTATGTAACCCAACAATGATAGAGGATGCTCACGGTAAGGTTGCACTTGATCTCTTTCTTTGCTTTCCATATCCTAAGCTATGAGAAATTTTAGGAATATAAAATGTACTAATTGACCGTGTAATAAAATAATAAAGATCACTAAATTAGGTATTTCAGGTGGTGTAAATGAAAACCACTTTCCATTGATTTTTAAGAGGAGCTGACTTTTCAGTATCTAACTCTTTAAGAATTTATGCTCAAGCTGCTTCCTGTAAAAAACTAGTTGCACGGGACACACCACATAATTTGCCCAACTGCCTAGGTGGATGGACTGAATTTAAAAGAAAAATGTCCGATAGAATCACTCAAATTCAGATGCAAACACTTGTACAATTTTGCTATTAAGTAATGAGTAGGTAGCAGTAATAAATCTACTAACTCCAAAGTTCAGGCAATATTGTTGCGTTTATATGCAAGAATGTTTTGAACCCAGGTCAATATATGTTATTCTACAGTGATCTTTTCGTCAAAATATACAGAGTAAAACTTACTGAAATAAGCTGGTGCTATAGAAGTGACTGCTCTAAATCTCCGTAGTCCCTATTGTTTAACTATTTGGAGTAATTTCTCTCTCCATCTCCATTCTTTCTCCACAACTGCGGTTTCTGTTAGAGGTTAGAACTCAGAAGAAGTCTTTGTTCTGACGTCTGCAATGGCATTTGATAACTATCATAGCCAGGCACATGGAGAAGCGGAGAAGGGCAGGTGAGAAGTGCAAGTGGTAACAATCATAGAATTGAAATTCTCATGTGATGAAGTAAAGCTGGCATTTGATGTTCCTTAATGATTGGGTTATGAGGGAATGACTTCTTGCCATCCACTAAATGATAATGACAGTTCAAAGGCCAAAATTGTTGCTTCTTGCTAATTTGATACAAAAATTCACCTTCGGCATATATTCATGTGTCCCTTTTAGCACGTGCTTCTGACCCTTTTGCCAGAAAAAGCCAGGTGCAGTGGGCACCTCTGACAATAATCAATATAAACCATAAAATTTTAAGTAGATTAAGTTAAAAATAAATAAATAAATTGCATTAATCATAAATAGTGCTAAAAATATTTTTAATAATAGAACGTACTTTTAATGAATTTATATGTTTATTTATGAGTTATAATTAATTTGGCCTATTCAGTTTTTTAATAAATGATTTTAACTAAATCTCTCAAAATGACAAGCAGATTGCGAATTTGGGAATTCAACTCAACTGTCTTAGAAGCTCCATGCCTATCCATATTCAAGGCCAGAAATCTACCAACAAAAAAGAGCATTCCAATCCTTTCAGTGAAAGTTACGCAATTTCAATTGAGTTTCAATTGAGAGAAATAAAATATGAATAATAAACATAATTGAGAACAAGTTCCCACGAAATGGTTGACGCTACATGTGCTTACAAGCAGAAAGGAATTGGAAGTACTCTTCCGCAATTTTGAAGAAAACAAAACAGAGCAAAGAACAATATAGAAAGGTACAAGGTTATGTATTTGGAAACTTTTTTCAATTTGCTACAAGCCAAGAGTTATTTGGGACTTGATAATCAAGGTTTAAGCCCGAAAAAGCAGGACAGGGTGGGGGCAGTTTGGTTGTGCTCGCTGTGACCTTGGTAATTGATCTGGTATGAAATAATGTGCTAATGCAGTTCAATCTGCCATGACTATATATATATATATATATATACACGAAATATTTGAAACGTTACTATATATATTACATATAATTTATCCATAATATCATAGTAAGAAAAAAATTTCTTTACTTGTATCTCATTAATTCCTGCCTTATTACCATAAAGTTAATCATTATTATTTTGTAGCCCATAAAATTCATGGGTTTTTAGGGAGGAAAATGAAAATAGAAAAAGCAAAGTAGGTTTTCACTATATGAGTAATTTTTCTTTTTTCTTTTTAATTTTATAAATGATATATAGTGTCCATTTAAGCAAAGTTTTTTCTCCGTTTTGGATTTGATGAGTTAAATAAAATGTTTATTTAGAACATACAAATTATTGCTTAACATACTTGAAAGAAAACTCTTTTATCCACATTCTATTAAATACTTAACAAAAATATCGTATAAATGTCTGTGAAAGGACAAGTAACATGTTCTGATGGCCAATGGTTTCAACTTATTGTATTTTTTGTTTGGTCCTTTTTTTAATTTTTAATTTATTATTATTTACAAATTATAAATTATAAATGACACACTAAAATTTGGCAAAATAAAAATCATATTAAAAAAACATTAGTCAATTAAAACATGTCACATGTCCTTCCACACATATGCATATAAAGTTTTCGTTAAATATTTAATAAAAGTGAAGGATTTATTTTTAAGAATGCTTAAATACACAAATTTATTTTGTAAATTTCAAAGTACACAATAACTGATTATAAATGAGTTAAAATGCAAAGAGTGTCTGCACAATTTATTGTTAAATTATCACTCTATATTCTTATGTAAGTTACTCCTAGTTCCCTCTTATCAGGAGGATTGGATCCTTTGTACTGAGGAATCCATAAATTTCTTTTGTATTATCTCACAATCAATTTTTTTTTGTTTCTATTTTTTTTATTTTTTAAATTTGGCATCTCCTTACAAAATTTCACTACAGGAAAAATTCATAGGATCTTTACTGTAGAGAATTCCAATCCCTTATCATGAAAGATAACAGTTTCATTCTTTTAATGAACTTCATGTGAGAAGTTAATTTAATATTAGTTATAAATTTCTAATGATTGATTAACCATTCATCTCTTCTTTGTTCTTATTCCTTTCATACATACTCTCAATGGCATTTAAATAATACAACAAGGTTAAATTATTTTTTCTATATTTTTACTTAAATTTTAATTTAGTTTATACAATTTAAAAATTTATAATTAAATTCTTGTAATTTTAAAAAATTTTAATTTAATTCCCATCATTAAATTTTTGTCACTGTACTATTAATTCTTTTTAGCCAAAAAGAGAGTAACATTTATTTAACAACAAACTACAGCATCAATATCAATCATGGGATACAAACTAAACAAGAGGGAAAAGAAAAACAAATACAATATATATATATATATATATATATATAAACAAAATACAAAACTATAAAAAATACATAATAGAATGACATACTTCAACCAATTCCTTCCTTTGCCACATCAACATCTAGGATTAGAATTGAGACAAGGGAGGATGGGGGAGAAATCTTCCAATTTAGAAGGTACATCTCTTTAGTTAAAAACTTGCAATTGGTTGTTTTGTTAGTGGTCTTAGGATTCCAACCAAGAGAGAAGGAAGAAAACCTCCCCAACTAAATAACATCATCAACATAAATCCAATTTCTCCAATATGGGCAACTAGCTCCATTATTAATCAAAGATACCAAAGCTTTTACAATATGACTCAAAAGACACTATATTCAAACTAAGATCAAGAGCCATCAAAAGTTCATTTTCTTTTAAAGCTTTAGACATTAAAGCAAAAGAGACAATACATGGAGCACTACACATTTCTAAAACACTCCCTTTGTAATATCTAATGATGATTCTTACCCCTGCCAAGTTCCTTTTACTATTAAACATATCATCAACATTCATTTTTATTTGATCCACTACATGGAAAGACCAATCCACCACATTAAAATCATTATTCCTTTCCAAAGCATGATCAACTAAAAACCAACAATTAGTGGACCAAAATTCATTAAGTGTATCAACAACTCTCTTAACAATAATAATTGGACCATGAATTATATTCTCAAACATCTATTCACATCTAGATTTTCAAATATACCAACTGATCACAGCTATCAAAGATTTATCCTAATGATTTAGATTTAATTCCAGTAACATATAGCAAAGTCATCTATTAATTTTATTCACATTGCAAAGGGAGATTTTAAAAGCAAAAGGACTATCATACCTTTGTTGCCCAATTACATAACAGAAATTTGTGCTAAATAATTTCCATCACTTCTTGACAACAGGTATAGCATGGTGTAGCCTTACACTTTTGCTTCCACGAATTTTCTTTTGTTGGTATAGCACCTACACAAACTCTTCAAATAAGATGACTGATCTTGGGAGAGATCTTCAATCTCTATACAATCTTCTATAGAGCATCCAGAGTTTAAGATGAAATACTTGCACACTCAACATTAACAAAAGGAACTAGTCTTTTAGCCAAATGATATTCTTCTTTTACTCTATAAACATCGTGCTTTGCACCCACCCATATCAATCTATCTTCCTTACTACAAAAGAAAATAGGAATACCTTTTATGGCTAGTATCTCTTATGGCAACAACCATTCCACCACATTTGAAAGATCCATCTTCTATAAATAATGAACTCTCCCACCAAGTGATGATAAAAAATTTCCAAGGGAGTATTAGATTGAATTCTAAAATTTGTTAGCGTTGGAATCTATGGATCCTTCCAAAAATTATTGTTACTATGTTATCTATCCTTTAGCAAAGTTCATTTTCAAGTCACTTCCTTCTTTCTAATAAATTTGATCATGTCCAAGATGTTCTCTCTTTTTGTTTTTTTGGCTTTTCAAAAAGTCTGAATTTGGAAAATAAATTCCTTTTAAAATCGTAAACCACATCTTATTTGATGAAGTCAATATCCTTTACCTCTCTTTACTTAGGAGTGACAAATTAAAATTCATTAAGTCTTTGAATCCCATTATTCTTTGACTTAGTAAGACAATTCCATGACTTCCATTGTATCATTTCATTTTCTTGTCATTGACTCCACTAAAATTTAGCAATAATATTATCTAATTCCTGACAAGATTTATTGGAAAAGAAAAATTTTGTTAATATGATCAATAATATATTATTTTAATACCTTAAATATATACGTTTTACATTAATAAAAGAGAATCAAAATAAATAACAAAGTGAAATAAATTCATATATATATATATATCACATATGATATAACCTATATTAAATATTTAGTTGTTTTTCTTACCTCATATATATTTGAACGTCAAAGTAACACAATTTAGTCATATTAATAATAAAATTTAACAATACACTACCAACATTTTAATAATAAAAACAAAACTAAAATTCTTCTAATAAAAATGTAGTTATAAAATTTTAGATTACAACAATTAAATTGAAAATTAAATAAAATTATATATATTAAGAGAATAATTTAACCATAAAATTGTGAAGGTAGACTTCCTTGACTCGAATTTTTTTATTAAGAAAGGGCAGTCGAATACTAACAAAATAGTTGATTGGAGTTGAGAAATTTCGGAGGTTGGAATGGAATGGGTCAATTAATTAAGAAGAAAGAAAATGAACATCTGGCGGGAAGAGAGAAATAAGCAGGTTCCCAATGTATAATGCATGCTGGCTACGTGTCCTTTCCTTAGATGCTTCCGTCGCAATCTCCCCTAATCATTACATTACACCCTAATCTTAATTTCTCTCACTAACCTGTCACTCTTTCTCTCTCTATATCGTCCTCATCAGTCTTACCTATGGCCGTTTCTCTTTCTCCAGTCCCTCCCAAGCCCCCCTTTCTCTCTCTCCCCCGATTTTTACTGTGAAATTCTGTAGCTGTTAAGAGTCCTCTCTGCGTTTTTCTCCATCTATTCTTCTGCATCTCTCTCTTCAATGTTTCAGTTTGCATAAGCTTTCCCATGGAATTGGCGGGTTCTGCTTTCTATTGCGAAACCCTGATTGGACCTTGAAGCCAAGAAGGGATCGCCTTTGTCTGTATCAAAATGGCGATTGTAACTGGAGATCGGTACCTGGAGAAGTTGGTGAAGTTCGTGGACGAACAAGCTGGTCCTCTGATTGAAGGAGCCCTGGTGTTGAAGCTCAACCCTGCCGGGCTTCACTATGTCCAATCTAGGCTTGAGGCCTTGCATGAGCTTGAGAGCCTTCTTGCTGGGGCACCCGTTGACTATTTGCGAGCTTATGTCTCCGACCTCGGTGATCACCGCGCGCTTGAGCAGCTCCGGAGGATTCTTCGTCTTCTCACCTCGCTGAAGGTCGTTTCTGTCTTGCCACCGTCTACCAGGGATCCCACACGCTTGTCTCTCTTGCCTTTTGGGCGGTTAAAGGTTTTGGAGCTCAGGGGATGTGACTTATCCACTTCGGCCGCTAGGGGATTGCTCGAGTTGAGGCATACTTTGGAGAAAATCACTTGTCATAATTCCACGGTTTGTTTGCTAGTTCCTCTTTTTATTTATTTTTTATCTGCTCAGAAAACGCTGGGGGGCATAAACTATTTTCCTGGTTATTGAACGTAAGGTTAACTTGTTTCCCCCAAACAATTAAGCAATGCTTCTGCATTCGGAAGTTGAAAATTCTCTCCTTTTGTGTAATTTTTTTTTTCTCATGGTGAATTGAATGTTGGAATTTCCTATATTCTAGGACGCTCTACGGCATGTATTGGCAAGCAGGATAGTGGAAATTAAGGATTCTCCACAGTGGAACCGGTTGTCGTTTTTCTCTTGTGCATGTAATGGTTTAGTTCTCATGGATGAATCTTTGCAGCTTCTTCCTGCGGTTGAAACACTTGACCTTAGCAGGAACAAGTTTGCTAAGGTAGATAATCTTCGTAAGTGTACAAAATTGAAGCACTTGGACCTTGGTTTCAATCACCTGAGAACAATTGCGCCATTCAATGAGGTACTTGGTGAAAATATTTATTATCTGCATGATTGCATTGAGAATTCTGTGCGTGGTAGCTGTGGAAGACAGTCTGGCGCTTGTTGCACATGTTAATATCTTGTTTGCCTATAGACTATAGATGTGAAAGTGAATGGTAAAATGTTTCAGTATCATGAAAAACCTAAGGGCCTTTTATTTTTATTCTCCATTTTGGCAAACATCTATGGTTGGCAACTTTGACAGGATCTCTTAAAGGGGATATACATGGAATTCATTAATGAAAACATACTGAGTTGAAATTCCTTTTTTTTGGATTGTTTTTGCTTTTTTGGGTTTTTTTTTTTGGGGGGGGGGGGGGGGGGAGGCAAGTTGTTTTCAACTGATGGGATGTAGATATCTTCCCAAGAAAGTTTTATTAATTTGATACTCTAAATTTGGGATGTGTTTCTTTATTTAATAATTTGAGCTTGAGCTGCTGCCAACCTTGTGATGGATAATCTAGTTGTGTGATTTTGAATCTCATATGATGTGGAATTGGTTAAACAAAGTGGGATTGACCTGTCATTGGCTGATTGTGACCTTTTGTATCCAAGAATGAATCTTACTTTCACTTGGACTGCCTATATATTGAGAGTATTCAAGGGTCTGCCTGAACAAGTCCTAGCATGAGCATGACCACACTATTGACTATGTGAAACTTCACTTCTGGTGAACTCAGCCTCTAGGCAATGCTCAGATTTAGCCCATATATGTTTTTTAATATTGAATAGCATTGACATTGACAATAGTGGATTTTGAATCTTGCTGAGTTGGAAAAAATAGAAGTTGTTAATACATCATGAATCTATAATGACATTATAGTGGGAAAAAGGAAATTTATGGAGGGTTTGTATGATTATCCGTTGTTTCCATGTTGATCACATTATGTATAAATATACGAGGAGTGGATTTGGACATGCCACTCACATGCGAGAGTAGAAATGGTGTGAGTCATTCCATTTTGGTTAGATCCTTTTCTTTGGTCATTACTTTGGTTATATCTTTAATTAACAGCCCAACTATATTTGTTTTGAGCATCTTCTTTCATTTGATCTCTGACTTCAATACAGTTTGATGAGGTATATGGAAGTTGAAAACAATGATATCATTAGTAGTTGCACCACTGCATGTAAAGAAGAGCTAGGTTCTCTTAAGATAATATTCTTGCAGATTTAGTATTGATGGAATATTTGTTGATGTTTGGGGTTTGAAAATTGAATGACTATTGCTTCAAGACTATTGTTCTTGTAGCTGGATATGCAACATCCTAGAAAACTTGTCCAATTATAAACTGTGTTAATTGTGTTAGGCAGTTATTCATATTACTTCAGATTGAAAGAGAATTGTTTGTGGGACAACTTCTTTAATCTTTGCTTTTAATGCATGTCCTTGATTTGGGAATTAGCTCTGGACTCATACCGGTTTTGTTGGATCATGCAGGTTTCCTGTCATATTGTTAAACTAGTCCTGAGGAACAATGCTTTAACTACTTTGCGGGGGATTGAGAAGTTGAAGTTACTTGAAGGACTTGATGTTTCCTACAATATTATTTCCAATTTTTCAGAGCTACAGTTCCTTGCGGGCCTTCCATTTCTTCAAAGTCTGTGGTTGGAAGGAAATCCTTTGTGCTGTGCTCGATGGTATAGAGCACAAATATTCAGCTTCTTCACCCACCCTGAAAAAGTAAGTTGTGATGTGTTTTTACTGTTTTAGTTTATGTGTGTAGTGAGCACACATTTGAGAGTGCGTTTGTCTGTGTGCCTGCTTGTCTGACTACTTGTCAGTGTTTTGCGAATTATTTCATTTTAGATTTTTTTCTACCCCATGGTTTGTTTCTTAGGTGTCATTAATTTCTGATGTTTGAAGCATTTCTGTAGTTAAGTATATTCACCTAGTAATTTTATTCTTGCTAAATTTACATTTGTTCTCCTTTTTTGTGCTGATTAGTTGAAGTTGGATGACAAGGAAATGAGTGCCAAAGATTTTTGGAAGAGACAACTAATTATTGCCAGCAAGCATAAGAGACCTTCCAGCTTTGGGATTTATTTGCCTGCAAAGGATGAGGCTGCAGAGCAGGAAAGGTTAAATAGAAGGGTAGGTAATTAATGAAATTGTTTTTTTTTTCTTTTCGGTAGCTTGATTGTTTGTGTATTTGTCTAAGTGAAAATTGTCAAATCAAGTTTTAGTTGCATTTTAAGCTTGTTGCTAAATGCTCTCATTTCTAAAATGAAAGTTGAGAGGCCAATTTTGTGGGATATAACCTACCATCTTCTTTGAAAAAGAAACAATATACATTGTGATCTATATGGAGATGAACATTTCACGTTTTTTACCTTTTTCTTAAAAGCAGAGAAAAGCTTCTCGTCTTGCCTGTATTGAGAATGAAGAAGATATTACTAGCCTATGTTCTGACCAGGAGTCTGTGTCATGTGGAAATGATGTTCAAAACAGAGATGATTGTGATTTATCTGATGGTGAAGCTGAAATAGTGGATTTAATAAATAAAGTTGAGTATTTGAAGAAAGAGCATTCTATTCTATGGCTGCGGGAATTTAAGGAGTGGATGCATATTGATTCTGGTAAATTTGTGGAAAGTAGCAAAGAAGGCAGATCTAAATTGCATCCTCAGAAAGAGAAGTATATAAAAAATGGGCCAAGACAGGGGCAACCTGTTGAATTCTTGAGATATGCCTCAGACTCTGTTCTAGCCTCAGGAGATGAAAGTAGTTTGAATATTGTGGAGTCTGATAGTTCTTCTGTAGATACATCTGCTGGTTTTCTTAGCCAGCAGTACTCTGACAGTAGAGGTTCACTTGGTAAGGCTGGTGGGGTCTCTCTTAATGACTTGGGGGGCGTGCATCAGAACCATCTTAAATCTTACTCATTGAAGGGGATTAATAGTGCATTCTCACACTCTAGAAATTCCCATTTGGATACCTTTACCATTCAAGAAGCGCATAGAATGGCTGAAAATGTTGACTTATCACCATTGACCATGATTGATGATATATCTGGATCTCACTCATCTGTGTGCCCCTCATCTCCTCCTCACTTTCAAGAAGACCTTCTTCAACGTCGGCAAAACTTGGTGGAGGAAATTTTGCAGCTATCTGCAGATTCCTTTTCGATGGCATCTTCTGATAGTAACACAAGCTGTAGTGAAGTTGACTATTCTGGAGATGAGCAATCAGTGCCTGAAATTGATAATTCCCTTAATGAAAACTATGTGAACAAGGGTGTTGATGAGCATATATCTTTAAATCTACCCAAGGACAAATTTAATGACCAAAGCCAACGAAGAGAGAATGGCATTTATTCATTTGATTTTTCTGCTGACCAAACTTCTAAACAATGTTCCAATGATTTTGCTGCTGGTACTGACAATGATGAGAGTGCTTATTTTGTTAACCAATATGCTGATCAGTTAGAGAATAGAAAAGGCAGAAAGAAAGCCAAGAAGAGATTTATTTCAATCTTAGGAGAGAGTTCAGACAGCAATGCATGTAATCATGACAGTGAATTTAAACAAGAGCAAAGTAAGCTAATTTCTCATGCGGATACTTTTGAAATTGTGAGTAAGGGACAGATGTTTGCAAATTGCAAGAGAATGCTGCATGTTGATGATGTTTCTGTGTTGTCTATGACTGATTGCTGTACCCAAGAGAACATTGATTTCATTGTCACCTATTTCAATACACATATTGTTGATTCAGAAGCTCATGAAATCTGTAGCCATTGCATGCGCTGTAATTGTGTCCTTGAGAGGGAGTCCACCTTCAAGGAAAGGTAAGTATCAATCATAAATATCCTAGTGAATTTGATGGGAAGAGTCATTTAGATAATATTTATTTTATCTAAATCTGTTTAAATGATGCCTGTTTTCTCAGGGTAATACATGATTATATATTTTTTATTTCTGTATTTGCTTTCTATAAGATAGTAGCAAACTATTTTTCATATTTATTCATTCTATTCTCTATCTATTAGGTGTGTCATTTTTTAGTAAATATCTATTGCAAAAATGAAACATGAGGTGTTCAATTGGCTATTTTGCAGAATTTGGAGAATACCCTTTTTGGCTACTATGTAGCCTCAATGTTCATTCACCCTTATATCTTTTTTTCTTTTGTTAATAAAATAAATAGTTTAATTTTGCATATATATTTTTTGTATAAAGAATTTTGGGCAGATATTGTTTATACACAATAACTATATTCCTTCTAACTTCTTATACATCAACCAGCTTTTTCATGATTTGTATTAAAATACATTCAATGGAATCTCCATAGAATTGCAGAAGTTTCTGAATGTGTTCTAGTAGTATTATTGCTTGCTTTTAATTTTAACTACTTTGGACAATAAAATTGAAAAATACCTTTTTTCCCTGATAAAACGAACAAAAAGTTATGGCACTGTAATTCTTTTATTCATCATTGCTGCTCACAATCATACTAGTTTGAGACTCAAATTCTTTATAGTCATGCATGCCCCATGTGCTTGAATTCTCGTCTATAGATTTTATCATCTATTTTCAAAACACAAAATACTTATTTGTTGGTACTTCTAATAATCACTTGGGAGCAGGGACAGATTTACAGCTGGACCCCAAATGGTTTGAAACTTTTTAACAGCCCTATACGCAAGTAGTCAACCTCTCCCCCTTTTTCTCTTAAATTCCCTCAAAAAAGAAAACAACCATGCTTGAGATTTCCAACCACCAATCCACGACCCATTAATTCTTTAGTAAAAGAATTAGTACTTAGAAACCAAATGGACCCCAAATGGTTTGAAACTGTTTAATAGCCATAGAGTTCCAAAGTTTTGGGACCATTTTTGTGCATTTTTTCCTCAAAAGAAAAGTTCACTTCTTAAAAATATAAATTGATAATTTCCTTAATAAGAGCAGTAAAGTATGATTAAAATGACATATAATACATCTGTTAAAAAATCTTTTCACATTTCATTATTGGAATTTGTAATATAAAAGAATGTTGTGCCCAAAATGATATATTCATTGTTTGTATTATAGAGTTTTTATTTACTTCAAAAATGTCCTCCTCCCCCCCCCCCCCCCCCCTTGAAGAAAGAAAAAAAGGGTCACAATTTTAGATTCATCCCTAGTAACCATCATATGGATAACAGGATTGTTTCCAAAATGAATATTTTCTGAGAATTATTGTCCAAAAAACTTTCCTGGCCATGCTTGTTGCACAGATCATAGTTTCAGTTTGCACTTTGGTTCTGAGCACTGTTTCCTGCAATAGTATATGTAATGTTCTTTGTTCCCATGTAGAGAAGTTGCAGTGTTACTCAGCAGCCATATGAAGCTCTATTTGCTACTAATCACTGCTGCTGATGATGAGTCAGGTTAGGCTAAAGGCCTTCTCTTTCTCAGCAGAGGAACTTCATTTTTTTAGTGCATTAGAGTTCACATTATTCTAATGTCTTTAGTAACCTTAAAATCATATTCAGATTTCTTATGGAGGAGATTTATTTGAGGCAGAGAGTTGACTGGAGTTAAACATAAGGCTCAAGTTCCACTTCTACATATGCTGACATTTCATAAAAATAACACAATCAACATCCTATCCATATTTTGCATGCTTGAACAGTTAAACACCACATTTTTAATCCTTCCCTGTGGATTAAACAAAATTAATCTTGAAAATTTTTTTATTGATGCCATTCAGGAATTGATGTGAGTTTATTAAGTTGCCACAAGGTAGAAGAAGTTTGTGAGGTGCTTGTTGGAATGGGACTTCAGGTGTTAAGGTTAGTGACTTGGTGTACTTAAAGGAACTAAAGAATTGTTAACTTTTTAAATGTATGTTTCTGGTTTGGCAGGGTGAATTTTAAAAATGGTGAAACATACCTTTTTATAACAAGGAGCTTAGAGAAATCAAGAGAGTTGCTACAGACCTTGCAAGTTTCTGATTCGTGTGGAGCAAATGATAGATGTTCAATAAGAAGGTGAAATACATATTGCCTTACACCTTTAAATGCAGAACCTGAGGGACTACGTATGCCTACGTTTTGTCTAAATAAATGAATAAAAACTATGTCTTCATACAAATATGTGTTGAACAAATTTGGATTTGATACTGAAAACTGTGCTATAGATTTTTTTTTTTTCTTTTGGTGGTTGTCGAGTTTTTTCCTGCTATGATAGACTGGGGTTTTGGAAATATAAATGGCAGTTTGGAGCAGGTTCAGGTAGAGTTCTTTGACAACCAAATATGTGGTGGTTCCAATGTGAGCATTTATCAGTACGCAATGGTGCTCCTTTGTTGTAACAACAGCAAAGGTATGCTTCTCAGTTCTTCTAGTTTTTCATGTTATAGTTTTGTTTTCTTTTTATGCTATTGATACTGAGCATGTCAGTCATTGGTCTTATCTTGTTTATTTTAATCTCAAACCTTCTACAAGAATAACTTCTTTAGAACTCTAAAAAGAGAAATTCTTAGGTACTCTTAGAGTACCACGTCAGCCATACTCTCTCCACTAATAAAAGTTCAAATCAGTAAAATGAGGTCCACAATTTTAATGAAGAGAGACGATGGAATAGAATGTGCCAAATAGTCTATGGAAACTATAAATATATATATATATATATATATATAAAAGAATTAAGTTTATGGACCCCATTTTACCGATTTGAATTTTTATTATTGGAGAGTGTATGGATGACGTGGTACTCTAGGAGAACCTAAGAATTTTTCCTCTAAAAAATGATGTTAAGAGAATTTCTAAAAACTAAGTTTAAATCACCATTTTGGGGAGAGATTGCCTTGTAGATGCCAAGAGCAATGCTTCACTCCTGTTATAAGCAAGCATAACTTTCTTTAGGATTGAAAATATTTGTTTATACATACGTTGTTACTTCAAATAGAAAAATTCAACGCCTGCAAAACATGTTTATTAGTTATTAGTTTACAAACATGAAAGTGACCTCATTTTTAAAAAAAAAAATCTTACAGAGGAATCATGGCTTTCAAGATCACTGTTTGTGATTGGAGGATATGTGCTTTTATGCATTGAAGATGTTATGCAGTTCTGCTCATTTTCCTCAGATGTGTCTCTGTCTCCATATTTCAGAATTGACTCATGTTGCCTTATTACTGACATTTGTGAGGCAGTAAGTTGTTCCTTAACAGTGTAGGCTGCATTTTAAGTGCATTGAATTGCTGTCAGAGTGGGGTAAATATCAGCATTCTATTTTTTATCTCCCTTGTTCTGTAGTCAAGCTGGTAGATTGGTATGTTTAATTTAGGTCATTCTTGAGGTATACAAAGTTGCACCAATAATAAAACTTATTGTAAACAATAATGTATGGACATTACTCATAAACAAAAAACTCATAAAAAAATAATAATGTATGGACATTAATAAGTGGCCTTTGTAGACTTTAGAAGTGAAATTGGGTGTTAAATTCACAATATCCTTTAAATTATTTAAATATTTTCCTTTTATTATTTTATAAGTCGTAACTTAGTAAATACCCACTAAAACGAACACATCTAATGGATTTTGAATTCTTGATGTCACCCCTTTCCCCATCATAAGGAATACATGATATGTTGGGGCATATTCTTAGTGGAGAAAACAAGTATGAATGAAGTGATAAACACCTTTTTTTAGAAAACAAGAAAAGAAAACATCTTCCTTTGGTCATGGAACACTAGCTAGTGTTTCTTCATGTTCTTTTATCATTTTTCTGAGAATTTATTCTTTCCGTCGCTCAACGTTTAATCATTTAATGTCCACTCCCTCCAGGTTATTGAGGTTGAAGAGCACATCTGTGTGACTTTAGTTCTGGAACGTCTAATGTCAGAATTCTGCCAGTCTACCCATGCTAACCTTAAAGTTGTAAATAATGGAAACACAGCTTCAGGATCTATTAAATTGAAGCTTCAGTGGTTCTCCTTAGAAAATCTGTTGAAGTTTGTGTCATTGTTGAAGGCAATCCATGGAGAAAAAATGGGCTCTGCTTTGGTAGTAAGATGTATATCATAAAGCCTTTTTGCTTATTGTTGCTTCATATTCATTTCATTCTTTTGATTTCATTTTTCTTATTTTCTCTTAAAAGCTGAGTAGTTTGGTTGCTTGCCTGGTGTGTGGAGTTGATCATAGCTTCCGTTCCTTTTATTCTTTAATTTGTATCCGCACAGTTGTCATTCTTTCAGTGTACAGAGTTGTACAGTACAACTACACTGTTAATCTATTTGTCTTGCTCTTTTTCCCCGGCCCCTACTCCCTGGTGGTCAAATTATTGAAGAGAAAAATGGCAATCTTTGAGGAATGTTGAAGTTGTTTCTTATGGACAATGCCAGCCTGTCTTTTTTGCTTTCGCATCAGTTAATATCTACTAGTAAATTTTTTTTGGGACACATTGATTCGTAGGTAAGAAATTCGTGGAGCCTGTACTAATGTCTAAAAGGACGAGATATAGTAAGAGTTGAATAGAACACTTGGATGAAATCTCTCCCCGATTTTCTATTATGTGAATATTGTCAGATTTTGGTATCTTGGTACATGTTTTATGTGACTTGTATAATATTCTCAATATCTTAGCTACTGTGCGTTAGTTTGAGGCTACACATCTTTATTGCTTCTGAGACTCACGTATGGGGTGGAAATGGCTATTGCTTATTATGGGAAACAAATCACTGGTGGGCTAGAGGTAAACTATTGCTGAAGGAAGTAGATTGACCCCGGCTTCGGTATTTTCTTCAAATGCTACGCTTACCGTGAATCTCTCTAATGCACATCAGGATCTGTAACTCTTTTCTTGTCTTCCCATGGTGAAGTACGCATGCGATCCCAATGACAAGGTATGGGACATGAGTTTTACATGAGAAAGCATGATATTTATTGGCCTCTTCAATTTCACAAGCAAGCAGTTTATCTCATATTCATGAGCTGTGTCCCCCTACCCGACCTTTTTTTTTTTCTTTTCTCTTCTTTTATACGGCATACTGATTTTGAAATCAGACTAATGCGCTTTTAGTAACTTTGTTGTGCGGACTACTGAGGCCATACCCATGTTCCTAGCCAATGACCGAGCTATTTTAATGATCCCTAGAACTGTCTGCTTCCTGGGGAGTCCAGGTGGGGGAAGAAGTGAATAAGTGGTTGTTTTAAGTATGATATGTTATACTGTTTTGCTACGTAGTTAAAAAAAAAATTCAATTATTTTTTTAGTTCCTATTATTTTATTCAATTTTTAGTTTGATCTTTACACATTTATGATTAAGTTCTTATAGTATTTAAAATTTTTTAATTTAGTTCTTATTGTCAAATTTCTTAGTATCACATTAAATTTTATCAACGTGATTATGTACAATGTATTCTGACTATGCAATACTGTAGTCAGTTTATTCAAATCATTTTATTCATGTAAAAAATCATGCATATTCACAGATAGTATATTGTTGATATCACCAAAATTTAAAGAAATTGTGATCAAAGTTTAATGGGATTAAATTATTAATTTTTTGGAATGAATAATTTAATTATAAAATTTTATAACTCAAGATTAAATAAAATTATAAGGATAAAATGAAATCATTTAACCTAAAAAGAATTGTCTTGGCGTAGACGTAATTACATGTCGAGGAATCTTGTCAAAGTCGGAAGGAATCATTTCACCTTTTAGTTAATGTACATCTATCTGATGATGATACGATGAAAATAAATAACGGACGACGAGTGATCTACAGCGCAAGTTTAACTCGACTATTATGACCACGGTTATGATTCTAGCGAGAAGATTTCAACTTCTACCATTAACCAGAAATGAACTCCTAAAACTTCTGCCCTAGATTTTCTTGCAAAACCCGAATTTGAATAGCGTAATCATAACGCTCTTGAATGAAAATTGATCTCCGAAGAATGTAATGTTTCTTGATAATTTTTAAATGGCCTAGTATAATTCAATAAGTCAGGAAATAAAGTTGTCAGTTCAGTTCTGAGCCTGCTTAATTAAATTTCCCACCTCAAATAATATAAAAAATGGTAGACGGAAGCACAAGCACGAAATCCAAACCAGACACATTTTCCAATACCAATGGGTTGGGGAAATAAAAAAGGGAATCTTGTAAGCTTACATACAGCACAAGTAGGTCACTCAGTTCAGCAGTTAGGTGGGCTGACTAAGAACAGACCCATTGCCAATCCCTGGAGCTGCTCATTAAGAGCTCAGCTTAAATTAAGCCTCATTTATTAGAACAAATTAAACTTGGTGCCTGTGAGATTGGGACATAGTCAACTACTCACTTCCTTAGCTCCTCCTCATCCTAATATTTTATCCTCTCAAAACTAGCAACAATAGTTTATTTCCAGATAAAGAATTGGCTTTCTTGCCAGTGAATATCTAATCACCATCCACCTCATATCGAAAAGTAAAACATTTGTCCAAAAATATAATCTTATCGTCAGTGTTTCGGGGTGGGAGCCATACTTTAGGCTGAGAAGATGTCGCTTGAATAGAAGAACTTACTTGGAAATAGTTCCCGTTCACTTGAGATCTGACCTAAAGTGTGAAGAAATTAGTCAATGGAGATATATGCTACGATACCACGTAAAGGAAAAATGTATGGTCATGATTTTGCTATCTCCGCTTATTTTTCTGCCCTAGTCTCTTAAATGCCATAAATGTAACTGCTGCAGAAAGAGAATACCTGCTCCCAATACAAAAAGAAAAATTGTTAGAAGGTACCGTAGATCACTAGATCCGAACAAGGATGGCATTACCAAAAAGAAATTTGATAATTTCATTATAAAATACGGCTCTCATTCTGTAATAAATGTGAATCTGATCATTTCCATTTTATTGAGATCTCCAAGGTTCTTCCCTCCTTTCACCTTTTTCACGGGATATAGGACTGTCCAAAGCAAGTAAATTCAAATATATATATATATATATATATTTCTTGCTAATTTATTTCCGGATGTGAGCACAGCACATAGCAGACACAAGAAAAAACTTTAGATTTGTGTTGTCATCTGATATGCAGGACAAAGTAACAGAACAACTCCATTACATCTCAGATAAAACCAAACATTATAATGATACTGAAGAACTAAAAAAATGAAGGAAAAAAAAAGAAGAAATGATAAGAGTCAATGCCTTTAGGAGACCTCATCATAAGAGATTTACTTCAACAGAAAGATGTTTGTTTCCACAGTCTTTCATCTCCACACCATCTTTTTCATTGTCAAACTTAATTTTCTATAATTCTCTGTTATAACTTAAAACTCAAAAATAGGTGAAACATGAAAATTGTAAAATATTTGAATGTTTCATGCTCTGAAGCAGTGATTTTATTCAAATGAAATGGGTACATATATATAGGATTCAAGGCAGAGGAACAGCCGTGGAGATCCCCAGAATCAAGCAACAGAAAAAAGGAAAGAAAATATACAGAATCAATAACAAATCAAAAGGGAAAAAACTGAGACATCAATTGCAATAAATAGTTGACTATCACAGGCAACTAAAGGAAAGGAGCCATTGGAGATCTTGCTGCACCATGATTACCAACACTCTTCCTCAAGTTAGGGAATAGATGTTAATCATCCCTAACTTGCACCCAAGTTCTTAAATCCTTACTCTAGATAAGGCTTTTGTTAGAACATTAGCAATTTCAGTCTTTGTTGACGTGTATGAAAGTTCAAAAATTTTGGAGTTAGCCTTTTCTTTGATCAAATGGAATCACTCTCCACATATTTAGCATGATCATGTTGAATTAGATTTTTTGCAATACTAATAGCAGCTATATTGTCACTTAATACCTTCATAGGACCTTGACAATCAATTTTGAGTTCAACGACACAATGTATTAGCCATAATCCCTCACAAATGCCTTGTGCCAAGGCCTGGTATTTAGCTTTAGCACTAATTTGAGTAACAATTGATTATTTTTTGCTCCTCCAAGTTACCAAATTTCCCAGATATAAGTACAATACACCATTGTGGATTCTCCATCTGTGATGGAATCAGCTCAGTTTGCATCGCAAGATACTTACATTGTGCCACATGTATTCTTCTAGAAGAAAATACCTTTCTTTGAGGCCATTGTGAGGTAACTTAGTATCCTGTAAGTTGCATCAAGATAAACCTCACAAGGCTTTACCTCACAACCCTCATTATATTCAATCGTATAGTCCAATCCCTATAATTTGTGTAACCATTTAAGTTGCTCTAGCGATACTTGCTTCTATTCCAACAAGTATTTAAGAGGAAGGCAATTTGCTTTATGATAGAAGGTTGGCCAAGTACATACTGATGCCATTGAGTCATGGTAAGCACTATGGCTATAAGCTCCTTTTCATAGGCAGAGAGGTGTTTCTTTGATGAACTAAGGCTTTTGCTGAGATATGCAATTGGGTGACCTTGTTGTGACAAAACAGCTCCTATCCCACTGTTAGAGGTGTCCATCTCAATTGTAAATGGAAGAGAGAAGTTAGGTAAAGCCAAAATAGGAGTAGATACCATAGCCTTCTTCAATGCATCAAAAGGAACAGCAGCATCTTGATTCCACTCAAATTTTTTATTCTTTTTTAGATGGTGTTAGTGGTTTACTAATATTACCATAATGCTTCATAAATCTCCTATAGTATCCGATTAAACCCAAAAACCCTTTGAAGGACTTAATTTTGTGCGGAGGTGGCCAGGACAACATTGCTTCAATTTTTTGTGGGTAAGCCTCTACACTTGAGCTGAAATAATGTGCCCCAAATAATCAATTCTTGCAGCAAGTGTGCATTTGGACTTCTTGGCAAATAATGTGCTTTCTCCGAGGATTTGTAATGTTCTTCTCAGATGTTCCATGTGGTCTTCCCATGTCTTGCTAAACACCAATATATTATCAAAAAACACTAAAATGAACCTTCTTAAGTAAAGTTTAAAAACAGAATTCATTAACATTTGGAATGTAGCTGAAGTATTGGTGAGGCCAAAAGGCATTATAAGAAACTCATGTAAACCTTCATGAGTTATAAATGTTGTTTCATATACATCACTTGGCTTCAATAAAATCTAATAGTACCTTGCTCTCAAGTCCAACTTGGAGGAAAAAGAAGCTCCATGTAACTTATCTAATAATTCCTCAATAATTGGAATTGGAACTTGTTTTTGATAGTTTGGTTGTTTAACTTCTGGTAGTCTACACAAAATCTTCATGTTCCATCCTTCTTCTTAACTAACACTACTAGAGACGCAAACAAACTAGTGCTAGGTCTTATGATCCCTTGTTGAATCATGTCTTGCACCAATTTCTCCATGGCATTTTTTTGTAAAAGGCCATATTTATAGGAATATAGACTAATAGGCTGCTCTTCTTTAAGGGCAATGGAGTGATCAAACCCATAGGAAGGAGGCAACCCTTCAAGTTCTTGGAAGACATCCCTAAAGTCATGTGATATCTTCTCTAATTATTCAATTTGTCGCTAGTCAAGCAAGTCTGTTTGATGGTCAAGTGAGTGCTTGGATACTTGTATTAAGAAGGCTACACTCTTCAGCAATTCCTTGCCATGCACAAACTCATCAGAGATTGAAACATGGTCTTCTTGCTCTCCATGTACTTCAAATTGTTGTCCATTCAACTGAAAATTCATCACCTTATTTTTTAAGTCAATCATGCATCTACCTAAAGTAGTTAGCCATTGGCTACCCAATACTAAGTCATAATCCCCAAGTTCCATAACAAAAAAATCTGCCTAGAATGTGTCTCCTTGCATTTTCAAATGGCAGCTACACACACTTTGTATGAACATAAATTTCCTGACCATTAGCTACTACTACCTTGACACCCTTTGTATATTAAGTCTTCAGCTTAAGTTTCTTCACTAATGACAAACTGAGGAAGTTGTGGATACTTCCTATGTCTCTAAACAGCAAAATAGGGTGTTTCCTAATGAACCCTTGCACCTTCATGGCAGAATACTCTTCTTTCCCCTCAATGGCATTCATGGAGGCCACCTATTGCACTTTGGGCTTAGCTATACAGTCTTGGTAGTTTTCTTCCTTTCCTCCATCTATTTCTTGGGCTATGATCATAAAGAGTTGAGAGTTTTTGAATTTATGCTATTGGAAGCATTTCTTAAGACACCAATAATAAAATCATTTCCTTTTTTTTTTCATCCATTTCTCTCTTTTGACAATTGTTTAACATATTGGTTCTGGCTGGTATAGGTTTTGGAAGTCGTGTTCAAGGCATTGGCAGAGGTGGTTTGTTTTAGTGAAGGTACTAGGTGGGTTTGTCAATGATGGAGAGTAAGAATTTTTTTAATTGAGATTTGTTAAAGGTTGGTTGTCGGTTGAAAATGATTTTTCATAGATATGTGAATTCTGATGTTAGGTAGCAAGGATCTCATAAGAGACTTCTTGTAATCTTGCAAGGTACATGGCATTGATAAGGCTTGATGATTTAAACATTTTGATAAGTGCTTCAATTTAGGGCTTTAATCCTCCCGAGAAATAGCTAATAACCATTGTTTCAGGGATATCCACTTCTGCTAACAATACCTCAAACTCCTCTTGATATTCTAACACGGACTTCTCTTGTTTTAGTCGCTTCAATTCTACCATGGGATCCACCTTTAGTATATGATCAAATCTTTTTGCCATACCTTCCATCTATTCTTCCCACTTCACTTCTCCCTAATTTTTTCCTCTTAAAGATGATTGGTGTCATTGTAGGGCTCCAACCTCCAAGTGAATATTGACCATTTTGATCCTTTGATCCATCGGAGTTTCATCCACTTCAAAGAAGTGACGACTCCTAAATGCTCAGCCTCTAAAATCACTACCATGAAACCTAGGAAATTCTATCCAAGTGTTCTTGGTAGGGAAAGTATAATTGCTTGTTGTTACTACCAGAAATAAACCAAACTGAGGGTACATTGTCATTACTCTGTTTCCTATCGTAGCAATTGATGATGATGGAGAGTCCATCATCATCTAGCTTCCCAATTCATTCCCACACATCCCTTGCCCACTCGGAAACTTAAGTGTATTCGGAGCCCTTTGCCCGTTCGAAACTTTTGTTACATTCTAAAAGGAATTTGGAATCTCTTCTTTCTTAATATTAAGGAGAAAGATACAATATATAATGAGTGGGTAATAATAGAGAAGGATCCCACCCAATCTTCGAAAATAAAGACTAATAAAAATGGAGATATTCTATTATCCTAGGAAATAAAAATAGGGATATTCTGTCATCTTAAAATCCCATAAAATCTGAAACATACACAAAAAAAATTTAATAGATAAGGAAAAATATATGGAAAAAATAAAACAGAATTAGAAAATAATCCCAATATTAATAGGGCTGGGATTCCTGTAATACTCTCCTTCAAGCTGGAGAATATATGTCTAGCATTCCCAGCTTGCCACTCAAGTCTTCAAATTTGGTTCTGGATAACGCTTTTGTGAAGAGATCAGCCACCTGTGAGTGAGAGTGAATGTAGCTCAGGTTAATAATACCCTCTAGGATTTTTTCTTTAATGAAGTGTCTGTAAATTTTCACATGCTTTGTTTGGTCATGATGGACAGGATTATTAACAAGCTCTATTGCTGACTTGCTATCACACCACACCTAAAGAGGAGTCTATAACTTAATTTTTAGCTCTTTAAGTAGTTTGACCAGCCATATCCCTTCACAGATACCTAGAGCTAGTGCCCTATATTCTACTTCTGCATTGCTTCGTGCCACAATTGATTGTTTCTTGCTGCTCCACATTACCAAATTGCCCCAAAAATAGGTGTAATATCCGATTGTTGAGCTTCTATCTACCACTAAACCTGCCCAGTCAGTGTCAATGTAGATTTTTAGCTTGCGCAAGTCTCCCTTATTGAATAGTATTCCCTTTCCAAGATTCATCTTCAAGTATCTCAAAATTCTGTACACCGCCTCTAGGTGTTCTTGTGATCTGCTCATAAATTGACTCACCAAGCTAACTGGATAACAAATATCAAGTCTAGTATGTGAAAGATAAATCAATTTTCCAACAAGACTTTGATACCTCTCCTTGTCCACAGGAACTCCATCCTCCTTGTAGTCTAGATTTATATTAGCATCCATAGGAGTGGCTGTCGACCTTACACCTAGCATCTCGATTTCTTTTAGTAGGTCTAATATGTATTTTCGTTGAGAAACAACAATTCCTCTATGAGATCTGGCCACTTCAATGCCCAAAAAATACCTTAACTTCCCCAAATCTTTCACTTCAAATTTTTTTGCTAGTGAGTTCTTTAATTTCTGCATGCCATTCACATCATTTTCTGTAATAATTATGTCATCTACATAGACTATCAAGACTATTATCTTGTTGTCTGCATGGTTAACAAACAATGTGTAGTCAGTTTGGCATTGGACAAATCCCAAATGCATCACAAATTTAGTGAACCTTTCAAACCACGTACGAGGGAACTGTTTTAAACCATACAATGATTTATAAAGTCTACACACTGTTCTTAGTTTTCCATAATCATCTAAACCTTGAGGTACATCCATGTATACCTCTTCCTCTAAATCATTATTAGGAAAGGCATTTTTAACATCTAACTTATTCAAAGGCCAATCCAGATTAGCAACAAGTGAGAGTAGTACCTTTATGGTGTTTAGTTTGGCCACAGATGCAAAAGTCTCTTGATAGTCTATACCATGCATTTGTGTATATCCCTTAGCAACCAACCTTGCTTTGTACCTACTTATACTTCCATTGGGATTGTATTTGATTGTAAAAACCCACCTACAACCAACTGTTGATTTTCCTAGAGGTAGACTTACTATTTTCCAAGTCTGGTTCTTTTCAAGAGCTCTAAGCTCTTCATCTATTGCTCCTCTCCACTTAGAATACTTGATAACTTCTTCATAAGAATTTGGTATCTTTCATAAGCATTACTGGAGATAAAACCTCTTAATTTTGCTAAAACTTTATCATAAGAAATGAACTTACCAATGGGATCCTTAGTGCACGTGCGAGCACCTTTCCAAATGACAATGGGCCAGCTTAAGTCATCAAAAATAAGGTTAGGTTTAGACTCCTGGTTTAGCCTTGGAACATTAAGGGTCATAGCATCTACTTCAAGTTGTTGCTAACTAGTGTTTTTTGGCCTCCTTGAGTACCTCAAGATCCTGTCTTCATTTTGATTCAACCTTCCTGTTTCCTGCGAGTTCTCTTCACTGGGAATAGGTTCAATCACAAAAGATTCGTGTTTAGGTTTTGTAGTAGGTTCAGTTTCTGTAGTAACATTTTCACACTCAGGATCTAGTGGGTTATTGGTTTCAGGTTCTGGTACAGCACTTGTAATGGGTGTAGGTTTAGTGTTGGGACTGGATGTGGGTGGAAAAATAGCACTTGGTGTGTTCTCAATTAAATTCTGATCTGTAACCGCTGTAAAAAATTCCCATTCCCCACTACTCTCCCCCTGAATGGAATTTTTGGTATAATAGGGTGTATCTTCAGCAAAAATGACATCCATCGACACAAACATTTTCCTCAAATCTGGAGAATATCTCTTTTGGTTAAGTGAATATCCCAGAAATCTACATTTAACTGATTTAGGATCAAGTTTCCTCCCATGATAATTATGAACATAGGCTACACACCCAAAGACTCTTTGCGAGATGGAAGTTATAAGGTGATTGTCAGGATATGTTTCTGCTAATTTCTACACAGGGGTCTGAAAAAGGAGGGTTTTTGAGGGTAGTCTATTAGTTAAGTAGGTTGCAGTTAGGACTGCTTCTCCCCAAAAAATTTTAGGAACATTATGGGTCATCACGAGGGCTCTAGCTATTTCAAGGAGTCGTCTATTTTTCCTCTTTGTAGTCTCATTTTGTTGTGGTGTATTCACACAGCTAGTTTGATGGATTATTCCATTTCCATTTAAAAATTGGGTGAAAGATGAACTAAGGTATTCTCTCCCATTGTCACTCCTGAGAATTTTGATGGATGTCTAAAATTGATTTTTAATCAATTTGAAAGAATTGCTTAAAAACTTGCAACAAATCAAATTTTTCCTTCATAAAAAACACCTAAGTTAACCTTGTGTGATCATCAATAAAAGTAATAAACCAACAGGCTTTGGAAAGTATTAGGATTTTAGAAGGGCCTCATATATCACTATGGATTAAAGCAAAAGGATGAGTAGGTTTGTGAGCCTGTGGAGGATAGAGATTTCTGGTATGTTTAGCAAGTTGGCACACATCACATTGAAGAGAACAATTCTTTTTATTCATAATATTTGGAAACAGCTTTAACATATAATTGAAACTAGGATGACCTAATCTATAATGCATTAACATTAAATCTTTATCAAAAACACTTGCTGAAAACACCTTCTTCCCTTCCTTCTCATGGCTACAATCCAGATAGTAGAGACCATCAACTTCCTTAGCATTGCCAATTGTCCTCCCCAAACCTAGTTCCTGGAAAGCACAATGTGTAACAAACATGTTAACACTACATTTTCGTGTCTTTATTATTTTTGTCACAGATAGCAAATTACACTTGAGTCCAAAGGCATAAAGGACATCAAACAGAATTATTTCTTCAATAACATACACAGTCCCAATCTCCAACACTTTATTGTAGGTCCCATCAGCAATTTTGATATTTATACCACTACAAGATTTTATTTCACTAAACAATGCCAAATTATCGATCATCTGTTGCACCAGAGCCAACAATCCAAGAGGTAGGTTTCCAAACTCTTACTTGGAGAGCTATAATAAATTTACCTATTTGGGCCAAATTACCGATAGTTACTGTACATTTAGCCACCATACCACCTCTGTTGTGCTTTTCAAGCAATTTTCTCAAGGTTTCAACTTCAGCAACACTTAAAGTGCCCTGATCAGACTCATCTCGCTCTTCTTGGGTCATTGAGCAGCCTCTACTTTCATTCTTTTGCTTGCTTTTAAAATTTAGTAGCTTGCCATGTATTTTCCAGCAATTGTCTCTTTGGTATGTCCACTCTTATTGCAGTGGTCACACCGGCCTTTACCTTGTTTCTTTCTTTTAAATTCAGATGTTGTTCCTCTTGTTGCTAAAGCTGAAGATTCTGGATTTGTTGGGACTTTCTGAGTCAGAAATTTTCTACTTTCCTCAAATCTCACCATGTTGAAAGCCTCTCTGAGAGTAGGAAGAGGTGTAATTCCCATTATTCTACCACAAACTTCTTCAAACTTTGGATTTAGCCCTAGTAAGAACTCGTATGTTCTTTCTCTGTCCACCAATTTTTTGTACAACATTTGATCTGCAAAACATGACCAATCTTGAGCATCATAAAGGTCAATCTGTTGCCAATTTTTCTATAGGGTAGAATGGTACTGTAGCACCCTCAATTCACCCTGTTTGAGGTCTTTAATCATTCCTTTCAACACAAAGAGTGCTGCTGTATTCTCTATGACTGAATATGAGTGTTTTACAGTATCCCATATCTCCTTTACAGTTTTGGCAAGGAGATACTCCTCACTAATGTCAAGATGTATGGTGTTGACTAGCCAAGTCATCACCATGCAATTTTCTACGTACCACGTCTCAAATTTAGGGTCATTGGCAAGAGGCTGTGCTACTTCTCCGGTTAGATACTTTTCCTTCCCCTTTCCATGTATGAACATGAGAATATTTTGGGACCATTGAAGATAGTTGTCCCTATTGAGCTTGTGCCCAATAATTGCAAGGGGAAAGGAGTCGCTGCCTATGCTCAATGTAAGGGGAACATTGAGCCTCTGGTTGGCTATTTTTGGTAGCTCCTCCATGCGTGACTTAGAGTTTTCGCCCTCTGAGCCACTATGGTAGGCACCGTATGTGCCAAACCTCAGATTCCATTCCATAGAGTGTGGTGCTCTGATACCATGAAAAGAATTCGGAATCTCTTCTTTTTTAATATTGAGGAGAAAGATACAATATATAATGAATGTGTAATAATAGAGAAAGATCCCACCCAATCTCCAAAAATAAAGACTAATAAAAATGGGAATGTTCTATTATCCTAGGAAATAAAAATAGGGATATTCTGTTATCCTAGGATCCCATAAAATCTAGAACATACATAGAAAAGATTGAAACAGATAAGAAAAAATAAATGGAAAAAATAAAACAGAATTAGAAAATAATCCCCATATTAATAGGGCTAAGATTCTTGCAATACATTCAAATTCGACCTCAGCGTCTTTAATACTTTGTCCAACGTCACACTCATCTGTGACATCTTTGAAGCTAAGTCTGTGATGATCGATTCTAAATGAAACAATGTATTCCCTTGTTGTGTCATTGAATTTCAAAAGGTTGAGACATCTCCCTTGATTTCATCTGCCTTTTGTCATGATTGTCCAATCTCTTGTTTGAGCTCTCTAAAATGATCATTGCTTTTGATATCTTTTGCCATCTTCTCTCAAGGTCAAAAATAGCTCTGATACCAATTGGTGAGGGACTCTAGGCAAAGTTGGAATGACAATCAATTTTATTCAGAATGCATCCTCTCTCCCCTCTGTAGCTCTTTTGGTGCTCATACCAGATTAGAGTTGAGAGAAGGTTAGCTAAGTTTATTACAACTCCTATGTTTCTTGTTACAACTACTAACTACAAGCAACAGTCTCCTAGTCTCACTAACTTCCTGCAAACTATCCACTAATTGTAACGAACGTAATTTTCGCAAAACAACAAAATGAGCCGTATAAAAACACGTCCTCCGAAATGAGCTAGATAATATCCTAAAAAATTTGGGAAGAGTCCTAGACTCCTAAAAATGATAATTTTAAATTCAAACGAAAAGAAAAATGGAGTTAGGATAGAGAAACAATTTGTGACAAAAACTGACAAAATGTAATGGCATTTTCGTAAATATGTACAGCTCTTGGAATAACACATAAGAGGGCTTTCTAAATGGGAAATTTGAGTTGCCCAAGGTTCTCATAAGCCCTAAAAACCATAAGAAGCCCCGGGATTGATAAAGCCCCTTCGGTATACGTTTTCCAACGTCGGTGAACATAAACTTTGACAAAGTCGTTTGATAAGGTTTTAGCTCCAATTAGAGTGATTCTAAAGGCATTTTATTAAATTGGGAACCTAAACTTTATAATGGAAAAGATGGTTCTAAAAAAGGAATTAAAACGAAATTGAAACGAAATTGCTATTACGGAAGGATGAAATTAAAATTTTTGAAAACTTATGCTTCTAAAAACTCCCACACACTTCTCCTTTCTTCTCCCACCTTCTTAAGCACGAAATTTTTTGCCCAAAATACAAAAAATGCTTAGCTTTCTTAGGCACACAAGAAGGGGAAGAAAAGAGGGAGAAAAATCAAGGAAAAGGTAGATAAATCTATGGAATTTCATGCTCTTTTTTCCTCCAACCTTGCTCCTCTCCTTCCATGCTTTCTTTCTATAGTTTTCTTGAGATGATTGAATCGGTTTTTGGTCCAACACACAAGGGGAGAGTTCGAATTAATTGAAAGGAGGCCAACCAAGGAGAAAAGGTCTTGAAAACAAGCTTAAACCTGAGGTAAATCCTTGCTTATGTTGCTTTCTCCTCTTGCTTCTCCTTGTGTATGATTTCGGCCTTGTACAGAACCATTAGAGGGGAAGGAGTTCTGTCCAAAAGCAAGAGAGAAACAAGGATTTTAGGCCATGGGGAGATAGAATATGGCAAGAAATTCTAAAGAAACCAATAGAAAACAAGATAGAAAAGTGTAGGCTTCTTTAGGGTTTTGTAAAATCTGATTTTGTGTGAGTAATTCCTTGGCTATTTGAATGTTTCCTTTAGCTTCTAAGACCTCTAGAAACCCTCCCAAGTGGCTCTTCCATCAAGGAAAAATTAAGAAGCTTGTTAACTCCTTCCTTGGTGCATATCTCGGCCTAGGCTAGTTCATAGAGCTAGGAAGTGTTTTAATTTGTTCTACCTTAGTTTGGGACTTTATATGATGTTAGAAGATGGGAGAAACCATTGGAAAAAATTTAAGAGTCATGGAATGAGAGATGGAGAAATGGTGTCCATAATGGTGCTTTATGAAGCAACTTGAATTTCCAATTGTGCAAGTGAATGTGTAAAGGCTCCAAGGACCTTATATGAGTCCAAGAAGTCTAGATATAACAAGAGAATAGAGCCTAGAACTTGAAATATGAGAGTTGCTTCATTGGGCTAATTATCGAACCATTATGCCACTTAAGAGACTAAGCATGTATTCAAACTCTAGTTTAGTGTCTTGGCTTGTTTCAAGTATGTAATAGTGTGTTGTTTATGGTGGCTAGGCCAAGAGAACCCTATTCCACTTAGGTGCACTTGTGGAATCGAAAAAGGGAAGGAAAAGGATTAAGAAAAGCTTGCATAAATCTAAGGTAGCTCTCCACCTCATTCTTCTTGCATTCTTATGTGCATATGTATGTTATTATACGCTTATATGTGTTCTTGTGACTTGATGATATGCCACTTGATGCCTTGACTTTACATTGACACCAACGTGTCTTGTTGAATGACTATGGTTGTGAAAATGACTTATAAAGATGAGGTGATGCCAAAAGTCCTTTAATGAAGGTGAGGGAATGCCAAAAGTCTCATGGCATGGGTGAGACAAGGCCAAAAGTCTCTTGAAAGAGTGTCTCTAAATTAAGAGTAAAGCAAATCCAAAAGTTCTAGGAATCGGATGAGACAAAACTAAAAATCCCTAGAGCATGGTCTTGACTTGAATTTGAATAAATGGCATGAGAATTGTGACCTTGCATACTTTATGATTACCATACCTTCCATACATATGCTTTGATGTGTATATGCCTTGAATGTGTGTGTGAATGGGTGTGTGAGCTATTGAAATTCTCGGAATCTCATTTCCCTTTCCCTCTCACTCTTGACTTGTCTAGGTGGTGCTCAAGGGCAAGGAAATACAAGCCAAGAACAATAGAAAGCCTTATTTTGCCTATTATGTAGTCTAAATTGTAGTTGAACGTCAAAGTGGCTTTGTACATATTATTTTTGTAATGTAAGCCCTTTAGCAAATGCAATATGATGTATGGATACTATATATATTATATGTAGCATGAAAATAATAGAAATGTGAATTTTGAATCATGGATGGCATATATGTGTTAGTGTATTATTGGATGTGAAATGGTCAAAATGAAATGCATGGCGTTTAGAACCATTTGGATAGTTCATACAAGTCATATTCATGCTTTTAAACTTGCCCAAAGGGTGTCAAACACTAAAGAAGGCCAATTGAACCAAGTTGGTACCTCATATGGAACAAAAGTGACCATTTTGTGAGGCTATGTCACTTTTTGCCCAAATGAGCTCTTCTTAGTTTGAGATTTGGCATGCATCTAGAATTTTCTGAGAAGCTAAAGTGCAGAATTTTTGAAGGTTTATAGAATATTTGGTGAATTGTTGAAGTTGAGAAATTTTTCTGATTTGGTCACTATTATTGTGGCTATGGTCCGAAATGAAATTTTGTCACTCATAGAACAAATGATGTCCAATTGCCACGAAATTTTACAGTCAAAAACTAGATCTTCCCAGTGACTTGTGCCAATTGGAAACACCTTATTTGAATGTCTAGAGAGGAAGATATTAATTTTTAAAGTTGCTATTTAGTACCAAACGACCAGTCAGACCTTTGTTACTGTTTGATTGGTTTTCAGGCTCTGAATGCTTTTGACTTAGTCTGAGACTATTTTTCCCCTCTAACTAACATCCGTAGCTTCCAAATTGGTATCATTTGTATGAATTGGATTTTTGTAGAATTAATTGGACATTTTTGAAGTATATGACAGTAAGTTGTATCAATACCAAGGAGAGTCGGGCCTTTGTTCCTATTTCATTGTCAAACGTGGTCCAAAGGCTATGTTCATATCCTAGAATTATTTTTAGTGTGAAGTTAACATCCAGAACTTTCCAGAAAGCAATGGTTTGTGTGATTTCAATTTTTTTTATATTTAGTTATGATTTTTCAAAATTATCCCTAAAAACTGCCACTATGCAACCTCGGGAAATGTAGAAATTTTGGGGTTTTTGACCCTTGATCCCTGGTTTGTGCCATTTTTTGAGAATGTTATAATTTGTATGTATGGAAAATAATTAGAGAATGTTGTTGATGAATTCATGGAGTTCCAGAGACGCGAAATGAAAAATTTATCTGCTACGCAACATAATTAAATTCATTATTTTAATGTATTTCTTGAGATTTCTTGAATGAATTGTATATTCTCACTTGTGAGATGAGGTTCAATGTTAGAATATAATATGGTATTACACTAACTCATACTAATCACTTATTTGCTACTAATGACACTTAACAACTAGAGTAATTAGCATTGATTGTACAAATTGTATTGAATTCATTTCTTTTTCAAATTATTTCCTTTTTCATTAGGCAAGAAATCAGGGAGCATTAACTCCCTTTTCTGACTTAGTTCCCTCTGCTGTAAAGAAATTAGATCAATAGACTCTCCTTTTTCGGTCCATTCTCCAAGGGTTCAGGCCAGGGGGGCTCTAATACTATGTAAAATATTTGAATGTTTCTTGGTCTGAACTCTGAAGTAGTGATTTTATTCAAATGAAATGGGTACATATATATAGGATTCAAGACAGAGGAATTGCCATGGAGATCCTGAGATCAAGCAACAGAACAAAAGGAAAGAAAGTATATACAATCAAAGACAAACAAAAAAAGGAAAAACCCAGACATCAATAGCAATAAATAGTTTACCATCATGGGCAACTAAAGAAGGAAAGGACCAACAAAAATAATAGGAAATATCGCCATCCCAGCAAAGTGGAATAAAATCAACACGAGAGCTGACTAGATATTTTACCTCAGCAAAATCCTTGTGGCTTACAGGCAAGGAAAAAGTTGGAGTGCACAAAACAACTAAAAATTGTTATGTTTACTGATACAGGTCTAAATGCTTAAAACAGGAGGATGAAATAATTATCACATATGAAACTCTTAGAACACTGTGTCAGAAATTCAACTTGTGAATATTCAACCCATTATCCAATACTTCAAAGAACAAGCATTTTTGCTATAGTTGCAGCTTCAATATCACCTACCTTTAAGGTCACATTGATTCCATTATTATTATTAACCACATTTAATTTAAATTAACCCAATGCTCTTCCACATTGATCACACTAAAATTAACCACTTATTGGGAGTGGTTAACTTGCAATCAAATTTGGTAACTGTAATTTAAATGTAATTAAAGTCAAGAAGTATTGATACCACTAATAAAACTCATGCTATCTTAAGAACCCCCCCCTTTTTTTTGTGGCTAATGGGTTGTTCTTTAGAGGAAGTAATTTTTCCTAAAAGACAAATCTGATCCAATGCTACAACATAATATATGAGAGTGCATTTTATCCACAACACCCCCCCCACCAAAAAAAAGAGTACATAATAGGAAAGAAAATAAGTCAGAAGGGAGATAAAAGACATCGCCATGATCTAACTATACTGCTTGACTAATGGCCTCTGAAAAACCATAATGCTTGATCTTTTCAATGGAATATGCATACCTTGCTTCCTAGCAACGACATCAAAACCAAAAAGGAAAGCAAGAAAAGAAGAGAGATATCAACTTTGTATGGCACAATTTCTATGCTTCCTATTTTGATCCTCCTAAATAGTGCCAAAGCATTTGTTACATCACAAGCATACTTCCTTTACTTCTGAATTCAGATCAAATTCAACAGCTGAGAACATTCCAATTAAGATCACTTACAATCTAACAACCTTGACAAAACAAAAATTCCCTAGTGGGAATTTAGTTAGATACTACTAATGATACCTGATTTTAACTCTTAGGATTTCAATTACATACTACTAGTATCAATTTCATTATCAATTTATTAATATAACACAACCTATGATCTTGTCTGCCAAGATAATAAAAGCCAGCACTGATATAGTGGATGGTATTGTCTATGACCCAAAGCAATCATCAGCTTAAGTAAAACAAAGATAGGCACCAACAATACAACAATGGCTAACTTTAATAACATCAGAGCAATAAACTTGGACACAATGGATCCATCAATTTGCCCCCCAAAAAAAAGGAATGTTGCATACCATGTCATTGTATAATTTAGGTGGTCTCTGGGCATAACCGAACTTCGAATCAAGGTATTGACATCCTCTGGGACAGGGTAAGGATTACTTGGATTGACATTTTCATTAATGTCTTCAATATAGACACTGTTTTCAGGGAGTCCACAAGCACGGGCAATGCCTGGAACATCAATGTAGAACCACTGGGAAGACTCAGGATCATTTGCTGGAACAAATATGCTTGGTTTCTCACTTTCACGAACTACTCCAACTACTTCTACAGGTGTGACAGAAGGGACATGATCCTGTATGTTGCATCAAATTAAGTTTGAATTTATAATTATCTGCATCAAACAATACATGGGGTGCAGGAATTTGAGTCATATCATGTGACCAGGCAGTCATGTAAAGAGAGAGAAAGACATAAAACAAGGCATTTAAAGTTTAATTAAAAAATACTACATCTTTCTCATTCCTAAGATGCTGCCATATAACACAAGATGATCCAGATCCAGAGTGATGACACAACCTCAATGATACCAGGTTTCTTAGACCAAAACCTCCACCAAGATTTTGTTCCAACAGCCTGTGAAGGGGAGGGAAGTGCATCTGAAGACTGTTTACCATCTTGAGAAGCTTCAATAAACTTATCTTTCCAACCGCGGGGAACCCATCCTCTGTTGACTATAACTGGAAAACTCACACTGAAAGAAAATTAAACAATGTATAAATAGAGGAAAATCAGGAAGATTATACAACCAAGTCAATGAATATGTGAGGCATGCAGCATGCCAAAGAAATGATCAATTGTTTTTCACTGAGATAAGATTATTTAATATGGACATATTGTCAATAAAATTATAAGAGATGTAAGGCCTCAACAACTATTGTGCACAGATCAATTACAGGTTTAAGCCCTCTAAAGTTTGGAGACATTTAACCTGGTGCAGTGGGTGCCCATGGATGTTTCTTATGGATGAAATGAGAAGGAAAATAAAGTGAAATCTACTTATTGGACCACGAGAAGTGAATAATTTTTCAATACAAAGAAAAGCTTAAAGGTACCACGCACTTCCAAGATAATAAATATCTAGCCTAAAGAAAAAGCTAGTTATGGTACTTCTTATATGAACAGTCAAAATTGTATGCTTATGAAATGTTTTTCACATGAGAATTTTCCATAGATGATAATATGCTTATGAAGGCATGATAACCTAACTCCTAAATTAAAAAATACCACTTTCGTAAACCTGTCTATTCACTTAGTTACTTTTGGATGCTAATCTATGTTGTAATGATGCTTATCAGCATATAATTCTTTATAAGGCATCATGTAAAACTACCATATCTTTAAAATCTAAATATTCTAGAAGTCTAAAAATACACATGGAATGGAATTGGTTCCATTTTAATTAAAAAGTACTGTCATATGTTAAGTGAGCATAAGTTTAACTATATATTAACTACGTAATCTTAAGAATATTGTGTGAGGATAGTTATTATCTTATCTAGCTTGTTAGGATAGATATTTAAATTTAAATGTATTGTAACTATCTTATCTTATCTAATCAATCCCTAATTTATAGAACTTAGAGTTTACAAAGTTGTTAATATATAGTTGTATATATATTTTATATGTGAATAAGAAACACATATAAGAGAAAATATCTTCCAAATTTCTCATGGTATCAAAACTTGCCGTGATCCCTTCCAGTAGTGCCTTCTTTTGGCAACAAACCAATCCAACCTACCTCTCCCATCCAAAAGAAGGAATAAATAAAAAAAAAAAACCGTCCTTTCAGACCTCTATTCAAAGCAATAACCCTTCCTTCCAAACCTCCTCTCGAGACACACATCCCACCATTGTGTTCAGAAGGCTTCAATTAGTGTAACATAAAAGTCTGATCATCGGATGACTTCCCATGCGCCACCGTGATAGACGGTGCTCCAAACCATGCGTCGACATGTGAGAGCATGTCCATTGCCATCTTACGCCACCATTTGTCCAGAACTAATCGCCATGATCTCCTCCATTGATTTTCGATGTTGATTGGTTTTTTCTTTGCTTCCTTGATTGTTGTTATACTGCCAAAGTTATTTCTAAGAATTTCCTTCCATCCAAACAATCATGTCTACCTCTAAAAATTCCAAGTAGGTATTTTCTCCTTTGCTATTAGTGGTTCTCCCATAATTACCTTTGAAAAATTGCATAGAGCATCCAATTATAAATCTTAAGCTACATCTATTCAATTATGGTTTAACGGACAAGATTATTTAAACCATTTGAATAAGAAAGAGATTGACATTTTTCCTATAGATAGACCAAAATAGATGAAAATTGATGCCCAACTATGTAATTTGTTGTGTCATTCTCTTGATTCTCAGCTACTCCCTATGTCTAAGTCTTATAGAACTTGTTACAAGGTTTATAATAAGGCTGCCTCGATATATAGTAATGATATTTGACGTAATTATGATGTTCTATCTAATCTTGTCAATCCTAAGCATTAGGATATCGATACCACCACTTATGTTTGCAAAATTGACTCTCTTAAACATGAGTTCAAATTTTTTATGCCTGCTACAACATCAACAAACAAATCAAGAAAAACAAAGGGACAAATTTTTCATGGTTATGACTTTGATCAATCTTTGACCTAATATTGACCCTATTTGAGATCAAATTCTAGGAGGTTCCAAAGTTCCTACTTTAGATAATATTTTCACTCGCTTGGTGTGCATTTCTTCCACAAATGTGCCTGCTACAGGGAATTTGAATACCCCTGTCCCAAATACTTCAACCTTAATTTCTTAGAGAATTGTGGAGGAGAAGGACGTAGTGGTGGTAATTGGAAACGCCCCCAATGTATTCACTGTAATAAATTGGGTCATACACGAGATCGTTACTGGTCCCTTCATGGTTGTCCATCTCACTCAATGAATGTTGCACACGCATCAATTGAGATGATTAAGAACCACGCTAATCAATCCATTACATTGATTGGTGATGATTATAATAAGTATTTGTCTTATCAGATGGCCAAACAATCCCAAACATTGCCTTGGTTGCCCAGACTAGTAATTCCATTGCTTGCCTTGAGAAGAGCCATGGGTCCTTCACTTAGGAGCCTCAGATCATATATCCAATAACAAAGATCTTTTCTTTTGCATTTCTACTTCAGTTTTTCTCCCTCTTGTTACTCTAGCCAATGGTTGTAAAACTATTGTTAAAGGCATTGGTCAGGCTACAATTCTTCCCTTCATCACTTTAGCTTATGTTCTTTATATCCCTAAGTGTCCTTTTTAACATTGTTTTTATCAGTAAGTTAACTCATAACTTTAGTTGCCTCGTTACCTTTATTGACAAACATTTTTCTTTATAAGATTGGAGTAGGAGTCAAGTGATTGGCATAGAGCATAAGTCATAGGGATTTTATCATTTTACATCACTAGTAGCCGGCATAACTACTTCTCTGCCTCTTTTACATAGTCGCTTAGGCCATCATATCCTCTCCAAACTCCAAAACATGTTTCCTTCTTTTTCTACTTTGACGGTATTTGAGTGTGTGTCGTGTTAACTTGGTAAACAAGCTCATGCTTCGTTTCCAAAACGTGTCAATAATCAAGTTGCGTCTCCTTTTAAACTTATTCATTCTGATTTTTGGGGTTTGTGTTGTGTTGTCTTATTTTAAATTTTCAATATTTTGTAACCTTTATTGATAACTATTCTTGTTGCACTTAGCTATATTTAACGAAGAATTGTTCTAAAGTCTTTTTAATTTTTCAATCTTTTTATGCTGAGGTGAAAAATAAGCTTAGTACCTCTACATCTATTTTACGGAGTAATAATGTACATGAATATTTTTCTACTCCGTTTCAAGCTTTTATGTCTTCATAGGGAATTCTTCATCAATCTTTATGTGCGCATACACCACAACAAAATGAAACAGCCTGTAGGAAAGATAAACTTGCAACTAAATCCAACAAATGTGTCTTGCTAGGATATTCTTCCTTTCAGCCTCTCCAGAAGCTAAAAGATGTTTTATCTCTGCCGATGTGATATTCTTTGAAACATCTTTTTTCTTCTCCTCTCCTACAACGGAGCATCATTCAGTATCTAAGGTTCTTTCACTATCTTACATCGATCTTCTAACAACCACTCCTGTTCATTCATTTTAAACTTATCATCATTGTTCTCGCCCTTACTTTTATGAAAGCTCTATTGATGTAACTATTGACTTGTCCCCTATTCTAACACTGGCCTTGCCTTAGCCCTACCTTCCTCTGAGAGTCCTCCTATTATCCTTCATAAAGGTACTTGCTCAACTCGTAACCCTCATCCTATTTATAATTTTTATAGTCATCATCGTTTGTCTACAAGCTATTATACTTTTATATCTTTTTTGGATTTTGTTTCCATTCCTAAGACTATCAATAAGGCAGTCTCTCATTCGAGGTGACGATAAGTAATGCTTGATAAAATAGCTACCTTACATTCCAATGGCACTTTGGATTTAGTCTCTTTACCTCAGGACAAATCCATGTCTAGTTGTCAATGGGTGTATAGTATTAAGGTTGTCCCTAATGGAAACATTGATCGTTTGAAGGCTTGTTTGATTACCAAGGGATATACTCAAATTTTTGAACTTGATTATAGCAATACCTTTTTTCTTAGTGGCTAAAATTGCTTTTGTTTGCTTGTTCCTCTCCATGGCTGCCATCCGTCAATGGTCTCTTTATCAACTTTGGTATAAAAAATGGCTTTCTCCATGATGACCTAAGGAAAATGTTTATATAGAGCAACTGCCAAGCTTTGTTACTCAAAAGGAGTCAAGAAAAGTTTGCTTACTACGTCGATTTCTTTATGGTTAAAACAATTTCCTCGAGTTTGGTTTGGCAAATTCAACTCAGTTATTCAGGAGTTTGAGATGGTCCAAAGTAAGACAAATCACTCAGTGTTCTATCAGCACACCTCATTCGATCAATATATCTACCTAGTTATGTGGATGACATTGTCATTATAGGCAATGATCAAAATGGTATTATTCTACTTAAGCAATATCTATTCCGTTCTTTTTAGATTAAGGATTTAGGAAAACTAAAATATTTTTTAGGAATTGAAGTGACCCAATTTTGCATCGGGGTTACTATATCACAAAGAAAATATGCTTTAGACATATTGGATGAAACGAATATGTTATATTACAAACCAGTCGATACTCCTATGAATCCAAATGTCAAACTCTTGCTAGAATAAGGGGAGCCCATTACAGATCCTTGTAAATATCAAAAATTGGTTGGAAAACTTAATTACTTTACCATTACCCATTCAGATATCTCTTTTGTTGTAAATATAGTTAGTCAGTTTTTACAATCTTCATGCGACAGTCATTGGGATGCTGTGATTCACATCCTCAAATATATCAAAGGAGCTCCACACCAAAGATTGTTAGATGAAAATAAGAGCAACTCTCAGGTGGTTGGTTATAGTAATGTAGATTGGGCTGATTCTCCTATTGATAGACAATCCACTTTAGGATATTGTGTCTTTATTAGGGGTAATCTAATCTCTTAGAAGAGCAAGAAATGAGGTGTGGTTGCAAGATCTAGTACAGAAGCTGAATATTGTGCTATGACTTTAGCAACATGTAAACTTATATAGCTAAAACAACTTCTTTAAGAATTGAGATTTAGACGTATCGATCAAATGAACTTGATTTGTGATAACCAAGCAACAATATGTATTGCTTCCAATCTAGAGTTCCATGAGAGGATCAAACATATTGAAGTCAATTGTCACTTTGTAAGAGAGAAGATTCAATTTGAGTGTTTTGCTACCAAGTTTGTTAGTTCAACTGAACAACTAACAAAAATATGTTCACTAAGTCTCTTAGGGGTCCTCGAATCAACTACTTATGTAACAAGCTTGGTAGATATTGTTTATATGCACCAATTAGAATATTGTGTGAGAATGGTTATTATCTTATCTAGTTTGTTAGGATAGATATTTAAATTTAAAAGTATTATAACTATCTTATCTTATCTCATCAATTCCTAATTTATAGGACCTAGAGTTTAGGAAGTTGGTAATATATACTTGTATATATATCTTGTACGCGAATGAGAAAAACATATTAGAGAAAATATTTCTCAAATTTCTCAGTAATTTTAGGGATAATGAACTTTCATTCATTGATTAAATCATGCTAGCATTGAATATTATCCATTTTTTTTTAAAATAAGAATCATTTGTTGAGAGAAGCCACTACAACAAACAGGATGCAGATATACTAAACACAATTTATATGGTATCATAAAGGTATAAAAATTCCCAATGACCTGATGCATTACTTACATAGATAATACATATACTTTACCTGTCTGGATGGTTGGGAACTGGCATAAGAGGTGTTATAAGATAGTAGCCATTTTCAGTCACTCCTGAAATGCTTCTTGAACGTGGACCCACATAGATTGACTTTTTCTCATCAAAAACCCCTTTACACACCACCTTCCTGAATTCTAGAGAATCCAATTCTTCGGTTGATGGAGATGCACTGCTGAATTTTAAAGGCTCCATCTGCAATCTCTTCTCTCTATATTCCAACATTTTTATCTATTATCATTCGATGATGGAAGGAATTTTCAGTATGCTAATCGGCTTAGCCAATACCAAGACATGGAATCTGGAATCTCATAACTTCATGAAAAGTAAACTTCAAAAGCTTGAACATATATTGCAATAAAGTGCAAGGTAAACATCCATTCTCCAATATGTGGCACGTATTTGAAAATGTAATGTTCAAAAACTATAATATCCTTTAATGGATTCCTTTAAGACATTTACATTGAAAAGGGCATAATCCACAACATCAGCCTACAATTTGAAATCCTATTGAACCAGAATAAATATGTAGGATTGAGTCAATTGACACAGACACATGAAAATGAACAATTTATCAGGATAAAATATTCTTCTTATAAGTAATGATGAAATTACAATTTATAAGGCTTGAATTATAAGGGGAGAAACCACCCCCTAGCCCCTCCCCCTTCAAAAAAAGGTCAGAAGATGAAGAAAGAAATCCCAAAAAAAAAAAAATATACATCTTAATGGATCAAACTTATTGTAGTTATTCAGACTGCCGCTATAAAAAGAAAAAAATATTCACCCCTAATATTTTGAATTTGACAATCAATAATCATTAATACAAAGCCTCAGCTACAATAGTTCGAAGAAAGTTTTGAGATTTATAGAAATCTCAAACTCGTAATTAGGGAAAAGCACAGCAAATTTTAAGGTCATCAAGTTTTGCTGATTGAGTAGTTTAGCAGATCTTTATCCCAAAACAATGCTCAGGTCACAAGCTTTTCTAGATGAGTATTAAAAAAACTATCCTAATTCACTTACTGACTGTTTGTTAAAAAAGTAAAACTAGAACAATCATGAATTCAATGCCAAGGACAGGCAATAGATCGCAATTTACTTCAACGACATTGAGGAGCATTGACAGAGTAAACAATTAAGTGAAGTTTAAAAGTTGGTGATAGAGAAGAGAATATAAGTTCGATAAGAGTCGACACCTTCTCTTGTCTTCTAAAAATCTGCCAAGTTCCAAGACCAAATGTGATTGCTCCAGGTAGGAATAGCAACCATTTTGACCACCGAGAGGATTTTCCTTTCAGTAATAAAGGCACCAATAAGTACACGGTGTGCAAGCATACAGCTTCAGCATTGCAAGATACCATATTAACCCATATAAAGAATACCTCAGAGGAACACGCACACATACCTTGTATTTCAGAAGAAGAAGAAGAAGGCGATGGATGAAAACTAGATGAAGAGGAAGCGGCAGCGGCGGAGCTGAAAGAAGGGGAGGACGAAATCGGCGGTGCTGTTAGTGGAACCCACTTAATGGCGAGGAAATGAGATAATGTCCTGCCGCTGCCGGCGCAGCAGCGTCGGAGCTTAGCTACGGATTTGGCAGTGGAGGCCGATACCATCTTGACTCGGTCATCCGAAATGGCTTTCCCGCTGTTTCGATGCAAAAGCGGGCTTATGGTTCCGCCGCGGAGGGTCTACGAAAAAATTCGATGCGCTAAGCACCAAAATAACTCCGTTGGTACTTAATACAGTTTTTTTCTTTTTAATAAATAATAATTTATTTTATCAAAAATATGTCTCTTAATATTCTATTTTTAAATTTATTTTATTATATAAATTAGTTTTTTAAAATGTATTATTTGTTACATATTAATTTTTCTCAATTAAAATATGTTTTTATTTTACTTTAAAAATAACTTAATATATATAATGAGTTATAGATTCTTATAAAAAATAATTAGGTATTATAATTATAAATATATATATTTTGAAGATTAAATTATATATTTAATTTTTTTTAACTAGATACTTGCTACAATTTACTTGATAAGAATATACTGACGAGTGTTGATAAAATATATATATATATATATACTGAGGAGTCTGATCCATTAAAATGGGCCTAGCCCTACTCCGCGCAGCCCCAATAATGCCTAAATATAGGGACTGTGGTTTTTTCCAATAAATTGCCCGTTCAAATAAGTACCGACAGATATAAAAAGTGGGAATATATATATATATATAAAGTTTATTTTTGTTAATTCATTCTCTTTCTCTTTTTTTTTTTATTTTTTTTTATTTAAGAGATATTTTATTATTTATTCACTTAAGATAATTCAAATCTTGTTGGTATTGCTATAAAAAGATTGAGTTTTTTTTTTAATTTTAAGTTTTTAATTGTTGAATTATTAAAAAAAATTATAGTAAATAATATCTAATCATTATACACAAATTTTATAACACGATCCAATGGCTAAAAAACCTCAAAATATTGTATAACTAATGAAAATATATAAAATAAAACAATAGCAAAGAAAATGAAAAAAAAAAGATGATAATTCTTACTTACTTTGATATTTTATGCTTCATATATCTCCTCTATCTATATGCTTACAAGATTATCAGATTCATACTTTTATTAACTACATAATACATGAATCACAATAATATATGTATCACACAAATCTAAGTACATAAATTACAACTTCTAGATACATTGATCTTTATCCTTACACGGTTTGTGATATTAATTAGGAGAATTAATCTTTGAGATTCTTTTAAGAGTATATGCATTCACATATCTATATTATTTGCAACATTTCTTTTTAAATGTTCATTAACAAATAATATGTCTCATTAAAACCTTATTAAGAATACCCATGAGATAAAAATATAACGAAGGAAAAAGAATACGCGAATATTTATATATCTTTTACAAACTACCTTATTGAAATTTTTATTAAAAAAATATAGTGAGATAAGACTTTGGTTAAAGGAAAAAAAGGTACAACATATCTTTTAATTTTTCCAATAACAATTTCACTTAATATCTTTGAATTGACACATTTTAGTAAGGTCTTAGTGAACAAATATTATCACATGAATGAATCTATTTAATATTTATATCACTATTCTTTTAAAGATCATGAGCAAACAAAAATTTTGGTTAATATGTTTTGCTTTATCTCCTTTAACATATCTTCCTTTAAGCTTAGTTGTGCAAGTTACATTATATTCATACAATATTGTTGATTAAAGGTAAACTACATATCTCTTAAATATGTTAAGTTATTAATCTTAACCGAACACACTTTCAACTTGCCTTATATATTGCAATTATTTTAATATGATTTGAAAAAGTATTCACTAAAGTTCAGTTTATAGAGCGCTATGATATAGTTGTACCCCCACATATTAATAAATATCTATTTGAGATTGATCTTTATGTGAATTATATAAATATTCTACATTTGTATAGCTAATTAATTGTAATATAGATTTAGTTGAATAAAATAGCCTTATATTAGTGGTCTCTCAAAGATATTACAATAAATGCTTAACTTCATTTCTATGTATTCTTGTTGGAGAAGAACTAAATCTTGCTAACAAACTTATAACAAATGCAATATTAAGTCATGTATTTTTAGTAAGATACATTAATGCACTTCACAACACTAAGATATAATATTTTAAGACCAATAAATTCATCATTCTCTCAATGATAAAAATAGTGTTTATTCACATTTAATAATCTTACAACTATTAGGGTACTTATGTATGCTATTTATATAAAATTGTTTTAAGAGCTTTTCAATATAAATTTATTAATGAAGAAGGATTTTATACCCTAAGTACTCAATCTACAAGCCAAAACAAAAGGTTTGTTTTTCCAACATCTTTATTCTCAAATTCATTCTTTAAATAATAAATTGCTTTTTGAAACTCTTTAATAATTTTAATAATATTTAAATCATCAACATATACAATAATTATGACAAACTTTGATCCAAATCTTTTTATAAAGACACATAGGCAAATTAGATCATTTTTATAGTCTTCTTTCAACAAATATCTCCTAAGACAATTACATAATATATGCCTAGATTATTTTAATCTATATAAAGATATATGTAAACATATTGAATAATTTTCCTAAAAACCTTGACATGCTTTTAACATTTTAAATCTTTTAGAGATTCTCATATAAATTTCACTAGTTAGTAAACCATATAAATAAGTTATAATAATATCTATTAGATATATATTGAGTTTTTCATATATTGCTAAACTAATAAGATATCTAAAAGTAATTGTATTTACTACTTGAGAATATGTCTCTTTATAATCAATGTCAGGCCTATACGAAAACTCTTATATAACAAGTCATGCTTTACATCTGACCACTTCATTTTGCTCATTCATTTTTGCATAAATACCTATTTGTTTTACACCTTCAAGAGTTTAGACTATCAACCTAAAAACTTCATGTTTTGAAAATGAATTTAATTATACTTGAATTGCATCTTTTCATTTTAGGCAATCATCTCTATATCTAAATTCTTGAACAAATTTATGTTCAAGATCTTTATTTTGATTTATTAATTCAAAAGCAACATTGTATTAAAAAATATTGTTGATAACTATATCTTTTTTGTTATATATTTTCTTTGTAGTGACATAATTTATCAAGATCTCTTCATTTTTATTATTTGCATATACCTAAACTTCTTATGGGATTTTGTGATTAGTTATGTCGTGAGTTTTTTCTTGAATACCTATTTCCTCAATATGATTATCTCGATTATTTATCCCTTTCTTTTTTTTAAGGGTTTTATCTTGAAAGTCGATTGGTCATGCATTAGGTGTGACCTACTTTCATTTGCACTAATAGATTGTTCCACAAGGACATCGATATGTATTGAAGCATTTACAGCTAGTACATGATATTTGATAATTCTCTCAAGTTAGTAAATGTATCCAAAAATTGATTTGCAATATTTTATAAATGAATTATTTTTGAACTTTTAATTCATGTTACTTTGTACAGGGATCTAGATGGGATAATAATAATAATGCATTTCATGTAATTTCTTTTTCTAATTGCTTATTATCTCCTCTTAAAATTAGGAAAACCATTTCATCAAAATGATAATCAGCTAATTGTGCGATAAATAAATCTCTAATTGATAGTTCAAGATATTTAATTATAGAAGGATACTCATAACCAACATATACTCTTAAACTTTTTTGGGGACCGGTCTTTATGTGTTTTATAAAGCAATTGGAACATATAATATACATCTAAAAATTCTAAGAATGCAAATATTTGACTCTTAATTAAAAGTCAATTATAATAAGGAGAATTTATAACTTATTGTTTTGATGCATATAAATGTTGTCATATGTAAAATCGTGTACCCGCATATTAAAATAGGAAGTTTCATTTTCATAAGCATTAATTTAGCTATTAGTTGGAGACATTTAATGAATGATTTTGCTAAATCATGTTGTGTATGAACATGAGCAATAGGCTTTTTTTTTTTTTTTACTATTATTCCAATAAACATAAAAGAGTCATTAAAGGTTGAGATGTAAACTCACTTAGATGAATTATCTTAAGCACATAATATAAAATTATGCTCTTAGTTGAATTATTTGAACAAGGAATCTCGCAGGTCCTAGGTTACGAGTTAATAATAAATGCACATGTGACCATCTTATAAATACATTTATCAAAACTATATAATATTTAAATGGTCTACAAGGTGGATGAATAAACTTACATATATCACCCTGGATACAATCTAGAAATATGAATGATTCGATCCCAACTTTAGCTACTGAATGTGTCGCACCCAAAATATGATTGCAGGGCACGACGAAGAAAATTTAGTTTTCATACCAAAAACCAATTGAAAGGGAGTTAACATTAAAATTGTAATATAAAAGGTAAAACCTTAGAAAATCCTTCTCGAAAAGAAAAGATAGTCTACGAACCATAGATGGGTTTGAAAGTTGGTTGTACCGTGGGAAATGTGTTAAGCACTTCACAGTACTTATTCTTATGAATAGTTACCTTAAATTAATTATGTAAATTTAATATGGCCTTAAACTTGTTTTAATTACCCTTATCAACCATAAACAAAAAATAATAATAAAGAAATAAAGAGAAATTAAAGAAAGAATGTAAAAGGAAAAAAATTATTTATGAAAGCAGACTTGACCTAGAATGAAAAGTTAAAGCTTATGTACTCTATAGTAAGGATCAAAATCCATATAATTCAAAAGGATAGAAATCAGTCATGATTTTTAATTTTTGGTTAAAAGAGAAAGAAAATAGGAATTAATTTGTTTTTGCAAACAAAACAACTCTAAATTTGGTTAATGTATTTTAATTTACAAAAACTGAGTTAATCCATCTTTTGACTCTCTTCATTTTTTTCTTTTTTCTTTTTTATTGTTAAAAACAAGATTTTTATTTAAGTTTTAATTTTGAAAGAATTATAAAATTTCTAAGAAGGACCATTAATTATTAAAGAAAAAATATTTTTGTGTTTTTGAAGTAATTTTTAGTTTTTGTAAAGTATCAAAAGAAAATTTGAGGAAAATCCTAAAGTACATGAAAAGGATATTTATTTAATTTTTGCTTAATTGATTTTGTTTTAAGGTTTTATCCTTTTTTTCTTTTTTCTTTATTATTATTTTTTATTTTCTTCTCAAATTTTCCAAAGCTTATTTGGACAAAACACAATGTCTACAATTGTCTCTCTTTATTTATTTCTTAGGTGAAAAGTTCAAAAACATAGTTTTTAATTTTTTAACAAAGAACAAGTAAAGATAAGTGTGACACAAAATTTGGGAAAAGACAAAATCACGAAGATGCTCATCATTCATGTAACACTTAGTTTTCATAAAAATGATAGAAACAAGCTAATTATAAAAAAAGAGTCATTTTAAAACAAATGAGTTTAGGCTAAATAAAATTATAATAAAATTTTAAATAATAAAAAATAAGGATCTAAGGCTTAAGATGTCCAAAAACTAAAGTGGGAATAGCTAAATAAAATCATATGAAAGATAGTGACATTTTTGTAATTTTAGACACTTTTTAGAAAATTTAAAGGAGAGATCTTTAAATGAAAAAATTGAGTTTTCTAAAATTCTTAGAGGTACTAAAAATTATAGGAACCCCTAGAATGGTCTAAACCCCTCTAGTTTATGTTTTAGAATGTCGGTTGAATCGAATTTTGGCATTTTCATTCGATAAAGTTTTAAATCTAATTTGAATAAAACTAAAACTATTTTATAAGTTAGAAAACCTAAATTTTATAATGAAAAATACAATTCTAAAAAAGGAGCCGAAATGAACCTAAATAATAAGAGCAAAAAATGAATGACAAAATTAGAATTTCCAAATGTCTTAAGTGAGCTCCCTTGTTATATATTACACGTCCCTCTTCTACCCCCGCGTTTAGTTGACCTAATTTTTATCTCAAACCAAAGGAAAGTTCTACCAAGGGAGAAAAATAAGGAGAGAGCCAAGGAAGAAGGAGAAAGCTTAGGAAAAAGGTAAGAAAAACATGAAATTTCATGCTCATTCGTTTAATAAACTTATTCGCCTTCTTATCCTCTCTTTTTCTATGGTTTTAGTGTATGATTTGGGACTATTTTAGGACTTATTCAGAGAGATAAAGTTAGAATTTGAAGGAGAATCTTGTAGCAAGTGGAAGAGCTCTTGAAAAATCTAAGAAATAAGGTAAACTTCATGGCTTTTCTTGCTTCCTTATCCTTATTCCTCCATGGGTGTGTTTCGGCCACGTAGAGAACACCTAAGAGGGAGTGAATTCTGACCAAGACCAAGCATAAAACCTAAGTTTTAGAATATGAGAAATAAGTATATGCAAAGAAATTTCAAAAAGAAATATTAGAAATCAAGCTACCAAAATCTAAGGATTTTGTTGCACCTTGAGATGTATGAAGTTTCCTAGTAATAATTTTAGTTGTCTAAGAGTGTGTATGGGTTCTTGAGACACCTAGAAAGCCTCACATATGCCAACTCCCTTGAGAAAACTTGCAAAACTCTATGGGTCCAAAATTATGGATGTGTCTCAGCCTAAGCAAGACAAGGCATCGAGGGAAAGTTTTAAATTTTTTTAAGGCTAGAAAGGGACTAAATATGATGGAAGAATATCAAATGAAGCCTTAGAATAAATTTAAAAACCTTAATTTGTGAGATAAATGTGTAGACTTCATAATGAGAGATAAAGAAGCAACTTGTATTTAGACTCTTAGGAATGAAATTGTGATGACTCCAAGGAGTCTAAATGGAATCAAGAGACCTAGATAGAAGGAAAAAATAGAGCCAAGATCATGAATTCTATTAGTTGCTTCATTAGGTCTTGTATGGAACTATAATGAAGCCATACGAGAAAGTAGCCTTCTATAGAGTATGTGTGATGTTAGAGCTTGCTTCAATGATATAATTGTGTCTCATTTGATGTGTTTAGGCCAAAGGAATCAAACTCCACCTAGTTGCAAGTGTGTGGCAGAGAGAGGGAAATAATAATCCAAGGGGAAATTGTGTGAATCTTACTTCAAGGTAGCTTTCTAATATTTTTCACATGCATAGCTTGGATGTTTACTTGTCTTTGAGTGCTGCTGTAAATGTTTAAACTATGAAATATGTTTCTAGCCATTGCTTACATGTTATGGTACCATTATGTTTCTTGAAAAGTGTTTATGATTATAATATGGCTTGAATGGGTTTTGTGATGTCAAAAGTCCCTTAGTATAGGTGAAGATAAGCCAAAAGTCCCTAGAAATAGGTGAGACAAAACCAAAAGTCTCAATAAGAGTGAGACTAAGTCAAAAGTCCCTTGAACGTAGGTAAAGCAAATTCAGAAGTCCTAAGAAAGTCGAGTGAGACTAGACCAATGCCTTTAAGAGCTTATGTTTGCAATGTATGAGTTTATGTGCCAAGGAAAAGGCTTTATGTATGCTCACTAATAGCTTGAATGTCATGCATGCATTCTTTGACATGTATATGCACTTATTATATATGTTTAAAAGGGTTAAGAGTTATTAAAAATTTTTGAATCTCACTATTCTCTTACATATGCCTAACCATGTTTAAGTGAGCTAAATGGACTAAAAATGGGAGTTAACAATCTTAAAAAGTAAGACTTTGACAAAGGGATAGAGAAATGGGCTTTTTATTTGCATTTTGATGTCAAGAATTATAACCATGAGATGCATATATGATGTAAATCATTGAACATATCCAAATGTATGTAAATATGATGTATGTATCAATGCGGAAGCCAAATGAATGAGAATGTGAGTTTTTGCAACTCATTTGCCTTTATGTCCATGTGGTATGAATGTAAGTGGCAAGGTGAGAATGATCTCCATGATAATCTGGATCATTTGGCATACTTTAATATGTTATAATTGTGTTTTTAGACTTGTTCAAGTGGTTGTAGAAAGGTAAGAAGAGCATTTGGAGCTTAATGATACCATTTTGGATTTCAAAATTAACCAAATGGTGAGTTAAATCAAAGTCTGACCAAATGGATGAGTTTTTGCATGAAATTTGGCCAATAAGTAGGTATCATCTAGAACTTTTCAGAAAGTCAAAGAGCACTCAATTTGGAACTCTAGAGAATTTATTATAATTTTTCAAAGTTGGCCAAATTATATAAAAATGGTATGTGTATTGTTCATATGATCAGTTTGCTTCTCTATGTCACATGTGGATCAAATGAAGTCCAATACTCATGAAATTTTACAAACATAAATTAGATATCATAAGCTTTTTATAGCTACCAAAACCACCTTATTTGGAGTTCTATAGAACTAAATTTTTAAAGTTGCATTATAGTACTAGTAATGTAGCTCAACATTTGGTACTATTTGATCAATTTTTGTGGGCTAAACACCATTCTCTTGATCTAGAATTATTTTCACTCATTATTTAGCATCCAAATTTTTTCATAAAGCTATCATATATATAATTTCAATTTTTTTAGAATTAGTTATGACTTTTCAAAATTCATATTAGAAATCTAAACATGTCAACCCGAGAGCAACTTTCAATTTTTCTAGTGCATGGTTCCAAATCCGTAGTATATGAGATGAATTGTGATGTTTATGATATGATTAGATATGTTATGAATGAAAAATAATATTTATGAGTTAATATGGTCCCTAAAGCTATGAATCATGTATATGGCCTCCCAATCACACAATTCTCCATGTATAAAAGCATATGTTTCTTACAAGGCTCTTCCAATATGCATGAGATATGTGTTAGAGATTGTGTCCTAGGCCTATCAATTTACTGTGAACATTGTCTTAATTTAATAAAGGGTTTTATTATCATTATTATATTATTTGTATATTTGCACTATAATAAGATCCTTGAATAATTATAATTATCCTAAATATCCATAGTTAATCATTATTATAGGAACAATAATAAATTATGACTAGTATGATTTTGATTGATGATCATAAGATGGTCATGTATGCAGATAAAAATCAAAGTTATAGGTACCTATTAGGGACCAAGGTGCTGGATTGACTGGTCATGAGATAACTACATGGACTAAGTCATAAGCGTATCTCATCTATAGCCATATCACTGAGCTTTTAGACAACCACCGTAGATTCCTACATGAGAAACATTATATTTTGACATAATCAAAAGTTTCCTTTAATCGAGTGATCATAAAGATTGTGATAAGATACAATAGAATACATGTAGAGAAATATGAGTTGTCAAGATGAGATTTATTCTTCTCGCAGAGAGAGAGATATCTTTGGGTCCCTTGATAAGTAAGACTGATAAATGCATAACCGTGCTCAAATGAAAGGAGTTTCATTTGTTTTGACTGTCTACTAAAAGGTTAAGAAAGTATGGTTAAGTGATACAAGGATGACGTCTCCATGCCTTATGCTTGATTTAGATATCGTGTGACAAAAGGAACTTGATATGGGCTATAAAATAGGTTGTATCGGATAATTAATCTTTATATAATTTGGATAATTATAATATCTTACTAGATGCCATTTATAACTTGTGGGCTAAAAGGAGTTGTCAATGGGCCTACAGGATCACACACAAAAATGGATTAACATGAGCTAAAATGTCCAGATTCATTAAACCCAAAAAGCGTCTAGATTCAATGAATGTAGTATCTGCATTTAATGTATTTACTTTCTAGATAGTTTTCTATTTTGAATAGGGTAATGTGGTGTCCACATTCAATGTATTTGCTCTCTAAAAGGTTTTTTATTTTGAATAGGAGATTATCTTATTTATGATAGGATATTGCATTCTTTTATAGAATGAGGTGGACGAAATTAATATATACATGTATATTAATTTCAGAATTTTGTAATGCTCTCTTATAAAAGGGATGCTAGGGTTTCCTTTGCATCATATTTTTAAGAAAGAGCCCCAACACCACCAGAGAGAGAGAGAGAGAGAGAGAGAGAACGAATTCTACTACACACTTAAGAAGATGTGTGGTTCTGGTAAATGCGTTCGAAGATGGACATTCGCATAACATGGTGTTAGCACACCGTTTGTGTTAGAGATCTCGTTCGTATGGATACTGGTAAAGGGCGTTAGTTCATAAAGAGCAACGCCTAGATCCAAACGTGATTAATTAGAAAGAGAGAAAAGTTTTTCTCGCTAGAGGTATATTTCTTCAACATTACTTCGATTTAAGCAAACATGATAGATCCATGGGAGGGATTTTTCTTGTTTCATTTTTGTAATTTTTCACTACGTCTGTACATACAAATTCGAACAATATGTTAAGACAACTTATAGGACAATTGAGTGAGAGCTAAAAGGTTAAGATATTACAATTCAAAAGGGTTTTGAAGGTACTTGAGAAACAAGGCTTTAAAGGGTACTTGTGTAACTGGGCTTTGAAAAATATGCTTGTTTTTACTAGGCTTTGAAAATGTGTTTGTCTTTACAAGGTTTTGAAAGGGGTGCCTATCTTTTTTAGGACTTTGAAAAGGATGCCTGTCATTATAAAATGCTTGTCTTTATAAGGCTTTGAAAGGGTGTCTTTATTTACAAGGCATTAAAAATGGTGTTTGTCTTTACATGGCTTTAAAGGAGGAGTCTGTCTTTATAGGATTTTGAAAAGAGTACCTATCTTTATAGGGATTTGAAAGAGGTGTTTATCTTTATAGAGCTTTGAAAGGGGTGTTCGTCTTTACAGGGTTTTGAAATAGGCATTTATCTTTACAAGGCATTGCAAGGGGTGACTATTTTCATAAGGCTTTAAAAGGATGCTTGTCTTTGCAGGGCTTAGAAGGGGCTATCTTTCTTTACAGAGCTTTGAAAGGGAGCCTGTCTTTGTAAGGCTTTGAAAAGGATGCCTATCTTTATAGGAATTTGAAAAAGGTACATGTCTTTACAAGGCTTTGAAAGGTGCCTATCTTTACACGGTTTTAAAATAAGTGTTTATTTAAAAGAATTCTTATCTTTGTAATGCTTAGAAAGGGATGCTTGTCTTTACATAGTTTTGGAAAGCGTGACTGTCTTTACATGGTTTTAAAAAGGGTACCTATATTTATAAGGCTTTGAAAGGGATTTGCAATATAGGAGTGTTGTCTCTTGTGATGTGTGCTTCGTGATGATGAAATGCTATGTAAGATGCATGATGTAGGTGGAACACTTTATTTTGCAAGTTGTTTCATCTTCTACTTAGAAGCTCTATCCTTTATTTGCCCCAATGTAATTAAAAAGCTAGTTTTAAGCAATGTATGTAATACTAGAGATGCATAAGGTATGTAAAATGCTTAATTATTTTATTTACACAAGATTTGTTGTCTTTGAGCTTGAAAACTCTACTTTTCATTTATCCTAGTATAAACTTAGTTTTATGTAATGTACATACATATGTAAAATGCATGTACACATGTAAAATGCATGATACAAGTGGAATACTTAATTTTGTAAAATGTGAGATTTTTGGTCATTTACATTTGGAAAATTTCTCATGTCGACTTTTCACTTACCTTAATGAGGAAAGTTAGGCTCTTGGTATCTTTACTAATTCTAACCCTTGTTTCTTTGATGAATGATTTTATTAAGAACTCTTTTGGTAAGTAAAAAATGCTCTTGAAGAATTACCTAAAGTTAAGGTTATCCTAGATTCTTTTTATAACTTAATTGCTCTTAACTTTTTCTAAGGTCATTTCCTTGTCTTGCTAGGATTGCTATTGAATTAACCTTTGATTATCTCCAAGATACCTATAGATTTGACCTTAAAGACATTTCATTTCAAATCTTCCATTATTAATGCTTGAAGAGGCAACAAGTAAAATATACTCTTATTTTATTTAACAATATCAATGCAATCACGCATTAAGGAATGCAATGTTATGAATTTTGAAAGGAAATTGATTTGCCAAGATTGAAAAAACTTATGGGAATGATGAAATTCAAAAGTGTGCTTAATGGTCCAAGGTAAAAGTGTTGTCAAAAGACATGAATAAGATATTTCGAACTAGAAGATGTTTAAGTTCTAAGTGCGAGGCATTTCTTTTGAAAATTCAAAATTGATATAAGAAAAAGATACAATTTTAAACCAAGTCATTCATCCCAATTTCTATGAAATTCTCATTGGTTCCCAGATTTAATCCATATGGAGGTATTCGAAGGATTTTAAAAGTTCAAAATGGTTGGTAAAAGTTAAGTAGTGTTTAGATAACTAAAAGAATCTGACCCTATCTTAATATTTGAATTTTTGGCATAAAAACCTATTGAAGGCTACCCACCCAAGTGTTCAATGATGGGTCAAAGAAATAAACCTTAATCTTAGTTCAATTAAGGTGACCAGGGATAACTCTTTTATGTTCAGGAAAGCAAAAACAAGGAATGCCATGTTTTTTTTGGCATAACCTATTTATAAGGCACATATTTATATCTTAAAATTTTTTCCCTAATAAAATGGAGCTTATAATTGTACTAACTTCATACGTTATCCTTTTTCAAATCAATTGAAACTTTGATAGGGAATACCACATATAACTTTTATGGGCTTTTGGTTACCATTGAATTTTGGGAAAAATATGTAAGAAAAGGAGTTGTGTAAACATAATTTGTGAAATGGAATAATGCATTAGGCCAAAATGGAAACACATGACTATTGTATTGATAAAGTTAAATAAAATAAGATTTGATGACAAAATCAACATATACCAGCCTTAGACTTCAGTTAGATAGAATGGTTTTGACTAAACAAATATTATTTAATGAGGAAATGTCATGAACCTTTTAGAAATTAAATCCTTATGAAATTTTTCTTTAATGGTGAACATTTTTACGGTTAAATTTGATACTTGGAATTGAGCTTTTTCTTTCCCTTTTTTTTTTTTTGGTTCTTCCTCACCTTGTTCATAAAGGCATAGCAACTTTCCATTGAGTGCCCAATTCCTCTGGAGTGAAATTCATGGCTCTCATCTAGCTTACACCATTTTAGGAAAAGTGGCTTGAGGTTAGTAGGGGAAAAGGTCTTGTTTGTACCAAGGTTAGTAAAATAGAGTTGACAAAATGCAAATGTCTTTTCATGGTCACAGTTGCCTTTAGTTCTTAATAGTGGTCAAGTTTGATAAGATGTTGATGAGTTTTAAGATGAATAGTTTAAGTTTCTTTGGATTTGAAAGTATGATAGTGGGTGAATAGTAATAAGCTAAAGGACATAGTGGTACGAAAGATTAGAATGTGATAAGCAACATTATTAAAACCTTTGATAGCTTGCTTTTTTCCTTATAAACTAGCATGCCTTACCTCATGCCCTTGGCTTATGTTAACTGTTTCACTTACTAAGTTTTAATCTCTCATCTTGGCCATTCATGAATATAACTTTTTAACTTTAGATATTAATTCAAGTTGACTTTTCCCTTGCAAAGGACTAAGAATCTTATATTTTACACATTCCAAGATTTTTAACATAAAATGCATGATGAATATGAATGGATGTAATTTTATTGTGTCATTTGATCTATGAGTTAATTGGTTTATTGACTTTGACATAAGGGTCTTTCAAGACAAGGTATCTTTATTCTCCTCTAAGAGTCTATTGCTCCGTAAGTTAGACTAGAGTTAATAGTTGACTCAAAAAAGAACTAGGTCCTTTAATATTTAGTGTTGCACTTATGATAATAATTTTTTATCACTTGACTTCATCTCCCTCAAATGCTTATTACAATGAAGATAAACAAAGTTGACAAATCATATAATGAGAATGTATTAACTTTCATATGGATGGTGTTTATAAAGAAGTCTAGCCAATCTACATTTGTTTTATGTTAAATTGCAAGGTCAAATCTAAAGCCTCCATTTTCCTCTAGAATCTTATTGTTCTATAGGGAAAAATGAAGTTAACAAATTGATTCGTAAAGAATTTTAATTCCTATTACAAGCGTCAGTTTGATGAAGTAACTTGATTAAACTTTTAATTGGCTCAACTAATTAACTTGTTTCCTTCTAAATTAAACTCATGACATTATGCAAAAACTCACTATCCTTATGAGTGTTGTAACACCTTAATCTCTAGCTCATACCCATCAAGCCCACATATTCATATACTCGTGTTAAGCTTACAAGGGAGATGATTTCTCTACCTTGGTGCTCTTTTCTATGGCATTATGGATGGGTAGAGACTTCCACTGAAAGTTACATGGACTCGGTGAGCTCTTCTCTATTCATCCTCATGCTCAATTACACTAGTGAGACTTATTTCAATCCCCATAATATGCTTTAAACTCATGGAAAGCAAAAAGGGGTTGGAGACATGCATTTTCGTTCTTGGCAGATTTTGCTTCATTTCTGGACTGAGTTTGAAAATCCATAACTAATTGCAAACAAATCGTAACTATATGATCTGGGTCATTCTAGAAATCTTGAGACATCTACTTCATGGTAAAAATAAGTAGAAGTCTCAATATCTCACTTATTCTGCGTTTGACATCAAAATCGTTCACTAGTCAGAGGGGGCTTCTTTGCTGTCACAGTTTACTGATATAGATTTTGGAAATGTCTAACTAATTCCACAAAAATCCAATGCTTGAAATCTATGTCTCTATGGAAATATGTGGATGTTATCTAGAGGAGAAAAATATCTCCAGATCATTTCACTAAGCCAAATTCCCAGAAACCGATGAAACAGTACTTCGGGTCTGGTTGGGTGTCTGATTCTGGGCGGGAACTTCAAAATTGCATAACTTCCTCTCTAGACCTCTAAATGAGGTGATTCTAGTTCCTACAAGCCACTGTGACCATCTAGTTTCTGTGTATAAAATCTCATAGCCATTGGACTACGTTTGCCCCTCGGATGACATGATTTCTAAACTGACCAAATGAACAGTATTTTCTGAAATCCGATTTTCTGATGTCAACTTTGAAAAATCATAGAAAATGTTATAGATCTCTAAATGACATGAACTCTAGCTTCCCAGAAAGCTCTAAACATAATCTAGTAACATGTCAAATTTCAAAACAAGAAGAGGTCATATGGCTAATCTATGACATCATGTGCAAGAAGGCCATTTCTTGGCCAAAAGTGGGGTTCATAGGGTCCAATCTTGGTTTTTCTACTTCTATGACTCCTTGAGCACATGAGAAAGCATCTCTAGGGGCCATCAATCATGTCTCAATTATCTAGTAACTTAGATTGGAAAAACTCACTATCCCATGCCCACTTATGCACCCATATAGCCTATGTTGAAGTTAAGCATCTCACATTAAAACATGCCTCTTTATTCATCATAGACTTCATTCTCATACATTCATCATTCATACATACATTATCTTACAAATACTCTTAGGGACTACATCATTTACATCATTATCAATTTACATATACGGTTCTCATATACAACATATTGCAAAAAGTCCCTTTTTACAGTTCTTCCTTAGCTTCCCTAGCCTCATGCTTGGTGGTGGTTCCCATCTCTAGCCTCACTTGGTCCACCTGGCATGGTTGGATGGTGGAGAGGGAGGGTGAGATTCATGGAATCCCAGTAGTTCAACTCTCATTCAATCATACATATATCGCATACAACAAGTTTCATTATGCATGTATGGCATGTTAGCATATAAAACTATGATGAAAACATTTAAAACATATGAATTGGCCATGCATAAGAAAAACATTCTCAACATGTGAGTAGGACACACATAACATTTTGGAGCTTGCTAAGTACTTGGATTAGCCTCACCCATTCCCGTGTGGCTTTTGGATTTGCCTTACCCATTCTTTAGAGGTCCTTAGACTCAACCCTTACTCTTTGGGAGTCAACCTCACTTTTGGGAGACCTTTTACTCTTGTCTCAACCAACTTAGGGGTTTGGCTCATCCTCACCTTGGCTATAGGGTTATTGGCTTTTCCATTTCCTCAAGTAAACCAAAACAAATCACATAAATCATCATTTCAATTCATAACATATCATCATGCTAACACACTTCTCATAGCTCATATCATTCATACACACAAGCAAGACAATGTAAACACACAATTATGCATGAGAGAAAGTGGAGAGAACTACCTTGTTAGCTATTCACTACTTGCTCTTTCACTTGTCTCCTCCCTTGTTGGTTTCACAACAACTTCTAGATGGGAGAGCTTCTCTTGAGCCTAACCACACAAAAGCATGGAATTAATGCCTTAATACTTGATTCTCAAGCTAGGGATCACTTCTAATCAACTCTACTGAGCTTCTCAACCTAGGTTTCTTCCTTTCACTAAAGTCCATTAACCATCCTCTCTCTTTTCTCAATTCTTAAGTTCTTAAGAAAGGGGAAAGCAAGAAAGAGAAGACTATATACTTCTAACCTCTCTCAAGAGTGATTTCCCACTCTCTCTCTTCTGAACCAACCTCAAGACCTAACCATTTTTGCTATCTAAACCGTAGGAAAGAGAGGGGAAGGGGAGAAGGGCAACATACTAAGAGGAAGCCATGAGAACCTTTACCTTTACCTTTCTTGTGCTTTCTTCTTCTCCTCAGCTTCTCTCTCTCTCCTTCGCCCTTTTCTCTCTCCTAAGACGAGCTTGAGTCGGTTAGAAGAAGAAAGAAGAGACTTGGAAGCTTTTAAAAGTCAAATTCTCTTTTTCTCGCTTTTCTGGACCACTCTCGCTATAGCGAGTCATTACCCTCGTTACGACGAGCTCGTGTCTGTTCCAGACCTTCTGCCTTCGCTATGGCGTCGCTACGGCGAGCTCGGGCCTGTTCCAGACCTCTGCCTTTGCTATAGCGCCGCTACGGCGAGCAACTCCCTGGTTTCTGTATGGAATGCCGCACTCGCTATAGCTAGGAACAATTTCGCTACGGCGAGGGGGCATTCTCGCTATGGCGAGGCCATTTCTCGCTATGGCGAGAAGACTTAGAAAATTCTCAACTCCTCAAAAATTTTTCAACTTCCTCTTTTCCTTTTCTTTTTCTTGGCTGTTACATTACACACTTACAGAGCCACCAGACGTATTGTCCCCTAGTTCGTGGGTCCTTGACCCGGCCTTCCCAAGGGTTTTGTCCCCTTCCGAGCTTCGAGGGCTTGGTTACCCAGCCTTCGCTCAAGGAAAACGCGCGTCTGGTGGGGAAAGCTTTGCCCCCACTTATAAGGCCTTAGCCCAGGACCTTCTTGTGACACCTTAACCTCTAGCTCATGCCCAACGTGCCCTCTAGCCCATATGGGCAGTGCGGAACTCATAAGGGAGACACTTTCTCTACCTTATGCTTACTCTCTCTATGGCACTATGTGTGGGTAGAGCTCCACTTAGAGGTAACATGGACCGGTTGAGCTCTCTCTATGCTTCCTCATGCTCAATTACACTGTTGAGACTTATTTCAATCTCAACTATATGCTTCAAACTTGTGGAAAGCAAAAAGGGATTGGAGACATGCATTTTCGCTATGGGCAGATTTTGCTCCTTTTCTGGGCTAACTTTGGAAATTCATAACTAAATGTAGAAAAATCGTATCTGCACGATCTGGGTCATTCTAGAAAGCTTGAGACGTCTACTTCATGTTAAAAATACTTAGAAGTCTCAATCTCTCAGTCATTCTGCGTTTGACATCGAAATAGTTCACTAGTCAGAGGGGGCTTCTTTGCTGTCACAGTTTACTGATATGGACTTTGAAAATGTATAACTAATTCCACAAAAATCCAATGCTCATAAACTCTATCTCTATGGAAAGATGTGGATGTTAGCTAGAGGAGAAAAATCTCTCCAGATCAGTTCACCTAGCCAATTTCCCGGAAACCGATGAAACAGTACCTCGGGTCTGGCTGGGTGTCTGATTCTGGGCAGGAACTTCGAAATTGCATAACTTCCTCTCTGGACCTCTAAATGAGGTGCTTCCAGTTCCTACAAGTCACTGTGACCATCTAGTTTCTGTGTATAAAATTTCGTAGCCATTGGACTACGTTTGCCCCTCGGGTGACATGATTTCAAAACTGACCAAATGAACAGTGATTTTCTGAAATCCGAATTTCTGATGTCAACTTTGAATGCTCATAGAAAATGCTATAGACCTCTATTTGACATGAACTCTAGCTTCCCAGAAAGCTCTAAACATAATCTAGCTACATGTCAAATCTCATAGCTAAAAGAGGTCATATGGCTATTCTATGACATCATGTGCAAAAGGCCATTTCTTGGCCAAAAGTGTGGCTAATGGGGTCCAATCTTAAGTTTTCTACTTCTATGACTCTTTGAGCACATGAGAAAGCATCTATAGGAGCTATCAATCATGCCTCAAGTGTCTAATAACTTAGATTGGGGAAACTCACTACCCCATGCCCACTTATGCACCCATATATACTAGGCTATCATTGGTTCTTTCTCATTCAACCATGCTCTTTCATTCATCATAAATCTCATTCTCATACATTCATCATTAATATATACATGGTTTTACAAAACTATGAGGAACTACATCATATACATCATTTACATCTCATAGCTCCTGTACAATGTATTACAAAACATTACATAAAGTCTTTACATTCTTCTTCATCTCTATCCCTAGCCTCATGCTTGGTGGTGGTTGCTCCCATCCCTAATCTCACTTGGGCCACCTGGCATGGTTGGATGGTGGAGAGGGAGGGTGAGATTCGGAGAATCTCAATAGTTCAACTCTCATTCAAACATACATATATTGCATGCAACAAGTCTCATTATACATGTATGGCATGTTAGCATATAAAACATGATGAAAAACCTTTAAAACATGTGAAATGGCCATGGATAACATTCAAGAGCTCGCTGAGTACTTGGATCGGCCTCACCCCTTCCCTTATGGTTTTTGGATTTGCCTTCCCATACTTTAGAGGTACTTAGACTCACCCTTACTCTTTGGGAGTCTACCTCGCTTTTGGGAGACATGGCTCAACCAACTTAGGGCTTCGGCTCATCCTCACCTTGGCTATAGGGTTATTGGCTTTTCCATTTCCTCAAGCAAACCAATCAAACATTTAAAACATCATCTCAATCATATCACATAATCATGCTAACACACTTCTCATAGCTTATTTCATTCATACACACAAGCAAGACAATGTAAACACACAATTATGCATGAGAGAAAGTAGAGAGAACTACCTTTATTGGCTATCTACTACTTGCTCTGTCAATGGCTTCCTCCCTTGTTGGTTTCACAACAACTTCTAGATGGGAGAGTTCCTCTTGAGCCTAACCACACAAAAGCATGGAATTAATACCTTATACTCAATTCTTAAGCTAGGGATCTCTTCTAATTGGCTCTACTGAGCTTCTCACTCTAGGTCTCTTCCTCACTTTAGGGTCCATTAGCTATCCCTCTCTTTTCTCCACTCTTAAGAAAGGGGAAAAGCAAGAAAGAGAAGACTATCTACTTCTAATCTCTCTCAAGAATGGTTTCCCACTCTCTCTCCTCTGAACCAGACTCAATACCTAACCCTTTCTATCATCTAAACTGTAGGAAAGAGGGGAAAAGGGGAGAAGGGCAACTTACTAAGAGGAAGCTATGAAAATTCATACCTTTCTTGTGCTTTCCTCTTCTCTTCAGCTTCTCACTCTCTCCTCCGCCCTTTTCTCTCTCCTAAGACGAGTTAGAGTCGGTTAGAAGAAGAAAGAAGAGATTTGGAAGCTTTTAAAAAGTCGAATTCTCTTTTTCTCGCTTTTCTGGACCGCTCTCGCTATAGCGAGTTAGTGACCTCGCTACGGCGAGCTCGTGTCTGTTCCAGACCTCTGCCTTCGCTATGGCGTCGCTACGGCGAGATCGTGTTTGTTCCAGACCTCTGCCTTCGCTATAGCGCCGCTATGGCGAGCAACTCCCTGGTCTCTATATGGAATGCCATACTCGCTATAGCTAGGAACAATTTCGCTATGGCGAGCAACTCACTGGTCTCTATATGGAATGCCGCACTCGCTATAGCTAGGAACATATTCGCTACGGCGAAGGGGCATTCTCGCTATGACGATTCCATATCTCGCTATGGCGAGAAGACTTAGAAAATTCTCAGCTCTTCAAAAATTTTCCAGCTTCTCTTTTTCCTTTTCTTTTCTCATTTCTTTTCTCTTTTCTTTTTTCTTGGCTGTTACACTTCCTATCCGATGTGGGACTTTACAAGTGTTGCCTAAGATTGTCTTTTCCAATTAGTCAATGAATTATTAATATTAGCCCACTATTTCCCCACATTTCTTAAGGAGCTTTTTGATTCATAGAGAACTGAGTTTTAGAAAGCAATTTGAGAGGGAAAGGATCCTTACACAATTGATGCTTAAAAATTTAGCTTAAATAATGTTAGCTATTTTAGAACAAAAGTGACAATACTATGATGTACTAATGTATCAAGTATAGATATGATTATTCTATTCTTATGCATCGTTGGTATGTAATACCCGCTTTTTAAGAGTGTTACACATCTTGTTACCATATTATAGTTGTGGAATTATAATAGAATTTTGAATCATAAAATTTTTACTTATTTAATTGAATGCATAAATATCAAAACCAACTATATAGATGTTTAATTGTTTGTACACAAAGTAATATTTACATACCTAATACCTTATAAAATTACAAAGTTACTAAACAATAAGAATTTTTGAATGTAAGTGGACATTTCCTAGCTATTATTATAAATCAACTAGTAGAATGGAAAAGGTTTTTTTATCTTCCTTACACTATGTTGTGTGTGACTATTAGGGGTCTAATCTATCTATGGTAATCTTCAAACAACAAAACTATAATATTTATCTAAAGGTATTACCAAGTATAGTGGGAATTTACATTTACAGTAAAAACAGTCATCATTTTGAAAACTAGTAATGATTTAACTGCTATGTATGCAACACAATATTTTACCTTTATTCCTCTTCTTGTCTATGGTATGTAAGGATAACAGTTATATCACAACATAATAATATAGCTAGGAAATCATACTTATATAGGAACATTGAATCATTGAGAAATGCATACTCATTCCAAATTGTGTTCATCTTTGCATATAAACTAACATATTCAAGATGTCATATGCAAATATCACAGTCTATAGTATGATTAATATTACTATGCCCATAATGGTCAACATATTAGACATAATCACATTCAAATATAAACATGCACATATTCATTACTATATCATTTACCATATCTAGGTAACACTTTTGAACAATATTCAACAAGCTCAATTCATTACTTCTGAGTACCACATAAACTCGGTACATACCAACATGCTTCATTATTGCTTTCATAAGGCCTTACCATAGTTTATATAAAATAGTGTTCCAGCGAGTACATTATCATCACATACTAATGTGCACACTCTCTTTAAGAAAACCTAGATGATTCTACTTTGAAAGCACTGGTGATAGGAAAAATTACTTCTTGAGTATTGTGTCATACCACAGTAGATTATATAAAAATCTTATACCATAATACTCATTTCATAACAATTAGTCATGTTTACACTTTTAGCAATGAAACTTACTGCATTGAAAACCTCAAATAATTCAATTGTGTACAAATAAATATTTTCATTGTATTATTCTCCAAATTCATGCCAAACAAGTTTGTTAAGTTTAGAATATCACAAAAAGAAGCATGAAACTCGTTAGTTACTTCATATGCTCATTTTCACAACTTTGACACATAATATGGGCTAAACTTTAGAAAATTATAACTTGAGTTATATAACTCTAATTTGTACAAACTCAGTGGCTATAGAAAGCTTATAATGAAGACTACATATTGTAAAAATTTTAAGTCAAAATAAGTTCATTTGTTCACTTAGAACCCATGAAAATAATAGCTAAACTATATGAATAGTAAACTAGTAAAATCTGCATAATTCAGCAAATTTGAAAATTCATAAAAAAAAATTTATAGAGCTCCAAAAATTGCATTCTTTAGCTTTTGTGAAATGCTCCCAATGTGCCCTAAATAGTTGTTAAATTTCAGCCTAAGACTCCTCCATTTGGTCAGTTAAAGGTTCATGGACATATTATGGCTCAAAAATTAAGATTTTTTATTCTAAATGTACCATATTATGCCATGTCTCCTTTTGGGCATATTTCAAATGTTAAATGTATCATATATAACTAGTCCAATGTGTCTTAAAAACTATTCAACTCAAAATGACCTCTCCACTTGCCATTATACACATGCAAACTCAAGAACTCAAAGGATCAAATGACACACTTTCATATATTTACACCAAAAAATGATGTATACATCATAGTTTCATACTTTTGAGTATGTGAGAATGATCATATGTCAAAATATTCATATAGATCACTATATGTACAAGAATACGCATTAAAACTTAAACTAGTGCCAAAATGGTTCTTCTTAAACTCTTTGCTTACCATCTTTACTTCCTTGAGAGTTACTTAGACATGGTTAGGGAAAATAGAAAAAATAATGAGATTTAAATAATCCCAATAGCTCATTCATCATTTAAGCATATATATATGACATACTTAAGGTTAAAGAAAGCAAGCATGTATGTCACACAACCAAATATCATTCATATTCATACATTAGGGATCACATGGCTCTACCAAGAGTAAAAACAATCTCTAAGGACTTTTGATCCAAGTTTACCTAACAATTAGGGACTTTTGATTTAGTTTTACTCTCTTTTAAGGACTTTAGAATTAGCCTTATTTATAATTAATACTTTTAGCTTAGTTTCACCTATATTTAAGGACTTTTGATCTTACCTTATCCATTTTAAAGGATTTTTAACATAACCTAACCCATTCAAGAGTGAAACTAACTCCAAATGCAATCATATGTCATGCAATTGCATATAATCATCTAACAATCAAGAATATACATAATTTGCAATTAAAACATATAAGCAAACCAAAACACTCAAACAACCAACATATATACACAAGAATGAATGAAAAGCTATCTTAACACAAGAGTTCAACTTAATTCCCTTTTATTTCTTGGCTTGGTGCCATTACTTCACACCTACGCTTGAGTAATATTTCACTTGTTTAGCCTAAATACATTAAAGGAAGTACAAAATTATCAATAGAACCATACTTGTACCTATTTAAGCCTTATACAAGTTAGCTAAAACTGTAGGCTCACATATGGTTCAATTAAGTGGCATAATGAAACAATTCTTGTAATTTAATATATTGACTACTAAACCTCACCCAATATGAGTTATATGACTCTATTAGAATTCATTAAAGCCATCATACATTTGATTTAAGGAGCCTAATACCAAATTATTTTTTCATGCATAATTGAACCTTAAATTTTTAACTTTCAAAATAATGCTTTCAAATTCAAACTAAGGGTTCTTTTAATATTTAGATCATTTATAATCTTAGAATCATTGAAAGCTCTTCTTAGGTACTTATTTCCCTTCATGGTCAAAACATCATCCATATTCAGAACCAAAGGAGTTTTGTGATTCTTCTTGTGGATTTTGGCACCTATAGATACTTTTTAACTTCTTTTTAGTTCAATTATGATTTCACACGGCTTAAATGCCCTTCTAAAGTCCCAAACTTCCTAAAGTGCAATCCAAACCCTAATTTTTATATCTTACAACCTATGGCTTTTTACTTGGTTCTCTTGGTTCCATATTAATCTCTACACTCTTAAACCTCCAAGATTACCATGTTTAAGTTAAAAATCAATTCCCTCTAGGATCCTCACATAGTGGCCAGACCTAGGGAGGTGAGGAGTCCAAGGGAATATCATGTTTTCTAAGCCATATCATATACTACATGAAAGTGCTTTCTATAGATGTTATTATGGTGTGTTTGCTTCCCTTTAAAAAGTCTCTTCCTTCAAGATTTACCCATAAAACTCCATCTTTTAGAAAGTCAAACCATGGAGAGAAATAGGAGAAAGAGTGGGAGAGAGCTTATAATAAGATCATAAATAAATTTAGCATATAAACTCACCTAAATAGAGTTTTCTTTCCTTTGTCACACCTCCAAGGTGTGTCTTAAGAGCTAGTGTGGTTATGCCAAAATGGAGGAAAAAGGTGGGGGTGGCTATTTATAAGAAAAAGTCAGGGTTTCATAAGGTTTGCCATTTCCAATTTTGCTATTGTTTTTTAATTTCATAGTTTGAGCTCATTTTAAATTATTTTTAAAAATCGTCTTTTCTATCATAAAATTAGGACTTTTTAATTTATTAAAAATACTTAACTTCAAATTTATGGTATTCAAAATCACTTCAAATAGTCCTGTCAAAGTTCAAATTAACTAATGGCCTAAATTATATATCCGAAGGGTTTAACCATTTTGATGGTTTCTATAGTTTTTAGAGCCTTTATAAACCTTAGGAAGCTCAATTTTTTCTTTTAAAACTCCTTCCTTTTAAATTTCTAAAATTTTGTCAGAAATTACAATTTTGCCGCTACATTTGTTATTTAATCCATTTAGTCAATTTGGCTCTGATTTCGGGCTATTTATGGTTTCCTATTCCCAATTTTAGAGGCTCTGATTAATATTTTACTCTTTATGGATTTTTTCAATCATCAAACTATGGAATATTACATATTGTGCCCAACATTTTATACTACTTGATACAAACCTTGATTTCTGAAATCATAAGTAATTCATCAAGTATTCCATACTACTTAGAGTGAGATTTAGGTTTTTAACATCGTTAGGGAAGAAAACTATTATCCTTAATCATTAGAATTATCCAAACATGTTAGTACTTTCTTAGCCCATGGATTGCATTACACTAGGGCATTTCTTAAGAGTATATCAACATAAATAAGTAATTAAAGAGCACCTCTCATATGAGAGTCTCTCTTAATAATCACCTTTTCTCCACTACTAGTTGCTTTACCTCAGTTGTTATTTGCCTTTTCTTAACTGTTATTTGCCTTACCTAGCTTTCCTTAGTTCATGCATACAATATATAATGATTCAAATAAGGTTCACATCCATTCATAGGTTTTTCAACACCGAAATCGGTCCATTTATGAGTCATTTTGAGCTTTAAGGGTTGAAACTTGATTTTCTCTTTTCCTTAATTTATTTTCATTATAAAAAACTTTGTTCATACTTAATTTATTATGTTTATCATGTGGGAAACCTTAGGAGTACATGAAACCCGAAATGACAACATAGCCTAAAAATCTGCACTAATTTTGAAAATTTATAACTCGGGCTATACAACTCCAAATCATGCAAATTAGGTGTTTTTGAAAAGTTTAGGATGTGAACTACATGCTATAAAAGTTTCTAGTGAAATTAAATTCGTTTTCCCTACTAAATGTAGTGGAACAATAACCTAGTTTGAACTTGAAGGCATATGACAGGCCTAAATTTTGGAAATGCATATCTTAAGCTACATAACTCCAATTTAGGTGATCTCAGTGGACACAAAACGCTTATAATTCCAACTATATGCTTATAAAATTTTATGAGTATTAGAGTTTATTTGACTCTTAAAAGACATGAAACATCATACCTGTGTAGTATAAATAGTACTATGACCATTTTAAAAATTCTACACAATTTTAGAAATTTGTAAAATATTTTGTACAACTCTAAAAATTAAAATTCTTAACTTGTTAAAAAGCTCTAGAAGGGATCTAAATACATACCAAATTTTAGACTCAAATTAAGTCATTTAAGCCACTTTTGACATAGGAGTTATTTATGGAGAAATTAAGACCAACTTTGGTTCCACTTTAGACCATTTGGAGTCCAATTGATTTCTTTCCACTTTGAGCACATTTCTTTCATCCTAAATATCATTTTTAATCATTGCATAACATGCAAAAAGGGTTGTATCTAAATTTGACCATTTGACATCCAAGTATACATACATCTAACATATCATCTTATATGTCATATTCTACCATAATAAACATACATTGCCATAATTGGTCATACATTGCTATATTCATACTTTTACACATGGTTCTATTATAAGACATGAAATATCATCATCAAATGCATCGTAGGTCTATTATGTTACATGTAAAATATCATATACAGACATATGTTAAGATTTAGTACAAAATAGATTTTTAATACATTATATCCTAGTATCTATGGCTTCTCATGATCCTTACTTTGGATTGGTGAACCTAAAATGGTTAGTAGGAGTATAGGGATGAGATTCGGGAGAGTCCCAATAGCTAATCTCAATCAATTCAATATATATAAGAATGCTTGAGTATATGTCATGCATGTGGTGCAAGGATACTATGCATAAGCCTCATGTAAATCAAATGCATCATATAATATGAAAACTCATTCATTTTCTTAGTCATGGTATTATCATAACTTGTTAGGCTCAACTCTTCTCAACCTAGGGCCAAAAAAGAGCTACTACACTTAATTCTATACTTTAGGGAAGGTAAGAGCTAAAAAACATATCATACTCATACATATAGCTTATTATGGAAATCATGTTAAAACATATCTCATAAATATATAAAGTAATAACACATACAAGCATTCAAACTCATTCAAGCACTCAAAGGTATGCAAGAAAAGGGAAATAAAACTACCTTGAAGCTTGTAGAAACTCAAAGTGCCATTAACACACTTAATCTTGCCTTTTCTCTTGGCTTTTTTTCACTTGACAACTACACTTAGATGAATTTGAGTTAGATGGACCTACATATAACAATTACAAGATAAATGATTCCATTTGAACTCATTCTAAGCTTATCATCTTTACTTAATCTCATTAGAACTCAAGGTGACAATTAAGACTAGTTTAGGCTTCTTATAAAGCAACCTTAGGTTTTTGCTTTCTAAACCACAAACTCTTGCTTGCTACAAGTTTCATAACTCCAAGAAAATTTATTTAAATCATTACATACTCAGTTAGAAGGGTTTAGAACTAACTTGCTTCATTAACTCAATTTAGACCTTAAAAATTCAACTTTTCATTTTAGTGTTTCTAAATTTAAACCAATAACTCTATAATTATTTATTGTTCTCATATAAGTTCCTAAATTCATTAGAACTCAAGAAAATACTCCTTAGGCACCTTATCTCTCACTTGGTCTAACCATTAACCATAAAAGAGTCAAATGGAGTTTTGTTGATTCTTTCTTGGGTTTTGATACATGCTCATGTTCTTTAGCTTCTCTTCTATCTAATCATAGTTCCATATAACTTAAAATGTCTCATAATAATTCTAAAACTTCTTTGGTGCAATGGAAACTCTAACTTCCTTACCTTGAATATTAAAGCTTTTTAGTTGATTCCAATTGCATAATCTTATTTCTCATACCTCAAAACCCTTAATTCCATCAAGTTTTAGTCAAATTCATTTTCTCTCTCTAGACCTAATATAGAAGCCATTAGAATTCAAAGAAAAATAAGTCTTTCGATTACACAATATATCTCATTTGGAAGCTTACCAAATGAGGAATCTCTTGCTATATTTGGTTGCTTTAAACTCCCACTCTTTCTCAAGAAGTCAGCCACCAAAATGATCCTTTCAAAGTGTCACACCCGAAAATGCGATCACGTGGCGTCTAACAGAAAAAGAAAAATTTCCAAAAGGCAATTTTGATTTAAATTTCAAAGAAAACGAAGATCGAAATCAAAATTAAAGTAGAAGAGTAGGTTCAGGAGCCGCCACCAAAATTTTATTTTTGAAAAAGCAAAACTTTAAAAAATTCTTTTTATTTAAACAAAAAGGTCTATGAATCAGATTTAGATTCGGGAGTCAATTGTGAGTGGAGAAGGTGTTAGGCACCCTATTACATCCATTCTTAAAAACGGTTACCCTAAGCCAGTTGTGCAAAATTAATATGACCTTAATTCTATTTTAATTCTCCTTACCAAATCGCATGTAAAATAAGAAACAAAAGAATTAAATGAAATAAAGTTAACAGTAGAAAAAGAAAGAAAATCAATAATAAGATAAAACAGAAAGAAATTCAAAAAGTAAAATAAGAAAGAAAGGAATAAAATTAAAAGAAAATATTTATTTACAAGGGCGGACTTGACTTAGGATAAAAACTTAGGGTTTATGTACCCTTTAGTAGAGATCAAAGTCCACGTAGTTCTAATGGAGATTGTATTTATTGGTTGGTGGTTTTTTTTTCTTTTGTTTTATGTTTTGTTTTTGTCTTTCTTCCTTGTTTTTTCTTGTTTTTGTTATTTTTATTTTTTTGTATGTTCTTTATTTTTTAATTTAATTTTTTATATTTATTTATTTTTGTTTGGGTGTTGTTTTTTTTTCTTTTTTCTTTAACAAATAAAATGAGTATTTCAATTGGTTGATGTGTTTTAATTTGTTAGAGGAAAATTTAATTTTACTTTTCTTGCATTTTCAGTTTCTCTCTCTCTCTCTCTCTCTCTCTTTTGCTTTTCATTCATTTTTGCTTTTGTTTTGATTACTTTTTTTTGTTTTATTCTTGTTTTTTTCTTTCTTCTTGTTTTTTTTGTTGTTTTCTATTTTTTCTATTTTTATTTCTTTTTGTTTTGTTTTTTTTTTTTCGTTATTGTTGTTTTTTTTGTTTTTCTATTTGTTTCTTTTTTTTGGGTTAATTTTTATTTTGTGTTCTATTTTTTCTTTTTCTTTTTGTTTTTATTCCTATTTATCTTTGTTTTGTTTGTGTTTTTTTTGTATATTTTTGTTTTTGCTTTATTCAATTTTGTTGGTTTTTTTTACCATTTTTTAACCCCCTTTTTTTGTCAAATTTCTTAATTTTCTTGATTTGTTTATTTTTATTATAAGGTTAAATTTTAAAATGACATTTGCATTTAAGTACAAGAATTTCCTTATTTTTTTCTTAGAGATATTTTCTTGTGTCTTCTTCTTTTGATTTTTGCTTTCCTTAAATTTTTTTGTTTTTGTTTTTTTTGGTTGTTTTTTTTTCTTTTTTTTTATTGAACCCCTTTTCCTTTGCTTGTTTCATTTTATTTATTATTGTTTTATTCTTTTCATTTTTTCATCTTAAAAAAAGGATCAACTCTAAAAGAAAATTTTACTTTCATAGATTTTGGAATGACATTTTTTAATTTTAACAAAAAAAACCTTTAAGGGAGGATAAATCTTTAAAACTCAAAAAAATTTAATCTTCTTCTACTTTTTGCTTTCCCTTTTTTTTTTTTGAGAATTTTCCTTAAAGGACTTTTGAATAAGGCCATTGAAACCCAAAATGTTAAAATGTAAATTCACAACCGAAAAGGCACCAAGGAGGTTTTATTGCTACGCATGACCTTTTGGTTCTTATTTACCTGAGGGGATATAAAATCCCACATGGCAGCACTAGTAAATTAGAGAATAAACAAAATAAAAGTAAAATAAAAATAAGAATAAAAGCAAAAATAAGATAAAGAAAAAGGCACGAATAACTTATAATTTGTGAAGGTGGGCGCTCAGTGTTCAGCCATAATTCACCGTATCATTTTTTCAGACATATTTACAAGATTACAAAATGAATACAAATTATGAATCCATTACAATATCTTTCCCTTCTTCTGAGTGAATTAGAAAAGCTATCCCCTGTGCATTATGAACCCATGCTCCATTATTTTCTCCATCAACATGTCGATTCATCAAACAAATAGAAATCCAGCAAAAACATTTTTGAGTAAACAGCTTAAAACCATTTTAAAGTTGTCACATCTGAAAATGCGACCGCGTGGCGCCTTGACCGAAGAAAATCGAAAAATTCAATTTTCTTAATGAAATCAAAAACCGAAATTGAAATTGAAATAAGTGTAGGTTCAGGAGTCACCACCAAAATTTTATTTTTTAAATAGGAAAAATTTTGGAAAAACTTTTTTTAAATAAGATGGTCTACGAAACAGATTTAGATTCGGGAGTCGATTATGAGTGGGGAAGGTGTTAGGCACCCCACTACACCCATTCTTAAGAACAGTTACCCTAAGTTAGTTGTTCAAAAATAAAATGGCCTTAATTCTATTTTAATTCTTCTTGACAAATCATATGTAAAAACAAAATAAAGGAATTAAAGGAAATAAAGTTAAAAGTAGAAAAAAGAAAAGAAATAAATATTAAAATAAAAAATAAAGAAATTCAAGAATTAAAGTAAGAAGGAAAGGAATGAAATTAAAAGAAAATGTTTATTTGCAAGGGCAGACTTGACTTATGATGAAAGCCTAAGGCCTACGTACTCTATAAAAGGGATCAAAGTCCACGTAATTCGAATGAAAATTATATTTGGTAGATGTTTCGTTTCGTTTTTGTTTTGTTTTTTATTTTTTTTATTTTGTTTGTTTTTTTTGTTTGGTGTTTGTTTGATTTTTAATTTTTATTGATTTTGTTTTTTTTTCTTTTTTGTTTTTTTCTTTTGGTTTTTATTCTTTGTTTTTTTTGGGAAAAGACAAAGAAAATAAAAATTACTTTTTCCTTTAACAAATAAAATGATTTTAAAATTGATTGATGTGTTTTAATTTGCTAAAAGTAAATGTAATTTTATTTTCTTTTTGTACTTTCAATCTTTTTTCTCTTCTTTTTATCATCCTTTGTTTTTTCATTTTCTCTTTTTATGTCTTCTTTGTTTTGTTTCATTTTTTTTCTTTGTTTTGTTTTTGTTTTATTTATTTATTTATTTATTTATTTTTAATGAAATTAAAAAAGATTTTCATTTTTTCATTTTTCTTTTTAATTTTTTATTTAATTTATTGACTTTTTGGTTTTTGTTTATTTGTTCGTTTGTTTTGTTTTTATTGTTATTTTTTCTTTGTTATTGTTGTTTTTCCTTTAGTTCTTTTTTTTGTGTGTATTTTTTTTATTATTATCATTCTTATTTTACCCCTTTTTTTTTTGCTTTGTGTTTTTTTTTGTTTCATTTTGATCAATTTTTGTTGATTTATCTTTTAAATGATCTTTTTATTATTTTTGATTTTTTTAATTCTTCTTTTTTTTAATCATTTTTATTGTTATACATTTTTTTGAAGAGGAAAAGAAAATAAAAATCATTTTAGACTTTTACAAAGAAGACAAGCTTAAGATTGATTTGTATGTCTTAATTTGTGAAAAACTAAAATAATCTTATTTTCTTTATCGTATTCTCTTTTTTATTTCTATTTTTTTATTGAATTTTTTATTGATTTTTCTTCTTGTTTTGAAACACCTTTTTTTCAATTTTTGTAAAACATATATTAATTTTTAATTTTGATTGAATGAAAGTTGGAGAAAAGCTCTAAAGTTTAAAAAGAATTTAATTAATTTTTGTTTATCAATTTTGTTTTTATTTTTATTTTTTTTCTTCTATGTTCTTTTTTTTATGAAATATGTTTTTATTAAAGGAAACTTTGGGAAAAATTCATAAGTCTCAAAAAATTTAATTCTCACTTACCTTTTGTTTAGGTTTTGTCTATTTTCTCTTCTTGTCTTTTGTTCTCTTTTTTATTTATTTACTCTATTTTTTCAAAAGGGCAATCTTCTAAAAAAAACTTATTTTAAACTTTGGGAATATTACTTTTCAGTCATTTGCAGATTAAACTTTGAAAAAGGAATAGGTAAATCTTTGAGACTCAATTTAATTTTTAGTAAAAATATTTTTAATCTTTTTTTGTTTTTTTCCCTTGTTTTTTTTTTATCGAAAGTTTTTCTTAAAAAAAAATCATTTAAGGGGAGCCATTGAAATCCAAAACTTATTACAATGTAAACTTAAAATCCAAATAAGTACTAAGGCGGCTTTATTGCCGCACATGACCTATAAGTTTGTTCCTATATGCCTAAGGGGATAAAAAATCTCACATGACTATTCTAAAAAAAAAAAAGTAAAGTAAGATAAAAATAAAAACAAAAACATGTACAAGTACAAAGACAATTTGTGATAGTATGTGTTCTGTGTACAAGTAACCAAACAACATATTATTTCGAACAATATTTACAAATAGGATAGAAATCTGAAAGACATCACTTGCTTGCATTGTTGCCTTTCTCCAGGATGTTGCCTTTCCATTTCTCAGCTTGTCATTATTCTTTTTAATGACCTGAAAACTCATGAAGTCTCTCCTCAGCCTTTCCTTTGATCTCTGGTATTCAGAACACCTTCTTGTATCCTCTCCAGCAATTTTATTATTCCCCACATTCGAATGAAAAAGAAAAGAAAGAAAAGTATAAGTTGTTCAGGCCCAAGTTTCATTAAGAACATTAATCAAAGTTCAAACTAAAATGGCATCAAATAGAGTTCATTCAGCTCATAAGATCAAAACTTTTTACAACATCAAAGCAACATAAAATTTAAATTACCACACCCAGATCCTAGATTTATGCATTCAGTTAAAGAAAGAAAAAGCAATACAAAGCATCCATTATCATCAGACCAAAATAAATCCTCTTAAACAAGCGTTTTTACAATGCAAGAAACACCTGTGGCTAGATAATCTTATTATTGAACTCTCAAATCCAAGTTTAAGATTCCTGATGCCAAGACATGGAGAAGCATCAAAGCTATCAGATTTCCTCTATTTGTAGATCCCTTTCGGTGCTCTCCACCAATTTACCCAACCCATGTACAAATGCAGTAAAATGATTTTGGGATTAAAAGTCAATCCAAAGTTCAAAAGCCCAAAAGGTAGAGTAAAAGCCAAAGACTGAATAAATTTGTGATGGGGAAAGAAACATGCTCAACAACGTAAGAGTATAAGCATATGATCACCAAAACCAAGCCATACTTGTTGATGGAGGGACTGTGTCACAGAGCAATAAAGAAGTTTAACAAGCTCGAAAAAGCTATCAAATGACTCATATCAACATAAACAAATAAGTAAAGCCAAGCCTATTCATGAAAAATTCTCATCATAGTTCAGACATGATAATAGATCCTAATAAACTGGAAACACAAAGTCTTAATGCAACAATTGTATAAACAATTAAATAGGCAAAACTCTATGCCAAATTTTCCTTGAGACCAAATGAAACTCTCGTGCCACATTGGGGACCATCCCTACCTAGCTGTCTCACTATCCCAGATTTAAGTAACATCCCAGACCATGCAGCAAGTAATCCATAATCACACAATCGAACACAGTGCCAAATCAGAACATATAGAGGCAACGAAGATTTTTTTTTTGAAAATCAAAACTCGTTCTTCCACAGAATCAAACCATATAATAAGAACAATCTCATAATATACTTTTAAAAATCTTTTATATAGCAATAACACGCTCAGGAGAAACAAAATTCAAAGGAAGACAATCATGAAAACAAACCTCTAAAGAATCTAGGAATGATGAATCCTCCCTCGAGCTCACCCTCCGTCTCTTTCGTATTTCTGTTTCTCAATTTTTCGATCTCTTGTGCTCACCATTTTTCCTTCTCTGTTCGTCTCTTTTGTTCTCTACCTCTCCCTTTCGTTCTCACACTCTCCTGAACCCTTCAAGACAACTCTCACTCACCCGACCCAGACACCAGAGACTCTATTCATTTTTTTTCAATCCAAAAAAGAAGATCCCCCTTTCTCCTTTTTTCTGATCTAGAAATCCTCCCCTTCAATCTCTGAATCCTCTCTTTTCGCTGGACCCCCAAATCCTGAATCCCTTCTCTGCTCTCTCTTTCTTTGTTTTCTTTCGCAGCACTCTGGTTCTCAGATTTTTCTCCCATTCCCCTTGATCAGAAATCCCCAAATCAGAAGGCCTCCCCCTTGAGCTCTCTCCCCTTCAAAACTCTCTCCGCGTTTCCTTCTTCCCTTTCTACCCAAATGCGCCTTCCTGCTTCCACCCATTTTTTTCTGTTGTCCTCCACCCCTTTTCTAATGGCTGAGAGTTGTACCATTCATCTGTAGGAGCTTGCTCTCCAGGATGCGAGAATCAGAACGCCACCAAAGGGGGGGACCACCCATTTAGGGTTTCTCTGGTCTCTTTTTATTTTTTTATTTTTTAATTTATTCTTTTTTTTCTGCCTTGGTACGTGGGCTTCAGACTTGTTAGGCTGAAACTATAGGCCTCCGCCTATTTTCTGTTTTTGGTCCTTCTTTTGTTTTTAAGGTTGGTTTTGAATTGGGCTTTTCTCCTCTCTTTTTTAATTAATTTTTTTTAATTTTGCTTTTCATTTCTTTTCTCTTTTTCTTTTCTTTTGGATTTTTGTTACTTCCTCTTTGGTTAATCCTCTCTCTTCTTTTTTTTTTAAAACTTATTGGGCTAAAAAAGACTTATTTGATTTTTCTTTGTTAAATGCTTTTAGGTTTTTTTTCCCATTAGGACCTATTTGATTTTTCTTTGTTGAATGCTTTAGATTTTTTTTTCATTTTCCCCATTTTTCTTAATTTTTTATATTTCTTTTCTTTCCTTCCTCTTTTTTTTTTTATTTTTCATATTTTTTGCTAATTTGATTTTGTTATTATTTTTGAATTTGCCCAGACAAAATACGATATTCACAAGAGTTAAATCAGCATAACATAAAATTCATTATTTTCAGTTATGAATACAACGTATTTCTCAAGCATTTCGTCAAACATTTGCTAGGCGTTCCTTATATATGTTGTATTTCACACTCACCATTCCCACTCACTGAACGATCATTACGGTGGCTCAGAACTCAAGACTAAATAGTGCTTTTCAAACAACGAAATATTACATGGGTTTCATCTGCGTTAAACTGCCCCAGTTGCTACCTTCCTATTGACTCTGTACACCTCCCCAGAATAAATCTTAGACACATATCATCAGCAAGCAGAAACGAAGCCAAATGAAATAGTGACAGGGCTATTTGTAAAAAATAGTTAAATTTACGGGGGATGACACTAGCTATTGAAGCATTCCTTGACTATCCTAGATGAACCAACACATGCCTCGGAGAATGAATGGGAATTAAACTAACGCAAACGAAGCAAAGAAGAGACAATCTGTGACTACTCAGTTGAATGAAAACCAATAGCATGATATTTAGCAATCCAAAACCAGAGATGAAACCAATTAACAACATATTATTCAGCAATCCAAAAGTAATCAGAGCAAGTCTCAAAAGCAGACTGGAATTAAGCCAATCAGAAATGAAACAGAGGCCAAACTTTCATGTAGAAATGGCTAATCGATTAACCAAAACTAATAATGCATCACCAGCAATTGAGACTAACCAAATTATACCTTGAAAACGAAATGAGATTAAATCAAATCTGACCTGTATCTTTGCTAAAATCTGGAATGCCTCGCTCACCTTCGAACCCAGCCAACTCCTTTGTTTCTCAGCCTCAAGTTTCTCCTTCTGTTTATCTCTCGCGTTGGCCTTCTCCTCCAAATCGAACGATCAAGAGTTTCTCTCCTTTCCCCGCTGAAGCCCAATCTCAGACTTTCCCCTCAAATCAAACCACCAGAACTTTTCTGGCTTCCTTTCCAAAAAAGAAAAGAAACTAAACATCCTCTTCCCCTTCTTCTCCGTCACTCTCCTATATATCAAAGCCCTAAAACCTCCCCTTCTCTCTCGCACCCTTCTCTAAAAAAAATCCTTTCTCCCTTTGTCTCTTTTGCTTTTTGGTTTTTCTTGAATCCGAAAAATCTCCCCTTGCTTCCACTCTGCCTCTCCCCTTTTATAGACGTTCCTCTTGTGGTCCCCTTGTGCTCGTTTTTTTTTCTACATCGAAATCTTATTGTGCCTCTCTATTCCTTGCCATGCGACTTGCTTTTTCAGATCATGCCTCTAGTCTTCTGCGCGCGTGAGTGTGAACGTGGTCCCCCCTCCATCTATATATGCTGCCTCTTCCTTTTTGCATCGTTTGTTGTCTCAGTGCATCTATGCATTTTGTGCGTCTGTGTGTTTTGTTTGTCTATGTGTGTGGTCCTACTGCCAGAGCTGTGTAGGAGAGGAAAGGGATCAGAAAATAGACGCGGGTAGGGCTTGGTTAGGATCCAGATTGGCCTTGCTCATTTTTTTCTTGGGTGGGATATGATAATAACAATTTTTCTTGGTGTTTTTGAGCTAGCGTTTAGTAAAACAGAGCCCACTGAACAAAATCATTTGGGCATCAGATTGGGTTACTCCCTTTTATTTTATTTTATTTTTAAAAGTCCCACTCTTTTTGTTGCTTGAGTTTTTGAAATTGGGTTAGTGGACCCGCACAAGAATTGTAATGGGAGGATTTTGTATTTGCTCCTCTCTCTCTCTTCCTTCTTTTTTTTTCTCTTTTTGTTTTTTTTTGTTGTCTTTTTTATTTTCTTAAAGATGGTAAACAATTTTATTTTCAATCCTTGTTTTTTGTCTTTTCTTTTTTCTTTTTGTTTTAAATGGATGCTCATGATTTAATTTTTTTAAAAAAATTTCTTCTCTTTTTGGTTTATCTTTTTGTTTTGTTTTTTTTAATTTTTAATTTTTTATTAACTTGCTAAAACTTTTCTCTCTCTTTCTTCATGGGTTTTTATTTTTCATTCAATTTTTCCTTTTCTAGTCTATTTTTTATTTGATTTTTTTTATTTTTGGATTTTTGTTACTCCATCTTTGATTTCTCTTTTATTCTAATTTGAATTGATGGGCTTTTACTTCGTTAGCTATTTATTTATTTTCTTTATTTTTGTTTTTTTTTTATTCTGATTGATTTTTTTTCTTTGAGCTCATTGGGCTAAAAGGACCTATGTGATCTTTGTCTTTCTTTCTCTTTTTGTTTTCTATTTTCTTGTTAGTTCAATTTTATCGTTAGTTTTGGAGCATGTTTGGAAAAAATATGGTGTTCATACAAAGAACCAAAGCCATCAATTAAAAGAGCTCAAAGAGTAGAAGAAACTTCCTAACTAGCTTGTAGCAATATTATACATAGTATTTTACCTATGTGGCTTTATTTTTCTTCTCTTTCTTCTCTTCACTTAATGCCATTGCTATGCTGGTTCAGAAGGTCAAGGTCAATTTTAAGAAGATGAGGTGGCATGCCATTATATGGAAGGAAGAAGGATATTTTAGAACTTTTTCAAAATTTCATCCATGGCCCTAAACTTTGACCACGTTGTTTAAGCTCATTTTAGATCCTTTTTTATAACCATATTTTCCATATGAAAATTTAGATTTTCTAGTTTATTAAAAATATTTACTTCCAAATTTATGGGATTCGGAACCTTACTAAATTTTAAAGTCAAAGTTTAGGTCAACTAATAGTCTAAATCGCCTACTGGAAGAATTTTGCTTATTCTGATTGTTCTTATAGTTTTTAGGACCTCTGGGAACTCGGGGAAACTCTATTTTTTCATTTAAAACTTTCTCTTTCGGGTTTGTAAGAAGTTACCTGAAATTACAATTTTATCACTACATTTTCGACTTCTTTGCTTAGCCATTTTTGCTTCTATTTTAGGCCATCATTAACTTTGTATCCTTATTTCTCAATGCATAAATTATTATTCTAATCTTACTTAGTCTTATTTTATTTTATTTCGGGGTCTTCCTTTTGTATTTTGTTGGTTTTGGTTCAACTTTAGAAAGACTAGATATTACAATTTGTATAGCTCCCCTAACTCTTTAATTTTGTAAAACTGCCTAGAAATCGTTTGAACAAAAAATAAAGGCATTTTTAGTACCAAGTTGAGTGACCAAATAAGTTCCAAAATTCACAAAATTGGTATAATAATTCTTTTATATTTCAATCACATCATATTAAAATTTCGAATGATTTGTAGTTCATTTGGTTTCTAAACATCTAGACATAAACTTGCTGCCTAATTTTCAACCTTTACCAATTATGGATCAACTTTGTTCTTAGGATAGTTCCTAATGTTTATCTTATCATTCTTAATCTAAGCTCATCTATAAAGGATTCCAAATAGCCATAAATCAAGCATGCAAGCCTTTAGATGAAATTGTCAAGCTAAAGACCTCATGGAAGAATTTATTCAAGCTTTTATAGATGCAAGTTGTTTACAAGTTCCACATGGGTTTCTTGCCATTTTTAAGAATCTTAGTAACATAAAAAAAAAGTTCAATCATCAACTCCTATATACATAGAAAGGAAAATGGAGTGTCTCACTCCTTGTAACAATCAAGACAATAAAGAGGAGGAGTGGATGCATAATCCATCAACAACGATAGGTGTTCTTACCTTTAAGCTTTCTCTCTTTCTTAAATTCTTCCTTCGTTCAAAGGTGATATGGAAGGATGATAAGGGGTATAGAGGATCAAGACTACTCCTCTCTTAGTCTTCAATTTTCTTCTTTCCTTACACAATCTCTATATTCCTTTCTTTCTCATTAGCTCTTGCTTTCTCTTTGTCTCCTGGCCTCCTCTCTTCCTAATGTGTGTGAGTAGTCTCAAAGGAGAGTATTTATAAAGAAAGAGGCAACTAACTTCCTCCAGAGGCCTTTCTCCTTTTTTCCATGTTTTTCTTCATTGTAGACTCAGAAGTCTTATCAAAGAAGTTTTGGATTAACCCAACTTTGACCCAATTTTCCTCATTTGAGTCCTTGATTTATAGGAAGTTCCAATTATGAAAGTTGCTTTGATAGTCAATACGATCATTTTCATATAAAGATCTTCTCCAAAATCCACCATTCACAATTTGGGGAAATTGTGTTTTTGGTCTCAAGAAAATTATATTTTAGTCCCAGCCAAATTATATTATGAGTTTTAAACTTTTAATAATTATATTTTGACCCTTGAATTTTGCCTAAATATTTTTAGTTCTCAAATAATTTTCTTATATTTTTTGGGTTTTAAAAGTCAAATGAATTTTTAGAAATTCATTTTCTAAGTATTTATTTCATAATTATTTATTATTTGACAAATTAGAATTAATCTCAATTTATTCCTCAAAATTTCTAATAATTCATAAAAATCCCTATATAATTCTTAGTGACTCCTATAAAATCTTATGATATCTAAAAAATTATAATTTTCTAAATTCTTAGGATTATACAAGGAATTTTTATTAAACAATTCTTAATATTTACATCTATCTTGATTAGCTAGGACTTTTGGGGATGTTACACAATACACCATTGGAAGATGTCTTAGTGTGAGGAAAAAAAATCTTTATATTTTTATTCTAGGTGCCTATTGATCCTTAAAAGAAAAGAAACCAACAATCAATTAGAGAGAAATATGTATTTCTACACAATAGATGCCAAAAAAAAACCTATTTCAAATCCCTCACTAACATATGATATTCAATTGATGATGTACTAATAGTTATGTGAATTTGATAAACAAGAATATGATTATTACACCATTAGGCTAGATCAGATTTTATAAAAAATCTCCTTTTCCTTTGCCCTACAAGGAAAAAGGTGTCGATCATTAATTTGAAAGAGAAATGAATCCTTAGCTTGGCTAATGCATGCCTTCACCATGGTTATTACATGTTTAATTGTGCAATGACATTCTATTAACCACTTTAGTAAATAGAAATAATGTGTCACTTTCCTAATAAGTTTCATTGGATGTATGGTATGAATAATATGTATTGATAAAAGAAAGAGAATGCTATCTTTTGTCCAAATTTAGATGAATCCAATGTTAGGATTGCTAATCTATTAAGATATGGCCCTATCTATTTAAATAGCATCTAAAGATTAGCCCATCAAGGCACAGATCTCAAGGCAGGTCTATAGTTCTAAAGGAATATTGGTCTTTGAATTGCCTTTGTCATAAAGGTGAAGATCTTGTCATATAAATTTGGCCACGAAAGGAAAAGTTCTTACACCAGCCAAATCATATAATAAGGTATAATCTAGACAAGGTCTTTATGATAACCTCAAAAAGCATAAAGCTTTACAAGAAGGTCAATAGAAACCTTTACTAACTTAAGAGCATTCAAACCCGAGTATAGGGCCCAAAAATGTGTGTAAGGTAATGTGTATCAATGATATATGTAAGAAGAGCATTCATACTTGTTTCTTAAGGACTACCCAACCTTCACTTATTAGGTAGATCAGACAATAAAATATATGAGCAAGTAAACGTTGTCTACCTTAAGGTTTTATTCCATATGTCATCTAGCCTTACACATGTTATTCAATTAATATATAAACATAAGAAAAGCATGTGCATGGATGAAAGGATAAAGCATGTTATTTACCCTAATCATATTAGGAAAATAAAAAATATATAAAAAGGTAATTAAAATAAATAAAGAAAAAATTATGTTTAAGGACCAAGAAGAGAAAAAATTTATTTTTAAGGACCATTACCATTAGGTTCAATGGTTTATTGCTAAACTCAATGGTAATCATCCTAAAACAAGTGGTAATAGGTCCTTAAGAATAAATATATTCACTTTTTGGTCATTTATTATAATTCTCCCATAAATAAAAGGCCAAATTATTTTGTATAACTAACTTAAAAATGGGACTTGACTCTTAAACTATCTATAGTAAAGTCACCACACACTCAAAATATGATTGCAAGGCATAAAGAAGAAAATTTGATTTTCATAATGAGAACCAATTGAAATGGAGTTGCTACTAAAGTTTTAATAATGAAAAAGAAAACTTTTGAAAAAGAAAAAGATGGTGTGTGAACCAAAGATGGATTCAAAAGTCAACTATACTGTGGGAAAGGTGTTGAGCACCCTACAACACCTATTTTTAAGAATGATTATCTTAAATTAATTATGGAAACTGAATATGACATTAAACTCGTTTTAACTACCCTTATCAACCCCATGCAAAATAATAATAATCATAATAATAAAGAAAGAAAAATAAAATAAGAAAAAAATTATTTAAAATGATGGACGTAACTTATGATAAGAGTCTATGATCTATGTATTCTATAACAGGGATTAAGATCCATGTTGATAACCCCATTGCATATATTTCTTGAAAATTTTGATGATAACAAATAATTTGGGTAACCATACAGAAGAAATTACTAAGTCAAGGCTTAAGGTGCTAATTGGAAGATTATTTATTTAGACTTTAAGACTTAGAATTTCTATTGTAAATGGACTAAAAGTTATTTAAAACCCTTTAAGATTAATTTGAAACATAAGTGCATTTAAAAATTCCACAAAAAAATTCGTTAGAGACTTAATAGGGTTTTTAATTAACTAGCCTCTTAGAATCAATTTAATAACCTTATCCAAAGATGCAAAAATACATTTTGGACTAGACTAATCAATCGTTCAATTGGGAATAATCAACTATCAATGGAAGCCCTAGAACTAGTCACAATGTAAAAAACCAATCAACTACTCTCACTTAAGTAGTCGACTGTCAAGGTCATACTAATCAAATGGTCCTCCAAGAATAGTTGACTACTACTTTTTAATAGTGCAGCCTTTGGTTTCAATGAGACCAGTTGACTATTGAGGCATGACCAATTTATTAGAATAGTACAAAAAGGTTATAACAACTTTTAAACAACTATTTTTTTTGTACAATTTGACTTCTCTCATATCTCTTATATTTTTATTGTGATTTGCGCTATAAATAGGACCTAATATAAACTTCAATACATCAAGAAAAATTTGTCAAAAACCTAAGTTATGTTATTTAAGCTCTAAATCATTCTCTTCTATTTCCAAGTTCAATTTCAATTGCAAATATACTCTTTTGATAGAGTTTTTTTGATATGCCTCTTTCTATTCATTGTGGAAAGCTTGAAATTTCAAGGATGGGAATTCCTTGGGTGGGTATTAAGAGAGTATCTTTTGAAAGGGGAGTGATCCTTGTGGGAACTACTCATTTAAGCTATCTTTGCTGTAGTGGCTTGCAAATACCTACTTAAACCTTGTTGATATGGTAAAAAATCGTAAGATATTCTTGAGGACTAGATGTAGGCTTGTGGTAAAGTTGAACCAAGATCAATCTCTTGTGTTTATTCTTTCTTCCTTTCCTTAAACTTACTTTACTACATTTTAATTTTTGGTTTTAGTTTGTGTTACATATTATTCATCTTGGATTTTATTTAATTTTGTTTTGGTGTTTTAAAATCTATCCTTCAATTTTTTTTTGGCTAGCAAAACCTAATTCACCCTTTTTTGGGTTCTCGCCATTCCAAACAAGTGGTATTAAAGCTTGGACTTTTGTTTATGGACTTAACAATCTCCAGAGTAAAATGGTTGGTCTTGTTGATAATGTGTTGCTTGAATAACCTTTTATTGACAAACCTCATGGTTTTAATAGTGAAAATTATACTTATTAGAAGTTCAACATGAAAATTCTCTTTGAAAATGTTGATATTGATATTTGGAAAATTATTGAAGATGGTCTTTACATTCCTATCAAAATTGAGAAAGGCCAAACACTTCCTAAACATAAAAGTAAATGGAAAGAAAATTATGAAAAGAGAGTCTTGCGTAATGCCAAATGTGAACAAGTGAAAAAAAAGAAAAGAAAAGAAAGAAAATTGGTAAAATATGCATATAAAAGAAAAGAAAGAATATAAAATTAAAAAATAATAAAAATAATAAAAAAAAGAAAAGCCCAAAGCCTTAAGAAAATAAAAAAAAAAAGAGAAAAAAAAGAAGACAATCAAAATAAAAAATGGATTAGAGAACAAAATTAAAAAAAAAAGAAGAGTAGAAAACTAATAAATAAATAAATAAGAAAAGAAAAAATAGCAAATTAAAGAAAAAAAAAAGTAAAAAAAAAGCCCCAACCAAAATATAAAATGAAATAGAAAAACAAAATCCATTTTGTCAATCCTAATCTATCAGTCCAAGCCTAAACAATAAAACAGGGAAAACAAAAATTGACCCCAGCCCAATTCCTTTATCCCACCAGCCCAATCAAAAACAAAAAAGCAAATTTAGGTTGAGGTCAAAACGCAGAAGCCCTGCGTTTGAACCCCAATGCCTCTTTCAGGCATCTGGCTACTACCAGTAGCGGGGAACAGTGAGGCAGACGCAGGGTGAAACACCAAAATGGGAGAACGACGGATGATGAACAGAGCAGCGTGCCAGGGAGACAGCCGGCAGTGATGGCTCAAGGATTTGACCTCCCCTTCACGTCCCTTTCACCATTGGAGGTAGTGAAAGAATGACCCGAAAATAGAAGGGGAAAAGGGAGCCCGGATTGAGGAAAAGAAAGGGAGCATCAGAGAGGGATAATGGAGAAGGGAGGAGACCGAGACAGAGAGGAGAGTTTAAGGAGGGGAGATATAGAGAAGAACAGGGGGAAAAGATTGAGAGAACAGAGGCAGGCCAAGGGACATTTGGTGAAACGGCCGAGAAAGAAGAGAAAGACATACGAGAATGGAAGAGAGAAATAGGGAGACCGAAGGAGTGATTATACAAGACAGTCTAAAAAGGAGAAGAGATTTTCGAGTTTGTCTGTCCGTGCTTGCTTGAGAGTTCTCAGCTGGTGATAGCTGGTGAGTAAAGGATTCGGGGTTCTATTTTCGAAGGAAGGACGGTGATGAAGAGAAACAACCCAAGCACAGTAGAAGCACGGTGAAAGAAACCGAGAAAGAAGAACCCTTTTCATCTGTTGTAATTTCTACAGGTAAGCCATGATTCTTACTCCCTCCATGTTTGTCAACATTACTATCCATTTAAAATTTCCTTGTGGTTGCTGATAATTCTAGATGGGAAAAGAGGATAGGGTAACCCAGTAAATGAAACCAGTAAGTTTCGTTGTTAAACATGATTATGTATCTGACATTGGTTTATAGTGGTTTGAATGAGAGGTTGAGTACTGGCTTACGTATCATGATGGAGCTGATAGCATATTTGCATTAGATGGCCATGGGTATGGTATGAAATACAATGCCCTGTATGCTAGGGGTGTTCATCAGCCCGGTTGGCCTTAGGGGCCCGCCCTAGCCCGGTCTAATTGGGTCGGGCTGGGCTAAAAGTATAAATTGGCATAACTTTAAACAAGACTATTCCGAGTTGGGTCAGGCCACGGGCGAAGGTATGTTCCGCCAAACTTACCCTAATAGTTACTTTTTTTTTAGTTATTAATATCTTGTCATCTTATTTTTTTTATTTCATTTAATTATCTCTGCATACTGCAATTTTTATTACTTACTCAAATATTCTTTACTTACTCAAATATTCTTTACTTCTTAATTATTTTTATCATTGATGTGAATCCTTATTAATATTTTTTTTGTTAAATAATGAAAAAATATATATTTACCTAAGACTAATTATGTTAGTATATCTTATATTTTACTTGATAATACTAAACTATTTTTTTATTACTGATACAAATATAAGAGTTCTAAAAGTCTATTGTTTTGAAATATATGCCTATAAGTTTGTGTAAAAATATTTTTATATTACAAGTATCAATTCATTAAAAAAAATTAATTTGGGCGGCCCTAACCCGCCCTATCCCAATATAAATCAGACTTATTAGAGTTAAGTAAGGCGACAGGTATAAAAACAAGCTTCATGTCTTAACCGGGTCAGGTATCGAACATACTAAATGTTCAATTTGATCCTACCCATGTACAGCCCTACTTATTCAGGCTGTCCCGGGCCGCCTTAAAATCGGGCTTATCCGGGTTGGGTCGGGCCACAAGCATAAAAATACGCCCAAGACCCTAATCGGGTCAGGCTTCGGGCCAAGCATCGCCCTGACCCGACCCTACCTATGTACACCCCCACTGTATGCGTTTTAAAGTATGCTCAGCAAATGTTCGATGGAATGCTTGAGAGGAGTCTGAAATGGGCATAGGTATTTGATTATTATATTTTCATTGATGAAAGTTGCCATGTTAATGATTTGATCTGTTGAGTTTATTAGGGTCACGTTACTGTAGTCTTGATCCTCCTTCTACTGTGATTTTGCAATAGATGGACATACATTTTGAATTGATGCTTATATAAAGATCTCAGTTTTTTTTTCAAAGGCAAAAGGCTAGTGGACTGGGTGTTGAATAGCGATATAATTCATTCATTTTGAGTTGTGAGAAATAACGGTATTGTTGAGGATCTTCAATGGTTCGGATGGGTATGATTTGCTATTAGCACAGTATAGTTAGTTTATTTCAATTTGGGGCTAATCCTATTTCATGTTTCTTTTCTACTCAACTGAATCATGGGCTATGTAAACTATTGGAGACAAGTGCTTAGGGAATTTTTAGATGGCAGGCTACCCTAAAGATATAGCCGAAAGGGACACTACCTGCTTTTCTTGTGTACTTTATTCATGTACTGGAATTAAAATGTGCAAATGTATTGAATGGTATGACTATTTGAACACAAAACACACACAATCATGAATTACCATATGTGCTTGTGAAATTTTTTTATCTCGTTTTTGTTTTTCATCTCCAAAATAATTGTGTGGGACTCTGTCTCCTCAAGTTCATAGGATTCAGACATGTGTGATAATAAGTCTCCACGATATCTATTAAATTTGGCAACTATATCTTAATAATTTCATATTTCAATGGTTCATGACAAACTAATGTCTTTTTTCATTTTAAAAAGAAAAAAAAGAAAATTCAAAATACAAATACAATTTTACAAAAATAAATCATATTTCAAAATTAAAAGTGGGAGCTATATATATATAAACAATATTTTAAAAAAAATGGAAAGGCAAAAATTGAATCAAATGGGTCAAAATCAAAGGAAAATATTCACATGATTCAAAATTTAGATCCTAAAAAAAAGGGAAAGAAAAGGGAAAATGGAGAACAATAATAGCTTGTACAAATTTAAAAGTTAATTTTCAAATGAATTTTCTCATTTTGTAAATAAAAATCATAAACTTAGGAACTTTTCTTTTAAATGTTCAAAAAAACTCAAAAAAGAAACAAAAGACAAAAAAATCTAAAATGAAAAAAAATCCATAAAAATCATAAGAAAAAATAATAAATAATTAAAAGCTCAAAAATAAATTTAAAAAACTTATTAAAAAGAGAGAGAGAAAAAAGAAAAGTGCCATTTTCCAAAAATGTCATTTAAAAAAATATAAAAATCAATCAAATTTAAAAAATAAAAAATAATCAAAAAGAAAAAAAATCAAAATAAAAAATCAGAAATCAAACAAAAAATAAAAAAAGTAATAATCAAAACAACAAAAAAATGAAAGAATAAAAAAAATAAAAAAATAACAAACAAAAAATTATAAAAGATAAAAAAAGAATCAAAAATCAAAAACAAAAAATAATCATAAAAAAATATATCAAAGAAAATCAAAATACAAAAAATAAAAAAATCAAAATACAAACAAGATATTAAAAAAAGAAAAAAAATCAAATCAAATGTGAAAAAAATAATAATTAAAAAATCAAAAAATTATTAAAAATAAAAAACAAAAAACAAAAAGGGTGAAAAGTGGAATTAATTTGGTATTTATAGATTAAAATATACAAACCAATTTTAATTTGTTTTGTTTGCGAAAGTCTAAATGATTTTTATTTTCTTCTTCTTTTTATAAAAAAAAAACAAACCAATCGTCACTCTTTTTTTATCCGGTTAAATTGCGTGGACTTTGATCTATTCCATAAAGTATGTAAGCCCTAGATTCTTATCTTAAATCAAGTTGCCCTTATAAATAAGTATTTTTTTTAGTTTTATTTCTTTAATTTTTTTTTACTTTTAATTTTATTTCCTTAAGTTATTTCCTTCTTATTTTGCATGTAATTTGTTAGAAAGAATTAAAATAAAATAAAAATCATATTAATTTTACAATATTAATTTAGGATAACCGTTCTAAAAAACAAGTGTAGTAGAGTGCCTAATATCTTTTTCACTTATAATCGACCCTTAAACCCATATATGGTTTACAAATCATTTTTCAAGTAAAAGGATTTTTCAAAATTTTGCCTTTTAAAAAAAAGTAAATAAAATTTTGGTAGTGATTCTACTATTTTGATTTTAGTTTTCATTTTTTGAAAATCAAATATTAAAAACATTTTTAACACCAAGCGGTCGCATTTTGGATGTACCATTAAAGCTAAATTGATTTTTACCAATACTTTAAGTGAAGATGAGTATTTTAAAGCTCTAATTGTGTAACTACTAAGGAAATGTAGGAAGCCTTAAAAATTTCTCATGAAGGGATTAATGGTGTTAAAGAAAATAGAATCAATAGTCTCATACACTAATATGAAATGTTCAAAATGAAACATGATGAGTCTATTAAAGAAATACAAATGAGATATTGTTAATCATTTGACAGCTTTAGGAGAAATCTATTTTCAAAAGGATAAAGTATACAAGATTCTAATAGCTTTTCCTTTTGAGTGGCAACTCGAGGTGATAACCATTGAAGAAACTGGAAGTGCTTGTGTTCAATCTGTTGCTACAATTTTTGGGAATCCTTAAGAATACAAAGCCAAGTTGACCTAACTTCTTGAAGATCAAGAGAAGATGAAGAAAAGCCTCTCCCTCAAGGCCATCTCTTCACATTAAGTTAAAGAAGAAGATTGTGATGATAGTACTTCTCTTGATATAGAAATTAGTGAAGAAAAATTCAGCCTTTTTATCAAGAAATTTGGAAAAATTTTTAACAATAGAAGGCAAGGAGAAAGAAAACCATCTGAAAAGAATCAAGAAAGCAACAAAGAGCCACCAACTTGTTATAGGTGCACACAAATTGAACATATAAAGTGGGAATGTGCTCAATATCTTAGGAAGCAAGAAAATGCTAAAAAGAGAAGAAGGCTTACATTTATGCAATTTAGGGAGAAAGTGACTTGGAGTCTAATGAAAAGGAAGAAACTGAGGAAGCTAACCTTTGTCTCATGTTGGAGATGAAGATGAGGTAAATAATCTAAACTCTATTCCTTCTTATAAAGAACTTCAAGATGCCTTTGAAGAATTAATGATGAGTCTTTAAAAATTACAAAGTCTCTTACTCTTTCAAAGAAAAAGGTTTTACTTTTGGAAAATGAGTTGAAAAGTTGAAAGAAGAGAAAGTTCTTTTGGAAGAATGCTACTCCTTTTATAAGCTTTTATTCTTATTATGATTGAAAAAAATTAATCTCGAGAAAGGAAGATTTGACAAACACCCTTGCAAAGTTCACAAAAGATAGAGATAATCTAAATATACTGCTTGATAAACAAATATGAGTGTTTGACAAAGTTAGATTAGGTTATAATCCTAATGTTAGACAAAATTATTACAAAAAAAATTCTTTATTTTAGTAACTAAGGGTCTAGTAGTCCATTTATTACTTGTTTTGACTATGGTCAACAAGGTCATAACTCGCAAACATATGCTTACAAAAAGAATAGATCATTTGAAAGTAAGAAAATGTGGGTTTTAAAAGGAGCTACTAACATCCAAGGACCAAAAAAGTTTGGATACCTAAGAAGAAATAAAGAAATGTCTTTTATAGATATGTTTGAAAGCAACAGTGGCAAATGGTACTTAGATAATGGTTATTCCAAACACATGAATAGAAACAAATCAAAATTTTCACCCATCAACCTAAGAATGGTGGAAAAGTGACTTTTGAAGGAGATTACAATAGGAAAATCATTAGCATAGGTGTAACGTCTGATTTTTCTTCAAATACTGAAATGAATCAATTTTCAAAGTAAGTCCCCTGAGATGAGTGATTCAAGGCCAAATAAAATTTGGATAAGATTTTAAATAATAAAAAATGAGGATTTGAGTTTTGAGTTACCCAGAAACCAGGGTCGAAGTGATTTAAAAAAATTGTCGAAAGACCAGTGGCATTTTCATAAATAAGTATAATTTTGGAAAAGCACATAGGAGAGTTTTTTAAATGGAAATTTTGAGTTGCCCAGGGTTCTCAGAGGTTCCAAAAACCATGGGAAGCCCCAGGATCGGTAAAGCCCCTCCGATGTACTCTTTCTGACGTCGGTTGACTCAAATTTTGACCGATTCATTTGGAAAGATTTTAGCTCCGATTTGAGTGATTCCAAAGGCATTTTATTAAATTGGGAACTTATTTGTTATGATGGAAAAGACAGTTCTAAAAAAGGAGCTAAAACGAAAGAGAAATGAAAATGCAAAGTACGAAAGGCAAAATTGAAAATTTGAAAAAGTCACTTTTCCCTCATTTCCTCTATGTAGCGCCCCACTTTCCTCCTAATTTAGAATCAAAAAATTTTGCATAATTTCATAAGGGAGAGCAAGGGTCTTGGGGGCACCAAGAGACGAGGAGAAGAAAAAAAAATCCCAAGCTAAAGGTATGAAAAATTAGTTGTTTTCATGATTTCTCTCTACCAACCTCTTCTCCTCTTTTTCCCTCTTCTTCTCCATGATTTTTTTGAAATTTTGAGGGCTGTTTTGAAGGGAGAACAGAGGGGAAATTTTGAAATTCAAGTAAGGAGGCCAAGGAAAACAAGAATAAGCAAGGAAATTCAAGAAAAACAAGGTATTTTGTAACTCTTCCACTTGGTCTTCTTCCTCCCTTCCTTTGAGCATTTCGACCTAGACATAGACAGCCCCAAGGAGTTAAATTTTCAACCAAACCAAGGATGATTCTTAGGTATTTGATGGAGGAGAATAAGAATATGTAATGGAAACCAAGAAATAGGCATTAGAAATCAAGATGCAAAACCTAGGGTTTTAAGTGCAATTTCCAATTTCTGAATTTGTATGATGCTTCCTAGGTCTAAGTAAGAGTGTAACTGAGTTCTTGAGACACCTTAGATGCTCCCCACAAGCTTCCTCCTTCAAGGAAGCAAAGAAATTCCCATGGAGGCCAAAGGATGTCATAGTCTCGGCCTAGGCTAGTTTATGTAGGTAGGGGGATTTTCAAATTTTTTTAAGGCCATTCTTGAGTCATATTTGATGAATAAAGATGAAGGGAGGCCTTGGAAAAAATTTAGAACTTATAGAAATTTATTTGATGCCATAGGTTCCATAATATGATTTAAAGAAGCAACATGGTGCTAGGCCTTTTATCTTAATGATGTGATGACTACAAGAGGCTTAAATGGAGTCAAAAATCATAATTGAAAAGAAAGAATGAGCCCTAGAAGTCATTTGATGGGTGTTGCTTCATTAGGTGTGACTATGGACCATAATGGAACCTATAGAGTAATTTAGTATTTTATCAAGTTATGTAGTCTTAGAACACGTTTCATGAACCTAATTGGCTCCCATAAATTGTATCTAGACTAAGAGAAACTATCTCCACCAAATTGTGGGTGTGTGGTCGAAAGAGGAGGCTTGAAAGCTAAGGAAAAAGTGTGTGAACTTGTACAAGGTAACTCTCTTCACTTTCTCTCATGCATGGATGTGTGTTTAGCTTGTTTTAGAATGTGTGTATGTGTATTTTCAAGTTATAGAGAGTATGCTAGCATACCTTTATATATCATGATCCTTGATACCATTTTATGTTTTAAATGAATCCATGATATTTGTATGAGTTTGCTTGAGTGTGGGGAAGTCAAGAACCCTCGAGCTTGGTTGAGACAAAGCAAAGAGTCTCTCAAAAGCAAAGTGGGCTCCCAAGAGTATGGTTGAGTTCAAAGTACTCAAGAAATGAGTGAGGCAAGTTCAAAATCCATGAGGAGAAGTGTGAGGCCAATTCAAACACTTGGTGAGTTCTTGAATAATTTGTATGAGTTATTCACATGCCAAGGTTGCTTGGAAAATGTCTATGATTTCTATTTTTTCATACATACATTTGAAAACTTGCTTTGCACATATTATGTATGATTGAATGGGAGATGAGCTATTGAGATTCTTTGAATCTCATCCCCTCCTCTCCAATGATCTAACATGCTAGGTGAACTAAGCAATTATGGTGAAGGCAGTCAATAACGATGATGACAACCTTGTGCCTTATTTTATTTATTTTAAAACCATAATGATAGTTCATCATGTATATAAGGTTGTATATGTACTATGAATGTTGAGACATGTGTAAATAACCTATTATGTGATGTTTAGATGTATGATTATGATATATGACCACTAACCCATGTTTTGAGTATGTAAGGCTATAGAATGAGAATTTAAAGTGTTGAATATGTATATAAGTGAGGGTTGAATGGCCAAAATGAGATGCATGAGGTTTGGTACCATTTAGGCAACTCACACAAGTTTTAAATATGCTTTTAGACTTGCCCAAAAGGTGCCAACACCAAGGGAAGACCATTTGGCAAGTTTGGTACCTTATATGGAGCCAAATTAGACCATTATGGAACTCTATGTCACTTTTTAGCCAAATGAGTTAGTCTTGGTCTGAAATTTGACATGGAATTAGGTCTCAGTAATAGATTTTTGAGAAGCTAAAGTTCATAATTTTCGGAGGTTTACAGAATATTTGATGATTTTTCAAAGTTGGCAAAATTTATGGAAATGGTCTGATGTACTATTATAATAGTCCAAAAATGTTTTCTATCACTCAAACCTCAAATGATGTCCAATTGCCATAAAATTTCATACAGTGAAACTAGGTAATTACAGTGACTTGTGTCAATTAGAAGCACCTCATTTGGAGGTTTAGAGAGAAAGATACGAATTTTTGAAGTTTCTATCTAATATCAGTCATCTGGCCTGACCAGAAGTACTGTTCCATCGATTTCTGAAAGCTAAGCTTGATGAACTGATCTGGAGATATTTTTTTTCTCTAATTAACATCCACAAATTTCCAAATTGGTATCATTTGTATAGATTTAATTTTTTTAGAATTAATTGGACATTTTTGAAATTCACATCAGTAAACTGTGACAGCATCAGAACCCAGTCCAACCTCCAGACCATTTCGCATGTCAAATGCCCTGTGTGTGGGTTGTTATGACTTGTAAATATTTTTATCATGAATTAGACATCCCAATCTTTCTAGAATGACCAAGATTACATGTTTCTGATTTTTCTAGATTTAGGTATGATTTTTCAAAGTTTGCCCAGAAATGAAGCCAAGTCTAGCCGAGAATGAATATTCATATCCTATATCTCTTTTCGGTTTCTATGAGTTGTAAGTATGTTTTTGGGATACAAATGGGTTGTAATAATGTAATTAAATATGAGGGGGCATAGTATGAACTCACACGGTCCACGTAATATCGAAATGAATTTTTAGATACGACGCAATACAAAAATATTCATTATTTTCCTTACCTTTCTATGAGAAACTTACATCCTTCATGATATTAAGTTATATGAAGGCATGAGATGACCTAGACTTTATGGTTTTACAATAGGTGAGGTTGGTAAAAATTTTTCCATCTCCATTGATAAGGTAGTGTTAGATAAAGGCCTCAATCATAACTTGTTAAGTATTAGTCAACTATATGACAAAAATAATAGAGTAATCTTTGATTTAAAAAAGCACATAGCTAAAATTATAGATGATAAACAAGTTGAGTTTGTAGATTAAAGAATTCATAGTGTTTATGCCATTAATTTTGATGAAGAACCTCTTAATAATTCCAAATGTTTAATAAGTGTTAATAATGATAATTGGCTTTGGTATAAGAGACTTGCTCATATTAGCATGAGTCTCTTGGATAAGTTTGCTAAAAATTATCTTATTATTGGCTCATCTAAGATTAAATTTGAAAAAGATAAACTTTGTGATACTTGCTAAAAAAGCAAACAAGTCAAAGTCTTTTTTAAATCAAAAGATATTGTTTCTACTACTAGACCTTTATAACAACTTCACATGGACCTAGTAAGACTAACTAGAACAATGAGTCTTAAGGGCAACTACTAGACTTTTATATATTTGTAGTTGTGGATGATTACTTTAAGTACACATACACTTTTTCTTACTTACAAAGATCAAACCTTTAAATTCTTTTTAAAATTAGTCAAATTTATTCAAAATGAACAAGGCATGAGCATTACAAGGATAAAATATGACCATGGTGGGGAATTTGATAACATTGATTTCGTAGAGTTTTGTGAAATCAATGGCCTTAAGCATAATGTTTTCACTCTTACAACATTATAGCAAAATGCTATTGTTGAAAGAAAAAATAGAACTTTGGAAGAGATGGCTATATTTAATTAGAGGAATCTTTTTAAGTATTTTTGGATAGATGCAGTGAATATTACTCATTATGTTTTGAACAAAGCCTTTATTAGGCCTTTGTTAAACAAAACCCCATATGAACTATATAAAAGAAAGAAGCCTAATATTTCTCACTTCAACGTATTTGGTTGCAAATGTTTTGTGATTAATAATGGTAAAGACAATCTGAGTAAGTTTAATATAAAATTTGATGAAGTCGTCATTCTAGGATATTCAAGCATAAGCAAAGCCTATAGAGTTTATAATAAGAGAACCTTAGTTGTGGAAGAATCTATTCATGTTACATTTGATAAAGCTAACTCTCTTGAGCCTAAAAAGGTATCTTATGATAATGATGTTGTAGTTACACTTGAAAAGATGACATTACGAAAGGATAAAGAAAAAGACAACTCCAAGAAGGAAGATGCTATAAAAAGTACAATAAAGATAATGGAATTCAAGAAGAGCAACCAAAAAAAAAAGTGATAAGTGCTGCACTAAATCTTTTAAAAGAATGGAAATTTACAAGATATCATCTCATCAACTAAGTAATAAGTGATGTAACTCAAAGGATAATAACTCGAAACTCTATTAGAAAAATTTGTAATCATCTTGCTTTTCTTTCTTAAGTTGAACCTAAAGATATTGGTAGAGCAATACTTGAATATTAGGTCTTAGCTATGCAAGAAGATTTGAATAAATTTGAAACAAACCAAGTATTAAAACTAGTGGTTGGACCAAATGATCATTTTATTATTGGTACCAAGTGGGCTTTTAGGAACAAGTTTGATGAATCAGGTATACTTGTTAAAAATAAAGCTAAACTTATACCAAAAGGATATAATTAAGAAGAAGGTATAAATTATAATGAAACTTTTACACCAATATCTAGATTAGAAGCTATTCATATGTTATTTGCAATCATTAAAGACTTTATCAAATGGATATAAAAAGTGCATTTCCCAATGGGTACATTAATGAAGAAGCTTAGGTACAGATCTAATCATATTTTTTTAAAAAAAAATTAAGAAGAGCTTTATGTGGTTTAAAACAAGCTCTAAGAGCTTGGTATGAAATATTAAGTTCATTTCTAATCAAAAATAGTTTTTCTAGAGATAAAGTGGATACAACCTTATTTTTCCAAAAAAAAAAAAGAATTATGACATTCTCATTATACAAATCTACATTAATGATTATATTTAGTGCTACTAATGAATCTTTGTGTAAAGAGTTTGCCAAGATTATGCAAGGAAAATTTGAAATGTCTATGATAAGTGAACTCAACTTCTTCCTTGGTCTACAAATTAAACAATAAAAGGATGGCATATTTGTTAATCAAACCAAGTATGCTACGAAGTTGTTCAAGAAATTTGGAATGGAAAAAGCAAAATCAATTGGCACTCCTATGATTTCTTTACCAAAAAAATGGATAAGGATAAAGATGAAAAACCTTTTGACATTACTAAATATAGAGAAATGACTAGCTCATTTTTATATTTCATAGCATGAAGACTAGATATAATGTTTAGTGTGTGCATGTGTGCCTTTTTTCAAACTTGTCATAAAGAATCTCACTTCATTGCTGTGAAAAAATCTTTAGATATCTTATTAGAACCATTCAAATGGGATTATGGTATCCTAAAGTTTTTAAAGTGACTTAATTAGTTATTTTAGTGCTGACTTTACTTGAAGCAAAACTAATAAGAAGAATACTAGTACAACATGCCAATTACTTATTGGAACCATTCAAATGGGATTATGGTATCCTAAAGTTTTTGAAGCGACTTAATTAGCTATTCTAGTGTTGACTTTACTTGAAGCAAAAATAATAAGAAGAATACTAGTACAACATGCCAATTACTTGGAAATTCTCTTGCATCTTGGAAAAAATTCAATAAAAAGCAAAATGTAGCATTGTTTACTGGTAAAATGGAGTATATTATGACTGGGAGTTGTTGTGCTTAAATCCTTTGAATGAAGCAGCAACTTAAAGATGTTAGAGTATGTCTTAAAGATATTCCAATTAGATATGATAGCTCTAGTGCTATGAACCTTACAAAAAATTTCTATAATGCATTTACTTACTAAACATATTAAAATTAGACATCATTTCATTAAGGATCATGTTAATAAGAAAGATGTTTCTCTTTAATTTGTTCCTACTGATTTACAAATTGCTAATATCCTTGCAAAACCTCTTCCTAAGAAAAAGCTCTATTTCATTATAAGAGAAGTAGGCATGGTTAATCCATATGAATTGTAAACTTTATTATTTCCCCTACCCTTATTTTTCTCAAATTACCATTACCAACTTAAGCATTGGAGTCTCTTTAAAATTTGTTTTATAGCCTTTTACTGAGTCCTTATCATCCCACACTTTAGAAATCTCACCTAAGAATTGACTTATGGACAGAGCTATTGAAAAAATGAATTGGATTTGTTTGACAAGTGATGGTTATATTATAGGTCATGTTTAAAATGGTTTACAAGCAAAAAAGGCCATTGAAAGTTTGAAACAAGGTTGAAAGAGCTAAAATTTTTAAGAAAATTAGAAGTATACAACATCAGGAAACCAAGTAGTCAACTGATACCATGGAAACAATAAATTGATAGAGGTTTGAAGTGTAAAAGTGCTCGTAAGTTGATACAAATTGATTGGTCTAAGCCTAACAATCTAATGGTCAAGTGCTCCATAAGAGGATCATTCAAGATGTCACTTGTCAAACAATCATTCCTTGACAATTAACTAGTTAATTCAATTTTCTCTAAAAAAAAAAAGGAAAAAGGATATTTTTTTAGGGTTAATTGTCAACTAATTAGGGGTTACTAGTTAACTAATCGAACCCTAAATCTTGATTTTGAGGCTAAACCCCCTTTCTTTTTTTATTTCATCTTCTACCTCTTGCTATTGTCACCATCTCTCTTTCTCACTCACTCCATTTTTAACCTATTCCCATTCTTTTGCATCACTTCCCTCCTTTAAAAACCTTTATCCACTTTCACATTGCTAGTTTCTCTCCATTTGGCTGAACATTCTTTAGATTTAGAATGCTCTGCGCTCATCATCTTCTCTACTCCAATAGCTTCTAAGTCAAAAGGTGCAAGGACAAAAAATGCTACATTAGTAATTACTTCCTCAGACATTCCTCTTCTTTTCTTTGATCCCAGCCAAGAACAATGTTATAAGGATCAATTTTAGAAGAAAATCATTCTTTCATATCAATATGTAAAATTTGGAACCTTTTAAGAATAGAATTTTAAGTTTATTGATCTTTTTAAAGCTATGGATATAGAATACATGATTTTCTTGCAAGAAGAATAGAGTCTGATAGTGGTTAAAGGACTTTACATTAATCTCTCTTTTGACATCAGTAGGACTATGCTTAAGACTGAGGTTAGGGACATGTGGATAATTTAGACACATGTACTCTTGCTTAGATTTTGAAACTCCTGATATCATCTAGACCTTACTTTAGTAAGAACTAGAATTCACTGAAAGTGGCTGATATGTACAATAAGAGGATATGTGTTGAGAGGTTATCTTATGAAAAAGCCCTTAATAAAGGACCTATGATGAGTTCTTTTAGATTGCTTATAAAGCATAAGTTATGCATTATATTATAGCTCACTGCATCTTCAATAGGTTAGGTAACTTTAATTATATGAGTGAGTCAGAATTGTTGGCTATGTACTATATCTTGGAGCAAAAGCCTTTTTAGATGTCTCATCTTCTTCTCTATAAGATAACAGGTGCTGCAAATAAGTCATCCTCACCTTTGCGTTAATGGCTTAATGATCATAACTATCTTACTATATTTTGGCATTGACCTTACTAATGAAGACACATTTGCTTCACATGGAATTGGGATGAACAATCTTCTGCGAATGAACTACATCAAGCAAAGGTGTCACTAGGCTAAGAAAGAAGGTTAAGATAAGCCTCTGAGATGTGCATAGGCGCTTCTTACTCAGACGAAGAAACCATTAGCTTTTGAATTACCTTCTTCTCCTCCCTTTTTAACTAAAGTGATAGTCCTTGAGCCTGTGATTCTTGCTAAGATTCATTCTCATGGCTCACAACTGACTCAGATGGAACGCTATATGTAAACTAATTTTACTTCCATCAAGGATACCTTGCAAGACATCTTAATGGAAGTGACACTCTTGGAATGGCATGAGCATAATGACCATAACCTAGCTTCTTAACATTGCTCTTTTAGTTTAACCTTAATTATTTTAGTGATTTGTCTATTTTTTTTATACCTTCCCTTCCTTTTTATGATGACAAAAAGGGACAGTTTATTTTTTTTTCAGTTAACCTTAACTTTGATGATTATTAGTAGTTTGGTTCATTGAATTTAGAAGTAATTTGACTTTGATAATTATTATGTTTTGGTTGTTAATTGATTTTTGTTGATATTTTTTTGGAAATTATTTTGTTTTAAATTGCTATTGGAAAAGTATTGGACATTGTTACATGTGTACTAGAAAAGTGTTGGATACATATTGTTGTATGAGTAATGAAAAGTTTTGATATTTTGTTACATGTGAATTGAAATGAGTGTTGGATATATATTGCTACATGTGTATTGAAAAAGTGCTAAATAAAATAGCTTGATAAAATTAAATCCCAACACTATTTAAGGGGGGCATTTGTGGTGTTTTTGTCAGATTTTTTAGGGATACTCTTCATCTTACCAATGTGTTTGTCATTATCAAAAAGGGGAAGATTGTTGACCTCGTTGCATGTATTTCTTGAGAATTTTAATGATAACACACAATCTAGGTAATCATATTGAAGAAGTTGCTAATTCAAAGCTTGAAGTGCTAATTGGAAGATTATTTATCTAAACATTAGGACTTAGAGTTTCTACTATAAATGTACTAGAGGTTATTTAGAACTCTTTGAAATTGATTTGAAACTTAAGTGCACTTAAAAATCCTAAAGAAAAATTTCATTAAAGACTTGGGAGGTTATCTAGTCAATTGCCTTTTGGAATCAGTCGGCCAAGCTTATCTAAAGATGCAGAGGCACATTTTAGACTAGACCAATTGATTGTTCATTAGGGAATAGTCGATAATCGAGAAAAGCCTTAGAATTAGTCACATTGTCAAAGACCAGTCAACTTCTTTCACTTGGGCAGTTGACTATTAAGACAGTACCAATAGATCGGTCCTTTAGGAACAACTAACTGCTATCTTCTAGTAGTGTAGCCTTTGGTCTCAATAAAATCAGTCGACTGTTAAAGCTTGACTAGTCGATTAGAATAGTACAAAAAAAGTTATAGTAGCTTTTAAATGACTATTTTTGTATAATTTGACTTCCTTTCTATCTTTAATGGCTTTATTAGGATTTGTGCTATAAATGGGACCTAATATGAATTTTGATCTATAAAAAAAACTTATTAAAAACCTAATCTATATTTGTGAAGCTTTAAATTATTCTTTTCTCCTTTAAGTTTAGTTTTAGTTGTAAATATACTCTTTTAAAAGAATTTTTCTAATATACCTCTTTTTCTTCCTTATAGAGAGCTTGAAATCTCAACAATAAAGATTCCTAAAGTAGGTAATGGGAGAATATTTTCTATAAGGGGAGCAATCCTTGTGGGAGTTGCATATTTGAGTTATCTTTGCTACAGCGGCTTGCAAGTGCCTACTTAAACCTTGTTAATATAATAAAAAAAGCTCAAAATTATTCTTGAGGATTGGATATAGGCTTATGGTGAAACTGAACCAAGATAAATCTCTTGTGTTTAATCTCTCTTCCCTTCCTTAAATTTAATTTATTGCACTTTGATTTCTAGTTTTAGTTTGTGTTGCATATTATTCATTTTGGACTTTATTTAATTTTGCTTTGGTGTTTTAAAATTTGTCCTTCAATTGTTTTTTTCTTGTAAAACTCAATTTACACCCCTCAAGTTCTAACTATTTTTAACACACGTAATTTGAAAAGGTAGAAATCTGTATTAGTTTATTGGTAATTTTTATTTTTTGGTGAAAAGAGAAAAAAGTAGGAATTAATTTGTTTTCGTGAACAAAATAGCTTTGAAGTTAGTTGTAAATTTTACTTCTTTACTCTCTTTATTTTTTTTTTCTTTTTTTTTTGGAATTTTGAAAATAATATTTTTATTTGAGTTTTAATTTTGAAAGAAGTATGAAATTTCTAAGAAGGACCTCTAATGATTAAAGAAAAATGATTTTTATGTTTTTAAAGTAATATTTAATTTTTGTATAATTTTATTAAATGGAAATTTGAAGAAAATTCCAAAGTATGTGATTTTTTTTAATTTTCAATAAATTGATTTTTTATTTTTCTGGGAGGTTTTCTTCTTTTTTTAATTAACATTATTTATATTCTTATGAAATTTTCCAAACCTTACGCAGACAAAATATGGAATTTACAAAAGGTATAATAACTAATTTACCTTGAGGATAAACTGCATATAAGAATTCTTTAAATTGAAAAATATTATTATTTTTTAAATAAATGCTCATGTGAATTCTCAATAATTTTTTTATATCATAATTAATTTAAGGTGGCCTAACCAATCATGCTAAATAATAAATATATTTGGATCAATAAACCCTAATTGCAATTAGTGTTTCAATTATACTAATATTAGTATAGCACAAATTAAAAAATAAGGCAAACAATTTTTTCATAACACATTTCTTTCTTGATATATTAGTTATGATATGTAGATATTCAATATGTTTTTCATTTATAATCGCAATATGGTATCCACTGTGATAAATATCTTTAAAATTTAATAAATTTCTTTGAGATTTGGTAGAAAATAATACATCATCAATAATAAAATTTGTTCTTTCATATAATAATATGATAGCCTTTTCAAACCCTTTAATTAGTTTTGTATTTCCCAATATAATATTGACATTGTCATCACCTATTATCAAATAAAAAAAATTGTTTGTCTTTAAATTTGGTATATGTTGTAGTATTATCTATGAAACATATGTTTGCATTATAGATCTTGTGATTGACCAAAGAATTAGGAATATCTATAGTCTTACGTTAAAAGAAACAAAATACATTATAAACGATATTGCTTTCATATATAAAATATATGAAAACTACATTTAAAGAAAACAAACATAAAACAAATTAAAACACAGCAAAAACATAAAAACACAGCATCATATATTCTTATCATTTCCATCCCCAATTCTTTCATCATGATTCTCGAAGAAATTTGCTACCTCCAAATGTGCTATATTATTAAGGCCATTAAAGTCATCATTCTTGTTTGCACATTATTCCCTTTTCTTTTGATGGAGGTTTGATAAAACTTCACATGATGCTCAAACATATAACAAGTATGTAATCAGTGTTTTTTCATACTACATCAATAACATCAATTTTTATGTACTTTTTAAAGGATTATTATGGCCACCTTTATCTTTTTCGTATCCTTCATTATTATTCCTCTTTTGGTGGTGAAAACTGTTATTATTACCACCACAATATTAGTAACTCTTGCGTCCCTTACCAACTCCATGGCTATGACTGTGATCACACAATTTCTTTCAAACTTATTACATATTGTGCATTCACCTTATGGAATGGAGCAAATCCAATCAGACAAATTTTATGATTTTTAATCAATAACTTGTTATTTTGCTTTTCCACAAGAAGGCATGAGATCAATTTAGAATATTTTTTAAAACCCTTTTCATAATATTGTTATTGTAGAAGTACATTTGAAGCATGAAAAGTTGAAAAGGTTTGGTAGTCTACAAGTAATTTAAGAAGGGAAATTGAATTGGATTTTAAAAATATTTTTCCCTTTTTAAAAAATATTCTTCCTTCTAAAAGCTTCAAGTTCCTAAGAAATGAATTCCTACTTAAGAAAATGTTTTAATTAGAAAATAAAGATAGTAGGGAAGAAAGAAAGCACATAATCAATTTATACTTATTTGAACTAAAATGTCTTATTTCTAGTCCCCAAACACATGATAAGAGATTTATTAAATGTGAGTAATTACCAAGAGTACAACATACCTTGAACATAGGCTAAACTCCCTAACTTTTACTCCCTTTCTCAAGGTATCCTTACAAGGACAAGCATTCAAATTTTACATTTTTTCTTACTCCACTAGGTTTTCCCACACTTCTAGGTTTTTTCTCAAGCTTCCTAAAATCTTTAAGTGCAAGGCAATTTCACAGGGTAACTCTCAAGTTTTATAGCCTTTCTTTATCACAAGATTTTTCTCATAAAACACTAAAAACTTAGAATAGAATAAAGACTCAATTTTAGCTCACTAACTTTTGAAGAGTTCATTCAACTCACATAGTTTTCACATTAAAGCACAATAGTTGCAAAATGATAAGCATTCAATACTCTTTTCTCATTTCATTCTCATTCTTCACTTCCCAAAAGGTATTTTTTATATAGTTCAACCTTCAGCAAATGATTGTTGATGACGACTTCCTTCATTAATGCGTAAATATGCTCCAGTGTTTAGAGATCTGTATCTTCAATGCCTTAAATCAACTTTTAATCTAATTAACATCTTTATTTGATATTTAGCAATCTTTAATATGGAAATTTAAAGCTTGCTTTCTAAAGCCAGAGGACTAGAATAATACTTCATTATGGTGTTTTCGTCTCTACTTCATTCAAACAACTAATCTCCTTTTCTACTTCTTGATTTCATGATCTTTCCTTTTTCATTGATAATCAGAATTATATCATTAAAAGCACAGAGAAACAATTAGAATAAATGTGCATAGAGTCAATAAAAGTATTTCCATTTGTCATACCCTATATTTTTTGAATTTTTAAACATTAAAAGGGAAGATAATAAACATGATAATTAGGGACTAGAGGCTCAGATGAAATAAAAGGAAATGACTAAAAGAGTAAAAGATATAAAACAGAAGGAAAAAGGGCTAGTCTAACCTAAAAGTGAGAAAAATCAGAAATTTAAATACAAGGAGATTTAACATGAGAAATACATATCCCTCACCATAATATGATATAATAACATTAGTAGATTAATTAGATAAGGTCAAAACGATTAAATTCTTGACAATGTGTAAATTAGGCTTCCCAATAGCAATATTTTGGATTGAATTTTTTAGACTATTTTAATCTCTTAAATCCTCTGAACAAATATTTTTAATGAAGTAGAGAGTTTAAAATTTAGTCTAGAATAGATGATTTTCAAAAATGATATCAAATGAAAGGGTCAAAGCAAAAGGACATAATCGGTATTTTTAAATTTGTTAAAAATATATTCTTTTCTCCTTTTATTGTTACGCTAGTTGCTTCCTTCCATATTGAATCAACATAATTTTAACTTCTAAACAGATCCATGGAGGTATGAGAAGGAGGAGGAAAAAGAAGAGAAAAAGAAGCCAAATAAGTATGTAAACATACACAATTTTGCTATATGTTGGTTAGAAAGTCTCTTCTCCTTTTCATGTTCTTTTTAATGGTAGTTTTAGTTTCTTAAAAGGGTTACTTTAGTGGCTAACCTCTTGAGAAAAGAAGAGATTTGAAGTAACCAATTATAGTACAAGAATTACCATTCAAAAGGCTTTTAGAAAATTGCTATTCCATGAACCTTCATCTTCTTCTATGCTTTGACCTAGAGAGAGAGGCAGAGGAGAAAGTTTGAATTTGATGAAACTTTGATAGAAACAAGGGTTTAGAAGAAAGGAGAATAAGATTATACAGAGAAAATCATAAAAGAAGTCATAGGAATTAAGTTAGGGCCATCTAGGGTTCTAAATGAATTATGGAAGATGCAATAATCTAGGAAGATAATTTGAATCCTCTAAGACCCTACTTGAACTAGAAAAGAGTCAAGAATATCCTACATCCTCCAAATTTCCTATGAAAATGGCAAAAGTTTCATGTATGGTGAGTGTGTGTGTGTGTGTGTGTGTGTGTCTCGACCAAGGATGAGAGGAAGCACCTAAGGAAGTGTTGTATGGATTCTTTTAGATGGTATAGATGTGAGGTATGAATACTAATGGAATCATTGAAATAAATTTAGGAGCCCTAATTCTATAAGTGAAATATAGGTTAAAAAAGGGCATAAAAGAAACAACTTGATGTTGACATGTTTAAGCTTACATATGATGGCCCTAATAAATTTTATTGGAGTCATATGGCTTATGAAAAGTGAGATCTTAGGGTGTTTAAGTAGCATAAGTTTATATTTTAAGTTCTAGTAGTCATATATGCTAATGGAATGAGATAGAACAAGTCCTAATTGGTTGCCTTGTATTTAAATTAACGCATTTAGGCCAAGTTAGCACAATAACACCTTTTTATGTGTGCCAACCCAAAAAGGACCAATGGAGAAGAAAAGAGCAAAAGGGTTAGTGGTTGATCAAGCTCCTAGCTTCACAAGGTAGCTTACTCTTCCTTTCTTGCATGTATTTGGATGCCTTTGAGTCAAGATGCTTGTATGTATTAGTTGTTTGATGATTGTATAAATTATGTTTTGAATTCACTCTTTAACATGAATTTTTATGCATATATGAGTTAAACTTTGACTCCTAGTATGAGATAATAGGGAATTGAGCACAGTAGTTCTTTCCTAACCTAGAGTTAAGCCTAGCTAGTAAGTTTTCATATTTAAATTGCTTTTGTGCATATAACCTACATGCTTGGATTTCCTCTTTGATCATCCATTGTGTGCATTGATTTAGGATGAATGTGGCTACTGAGATTCTTTTAAGAATCTCATTCCCTTTATCTCCCATTAACCATAACAATTGCATCTAGCAAAGGGAAGGAACCAGAAAAGAATTAGAGGTTAGATATATAGTTAGAATAACTATGATGTATATATTAGTTTGATGTATGTTATAAGACAAAGTAGTAACAAACCATGATGTATATGATGATGAGATGTAATAATACTTTTTGTACACGTTTGAGATTATAAATGTATGCTAGTTTAATGTGGATACATGTAAATAGAACATGATATGCCATGTGAGTTGTCATTGGTTCTATTTGCAAAGATACAAGTGCGATGATGATTTTTAGGAGCTAGATATATTTCATGTATTAGCCTCTATAGAAAGGATGCATGTATGGATTGAATTTTGCTTAAAGCAAGAGATTGCACATTAGAGCTTAATTGGATCACTTTGGAACCAAAATTTGGTCTAAATAAGCTATAAAATATAACCTTATTCTTAACAGACCAAATAACCTAGTTTGGTGCTTAAATTTGATGAGCAATTAGAAGGTTCATAGAACTTTCTTAGGACTCTATAAAATATTTGGTGAATTTTAAAAGTTGTCCCCAAAAGGTTATCTTATGCAGTTATTGTTTATATTAATCCAGCCTTAGGTTTTGTACCTTTTAAGAGGCCAAATGGATTCATTTCAATTTGAAATTTTTACAGCAACAAGTTCAGATCATGAGCTTTCTATAAATACTTAATTTACATAAATTAAAGTTGTGTAGCTAAAGTTATAAATCTTTAAAATTAGGACCTTATTATGTCAAAAGGGTGAAAATAGTCTATATAGTTCCTTTATGCAAATGGGACTTGTATTATGATCATATGGGTTAAAATAAATATGTGTATAGAAGTTATGAATGAAAATGAAAAGAAATTCTATTTTTGGGCCTCACAAGTTTGAGATATTAAATGACTAAAAAACATTGTTAAAAGTATTCTTAAAGTTGTTTTTATTACATTTGACAATAGATGATATGAAAATGACCAAGTAATGTAAGTTATCACATTATCATAATCCCTTGACTTGATTTGAAGAACTTATCTTTTAAAGAATTAAAAAGAACTCACCTTAAATATAACATTTAAAGAGTTTCCTTATAAAACATGATAACAATTTTGCAAATCATATTATTCTCAATTTGAAAAGTTTCCTTAAATAAACTTAGACTCAATTAATCTTTCTTTTGAAAACTTTCCATACTAAAATTTTTCATATGAAATTAATTCATCCAATATAATTATAAATAAATATTAAAACATGATTTAGCCCATGTAAAGAATATTTGGCCTAAAAGAATTATTTGCATTAAATATAAATTTTGGGCCATTAAACCTATTTTCCAAAAACCACACAATTGAAAATGATTGACATAAATCAAAACAAAAATGCATTAAAGCCTTTTGATCCAACAAGGTTTTTTCTAATAAGTCCTCATCATTTATCTTTTCTCCATCAATTTTTAATTGAGAACTTATTTTTTTAAATGGCTAAATTATACTCATGGTTTTACAATCTTACAATTATAAATGTATCCAATTATAATGAGCTTTAGATTGTATTATTGGTTTTTGATGGTCATACTATTCTTTTAGTTCGTTTCACAATTCTAGTAAATTTTTTACAGTTAAATATATTTTTTTTAATCCTTTATGTAGATAATAATGAAGGAAAATCTTTGCTTTTGCTTTGTCTTGATCAGATGCTTTACTTCTTGTTAGAGTTGCATTTCCTAAACCCTTAGCATATAGGTAAGTTTTAGCCTTTATTAGGATAAATAATTCTTCTCTAGCATATCAAAGGTCTCAAACTCAAATTTACTAAGATATGACATGATGCAAGCTAATATAAAACAATGATAATCATTAAAATAAACTCTAAATAATTTTAAATATTGAATAAAATCTCAATAAAACAAATAGAACATTTGGTATATTACTAATATTTAAAAAAATAAGTGTTTATGTTTGAAATTTAAACCTTTGCCAAAATGTACACATAATCCATAGTATATATAAAACTAGATATACTCAAATTAAATCAATAATAATAAGATTATTTCAACAATAATCATAACGTGATAGAATAGTATCTAAAATGGATTACCTCCATCAAGAACTTAGACCAGAATCATGCTAATAACATATTATATAACTAATAAAAGTATAAGAAATAGAACAAAAGTAAGGAAATTGAGAAGAAAAAAGAGAGGATAATTCTTATTCACTTTGACACTTAATGCTTTGTACATCTTTTCTATTTATAAGCTTACAAGAGAATTAGATTCATCATTCATGCATTTACTAAATACCTAATACATGAATCACGATAATACATGTTTCACAGAAATTTAAATACATAAATTATAGTATTCTAAGTACATTAATCTTTATCATCTAGTAAGTTATATGATTTATGCTATTAATAATGAAAATTTATCTTTGAAATTTTTTTAGGGGCAGGAAAATTCATACAATCATATTATTTACAACCACTCTTTTTCGCCCTAAAAATTCTTGTAGAATCCAACACTTCGTTTTGAGTTGGGTAACAGTGATTCAATAGGGAAAGATGAGGCCGATTGTACTATGTGCCAGGTGGAAGCTACAACTCTTTCGTTCTTATTTTATCTGAATTCAAATTGATTATTTTTTGTAAAAAAATTATCAATTTTTATAAAATTCAAGTCTTTTTTTTTTTTTTACTGAAAATTCAAGTTATTTTTGGCTGATCTAACTCTTGCTTTTTTATCCTTGAATCATAAGAGTATGATTTTGAAATGAAAGAAAAAGGGAAGGAAGAAGGCAATGATCGATCGAGATAGCGTATGCTCTAACATTTTCCCTTATTCTTTATCAATTATTGAATAAATCACTTTATGTAAAAGAATATCATCCTCCAAAAACTATTTATGTAAAAGGATATTGAGTATTTAACATAGTAATCTTTAACATAGTAATCTTTAAATTTCTCAAGAAGAATTTACACGAGTTTAAGATTTAACTAAGATAAATTTCAAGGATTATAGCAACTAATAACAATCTGCAATTGCAAAATAAGACACTAAAATGACAGAATTGATGTCTCAAGAGATATAAATGTTTTTGTTATTTGATAATCATGGTAAATAATCTCAGGAAACGGAGTCGAATGAAGAAGTTTAAGAAGGAAAGCCCCCTCTTGAACAGATTTTCTAATCCCAATACTTATGCAGAAAAAGGAAAAGAAATCATGAATATTGCAGCGAAGGCTGCAACTACACCAAAATGAGTGATTCTTTTAGTTGAACCACTGGTATTACTAGAAGTATTACTAGAAGTGGCAGTACCTGAAACATAAATCAAAGAGCAAGAGAATGTAAGTTCAAAGCATGTAATTTCCATAAACCTAGTAAGTTTCGTTAAATATTAATTAATATCCTAATATTTTAGAATTCATTCTTCTACGTAGGATATATAATAATAATGTCATGGCATAACGAGAGAAATTAAGAGAGGAAAAGAAAACTGTGTCTTACTGGTACTTTTTGCCGCTGCTGCATCGGCCGGGGCACTTGCTTCTGCAATGGAAAGAAACGAGATAGAGGTTAGATTATTCTTCAATTTATTTAAATTACATGAAAGTCTTCCATTTCCGATAATTACTTTCTGCTACAAATCAAGAAAAAGCATAAAAACAACATGAATTTGGATCATCTAAAGTTCCGAGGATCTAAAAAGTGGTGAATTGCAGCATTTTGCATTTTTTTAATAAGAAAAATAAACCCACGAAGTGGAAAAATGGTGAAGTGCACTGCACTTCACAACTTCACTTGGTCCAAACAACGCAAGTCCTCAGGAGAAATCAAAATTCCAAACGCTGTGTGAAACATCTATAGTCAAATCATTTGTAGCACATATGACATAATTCTTCAAATTTTATTAAACACTACAAGTGGCAATAATTGATAAAAGGTAAAAGTACCTTGTTAGTCTTGAAAGTTTAGAGTATCTATCAATTTTTGTCTCATATATTTATTTTATGTCAATTTTATTTCATATGTCTCCTAAAATTTCTAATATTATCTTAAATAATAACTCTGTCAATTAAATTGACAAAAACTAATAAATGTGTAAGTCAAACTAAGTTTTGAATTAGAGAATTTATCAATTTTATTTTTCAGCCTGAAAGAGTAATGTTTGCCCAACAACAAAGGGTTAGAGATAGAAAATAAAAACGGTGTCATTTAAGAGCTAAGATTATAAGATTAGATACTATGGTAATATATAGTCAACTTTAACATAGTGTAATAACTGTTATATATAACAACACGTTATCAATTTTTTTAATATAATAGATGAAGTTAGCTTTAAGATAATATTAAGAATTTTGACAAACTATAAAATAAAATTAACAAAAAAATAAAGAATATTTGTGACAAAATTAAGAGTCACTCCAAACTTTTAGAATAAAAAAAATTACTTTTGCCTTGATAAAAATATCATCCTCTCGATCCATTTTCAATTACCTTTCTCCTATTACTTTTTGCTACAAACCAACTTTAAGAAAAAGCATATGCAAATAAACATATATAAACAAGCGAATTTGGCCAAAAATAAAAACACATAACCAACAAAACAAGGATAAAGAACAGAGTCATATTCTGCATGTCCCACAACCGTATTAATATGATACGATGTTTTAAATTGCATCAAAATATTAAATATTTTATCATATGGAGTGAAAACATTAATTACATAAAGAGGAAGGATGATTATACCTTGGTTGCATCTGGAAACATCAATGTCGACACCACTGACACCACAGGCCTTGGGAAGCTTGAGGGCATCATCCTGGGTAATGTTCAAGTGGGCGAGGACCTTAGGGTCATTGAAGAACTTGCAGAGGCACTCGGTGTTACCTTCGACCATCACCTTCAACCGCAGGCAGCAGACGGCAGACGGGGGTTCGGCGACCGGGTCCTTCACGTAGGGCTTGCAGGGCGCTAGTTTCTGCATGCACTGCATGGTGTCGCGAAGGTCAAGCAAGGATCCGGACCCTTGTGATAGGCTCTGAAGGAATCCATTCAGATCAGGATCGGAGGAACCCCGAAGAACACACGATGAAGAGAAGACGACGAGGATCAACGAGAGAACGAGGAGGCACTTGGAAGCCATGATCGATGATCGATGATGGTACTGGAGGGAGAAACTAGAGGAGAGGGATTACGTCTTCTTCTTCTTCCTCTGTTCTCTCTCCTGGTTTGTGAATGTGGGGGAGATTGGTATTTCATTTGAGAGAAGTTGCTATTTTTAGAAAAGCCGTTTGGAAGATGAAGTTTGAGCCATCCACACCTTCGCCATTTTTCCTTCACACTTCTCTTTTTTCCAGATATTGCTATCATATGTTTGGCAATATCAGTTGTATCAAATTCTATTCATATATTAATTAGATTTGATATAAATAATAATTACTCTAAGTCAATTCAGGTCTAGCATCAATATGTTTTTGAAAATTTTAATTGCCATTTTACACAGTTACGTTGTAATTGAAAAACTATTGCTAAATTTATAACTAGGTTCTTGAAAACTGTTTATAAGAGATGGTTTAAATAGACCCCTTTTTTTGTTTTATTTAAAAAATTATTACATGAATTTTTTTTTTCAAAATCAAAAGATATTTTGCAGCTAAACTTATTTTAATCAATTAAAAAATTATTGACAATTACGAGACAATGATTACTAATATTTAATTTCAACAATAATATATATATATATATATCTGGATGTTAGTTAGATATATTTAATTAAATTAATTACTATTATAAATATAATGAAAATTTAAAACAAATTAAATTTATTATTTTAGCACAAAATCAATAGCATTAAAAAAATTTAATAAAGATTATCTTTAAAACTATTTTGATGGAAATAAATTTACTTATAAGATATCTTTTAATTTTAAATGAAATTCATTTTTTATAATAAAGTATGTATAATTAAACTATTTTTTGAAGTAAGGAGAATAATTTATTGTAAACTAATTAATAGTATATAAAATTCAGTATTTAATGTTTCAGATTATCTCTATAGCTTGGGAAAGGAGATCATGCACGTCATCTTCTGATATGAAGCAGGCTAATCTGAGAGCGCAACTGCTCTAACTTTCTGTCTAATAAACTAACAACCGTGGAAAAAGTGCAAGAAGTGAAGAACAAAGAAAATGATGCAAGATATTACATCAGCATATTCCATTCGAAAATAAACTTGGGTTTATTTAAATTTAGATAAATTACATTCTCTTTTTTTAAAAAAAATTAAGTTTATTTTTTTTTTTAAATTTTAAAGTTGTATACTTTCTTCTTCTAAAACTAATACGTGTATTACGTTGACTTCCCTTGTAGTAAAAAAAAAGATTTATAATTATCAATGTTTTTAAAATTAAACTGATTATTGAACTGATGATGATATTGGTTTACGGTTCATTAGTAGAATCGCGATCAAATGAGTAATAATTAAATATATTTTTTTTAGAATTTTATATATTAAAATGTTAATATAATAAATAAATATTAGTAAATTTTAAATATTTGATTACTAATTTAATATTTTTTAAGATATTACAAAAATTATTTTATAATTTCTAAATTATATTAAGATTCTACTTATCATTAAATAATAAAATAATAAATAATAATTTTGACTAAATACCTTGATATTAGAAAGAAATGTTACTAGAAAATGGAACATAAATATAATAGAGAACAAATATAAAAAATAGCCAAGTATGTATATTTTACTTTTTTTATATTCTCATTTTTTATAAAAAAATCTTTATATTTCAACTTTCTTCTTTTCTTTTCTTCTATTTTTAATTTATCAAATTTCTTTCAAATGAATTATTCTATTATATACAAAAAATCTTTTTAAAAAAATGATACAAATCAATTCAAATTGGTTTTAACTAATTTTTTGGCTGGTTGATTTTTTAGAGTAACCAAATCGAACTAGGGACAGGTTTTCGGTTGAACCGACAAATCCGATCCAGTTTTCTAAATCATAAAAATTATATTAATTTTGACCAAAATACTCTTATAATTTTGATTTATATAATATAATGGGTATTAAATACTAAAAAACTATTAATAGGGACAAAAAACAATTAATTATTCCTATGAATATTATATTTTTAATTTATTGTCAAGGATCAAAAGACCAAAAGTGTGACATACTTTTCCTAAAATATTCTTTATGAATGAGAATCTTACTAACCTATTTTCCTAAAATTATTTGTTGAGCTTAGATATGTCATTATTTAATTTTAATTATTTTAATTAGATTATAGCAAACTTGTAACTTTTTCTTTTAATAATTGCAATGGAATATTGTTAAAAATCTAAGTTATCATATATTACGTAAACTTCTAATAATTATTACTTACCTTTATAAATTGAGAAAGTTATATATAACTTTTTTTTGAAGTAACTAATATTTCATTGTAGCTATTAAAAAAAGTTACAAGTTTGTTGCAATAATACTAAAATTATTAAAATTAGACCGTAATAAACCTGATTATGGGCCAGAAAGTCCGCCTGGCCAAAAAAAAATGGATAAAAATAAAAAAAAAAAACTCAATAAAAATGAGCCTATTTTAAAAAGGTCTAAATATAAAATACGTTAGGTTTAGGCTTTTTTTAGAGCCCAATCAGAGTCTAACCCACCCATATTATAATTATTTTTTATATATTATTAATAAATAATGTTATTAGAAAATGTATTTATAACTATAGATATAAGTAAAAAAGAATTATATAACATATATAATAATTATGTTTTTGTACTCTTACTTGTTGCATAATATATTATTAGAAATAAATTATAATTCAAATAAAATAAATTATTAATCAATAATATTATTAGAAAAATTATTATTTTGAGAAGTTTCACTATCTTATATATATATATATATTAAGTTATTTAAATTTTTTGAAATATTTTTTTGAACTATTTAGTATTTAAAATAAGAAAAAAGTAAGCCTAACAAATAATAAAATAAATATATTTAAAATTAAAAATTAAAAAAAAAAGATAAAATTTTAAAAAATTTACTTTAAAAAAAAAACAGGTCAAGCAGCCCCAAGTCATCGCGTTTTTAACCAAGCTTGAACTCAGTTCTAAAAAAAATTGTTTACTTTTTTATGAGCCCAACTTGTTTTTAAATGAACTCAACCCACAATCAAGTCTATGCAGTAACATACCTAAACTCAACAACTCATATTAAGAAGATAGATTAGTAAGTTTTCTATTCATAAAGGGTATTTTGATAAGACCATGTTAAATTTTGCTCATTTTATCTTTCACAATAAATTAAAAATATAAGGTATCTAAAAATATTTAATTTAATTCTTTTAGTTTCTATCAATAAGTTTTCCTATTAAATACGTATCTAACCAATAAAAAAATAGTCAATATTCTAATTTAGAATAAATTAAATTTATAATTTTTAATACAAAATGAATAACATTAAAATAAAATTTTAATAATTATTTTTAATGAGTTATGGTTTAAATAAAAAAATTAATATAATTTTTGAGGATATATTAGTCATATTTTAACTTTAAGTTTATATATTTTTTCATAATAAAAAAATATATAATTTAAATATCTCTCCCAAGAAAAAAAAAAGTTTATATATATCTTCATAATAAAAATATATGTAATTTAAATATCTCTCCCAAAAAAAATCTTAAATTTAGCTTGCAAAGACATGAAGAGACCAACAAAAGATTCTTACTACATTCAAAATATATATGGTATATTCAAGAACATGTTTTACATATTAAGGGATGACTCTTGTGAAAATCCATCTCCTTTAGGTAGATATCACATTATTCAAACTATATATCTCAATCCAATAAGGAAATATATGATTTTGAGGAATTAATTCCTTCTGTATGGAAAAACTCTCTTAACCATGTACCTCCACCTTAAACTTTATGTAGAACTGAAATTAATATACATAATGAACCCTTTTGGATAGGTAATTATGTATAATAATTTAAATAATTTTATCAACAAAGGAAGTAAATAATTTTGTAAATTTTAATAGATGTATCACTTTGGTGATAAAACACCTATAACAATGCACAAAACAATATTTTCATACTAGAATAAAATAATTGCCTTACCTCCCATGAATAAGGGAACTAAATGATTTTATTAAATTTTAATAAATGAATCATTTTGATAATAAACATTTGCAATGGTTTATGAAATAAAATTCTCAAATTATGAGAAAATAAGATCATACTTTATTTTTTATCAACAAAGGAACTAACTATATTTGTACAATTTTTATGAATAAATCACTTTAATAATAAATATCTACAACAACTTTACCAAAAAAAAATTCCTATACTAGGAAATTTTGCATATGAATAAATAAGATATTTCACCAAATGTATCTCCAAAGATCATTTATAAATCATTGTTGAACTAAAATATGAATAAAATTTATTGCTACAAATTAAATTTTAAATATCACAAACAAAAACTCTTTTAAAATTATAGCATTAAGAGCATATAAACTATATGCCTAATGCTATGATAATGGATTTAATGACAAATTTAATCAAAGCTTACAAATCTCATGTATATACAAATTCAAAATTCCTAAAAGGCTCAGCTCATTTAAAATGAGGTGAGCTTTGAATCACTTTAACAAGTACAATATGAAAAAAAATGGTTAGATATAGTGTGTAAGACATGTCAATCAAAAACACTAAGCAAATAACAACTTAATTATAAAAAAACATATAATTTCCAACCAAATTATTTAAAAAATTCTACCAAATTACCTCATTGCTTGTTAAATACTCCTTAAATATATTGAATTACCCATAATAATTTTTAGAATAGGACATTATTTATATGTCACTTGAATTAATTTTCACTCCCAAATGTGCCAATAATAGAGCTCATATTCAATTAAATGGATTGAAAATATAAGAAGAATTATTTATATTTTAAGCCACTTAGAGAAAATTAAATTTGATTAATTAAGTAGGATACTATATCAAATGTACCCTAAATGACCAAATTATGAATCATTGTTACAATTAAAACATGAACAACAATTCTAATTATGAAATAATTGTTAGATAGTGTAATTTAAGTTTGAGAGTATATAAACCATATACCTATGTAGGAAGAATATAGCTCAACTTCATATCCAACATATGTGAAAATACCTTTATGAATTTTTCTGTAACTTTATGATGTCAATTATTACCTTAGAAAAATAAAACAATAGATTTTACCATAGGAAAAGTAAAAAAAAAAAAACTCAAATAATTTTTTTTGGATGTAATAAAAATAAAATAAAATTACAAATAAATCACAAAAAAAAGAAGCATAATAGAGGAAGAAACACCCTAAATGGGATTGGGGTGGCCTACATGCACCACCCTTATAGAAGCCCTATGCATGGGCTTTGCTGGCTTTAACTTCTAGTAGGGCAAACCCACGGTGAGAAGCGGATTTTTGGACTTGCTATATACTTGAGGAGATTTCAACGTTTGTTAATACCCTTTTCATGCCACAAAAGCTAGATATAGATGAATATAGGCTTTTTCTAACAAATTGAGGGGATTAATTCAACAAACAAGCAAGAAAAACAATAGAAAAATCAAAATTAGGAATTAAGTTTCGAAGCTACAAACCCAAAAACATTCTCCTTTGTTTTTCTTTTCTTCCAAAACATTTTAATGCTATTAAACACTTCAAATATGCTTATAATCATGTAAGGAAGCTTTTGCATACCAAGAATCAAATTAAAACTTCATATAATTAAAGATAAACTATTTTAATTCTATGAAAAATCTGAAAATTCATAAGTCAAATTCTTTTACATGAGATCTATATGGCAAATATGTCATATGCCAATGAGAAGCTTGTAAAGAAAGGATTAAAACCCTTAAACTAATTTTCACATATTAGGAAAGCAGAAGCTCAAAAATAAATGCAAAAAAGGTGCCATTAAACATGAATTTTAGGTACTAAAATCATGTAAGTTGGCTTTGATACTACATGTAAAATTCATGCAAACATCAATTGGAGCTAGATAGTATGAATAATAACATATTAATTACATGATATTTTAGAATATTAAATCAAATTATAATATAGAAAATGCTTGATTTTTCCATGTCTTTTAGATTATATTTGAAAATTGTAAACTAAATCTTTTTTTCTATAACCCTTTACCATATAGTAGCTTTTAATAGGGCAGGGTGCAGTGATTAGGATTAGAAAAGAGATCTAACATTGCTTTAATTAGTATCTTATTGGGCCCTTCTCTTGTAGATGTTAATAAAACTTAATAACCCATATCTTTTGATTGCTAATTAGACTTAAAATAAAGTGTGTTGATCTATATGATCACTTAATAGAATATAAGGCTTATACTATCTCAATGGACCACTAGCTAATCCACATTTCCAGAACAAACACTATACAATTAATGTGAGCCTACAAATAGAACATTTCAACATCTTAGGCCCATTTGGTAGCAAGCCCTCTCTCTCTCTCTCTCTCTCTCTCTCTCTGCAATATATATTATACTATTATTTTTGTTACTTAACAATGGTTGTTCATTATTATTATTATTTTTAAAGTAAGGACACGAAGGCCTTTTTCCATCCATTTCAATTATTTTTATACCAAGCATTTTGTATACCAAATGGTGCTGTAGAATTTGGTATAGAGGAGCCACTTTCTGTTCTATTCATACAACTTCTATATCACATGCCATTCAATTTTCATTTTCATTGTCACATTTGTTTCAAAATGACTCAAATCACCAAAGGTAATATCAAATCTTGGTCTAATCATAATAAAATAATCAATACAAATTTTTAAGTGGATTAAACTTAGGTGTAGTTTCTTTTATCTTTATTATTAGATTTTTTAATTAAAATATAATAAGCGTATAGTTCTCTAATAATATTATAACAAATATATAGTTCAATTTGGAAACTATACAATTCTCTATCTATCATGATATTATTAGAAAATCATACATTTATTATATTTTAATTTAAAAACTTAATAGTAAAAATATAAAGAATTATATATAAATTTTTTTCCTTTTGGATTTGCAAGAAATTTATTTGTGTAATTAAACATACACTGACAAGTTTAAATATTAATTTTGTCAATTTCTAAGAATTAAATTGATTTTTTTCGGGAATTACCTTCTTTAAGCATTAATTAAATTAGAGAAGTAGATCATGTATAATAAGTTGATCCAAAATAATATAAAATAATTATAAATAATTAAGTTATAATTTTACCATATTCTTAATCGTTAACTATGTATCATCATGCACAAGTTCACATGCAAATTAACTCCTCACAGTGGTTTATATATAATGTAGCAAATTCATGTGAAATTAAAAATGTTTGAAAAGCAGAAACTTAAAACTCAAATTGAAAAAAAAAAAATTGTAGTATTACTCAACGGTTCATCGAAAAAAAATGATAGTAATTTATAGGGTGATGATAGCAAGCCCTAATAAGTCTCTTAATTAAATAAAGAAAATAATAAAATTGTAGAAAAATACTAATAAATTAAAAAATAACTAAAATAGCCCTATAAAATGTTTAAACAATGGATTTCGGGCTCCAAATTGGCCCACGCATGATAAAATCTTGATTGCAACAACGACACGCTTAAAAGAAACCTTTCATTTGTAATTAGTGTCAACTCTTTTTAAATTGAAAGTTATATATGACCATTTAAAATTAAACTTTTAACACTCAATATAATTTATTAAATTATTTGCTAAATGTTATATGTGAGTTTAGTAGCTTGATCTTTCCCCCAGAAAAAAAAAAAAAAGAAAAAAAAGAGAAAGAAGAAGAAGAAGAAAGAAGAAAGAAGATGTAGCTGCACAATAGAAGCTTCAAACAAAGGAGTTTTGATAGATAACTTGGACTCACAGCTCATTTCTGGTTGTCTCTGTTTTATAGATTTCGCACATAATAAGATGCACCTGGTCAAACGCCATAACAAATACACTAGTATCAACTATCAAGCAACTAGTACAGCCAAATAAATAAATAAATAAATAACTGTTACTATTACTATAATTATAGATATTATTTAAAATCATCAAACTATCATATTAATATCCTGGGATATTCAATTCCAAGTTCAATCAAAAACATCAAACAGTAGCGAACTGATATCTCCATGAGTGCCGGCCAGGTATCAAATTAATATTCCTGCCTGCGGAATTTCCAACTCTCCCATCCCATGACACAAGTATATGCCATAAAAAACAATGCACATCACTATTGCAATATAATAAAATCTTAGATGACTTTTGGTTGCATAAATAATTTAATTTTCACTAGTTAAAAATATCAAGTATGTTAATAAAAAGATATAGTATTTTTCTTTAATAACATAGGTGGATTTTTCTGAAGGGCACTCTAAAACTAAAATATTAAATGCATCAAATGTCCGAAAATAAAAATTACTTGGACGAAGTTTTAAAATATCTTGAGCATAATTAAAAGGAAAAAAAAAATCATCCATGAGTGTCAGTTCAGTCGAGCCCCCTAATTTGATTGTAATAGTTAAATCCTTCAATAGGAATGCTAGACAATCTGAAGAACATAAATTTACCTACTAGACAATAGTCAGTACAGTCAAATTTTTTTGTAAAAATTGTACCTTTAGTCTTTATAATTTGTTCAAATTTTAGTTTGATCTTATAATTTATTTTTTTAGATCACTCTTTATACTATATTGTGATTTTCAGTTTAGTTTCACACTTGTTACTAGGGCTTTCTTTCTTCCTCCATTGTTTCTTAGAACGTGTCTCCCTCCATTAGACGAATCTACTCCGCAAGCCTTCATGTGCAACACATAATGGAACATTCTCAACACAAAGCAACACTGTCAAACATTTCCGATAATTTACTCTCATCCATAAAAATACTTTTATATTGCAAGCTATATTTCACTACTTAGTTAACAATGTTTGACTAACTTGCTTTCTCCGCAATGACTGGTCTCTGTTTTTCCAGCATAAACAAGTTTTCTTGGCTTCTATTTTGAGATGCTTTAATGGGTTTTCTTTACTTTACCATTTATCGCTATTGGAATATTGTTCTTAAGATGCTATAGCTTTTGTCTAGCATTTTGCAGATTTCCCAAAATAGAACAGAGTTCTGTATTTTTCTTAAAGCGTACGCTGTGAGTGTGATGTTGGTCTATGTTCTTTTTTTTTCATAGTTTAAATTATGCAGAGCAGATAAAAGTCTTCATGTTGATACAAATTTCCAGTTTGTTTCATAATTGAAATTGCCGGCCACTAGATTTGACAAATTTTGATAATTATGGTAATACGTGTGTATTTTGTTACTTTACTCAGCATTTAAATACTAGGTGTTATAACGGGTGGTGACCTAATTGTAAATGATAACAAAGTAAGGGGAGTTTTTCCAAATATATATATATATAGGGACGAATGACAAACTATAAATACCAGATGAACTATTTCATCATTTTTTTTCATCATACTCTAATCAGGCTATTTAATTATGTGTTATATAATACATTCAAATCGAGAAGTCTGCATGTGATCTTACAACTTCCTTGTACGAAAGAATCAACGAGAGGGACAATGACAAGACAAATCTCAAAGAATTAATATATGATCATACTCTTATGGTGATATAATAATAAAAAGGAATAGACGATATTCAATAATAATTACAAAACTACAGTAAATATTATACTAAATTTAAAAAAAGGAATTTTTCTCCAAAGCGCATACTAAAGAGGCCATAACATATCGAACACGCCAACTGTTATATTTTCAAGATATTTTAACAGCAGCGTTTAACGGTATTAAAAAAATTAAAATAGTTATTCATATATAAGTGTATTTTTTAATAATATATATCTCTAACATATTTACATATTTATTTTATAATTGCTTAAGTTTATTTATCTTTGATAAAATTAATGGAATATTTCGGTGTTTATAAATTGAAGTGGATTTGTGTCTAGTACCGAATGAAACAAAACAGTAATACCCTGGCTTCGGCACCACCAACGTCGATTGAACAAGAAAGGGAACATGTTTGCTGGCGATGCTCTCTATTATTCTCTCGTCTATGAATGTTTTCATTTTAACCGTCATCCTTGTCCTTACTTCACAGTCTGGCTCAACTTTACCTTTTAAAAACTGCATAATTGCAGCAGTTGGGGAAGCCAAGAGAGTGCTTCCTGAGAATAATAATCACTGCAATGGCAAGGCTAGACAAGTCAGGCACAAGTAAAAGCTTAGAGAACTTGTTGCACCTGGACAAAACAGGAAGCACACAAAATATTGTGAAGCAACTGAGAACCCAGAGGTCCATTCCTGGACATGGCCTAGAATTCAATAAAATATCATATAGAGTCCTGAAGAAGCAGAAAAAGGATGGGGTTTGGATCAAGAAAGAAGCTTATCTTCTTCAAGACATCTCTGGGCAGGCAAATAGAGGTGAAATCATGGCAATCATGGGGCCTAGTGGGGCTGGCAAATCCACATTTCTCGATGCCTTGGCCGGTCGAATTGCACAAGGGAGTCTGGAAGGATCAGTTAGAATTAATGGGAAGCCAGTAATTAATTAAGAAAATCAACTCCTACTGTTTGATGTTTTGTTTGTGCATGCTGGATTCAAATCTAATTCTTTTTCCATTCTTTGGTTGAATGAGTAATGATCCATAGATGCTCTAATCATGCAGGTAACTACAAGTTACATGAAGATGGTGTCATCGTACGTGATGCAAGATGACCAGCTTTTTCCCATGTTGACAGTTTTTGAGACATTCATGTTTGCAGCCGAGGTTAGGCTTCCTCCTACCCTCTCTCGGGAGGAAAAGAAGAATAGAGTTTATGAGCTCCTTGATCAACTCGGCTTGCAGGTTAGTCCTTTGTCTCTCTAAAACATGGTAGACCTCTTTGTTGGGCTGGGCTGGACCAAGCCCACCTTGACTAGGATGCGCTTGAATTAAAGCCCATTGGACCAAATGCTAGGTCCGAAACTAGGCCCATTATGTTGGGTTAAATATTCCTACAAACCGTCCTAACCCACCAAGAGCTTTAATTTCTCTTCCATTTGCCTACCTAAAACACACAGGAGTATATAGGAACTGGGTTCTAGCAACACTTTTTCTGGATTTAAATGACATGGGATTATGATGTACTATTCCTACCTTGCCATTTTCCCCTCTTAGTACCGACGGCCTTGTGCCTCCCTTTTAACCAAAAATACACACACCATGGTTGAATGAATGGATAATTGTTCAGAGTGCAGCACATACATATATTGGTGATGAAGGGACGAGAGGAGTGTCAGGAGGGGAACGACGAAGGGTATCTATTGGCATAGACATCATTCATAAGCCATCACTTCTGTTTCTCGACGAACCAACCTCAGGTCTCGATTCTACAAGTGCTTACAGTGTAGTGGAAAAGGTTAAAGACATAGCTCGAGGTGGTAGCATCGTCCTCCTGACCATACATCAGCCTTCATTCAGAATTCAAATGCTCCTGGACCAGATCACCATCCTTGCGAGGTGCAAATTTTAAAGGTTTTAATCTGGTAGCTGATATATATATATATATATATATATTCAAATAAACTTCCTGAAAATCCTGAAACCAAACAAAAAAGAATATTGTTAGATATAATCAATACGTTATATTTGAGATGTAAATCAAAACTACTCAGAAGCTCTTAACTTACCCTTAAGCTTTTAAATTGAGTAGATCATCTGACATAATATCAAAGGTATCTACAATTAAAACGTGCTGAGTTAAATCCTCTGATCCTAACTCTCATGATATGGTCAAGAGTTAATTGAAGTTTTCATTTTTAAAAGATATATTTTGTCTCAATTTTATCTTTTAAAATTTGAATATTTTATTTAACTCTTTTAAGATTATTTTATATTTAATATCATCCTCACTTAAGCTTATTAGCATGAAAATAGAATGATGTTGTGGCTAATTTGAGTGTATAATATGTTGCCATAACATATTTCAATAATAAGTAAATACTTAATAACCACATCAACTTCACATTAAGTCACGTCACTCATCTACGTTAACAAACTTAAAGTGAGAAGAATAATAAAAATGAAGTATTCTTAAGAGAACTAAAATGAGATGTTCAAATTTTGAAAAACCAAGTGAGATAAAATGCATCTTTTAAGTTCTGAAGTTTTAATTCAGTATAAAAGTACATAGCTGAAAAGTGAAACTAGACCTTTGTGAAAGTGTTTGGTAGATACATAAATAAGAAACAATTACTTTATGTGGGTTTTAGAACTCATAATATAATTTTCAGATTTGCTTATTAGACTGGTTATTGTAATAAAATGGTGTTACAGGGGAAGACTAATATACGTGGGAAGGCCAGATGCACTTCCTGCTTACCTTTCTGGATTTGGAAGAACAATACCAGATGGAGAAAACAGTATTGAGTATATATTAGATGTTATAAAAGAATATGATGAATCAACAATTGGTCTAGACCCCCTTGTTCAATACCAACGCTATGGCCAAAAGCCTGACCAAGCAGCCATGACACCCGTTCCTAAAACACCAAAAACTCCAAGAACACCTCACAGAAGTAACACCCCTGCTTCTAAACACATTATTAGCCTACTTAGCCAAGGGTTCACTGCTGGAACACCAAAACCTGACTCCACCCGCTTTGATTATCACGATGATGATGAGAATTTCGATTACTCGCTTGAGAGGAGAAGTGCTCAGACGCCAAGGAATATGTCCAATGGCGGTGTCCCACGTTTGGCTTCTCAGTTCTACCAAGAGTTTTCAGCCAAGGATTTCTCTGTCTGGCTTTACCATGGTGTGGTAGGAACTCCTCGTCGCCCAATATCATGGACTCCGGCAAGAACCCCGGCATGGACACCCGCAAAAACACCGGCAAGAACTCCCGCAAAAACACCTAGTTCAGCGTCAAGAAGCGCCATTTCCAGCCAATATTATGCATCTTATCCTGACCCGTATAGCGTCAAAACCCCGAATGTGGTTAGCCAATCTATGGACTCCAATGTACCTTCTTATTTTGAGATTGACGAAGTTCTTGATGAACCACACCTAGGATCCAAGTTTGCAAACCCATGGCTGCGTGAGGTTGCAGTACTGTCATGGAGAACTACACTCAATGTGGTTCGCACCCCAGAACTTTTCCTGTCCCGTGAGGTTGTGTTAACTGTTATGGCACTTATACTCTCCACCATCTTCAAAAACCTCGGTCATCCCACTTTCAGAGACATAAATAGGCTTCTCAACTTCTACATCTTTGCAGTGTGCCTGGTTTTCTTCTCTTCCAATGATGCTGTCCCTACTTTCATCTTAGAAAGGTTCATCTTCATCAGAGAGACATCCCACAATGCTTACCGTGCTTCTTCTTATGTCATTTCTTCCCTCGTTGTTTATCTCCCGTTTTTTGCCGTTCAAGGCTTTACATTTGCTGCCATAACCAAAGTAATGCTCCGCCTGAAAAGCAGACTCTTTAACTTTTGGATGACCCTCTTTGCCTCGCTTATTACTACCAATGCCTATGTGATGCTAGTTAGTGCAATTGTTCCAAGCTACATTACAGGGTATGCAGTAGTTATAGCCACAACTGCTCTCTTCTTCTTAACTTGTGGTTTCTTCCTCAAGCGTACTCAGATACCCATTTACTGGAAGTGGCTCCACTATATTTCCGCAATCAAATACCCATTTGAGGCGTTGCTGATAAATGAATTCAAGAATGACAAATGCTACACAGGGAACCCAGCAGATTTGTCTCCTGGCCCTTTAGGAGAGGTGAAGCCAAGCTTCCGCCATACAATGTTAAATACCTCGAGTAATTGCTTAATAGGAGAAGATGTTTTGTCCTCAATGGATGTTCGGAGAGAGAACATATGGAATGACATCTTCATCCTGCTGGCTTGGGGTGTCCTTTACAGGTTCTTCTTCTATTTGGTTTTGAGATTTTACTCCAAGAATGAAAGAAAATGATTAAGGAACTACTTTTCCTTTTCGAAATAGTCTGTATGCCCAGATTGTTCAAACGTTTGGTACCTCGTATATATGTTCACATGACAGGATATGATATATGTTAAAGACGCTCGGGAGTTTTCTGCATTTCTGTCCTGAAAATACAATTCCTACGTTGAATTTTTCTTTCGCCATTTCAGTCATCAAATACCTCACAAAAATAGCCAAAAAAGTATAAATTTATTCTAAGTGAGCATGAACATTTTGTACAAGGAAACAGACATGCCAGCAGACACAGAACACAGCGAGTCACATTACAGTGAAACTCTTCATTTCTAACACTATCTATGACACAATAGACATATAAACAGAGAAAAGGGCGAGGAAAAAAATTGTATCAAAGTTCTTAGCAGGTGTTCACTTAAAGAGAGCCTGCATGTTGCGCAATCTTCCTTTCAAGTGCACTTTTGTCTGCCCCCACAAAACTGTCAACCTCTTTGCTATTCTTAATAAAGAAAAATGTAGGAACACTGCTAATATTCCAGCGGGCAGCCGCATCCGTTGCCTCATCTATGTCAGCTTTCAAAAATACAACTTTTGGGTACTTCTCAGCCAAGCTTGTAAAATGAGGCACAATGAAACGACAGGGGCCACACCATGTTGCAGTAAAATACAGGACAGACAGGCGAGATGTCTTTGAAGCAGCGCTCAACATCTTGTCCAATTCACCAACAGAATGAATACCAATGACTTGCCCTGTTTAATGCCATCAACATCATAAGTTATTCCATCTCAATCATCATCAACGTCTGGTTCTAATTTTGACGTAGTGGCCAGAAAGAATACATAGATCTTAAAAATGATGTTACAACCTCAGATCAAAGGTAACAATACAGGTAAAATATAATTGACTGAGTGGTTGTCTGAATGTAAAAGACCACGCTAAGCCCTATATTCAATATTTTTCATATTAATGACTCTTTAGAGAGACTTTAATTTTTCTTTTCAACATCCATGATTTCTTATGAATGCCTATACAACTATATCCATCCACTCACCCGCAGATAATGGAACCTGACAAGGAGAAGGCTAAGACTACAGTTTTCCTAAGCCCAGATTGCTCTCCTAGGTCTGAATTGTGACTTGCAAGTTGCAAACAAGGCCCTTTTGGTCTTGTAAGCATTCCAACATGATCTAAGCTATTGCTCCAACAAAATGTGTTTAAAAATGAATTTTCTATACCTAACTTTCTTCTCCGAGTAATATCAGCAATGGCCACTAATGCCCTCTCTTTTATCCTCTCCTCTCCCCCCACACCCCCCCCCCCCCCAAAAAAAAAAAAAAGAAACCACACCAAAAGAATGGGGAAAAATAAAAAGCAAGACAATTACATCATAGTTCTTTAAAATTTTTATGAATAAAAAGGAAAACCTTACAATCAACATGAGTGACAAGTGATTCTCAACAAAACACAGATCAAAGTCCCTCTCTATCTTGTTAAGGTCAAAGGAGAACAAACCAAAATGCCTATAATTCCTCAGTTCTCTCATTTTTCAAGCATACTCAATATTGACAATAAATGATGACTGAGATGAAGCTACAAGGCAGCTGGAAACTAACAAGCAATATGTGAGGAGATACAGGAAACAATTCTGACAGAGGCAATGCTAACCAAAATATAAGAAAATCCACAAATTAATTTTGGAAATTTTAATAACTAATAACATCAGAAAAAATGAGATAAAAAGACATACCATCTTTTAAAGCAGATAGTGATTCTTGGACCTGAAAAAAAAATGCCAAACAAATTTTCAGCTCAAACTAGATCACTTTGCTACATTGTTAGAAATGCATATGGAGGAGTGACTCATCCCTGCAACTTCCATCCATTGTTACCCTGTTGCTTCACAGTGCCAGAGGGAGAGGAATTTCAGTGGCGCCATGCCCCTAACTACTTAAAATCCAACTGGCACTGGACTAAAACCTATGTTGTACACCCAACTAAAAATCACCTAAGAAGAAAAGCATTCAACTATTATGCAAAGGATGCTAATTAATTGATCCTGAAATGTCAACCAACACAGCTTAACCATCAACAAGTTTGTTCCATGATGGAAATTCCACACTACATTACACTTACTTCAGCTTCCGCTTGTTGTTGCTTCTTGAGTCCAGCTCTCTTTTGCTCCCTTTGCTTGTGCAAGCGTTCATATTTTCTTCTATGCTCCTCAATTTTGTGGGCATTAGGTTCAACCTGTCCAGTTAAAATACATAATCCAAAAAAGGGCATATTTTGCTGGCTCCCAGGCCCCACAGGCAGGTCAAGATAGGTGGCTTACCTTTTTAAGTGCCACTCCAATCTCTTCATCATAATCTAACTTCGAAGCCACATGAAGATCACTTGCTGCTTCCTCCCAGAGTCCCAACATAGCCCTTGCCATTCCCCGTATTTTGTACCCTTTAGCTGAGTCAGGATTAATCTGGAACAAATAATGTAACTTTGAGTCTACATACATGTCATGCAGGATAAGTTACAATGCCAGACTCATCAAATTTTCAGTAGCAATTAAGGCAAAACTTCCAAGCTTTCTATGCAACAATTTATGGCATGGTAAGAACCAAGAATTCAACCTGTAAGGCAGTATCAGCATCACGAATTGCAGCATTTGGTTTCTTCAACTTGACAAAGACACTAGCTGAAAGCAAGAAATTTAAGTTTCCAAATTCCAAGAAATAATGCAGAAGGCAGAAAAAAGAAAAGGTATTTACTGACAGATTTTTGGTTCTGGAAGATAAATTAGTAGAGTACCTCTAGTTGCATAGAGTATTGCTGAATGGGGATTCAAGATAATGGCTTCTGTTAGTTGATCCACCGCTTTATCCAACTTGCCTGAAAAGCATAGACAATCCAATTGACAGACGAAAGGGATCTCCAAGAAACATAGTATGAGAGATCTTAGAAAAATGCACTATCAAGGAATTTAAGCCATGCCTTCTGAGATAGAATCCATGGCCTTAGCCTTTGCTACTTGTGCAGCATCCCGCTGATCTTCTGTTACCTCAGCCAAAGAATCTCCCATCTGCCAAAAAATTATAATTTTTTTTCTTTTTCAGAAATGGACTTCATGCCATGACAAACACCCACCTTCAACATACTGCCGAACGAAAATATTGGATAGAAAGGCAAAAGAAAAGATTATAGATATAACGTTGGATATCCACCAATTGATCGCCAGTCAAATACCTTCTGAGGAGGGTCATTATCAGGTTCCACAACATCGGTATTATCCAACTCAATATCCGATTCTACAATGTCATCTTCATCTTCTCTAGATAAATCAGCTCTTTTAGCATCAGAATGCTCAGACATGTTGTCAACAACTTTCTCCTGCATATGGGTTTGCTGTGAGAACACACATGACTGAAAATACAAAAGAAACTTTCACCATAACCCCTTTAAAGAAATTGTCAGACTTTAAAAATTGCAAAAGCTTCAATACAAAAACACCATTTTGGGATACGTCATCAGAAATGAGGAACTGAGCCATTCCTATATATGCATCTCAATGTTCACCAAGAGCTAACACCCAAAGTCTATAAGTAGATAAATTTTGCAAATTTCAAATGAATATGAACAAGGGTGCAAAAGAAAAACGAGTAGAAACTGATTTACGAAATTGGAGGCTCACGGTTTTCGGTTCTGGCGGTAGCCGAGCACCTAGGCTGCAAGCACAAGTAACCCAAATGTTTCAGAGAAAGAAATCAAGAGCCACTATAAAAAATGAGGAGCAAAGCTATCTACAGATACTTGTAGTACCTGAGAAGGTAAGACTTGAAGAAAGCAAGAGATGGGTTGTGAACAATTGAAGGATTTAACTTGCATCCATCAATAAATTGCTTTAGCTCTGCTACTTTGGCATCATCCATGGATTGATGCTTTTCTCTCTCTATCCGACACCGGACCACCACTTTCCACACCGAAAGTACCTGAAGCTTGGGGAATTCAGGGTTTGCATCCAGTACAGGTAAGCAGTATGGTCTGTGATCGACCTGGCTGACCCTTCGACCGTGTTTGGGTCGCTGTATAATTGTACAGGGTAATTTTTTGGAAAAATGACATTTAAAGATTTTAATTTCATAAAAATGATACCAAAAAACTTTACAAATTAATTTTTTTTAATTTTAAGAGAATCTAAAATTTATTTTGCAAATAGAAAGTATCAATGATAATTGTTATAAAAATAAATAGTAATTTTTAAAAACATGAATAATAATTAAATTATAATAATGTTTGTATTTTTATCTAGTAATTATAACAAACCAAAAACATCCTCATAATTTTAGGATGACTATGTTGTAACTTCAGAAATTAAGAGTAGTAATTTAGAAAACACAAATAGTGATTAAATAGTAATAGTTTTCGTATTTCTATCTAATAGTTGTAACAATCTACAATCACTCTTATAATTTCAAAAAGCCTTTATGTTATGATTTTATGAAATAAGAGTGATAATTTTAAAAAAATATTAAAGGTATTTTTGTCTTTGCAAGATTTTTAATCCTTTAGGCTCTTAGAAAAATTTAATTTTTTAAAGTTCTTAATATCAATTGTATAAATTTAGGATCTTTAGATTTCATTTTTGCTAATTTTTTTAGGCATACACACTATAATATTAAATTTACCATTTGATGTGGTAGAATTCTATAACAACCATGTATTTAATATTTAGTCACATTTTCACTGAATTACTTAATTTTTTCTTTAATTTTAGGACAAAATTAAGTTGTACAAAATACACGAGATATGGTATGATAAAATTTTATTCTTTTTTTAATTTTAACAGATTAGCTTAGTAGTAAAAAATGTGTGCTTCTTAACTTGAATAATTAAATTCAAACGTTAAACTCTCAATTTACATGCAAGTTAACTCAAATATACTCATACTGATGAAAAAGAAAAACTTCTTTTTCTTTTTTGGCAAAAAAAAAACTAGTTTATGTCAAACAGGCAGTACCAAATGGAAAGAGGGCATATCCATTTTCTGAAAATTCCAAGAACAGCGATAGGTACAGAATGGGTTGGATCGTGACTCATGAGTAAAGGTGAAGGGGACTTCGAGTTTGGGTTGGGCTCCAGTCCATTTCGATTTTTTCGATTTTAGATTTGGGCCCAGTTCCAAGGTTTGAATTTCATTTTAAATTAAGATAATACATTTTTATATGAGAAGTATTTAAAAAAAATACACACTTTTATACATATTTAAAATTATATCATATGTTTTATATTAATATAAGTATAAAAATGAATGATTATTGTGAAACCTATCAATACTTGTTATAATTTGATTAGCACGTAATAACTCATAAATATTAGTAATTCATCATATTTATTATTATTAGTCCTTTTTAGTTGTAGCAGTCATATTTATTATTCTAAATTTTAATAATTATGGATATGATTTAGGTAAAATTCATTAAGCATTTGCTATTAAATCTTTCCATAAAAACATAATATGTTTAAATTTTTTTTAACGACTAAATGATGTAATATTGAATTATAAATAAATTCATTTGTCATGCTTTATTTTAAAAAGCGAATTCATACACTTATAAACTTTACTGTCTTGTCTAATAATTAATATTTATATATTGTCATAAATAATATCATTCTTATACGATTGAGACGTAGAGTCCTTGCTCCTAGGGCGTGTTCCCAATTGGATTTAGAAGCAATTTTCTTGATGTTATCCATTGTCATTCCTTATAGATCAAATGTGATTTCAGGAAGCGAAGAAACAGATATGCCATTCCTTTAATTCATTGCCATCCATATAAAGATAGAACTTACCAAACCAGAAGGAATCAATAACTTTATATGATGAAGAATCAAATGCTCTTTTATTTTTAATTTAAAATGATCAACCACTTTCATGTTCACTTCACAAATGTAACTATGAACAGGGTAAAAAGGGGAGGATGCCACAGAGAGAATCCTGTATTCCAAAGTCCTTAGATCTCGATCAACTAAAGTAAAGTAAAGATCAGCAATTCTTCAAATAAGGCATTATTGTATAGACTCAATAAGCCCATCAAGTCAGCGTGTAAATGATTCAGGAAGCTTTACTATGTAAAAGTTGAAATTTTTCTTAAATAGGCATGCCTACAAAAGATAACCGTATCAAGCAATCATGAAAAGCCACGTGTTTGTTAAAAAATTTGCTTAATATGTTCACATATCTCTTTGGGTTAATTAGTATTTTAATTCTTTAACTTCATTTAATGTTTCAAATTAATTCTTCAATTTTCAAGTATTTCAAAATAATCTCCTAATTTTATTTAACATTTTAAAATAATCCTTTAATTTTAAAGTGTTTTAAATTAGTTTCTTAACTTTTCAAAATTTATTTTATTTAATGTTTCAAATTAGTCTTCTAATTTTAAAAATTAAAAGAACCAATTTAAAACTTTTTAAAGAACTTTTCAAATTGAATATTTATTTTAATATAAAATTTTTCAAACAAATAATTTGAAAATATATAAAAAAATCTTTGTATAGATAAAATTATTGAAAATATCATATAAAAACACTTTCTTAATTTAATCACTTGAAAAAAAACACTTATTATAAAATTTTAAAAACTAGAAAATATTTTTTAAAAACTCATTAAAATAAAATACTTTAAAAATAATATTCATTTTAATATGAAACATTTATAATAATAGTATTAGCGATAGATTTTCATATTAAAATAAATATTATTTTTGAAAGTATTTTATTTTAGTAAACTTTTTCAACATTCTCTAGTTTTTAAAATTTTATAATAAGTGTTTTTTTATTCAAATGATTAAACTAAGAATTTTTTTTATCATAAGTGAATTTTTTAAGAGTCTATTTTGAAGTACTTCAAAATTAAGGGACTAATTTGAAATGTTAAATAAAATTAGGGGACCATTTTAAAACACTTCATAATTAAGGAACCAATTTGAAACACTAAATAAAGTTAAGGGACCAAAATACTAATTTAACCTATCTCTTTATAATTGATTTAGTGACTTTATTTGCCTATCTTTTGTAAATCAAAACTACCAAAAAAAATTTCTAATAGTTGTAGCTTCACAGTTAACTTGCACTGATTCCTGAGAAGAATTCAGGAATAACACAAAAAAAATCTTTGCTCGGACATATTCTAAATCAACCCTGCTCCAAATGTTATGTCAGAGACTCAGAGACATGTTTAATTTGATCATTACAACCCCATATTGAGTTACAATGATCATGATAGATTTTTTCATTCATTCCCATAAAATCAAGAAAAAGACTAACAAAGTTTGTCCTAATGGATATCTAATGCAGTCAGAAAGGCGCACATTACAGATAAAAGTTGCAGGGGTTCAAGGTTTACTTCCCCATAGATGCTTGGTCTGAATAACTGTTTCGTTATCTGAAAGGATGCATATCCACTGTTCTCTGGACACAATGGATGCAGGCCAAACTTTGATTAGAACTCTAATACCTAGGGTCAATGAATCTGAAGATGATTCATCATTGTACTTCTGATGCGGGAAAATAATGATTATACAGCATGAGGAAGCATCAAAGATCATTAAAATTTGCAGGATCTTTATAAATCATAATGAAGTATAATGCTTCAAATAAAACAATTATAAAAGCTCTGAAAACGAAGAAAATATTTAATACCAAAAACTAGGACAAAAAGTCCTTAAGAACTTTACCTATTAAAAACCAAAAGAATTGATTTTGGAATTGCAAAATCATATATAACGTATAAACTTTGATATGTGCTCTTCATGAGGGCTAGCTAGTTGATGGCTTGTAGGGGACAGGAACCGGTGGAAGTGACGGAGAAACTAATACCTTCTGATCCTGGAGTGCCACATTCAGGTGATTTCTTGCTCATATGGTATGGCGATGTGCTCATCACCCTGAGTAATGTAAAAGCATATCCAGAATCGGTAAAACTTTCAAACATATGCTTCCTCAAAAGAGAAAAAAAGAGAAAAAAAAAAATAGGAATTCATAGGTAGACTCATTGTATAGAAGATAAATAGACCAAGTTAATTGTAGATAGACATTTAGGTATATTAGAGGTAGGTCATATTAAAAAAGCATACCCGATATACTTATATATCTCTTTATAATTAGCTTGTTCTGTTTATTTTTGGTAGACCAGGTCTCCCTCAAAATCTCCCCTCAAATAAAGCATTTCTTTCCTAACTAGAAAAAAGAGAGTAGCAACTACCTTTCCTTGCGCTTCTCTAAAAACCGAGCCAGGGATGCCTTGCGTGCCTGACGCAAGCCCACTAGAAATACACAGAAACTTTGTTATCTATCGCAATATCTTACTTAAGCTAGAAATAGAAACTTAAGTATCGTATGCACATAACACACAAGAGTCAAAGTTATACCAGGAGGAGCCATTTTTGTAGATGCAGATTTTGCGGAGCCAACTACACTAGGAGACTCCAAGTGGCTGCTTGGAGCAGCAGAAGATCCTACTGATCTCATTATTGCAGGTTCATTGTTGCTAGAAGATCCTCCCCCAGGCTGAGAACTGACATGAAAGGTCATGGGAATAGGACTTGGTAAGGGCGAGGGGTAGGATTGGCTTATGATAAACCCATCATCTTTGAATGGCCTAGAGTTTGGTGTTTGCAATTGAGCTGTGGAAGAAACTGCCTTGTTTTGATTTGGGGTACACCCATTTCCAGCCAATAGCATAATAGCCTGGGCCTGAACGGAAAATTAAAGTCAGAAATTAAAGACATTTAAAAAAAAAGTCAATCCAAAATTTAAACAAAGACAGAAAAGTTCAGAAAAAATATATACCTTCTCAGGAGATATGTCTTCATAAACGCACACTGAACCAGCATAGAAAATGGTCAGCTGAGCAGGTTTGCCAAAAGGTTTGGAAGAGTTCCTACAAAAACTCAAATTTCAGCTGTATCCCACTCTCTTCGCTGCCTTATATTGTCATTGTCAGCCTTCAGAAACTTAAAGATATTATTACCTTAAGTCAGTGGGGCCAACAAGGGAACCTTTAGATGGAAGAACAGATGCAGGGGCAATCAGCGGGACTCCTTGAGGATGTGGTTTTATGGCAGAATTTACCATGTTCTGAACAGTGGTAGTGACAGTAGATTGAAGAACAGGACTCCTCTGATTTGATTGGTTGGAAACTGAAAATATTCTTGCTTCTTGAGGGCAGCCTGAAAGAGCATCAAATTGTTGCATAGGATACACTATCATTCCATGTTTGTTTCCTACTTGTCTTCCCATGCTCAAACTTTTCTACAAAATTACAAGGCAAGAATGTAGGGAAGATCAGTTACAGAACCAAATTATAAAACAGTAAGGGTATGTTTGGATTGAGGAGAATGGAGAAGAGAAAGGAAGGGAAGGAAAATTTTGACTTAGATTTAAATCAAGGGAAAGGTCTAAATTAAACATACCTTTCCCTTTCATTCTCTCCATTCTCCTCAATTCAAGCATACAGTCACGCTTTTCAACTTCAGTTATAAAAAAGCATCAGGAAATTACAGAAACGAAGAAACTTTTCACAACTGGTGGGAGATGAAAACTCATTAAAAAATGCAGGTCTGGAATTTTCTATTTCAAGATAAACCTTGCTTGCTATTTGAGCAGAGATCATTTGTAGAAAAAGAAGCTATTGTTCTAAGCTTTGATGCATTAATCTGTTAGAAGCACAAACAAACCTGGATCACACCCAAGAATGGTTTCTGGTTAGAATCAAAAGCATCGGCTGTTGACATGGTCATATATCCGGATGAGGTGATTGGATCAAGACTACTCTTTCTTGTCCTATATTCCGGAGTAGCATTAAAGGACAGCAATTGAGGAACAGCAGAAACATTGTCTAAGAATGACCACTGCATTCCTGAACATGAGTAATCAAGCATAAAACAGGAAATGGTTTTGTGAATAATAATGATAAGAAATCGCATAGATATCTCAGAGATTAAGAACTTAACCAATTTGGAGAGACGCAAGTCACCAAACAAGAGCAGAGATTCCTTCTAAGCTACTAAACTACTTGAAATCACTAGAACATCAAAGTGAACTGAGTTCAGGTAAATCAATTTTATGGAGACAGAAATTCTCAATATGTGGTGAATCACCATCAATTCATTTAGATATCATTTAAATATCCCACAACCCATATCCAACTCTGCTTTGCCCGTAAAATAAATATATAAATAAATAAATAAGAGAGAGTATAAAAAGGGACCAACTAATAACCTGATGACTCAGAACAACTACAGCAATAAATAATAAACACATAAATCCAAAAAAAAAAATATTGAGTAGAAGATCTGAAAGCAATTTCTTCTTAAGAAGCCAAAGTCCTTGCAATATTTCACATATTATATTTTTCTCACTTGGGACCAAGTACTTTATGGTAAATGTCGGCAGAACCAGGCCAGGTAGGTTAAAAAATGCAAATTTATGAACCCAGAATAAGAAAAGGTCTTAACTCCTCATATAGATGGGAATTATTCAATCATAGTCCACCATGTAAAACATATTATTGTATTAAATGCTTTAATTCTTTATTAATTTTCAATATTTTATACTGTCACCATTTGCTTATTTTATATCGTTTCCTTCTCTAGGTAGCTTATATAATTGTTATTGTACACTGCTTTCAAAGATAGTGGTTTATTTCAAAAGGCCACTCAACGCAGCTGAATAAATTAAAATATGGCATCACTCATGCCCATGTTAACCTTAAACAAAATATATATATAAATAATTGCATTGGGGCTGTCCTCGGCATTTAAAAATAACTCATCGATTCAAAATTCCAATGGAAGCGAGAAAAAGAAGCAGCACATTTTACTATAAAAAGATAGAATAATAGCAACAGACAACTGAGACCACGTTTTTCTTCTACTATGCAAATGCACCAACCATTCAAGAATGGCGTATATGATTTTTGTCAAAGCAAAAACTTTTCTTTCTTCTCTTAATGATCAATCAATAGTGACTAAAAAAAAGTAAGAGTTTACAACACAAACAGATACACTTACTGACACGAAGTAAACAGTTTCATGCCAGAGGGAATTCTCGGCCATATACCAAAAATTCATTTCAACAAAGGAAAATCTATGCAATATTGCTTCGTTTGTTTATGTAACATCTATTTCACTTTATTCTATTTAAGAAACGGCAGTGACGAACCTTAAAATTCTTGTTCTTCTCAACTACAGAAGAGAAGAAAAATAAAATAAAATACGGGTAGATGTGCATTCTTCATTTCCTTCTTTCTTGTTTGTTTTCTGGGAAAGTGCGACCGCAGTAAAAATTAAAGAAAGGTTGTGAAAAGACCCAGTAAAACCTGAGTTAAAGAAGTCCCCTTACCTACATGCATGTGTAGTTTCAGTTGATAAAACACAAGAAAGGGAAAACAAAACAGAATCGCACAACCCAAAACTCTCAAGTTTCCATGTTTTCTCCTTTTTCAAGAATAAATTATGAAGTGAGAAATAGTAAAAACTAAAATCCCAGAAGAAGTAAAAGTGTAAAGCAACTAAAACTCTAAGCAAGGCCGCACTTTCCATTATGAGCAAAAAGGGAAAAATTATCCATTTCAGAAGTAGAAAACATCTATAGACGGAAAAAAAAATATATATATATATATATATATATGTATATATGTATATGTATATATAAATGCTACCTGGGTCCTTTGCTTTATCAGTAGCATCCTCTTTCCTAGTCCCCGGACCAATTTTCGAACTCAAACCCAAAAAATCACGTTCCATAAGGGGAAAGAAAAATCAGAGAAACTTGTACTCAGGAAAAGGGTAAGACTTGTTGGGGGGAAAAACGGAAAATACTTGGGTCTGCGAGTGGGGGAAGTAAGAAGAAGGAGAAGGAAAAGAAAGGGATATATCTACAACATTAAAAAATTGAATAAAAAGAGGCTCGTACCTCGTGCCTCGTGGAGTTGTTTAAAGGAAGAAATCGGGACCGTTGGATTGGAAAGATTCGATATTCCGCGAAGGTGATTGGTGGATTTTGAAGCGAGGCTTGCTGGTCAGTGACCACGTGCACCACCCGATCTCTGGTCGCAATATAATAGCATATAATATATCGCATTTGGGCTCTCCATTTGCCACGTGGTACGGTCACTTTTTTAAAATATTAACCTTCGTTAAACTTTTGACTAAATTACAAAAAAAATTCCTCAATTTATTTTCTATAAAAAAATTAATTTTTTATGTAATATGATATTATGATTTTGTTTTTAAAAAATTTATATATAATTATCTATATTTTTATTATCAAAATTTTTAAATAAAACATGATAAGTACGTAATTTTTTTAATAATATTATGATAAATATATAATATTTTAAAATAATTATATAATTTTTTAATTAAAATAAATATTTATCATAATATTATTAAAAAATTATATATTTATTATATTTTAATTAAAAATATAATAATAATAATAATATAAGAAATATACTTACATTTGATCTTTGTTTTTAATATAAAATAAAGATAACTAAATTTTTTTAAAATAAATATATATTATATAAAAATAATAATTTTTTAATGAAAAGAAAATAAAAGATAATCAAATAATGATATTAGATGTAATTAAATCAAACGATAAAAATATTTTTTTAATTTTTTAAATTATAAATAAACATGGTTTGGAAAAAAATTGTGCGCCTGCTTTTTTAAATGTTTCCAGTTTTTATATTTCTATTATAGTTTTTAAAATCTAATTTTATTTGCTAGTTTTCAATATTTAAAAATATTTTTATAATGTAAAATTAAAAATTTATTCATCTTTATTTTTAAATTAAATTAATTAAATGACCATAAATATTGTTTATTTTATAGTTTGACCATCAATAAATGATAATATTCATATAATTAGAGTATTTATTTTCTTCCAAATTTATAAAAATAGATTAATTAAAAACATTAGAAACTTCTTTTAGACTTTTCGCTTTTCAGCCTATCTTAAAAAATATTTTTAATGAAAATAAAAACAAGAATTGAGATGGCAAAATTATAAAAATAGATGAATTAGAAACACTAGAAACTTTCGTTTAGACTTTTTCATTTTTCAGCCTACCACTCTTTTTTTTTTTCAAGAGCAAAACACACCTTTATCAAGTGGCGTCAAATTATAAAATATATTTGTGTGCAGCACTTATCGTTAAAAATTTTGATAAATAAGACTTTATCTATGTCTTATTCATTAATAATTAAGATATTTACTTTTTTAGAAAATTTTAAATGTATAAATTTTGAAAATTAAACATATTTTTCCTTTAAATCTTAGAAATAAAATATTTAAATAAGGTATATTAATTATTTATTTTAAACTATATATCAATTTATACATTCATATATAATTTACATTTTACATAACAAAATAAAAAAAAAATTGCGCCACTGAAAGATACTCTGTTATGGTAAACACTAGTGAATTGTTTAATTCAAGTTAAGGAAAAATAATTTTGTTATTAATTGTGTGTAATATTTATTATAATTTCATAGTTATTATTCAATCATTTTATTTTTTATTATTTTTTAACATATAGTTACGAGAGATTTTTTTTCTATAATTACTTTTTTTATTATATTTTTATTATATTTATTTTATACTCTTTAAACTAAACGAGTCATAAGTATAATAAGTTATAATAAATAAAACTAGGAACAAAAAAATAAGAAATAAATGAAATATCAACCAACATTTTTAGAAACTAAACCGGAATTATAAGTCAAAGATGAATGTCGAAGATGTGGGCGAAGGAACCTAACTCAGGAGGCACATGCTCTTAACAGCAAATTTAGCTAGCCAATTTATTGCTACATTTGTCTAGCAATGAATCTATGTTAATATATATATATATATATATATATATATATATAAATCATTCGTAACATATAAGATATCTTTAATGTAGTAGAATATTTTCAAGTTAAAAAAAAAAGAATTAGTAATTGTTTTCCAAAGTGTGAAACAATCAATTTCTCCTAACCAATAACCATGTGCTATCAATAGTACCCTACTTATAATTCTATGTCATCAATGGCGCTTTTTTTCATTGCTAAACTTTCGGACCAATAAAATGAAAATCAGCACTACTAAACCCATATAATTTTGTGCCTTCATGGTTTTGGAAAATAATTTCCTTTTCCACTATTTTTATTGGATTGTTTTTCGTATCCCTCGTATATCATAACATATTACACATGAATATAAACTTTACAGTTAAAATTCTAATATCGGAGAGAAGAAACTCTCACAAAGAAGAGAAGAAAACTCTTACAAAATAACAAATTCTCTCATTAAAAAAAAAACCTTAAACTTCCTATCTTCCAGTAAGGTAATAAAATAAAGCTTGAATTTTAAAAATACTTGCTAACTACTTATAACTTTAACTGTTAAATTATACTTAGTCATTATTAATCAAATCAGACAATATCATAAATTTTCTCTTTAAATATAATTTAATTTATCTTATAATTATTAAATACAAGTTTGTCAATTATTACATGATTAAATTAACTAAATTTTCTTTAAATTTTGTTGAAATTACATAGATATTTTTTTATTTTCAAAATATACATAAATTTCTCTTAAAATAAAAAAAAATTACTCTACATTAAGTCTAATTTAAAATATTTTGACTAAAATAATATCTATTAAACTTAAATATTTTTTTAATTAAACAATTTTAAATAAAAGGTATTTATTTAAAAATTTTAAAATTAGACTAAAATATAAAATGATTTTTGATTTTAAGACAAATTTATATGTATATTAAAAATAAAAGAAAGATATATATAACTTTAGTAAAATTCAAAAAAATAAAATAAAATGTTTTTATAATTTATTTTTAATATATATATGTGCACATCATGACATTGAATAGGACAAAGATGGCTATTAATTAATTCTAATTTATTTTATCAGATTTTTAAAACCGCCTCACAAAAAGAGTTGAGAGATTCTATTTGTCGGCGGTGGACAACCAGGCTGGTCAGATGAGAGAAACAATAAATGTGTCTATTACATTAAACTTTTATAATTAATTAATTGTCCTACTAATTTAAAATTTGACATTTCTTATTAAAATATTAAAGTCACATACGTAGCTAGGTTTTTGATCAAATTGTCCATGCCTACTTCTGTTTTTTTTTATTTGGAGCGATCTAGCCTTTGCCTTTTTCAATGATTACAATCATTTCTGAGCTGTTGTTATTAATGGTTCTAATAAAGAGAAGACAAAAGTAGTTACTCATCCCTAAATTTTGTCACCAATTATTTCATTAACAAACTTTTAGTGGCGAAATTAGCACTTTATCGTTAGTGGGGTAATATAATTAAAATATTTTTGTCACAGACTAATGACAATAATATTAATTGGTAATTTAAATAGTAGCCCATGAGTCGAGATCATTGTCAAATGAATGATATAATAAATTAATGTTTTGGAATATTATGATGGAAGTTTGCTAGCTAGCTAGCTAGTCACTAGTGAAGAATATGATTAAAAAAATAAAAAGAGGAGCACAAAGCACCCAAAAAAATTGCACGAGGGGAATCGTTTGAATGCCATTAAATGATGTAGAAAATATAATAGAAAACAAAGTTAATTAGGGCAATTAAATAAATGAAAGGAGACGAATTTCTTAATTTCAATCTTTTTATTTGGGATAAAACTTCTTAACGTGATACGATTCTTGCATTAAGATATCTTAGCTTCAAAGGAGGTAAGTTTAGTAAATGTGAGTATGGCATTGAAATAATATTATGAGTATGCGATTCATGTTTTTATAAGTAATATCAAAGTAATATATATTTATTATCATTTTTGTCTATCAAATAAAAAGACATATGATATCTAAAATGATTATTTTACTTGGCAAATACATATCTCTTCTTATTAACTTCAATTTAATTTTTATAAAAAAAATTTAAAAATAAAATTTCAAGTACATTAAATCAATATAAAAGAATGTGTTCTTAGGGATACCAAATATAACTAATTGACATGCCCTAACTCATTCTTTTTTCTTTTTTTGTCTTTCTACTTAGATGAAGATTTTATTCAATTCTGTCTTTCACATTTTCAAGATGGGAGTGGTTTAAGCAATGTTATAAAAATTAAATTAATTATTGAATTGAGATAAATTATAGTTTATAGTCCAATGATTTGATGTCAGTTAAATCGTTTTTTTAATAGATAAAAAAATATAAATATATAATATTTTACAATTCAATTAATCCATATATTATAAATGAATATTTAAAATAAATTTAAATATTTGATAATACAAAAACTAATTAAAATATTATATATATAATAAAAAATGTATATGAAATAAATTAAATATAATCTGATTAACTTCATAAATCTTTATTGTGAAATGTAAAAACTTTTATTTAAACAACAAATAAAAAATCATTATAAAACCAATTTAATGTTAAAATTAGTGGGATCATACCAGCTTTGTCAATTATTAACTAATTTTTTAATCTATTTTAAAAACCAAATAAGTTAAACTATAACTAATTCATTAATTTTTTCATCGAATTAATTCATCGGTCTGACTTTTTCAACTATATAGGCTTGAGTTATTAACAACTTCCATTATCAGTAACTTTTTTTAATGTTTTACCTAGGACCAATCAAAACAAAAAAGAAAAGTATAGATAATAATAAAAAAAGGAAAAGGCACATGGATAAGATAGAAGAGAAAAAGAGGGTGAATAAAGAAAGCGAAGGGAGGGAGATGGCGACAATGAGAGCATGTGATTGGCCACTCCATTTGACACGCGGCAACCCTGATTGGTCCCCGCATGCCAACAAACCTCCTCCCCACCACCAAACTTTCAAACTTGCTATATATATGTATATAGTATATACCCACACGCATGTGCACACCGACTTGACAAATTTGGTGAATTCGGTGTGATTGGTTGGGCAAAAATAAAAAATAAAAATTGAGTTAGATGGTCAAATTTGATCAAGTTCCAAGTAGAGCATTTTCATCAATTTTATCTGACTCAATCGACCATATATATATATATATATTTATATAAAATTCTTATTTTAAAAAAATAATATATACTTTTACAAAAACTTATATGAAAAATATATTTTTTGTATCTAAATTAGTTTGGTTAACCAATCGCAATCCAATCACAAATCATGTTTTATCAAGTCAAGTTAGGTATCAAATTAGATTTTGGATTAAGCAAATGTTCAATCTAACCCAATCCATGCACATATATAATGACTGAACCAAGACCTTAGGTTAAGGAGGGCAAAAAAAATTTATAGAGAAATTTTTTTATATATTATTTAAACAAATTTATACTATTATACTATATTGTTTAAATAAAATGCTTACCTTTTGACTTTTCAATTAAGCTAACTAAGGTTAACTCACTAACAATGTCATAACTTTCTCCTTCCTAAATCAAGAAACAAATTGGCATTTCAGTAAGTAATATTACAAGAATTACTCTTTACATTGATATTAACAATTTCACTATCTACACATAAGAATATAGTTCTATATCTACTCAATACTTATGTAATACACAACAAAGATATACTAATATATATATATATATATATTATCACTAGCAACATTATAATAATTCTATAAACAGCTTAGAATAATGTTTTAAAGGAAAAAAAAAGGTTTATCTGATGAAGAATAAAAATGTATGACTATCAATTCGTAAAATTATATATATACAAAATATAACAAAAATTATTTTATCTAACAATATTTCAAAAAGTTTTGCACTATTTTCAAATGCAATGGTTGGTCCAACTAATAATATTATATTAACATTTGGATCTAGTTATGTTCTATTTAATTATTGTGGAAGTAGTGATTATAAAAATGTATCAAAGGTATAAAAGTTAGTGTGTATAATAATTTAGTTAAGTATGAAAGGTAATTATTTATTCAATAAGGCATATAAGTTTTTATTTGCTTAGTAGGACAAAGAGGTTATGCAAAAATAAAATATAATTTTATATTAATATGACCATTTTAGGATCAAAACAGATAAGGCTCTAAAGGCATATATGAATATATTTATATTACTATATATATATATATATATATAGGTGATACAAACTATTTGCTTTAAATTTTGTTTATTTTTTGAATTTTCAAATGAGTTTTTCAAAAAGTGTTTTAATTTTTATGATTCAACAAGTTAATGCCTAAAAGGAAACAAATTACTAGAAAATAATAGGTGATGAAGTAGCACCTGCTAAATGTCTAAAAAAGAGACCAGCTAACTCTTTAGGAGGTTGACAAAGGAAAGTAAAGTTATACTCATAGAAAAAAATATATTTTGTTAACCAATTTGTATCGAGACTTTCTTCTCTGTAGGTGTGAAGGGCTAAGAGATTCCAAGTCAGGTCTATACTTAACTTTGTTTAGTGAAAGAAATGGTTCTAATGTCATCTATTTCAAGCAAGTTCCCTAACATGGTAATCACGGCCTTTTTCATAACAAAAAAAGGTAATCACAGCCTAACAGTCACTTTTAATGACAACTTTATTTAATCCCATCTCTTAATGAATTATATGCCTGAAAGCACACCCTACAACTTAGCTTTAATTGAAGTACAAATGTTTAGATTACCCCTAACTATCTATCATCATCCTTTCTTATAAGAATCATACGTCTTGCTCTACCTAATTATCCTTTAGCTATACCATCAATATTCAGTTCAACTACCCATTAGTAGGGAAAGACCCCCTAATATCTTTGTTAATCTTGTAGAATCCTCCTTTAAAGCCCTTATCATTGGCTTTTTTAATTTCTACAACATAGTTTAAGATTTGTTTAAATGGGTAGATAGGTTGTTAAAATGGGTAAACAGGTTGTTAAAACTCTTGATCAAATAGAAAATCATTTCTCTAATGCCACAAATACCAATAAGAAACTTCAAAAACTATAGGCCACATGCTCAATTGAAAGGAGTTATCTAACCTAGAAAGGTTGTGACAAAACTAATCATGGCATTGCAGAGTGTAAAAGGTAAAGGCATCTCATGTGTCTATCATCTTATTCCAAATTCATGAGGCAAAGTAGTAGTGTCACAATATATGCTTGACGTCTTCCTCATATAAATAATAGCATTTACATAAGGTTGAGCACCCAGTCTATTTACTCCTTCTAACTTATGTGATAAGCTTATTATAAGTTGCTTGTGATAAGAAAACTTGAACTCTACGAGGGCCTTGCTGCTTCCAAATCTAACCCCAAACATTGTCGCTCAAATTCTAGTTGTCTCTACACACACTTATACATCGACTTAACTGAGAGCATGCCACTTGTTTCTAGCTTTTAGTGCAGTATACTATTGCCTTCAATGTCATAGGGAAGCAGAGATGCATGAACTTTTAGCATTGCCTCCTAAGTCAAGAAATCATCAAAATACATGACATCTTAGTTACCATTTAAGCTTGTTATTTCTTTAACTAGAATGCTATTGTCAACACATGATAAATCACAACAATGGTTTTTCAAGCTACCCACGCCAATAATCCATTCATCCTCCAAAAAATGCATCTTTAAACCATCATAGACTTCCCAAGTTGGTAGTAATATTTGGCCATAAACTAACTAATAGAATTCCATAAAGTAGAGTTGTTTAACAATGCATTCTTTCAACAAACTAGCACTCTAAATATATTTTCCTTTAAAGACTCTTGTACAAAGGCTCTCAAGTTTAGTAAGGATCCCTTAGTCAAGTTTGCAAAGCAAAGCACTATTCATAATCTTGAAGTGCCTATAACCACCTATGTGCTATGGAAGACAAGATGATTCTAGCTAATGGCATGGTGTTTCTTAACATTATTAATAGAAAAAAAATAAATGCAAGTTCTTTTAACCCTTATTTTATGGTCTAGAATGGAACAAAAGAGATTCAAACATTGAAGCATGGTGTCTACCTTTTCCCTACCAGCTTCATAGAATAATAACAAGTCATTTGCAAATATCAAATGTGAGACCAAGGTTTCCTTGCCAACCCAACCTTAAAGGGTTCCACTTTTTAGCATCCATTGCATTTGCAATAATATGTGAAAGTGCATCTATAAAGAGAACAAAGAGGTTAAGAGATAAAATATCTTCTTGCCTTAGGCCTTTAGAAAGGATATACATTAGTATATAATCTTAATCATGTGTAGTAGTACATCGACTTCGTCTAAAATCTTCTTAACAAAATTTCAATTGATTTTGTTATACGCCTTCTCTAGGTCTATCTTTAACTATACACATTGTATCCAAAATACTATATACATTGGCTAGGTTGTTAACAAAATACTATACACATTGGTGGCTATAGACAACTTTGGTTTCTCCTCTTAGCTAAGAGATGAAATTTATTGTATCCAATTATAAGAACTAAGTAATACAATATTCTTATGATGGGTTAAGCTTTCTTATTCTTTCTTTGTCATATTCTCAACACTAACAAATATTATATATATATATATAGAGAGAGAGAGAGAGAGAGAGAGAGAATGAGAAGAGCTACACTGGAATAAGAATAAAGTTAGATAATTTTATAATTTTTCTCAATTCTAAGTGAGGTTATTACTATTTATAATTTTTTGTTAATTCTAAGTGAGAGCTAGATTGATAAATTAGGGTCTATGTTTAATTTTCTTATTAACGCTTCTCTTAAATTATAAAGTTTTTATAAACAAAAACTTAATAATAATAATAATAATTTTTGTTTTGAGAATTTAAATAATTATGTCATCATTAATTAAAACTATAGTGATTATTTACATGGATCTTGTAATTTAATCTACACAGATCAATACTATCACAAATAAAAATTTTTAGAATTTTTTTATTTGATTATTTTATTAAACATGTAATATTCATTTATATGCTAAGAAACTAAACCTTTAACACAATCTATAACTGTATCCTACTATTGCTAACCCAAGTGGCAACATATGATGTTTTAAAGTTGAAGAGGGTTACCTCTGGAATCTTAACTTTGGGTTAGTAATGGAGATAGAGACATTTTTAGAGTGGATAGATAAATGGGCATGTGGGAAGCACAAGTTGGAAGATAGGAACTAAAGAAAAATCAGAGGCACAATAAATTTGTCCATATCTTTGGTTTAGAAAAAATCTATTATTGGGCCCATCATTTCATAACGCAACTTGTGATTCTATTATGTGGATCACATTTAAAGGCAAGATATAAGATGGCGAAATGTGTTATTTGACCCTTTCTTTCCTGATTTGTTGAAACCATATAAATGATAATTTATATACCAAGATAATATAAATGATTTGACATGACAAATAAAATTGTTGGACAAATAACATGTTTCACCGTCTTATGTTGCTATCAGCTTAAACGCTTTCATACAAAATGGACAATTTTTTAATTATATACTTGTTATCATCATTTAAATATTTTTAGTCTACACTCATTAAAGAAATTTGGTTAAAATTCACAATTTTTTTTAACTTAAGAGTATGGAAATTTTAATTTTAAAAATTAACAATTGGCCCATAAAAAGATTAAATTTATACAATTTACCCTTTTTGTTGGTAAAACTATTAAATTGATTAACAGAGCTTGTTCAGATTAGGGAGAAAAAAAAAACCATATCACACTCCATAGCTTTTGTGGCTTCTAAATAATCAAATAGGATAAATAAGGGCATTTTGGTATTTTCATTCCCCTTCCCTCAGTTTTCTACAACCTACTGCGAATTTGTGGAGAAAAACTTATCTTTGTAATTATCTTTCCCTGTTCCTTCATCCAAAGGTTCAAAATGCTTCATGTCTTTTACAACTATTTCTCCTCCCAGCACTATCATATCAATCTTTTAGGGGTGGCTACACCTTGTTAGCTAGCGGTTCCTTGTCTCTCAAAAGTGGCTACATTTAATGGGGAATTCCTTTTCTTCCCAATAACATCATTCCATCCATTTGGATTTAGATGCATCTGAGCAATTATTCCCACTAATGATAATGATGTTTTCATATAGATTTCCAAAACAATAACTTAAAAACAAAATCGTAATTTCAATACTGATTTTTATGCATGGGTATCTCATATCATCATCAAACATAACATTTAAATGCCAATGATCATGTGATCTACTGGCACCTTCCCTGGCTTTTAAGTGCCTAGAGATAGCTTCAAGTGAGGGGTTCAATCTCCCCCAACTTTTTTCTCTAGATCGCACGACCCATGTTGGTTCTCTTTGTACTCACCCCCAAAAAAAAAAAAGGATAACATTCAAATTTTCACAATCACGTAACATATATATCTTTTCAAATATTTAAACTTTATATTCCTGAAATATGTCACCGTCGAAATCATCCTTTCCCCAAGTCACTATCATCAATAAATTTCAAGATGTCACGTCTTTCCAACAAAGAACAAATGCATTGTTTCCCAATAACAATTTCAAGCAAGAGTTTATTCATGAACACAATATTTGTTGAAATGCAGAAAGAAGAATATCTAGTCAAATCTAGTTCAAACCTTACAGCAACGACGTCAAGAAATTCATGCAAGTGTAAAGAAATGAACTTGAGGGGGAAAAACATAATTTAAATTGATGGAAGATGCCACAATACTTATTATCCGCTCACTAGTCAACACTTTGCCAACACAAGCTCAATTCAGCTCCAAGCACTCAAGTGGATGTAGGTAGAGGTGCCTCCGATAAACGTAACATGAACAATCTATTTCGTTTTATCAAAATAGATTCAAGAATGTCAAATAAGAATGGGTAACTAGGAAGCGCATAACCACAAGTTAATCCTATCTTGAAACCTTACATGATGGGATTTCTTAAGGAAGTGTAGTCTTTCTTAAGGTGATATCAAAATTTTTTCTCAAAATAGATAGCAAAATTTGATTTTCATATTAATACTCGAAGGCTATATTAGTTGCATAATTATTAAATAATAAATTTAATAGATAAATAACTATTTTCCTCTTTATAATAGTTCAGAGGAATATATTGTTACTTTTTAAAATTTAGATACCAAAATTATAATTAAACTATAATTAAGAAGTAAAATGTAATTTAGAAGAGCTACTTATTAAGGACAAGCCCAACCTATGGTATAAGAAGAATGGCTTTCCTATTAAGGCATGAGAGAGGCCCAATCTTTGAATCTTTAAACCGGATTGTTCCTTTTTTGGAATAAGAAGCCTGGGCTCTAGTTGAGGAAGAGGTTGTGTGCTCTTCGTGGCAAACAGAATTGGGTTCTCTTTTATCACTGCCAGTGTTCTCATGAACTCCCTTGCTTCCTAAGTTGGCTCAATTTTGATGAATAGTATAGAATTAAAATTCTAAAGGCTTGTTTGATAGGGCACAATTCATATTCCTTTTATATAATTATTTAATATCTATTATATCTTTATAATTATTATTTTATTCATTATATCACTATTTTAATTATTAAATTATTATTATTTAAGTAAGAATATAAAAGTAATTTTTTATCTTATTTATTTTTACATTCCCTCATTTCTTATATTATTATACCAAACAGGCTCCAAATACATAAATGAAGGAAAGGGTATCTTCTAAACCCTTCACAGATAAGAAATTTACTAATTTAGGTAAAAAAAGAAAAAAGAAATCATTTTATTCAAAATAGATGCCATGGGAGAGAATGCATAAGAAACTAGACTCTCGTTATAACTAGTTTCCAGGAATGGTTTAATTGTCCACAAATAGACTGTCTTGTAACTCTCTCTCTCACATTATTCGAGTAAGTTTTGTTAAATCTATATAATAAATTAAAGTAACAATTACTAATCATGTTATATCTTGTAATGTTTTCTTTTAAAAATCCTTTTTTTTTTATAAAAATTTTATTTTTAGTGCTTATTTTTTTTTGAGAACAAATTTTTTGTGACAAATTATTTCAAAATTCAATAAATCTATATAATATTCTAAATAACAACCACTAACCATCTCATATTATGCAAATTCTTACAATTTGCATAGTGCAGAAAGAAAATAAGAAGGTTAATTCTTATACAAAAAATGTGAAGAGAGTATTTTATAATTGGCCTCAATTTCAATTGTTTATTTCTAAAGAAAAATATTTGTAAGAAAATATTAAAATTTTAAACTTTAATTTTAAGAGATATTTTGAATAAAAAAATTTCTTATTCAAATAAAATTCATGGCTCAATGGTCTAATCACCATTTAACTAAAATCAAACTGTAGTTTTAGAACTATAAAAAAATTATATATAATATTTTACAATTAATATATATATTATAAAATAATATTTAAAATAGACATAAATATTTAAAAATATATAAATTAGTTAAAATAGTTTACATATATCAACAAATTTATGTGAAATTAGTTAGATAAAATTCATTAAACATAATACATTTTTATAGTAAAATATTAAAATTTTGATTTAAATAACAAAACTAAAAACTGATTGATGACTCAGTTTCAATTGCCCTTTGATTGTTTTTTAGCAGGTCAATTTTGGAAGGCTAAACGGGTTGGTAACATGGTTGGTTTATCACTTCTTTGATCAAATCATCCTATTTAGTTCGATGTTTTGATCCTTGCAAAAACTTCAACTCAATTTCTTTTATGTTAAAAAAATTAAAATGTTCTCACAAAAATGTAATTTTATTCTTAACGTTATAATAAAAAAACTAAGTTCTATTAAAAAAAAACTAAATCAATGTTAAGTTTCAATATAAGATTATAATTTTATTTTTAATATGATAGTAAGAATAATTAATTCATTTTAATTTTAAAAGAAGCATATATTATATAAAAACTAGTTTCATTGAAAATAAATAAAATGAATGATTTTTGTAACATATATATATATATGTATATATATAATATCAAGGGAATTAAATGATATTTTTAAAATAAAAAAATATTACATAAAATTTAGTCAAATTTTAATAAAGAATTAATATAATTTACTCTATATAGAATGAGAAGCATTATCAGACCTATTGTCAATAATAATGGCTTATCAATTACTTCCTTCAATGAATTGCATTTGAATTGATATATGCAAAAACACAAACTCCCAATGAATGTGATGCACGCTGCAAAAGGGGAGATTTGGACCTGCTATAAGTCACTTTATGCGAATAAAGTGCTCTTTATTTCTTGTGCGAAATAATAATAATAATAATAATAATAATAAAGTTAAAAGTTATGTCTTCAAAACAATGTTCAACGAATTTATCATTACAGAATATATAAATTAGTTAAAATAATAAGGCTATAATGATCTGATTCTGACTTTACTTATATTATTATATGAGTCGTCATACGTCCATCACGAGCACTGCACAACTTTTTGCTGCTTTTCTAGACGCCCATGTCGTCTATTTCTAAATAATTACAAACCTCGAAAGTGATATGTCAACAATTAAATTAAATCTGATGCTTCTTAAAGCAATTCAACTGATAAATAAATTTAAAGTTAGTCAAAAAAATATTTGTGGAAATCAGTAATTTTAATATTCTGAACAATACTAGTTTTACTCTAAAATAATATAAAAAATATTCAAGAAAAAATTAATGCTTGTTTTACCGATATTAAATTTTGGCAGTTTAATTATAAAAATAATTTAATACGTATATATATATATAATTATCTTTATTTTATCTTATTAAAAATGATTAGATAAATAAAAATCAACTGTCATCTTTTTGAAAGTTTAATAAGAAGATTCATGGAAAGCAAACTAAAAAGATGATTGAAGATATTCTCAGTTATTATAAATTATCTAATATTTATAAGAAGATAAGTAATTTGAAAACTAAAGAGATAATCATATAAATTGTCCAAGTGCTGATAAGAAGATAAGTGAAAATGAAACTAAATATTTAGTTATTTGATAAAAAGGGTTAAATTAAATTATTATAAAATTATTTGATTTTTAACATTAAATAAATATAAGAAAACTAAAGGGATAGTTGTATTGCAATTACTTTTCACATCGTATTATTGTGCATAAAGCTTTTATATATACTAATATAAGATGATATGAAATATTGCGAATATAATAGAAATTTTTTTCATGAACTGTGTACACTTGGTTAGATTTTAAAAAAAAAATTATTTTTATAATTTTAATTGTTTTTATATATTTTTAAGAGTGAAAGGATCGTATGAGACAAGTTATAATTTACATAAATTTTACTTTGGAGAAAACTACTATAATTTTTGTTGTTACATTTGTGTATTTAAGTTGTTTTATTATACTCTTTCTTGCCGTTTCACTGGTGTATGCAATTCCTTCTTTTTCTTTTTATCACTTTGTGGATGATATCTGATAAACTCGTCTTTTTAAAAGTATTGTTTTGAGATAAATTATTAATCTAAAAGTAAATCAATTTACGTGGAAACGCGTTTGCTTAGTCAAGTGGCAACTGTTTTGGTATTATTCTTTGATGCATATATTCCTTTTTTGACTTTATGGTAAGATGAAATACTTGTTTGGTTATACATATTAAAGTGAAATAAAATAAACTGAAATAAATATTATTTCTGTGGTTATAAATTATCAGAAAAGAAATAAACTAAAATAACTAAAATTAATTCAATCGATCTCTTTTTTTGTTTGTAGTGATGATAAATTTTAATACCAATCATGTAATATGCCATAATTAACATTTTAATTTTAACAAATATCTCTAATTGTTACGTAATATAAAACGGCTATGGTGGTTCTTCAAAAAGCCTTAAATACAACATCACTTGTCAAATTGGGAATTCTAGATATACAAAGTACCATTTAGAGAATGTTTGATAGATGGAAAGAAATGGAAAAGGGAGTAGAAAATTTTGGATAATTTTTATTATACTTATGTAATTATTATTTAATAATATTTATTTTATTTTTAAATATTTTAAAATAAAAAAATTATTGTTATCTTTCAAATTATTTTTTATTTTTATTTCTATTCATAACTTGTTCACTATCAAAAGAGTTATTAGAGCATGTACAACAATTTCATATTTCTAAATAGAAGTTAAAAAAATATTTTAAAAAAGCCTAGTAAAATTTTCAATTTCACATTTTTTATGGGTATAATTCAATTTACGTCTTTAGTTATTAAACAAAATTATATATAACTCTCTCCAATTATAACATAATTATAATTATAATATATAAAATTTAAAACATAACATTTTACTTTTAAAGTATTATTAAAAATTATATAAATGTTTAAAAAGTTTTCTGTCACACGAGTTAAGAAAAAGGTTTAATAAAATAATAACAATGTAAAATATTAATTTTTTAAAAAATAAAGTATTATCATATTTTAACATTAATCCTTGTCCATTTTTTTCTTGCACTCAATCTGTCTGCCCCGCTGGATAGGCTTCAACTTTGTTTGGTCACTTCTTTCTCTCTCTCTCTCTCTCTTGTTCGCGTCCTTTCTTCATGAAGTCGTATATTTTATCAACCGAGTCCACAAATCCTGGCTCTGAAGAAGACAACCACCCTTTTCTTTGTAGAGCAACTTCCTTGTTCACACACTTGCAAAAACTTTCACTTTCCTCATCAATGTTAGCCCCTGCAGCCCTGCATCTATGCTAGGGCTGCGCCAATATCCCCACCTTCTTTACAGCTCGCTCCCTCGATAATGGTCTTCAAGGGCAGGTTCTTCAGCTTCAAGAAATCCGACTCTTCCAGCACCGATGGATCACCCAATAGCCCCCGATCATTCGGCTCCAATTCCCCCAGCAGATCCGACAAGAAGAAGGTCAAATCAACTCCCAAGGAGTCCCAGATTGCTAACACCACTAATACTGGCACTGGCAGCGGGTTCGGTGCCGCATGCCGCCAAACGCAAGTGAAGGACGGGACTAAGAAGAAGGATGCCAAAGGCAAGGAAAGTCAAACTCAAGAAGAGTCCCGCTTGACATCGTCGAAGCCAAGCTCCGGCGGGGAATTGGGTTCCAGTTTGTTACCGAGTTCTGGGTTGAAGTCAAAGAAGGTTGCCGTGGCGGCGGGTGCGGCTAGCGGGAAGGAATCGCCGTCATCGTCGGTTTCGCCCATTTTGGCATCGTCCCTTGGATTGAATAGGATAAAGACGAGATCAGGACCACTGCCACAGGAGAGCTTCTTCGGTTTTAGGAATGATAAGGGGTCGACACTTGGCGTAAGTAATCTCTCCAGGCCTGGTAGTGGCGATGGAAAGAAGAAGGAGGTGGTGAATCACAGTAGAGTGGCGTTTCAAGAGAGTTCTGGAAGTGGAAACTGGGTTGATAATGGGAGCAATTCGGATGGTATGTCCACTGGGAGTGCTCCGTCCAGGGACCAGAGTCCGAATGTATTGCCGCGGTCGCGGCTACAGAACGAGGAATCGTCCTTCAAAGCAGGTTTGCATTCCTACTAGATTTCCGTGACAAACTGACAATTTTTTTTCCAGTTCTGCTCATTTTCAATTGTGAATGTCTCATCTGCGCCCAAATTTATCTCAGAGTTCATTATGTGTAAAGTTTTGCATTTTCATTTTGATTTTTGACTTGGTTTAAAGACATATCGTGCGAGCATGCACTTGCCTTGGTAAGAACTTTTTCAAACATTGTTACGAGCAGAAGTTGCAGAGAAACTATAGTCTTTAGACATTGTTACAGACTTTTCAAAGTGAAACAGGCAAATAAGATAACCATGTCTCTGGGGTTTAGTTTTTGGTTCATAACTTGGTAGACGATATAGTTTTATTTGTTCCAAAACTTAAATTTATATATAAGTGTCGATGAGCTTTTTACCTTTGAATGTATTTAATTCTTGATTTTATTGGTTGACCTATGAATTATAAAATTAAAATTTGGATCACCTGATGCATTTAGAGGTGAGAAAGTTCAAATTATTGAGTGATCATGCTCTCTTAAAAATTACCATAAAGGTGTCTTGAACTTTCCCACAGAAATAGAGAAGGCAGTTTGGGCAGGTATTTCGGATATCCCATTAAAACAAATGGTCAATATCGGATCTATTGACTAGTTGATATGGTTCAGATATTAAAATTAGATATCTGCATTAATTTGGGCAGATTGGGTCCCCGATATCTGAAATCTGTATAAATATATAATAATTGAAATAAATATAAATAATTGTGTATAAAAGATGTTATATTTTATGTTTATATGTCACTGACTCCATTTATTACTTCTTTTCTTTTGGTTAGATTAACGCTTTTTAAACGTGACTTAGTGTAACTGTTTAGTTATGAAAAGAACATTTTAAGACCATATTCTGAGTTGCATTTTGAAATATGAATATGGGTACTGGTACTTTGGATATCCTCTATTTGATACCCAATTCTTGCTATTCAAAACCCATTACACCAATCTTTTTACGGGTTTCAAATATTTCAGACATCAGGTGTAAATATGAGAAGTGTACATTTTTTGGAATTCAGGTAGGGTGCAGATAATGAATATACGTTTTGGATTTAGGTAAGGATTGTTAAAAAATGACTGGGTGCTTGCCTATTACCTTTCCTAATACCAAATAGTCAACTGGACTCGATGATATGTGATCTAGAAAATTTTGAAGTACTCTTCCACAATTTAAAAATCTTAACTCTACAAACATAAAGCATGCATGTAGCACATTTCAAGTGGGAGTCTTTCTTGTCCTATTATCCTGCTTTAGTTAGTATATTCACGTTAACATGGTTTAAAGTTGTCCCAAGAGAGCCTGCACTTGGCTTCTCATTTGGGTATAAAGAATCTTGTGTACTTCCAGATGTCTTCACATATGAAGTAGGCCTCTCGTCCTGATTTCCTTCTGCTCTATATATGCTATATACAGGGCTAGATATTACCTTTGAGTTAAAGCATATGTTATAATGTTTTAGTATTTGTGGTCATGTTTGTGGGGTATAGATTCTAGTGTAATTTGTTGCCTGTTGAGGTTTACCCACTAGCAATTAATGAACTGGTGCTCATCGTTTCTATGTTCCTTTTTGCTAAAGTAACTGTCAAATATTCAATTTTTTTATTTCTCTAAATGCTGTCTTTTGTTCATCATATCTCCTTAAACAGGGAGACAGGAATCGATGCAAGCTCAATCTGAAGGCTTACGAAGTGCTGATGTTCACACTCCAGAGGTGCTGTGGATTTATGTACTATCTTTCTTAGTTACTTTGATCCATTTAACTTTTTCCTGAATTAGTTGCTCAGTTGCTGTATTATATTTATTTATTTATTATGGCTGAAAATTGTTTTTTATTTTTTTCCTTCTTTTTCTTTCCAGACAGCATATGATTATGAAAACCCAAAGGAGTCTGAATCTCCTCGTTTTCAAGCTTTATTACGTGTTACAAATGCACCCAGAAAGAGGTTTCCTAACAACATTAAGAGTTTTTCTCATGAGCTGAATTCCAAAGGTGTCCGGCCTTTTCCATTTTGGAAGCCTCGAGGATTAAATAACTTGCAGGTACTTTACATTTTAGACTCCCTTTCATGCAATATTTTACAGGTGGTGTATTGGTATCAGGAAGCATGTATTTTAATCACTTAGCTGTTCTTTGCAGGAGATTTTGGTTGTTATTCGTGCAAAATTTGATAAAGCAAAGGAAGAAGTGAGCTCTGATCTGGCTATTTTTGCAGCAGATCTAGTTGGAATTCTTGAAAAAAATGCAGATACTCATCCTGAGTGGCAAGAGACAATTGAGGATTTGCTAGTTTTGGCTAGGAGCTGTGCCATGACTTCACCTGGGGAGTTTTGGCTTCAGTGTGAAGGCATAGTTCAGGAATTGGATGATAGGCGTCAAGAACTTCCCCCGGGGATGCTTAAGCAGCTTCATACCCGAATGCTTTTCATTCTCACAAGGTGTACGAGGTTGTTGCAATTCCACAAGGAAACTGGTTTGGCAGAGGACGAACATGTTTTTAATCTCCATCAATCTAGAGTCTTGCACTCTGCTGAAAAATGGATTCCTCCTGGTTTGGGAAGGGATGAAAAAAGTGCTGGTGCTGCAGAGGCGTCAAAAGCTTCAACCAAAAAATCTTATAATCAGGAGCAGCATGGCTTGGATTGGAAAAAAGATGTTATGCAGCCAGAAAAACTTTCACTTCGTGCTGGTGACACTTCAAAACAAGATTCTTTTTCAGGCATGGATCAGATGGCTTCTTGGAAGAAATTCCTATCTCCACCAAGTAAGAGCCCAAAAGAAGCAGCTCAGTTGAAGGACCAGAATTTTAGGGGGGTTGAACCTTCAAAGATATCAACTAATAAGAGATCAAATTCTGATGTGGATCTGTCTGCTGCTAAGCCATCTGAGCCTTTTCATATTAAAGATTCCCAAGAACATGCTTCCAAGCACCAACACAAAGTTTCTTGGGGATACTGGGGTGAGCATCAGAATATTGTTGAGGAGAACTCAATAATTTGTCGTATATGTGAGGAGGAAGTTCCTACTTCACATGTTGAAGAACATTCAAGGATTTGTGCAATTGCTGATAGATGTGATCAGAACGGTCTGAGTGTCAATGAGCGTCTTGTCAGAATTGCTGAAACTTTAGAAAAGATGATGGAATCATGTATGCAGAAGGATACCCAGCAAATAGTGGGAAGTCCTGATGTTGGAAAGGTGTCAAATTCAAGTATGACTGAAGAATCTGATGTTCTCTCTCCGAAACTTAGTGATTGGTCTCGAAGAGGCTCAGAGGATATGCTAGACTGTTTCCCCGAAGCTGATAATTCTGCTTTTATGGATGACCTAAAGGGATTGCCTCTGATATCATGTAAAAGTCGCTTTGGTCCAAAGTCTGACCAAGGTATGACAACTTCATCTGCAGGGAGCATGACTCCTAGATCTCCCTTAATGACACCGAGGACAAGTCAGATTGATTTACTCTTGGCGGGGAAGGGTGCTTATTCTGAACATGATGATTTTCCACAGGCATGCCCTTTTTTTACCCCTCTACCAAGTGTGCTTATTCTTGTTTACCCCTTCCCCATGTATTCTTTATGGTGTTTGGTGATCGTAAAATATATATCCATATATATATGATGTTTAGTAATCAATATATATATATATATATATAAGCTAGTGGCATTCAGTCATTCACTACTGCTTTGATAATGAACTTGCATATGAAAGAATCCGAGGGATGAAGAAGCATTTGAAGATGAACTTAGGGAAAAGGGGACATGAATGGATGTGAGTGGGGGAGTAAGTTTGTTCAGTGGTCATGTAAATCAGTTGATTTCAGTAAGACACATAGTTGTTGATGTTGTGAGAAGCACTTTTGCAATAGGGACTCCTGGAGCTATGACGTGCAGCATGTGGCAACATTGAGGTGTGACACATAATTATTTAACTCAATAAATATGAAAGAGAAGTAAAATAGCACATTAATATATATGATAAACTTAACTCATTTAAAACACAACTTGTAATAGTTCCAACAATTATCCAAAATCCAAATGGATTAAGCATGAATTACAAGTGTCATTCCCTATATTTCAAACTTACTAAAACTGAAATCTATCACTTTGGTCATTAGTTAATAATCATAACTGTCATAATTAAAATCTATCTATTTGTTCACAACTTAAGATGCAGAGATTCAAGTTGCTGGAAGAGCCTCACGCCTAAGGGCGAAGAAAGAAAGAAAAAGACAAAGCAATGGATAAAGAGAGATTTAATAGAAACAGAAAGGAAGAGAGATAATACAAGATTTAATATAACAGTAATTTAACATAAACAGATGGCAGCTCCTAACCTGTTGGTGCTTCCTCCAGTGTAGTGATGAAGAAGGGAGAGATGTAAGAGACATTGAGGGGTTGTGACAGAAACGTTTGGGTAGTGGGAATGAGAGTTAAGGGCCAAAAAAAAAACCACCAATAATTAAATGGTGCATGCAGTGCACACCATATAAAACTGGCAATGCCCATGGCACTGGCCCAAGGCATGCCACTGATGACTAGGATAAAACAAAGGTGTATTTTTGTTGGACTTTGAAGGGATAATGGTTGCACTAGCCAAATGATGTCTTTCTTGATTGTTACGAGAAAAAATTGGTGGATTACAGGTTAATATCGTAAAGTTGTTTTTCACTGAGTTCTTGGTTGATAAGTTAGCATATTATTATTATATTTTATGTTGGAATGAGCTTCAAAGAACTTTGTGATCTTCTTGTTGTGCTTTCTTATGCTCAACTATGAGCCTATATTAGTTTACTTTGCTGGTGTCAAGCTACTCTTTTTTGGAAATTGTAGATGAATGAACTTGCTGATATAGCACGATGTGTAGCAAATACTCCTCTGGATGATGATCACGCAATGTCATATCTATTATCTTGTCTTGATGACTTGCAAGTTGTTGTAGACCGAAGGAAATTTGATGCACTTACAGTGGAGACCTTTGGAGCACGCATTGAGAAGTTGATACGGTTAGTACTTTGCTTCTGTACATGTTGCAATGCTTTCCTATTGTAAAATTTAAGATATGTCGAATTGGAAGGTTGCACACACACTCATCTTACTTTGGTAGCCCTTCTCTCATCTTATTTATAGCACTTGGAAGATGGAGATTAAGATAAACTCCTAAAGATAATGATAAAGGATAACTAAGACTTCTAAACAATAATAAACTTTAAGACTATAGATAATGATAAACTCCTAATCCATTAAGAGTTCCACTTGGATAGGTTTCTCAGCATTTGCCGTTAAGCTGAAGATCATACAAGCTTTAGCTTGTTACAAATAAAACCCAATTTAAGAATGAAACATATTTAGACATATCTGCACCCAATTTAAAAATGAATACATATCTAGAGTAGGACACCTAGATACTGAACCCAATTTAAAAATTAAAATGTATCTAGATTGGGACACTTAGACATTGCATCACAACTCACAAGGTTCCACACTCATATTTAAATGCGACTCAAGAATTTCACAGCAACTAGTACTTTCTCTAATGAAGTTCTCGAGATACAAACAAAAGCTCTCAGAATTTTTTGATTTGCATCTTTTGAGTAGTCCCCTCAACCTTCTCTTCGCTGGTCTTCACTACTTGGGTTGCTTGTCGGGGCACCCAATAACATGCAACTTTAGTGTTGAAGTCTCCAATTTTAAAGAGAGTGTGTGCGTGCACTCATGTGTGTGCATTTTTAACTGTCAAATAACTATCACAAACTTTAACTTGCAGCCTGACATCTACTCCAACGCTTTTAACTTGTGACAATTTGACTTATACTTCAACCAGCAATTTGCAAGTTTGCAGTAAAAACAATAACCACCAAGATCAATCAAACAATTATGATCTTGACCAATTAACAACTTTAAATAACTAGGGTTTTTAGGTCTGAAATGATCTTGTCAGAAATATTTTGAGTCAATGGAATATGTTTCAGTCAACAGAAAAGGGGTGGACGGTATAGACTGGAGCTAGGCCAGAGAAAGGGGGCAAAGCTCTGGCCCTGAAAAGTATAAGTAATTAAGGCTACTCTTCGGTCTCAAACAAGGCTCAAATTTATGAACAAATATATGACGAATGGGAAGGCTGCACACCCTCGTCTTATCATGGTAGCCCTTTTCTTCTTTATAATACTGTGAAGATAGAGATTAACTACTCGATGAACTCTTTAAGATAATAGTAAAGGATAATTAAGACTCCTAAACAATAATAAACTATAAGACTCTAAATAATGGTAAACTTCTAATCCATTAGGAGTTCCACTTGGATAGGTTTCTCAACACCTATAAATAGGAAAGCACTCAAGTCAACTATATACAACAGCATATTGAGTCTTAGTGAATACAAGTTAGGGTGAATTCTTATTAAAGACACTGGCAATAAATGTTAAAAGATGAGGCCTTAACCTCATTATCTAATAGAATAACCATGAGATTTTATGACTGAATACCATAAGCAGAAAGGATTTGACCCCTTATGTGTCTGTATCTGTCCACCAGCTATTTGACATCCCTAATCAGAATCCTGTTGAAAGGTTTCCTAAAATGTATTTTTGCAATTTTCTGTAGTTGTACTTGACTACTAGTGATTTTTTAAATTGTTTTTCTGCAAACTTTTGTTGATGAATAAGTTGTTATTTTGTAGGGAGAAGTATTTGCAGCTTACTGAGATGGTGGAAGATGAAAAGATAGATATAACAAGTTCTGTAATTGATGAAGATGCTCCCTTGGATGATGACGTGGTTCATAGCTTGAGAGCAAGCCCTGTCCATTCTTCGAAGGACCGTACCACAATTGATGATTTTGAGATTATAAAACCTATCAGTCGGGGGGCATTTGGACGGGTTTTCTTGGCTAAAAAGAGAATTACTGGGGATCTTTTTGCAATAAAGGTTATTATATTTTATGCTGCTTCTTTTATCTCTTGTGAAGTTTTAATTTACTTCTCAGTGGATTTTACTGTATTCATCTAGTTTTTGGTCTCTTTTATTTTTCCCAAGTTTTTGGGTTTGTGCTGTCAGTCTTTGTAAAGTTATGTCATTTAAAATTCTGTTCTCACCCTTTGTCCTTTATATGTCTATTTGTGCTTCATCTTTGTGACATCTAGACGAGTTGTTTCATAGTTTAACTATCTTTTCCCTCTAAGCATAATTAGTTGCCAAGGTCAACAGGAGTTGTATATAAAGAATGTTAGGTAACCTGAGGTACTGCATATTTGCATGGCGTCTGAACAAAACTTTCCTATTGTATATATTTCTGTTTTTATAATCTTTAGCCTTCAGTTTTATTTTTGTTGAATGTAATCACTTTATCTCAGAAAAGAATAGGTTGTCAGTCTTTGGTGCTGACAACTGGGAAATAGTTACTATGGAATGCTACTTTATTACTTTATGATCAGCATTTTGCAGAAGAAGATCATGGTGTTATATTTGTTATCCATGCCGATTCTGGTGTTGTTTAAATATACTATTTTAAGTCTATATGAATTCTTCAAAATTGCTCCCTGGAATTATTCATTACTTTTGGCCTATATACATTTTTCCATGGTTCCATACTCTGAAGGTAATTTGATGTGATGTATTTTGTGACATGGCTTAATTGGGCCTTATTTGTGTTGTTAATTTGTTTCTATTTTTCTAATACATGCTTTACTCTTTAGGTCTTCATCATATCATATTCATTTTGTGACAGGTTCTTAAGAAGGCAGATATGATTCGTAAGAATGCTGTGGAAAGTATATTAGCAGAACGTGATATCTTAATTACAGTGCGCAATCCTTTTGTGGTGAGCAGGTCTAACTTGCTAATTATTCTATGTTGCTTGAAGGGATTGGAAATTTTGTGCTAACATTAGTATGAACTGTATCAGGTTCGTTTCTTCTATTCTTTTACATGTAGTGAGAACTTGTATCTTGTCATGGAATATCTTAATGGAGGCGACCTGTATTCATTATTAAGGAATTTAGGTTGCCTGGATGAGGAAGTTGCTCGTGTCTATATTGCTGAAGTGGTATTTATTGATTCTCTCTGTCTCTCTGTCTTTCTGGTAATAAACAGAAGGGAAGTAATAATACATCCATCTTTAATATTCTATCCAATGGCAGGTGCTTGCATTGGAATATTTGCATTCACTGCGGGTGGTTCATCGTGATTTAAAGCCTGACAATTTGTTGATTGCGCATGATGGTCACATTAAGGTTACTACAAATGATTATTTTTATTTACTTGGAATTGATTTCATCAGTCTAACATTTTAAACTTAAAAAACTTGATTTTTTGGTTGGGTTACCTTTACGTTAACTCATATTAGCTTCATTTAACCTTGGTATCAATAGCTTTGGTTCAATATCATTGCTATATATGTTTCAATCTACTTAGCCAAACTCTATATATTTCTTTCTTGAAGAAGATATTGGTACCAAAAGATGCTTTCTCCTGGGATAGTTGTGGCCTTGAAGAAGGTGATCGATGATTTTTAAAATTTTCACTTGACCTTAACAGATAGAAGTATAAAAGTTAAATGATAGATAAAATCTATCCATCTTTTATGCTACAGTGGTATGCTTTTGAGTTTTAACATTTATGTAATCTGGGGTCTCTTTTGAATAAATTTTACGCATACTGGTTTTACGGTTGTCAACTTTGTAAAACTTCGATATTTTTTGTTTACTCATGCAGTTGACAGACTTTGGGCTTTCAAAAGTAGGTCTAATCAACAGCACTGATGATTTGTCGGGTCCAGCAGTGAGTGGGACATCCCTACTTGGTGAGGATGAACCTCAGTTATCTACATCTGAGCATCAAAGTGAAAGAAGGAAGAAACGTTCGGCCGTGGGTACACCTGATTATTTAGCACCGGAGATACTTTTGGGAACTGGGCATGGTTTGTATAGACCTTTTTCCTTTATTTGTTATTCTTATTATTTAAATTTCCCAGGTGGCTTGTTTTTCTTTTTCTTATTTGTTTCTTAAATTATTCATTGGACTTCTCTCATTATTAGGAAACATTATTTTGCTGCTGTTTAGAAAGTTCTTAATGATGCTGAAAATAGACTGGAAGGATCTTCACCCCTTCAGTGAAATTAATTGATAAATGTTAATTTATAGAGCTTCCATACTCATTTTGGAATTACTGATTTTTTTTTAAATTATATTATTATAATGATGAAGCTTATGATTTTTTTTGGGCATCTGTTGTTATAAACATTACATGAACAAAGTATTTGTACAAATTGTACAGGGTATACTGCAGATTGGTGGTCTGTTGGCGTCATTTTATTTGAATTGCTTGTTGGCATTCCGCCTTTCAATGCGGAGCATCCTCAGGTTTATACTCTGCATCTGTGTGAGATATGTATCTATAAATGGGATTTCTGTTTCAGTTTTCTTGTTTTGTGTTTACCTTGGCTTCCATCACTCTTGGGGAGGTATAGGGTACTGTGGTTGGTTTGAGAAACAAAGTTAGTGTTCTCCTGTCTTATAAGGCATTACAACCATTTAGTTCCCCTGGATCAAATTGCATAACAAATGTGACCTTTTTCTTTTATCTTTTATCTTTTAAAAAATCTTTCAACATTTCTTCATGCTGGCATTGCTCTTACTTGGTTCAGCACCTTGTTATTTGGTGATGGTGTCAATTTAAGTAAGCATGCTCTCATGAGGCTGGCAGGAGTACAATCGGAGTGCGTAAGGCCTTCCACTTCCTGTTAGTCAATCTGTATATCTAGTTGCCTTTCATGTTGTCTTCTCTCCCTGTAATTGCGTTGGATCTTTAAATTATTGTTGTTTCAGTTAATCCTAGGTACATTCAGAGGTAATGCAGTTTTCTGACATTATGTTGTTCTTCATCCTTCAATTGCCAAGCTATATGGCTGTGATTAACATTAACAAATTTGAAAAAGTTCTCACTTACAGATTTGGTTGTTTCTTGTGTTTGTAGACTATATTTGATAATATCCTTAATCGTAATATACCATGGCCACGGGTGTCGGAAGAAATGAGTCCTGAAGCACAAGATCTTATTGATCGGTAATATAATGTTTTATATTTCACTGTTCTTGTTATAGGGATTAGGTAAGCGTTTGGTTTTTCCAGAGCTCAGTATATTGATCTCTTGTATGTGATGTTTTTAATATCTTTGATTGACATCTGCTGCTTGGTCTTGTAAAGATGAGCTTTGCTACCTTAGCATGTGATGGGCCCAGGAATATCAGGCCTAGGTTTGGTAAGGTATATGTTAGAAGGAATAAGAGAGCGGGGACCAGTGGCGGTGAGTTGGCAGAGAGGGAGAATATACTGTAACTAACTGCCGCATGTGTAATGTGGGGAGTGAGGGAGGGAATAATTAGGATGGGAAGGGACATGCAGGGTGGGTGGTTAGTCTGTGGATGGAGAGGTCTCTGATCTCTTGAATACCAAAGGGGAAAGCTATGTGTGCGCGTTCTTAATATTTGCTCTGTAATCAATCTCCTCAATTAGAGGAAACTTTCCATAGGACATGATTAATACCAAGTTTGAAAGGCTCTATGAAACTGGTATCAGAGCGTAGATTTCTGGGGTATGGTGGGAACTAGAATGGAAGGTTGAGTAGAAGTGTTAGAAAAGGGATTCGGCGATTTGCAGAAAAGCCATGAAGAAGTGAAAGAAGAGCTCGCGTCCATTAAAGTACTGATGCAGGAGCTTCGAGACCGGTTGTCAGATATATGGTCCACTCCAAATGTGGACAGAGGAGGAAATGCAATGAAAGATACTTAGGATGTTTCATCGAGTGCAAATGCTACGACATCAACGGAGGAAATGAATGGAGATACTTCTTATTATCTAGTATATTTAACAAAATTTATATAAAATTTATTATAATAATTTAATTAATATTATAATTAAAATATATTAATAAATAAAAAATATAAAAAAATATTCTAAATAATTAGAAAATAATAATAGTTTATTATTAAATTTATTTGAAGCTGAGACCATATAAATTTAAGTCCCTAGCTAAGAAAAAAATGAGAAGTTAGCACCGAAATTCTATGGGCCATGTCAAGTACTGGAAAAGTTGGGAGCAGTCACATATAAATTGAAACTACCAAAAAATGTCAGGATTCGCCCTGTCTTTTATGTATCTCAATTAAGAAAATCTCTCAACGCACATACTCCAGTGATTGATATACCATTATCTATGATAGAGGACTTAGAATTGTAATGGCAACCAGAACAGGTCCTACGAACTAGAAGGCCTATGAATGGGAAGTTAGAAGTGCTAATTCAATGGGAAGGCTGTCCCACATCTGAGTACATGGGAGGAATACGAAGTACTTGGTGCTCAGTTCCGTCATTTTCACCTTGGGGACAAGTTGCAGCTCAATGGGGTAGGAATTGATGGGCTTGGGAATATCAGGCCCAAGTTTGGTAAGGTATATGTTAGAAGGAATAAGAGAGCAGGGACCAGTGGGGGTGAGCTGGCGGAGAGAGAGATACTGTAACTAACTGCCGCTTGTGTAACATGGGGAGTGAGGAAGAGAATAATTAGGATGGGAAGGGATGTGCAGGGTGGGTGGTTAGTCTGTGGATGGAGAGGTCTCTGGTCTCTCGAATACCAGAAGGGAAGGCTGTGTTTGTGTTCTTAATATTTGCTCTGTAATCAGTCTCCTCAATCAGAGGAGACTTTCCATAGAACACGATTAATACCAAGTTTGAAAGGCTCTATCAGCATGCTTTATTTTAGTGAAATTTGTCACTTTCGTTGTCTTGTGCTTGCCACAGTAATATACTTTAATTGTGATAGCCTCCATGTAACAAAAAAAGGTGAACCTTGCTTGAACATATTAGGGCCTTTTTATTAGTTTAGAGCTGACTGGAAATTCTGCAATTTAAAAGTGTTTTATTTTAATGTCATTATTTGTTAATGCTGTCAATTACAGAAGGCTATTAAACTTTAATTTTTTCTTCCTCCACAGCTGTAGGCAATATCTGCAGCATCTTTTTCCTTTAGAAACTTAACCGCAGGAAAATATTTTTTCCTTTGGCCCTCAGGCCTCAGGAACTGACCAAAGCAAGTTTTTCACCGCTTTAGTTGAGAAATTTGCAAGAACCAATCTTAGAACTTTTAGTGTCTGTTTCTTAAAAAATGCTGCAATAATGTCTCTTCTAGGGCTCAAATTATTATCATTATTTATTTATTTTTCTAAAATCCAATTGTAGTCAATCTATCAATTAGTCTCTTTAACTTATAGGGCTCCTTTTCTTTTTGAACTGAGATTGGTAATTTTGCCCAAAAATAACAACGGACATTTTGTAGTTTGCTTTCTTTTCATGAAGCATACTCTTTTGGGTTGAGTACTTGCACTATCAAGATAGCTAGATGTTTTTAATGTTTAATGACTGAGATGTTAATTTTTTATAGATTACTGACTGAAGATCCTAATCAGAGACTTGGAGCCAGGGGAGCATCGGAGGTGATCTAAATTCTTTAGATAATCATGTAGTTTATTATCCTTTTTTCTTCTTGTCATTCCTTGAAATTTCAAAAGTAATACAAATTTAATGATCCAGGTGAAGCAGCATATTTTCTTCAAGAATATAAACTGGGATACTCTTGCCAGGCAGAAGGTATGAGCTCCTTTCATAGAGTCAAATGTTAATGGTATAGCTCATCCCTGATGAAGATGTCCTGGGTAGAATACCAAAGGTATTTGTTGTTTTTGCAGGCTGCATTTGTTCCTGCATCTGAAAGTGCTCTGGATACTAGTTATTTCACAAGCCGCTATTCATGGAATACTTCTGATGGCCTCGTATATCCAGCAAGTGACATTGAGGAATTTAGTGATGCTGATAGCTTAAGTGGCAGTAGTAGTTGCTTGACCAATCGCCAAGATGAAGTGGTACACACATTTATAGACATTGTTAAGTGTAAAATGACAACTGTTGAATTATCTTTCTAAGTATTGTGGGCTGACTTGCTATTGGGAACCCCTATAAGCAGGGAGATGAATGCGGGGGTCTTGCAGCGTTTGAGTCTGGTTCTTCTGTCAATTTCTCCTTCAGTAATTTCTCCTTCAAGGTAATTATCTCGTATAAAGTATACTACGCTTTGTTTATGATTTAACCAAATAAATAGCATTAGCTGTTATATGAGTGATGCATCCTCTAGTATTGTTGTTTTCTTGCCCATTATAATGGTATTTAACACGGGATAAAACAAGGGGGTGGAAAAAAAAAAGCTGCTTTCAGTTTACTGATGTTAAATTCTGCAGCAGCTTAAGCTTTTTCCCCCTGCTTGTCTAGCGTGTTATGTGTAATTTATTTATCTGTTACCCCTCTTTATTATGAGTTACATGTTTTCCTTTGGTTTTCAGAATCTCTCCCAGCTTGCATCAATAAATTATGATCTTCTCACTAAGGGATTGAAAGACGACCCATCTACAAATTCTAGTGCATAACTGTCTCATCGTCTCTGTCAACTTCTGGAATTTGGTTTCTGACAAGATCTGAGTAATTTTTAGGGGCATAGGCACCTTTGTTTTTTGTATACCTTGTACATGTATGAATCTGCAAAGCTCTTGGTCATTTCATCGTGTTTACTTTAAAATTTTCTGCTTATCTAATTTTTATTTCTGGATTTGCAGAGATTCAAGAGTCTCAAACTGGTTCAGGATGCGCAATTTATTTATTAGGTAATAGGTCAACACTGGGGTTTCAATCTTTCGGTTTTGTTTTGTGTTGTGTTATGAATTGAGTCCTGTAAAGTACTTGAAAATGGTGACCACAATGTTGGTTGCTTGCATTGTTCTCTGGTGTATTGTTCCTGCTTTTCTTAATACCATAGCAATAAGAACATTTCCCTTTTTGTTCAGTTCACTACTTTGTTAACACTAACATTTTGAGATGTAGCGATATCTCTTCTTAACTCTCTTTTCCCCCTTCTGAGCGTCTTCAAGACTCTGACCTTAATGGTCATTTACCAGCGACAATAGTTAATTTCAATTCAAGTGATTGAGCATAGTTAAACGAACATGGATTTATCTTTTAAGTCAAGTGTTTGGTCTTCTCGTTCGCATCTTTCTCAAAGCGGAGGTGGTTTGAATTTTGACATCTCCGTGGATTGGAATGTCTTCAATGTGATTATAATGCTTATTTAATTTCAAAAGTTTCCAGTATTCAGATGGATTTATATTTGATGGTGTCAATCTAAGGGTATGTGTAGATTCAGGACAATAGAGAAGAAAAAAGGAACGAAAATTTTTAAACAAGCCATTTTTTGGATTTAAATCTAAATCTAGCATGCACTTTTCGTGCCTTAATTTTTTGTTTTTTTAGTCTGAACGTACTTGGGATGTGATTTCAAGTCATCTTTCATTTTAAGAACATTTCTATAAAAATTAAACTGAATGAGTCAGTTGGATCCAAAAGTTAGTGAACTAATTTATTTGACTTTCAAAAAGAATAAAAAAAATCAATCAAAAATTGGCTAAATCGATTAAATATTAATGAAAGTGGTCAAAATTAATTTAGTGCAAGACTAATCAAAAATTGATTTTTTATCTTTTGTTTAAAATAAAATTTTAACATTCTGCCAAAGTTTATGATAATTTATTATACATAGATTTATTGTTCTATATAAAATGTTTTAACTAATTTTTTATATTTTAAATATTATTATAATATATATATATGTATAAAAAAATAACTCAACTATGATTGAATCATTGAATTGTGAATTCCTCCCTATTTTAGTTTAAAATCCAATCTAATTATTAATACATTGTTTAAGACAATTATATCCATTAAAATCTTATAATACTTCAATCGATACAGTCAATGACCGTGAGCTATCATTGACAACAAGAATACCTCACGTAACTAACCCTTACTCCCATGATTTAGCAATAAGAGATGGTAACACTCACCTCTAAATTCATTATAACTATCTCATTAAAAAAGTTATAGTATTCTCAAAAGGAGATTTAATTCTAATAGTTGATTCTCTCAAAATTTTCATTATATTGCATTCAATTTTATTCTATGTTTATCTTTAGTGCTTCAGTTCAACATTGAATTAATTATACTTATAACTAAATGAGGATAAATAAAGGAAGTTAACCAAAAAAAAAAAAAAATCTCATTCACTTGCTTGGAATATATGATTTTTGTCTCTATAGTGTGGAGATCTAGGATAAATTTATCATTTAGAGTTCCATGAACAAATGTAGGAATTGTTAGTTCATAATGCTCATTTTTATGTAACGGACGTAATAGCCACAAAAAGAAAAAAAAAAATCCTCATTTTGACTCTTGGCACAAAGTCAAGAAATTTCACCGTTTAAATATTCAATTTGTTACTCACAAGGCTCCGACATTTGTATTTGTGTGAATCACAAATCTGTACGTGTCCCACTAAAGGGGTCACCAATTGTTGAAAGAAGATGCATAATAGGACAGCAATATCGCCAAGGGACAGACACATACTTTGTTATGTAGGGTGGTGTTTCTCTCCCATCACTTTCATGTTCATTCATTTCCAACCTTATTTGAATTCCTACTATAACAATTTAAACAGAAAATAACAGTAAGGTTCAGATGGCGACAAAATATGAACATGAAGCAGAAGTAGGTCCACTATATCAGAACGCTCACTCTCTGCCTTTATAACCTGCCACTCCACTACCCATGTGTACACAATTTTGGTCTACCATAAAGTTATAATAACCTTAATATATGCATCCAATCCTATCCTAAGAAAATTTTATTTGAAGTGCTTGTCACTTCCCCTGATATTTGAAACTTAAAATTATAATGCTGGTGATATCATCTTTTTTTTTTTTGGGTGTCACAAAGCCTATGTGTCTATCCTTTGTAGGCATCATTTGAATATTGAGGAATTTTGTTCATTCTGTTATGAGTCGGAATAGCCTGTTAATCAAATTTTATTTGTATGTCTTTTTGTTCCTGTTGTCTGGTTTGGTTCTTCTTTGGGCTTGAGAGTTGATCAGATTTCTTTGCTAGATGCTGTTATTTGACTACAGCAATGGTTTCAACATAATTACTTTTTTAAGTCAGATGAGGATGAGTATAAATTGATGGTCATTTATGGTATTTTATGTTATTTGATTTTATCGTAATAGGAATATTTTCAAGGATCCTACCTATGGGCTTGAATTTGCTTTGCTAATAATACAAAGGCTTTATCGTTAATATTGTCTTCCAGGTCTTACACAAATTTTTCAGTGTGTGCATACTTCATTGTGTCCACTTACTAAATGGAATGGTACTTTTCACTTTGCTTACTAGTACTTAATGTTCTGGGTTGCTGAACATAATACTGGGCAGATGAAACATAGGGTTTTGATTTCTGCATGGTTTGGTCATGTTTTTTGACAATGGGTTTGGATTGATGAGTTTCACGATACTCGGAAAGAAGTTTTTTTTGAAGCTGTTATGGATACTTTGGTATTTCTCCTTCAACAAGAAATGATGCTTCATCTTCATGATTATATAATACACCTTTTGTTGTTTTCAAAGTCCCGAGTTTGGTGTCTGCAACTTCAACATCAAGTTATCGTGCATTTGCAAGTCATTCATAGGATGTTTGGAATCTGGTTTTACATTTTCCATATTTTAGATTTTTGTTAATTCCGGAAATCTTAGGTTCTCGTTTCCAGTGTCAATTTCAAGAAGACATACGCTGTAGTTTTAGGTTTTTGTTTTTCTTTACATGTTTTGTTGACAAAGAAGGTATTGTTACCTACTACCAAAATTGGTTTATATTGGGACCCATGGTGGGGCTGACCTTACAACTTGTATTCTAAAGTCCTATCAGACATCCTATATTATTGGGCATACTTTTTATATTTGGAAACTCAACACTTCGAAAAATCTGTATAGATAGAACTCGTGGAGGAAGTTTATTAGATTGAACTTCGCTAAAATCATCGCAAATTAACTTTTCAAAGCACAGTCAACATAAAAATCACTTGCTCTTTGTTTTAATTCATATTCACAAGTATTAATTTTCTGCTAGATAAGTTTTTAAGGAAAACATTAAAATAGATCTAATTTATCAAAACTAAATAATTACCTAAAATTATAAATAAATACATGATTTATAATTGAAAAAAAAAAAGCTCCTTATGGGCCATAATTGACCTGTGAAGAGGCTGATGAATTCTTCTTGTTTTGATGAATGATGTATTAAATAAAACCTTTACCAAGGTGGGGTTCATGTCATGTCTTGCCCACAGTCCTTTTTGGCAACAAATAAAGGGATGATAATATGTGCCACCGACGAGACACCCCAACTAACCAATGACTGCAACTAAACTATCTATAACATCCAGTTTCAACCGACAAGAAAGAAAGTTTCAACTTTCAACAAAGCAAAAGCCAATGTTAAAGTAGAAGTAATAATTACATCAACCGGAATCCACCAACAATGACTAATGGAACAGACATTCACTCCCCCCAAGCTATTCATTGAGATTGAAATAGTGGGGAAGAAATAGTGCAAGGGAGATATTGGAAGAGAAGAAAAAAAAAGGAAGATGAAAAATTAAAAGTTCGGTGCTGAGAAGATTTGAGGGCCGAGCTAGAAAAATACAGCATAAGCACAGGAAAACATGAGCCTTTTTTGTTTTTAACGAAACAAAGATGATCCTTTTACCATACCCATCATCGAGAAGATATATCATCTACATTGATCAGGTCAGGCTGCTGAATTTGGTCTTGATCCTCTTTCAAGCTTGAACGACATAGCTCTTCTATGCGTTGTGTCACATCAGACATTGAAGGGCGCTTATCAGGATATTGAGCTGCACAATCTACTGCAAGCTGTAATAACTGAACCATCTCCTCCTCAACATTCTGATACCTTAGGAGCTCAAGATCAAACACTTCAGAAGTCCACTCTTCTCTAACAACAGACTGAACCCATCTTGGGAGGTCTACTCCTTCCTCGTTTAAGAGGGAATGTGTGGGAGCCTTTCCAGTCAGAAGTTCCAGAAGCAACACGCCAAAGCTGTAGACATCTGCCTTCTGAGAAACTTTGCGAGGATCGGTTACTTCGGGCGCACGGTAGCCGGCAACCCGATTGGGAGTGGTCGAGGGACCAACAAGATGTGCCAGGCCAAAATCAGACACTCTGGCATCATAAGATTTGGTGAGAAGGATATTGGATGACTTTATGTTTCCATGAGAAACATTAGGCCCCTGTGAATGTAGGTACTCGATGCCCCGAGCAGCTCCAAGTGCAATTCCTGATCTGATTTCCCAATTCAGTGGTGTCCTACCCGCCCCTTTGTTTCCTGTTTCAAGTTTTTTCACATATTTGTTACAATGAGGTCTTCGGAATGCGAAGTTAATTAAAAAGTGGAGCCAATTTCAAGGAATTATAATGATAATATCAATATCAGCCAATGCTACCATCTTTTGTTCAAGGCTAACAGAAGATGGGAGAAGGTGATGTGGAATTGCATGAAGAGTATGTATTAATCAAATCCATATAGATCTAGGAGGAAGCAATTGAAGTGAACTGCAAAAGGGATGCATAAAAAATCTCAATTTCTAAAGGATACCGCATCCTCAGCCTCCCTTCTTTTGAAAGATGCAGCGAAATCAACAGTTATTCGCTAATACCAATTATGCATATTCCCATAAAATTAAAAGAAAAAAAAAAAAAGACAAGGACAATTACCAAAAGAATGCGAATTGTGGAATTCATCTTCAAAGAATCGATGCTGTCTATAAAATCTACTAAAAATCTCAAGTATCAGCTGATCTTAAAAAGACTGAAAATGCTCACCATGCAAAAGTGCAGACAAGCTTCCCATTGGCATGTAATCATAGACAAGAAGCTTTTCATCCCTGCTAAAATAGTTAGCCCTGAGAGGAACCAAATTCTCATGATCCATTGCTCCTACCAATTCAATCTTCTCCTTGAATTCCCTCTCAGAAATTGTCACATCCTTCAACCTTTTCACAGCCACCACCAGACCAACCTCCAGAACCGCCTTATACGCTGTTCCAAACGTCCCTTTACCCAAAACCTCCGCCGAGGCTCTAAGCAAATCCTCCAGATCAAACACCTTAGGCGAATTACCAAAGAATGACAACTTCTTCGCTCCGTCATTGTTGTTCACTTCTGCTTTGCCGTTTCCAGTCATGGCTGCTGCAGCCACTGCAGCCACCGAGTACCCATTACTGTGACCATTATTCTCCACATCTGAAACGGGTTTCTCGCCCGAAATTTCCGTCTCTGGATGCTTCATAGTAGCAATGTCCACAGAGCTTGACTTCTTACTACTCTTCTTTCGGCACAGGAGGATCAAAGCGAACAGAACCAACAGGAGAAACACCGCAGATCCAACAACGATTCCGGCAATGGCCCCACCAGACAATTTCTTCTTCTTCCCCTCGTTGTTTCCAATCTCGCCCGTCGGAGAAGTTCCACTTCCAGTTACAGTTCCAGTTCCACTTCCATCTCCTGGGCAAAGCTTAAGGGGCTTCCCACATAGTGAATTGCCTAGAAATGAATCCGCAGAAAATGTCTGTAACTTTTCTGGCACCGACCCGTTTAACAAATTGTTCGACACATTGAACTGCTCGAGATTTATTAGGTTCAACCCAGGAATGGAACCTGAAAGCCGGTTATTCTCGAGAAACAGAGTCCTCAGCCTTTCCAACTTGTTGAACCCCAGTGGAATCGCACCGGAAAAATTGTTGAACCCCAAATTAAGGCGAACCAAGTCGGGTAAAGAGAACAAGAACTCTGGGATTTCTCCAGAGAGCAAGTTTCGCTGCAAGTAAAGGTTGCGAAGGTTGACGCAAGAAGTGAGATCTGAAGGAAGCGTACCGGTCAAGGCGTTGAAACGCAAGCTGAGAGTGCGGAGGTGAGTGAGGTTGCCGAAAACACCAGTGGGTAATTGGCCCGAAAGCGCAACACCAGGAAGATGAAGCTCGACGACTTGGTCATGCTCGCATTGGACACCAGCCCAGTTGCAGGGACTCTGCTGGGTGAGGTTCCAGAGAAGGGTGCGGCCTCCCACCGCGGAACGGAGAGCAAGGAGAGCGGATCGCTCAGAACCCAGATCTGGTCTGGCTAAAGGAAGCAAAATGATGAAGAGGGTAAGCAACAAAGAGAGTTTGTGAGGCAGCATTGCTGTGTATCTATGAGTTACGCTAAGCAGAGTGTTGAATGTGTCTGAGAGATAGTGGTAATAGTGGCTTGTGGTTCAATTTGATGGCATTGTATGCGTCTGGCTCTTGGATTGAGGGAGGGAGAGGAAAAGGAAGAGGAAGAGAGTATGCAAATGAAGGAGTTGGGCAGGCTGCATTTTTCTATACAATTACATACGAGAGAGAGAGAGAGAGAGATGATGGTCCAGGCTGTTTGTTTGCTTACACATCTTACCAGAAAGAAAGAAACCCTAGCTGTATACACAATACACTAAAGTGATTAGTCAACTACTGCTCTTTTGTTTTTATTTTTTCCTTCTTGCTTTTGTCCATTACATTTCTTCGATTACTGGATAATCTTCTTCTCTTTCTATTCTTATATGTTTTCATTGGTCACTTTTAAGAACTTGTGTACCATTGTTTTCTGTATTTCGTTCTTTCAGTCGTACCAATTTCTGTTTAAAGAAAAATTACACATAACTTTTTTAAATTGTGATCATAAATATTAAAATATAATTTTTTTACTTGAATAGTAAAAATATTATATATTAATTAAAATTAACGTACAAAAATTTGATTATCGTTTTGTGATATTTTATTTTTATATTATTTTAAATTTTTTTTTCTTACAACAGTTACGTGATTTTTGGATGAGAATTTCGGATGATGAATAATATTTTTTTTATTTTTGTGATAATTTAATAAATGTAGCATGATATTTTGAAATTCATGTATGATATCCCTCTTGGGTAATTGTTGGAGATTATTTTCTATAATTTGATGGTATTAATTAATAATTGTTGAGAAATTGATCAATCATTCAAAGATAACTCTTGGAAATAAAGTAAGAGTATTGAAAAATTAAAAGAGTTTATTATTTAGGAGTCTTGAAATTTATTATTATCCATTTTTTTATTTTTAATCTTTAAGAAGTTATTGTACAATTAATTTTATGTGCTAGCCTTTGCTTACCAAAAATATTTTATTTTCAAAATATTAAAAAATGAAAATGTGTGCATGTATAGTTGTATACACTCATTCTTCATATTTCTATAATTATAACTCTAAATTTCAACAATAGTAAATAGTAAAATATTAGAAATTTATACACTTTTTAAATCTACTATAGATATAGAATATGTCAAGAAAGGACAACCTTCGGTTGATTTATAATAAGCAATGATCTCATACAAGCAACCAATAGCCACATTGCCTCGTATGCCATCTGTTAGAGATATTATAGGATTCTCCAAGTTAATTAGGTGTATTTCTATTTTTATTTTTAGCTTAATAAATCTTTTATATTATTACTCATTGAAACAAAAATCTATTTGATTCCATATGGTGGGGACTGTGAAGGGTTTATATTCTTTGTTTATTTCCAGCTTTATATTGAATTATTCGCCATTCATGATGATCAGAGGATCCTTGAAGCTGTGATTTCACATTGCCATAATAGCAATGTGATTTTTTTTTTAATTCAAAATTTAGCTCATTAGGTTGCAATATTTTGAATTGAATGTATCAAATTGTAAAATTTAAATGGATAATCACTCGTTTTGTATACACGTTTAAAAAATTGTCCCTCTCATTTCTCTAAAACTTTCTCTTTTGTAGTGAATACATGCATTCTTGCTATATAAACCTTAAAAAAAAGGCTATTATTAGTTTAAATTGTAATTGTTAACTCATGTGTTGCCAAAATGCTAAGTTTTTTTTCTTGGATGGAAATCCCTTTCTTCTTGCTTAAAAGCATTAAGTATTTTTTAATTGAGTAGGGAATTGCTAATTAATTCCATAAACTATGCACTCCTCTGTTTTGCACTTTTTTGAGGTTCATCAACAAATAATAAAAAAAAAATGTGAGGAAGAAAGGGTTGAAGCGTGACAAATATTTTTAGTTTATTTAGTGCAACTATTTCAAGTTTATTAAGAAACTTTTGAATGATCAATTGAATTTCCTCTATTAGTTGTCTGCCACTCTGCCATTACATGAAACTCCTTGCATCTCATCATTACGCATCATAATAATATACATATAAAATTTAGTACCATATATATTAAATCCCAATTTAAAAACAATCAAGAATATATATATATATATATGTGTGTGTGTGTGTGTGTGTGTGTGTGTGTGTGTAAGAACGTTAATTCTGTTACAGTGATTAAGGCTAAGCCTAGTAAGTGACCTTTTACCGTAATCAGATTTTTTTTTTTTTTTTGGCCTTAAACAATTGAGAATTAACCAAATGAAAAGTAAGAGTTGAGGATGTGGTGAAAAGAGAAAAAGACAAATAAAGAAGAAAGGTAGATGTGAGAAATTCTCCAACTAACAAAAGGAAATTTGTGGATGGATTTAGGAACATTTTTGTCCATATTTTGATGATTTTCAAGGGATTTTTCTCTTTATTATAGAAATGGCCAGCTCATTAGACATGTGATTTTTCGGAGGCAATGAAAGTTATCTGCTTAACTCATGGCTCAAGTCATGGAGAAAATAATTTAGATCTTTTTTTTTTAAATTTTTTATTCTATTAAAAAGTGATAAAGAAAATATATAACATAAAATAGTACAAATATGTATGATATATATATATATATATTTTATCTATTCTCTCCTTTTTTTATTTTGGTTCAATCTCGTGACATCCTACTCATTCCAAATAAAAGAGGAATGGATTGGGGAAAAAGGCCACCCTTGGCGGGAATTTTTTATTTTTATTTTCTTTTACGTATTTATCTTCACATACCTTGACATTGACTTCGTTGTTGGTAAAATAATTTTGATAACATATCTGAAAATACTGCGTGAAGAAGAGGCAAAATATTACAAATATTACAAATTCAACAATCAATCTCCTTCTTTGTCAAATCCGATACGACTGGCCCCCAAACCAAAAGAAAAAATTCTTTTTAAATATCATAATTTGATAAAAATAATACTAAAGAACTTTAAATTTTAATTTTTTTTTGAATAATTAAAAATAAGTATCATTGGTGCTTTTTAAAGTTATTACGTGGTCTTGTCAATATTACAAGATTATTATTCCTAAATAAAAATACTTTTGTAACATCAAAAAAATTAAAATTTTACTTTATGCCATATTTGATACATGGCTTTGAAGATTTTATGGAATGATAACTTTTAAAAAAATTATTATATTTTTATAATTATTATTTAATAATATTTATTTATTTATTTTTATTATTTTTAAAATATAAATATAAAAGTCATTTTTTATTTTACTTGCTTATTTTTTTTTATTTTCTCAATCCCTTTTCCTGTGTATTTATAACTTTAAAAAATATGAAAAGTAATTTTTTAAAAAATTAATAATAACTTATTTCTTTAAGTCTTTAAAAAAATTTTATTTTTTAAAAACATTTTAATGTTAATTTTTACTAAGATAAGGTCTTTATGTGAAATTTTTTTTACAAGAAAAAATCTATTATGACATAAGTAATTAATTGATGCACCTTTAAATTAAAAAAAAATTAAAGTACCTTTGGGAGCGTTCATCAGATTTCCATTACTCGTGACTACCACCCACTTAATTTCGACCAATAGAGCCATAAAGCTGGCTCCACTCCCAACCATATTTTTATTTTAATAAAAAAAGAATCAAAATTAAAAAAATAAACAAATAAACTACCACAAACATGGGTAATGTATGGAAAATGAATCAGGATCAACAAATTAAGAAATATCACAAAATTGAAAAGCAAATACACAATTTAACATTTGGGGCCGCCGGATAGCCAAATAAAAATGAAAAAAGAATTAGAAATTTTTGTGCAATATTTATTATATGTTTATTATTATTATTATGTATTAATATCTATTTTTTTATTACTTTTTTAAAGTAAGAATATGAGAATTATTTTTTATCTATGCTATTTTTTTATTTATATTTCAATTTCTATACATAATATTTTGCATACCATGCAATTCTAATTTATGAATGTTGCTTTCTTTTTCAAATATTACTATGATATAATCGTTATTTAATAAAAAATATAATTATCATTATTATGAATTGCATTTTAATTAACTATCTAGTTTGGTTAATTCTCTTCTAAAAGACCCACGAACATCCAACAGTATTATAAAAATATATATTATAAGGTCATATAATTATATTCGTAAATGAAAAGGATAATTAAAAGCTGGAGCTTCAAAATATTTTAAAGAATTTTTCACTTTTTGTGATTTTAGAAATTTAAAAAAATATTCAAATTAATCATAAAAAGCACTTGTTACTAAATAATCATCATATATGATTTAAAATAAAATTACATAATTTTGATAAAAAATTATTGCATAACAATAAAGAAATAATAACAATAATAATTATTTGACGCTAAAAGACTAGCAAAAATCAACTCACATATACGCCGCGTTCACATGCTCACATATTTATGTTACTTTCCTTTTTGGTTGAAGAGCTTGATTGATGGCATTAAAACAACGACACATGCAATGACAGCAAAAGTTAGCTTTGTTCTTTCCTCCACGCACCGAGGCTGGATAGTATGCTGCCCTGTAAGTTGCAAAAATTTGTAATACAAATTTGGAAGGTTTGAAACTTTATTTTTTTCAATTTTAATTAATTTTTTTTATTTTAATATATATATTTTTTAATTTTTAAAGAAAAAACACAGACACTGAGACAATGGGAAAACAAGGAGAGTAAACAAAATTAGAATTGGACAAAACTTAACCCACTCCTACGTGAAAGTAAAATAGATTGTTGGAATGGAAAACAACAAATTAAAATTTAAACTATTCAAATCTATATTGGATAATTCAGATTATTCTAACTTTAGAGCAGTATAAATTGCTCTAGCCTCAATACACATTAATAGACAATCCAAGTTCACAATTACAGAAGAGAATGTACCTACAGTGTTGTGCACTATTTGCACAGCTATTTTTAATTCTTTTTTAAATGTGGCCAGATTTTCATACAAGTAAGATTTGTAATATTTTATATATATGTATAATGATTAATTAGTAAAATTTACCCCAAAAAAAATAACTTACGATGAAAAAAATACAGTACACAAACAGTTTTCACGAGTAGTTCCATCTTGAGGTTTTTTTTTTCAAGGCTCATCTTACTAAACCAATATAAAATATTAGAAAATTTATTAATATGAGGATATAGTTATATTTTAAAAATAAAAAGAATTTGAAAACTACTGTACACATGCATAGTAGAGGATCCCTCCTCAAAAGAAACACACAAATTAAAAGTTCTGTAATAAAAAAATTGCGTAAATCTTATCTATAAAAAATAATAAATTAAAAATAAATATATAATTATATGTGTTATGAGTGTTTAAATATTTTAATAGACTCAAAACGATGTAAGATCATATTGCTAAGGTCCAAAGATTTTAGTTGCTATATAATCCTAAGGCACAAATAATAAACTAATAAAATAAGTTGGTCAAGGATTAGAGTTTAAGCTATCAAATAGTTCTAAACTAGGCAAAAGTCTTTTAGTTTTGTCTAAAACAACACGTCAAGTTAATCAAAAACCATAATTATCTTAACTTCTTAAAAGATATAAATAAGTTCAATTAACCAAGTTTTATGAGGTATGAAAAGTAATTAAATTCTATAAGCCTTTTTTTTTTATATTATATTGTAGAGATCGAATCTTAACACTACCTATATCTCACCCAACCTTATCACTTGGGCTAACCCTAAGTAACTTATTAAATCCTATAAACTTTAAAAGTTTCTTAAGATCTTATAAGATTCATAAGTTTAGTCAGTACAATAGCAGAATTCTTATTTCAATTTTATTATTATTGTATTACTTTCATCAAACAATCCATTCTCATCCTATTCTCTCTTTTATTTTTGTTTATAGTCATTCCTAATCCTCAACAATATTATAATTTATTTATTTATAATTAAATCAATTAAAACTACATAAAAATATATGATTTTTCGTGAGTTCAATTTTTCTTGGTGTCCCCCACGTGAAGACGGATTGCCTTGACCTACTTTTCCAACTGCTTTTAAACTCGGTTTTCAAATTGCAGAAACAATAATTCCAAGCCCACGTATGAAAGTTTCTTACTTTCTTTTATATTAACTTGTGGAAATTAAGGTGGTTGATCTAAAAATCTGAACAAAACATACCTTGATAATTACTCCAAACAATGTTTTTGAAGGACACATATTTATTTCAATAATTAGGGTTTATGTATGTTAGGCAAGATCTGTATGTGGATTGTAAAATCAATGAAACAGACAGATGGCCCTGTAATAAGGGAAGAATGGTTTGCAAGAAAAGAAAATGTTGGGAAGCTAAACTCTACAAAGTAATCCGTCGTTTACCTGATGCTGAAATAAACTGCATTAATTTTTAAGTCTTGTTCCTTTCCCCAACCAAATACTTTTGTCTAAGTAGGTTTAAACTACTTTCATTAGTATCTAACAAAGATCATATATAGAGTTTATTAAGAAAAAATGTAGCCTTCATAACTCACTTTAAGTATAATTAATTTAATAGTCAAAAGTTTAAACTATATATAAAAGAATTTAAAATTCAAACTTCTCTATGGTCATTTCTTAAAAAAATATTTTAAAAAAATAGAGGAAGTTGGAAATCTTGCCTCCAGGGGAGGCACTTCATTATATTATATGGAAATATGTAAATTAAAGGGAGTGACTGGCAAATAATAATAAGAGGGGTTTTCAGAGAGAAGTTGTTAATTGTTTTATAAGAAAAGATGAGAAGAAGAAATGCTTTTTTGAATTCTCAATTAGAGCCAGAGAGCCCATGTGCAAGTGTATGTCATCATTATGCCCCCCACCCTTTTCTCTTCATTATTAGAAGAAAGCTTGTCTGCAACAAACGTTATTTTTTAAAAGCAAAAAATTCAATAAATTATGATTTAGATAAATTATAATTTGATGTTTTTCTTTTAAAAAAGTATTTAATTTTTTTTAAGGTTTGATATGTATATATACGGGGTAAAAATATCGCTTTTAATTTATTTTTTAGTTATAAATAAAATTAATTTTTTATACAACATGAAATTATGAGTTTATTCATAATATTAACGATAATTAAGTTATGTTAAATTTTAAAAGTGGTTTTATCTAAGATACTAAGTAAATTTAGTTTTTTTTTTAAAAAATGCATATTGTATAGAAATATAATTTTATTGATAAATATAAATTAAATAAAAAGTATTTATAATATATATTCAATTTTTAAAAATTGACTAATATTTTTAAAATAAAAAAATTAAGTAAAATGTAATCAAACCTTGAAAAGTTAATATAATTTACTTAAAAGATTTTCTTCATGCAAAGGATGAAGTAATGACATCTAATAATTAATTTTTTAAAAAATTCTCAATCATGTGTTTTTTTGGGGTCTAAATAATGTATCTTATATTATATTGATCTTTCTTTATCTTGATTACGAGAAAGTGCAGACACAGAATCTAACCTTTCACGTGGCTACAAACTGGTGAATAAAATTATAAAAATATTTTATTTAATTTTATACAATATAAATTGCAATTTTATTTTTAATATAATAGTACAAATAGTTAAATAGATAGTCAATTCTTACAATAATTTTATTCAAGATAACTAAAGAATTTTATTTTTAAAAGAAATACATATTATGTAAAAATATAATTTTTGTGTCAAAAAATAAATTTGAGGTAACATATTGCAAGCTGAGTTTGCTATGCACATTGGATTCGTATACACACTTTTCATATCTTTACCTTAATATGATTACATTTGGAGTTATTCTTATTTTTAAAAGAAAATTAACACAAGTTTGTTTCTCGAATATTGATATGATGTCTTTTACTGTAGACTGATAATTGGAATTGGAACAACCATAAATTTAGTGGTGGGCCACATGTTAATATTCAACAAATCTTCATTCTATTTAATAACTTTAGAGTAACCCACATGCCATGCCAGCCTATGTATCCTATACGATGTTTATTATTAAGAAAAAGTTAAATTGTATAAAATTTTCTTAAATTTTGGATTGTATATAAATTATTTGTTAATTTTTAAAATTTGATAATAAACTTTTTAAAATTTTTAAATTTATACAAATAATTCTTTTATCATTAATTTATTATTTTACTAAAGTAGTATGTCAATAGCAATTCATTCTTTTAATTTTTAATTTTTATATAGAGAACTCCTTAAATTTAAAAATATGTGTAGATAATTTTTTAAATTTATGCAAATAATTTTTTAAACATGTCATGTTCTATTCATAAAATAACGAACTAACAGTGAGTGATTAGTTGTACAAATTTGAAAGTATAGAGAGTTCTATTGTTAAGTTTTAAAAATAAATAAAATTATTTATACATAACCTAAAATTTAGGAGGTTATATATAATTTAATCTTAAGAAAAAGTATAAAGTATAAATAAAATACCAAAATTCCCTTACCAACTCCCACTTGTGCTTTAAAAAATTGGTAATTGATGAAGGTTATTAATCATTGCAAGAGATGACGAAGTCCTAGCTTTTGAAGGCAATCAGTGAAGGCAATTAGTGAGGTTCAAGCACTCCATATCCTTTACCCCTCTGTTTCTTATATAGGAGCTACACGAGGTGAAAATGACAAGTGGAGAGTGTAAAAGTAGAAAGGGAATAAAATTTAACTCTGATATATCAAATCATTAAGAAAATGCAGTTAGTCTAATACTACAAAATTTGGGTTTAGGTCGCTTAAAACCAACTCTTAAATAACTTTGATGAGATTTTAAGTTTGATCCTCTATTTAAAAATCAAAAAAGAAAAAAAAATAAAATTCACTGAATAATTTTAAAGACCATTCTAATGTGATGTGACTTATAAAGCTCCCTGGCTCAAGCAATTGATTATTGAACAAAAATTAAATGTAATTTTAAAGTATTTTCTATGAAATTTTTTATTAAAAGAATATGAAATATGAATATTTTTTACATCTCAATATTATATGAGTGAGTTTCTTTTTTTTTTTTATAAACATTACTTTATGTGTTATGTTTTCATTAAAAAATTTAACAATAAATACTTAAAAAGCTTTATTTAAATTTTGTCCTCAATATTTAACTCTTTTTTGGATGGGACCTCAGGTGCAGCGCAAAATTAATTTAATTGGACAGGTAAAGTCATGCCTTCGATTGTGTCATCTTAAGGCTATTCTAAACCTTGTTTGTTTCATAATAATGAATAGGTTATTATCAAGGTTGGTGCTTCATTCACATCAGAGCCAGTGTCAAACAGCTTTATTTACAATCCCATGCTGGCCCCTTCGAAAAAAATGATAAGCTCATTAACGTTTCTATATATAAGAATGTCTGTCTTTAAAAAACTGAAACTATTAAACAATGGCTGGTCAAAGGAAGGTTTATAAAACTGATATGTGTCCAGATTCAGATGCAGCTTTAACAATAGAACATGGCCAAGCCATACTATTGACATAAGACTTGTATAATAGACAAGAGTCAATAGATGCTTGCCGACGCATATGTGCCAGATTATAAAGAAGCTTAACTTAGGTTGGAGATAACGGAAGATTCTTCCTAATGACTTTTTCTAAAGCGTGAATATATATATATATATATATATATATATTCATAAAAGTACTCAGACAATTACAGCTTCTCAACCTGGGTCATATAACATCTTAAGGAAATGTTTAAGATCATTAAAGACACAAAACTAAGCTAAATCTCATAAGAAATTTGTAGGTCATGCTTTTGGCAACGAAAAAGACCATTTCTGCTTCATACCAACATGGCCATGGCAGTAAAAACCAGTACTTTCGATGAACAGCTGGTTTAGCTAATGATGTAAGACCCACTAAGAACATGCCCTAGAGAATCTTGAACAATTCGAAACTTTGTACGGAATTGGCTAGAAAACAAAAATGTTAGTCAAAGGAAAGATTCTAAGAGAACTTGTCTCTTAGAACCTTAGTCTCAATACGCCACAAAGGAAGACCAATCATTTGATAAGTTACGTGAACTCTCAGAGAATACAAAGAAGCAAAGTCTCACAGAGAATTGAATAATATTCAAATATTCATTTATCCATGATCTTAAATAGAGTACAATGGGGGGCCTTTTATAGGCAAAGTTTTTAAAAGACTTAAAATCCTAATAAAAGTTAAACTCTAAAATCTAATTAAAATTATTTTGAATGATGCCTAAAATCAAGGAACAAGATTAAGATATTAATTTTAACTTAATCTCCTAGATAAGCTCCTTGACCAAGTCCAAAAAATAATAAAATAATAAAAAACGAAATTCAAAAAGAATTCTAGTCAAAATTAATTAGCTCTTTTAAATAGTCAACATGGGATGCTCATGCTTCATTAAAAATCACATGGTTGACACATGATTTTTAATTTCTTGCAATTGGACTCCAATTGGGCCCTAACATTCCTCTTATATGTGTATAACTGCATTGGGCCTTTAATATATTGGATATTGACTTTAGTTACTCCATGGACTCTTCTTAAGAAATTGGGCTTCTACTTGGACTTCCACTTTTGCATCTTTAAAGAAACATTGATCAAATATGGATCTTGGGTTTTAAACTTGGGCCGACGTCCAACATAGATATTATCTTGAGCTCTTTGAGATTTTTGAACATATATTAGCACAATTTAGGCCTTTTGAGCATAGGTCATTCTTTCATGAGTCACTTGGACCTGAATCATAGACTTTTGAATGATTTGGGTTTCTTGATGGATGAGGGCTTCTTGAACTTGTAGTGCTCTAATGGGCATGCCTACTGATATTGTATCATTCTCTCCCTTTTTGAAAAGATCCGTCTTTGAATCTTTTGCTCTTTTCAATGCTAGTTGAAGATCAAGGTCCATTGGGTGGCTTCTTTGAAAACAAATCTCCGCATACTTGCAAGGAGCTAGAACCAACAATAGGCAAAGATAGGTTAAAATTGTTAGTAGATAAACAAACATCCTCACACACACTCTCAACCTCTCTTTTTTCATCATACAAGCTCACACTCATGCTTTTCTCACTTTTCTCACAATTCTCTTGCTCTTTCTTTTCACTTATACTCTTTTCTTTTTCAATCTCATTTTTTTCTCTTTCTAACTCATGTTCTGTCTCTTTTTCTTTTTCTCTATCTAACTCATGTTCTCTCTCTTTTTCTTTTTCTTTCTCTAACTCATATTCTCCCTCTTTTTCTTTTTCTTTCATTTTGTATGCTTGTATTATTCTTATTTAATCCTCATAAGCATCCATAGGATCAAGAGGTACTAATACATAATTTTTTTATTGAATACAAATGAATAGCAATAACAATATTTGTGCTTATACTTAACATATTTAGCTTTTTTAATATGTTTCCATGGTTTACCAAGTATAATATGTCCCTCATACACAAGAACCACATCACATAGCACTTTATCATGATATTTACTAATGGAGAAAGAAATCAAAACTTGTTTATTAAACCTAAATTCAGCACTACCCCTTCAACAAAGTATAGGGCTTAGGATGCTTTATAGTAGGCAAGTTTAATTTCTCAACAAGTAAGGTACTAGCAACATTTACATAGCTACTATTATCAATAGCCATACTGTAGATTTTCTCTTTAATAAGGCATCTAGTATGGAAATCAGGCGATGCCTTTTCCTTATCTTATCCTATAGAGTTGGTATTGGATTGGAATACATCTAACCTTTCACAAGATTGCTTGAATCGCTCTTTGTTAGCCTCTTCAAGGAATTTGTACTCATTGAACATCTTATCAGCTGAAAAGTTAGTCAAAGAAGAAAAGAAGGAAAGAAGGAATAGGACCTCGCACACTCTTCTCACGTGTTTACACTCGAGAATTATCCACTCATGTTTAACTCTCTTTTTGGCTTTTATCAAGATGGTAGACTCTAGCCTTTTACCACTCAATAATTTGCTTTTTACAAGTGTTCTAAGTAAGTTACAAGCAAATCAAAAGAAAAGATTAGACTAGTGGCAATCAAAAAACTAGAATCCTAAAATATAAATTCCCAAAGAATCAAACAAAGGAGAAAAAGAGGTGTGTAACAAAAAGGGAAAGAGGAAAGGAAAACAAGGAGGAAGGGGAGGTTGGGATGGCTTGGAAGGAAGGAGAAGAAAAGGGAAAATATGAAATAAGAAACTTTAAAAATAGGAAACTACTTGAGAACTAAGTTAATAGGAAACTACTTGCCATTTAAGTTCAAAACAATTAGAAAAGAAAATCCTTACTTGAATGCAAATAGGAAAATAGATAACTTGGTGGCTACTCAATGCAATCAAATTAGGAAACTAACTCAAATTAGGAAATTAATTCTAATTAAGAAATTAACTCCAATTAAAAAACTAACTCCAATTAGGAAATTAACTTCAACTAAAAAACTAACTCTAAGCTTTTTGAATTTGCACAACTTGCAATTTCTTCTTTTTTTTCACTTTTTTTTCTTGATTTTTTTTGATTTTTTTTTCAATTTTTTTTTTGAATAAGGATGGAGGCATACAACAATGGACGAAAGAAGAAGATGGAAGACAAAGGCGAAGATGAAAAAGGTAACACAAATGGAAAGAGAGAAAATATGAAGAACAACGATAGGGAAACAAAAAGATATACCTTATATTAGCAAACTAAAGTTCTGATACCAAATGATGTAAGACCCACTAGGAACATGCCCTAGAGAACCTTCAACAATTCGAAACTTTGCCCGGGACCGGCTAGAAAACAAGAATGTTAGCAAAGGAAAGACCCTAAGAGAACTTGTCTCTTAGAACCCTAGCCTCAATACGCCACAAAGGAAGACCAATCATTTGATAAGTTACGTGAACTCTCAGAGAATACAAAGAAGCAAAGCCTCACAGAGAATTGAATAATATTCAAATATTCATTTATCCATGATCTTAAATAGAGTACAATGGGGGGCCTTTTATAGGCAAAGTTTTTAAAAGACTTAAAATCCTAATAAAAGTTAAACTCTAAAATCTGATTAAAATTATTTTGAATGATGCCTAAAATCAAGGAACAAGATTAAGATATTAATTTTAACTTAATCTCCTAGATAAGCTCCTTGACTAAGTCTAAAAAATAATAAAATAATAAAAAACGAAATTCAAAAAGAATTCTAGTCAAAATTAATTAGCTCTTTTAAATAGTCAACATGGGATGCTCATGCTTCATTAAAAATCACATGGTTGACACATGATTTTTAATTTCTTGCAATTGGACTCCAATTGGGCCCTAACATTCCTCTTATATGTGTATAACTGCATTGGGCCTTTAATATATTGGATATTGACTTTAGTTACTCCATGGACTCTTCTTAAGAAATTAGGCTTCTACTTGGACTTCCACTTTTGCATCTTTAAAGAGACATTGATCAAATATGGATCTTGGGCTTTAAACTTGGGCCGACATCCAACATAGATATTATCTTGAGCTCTTTGAGATTTTTGAACATATATTAGCACAATTTGAGCCTTTTGAGCATAGGCCATCCTTTCATGAGCCATTTGGACTTGAATCATAGACTTTTGAATGATTTGGATTTCTTGATGGATGAGGGCTTCTCGAACTTGTAGTGTTCCAATGGACATACCTACTGATATTATATCATTTAGCCTACTTAAACTACTATCATAAATGAAAAAAGAGCTATCTAGTTTCCATTTTCATACTATGAAATAAAAAGATAAAAATTAAGGAATGACCCCAAAAGGGGAAAGAAGACAGCACTTGACTAACATACTCTCACCTAAGAAAAAATCCTGAGGTGCCACATAATGCATAGCCAGTTGGTGTAGATAACCAATAAAAATTTACTGAAGTGAATGTGTCAGTGAATACCAATCTTATCATCTGCAACACCTACTTCAATGAATTTTCACTAACTAATAATATGGCCAACTAGTGTATTATATGTGCCCAAGAATTTCTCCTGAAGAAGTCACAATTGAAAATGATATTAAAGAATGAAGGCAAAGTCCCTCACAATCAGTTACAGATGGCATCTTCTTCACAAGCAGTTTATACCAATTAACATGTTTGTAGCAACTAGCACATAACTTGGGGCCGCCAAAATTTCCCATTATTTTGCTCCTTTTTGGGTTATCTTCAATTACTTAAGCAGATTTGCTAGATCCTATAAATCTAACCTGAAAGACAAGCTTCTTGTAAGAAAGTGATATACCGACAGCTGCAACTTGTACAGCAAAACCAAATATTTGTAATTTAGGAAAGAATACTAGACAAAGAATGGATGTATAATGTAGAGCAGGTGGGAGGGGTAAAGGGATGACACCTCAAATGGCTCCGGGTTGTCTAAAGATTCTCCAACCTTAACTTGGGTGACAACATGACATGTTTGGTCACTTGACCTAGCAACCAAAGTGTGCAAACAACTTTTGATGCCATGCTTGAGGTGATTAAAGTCTATTGAGGAAATAAAAGAGAGAGAGAGAGAGAGAGAGAGAGAGAGAGAGAGAGAGAGAGAGAGAGAGAGAGAGAGAGAGAGAGAGAGAGAGATACTGAGAGGAACACCTAAAGATTTTGGCTTTTGTTTTTGGGTTGAAGGATTGATAAGAGCAAAATCCAGCAGAAAGCCCAAGGACAACATATTTGACCATTGAAAATTAGCAAAATTTAACCTTTCTGAGCTAATACTATAAAGGTTTTCCTTTCAGCGAAAGTATATATTTGACCAATAAAAATGAGAAAATTTAAACAGTTAAATTACCTATCATGTTTGCTTTAGATACTGCCTTCTCAATTTGTTTATTAAATTGTCTTTAGAAGAAGCATGGCTCAAATCCAACTAGTGTTGAATAATAAAAAAAAATGCTTAAACTCTGAGAAAAAGTGCAAAACATCATTGAAACCAAGCATTGATTGTTTTTCTTTTTCTTTTCTAATTTAATGATGCATGACAGGAAGAGATAGAAAAGCAAACGCATCCTATGGGACATTACAATCACCCTTCGTCAAATTATCATTCCTCTGAGAAGAAGTTTGGACTCCTGCTAATAACAAAACTTAGGGCCTTTTTTTATGTGAATAAAAGAAACATATTTTGTTTTTATTTTTGTATGTAAAGTTTATTTTATCTATGTAATTATTATTTAATAATATTTATTTTTTTATTTTTTTAAAGTATGAGTATGAAAGTTATTTTTTATTCATAAAATTATTTTTTCTTTTTATTTCCATTTCTATTCTAATAATTTTATGTGCCAAAATTACTTTATTTAAATATTTGTTATTAAATATTTTAATAAAAATATAAAAAATGAATTTTTTTACAGCTTAACTATTACAGAGGATTAGTAGTTAGTAAGTTAATTAGTTACTAAAAGAAGTTAATTAATAATCATTGTTAGGAACAGCTAATTATTGTAATTATTTAATGTGGCAAAAAAATAGTGTAACCATCTACTGAATAATATTAAAAAAAAATTAATTGTGGAAGGAAGTGGTGTGGATGAAATGATAAAAGGAAAAAAAAATTATATACAAATGCTTATATTTTTGCTATCATATTCTCTAATTAAAATATAACAAATGTATAATTTTCAATAATATCATAACAGATTTATGATTTTTTTAAATTTTTTTATTAAATTGTATACTTATTATGATATTATTAGGGAATTATAAATTTATAATATTTAAATTAAAAAAAACTAAGAGTAAAAATATAAAAAATTATATCTAAGACTAACCCATAATAAAATTACGTGAAGATAGCTTTAAGCCTCAAGGTTATTAGTTTTCTTCCACTGCATATCAAATTGGTATCAAAGCACGGTCTTGGAGAGAGATGGCAAAAGAGACAAGGTCTCAAGATCGTTTCAGATAGTTATAATACGAATTGAGGCAAACTCGTTCTGAGGTTAAGCAGTTGCGAAATTCAATGGGAAGAACAGAAGGATTGCTCGCTAAGATGGCATCAAAACTTCTACAAGAGGGATCGACTCCCAATGGAAAGGTTGCAGGCCTGACTGTGAACGCTAATGCAGGAAGAGGCGTCGATGAGTGTTAGCAAACCAGTCCCTACACATTTCCATCAAGATTCACCAAAATCAAATTCCAAAGATTCAATGGCAGTGAATTCAAAGGTTGGGTCATTCTTTGCAATCAGTTCTTTAAGGTAGATGACAGTCCAATAGCACAAAGAATCAGGTTGATCAACATGCACCGAGAGGGGAACGCACTGCAATGGCACCAAGCTTTCGTCAAGACGAAAAAAAACATAAGAAATGAATTGGCTGGAATATATTGATTGTTTGGGTAATCGCTCTTGGGATGTGTTGCATGTGGATCCTACGGCAGAATTGAAGAATCTAAAGCAAGAAAGAGCAGTAGGTGATTATCGAGAGAAGTTTGAGGAAGTAGTTTCCCAGATAGAATCAATTGAAGAGCTTGATATAAGTTGCTTCGTGGGAGGACTCAAGGCTGAAATTGAGGCCCCTATGAGAATGTTCAACCCCAAGACCTTAGTAACGCCATGTAAGACTGCAATTTGCAAGAAGCAATCATTACCGCCGGACGTGAGTCCTAACCTTCTTTGAGAAATTGGATTCTTTTCCTTTTATTAATGGCAAATCCTTCTTGGGTCTTAACCACAAATCTTATCCCTCCAATTCTCTGCTAAAAACCTCCCCCACCTCTAACAAAAACCCGGTAAATACCAAACCAGCCTTACCAGTAATCTGTGAAGTAGCTAACCAAAAAGGAGATGGATAAACAAAAGAAAAAGGGTTTATGTTATTGGTGTCCTGAGAAATACACATTTGTAAAAACCCCCAAGTATTCATGACAATAGTGCATAATGAATAGGAAGAGGAAGAGGAGCATAGGGAGAGCTAAATCAAGTGACCATGGATAAACAGGGGCAACAGCTTGAGAACCTGCCAACTGGGGACCCTTACCAGCCATCCAAGAACAGTACCTGCCTTTTCAAGTCTTCTAGGCTGTACCAATCCTCGAGGACAAGGATTAATTTTCATGGGGGAGTAATTGCTAAATGTGATTAGTAGTTAGTCAGTCCATTGCTGTTGTTAGTTACTAAAGAAGTTAGTTAATAATCATTGTAAGGGATAACTAACTGGCTACTTGTCCTTATAAGTAATATAAATAAGAGTAATTAAGGAAGGGATTGGTGAAAATGAAATAATAAAATTGTGTGAAGATTTATCTAATCTTCCCCTGTATACCATCAGTATTGTATGACTTTTGCCAGCATCTCGCGCAAGATATTACTGTTTCTTTTCTCGGTTGACAAAATATGACTTTTTAGTTTTTACAATTGTACTTCGATGGCATTATGTGCAATAATTTTTTTTTCTCCAACGATTACAGTTTAAAGTCACCACTGATATGACAAATCTCAGTGGTTATGCACTAACATGAGGTAGTTATGATCATTCACAAGTCTCTTCCAGTACCACTGAAGGTTTCATTTATACAGAAGTAGTAGAATCTTTTCGGAGATTTTTTATCTATGCTTCAAATAATTACCAAATTCTGTTTTTCATTTCATGGAAATGGGAAAAGTGTGGTGAGACCTGTCCATGCGGATTACCAGATTGAGAACTCAGTTCTCCAATCATTTAATTGAAAAAACCAAATTGAACTTACTGTCTCAAATCTTGTTGCTATGGTGCTAGGAATCAGGTTAGGTTTCTCCTCCAACGGAGAAACATCTTTAAGTGGTCAGTTAGTAACGATTCATCATCAAATACCAACCACGATTCATGATTTTATTGGCATGCTAAAAAAGCTCACTGAGATATAACAAAAAATATGAACGGGGCTATCGCACCCAAGGTCTATTAACAGAGAAGGCATAGTCCATACGATATTTGGTATATACCAATATTAGTTATACAATCTGACACAACAATCTATCTTCAAATCTTTTGTAACCATGTAAGATAAAATTAAATTTCCTTAGACCAAGCTTTAGTAATTAAGGAGACCCTAGAAGAATCGAAACTCCATGTACAAACTTTTGGGGTTTCTTCGATTTCCAAGGATTGAACACTGACCTCAATCTCAATTATATATACCACATTTAATTGTTCCACGCATTCCATAATGGCATTATTGTCCCCATCAGTCTGCACTCTTCTTCAACTTCTCCACTCGATAATTCAGCTGCTCGAGCCGGACCACAAGGCCAGTAACGGAGTACAAAAGCCAGTACAACATTAGAGCCGCAGCGATCAACAGGGCATTGCGCTGGCTCTTCATAATGGATTTCTGATAGCGAACGTGCTCAGTGGGAGTGCAAGAGTCGGGGGATTTACATGAGGGTCTGGTCTCGTACTTCCAATAGATGTCGAGGAGCAAGAAGATACAGAAGGGAACAATCGAAGAAAAGGGTCTGAGGAGGCTTCTGGCGACGGAGATGAGACCCTTGCGAAGAGGGTCGAGACCAGGGAGGGTGAGGAGAAGAAGCATTACGGCTTCAGCACCGGCAGCGTAGCTTAGCATTACCCACTCTAGCGCCATGTGAAGGAAATGGGTGTAACGGAGCAAGCTTGGAGATGAAGATTTTCTGTGCGAATTTGGAAGAAATATAGGATAAGGGATTTGGATCGATGTTTTCAATGGTTTAGAAGAGAGCGTTGAAGATGACTTCGTTGGAACATTGGGTCTCTCTGCCCAGGCTCAACTGGGAAAAGGTCCCTCGCAACCCATTCTATCTTAGCAGTTAAGCAAGCGCTATCATGTTGCTCAGAGGACGCCCCACTTAAATTTTCATTGAGTTTTTAATTTAATATTTTATGGATATATGAAGTACTTGGGCTCCTCTTTGTCCAATTGTCTTTCAAAATTTGAATATAATTATAAAATATTATTTTCTATGAATTTCTCGACAATCATGCAAATCTTAAAATAATCGAATAAAACTTGGTAAAGTCTTCATAGACAAGCATTCTTTGTATTATTTTCATATTCATGAGCATGATTTTGTTATAAAAGATATTTAGTTCTCGAAAAACAATATTGGTTTCCATCAATGGATTATTTTGTCCCAATCTTCTCTTTCAGGATATTAAAATGATATCTGAAAATTTACCCAAAAAACTAAACTTGTGTTATTTTTACTTAAACTAGGTCTCCCTTTAATTAATTTAGATAAAAGTATATTGATATTAGAAACAAAGAGCAAACTAGAATAAATGACGGCCCAATACATGAGATTCCCACTAAGTGAGATTTAAGAAGGGTAGATGTACGTAGTCTTACTCCTAATTTTTATAAAGAAGTTGTTTCCAGTTTAAATCCGTAACCTTCAGATCACTCAACGACAACTTTACCGTTACGCCAAGACTCACTCTCAAAGAGCAAACTAGAGTACTTTGCAAATTAAATTAATCTATCTGAATTGCACTCGACAGTTCAAACCTAGATCAAGGATTGTGTGACAGCTTATTTACTCACTTTCTGTCGCAAACTGACAGGATTCACACAACACACCAACTTCCATTGAAAATTTAGGAATAGTAGTCATAATCTTGTTTCAGAACCAGCTGCCATAGATTCTGCGGTCTAAAGTTTAACGCTTCTGCAAATTTCCTTATGCCGAAGCAAGGTATGCAGATAGCTCAAATATACAATCACATTGCCTAGTTTTAGTAAGAAAACCGCGGTGATACTCTCGTCTTAGCTCAAACAGAAAAAGTTTTTCCTTTTAATGTCTTTTCACTTGGTGTTCTATGAATAGAGGACAGGGTTCGTTTCTGAAACAAAGAGTAAAAAGACCTTGCTATATGGAAAATAATACAAGTTATAATGAAACCAACTAAAAAAGAATTTGGGTTTGATGAGTTTGGCTTGCCAGATCTCCACAACGCTGTTGATGAATCCAAGCTAATAGATGCAAACTTTTCTTCAGACTGTCCTCCCCTGTAAATCAAGAGATGTGTGAAAAGTCTTATCTACAGAATTGTAAACTGAAGATTTCTACTTGGACAACAAAAGAATTCTTAGCTTGCCTCAACGGCATCAATCATCTTAAATCATCAAAGACATGTTCTAAACGCACAATGCAGCCTTCTTGTTTACATGAAAGAAAATGCTCTATAACTAAAAATGCTGTTTATGCAGTTCGATTCAAAACTTTCATATCAATTGGTTCTTTGGTAGAGTATGATAGCCCCTTTGTAAAAATGTCGGTAGAGTTTGGTCCTTGCCACCTCTGAGTCTCATATTTAAACAAAATATAATGGCCAAGCTGTGATTTCTCCTTGTTACAAACAATGAGCTTTCACATAATGGACCTCAAATGAGACGCAAACACCACACTTAAACCCTCACAACTTTAGCCAGAGTCGTTCTTTGACAGAAAGAATTTCGAAGTTTTTATTTTTAGGACAGATGAAAGATATAGTATATAAAATGTGTACGTCTAATAATTTCACACTAGTAGCCTGCCATATATTTCTAAAGTTCATATCTCTCTGCACACACACCCCAGGCCCAAGGCCCTTAAAATTAGGTCCGGGGACTGTAGGGGGATTAAATTTTGAGTCCAATTGAGACATACAAAAATTCTATCCCCATTAAGGCTAAAAGATAACTTTACCATCCAATATGGAAGGATGAGACTTTAAGCCCTCTCCATATTACAAACTACTTATCATTAATAATATCAGAACTTTTAGATATGAAAATTTCTTCTTTAGTCAAAGGATGTTCATATATGATGTCAAAACTTGGTGCATATAGTATAGCACTGATAAGGTATACCTTAAGAAATTCTTGATTGATCTCCATAGACAACCATGTTTACTTCCCCTGCTTGATTGACCTTTTGGATGCCCCCTTTTGAATTCATTTAGTTTCCCTTTAGGTGTCCCTGAAAAACACGGTTGCAAAAATCATAAATATTTCCTTCCAATCATTCAAGTATGCTCTGCAAAACTTCTACCAATATTATTGAATCCACAAGTTTTAAAGAAAAGTGAATAATTACCAATGTCATCAGGAGAAATTAAATTATCTTTGCCAGATGCTCTTAGTGAAGCCAATTCCTCAACAAGTACACGTTCAGCACCACTATAACAAGCAGAATTTTGAGGAGAATGAAAATAAATCACAAGCATAAGAAACCCTCAAAATGTAACCAAGAATTGGTGTATCAAGAAGGCATCACATTACTTTAACCTGAGAGGCCATATGTTCTCAAGAATCAAGACAGTGAAACAGTTTGTAATGTAAAGAAATTCAAACTCAGCAGTTACATTCAGTTCATTAAATACCTCCTCCATGACAACACCTCTTTTTTTTTTGGGGTACAATTTTAAAAATTAGGGTCTGGGCTAATATCCCTTCCCAGGCCATCTTAAGATATTACTCCCAAAATGTTCCTTACAGGAATTGAACCCAGATTGATAAAAGATACTATATGCTCTTACCAACTAAAGTTTGGGTACAGCCTTTTGAGGTGAAAAATTAATGCAAGCTCAAATTCTGTTTGCAACTGCCGGGAATATGGACAACAAATCACACATTTTCAATTACTCCCAAATGCTCTCCAAAGAAATCAAACCCAAGTTGATAAGAGATTCTATCTTTCTTATCAACTGAGCTACCCCTTTGGGTCAAGCCTTTTGAGGCGAAAGATTATTGCAAACTCATTCTTTTTGCAACTGCTGGGAGTATGGACAACAAATCACGCATATTCAAATAGCAACATTACTGGCTTTTAATTGGTAAGTAAATAAAAGGCTTACTAAAAGTTGCTACTCTTTGGAACCACAGCCAAAGTACACAAGCACTCTACCCTTCAACATCCAAAATATTGAAAAATTTCCAGTGCTTGTGAAACCCCTGATAGCCAGACAATCAGTGATGTACTCTTTCTTCTTTTATATTAATTAAACTTAAACAGAGATTAGCACTCTGCATGTGCAATGCTTGTTAACGGAAATGCACAAGGGCCATCAAAAAGTGAGAAACCACTGGTGCCCAATTTGACCATTTTTTCAAACAACTGTATTAATTTAGATGTATTTCTCTTACTTTCATAAAAATAAACACCGAGTTGAATGTTACTAACACTTCTGTTACCTCAACATCACCACAAAAAAAAGAGGAAGGGGGAGATATATCCATAAGCTGAATATAATTATGCAAATATATACTGAAATTAATCACAACTTTAGGTGCAATTCAAGCCGCACAGAGATTTTATAATTATATTGAAACTGTAAGAAATAAGCAAAAAATAGTTTAAAGCGTACCGACCTTATATCTTTAGGGATGAGAACATTCACAATGAAGTAATGATCACCTCGAACAGATGGTTTATTCATGTCAGGAACTCCCAAATGTGACAACTTCACTGAATCTCCTGGTTGAATCCCAGAAGGAATTTGGAGATCCCTTAAACCCTCGACAGTTTCTACCTGAAACTACCAAAGTTTAAAGTCCAAGAAATCTTCCAAGCCATACTAGTGTCACAGGCCATTGCATAATGTTATTAGTGATTCAAGCACTAAACCATACTTGAAGAAATGTACATAATGATTAAACTTGTCTACTTGCTTCAGTATATAACACATGTGAAAACAAATATATTATAAACTTGTAAGAATTATAAAGACATCTATAAACACAAATAGTCAGAATAATACCAATGGAAGTCACCACAAAAACATAGGGAAGCATGATCATCTATGTAATTGTAGGCAACTACATGGATGATATATATTGTTCTTAACTTACATGAATCCACGATTGTTAGCAAATGACGCCGAGGGAAGCTTGATCATTTGTGTAAATAACCACATGCGAGGTATATATTGTTTATAGAAAACATTAACAGCAGGATATTCAGTTGTTAGCAAAGGAGGTACACCCATTCTTAAGAGTAAAAATTAATCCTATCTGCTAGGTGCAGTTCAACAATAGCAATTACAGCATTCAATCTAGATGGAAAATGATAAAGGCTGGTTGCATCTCCACAATTGCACCAGGACTAATATTACCTTTTTAACAGATCCTAGTATTGCCTCTGTGAAGTCAATATTAATCTTTGAGTACAAATGAAGACCGTCTCTCCAAACTCCATGCTTTTCATCTACATGGATGACTATATAAAGATCACCAGCTATTGCCCTGAAAAGAATGCAAATTTTTTATTATCACTTAGATGAGTTGAATTCTTAGTAGTTCTAACCATAATTTTGATTTTGGTTGCAAAGGAGAGCCACCTTTAGTTCCAGACAACTTTAAATAGGTCTCACATTAAGTGATAATTTCAGTTTTGTCATTAAACATGACAAATTGAAATAAATTTGTGCTTATCTATCATTAATAGGTCATCATGGTTTTAATGACACAAGTTGTTAGTTTGAGTGGTAAAACTGATAGTGGGTTTTTTTTTTCCCAATAAAAAAAGGGACCAACAATATGGCAGTTCCCCATAGTTGACCATATTAGGGGCCGAAGACAATTTCATACTTTCTAGATTAAGATGCCCAAACTCCTGGTAACTGTTGTTTGCTGAGGGGTCCAGAAATGACTCAATCACAATAGTTTTCTGCAGACGCAACATTAGAAAGTGACCCTAATAATGTCTTGCTTCTAACTTGGATATCTCAGTTTCTTATTAGCAAGCCTTTCATGATCTTCCCCTTTGTCCCCAACTTTCTATAGCCACAATGAGACCCTAACTGTAATTTAGATGTCTTAAATCAGAGAAACTTGGACATGCAAACTTAAAGACAAAATGAAAAGAATATGCATTCAACTATAATATTACAACGCAGAATTGCATATTAAATTATAATGCCTACGGTTAGAAACAATAAAGGGGCTTTGTTTTGCACACTATATTATTACAACCATATTCCTTCTCCTATCAAACTATAAATCACCTCTGAGATCACAATACTAGGCAAAAGTATGTATGCGTGCTGCAAGATCATGTATCACTATAACTTTTCTGGTCTAATCCTCAAACCCTTCAGTTGGAGAACCAAGCATAGCATCAAGTAAAATTCCTTTTTTTCTTTTTGTTTTTTTTTGGGGGGCGGGGTGTTAATATTATCGGTAGCAAAATATTCATTGACATGCTATTGGCTAACCTATTCTTATCAAAATTTCCTTCTCCTCGAATTTGCATTGTGGCTCCACTATTGACACCAGGAGGAATGACCACTTCCATTGTTTGTTTAGACTGCACCTGCCCACAGCCACTGCACCTTCGACAGTTATCAGTGATTATCTTGCCAAGACCACTGCACTTAGAGCAGGTTGAAACCTAAAAATCAAATGATATCATCAGTTCTGTATTGCTGATGATATAAAATCATTTGAAAAAAGAATATTTGAGTACCAAAAGCATCAGAAATTATAATGCCTAGGGTTAGCAACAGTGATGCCAACTTTATAGACAACCAATAATCAGATGTAGTAAGTAGTGGCAATTACGTGTTAAAGACACCTTACAACTACTCTAGAAACGGATTAACCATAAGTATGTATAAAACATTTGACAGTTGAAGTTATTTCTATCTGGAAACAGATAAATTTAACATATTTAAACTCTGCATGTGCTGATTATCTAAATCAAGATCAAGTGGATAGGAAAATTCAATATGAATCAAAAGATTAATATAGACAAGTCAATTTCGATTCTCTCTACACCACTCCAAAAGCGAAGAGAAGCAAATTATGATGGAAAGAAGTAACTTTTTATATAATATTAGAAAAGGAAAAAAAATATTCTGGAGGAATGAAGAGGCTAGGAAGCTCAAATAGCTATCGCCATGGAAAGTTGCATAATGTTTTCCTACATGTTTCATGAAATGCAATTTAGAACAAAAAAATGTTAATTAGCTCTACTACAGAAATACATGTAACAAAATGAATGGAATTAGTAAATGCAGTGATCGGTCATTGTTATGTTATTTATATCTATATTACCTGAGACATTACTCCAAAGGGTGTTCTTTGACTTTTCATCTCTCCTCCTTTGCCACCACAATTTGTGCATGGTTTAATGCAATCCCTTGATTTAGCTCCTGTACCATCACAATCATTACATGTCTGAAAACAGGGAACTTCAATTTCTCTCTGTCCTCCAAAAATCGATTCTTCAAAGCTCAAATGAAGGTCATACCTGAATGACAGAATATGATAAAATTAATACCATATACTATGGACAAGTTTGTCAGCATCTTACCCACAGATATCTGAAATAGCATACATAATATCCTCCAAATGTCATGGGCAACTCTTGCTATCATCATGTTTCTCAGTCAGGGTAGTAGCTTATTGGGCAACATGTTAATATTAAGCATTCATGTACTAGACAAATCAAGTTGGGAGTGAGTCATGACATACAAGAGAGACGACAGACAGATTCCCTTATTCATAGCTTATTTCTTATTGAAGATCAGGATAGTCTTTACTTATTGCCAGGGGATTAAATAAATTCATATCAAACCTTTAAACAAATGAATTGAATATTAACATATAAATAGAACATCCTCATCAATGCTACTTGAAGATTTCAGAGTTTAATGATGCTCTGATTCTTACTATTCCAAATATTCAAGCCATACATAAATAGATGGGTGGGAGGTTAAAAGATTAGCCAATCCAATCAGCCAAACTAACTTAAGAAAATTTTAAATTAAAACTAACTTATCTTGACTTAAATACAAGGTCAGAATAAAAGCCTAACAACCAAACAAATAGATAAAAATTTAAAAATAACAATCCTAAGATAAGATAAATTAAAAAAAACCTAACAAGATAATCTCTTATATAGTAAATAAAAACTAGTATTAAAAAGCTACTAAATAATAATAAAACTAGTATTAAAATTTTCCTAAATATCACATGCAATAATGCACGTCCTTTTAATGTCTTCTTAAAAAATGACATTTTCTAACACTTTTCCAAAAGTTGGGAAGTATTAATCATGCCTAGCTTGGAGCTAATCGCCAATCTTCTTCTCTAAGATTGGTCTTAGATTGAGGTTTTTTCGCATTGGGCCCCGTTAGGCCATGGGTCTCATCTTTTGGTCTTGATTTCCAATTTGCTGGTTTACTACGGATTTTCCAGCTCTATTGGAATTCATTTGGGTTGTGAGTGACATGGGCCACCATAGCAAATGACTCAGTGTTTAGGTGGGTGATTCTTTTCCTACTTTCCCCATGCCTTACTCCTGAGAAAATCTCTTTGAGTGATGAGAGAGGTTTGTTTTCAGCCAATTCTTGGCTAGTTAGCTGACTCCCTTTTTTTGGTATTGAGTTTCATAACTTGCGTGTATTTTGTTATTTTGGACTTCTAGGATTTGATACTATGAAGATTTTAGAGTTTAAAGATGCTCTAATTCTTATTATTCCAAATATTCAGGCCGTACATAAATAGATAGGTTGGAGGCTAAAAGATTAGCCAACCCAATCAGCCTAACTAGCTAAGGAAAATTTTAAATTAAAACTAACTTATCTTGACCGAAATACAAGGTGGTCAGAATAAAAGCCCAACAACTTAATAAATAGATAAAAATTTTAAATATAATTATCCTAAGATAAGATAATACAAAAAACCTAACAAGATCATGTCCTATAGAATAAATAAAAACTAATAGTAAAAAGCTACTAAATAATAATAAAACTAATATTAAAATTTTCCTAAATAGCACGTGCAGTAACACACATCCTTTTATCATCTTCTTCAAGAATGAAATTCTTTAACACTATTATTCCTTCAAGTTTTGTGTAATTAAATCAAGAAATAGCACAGCTCAGTCATCAGGTGAAACATGACTCAGTCAGGAAGTATGCATGATAATATTTTCTTCTTTCCTATAAACTCCTTAAAGCTTTGAATAATTGAATGTCCAGACATTGAGAAAAATGACAAGATCTTCAAGGATCAATATTTAGTCTCAAACTTATAGTATTAACAGAAAAGGTAAGTTGGCTTCTTTTTGGTGCTACGCTAGGCCTTTCATAGGGAGGTGTCATTCAAAGAGATAGGATGGCCAGATCTTTAAAAAGCCCTTTATCAAAAAGGCAGCAACAAAGTGGATGCCTCTAATTACTGAGCTAATTCTGAACGAAATTTGTCACAGTAAGTGTATGAGCAACATGCTCTCAACTTCCCCTATGTGTAACATGAGTCAAAGAAGATGGTTACCGAATATCAAGACCACGTTTTCTGTTTCTCAAATTGAAGTTTATTCCTCCTAGTTCATCATCACCTCCAAATAGACCATCCGAACCACCAAAGAATGCATCAAATATGTCAAAAGGATCGACCTGAGCAATTCATAAAACATCAGCAGTAACTTAAAAAAAAAAAAGGACTACTTGACACAGCCAAACTTCTCCAAGATTAGGAAAAGAAAAAGAGCAACATCTGTTTATAAAATAGGACTGTATCATTAATCAAAGTCTTGAGTTCCTTATGGACATTGCAGAAAGCAGAAAACTTGATTATAAACATACCCCTGAAGCACCAGCTGACCCTCCATTTTCTCCTTGTAGACCTGCCTCACCAAAGCGATCATATAAAGATCTTTTCTCATCATCTGATAGAACCTATATACATGCTTTGTTACCACAAGAATGAAAAGGAAGAGATGGAAATATAATGCAAAAGCAGTTATCACTCCTGAAAAATACAATCAACTATAAATCCCATTAATTTAATAATCAACATTACACCTGAGATGGAGAAATATTACAGTGCCAATGCCCAGATTATGAGCATAGGAATAGTGGGTAAGTGAATAAAACTATAAAAGAAAAAAAGGTGATAGATCAAAACCAAGAATGTACCTAAAAAACACCTTAAATGAATCCAAAATTGCATTCCACACAAGCGCATGTCACTGACAATAGAAAAGGTCATACTCTTAAGCGCGGAAGACTTACCTCATATGCAGCACTTATCTCCTTGAATTTCTCTTCTGCCCCCGGGCTCCTATTCATATCTGGATGGTACTAATCCCCCAAAAAAAAAAATAAGACAACGTTTTTTTGGTTTTTGTGGTATGTAACAAGAACTTAAAGCAGATATGAATACTTACTTTTTATTCAAGTTTTGAATTCACTTAAAATCTAACAAAAGATAAAACTCCAAATCTTCACTTACAATATCTATAATGGCATACAAACTGCTGGACATAGTATAAGGAGGATGCAACCATCCATGAACCATGCAATTATTTCAAATAAACTGATGGAAATGGAACCATATGAAGAAAAAGAGTACACTATTAGAACAAATAATGAAACTTACCTAAACCTGTCTCTTTTTCTTTTTATTTAGGGATTTTCTTGGATCAGATTTGAATGTGATATTTGGTACTCAAGATATCCCAATGAAAAAGGTTAAGACAAGATGGGGAAATAATTGTGATTAAAGATAGTTGTCATCTTATGGTAACATAAGCTGGCTATGAAAAGACTCCAGAAACGCTACATCATACAAAAGGACTCCAACAACAATTTCTACAGAACATTGACCTCACGAGGCTGGAAATCAACAAAAAGGACATTGCACGTTACAAAGGACAGAGGCTAAAGAATTTTGGCCCCAGTAAACCAACTCAAGCTTTAATACAAACTATGTGGTATATATACCGTGATCAACTGTTACTCTCCAAAGTTACAGTGGTATTGTATCAAAAGCTTACAGGGGGAGAAGGGGAGCAAAAAGACCAAACACACTAAACATCATTTTCCCAGAAACCAAACATTACCCTACAACTGAAGTAGATTAAGATACATCAGATATTTAGAAGCAAGTACAAAGCAACCAACCTTACGGGCTAGTTTTTTGTAAGCGCTCTTAATCTCTTGCAAAGAAGCATTCTTACTAACTTTCAAAGTTGAATAGTAATCAGTTCCGGCGGCTCTGACTACCGCACAACGCCAGGGTTTCCTGCGAGCAAAAACAGAACTCGGGTTCTGGAAATAACCAATTTTGCGTAAGAATTCAGAATCAACAGCACGCAATCCGAAGCTACGAACAGTCAGAGGCACGCAGGAGGATAGTAACACATTGGATCGAACCAAACAGTTGGGAATATGATTAAACTTAGATATAGGGTGATTAAGGTTAGCACAGCAAGAGGGACCGCGGATTGTATGCATCGATGGAGAGCTTAGCTCAGAAATGTAAGAGTCAGGGATTTAGCAGGGAAGGAACTGAAAAGAAAGCTGAGGGGTCTAACGTTTACGAAAGGTTTAAGAGAGGAAGTAGGCTGCAGTTTCACTCTGGCCCTGAACTTCAAAAAAATTGAGTTATAATTAGATTTTTATGGTTTTAAAATAGAAAATACTTAATTATTAATATTTTTATTATATTTTCTAATTAAATATATAAGTATATGACTCTTTAATAATAATATAATAAATATATAAGTTTTACAAAAAATGATAAAAATATTTTAATTAAACTATATACTTATCATATTATTATTAAAGAACTTTTGATTAGAAAATTTAGGAATAAAAATACAAAAAATAAGACCTGGTATGATATATGGATTCGTTGGTAATGAAAATAGAAAGGAAAAGATGAATAAAATATAATACAAAAAATTTTATTTGATATGAGTGGAAAAGGGAAGAGAATGTGCCTATATTAGATTATTTGGTAAGATGAGAGTAAAATGAAATGGAGAGTGAATAGAATAAAATAACAAAAATATTCTTACCTTGTGAAAAGATAAATTATTCGAATTTTTTTACATATAATTATTTATTTTAACATTTTACATATATTAATTTAATATTTATTAATTTATTAATATATGTTAAATATATATAATAAATTATTTTGGATAAAAAATAATATAATTAATTAATTAATTCAATCTAAAACTTTCGACTGACTTTCCATCAGAAATTTTTAAAACATTATTTTTTGATTGAAATTCAATCAGAATTTTGACTAATGTCGATTAAAATTTAGTCAATTCTTTTCTTTTAATTTTATATAATTTATCATTTTTAATATTAAATATTATTAATTTTTTTCTTGTAATTAATTACAAAAATTATGAAAATAATTTTTTTAACTTTGTAATTAATTAAAAAATAATAAATATATTTTCATTTGAAAAATTGTATGATAAGGTAAAAAAATAAATATATCTCCATTTGAAAATGAGTGCGAAAAAGATAAAGAAAATAAGCGTGAAAAAAACAAAGAAAATGCACAGGATTTCATATCGAATTCCATATCTTATGATTCACCTATACCAAACATTTTTTTTCAACGAATTTCCTTTCTTTTTCAGTTTTTGTTGTCATACCAAATGGGGCCTCATATATAAGTATAGTCTTTTTTAAAATAAAATCCTTGATGTTCATCCTTCATCATTTTTTTATGAAATTTTGTTGATATTATTAATTATGTAATCAATCATATCAAAAAAATAAAAAATTAAATTAAATTAGATTAAATCACATAAATACTTACACAATAAGATAACATTTTTGTGATTTAAGGTGTCCTTCTACCTTTTGGAAGCTTATCCAGAGTGATAATTTAAGATATCCTTTCATCTTTTAGAGGCTTATACAAAGTTAACTAGAACTTCAAAGGATTGGATTGCTCCTTTGACTTCTTGCACACAAATCTTCAACACACTAAATATGTGAGGATATATTGGAGTGGGATTATTTTGGGATGCCATACCTATAACATCATTGAAAACACCATGCATGTCTTACATTGTGATGCCTTTTTTTTGGCGTAGGGTGTTTGGGTTATATGGAAATGGAGGAATGCTTATGCCTTTAACTAGGTTTTGTCCTTTCCTTGTAACCTTGACAAAATAATAATAAACTTTGCCTGCCAAATTGATTCTATTCAGAATTATACTCACAACCTTGTTCGAACCTTGACCATTATGGGTGATATACAATGGTAGTCCTTGTAGATGGATTGGGTCAAAATTAATTATGATGGTGCAAGTAAAAGAAATCTAGGTGTTGCTAAATGTTAATGTATCTTAAGGGATTCATATGGTCAATGGCTCAAGGACTTCTCAAGAAATACTAATTGGCGCTTTTCCTTAGCTTGGTGCTCTCATAGTCTTAATCTGGCTTGGAATCATGGTTGTCAAAAGATTCACTTTGATCTTGACTTTAAAAGCTTGATTATGATCTTAAATGGTGAAATTTTGTGTTCTAATTACCTAAGTTTCTTGATTATGCAAATTCAATGGCTGATGAGCAGGAACCAGATCCTTAAGGTTTCCCATGTCTTATAAGAAGCAAATAGACGTGCTAATCTACAAATTAACCATGGTTTTAAGCTTAGATTAGGCTTGCATATTTAGGGCTCTATCACTCCTTTTCTCAATTTTAAGTCCTTTTGTTGATATGGAAGGAGCTTTGATCCCTTAAGATATTATGTAGCTTTTTCTATTTTATTCTTTTGTTTGGCGTTGTTCCCTTTTCTTTTGCCTAAAAAAAAAAGATGAAATATTACATGATTGATAACCTCAATAAGATTTAAAAGTATGCTAACAAAATTTTAATAATAAAAATTAAGTTACAAATTTTTAAATTGCAAAAAATTAATCACAAAATTTTAAATAAAATTATATTTCAGACACATACCCAAAAAATACATATTATTTCGGTCTTAGCTCCGAATTTAGAATCTTGAATTAGAATTAAAAATATTGAAAAAAAAAGATGTACTTATAATTAAAATAAAAGCTAAATTTATATTTATTTTTTTGACACAAGAAAAGGGTCAAACGTATAAATTTTTACCCAATGTTTCAACTACCAAATCACCTTTTAGGTTGCCAGGTCCAAATGCTTGAGTGGGAAAGAAGAACAAAATAAATGGGCCAAATGTTACATGGGAAAAGCATTCCACAAAGATGTTATACTTTGACTCCATTAGGTGGCAATGCCACCGAGTTGTTACTTATTTTGCTGAACTTAGTGGTAGTCCACTTTTCTTCCAACAACCCAATGGTAATGCCACAAGTTGCTATTTCCGCATATACACTATTTTTTTTCATGGCAAACATGTGTAAGATGATAAATTAAAACTAAAATAAATTCACTTTAGCAAAAACTAAAATAAATTCAATATCGATTAAAATGAGCAAAATAACATATGATAATAAGGAAAAAAAATCATATTTGATAATATTATATAAACATTAAAAATATAAAAAGAACTATTTATAATGGCTTCTAGTGCCACAACAAAACCTCTTCCTTTCATTTTGTGGTCATTGCTACTCCAATTGTTCTTATTGTTGTTACTTTTGTGGTAGGTTAACATTGACAATTTGTGAAGAATTTAAATCCAAGTTAGAAAATTGAACCAGAGGAATCATCACATGTGGGTCATAAACCCTTGTTATAATGATCCCTCAAGCTCAAAGTACCAATTGCCATATGCGATGCTAAATGTCGATAGATCAAAATGTAGTTTTGAGAGTGACCTAAGGCTTAAGACATTTGTTATTGTGTCAACATAAATAATGATGCCTCGAGTGATCTAAACCATGACATTAGTGAAGGTAGTGTGTAATAAGAGGGACTAGCACTTTTAAAGTCACCAAGTTGGCTTATTGGCATAAAAGAAAATGAATTAACCATGCCAAAGTTTTACTACATTGATGCCGGGCTATATAAAGAGGAAGTGGCACCTACAACAGCTGTAGACAAAGTCATTGCATTGATGTCGTGATGCTATTGTCCCCTTTTTTTGTGGGGAACATTGGGTTACTGGGTTAACATATAGCCTTGACATCTCTTTCTCGACCTCCTTGTCAAAATTTAAGGCCTTAGTAAATTAGGTGTTGGTTTAGCAATTTGCGAGACCATTATGAATCATTGTTGTCCAAGAGCAAGTAATTTGTTTTTGGAGTATTAACCTACTGCCTCCAAGAATTCGTGGGTGAAGCGTCTTGCAAGTGTAGCCTATAGAGTTCCTTTACTAGATTAGTATAAGCCAAAAAAGAAAAAAAGGATAAAATGTTAAAAGTTAACAAAATATATATTAAGGAAAGGAAAATAACAACTATGATAACTATTTAAAAGTTTGCCATATAGCTAGTAGCAGCACTCGTTGGATGGAGTTATTGTTGGGTACATTTCTAGTACCATTGTATTTGCTTGAAAGCGCGATTTAAGGGCTTTGTAGTGATAAGAGTCTGAGTCACAGTATCTCACTAATTGTCTTATGCATTGATGAAATCTACATGTTTTATTAACTAGTTGCCATAGGCTTTTCCTTAGAGCTATATAGTATAGAGGGAATCCAAATTGACTAGATTTTGAAAGACTGGCTCATGCCTACCAAACTGATGTAGGACGTAATCTAACTAGTGCCACTATATAGTGTAGAAGTAAATGAGTGGGGTTGATGATCCTTAGATATCCTAAGATATCAATCAATACTTTAAATAATGGATGAAATAATGATACATTAAGAACTTTTAAAGATATGGTGAACATATAAACTTTAAATAATGCAATAAACCTTGTTGGCCCTTATCATAGCAAGTAAAATCTTGTATCAATACAAGGCTTGCACAATCAAATAGGGATGTCAATCAACGTTCTTTTATCTGATAAGATGAGCAAGCATTTTGACGGTTGTGCTAAGCAACCTCAAATAAATTAGGTTGGAAAAGATTTGCAGTATAAAGCACAATCTAGATCATTTCCCTTAAAAATATATTTCAATATTTAATTGGGTTTTCTAAGTGTAAAAGAACTCTAAAAGCTACCAAATTTAAAGGGGTTTGCTTTAATTAAATTGACTACAATTTGATTGAATTAAAGTTTCTAACTATTAACTAAATTGTATGAATTAATAAGTAAATGAATATGTGACTAGCTTTGGATTTATCTCTTGATATCCACTATTCTCATCCTAACTACTAATTCAATCAAATTGACTATAATTTGATTGAATTAAAGTTCTTAACTACTAACTAAATTGTATGAATTAATAAGTAAATGGATATGTAACTAGTTTTGGATTTATCTCTTGATATCCACTATTCTCATCCTAATTCAATTATTATTGGTTCTAGTCTAAGAGTTTTTATTTGTGTTCATGACAAGTTATCTTGAGTTACCACACAATATTCAAAACATTAACAATTTGATATTGAATTGAGACCTTAATTTTATATTAAATCATTAATTCTTATTATTAGGATCAATAAACACTTAAATTGAGTGATTAATAAATCAAATTAGCCTATGAATTTTCACCATAAGATATTTAATTAACCAATTAAACTCTAAGGAAATCTCAAATTAAACATTCAAGAACATAATTTTTTAACATGCATTTAATCAAACAACTTGAGAATATATAAAGAAAATTTGAGGAAAATGAAAATTCCAACACTTAAATCAATTCATTAATAATCAAATGCTCTCTTAATTGATATTTAACCAGCTACCAATTATAAACAACACAATTCTCAATCTAATACAATCCTAACCAAGATAGTGTAAAAAAAAGAAAAGTACTAGAAAGAGAGAAAAGAGGGTGCAAAAATCTTAGCCAAATCCTTGATTAATCTTCATGGATTCAAACTTTAATCCAAAGTCTTCTTCTTAGCTAGCCACAAGATGGAATTAGTCTTTCATGGAGTGCAAAATAATAGAGGAAAAATGGATGAAAGCAGCTATGACTTAAGGAAGATGAATGGATGATAATGAGATTCTCTTCGTGCTCTCCTTTTTTTTTTCCTCCTCCTCACATGCTCTCTTGTGTACTTAAAATCCACACCTTCATCTCATCTTTCCATATGAAAATCTTCCATGTGGCTACTTCTCTAGTTAATTCGAGAGTCCCCTCTTCTTCACATGAATTTTTCCTATCTCAAATTATGTTTTATAGCTTGTGATGCTAATGTATGTTTCTTATTTGATGTCAGCTTGTTCTCCTCTTTAATCAATCACGTATGCCTCCCTCCAGCTAGTGCCTCCTATTGGTGCTTCCACATGAACCCGTGCATGAAAATTGAGTGAACTCATACCTCTCATGTGTACTAGACTTCCTCAAAATTCCTGGCCTTATCTTCCACGTCTATTTCTTCTCCTTCCTAAAACACGAGCCACCTTTATGTGTTTCTTTGTGAATGTTTAAGCGTATGTGGCAGCCTGTGTAAGATGGTGTGTTAATGTAAGAATGACGTGAGGTGCTGCGTGTTTGCATGAGTGTAGACATAGAGTGAACTATGTGTGAAGTGGTCTTCATGTGAATGGATGACTACATGTTAACAGGTGAAATGAGCTAGAGGTGGCTCGTGAATGGATTGTGAATGCCATGACTAACCTGGAGCTACGTGAAGTGGATGCATGCTATGTAGAATGTGTTCAAATGAGTGAAAGTAGTGGCTTCATGGACCTTCCACCCGTGGCTCTCATCCATGCTTTATTGTGTGTGATGGGTGAATGATGAAATGAGCCCGTGTGTATATTTCTTTTAGCATATGTCTTGTGTGTGTATAACTTACCTAGACTTGTGGCATTGTGCACATAACATAAAGTGAGAGCTATGTGTGGGTGATTGTGAATGAAGCCGTGTGGGAACCATGCATATATCCTAGACATATGAATGAGCCGTGGGTGAATTTGAGTGAGTGGATGGAACAGTGGGGTTGATGCTTCGTGTGCATGATGGATCTTGCAGCCTTCTCCGTCAAAACCCATGCTTCTCACGTGTTTCTTCACATGCCATTGTGTTGAATGATCCATGCAGTTTATATGAGTGAATGATTCATTGATGCTGCCTTTTCCCCTACTCCCAAGTCAAAACCACATCTGGTGCATTCCATGCCTTCTCCAGGTGAGATTCCCTAAGTAAAGAAAAATAAAATAAAATAAAAATCAAAGCCCATGAAATGAAATCACCATCTAAAAATAAAATCATTAAAATGCCTAAATTATTCAACAAAATTCAAAAATATGAGATTTTATTTCCTAAATTAAATAATATCCAATTAAAGCTCAAAGTGTCATCAATTCATGAATAAAAGGCCTAGAATTAATGGGTAAAAATATAGAAAATATGTGAATTATCAAATTTTCCCACACTTGGACTTTTGCACTCATGGGCAAAATAAAAGCCAAAGAATAAAAGAGAGAAGGTAAACAGTCCAGGAAAACAAGGTATAAGCTACAAGCATGAATGATCACCAATCACATCAACACATAGACTATCCACTTCATATCACTCACTTTGATTCAACTAGCACTATGGTAAAGAGATTGTCAAGCTTGTAATGCAACAATGAATTCGCTCACAAGTCATAGTGTTTACTTTCTACTCTCGGTATTTGAGGGTTAAGTGCCTATACTCATCATCTGACTTACCAAACTCTCGTTCCATAATCTTAACAATGATTTAGGCTTTCCAACACTCAAAAATTAAGTGCAAACATAGATCACAAGGGCTTTTATTAGGTTGTAGTGTGGGTTTAGGGTAAAAACAAGGATTAATGAAAAGGAATGAGGAGAAAAAAAATTAAAATGGACATCCTAGGAACTAAGGGCCATAAAGATAAAAGATAGAATAGGAAACCATGCATAATTCACTTAAAAAGGCCTTATTACCACAATGTAAAAAGCATAAGCAAGTGATCATAGAATAAAGACAACTCTTTCTATCTTTGTATATTTCCCTTTCTCTCTTTTTTTAAGGTATATATATATATATATATATATATATTTCAACTTATTTTTTTAATATATAAATTTTTCCTTTTCTATTTTCTTTCTTCAAACTTTTCCTCTTTTTTTATTACTATGTATAATTTTTTTCAACAAAAGCATCCTTTCTTTTTCTTTATACAACAAAACAAGACAAGATTAAAATCAATGGCCAAAAGAGCAAGAGTATGCATGATCAACCATTCTAACAAACAGATTGTGAGACTCCCAATCCCTTAGAACATCCTAAAATAAGCTGGATATGTATTTACATTTTCTTGTGAGTTATGGGTTAAGAAAGAAACAACACATAGCTCAATGGGTTAAAACAACGGATATAACATATGTAAGGTTGGCTTTTTGGCTCTAGGTAAATAGAAAAATAAAAAATGAATGCCTTGATCACTTCTATGTAAGGCAAATGAACATAAAATATAGCCTTAAGCAAGATAAAAGCCAAGTTCTAGATTAGGTGAAAGGTAAGTGGCACACTCATGAAATTAAGTATTATAACAATATCTTAAAGTCCTAACTAGGTTCATATCAACATTATCAGATTGTAATCAAGCTAATAAACTTACCACTTAACTAGAATCATCAAGCAAGTTCAAATCATCTTCAAGCCTAAGTATTTCAGTATCATGGTATTACCTCAATGCAAGCAACTTGTACAAAACAAAAGTTTTTTTTTAAAACACATAAACAACACAAAGCAAAACTTCACATAAAAATTGAAAATCAACTAACACAATAAACAAAATAAATTGTTTGAATGCTTCCCTTTACACTTAAACATTGCATTGTCCTCAATGCCAACACAAGATCCAATCAATAAATAGACAATACAATATAAAAATGAAAAGGGAAAGTATACAATTAGGTAGTCAAGGTGTGTCCTGAAGTTGGAGCTCTTCCTTATCCTCTCTCGGAAGCTCCTCATCAAAATGCTTGAGCCTCTGTCCATTAACTTTGAATTTAACCCCAATCTGCTCATCCATAAACTTAACTGCTCCAAAAGGGAAAATATCAAAGACTGCATATGGACCTTCCCATTTAGAATGCAATTTACTAGGCATGAATTTCAATATAGACTTATAAAGCAAAACTTTTTCACCAATTTTGAAGCCCTCCCTAGATATCATTCTATTATAAAATGCCTTGGTTTTCTCTTTATAAATTTGTGAGTTCTTATAAGCATCCCTTCTAATTTTTTCAAGTTCCTGCAACTGATACTTCCTTTCAACATTGGCTTTCTTTAATTGCATATTACACTGTTTAATTGCCCAAAAAGCTCGGTGCTCTATCTTAACCAGCAAGTGACAAGCCTTGCCAAATATAATTTGATAGGGAGACATTTCAATTAGACTTTTGAAAGCAGTAATATAAGCCCAAATACATCATCCAAACGCTTACTCTAATCCTTCAAGTTAGCTTAAACTGTCTTTTTCAAAATCAATTTAATATCCCTATTTGACACCTCAACTTGACCATTGGTCTGTGGGTGGTGGGGTGTTGCAACTTTGTGTTGGGCTCCATACTTGCCAAGTAAGCCCTAGAAGTGCCTATTAAAAAAATGACTTACCTGGTCACTAATAATGGCTCTAAGTATTCCAAACCTGCAAAAGATATGAGTCTTGACAAAAGAAACAACTACACCAAAATCATCAGTCTAGGTAGTAATGGCTTCCACCCATTTAGAGACATAATCCACAGCAAGCAAAAGATATAGAAAATGGGCCCATGAAATCAATTCCCTACACATCAAAAGCCTCACAGAACAGAATAGGCTATTGTGGCATCTCATTCCTATGATCTATAGTACCAGTATGTTGACACCTAATACATTACTTGCAAAATTAATAAGTATCTCTAAATAAGATAGGCCAGAATAATCTAGAGTCAAAAACTTTTTTAGCAGTTCCCTGTGGACCATAATGACCACCACATGCCAAGGTGTGATAAAAATGTAAAATAGAAGCAATTTGATGATTAGGGATACATCTCCTAATAACTTGATCATTACCAAATCTCCATAGATAAGGATCACCCCAAATATAGTATTTTGCCTCACTTTTAAACTTATCTAGTTGATACCTATTAAGATGAGTAATTAATGCACATGTAACTAGATAGTTAACTATATTAGCATACCATGGCTTTGAAACAGCTACAGCACACAAGCCATCATCAGGAAAAGTGTCAAAAATAGGGAAAGAAGTTACCACTGGTGCTTCAATCCTACTCAAATGATCAGCAACTAAATTCTCTGCACCACTCTTATCTTTAATCTCAATATCGAATTCTTGCAGCTGAAGCATCCAAGGATCAAGCGTGGCTTTGAATCCGGCTTCTTCATTAAGTACTTGAGTGCTACATGTTTAGTAAAAACCATAACTTTAGTATTTAGCAAATATGATCTAAACTTTTCTAAAGCAAATAATTAAGCAAGAAACTCCTTCTTAGTGGTAGTATAATGAGTTTATGTAGGATCCAATGTCTTTAAAGCATAGGCTATAACATGAGATTCTTATCCACTTTCTATCCTAAAACTGCTTTAAGTGCATAATTTGAAACATCAAAATAGAGCTCAAAAGGAAGGCTTCAGTCAGGTAGTTGAATAATCGGGGATGTAGTCAATTTCTCTTTAAGCTTATCCCAAGACAACCTATAATCATCATCAAAAGAAAAATCATCATCCTTTTATAGAAGTCTAGATAAAGGTAATACAATTTTACTAAAATTCTAAATAAAATATCTATAAATCCTTGCATGTCCTAGAAATGACCTAACTTCTTTCATAGATGTGGGGTGGGAAAGGGACAAAATAATGTCTATCTTAGCTTTATCAATTTCAATACCTTTATGAGACACAATGTGACCTAATACTATACCCTTACGAACTGTAAGATGTCACTTTTCAAAGTTAAGTACTAGGTTCTTAACAATATATCTTTCTAGAATTCTATTTAAACTATGCAAACAATCATCAAATGAATGTCCACATACTGTAAAATCATACATAAATGCTTTTATGTTTTTTTTACTGAAATCACTAAAGATGGACGTCATGCATCTTTGAAAAGTCCCTAGTACGTTACAAAGACCAAATGTCATTTGCCTATATGCAAAAGTGCCAAAGGGACAAGTGAAAGTATTTTTTTAAAAATCTTTTAGAGCAATGCAAAATTGAAAGTAATCTAAAAAATCATCCAAAAAGTAATAGTGAGATTTACCAACAAGTCTTTCAGGTATTTGATCAATAAAAGGAAGGGGATAATAATCTTTTCTAGTAACAGCATTTAGGCATATATAATCAATACATATATGTCATTCATTTTGAACCCTAGTGGGCATCATTTCACCCTTATCATTTCTCATTACAATTAAGCCAATTTTCTTAGGTACTACTTACACAAGGTTCACCCACTCATTATTAGATATAGAATAGATTATACCTATGAATAGTAGCTTAGATACCTCCTTCTTCACAACATCCAAAATCAATAGGTTGAGGTGCCTTTAAGGTTGGTGGACTGGATAGGCTCCATCATTAAGAAGAATCCTATGCATGCATACCTCTAGGCTAATACCAGGTATATCAGCCCAGGTTTGGTCAATAGCTTGTCTATGCCTTTTAAGAACCTCCAAAAGCTTTTCTTCCTCCTCTAGAACAATGTCGCTAGTTAGAATCATTGGAAGCTTCTCATCTTTCTCTAAATAGGTGTACTTGAGAGTGTTTGGTAGTGGTTTGAACTCTAAGATAGGAGCTTGCTTAACTAAGGGTATAAGTGGTTTGATCTCAATATCTTCTATGCCAAATACCTATTCAAACAACTCATAGACAGAAGAAACAACTTTCCCATTCTTGGGAACATCAGAAGCATGAACATCAATGAAAGAACTAATAACAGTAGTAATATCAATATCCTTACCAGATGAGCTAGTTACACAGCATTCAGTACCATTATCAATAAGTAAATTAAGAGTGGACATAGATGAACTAGAACAATTAACATATCCAGAAGAAACACTATGATGCATATCATCAAGCGATATAGTAAAGTAGTATAAAAGCAATCAAGAAAAACAACAGCATGCACATTAGTCTTAGAACTAGAGAGATGATCTAAACTAGTATAATCATCCAAATCAGTCATATGCTGACTAACAGTATAATCATCACAAATAAAAGGAATTATAAAATCATGATTGTTACACCCGAAAATGCGACCGCGTAGTGCATTTAACAGAGAAGTTCGATTTTCTAAATGAAATCGAAGTTCAAAATTGAAATATGGCTAATAATAGGGTTCAGGAGTCGCTACCAAAATTTTAATTTTTAAAAGGCAAAACTTTGGAAAAGCCTTTTGTTTGAAAAAAAAAAATAGTCTGTGAACCAAAAAATGGATCCGGAAATCGATTGTGAGTGGGGAAGGTGTTAGGTACCCCACTACACCCATTACTAAAAACGGTTACCCTAAGTCAGTTGTGCAAAAATAAAATAGCCTAAATTCTATTTTAATTCTCTCTACAAATCACATGTAAAATAGAAATAAAGAAATTAAAGGAAATAAAGTTAAAATTAGAAAAGAAAATCAATACTAAAATAAAGCGCAAAGAAATTTAATAATTGAAATAAAAAGGAAAGAAAAGAAATTTCAAGAAAAACATTTTATTTACAAGGGCGGACTTGACCTAGGATGAAAGTCTAGGGCCTACGTACCCTTCAGGAGGGATCAAAGTCCACGTAGTTCGATTAGATGTTGTATTTGGGTTGATCTTTTGTTTTGTTTTTATTTTTTTTGGTTTTTTGTTGTTTTTGTTTAGCTTATATTTGATTTTTAATTTTTGATTGGTTTTGTTTTGATTTTTGTTTGATTTTCAATTCTTGATTGATTTTAGTTTGTTGTTTTTTTTATTGTTTTGTTTGATTTTTGATTAATTTTATTTTGTTATTTTCTTTTTTTTTAATTATTTTATTATATATTTTTTTGTGAAAACACAAAGAAAATAAAATTACTTTCTCCTTTAACAAATAAAACAAGTTTTGAAATTGGCTAAGGTGTTTTAATTTGCCAAAGGTAAATTTACTTTTATTTTTCTTGCCTTTTCAATTTTCCTCTCTTTTCTTATCCTTTTTTTGGCTTTTCATTACACATTTTTTTTTTTGTGTTATTGTATCATTTTTTATTCTTTTATTATTTTTTTCACTTTGATCTTTTGATTTTCATTATTTTTATTTTTTGATTTTTTATATTTTTATCTTCCTCACTTTTTTATACTTTCAAGTTTCTAAATTTGCATAAGTGTGAAAACTTTGCTTATTTCTTTTCACCTAGTTTCTATTTTTTGTTAATTGCTTTTTCTTTCATGTTGCATTTCATGTATATTTTATCTTTTATCATATATGTTTTTTCAAAAGCTGTACTTCTAAGAAAAGGGACAATTATTCTTGAAGATCTAATTTCTTATTTTGAGAGGAACTTTAAACCTTTTTGTAAGTTAATAACCGATTTTGAAAAATAAAAAAAATTCTTTATTATTTTTTCCTTTTTTTCTTTTAGAGAAAATTAAATTTGCATTTGGCCCTTTTTTTTTTAAGGCAAAGTTGATTAGATAGGGCCATTGGAACCCCCAAACTTGTAAATAAATAAATAATAAACAAATAAAATCAAAGAATACCAAGGAGACTTATTGTCACACATGGCATAGTGGTTTATTCCTATGTGACTGAGAGGATATAAAATCCCACACAGCAATTCTAAAAGAGATAATAAAACATTAAATTAAACAAAATATCCACAAACTTGCATCACTCTTTTGATTGTGTGTGCTTGTGTCCATCCAGCCAAACAACATGTCTGAATACATTTCGGGTATAAGAAAACAAACTCAAACTGCCTGATTTTGCTATGCTCCAATTCTTTTCATCTGCTGCATTGCAACCATTTCTTTAATCTTTACTCAATTCTTGGTAAGTCTCCTCTGTGGTTTAACATCCTCAAGCAAGGCTCATACAAAAGAGAAGAGAAGAGGAGGGGGGTTAAATTCAAACCAACTGTTTGTTCTTCAGTAACGATCAAATCAAGATAACAATATGCACCCACATGTAACAGAAAAGTTTTTACAAGCATGTTTGAGATTCTCAGGCAATTCAAAGCACTGTCCAACGAATGGAAATAAACAAGAATTGCATCAAGATTTCAAACCCATGCATACATGATATGAACATAATGCTTTAGGTAGCAAAAACTTCTGATACAAGGCGCAAAGGAATCAACAAAACTAGATTCCTAAATAACATCCCACAGAATCAGCATTTGATAAAATTTATGCCACAAAAAGTTAGCTGATTTGAAATTTTCATATTGACATGAAACTTAAAATCCAAACTTGTAGGATCATTTAGTCACTTAATCTACGAAATGGTATACTCCAGATTATTTTGTAAGGCAACAGTCAAGATTCAGCGCTCTATTCAGAGGATGAGAGCTCAAGGAACCAAAAGATGAAAAGCTCAATCAATTACAGAGAAATAGATAATTCAAATACTCAAAACCCTCATTTGGAAATATCCTATACTCATGTTGCACATACCCCTTTCACTGTTACTCCCTAGACTTCAAACCATACGAGGTCCAGAAAAATAAGGCGCATTCAGTCATGCAAGGCGAACAGAATCAGATGAAAATGTATAATCCAGATACAAACCAAATGAAGTGCAGCTAATGGTAAAATTTATCAAGCGGTGCAGTGGATGCACTCAACATCTAAGTATCAAGCAGTAGGTACAATAGAAGTGAAATATGAGAGCAAGATTTACACTTAATCAGTAGGGCAATAAAACCACAATTAGGCAACGGAGACCAAAATCAAAGTGAGCACCTATATTCGATCTAACCAGATGCGAAATAGATAGCAGAACAATAAAGACATTGATCAGATTTTTGGATCCTGACACATCATATCTTCCACCGAATGATTTCAATTGCTCACGGACGTCTAAACCAAATTCTTGAGATGACGTAAATGAGAAGCAGGGAAATAATACCTCTCGGAATTTGTTGCTTCAACGAAGTAGCCAAGACTTTCTGCAAGTTATATGATGCTCGAGCAGAAGAGAACAATTTCAGAATTCCTAAAATGTACCCCTTCAATCTTTGTTTCTCCTCCTCTTGCTCCTTCCTCTTGGTCTCCTCTTCCCTTCTGTTCATCCCCTCGGCTCTCTGTTCCTCCCTCTTTTTGATTCGAAATCCCCTTTTCTTCGTGTGTCTCTCCATTTTTTTTCTCCTAGCCGCCTGCTTCTCCCTCCTCTCTGGTCTCTTGCCCCAGATGTTCGTTTTTTTTCCTCTGTCTCGAGTTCTCTCTTCCCGATCCGAAAAAGTCCCCCACGACTCACTCAGACCCCCTCGAAATCCAATCTGCCCGTCGCTCTCTCTCTTTTTCCCCTTTTTGCTCCTTGCCTCTCTTCCTCTCTTTTGCTCCCAAAACCGAATCCTCTTCGATTTTTTCGTCTCTCACTTCCTCTCCGAATATGAAAAATCCCTTTCGCCTTTTCCTCTTCTCCCTAGACTCCAATCTCCATCCCTCTCTCCCTCTATCTGTCTCCTTCTCCTCCCTGTGTCTTTCTTCTGTTTCTCACTCCATCCCCTTTTCGATCCCACGCCTCCTCTTTTTTTCCTGTCCGTTCGTCCTTTCTCTGACGCCCCTCCTTTTTTCACGCGTGAGTTTTTTGTCTTTTCCTTTTCTTTCTGCGTCCCTCACTCGTGTCTGCCAGAGGAGAAGCCCGAATAGGATGGGGGCACCGGAGAAAGGAAACGGGTAGGGTTTAAAATGGATTCGGGTTGGGCTCAGGTTGTTGGGTTTGGTTGGAATCTGGATTGGGCCTGCTGCTCTTAATTTTTTTTTATCTATATTTTAGCTAATTTTAGATTCTTAATTTATTTATTTTTTTTGGACTCTTTGTTTTTTTTTTTTGTTTTTTTTTTTGGCTTGGGCTCTCCTGAATTAAGTTTTATAATATTAATCTTTTTTTTTTTAATTTTGTTTTGGGTTTCCTTCTTTATATATATATATATATATATTATTTTGGTTTTTTTTAATCCTTTTTGATGATTTTTTTTTCTTTTTTCGTTTCGTTATTATTATTATTTTTTGGTGTTTTTTTTTTATTTTCCTTTAGCCTTTTCTTGGATTTTACTTTTTTTTTTAATTCATTTTTCTAGTCTCTTTTTTTTTATTTTGTTTTTTCTAATTCCATTTATTTTGAATTTTGTTACTCCCTTTTTGATATTTTGTTCTTTTTTTTGTTTTTTATTTAACTTTGGATTAATTGGTTTTTATTTTATTTTATTTTTATTTTTTTTAATTCTATTTTTAGGTTCCTTCTCCTTTGATTTTTTTTATTTTTTATTTTTTTTATTAGTTTAATTTTATTATTATTTTTGGAGTATGCTCGGACAAAATACGGTGTTCACAATGATGATTAGAATATGCAAGGAACTCACTATTTTCAATGAAAGTACTAAATTGAGTACATCTATGACATATTGTAGATCCAACACATACACAATCAAGAGAATCATCCAAGTTAGCTATGTCACATGATCCAAACAACATACAATCTCTAAAATCAGAAGATTCATCATTTATAAGCATGTCAATCAAACTAACACCAAATATAAAATCATCATCAGCAGGATATCTCATAGCATAAAAAATGTTAAAATGCACTATATTTCCTGAAAATTCTATAAATAAAGTACCCTCATGGACATTTATTATGGCTCTAGTAGTTTTTAAAAAAGGCCTACCTAATATCAAAGGAGCATATCCACTAGTCCTATATTTATCATCTTTTATGTTAAGGACATAAAAATCTGCAGGAAAAATTAAGTCTTTTACCCTTACCAGCACATCTTCAAGAACTCCTAAAGGATACACCATGCTTTAGTTGGCTAGCTGCACCATAAATCTGGTGGGTTTTAACTCTCCAATCTTCAAAGCTAAAAACACATTCTTGGGCATCACATTGATTGCAGCTCCTAGGTCTAATAAAGCATCAGGGAACTCCAAGTTCCCAATGGTATAAGGAATGGAAAAATGGCCTGGATTCTTACATTTTTTAGGTAGTAGGGGTTAAATAAAAGCAAATACACTTTTCCCAAAGTTCACCACTCATTTCTTCTTAATTGCCTCTTGGTTGTACACATCTCCTTTAGGAACCTTGCATATTTTAGGACTTTCTTGATCAAATCTAAGAATGGCATATTGATTTTCACTTTCTTGAATGTTTTCAGGATTTCCTTCTCCTCTTGTTCTTCTTTAAAGTTCTTAGTCTAAGTTACCCTATTAGGAAAGGGTAAGGGTTTCTTTCGTTTTTCTTCTTTTTCTTTTTTAGTACTTTCGAGTGTGACATGTGTTTTTTCTAATGTCGACTTATCTAATTCTAATGATTCGGGGAGTCCTAGGAGTTCTTTCCTACTTTTCAATGTAATAGCACAAATACCACTCCCGTTAGGATTCACCACAGTCTAGGAAGGTAATTGCCCTGATCCTTGGCTTTTCATCTCATTAAGAAAGGTAGCCAACTGACTAATTATATTCTCCACATTCTTGTTCTGAGTTTGCATTATGTTTTGTATGTTCTGTATCTCCTGTCTGTGTCTAATCTCACTCTGTTCCATTTTGTGTAAGAGTTGTTTCATCATAAGCTCCATGCTGTTATCCTTTTTAAGCGCTTCATGAATATAAATTGATTATTTTATAGGAAAAGGAACTTAAGCATTTGGCCCTACAGCAAATTTCTGTTATGGATGGCCTCTATATTTCAAGTTGGGATGATCCCTCCACCCAGGATTATAGGTGCTAGAATATGGATCATATCTTTGTTGCCCTTATTGCATAGGTTTACTAGGAAAGATGGCAAAACAAGATTCAGTCTAATCATGTAACTGTGGACACTGATTTATAGAATGTGTAGCCAAACAACATATACCACACAATGGTCTAACCAAAGCAGAAGAAGTAAATGTAACCTATAGAGAATAGCATTGAGGATAAGTATAGGTCTGAAGAGCATAAGATTGAGACCCATAAGACTGTGGAATAATAGTAGAAGTCTGAGGCTTTTGCTGAGCTAAAGCAATTTGATGAACCGTAAAAGATAACTTATCCAATTGACTCTCAATCCAAGTATCATATTGTGGAATACCTAATTCATTTACTCCTCTTGCCATTTGCATTAAGCTAAAACCAAATTATTGTGCATTTTAAGCCATCTTATCTATCAATTCCCATGCCCTAATAGGAGTGTGATCAACCAGTGCTCCACCAGCTGCTGAATCAATCATATTTCGGTCTACTTAGAGTAACCTTTCATAGAAGTACTAAATGAGAAGTTGCTCTGTAATATGATGGTGAGGGCAGCTTGATAATAATCTTTCGAACCTGTCCCAATATTCATGAAGTGTTTTCCCACTCCTCTGAACAATGCCACAAATCTCTTTCCTTATTGAAATTATTTTGGATGCAAGAAAAAATTTCTCCAGGAATAGTCTTTTCACTTGGTCCTATGTAGTAATTGTATTAGGAGGAAGATAAAACAACCAATCTTTAGCTTGACCTTCAAGTAAAAATGGAAATGCCCTAAGTTTGATCTATTCTTCTAATACCCCTGGTGGCTTCATAGTATTGCATACCACTTGGAACTCTTTCAAGTATTTATGGGGATCTTCACCTACCAAACCAAACTGTAATTCAAAATTAGAATCTAAATGAGGACAATTGATACATAAATTTTGAAAATGCAAATGAGAAGCAACCAACTCTTTAATTGTTTTAGCATTGATGCCCATGTTGGCATTCACATTCATGTTCATGTTAACTCCTACACCATTTCTATTTTCATTCAAATCATTTTGTGCATTCATGTTATTAACATTCATATTCAAGTCTACCATTACATTCCTTTGTTCCATCTCAACAATTGGACAAGAATGTTCACCTGTATGCTCACAAGTATTAGTAAAATAAGTGTGTGGAGTGTCCTTTTGCTTCCTTTTATTTTTCTTGTTTCTAACTTGTCTAGAAAATGTCTTCTCTATTTTCGGATCAAATTCAATTAATTCTTTAGTTGGGGATCTTATCATACAATAAAAAGCAAGCAAAGAATAAAGCAAGAACACAAAAATAAGCCAACAAAAATCAAACAATTAAATCTAGAAAAATTCTAAAAAAAAATTGAAGAAAATACTAAAGAAAACTTAAAAAAGTGCCTTAAACGTTAGAATCTAGCCTAAAAACACTGTACCAAATAGCTTTGTTATTACTTTTGCTCGGCATATCCAAAAATCTTGGAAAATGAAGTTTGAGAATTTTCTAAGCAAGTTAAATAAAAATTTCAGCAAGCAAAGTAATTGATATGTGTAACACCTTCATCTCTAGCTCTCTAGCATCATGCCTTACAAGCTCATATACATATGGGAAGCATAAAAGGGAGATGATTTTCTTTAGGTTCATATTCTTTCTCTATGGCATCATGCATGGGTAGACATTCACTTTAATATCACATGGACCGGGTGAGCTCTTTCTATGCATCCTCATGTTTAATTGCACTATTAAGACTCATTTTAATCCCGAAAATATGCTTTAAACCCATGGAAAGCAAAAAGGGATATGAGACATGCAATTTCGTTTTCGACAGATTTGGCCTCATTTCTAGGCAAGTTTGGAAATTCATAACTAAATATAGAAAAATTGAAAACATTTTTTCTTGGTCACTCTGGAAAGCTTAAGACGTCTAATTCATGCTAAAAATATGTAGAAGTCTTAAAATCTCATGCATAAAGCGTGTGACATCCGAAAACATCTACTGGTTAGAGGGGGTTCTGTTACTGTCACAATTTACTGATATGAACTTTAAAATGGTCTAACTAATTCCACAAAAATCCAATGCTTGCAAACGATATCACTATGGAAACATGTGGATGTTAGATAGAGAGGAAAAATACTTCCAGATCATTTCATTAAGCCAAACTCCAGGAAACCGATGAAACAGTACCTCAGATCTGATAAGATGACTGATTCTGGGCTGGAACTTCGAAATTACATATCTTCCTCTCTAGACCTCTAAATGAGGTGCTTCTAGTTCCTATAAGTCACTGTGACTATCTAGTTTCTGAATATAAAATTTCGTAGCCATTGGACTACGTTTGCCCCTCGGATGACACAAACTCCAAACTGACCAAATGAACAGTGTTTCTGAAGGTCTGAATGTCTGATGCCAACTTTGAAAAATCATAGAAAACTTTATAGACCTCCAAATGACTTGATCTTTAGCTTCTCAAAAATATTTAAACAAGATCTACTCACATGTCAAATTTCAAAGTAAGAAGAGGTCATTTGGTCAACTTTTGACATCATGTGCAAAGGGCCACTTGCTTGGTTAGAAAGGGGGCTAATGGGGTCCAATCTTAGTTCTTCTACCTCTAGGACTCTTTGAGCACATGAGAAAGCATCCATAGGGGCTATCAAACATGGCTCAAGTGTCTAACAACCCAGATTGGAGGAACTCACTATCCCACACCCACTTATACACTCATGTGGCCAATGCTAAAATCATGTTTTTCATAACAAAACTTGCTTCTTCATTCAAAATGGGTCTTATTCTTATATATACATGATAAATACATTGGTTTACAAGTATTTAGACTTGCTACATCATATACATCATTACATCATTAGAGTACATCCTCTAGCTTAAATATATGATAGTAACAAAAACTCTTTACACTTTCTTCACCAATCTCCCTAGCTTCAAGCTTGGTGGCTCCCATCTCTTGCCTCACTTGGTCCACCTAGCATGTTTGGATGGTGGAGAGGGCGAGTGAGATTCAAAGAATCTCAATAGCTCATCTCTCATTCAATCATACACACAAAGAATGCAAACAAGTCTCACAATATATGCATGGCATGTTAGCATATAAAATCACAAGAAAAGTATTTGTAACATTTGAATTGGCCATGCATAAAAGAGAAAGCATTCTCAACATGTGAGTAGGCCATACATAACATATAAAAGCTTTCCAAGTACATGGATTAGCCTCACCCACTCACTTGCGGATTTTGGACTTGCCTCACCCATTCTTAAGAGGTTCTTAGACTCAACCCTTACTCTTTGGGAGTCAACCTCACTTTTGGGAGACTCTTTACTTTGTCTCAACCAACTTGAGGGGTTTTGGCTCATCCTCACCATGGCTAGAGGGTTATTGGCTTTTCCATACTTAAGCAAACCAAACAATCACATAAAACATCATTTAACTTCATAAGGTATCATCATGCTAACATACTTCTCATGGCTCAAAACATACATACACACAAGTAAGACAATGTAAGCACACCATTATGCATGAGAGAAGGTGGAGAGAGCTACCTTATTAGCTATTCACAACTTTCTTCTTCAATTTGTCTCCTCCCTTGTTGCTTTCACAATTACCTCTAGATGGGAGTGCTTCTCTTGAGCCTAACCACACAAGAACATGGAATTACACTCTTAATACTTGATTCATAAAGTTAGGGATTTCTTTCTAGCAACTTTACTAAACATATCAAGCTAGGGGTTTCTTTCTCTCACTAGAGCTCACCAACTCTCCTTCCTCTCTCAAGCTCTCAAGAAAGGAAACAAGGAAGGAGTAAGCATATGTGAGTCTTGGTCTTCTTCAAGAGGGGTTTTCTACTCTCCTTCCTCTGAACCAAGCTCAAAATATGGCTACTTTAACTACTAAAACCGTGGGAAGAGAGAGCAAGGGGAGAAGAACAACATTCTAAGAGAAAAGCCATGAAATTCTTACCTTTTCTTGTTCTTCCTTGCTTCTCTAGGCTTCTCTCTCTCTCCTTTGCCTTTCTCTCTATCTTAAAGTAAGCTCAAGTCGATTATAGAGTGAAAGAAGGAGTTGGGACGCTTTAATAGGTCAAATCCTTTTTTCTTTACGCTTTTTCGGACTACCCCTCGCTATAGCGAGCCATAATCCTCACTACGGCGAGCTCGTGTCTGTCCCAAACCTCTGCCTTCGCTATGGCGCACGCTACAGCGAGCAACTCCCTGGATTTTGTATGGAATGCCCGCACTCGCTATAGCTAGAAGCATTTTCGCTATAGCGAGAAGGTACTCTCGCTATAGGTAGACCATTTCTCGCTATAGCGAACAGGTACATTCTCTATAGCCAGGCTGTAGCTAGCAGACTTAGAAAATTTTCAGCCTCTTGAAAATTTTCAGCTTTTTCTCTTCTTCTTTTCTTCTCTTTTTCCTGGTTGTTACAATATGCAACACCGAAAAGAACAAAAACCAAGGTCAAAATAGAGCAAAAACTATATCAAAATAGAGCTAAAACATCTAGAAAATATTTTCAAACAATTAAGAACCTAAATTCCCTAACAACGACGCCAAATTTGATGGTAGTGTCAAGTAACCTCAAATAAACTATGTTGAAAAAGATTTATAGTATAGAGCGTGACGTAGATAGTTTCCCTTAAAAATAGATTTCAATATTTAATTGAGATTTCTAAATGTAAAAGAACTTTAAAATTTACCAAATTCAAAAGGGGTTTGCTTTAATTAAACTAACTGCAATTTGATTGAATTAAAGTTCCTAACTACAAACTAAATTGCATAAATTAATAAGTAAATGGACATGTGACTAGTTTTAAATTTATCTCTTGATATCTACTATCTTCATCCTAATTCAATTATCATTGGTTCTGGTCTAAGAATTCCTATTTGTGTTCATGATAAGTTATCTTGAGTTACCACACAAAATTCAAGACATTAACAATTTGATATTGAATTGAGACTTCAACTCCATATTGAATCATTAATTTTTGTCATTAGGATCAATGAAAATTTAAATTGAGTGATTAATAAATCAAATTAGCCTTTGAATTTTCACCATAGGATATTTAATTAACCAATTAAACTTTAATGAGACTTCAAATTAAATATTCAAGCATACAATTTTTTAACATGCATTTCATCAAATATCTTGATTGCATACATAGAAAATTTGAAAAAATAAAAATTTTAGCACTTAAATCAATTCATTAATAATCAAATATTCTCCTAATTGATATCTAACCAACGACCAATTACAAATAACATAATTCTCAATTGAATACAATCTTAACTAAGATAGAACAAGAGAAAGAAAAGTGCTAGAAAGAGAGAAAATAAAGTGCATAAATCTTAGCGAAATCCTTAATTAATCTTCCAAGGTCTTCCTCCTAACTAGCCACAAGATGGAATTAGTCTTTCATGGGGTGCAAAATAATGGAAGAAAAATGGATGGAGGCAACTATAACTCAAGGAGGATGAATGGATGATAATGAGATTCTTTTCGTGCTCTCCTTTTTTTTCCCTCCTCTTCACATGCTCTCTTATGTACTTAAAATCCCGTGCCTTCATTTCATATTTCCACTTGAAAATCTTCCACGTGACTGCTCCTCTAGTCAATCTGAGAGTCCCATTTTCTTCACATGAATTCTTTCTCTCTCAAATCACATTCTGCAGCCCGTGATGCTAATGTGTGCTTCTTATTCCACTTCAGCTTCTTATCCTCTTTAATTAATCATGTATGTCCCCTTTTAGCTCATGCCTCATGAGGTGCTATGTGTTTGCATGAGTGTAGACATGGATTGAACTATGTGTGATGTGGTCTTCATGTGAATGGATGACTACATGTTAATGGGTGAAGTGAGCCGGAGGTGGCCCATGAATGGATTGTGAATGCCATGACTAACCTGGAGCTACGTGAAGTGGATGCATTCTATGTAGAATGTGTTCAAGTGAGTGAAAGCTGTGGCTTCATTGACCTTCCACCCGTGGCTTTCATCCATGCTTTTATTATGTGTGATAGGTGAATGATGAAGTAGGCCCGTGTGTATATTTCTTCCAGCATGTATCTTATGTGTGCTTAACTGACCTGGACTTGTGGTATTGTGCACATAACACGAAATGAGAGCTATGTATGGGTGATTGTGAATGAAGCCGTGTGTGAACCATGCATATATCCTGGACGTGTGAATGAGCCTTAGGTGAATTTAAATGAGTGGATGGAATAGTGAGGCCTCATGGAAATGATGCTTCGTGTGCATGATAGATCCTACAGCCTTCTTCGTCAAAACCCGTACTTCCCACGCGTTTCTTCACATGCCATTATGCTGAATGATCTGTGCAATGCGTATAAGTGAATGATTCATTGATGGTGCCTTTTTCCCCACTCCTAAGTTAGAACCACATCTAGTGCATTCCATGCCTTCTTCACGTGAGATTCCCTAAGTAAAGAAAAAAATGAAGCAAAAATTAAAGCCTATGAAATGAAATCACCATCTAAAAATAAAATTATTAAAATGCCTAAATTATTTAACAAAATTCCAAAATATGGGACTTTATTTCCTAAACTAAATAATATCCAATTAAAACTTAGAGTGTCATCAATTCATGAATAAAAGGTCCAGAATTAATGGATAAAAATATAAAAAATATGTGAATTATCACATATTAGTTAAACAATGAAAAATAAAATGAGCTAACATGGATGCCATAACAAGCAAATTATAGATGTATTTCATATTTGAAGCCCAAAAGTGGAAGTAAAAGATACACTTATGTACAAAGATCCAAGGTTAATAGTCTTTCTGGTGTAAGCATAGAGAATCAATCCAATGCCCATAGGTGTAGCAATGTCAAGTATCCACCTATATCATGCTCATCTTCATAAGTAGCATTACAAAACTCTCAATAAAGGTGAGCCCAAACTACCAATCCCCAACTATGCCTACCAACTTGTTCAAAGTTGCAAAATAATAAGTGGTACATAAGATAAACTATGTGCTTAGACTTATTTGGCATTATATAACACCTATAAACTGGAAGGGGACCAGTAAAACTAAGGCATAAATTGCAAGAACATGTTGGCACAAGTAATTTTCCACTAAGAATTTGTTGCGATCACACATAAGATCAGTCAAGCTTGCAGTGCTAGTCAAATTGATGACTTAGCCAATCGTATAGCTCTACCACCTCTAATGATATAGCACAATTGTCAAATGTATGGACAATGCATGTATGGGTGCACTATGTATTTGCCATCATCTTCTTCATAAGTGTCTTACAAAAAACTTGCCCTGCCTTTAATTTTGAGTTTACCTATTTAACATGCTCCACAAAGTATTGGTTCACCTTGTAAAAAATTGCCTTCGCTAGGTTAGATATAGGCAAAGATGTAATAACTTTGAAGACATTATTCATGCATTTAACCAAGTTCATTGTCATGTGGTCATTTTGATGGCCTTCTACATCATACACTCGAGTTCATTGTTCATTTAAGATGCCTGTAATCCACGTATTTGCATATTCATGTATCATTGCCAATTTAATCGGTTTTTATTAACTACCTAATGCTTGTACATGTAAATTATGTAACATAGTTAACTTAGAAAAATTAACAATAAGGATTGTGATGGTACAAGGTCATATGGAAAGAGGAAACATACCAATACTTTTTAACTTATCATTCAATTTTGATGCTCTAATGTGTGTTATGGAGGTTGCCAGCCATATGTCGAAAATAAAAAAGATGATAACCATACGGTGGTTACTAATTGGTTTAGGGATTAGTGACTGCAGCCAAAATCAATGGATGCTTATTTGATATTAAACAAATTTTGTGTCTTTTTAGTACCATATGCTTGTGTAAGTAATAAAGGATTATGCCCATATTGACTATGTCTCCTTTTTTACTATGGCAAATGCAAGAGGTACAACATTTTTGTTGTCATCTTGTAAAGTAGCCATTAGTAGTGTCCTTTGCAATTTCCATTAAAAAAAACACTTTATCAACTTGGATAATCGGCTTTAATTGGTCAAATGCATCTATGTAGGGCTTGGAAACTTAAAATACATGACCAAACATTATCGCATGCTCACTATTAGAATTGCATTGTTGGCATCATTTGTTGAAGAACTTAACATATGAGTTAGACATGAAATATTGAATGCTAGCCACTTAGGGTAATAATGTGTATGAGCTCTTTTAGTTATCAAAAGTAACAAGGAATGCAATACTAATGTTTTGCCTTATGGGTCTTCTTATTTGACACAATGTATTTAAACAAGCTCTGCATCCTCTAAATGACTTGCCTAATGGAATCCTTTGATGTCTCGATCACCATCCAATTTCGGGTCATATTACGATAATGTCATAAACAAACATGTATGTCGTCCCTTGTAACATCTCCAAAATTAAATCTTAATTAAATTAATATTAGGTAAATTAAATAATAAAAAATACTTAATTAATAATTATATAAAAAAATAAAGGATTTTTTAAAGTTTTAGCCACAAGAAAAATTGAGGAAATTATTTGGAATGCAACAAAATTTTATGGGACTAATTAGGGATTTAATTGAAATTACTAAGAATTTTTAGGAATTTATCTCAATTTAATAAAACATATAAAAATAATAATAAATATTTAGAATAAGAATTTTAATAAACTCCTTACACCATTTAAGGTACTAAAAATATAAAAAAATTATTTAGAAAATAAAAATATTTAAGTGAAATTTAGGTGTCAAAATATAATAATAAAAAACTTAAGGTTTAAAAGTGCAATTTTCATTAGAACTAAATTAAAATATTCCTTAGGGCCAAAATACAATTTTTCTCACAACAAAAACAATAAAAGTAGCAAGAAATCTTTATATGAAAATGATTATGTTGATGATCAAGACATAGCCTGGATATTTGGAGTCAAAGAATCTAAGGAATAGTCAAGTATCATATCTTAGATAATCTGATTAAAAGGACAATGAGGATAAGAAAGAAAAAATATATAGAGAGAGAAGAAAAGAAAGGTTCTAGTAGAAGCCATTGACTCTCACCTCTATAAAAGGTAAACCTTAGACTTAGCCTTTCATTTGGAAAACCTTACACACTTCTTCACTCTAAAAAAAAGAAAAAAAAAAGGCACGAGAGAGAAAGAGAAAGATTCCAACCTTAAATTCTTCAACCTTTTGCTCCTTCACATTTGAAAGTTAAAGGAACAGAGAAAGAGAAAGGCTTCAAGGGAACCAAACCAACCTTACCCCTTAGCCTCACTTGCCTTAAATGTGCTCACACACCAAGAGAGCATATTCATGACTATTTGATATCTGTTGGATTATATGCTCGAGACAATTTTTTTATAGAATAAGAAACTTCATATTCTTAAGGAATAGACCTCAGCAATAAATAGTCTTTAGAGATAGGATTTTCCAAATTTCTAATTTCATAATAAGTCTTTAGAATGCAAGAATGATGAAATTTTAAAAGATGGCCTCCATCAACAAAGACACATTTTTTGTCTACATGAAAGAAAAGATATGATAATCTGGAATCAACCTAAGGGCTAGAGCCCCTCACGAATTATATGCTTAAGATGAGTGTTCTAAAAAAATGTATACTCATTTCTTATACTTGTGTGGGTTCCAACATGGACGATGTTAATGAATATGTATGATCTTTTATTCATATTTGTATGTTGTTATATATTTGTTATTCTTGTATGCCATTGATAAGGAAATATAAAAGAAAAGGTTTTTTGCATACATGGCAAATAAACCATCACTAGTTTTCAAAATTTATGTGTATTCTTATTGATAATGTAGATTTTCACTATACTTAATTATGTGTTCAAGATTTGTTGATTTGGAGTTGTTAATAGATTAAAGTGCTAGAAATATACCAAAGTGCTAAAGGCTAAAGGATAATATTATAAAGGCATAAAAGTGTTATTAGTTAGATGTCAGTAGTAACAATATTCAATTTATAGCTTAGACAAGAGTTATGTACCATTATTCAGATGTTGTTAACATCTCTTGTAATTCTGTATAATGGAATGTAAAAATTTAGTTATATAATATCCATTTTTATAGATAGCCTCAATGCTTGAATAAAAAGTGAGAAAAAAATATCAAATTAGTAAAAGTTTTAATGCCTAAATTTCTATTTGAATTATGCTACTCCAATAAAGAATAGGATATACAACACCTTGGAAGTTTGAGGGTTACATTCCTTATATTTTATTATCTGCTAGGAGGTTCTCTTTGCTTTGTTTGCATGCTCTCACCCTTCATTTGCAACTAGTGTTGTAATTAATATATTGATATTCTTCATACTTTGCATATGAGTAGTATTCCTTAAAGTTGTGATGTACTCTCACAAAGTGTAACTTTACAGCATAAAGCCTTCTTATTTGCATATTGCAATCAAATGTACAGTTCACAGTTGTTCTTCAAATCCATTTGCTTGACCACTTTAGGAAAATTATGACCCTAGCTGCAATCATATTAACTTATAAGAAGAAAGTAGCAGTAAGGTTAATATATTAGGCTACTGGTGCAACCAAAATGGCATTAACAGGATCCTCTCAACTCTCATCATCGTCCACATCATTGGACTTATCATCCTCATTCTTATTATTGTCATTATCGCCATAAGTATCATAATCAGCATCAAATATAGCATTGTATTCTTCTTCGTCCTTAAAATCATCCATATATCTTCTTTTGGGCCAAAGGGAGAAGGATGTTGAGTAATGCCAAGTAGTGATTGGGATGAACTTGGCTACGAACTAATTGACGGGAGTGATGCTAGAACATAGACCTTTGGTTGAGATTCCATGTTGAAATATTGTTCAATAGTCGAGATGCTCGCATACAATTTAACTCCAATAAGTTAAGATTAAAACATGAGCGCATTTGGCACATCATTTAGACATCAAAGTCATTTTTCAAGATAATTGTTTTGTACCACATTGGATTTAGCAACGTTAGGTACATGTATATCAACTTAGAGACGAACTAATTTAGGGAAAGTCGTAACTTTTGACCGCTCATCTCTTTCAACTTTCTTAAAGTAATGTCAGTATCAACTGTTATTATTTTGGAAATGGCACATTGAAATGTCATGCCCTAAATACTTTCATACATTCTTTTGTTTATATATATGCAAAGAAACTCATTCCTCTTATTCATTTCTTTCCTACAATAAGATTTCTGAAAATATTTCATAACCATAAATCTTTTAATGTTATTCATGTTTAAATAATTCATTGCCATATTATTTTCTTATGAATTTATAAATTATTTTTTAATTCCCACTTATACTTTTCCACAAAGTATTATGGATTTTGAAAAATTTATAATGATTTCAATTTGAAAAAATTTATAATGATTTCTTACAAGTCTTTCCCACTAAATTTATTATATTAAAAGTTTTTTTAGACTTTTGTTATTATCATAATTTTGTTTTTTAAGCAATTTTTTTTTAAAAAAATCTAAACTTATATATGCATGAAAAAATGTGTTTATTACTTAATTCTAATTGTTTTTAATATAAATTTCTTCTATGTGAACCAAAAATTGGTTGTTTGAAAATTTTAAATCATCATTTTTCCATCTAACTTTTTTAATTTTAAAAATGCGATAACAATCATTGTTTCAGATTGTTTACTTTTAATTTTTTTAATGTTTAGATTTACATAAATGGGGCAATAAAATAAAACATCTTTTCAATTGTTTATTAGCAACTTTTTATGTTCAGATTTAGATTAAAAATAATGTATATTTTTTAATTCCAATTATTTTTAATCTAAATTTCTTCTATTTAAACCAACAATTGTTTGTTTCAAAAGTTTAAAGCAATTTTTGTAATCTTTATTTTGACTTTTTTTAATCTAACTTTTTTTTAAAATTTTTATCATAATCATTTTCTAAAATTTTTTATTTTTTTTATGTTCAGATTTACATAAATCAGGAAATAAAATAAAATAAATTTAAATTGTTTATTAGCAATGTTCTTTTTGGGTTTAGATTCACATAAATTAGGCAATCAAATAATACGATAATTTTTATGCTATAGCAAAATAATCAGGAATCATAACTTTGACAAATTAGACAACATTAAGACGAATAAGAAGAAAACCATATTTTTTAATGCTGCAGCAAAATAAAAGCATAAAAACAAATAAATTCATCTTTATATAAATCAAGCAAATTGAAGACAAAAAATTGCTACAGTAAGTTAGAAGAGCAAGATAAAAACAAGCGAAGCGTTACCATTCAAGAAACAAAATCGCCACAAAAAACAGTGCTAGGGTCAAATAAAAAACAAATCATTTAAAACAATTGATACAAAAATTGTGCACTAACCCGAAAAAAAAAAAAAGACAACAACGCTTACCTCAAGTCAACCAAATGATACATGATATTGCAATTCAAACAAATGAGGTCATAAAAAGTAATTTTCTCCACCAACAAGCAATTTTTTTCACGCAAAAGGAAGAGGTGGGGTCAAAAATTCGATTTTCACCAAAATTCGGTGGAAGTTTGGCCGAAGCAGAAGGAGACAAAGCTGGAAGTCAACGGTGAAAGATGAAGAAAAAACATTGTATGAAGAAAATTTCCTTGAATTTGTCCAGAATCAATAAGTATGATATTAAAGTTTCATTTAATAAATGAATAATTAGAAAAAAGGGGGGTGTTCATGTCCGTGGTCCGCGTATCGTCGGGCAACGCAAAGAAACTTGTTCATAAGAAAATACTAACTTAACATCTACTCACGTTTTCGTCAATCTACTTATTTTATTTAGTTATTTAAGAAAAAAAGAAAAGGATAACTTTTTTGAAAACAAAATATCACCCATTAACTACAATTTGCTATTTTATAAGCTTGTGCGTTGAACAAATTAAAATGTTCGTCTTGGTTATATCATCAACTAAGTTTCTTGTCAGAGAGAGAACAAAACCGTTGCTCACTCGGTTTGGGAAGATTGCCCAGAAACCTCGTAGAAAAGTTCAAACAATACCCAGAACACAAACCCATCATGGGTTTGACCCTTTTCAGATCAAACCCATAAACCCGCCAACCCATTTCAACGGATAAAAAGCATCTCATAGTGATCATTTTCGTATCATGTCAAATCGCAAGCAACTCTTTCTGTTAGCAAATCAACCTCACAATGGCTTGCAGGCTCCGTTGCAGTGTATGCTGCATCTTCTGCATATTCTACACCCTCTTCTTCATGTTCTTTCTTTCCGTCTGCATCTTCTTCATCATCTTCCACCCCGCAAACGTCAAGTTTTACGTAACAAGGCCTCTCTCACACAGTTCAATCTCACAAGCAACAACACCCTCTCTTACAACTTCAGAGTCAACGTCACAGTGAGAAACCCAAACAAACACATAATGGTCTATTACAGAAGCATCACTGCGATTGCTTGGTACAAGAAGAGAGCATTTGCTTGGGTGAGTTTGACATCCTTTGTTCAGGGCCACAAGAACACAAGCTTTCTGCAACCAGCAGTTTTTGAAGGTCAGAGAGTCATTGATCCAAAACCTCGCCATGTGGCTGAGTATAACGAAGAGACAAGGGCTGGAATTTATAACAACATAGTCGTGGATTTGGATCTTCGAATCAGAGCAAAGTATGGCAGGATCAAGAGTGCTCGTTTCAGGCCACCAGTTGTGCAGTGTCGCTTGAGAGTTCCTTTGGTTTCGAGTGGCAAATCGGCTGTTCCTTTCAACGTCACCAAATGCAGAACTGGTTATTTTTTCGCAGACCGTGATTCAACAGATTGAAATACAATAGACCATGCCAAGCCCCATAGAGTTTCATGTTCTTACCTTAATTAGAACAAAAATATGTGTTGACAACTTAAACTCATGGAGAATAAATCCCTTCTCTGTAACATTGATTTTCTTTTTTTTTTTTAAATAACATCAGCATGTTTAAAGATGTAGATGTCATCTATGAGGTGTCACGGTACGAGGAACAAACACCATGATAACATGTTTGGTTTGTTTGTGTTCTAAGAATCCAGCTTGAAGTCACTGGTTATGTATACATCAATGAGAGATAGAAAATGAAAGAACAGAAAATAAAGACGAAGAAGGATTTGCCGTGATGCTAAGTCTCTCAATACTGAGCAAAAGAAGCATTATTGAATATAAGGGAAAAACGGTAACAAGCCTTAGGCTCACAAGCTGCCTAGTGGCAAAATAGAAAAGGAAATCCTATAACAAAATATATGTGTACTTAAACAAAGTGGACAACAAATTATACATCATACAAAATATACAATTTACGACAGAAAGAATAAAATGAATAAACATAGGATCTCACAATGATTAATATAGAATAAGTCCAAGCCACCGACAAACCATCAAAGAAAATATAATATCCAGCCATAGACCTTTTGTCATCAAGACAAGAACCCCGGTCAGCATCTTAATAACTTGTAAGAGTCAAAACTTCCGAAGGCTTGATATGTATTCTTTGTATTCTTTGATGTAAGGTTCCTTTGAGGTACCTCAAAACTCTTTTGACAACTTCCCAGTACATAGTAGTGGGAGAATTGAGAAATGGCTTAACTTGTATATATAGTAAAGCATATATCAAGTCCCATATTTAGTAGATATTGAAGAGCTCCAAAGGCATTTGGATACGAAGTAGGATTCTTTAATGGCTCACCAGCATGTGCTAAGAAGGACTTACCAACAACTATTGGAGTTAGGTAAGAAGCTGCATTTGACATCTCAAACTTTTTTGACAAATTAACAATATATTTTCCCTAACTCAGATAAATGCTAGTCTCATCACAAAAAGCTTCAACCCTTAGGAAATAATGAAGAAAACCAAAATCTTTAAGAGGAAATACGCTATTTAGTTTCCAAACAAATTCTTTCAAGCCAACTAATCTATTTAATTAGAATATCATCAACATAAATCAAAATAATAATTATTTATAACCTATCCTCATATAAAAACAATAAACTTTCATCTTTTGAATTGTAAAAATCCCATTTAAGCAATGTATTTCAGAGCCTTTCAAACCAAACCCTTGGTGCTTGCTTCAAATCGTATAAAGCTTTTATTAGTTTGTACACATGATCCAGTTTAGTTGTGTCCATAAATCCTTTTAGTTAAGTCCTAAAAATTGTCTCCTCGATAAAGCTATTCAAGAAGGTATTATTAATATCAAGTTGCCTTGTTTCCTAATTAAGAGACATTGCAATAACAAGGATTAATCTAATGGTTGATGCTTTTATAACAGGGATGGATGTCTCTCCAAAGTCTACATCAGGTTTTGTTGAAAGCCTATTGCAAATAATCTATCTTTATGTCTTTGTGCTAAACCTTCTACAATGTACATGGTTTTAAAACCCCATTTGCAATCTATTATGTTTTACTAGCCATTGTAAGGAACAAGAGTCCAAGTATTGTTTTTTACTAGAGCATTGTATTTAGCAACCATTACTTTTCTCCAAAGAGGGATTTGAAGTGCATATACTAAAAGGATGTTTTGGCTTGAAGATAACTCTTTTATTTCTAATCACCATCTGAGGTCTTTGAAGTTCTCTTTTAACCTTTTGTTTAGCTCCTTGATTTTGAGAAGCAATTTAATGTAGTGTTTCATTGGAAAATTCTTAACCTTGGTCTTACTCATTGATTGATCTTAGAAATTTAGAATTTTCAATAGATAACCTATCTTCAATTAGTCCTTAAACATTTGATTGTTTTGCAGAAAAGGATGCTGCACAATTCTCATCATTAGAATTTAAAAAGGGTGCAACTAAAGAACTTTAAAAAAGAATTGGTTTTGCATATGAGTGTCCTAATTCATGAGAAAATTTCTCTTATGACAAGAGATGCAAAAAGAAGAATGAAGCAAGTAAAAGATCACTTTGAGTATTCTACTTAGCATTAAGAAATCCATGTTCAAAAGGAAATTCTAACTCATTAAACAATACATCTCATGATATACACATCTTTCCTATAGGGCTTAAACATTTAAAGCTTTTATGAGAATTGATGCAGTCGATATGAACATACTTCATAATGTTGGAAATCAAGATTGTTAGGTATAATTCCTATCAAAATCATGACTAAATGTCATGATTTCAATTGAATTGTGCCCAGTGGCTTCCTTCCTTTCTAGGCACCTTAACGTCTAAGTTTTAATTATGTTTCTTTCCATGTATATTCCTAATGTCTTCTTTCCATTTTTCGTTTTTATTTGTATGGATCTTGTGCAATGGATTCTAGTAATTGGTCTATGGTTACTGTTGAAATTTAAAATAGTTTTATTATTAAATTGTAATTTTTTAGGATATAAGACTATAGTATCAACGTTTGAAATTCAAACGCTGATAAGATAAAATGATTTATTAGCCTTATGTTTCATTTTTTTGTTAGTTGCATATCTTTGAGTATTTTTCATGTGTCCATGATCTTTAGCCAAATGAGGACAAATTACTTATCCATCATCAATATTTATGTAATCTGTGGAGAATGAATAAAATAAATGGCTTAAGAGTTTGCCTTTCTGCAGTCCCATATGTATCGAAGTATTTGGTAGTGGAATGAATAAATATAAATCATAGTGAAATACATTCTTTAGTTTTTTATGTCTCCCTCTCTTGGATTTTTTTCATGGTACCAAAGTGGGCTTTAGCTCACAAAATACAATGATGCAATTCAATAATTACAATGGCATGAATATAGAGAGAGTCAACTCCTCCTCTTCTATATCCATTACTCCAAATATCCCATTTTCTGCAACCTAACACAGAGCATCTAAAGGGTGTGGACCCTGTCCCCTATCCTTTACAACCCATAAATCAAATAGCCAAAATTACCTCTATTAGAGCCACTCAGTGATGATGTTCCTATATGAAAGGGGCAAGGAGGACTATGTCAACAGCAATACAGAGGCACTTCCCACCACAGATCCAAAATATAGAACTTGGAAAACAAAAAATAACTAGGTGATGTCTTGGCTTATAAACTCAATGAACATAGACATTAAGAAAATTTTATGCTACTCACTACAGCATGTGACATCTAGAAAGCAGTCCATGATACTTACTCTACCCATGAGAATATAATAGAGCTCTTCAAAATAGAGGGCTTCCTTTATGACCTTAAACAAGGAGATATGTCCATCATTCAGTACTTATCCCTTCTTATGAAGTATTGGTAACAACTTGATATTTTTGAAACTTACGATTAGAGCTGTGCAAGTGATGTGGCTGTGTACAACAAGATTTTTAAAAGAAAAAGAATATATAAGTTCCTATTAGGACTTAACCAAAAATTTAAAAAATTAAGAAGTAGAATTATGAGCTCAAAGCCAATTCTTAGCCTTTATGGAACAATTTCAAAAGCTAGAAAAGAATAAACTGGGAGAAAATTATCTTTGAACTCCCAAAATACCCAAGTAATAATAAAACCTTAGTAATGGCTATTATAAGACTAAACAACTGTGGACAAAGAAGGCAAAACAAACTTTGGTGTAACCATTGCAATAAGCCTAGTCATACCAAAGATGCTTGCTACAAGATTCATTGCAAGCCTCTAAACTAGAAGCCAAAACCAAAAAGGGAACAAAGAGGGTGCACAACTCAAAGTGAAGATAAACAAGCCCATTCAATAGAGAGTTAGTGGAATGGTTGTAAAACTATTTGACTAATAAAAAATCTGAAGACATGGTAAATATTGGTGTAGTGGCTTAAGCAAGTAACTTACCTTCTACATTGAACTCTCAAATTCAGAAAAATAACAGCTGGATAATTGATTCTAGAGCAACAGACTATATGACAAGTAACTCCTCCTTACTTACTAATTTCACACCTAGTACAATAAGTTTATTAGTAAAAATTGCTCATGGTACTTTGTCAAAGGTGGCTAGTACTAGATCTGTGTATTTATCAGATAAATTGATATTAAAAAATGTGCTATTAGTACTTACATTAACCTGAAACTTGTTATCTATCAGTCAATTAGTTAATGATCTCAATTGCACCATTAAATTCAATGGTGATATTTATGTATTTTAGCATTTGGACTCTAAGAAGACAATTGGATGTGCTAAGGAGTGTGCAAGCCTATTTCTAATCAATGGACCCAAGAAAAGAAAAAAGAAATGCTTCATTGCAGAAACTAAAAAAATGAAGTGGCATTTTCAATTAGGGCACCCCAACTTTCAATATATGAAAAGGATGTATCCTCAATTTTTTAATAATAAAAGCACCACTTTACCTTAATGTGAAACATGCCAGCTCTCTAAGCATGTATGCTCACATTATCCTCCTTATGTTTATAGTCCATATTAACCTTTTATAATCATACATAGTGATATATGGGTCCTTCAAAACTAAAAAATGTGAATGGGGCTAGACGGCCATTGTAATGTCCCACATCGGGTAGGAGACCTTGGGGCTAAGGCCTTATAAGTGGGAGCAAAGCTCTCCCCACCGACGACGCATTTTTCTAAGAGAGGAACAAAACCCCACCACGTGGGAAATAAGAGTACCATGGGATGTCGTAACGGGGACAATATCATTAGAGGCTTTGTGGGGCAGTGGTATCAAAGTCGGCCTAGCCGCATGTGCAACCCGAGGACGGGTTGGCCCCAAGGGGGGTGGAATGTAATGTCCCACATCAGGTAGGAGACCCTAGGGCTAAGGCCTTATAAGTGAGAGCGAAGCTCTCCCCACCGACGATGCATTTTCCTAAAAGAGGAACAAAACCCAGCCTCTGACGATATTGTCCCCGTTACGACACCCCGTGGTACTCTCATTTCCCATGTAGTGGGGTTTTGTTCCTCTCTTAGAAAAATGCGTCGTCGATGGGGAGAGCTTCGCTCCCACTTATAAGGCCTTAGCCCCAGGGTCTCCTACCCGATGTGGGACATTACATTCCACCCCCCTTAGGGCCAACCCGTCCTTGGGTTGCACATGTGGCTAGGTCGGCTCTGATACCACTGCCCCACAGAGCCTCCGACGATATTATCTCTGTTACGACACCCTGTGGTACTCTCATTTCCCATGTGGTGGAGTTTTGTTCCTCTCTTAGGAAAACGCGTCGTCGGTGGGGAGAGCTTTGCTCCTACTTATAAGACCTTAGCCCCAGGGCCTCTTACCCGATGTGGGACATTACATTCTACCTCCCTTGGGGCCAACCCATCCTTGAATTGCACATGCGGCTAGGCCGGCTCTGATACCACTGCCCCACAAAGCCTCCGACGATGTTGTCCCCGTTACGACACCCCGTGGTACTCTCATTTCCCATGTGGTGGGGTTTTGTTCCTCTCTTAGGAAAACACGTTGTTGGTGGGGAGAGCTTCGCTCCCACTTATAAGGCCTTAGCCCTAGGGTCTCCTACCCAATATAGGACATTATATTTCACCCCCTTGGGGCCAACCCGTCCTCAGGTTGCACATGCGGCTAGGCCAACTCTGATACCACTGCCCCACAGAGCCTCTGACGATATTGTCCCTGTTACGACACCTCGTGGTACTCTCATTTCCCACATGGTGGGATTTTGTTCCTCTCTTTGGAAAATGTGCCGTCGGTGGTGAGAGCTTCGCTCCCACTTATAAGGCCTTAGCCCCAAGGTCTCTTACCCGATGTGGGATATTACATTCCACCCCCTTGGGGCCAACCCGTCCTTGGGTTGCACATGTGGCTAGGCCGGCTCTGATATCACTGCCCCACAGAGCCTCCGACGATATTGTCCCCATTACATCACCCTGTGGTACTCTCATTTCCCACGTGGTGGGATTTTGTTCCTCTTTTAGGAAAATGCGTCGTCGGTGGAGAAAGCTTCGCTCCCACTTATAAGGCCTTAGCCCCAGGGTCTCCTACCCGATGTGGGACATTACATTCCACCCCCCTTGGGGCCAACCCGTCCTCGGGTTGCACATGTGGCTAGGCCGACTCTGATACCACTGCCTCACAGAGCTTTCGACGATATTGTCCTCGTTACGACACCCCGTGGTACTCTCATTTCCCACATGGTGGAGTTTTATTCCTCTTTTAGGAAAATGCATCGTCGGTGGGGAGAGTTTCACTCCCACTTATAAGGCCTTATCCCCAAGGTCTCCTACCCGATGTGGGACATTACAGCCATACCTATATAACTTGGGTCTACCTAATGAATACCGAATTTGAAGCTTCATTTATCTTTTGAGATTTCCATATACTAGTACAAGATCAATTTCATACAAAAATAAGTTTTACACTTTAACAATGCCAAGGACTATTTTAACATACCCTTTAATAAACACCTCACTAGCCAAGGTATTATCCATAAAAGCTCATGTGTTAACACATCACAACAAAATGGTATAGTTGAATGTGAAAACAACACCTTCTAAAAGTCACTAAAGCCCTAACGATAACTATAAACATACCAAAATTACATTGACGAGAAGCTGTACTCACTACAACCTATCTTATTAACTATATGCCTTCCAAATTCCTTAAATTCAGGACTCCGTGTGAAGCACTTGTCAAAGCCTTTCCCTTAACCTAACTTATGCCCATTCTACCTCAAAATCTTTAGTTACATAGCATTTGTTCACATCTATCATAATAATAAACTTGATCTTAAGTCCACTAAATGTATCTTCCAATGATATTCTTCAACAAAGAAAGGCTATAAATGTTATTCTCCAAACCTTAGAAAAAATTGGTATTTTAATGGTTGTTGCATTCTTTGAAAATTAACTTTTTTACTTATAAATACCCATTCATGGGGAAAATCATAATTATATGCAAGAATGGAATTTGTTACACCACACCAACCTAGAAACAAGTCAAAATAGTCCAGATATAAGGCCAAACAACCTAGAAAATCCTAGAACAAGTCAAAACAATCTAAATACAAGCCCAAACAATCAAAAAAATGACCTTGATATGACGTATATACCTATGTCCATAACAATACCTAAAACATAGGACTTGCCACACCAAAAATCCTTGGAACCCAAAAGCCAAGTACATAACCCAAAAGCTGTAGATGTTGAGAATGGTGGTACCAAGTTTATGATGTATTCTAGGAGGAAGGGCCAAGCTTGTACACTTCTTGAACAAAGCAATCCTCTTGAGCCAAGTCTAGATAATAATCTTGAAATCCCCATTGCTCTTAAAAAAGGTACTAGAGAATGCACAAAGTATCCCATCTTAAATTTCATTTCTTATAAGCACTTATCTCCTGGATATAAGATATCTATGGCCAATGTTACTAAATGAGAAAACTCCTAAAAATGTTCAGAAGGCTTTGAAAAGTTCTAAATAGAGATTAGCCATTCAAGAAAAGATGAATGCCCTAGAGAAGAATGACACTTGGACTATTATTAAATTACCCAAGGGAAAGAAGAAATATATTGGTAGCAAACGAGTGGTCACAATTAAATACAACCCTCACGGGAGCATCCATCATTACAAGGCAAGATTACTAGCAAAGAGATTCACCCAAACATATGGAATTGACTACTAGGAAATGTTTACTCTAGTAACCAAACTTAATACTATTAAGGTACTTCTCTCTATAATTGCAAATTTGGCTTGGTACTTCATTAACTGAATGTAAAAAATGCCTTCCTAAATGGAATCTTGAAGAAGAGGTGTATATGGAACTACCTCTAGGTTTTGACTCAACTAGAAGGGTAAGACTAATGTGTAAGGTAGAGAAGTCACTATATGGGTTGAAACAATCACTTGGGACATGATTTAACAAATTTATTAAGACAACAAAAAGCTATGGGTATTCCCAATGCCAAATTGACCATGTACTATTTGTTAAATTTTCAACTAAAAGTAAAAATTGTAATTTTGATAATGTATGTAAGTGATATTATCATAATAGGTGATTTTGCAAAAGAAATCAAATGTTTAAAGCAAGCATTAGCCAAGAAATTTGAGATTAAAGAACTTGGCAATACTTCTTAGGAATGGAGGTTGCACAATCTGAATTTGGTATTACAATTTCTCAAAGAAAAAATACATTAAATCTATTAAAAAAAATTGGGATGCTCAGTTGTAAACCTTCTGAGATACTAATGAAAGTAAATTAAAAAATTGGCCTTCAAGAAGATAGTCATCCATTTGATGCTAGTAGGTACCAGAGATCAATAGGAAAAGTGATATATCTAACTCACGCTAGGCTAGATATAAGTTGTTCTATTAGTGTCGTTAATTAATACATGAACAAACTAACAAAGAAACACCTTAATACTATGTATTGAATACTTAGATATCTAAAAATGACTCTAGGAAATGAAACCCTATTTAAGAAGGGATCTAACAGAAAGGTTGAGGTTTATTCTAATACAGACTAGGCAAGCCAAATTATTGATCGTAAATCAACATCTAGATATTAATCTTATATTTTGGGCAATTTAATAACTCTGAGAAATAAAAAACAATTAGTGTAGCAAGAAGTAGTGTAGAAGCAGAATATAAATCCTGGTCACAAGATATTTGTAAAGAAATTTGGCTATAATAGTTACTCAAGGAATTAAGGATTCTTATAGAGGAACCTATAAGGATGATGTGCAATAACTTGGCCACTCTAAGCATTGCCAAGACCCCTATCTATCATGATAGAACAAAGCATGTGGAATTGGATCATCACTTCATTATAGAGAAAGTTGGTTCTGCTATTGTTAAACTTATTTATGTCCTAACAAAATTTTAAGTTGCTGACATCTTGACCAAGTCTCTATCTAGAACTCATTTTGAGAAGTCGCTATCTAAACTAAGTATGATTAACATTTACAACCCAACTTGAGAGGAAGTGTTGAAATTTAAAATAATTTTGTTATTAAATTGTAACTTTTTAGAATATAACACTATAGTATCAACGTTTAAAATTTAAACACCGATAAGATAAAATAATTAGCCTCATCTTTGGTTTTTTTATTAGTTGCATATCTCTATGTATTTTTTAGTTTAATCTTCAGCCAGATGAGGCTAGATTACTCCTCTATTATGCCTATTTATGTAATCTATGGAGAATGAATAAAATAAATGGTTTAAGAGTGAATTACTTACGTCTTTCTTCAGTCCCATATGTATCGAAGCATTCTGCGATGGAATAAACAATATATATATATATATATAATACCTTATCTAGTTTTGTACATCTTTCTCTCTCTCTCTCTCTCTCTCTCTCTTTCTCTCTCTCTCTCTCTCTGATTTTTTTTTCCATTACATTTGCTATACATATGTATTGTTCTCCTTCTCAATAATATACTTTGACCTTTTGCATATCTTTGTCTTTGTTCCTTCAGTTATCTACACATAATGTGAAACTACAATTTATGTTGATTGTAAGGCTTTAAATAAGGAAACACATACAACCAAAAGTTTTAAAAGCTTTATAAGCTAGGCTTATCTTGTATAATTTATAGATAGGTGAAACTCTTTCTAGAATAGCAATACATAGTCTATCAATTAAATATATAGCAATAAGAAAGGCCTCCTACCTACAATGTAAAGGCATTTTTGCTTGTACTAGTAAAGTTAATCCTAATTCAATTACGTGCCTATGATTTTTCTCAACCTTGTCATTTTGTAATGAAGTATAAGGACAACAATGTCTAAAATAAATCCCAATACAAGGCTTTTGAAACCCTTAAACTCTTCTCCCTAATCACTTTGTAACATATTAATTTTACTATTAAACTGATTCCCAACCATCTTCTTGAAATGTATGAATGCATTTAAGGCCTTTCCTTTGGTTTTAAGGAGATATATCCATGTAAAACAGTTGAAATCACCAAGAAAATTGTATAAAAAACTTGTAGCCATTAGTAGTGACCATAATAGATGGACTTTATAGATCTATGTGAATTAGTTCAAGGGGTCTACTAAGATAAGATTGAGACAATTTAGAGGGAAGAGCATGAGACTTTCCATATTAGCATGCTTCACAAAAATTAAACTCTTGATTAACTTTCAACTTCACATTACATTCTTGCAAAATTTATGGTAAAACACTAGATGGATGACCAAGATTACAATGCCATTCTTGTTTAATAGAAGCGAAAACAAATTGAATTACTACTTGAGCTATTTTGAGGTAGCTTGAAATGACAACTATTTAAGCTATTTTGAGAGGACTCAAAGGAGTTTTGAGGTGACTCAAAGTGAAGACTACTTAATTTATTTTGAAGTGACTAAAGGTGGAAACATCTTGGTGGTGGAATAACTATATAAGTTGAGCTATTAACTTTGTAGAGTCCATCAGTAAATCTTCTTTACAATAGAATCATTCTTGTTTACTCGTCCTTCACAAAGTAGCTATGAGAATTAAATTAAATAAATATGTCATTATTAGTAGTAAGTTTGAAAATACTCATAAGATTTTTGATGATTTGAGGAGCAAGAAAAATATCTTATCAACAATGGCTGTTGTTTTTGACAAAATGGATTAGATAAACCAACATTCAAAACTTCAACTTTTTTACCATTTCCTACATATAGTTCCTTCCTACCAAAATAGTTAACTAGGTTTGAATTTGGCTGGCATCATTTGGAATGTGATTACTAGCCTTACTATCCATGTACCAAGCATTATCACTTACTATGTTCAGTGAGGTCAAAAATGCAAACTAACTAAAATGACTCTGATCAATCCTCTTGTTTGAGTCTAATGTCCTAGTATAGTTTTTATCAGACCGAAAATAACAATTGGTAGCAATATGTCTAGCTTTGTTACAAACTTAATAGATAGGCTTATTGTTTCAATAACTCCTTCCATGTCCTCTAACACTATGAAAACTTCTTTAACTGGAGCCTATCTGTTGTCCTTTTCTAAAATTATGAGATTATGAATGATTTTTAGCCTTTACCATAGTAGCAAAAGAATTTCCAAGACTTAGTGTTGAAATTCGACTCTAATCTCCTTATTTATGACTTGAAATTCAAATATAATCTTCTCATTTATAGCCTAATTAAACAAATGTTTTATGTGAAACATGTGACTTATTTTTGAAAAAAAAATTAGACGTAAAATTTTCTATTTTAACAAGCTTTTATTTCTAAATGTTTGTAACTTTTATTTTTGTCAATAATGCTTACTTAATTCATGGGATCCACTAGTTGATTTGTTACCTGGAATTTCTTTTATATATATATATATAGCTTCTTTCGTTCTAAAGAAATAAGAAATTGGAACATTATTTCTTTAATTTTCTTCATGGTATCAAAGCGTGGGAAGGTTCTCGATATGTGATGATCATGTTTGGCTCTATAAGAGTCACACAAGCCAACATCATAGACTCTATACAGCAGAGTCATCTGACACCCACTAGCCAAACAACACCACCCATCAACCAAACAACCATTATACCATGTCAAGCTTTACTATGTGCATTGAAACTCCATTTGTGATGCTCATAGGCTGTAACATTCGATTTTTTGTAAAAATACTGAAATAAGTCAATTTGAAAAGCAAGTCTCTTAAAATGAACTAGTTTAGGCCAAATGAAATTAGAATAAAATTTTAAATAATAGAAAATAAGGATGTAAGGTTTAAGATGCCTAAAAACTAAAGCCAGAGTAGTTCAATAAAATTGCCAAAAATATAATGGCAATTTCCTAAATATAAACACTTTTTGAAAAACTCACAAGAGGACTTTTTAAATGAAACAATTGAGTTGTATGAGGTTTTTAGAGGCCTTGAAAATTATAGAAACCCCTAAACTGGTTAAAACACCATTCGGTGTATGTTTTTCAAAATCAGTTGACCCGAATTTTAACCTTTTCATTCAGGAAGGTTTTAAATCTAATTTAAATGGTTCCAAAGGCATTTTATAAGTTAGAGTACCTAAATTTTATGATGAAAAAAATAGTTCTAAAAAATGAGCTAAAATTATTCTAAAATAAACAAGTCAAACAAAGGGACATAAAAGGCATTTTTAAGAAACAATTTCTTTTAACTTACTTCATATATCATCCCATCTCTCCCCTTCCATTTAACCGACTTTGTGTCTATCCAAACTAGACGATAAGCCAGCAAAAATAACACACAAGAGGGAGGGCTTAAGAAGAAGGAAAAAGCCAAGGAAAAGGTAAGCTAATTGTGAAATTTCACACCTCTTCCTTTGTCAATGTTGTTCTCCTCCCTTTTCTTTTTCCTTCCATGGTTTTGGTGAATGATATAGAGCTATTTTGGGTCTGGTTCAGAGGGAGAAGATTAGAATTCAAGAAGAAGCCTATACCAAGTGCAAAAGCTATTAAAGAAGTTAAAGAATCAAGGTAAATCTTCTTGTTTTTATTACTTCCTCCTCCTTGTTCTTGTGTGTGTTAGTTCAGCTAGGTGGAGAGCAAATAGGAGGGAGTAAATTTTGACCAAGAGCAAGCAAGAAACCTAGGTTTTAGACTATGGAAAACTAGTAAATGCAATGAAACCTAAAGGAAAACTATTAGAATTCAAGATAACAAAGTTAGGGATTCTTAGACATATAGCAAAATCTAGTTTCTTCTAAGAATATCCTAGCTTATATGAGACCTTGATTGAGTTCTTAAGATCCTTAGGAAGCCTCCAAAGTTCCATTTCATTTAAAAAAACAAAATCAACTCTATGGGTCTAAAACAAGGTGTATGTCTCGGCCAAACCCACTTGGAGAACTTAAGGAGTGTTTTAAATTTTTCTAAGCTTAGATTGGAACTAAATATGATGGAAGAACATCAAAGGAAGCCTTGAAAAAAATTTAGAAACCATGGATTGAGAGTTAGAAGTGTAGGCTCCATAATGTGACATATTGAAGCAACATATAGTTAGGCTCCTCAAAATGATTGTGTGATAGCTCTAAGGATCCTAAATGGAGTCAAGAGTCATAAATTGAGGGAGAAAATGGAGCCAAGATCAAGAATTATCATAGTTACTTCATTAGGTCGCTTATAAAGCCATAATGGTGTCTTAGAACCAAGTATGCTTCTCTAGTGTATGTGTGATGCTAGAGTTGCTTCCATGATGTAGTGTTATCCTACTTGATGTGTCTAGGCCAAAGGAACTAAGTTCCATCCACTTGCAAGTGTTTGACCTTGAGAAAGGAAGAATAATCAAGAGAAAGACTTATGTTTTGTTCCAAAGGTAACTCTCTAACATTTCTCTCATGCATTCTTGGTTGTTTTCTTGTCTTTGGATGTATGTATGTATGTTTATGCCATGAGAAATATTCATAACTATTTCCTACATGTCATGGTACTATGATATTCTTGAAATGTATTTTATGAATGTGTTTTGGTTTGAATAGGTTTGGTAAAGCCAAAAGACCCATAGCAAGGGTGAGGATGAGCTAAAAGTCCCTAGGATTGGGTGAGATAAAGCCAAAAGTCTCAAGAAGAGCCAGGCTTAGTCAAAAATCCCTTAAAAATAGGTGAGACAAGTCCAAAAGTCTTAAAGAAAAAGGATAAGGCTAAACCAATACCCTTGAGAGCTAATGTATGATATGTATATGCTTCTTGAACATGCAAATTATTTTTTGCATGGTTACTAGTAGCTTAATCTTCATACATGCATTATTCGACTTGAAAATATGTCTATTATATATGTTTGAAAGGGTTAAGAACTATTGAGATTCTTAGAATCTTAGTTTTCCCTCTCCAATATCTAACCATGTCTAGGTGAGCCAAGTAAGCTAAGGAATAGGAGCCAACAAGCATAAGAAGTAAGACTTTAACATTTCTATAGAGAAATAAGCTTTGTAAATACATTTTGACATAAAAAATTATAACCATGAGATGTATATATGATGTAAATGCTTGAGCACACTTAAATGTCTGTAAATATGATGTATATAATGATTTTAGGAGCATATAAATGAATGTATGATTTTGCCACCAAATAGCCCATATGTGATGTGATTCTCATGTGTATGATAGCAAGTAGCATAGTAAAAATGAGCTTCGTGATATTTTGAACTAAATGGCATGTCCCTCTAGGCTATGAATGTGGTTATAGACATGCCTAAGTGGCCATAGGTGACCTAAAAAGCAATTTGACACCATTTTGAACCATTTGAAACACCAAAAATGACCAAATTATGTACTGAGTCAAAGTCTGACCAAATAAGTGAATTTTTTCATGAAATTTGGCCAACAAGTAGGTCTCCTCTAGAGCTTTCCACAAAGCTAAAGAACACCTAATTTAAAGTTCTAGAAAATTTATTATGATTTTTTAAAGTTGAAAAAACTTGACAGAATTGGTATCAGCACTGTTCATTTGGTCAATTTCTTCCTCTGTGTCATCCATAGATCAAATAGTGTCTAATGCTTATAAAATTTTATAAGTATAAAGTAGACATGATAAGTTTTTCATAATCACCAAGATCACCCCATTTAGAGCTCTATAGAGGGAGAATCAAATTTTTAAAATTGCATGATAGTACTAGTAATACAGACTGATCTTTGGTATTATTCCATTGATTTTGATAGGTTAGATGTCATTTCCTTGACCTAGAACTATTTTTATCGAAAGTAAATATCCACAACTTTCTAGAATGGTATGGTTTGTTGAATTTTGATTTTTCTAGAATTAATTATGGTTTTCCAAAATTGATGTCAGAAATCTGGAAAGTTGAACCCAAGGCCAACTTTTAATTTTTTTGGTGTATGGCTTCTAACCTGAGTTGTATGTGATGTTTTATGTTTTTTATGACTTGTATGAATGGATTATGAGTCGAAGATGAGATTGAGGAGTTCACAGAGTCCATAGAGTTTAAGATGGATTTTTAAAACCCTACATAAGGCAAAATAATGCCATTAAATATATTGTTTTTCTTTGGAATGCATGTAGCTAAGCAAGTACAACACTATAAAATGTAAGGAAAAAGGCTAGGAGATTATGGTGTTACATAGGCCATAAGCTAAGTGATAACAACTATTTTCCATGATCCTAGTGTGTCTTGATATTCATTAAGGGTTGTGGGAGGAAAAACTAAATCACTGAAGAGGCCACCCATCCTAAAATTTCATATTCCAAATATAGAATCTGGTTTGTAAAGAATAATACCATCATATATTGGCTTGTAAATTCAATGACAATTGAAATAAGAGAGAATTTTGTACTCTACAAGACCATAAAAGAGATTTGGGATGTAGCAAAGGAATCCTACTCCTCCATTGAGAACATAACTATTATGTTCCAGATTATAGAGACACTTTGTGAAGCAAAATAGGGAAATATAAGTGTAACACAATACTACAACTATAATATCATGATTCTATGACTCATCTCATATCATATGTAGGCTTATTTCCATAAAGTACATGAATTCCTCAAGAAAAAGTCATAGAAAAATACAATTAAATTGTATTACATCACAAGTAAATTTTTTTTCATTTAGTGTTTTATGAACTATATGGACTCATCCATTTCATTCTCATATTTAAATACACAAATGAAACTTTTAACAAGCTAAAGAAGTGGCCTAAAACTTATGTAAATAGATGGTATACTCAAAAACATATTGTGCAACCTTGGGTAGAATTTCCAAATTCTATACTTAAATTTTGAAAAATTATAACTAATTCTAGAAAAATCGAAATTAAGCATATTATACCATTTTGGAAAGTTATAAATGTCTACTTTATGTTAAAAATAAATCTATACCACAACAGAGACTGCTAGCTACCAAAAATTGATGGAACAATACCAGATGTTGACTATCATTACTAGTACTATCTTCTAACTTCAAAAATTTATATCTCTCAAAGGTCCAATTGGGGTGATCTTGGTGGCCATGGAAAGCTTATCATGTCTAGTTTATACTTATAAAATTTTATGAGCATTAGACATCATTTGGCCCACAAATGACACAGCCTAAATTTCTGACCATAAAAACAGTGTCTGCATTAGTTCAGCAGAAAATTACTAATTTTGAAAATTCATAATTAATTCCATAGAGCTCCAAATAATCTAGTCTTTAACTTTTCAAAAAACTCTAGATAAGATCTATATGTGTGCCAAATTTCATGGGCAAATTTATTTGTTTGGTCAGATCTTGATATTGGGTTGTGAAATGGTCATTTTTAAGTCTTACAAAAGGTCTAAATAATCCATTTTGAGTTCCAAGGCAACCACGACCACTTGAGCATGTGGGAATGCACCAAAATGACATTCTAAACTTGTCTCAAAGGTGCACAAACCCACATTTCTTAAACTCACTCATCCACCCCATGATATATACAAGAATGCATATGTCTAGTCTTGCCATTCCATACCCAAATCATGTTATATCATACATATGGTATTAATTCTCATTCATACATCATATATATGAGTATTTACACATGTTCAAATGATTACATAATAATTTCATCATAGGATTACATCATATGCCATGTGTATGGCTACAAAAGAAATAAAACTAGGTATTTTGATGTCAAACTCTCATCTTCCAACTTGGTGGCCTCCATTACCTTGTTCATTTACTCCACCTAACATGTTAAGACATTAGAGAGGAGGGAATGAGATTCAAAAAATTCCAACAACTTATCTCCCTTTCAATCACACATAAAGAATGCAATACAAGTCTTAAAAATGCATGCACGGCCATCATGAAGTGCATGATCATTCAAGGAGCATTCTTGGCACTTGAACAAGTCATATAAAGCATACATAGGCTTGCCAAGTAAGTGGATTAGCCTCACCTATTCTCTTATAGATTTTAGATTTACCTCACCCATTTTCTCTAAGAGGTTTTAACTCAACTTCACTCTTGGGAGTCAACTTCACTTTTGGGAGACTCTTTACTTTGTCTCAACCAATTTTAAGAATTCTTGGCTCATCCTCACCATGACTAAAGATTCTTGGCTTCACCACACTCAAGTAAACCCAAATACACATACTAGACATCATTTGAAAACATATTACAACATCATGGTACCATGGAACATAATTATATGCTAGAACACTTTTCCTGGCTTAAAACACACATACACGCATTCAAAGACAAGATAAGCATACATTCATACATGAGAGAAAGTGAAAAGATCTACATTTTCCATACAAATACACTTTTTCTCTTAGAATTATGCTTTTTCTCTTGGCCACACACTCACAATGATGTGAGGCTTATTTCTCTTAGCCTAGATACATCATATGGAAGCCAATTACACTCTTAAATCAAATTCTAAAGTCATACATTTACTAAAAAAGCTAGATAACTCATATGGCTCTTTTATGGCTCCATAATACACTTAATGAAACAACCTTAAGAAAATATTATCTTGGCTCTATTCTCTCTCTTCATTTATGATTCTTGACTCCATTTAAACCTCTTGGAGTCATCACATAATCAAATCAAATAGTCTAGCTAGGTATTGCTTCTTTAAGTCATAATATGGAACCTATGATACCATCTCACTCTCTATGGCTTCTAAAATTTTTTCAAGGCTTTCTCTTATCCTCTTCCATCATATATGACTCAAAAATAAGTTTGGAATAAATTAAAACTATCCCTTAGTGCTCCAACTTCTCTAGGCTGTGGCTATAGGCCCAAGAGACACCAAGTGAGTTTGCTTTATTTTTTTTATGGAAGATGCATATCATGAGCCTTCTAAAGATCTCAAGAGCTCATCCAAACACTCATTTAGACTTAAGAACAACTGCATCAAATTAGATTTTTGGTGGAGCACTTAAAACCCTAACTTTGTTATATTGAAAACTAATTATTTTTTGTTAATTTTCTTTGCATATTCTCATTCTCCACACCCAATTTCATAGGATTCACCCTTAGTTGTACCCAAAATCCATGCCTTCTTGGACCTCCATATGTTGGACGAACCAAGGAAGAAAGGGGAGAAGAAGTAGCTGCCATGGGATGGAGATTTTACCTTATTTTTCCTTGATTTCTCGCTTGTTTCTTCCTTTTCTTGGCCTCCTCTCTTCAAATCCGAATTTTTTCCTTTGTTCTTCCCTCAAAACAAATCCAAAAACTTCAATAAAACCATAGGAAAGAAGGAAAAATGGAGAAGAAAAGGTTTGCTACAGAAAAAGCATAAAAAAGATTAAGAAAATCCATACATCTTCCTTGTTTTTCTCTTTCTTTTCTTCTCTTTCTTGTGTGCCTCACCATTAGGGTTCTTCCTCTAATTTAGGGCAAAAACAATTGTGTCTAAATGAAAGAGGAGATGGGGTGCCTCATATATATAGGTAAGTTTAAAAAACACTTTTCAAAAATTTCAATTTTACCTTTCATTTTTGGCATTTTCGTTTTTAGTTCATTTTAGCTCCTTTTTTTAAAATTATCTTTTCCATTATGAAATTTAAGTCCTCAATTTAATAAAATGCCTTTGGAATCACTCAAATTGGAGCTAAAACCTTCTTGAATAAATCTATCAAAGTTCGGGTCAACCGACATTGAAAAATTTTCACCGAAGGAGTTTTAACTGTCCCGAGGTTTCCTATGGTTTTTAAAGCCTTTGAGAACCCAGAGAACTTAAAACTTTCATTTAAAAAGACCTCCTATGAGAATTCTAAAATTTGCTCAAAATTACAAAAATGCCATTATGTTTCGTCACCCTTTCATTTAAATTCTTTTCTTTATTCTAGCTCTGTTTTTCTTTTTGTCTGAGTTTGGGATTCTCATTTTTAGGAGTCTAAAATGCTACAAAAATTTGTTAGGACCTCAAATCACTCTATCTAGGAAACTTTCCTTTGTATTCGGTGAATTTCATATGTTTACAGAGAAATCGTACGTTATATTTCTTACGTTTTCTCTCATTTTCAAAGAACTAGATATTACAATAATAACTTGGTCAAACTTTGGCAGTAGCTGAACATATATGAAATGCATTAGTGGTAGTGTAGTGTTGATGTTGTACACTATTAGAAATTAAAGGAAAGAAAGAGGATTTATACCTTTCTCTTAGGTCTCAATTCTACCTTCAAGGAAGTCAAGGGAAGAATCATTGTTTTTTGCCCCTTGCCTTCACTTAGAGAGGTCTTCTATGAAGTTAAGTAGGAAAAGAGTAGGATCCAATTGGTTTTAGGTGACCTTGGATCACAAGTAGTCATTGAAGTTTCTGCCATGGCTGTGAGAAATAGCACATCACTTGATCTAAGACAAAAGAAAGGAGAAAAGGTGTAGTGTGATCATTATAATAAGTCAAGACACTCTAAGGATGTTTATTGGAACCTTCATGGCAAACCACCTAATTAGAAGCTTTGTTATCAAAGGGAAACTTGAGGACTTATAATGGCTAGAGATGAGCAAAATCATAACTAAACTAACTAGCATGCATTTAACAAGATAAATTAAAGAATAGATTAAGTTGTTGCAAAAAATAATCACCAATCAAGGACAAACATCTAAGAAAGCTATTAGCACTAATGCCATGGCCCTACAAGTAATTGCTCTATGGCCACAGTTAACAATTCCCACACTTGGATATTAGACTCAAGTGCTTTTGACCCCATGACAAGTAATAACTCTAATCTTAATAAACTCATTCTTAGTTTTAAAAAAATTTGTGAAGATTACCAATGGGATTGTGTCACAAGTCAATAGCATTGAAACTATGATAATATCTCCTAATTTAATTTTACATGATGTTTTTCTTATCCTTAAACTTTAATGTAATTTACTATCCATGAACAAGCTTATAAAGGACTCAAGATGCCACACTAATTTTATGTTTATGTCTACTATTTTGGAGTTAGGGGAGAAATCAACAATACTAAGGAAAGTGATGGCCTCTATTACCTTAACGAAACTTCAAATTGCAACAAGGTTATTATGTCACATTTTGCTTCTTCTAGTTATAATGAGGATAGTCTTTGTAGCATTAAAGATTAGCTTACCCTAACTTTCATTTATGAAAAAGTTGTACCCTCATTTGATTAATAAAAGTACTAATTCTCTTTAATATGAAATCTATCAAATATCTAAACATGTCAAATCTTCTTACCCTTCTCAATTGTATCAACCTTTTCAACCGTTCTTCATTATAGACTATGATGTTTAGGGTCCTTTAAGCATTAAAAATATCAATGGGGCAAGGTGGTTTATTACCATTATTAATGACCACACATAAGATATGAACCAGGTTCATGAAGATGCTAATTCAAAATCTTTAAATGATCATTTGCATCTTTCAATTGGACCTATTACAAGGGCGAAAGCTAAACAACTTAAAGAAGTATTAAGTGGACTTATTCAAGAGATTTGGACCAAGCAAATTTTTGAATCTGATTCAAATATTAATCAAAACGTTCTCAACATTATTTGGGCTAAAGATAGAGTTATTAGAGTTAATTTGGGTTATAATGTTGTAAATTAGAGAGTTTGGACCAAAGGCTATACATAGATTAACTTATTTAGGCCTAAATAATGATATTATGGGCTTAATATGCTGACTTCTAGAAGCTTTATGTATTTGGACGAAAATTAGAATTAATTAGGCTGATTATCTTTCCTTTTCTGTTTTTAAAAAGATTTGATTTTGTATCCCTAATTTTTAGATCTTTCAGTTAGGATTATGTAGTTAGTTTCCTACTTTTCCTCCAATAGATAGGTTTGAGCTACACTATAAATATATGTATTTTGCCTTCATTTGAATCAGATTAAAAGTAACAGAATTATTCTAAGTGTTTCTCTAATTGTGAGAATATTATCTTTTATTTGCTCTTGTGAAACCTTTGTCTTGTCAACCTATCTTGAGGTTGGTGTTTCAAGTTCACAAAAGCCCCCAATTCGTGCTTCAATCCAAGTGCGTCATTGTGTGGGTTAGTTTATTGTGTTCATGGTTAGGCATGTTGTCTAAGTAGTAGGTCAACATTCTTATAACGTTGGTTAGCTATTTGCTTCTATTGGGTCTCGAACCATCATCTATTCATTAACCTACGTCGTGAAGATTAGGCCACCCCTTGATTTCGCATCATTTGGCATCAGAGCTTTGGTTTACACGATAAGTTACCCATTATTATCCAATACCTATTCCTTCTAACCTCTAAATTTTCTTATTTATCATATCTTTTCTTTGCCACCTTGAATACCAAAAAAAAAAACTTTTTACCTTATTTCCAAATTTAATTCTTAGTGTGCAAATTTTAGTTTTTATACTATAAGAGCCATTAATTTTGTAATCTGAAAATTTTTTTTGTTTGAACATTCTATTTCATTTCTTATCTATTCGACCCCTTTTCGATTGAGGTTTTGGATGATTGATAGGTGCTTCTGAAAGTTTAGAATCTCAACTTTCATATCGTTTTGGAATCATCCCAATTAAACTTTTCTATGTCGAGATATATTAGGTTTTAGTTGATAATATTTTCTGAATCTCTCAAATCTAATTTGTTTAATTTATTTCCTATTTTGTGATTTTGTAAGTTTTGGGCTATTTCATTAGATCAAGTCAGAAGAGAAAAGCCAAAAAAAAGCTTAGAAAAAAAAAAGCAACAAAAAAAGCTTAGAAAAAAAAAGGCAAAACAAAAAAAAAGCAAAAAAAAACAAGAATTGCTTATCAGATAATTTTTTTTTCTATTTTACCTTATTTCCTTTTATATTGTATTGTGCACTTCCTTATTTTGATTTGCCCCTGTTTCCCTTTTTTTTCCCTTTATTTGAACTTTCTTATTTTGATCATAGTTGAAATTTTCAGAATTACATTTGTGGCTCTTTGGGATTTTAAACTTGATTTTTTATTATTAAGTAGTTAAATCTTCCTTCTTCTCTTTGGAACCCAAGCCTAACCAAATCCTACCTTCAATTGTGTCTTGTGTGTGCCAATCACGACTTTCAAACCACTCATCTACACATACTTGGTTGAACTGAGAATTGGCAATATTGGATCACCCAACGAGATCTTAGGTGACGTAAGAGTACAGGATTGATATTGAAAGGTAAAAGGCAAGAGTAGGTAAGATTATTATCCCAAAAAAAAGCCAAAAAGAGGGAGAAAGTAAACACGTGAGAAAGTAATTGTGAGGTCCTATATACTTTTGTTTCTTTCATTTCTTTTTCACTAACATGGCAGATAATCGAGAAAAAGGAGTTGCACATGAAAGTGATAATGATGATCACAATTCATTTGGAGTAGCGCCTTTGCAAATGAAAGTACTAGTGAGTCATTTTGAAAGGATGCTTGATAAGAAGTTGGAAGGACTCCATGAACGCTTAGATCGAGTGGAAAGCAGAACCTCTAGCCAAAGGACTACTCAAGCTAACCAAAGACAAGCTCATGTTGCACGCCCACAACACTGTGAATATGTGGAAGACATGGAGAGCCATGATGAAGATTATAAAGGAGAGGAGACTCAGCCAAGAAGTAGGCCACTCAACATACAAAGAAGACCACCGAGAAAGCCTAGAGATGAAGAAGAAGGCCTTGGAGGAGTCAAAGTCAAAATTCTTTCCTTTCAAGGTAAGAGTGATCCAGAAATATACCTGGAGTAGGAGATGCGTGTAGAACAAATCTTTTTATGCCATAACTACTCTAAGGACAAGAAGGTCAAAATTGTTGCTCTTGAGTTTACTAATTATGCTCTTATTTAGTGGGACCAGATGTAAAAGGAGCAGATTAGATATGGAGAACACCCCATCTCAACATGGGAAGAGATGAAGGCTATCATGAAGAGGCGATTCATTCCATCCTATTTTCGAAGGAAACTTCACAATAAGCTTTAACGCCTCACTCAAGGATCCAAGAGTGTGGATGAGTACTACAAGGAGATGCAAATAGCCATGATTAGAGCTAATGTAGAGAAGGATCCAGAAGCAACAATAGCTCGCTTCTTATATGGGCTCAACTGTGACATAGCTGATATTGTAGAGATGTACCACTACATGGAGATTCATGACTTAGTCTATCAAGTTGCCAAGATAGAGAGACAACTTAAGAGAAAGAATTTTGTAAAGAAGAACTCTAATCCAAGTTCTTTCAACACATGGAAGAAAAACTCAAAGAATGATATTCCCTCTTCTTCAAATTCTAAGGAGAATGAAATTAAGAAAGGAGAAAAGTTATCCCCCACCCAAGAAGGTTCAAGGTGGACCAAGTTCTTCCAAAAATCGAGACATACGATGCTTTAAGTGTCAAGGGAGAAGACATATCTCTAGTGAATGTCCTAACAAGCGAACCATGACTATCAACAACCTTGGTGAGTAGAAAATTGAAGGAGAAACAACTAAAAAAGAAGAAGAAGATCTATTCATAGAGAATGAAGATGGAGAATATGCAGAAGAAGGAGAACTCTTTGTGACTAGGAGAGCCCTTAGTGGCCAGATGATGGCAAAAGAAAATGAAAAAAGAGAGAGCTTGTTTCATACTCGCTGTCAAATCTAAAGGAAAATATGTGGTGTCATCATAGATGGAGGAAGTTGCTGTAATGTGGCAAGCACTGAACTAGTAGAGAAGTTGAATTTATCTACCTTCAAGCATCAATGGCCATACAAGCTTCAATGGCTTAATGAATGTAGAGAGTCAAGGGTAACAAAACAAGTAAAGGTAATGTTTTCTATTGGTAAGTATAAAGATAAAATACTATGTGATGTTGTACCAATGAAAGCATGCCATCTTTTATTAGGTAAGCCTTGGTAATATGATAGGCATGTTACACATGATAGTTTTCTAAACCGTTATTCTTTTATACTTAGAGGGGAACCTATAACCTTCCTTCGTATGTCACCGAAACAAATATTAGAAGATCAAATCAATAAGGAAAAGAAAAGAGAAAGTGAGAGTATAAAGGTGTCTAAAAAGGAAGGTAATGAAAATGGGAGAGGAAAAGAGAGTAAGCTAAAAGAAGAGAGAGAAAAGAAAGAAAAATCTAAAGGCAAGAAAGAAAGTGAGAGAGAAGGAGAGAAAAGTTTATTAGTGGCAAAAAGGAGTGAAATCAAGCAAGCTTTGTTTTCTCAACAAAACCTTGTAGTATTTATCTACAAAGAAGCTATATTAAACACTAACGACTTAACCTCTACCTTGCCTAATGTTGTTAAGTCTCTATTGCAGGAATATAAAGATGTCTTTTCTGAAGAAATACCTCTCGGATTACCACCAATTAGAGGGATAGAACATTAAATTAACTTTATACCTAGAGCACCTCTACCAAACCACCCAGCATATCGTACCGACCCTAAAGAGACTAAGGAGATTCAAAGACAAGTGCAAGAGCTTCTTGATAAAGGATATGTAAGGGAGAGCCTAAGCTCGTGTGTTGTATCAGTGCTGCTTGTACCTAAGAAGGATGGCACATGAAGATGTGTGTTGATTATAGAGCCATCAATAATATAATGGTGAGATATCGTCATCATATTCTTAGGTTAGATGATGTACTTGATGAATTCAATGGCTCCACTATTTTCTCTAAAATTGATTTAAAAAGTGGCTATCATCATATTAGAATGAAAAAAGAAGATGAATGAAAAACTGTATTTAAGACTAAATATGGACTTTATGAATGGTTAGTTATGCCTTTTGGTCTCACTAATGCGCCTAGCACATTTATGACGTTAATGAATCATGTCTTGCGTGCTTTCATAAGCAAGTTTGTGGTAATTTACTTTGATGATATTCTTATGTATAGTAAGACTTTGAATGAGCATGTAGATCACTTAAGACAAGTCCTAAACGTTCTAAGAAAAGAAAAATTGTTTGATAATTTAAAGAAGTGAGATTTTTGTACTAATGGAGTTGTTTTTCTTGGTTTTGTTGTAAGTGCTGAGAGAATTGAGATGGATGAAGAAAAGATTAAAGCCATTCGAGATTGGCTGAACCCTACCACGATCGGACATGTAAGGAGCTTTCATGGACTTGCAAGCTTTTATAGAAGGTTTATGAAGGACTTTAGCACATTAGCAGCTCCATTGAATGAGTTGACAAAGAAAAATGCTCCATTCAAATAGGGAGAAGCTCGAGGGAAAGCTTTCCAAACTCTCAAGGAGAAGCTCACCTAAGCACCTTTACTTGCACTTCCAGACTTTGGTAAGATTTTTGAGGTAGAATGTGATGCAAGTAGAATTGGCATAGGAGGTGTACTTATGCAAGAAGGTAAGCCCATTGCATATTTTAGTAAAAAGTTAAGTGGTCCTACTCTTAACTATCCTACATATGATAAGGAGCTATATGCCTTAGTTAGAATGTTGGAAACTTGGCATCATTATTTATGGCCTAAGGAATTTGTCATACATTCTAATCATGAGGCTCTCAAACATATTAAGAGCCAAAACAAATTGAATCAAAAACATGCTTAGTGGGTTGAATTCATTGAATCTTTCCCATATGTCATTAAGTACAAGAAAGGTAAGGAGAATATTGCTGCAGATGCACTTTCACGTAGGTATGTTCTTCTTTCCATGTTAGATTCTAAAATTCTTGGTTTTGAGTTCATCAAAGAATTATATACTAATGACATTAACTTTGGTGAAGCTTTTAGCCATTGCAAGCCTGGACTTGGTTGGGACAAATTTTACTTACATGATGGATTCTTATTTCGTGTTAATAAGCTTTGTATTCTTAATTGTTCTATGCGTATATTATTGGTGAAGGAAGCACATTCAGGTGGTTTAATGAGACATTTTGGCATTACTAAAACATTTAAAGTCTTAAATGAACATTTTTATTGGCCTAGGATGCGTAGGGATGTTGAAAAATTTGTAGATAGGTGTATTGTGTGTCATAAAGCTAAATCTAAAATAAATCCCCATGGATTGTATACTCCCCTTCCTATTCCTAGTGTACCTTAGAAAGATATCTCCATAGACTTTATTGTGGGATTACCTAAGTCTAAAAGGGGGAGGGACTCCATTTTTGTTGTAGTAAATAGATTTTCTAAAATAGCACACTTCATTGCATGTCATAAGGTTGATGATGCTTCTAACATTGCTAATTTGTTCTTTCAAGAAGTTATACAGCTTCATGGGATGTCGAGAACTATAGTATCAGATCGAGATGCTAAGTTCCTAAGCTATTTTTGGAAGATTTTGTGGAGCAAGCTAGGAACTAAATTGATATTTTCTACTACCTGCCACCTACAAACTAATAGGCAAACTGAATTTGTGAATAGGACACTTTCTTCTTTGTTACGAACAATTGTTAAGAAGAATTTAAAAAATTAGGAGGAGTGTCTACCCACGTCGAATTTGCTTACAACAAGGCCATTCATTCTACTACTAAATATTCGCCCTTTGAGATTGTATATGGTTTTAATCCTTTTACACCCATTGACTTAACTCATTTACCTTTGCAGGAAAGAATCAATATGGATGGGAAGAAACATGCTGAGTTCGTTAGGGAAATCCATAAAAGGGCTAAGCAAAACATTGAGAGGATGATTCAACAATATGTAAATCGTGCTAACAAGGAACGAAAGAAGATAGTATTTGAACCAAGGGATTTAGTTTGGTTGCATCTTAGAAAAGAGAGATTTCTTGATAAAAGAAAGTCCAAGCTTATGCCTCGAGGAGATGGACCTTTCCGAGTATTAGAGAAAATCAATGATAATGCTTATAAGATTGATTTACTAGGTGAGTATGGTGTAAGTACTACTTTCAATGTTTCTGACCTTTCTCCTTATTTTGGTGCAGATTTTGAAAAGTCGAGGATGACTCCTTTTCAAGAGGGGGAGGATGATATGAACCAGGTTCATGAAAATGCTAATTCAAAATCTTCAAATGATCTTTTGCATCTTCTAATTGGACCTATTACAAGGGCGAAAGCTAAACAACTTAAAGAAGCATTAAGTGGACTTATTCAAGAGATTTGGACTAAGCATATTTTTGAATCTGATTCAAGTATTAATCAAAACGTTCTCAACATTATTTGGGCTAAAGATGGAGTTATTAGAGCTAATTTGGGTTATAATGTTGTAAATTAGAGAGTTTGGACCAAGGGTCATACATAGATTAACTTATTTGAGCATAAATAATGATATTATGGGCTTAATATGCTGATTTCTAGAAGCTTTATGTATTTGGACGAAAATTAGAATTAATTAGGCTGATTATCTTTCCTTTTCTATTTTTAAAAAGATTTGATTTTGTATCCCTAATTTTTAGATCTTTCAGTTAGGATTATGTAGTTAGTTTCCTACTTTTCCTCCAATAGATAGGTTTGAGCTACACTATAAATATATGTATTCTACCTTCATTTGAATCAGATTGGAAGTAACAGAATTATTCTGAGTGCTTCTCTAATTGTGAGAATATTATTTTTTCTTTGCTCTTGTGAAACCTTTGTCTTGTCAACCTATCTTGAGGTTGGTGATTCAAATTCTCAAAAGTCCTCAATTCGTGCTTCGATCCAAGTGCGTCGTTGTATGGGTTGGTTTACTGTATTCGTGGTTAGGCATGTTGTCCTAGTAGCAAGTCAACGTTCTTATAACATTGGTTGGCTATTTACTCCCGTTGGGTCTTGAACCATCATCTATCCATCAATCTACATTGTGAAAATTGGGCCACCCCTTGATTTCGCATCACATAGGTCATATGAGTTTATCTCTTAAAAGAAAAATCTAAGATTGCTACTACATTTCAACATTTCTATAAATTCATTTAAAATCAATTTTAAACTTCCATCAAAATCTTCAAATCTAATAATAAAAGAAAATTCTTTAACTCCAATCTTGAATCATATCTCACTTTGCGTGGTACTCTTTACCAAAGTTCCTTTTCAAACACACCTCAACAAAATAAGGTTGTTGAAAAAAAAACACATATTAAAGGTTGTTAGGTCCCTCTTGTTCACTTCTAGTATACTAAATTTTATTAGGGAAATGCTATGTTGACAGCCACTTACCTTATGACCATAATACCTGTCACATCCGAAAATGCGACCGCAAAGCACCTTTTAAAAATAAGTTTAAAATGAAATTTCGATTCAATTTTCAAAGAAAATGAAAACTAAAATCAAAATTAAAATAAAAGTAAGGGTCGCCACCAAAATTTTAATTTTTGAAAAGGCAAAATTTTTTAAAAACCTTTTTAGTTTGAAAAATGGTCTACGAACTAGAAAATGGACTCGAGAGTTTATTGTAAGTAAAGAAGGTGTTAAACACCCCACTATACCCGTTACTAAGAACGGCTACCCTAAGTTAGTTGTGCAAAAATAAAATGGCCTTGACACTATTTTAATTCTCCCTAATAAATCAAATGCAAAATAAGAAATAACCAAATTAAAAGAAAAAAAATTAAGAATAAAAAGAAGGAAAAGAAATTAAAGAAATAAGATTAAAGGTAAAATGAAAGAAAAGAAATTAAAGGAATAAAAATTGGAAGAACATGTTTATTTACAAAGGCAGACTTGACCTAAGATGAAAGCCTAGGGCTTACGTACCCTCGGGAGGGATCAAAGTCCACGTAATTCGAAAAGAGATTGTACTTAGTGTTTGTTTTTATTTTTATTGTTTTGTTGTTTTTTGTTTGACTTTTGTTGGATTTTTTTTATTTTTTTATTTTTAGAGAGAAAAAGAGTAAAAATCATTTAAACTCTTGCAAAAGAAATGAATTTGAGGTTGATTTAGGTATTTTTATTTGCAAAAGGTAGAACTAGTTTTGCTCTTTCCTCTTTCCTCTTCTTTATTTTTTTTTTAATTTTTGTTTTGCTTTATTTTTTTAGTTCTTGTTTTTTTTTTTTTGTGTTTTCTTTTGTTATTTTACTTTCTTTTTATTTTTGTTTTTAATTGATTTTGTTTTGTTTTTGGTTTTTAATTTTTACTTTTGATTTTTATTCATTGTTCTTGTTTTTATTTATTTATTTTTATTCATTTTTGTTTATCTTTGTTTCTCTTCTTTTTTTATTATTATTATTTTATTTTTGTTTTGTTCTTTCTTTTTTGTCTTTATTTTTGTGCTTATTCTTTGTTTGTTTGCTTTTGTGTATTTTTTTTCATTTTTTTTATTGTTTTTTTTTATTTTGTTTCTATTTTTTTAGCGTTTTTTTTTTTTGTTTTTTTGTTTTATTTTTATTTTGTGTCCTATATGTTTTTTTATTCTTATTCTTCATTAGTTTTTTTTTATTTTGCGTTTAGTCCTCTTTTAATTCTTGGTTTCGCTTGTGTTTCTTTGTTTTGTTTTTATTTTTATCTCTTTTCTTTTTTTTATTCTTTTTGTTTATGTGTTATTCTTGTTTTTTCTTTTTTTGTTTTCATTGTTATTTTTTTGTTTTCTATTTTTCTCAATTTTTATTTCCTTTTTTGTTTTTTTTTGTTTTTTTATTATTGTTGTTATTTTTTTTGTTTTCTATTTGTTTCTTTTTTGGTTAATTTTGTGTTCTATGTTTTTTTTGTCTTAAATTTTGGTTTATCTTTGTTTCGTTCGTGTTTTTTTGTTTTGTTTTTTGTTTTCTTATTTTGTTTATTTTTATTTATCCTTGTTTTTACTTTGTACAATCTTGGTTGATTTAACCCCCCCTTTTTTTGGTTAAAATTTTCTTAATTTGTTTGTTTTCATTTTTTTTTTCTAAAAAGGACCCACTCTAACTTTAGAACACCATTTTTTCAATTTTGCAAAAGACCTTTTAAGAAAGGATGACTCTTTAAAGCTCAAAATAATTTTTACAAAAAATTCAACCTTCTTTTTTTTTTTGGCTCTTTTTTTTTTAGGTTCCTCTTTTTTTAAGGCTCTTTTGAATGGGGCCATTAAAGCCCAAAATATTAAAGTGTGAGTTCAAAACCTAAAAGGCACCAAGGAGGCTTTATTGCCACACATGGCCTTTTGGTTCCTATGTGTCTGAGGGGATATGAAATCCCACACGGCTATTCTAATGTGAAAATTGATGAAATAAATAAAGAAAGATAAGAAAAATATTTACAAACCAAAATAGTAATTTGCAAGTGTATGCCAAGTGTTCAACCAGACTCACTACATCATTCTTGAGCATATTTACAAGAGTTGGTAAAACAAAAAAGATCATATATGTTACAACCCAATTGCTTCTCACTCCCTCCTTTCCTCGGCAGCATGAAATGACCACTCCTTCCTTCCTTAGGTATGAAAAGATAACCAGTCCACATATATTGCAAGTTTGAGTCCCTCTCAAAAGGGGGCTCCCATCAAGTTCAAACATTAAACAAACATGTAAAGGAGTAGCAACAAATTTTTTTTTCCTTAAGGAAATGAAATGAACAAAAGAAAAAGGGGTCCCCTATTCTGGTTCTATTTGATAAATTCCACATGGAAAGACAATCAATGAAATAAGCATTAGAATGGCTAAGGCATCTAAATCATGAATTTTATGCAAGCAACAAGATAAGAACCAACTCATGTCCATTTCACATAATAACATGTCTAGCAACGCCACATGACAGGAAAATAAACAATAGCCAATCAATCAAGCTATCTGTGTTTGTTATGGAGGATTCATCATGCAACCTCAATCATACAAATGACAAACATCTTAATCACATATTTTATGCAAGAAACAAAACAGGAATCAAATCATGTTCAGCTCACGTAACAAGATGATAAGCAGCAGCCATCAATCGAAGCTATCCTTGTTTTCTACAAAGGCAAATTCATATACAAATGACCATACATAATCCATAGGGACTATAACCCCAAACTCACATTCAGAAGCCTCACAAAGACTTACCCAAAAATTCCTTCACCAGAGGCTGTCTACTAAACAGGAATCTTAAGCAATTAGGTAGTTCAGTCCCACTATTCTAACCAAATAATCAAACTGAACTCGCCTCTCAGTATCCCAACACAGAATATATCAACATGCTTTCGGATCAATGAAATAGGATTATACAGAAAAAGGAAAATAAACAAGAAAAGTAAAAATAATCGACTTGGAAATCCAAATGATCAACATCTAGTGGCCATTGACTCAAATCGCATTCAAGACATAGAAATTCCAAAATTCAGCACCCAAAATCAGAACACACCCGCGCCTCTTGAGTTCCAGGGTAACGAAAAAGGAAGCGTAGAAAATATACCTTCAGAGTTTAGGAAACCGAGTGAGATTCTTCTTAGGCCAAAACCCCACTGCTATCTGCACTCGATTCAGTTTAACCTCTTCTATTGGTCTCCTTATGTTCTTCCTCTATTTTGGCCCCCCAACCTTTCCTTCATTCTTGGCCTCGGGTTCTCTCCCTTTAATCTAAAAAATTCTTCGATTCCAAATTTCCAGTTGTTATCTCTCTCCTTTACTCCTTGCTTCTCCTCCTCTCTAACCTGGAAACCTCACCAGCTTCCTTTACAAAAAAGATAACAGAGTCCCCTCGCCAAAACTCTCACTTAGCCTCCCTAATTCGAAAAAAACCTCCCGCTCAATCTCTTTTGCCTCTCAGCTTTCCTCCCTAAAAAAAAAAAAACTCTCCTCTTTTCGAATACTCTTCTCTATTTATAACGAATCTAAGAGTAGGTCTCACCTTCGCTCACACATCTCGCCATTTGCTCCTTGTACGAGTTCGTCATGCTTATCTGCTCCACCAATTTGCAATACCAGCACTCACCTCCCATACAACTTCGTCCCTTCACATTCGAAAATGCTTGCGGGAGAGAGTCAAAGCAAATGAAGGGGGACCAGAGCTGTCTAGGGTTTCCCTTTTTCGTTCGTTTTGTTTCCCTTCGGATATGCAGGTTTCTCATTCAGGTTAGAGAGGCACAAGGTCCGGGATTTATAGGCTGAACGAAGTGGGCCTCCATTAGTTCCCCCACTTCTTTGCATGGGCTCCATTCTTTAGGTTTTTTTTTTTAATTTTTGGTCTAATTTTAAGTTGGCTTTGGGTTGGACTCCTTTTTTTTTTTGGTTTGGGCTCTCCTAAATTAGGTTCCAGAACCTTAATCTCTTTTCTTTTTTTTTCTTTTTTTGGGCTTCCCCCTTTTTTTAATATATTTCTTTTTATTTTCTCTTTTTTTTTTTGTAGTACCCTTTTGATGATTTTTTTTCGACCTTTTATTTCTTTTTTTGTTTATTTTTTTAATTTATTTTAATTATTATTTTCTTATTTTTTTTTGAATTAATTTTCTTTTAGTCTTTTCTCTCTCTTTCTTTGTGGGTTTTACTTTTTTTTAATTATTTTTTCTTTTCTTTTTATAGTCTCTTTGATTTTTTTTTCATTTTTTGGATTTCTGTTATTCCCTTTTTTATTTTTCTTTTTGTTTTAATTTTGGATTAATGAGCTTTTACCTTTTTTTATTTTTGGGTTCTTTCCCCTTTGATTTTTTTTTTTTTTTTGAGTTTGTTGAGGTAAAAGGACCTATTTGATTTTTTTCTATTTTTTATTAGTTTAATTTTATCATAATTTTTGGAGCATGCTTGGACAAAATACGGTGTTCACAATGCCCACATTAGTTTTAAAATTTCTCTCCCTTCAAGAAAAACTTGAAACCTTTTTCATAAATCAAACCATGTCATCATTTCCTTTAAAAGTCTTTAGGTGTACCTCTTTTGTGCATCTTGATCATGAGGGAAAACTTGATCATAAAGCCCATAAATATGTTTTCCTTAGGTATTCATATACAAAAAAGGTACAAATGCTATCTTTCTTTTACAAATAAAAAATGCATGTGTTGGAGATTGTGCCCTAGGCCAATCATTATATTACAAATATTATTTTTATTACGAAATAAGAGTTTTCTTTTTATTACATTATTATATTATTTGCATGTTTATATATAATAATATCTATGGATAAATCATTTTTTGAATTATACAAAATGTCCTAATCAATCATCCTTGTGGGAACAACGATGAATTAAGATTAGTATGATTTTGATTGATTAAGTGTTAATCATTTATGATGATATGAATCAAAATCATAGGCGTGTGTTAGAGAACGGGACGCTGGATAGATCCATCATAAAATAAGCTACATGGATTAGGTCATAAGCTTATCTCATATATAACCATATCATTGATCCCTTGGACCTAAGATCACCATAAATTCTTATATGAAGGACACTGTACTTTGGCATAGTCTAATGTCACCTTTGACCGAGTGATTATAAAGACTATGATCAAGAATAATAGAATCCATGCAGAGGAAGATGAGTGGTCAAGATGAAATTTATCCCTCTAATTAATAGAGAGATATCTCTAGGCCCCTCGATGAGTGTGACTGAGAAATGCATGGCCATGCTCAGAAGGAAAGGGTTCCATCTTATATCAGTCTGTTTGAAGATCGAGAAAGGTATGATCAAACAAGTTGAGGATGACATTTTCATGTCTCATACTCGATCTAGATATCGTGTGACAAAAAGGATATGATAGGGTTATAAGATAGATTGCATCGGATCACCGATTCTATATGATTTGGGTAGTCACAATGTCTTGCTAGAGGCTGCTTGTGATTTGTGGGTTAAACAGTGCAGTTGGCCCACTGCCAACATCATATGGGCCTGCAGGATCGCACACAAGAACGGACCAACTCGGGCTAAAATGTCCACATTCATTGAATCAAAAATGTGTCTAGATTCAATGAATATCTAGGATTGAGGAATTATTTATATATATATAAATAATTAAATTCAAAATATTATATATATATATATATGTATATTTGATATTATATATATATATATATGTATATATATATGAATTAATTTAAATTTGATTCTATTATATAAATTTAAATTTAAATTAATCAGATAATTTAAATTTAATTCTATCAGATAAATTTAAATTTAAACTAATCAGATAATTTAAATTAAGCTCTAGATATTATTAGTTTAAATTTAAACTATAAGATAGATTTGAATTTAAACTAATAGATATATTTAATTAATTTTAATTAATTAAATATATCTGAAACTCTAGTCTATAAATAGGGGTTTCCATATCAGAAAAGATGAGTTAGAGCTGCCTCCAAAATCCTTAAAGAAAGGGACACCGTATGGACGTTGTACGGAATTGTATGAAATTGTACTGATAGGCTGCTGGCACACCGTTTGAGTTATTGAACCCCGTTCGTGTGGATACCAGTAAAGGGAGCTGATCTGCGGTCAGTTTCTATGATCCAAATAAAAGTAAACAACAAACTCAATCAGAGAAAAAGGTGCTTCTCTGAATCTATTCGGTTTAAGTGATTTTGACGGATCTTTAGTGGGAATTGGGATCAAAATTTTAAACGTTTCCGCTGTGTGCCTCCCATAAATCCCAACATTGGTATCAGAGCCACGTCAAAAATTGTTTAAATTGAGTACTTATGTGTTTTAAGAATTTTATCTTATAATCAATTTTTCACATGTGCTAATATAAGATATGTATGCGATGTTGATTTGATCAAATTATTTTAAAAGCATGAAATCTAAACATAGAGGTCCTTTTAATGAATTCGTTCATATATATAATATATGTATAGTTTTCAATGTGATTGGGAACATGATTATTAATCTGTTACAGATGTATATATATTTTTGATATATTTTGTACAGATTATATTCTATTTTAATTTGAATTCATTTCGCTATGTATGTGATGCACTAAATGAATCTGCCATTGCTATCTAATCCTAACATAACATAATCTAATTTAAAATTAATTCACTAAATTTACAGCCTTTCATATGAGATGTGATGTTTGTAACATGTGTGTTTGTGTTGTGATTTGCTTGGATGGGTATAGTGCATGATATGGCCATAGGATGCTTATGGTTTGTAATTTTTTTTAAAATACGGCCTACATGTCGTGCCTCTCTCTATTCATTCTGAATGTACATTCTTTTCTCATCTCACACTCCCCTCAAATATTCAAGCGAGGTTTCTCTTTGTATATATAGATTTTATCTTAGAGGAATCCTCTCATTGACTTGGGAGGAGATAGGATAGATGGGCCATATTGTGTTACATTTATTTTAAGACTTATGATGAGATCATATGCATGTATGCTATCGTAGTATATAATTATGTGACAACTAGTTTTATGAAATAATGAAATAAAACCCTCGTGTAAAATTTTAAGTTGCAATGCCACCCACTAATGAATATCTGCCAAGACTTTGATCACCTGACTATAGGTTCCACCAAAGTGGGATACACTTAGGTTATCTTAGTAAGGCAGCTTGGGTAATGGTGATACTCATAAGTTTCATAGTGGTTTAACTTAATTGAAACTATCAAAATAGTTTTGAGTCTCAAGGCATTAGATGGGATTAAACATGACAAATCATGTGATGAATGAATCCTATAAAAGATCTGAGAGTTACATGTAATATAATTGGCAAACGAGTTACCTACCTAAATAGCTTAATTTTAAGCGTCTTGCCAAAACAGACTTATAATTAAGTGAAATATGGGTCCTAGTCCACTAAATTAAATTGAGAGTTATTTTTAGTGAAAAGTTATTAATTTGATTTTTGCATATTCTGTTGTAAAAAAATGTCAACAAATAACTCTGCTGCACTATCATTGCGATCCGTCCTTGAGAAGGACAAACTCAATGGGACAAACTTTCTTGATTGGTTTAGGAACTTAACAATTGTTCTCAAATAAGAAAGAAAGTTATATGTCTTAGATGAGCCCATTCCTGAGGAGCCTGTAGTCAATGCTCCAAGAGCACAGAAGGATGCCCACACCAAGCATCTCAATGATTCTGTGGATGTGGGATGCCTGATGTTAGCCACCATGATCCCAGAACTTCAGAGAGATCTGGAACTTATGGAGGCTTATAAGATGATTGTGCATCTCAAGGAAATATGCCAACAACAGGCAAGGCAGGAAAGGTTTGAAACCACCAAGGCCTTGCATTCTTGTAAAATGGCTGAAGATGCATCAGTTAGCACTCATGTTTTGAAGATGAAAGGCTACCTTGATCACCTTGAGAGGCTCAGATTTCCTATAAGTCAGGAGTTATCTACAAATTTGATCTTAAACTCACTCTTTGAAAGTTATGACTAGTTTGTCATAAACTACAATATGAACAACATGGAGAAATCTGTTTCTGAACTGCATAGGATGCTTAAAACTGCTGATCAAAATATCAAGAAAAATCCAAGCTCTATTTTAATGGTTCAGAAAGGTAAAGAAATGAAAAAGGAAAGCAAAAGCAAAGGAAAAGGCCCGAACAATAAGTTCAAGAACCAAAACAAGCCCAAACCCAAGCCTGAAGCCAAAAAGGCAAAGCCTCCCAAGGAAGGAGTTTGTTTCTTTTGCAATGAGCCCGGTCATTGGAAGAGAAACTGAAGCTCTACCTGAAAGATCTAAAGAAAAATAAGAATAGCGGGGCTATTCCTTTAGGTATCTATGTTATAGAAATTAATCTTTCTACTTCTCTTACGTGGGTATTAGATACTGCATGTGGAACTCATATTTGTACAAACGTACAAGGTCTTAAAAGGAGTAGGAAGTTGAAAAGGGGCGAAATAGACCTACAAGTTGGAATTAAAGCAAGAGTTGCTGCTGTAATTGTAGGCACTTATGAAATAAATTTGCCCAATGGGCTTTTGTTAATTTTGAACAATTACTATTATGTTCCTACTTTGAGTAGTAACATTATTTCACTTTCTTATTTGGATAAGGAAGGTTTTATTTCAATTATTGGGAATAATAAATGTTCTATTTATCGTAATGACATTTTTTATGCGGATAGTGATTTGCATAGTGGTCATTATTACTTAAATCTTAATGCTCCTAATAATCAAGATATCTATAACATAACTACCAAGAGGATCAAGACTAACAACTTAAATCCAGCCTATCTTTGGCACTGTCGTCTAGGCCACATAAATGAGAAACGCACTTCAAAACTCCATCAAGATGGACTTCTGAAATCATTTGATTTTGAATCATTTGACACATGCGAATCTTGTATATTAGGAAAGATGACTAAGGCACCTTTCACTGGGCACAGTGAACGAGCCACTGACTTATTAGGCCTAGTACATACCAATGTATGTGGTCCACTAAGTACAACTGCTAGAGGAGGCCACTTGTACTTTATTATTTTTATAGATGACTATAGTAGATATGGTTACATCTATTTAATGAAACACAAATCTGAAGCTTTTGAAATGTTCAAAACATTCCAAAATGAGGTACAGAATCAACTTAGCAAATCTATTAAAGCACTTCGATCTGATCGAAGTGGTGAATATTTGAGCCAAGAGTTTATTGACCATTTTAGAAATTGTGGTATTGTCTCATAATTGACCCCACCAGGAACACCACAATGGAATAGCATTTCTGAACAAAGGAACCGAACCTTATTAGACCTGGTTCGATCCATGATAAGTCAAACGGATCTTCCACTATCCTTTTAAGGCTATGCATTAGAAACAGCTGCATTTACACTAAATCGTGTTCCATCTAAGGCGGTTGAAAAGACACCATATGAGATATGGACTGGAAAGAAACCCAGTTTATCTTTTCTCAAGATTTGGGGATACGAGGCATATATTAAGCAGCAAGCCCTAGATAAGTTAGCACCCAAATCTATAAAATTCCTTTTTGTAGGTTATCCTAAGGAAACTAAAGGATACTACTTCTACAACTCCACTGAGAACAAATTGTTTGTTGCTCGAAATGGTATCTTTTTAGAAAGAGAATTAATCTTTAAAAGAACCAGTGGGAGTAAGATACATCTTGAAGAAGTTCGAGAGCCACAAAATCGCATTGAACCAGAGATGAAAAATCAAGAAGACTCACAACAAGTTGTTGAGCCTACTCAAGTAACATAAGGCCCACGAAGGTCTGATAAGACACGACATCAGCCTCAAAGATATCGTGATGTGTTGCTCATTGATCAATATGAGCCAACCACCTATCAAGAGGCCATAATGGGATTAGACTCTGAGAAATGGCTAGAAGCTATGAAGTCTAAGATGCAATCCATGTATGACAATCACGTATGGACCTTGATTGACCCACCTGAAAGTATAAAAGCCATAGGGTGCAAGTGGGTTTTCAAGAAGAAAACTGACATGGATAACCAAGTACATACCTTCAAGACACAATTGGTTGCAAAAGGATTCAAACAAACACATGGTATAGATTATGATGAAACCTTTTCACCAATCGCTATGATCAAATCAATCAGGATCCTTCTCGCCATTGCTGCATACTATGATTATGAGATTTAGTAAATAGACATGAAAACAGCATTCCTTAATGGAAAGCTGCTTGAGGATGTGTATATGACACAACCTAAAGGTTTTATGCGTCCAGAGGATTCTGGAAAGGTTTGCAGGCTTCAAAAATCTATTTATGGATTGAAACAAGCATCTCGGAGTTGAAATCATCGTTTTGACGAAGTAGTCAAAGATTTTGGTTTTATCCAAAATGTTAATGAACCTTGTGTTTACAAAAAGGTTAGTAGAAGTACAATTGTATTTCTAGTACTTTATGTTGATGACATCTTACTTATTAGAAATGACATTCCTACCTTGCAGATTGTCAAGTCTTGGTTTGGAAAATGTTTCTCAATGAAAGACTTTGGCGAGGCCAATTACATCCTTGGGATTAGGATCTATAGAGATAGATCTAAGAGGCTAATCGGTCCAAGTTAATGCACCTACATAGACAAGGTATTGCATAGATTTAATATGCAAGATTCAAAAAAGGATTTTGTACCTATGTCTCATGGCATCAATCTCAGCAAGACTCAGTGTCCTAGTACACGTGATGAGCGAAAACACGAGTAAAATTCCATATGCCTCGGCTATTAGATCTATCATATATGCCATGTTGTGCACTCGACCAGATGTCTCATATGCCTTGAGTATGACTAGTAGATTTCAATCAGATCCAAGTGAAAATCACTGGACTGCCATCAAGAATATCTTAAAGTATTTGAGAAGAACTAAAGATGTATTCTTGGTGTATGGAGGATTGGATGACAAGCTTGTTGTAAACGGTTACACAGATGCAAGTTTTCAATTTGACAAAGATGATTCTAGATCGCAATCAAGATTTGTATTATGTTTAAATAGTGTAGCAGTAAGTTGGAAGAGCTCAAAGCAAAGCACTGTGGCTGATTCTACAACAGAAGCTGAGTACCTAGCAGCATCAAATGCAGCTAAGGAAGCTGTTTGGATTAAAAAGTTCATTACTGAGCTAGGGGTGGTGCCTACCATCTCAAATCCGATAGATTTGTTCTGTGACAACAATGGTGCAATAGCACAAGCTAAAAAGCCTAGATCACATCAAAGGACCAAGCACATACTTAAGCGATATCACCTTATCAGAAAAATCATTGATAGAGGTGATATAAAGATATGCAAAGTACCAACTGATGACAATGTTGCTGATCCTCTTACTGAGCCGCTTGCACAGGCTAATCATGATCGTCATGTTAAGTCAATGGGTATTAAAAACATTAATGATTGAACCTAGTGCAAGTGAGAGTTGTTGGAGATTGTGCCCTAAGTCAATCATTATATTGCGAACATTGTTTTTATTACGAAATAAGAGTTTTCTTTTTATTACATTATTATATTATTTGCATGTTTATATATAATAATATCCATGGATAAATCATTTTTTAAATTATCCAAAATGTCCCTAATCAATCATCCTTGTGGGAACAACGATGAATTAAGATTAGTATGATTTTGATTGATTAAGTGTTAATCATGTATGATGATATGAATCAAAATCATAGGCGTGTGTTAGAGAACAGGACGCTAGATAGACCCATCATGAGATAAGCTACATGGATTAGGTCATAAGCTTATCTCTTATATAACCATGTTATTGATCCCTTGGACCTGAGATCACCATAAATTCTTACATGAAGGACACTGTACTTTAGCATAATCTAATGTCACCTTTGACCGGGTGATTATAAAGACTATAATCAGGAATAATGGAATCCATGCAAAGGAAGATGAGTGGTCAAAATAAAATTTGTCCCTCTAATTAATAGAGATATCTCTAGAGCCCTCGATGAGTGTGACTGAGAAATGTATGGGTCATGCTCAGATGGAAAGAGTTCCATCTTATATCAGTCTGCTCGAAGATCGAGAAAGTTATGATCGAGCAACTTGAGGATAACATTTTCATGCCTCATACTCGATCTAAATATCGTGTGACAAAAGGGATATGATAGGGTTATAAGATAGGTTGCATCAAATCACCGATTCTGTATGATTTGGGTAGTCACAATGTCTTGTTAGAGGCCGCTTGTGATTTGTGGGTCAAACAGTGCAGTTGACCCACTGCCAACATCATATGAGCCTGCAGGATCGCACACAAGAACGGACCAACTCAGGCTAAAATATCCATATTTATTGAATCAGAAATATATCTAGATTCAATGAATATCTAGGATGGAGGAATTATTTATATATATATAAATAATTAAATTCAAAATATTATATATATATATATGTATATTTGATATTATATATATGTATATATATGAATTAATTTAAATTTGATTCTATTAAATAGATTTAAATTTAAACTAATCAGATAATTTACATTTAATTCTATCAGATAGATTTAAATTTAAACTAATTAGATAATTTAAATTAAGCTATAGATATTGTTAGTTTAAATTTAAACTATAAGATAGATTTGAATTTAAGCTAATAGATATATTTAATTAATTTTGATTAATTAAATATATCTGAAATTCTAGTCTATAAATAGGTGTTTCCATATCAGAAAAGATGAGTTAGAGCTGCCTCCAAAATCCTTAGAGAAAGGGACATCGTACGGACATCGTACGGAATTGTACGAAATTGTACGGACAGTCTGCTGGCACACCATTTAAGTTGTTGAACCCCGTTCGTGTTGATACCAGTAGAGGGAGCTTATCTGCGATCAGTTCTTGTGATTCAAACAAAAGTAAACAACAAACTCAATCAGAGAAAAAGGTACTTCTCTGAACCTATTCGGTTTAAGCGATTTTGACAGATCCTTGGTGAAAATTGGGATCAAAATTTTAAACGTTTCCGCTATGTGCTTCTTATAAATCCCAACAGTATGCTACTTTGGATGTGACCTTTTTTAAAACTAACCTTTCTATCTCTAAACACCTAGGAGAACTATAAACCAAGTAAATGGTTGTTTAATAATAAAAATATGCCTAACATGCCTTAACCCGATCCTGTTCCATCAAAGAACAATCCCCACCCTACCATCTATACACAAGAGCTTCAAAATGACCTTAACCTTAACCAAACCAATCTTAATCCAAGACTTGTCCAAACCTTCCACAACAAAAAAAGGTATTAATTCTAGAAAGAAGCTTAATCCTCTTATAAATAGCGTCTGGAGTAGCACATCTCAATGAAATAGCAAAGAACTTTCTTAAAGCATGAATAGTAAACTTTTCTTACTCTAAGTTTTGAAAGCTATGATGAACTTAATCTCCCATAGCATTGAGGAAAGAGGCGAGAAAGTGCACATGGCATCCCATAAATAATTTTATTGCCTATGACAAATTATCTCCTAATTTACAAGTGTTTGTGAATAATGTGTCACTTGAAAAACTTACTAATAACTTTTATAAGGCAGCTAAGAAGCAAGAGTGCAAGACAGCCATCAATGAAGAAGTAAGAGCATTTGAGAAAATAAAACATGGGACATCATGGGCTTACCTCTTGGGGAACACCTAATGGGATGCAAGTGGATCTTTATAGAGAAGTATAACCCTAATAGGAGTGTCAACCACTACAAGGCAAAACTGGTTGCCAAAAGGTTCACTTAGATCTAAGGCATCAACTATCAAAAAACATTTGTTCTAGTAATAAAAAGTAACACCATAAAAGTCCTAATCTCTCATGCAACAAACTTGGATTGGCCTTTTCATCAATTAAATGTGAAGAATGCCTTTTTGAATAAAGATTTTGAAAAGAAAGTATACATGGAGATTCCTCCATATCTTGAGTCGAAGAACAATTCCAATAAAGTGTGTAGACTACATAAGTCCTTGTATTGCCTCAAATAGTTTTTGAGAACCCAGTTCAAAGATTTACTATAATGGTAAAAGGTATAAGTACACTTAATGTTAAATTAATCATACTCTATTTGTTAATCTAATTCTGATGACAAGTTATCAATTCTAATTGTCTATGTAAATGACGCCATTGTTACTAGAGACTATTATGAAGAAATTGGGATACTAATGAAATTTCTTGCAAAAGAGTTTAAAGTTAAGAGATTTGGCAAACTAAGATATCTTCTTGGAATGGAAGTAGTAGGAAATAACAAGGGCATTACAATCTCCTAAAGGAAATACATTATGGTTCTCCTTAGATAGATTGGTATGTTAAGGAGTGAACCTACAAATATGCCCATGGAGACTAACCACAAGTTAGGATTTCAACAGGAAAGTCCATCTATGGATATTGGCATGTACCAAAAACTTGTAAGAAAACTAATTTACTTAGCCCACACTCATCTAGACATTAGTTTTGTTATGAGTGTCAATACCCAATTCATGAACAAGCCCAATGAGAAACACTTGGATGCAGTTTACAGGATATTGAGATATCTCAAGATGACTCTAAGAAATTTTTTTTTTATTTTAAGAAAGGATCTCAAATGAATGTTGAAGTATTTTCTGATGCAAATTGGGCTAGATTTGTAAGTGATAAAAGATCAACCATCGGCTATTGCATCTTTGTATAAGGAAACTTAATCACTTAGAGGAATAAGAAAAAATCTATTGTTGCCAAGAGTAATGAAAAAACAAAATTTTGAGCTTTAACACTAAGGATATGTGAAGGAATATGATTGTTAAGGCTTCTAAAGGAGCTTAAGTTCAATGTTGATAAGCCAATGAAAGCATTATATGACACATGACCACTATAGGGTAGTTAAGAATCCAATTTACCACAATATGATGAAACATGTGGAAATTGATTACCACTTCATCAAGAAGAAGATTGACTCTAAGCAATTTGATATGAGTTACATGTTCACTATCTCTCAAGTTGTAGACCTATTAACTAAAGCAATTCCTCGTGTTAAATTTGAAAACTTGAGATCCAAGTTAGAAATGTATGACATACACTCCCCAACTTGAAGGGGAATGTTGTTCACCGTATTTATTCCTTATTTATTTTTCAATTATTTTTATTTTCTTACTTGTATTTTTGTCAACTTTAGTTATTTCCTTATTTTTCTCTTCGAATAAAAGTTAGATGAGGTTTGATTTTATTTACCTGATTTTGTGGGATTAGATAGATCAACCTTTTACAACTATTAATCCTACATGTATTGACCCCTCTAGTGAATAAAATTGATCAAAATAATGAGGAAAGTTGTTTTTTATTTTTTCCTTGATAAAAGTTATATGGTATTAGAGCCTATAAGGCTTGCATGACAAAATACATTAGTGGTTAGTGTGAAAAAACTATATGTTGATGGTTAACATAAGAAAACCATAGGTTGGTAATTAACATGAGATAATTAAGATCTTTACCTCATAAAAAGTGAGATGAGAATGCCTAAAACCAAGACTTTCATTACAAAAAGGGGTGAAAAACAAAATAAAGTTATAAAGACTCTGTAACATTGAGTAATAAAGAAAAAGACAAAGAGTGAAAAACCAAAATAAAAAAAAGGACCAATGAGGAAGAAGATTGGCAATGTTAGCTCTATATTATTTCTAACTTAAAGGAAATTGTTGAAATTTAACTCTAATCTCCACATTTATGACTTGAAATTCAAATTTAATCTTCTCATTTTTGGCCTAATTAAGCAAATGCTTTATGTGAAGCATATGGTTCATTTTTTAAAGAAGTTAGACTTGTAATTTTCTTTTTAGCTAGCCTTTTTTTCTAAATTTATATAGCTTTTATTTTTGTCTTCATGGGATCCATTGGCAAACTTGTTTGCTAAGATCTCCTATACATATGTTGCTTTTTTTCATTTTAAAGAATTAAGAAACTAGAACATCATTTCTTTGATTTAATCACTTAGATTAGCAATGTTATTCACTTGCTCAAGCTTACTTTCATATGTAAGCATGGTTGCCTACAAATCAATCCATGTTAGTTCTTCTTTGTCATAGAGTTGTATCATAATAGGAGTATACTCAAAGTCAAGTAGCTAAGGTTTAAGTGATTAAGTCATTCAAAGATATAGGACTCTTTCCGTCTTTGTTGTTCCTTTTTTGGTTCTTTGTAGCTCACTCTTGTAAAGTGATTTTGGACTTTGTATGAGCACCAAAGAGGTTTTTGGCAACTTTCCAAAGCTCCTTTAAAGTAGTGCAATGGATCATTTGCAAAACAACATCCAAATTCATGGTGTTGAATAGCCAACCAAGAAGTAGCAAATCTACAGTGACCCACTCTTCAAAATCTAGGTTCACTTCCTTTGAATCTTTATAGATGAATTCTAGTGGGCATGGTTTTGTGCAAAAAATATATATTCATGTAGTTTTTTTTCTCAAATGATAAGAAGAATCATTTATTGTTAAAACAGGCAATTGCTTCTGTCCAACTTAACAAGAATATTTGATTGAAAGACTCAATTAGTGAATTGTCCTTGTTGGTAATCATAACTAGTACAACAAGTTGCTTGCTAGCAACGAGAGTAAAAGTTTGAGAATCCATGGCATGAGCCTAAAAGCTCTGATACCAAGATAGAAAATGAAAGAACAAAGAATAAAGACAAAAAGGATTTGCTATAATGCTCAGTCTCTCAATACTAAGCAAAAGATGTATTACTAAATATAAGGAAAAAAACTCAATACTAAGCAAAAGATTATCATTAAATATAAAGAAAAAAACGATTACAAGCCTTTGGCTTACAAGCTACCAAGTGGTAAAACAAAAAATGAATCCTATGACAAAATCTATACATATACAAGATGAACAACACACTAGACATCATACAAAATATACAATTTTCAACTGAAAGAATAAAATGACTAAACATTAAGAGCTCGTTTAGTTATGTACAAGATAGACATAATACATTTATATAATTTGTATAATATCTATTATATCCTTTCAATTATTTGTCTATTCGACAAATCACCATGTTAACCATTAAGTCACTTTTCTAAAAATAGGGATATAATAATAATTTAATATTCCACCTATTCATTTTTTATATTACCTCCCCTTTTACATCATCTAACCAGATAGGTCTTAAGATCACACAATGATTGGTAAAGAATAATCAAGTCCTAACAATGAGAATTGTTCTTCGTAAGACGAGAAACAAAAACTTATACTAGACAAATGTAAAACAGACAAATGAGTGCCAATGAGCCTTTGTAAGGTAAAGTCAACATCATTCGAAATTAGTTGCTAATAAGATATCTGTATCAAATCCTGAAATCACAAGTATATCCCTCATGTTTTGTACTTTTTTGCTCTTTTGAGTTCATCCATAAGTAAATGCGCCACTGATTCGTATCCCATTTCTCGAGCTATATTTCAACCGATCATAGGAAAAATGCAAAAAATGTCAAACAATACAAAGACATTATCACATAAGCAATCAAATAGTAATATAAGCATAAAAGCGACAACAAAAGGACTGACCTCTGAATATTGCAAGTCCAGTTGGAGCCATATTTCGTTTCCTTAGGCATAGCGAGCTATAAAAAAGAAATTCAAGTAAAACAAGAATGCATTCATATTTTCAACATCCAAACTCAAAAATAAGTATATATAGTTGTTAACATTTAAAGGTCAACCTGTTACATATCCAGTAAGGGTTTATTCCTTTTGCTTCTATGCAATGAGGGCACATCCATCCTTTGTTCTCTCTCACCTCCTCCAGTTCTAACATAGGACCAAACAAATAGTTTCAGATCCACAATATGGAATCATTTTGGAAGAGTCCTATTCTTTCATAGCATAACAGAATTCAAAAACTAAGATATCACAATCTGAGTCAAGCTTGTTGAACTTTTTTCTTAAGACACAATGTTTTGGATATTAGATAGCTTACTTCTACAGTCTAAGGGGAAAAATAGTGCTATTCTTAGTATTAAATTCAACCTCTATAGCTGTTACAGCAACATAAGTGGAAAGGGTAAGATGAATTTTCACATAAATGTGGACCATCAAATAAATCAGACACAAATATTTTTATTCCAAGGTATTCTTCTTAACTTGCTTCCCTCATTTACGTGTCTTATATTTAGCTAAGCTATTTGCTAGTTACCTTCACCGTACCGAACCTTGAGACATGCTCTGCAGAAAACACCAGTACTAGAGTGACATACAGAACAATCAGTCTTTCCTGCTTAAAATATGCAAGGTAAATGTTAAAGAAATGAGGAGCTAGCATAGAATGCAAAAGAAGTTGCAATTATAAATCTAACCTAGGCATGGCTCATTTACGTCAAAATTGCCACATCTTTTGCAGTCTTCTTCGCCACATAATTTCTTTTGCCTGCATGTATTGCGTTGCAGTGTCCTCATTCCAAGTTAAACTAGTATGGCTTGCTTATTTATAGCATAGCAGATGGAGCTAAATGAAGTACGTGACTGATCCACTTATCCCTAATAAAATGTATCGGTTTATATAAAGTTCGATAATAACTTGACACCCGGGAGACATTCATAAGACGTGACAATGAGCACATTACATATAAGGCATTCTCAGATAGGCATTGTCCAAACATCACCCACCATGGACCATACGCTCACAAAAAAGTTTGCCGTATAACATTTAAAGGGGTTTCACCACAGTAAATTTGAATGTTTTATTATTGAATCTCAATCATTTGTTATTGTGATCCATAGATCATGTGTGTAAAATGGCTGTTTAAGAAAAATCCATGACATATATGCCAAACTTTGGAAAAAGGGGCCCGAAAAGTATTAAAATTGGAAAAGATAGCTCTATGAACTGAATACATAATCCCCAACAACACTAAACAAATTTAGAAACCCTGCAATATTAATCTGGTGGCCTGATGAATACTAAAAACGTCATGTTCTACTTATTAATGTGAAAAAGGTTAGAAAAACCTGCAGAAATGGCAGCATATGCCAAATACGGGGTTGTAAACACTGCCTCTACCCCTGCTATTGCAGCGCACAGCCGAAGCCTCGGCAGAAAGTTGAAGCTCTGTACCCTCTAGTTTAATCAACGGTGCATTCGCAGGCCTCTTCTCTTCTGATCCAGCTGGCTGACGCTCTTCTTCCCCTTCAGATAAATCCACCTTCTCTGTTGCAAACAGCAGAGAAACATCACAGTATATCACCATGAGAAAAAGCAATGGTTAGCAGAGTAATATTTTTCCCTTTCTTTTTCCTACTGTTTCTTTGCTACCAGACAGACCAAAACAATCAAAGATTAGCTCGAAACCTTCTTTTGGGGACAAAGGGTCGGTTTTACTTCCTCTCAAACGCTCAGACCGTCGCCGTGGAAGGTGGCTGCTGTTTGCGTTGAGGTCAGTCCCGTTGATTCTATGGGAGCGACGCAACGGAGTGAGTCCATAGACCCTTTTCTTCCAGGGTCTCTTGGGTTTTGCTCCTGTAGACGCTGCTGCACTTTCCCGAAGTTGAGAGATTGTTGTGTGAAGACCCAGAGAGGCTAACCGAGCCTGCATTCACTAAATTCCATCAGAAAAATGTAAAAAGACGATAATCCCAGGCGTGAGAGAGATGAAATGGAGACCTGGTTCTCTAACATGTGTGCATTTCTGAGAGTTTCGTAGTCACTATTTGCTCTACGCCTTTCCATCGTTTTCATTCAGGCAAGGCCACCTTCCACGGTGACGGTCTGAGCGTTTGGAAATCCCTTCTGTTTTCTGAGATCGTACAGTTACTTCACGTCGAGGGCAAATTCAAATTTTGAACAATCAGCTGCACCAGAGGCCCACTAACACATGATGCTTGGGCTTTTCAGTCCCACAATCCAAAATATATCTAATAAGATTATAATAAATAATTATATAATTTTTAATTAAATTATAAGAATTATATTTTATAATATTTTAATTTAAAATTTTAATAATAAAAATATAAAAAATTATACTTAAATCAAATCCATTTTATAATAAGGCAGTTCAAAAAACCTCTTACTTCTCTCTTTTCAAGGCCATCTAAAATTGATTCTAAAAATTTATATGTAATTTTTTTATTAAAAGTTTTAATTAAAATAAAATAAGTATATAATTTTTTAATAATAATAATACAGGTGTATAGTCTTTGCAAAATAAATTATTATTACAATTTAACATTATATAATTAATTTTTTAAAAAAATTTACATATATTACAATTTTATTAAAAATATAATAATGCAAATATAAAAAAAATCACACTAAACTACTTCAACCAACACTTGCATGTCAATTCTCACATAGTTTTTTTTTTTGTCAAAATCCATTCTCACATAATTAAATAGATGTTGATGGAAAATTTAGGACTTGTTATTTGGTACAAAGGAGATACAAAACCTCAAAAAGTAAGAAATGATGAACAAATAAAACATTCAAAAAACTGCCAACAAAAAAATAGTTGTCTGAAACATATTTTTTAAACTCTAATTTTTAGAAGTTAATAAATTTAGGAAAATGTTTTAAACTCATCCAAGTGCTGAAACCAAACTTTCTTTTGCATTGTCTGCCAATTAAGATCATGATCCTCTTAATTAGGTTATATTCATTCAATATCCTTTTAAAAAAAATTATATTCATTCAATAAGATTCTCTTAATTTAGAGCATCTCAATCTTTTGCACAAACATATAGTACCATCAATTCTTATTTTTATCTATTTGCAAAGTCAATACAGATCTTCTCCAGCCATACAGTCGACTAGAAAAGGATCTAAGCAAGGTCAAAATAATATTTTTTTACTTTTTTTAAAATTATAAGTTTTAAGTATGAAGATAAAAATTATAATTATGAAAAGAAAAAGTACATTTTAAAATTTTTAATTGTATAATATAGTTAAAAATTCTTAAGTATAATTTTTCATCACAATTAAATTTTTGATCTCACACCTACAATTTTTATCTTTATTTTTAAAATTTGTAACTAAAAAATTAAAAATTAAAAAAGTAAGCCATTTTGACGATCCAAATTGTTAACAGTGTGAGCTTATTCAAAGCAGCAAAGCGATGAAATTGAGTAGAGCTGAAACAGTGAGGTCCTTGCAGTAGGGTGATACTGTGTAAGGAATCAAAATGTTAAAAAAAAAAAAAAATCTCCCTCCCACTCTCTCAATTTGCTTGCCCAGCAGGGGATTTGGGCTGCCATATTGGCGGTGGATGTGGACTTGATTAGATTGAATGGGAGAAAAATTTTACACAATAAATTTTTCATGAAAATTTAAAACATCTTGATCCGTCTAGATATTTCAGGGACTGATTGTACCCAAAAAAAAATTCAAAAGCAAAAAAATTCCTCTAGATGTTTTGCTTTTACTTGGTGGACCAAAGGGTTCACTTATTATTATTCCACACTAATCGCACAAATCGTTAAATCTATTCCTTGTCTCTTTGCTACCCTTGATGAGTGTTGTTTTCCAAATCGTTGAAAGGTATTTGCCACAATAGAATGCTGATAGCAACGTCAATGGTTTTAATCACTTTGGCCATCCCCATCCTGAGTAACGTGAATTATTATAGCACACATCCCTTTCGACCTTTCTAGTTATCCAATCAGAATCAAGCAATAATGTAACCTTATCATCTTTGTACTATAAACTATGGAATCTTTTTCCCCACTATGCCTTGTAAAAGCATGTCTACCTTACGTTTTCCTTTAAACGTAGATCAGACGTACTCGCAGGGTTTTCCTCAAGTTAGGTAGGCATCTATGGTTTTAGAGGATCTATCAAGGATAATATCTTCTCTAATCAACTTTTTCGTCCTTGCTGTAGAACCTTCTTGATTAACAAAGGTTTAAACTCCAGTTGTTAACGTAAGAACTGCATAGGTAACATTTGCTCATCTTGATGAGAGATTTCGAAACTGCTTCAGTTGAAACCTCTTATGAGGCCTTCATTTAAATTTATGAACAATAATCTGTTACCTAGCTACCAACAATTAGTTTCTATGTAAGTTAGAAAAGCCAGTATTTCTCACATCATTTCTGGATATGAATTCGAGGCCTTTTCTGTCATCATTGTTATTAGGAGATTTATTATGGCTATTACATTTTTTCCCACTTCAAAATAGCTAACTATGTTTATAATGTTTATAAGCTAGTCTCCATTAGTATGAACCGAAGAATTGTCAAGAACAGAAACCACGCATAATTGTAGCCAAGTGGCCGAAGAAGAAAGAAATCATTGATGCCAAACATTACTATACATAAATAATCATATTGGACGAATCAAATGAATGAAAGAATGAATTGAATTTGTATATCTACAGCTGACTTCTGTTACAAGATCTTTCAACTACACTCCAAAAACTTGTATTCTGCCGGTGCACTTTCAGAAGCACCAATAGGAAATTGAAGGCCAGGAAGCAACCATGAACTTCAGCAGCTTCCCTGTTCCTGACTTGATTTTCAATGACTCTCAAATTTTGTGACTTTAATATATCATGTCTCAGTGCTTTTGTCGCTTGGAAATTGCATAAGTAAGAGAATGCCTACAATGTACATCTATTTTGATATTCCAATCCGTTTTCGCAGCACTTGAGTTTGTCTACTAACCAATACATCTAAAGCTTCCTTCATCCAAGTATGTGGACAAACTTCTTTTGCTTCAGTCACAGACATCTGCATCATACAAATCAACGAAACTTTAGAACACCCACAAGATGAAGACTACCCAATGAACAATTTGCAATCGGAAAAGACTAGTGTGAAATTCTTTAGATGTTCAGTATTAGGTCATAACATAGCATCATATTATTGACTCTTTCAAATGAGTATTTTCTACATATAATAATATTAAGATCTGAAGCTAAGTCTCTTCCTTTGCAATTGGCATAATAAATGGATAGGAAAATTATATGAGTACTTACCCATCTTCGTCTTCGGATGCTCTTCTCTGGCCAATCCTCAAGCTCCTTCTTGACAAGCAAAGGGAACATATATCCCTCATGTACAGTTGCTTGGCGTTTGCTCTTATAATTCCATTTACCCAATTCACTCTGCAAAAGGATCCAGGACACATAAGGTAAGAAACCAAGTTTCACTAATTGCTAAGAATGTTAATCTAGAAAGGGATTATAGATACTAACTTCGACTTTGCCAACAACCCCGGCTTCCTCTATAGTCTCCCTTAAAGCAGCTTGTTCCATGGATTCGTCAATCTCCCAACCTCCCTGATGAAGCAAAACAATACAGATATGTCAGGATTGAAAGCTTAGAAAGAACAAATATGGAAAAGAAGCACTTAACAAACAGCAGAAATACAAATAGGGGATAAAAAATAATACCTTTGGGAACTGCATTCCATGGCCGTTCTGAGCACTAATCACAAGAACCTCTATTTCCTCGTTAAGGGTTCCACCAACATTGGTTTTCCTGTATCTGTACGGAATGCATCTGCTCAATTTCAAAATTACATGGAATAAGTCAGGTTAACAATAAAATTTAAGACCACCAGCCAATAAATTTTTAGCAACTCGAGAAAGAACCCAATTAGGAAAACAATGAAATTTTCAGATTAGGGATTTTAAGCAAAGGAATTTGAAAACCCAGAAGAGCAAAGAGAGACGAACGCACCCCACGACTTGGCGACAGCCTTTGTCGTATCGCTGCAAATGCCTGCCGGTGCGGGAAACCAAGCACATGATGTTTTCTAGCTGCTTGGGAAAAATATCAGCGGGAACTTTCTTGGAGAAAAGGGAGGAGAAGAAGAATCTAGTCACCAACTTCCTAGAAATGGCGATACCCATGAAGCCGTATCTTGAGCAATCACAAAATTACAGCCAACAATTGAGAATGAAGGAAAAGGACGACCAAAATTAGAAAGAAATGGGGAAGATGGAATTGCAAGGCAGGAATGAATGGTAATGGTAGAGCTAAAAATGGTGTGTGTAAATATGTGTGAATATATATATACCCCTATTTCAGGGGGTGGATCCGTGTGGCATTGAAAGCCAACGCTGAGCAAAGACCAGAGCGTTTACTGAACGCGCAGATTTGGTCATGCACTTTCCTGTAATTTTCTCCAACCGGTGAAACGTGGAAAGCGGGAGGAATTTGTGGGATGCGGACAGAAATTTAATAATTTTAATCATAATAAACAAGTAGGCAGAGAAGTGAAAGAACGCGGATTTGAGGTCGTAATCAAAAGCATAAAAGGTAGAGGAAGTGAGGGGAAAGAAGGGTCGAAGTCGAAACACGGTTATAGGTGGAGGTGGGGGTGTCATTGACCCCATTTCAAGCTTCACGCCCTCTTTGGTTCTTATGTTAAAACCAATGTTGTTTAAAATTGACTCCATTTCAAGTTTCACGCCCTCTTTGGTTTTGTTACGTTAAAATCAATTATTTTGAAATTATACTAATTATTAAATTAAAAAATATTAATTACTAATTTATTAATTTGATTAAAATTAAATTATTAATAATTAAATATATATATTTTATTTTATATATTAAAATTTTAATATAATATATAACAACAAGAAAATATTAATAGATTCTAAAATATTTCATCACTAATTATATATAAGAACAAATTAAACATGATATAATATTTAAATTCAGTTGACTTTTAAATTTTAAAATTTGAACTTAAAATAATTTATCTAGTAATAAATGTATTATATATTGACATGTCAAAACAAGTATTAAGATCAAAATCTAACCATTTAATATATTAAGTCGTTATTATTTTTCAAAAAAAAATTATATAATGAAATTTAATTGGTCCTTGACTTGACTATAATAAAATAATGGTAGTTGATAAATGATCAACTCAAACACCATAAGCTTATTACACGAGAAATTTCATGCTCCTTAATCTTAAACAAAGCATTGTTGCTCTGTGGTTAAGACACCAGTGCTGCCCTTTGGAGGCCCCAAGTTCAACATTGCACATGATGAATATTCAGCGGTTTGGTCCGATTTGCTTAACATGGATTAAAACCTCACAGTTCCACTGTTTTAAAAAGATGAATATGCTGGTCACTACATTTATGCTTTATGTTAAGATTCTCATTATATTAATGAATGAAGATATCATGAATTATTAACTTTGATTTTTGGCCTTAGTTATGAACTCTAATTATGGCATAGTAAACTAGTAAATATAAAATAATAACTAAAATTTTATTTGATCACTTTTAGATAGAGTATTTTTTTAATTTAATTTTTTATAAAATTATTTTTTAAAATTTGATCCCTTACAAATAGAGAAATCTTTAATTTAGTTTTTTATAGATATTTTATTCTCATTTAATCCTTCACAAATAAATATTTTTGAATTTGATATTTCATAAATAAAATTGTTATTAATAATATTTTCTTATCAATTTATTATAGATGAAATAACAAATATAATGACATATAGTATATATTTTTTTCATAGGCTATCTCCTTAATCACCATTATATAATATATCAATTAACTATTGGTATTATTAATGGTAGATCGATAGAATAGTATTATTGATAGCAGTGTTATTTGTAAAAAATTAAATTCAAAATACTTATATGTAAGGATTAAATTGAAAAGGTATTATATGAGAGATTAAATTGATAAATACTTTAATTGGAAAAGACCAAATTAAAAAAAATTCTATAAAAGATCAAATGAAAAAATACCCTATCTATGATAGATCAAAATAAAATGTTAGTCATAAAATACTACTTTATTAATTTTGAATTTATTATTATAATTATATATTATACGGTTGATTTGATTTCTATGTAATCAATAAGTTTAGTTATAATAATCAATATAATTGAATGGACAAAATATTGTTTAATATATAGTAACTATTGTATCATAATTAAAATTTATGGTAGACATGAATTTATAAAATTCTCATTTTTATAAATAAAATTTTTAAGTGAGAATTTCAAAGAAGATATAATAGTCGAGTGAAAAAGTAGAATTCTCTATAAACTAATTATATATAAAATTTTTTAGTTATTTTTAAATGTATTAAAATAATAAATATTACTATATTAGTCCTTAAAATATATTTATTGTCATTAATTTAATCTTAATATTTAAATATATATATATATATGTTTTTTTGATACCAATATATATATAATTTATCTTAACCCCAATTTTTAGTTAGAAGTAAATTAATAGTTATAAATTTTTGAATTAAGACTGAATTTATGACATTTAAGACTAAATGATGGCAATATGTTGCTAAGAATAAGACGCAAAGAAATGTCTCATGGATATGTTTAAATAATTTAAGATAAGGACAATAAACAATTAAAATTAAACTTTCGGGAATATACGATTCCGATGCCGCCAACCTGAATCAGTTTGGTTGGTGAAAGTTTATAGAGCATAATGATTGAGCTAGTGCTAATTTTTCAAAAGTATTAATTTATTGAAGAAATTTTATTTCATACAATATCTTTTCAAAAAAATTAAGTAAATTAATAACACCAAGAAGTTTATCTGCATTATAAAGATATTGAAAGCGAATAGGTAACTAGAAACTAATCAATTAATAGAGTAAATATAAATAATTGAAAATGGAAATAAATAGGAAAAGAATATGATATGCATTGTTGATCAGTTTGACTAAAACTTTGATAAATCAATTATTATTCTGATTTATTCAATTATCAAAATTAACTAAAAAAATCAGAAAAAAATTTGACCGAACTAGTACAAAATTGGTGTAAAATAATTGGGATTGGTATTGAATCGGTTCTATACTGATTTTTTATTTCTGTCCAAATAACGGTTTTGATATTCTATGGTGAATATTTACGACATTTAATGAATTTTATTTATTCACTTTATGTAAATGTATTGTAATATGTAAAATATTATAACTATTTTTTATATTAATAATAACTATGTATATCTATTTTAAATATTATTTTATAATGTATATTAATTAATTATAATTTTTTATATATTATTTTTAAAATTATAATTTACCTCCGATTTAACCATGTCTTAACGTGAATGGTCAAAAATAACTAAAGTTACAAAGCACAGTATAACCGCCAAAAAATAAAACCTCCGTGCCTTGTTGTGGATGGCTGGAAGACGGTTTATTAAAAGTTAATGCGAAAATAAATTGTATGTGATGAAATTAAATTACATAGTAACATTGTTGAATTTAGTTGCCAATATCTTTTTCTCTCTTTCTTCTATGTTTTGATTTTATAATTATATGGCTGATTATCATAGAGAAAATGATTAAATTTTTTTAAATGCCGTGGATTTCATGCTGACAAATCTGTCCAAGAATAATCTTTTGAGGGCAGTCATTTTATTTTGAGATGTAAAAACGATGATTCACTTGTTCCATCATATAATTGAAAAGCATCCATTTTTGCTTTCCTTGTTTGGATGTTGACATTAAGGTTTTCCACCTCACTCTGCCTTATCCGCTTAACCGCGCAAGTCCAATGGTATATCTTATCCAATAAAATCCAAACACAAACGTCCACGTATGCGATGCCAATTTCGTCTGATAGGCTTCAACAAGTTCACACTATAATCTCAGGTGTTTCTGGTTTTACACCAAACCATTTCCTGGTTTCGACATTCTTGAAAAATTAAAGATGCTTTTGGCTGATTACATGTCACTTTTAGTACACAATTCCTGCAAAAAGAAGGCTTGCATGTGATGATAAGCATGCCGCAAAGAGATATGACGCAGACTGATTTGGATTTTATAGTCACTCATCATTATTATCAACTCTTTGATTACTAAAATTTTGAACACAGTCGATTGGCCCCTAACTTGTCTATGACGCACCAGATCAACCCTAAACCTAAAGAAGGAGGCTGGCGGTGATGTTGTGCCACTCAGTTGGATAGTAGAAAAATTACACGCCAATCTATTGACTTCGTCGCAAGGGTTAACTTCTATAAAATAAACATCAAGCACAACAATCCAAAGGGAAATTGATTATCGGTCAACGCGAGTTTTGAAGCTGCAAGTAGTAGTTAGTGACGGTGCCTGAGAGACAGAAGCAGCCAAGTTTTGATTTACCAACAGCAGGATTGGTTCTATCATGATATCTAAAATAATGAGATTAGGATTGGCATTAAGTCATTGTAGTTTGGAACTAAAAGATAATCCCAAAGTATTAGTTGGAGTTTATGTATAAATATATCAATAATGGAACTTCGTGAGAGATTAGGATTGCATGTTGCTGTGTCCTCTTAGCTATCGTCACTTGGTCCCCACATGCATGTGAGCTGTGTAGTTGCGAGGCAACTTGTATCCAGTCGAGGGCTCTATCAATGGGGACACCTTAAAAGTTTCTGATCTTTTGCTCGGATTTTAGCTTCTTTAATTTTCTTGGGAATCGCAAATTCATCCACCTATTATGGCCTCTCGGTACTTCAACCTCGTGGAATTTCACTTCTTGAAGAACAGTTTGTATGACGTTTCTTCTCAAATTAGTTTTCTGCTTTCCCAAGCTTTCAACCCTTTTAACAATTTCATCATACTTAGTAAACTTGAGTTCACTTAGGTGTATCTTTCTCTCTCTTAAAAAGCTATTTTGATGCATAAAATTGTGTCCTTATTTTAAATAATAAAAATTAAAAAAATAGATATTACTAAATAATAAGAACAAAAGTTTAATAAACATTGTACAAAGTTATAGAAAATTAATCATTTTCCTTTGATATAAATTAAACAGACTATTAATGTCTTATGTCTCCTTTACAGTAACAAAAAAGGGTTGGTGATACACCTAAAAAATTGTGATAAGTGCGAATCGAATTTGCAGCATGTGTATTATTAATTAATAAGATAAGTGCAAACTGTTTATATATTATAAATTATTTTATTATTAATAAAAATACATAACATATAGTCTGTTCATCACTTGGAGCAAGCTCTTGTCAACTTTCAGCCATGAGTATTTATTTTTATTGTTTGCACCAAGCTTCCGTCAACTTTTCGCTATAGATTTTTTTCCCCTTTCTTTACACCACTTAATTATATAAATTGTGCTTGTTCTTCTAAATTAAATTTTAATTCATATATAATGGTAGCCATGGACAGAAATTGCAATTCGTTAAGTGAAATAAATCCTTAAAAACATCATTAGAAGATTAAAGTTCGTGTTATTGAAAATAATTTAAACAGTGAATTGATTATATTGAAAATAATTTTTTTCCCAACAATGAGGTAAATAAAATCAAATATATAATATTTATATTCCAAAAATTATTTCTATTACCATAATAATTTTTTTTAACAACAAAAATCTAGGAACCTAACACCACCTGTACCACCTAACATCAGTGAAAAAAATTCTTAATTTTAAATGCATTCGCAATAAACTAAAAACTTGTATTGAATATAAGTGTTTTATTTTTGTCTTATCTGACAACATTTCCTAATAAATTTATGTTTATGGTTAGTTATTTACTTTTAATTCAAATGCACTTACATTAAAAAACATATTTTAACATTATGCGAATCTATTAACTTGTATATTCACTCTTATATATTATAAGAAACTTTCAACTGTTTCATATAATTTAATAAAATTATTTAATTATCTCGAATTCTTTAAATTTATTACCTTTTTTTTTTATTTTTGTCCTTATTTATATAAGAGAGAAAAAAAGAAAAAAATTGAACTTATTTTAAAAAAAAAAAAGAATAGAGACATTTTTGAGAAGTCAACACAAAAAATTACATTTTATCTTATATTTTGAACTAAATAAATTTTTTAAAAAGTGTCTTATTTATTAGACTAGGAGAGTAAAATAAAACAACCATTATTAGATGATAGGGTTGAATATTAAATTATTTATTGTTACAGCCCCTCTGTCCCCAGAAAAAACAAAGAAAAAGGAAAAAGCAAATGCATTTCTTGTAAAAGCAGAAACCGAACACAAACAACCACTTGCAATTTTCAAATAAAGATTCTGTGCATGTAGACAAAAAATAATTCCCCCAAGTTGAGCAATGACGCATATTCAGAAGCCAAATTAATTTTTTTTTAACACAAAAAAAGTGTTTTGTTATTATATGTTAGCTGCTTTTTAACAAAAGTTATTAAAGCAAGTTATGATTTAATGAATAGATGTAAATAATTTATAGAATGTTTTTAAGTTTAAATTTTTACTCCTTAAGAAAAATTAATGCAAAAATGGAAATTCTCGGATGAATAAGAAAAGTTGACTGGCGCAGACAACTTATACCAGTATAATTGGCAAGTGGTATAGTTGTTGATGAACAACTTGGCACTTGTTCAATGCTCAGCCGCAAAGTCTTGATTTGGCGTCTAGAATGTTCAAAATATTTTTCCATGAATTGCTTATAATTAGCTGGGAGGATATGTCCCTTGAAAATTTCAAATTCTTATAACAAATTTTTGTGGCCTATATAGAATAAAAGGGAATGAAAAAAATAAAATAAAAAAAATAATTTTGTAAATTCAAAATGTTTTTCATATTCTTATTTTAAAAAAATAATAAAAATATTATTAAATAATAATAACAAAGATATAATACTTACTATAAAACGACATAGGAATCAATGAATAGCGACTATGTTTCTGGGGGCGAAGTTTGGTGTGCTCGTTATGGTCTGGTAGACAGAAGACTGGTACTCGTTTGCCTATAGAACGTTCCTTGTTTACTCTTCAAAATCTGATCCAAAAGGCCACCCAACCCTGGAAAGGCCATGAAACATTCAATCCACAGTCATGAATTTGAATTTTGAAGCATCTAAGCTGTATAGAGGAACCAAATTGAATATTAAAAAACATATACAATGATTGAGGTGAGAAGAAATTAAAATATATGGACTGAATTAAAGCTTGTTGAATCATTCCAGGGACTAAAATATTAATTTTCCCTGAAAAATACTAAACAGCCAGTAAGCCACTATGAAGCATATAAACCCAAGGATCTTGCCATTCTTTGAGACAGCAGTAACAAAGGATTCTGGATTAACAACTCTGAAGTATGAAGTTTGAAAGAATTAGCATTAGGTACCTGTGAAGCAAATGTACACTTAAAAGGAAATATGCAACTATCTAATGGCAAAACGATATCAGTTTTCCTCCTTCGAGTTGTTAACTTCATATCATTGATGTTGGTCTGTGAAACGTTCTGCATTTCAAGAAGCTTTTGTTGTTCCTCCTCACTTTCCTGAGCAATTACTTCTTTTGCAGCCTTCGGTTTGCTTGTTGATTGCTGATACATAACTCTACCTAGCATTCAGATCAACAGTCCCACTGTACCCCCCCAAGTTGAATGCCTGTCCCATACTGCTAGATTAATCACAACTGTTAACAATTTATTCACTAAACCAAGAACAGTAAATCCTGTTGTAGAAATTGCTCGCCGGGAGGAAAATCCAAAGAAAGAGATGGATAGACCAAACAAACAAGACAATCCTACTGGTAAAACCATTTGAAATGAGTGCCAATCAGACTCATCAGAGATCTCATGCTTTATCGTCTTCAGCTCACCCATAAGTAGCAATTCCACTGGAAAAAGTAGAAGAGCCTCAAGATTGTTGTGTAGCACAAGACCCCAGGTATTCAAACGAATGGTCATGCTTTATGTAAACAAAATCTATGGTCATGCTAACCAAGTATGCTAGAGCCCAGCTATAACCAAATTTACACCCTAGTTTGTTGACTTAGTTGTAAGTGTTAATTTACATATTTATCATTATCATTATATGAACATTTTTAACCTTCCAAAAACTAAACATTAAGCACAAGAATTCATATATAAGGGAGATTGATTATTGGTCTACACAAGTTTTGAATCTGCAAGGGGTAGCAAGCGACGGTGCCTGCGAGACAGTTGATGAATATTGTGGAGAGCAGTAACTCTGGCATGGGCTCCGACACTTAAGTTAGACACTAGGATGAGTAGTGACAAAGAATTATTACCTAAATGCTCGTTGGGGAATTTATATGTAAGGATTTTTTAAAATTTTTTTATTACAAAATTTTTCATAAGTTTAAAAAGAGATTGATACAAAAAGTATATATATATATATATATATATAATATATACTTCTTTTTTATCCCACCCTCTCTCTTTTTTTTTTGTGTAAAAATCTTTTAGAGTTTTTTTATTATAAAATTTTTATAAAGTTGGTGATATCAAAAGTGAAAGTGTGTATAAGAATTATTTTCTTTTTTCTTTGCATTCTCTATTTGCTTTTTCTTTTTCTGAATTTTATAAAAACTTTAGAATAAAAACCTCAGAAGGATCTAAACTCTTTCTTTCTTTTTTCTTTAAAATCTACAAAAACTTTAGATAATATCATTATGGTAATTACATTTAATTAAATAATGACAGATAGTGAGGCATGGGACAAGTGTTTGTTGGCTTCGCAATATGTAATACAATTATAGACTAGGGCCCTACCACAGTGTGCCTTTTCCAATTATGTGGCGATACCTGGTAACCTCATATATATACTGTGATTTGGTATGATTGACTATACTTGGCCTATCAGAAAAAGGAGATTGGACTTTACCTATTGAACCTTCTCAATCGGCTTAGTTGTATGGATAAATTAAGCCAACTACCAAAATCCTAGTTATAAAAAATTAATGGAAGAGGCTAAGTTTTAATCTACCAACAGCAGGATTGGTTCAATCATAATATCTAAAATAATGGGATTGGGGTTGGCATTTAGTGGTTGTAATTTGGAACTAAAAGATGATCCCAAAGTATTAGTTGAAGTTTACATATAAATATATCAACAATAGAACTGAGAGAGAAGAGTGCACATTAGGAGGAGATGGGATTTGTTGTCGGAGTGAGCATGTTGTTGTGTCCTCTTAGTTATCGCCACTTGGTCCCCCCATACATGTGAGCTGTGTAGTTGAGAAGCAACTTGGATCCAATCGAGGGTACTATCAATGGGGACACCTTAAAAGGATTTTAGCTTCTTCAATTTTCTTAGGAATCGCAAATTCATCCACCAATTATGGCCTCTCAATACTTCAACCTCGTAGAATTTCACTTCTTGAATAGCTTTATGCTTTTACAAGTTTTCTAGTCTTTTAACAATTTCACTATACTTAGTCTCCTTAAGTTCACTTACTATCTCTTTCTCTCTTTCATCGAACTGTTTGACATATAAAATTGTCAAAAAAAAAAAAATAATAGTATGTCCTTATTTTAAAAATAAAAATAAAAAATAGATATTACCAAATAATAATAACCAAAGTTTAATAAACATTATACAATGTTATAAAAAATAAATCATTTTGCTTTGATGTAAACTAAACAGACTGTTAATGTCTGGCGTCTCCTTTACAGTAACAAGAAAAGGTTGGGGATACACCTAAAAAATTGTGATAAGTGTACATCGAATTTGCGGCATGTGTATTATTAATATGATAAGTGCAAACTGTTTATATATTATAAATTATTTTATAATAGTTTATACCAGTATAATTGGCAAGTGGGATAATTCACAATTTTGGTTAATGAACAACTTGGTACTTGTTCATTGCCCGGCCGCAAAGTCTGTCTTGATTTGGCGTCTACAATGTTCAAAACAGTTTTTCGTGGATAGCTCATAGTTAGCTGGGAGGATATGTCTCTTGAAAATTTCAAATTCCTATTATAAATTTTTTTTGCCTCATTTAGTATATGGAATAAAAAGAATAAAATAAAATAAAAAATAATTTTGTAAATTAAAAAATTAAAAAATACTATTAAATAATAATATTACAAAACCAAATGACGCCTTAGGAATCAGTCAATAGCCACAACGTTTTTGGGGACGAAGTTTGGTGTGCTCGTTATGGTCTAGTAGACAAGAAGACTGGTACTCATTTGCCTATAGAACGTTCCTTGTTTACTCTTCAAAATCTGATCCAAATGGCCACCCAACCCTGGAAAGGCCATGAAACATTCAACCCACAGTCATGAATTTGAATTTTGAAGCATCTAAGCTGTATAGAGGAACCAAATTGAATATTAAAAAATATATATACAATGATTGAGATGAGAAAAAATTAAAATACATGGACTGAATTAAAGCTTGTTGAATCATTCCAGGGATTAAAATATTAATTTTCCCGGAAAAACACTAAACAGCCAGTAAGCCACTATGAAGCATGTAAACCCAGGGATCTTGCCATTCTTAAGAGACAGCAGCAACAAAGGATTCAGGATTAACAACTCTGAAGTATGAAGTTTGAAGGAATTAGCATTAGGTACCTGTGAAGCAGGTGTACACTTGAAAGGAAATATGCAACTATCTAATGGCAAAATAATCTCAGTTTCCCTCCTTCAATTTGTTAACTTCATTATCATTGATGTTGGTCTGTGAAATGTTCTGCATTTCAAGAAGCTTTTGTTGTTCCTCCTCACTTTCCTGAGCAATTACTTCTTTTGCAGCCTTCGGTTTGCTTGTTGATTGCTGATACATAACCCCACCTAGCATACAGATCAACAGTCCCACTGTACCCACCCAAGTTGAATGCTTGTCCCATATTACTAGATTAATCACAACTGTCAACAATTTATTCACTATACCAAGAACAGTAAATCCTGTTGCAGAAATCGCTCGCCGACAAGAAAATCCAAAGAAAGAGATGGATAGACCAAACAAACAAGACAATCCCACTGGTAAAACCACTTGAAATGAGTGCCAATCAGACTCATCAGAGATCTCATGCTTTATCTTCTTCAGCTCACCCATAATTAGCAATTCCACTGGAAAAAGTAGAAGAGCCTCAAGATTGTTGTATAGCACAAGACCCCAAGTATTCAAACCAATGGTCATAACTACATGCTTTATGTAAACAAAATCTATGGTCATGCTAACTAAGTATGCTAGAGCCCAGCTATAAGCCATGAATGTGAATTGGTAATCTGTCGCCACATAAAGCACACTTCCTGCTAAGATGGTAGCTAATGACATCCATGTCTTCACTGATGGCCATGGCTGGTGCAAGAAGAGCGTTTCCCCTATTGCAACGAAAATGGGAACAGCAGATCGGAATACAATGAAAGTGTCAACATTCGCATGGAGAAGTAGCTCGCTGTTGGTAAAGAGAGAGAGATAAAAGATGATAGCTGCAGGTAGAAACCGCCACATCGTTAATAGGTCAAGAGGGTCATGCTCAATGAACCTGAATCGTCCACAAATGAAGACTCCAGCTGCACTTGTTAAGTACTGCAAAGCAGTTAGTGCCCCAGGATAAGGAAATCTCATGACAGCCCATTTGTTGATGATTGACAGCAAAGATGCAGATAGGCAATATCCAGCAGCTACACCATAGACTGATATATGTTGGAAAAATACACTATACCATTTTCCCTCAATACCATCACTAGAGGGAGCAAGGGCATTCAGACCATTCTGAAGCTTGAGATTAGTAGGATTTTCCACGTCATTATTATTAGACATCTGAGCACAACCAAATCTGTCAGTACTTCAGTAATATCTTTATAATCAGTAATGTGGTTGTGGACTCAATACCCAAAAAAAAAATTTTCAGACTAGAAACATGACTTTACATCGAGCAGCCCCCCATTAAAGCCCTCCCAACCACTATATGTTCCAGAGCAAAATGCAGGCAACCAAGAAATTGAAGATTTCATTTTTTAAAAAAAATTTACTTACCCAAAAGAATATACTCTTTTCTTATCAACAACATAACCAGTCAAGTAGATATTTGCAATAAGGTCACTAGTCACTAGTTACCGTACCGAGACATATCTTCTGAGAGAAGAAAGAAATTACTGTAAAACAAAACAATTCAAGCAAGGCATTGCATTCCAGTTTCAACAAGAAATTTACCACGAGTCTTCAAGCAATATAGTAAAGATCAAATTGATCAATGGACAGCAATGAAGTATTAATTTTGGATGAGCACAGGAATTTTCGTGAAGACGCCAGGACTTTACTAATTAAGCTCTTAGTTCCAACTTGCAAGTTAAGCATTTATTCAGTGCTGGCATATAATTTTGCCGCTAAAACTTAAAGCAACGCGAGACGACATGAAGCGTTGATTACATAGCAAAAAACGCACATTTAGACAAGTGTAAGAATTGCATTAACAGAAACCACGGGAGAACCCATTTTTCATCTTCTTTTTCTCTCTTCTCACGCATACATTTTCTAATCTCTAATGCAAATCCTATAAGCCACCCAAATTGAAAGTATTGTCATTTGTTATTCCCCAATTTGCTGGGCAGAGCAGTAAGCACATCATTTTTATCATAAAATAGGGTTTCAAAAGGGGCGGTGGCAACGGAGGGTGTGGGGCAATCACTTACCCATGTGCTGCCAATTCGAGATTCATTAAGGGTGCGATTCCAGAAACAAACCCAGATTATGAACGCATAAATTTAGCATAGTTAGCAATGCTGATTCCAGAAAAGAGACAGAAATCTCAGAAAGTGGAAGCAGAAGAAGAGAGAGGAGAGAGTGAAGAGAAATGGGAGAGTGAAAGAGAAGAAAGGGCAAAAGAGTACCTAAGTTGAACAAGAGGGTCTGGTTTAGATCTGAGATGAGAGTTAATGGAGCATGATCTGCTGCAAAGCTTGACAATCGGACCAGCGCGCGGGAGACGAGAAGCGGCCAAACGCAAGTACTGAGCAACCTAGCAATTTAAGTTCTTCCATTTATTATTATTTTTTTCTTGAAGACCAATATTGATTTTTTTTAAATATTATTTTGGTTTGATTCAATGTAAAGAAAAGAGATGCCAATTCGCATATAAAATTGTTAGAATGAAAATAAAATTTGAAGAGAAATATAATTTTGGAAATAAAAAATAATTTTTGTATTTTTATTTTAAAAATATAATAAAAAATAGATATTATTGAGTAATGATACTAAAAATATAATAATTATTTTATTTAATTTTATAAAATTTTGGATATAATTTTGAATTGTTAAACATGACATAAATAATTATTTTTTAATTTTTTTAATTAAAAACTTAATATAATAGTTAATTGATAAAAATATTTACTTTAACTATTTACATAAATCAATAATTTAAAATATCAGCAAGTCTCATAAAACAAAAATATTAATTTAAAAAATACACAAAAAAAGACACATAAATGAGCCGTATTGTTCACACTTGTGAACATTGCGGATCCTAATATTTTGCTTCTAAATTAAACTGAATCACATTGAAATACATAAACGGCTCAACTTGTTTGGTATGCAGAACTATTTTTATTTTTATTTCTGTGGTAAAACATGCAAAACTAATTTCGTTTCAGCCCAAGTGGTACATATCAAGAACGAGATTCAGCTTGTTTTTGTGTGGGTTATATTACAGAGAACTCAAATTTTGATAAATTAATTGTTTCGAAGTTTGTATTAATAGAATATTTTATAATTATATATAAATCTAAAAAAACAATCTAATAAGCAATAGACTAAATTCCCAGAAACACACAATTTCGAAATTTGTATTCATTTTTCTTTCTTTGGGCCTTTCACTGTGAAGTTTAGATATATGCCCATAAATAATTAAAAAAATCATATGGGTTGATTAGCGTGACCCACCCCAATGTCTTACATTGGGCTTCACAATTCTAGCTTTTTTTTTAAGGAGGAAATTCAAGCCTATTTAATATAGTGGTATATTTTACCCAAAAAATATATATATATAGTGGTATAGATTCAGACCCGGATAACATTTGTTCATTTCTTACCACAAAAAAAATCTTATTTATCTGTTTCTAATTTCTTCAATTTTATTCAAATAATAATAATTTTATACCTCACAAATCATAACAAAATAATTAGTCATAAATAACATTAGAATTAATAAAATAGTAATAAATTAAATAACATTAGTCTAACTTGAGTTAGGGTCAAAACTAAAATCATATAGATTTTAAAATATTAAAGCCAAATTGATGACAATAAATTTTTAAGAACTCAATTGATGCCATTGACATCTTTTAAAAACTAACATGAACATAACTCAATAATATTATTATGTTTTAAAATGAACTCCTATGCTAGAATTATATTATATACTTTATTTTTGAAAGTTGATTTAAAACATTTAATGCTTTTATTCTAATCAGCCTAATGTTTGAGGAGAGGCTTGGACTAGTATGGGGTTTGCTCAAGGTCAGGTCTTAATTATTCGCGCTGGGATCTTCTGCTATGCTATGCAAATGATCCTAGCCCCCAAAAAAAAATCTCTCAACTTAATTTAATTTAAATTTATTAATTTTTTATTTTAAAATTTCTTTTTACGCAAAAGAGATCCCAAATTATAATTATTCTTTGATAGGTATTAAACTTGACTCTTTCTTACAATTATCATGATGGGCTAAGTTTTTAAATTTCATTCAAGTTAAATTATTTTTTGAATTTTTCTAAATATACATGTTGGCACATCAAGTTCAACATTTTGACTCTTAGAATATTCATAGAAAAAAAAAATCAAAACCTAAACTACGAAAGAAGTCAAATAATCTTCCCATATTAATTGAGCTACTCTCTTTCAGTCTAATTTAATTTTTGATACATGACAATACAAAAGCCATAGTAAACTCTCAAATTTTAAAGTTGTGAGATCACATTTAGTTGACTAACAGGAGTGATGAAAATCAAAATTTGTGTTGAACATGCATGGATTGGAATGGCAATTAATTATAAGAATATATATATATATAAATAGGGCATGGAGAAAAATCAAAGTGAAATGAAAAGAGCCAGAAGCGTGATACATATATAGGAAGAAGAAAGAAGAAAAGTAGGAAAGTTAGTTAAATTAAGAGGAGTAGGAGTTGGATTTGGAGGTGAGGACTGAGGATGCTTGATATTGTGTTACAGTGTGAGGCCGACCTAACTGACTTTCAACTTCAAACTTCAAAGTTAGAAACAATATCTAACGCTGTTGTTGTTGACTTCCACTGACCTTTCCTTATTCAGAGCTAACAGTTGCCTTTCGTTTGTTTTCATTCCACCTTTCCTTATTCAGAGACACGTTGTGGAACACAACACAAACGCAGATTATGACCAAACACAGAAATATGACCAAAAGGCAAAGGAAACGGATGAACACGTGGAATGGGTGAGAAGGAGGAAAGCGGGATAATCACGTAACTTCGGGGTAGTGGTAGTTGACTGATCTTTACACGTGGCTTCCTCCGTTAAGGCTTTATGCAAGCCGCGAATATCCTTCAATTCGGCCAAGTCAACGAAATAAAATTGATTTTGACCGAGTTCAGACGAATTCATGAGTTCACATGGGTCAAGTTTTAAATACAAAATAGATTTCAGTCCATTCAACCAAAATTAGAGTTTTGGAATAAAGTATGTGAAAGTAACATATTTTGGGACAATTAATCCAATTCAATGCGACAGAGATATCAATCATGTTATGTGATTTAGATCATTCAAATTATATTTGAATAATTCAGATATTAATTTATTTTATTATTTATTTTATTATTATTATTTTAAAGTTATAGTTAAAAAAAATTTTATTCGATATCTTATTTCATTTTATTAAAAAAAATTAATTTTGAACAAGCTCAGACGGATTAATGAGCTTAGATGGGTCAGTTTTCAATACAAAATTGACGATTTCAATTCATTCAACTAAAATTAGAGTTTATGTAAAAATTGACATATTTTGTGACAATTAATCCAATTCAACGTGACAAACTTATTTGAATTTTATTTTTTTAAATAAACAAAAGGATTCAATTTATTTTAAATGTTAATTAAAAGGTTATTTGTGCATATATTCAAAATTTGAGTGAATCCAGCCCCCCAAAAAAAATTATAAAAATGCTCAATAATATATACTGTTAAATATATGTAATCATGTCCCTTAAATTTTTATATAAATATCTTAGATTTAATATTTTCAGTTGCTGCTCGACTTTAACAAACTAAACAGTCCCACCGTCAATTCAACCATGACGTTCCTTCTTGTCATTTCTGGCATCACCTCTCAAATTACCCTAATGCCCTTCTATTATGGCGCCACGCCACAGTTCTTGACTTCCCTCCTCCCACTTTGGCCTCCGACTTTTGGAAAATGCAAATGCAATTACCCATTTGTGTTCCTTTGTTAATTTTATAACATCCAAGGGTATATTTGTCATTACGTATCCAACAAAAAGGATAAATTTGTTATTTCAAACGAACTCATATGGATTTTTTTATGGTTACCTGTAAATATATATATATATATACATATATATGTTGAGTGACGATAATGATGAACTTAAAATTTATGATGAATTATCTACTATGATTTGTTCAATTGATAAGGAGGAAATTTCTCTCTTCTTATTAATTTGAATATCTATACAAGCATTATAGAAATGAAACATTAAATACACAAAATTAACGTGAAAAAATTATATTCTTAAAATAATTTAAACTAAAAAAAAAACTTAGCTCACGCAAAATCTGAACAAGTTTCCGAACTCGTTATATTACAAATAAACATGTATAATAAATCACTCATATTTTGAAAATACTTTTCAAAGTGAAACTTTACTATATTTGGAGGGTATAGTTTCGTACCCTTGAAATCTACGCTCAATTGATACTCTTATCTGAAGTCGGTCACAAACTCCAATTCAATGGACGTAGTCTTGATAGATGTTTAGGGGATTTGGCATTTGGTGAACTACTTATCGTAGTAGTCAAAATATTAATAACTTAAGCTATTTGACCATAACTTCAAAAGATATATTCAACTGTCTGATCTTTCACACCCAAAACTGTAAATATTAAAAAAATAGCATCACCTTTCCAATTTGCAGCAATTAGAATGATCCCCACAATGACATGCCAATCACCCCTCATCCAATTTGACAACTTGGGGAGAATAAGCATCGTCCATATTCCAATATCAATATTCATCACAATCCATCTCATTTATCAGAAATTTTTGCATGCAACAACTACGTATACATTCAACGATTAGTGTTTGATTTTTACTGTGAGATTCATTGTACCAGTCAAATCATGACCTTTGAGTGTATATACCGGAACAAAAAAAAGAAAAAGATAAAAGTAAATAAGAAATAGTCCTATTCAGGAGGTGTGAAACTGGCCACACGATTGACCGAATGAAGAGCAGGGAACGGTTGTAAAAACCTTATTATTCTTGCGACGGCACGCAGGTAAGGAAAACCATTGTGTCATGTCAACGACACGGTCCAATTGGGTCCATCTCAAACCGATTCCAAAAGATAGAGCCTTCCCACCAAACTTCTCTGCTTTCCCTTCTGTTTTACGTTTCAATCTTGAACTCCACATTCTATGTTTAGGTATATATATAGTATGCCACTCATCCTCCTCCTTCTAGATTGTTATTTTTGCGTAACAGATTTGAAGGGGTGGTCCTTGAACTCTGTGTGAAGATAAAAATTGAAGCTTTCTGAGTCATCAGAAGTAACATGGAGAACGTGAAGAAGGAAGATGGGTTTCAGCAGAAGGGTGTTCCGATTCACAGCCAAGTTCGAAAGATCAAGAGGGAATCGGAGAATATTCTGGACTGGTCGCCGGGGCAGCCGGAGATCAGACCGGTGCTCCGGGACATATCCCGGCAGATTTCCAGGTCGCCGTTAGGGATCTCCGGCCGACCCATCTCTGTTGGTGACTCATAGGCTTCGGATATATATATGGGGCGAGTCTGTTCCTTAGTACCATACATACGCAGGCAGAAACGGAGAACTTGTTTGCTTCCCCTTCTCTGTTTTGCTCTGTTTTTTTTTTTTTTAATCTTTTTAATTATCAGAGAACATTCAGATATGTTCTACTCTCTTTTTTTTCCCTTATCTTTTTGTAAATAGTATAATTAATATATAGTTTTGTAGTTTCGAGTTTTGATTCTTCTTCTGTTTTGTTCCTTTCTCGCCGGCGATTAGAATCATGCTTATGAACAGCAACAATTAGAAGCAAAACATGAGGAGAAACGATGCTTGTGAAGATTTTGAATGGATCTGATTGATACTTCTTCTGGTATTTGATCCCATGGGGTCCAAATTTCGGTGCTCTAGGTGCTGGGTTTCTGGGTAGAATATTCACAAGACGAGAAAGGTCATAAACAGTCTAATTAGTAAATTCCCTTGTCGTTTGAATTTTAGTACAAGACAATAATGTTGTCTTGCTTAAAAGGTTATAAAAATTCAAAGTAAGGTTATGAAAATTCAATTCTTTATATGTTTCACCATTAATACTGGGTATGCTTATTAATTTTTGAAGGGTGAGTTCCGCTTGTTCGTTATTTCCTCATCTCAGCAATAATACAAGTCTATAAATTTAGCACTAGCAAATACAAATGCTTAGGTTTTAAGTAATCAACATTTACTTTCTGAGAAAGACCCGAAATATTTCAATTGAAATCAAATTGGCAACTCTCTCTCTCTTATTCTAGAAATCTAAGTCCGTATCCAAGTTTTCAAACATATATATATATATATATATAAAACAAAATTTTTAAAGGGTTCAATCATATTATGCTAAATTATAAAAATTATATCTATTTTTTCTTTTACTAGAATTGCTATCTAAAGCCAAATCGAATCGATTGGTGAGTGAAGATTAAGTGAAAGATCGCAAACCTACCTTTTGTTATTTAAAAAAAAAAAGGACAGACAATTGTCTTTTAGGAAGAGCAAAATGAAGGAAAGTTCGGTGTCATATTGAATAGAATGGAGGAAATCGCGTGTAAGATGAAGATGAATAAAAGGAAATTGTGGAGGCAGTGCATGCTGATAGTACAAGCTAAAATCAACACAAGAAGAAACAGGTCCTTTCTAAGTGTATATGTATTAAGAAGAAACAGGGGTCCTGCACTGTCCATGATGATAAACTTCGCTAAAGTTGCAGGAGACAAATGAAGGATCTCTTTCGATTATTCTTACTTTCCCAGTTAGTAATTCAGACACCTACCTCAATTTGGTTTTACAATTTTATTGGTGTTTCTAGTTATATGTTATAAATAATAGGCTCAATTGGTATGTAAGTGTTTTTCTCTAACCTTTAATTTATGCCAAACAAATCCTTTCTTATCAATTATGTACGGATAACTAATAGATCAACTTAACAACGTTTACATGGCATCTAATATGAGTAGACTGGCATTAGGAGTACTTGTCTTCTAAATCATCTTCCCCAAATGATTTCTCCTAATTTTGTATATAGAGTTTTCAAGTCTCCTCCATTATTCGTCATATTAGAGAGGAAAGAAAAAGAAATAATGCCCAGATGTATTCTTTTTTTTTTTTTCTTCCTTGATATGCACGAATAGGGAAGGAAGAAAAAGATTGAGAGATTGGGACCCACTAAAATACGATCTCTCCAAGAATGCATAGAAAGGACGGGAAGGATAAATGCCACATTTTTCATTCCAACTTTACTCCCAATATTTTATTCATCAAAACCAAATAAAAGATAATAAAATAACTTAATATCTTATTTACATATATATTTTTTTATTTTATAAAACCAAATAAAAAAAGAGAAATATCTCTTCCTTTCTTTTGTATTATACCGAATAAAGTGAATAATATCTCATATACTTTCTCCCTTCTATTTTTTCCCCCATTAATATAAAAAACTACATCCAATGAATGTAACGTAGTTGCCAACTTGAGAAGCAAGTCTTGCGAATTGATGCCCCAATTCCCAATACATTCATTAAAAACGCAACTTGATAGCAATAGAAGGGAAGCTTACCTCAGTGAAACGGCAAACCAGGACAGAAGCTTCGAGTCCTCATCGTGGTCGACTTTCGCCGTTTCAAGATCGCAACCTCGCATTTTGGGCGTTTTGCTTAGGGATTAAGGGTCCTTCATAATTGAGTTAGGGTTGAAAATTATCTACGAATATCAAGACATTGTGCACCATCTCTCCAGGTCAGTTGGCATGTCGTTAAGTGAAAAAAGACGATTTTGGCATAAAGTAAAAATTAAGAGATAAAATTAAAATAAAAAGAATCAAGCAACCAACTTAAAACAAACAAACTAATTAATTAAATGGTCAAAATGATAATTATGCCGAAATAATTATGATTATTAATGTGATGATAAATTCACGTCTCATAACAAAGCTGCTCTTTAAATATTAGAACGTGCTTTTTTATTTGTTGAAGACACTCTTAAAAGCAAGTTACTTTTCAAATAACTTTTGAAGTACAATATATTAAAGCCTGTGTCTTCTTCCTTTTTTTAAATAATAATAATAAACACGCTTTAATTAATTTATGTCAAAAGCAATAATTTCACATCAAGATTAGGAGATAAAAGGTATTGTGATTAAAGCCCCCAAAAAAAAAGTATTTTAGCATACTTCTCTTTAATCTCATTGTTAGCTGGTACAATAGTAGATCAGTGAAATGATTGAATGTTGACCCTTTATCAAGTTAAGATGATGGCGTGCTTACCATCATGTGAGCTTCTATGTGGAAAAAAGTGACTGCATCGCCAACCCGTGGTGAGTATTAGGATGTTGTTATGGGAAGTTTAATTTATTTACAAGTGTAGTTTTTAAATATCAAATTATCTAAAGATTTATGCATATTATAATGAAACAAATTATTTTGCATAAATTTTAAAAAGATTTAGCAATCGAAAAATCCATCTGTTTATAACATTATCCATTAATACAAATGTTGGATACTTTTGGGTATATTTGGTACGAAATGGTCTACTTTGGTGGGAGTGGTATTGTTCATCAAAAAATAAAAAATATTTATTACGTTAATTATTACTTAATAATATTTATTTTTTATTATAATTTTTAAAAATAAAAATAAAAATATTATTTATTTATTTATTTATTTTCTCGGATATCAAACATAGTCACGCATCTCATGTATCTTTGTGGTAAAATGATTGTGCTCCTTGCCATGTGGTAATCATGTTCATGATGATCTCTTGAGACATAAACAACGTGAAAAATTAGTAATTCGTTTATAATCTCATTACCTTCACTATCCTCCATGCATTTTGTTATCACTGTCGTATACTTGTTGTATCGTTTATTTCCTTTTCTCAAAAACTTCACCTTTCGTTCCCCCACTGAAGACTTTTCACCAATCGGAAACCTTCCTCCTCATCCATAATATCATAACTTTCAAAGCTTCTCAAATCAATAAAGAGAAAAAAACTTTATTTAGCTTTTCAAGAAATGGGGAGATTTTAATTTATTCCTCCATTTATTATTTATTTCAATTCATTTCTTGCCTCATAATGTTATATTTTTATATTCTTCTTCTTCAAAATGTAACACAAAACCTTATAATATGGCCCTAAGATACTTTGTACAGAGTGCAGTTAAAAAAAGGGAAAAAAAAATATTGTACAGAGTGCCCTAAGATACTCTCTCTCTCTCTCTCTCTCTCTCTCTCTCTCTCTCTCTAGCTGCATATTGTACAGTATCACATATAAGATCCAAGTTGTATAATATGTTCACTTGAATATGATTTGTTTATGTAATACTAGGTTTGATTTAGTGATTAATATTGAATAAAAAAGAAAATTAAAAGTTGATGTATTTATGAAAGTCAAAATAAGATATTTGTGGTTAATAAAAATAAAGGAACGCTCTTGTTGATTAATTGTTAGGGAAAATTATAATTTAGAATTATAAATTAAAGATATTTGTATTAAACATTTTAAAATTATTTAAAAAGATTTTAAGATTCAAAGTTTAAACTGTACTAAAACTTTTTTAAAATTAAAATGTTTAGACATAAATTTTTTTAAAATTTAAGTTTTTTTAATATAAATATTCTGAATATAAAATGTTAAAAAGTAATTTTCTGGAATTGTTGTTGTTGGAGCGTGTTATTGTGTTGCGGAGAAGCAGGTGAGAACGTGGATATAATAAGACAAGGTCAACCTCTAAATATAGAAAACCTTGTTAAGCGAGCTCAACGTTGAGACGGCGTGGGACAAGCTGACCCAATACAATAGGGTTGCTTGACGAAGAGAGTATGGGGTTCACGCGTATTATAAGATTCAATATTTAAGTAAAATTTATTATTTAAATGAATTTTAAATAACAAGTTTTACACTATATGTATTTTTTTATTAATTGGTTGATATGTGAACACCTTAAGATGTGTTTGGTTGAAAATTTTTGGAATGGAAAGGAGAGGAATGAAAAAGAATAAGATATTTGGTTAAAAAAAATTGAAGGGAAGAGGAGGGAAGGAGAACAAATTTTTCTCTCCTAGAGAATTTTGAAGGAGAGAGAAAATTTTTTTTATTTATAATTTATTTTTTGCTTTTTAATTTTTTAATATATTAATATTTAATAAAAATTAAAATAAATTTTTTTATTAGGAATTAAAAATAAAAAAAATTAAAATTCATAATTTTTTTTAAAAAATATTAATATAAATAATTTTTTATAAAAAATATTTAAAAAATATAAAAAATAAATTTATTTAAATATAATTATTTTCTCTCTTCCCTTCTTCTTTTTTAAATTAAACAATAATCTCTTCTCTCCTCTCTTCTAACCGAACAGGATTTATTAAACTCTTCTCTCTCTTTCATTCTTTTTTATTAATCTTATCTTCCCTCTGTTGAACCAAACAGAATGTCAGAAGATGAGTCCTGTATCTCTTTAAATACTGCATACAATCACGTGGTGATGGCATCGGGTATGCACCTCTCTCTATAAACACAGTCACCCGCTTGCTGTCCGCCTGCACATTTCATTCACTCATTAAATTCAGCCTCTGACATGCACCACAGTTTCTGCCGTCTTTTTTGCCAACTGTCACTTTCCATATTTAGCATTGCTGAGTTTTCATGTCTTACTCCGAAGAAAAGAAAATTTATACTCTTATTTTTTAAAAATATTTATAATAAAAAATAAGTTATAATTTCATATATTTGAATTAAAAATATTATTATATATAATATTTATATTATGTAACAAATACTACCTCCGGTCCTGTTTATAAGAAAATTTAAAGAGATTTTTTTGGTTCCAAAATATAAGAAACATGGTATATTTTTTTATTTCACTAAATAATAAATTTCTTTTTTACCCTTCATTTATTGTTACATCTAATACACTTAACAATACATAACGTTTTCCCATGTAAAATAAAGATGGGTAAAATAGGAAATAATTATCAAATTTGAACTTAATTAATGAGTTAAACTAATATTAACTATTTTTTTTAATACCAGTGAAACAATTTTTTGTTTCTTATAAATAGGACCAGGGAGGGAGTATTAACTAGTCACGTCATCTGAAACTTTCACTTTGGGGAAAGCGTAGTATTCTGAACCATTTTTTTGGTTTCAGATATTTTAGATCCATGGCAGATCTATTCCATGTGATCTTTTTTTGTCTTCATCTTTGTTGTCTCTTATTTGATTCTCTTGATTAGTTTGGTGCTAAGAAGCAGTGGTGAAATCATGGAAATACATGACGAGCCGCACGATGAAGATGTATGAAGAGGTTCTATGCAATTATTAGATCGGGATGATTCAAGGGAGTATGATCTTTAATTCTAGAAAGCTGGAACCTAAGGGGCAAGATTAGAATCAATGATACCGGGGACAACCTATTCTTGTTTAACTTTGAATACAGAGTACTAAAAGATGATGATGTATTTGGTTCAGTGTTTATAAAGTTTAAAATTACGTCTGTAAAAAAATAATAATTTATTACTTTTATACAAATATAATTTTAAAATAAAATTTCAAACACACCGAAACATCGCTTTAGTACACTCAACCATCTCTCCAAAAGAGAATTTTTATTCTATATTTATATCTTATATCTTTTTAATTTTTTAATTTTATATTAGAATATTTTCTATTCTAATATTTATATATATTTATATATTAATCTAATATAAATATAATATATAATAAATAATATAAAAATTCTAATATTATAATCTAATTATATTAATTAATATAGAATATATTTTAATTATTTAATTTAAAATTTTATTTATATTTAATAAATATTTAATAAATAAAATAAAATAATTTTCAAATAAAATAAAAAAAAAATAACTTATTTTTCAACCCGACCAGGTCAGTACCTAGCCGGGGAAAATAATGGGTTCCTTGCTGGTGCTCAAGGGCTAGTCGCCTTTGCTATGAGTGCAGAAGATAAACTTCAGGGTTAACTTTATTTTCCTCCTTTGTTTCCTCAGTATTTAGGTGTTCTGGCGAGTATGGTTGTTAGTTCACTTTATTTTATTCTGGAGCTTTCCTTGTGTGCTGTTCGTTTATTAGCTATATATTTAACTAATATAACAAATATTTAATTTTAAAATTTAGTAATAAATTAAATTTATAATTTTTAACACAAAATAAATATTACAATAAAATTTTAAAATACATTTTTAAATAAGCTATATATTTAATTACAAAATTACTATTATTCTTGAAAACATTTTGGTCAAATTTTAATTTTAGAAAATTTGTATATGTTTTTAAATAAAAAAACAGTTATATAATTTAAATATCTTTTCAAAAAAGAAATGTATACTTTATTTTAGAAGTAAATACAATAAATTAACTTTTTCTTATTTTATAATTAATGACATCAAAATCTACACTTTGAGACAGAATAAGGCTTTCGGTTAGGGGAAAAAGAAAAAACAGATCCAATTTATACTAAATCAGTTAGAAACCAAACTAATATAAATTCATAAGTGAATTCCATTGAAAAAAAAATATTTGTCTAGACATAATCGCACAAGGACATATCGAGTGCCCCCCGTATTACTCGGTGTAGACAATACATGGAAGGGAGAAGGGACAATGAACCACAATTCCTATTATTATTAGTAATCCATCAATCTTGAGGGCAAACTAGAGAAGCATTTCTTGTTCGCAGCTAACAAGGATATATATTTAATATGATTATTCCTATTACTGTCATCCAAATAGAGGCACAATGAGGAAAATGTTCAATTCAAGACCACTTGGGTAAAATCCTAATAAATCAAGTTGCAGACATTGAATATGACAACATGGGAGCGAAAACAGAAATGGTGGTTTGAGTTCATTCATGGTTTCTTCCCGAGGATGGTGGTCTCTGCGATGAGGGAGGTGACCACATAGGGATCCATGTTAGAAGCAGGCCTTCTGTCCTCAAAGTACCCTTTCCCTTCTTTCTCTGTGTCTCTCCCAACTCTAACAGAGGCTCCTCTGTTTGCCACTCCCTATTCAACAACACACATGAAATCAGACCACATTCTAATGATAAACAACTTCCTCAATTATATTCTCAGCCATTAATTTACTTTTGGCACATACCCAAGAGAAGGTGTTGATGTCTGCTGTTTCGTGTCTGCCAGTGAGACGCCTCTCATTGCCTTCCCCATAAGCAGCAATGTGCTCCTTGTGCCTCAATTTAAGCTTCTCTATTGCCTTCTTTATTATCTCAAATCCTCCCTCCCTTCTCATCGACTTGGTGCTGAAATTACCATCATTGCAAACCTCAGAAAATTCCTAAATTAATTTTCGTCCCTCAACTTTTTTTTTTGGGTGTCAATTTGGTTTAGCCCTTAATTTTCAATTTGTACTGTATTTATACATTAACTTTATTCTGTGTTTCAAAATGATACTTCGACTTTTAAATTATTCTTGATAGAGGTAGCAAAAGAAGAATTTATATATTGAAGATTAAGAAAGTAAATTAAAACAAATCAACAAGGGCATGAAACTTAAAATTCCAAGGCGATATAATAGAGAAGCCAATACTTATAAATATATATATATATATATATATATATTATTTTCCTTTTAGGAAGTAATTTTCATTGAGTTATAAGAAATTATCATATTAATTTCCTGTCAAATTTTTTTAAAAATTTACATAACAATACATATATAATTTAACAACTAAAAGAGCCTATATATATATATATATATATATATATATATTAATTATAGCACCTGTAGTTTGTGTGAGCTCCAGCTCCATTCCAATCTCCCTGATGTCAACAATGTAGCCAATGATGAAGTTAGAATGTAAAGTTTACAAAAAAAATCAAGTTGAAAAAGATTCATAGAAATTTAAAACTATTAGAAAATTTTCATTTCCTTTCCTTTGTTTTTTTTTGTTGTGGGGGGGGGGGGGGGGGGGGGGAGGGTGTGGTTTACCTGAATAGGCTTGGGATCAAATGAAACCACAACGCCAGCTATCTCTGCAATCCTCTGTACACAGAGGAACATGTCGTCATCAATATTTATGTGTTCATCAACTTTAACTATAAGCAAAAGAAAAAAAGAGATTGACTGGAAATTACCTCCAGAATGTAGCGAGCAACCCATAGCTCATCTCCAGCGGAGATGCCAACAGCAGGGCCAACTTGGAATTCCCACTACAAAAATGGAAGGAGATGATCAGAACAAGCTAACAAGATGGTAATAATATAAAGACAAAATCTCTGATCACGTTTACCTGGCCAGGCATCACTTCTCCATTAATTCCACTGATATTAATGCCAGCATAAAGACAGGCTTTATAATGTGAGTTCACTATATCACGGCCATAGGCTTTATCAGCACCTACCCCACAGTAGTATGGGCCCTGTTCATATCAACTTAGTTTACTTATACAAGCAACCATTAATGTCGAAAAATCAAAATAAATGTGGTCAATTGATAAAACAACAAAATCACCGATTCTCCAATTCTAAGAGACGGGTGGTATATTATTATTTTATATTTCATGATATTTTAAATATTATGATATTTAAGATGTCTATGTTGAATCAGACATTAAGTATTTTATTAAAAAACTAACATAGCTAAAAGTTGTACGATGTGAGATCTCATGATACTCTAATATCTTGGATAACACCCATCATCTTAAATACTAATATCCCAAACGCAAGTTTCTTAGGCCAGAAAAAAGGATATTGGCTTTATTTGACTCTACAGAGCTTTTATATGCTAAAAATGGTCATCTGGTGGAGTAGCTGTAGCCTGTAAGCGCCAGCCAAGTTTGACAATTAGAAAACCTATGTTTCAGTTTCAGCAAAAGAATTCTAGGCATTGTATCTCAACTTGTTTTATATTTTGATTAAAAAGAGAAGGGTCAATGTGACCAACTTCGACAGCTACATATTATCAGTAGAAACATTTTTTAACAGAGAAAAATGCCAAACACACAATTTATGAGCCTGAATTGATTTTTGGTATGTTGGAAGTTTATATAATGTGAATAGTAGTTTTGACTTGCCCAAGGGAGATATTTAAGTGGCCATTCATCTTGCGTAACCAGGAGAGCAGCAATAGAAAATGCCAAAACCGAAGTTTTGAGCTACCATATGAATACTCTGTTAGTCCATTACAATAAAAGATCATTAACAAATTGATTGAGAGGTGGATTCAATGTTTCATATAAAACCTTCCATTCATATTACCAGGGATAGAACTGTTTGAAACTTTTAGGAAATGAAATAAATCTGTAAGAAGAAAAATAAATAAAAGAAAAAAAACAAATATAAACCTATGAAAATGGAAAAACTTTGTACCTGTGGTCCAGGAAAGCCACCAATTGGCCACCCAAGAGGCCAATTTGTATCTTTCTGCAACAGGGTATATTCTTGCTCTATACCATACCTGTTTGCATAGGAATTTTAGTAAATTTGAAGCTCTAAAAATGTATATTTACATATAGATTATGCGTAAAGTAATAGCCAAGATGGAATTGGGGGAAGTAAAAAAAAAAAATCTGGGGCCAGAGAGGAAGAAAAAAAAATTAGAAATTCAAAAAATATATATACCATGGTTCTTCTGCAGCAACGTCAGGGTGGCTGAAAATTTTGGCAGCATTATACCTTTTGTTGGTTGGAATGGGCTCTCCAGCTGGGGTGTAAGCATCGCACATCACCTAATAGATTTTTACCAGAAGTAAATAGTTGACCCAAAATAGTGGCAGAGGACTCAGAAAGAATTGCTTCCTTAATGATAAACTAATTATTTAATAGTTAAAAAAGCTTACAAGAATATTGTTGCCTCTCCTAAATGGATCCCTGAAGACTGCTTGTGGGCTTTGAGACAATACATCAAACAGAATGGGAACTACACTCATCAGTTTCTGTGAGAGTAAAGGGGAAAAAAGAAGAAGCGTAGATAGAACAGCAAGAGAGTGAATATATGAATCATACTATAAGATGACTTCACTGTCTTCCCCAGGAGCTTGCCCTGTGCTTGACCCATCATAGTTCCACTTGGGAAGTTTTGCAGGGTCAGTCACTGGTCTAGAAATAGTCTGTGTTGATTAGATTAAAAAGAGGTAAAAGTCAAGTTCACAAGGCGGCCTTTATAAGAGGTTCACATAATATTGATCAGCCATAGAAGAAGAAGCATTTACCCTGGCTTTGCTTCTGAGGTCCATGCCAGATCCACCGATCCTGTTTGTTCATACATAAAAAGGATTAATTTTTATGTCTTTTCAGTAAATAGATCAACCCCAGAAGAGGGTTTTAACAATCAACCATGGTCTTGTACTTTTTAATGTGGCTGATGGAACAAAAGAAGCCATCGGACTAACAGGAGGAAGATGAAATCTTAAGTCAAGTCAAAGTAAGAATCGTCACTATTTGGCTATATCCAGAATCAGAATGGAGAAAGTATCCACAAAGAAATACCATTTCGTAATTAAATCTTTGGTCAAAGCTCTCATATTCATGACAACCTCAACAATGAACCCAGAAACAGGAGGAAAAGAGAGAGAGAGAGAGTCTCCTGTTTTTACAAGTTTTGAGAAAGTTTAGAAAGATAGAAAGACAGAGATCTATGAAAGCTCACCATATGTACTCTGCGATCACCTTCTCGGTGGTATCAGAGAGGTTGAGGTTGATAAGATCTGAAAGCAGAGACATTTTTTGTTGCTGATAAAGAAGGCTCACGGGAAGAAACTAGCAGATGGTGCCCAATAGATGGAGGCTATGGACCCTGCTTGGTATCATCGTTTTATAGGAGAGTGAGGCGTGAAGACTACAGACAGAGACGTAAGATTTTGGGATGAGTTGAACTCGGAAAATGAAAATTGGAATTGAATATTCACTTTTAATTATTTTTAAGAATAAAACAAAATAATATAATTTTAGTATGAAAAATGAAGGATAAAATTAAGGGCAGACTGGTTTGCTCATGCCAATATAATTTTTTAATACTTATGATATATTTTAATTATTATTTATTAATATTTATCTTTATTATTTAAAAAAAGGATATAAATATCATTTTTAATCTATTTATTTATTTTAACGTACATAACATTTATCTTACCAAATGTACCCCTTAGGTTCCATTATCAAATTTAGGTAATGAAAAGAAGCAGCAGAGGTCCACTTTTATGATGGCATTAAATAATGCTTTCTTGAAAACAAAAGAAAAGCTAGAGATATTCTGAAGACGATGAAAACTTTTTCGGAATATATATATATATATATATATATCTATGTTGGGCCATTAAGAAAAGGATATCTCTCTTACTTTTGGTGTTCTGTGCAATAGCTTTTCCCTGTTTCAGTCATTATGTATGTTTTCTCGGTCCAAAAAAAAGAAGAAGTTGTTTTTCTAATGATTTCAAAATCTATGTAATACTTTTATATGAATTTATAATCTTAGTGTTTCTGATCTAACCAAAAGCAATTGGAATCTTTAATTTTTGCTGTGTTCCGTACGGTGTACGCTCCTATAATGGATCATAATAAGTTTCTAAATATGAGTGCACCAATTAAAAGGAGCTTCTAAATACGGAAGGGATAGGTTCTATCACTATCCTGCAATCTTTCTCAACAGTAAACCAAAGTGGAATATGAATTGTCGAGAAATTCTTACCAGAAGCGCAACGTAATTTATATATTTAATAATTAAAACTTTACTTATATTACATATAAACTTTATTTATATAAATTAAATTTTAATTATTAATTTTACTTAATGTATGATACATCAAATCAAGTGTACTCAAAAAATTTTCATGAATTGTTTGTTGCGTAACCCAACGCATTTGGCTTCTTTTTTTTTTTTTAGTTTGGTTGTTCATTTTTTCTATTCTAATTCTTTTATTTTTAAAAAATAAAAAATAATATGAAAAGAGTCTTGTAATTTTTATTAAAAATATTAAATTATATTTTTACTATTCTAATTTGAAATATCATCTTTATTTATCTAGTAAAAATTAAAAAATATCTTTATATCTTACTTTTCATTTTTTTAAATAAAGACATGGACTGCCAAAATTAAAAAAAAAATTCTAAACAATCCATGCTTAAAAATAAAAAATAATATGAAAAGAGTCTTGTAATTTTTATTAAAAATATTAAATTATATTTTTACTATTCTAATTTGAAATATCATCTTTATTTATCTAGTAAAAATTAAAAAATATCTTTATATCTTACTTTTCATTTTTTTAAATAAAGATATGGACTACCAAAATTAAAAAAAAAATATAAACAATCCATGCTTAAATATAACTGCAGGATGGTTATGTGTAGTGCAGACAGAGTATTATAACCTTTATGTTTGGATTTATATTTATAGGGTAAATGATAAAATGAGTCAAGTAAGATACTTAAATTTTATCTATTTATCCGAACAAATACTAAAATATTTTTAATTAAAATTTATTTATATAAAACCATAGTAAAAACATCAAATATCTCAAATAATTATTAATATACTTTAAAATTAATAGAATGCCATCTGGAATTTTTTTTTTATCTTTCTTTAATATGTGTATGTAGTATCATATTACTCAAACCTAAATTTTTAAAATACTCTAAAAAAAAATCTCATATTTAAATCAAACAAATAAATTTTACAAATTTTTATAAGGTGTAAATATTTTACACATCTTTAACAAGTTTATGCGCCAATAATAACCAAGGAATATATTAATGCTTAAAACTCCTAATGAGAAGAATTCAATTTTTTTGTGAGGTCGAGATTTCCTTTGTTAAATCGCTTGGAAATCTTGAGAAGACTTAATAGTAACAAAGTTTAAGCTCTTCATATCATTATTTTAAAACTCTTTCCAATTTTGAAATTTTGTAATAGACTTTTACATTCATGTAAGTAATTGTGTATTTTATTTCAAGACATAGAATTTTAATTTGTACCAACTTTACGATAAAGGCTCAACTTAACAAATAAAAATAACAAATGGACGAAAAGAATATATAAATAGCAACTCTACTCTGTGTGTGTGTGTGTGTGTGTTTTTCTTTTTAAAGGATTGTTCCGCTGGACCTACCCTATTTTATAAATTTAGGGTTCTACCCTGATCATAGATATTCATAAATTTGGGGAATGAAAGAGTTTTTGTGGAGAAAAATGATGGAAATAACCGAATTAGGCATTAAGTTTGGAGAATTAGGCATTAAGTTTGGAAAATTAGGCAATATAATATGGATTTTGTTGATATGAAAATTGTGTCACAATATGGCATGATATAAACTACGATCATATGTAATAATGTACCATACATTAAAAAAAGTGATATAAAAGAATAAAAATATATATGAGCTTTATTTTTTCTATTTTCATTCATTCTTTATTTTTTTTATTTCTCTTTAAATGTACAATATGTATTTATTTGATAAATATTAAAAATTTATATATGTATGATACAAATTTTACAAATAGTGCCAATAATGTGCATGGTGGTCCAAACACACCACATGAAATCTTACAGTTATTACCGAATTGCACAATGGCTAACTGGGAAGGGACTTCCTGACATTTAGGTTATAATTGGTAATAAGGAAAAAAGACTGATAAGAATAAGAGTTTTTGTTTAAACTAACAAAAATAAAAAAATTATTATATTTTTATCATCATTATTTAACAATTTTTATTTCTTTTTTTAATAAGAATACGGTAATCATTTTATCATCTCATATATATATATATATATATTATTTTCTATTCATTCAATATTCTTTTTTATATACCAAATACAATCAGAATCAAACCAACACAAACAGATTAGGTCATTCAATGATTTTGGCTGTGGTGATCAGTCACTTACAATCTCAAGGTCTTTCTCTGTAACATTCTCAAAAAGTGTTAGTGACTTTAAGAAATGATATAAAATTAAATATTAAACTTAAAGAGTAGGGTATAGGATAGGATAAGAGAAAAGTTAAATTTTCACCTATTTAAAAATTTATTTATATATATAATTTAAAAAGTCAAAGATTTAAAAGTAAAAAAAAACTAATAAGATATATATCTTTAGTTAATTTTAAAATATTTTAAATTATTCGAGAGTTAACTTAAAGTTAGTTTTAATAACTAATAGAATAATAATAAAAACTAATAAGATATATATATCTATTTCAAATTATCCGATAGATAACTTAAAATTAGTTTTAATAGCCAATAAAATTTTAAAATATAATAATAATAAAAACTAATAAGATATATATATCTTTAGTTAATTTTAAAATATTTCAAATTATCCGATAGATAACTTAAAGTTAGTTTTAATATCCAATAGAATTTTAAAATATAATAATAAAAAAAACTAATAAGATATATATATATATATCTCTCTCTAAAATCTAACATATTCCTTATTTTTCACTCCTCCATCCGTCTACTCTCTCTCACGCTGCCAGAAGCCTTTCTTCAAGTAATTCTAACTTGTTCTTTCAATCCCTCTTTGAACATACATCTCCACACCAGGTACGAGAGTAGTTTTTGTTCTTTGTCTCATATGATTATATATATATATATATACACACACCCTACGCACTATTCAATAAAAGTGATATGCAATATGTATCTTTTCGTCCTTTTGTAAATAAATATATATATAAGTATATATATATATAAGTATATATATAACCTTCATCCCTTATATATATATATATATTCTTATGCAGAAACACATCCTTTCATCCCTTTATTTTTTTAAAATAAATATTCATACATATATATATATATATATTTGTAGTTATGTATATAATATGAATTTATGAATATAAATTTAATATAAATTTTTATACATAGATATGTGTGTGTGTGTGTGAATTTGGGAATATAAATTTAATTTATATTTATATACGTAAATTATAAATTTTAGATGAAAAAATTAAAATTTAGGAATTTGGGAACTTTTATAAATTTAAGTTAATATAAAATTGACTATTCTAATGAATTAATAAAATATAAAGAAATATAGGTTTGAAAGAGAATTTTAGATTATCTATAATAACTTTTAAGTTTCTAAAGTAGTTTTAGAGTAATTTTAGAGTAGTTTAAGATAATATATAAGTAGTTTTAAATTATATATTGATATTTTTGTATATGTGTGACTTTTGTGGATTTTCATTAAAAGCTCTTACTGTTTATATTTTCTTGTCGTGTGACTACTTGTGAGCTAAAAGAGAACAAGTAATTCGGGGTTTTTCCATGTGTGTGCAAACTGGTTTATTATTGTAATTTTAATTAAATAAATAAATTTATCTTGTTGAGCGTGATATAGGTAAATAAATTGTATGGGATTATGAAACGGTAAAAGTAAATAATTGTGAAATTAATGGAATTGCTAGAATCCTGTTAAACATACTTGCAAATATAATAAAATTTTGACGTAGTATTTTTATTTTCAAGCATGCTTATGAGCTTAAATTATTGATGTAAAATTTTAGAGTATTATATTTCTTTCAAGCATACTTGTCAGTCCTATTTGATATATTATATGAAGTTCTTTATTTTTCAAACATGCTCGTATGAATTTTGGATAAATATGACATGTATAAATGATGGGTTAAAGAGATGTTGGTGAGATATATATGATATAATGATCACGTGGTTTGTCTCCACCTCGCGCAAAGTGATTGGCTTTTTGTAGGGTCTCGTTCCTCAATACTTACCTGGCCGAATTTGTAAATGGGGAATGCGGGACAATGACACCTCCTGGTTTAGTCTTTTAATAAGGGAAGCCATAGTCTGGGCTTAGCCTCTGTACCTTTAGCCGGGTACATCTCGAGCACCAGAGTAGCTTTGGTTGGTCCAATGTGTAGGCCAGATCGTGGATAAGCCTGTGGCTTCAGTTAGCGGTATAAGGCTTGACGGAGCAATAAGGGAGGTTACACATATTGTATTTTATCATGTTGTGCATATAACTATTTCAAATTATACCTTATGATCTTTTGTGTTAATAATTAATAATAGTGATGTTGGATTTGCATTGAGACCTATTGGACATGGTTGTTAGTTTGTATGTACATGGTAAGACTCTGGATTACTGAGACGTTAGTGCTCACCCCATTCTCTTAATATTTTCAGGTGAATGGCTGAAAAAGAGGCAAGGGAAGTTACTGGAGGAGTGAGTTATTGGCTCTTATACTCCTCGAGTTCATACTGGGTTAATATTTATTTTTTTGCCATAACCATAGGATATTTCTATTTGGTTTTACTATTTTTGAATCTTAAAACATTATTTAGATAGCAATTTGATACTTATAAACCTTTGAATTTAATTTCCTAAAATATTTTAATATATGCTCAAGATGTGAACTGTGAGTCCCTATGTTTTGAATTGAATAAAATGGGTAGAGCCCTTATTGTTATATAATAACTTGAGCAGGTATTATTACTTAATAAGGTTGAGCCCTTTTAAGTGAGTATTAATTAGCGTGAGGCGAAATTTCAAGAATTTATAACTATATAAGTATTTGGCATATATTTAGGGGACGGAGTCCCTAGCCCAATGATTATTAGAGTAGGTGTTACATTTTTAGTATCAAAGCTCGGTTGTTCTATGGCCATTTGTTTGCTTTTGACTTTTCTCGTTTAGAGGTCATGGCAAGTAAATATCAGCATATGCACTTCCCTTTATTTGAGTTTAGATTTACATAAATTGTATTTTCTAACTTAAAATTTCTTTGGTTGTTTTACATAAGAGTGGAGAATAATGGTGAACACCCGTAGAACCAACTCTAACCCACCACCTCAAAATCCCCCTCCACCTCAAGACAACGATGCTATCTTGAGGGAGTTAAAGGATCTGGTTCGGAATATAAGACAACAAGTGAACAGGCATGAAGACGTGTTAGCTGTGATAAGAGGACAAGGAGATAATCATGTCAATGTGAATGACCCTTTCAATAAGGAGGCCAGTGAGCACCATTCTGAGGGTGGCCATAACATGCAAGAATTTGGTAGTAGTACTGGGGCGCGCCTTCCATCTCAACCTGCTGCTATCACTAAAGTTTGGGAGAGCTTAAGGAAATTTAATCCTCCCATGTTTGAAGGAAAATTGAATTCAATTGAAGCAGAGGAATGGGTAAAGCGGTTAGAAAAGATATTTAGGGTTGTAGATTGCACCTCTCAACAGAAGGTATGACTTGCGGAGCAGTTGCTACAAAAAGCAGCCCAACAATGGTGGGATAGCACCAAGCCTAAGGATGATGCTGACCTCACTTAGGAAGAATTCAAGGATAAATTCTTTCAACATTATTTCCCCACTACCCTTAGAGCCGAATGAGAGGCGAAGTTCCATGCTTTTAAACAGGGGAATATGCATGAGGAGGAGTTCATAACTCGTTTTCTGGAATTGTCCAAATATAGTACCTACCTCCAGAAGCACCATGACCCTAAATGGATGGTAGAGCAGTTACTGGAAAAAGCTAAGCCCGAGTTGAGAACAACATTAGCACCATTTCAAATACAGGATTTCGAAGAATTGTGCACCAAACTCCGCATCACAGCCAGAAGAATGAGGGAAGAGGAAACTGAAAAAAGGAAGGAATACCAGGCTAGGTCTGCTTCATTCATAAGACCTACTGGGGGAGTTAGTAAAAGGAACAATTATAGTGCTAATGGTTCAAACAAGCGGCCTAACTAACTTTTGAAGAGTCAATTCAATGGACCTTTAAGGAGTCAATTTACAGGGAGATAAAATTCTTATAGGGGTTCTACCGCTCCTACGGCTAGCACAGCTAATAGCCAAAAGTGTACAAAGTGTGGGAAGGTACATCAAGAAAGGTGTCTAATTTGTTATAAATGTAGAAAGTCAAGTCATATCTCTAGATTCTGTGAAGACGGCTCGCGAGGAGTCAACGAGACTAGAACCACCATCCCAGGCAGAGTGTTTGCAATGACTCAACAAGAGGCGAATGAAGCGCCTAATTTAATTATAGGTATTCTCAAACTTCAAAACTTTGAAATTGAATCTCTTTTTTATTGTGGTGCAACACATTCTTTTGTGTCTAATACATGTGTTCTGTGATTGAATTTATATGTCTATAAAATGCCATTTGATATGATTATTTCTACACCGGTTGGAGCTTCGGTGAAAGCTTCCCAAGCTTCTTTAAATTGCGTGCTTGAATTCGATGATAGGACATCTACCATCGATCTGGTTTGTCTATCTCTGAAGGGTATTGATCTTATCGTGGGAATGGACTGGCTATCAGCAAATAATGCCATCATTGACTGTAAAAGGAAGACTGTTTTCCTACCAGTCTTTCCTAAGCTTCCTAGTGGACCAAAATTGTTATCCTCTATGCAGGTTGAGAAAAGCATTCGCAAGGGTTGTCAAGCCTATATGGTGTTTTTCTCTATTCAAGTAGAAGTAGAGGAAGGTGTGGATGAGATTGCAGTAGTTAGTGAGTTTCCTGAAGTGTTTCCTAAAGAGATGATAGGTTTGCCTCCAGAGAGGGAAGTAGAGTTTTCCATTGATCTTGTGCCTGGGACGGAGCCTGTTTCCAAAGCTTCCTACTGGATGTCTCCATTAGAGTTGGCAGAGCTGAAGAAACAGATTGAAGAGCTCATGGATAAGGGCTTCATTAGGCCCAGTGTGTCTCCCTGGGGATCACCGATATTATTTGTGAAGAAGAAAGATGGAAGCATGAGACTATGTATCGACTACCGCTAACTGAATAAGGTAACCATTAAGAATAAGTATCATTTACCTCGAATTGATGATTTGCTTGATCAGCTTATTGGAGCAGCTATTTTCTCTAAAATTGATTTGAGATTAGACTACCACCAGTTATGGGTTCAAACTAAGGATATTCCAAAGACTGCATTCCATATTAGATATGGGCACTATGAGTTCTTGGTTATGCCATTTGGATTAACTAATGCCCCAGTGATTTTTATGGACTACATGAACAGGATCTTTAGGCCCTACTTGGATCAATTTGTAGTGGTTTTCATTGATGATATCCTCATCTACTCTAAAAATGAGGAGGAGCATAAGAAGCATCTCAGAATAGTATTACAGGTGTTAAGGGAGCATAAACTTTATGCAAAACTATCCAAGTGTGAATTTTGGCTCAAGGAAGTGAAATTTTTGGGCCACGTTGTATTGGCGGAAGGGGTATCTGTAGATCCCAACAAAGTTGAGGCAGTATTAAATTGGGAAAAACCACAGAGTGTTACTGAGATCAGGAGTTTCTTGGGGTTGGCAGGCTACTATAGGAGGTTCATCAAAGGATTTTCACAGATAGCCATGCCACTGACTAAGTTGACAAAGAATGATTCTTCATTTGTCTGGACTGAAAAGTGTGAGGTAGTGTTCTAGGATTTGAAGACCAAATTGACTACAGCACCTGTACTTGTGATCCCAGACCCTACACAAACTTTTACATTATATACGGATGCTTCTAAGAAAGGTCTTGGGTGTATTTTAATGCAAAATGGCAAGGTTATAGCCTATGTCTCAAGACAACTAAGGCCACATGAGGAGAATTATCCGACACATAATTTGGAGTTGGCAGCAGTAGTGTTTGCTTTGAAGATTTAAAAACATTAGCTCTATGGTTCGCAGTTTAAAGTCTTTAGTGACCATAAGAGTTTAAAATATTTGTTTGACTAGAAGGAGCTTAATATGAGGCAGAGAAGGTGGATGAAGTTCTTAAAAGATTACGATTACGAATTGAAATATCATCCTGGAAAGGCTAATGTTGTTGCGAATGCTTTAAGCAGGAAGTTTATCCATGCAGCCCAAATGATAGTTCAAAAGTAGAAATTATTTGAGGAAGTCCAAAATACCCTAATTGAGATATTAGGATTGATTGCCACCGTGGAAGCATTGACAATTGAGAGTGTAACGTTGAAGGAGGTAAAGCTAGCACAGCTAGAGGATGAGTTTCTATTAAAGGTTAGAGAAGAAGTTGAGGAAGGAAGAGGTAAAAATTTTGAGGTTGGAAACTATAGGATCTTGAAGTATAAAGGAAGGATATGCCTTCCTAACAATGAGGGGTTGAAGAAACTTATATTGGAGGAAGCGCACAGGAGTAAATATACCATTCATCCTGGAGCAACAAAAATGTATCATGTTAAAGAGAGATTGGTGATGGCCAAGTCCATCTGGGTAGTCATTGACCGTTTGATCAAATCGGCTCATTTCTTAGCTATCAAGTCTAACTACCCACTTGAAAAGCTGGCACAGATTTACATAGATGAAATAGTCAAATTACATGGGGTGCCAGAGAGTATTGTGTCAGATCAAGACCCACGATTTACTTCAAGGTTATGGAGATTGCTACAGAATGCTATGGGTACTCAGTTGAATTTTAGCACTGCTTATCATCCTCAAACCGATAGACAGTCAGAAAAGACCATCCAAACTCTTGAGGATATGTTATGGGAATGTGCAATTGAATTGAAAGGAAGTTGGAATCCTCACCTTCCACTAGCAGAGTTTGCTTACAACAATAGTTTTCATTCGAGTATTCAGATGGCACCTTATGAGGCACTATATGGGAGAAAGTGTAAATTTCCCCTTTGTTGGACAGAGTTGAGTGAGAGGAGTTTATTGGGTCCTAATTTGGTGGACCAAACTACTCAAAAGATTGAGTTAATCAAATAGAAATTACTCATAGCTCAGAGCAGACAGAAAAGCTATGCTGATAAACGGAGGCGACCATTGGAGTTTATGGTGGGCGACCATATTTTTCTAAGAGTCACACCAATGACTGGTATTGGAAAGCCGATTAAAGCTAAGAAGCTGATGCCTCGTTTCATGGGTCCTTATGAGATTTTGGAGAGAGTAGGACCCGTGACGTATAGAATTGCATTACCCCCTCAATTAACAAATGTCCATAATGTCTTTCATGTATCTTAACTAAAGAAGTATCAACCAGACCCCTCGCATATCATTGAACCTGAGGAGATAGAAGCCAGAGAGAATATGACATATAAAGTTGAACCAGAACGGATTGTGGATGTTATGGATAAGCAACTGAGACATAAAATCATTCGATTAATAAAGGTCATGTGGAAGGGAATGACTCCCGGCGATGCAACTTGGGAGACTGAAGAAAAGATAAAACAAGAATATCCACACTTGTTTGTTTAGGTATGCGTTGTTTTGTGTGCTTTATATATGTGTATTTGTTTGACTTGGATTGTTTTGAGTGCCTCTAAATTTTGAGGACAACATTTTTTTTAAGAGGGGAGAATTGTAACATCTTCAAAAAGTGTTAATGCTTTAAGAAAGGATATAAGATTAAATATTAAGTTTAAAGAGTAGGGTATAAGATAGGATAAGAGAAAAGTCAAATTTTTACCTATTTAAAAATTTATTTATATATATATAATTTAAAAAGCCAAAGATTTAAAAGTAAAAAAAAAAATTAATAAGATATATATCTTTAGTTAATTTTAAAATATTTTAAATTATCCGAGAGTTAACTTAAAGTTAGTTTTAATAACTAATAGAATAATAATAAAAACTAATAAGATATATATATCTATTTCAAATTACCCGATAGATAACTTAAAGTTAGTTTTAATAGCCAATAGAATTTTAAAATATAATAATAATAAAAACTAATAAGATATATATATATATATATATCTAAAATCTAACCTATTCCTTATTTTTGACTCCTCCATCCATATGCTCTCTCTCACGTCGCTAGAAGCCTTTCTCCAAGTAATTCTAACTTATTCTTTCAATCCCTCTTCGAACATACATCTCCTCACTAGGTGCGAGAGTAGCTTTTGTTATTTGTCTTATATGATTATATATATATATATATATAAATACACCATACGCACTATTCAATAAAAGTGATATGCAATATGCATCTTTCCATCCTTTTGTGAATTAAATAAATATATATAGGTATATATACAACATTCATCCCTTATATATATATATATATATATTCTTATACAGAAACGCATCATTTCATCCTTTTATTTTTTTAAAATAAATATACATACATATATATAATTATATATATATTTGAAGGTATGTATATAATATGAATTTATGAATATAAATTTAATATAAATTTTTATGCATAGATATATGTGTGTGTGTGAATTTGGGAATATAAATTTAATTTATATTTACATACGTAAATTATAAATTTTAGATGAGAAAATTAAGATTTAGGAATTTGGAAATTTTTATAAATTTAAGTTAATATAAAATTGACTATTCTAATGAATTAATTAAAATATAAAGAAATATAGATTTGAAAGAGAATTTTAGATTCTCTATGATAGCTTTTAAGTTTCTAAAGTAGTTTTAGAGTAGTTTAGGATAATATATAAGTAATTTTAAATTATATATTGATGTTTTTGTATATATGTAATTTTTGTAGATTTTCATTAAAAGCTCTTACTGCTTAGATTTTCTTACCGTGTGACTACTTGTGAGCTAAAAGAGAACAGGTAATTCGAGGTTTTTTCATGTGTGTGCAAACTAGTTTATTATTGTAATTTTAATTAAATAAATAAATTTATCTTGTTGAGCGTGATACAGGTAAATAAGTTGTATGGGATTATGAGACGGTAAAAGTAAATGATTGTGAAATTAATGGAATTGCTAAAATCCTGTTAAACATACTTGCAGATATAATAAAATTTTGACGTATTATTTTTATTTTCAAGCATACTTATGAGTTTAAATTATTGATGTGAAATTTTAGAATATTATATTTCTTTCAAACATGCTTGTCAGTCCTATTTGATATACTATATGGGGTTCTTTATTTTTCAAACATGCTCGTATGAATTTTGGATAAATATGACATGCATAAATGATGGGTTAAGGAGATGTTGGTGAGATATATGTGATATGATAACTACGTGGTTTGCCTCCACCTCGTGCAAAGTGGCAATGATACCTCCTAGTTTAGTCTTTTAATGAGGGAAGCCATAGTCTGTGCTTGGGCTCTATACCTTTGGTCGGGTACATCTCGAGCACCAGAGTAACTTTGGTCGGTCCAATGTGTGGGCCAGATCGTGGATAAGTTTGTGGCTTCAGTCAGCGGTATAAGGCTGGACGGAACAACAAGGGAGGTTACACATATTGCATTTTATCATGTTGTGCATATAATTATTTCGAATTATACCTCATGATCTTTTGTGTTAATAATTAATAATAGTGATGTTGGATTTGCATGGAGACCTATTAAACATGGTTGTTAGTTTGTATGTATATGGTAAGACTCTGGGTTACTGAGACGTTAGTACTCACCCCATTCTCTTAATATTTTCAGGTGAAGGGCTGAATAAGAGGCAAGGGAAGTTACCGAAGGAGTGAGCTATTGGTTCTTATACTCCTCGAGCTCATGCTGGTTTAATATTTACTTTTTTGCCATGATCATAGGATATTTTTATTTGATTTTACTATTTTTGAATCTTAAAACATTATTTAGCTAATAGTTTGATACTTATAGACCTTTTAATTTAATTTCCTAAAATATTCTAATATATGCTCAAGATGCGGACTGTGAGTCCCTATATTTTGAATTAAATAAAATGGGTGGAGCCCTTATTGTTATATAATAACTTGAGCAAGTATTATTACTTAATAAGGTTGAGCCATTTTAAGTGAGTATTAATTAGCGTGAGACGAAGTTTCAAGAATTTATAACTATATAAGTACTTGGTATATATTTAAGGGACGAAATCCCTAACCCAATGATTATTAAAGTAGGTGTTACACCCTCCCCCTAAAAAAATTGAAAAAGGCTTTAAATTTCTTCTTACATTTATAATTATGCATAATTATAGTAATTATTTTTTCTAAATTTAATTAAAAAGATGAAGTAAAATTTCCTAAACCCATAAGAATCTACCAATATAAATATAAGACACAAGTTTCATTTTAGTTCTAAAAATATAGTTTAATGATCAAATTGATATTCTAAAAATTCTTTGTATCACTATAATTCTAAAGAATATAATTTTATTATAATTCCATATACTGAAATGATATTAACATTATATTTGAAGACCAAAAAAATACATGATATAAAAAAAATCATATAATTTCATACACTAAAGTATAATTTAAAATAAATAAATAAATAAATCTTTTGATAATAACTAATTTTTCTAAGGTGAAATATTCCATCATTCTCTTGACTTAATCTTAAATTTTTCCTGCTTAAAAATTTTTAATCTTAACATGAATAATCTGTTGGGGTCAAGTGTAAATAAAAGTGGAGAAAAAGTTTAAATAAAATTAAACTAGACTAGAGATGCACGTAAGTAGAAAAGATCTATAGATATAATGTCTTAAGAAGTTTTGGATTAAAATGTGGTATTTAGTTTACTCATATAGTTTCTCTTGAAATCTAACAAAAAAGTCTCGGTGAATCTTTCCAATGTTTGAAATTCTTTTAGGCACCAACAGTGATATCAAAACAAGTAATTTATTAGAAAGAAATATGGAGATAGTAGTCCAAGTAGATGGAAAGAAAAGCATATCTGTGTAAGATTGTGCCTGAATGTAAACTTAGGCTCCATTTGCTTTGTTGTATTATAAACGTAATTCTTTTACATAATTTATATAAATATTTATTATATTTTTATATTTGTTATTTTATTTATTAAATTATTTTTTAAAAAATAAAAATAAAATAATTATTTCTTATCTTACCTATACCTATTTATTCATATTTTATATCCTCTTCACTCTTATATTCTCCTACCAAATATACTCTTAAAAAGAAAATTATTGGAGTTAAGTAAGAGTAAAAAAAAGTCTCACATTAAATAATATTAAATTAAAGAAAAGGTATATAAATAGAAGGGGACCGTGAACCTAATGTTTTAAAATTTTGAATTAAAAGTAATATTAAATCTATTTATATAGTCTTCCTTAAAATTCAATATAAAAAATTCAAATATAAACTAAAATTCTAAATAATTTAAGGTAATTGGGATATGTGTAAACTGAAATGGACACGGCCAATTCCAAATAATAATAATAACAGATTTTTGTTGGGGAGGGGGGGGGGGGGGTGGGGGAATCAATCATGGTAACCTTCAAAATTGATGTGGCACACCAACTTTGGATGCTCCCATTAAATTCTAATATGGCCAACGTTGTTCAGTGTGTTTGTCTGTTTTGCAAAAGCCAAATTATATAACTTATCCCGGTTTCCTTTTCTTGTTCCAATGATAGCATCTTTTACGTTTGCTTTTTTTTTTTTTTAATTTTTGTAATTGTAAACAAACGAACCAATTCTATCAGGACAACAAATGCAATTTTTTTCTCTCTTTTTTCAAAATACCAAATGAAAATTTGTTTTTTCTCAGGCTTGGATGAGAGATTGAAAAAAAAAAGAAAAAAAAAAGAAAAAGGATTATATCACCATTTAATGAACATAAAGGTAGATCTAAAGTTTTCCATATATTTCTTCACTTCATAATTAGTTTTCCAAGGTTAAGAGAGTTAATAGATTATTATTAATATTTTTTTTATTTAGAGGGCTTTTACATTTTAGTAATTAATTACACGGAATAAAAAATGGACAGCTTGAAGGCGTAAGACCCTAAACATTGAGTTTCTCGCTATCATATGCAACGCCGCTCGCTCTCTGTCGTTTTCTTTTATATATATATATATATATATATATATATATATATATATATATATATATAAAAGAATTATAATAAAAGATTCAAAAATAAAAAGATTTATCTTTAAAAATCTGTTATCACTTATTTTAAAATAATTATTATTGAGTTTAACAACAAACAGTTAAATCTAGTGGCAATAAATTCTTAAAAATAATTTTTTTCATTTTTTAATCCTTAAACATAGTTTTTTAAAAATTTAATCTCCCAGCCTCCATAACACCATTAAAAGTATATCACTGTTTGCCTCTGTGTTTTTTTTTCCTTTTTAAATTTTGATTTCGAAATTTGGAATCGGAATTTTTTAACTCTAAAAGCAATTTAATAACATTAAAACGAATCTCATTGGTGATTTGTATTTGAGTTTGTTTCTTTTTAAGCTCAAGTTAATTATAACACGATTCAGTGAAATAGTGATTGCAAGCATTTTGATGGTGTTATTTCATGAAAAGGTATACAAATAAACTGTAAATGAATTCGTGTTAACAAACTTAATAGATTATTGAAACCGAGTTTCAATAACTAAAAACAAGGTAAATAATAAGATCACCAGATAATTGAAGAAAAAAAGTAAAAACGAAAACTAGATAAAGATGCAACCACAAAAATAATATATTTGAACAAAATAAAAAATAAGAAAGCAACTTTCAATGAAACCAATATATATATATATATATATATATATATATATGTACGTACCACCGAAGCAAGACAAACAAAAAATCAAACAAAAGATTACTAAGATTACATCTATTCAACTAATTAGAAAAAGACTGCAGCTAAGCAGGTCATCGAAAAGAAAAAATAAATAAATGTAAAAAGATAAATTGAATTGCAAGTGAAAAGACAATTAAGACACAATTAGATAAATAAAAAAGACAAAACCTGTTAGCTAAAAAAATTTAAAAAAAGAGGATTGAATTAGATTTTAAAAATAATTTTTTTAAAAAAATTATTTTTAAATTTAAAAAGTTCAGTTCAAAATACTAATTCACTTAATTATGAAGAGTTTTAGGTACTGATTCTACCAAAAAATAAGTTCATGAAAAAACATATTTTCTTATGAAAATCAATTAATCCAAGAAGCTCAAATAAAACATAATTTTAAAAACATTAAGCCTCGAAGTTAAAATATTAGAGTTGAAAGACAATCACACAACAAAATTTATAATGGTTTAAATTAAGGTGATCTTACATCCACCCATAAGCATACAATAAAAAAAAATTTATCACTAATTGAAATTACAATTACAACAAAGCACCCCTATTTCCTAGTTTTTACACCTAATCAGCAAGGCAACCTTGAATTCAACACAATTTCTTTCACAACCTTACACATGAAAAAACTCTATCACTAGGGATCAACCACAAGCTTTTACAACATCAAGGAACCTAAGATTTTAACAAGTTTTCTAAAAATTCAAAGTAGCAAAGTATAATAGGAATTATATAGATTTAGAAACTAAGCTCACTAAGAGCACCTTAGCTAATTTGCTTAAACCTCACTAATAGGAGTAAATGCACAATGAGTTTAATAAGAACATTCTAGTAGGTGAAGATGTAAGATCTCAAGAAATGCACATTCTATTTTGCCTCACTTCATTTTCCATGCAACTTTTTTAAATGCCAATGACGAGAGCATTAGCTATTACTTTAGGATTCTCCCCCTTCTAGTGTAGATCATTAGTAATGACTACAAAATCCCCTCATTTAATGCATTGGGCACTACACCTTCCTTTGATGTTCAATTATGCTTCAAAAATGTGAGGAATGTAGCTATTGGTTTTTCTTTTGATGGAAACAAGATCCAACTAGGTAGAACAAAACAAAGAGAAGAAAGCAATGAAATTTCGAGAATTTCTTTTGTACCTTTCTCTATCATTGTTTGTACTCGAAGTCTATTTAAAATAGAGCAATAAAGACAAAGAGTCTTGTCATTGAAAAATATGATTCCCTTTTTGTTGCTCTTCATTTTTTATGCTTTTTTTTTTTGCCACATTGTATAGTTGATAAATATTATACACTGGAATATTCCAACATCTCCTTTTTGCTTTGCTTTGAGTTAATTGATATGTCATGGTCTTTGCACAATAGTTTTTGCTTAGTGGAAATTAGGAATTTGTCCAAAAAAATTAAATAGGAAGTAAGTTTAAATTGTTTGTGTTTAGATTGATGGCAAAGGATGGAGTGAGATGACTAAAGTAAATTAGGTTATTATTTAAGATTTAATGAGATGGCAAGGGATAGCCTCCAAAACTCCTTCTTATTATACTTAATCACAGCCCAATTTCGTATAAAATTGCATTAAACCTATGAAAATAATTGCTAAAAAAAGCTAGGAATATAGCTATGTATTCAGGCTTGACCCAAACAAAAAAAAAGAGTTGAATCTAATCTAACTTGTATGGTCTTTGTATCTATTTTTTGTTTTTAGCTATTGTAATGTAACAAAACAGATACATAAAACAATATATATTGTCCATAACAAAAACCATTAAGAAGTAAGAACCAATAAAAACCAATACAAAAAGCAACATAAAGAACTGAACACAAATTAAAAATAATACATAAAGTCACTAACTCACTTTGTCTAAGATAAAAAACAATACACAAAGGCTTAGAAAGAAATCCTCTAACTAAAACATACATTACACAACATTAACTTGTAAACTCTCTAATCTTCATAATGCTAGAAAACTTATAATATTGGAAAACATCCTCTAAAATAGTGTTAGGACCATCAACAAAAAAGATTGCATCATTTACTTGAGATTCTCCTAAAAGGCCAAATATCATAGATTTAATTTTTTTTAAATGAACCTTAGCAAAATCAATAGATATTGGCAAAATTTTTAATAAAAATTATTCTATATAAAGCCTTTTGCACGATGCCAATTCTCTAAACATGCTAGAGTTTCAATAGTCTTCTTGCTCAATAAATTCCTCCAAGGATTGATTATCCTTTTTTTCAATACTAAAGGTTGATTTAGAAGCCAAAGTAGATATTGGAATTGCTAAAATATCTCTAGTTATTGATAATAGTTTAGGAAACCATGCAACATTTGCTTTCCAATAATCCAAGATATAAGTTTTGTATTGAATTTGTTTGTTAGTTCTTTTAAGTAAATGTCTAACTTTGCTTTCCTAGTTTGTGCTTGCCTTTTGGAAATCAAGAACTACCTATAATCCTAAAAAAAAAGTTTCCAATTGCTGATTGTGAGATAATATCTCCAGAATCTCCCTCAATTGATACTGGAGCCACAAAATGACTTTCTTTGTAGTGCTCACATGTTACATAAAGAGTACTTACTACCTTAGCCATTTGCTCATTAGCATTACTAAAATTTTTTTGTTGAAAATTTATTCAATAAAATTCAACTTCTCCCTTAGATCCAATGCAATAATACAAGAAAGTAACAAATTATATTTATCCAATATTTTTGAATTTTTGTAATCTGAAATCATATTTGCCACAAAATTAGAAGGACTTTTATATGCTTTAAACAAGCATAAATGAATTTGACACATCCCTCTAAAAATAGATGTTAAAAATTGGAATTTTAGTTGTAGAAAACTCAAGAGTAGCATCATAAAACAACTTCAAAAGCTTGTGGAGTATTTTAACTTTATCCCATTATTCATTAGAAAGTACAAACATTTTAAAACTATTATGCCTTTCCTCTGGCATTAGAACACTTTCTAATAATTAATGACATGTTCAAACATTAAAAAAGTGTAATCCCACCTCACACACATACCATTCCTTAATTTCTACTTGTAATTAAGATATAATTTTTCTCAATTATTTCATAAAATTTCGTTTGTTTAGGAGCTGACTTTTTAATGAATTTCATCCCTTCACAAAATCTTTGTAATAATGTCGTCTACCTTTTTTATATCATCTTGTACAATCAAATTTAAAATATTAAATTTAAAAAAAGGATGCCATCATGCACATAAATTTCTAGAAATAAAAGATGTTATTTTCAGATAAGTAGCTATTACATCATTATAGCTAGCATTGTTTAATGTAATACTACCTATTTTCTCATTAATCTTCCATTCAAACAAGCAAGTGATGACCTCATCAACAATGGAAATTTCAATAAAAGATAATGACATAACTTTGAAGCAAATTATTCTTTTTTGCAATTTCCAATCTATGTTAAGCTAATGAGTTGTTATACACATATATTCATCACCTGTGTGTTCAGCTCTCCAATTATCAAAAGTTCAATGCAATCTTGCCAGGTACTTTTGCCAATTCCTCCATTACAAATTTTTCTTCATTTGAATGAATGCTCATCATATCTCTTTTAATTGTATTCTTATTTATTGTTTTACTTTCCAGTGTAAGGGTTTGCAACATATGTGTAAAAGTAGATAACTCAAAAATACTAAAAGGTAGTTATATACGAACAAGAAAATTTGCAATTGCCTTTCAACTTTTATCCCAATAAAAAATGAATGATGCTAAAGATACTCAACCATCAGTTTCAATTGCACTATCCAACCTATTAACTCCTTAATGTCTTGTAATGCACACTTTTTACACATAACCAAGTAACAAATTAAGTAATAAGTACTTTTCTGTGACTTTGCCGTAAAAATCCTTTTGCACTGGTTGCATTGAACACATCCATCTTCTAATTTTTTCATTTACAACCACACTTTAGAGGTTAGCTTTTTTTCTCTTTTTTGGTTCTTCTTAACTTGATACTTAGGATAAATTTTCATCCACAAAGTCTACTTGTTGCATAGCTACCTCTTTTAATGGGTTATTGTTAGCGTCATTTGCTATCATTGTGATATCAAAAAGGCGCCCTTATAGGTAAAACACTAAAAAAATCAAAAAATCAAAATATTCTATGAATCCATGTAAATAAATTTTTATTAGAAAGCAATAGTTATTTATTAAAGGGGAAAAATTAGAAATCACAAATAGGGATAGAGAAAGATGTAAACCAAGCCATACATGGAAAGGAGATGAATAGATTTATTTAGGACAAGACAACTTCAAATTTTAATATAATAAATGAGGTCAGCCAAAGAAGATTAGTTGCAATTGTTTTTGCTAGCTATTAGAAATGTAAAATTTGACTGCCAAAACAAAAACCAAAGACCCAAAATATAAATAGTTAACAATCTAAACAACATGATTTATGATTGCCAGAAACAACACACATGCATATCTTCATCTTCAATAGTTTTTGTTCAAACAACAAATAGGAATATCTTCGTCTAGACAACCTTTACCACAAAATAATCAAACTTTTTCATTTCCAACAACAAAGCACCTATATTTCAAAATTGAAAAGTTGTTTTGTAAAATTCCCTTAAATCTAAACTACTATAAAAGGGGAAGAAATGGGGAAAACTAACAATCAAATCCAAGAGAAGATGAAGCGCAAATCTATGGCATTAGGTACTTGATCTATAAAAGAGAAGATGAAACATGAATAAGCAAAAAGAAGATACACACGCAAGACACAACATGCATGAACCAAAAAAGGAGAAGACTTCATTTGATAAACTCCTTATCAATATCGTAGGTAGTAATTTAGTAGCTTAGTAGCATTGTCAATGGTGGAGAAGCTAAAGAGTGAGATGAATATTAGATGAAGAGTGTAAACACCGTATTTTGTCCAGTTAAACTCCAAGAATAATAACAAAATTAAATTAACAAAAAATACAAAAAAAGGAAAGAATCATTCAAAGGAAGTTTGAGAGAAATTAAGAAGGTCTAAATATGTTTTAAAATAATACAATATGAAAATTTTGGGAAAAAATAGAAAATTACAAGAAAAGAATAAAAAAAAGAGGAGAGAAAATATGAAAAAATAATAATAAAATGAAAAGAGAACCAAAATAATAATAATAATAATAATAATAATAATAATAATAATTACAATAGAAAAAGAAAGAAAAAATGAATTAAAAGAGTAAAAACCCACAAAGAAAGAGAGAAAAAAGACTAAAAGCAAGTTAATTCAAACAAATAATAATTAAAAAATAAAAAGCCAAAAAAATCATTAAAAGGGCACTACAAAAAAAAAAGAGAAAATAAAAAATATATATATAAAAGGGGGAAGCCAAAAAAAAAGATTAAAATTCTAGAACCTAATTTAGGAGAGCCCAAAACAAAAAATAAAAACAAAATAAAAACAAAAAAGAAAGAGTCCAACCCAAAGCCAACTCAGAATTGGACTAAAAATGAAAAAAAAAAGTCCAAAGAATGGAGCCACGCAAAGGAAACTGCTAAACTAAAATGGAGGCCCATTTTGTTCAGCCCACAAATCCCAAATCCTCTGCCTCGCTAACCCGAATGAGAAGCCCAAAAGGAAACAAAACAAACGAAAATCAAAGAAAAACCTTAGTTGCGTGGTTCCCCCTTTTCTGGCATTATCATTCTCGCATCCTGGAGCAGCAGGCTCCTACCTATTAATCGTACAACTCTCAGCAATCAGAAGGGGAAGGAAGGAATGAAAAATGCAGCCTCGAAGGGAAATTAGCATCGCAAATTGTTGGAGTAGAGAGGCGCGTCTAGGTAGAAGTGGAAGAAGGAAACGCGCAAAGGCTGAGAGTAACACTTACGCTCTGATTCTCTATATGTTTGGAGGAGGCCGAAATCAAGGGGTTTTTTTTTTAATTGTGGTTGGGGATTAGAGCGAGAGAGAAGCAGGAGAGAAAGAGACAGGGAGAAACGAGGAGATTTTCAGATTCGAGGAGAGAGGCGACTAGAAAGCGAAAGAGAGACAGAGGAGAGTCGAGGGAGAATAGGGAAAGAAAGAACATTTTGGGTCTGGGGTTTTGGAGACCAATAACCAGAAAAGAGAGAAGGAGAACAGAGATTGAAGGGGATTCAGTGGGAGTAGAAGAGAGTCAGGGAGTGGCGAAGATGAAGTGAGGAGAGTAGGTGAGAAGTTTGGGATTTTTGGATCGAAGAGAAGGAACTCAAAGTTAAGAAATAAAAAGGGACAGAGAGAGGTGATTCAAAAGAAAGGAAGATTGGGAAAGAAACTAAAAATGAGAGGGAGCTATGCGAGAGACAAAGACTGATACTGAGAGATGAGGGAGAAACGAGAGTCAGAGACAGAGGAAGAGATACAAGAATCAAAATAGAAGATTTGAAGAAATACATAGGGATGGAGACAAAGGTCATAGGTTGCTCTCAAACGCAAGTTTGATTTCCCTTTTTGCTACAAAGAAGCCATCAAAGTTGCATAGAGGTAAATCATGTATTGCTACTTTCTCTGTCTTGATAAGAACAAATGTAGGCATATAATTGGTTGCTAAGCATTTCTGATGTTAATGATTTGCTCAAATGGGTCTGTGCGTGACTGGGCCAGTGGCTGAAGTTTCATAAACGCCTCGCATTGTAATTTCTCACTACTGCATGAGAATGGTTTGTTGTGTAGTTTGAACCTCTTGGTGTTAGTTATATATTTTGAGGAATGAAGCAAAGTTGTGAGATTATTTATGCGTTCATCTCTTTCTGCTGCTGTTAATGTGATTTTCTGTTTCTTTAATATTTGACTATCAGGACCAATGCATTTGGTGTGATTTGATTTAACTTTAGATCAGCACATCGAGTGTAACGGATACTTGCTTGACACAGAATTCTATCTCTGATGTGAGAGCGGTTCCAGACTTTGCTGAACATTTTTTTTGGTTGTTATGTATGTCGTTATTTAAAAGGGAACCTACTTTAGTTTGTTTTATCAAATAGAGATAAATCTGATTCATGCATTTTGCTGCCTTGTACATGTTATACTTTTGGCACACAATCATATCGGAATATTGTTCTGCTTCTTGGCTGTTTCTTGATCCAACTAAGCCTGATGTAAGCCCTGTTTTGAGTTTGTGAGTTTTTTTTTAAAGGAGTACACTGGTATTTTGGAAGGCTACTGGGCAATGACATTAATTGGGTATCTGTTAGGGTAACATTGTTTTCATGGCCTTGAATTGGGTTTTGTATTTACTTTGATTTGAAGAAATTTCACTCCTTAGTCATGGCCTGGTAAGCATGAAAAAATCAGTTTGAACCTTATTGGAATTACTTCTTAGGTGCCATGAAAATATATGCTGGTTTATTAGAGATCTAAGAATTTTGTTCTGGGCATGCTATGAAATAATGATTGGCTTAAAGCTCACTTTGATTTGGTGTGAAAACTTGCTTCCTTGTCCTATTTTCACTTGTTCCAATAAGCTGTCTATAGTACCATTGATTGTAATGAATAGATAATTTCATCTTGGCCTATTTGAAAGATAAATTGATTGTTTTGCTGCTATTTAGATGCTTGAATGATGCGTGAATTGATGCTTACACATGAATTGGCTAATTATTGTCCTCATCCTTATTTGAAAGTCTTGGTACAAGTTATTCCTATGTCAATTGCTTATTGCTTTAGTGACTCATTTCCATGCTTAAGCTGTGGATCCATCGAAGCCTTAATAACCAACATCTTATTTTGTTTGACATGTGAGCAAATGCCAATACATGCTATGGGTCATCAAAGAGGGTGTTAAGAAACGTGAGGCTGATGTGATTGGGGAGAGGAGCAAGGAATGGAGAAAAACAAAAATGCAAACAAGTGATGTCTTTCAAATTCTCATCCTTTTTGTAAATATTGTTTGAAATAATTTGCTATTTGGTTACTTGTGCACAGAACACACACTATCACAAATTATCTTGTACTTGTACATATTTTTATTTTTATTTTTATTTCACTTTACTTTCTTTTTTAGAATAGCCGTGTGAGATTTTTTGTCCCCTCAGGCACCTAGTTAAACCAAAAGACCATGTGTGGCCAATAAGCCTCCTTGGTAGCTTTTGGATCTCGAATTTACATTTTAATATTTCGGGCTTCAAGGACCTCAACCAAAAGAGTTTTTATGAAAAATTTTCAAAAAAAAAAACAATCAACAAAAAGAATAAAATAGTTGGTGAGAAATCAAATTTTATCAACTCATGAACCCTTTTATTTATTTTGATAAAAATGAAAAACTGTTCTTTGTTTAAAAAAAAAAGAGGAAGAAAAAAACAAAAGTAAGAAATGAAAGAAAAAATTAAGAAAAACCAAAATTCCAAAAAAAGGATAAGGAGAAGAAGAATGAAATAAAAATAAAATAAGAAAACAAAAATCATTTAAATAAGTGAGAAATTAAAAAATCATGAATAAAAAATGATAATGTAGAACCCAATATGAAACAAGATAAAAACAAATAAAAAGGATAAAATAAATAAAATAAAATAAAAACAAAGATAAAAATGAACAAAAATAATAATAATAATAACAATAAAAAAGACAAGCAAGCAAACAAACAAAAACACATAAAACAAATGGAAAAGTGTAATAAAAAGGAATCAAATGTTCAAATAAAAAAAAAGGAAGATAGTCAATAAATCAAAAAAAATCAAAGTAAAAAATAATCAAAAATCAAAGGAGAAATAAAAATAACAATAAAAACAAGTGAGAAAACAAATCAAAGACAAACTAAAAAAAAAGTAGAGATAAACATAAAAATAATAATATGTAGAAAAGAGAAAAAATGAAAATATAAGAAAAGAAAAATTAAATTTGCCTTTGACAAATTAAAATACATCAATCAATTTCAAAACTCATTTTATTTGTGAAAGAGAAAAGTAATTTTTATTTTCTTTGTCTTTTCAAAAAAAAAAGAAAGAAAAAACAACACAAAAATAAAAAAAAGAGAGGAAAAAGACAAAAACAAAAGTAAAACAAAACAAAAAAATAAAAAATAAATAAATAAACAAAAACAAAATAAAAAACACACACAAACCAAAAATTAACAAAACAAAAAAAATTTAATCAAAAAATAAAAACAAAAAAATAGATAAGAAATACAAAAAAACACATAAACAAAAAAAAAAAACCAAACATAGTTTCTTTTTTGAACTACATGAACTTTGATTTCTTCTTGAGGGTATGTAGACCTTAGGCTCTCATCTTAGGTCAAATTTGCCTTGTAAATAAACATATTCTTTCAATTTTTATTTCTTTAATTTCGTTTCTTTCATTTTACTTTTAATCTTATTTCTTTAATTTCTTTTCTTTCTTAATTTTATTTCCTTTAATTTGGTTGTTTCTTATTTTGCATGTGATTTCTTAGAGAGAATTAAAATAGTGTCAATGCTATTTTATTTTTGTACTACTGACTTAGGGTAACCGTTCTGAGTAACGAGTATAATGGGATGCCTAACACCTTCCCCACTCACAATCGACTCTCGAATCTATTTTCTGGTTCATAGATCACTCTTCAAATTAAAAAGGTTTTTTCAAAATTTTTCCTTTTCAAAAATTAAAATTTCGGTGGCGACTCCTGAACCTTGTTTTTTATGTTAATTTTGATTTTGGTTTTCGATTTGTGAAAATCAAATCGAATTTTCTTTTTTTTAAAAATTTCTCTTTTAACAACGCTATACGGTTATATTTTCGGATGTGACAAAGAGTAAGTAACGACTACAATGAGATTTGTTCAACTTAGGTAGAGTTAGCTTATTTCAAATTTAAAATTTTGGTTGGCCAAGTATTTCAAATTTAGACTTCAATTAATGAAATATATATATATATATATATATATATATTACCAAAAAAGGTTGGACTCAGGCTTAAGCTCGGCTTCAAAAAAGATTAGCTAGCCCTCTTTTTGGGCTTCTTGTTTGGACTCATCTTTTTTTGTAGGTGAAGTCTGTTGAACCAAGTGGACTTTACAAGATATGATCAAATTTACTTCTTGCTATTAAAAACTCCAATTTTCATATTCCTCCAAATTAAGAGGTCAAGGATGGAATGACTTACACTTAATTGAAAATAACAAATATATCTCCATACCCTAGTAGGTTTCCCACAAGCTCATTGTGTGGGTTTATTTCATAAAGGGAATATTAAAAAAAAAATATATGTCATTTCATTTCATCCATTTTATTGCAACTTCTAATAATAGTAAAAGAACTCCCTCCCTTTTCTTATTAAAACTCCTAAATAATAAAATAATACATTATGTGCCATTTCACTCCATTCTATTGTTCTATTTCATTATTTGCCATTTAATTTGGTCATTTCATAAATTCCCAAACATAATTCTTTCAAAGATGAAAGGCCTGGATTTTTAATTCCCACTTCTTCGAGTATTTTTGGTCTGTAATGTTAAAGAACATGGACCTAAGTTTAAGATCGAAGTGTTTCGGTCCAAAACCCTTTTTGCCTTAGAATAGTCGAAATGACACTTTGATATATATAGGCCCGAGACATTGGAAGATCATGGGCGCAAAAATAATTGTATCAAAACCATTCTCTTGCCCAAGATATTCGACTCATAAATTTGACCCAACTAAGCAATTCTAATTTTCCAAGAGTAATATTTTTACATTAAAACCTTTTCTTAATTACAAAATGTTTGACATAATTAAAACTTAAAGTGTTTTTGATCCAACAAAAACAAAAGATGAATTAAAGTGTAATGAACTAATTATAACTCAGCGAATTAAAAAAGAAAGAAAACATTCACTTGACATGATTTTTCTATATCATTTATTTTTATTGAGATTATAAATAAAATAAATAATATTATACTTAGAAATTACTCTTTTAGATTGTGCACCAATTGGCCAAAAAAATTATACACCAAAGCTTTAATCATTAATCAAGGATTCATAAATTAAAAGTCAAATAATTGAATTTGATTTTTTTTGGGTTAAATTTTGACTTTGATTTTTACTAAAGAATTTTTTTTGGGTTTACTTTACTAAAGGATTTAAATGATATGCCATCATATCCACCAAAAATAAACCTTTGAACATTGAATCGTACTTAATTTTCAGGAGCTATAAAATATCACTTAAAATGAGACCATTCTATCTCTAGGTATCTTAAGTTACACAATTATATATAAACAGACTTAACATAAGTATCTTATTTATGGGTATACTAAATACAAGATTTTGAACGTCTCCTAACAAATAATATGCTAAAATAAAAGATAAATGTATCAAATACTTTCAACATATAGATAATGAAGGCCCGAAGACCAATATAGTCTATTGGTTTAAGAAAAAAAAAACACGACCAATATAGTTTACCGTAAAATTAGTTATAAATTATGATGTGAAGGCTGGCTTTAGAGCAGGATTACTAGTATTATGACTTCATCTATTTCTACGAAGAAATTATTGTTAGTGAAAAAAATTATTAGTTGTGAAAATGTAGAGAGCTTGAACTCTCTAGAATTTTATTTTATCTTTTAATACAACAAACTCTCTAAAACATAAATTCTTTAGTATTGAATCATTTTGAAATTCGTGTCCATGGTAATAAATAATTATTTTGTACAGATCTAAATTTAATTATAAGAGAATTCGTGCTTTCCCTAACTTTTTCTAGTTATTACAAAGAAGAGAATAATAAAAAATTTACTTATTACTCAGCAAAAGTCATCAAGCGTTTTTCAGATTCTGACATTGAGAAATTAATGCAGATTACGAATACAAGTCAGGATAGTTAAATTTGTAAAAACAAGAGGGACCCCAAATCTAAACCGCATTGAAAAGATCCCCAACTTTGTTCCTATAACATCAAAAAGGAGTGAGTTGACACATTAGTGGGATTAAAAAAAGAAGAAGAATGAACTATCTATCATTCATGCCCTAAACCGCTCTTGAAGAATAGCAAGAGAGTGGATTCTGGAACAAAGTGAACCAAAGAAAGTGGTTCTTGAAACCATATATTTTACGACAAGAAATCCCAAACAAATTCCGAAGAGGAAGATGCCATTTCAAGCTTAACCACTCTGAATGAAGATACTTTGGAATCGATGTTAAGAAAGAAGACAAAGAAGATGAAGAGTTTATAAATTAATTATTAAAATTTTGACAAGCCCCAAGGTTTTCAACTTTGTCAGTTTTATCAAAAGAAGCTTAGAGTTATTCAATTATGAAGCATGTACCATTGCAAAAGCAACTGCAGTCATATTCATCAAAGGCAAAACCTTGTCAGCTTTATTAAAGTAAAGATTCTCTTAGATTTTAAGTCAAGTTATATTGTACAAACTTATCCAACATTCGAATCCGTAGATTTCACACATTCTGAATTTCGCTGACTAAATCTATATGTAGTTTGGCTTTATAGTTGGAAGGGGGCATCAAGCAATTTGTCTTACCAATCTTCTCTCCCTTTCTCTCTCGCTTTCTCGGTTTCGCTCTTTGCTCTCTAATTTAACCTTGTATCGAGTTTTATTCAATTACCGTGTGTGCATACACACGGCAAAACTATTACGCGTAGCTCACTTCATCATTCACTGTGTTATTCACTGTTAGATTTTCCATGGAAAGGTAAAATCATATTAGCCAAAATAGAAAACCTCGAGTAACTTATATCTTCAGAATAAAAAATATTACCTTTGCAAGCATCAAAACATCTGCATCGCGTATCCCAGTATCAACAGTGACTTTCTTAAGATCACTCATGAAGTTAATTCAAACAGGGAAAAATAGTAGATCTGAAGATAAGAATACTTAAAAATTGTGATTTACTACAGTATTAACTATCTGAGTGAACCGTGATTCTCGCACTCAATCTCTAAAACACACATTGCAGCAGTAATCAAGTCCAACAATTTGCGAAAACAGTTCTTTCTCAAGAAAAAGACAGATAAGTCAGGTTCTTCGCAGGTAGATATAGGTGCAATTTATTGATCATATTCATCCAGTCTATTCTTGCAATCAAACAGTAAGAGTGAGAGAGAGAGAGGGGGGGGGGGGAGTTAAAAGAGGTTACTCATTCAGAGTTCCAACTAAGCGCTTAACAGCCAAGCTTACCTATTAGTATAGGATATTTAAAGTTTATGTACAATACATATATAAGTGAAGCAGGATTCATAGATTTTCTAGCAATGCTCCTTATTAAGTAGTGTTTTATGAATTTTCTCACCTATTTTTCAGCTCCGCTACAATTTTATCCACAGACGAATAAATGCAATTGCTGCTACATTTACTTTTTCACCAAACAATCAACTATTTGATGAACTTTCATTTTCATATTTATCACACATCCTGATCTTCTCCAAGCAAGGCCGATAAATTGTCCAACAGTCTCCGTGGAACGGCTTAATATTGGTATTAGAGGCATCAATGTAGCACCTAAAATTCCACCTTCACAACTACCGTCATGTGTGTCACCTGCAGTTAATCCCAACACGCAGATAATGACCTTAGTAAAATAATTTTCATGAAAGTTCGTACCATACAATGGCCATGAATTTTTAAGGAAATGACATAAGAGGAAGCAACTGAGTAAAAGGATTTTTCTTAAATGACCTCTTGTAGTCAACAGAAAAACATCAGATTTTCAGCATCAATAATTCATTTCAACATCAGAATAACAACTGTGAACAACATATTCAATTAAAAAAAGGGACTTACAACCTGTGAAATATTTATTTCTAATTTCTTAATAAAAAGCAGAAATTGTATCATGAAGGAAGAAAAATACAAATAAAAAGATAGGGTATCTTCCTAAGGGGAAAGAACAAAACTCTAAAATAATAGCAAAAGAAGATAAATTAGAAACTTAGACATGCAGCAAAAGCTTCCCAATCCCATGTTGCCCTTAAACAACTCAACCAATAAACATTACCTAATAAGAGTCAATTATTTTAACTGACAATAGAAATGACAACCCTGAGGAGTTATCAGAGAGCCAAAATCTATGTTTGTGTCTGTTTAGTGAATTGATCAAGTTCTGATAGCACAACTCGCCATATATGAGAGCATGCTAGTTTGTCTATGCTTAGCATATTAGCACAAAGTCAACATGTAGTGATAAGTTCAGTAGCACGGCCTTGTAAAAGAAGAATTCAATAAGAGAAAATGAGTAAAGTGAAGGACTATCAGAGTCCTAGAACAGAGAAGAACAGAACAAAGAAAAACATAGGGGGAAAAGAAAAGTTAGTTCAAAAGAGAAATCCAATCCCTATGCATATCAAACAAGGAAACTCCTGTAGGAATATAGCGTACTGAAACCCATAAAGAAGTTAGAATAAACCTATTCCATATTATATGAGTGGGAAGTAATCTCTGGCTAGATATTCTAGCCCTTTCCTCCAACCAAATGCACTACACTCCTGCAGAAAAAGCACCAGAAACGACAAACTGAGCACTTCCTAGTATTATATTTCAAGTGAGAAGTAACAATTATACAGAAAATTTTCTGGGCATCTACAAAATCCACCTTTCAGCATAGGATATCTTAGACCAATACTTCTCATTGGATAAGATCTCCTCTAAATTCAATTAGTTGCACATTTAAATGTGAAAACTTATCAACTTATGTGGTAGCATTATAAGAACCAGATGATTTCAAATAATCTTTTACATTGATGGCATCCATCAAGAAATAAGATTTAACAGTTACACTTTCTCTTGCATATGTTCAATTTACCCAAAAAGAAGTCATGCCATCAATGATAGCTTTCCAGAAATATTGGTTGGAAAGGATCATCCTTAATGTTGGCCACATAAAGCATCCTAATGTAGCATGCTGCATCATTACACTTTCTTGAAACTTAAAAGAAAATATTTCCATATGTAAAATAGATGCTCAATCCCATTGAAATCAAAGTGAAAGATCTAATTCATAAAGTTCAGATAGCCCTACCTATTCTGAGCTATTTCAAATAATTTGAAGATCTATCAGAAAAAAATGTGCATGTAGAGGTTCTAAAAAAAAGAAAACAGAAAACTTACTATTAAAAGGAGGCCCCGAGCCCATGTCAGATTTCACTATGGCATCCCATGTGTAAAACAAGGGCGATGCATAAACTTGAAAAGCATTAAATAAGAAGACACAAGATATAATGAATTTAGAGATTAACTTTAAACAAAATTCTAAAGCAATTCTTGAAACACATTATCTCCTTTGTCAGCAGATAAGTAATTGATAAGCAATTCTGTTGTGGCAGCATCAACAGAAAAACCTTTATCTCTCATTATTTGAAGGTATTTCTTTGACCTTGAAGTCTCCTTTTTAAGCAGCAATCCTTGAACAAGGACATTATAAGTGCAACGGTTAGGGGCACAGCCATTCTCTTCCATACTTGACACTAAGTCTTCAGCTTCAACTAATAGTCCTTCTTTACAGAGACCTTTAATCATTATGTTATATGTGCGGCAAGTAAGTTGCAACCCTTTAGCAGGCAAACAAGAAAAGAGCGCCCATGCATCATTCAGTTTTCCAGAGTTGCACATTCCATCAAGCAAAACATTGTAGATCACAATATCAAAATCCAAATTCATCTTTTCCATTGCCCCAAACAATGATATTGCCTCAGAATGAAGCTGGCACTTGAATAGTCCATCCAATATAATGGCACAAGTCTGGAGATTGGGAACTTGGCCATATTTGTGCATATTAAAAAACAGTTCTTTTGCAGCTAGTGGTCTACCCACTTGGCAAAATCCACCTATAAGAGAGGTCCAGGTGATAACATCTGGAATAAATCCTTTATTAACCATTTCATCCAAGAGATATGTAGCCTTAGTTAAGTTTTTAATCTTACACCATCCATGGATCAATGAGTTATAAGTTACAGTGTTTGGTAAACAGCCCCTGTCAACCATCAAATTAAATACTTTCATGGCCTCCTTCAGTTGCTTTTGAATACAATATCCACCAATCAATGAATTATAGGTGACAACACTAGGCTCCTTCCCCATTTGAATGATGATACCAATTATGCTTTTAGACCTCATAATCATCCCCTCTTTGCAAAAAGCATCTATTAAAATATTATAAGTTTGCACATCTGGCATGACTCCCTTTTCCATCATCTCATTCAGTAAGGTACTGGCCTCTTTCCATCTAGCAAAATTGCATAGACCGTGAATTAAGCAAGAGTAACTGACAAGATTAGGACGAATACCTTTGCTAGTCATTTCTGAGAACAAATTTAAAGCCTCTGATACCAATCTATCCTTGCACAAACTATCCATAATTGTGCTGTAAACTACAACATTGAGTTTCCAATTTCTTTCTTCCATCTTCCTTAGACATCCAATAGCAGCAGAAGTGACTCCAATCTTGCAGAGTCCATTTATTATTGCTCCATAGGTGTGAACATCAGATTGATACCCCATCTTTTCCATATGGTCAACCAAACTTGTGGCTTGAACGACATTGCCTTCTATACAAAGTCCATTAATGAGAGTGGTAAGAGTAACCACTGTGGGCTCCAAACCAAATTTGAACATAGTCCCCAAGACGGAGAACCCAAAAGCTGTCTGCTTCAAATGGCAAAGACAGTTTATGATAATATCAAGAGTGTAGACATCAGCTTTCATGCCTAAGGAATACATATGTTTAATTAAAGAAATTGCTGTTGTATAGTGCTTCATCCTCACAATCACCCCAATCAATAATGTAAAGTCCATCTCGTACGGCAAAGGCTTCATCCTAACCATTTTATGAAAGAAATCTAAGGCATCATCAATCTTTTTAAGTTGACTGGACCTGCACTGGTTTCTCATAGAATTCAAGAACTGAAGTCTATATTGTCTTTCATCCATTTTGCTATCACAAACAGTGGTGCAATAAGTTGGAAAAGATGAAAAATAAGAGATACCAACACAAGGAAAGTGAAAGGAATGACGCCATAAGAAAGAAGGAGAAGTTCGGGAATTAGCAACAGTGCTGACGTCCTGGATAACGGGAAACCACAAAATATAAGCTATTTTTTGCAACATCATCTCTCTATGTTACAATATGAGTTTCATCTCTTTTCCTTCCAAACATCACTTCTTCATCTAGGTTTATAATTAGAAATGCTAGACACAACAGGTCAAGTTGTCACTGTCAGGTTGCAATGCTTTGCTTCATGCGGCTGGGTCTGTTGTTGTTGATGTTCTGGCTGTTTCATTTTCTTTACTCACCTTTCTGTATGGAAAGAAGAACACACTTAGTAATATTATAGAAACAATGTTTCTAGCCAAAAAGAAGATAAAAGATATATAATAGATAGAGTGCTCCATAAACAAAATAATTAACTCCATATAATGCACTATCAACTCAGCAGAATAATGTACAGCTAAGCAATTATGATACTTCTGTTATTATATAAAATAATTATCATTTTTAACTTGAGGATCATACTAATTCTAAAGATTTGTCATTGACGAATTATTAATGCATAATTTATTTATAATCAGACATCTTCTATCTTACAAGCTATTCTTGTTTCACCCAGTTTTCATAATGTTACAAGTCTTCTTTTTCTGCCCTTACATCTACATAACCCTGGAAAGATTGAATGCTTTCTAGTTCTTTTTAATGTCATAGTAGAAGCCTTCTGCAATACATTTGCCAATACAACCCAAAGTAGAACTAATGTGCTGACGATGGAGCTTACTGCTCCCTTAGCAATTCTAATTCCAAAGACTCTGAAAGAGTTTATAACAATTAGCTGGTTGCAGTATGTTACAGTAAAGTTTGATTGTATAAGTCTGTTAAAGAAGCTGATTTTGCATTATTATTCCAATGAAAATGGTACCTTTCGCCTTTCTTCATGTTCATTCTGCTTGGAAAAAAACGAAAGGAACACTACCTAGGAACTTCGTCTTCTGCTATTTACTGCAGGCAGGATGTCCCACAACAGAATGAAATATAAGACTACAATTAACATTAAGCTTGAGGTTAAGGGAATTTACCAGTCATGAGAGAGAGAAAGAGACAGACAGACAGAGAGTTTAAGAGGGAATTAGGTTTGTGAAATCTAATAATCCCATTTGAAGTCGTATTTCGATGAACGAATATACATGGGGACAGAATTTCCGAGAAAGCATGGTTTTCTTGGTTTGTTTTGCCATAGGTATGTTTGAAAGTATTCCTAGAAATTAAAGTTTCCCAATAACATAAGCATTCCAAGAAAAACAGCTAATTCTTTAAAAACAACCCCATGCATAACTTAGTGGAAAAGTGCTCCTCGATTTTCCCCCTCCTCCTAAGTTTTCTTCACCCTTTCTAATAGAGAAGAAATTCATTGATAATCGTGTCTAGTTTATATACAATGGAGCCAATTGAACTAAAAAAAAAAAAAAAATACAACTAACTGAAGTTATTCTAACTGTACAACTAAAATCAATTACCAACTAACAGAAAAAATTCTATTCTTTTCTCTATTACTTTCTATCTACACATGAATCAATTCAATGATTATAAGAACTTCAAAAATAGTACGTAAACCGTAGTCCCGAATAGAACGACAGAAATCTACCAATTAATTGAAGCCGCAACTATCCCAAGCAGGACGCCAGAAATCAAAGTCCCAAGAAATTTTATAAATCGAAAGCTCAAATATAACATATAGCAGATACCGAGATAGAGAGATAGAGAGAAAAGCAAAGGCTGGGAGGGACGAGAAAAATGGATTTCCTGTGTAGTATAGAAGAAGACAAGAACGAAGAAGAGTGTAGTAAACTTGTCGCCGCCAATGAAGTAGGTATTGTTGCCGGAGTATTTCCTGCTATGCCGCGGAACGTCGAAGAACCGAGGAAGGAATTCAAGAAGGCAGGCGTGGGCTGGAAGGGCATTAAATCTATTTTAATTTTATTTTAGTAAAAAATTATGGCAAAAATAACAAGAATCCTTACTTTTAATTCACATGGAGTTAATTTTACCTTTTAAAATTTAATAATGTATATATTAAATTTAAAATTATATATAAATAATTTTTATTATTAATAAATTTGATAAATTTGCACATAAATTAAAGTGCAAAATTATTTATATATAATTCAAAATTTAAAATTATCTATACATAATCTAATTCAACATCTTCTTTATACTTTGATCAAATATTATCAGTTCATTTCGTTCTATTTAGCGCTATCTTTCCAACTAAGCCTCAGGTCAGAATTTCTATGATTGCAAGGTAGCTGTCCCTGTCCCTTTACTCGCTCTGCAGTGTCAGTCCAGGAACTCAACTCACTCTTTTCGGCCTTAGGGAGAGCGTCTTCTTTCCCCCGTTCCTTCGCTTATGCTTGCTAAGCCTCATCCTCTCGCCTTGCTCTCGCCCACGAGACTCGACTGCCAAGGAGAGGGTACGGTTGCTTGAACTGGTTCAATAATCCGGATTTCCAACCTTCTGATCGTTCTACTGGCAAGATTAAGAATATATATATATATATATATATATATATATATATATATATATACCTTTCGCATCTTTTAACATTTATTTATTAAAAAAGGTGGTTAGATATTTAATTTTTAATTTTTAATTATTTTTTAAAATTAACATATATAAAAAATATGGTAAATAAATTATATAAATTTTTATTTATTACTTATTTATTTTAAATATAAAAAATTTATTTGTTAATATATAAATAATTTAGCATTAAAGTTAGTATAGTGATAAAATGCTTTAGATAGAGATAGTGATAAATTCAACTAAATAAGCACAACCAACATTTCATGACAAATTGGGTTTGCAAAAAAAAAAACTCATTATTCTCTTAAATAACAAAGTGCAAGAATAGAAAGAAAAGCAAAAGACAGGTGGTCTTAGGCCATTTGTAAAGAATGCACTAATGAATATTTCATTTTGTATAAATAATATTTTTTAATAAAAATAATTCTGTTGATTAATATGAATAATAATACCAATTGATTTAAAATTTTTTTAAAATACCTTTTTTAAAGTTATTCATCCAACTTTTAAAAAAGTCTCCATATTCTTTAATTTTGTTCATTTTAATAAACATTCATTTTTAAGAATATTCTTTTTTTATTCTTAAAATTTATAATTTATCAAAATAAACAATAATTTTCTTTTAGAAAATTCCTTTTTTAAAACATTTTTTTTAATGATTTCAAGCTTAAAGTTTAGGGCTTAATTGAAGTTTTGAAGAAAATGGGATGAGATGGAATGGTGTGGAGTAGAGTCGGGTGATGGGGATAAACACTCCATTAATTGGAAGTTTAATTTAAAAAAATGGATGGTATTTCACTTCTCATTGATTGAATGTTACATTATCATTAATGGAATGAAATGGGTTAAAATGGGGAGAATTTCAATACTGTCTTTGTGATTAATTCTTTAAAGAAAAAAAGCAAGTGAAGAAGATTAAAGAAAAAAATAAAAAATATATATAAAGCACCTAAATCACCAAAACTCTCCAACCATCTTCCTAGTCACACCTTAAGGGTTATAGGATTTCATGTTTTACTATTTAGGAGTTTAATGTCTAAATGTTTAAGATTTAAAATTTAAGAATTTAGGATCTAGCAATTTCAAAGTTTAAGATTGAGTTTTTTTTTTTTTTTTGGTTAGGGCCAAATACACTTTTGGATTTAGTTTTAGGTATAAAAGTTTAAGGTTTATAGTTTAAGCTTGTCTCTCTTTGAAATAACCTTAATCCTTTAACCTATTGTTGCTTGAGGTGTTTTCACCATTGTCTCCTTCCTTTTTTTTCTCTTTCTTTCTTCTATGCCTAACAAGTTTTAAGGTTCCATTAATGGGCCTTTTTAAAGTACTGTATCATATGATGAGTTCTTTGGCACCATTTCCTTTAAAAATCTTCATTAGAGTTATCTCCCTCTACACATTTGGTGAGAGCTAACCTCCTTGCTTCTATCATTGCCACCCATCTGAAACCTAACATCGATTTAGATTATTTTCTTTCTTGGATCAAGTCCATTAGGACGATTGTTTACATGAATCCCCCCCATGATCTATACTTTTTTTTTCTAGATCTTGTAACATTTTCCTCTAAATAAAATAAATTATATTCCCATGTGATGCATTAAATTGATGTATGAAATATGTATATAAATGTATTTTTAGCACAATTTTTTTGCATCTTGTGTTATGTGTATTTAAGAAAAATTTTAAGAGAAAATTATTAATTCCAATTAACATAATTAAATAAACCAACCCATTTAAATTAATCTAAACATGAAATTAAAAAGGAGCATGAGAGGATGATGCCATACATAGTCAATTACTCATACAAGTAATAAAAAATGCAAGAAAGCAACAAAGATGTGAGCACCTGCATAATTCCTCATATGTTACTTTCATGAAGATAAGAGAAGACATTATGCAAGAAATAAGAACTTGGTCACCAAGAAAATCCAAGCTAAGTATGAATGCGTGATAAAACTTGTCAAGAATATCACTTTCAATAGTCTAAGAAGAAGATAAAAATATGGGAAATATACTTAGGTAACTAAAATGATTGGTAAAATAATTAAAACTCAAATATACATTTGGCAAAACAAGGTAGAAACAGCCAAGACTAATTTGTGAAAAATTGGTAAAAATTGGTCAACCTTGCTGAAGCTTAGGACTGTCCAAGAATGCTAGCTAATAGGATGTCCAACCTAAGGTAATTATAATCAAGAAAATCACCCCAAAAAAATACTAGTTCCAATTAAGGTAGATTGACAACATTAAGATCTAAGAACAACTAAAATAGAAACTAAACTAGAAACAAACTAAAATTTGGATGTAGTTGAACTAAAACTAAGGAGAAAAGAGGTGGGACCAAGGAAAAAAAATTAGTACCCAAGGAAGAAGGAACATAAGGCACAAGAGAAGAAAAATAGAGAGAAGAAGATGCATGGAGCCTTACTTTTGGCCATATATATATATATGATGACCCACCGTTAGGAGAAAAAACAAAGAAAACATAAACTAGAGAGGGAGAGAGAGAGAGAGAGAGAAATTTCAGTGTTGAAAAATAAAAGAGAACAAAAAGAGCAACCACTTTATTTAGAGGCTGAAAACCAATAAACTTTTACCTTTTTTGTTTTTATACACATAAAGCAAACAAGAAGCATTCTTTTCTTTTGTTATTATGCATAGAAGCATCCACATTATCTCTTGTCAACATAGGGAAATAACTAGCTTAATTCGCGCTCATCCTAGCGGTCCAAGGAATCAACCATTTCTACCTACACCATGTGTCCTCTCCCCTCAAAACATAGCATTTCATTTAAATGAAATGTTGTGTTTTAGTCAACTTTCGATCATTGTGTTTTTTGAGCAAAATCTCAACCGTTCGCATATCTAATCGTTCAGATCATGCCACATAAGCCTCTATCTCTTTAGAAATGTGCCATTTTGTTGAAATGCATTAGATTGAAGCTTGGAGCCATTGTCTACATTTTACGAGCTTGTTTCTGCAATTTGGAGCTCTTATGTCCAGACCTTGTTAAAGGCAAACTAGTTGAAATACATAAGACCAAAGCCAAATCAAATGCTGAAGGCAAACTAGTTCTGTGTTTCAAGAAAATCTTGAAGGCAACCAAATTGAATACTGAGACCACTGAAACCGATTGAAAGTGAAAATTTGGGTTTTGCATTTTGAAGGTACCCAGATCTACTCATCATTAGTGGTAAAGCCACCCATATTTTTGTTCTTTCTTCTTTCTTCTTTGTTAGTGGGGAAGCCACCCAGAACAATGAAAGAAATTCTTCAAATCTTAAATTTTATTAGATATAAGTTTTTTTTTGTTATATGTGTTTTTGGATTAATTGAAGACTTGGGATTTCAGAATTCAATAAATGATATGTTGAAATTATAACATAAAAAAAATGTATGATCACACTAGCTACAAGCTGTTGTTTCTTTGCATACTCTACTTAATCAGATCACACTCTGCTAGGTTCTAGAATGAGTTTTTCTTTTTGCATATTGCTATATGTTTGTTACACCCCTGAAAGGAAGTATAACCGGCATGGTCTACGAGTCAAAATTCATACCCATAAGCCTTTTAACAACGAGAATCGTAAAACATAAAAGATGTGATGTCAAATAAAATAAATCTTTGAAAATTTAAGGAAGCTTTCCATTACTGAAAGATTTATATGATATTACAAAAAAATTGATTACAAAATAGTTAATTTAATTTTTTGTAAAAATTTTGACAAAGTCTTCCTTAAATATAAGACTGCCTGAAATTTCTACAAACAGCCCAACAACCAATCAAAATAATCAAGAAAGCTCCACTCCCAACTTAAAGCACTAAACAATAACAAATGGAGATGAGACCCTGCCTGTGTATAAGTAGAACTACAACTAAGAAGAAGCAATATGCCTAATTACAAAGTCAAAAGTACTTTCACAAAAAGAAAGTCCTAACAAACATCACGCAAGGCTTAACAACATGAAGCAGTCATTCCTACTAGTTTTAGACCCATATCACTATCTGTAATGAAAAGAAATTTAAAGGGATAAGTTTGAAACTTAATGAGCAGGTAATACTAACAATAACCGAAATACAAATTATAAAGAATGGTCTATTTTCAAGCTTGAATTTATATCGAAATGTAAGTAATAGCATAGTATTCAAATATTTTTTTTTCATTTATAACAAATAAATTTGATAATACATATAAGCCAAACATTATAAAATCAGGCATAGCAATATAGTCGATGTGTCTAAATAGAACCAAAACAAATGAATGCCAAGCAAAGTCTCACAAAGGAATAATAATACAGAGGTAGCTTATACTTAACTGTTCAAATAGATTTACGTGTGGTGGCCAACACACTGGATTAGCAATACCCCTACTAATTGGGATTCAGATCAAGGTGTACCAAGACTAATAATTACTGCTATTAGCTGCAGGGTTCTGTATTAGACCACATTCTACCTTTAACATTAGCATACACTAAGCCAAGATGGCTAAAGTAATTAATCAGGTAATTATCCAAGTATATTTAACTGATTGATCAACAACTAAAATACTCCAATAACATGAATTTATAATTTCCTTTTTTTTTGGATACAATGTAACAAAATCATGTTTACTATTGTATTATCTTATGCTGAGCAAGTAATATAAATTCTCATAGTAAGTATTATCTACTCACCTGATGACTTCTTAATTTTGGTATTATATGGTATATTTTATTATAGAATAGGAGGTCATTTGGTTGTTTTCTTACAAATTTTATATTTTAGTATAGATTTTTCTCTAATTAATGTAAATAAATAAAAAAATAGTTTTTGTAGTCATTTTAGCAGCTCTGTGTTTTATTTCATTTTGATTTTAATCTCAAAAAGGGAATAAAGACCTACTAGGAAAGAATAAAGAAAAGAAAAAAATTGAAAAATCAAGAACAAGTTGTCTAAATCTCTTTGCAATAATGAGGATACCCATTCACTATAACGAATTTGTAGCTCGTATAAAATTCAGGGAACATCTAGCAATAGCGTGAACTGTGGCGAGAAAACTTGGAGTCTTAAACTGATAAGTTTTCACAATAGTGAGAAAGTATTTTTTGCTATAGCAAGGCTCATTTACTGAAATGCACAACTTTGATTTTTGGGTTTAAAACTCGAAAGGTGGCGGGGGTTTCAGGGATCTAAGCCTTTTGAGAGACATTATAAAGGGGAAACACACGGAGAAGCTGAGATTTAAAGACAAGAAGTTTGGATTGAAAATTGGAAGCTAAATCAATAGATTATCACTGAGTTTTTTGATCTTTTTCCTTTTTTCTTTTATGGATTCTCGTTTCTTTGAATCTTTTTGTTTGGTTTGTAATGTTTAGGGCCATGTGTGGCTAGATATGGTGGATCCTAGGTTTACTTGAAGCTATTGCCATGTAATTGAGATTTTGTGTAGTTAATTTGGTTTGATCTTGAATTTAAGTGCTTAATTTGGTTTGTATAGTTCATTTAAGAGTTTGACTATCTTTTTCATGAAATTTAAGGTTTAAGATTAGTTCTTGAAAAAGAAAAATTTTAAGTAACTATAGAATTAAGCAACTTAGGATTAAGTTAATCTAATTTTATTCTTAGGTATAGAAATATATCTAAAGAACCTAAGTAATTTAAAAAGATTGAGCATAATTGACCTAATAATTATAAAAGAGATCTACAATTAAATAGTATAAAAGTCAGAGTAGATCAAGAGACACTTGACCTTAATTTAATTCCTTAATTCTTAGATTATTAATTAAGCAAATTAACCAATCAACTCAATTTTTGACAATAAGGGGATAGGAAATCTAAGATACTTCTCAATGTTAATTCTTGTTAAAACAATTCTAAACACTTAGTTTATTCTTTCAATTTCATTTTATTTTATTACATTAACATTTTGGTATTTTTTTGACTTAAACAAAAGCGAAACTTCTTAAGCCTGACTTCGTCTAAATTAATTTCCTGTGGAATTACTTTGATCCACTATACTAAGTACTCGATATGTTCGTTTGTGGAATTCATTGCAAAATTAGTGGTTGTCATCACCACATATGATGACAACATAAATTTCTTTAAGCATTAATCTGATGAAGCACCTAATATGGGTTATCTCTGGAACCTCTTAAATTATCTATGAACAATTTTGATCACTAAATAACACATTAATTTGCATAGGATTAAGCTACTCTTATTTGTTATTATCTCTTTTTAAAATATAACTTCCATATTCTACCATATAATATTTCCACTTAGTCCCAATATTTAGGTTCTAATTGGCATAAGAATTCCTATTCATTAGCTATACCATTTAATCTTCTAAGTTACAATATCAAATAAATTCCCTTTCTTAGTTATCAAAATTTTCTACCATTCAATAAGTTAAATAATCAAGAATCTACTTCCAAAAATTTATTAAAGTAATTTGTCATCTCTTAATCTAGGTTTTAAGTTAGCATGTGAACTATGAAAATTTCAAATTTTCATTTAGCACTCTAATTCATCAACACAAAAGAAGATCTTCAACTTAAACCTTTCCTTATATAACCATGAGAATAAAATAGAACACCTTCCTACTACTTGAAGGAGTTAAAAGAAAATAAGGAAATAGAGCTAATACTAATATAAAAAGGCCTTACGTTTCAAAACTTTTTTATTTTTGAATCAAATCTTGGCCAAACATTTTTCCTTAATTAGGTACAAGATAAAGCAAGTTTTAATATTAAATTCTCTTGAAGCAAAGTTTGAACTTCAACTGCCAAAAATGAGGAAAGGAGGTGATTCTTACCAAGAAATCAAGAGAAGAATGAAGTGGGATGAAAGCAACTTCTTGAAGCTTAAAACCCTACTTAACACCATTCCAAAGTTACTGTCGCGGTGATGAACAGGGCACACACTGCAACTGGTGGAGGGGGTTGATTCCACGGTGGATAAGGTAGCTGGAAGGAAGAAGAACAATGGGAAGGGAAGGAAGAAGAAACAAAGATGAACGGAGATAGGAAGGACAGAAAAGAGACGAAAAGAAGAAAAAAAAGAAGCACTAGAACTGGACGTGTGGCATAGAAGAAAGAAAAAGTGGAGAAAGCAGGTGGTTGGGATTTTTTTAATATATTTTGGATGAAATTGAATTTTGGCCCCTAAAAGTTTAAAAATGCCTTAAAGTAGTCCTTATGTCACTCCATCTACTTAAAAAAAAAAGGATTAAAACTTTTAAACTTACCACAACTTATCATACCACTCTTTCCCTTCCTAAATTATTTTATTTTATAGTTTACCTGAATTATATTTTAAATTATTAAGCTAATAGGGAGGCAAATTCAAAAAATTTTCTAAGTTGTTACAATATTCTCATATTTTACATATTGCAATATGTCTTATGCTTCTTATTTTGTTGTTGTAATATTGCAATATGTTAGATTCTTTATTGGTTAAACAATATGTGTATATATTAGTTAAATATGGAAACTAAGCAATGATATTTTGTTAATTGTTGTTGTACTACTCTTGTTTACAGTGTCTCTTTTGTAGGGTTTTAAATGTGTAAATTATTCCCTTTTTCTTTAAAATATTTTAATTACAAAATTTTATTTTTTTATTATAAAAATTTAATCCATTGGTTTCTCTTCAATGCAAATAAAAAATAATATTGAGCCTATTTTGACAAAAATACTTCAACAATATAATTGAATTTTTTTATTGAAAATTTTACTTATTAAAAAAATACACTTTTTAAAAAATTTTATTTCATTGTTATATATATTTATAAAAAATAATAAAATTAATTTATTTTAATTTTTTATATTTACAATAGTGCTTATGTTAATTAAATATGTATTTAATAAGCATATTATTCTTGAAACTAAATATTATATTTTAATTAATTAAATTGATTAAAAATTTTATTTTGTGAATATTTTTTGCTTTTAACAATTATTTATTATTGATTAAATGATTTTAAAAAAAATAAATTTTAAAAAATTGATATTTTATAATATCATAAATTTAAAATATTTTAATTAAAATAAGCTTATATAACTTATCATTTAATCTTATATATATATATATATATATATATATATATAAGATTCTTACTTTTGAAGACATGAAGTGTATTTACATAAACAAATTGATCAATTATTACACAATTTCAGCAAAATTTTCAATCAATAAATACAATGATAATGCTTTAGTCTACCAACATATTTTGTTGGTAATGCTTTTCACACAATTAACTATGTTACAAAATCATATATTGAATGTTGTATTAAAAATTGATACACTTAATATTGTTATTGATTTTACGTTTGATAAGCAAAATTTGAATCCTCTCATTTTTATTTTTTATTTTTGTTAACTTAAAAAGAGAAAAAGAAAAGAAAAGATAGTAGATGAGACTCATTAAAAAAATCTTATAACTTTCTTGTCTTATATGAGGTTTCTCTACTACTATTAACATAGATCTAGACTATTTAGGTGTCTGGATATGATTTGGATAGTCTAAATTTCTTCTTCTTTTTTTAAGTATCAATTATCATTTTTTTAAGTTAGCAGTTAAAAGACTGTTTTCATTCTATATTTTACTTCTTTTAAAATAAAAAAAAATATTAAAACAAAAAATAATGAAATCTTGACTATTCAAATTTAATCTAAATAATTTAGATTAAAAGCATTATCATTTGCTACTCTAACAAGAGTAATAGAGGATTTGCTTTCCTCTCCTCTTTTTTGGATTCTTCCTTTTTTTATTTCTCTTCAAATTGGCAATAAATAGGCCAATAGATATCTAATGTTTCATCACAAAGGTGTAATTTTATAAAATCTTTATTACATGACTAGCATTACTTAGTAAATAATAATATTTAGAATTGTCTTTAATATCAAAACTAATGACAAATTTTAAAAAATTTAAATATTTATCATCAAATTTTGAATAAAAATATAATATATAGAATTTTTTATAAATAACTATTGCATTATTAATTTTTTTAAAAAATAATTTAATAACAAATGCTTGAGAAATGGAGCTAAATTGTTTCAATTGAAAATTATTAATCATCATTAGCAAAAAAAAAAAAAAAACAATTGGTTGTCAAAATTAAATTCATGCAAAATGAGTAAAACCCTATTTTGGCCCCTTTTAAAATGTTATATTTGTCAATTTAGTTTCTTGTAGAATTATTTTTTTAATTTAATCCCTCATGAATAAGGTACTTTTCAATTTTTTTAGCCAATAAATACTAAAATTGATAGAACAAAAATCCAATACAAGATACTTAAGAATATAACTATAGGAGTAATGCAAACCACCACAACATTAACCAATATTGTCCATTCAATGCTTAACATTTGTAGAAAGGATAGACAAAAGAAGGGATATGAGAGAAATTTTCCAACCAAAAGGTCACATCCCTTTAGCAAAAGAGTTGGCAAGTCAATAAGCTACATTGTTAATAGACCTTGGAATCGAAGAAATGAAAAAAGAAAAGAAATTCCTTTGAAGATGATGAATATCTTCATAATTGGCTTACAAAAACAATTAGGACAGCAATGTTTATTTATAACAATGTCAACCAGCAACTTACAATTAGATTAAAAAACAATCTTATTAAGATCAAAAGCCTATTGCAAACCTTTTCTTAACGCCAAAGATTCCACCATGAATGCTAATATAGCCTTACAAGTAAATAACAAAGATCAATACTACTACCATGAAGATCTCTACAAATGACTCCTAAACTCATTGATCGATAAGAAGGATTATATATGCCATCACAATTAACTTTTATAATATCATCAACAAGTGGAGACTAATGATCATCAGAAATAGTTTAGTTAGTGGCAAAATAATTCTTAGCCAATAACCATCCATTAGGCTTCCAAAAATCATATAAATCATTCAAAGCACAAAGATACATGGATAAAGGATCAAACTTAACTTTTTCAAAAATCTAGCTACATTTTTTTCCATATAACCTAACAAATGATTATAACAAAAGCCCTTTTCAAAATTATTTAGATTTAAGTCATTCTAAACCTAATAACAGGCAAGAATCAACTCTTGTAACATTTGAAGAATAAGCAAAAAAGAAAACTAACTACAAAACCAAGTTCTTTTAGACCTGTCACATAGAACCAACATATGTTCCATAGTTTTAATATCAATATCATAGCCAAGGCATATATAAGTGTTAGTGAATTTTTCACAAGTGTCGTCATATAATAGTATAAGAATGAGTAAAATATTGTTCTTATAAGGAATGTTAGTTAAGCACTAATTCTTTAACTATCCTTGTTATCTAGAAAAATAAAAAAATTCATAATAATTATTAACTATAAAAATAATGCAACTCAAAAATAAAACAACTAAATTCCTAATATAGGAACTTTGAAGTTTGGATTTCAATGTTTATATCCTGTGAATAAATAAATAAAAACTTGTGTGATTAATTTTTATCTTAATTAATGATTGATTCCTTAATATATTTGTAATTTTCTCTTCAAATTGAACACATAAATCTATACTTGTCCTATGCTTACTTTCTTAGTCATATACTTTAACACAAACCTATTAAGTTTTATGGACTTTAGTGTAAGCCTACATGTAGTAGTTTGGCATACATATAGGTTATAATTCCACCTAGATAAATCTATAGACTAAAGAAGCTAAACCTAAATTTATTAATCAGGTGATCCCTTATAGCAATTATCTTTTAGTCTTTTTTATTATAGATCAAAGATGAAGAGTGGTAACAATTTGCAAATGATTATAAACTGATTAATAAATTAATCAAAATAAAAAATAAATCATATGAATATTATAATTTAAACAATATCCATAAATATCTCCATTTAAACTGCAAATTTAAAAGGTTTGGCTACTTATAATGGAAAATAAAAAAATTAAAAGAAAACAATTTCATAACAAAGAAAAATAGAAGTAGAAGAAAAAAAAACTATGGCAAAGCAATCTTTAAGCAAAAATTCAAATCTCGATGTCACAACTGTTCTCTAGAGTCTTTCCTCAACTGCATGCCCTTTGGATTTCCTTTATTTATTTTTCTATACTCTGTTGTTGGGGTTTTCTATTTTTGTCATAGTTTTTTATCTGTAAAAACTTTCATGTTTTTCTTTACTTGTACCTTTAGGAAGCTTCTTTTCTTTTCTTGAAAATAATTTTCTATTTTGATTTCTCCCTCTTAAAGCTAAATTTAGCCACTATACATAAGACAAATAAGGCCTCCAATTAGGTGCATGAGTTTGGTCTTCCTTGCATTTTTCTTTTCTCATAATCATTCATCATATTTTTACTAAGAAAATGCATAAACTAATACAATAACCCTTATTAACTTGATCAATAACTAGTATTAAAATTTAATTAACATGTAAAGAAAGGTATCACATCAAATTTCTCCAAACTTGAACAATTAGTTGTCCTTGAGTAATACATAACAAAAACATAAATTATTTAATCAAATATTTAAAATTCTTATGAAAATATTAAATCTATGATTCAACATAATTGCATTAATCAACATGTGAGATATGGAACGGTAAAGAAAGAACACAAATTTAAAGTCAAAAGATTAATAAATGATTTTTTAGCTGATAAAGGTATGTGTGTCTATTATGCAATGGTCTAAACATAAACTTAAAAATAGGGTACATCAACTAATCCACTTGATCGTCTTTTCTTATAGCTTTAAATGCTTACTTATCATCCTTCTCTCCATTAATATAAATTCGATACAACTTAAAGATTAAATGATCTTTAAAATTTGTAATAGGACCATATAGATTAAGATAATCATGATAAAATTGATAAGCGACAATAATGTTCAAAGTTCAAGAAAGCATCAATAAGTACAAAAAAGAAAATACTTTCTCTTGCTTTTACCTCAATCTCTTACTTTTAAAATATCCCTTTCAAATTTGCATTTTGCAATTCTTTAAAACAAATAAACTCTCTCTCTCTCTCTCTCTCTCTCTCACACACACACACACACACACACACACACACACACACACACACATTTTCTCATTTCATTTATTCCCTTACTTAGATCTTTGATCTAATTATCACAATTAAGGTCTTTCATATTTTTTCAATACATATAAAAAAAATCTTTTATCCTTTTCCCTCATCATCAAATGTTACAAGTCTTTTTACGAAAAGTTAAGAATACAATCAATACAAAAATACATTGCATCTTGTTATTTCTCCACATCTAATATGCATGTCTCTTGAGAAGATAGCAAAAGCTCTTTCTTTTCTACTCAAAGACTACCTTACCCCCATTCTTTTCAAAACACTTCCATCTTATATACCCTTAAAATCATTCTTCCCAACGCAAACAAAACCAAAGTACTTATGATACTCCTTGAAAAGGTATAAAAATTGGTTTTATGGGCTAGATAATTAATGTAGGTAATTAGAAAAGAATATATCAAAATGAAATAAATGCATGGATTATCAATAAAAACTCAATGGGGGTACTAGTGATTATATAAGAACAAAAATAAGGGTCATATGTGACTCAAATTATAGAAATAGTACCAAAATCATTTCTAAAAAGTAAAATACTAGACTTAGGATTTTGTCTTAAGAAAGAATCAAAGTAAGTTTTAAAGTTTGGCTCAAGCATCTCAAATAAACTAATCAACATACTATAGATTAAAGAAAAAAATCTATACTATGCATAACATAAGTGCATTGATTTTATTCAATGAGTAAGAAATTTCATCCCTTAATAATCCAACTAAAAATTAAATATCATTCTCAAATATTTTATATTCACTTATATTAACCAACAACCAATATCCTTATACTAATCTAATATTAAAATAAGAAAGTTTATTATCCAACTAAGTAGTTATTCAAGAAAATCACAATAAGAGGAGGGATTTGAGAAAATTTTACTTGAAAAAATTTTCATGAAAATCACAAGACTTTTTAATAAAATCCATCAAAAATTTTAAAATGTTCCAAAATTTAAAAGCCAACCCCTCACTCCCAAATTTAAAATTGAATATTGCCTTTAATATTCCAAATAAAAACAAAGATATGGGATAAAGAGAATTCCTTTTCAACTTGTGACTTTTGTGGCATATGTCAATCCATTCAACTATTATAAAGCTCAAGCTATCATGTAATCTCCTTATGTAACACCATAATGACTTAAATCTAACTAATCTCTCTCTAGACTTGATTCCATATGATTTCCAAAGAAAAAGTATAAACCGTGGTATTTTCATACTATAAAGCAGGGTTCAAATGCTCGTAATTTGCCCTGTGGGTCCCGTGAACCCATCAATCACATACTCCACTCAAAATCCATTTATACAACTTGTACATAGCATCAAATAACCCATAAACCACAGATATAAAGTCAAAAACTAAGAAAATGCAATTTCTCACATGGGCCTAAAAGTAGGATTTTTGGCTCTATTTTTAAAAAATCATAACTAATTATAGAAAAATGAAAATCAAGCAAACTATAGCTCTTTGAAAAGCTATAAATGTTAAATTTACACTAAAAATAATTATCAACCATAATCTCAGCATCTGGACCATGTTTGACATCGAAAAGAGACAGAGGTCTGGCTGTCCCTGGTACTGGTGCAGCTTGCTATCATGAAATTCAAAAATTCGTAACTAATTCCAAAAAAATCCAATCAGGGCAAACTATATCAATTTGAAAAGATATAGATGTTAACTAGAAGGAAAAAATAAGTTCAGATTAGTTCAATAGTCTTTGGACCTCGAAAACGGATAGAACAGTAATGAAGGTCAGATGGCTTACCTAATGCTAATATAGAATTTCAGAAAGTTGTTTCTCCCTCTACAGACCTCCAATTGAGGTGCTTCTAGTTGGCATAGGTCACTGTGGATATCTAGTTTATTCTCATAAAATTTTATGATAATTTGACATCATTTGGTCCATGAATGATATAGATTTATTTTTAGACCTAGTTACACAGTATAATAACTAAAACCAAAAAATTCTCCAACTTCAACAATGTACCAAATATTCTCTAGACCTCCAAATATTACTTACTTTAGCTTCTCGGGAAGCTTTCAATAAACTCTAGAGGCATGCCAAATTTTATATCAAGAAGAGCTCATTTGGTCATACTTTGACAGAGCTCACAAATATGACGGTTTTGGCACCCAAAATGATTTGAAATAGGTTCAAATGGTCTCCCACATGTTCTAGCACCTCTTGGGCAAGTTTGAAAGTATAAACATAGTATATATGAAATACTCAAGTGGTCCAAATCAATACACATCTTAAACTCGCTATACTACGGGCCAAAATACACTCTTACATGTAAGCCACAAAATGGCCAAATCCCACATTTTATTGCTTTGGCTCTTTATATAGTTCATACATCATGCATACATACTTTTACACTTGCACAAATATTTACATCTAAAAAATAATGTATATAATAAGCACTTGGTTTTCCTATACATCAAGTTAGGTGCAAGTATGCAAAAGTATCAAAACAATGCCTTCTATGCCCCATAGCCTCCACTCTTAGGCTCTTGAGCTCCACCTGGACCATATAAGATGGGAGAGGGAAGGGGTAAGATTCATGAAATCTTAATAGCTCATACTCATTCAAGGAAGCAATCAAAGCATATAAACAAGTTAAAGCATGCAACCATTCACAATTATATAAGACATGCTTTCCATGCCATGAATATCATATCAATGCCAAGAATAAGCTCTAGGGACTTTTGTTCTAACCTCACCCGAGTTTTGAGACTTTTGGATTGGCCTCACCCTTAGTTTAGGGACTTTTGGCTCTATCTCACCCGTCTCAAAGGACTTTCGGCACCACTTCACCCGAGCAATTTTTACAACTCAAAATATAAACATATTGGTACCAATGCATCAAGACAATATCAAATTACATGTCTCACAATACAAGCACATACACAAGCATACCATGACTATTACACATCCAAGAATGCAATAAGAAAGAGTAGAAAGCTACCTTATAAGCCAACACAAGCCTTCCCTTTCAAGTTCTTTTCTCCCTTCTTGATTTCATACTCACAACTAGATAGAGTTACTTCTTTTGAGCCTAGGCATAACAAAGAGCATGAAATTAATCTCTCATAACTCAACAATCATTCACAAAATTAGGGGTTTCTTCAGGGCAAACCCTAACAAGTATAAGCAAGTAGGGGTCTCTCTCTCTCTCTCTCTCTAGAGTTTCACTAACTTTTCTTCTTTTTTCTTTACATTTCTCTACTTGTCACACTTTCTTTTAAGGGTTTCTTGCTCCCTCTAGGTTAGAACAAAGCTTTCTTACTCATCAACCCATGAAAAGAGACCTTAGAAGGAGAAGAATAAAATCAAGAAGAAGAAGCATGAAGAGCTTTAAAAGTTCTTACCTTTCTTCCTTAGCTTTCCTTCCTTTTCTAGATCTCTCCTTCTCTCCATAGCCCTTTTTTTCTCTTTTGGTCAAAGTTTAAGTCAGTTAAAAGAGAAAGAATGGATTTGAACATTTTAAGAAGTCAAATTCTTTTTTTTCATGTTTTTTCGAACTAACTCTCACTATATCGAAGCATAACCCTCGCTACGGCGAGTATGTATCAGTCCCAAACCCCTACTTTCGCTATGGCGCGCGCTACGGCGAGCAGCTCTCTGATTTTTGTATGAGATGCTCGCAGTCGCTATAGTTAAAAGTATTTTTGCTATAGCTAGAAGGCACTATCGCTATAGCTAGACCATTTCTCGTTATAACGAACAAGTATATTTGCTATAATTAGGCCATTTCTCGCTATAGCTAGCAGACTTAGAAAATTTTAGAATTTCAAAAAATGTTCAGCTTTTTTTTTTCTGGTTGTTACACCATAGATACTCTTGATATTATGAATACTCAAATGAGTGTACATTTTTTTTTTGTGCTTTTCCAAATCTCCTAACAACAAAGCAATGGCATATAGACTTGCAAAAATAAATTTTGAAAAATAGTGTCAATAAAAACAATTAAAAGTTCTATTGAAAATCATCCAACAAACCATCATAATAAATTATAAAAAATTGTAAGGAAATGTGTGTATGCTATATAATTTACTAAAATTGAATTCCAATATTAATCACACTTCTAGAATTCTTGGAAAATCCAAGAGATTAAATCATAAAAACAAAATTTTGACAATAGTGAAAAACAGGGCAGCATGCACTAAAAATGATATTGTCAAATTCATTTGTTATCCAAATAAAATGTAATTAATTTTCCTATAAACTAAACTCAAAAAGGAAAAATTAGCACTGGTCCCATTGAATAGCTTGAACAAATGAATTTCTAGAAAATCAATAAAGTCAAGTTCTAGGCTTTCAAAAATAAAGCAAAGTACTAAATAGATATGGAATTAATTAGATAATAAAATCAATTCAAATTGCTCAGAAATTTTTATCCTAGATACTAGACAAATAAACAATCATGCATGCAAAAATCTAGAACAAAATTCCCTCCAAAAATTTTTCAATAATTTTTTCAATATAGCACACAACATTTGAACATCAACAATGAATTTTTATAATGCAATATAGGGAATAAGGCAAATAAGAAAAAAAGAAAAAAGAAAACAAAGAAAACAAAAATAAAAATGAAATAAAGAAAAGAAAAAAATCAAAAATAAAGAAAAAAAGTAGAAAAAAAGAAAAAATTCATAAAATAATAAGAATAATTATTAAATTGATATTGATTATACTTTTCTTGGCAAGGGTGGCAAAAATTTGTTAGTAAATTTTTCACAAATACACAAGTCACACAATAGCATAAGAATGAATAAGGTATCATTATTTTTATTAGGAAAGTTAATTAAATACAAATTTCCTAATTATCCATATTATCTAGAAAAATAGAAAATTTAAAATATAATTGACTAGGAAAATAATATAACTCAAAAATAAATAACTAGATTCTTATCTTATGAAAAACTCTAGAGTTTAAATTTCAATGATTATATCATATAAATGAATAATAACTTGTGTAATTAATTTTTATCCCAATCAACAACTGATTTTTTAATGCATATGTAATTTCTTCTTGAGGCGTGTGTTTACGCTAGTTATATGCATACCTTTAAGGTTCTAGACTCTAACCCAAATTTATGAAGTTCTATGACCCCCAATATACACTTAAATGTAACAACTTGACATGTAGGTATGTGACAATTCTATCTAAATAAGATTTATAGACTATAGAATCTAAACTAAATATATTTATTAGATAATTTCCTATAGCAATTCACCTCTTAATCCTTCTCACTATAAATCAAAGATTTATAAAGAGTGGCCAATAATTTATAAATGATTACAAACTGATTAATAAATTAATTAAAATAAAAAATAGATTAGATGAATATTCTAATTTAAACATCAATATATTATATAAAATATCGTGGAAATCGTGGCTTGTGAATAGTATGGCTCGGGCTTATGAACAGTGCGGCTTCCACGGGTTGCGTGTCAAGACTGTGTGTATATCCGTACATGAATAGTCATGTACGCATGATTACTGTTTACACAATTTTTTAAAAATTTTTTTGAATTTTTTGGTGAGACCCACGGATATCTTTTTTGCATTTCCCTGCATCTTGTAGGGGGGGAAGACTAGTTATTTATAAATATCTCAATCTAAACCTTAGATTTAAATAATTTAGCTACTCATAATGAAAAAAAAATTCTATAACAAAGAAAAATAGAAGTAGAAGAAAAAAGAAAATTGTGGCATAGCAATTTTTGGGTAGAAATCCGTATATAAGAGCCACAATCGTTCTTTGGGGCCTTTTCTTAACTGTAGCATACCCCTTTCATTATTTTTGTTTCTTTTTTATACTTTTTTTTAAATTATGTTTCCTATTTTTTCCATAATCTTTGATATGCAAAACTTATTTATTTTGTTTTTCTTGTAATTTTAGGAAGTTTTTTTTCTTCTTTTGTAAATAATTTTTTTTTTGATTTTTTCATCTTTAAGTTAGATTTGGCCACTATACATAAGACAAATTGGGATTGCAATTAGTGTGAGTTTGGTCTTCTTTGTATTTTCCTTCTCTCGTAAACACTTATTATATTTCTACTAAAAAATGCATAAAATTAGTTTACTAATTCTCACTAACTTGATTATTAATTAAGATTAAAATTCAATTCACATGTAAGAAATGCATTATATCAAAAAGACTTATTACAACCTTTTTTTCTTTTTGCATAGATTCTCTTTAGTGGACAAGGCACCATAACACAATATCCATAAAAAATGATGGGCTTTTGGTGAAAAATTTAATTTCCACAAAAAACTCCAGAAAGAAGAATGGAGGGCAAAAGAAGAACAAGCAATACCAACCATCTCAAAAGAACTCAAAGATTGAATCAATTAGTAACTAGATTTTACAAAATATATCCTATATTCAATTTGATTCCTCATGTATAGGTATTTTTTAGCTTAGTTCCTCGTAAATAAAATTATTATTAATAATAATATCTCACATGTAGAGATTTTTTAATTTAATAAAAAGACATTATTAATAATATTGTTATTTGTGAATGATCAAATTAAAAAATACTCATATGTAAAGAATTAAATTACAAAGACAATTTTAAAAAAGATAAAATTACAAAATTCTTTATTTATAAGGAATGAAATTATAAGATAATTTCATGAAAGATTAAATTGATAAATACAATATCTATGAAGGATCACAATAAAGTTTTATTCCATGCAAAATAGTTAAAAAATAAAGATTAAAATTAAAAGAACTAGTCGTATTTAGTTGCTGAAAAGTGAAAACCTAACAGAGACGGTTGAGTGTGCACCACGCACACATTGACGGTCAGAGAACGAATCGAGTAGCGTGAGGGTGGGACCACCCACATATGCTTTTGCCCCAAGCAGTCTTTGCCTTTATATAAACTCGTCTCCTCTCCCCTTCTCCCATCCCTGTTTCCGGGTCGGCGCTTAGACCCGAATTACCATTATCCCATAAAGTTGAAATTTTCTCATCCAAGCAACTCCAGAAAAATCCGCGAGCCCGGAAAACTATCAGGTATCGTGTTATTTCGCTTTTGTGAATAATCGCTTATATCGTATATATCATTTCTCTCTCTCTCTCTCTCTGTTTGAAGTTAGAATCAGGAAAGTTCACTTATAAGTTAGTTTTGTTTGGAACTAATTGGTTTTTGGTTGCCGATAATTTGCTAGACATGTTAGGTTCTGAAGATTTAATTTCTACGGAATAAGAGGGAAAAGGAGAAATTTCTGAGAGCAGTTATTCGTAGAAATATACCTGGCTTATTTTGTGGCACGATTATTAATTTGTTATGAAAGTAATCAGAATATTTCAAATAAGCTTGATGTTCTTTCTGTATTTTGTATTCTATTATCCGTGGCGAGTCTGATTCTGTCGGTTAGATATTTTAGTTCTTAATTGATCAATGCCTTTTCAATCTATAATTCTTTATTAAATTCTGAATTGCAGTTGGAAAAGAATCGGCTGTAGCTTCTATCTTGCAGTTTGGTCTGTGATTCAATTGAGATAGTCTTAGTTCAGTGTTGGCGGAGACGAGCTTTGTGTGTGGGACGTCACATACAATGAGCTTGCAAGTCCGACAAGAACGAAGGGATCGGTCTAGGGTTCCTGCCCAAGGTCCTCGTCAGGAATGGGTTCCTAGAGCTTCTGTCACCGCCGCCACCATGAGTGCCCTACCATCAGATTTGCCATTAGATCAAAATGGTGAAGCTGGTTGCTCAAATAATAGTGTTGCTTCACCAGCAAATCGGCACAGAAGCAATCATGGGTCTAGGGGTCACACAAGTCGGCCTATGAATCAGAGAAGGGAAAAAGGAAGAAGTGAGAATCAAGTGGTGAAAGGAGTGAAGGACTCTAGTTTGCCTCAACTGTTGCAAGAGATTCAGGAGAAGCTTATGAAAAGTACTGTAGAATGCATGATTTGCTATGACATGGTCCGTAGATCTGCACCTATCTGGTCTTGCTCCAGCTGCTACTCTATCTTTCACCTGAATTGTATAAAGAAGTGGGCTCGGGCACCTACTTCTGTTGATGTGTCCGCAGACAAGAATCAAGGATTTAATTGGCGGTGTCCTGGTTGTCAGTCTGTACAGCTAACATCATCAAGGGAGATTAGGTATGTATGCTTTTGTGGAAAGAGGCCAGACCCACCATCTGATTTGTATCTCACACCACATTCTTGTGGAGAACCATGTGGGAAGCCTCTTGAGAGGGAGGTGTTGGTTACTGGAGGGAGAGTGAGCATGGAGGATCTTTGCCCTCATGTTTGTGTATTGCAATGCCATCCAGGTCCATGCCCTCCTTGTAAAGCATTTGCACCGCCACGATTGTGTCCGTGTGGGAAGAAAACAATTACCACACGGTGCTCTGATCGCCCCTCTGTTCTTACCTGTGGTCAACGCTGTGATAAGCTTCTCGAGTGTGGGCGTCATCTGTGTGAACGCATTTGTCATGTGGGTCCTTGTGACCCTTGTCAGGTTCTAACCAATGCATCTTGTTTCTGCACCAAGAAGGTGGAGTATATTCTTTGTGGGGACATGGCTGTGAAAGGTGAAATTAAAGCAGAAGGTGGTGTTTTTTCTTGTGGTTCCAATTGTGGGAAGAAGCTTAGCTGTGGTAATCATATCTGTAGTGAGATTTGTCATCCAGGCAACTGTGGGGAGTGTGAACTTTTACCAAGCCAGATTAAGACATGCTGTTGTGGAAAAACAAAATTGGAGGAGGAACGACAGAGTTGTCTGGATCCAATACCAACCTGTTCACAAGTATGTGACAAGCCCCTTCCTTGTGGGATGCATCATTGTAGAGAGGTATGTCATTCTGGGGATTGTTCACCGTGTTTGGTTCTAGTCTCCCAAAAGTGTCGGTGTGGCTCAACTTCACGAACTGTGGAGTGCTATAAGACAATGAGGGAGAACGAGACATTTACTTGTGAAAAGCCTTGTGGGCGGAAAAAGAACTGTGGAAGGCACCGATGTAGTGAACGTTGCTGTCCACTTTCTAATCCAAATAATCATCTAAGTGGGGATTGGGATCCTCACTTTTGTTCCATGCCATGTGGAAAGAAGCTTAGGTGTGGGCAACATGCATGTGAATCCCTGTGTCACAGTGGCCATTGTCCACCTTGTCTTGAAACTATCTTCACTGATTTGGCATGTGCTTGTGGTAGGACTTCAATCCCTCCCCCGCTGCCTTGTGGTACGCCCCTTCCCTCATGTCAGCTTCCATGTTCAGTTCCTCAGCCTTGTGGCCATTCAGCCTCCCACAGCTGCCACTTTGGAGATTGCCCACCTTGTTCGGTGCCTGTAGCCAAAGAATGTATTGGTGGGCATGTGGTTCTTAGGAATATACCTTGTGGATCAAAGGATATTAGATGTAATAAGCTCTGTGGGAAGACCAGACAGTGTGGTTTACATGCTTGTGGGAGAACGTGTCACCCTCCACCTTGTGATAATCCATCTGGTTGTGAGCAAGGTCTCCGAGCATCTTGTGGTCAAACATGTGGCGCTCCAAGGAGAGACTGCAGGCATACATGTACAGCTGCATGTCACCCTTCGACTTCATGCCCTGACATAAGATGTGAGTACTCTGTTACAATCACTTGTTCTTGTGGCCGTATAACAGCAACTGTTCCTTGTGGTGCTGGTGGTGGTAATCATAATGCTGATTCCATACATGAAGCTTCCATAATTCAAAAGTTGCCTCTGCCACTTCAACCAGTGGAATCAAACGGCCAATTGATTCCCCTTGGACAAAGAAAGCTGACTTGTGATGATGAATGTGCTAAGTTGGAGCGTAAAAGGGTTCTTGCTGATGCTTTTGATGTTACCACTCCAAACTTGGATTCTCTTCATTTTGGTGAGAACTCTGCTGCTTCTGAATTGCTTTCAGACATGCTTAGACGTGATCCTAAGTGGGTTTTGTCTGTGGAGGAGAGATGCAAATTTTTAGTTCTTGGCAAGAGTAGAGGAGTTACACATGGTTTAAAAGTCCATGTTTTCTGTCCTATGCTGAAGGATAAGAGAGATGCAGTGAGGGTTATAGCTGAGAGATGGAAGCTGGCAGTGAATGCTGCTGGTTGGGAGCCAAAGCGCTTTGTTATAGTTCATGTCACCCAGAAGTCAAAGGTTCCTGCTCGTGTGCTTGGGGTTAAGGGTACCACAACTGTAAATGCGCCCTTTCCTCCGGCATTTGATCCTTTAGTAGACATGGATCCCCGTCTTGTTGTCTCCTTTCCAGACTTACCAAGGGAAGCCGATATAAGTGCTTTGGTGCTAAGGTTTGGTGGTGAATGTGAACTTGTTTGGTTGAATGACAAAAATGCATTGGCTGTTTTTAATGATCCTAGCCGTGCTGCAACTGCAATGAGGAGGTTGGATCATGGAACAGTTTATCATGGAGCCGTGGTGGTTGTCCCAAATGCTGGGGCATTGGCGGCATCTTCAGCTACTAATGCCTGGGGAGGAGCTGGGATGGTGAAAGAAGGAGGAGCACTGGCAGCATTGAAGGGTAATCCATGGAAAAAGGCTGTGGTTCAAGAGCCTGGCTGGAGAGAAGATTCTTGGGGTGATGAAGAGTGGGCTATTGATTCTGGTAATCTCCAGCCTTCTGTCTGGACGAAAGAAACACCAAAAGTCCCTATTGCTCCTTCATTAAATCGGTGGAGTGTCTTAGAACAAGAATCATCTTCAAGTTCATCTGTTGCGACCATGAGAGCTGAAGTTTCTGGGAAACACTCAGGAAGTTCATCTTCTGTCCCGAAGTTGGAATCTGATGCTGTTGGTTCTATTCTAGAAAGACAGCATGGAGGGAATGCTAATACAACGGAAGTTTCTGAAGTAGTAGACGATTGGGAGAAAGCTTATGAATGATAAAGGAGGTACAAGGAGCAAGCACTTTTGTCTTTTTTGTTTTTTGTATTTTTGGAAAATCATTTTGTTGAAAAGGAGACGGGTATTATGTGGCTTCCGGGCCTGGCTTATGAATTTTGGCATGTTGAAGCCATTTCCCCCATTTTCGGTCAGTGTCCGCTTTTTCGTTTTTTGGTCATTATATTTTAGTCTTCCAAGTGATAGTTCATACCTGGCCCGAATTGGTGATGGGTATTGGTTATGAGTGGCAGAAGGAAAGGTCATTTCCTTATACCGCTGCCGGGGGAGTTGTAGTGAAGGGGAATAGCTTTGCTGTCCGGGATGGCCGACGTTGTAATACCGCGTTCTGTCTTACGGCTTTTTTGTTTTTTTCCCTAGAGATTTTGAACGTCTAGATTTTCACTGACGGCTTAGCTCTAGAGGAATTGTTGTGAGTTGTTACCAATAAAAGCTTCTCACTTACTGATTTTGAATCTCTCGAGTGTCAATGAGAAATTATATATCTATACGTAGTCATGATCCTCAATCATAAACTATTGACTTCTTATTTTGCATCATTTACCACTACAATATTACCAATTAGAAAAAATGTCTGGATCAGTCATATTCCGGTAATTATACGCATCACACGGCCGAGGTATTTCTATTTAACGTATAAGTTCTTTAAATGTGGCTTTCAGTTTGACATTACAGACACATTGCAAGATCAGTTTTCTCTTCCATAACCTAGTTTTTCAAGCAAATGGGGAGTGGGTGACGCTGCTTCACTGACTTCTGTATTCGTCAATAATTGTAAATGCTACATCTGTTTTCTTACCAGCGCGTATTCATTCATTGTCTGTATTTCTGTCGCATTCACATGGTTAGAACTTTGAACAAACGACAGACAAAAGAAGAAAAAAATAATAATAACAAACGGAAACAAGAAAAACCTAAGAGGAAAAAAAAAACTTATAACCTCAGAAAAGCTTGTGATTTGCTTTGTACTGATGATTGGCTTAGATGGTAAATATATATATATATATATATATATCTTTTTTCATTAACTTAGATTTAAATTTTTAGGATATTCTAAAAGTGAAATTGCAATCACAAAAGAGAAAATTTTCCTTTTAAAATCTTTTAAAGAAAAAGATTTGGCCTGGACAAGATATTTTGTACTTTTAAAATAAGTGAGTTGATTTGTTTTCATTTAATTACGACTCATGAAACTTCGACAGAAACAATGAAGAAGCTCCCCCAAGATGCTCGGATAGTGGCAAATGCATAGTTATTAATAATCACACAACATGTGCACTTGTCCATACTACTCCCCAGTCCCTGACGGAAATGCATGTGTTGTTAATTGTTGTAATCTATTTGCCATTTCCATCGCGAAAGGCTTCTCTCCTGTCTTCTCTCTCCATCTTGTGTTCATAATTTATTTGTCAGTTTTATTTATATTATAATGCATAAAAAAATTGTCCACTCTCTCTCTCTGCATGAGACATTCTGGGTGTCATTGTCACTCCGGCATTTCCTCTTACTACCTAACGTGAAATTATATAAAATATATTGAAGACAGGATTGGGATTGGGTTCAGTTTGTGTGCTGATACAAGCCAAATCACGGGTCCCCAGAAGGAATACGTGAATATCACTATGTGAGATCTTTTGTTCCGTTTTCCTCTGTGGCTTGTGGGTATTGGGTCTGGAGGTCTTTTACCTTGGTTTACTCCGTCTTTTCCTCTCAAGCATTGATTAAATCGCTCCTCATTCATATTGCTGTCCTTTTGTTCATGTTGTAACTTCTTTTCTTACTCAAATTCAAGTTTATATTTTGCTTAATCATATCGTGTTTCTGATTATGGATCCTCAACTGCATCCTGATAAAATCTTTGATGAGGTTAAGGTAAATAATATAATGTTTTTTTCCTGAATGCTATTCTTGGAAACTAACCAATTGCTTGCTCAGGGCTTTTTGGGTCGATTTTCCCTTGTGTTTATTGTTTCCACATTAGTTGAACTTTGTTCCTCTGATGTCTGCCAGAAAATAAGCAAAGAAAATACAAGAAGACAGACTTATCCTTCATTTTCACCTTGTATATATAAATCCTTGCCCCTCTGGTTGTTGGGTTTGCATTCTTAAAATGTGTAAGGATTTTAGGAGATTCTGGAATTGCAGGTAGATTTTGTAGGATGAGAAATAGTAAAAATTCTGTATGTTGAACTTTTGTCTCAGTGACCCCAGTCAACTGAACTATGTTGTAATTCCATGATTGATGAAAAAAATTAAAAGTCATCTTGTCTTTGGGATGACCCCTATCATTAGCAGTGATCCTTAAATAATCATTTGGAGTCTTTTTTTTGTCCTGAGTTATTCTATAATATCTAATGATTTATGGGGAAGCAATCGGAGACGTGATCCTTATGACAAACGTTCCTGTCTTGGTATATGTCGGTTGAATTTACTAGACACCTGATAGTCATAGGCTCATAGCCTTTGGGGTCCTATAGATCTGCAGGTAATTAAAAGACTTCCATTTGTTATCTTACAAAAAGAACTTTTCAGGAATTCCTTAAGGGACTTTTCTTGTGCTCTTAAGATCACGTAACTCTTATCATTCAATGAAGTTTAGTAAGCAACATAAACTTTTTTCACATACAAGTAAACAAGATCTAAGGTTTGTAGTTCTGTTCTACCGTTAACTTTGAACTGCTAGCCTATGGCTATGCTGGGGATTTAAGATTTGTCTACTTTGAAGGAACAAAAAATTATATACTGCTTTTAAAAATGCTATGATCTTAACTAACTGATCAGGGAGGTAATTCTGTTGCCAGTAGGTCAAATTATAGATTTTTTTTAAAAAAAAAAATCAAATGAATCTTGTTATATTGTTAACATCATGAAAGCCAGTGTCTTGGTCCATGGGTCACTTTTGCTTGGGAAAGAATATATTTCGTTCACATTTTTTTTATATATCCTTTGTCTGAATAAGGCACAACCCAGTTTTCCTTACTAAGAGAAGGTTCTCTGGTGAAGGTATAGTAAATGCAGTTCCATTGATTAGGATTTTTGCATAATTGCATAATGGTGCATAATAGCCCTTCTATTTTTATTCATAAACAAAAATTCTTCTATGCTTACTGTGTAAAAAAAAAAAAAGGGTAAATTGTGGACCTTCTGGGACAGAGGCATATTTTTGTCAAGCACACCAGGTTTAGTGCAATAAATCTCATTTGATATGAATAATGAGTCTTAGTTTTGCTTGGTCAACCCTGTCAGCACTCAACAGCATAATTCTGTTTTGCAGAAATTTTTTAGATCTGTTTGCATTGAACAATAAGTTGTCTGTATATAGGCATCAAGGAATACATGATTAAGGCCTGGTTTGTCAATGTTTACAATCCTATGTTGCTCCAAATTTTTTTTTTAATTGGTTTGTGGTAAAGATGCTAAAACTATTTTGTAATTATGATAAGTTTTTCTAGTTTCATCACCAATTCTGTGTCTATTTTCTTCAGAAGAAGACATGGAAGCAAACTATTCTCCTGTCTTTTCAAATCGTTGGAGTAGTTTATGGTCAACTGAGCACTGCACCCTTATATGTTTTTTGGACTATTCAATCAACAGATGTTAAATCAGAGGAGGTTATTTATGAACTCTTCTCCTTCATATTCTGGACTCTGACTGTCATTTCTTTACTGAAGTATGCCTTTATAGTGCTGAAAGCTGACAATGATGGGGAAGGTAATTATCTTCAGTAACCATACAAATTTCGACATAATTGAGCCTTCAAGATTTGATATCTCATGGCAAATTTTTTTAGGTGGTATTTTTGCGTTATACTCACTCTTGTGTAGACATGCAAAAGTCGGCCTGCTTCCAAGTGATAGAAGCACCGATGAGGTTATGCATTATGAGGAGCAGAGTCCCGTTAACGGTAAGGTGGATTCAAGGGCTCGAAGGGCCATTGAGAAACATAAAAGTTGTCACTATTTACTGCTGTCCTTGGCTCTCTTTGGTTCCTGCATGACTATTGGTGACGGGGTGCTCACTCCAGCACTTTCTGGTACTGAAGTCTGATTCACACTTTAATTTGTTAGAAGTAATTACTTGATTCAGATTTGACTTTTTTTTTCCTTGTGTGATTAAGTTATTCAGCTTCAATAACTTATTTTATTTTTGGCTGCTTACCAGCGTTATCAGCTTCAAAGGGTGTTCAAAGATCCTTGTCAGACATGTCACACATATGTAAGAGCTAGCACCGAGACTAGAAATCAAATCTAAATTTTTGAAGGCCATATCATTCAATTGCTACAATGTATTTTTGTTAACCTTGTTGTCTATGACCAGTTTCCTCTTCGCAACATTCTCAGCAATCAGTGTCACGGGCTCTAGAAAGATGTAAGTTCTTGCCATGTCCGTAGATATCTCAATTTGAATGGTGTGCAGTATCTGCTATTTCTTTAGCACATATTAACCACATAGGTATCTGATTAACCATGTTTTCAGAACATGTTAACGACCAGAATGCATTAAGCACATTTTGACTTGATTTACCAGTCCTTATTCCATCACTTAAGTTCTCATATATTCTGGGATTTCCAATCTAGTAATTTTCTCAAATATCCCAACAAGCCTTGATAACTCTAGGGATATACCTTGGTATGAGAAAGCCATGTATATGTTAACACATGATATTTGTGATACCTGATATCTTGTTCAATTTCTGCTTGATTTGTTCCAGATGTACCTGTTCCCTCTGCATGTGTTATATTGGTCGGCCTTTTCATGCTGCAGCATTACGGGACACGCAGAATTGGGTTCATGTTTGCTCCAGTCATTTTTGTTTGGCTCTTATTTATTGGTGGAGTGGGAGTGTATAATATTTTCTACTGGAATGTAAAAATCGTTCATAAAATATCCCCTGTATACTTGTTCAGATTCGTCAGAAATATTGATCTTGGCAGATGGAGGTTGTTAGGGAGCATCATTTTATGTGTAGCAGGTTGATGTCTTCACCACAGAATTGTGCAAAAATAACTAATTGATTAAAATATAAAACTGCAGTGATTTGAATTTCTGTCTAGTGACAATAATTTTGATCAATATAATAAGATGCTCGCTTTACTTGTTCGCAGGATCAGAGGCAATGTCTGCTGATCTAGGTCATTTCTCCAAGAAATCAATTAAGGTTGTACTATATAATCTTTGTTCTGAAATCCTCATACTAAGAGTTATTGAAATTAATTGCAACTTGTGCGGTGGTATCTCTGTTGTAGATTACATTCATCTGCTTGATCTATCCACTTCTTATTTTATCCTATGCCGGTCAGGCTGCATATATCTCCAAAAACTTCAATGCTGAGGACTTCAATCATCTTAGTGGATCTATGCCTAGTAAGTTGGTCAAGTGCTTTTATTTTGAAGAAATTTGTCCTTTTTCCCCTGCAATTTCGTATCACTAAAAGGAGTGCTTGGTGATTTCAGGCCACTGCAAGCATGTATTCACAATATTATCCCTATTTGCTTCAGCTGTTGGAAGCCAAGCAACGATATCGGCAACTTTTTCCATCATTAACCAGTGCCTGGCTCTCAATTGCTTCCCCAGAGTAAAAGTTATTCACACATCAAAGAAGATACATGGACAGATTTACATCCCAGATGTCAACTGGTTATTGATGATTCTCAGTCTCACTGTCACTGTTGGTTTCCAAGACATAGTGAAAATTGGTAACGCGACAGGTATGCTATTTTATTGCCCTCTTGTGCTTCTTTTGGGAAATGTTATTCTTGCTGATTTTAAGCTCTGCAAAACTTCTGTTTGTGATGAGAAAGTAATCTTTCCTCTCAAGTAATCTCATAAGTAATCATTCTTATGTCTTATTATCAAATTTGAGTCATTTACTTATGATGAAAAAGGCAGCTTTTGAAATACTAGGAGTAGGCAATTGATGGCTACTACCAGAACAAGATGATTATGTGAGTGTAATGTTAAATTAATTCTTGTGACTGAAGCTGATTCTAGAAAACTTTCCAATGATTTGATTAGAAAGTTCATGACATTGTCTTCATACATGTTTACTATCTCCCTTGACAGCTTTGGCTATAATTAGTGGAATGCTTGTAACGACTAGTCTGATGTCACTTATCATTGCTCTGTACTGGGAGAAGAACTTGTTTATCTCTGCATGCTTTCTTGTTTGTTTTGGCTCTCTTGAGGCTGCATATCTTTCGGCATGTCTGCTACAATTTCACAGGGGAGCGTGGTATCTAGTTGTCCTCCTGGTGGTGACTATGACAATCATGCTTGCATGGCATTATGGAACTGTGAAGAAGTATGAGTTTGATATGCAAAACAAGGTGTCAACTGAATGGCTAATAGATGTTAGTCCAAACCTCGGCATTTCCAGGGTACCAGGAATTGGCTTCATTTACACTGACATCGTAGCAGGAATCCCAGCTTTCTTTTCACATTTCATTACTAATCTTCCTGCATTTCATCAAGTTCTAATCTTTGTGTCCTTCAAGTCTCTACCTGTGCCTTATGTCCCAGAAAGTGAAAGATATCTCATAGGCAGAATTGGCCCAAAAGATTATAAAATTTACCGATGCATTGTCAGATATGGATACTGTGATTATGTTAGGGACACAGGTAATTTTGAGGAGCAGATAATTCGTTCTATTGGGGAATTCATTAACATTGAACCGTGTGACATTGAATCCATGGATTCCCGGCATGGAAGAATGATCATCATTGGAAATTCATCGACATCTGATGGAAATGCTTTAGTTTCTCTGGAGGATTTTGAATCACAAGCAGGGCCAAGCCCAGTGAACAATGAATCACAGATAAGTCCAGTAGCCAGTCCTCCTCCTGTTAAGAGAAAAAAGATCCGATTTATGTTGCCTGCAAATAGTCCTAAAATGCAGGCATCTGTGAGGAAGGAGCTCTTAGAGCTAATTGATGCTAGAGAGAGTGGTAGTGCCTATTTCCTAGGCCAATCTCATATAGTGGTTCGTGATGGTTCAAACTTTCTGAAGAGATTCCTACTCATGACCTACCGTTTGAGTGAAAAGAATTGTCGTGAGCCTCCAGTAGCACTAAAGATCCCTCATGCTGCTCTTGTAGAAGTTGGTATGGTCTGTACTATATAAGCTGAAGAAGTGAATGCAGTTTTATTCACACAGAAGGGGGAGTTGAAGGTTGAGAACGTTTAAGAGAATGAAATAGGTAACAAAAGAAATATATATTATCTGTTAAAAAAGAAGAATATATTGTGTGTTCTTTGTTGTAGATCCCAGACCATGCAAGATGTGAGGAGAAACATGGAAAGAATATTAGAATCCCTTATAGTTCCCCCGTATCTGAGTTGGACTGATATGGAGACATGTCAATCATGAAAGGTGGAGAATATCACTTACATCAAAATGTGGTTACTTTTCTCCCCCTATCTTTCGGTGTTTTTTTCCTGCTATTTTTTCTACTTTTTTCTTGCTTTTTTTTTTTTTTCTAAAAAATTTGTTATCACAAATTGAGGATAAAAATGAGTTCTTTATGCGTGGGCTGTTCTGGTGGAGAGGAACAACTTGCTTCCTTGTCTGGCATGTACTGAGAAAATGATTATTGAAGGTGCGCTAATGAGTTCTTTATGTATTGTACCTATTGATAGCTGCAGGGGTAATGGGTTATTAGATGTAGGGATATTAGCCTGAAATCTCAACTGTCAACATTGTATATGATTGTTATTTTGATTGCTCATATGGTCCTACTCTTGAAGGCAACCTTGACATTTGTTTCTTAGTTATAAGATTTTGAGCCTCCTTTTTTGGTCCTAAAAAGAAAAATATTTTATGAAATTTTCTTCGTTATTTGAAATCTACAAAGCCTTGTAAAATTGTGTATTAGCTTTGTCAAACATTACAAAAGTAGTATAAGCCTTAGTTTTAGTCATGTGTTTATTATGGTTTGTGAGTCAAGTAACGACATATCTTAATATGTTTGGTTGCGTGAGCCTAGCCCTCTCTAAAGTCGTAACCAACCTTAAATTCATCTATCAATAATATTTCCTTTCTTACCATATGCTCCTTTTAACACTTCTCTTCCCTTTTGAAAACTCAGAGCTTGAGTATAATTATCTTACAAAAATTTGAGTATGCTCTGCATTTATTTCCATAAGAAACGTGTGTTAGAAAGAGTTAGTTTATACGATTCATTTCAACTATTCTCAATGCCATGGTTTATGTTTGAACTATGAGATATCTAGCCTTAAGTAATTTTTTTTTTCTTGGGTAAACTTTGGAGACCTAAGGCCAAGGACAAGAAAAATTAAGAAGAAATTACACGAGCCATGTAAGTCCTCATTGCATCAACAAGTAAGAGCTCTATCTTAAATAACCAGACCAATATCATAATCCAAAGTTAGTCAGATGATCCACACACATATTAGCTTCCCTCCATGTCTACTTAACTTTAACCTCTCAATTTCCACTAATCATACTCTTCAAAGTGGCAAAGATAATGTGAACTTCAACACTGTCAATATGTAGTGACTTAATTCTTTTCACCAGAAGCTTGGAGTCACTTTTAAGAATGATCTTGGTAAAACCATAATTTTGAACTAGTTTAAGATCTTCAAAAGCTTTCCAGCATTCAGCCTTTAGAATAATCTAACTTTAAGATTTGTCACGTTGTATTGTCTTGGTTGTTAAAGTTAAGGCACATATACAGCCTTAAGCCCAACCATGTCTGTGTAACTAATCCTTAGTGGTTTAATTTGCTAGTAACCTTTCATTGAGTTTTGGCCCGAAAGGATTTGTGACCTGTGAATTTCTCTTCATTGTATAGAAGAACCACAAAAAGAAAAAAAAAGAATTGTATTGGAACGTACAATACTGCAAAGGGTATCCACAAAAAAAAAAGAAAGTGGAAGAGCACATAAACGATATTCCCTAGAATTGGTAAAAGAAACTTGCTTTTATTTAAAAATTATTGCATCAATATAAATAAGAGCATAATGTTATTTTTATTCATTCTCTTTATGCCTCTTTTTATATTTAATAATTTATTATTAACGAATTTTTCTAATTATTTATTCATTTTAATATCCCTGCTTAAAAAGGAGAGACAAAAAATAAGAGTCCCTCTTTTTTCAACTGTTGCAGTATTGACCTATGCTATTTCCTATAAATTTTTTCGTTCAAATTGTCAAAGACGAAATGCAACATCGATGATGTTACTTCAACAGGGGAAATTATTTGTGGCATAAACACATGAAAATGTTGACTTCAATGTATGCCAATGTTATACCTTTTCTTACATAATTCTCTTTCCTTTTCGGTTTATTGAAGTCTTATACTTCACTGCTTAGGCTGCTTAAACATCCTCAACCCGATTCCTATGCTATGTTTGGTACGGAGGAAATGTACTTTTTTCTTGGGTATGTGTTTTTAGGATGGGAAGAAAGAAGAAGGGAGAAAGAACAATTATAGGACTCATATATTTTATATTTTATTTCCTTTTCTTCCCAAAGTTAGAAAGAAGAGGAGAGAGAAATGTGAAAAATAATGAAGTAACATATTTAATATTAAAAAACTAATATAAATAAAAAACAATTAAGGTCAATATATTTAATTAGATAGAAAATACTAAAATAATTTAACCTTTTATTTATATATATATATATATTTAAGAGATAGCTCATCCACTTTCTTTTCCATTTTCTTTCCTTTCTCTCTCATTATTTTATTTTTTTTCCTTCTTAAACCTTCTTTTCAAAATAAAACATAAGAGGGTTTTGTGGATTTGATAAGATTGAGGTTGATGATGCTGTAGCCTCATTCAATCATATGATCCTTGAGTGTCCTCCACCAAACATAGTCGAATTTAACAAGATTTTTGGAGCCCTTGTGAAGATGAAGTAATTTCACTTTTTACTCAATTAGAGTTTAGGGGAAATTGCCCAAAGTCAAGTTACGTTGAATATTATGATCAATTAATATTGCCTTGTCAGTCATTTTGCTTTTGCTTTCTTGGTAATGGGGAAGATTCTCAAGATAGCTTTTGAGCTAGATACTATAACTTTGAATACAATGATTGAAGGATTTTGTATTAATGGTGAGGTTAAGAAAGCACTCAGCTTCCATTATAGAGTGATAGCATAAGGATTTTGGTTTAACCAAGTTACTTTTAAGATTTTAATTAATGGGCTATGTAAAATAAGACAAACAAGAAATGCCATTCACTTGTTGCAAAAGCTAAAGAGACAAGTGGTTAAGCCTGATATAGTAATATTAATATAAATCACAATTGTTGAAGGCCTTTGAAATGATTGTTAGTGGCATAAAAGTTTTCTTTTAAAATGATTGTTAGTGGCATTGGTCAATGAAAATAAGTTAGTTAATTGGTGAATGAAATGAGTCCTAGAAACATTAACCCTCATATATTTACCTTTAATATATTGATTAATGCATTATGTAAAGAAGGAAGGGTCACAGGAGCTTAAGGTATACTTGCAATGATGATGAAGTGTGGTCAGAATCATGATATTGTTATTTACAATACTTTAATGGATGGGTTTTACTTAATAAATGATGATAGTAAGGCAAAATAAGTGTTTAATATGATAGTCAAAAGATAAATAAATGGAGGCTATGATGGAAGAGATGGAATCTCTCCACAAAAATTAGATGTGAAAGTTAGTTAAACTTTCAAAGGGCAAGAAGTTGATTGAGTCTAAGTAGGTCTATCATAAAAAAGAGGGTTTATCAAAATGATGTTATATACTACAAGACGAGGTTAATTGCCAAAGGACATTTGTAAAAAGAAGGGGTCAATTACAATGAAGTATTTTCCTCAGTGATGAGGCACACTTTTGCTAGGGTGCCATTAAGTTTGATAGCCTAGATGGATTTGGAGTTAGAGTAGTTAGACGTTAAAACTATCTTCCTCCTTGGTAAATTAGAGAAATAAATCTTCAGGGAGCAGCCATAAGGATTTGAGGAGTTCGGTAAGGAGCATCTTGTCTATAAGCTAAAGAAATCCTTGTATGAATTAAAGCAATCACCTTGTAAGTGGTATAAGAGAGTTGATTCTTTTATGTTGAGTGTTGGCTTCACATCATTATGTGTGAATTTGACAACTATGTATACTATAAGATCCTTGAAGATGAATCCAATACTTACTTATTGTTGTATGTTGATGATATGCTGATAGCGGCTAAAAAAAATGACTAATGTAAGTGAATTGAAATCTTTGTTAAGTAAGGAATTTGATATGAAGGATTTTGGTGTTGCAAAGAAGATCTTCAGAGTCAAAATTAAAAGAGACAAAAAACCAAGAAGTTATGGCTCTCATAAAAGAGTTACATTTAGAAGGTGTGAGAAAGGTGTGGCTAGACAAGGCCAAACCAATTTCTACTCTATTGGCAAGCCACTTTAAGCTATTTAGCTCACAATGCCTGAGCATGGATGAAGAGGCAAAGATTATATCAAGCATTCCATATGCCAATGTAGTTGGCAGTCGCATGTATGCCATAGTGTGCATAAGGCCATATTTGGTTCATGCTATGAGCGTCATTAACAGTTTCATGTCCAACTCGAGGAAGGAACACTGGCAAGCAATCAAATGGATGCGTTGATATCTTAAAGGTATAGATTGTCTTTGGATTTGTTATGGTACTGAAGGAGTTTTTGTGATTGTTTTTGTTGATGCAAATTAAGTAGGTGACTTGGATGATAAAAAATCTACCACAGGTTATACTTTCACACTAGCATATGGTCTTACCAATTAAAGGTCTGCTCTCTAAAGTGTGATTGAATTGTTAAATTGAATTGTTAACCATTAAGGCAAAATACAAATGGTTACAAAAGTAGCAAAAAAGGCTTTATGGTTGAAGGAGTTAGTTGTTGAGATATGTTTGGCAAAAGAATCCCTTTAACTACTTTGTGATAGCTAGAGTCTATCAACTTATTGAACAATTAGGTGTATCATACCTAACAAAACACATCGTAGTGAGATTTGACAAAATCCATGAGCTAGTTACTTCAAGTGAGATCTTATTAGAATATGTGCATACATTAGAGAACATTAACAAAGGTGCTACCATTAAAGAAGTTTAGACATTACTTGGACTTGCTTTGAGTCTTTCCTTATTGAAAAGAAGTTGAGGCTTTAAGGGTATTCGTGGGTCTCCATGTTAATCTTCAAAAAGAGCAATTTTTCATCAAGGTGGAGATTATTACAAAATGGCTTAGAATAGCCACCATTGTTGCAAAGCTGCAATTTTAGCACACCAAAGCTAAAAATCTAAAGATGTGTTGTTCCATCGTAAAATAAATTAAAGAGTTTAAAGTTTCAACCTTGGCTTTCAGAGTCGAGCTCTGCAATAAAGTTGTTAGATTCCCATGTTTTAGTCTATTTCATGACTAAAGGGGTTTTTAGGACTTTATTATGTAAAGGTGGGTATTTCTATAATTTTAGGGACCCTATATAAGAGAAATCCTAAGGTTGATCATTAAGAGTGAGAATTTCAAATCTAGGCTTAGAGATTTGAGAGTTCCTCATCTAATGCTCATAATTGTATAGTAACAACAAATAAACTTCAATGTGGATATTGGAAAAATTGGCCAAATCATGATAATCTTTGTGTCTTTTTTACTCTTTCTCTCTCTCTCTCTCTCTCTCACACACACACACACATTTTTCTTGATTGACTTATTCTTTATGTGTGTTTGGCTATGTTGTTCATAACCCAATTTACAACAATAAAAAACACTTATACATAACTATATAGAATGAAACATATACTTGTTTGAACATTGATTGGCCATTTTTTGATAAATTAAATCGGAGGAAAATGGTGCCATGATACAATATTTGATTATTGTGCATGCTTGTTTTGGTTGCTTGATCATAGTTATGTACCTAACACTAGTGATTGGGTGGAAAAGAAGAATCAAACAGTAAAGCCATAGAAGAAACCTCAATAGCTTCATCTACTATCTCCCTAATCTATCTAAAATGAAATTATGAATGAATCCTTTTCTCTGGTATATATGAAGTATTTAAATTATGAGATTATATCTATCTATCTATCTACGACGTTGAAAGTGTCAAGTTTATTATTATAAAATCTTGGATTTATCTTTGAATATTCTTCCCCTTTTATATATGAATTTTTTTAGGCTAGCCATAGAGCTTCTTAAATTTTCCATGGGATTTTCTTTCTCTAAAGTAAAAATCATAGCTCGATGATGATATGGTATTACAATATCTTTCTATCTAATCTCCCCAAAGTGCTCACTTACTTACAATATTTAACAATTTAGGGAGTTGTCACATCTCATTTAAATGAGCTAATTAAACACTTCCAAAAAAAAAAGAGTAATCCATTCTTAGTTTAACAGTTTCCAAAACCTTTATTGACAAAATCATAAAATTAAATAGTGGATGGTTGAAGAAAAAGTTGATCTTTAGACACATCCATGAGTTATGCAAACTAATTATTGCTTATTAGCACTTGGATAAAGGCCCTTTGGAGCTTCACTATTCTTTTGTGCATAGCTTAAGTGGGAGGTAACGAAGCCCCCTTAAAGCTTTCTTTAAATATTAGTATATGCTACAAATTGCAACAAATACTATTTTTTTTTTTTTGTGGCAATATGTGAATGGGGATTTGCAACAATTAAGGTATGTTTGATTCATCGTAAAGTGGATGTAATACATTTACATAATTTGTATAATATCTATTATATTATTGTACTTATTATTTCATCTATCAAATTATTATTTTAATAATTAAATTACCTTTTTAAAAGTAGAAATAAAAAAGTTATTTTTTATCCTACATATCCATTTTTATATTCTTTTTCTCTTTATAGCATCTAACTAAATGAGAATTTAATGTCGCCATCAATTAAGATTAATTTATTTAATATGTACATTGTCCTTATAAATAAAAACTAAGATTATTTCATCCATTTGCTACTATTTGGATTTTAAGTAATAATGAAATGATATTTTTTATAATGTATTTAAATGAAAGGTATATGAAAATTAATATATTCACTTATTAAATACCATTTTAAGGCAATTTTTAAAAGAATTTCATGATTTGACTTAGTGGCAAGCATAAGATCACTAGTTTTTTAGAAATTGAAAACTTGAAAGCTATACATGTATGAAGCATGAGCCATTTGATAAGTTAAGCTCCCAAACTGATCCAATCATTATGCTATTGTGCACAAGTAATTTATATGGACAAATATTTATATTTCTTGGATTTGCCTCATTTTCACCAAATTAATATCATCAAATTTCATTCATCCTCTAAAAAGAATAACATTGTTGATTGTTTATGTATATCATATATGCTAGTATACGATATAGAGACAAATTTTCTCCACTTGTCTTCATTCTTCAACTATAAATTGACTGATCATTATTGAACTAGTGAACCAACTAATTTCTTCTCAACATTGGTTTTTTATTTATCATTATATATAACTCAAAACAAGGAAGTTATGGGTAAAATAAATTTCTTGTAGTATAACCCTACACTAAAAAGTTGAAAAATCAAATATATATATATATATAATCTCAAATCTATTAAAATTTAATAAATCAGAGTCGATTAATATACTTTAAAAAATAGGTTGTAAAGTTTTATATTTGATAAAAGAAAATAATTATTTATTTTAAATAAGTTATAATTGAAAATTTTTAAAATTCAAGGTCTAATTCAAGTCAAAGTATTTGTTGTTTTATAAACATTATTATTATTATTTACTATATTTAATTTTTTATATAGTATAGATACATAGGATCTTTTTTTTCTTAATAACTTCTTAAACATTCTTTTAGCCTTTTAAATATGATGTGTCACTAAATATAAGAAATTATTAATTATTAAAAATAATATAAGATTTAATGAAGGCAAAAATGTACTTTTTATCTCTTAATTTTACTTTAAATTTTATTTCTATCTTATAATATTGTCAAACTACTTTCTATGACTATGCTTGAAAATCTTTGCTTAACCAAAGAGTAACACAACGAAGTTCTTACAAATAAATACTAATTTCATGTATTTATTTATTTAAAAAAGAAAAATTACAGGCCAATTAAAACTTCCAACTTTTGATGTCCATTGTATGATTAAAATACTATGAAAATCATGAAGCTACTTGAAAATTTTGTAAGGTTTAGATCTTGTCGACAAGGTTTTAGGTCAAAGCACTAAGGCATAATTAAAGACTAGTAATATTGGTCTAAAAAGTCTACAATCTTGTTGACAAGGTCTTCTATCAATTTATAAGATTTTAAATTAGACTTTAACTAAGCCAAAAGACTAAAAAAAATTATGGCAACACTTAAGAAATGTAAGTGAATACATCTAAGCAAAATCACCATAGGAGTTTTTAAAATTCTCCAAGCTTTCAATTACTAATTTATGCTAAGTATAAACTATTATAAGCATATGAAAATTCCTAAAATATATATAAATCCAATGAACCAGGCATTAAACTAGTCCATGATAGAAACAAGAATAATGGACAGCAAGACCTTATAAAAATCACATTTTTCCCTTATCTAAGAATCCTTGAAACACCACAAAATTTCCTCCTACCTTTTTACATTCCAAAACATGCCTAAATCAACATCTACAATATCAAGAATCAAAGAAAAATAATTAGGACAACTACCACCATGCTAGGACAGTAGGCATAGAATTTTTAACAACAAATACTACATAAAGAAAGCAAAGTGCAATCTAAAACCAACTCATAGATATCCAAAACTTTGAGGACCACTTCCATACACCCTTAGAATCAAAGAACCCATGAGAAAGTGAAGAAAACTAAACAAGAGATTCGGAACAGCAAGCATCACGTATATAAAACATGAGAGTAGGAAAAATACACCAAGCCATTATAATTCCCAAAATTTTATTCCCTTGAATTCACACCAAGCTTACCAAAACTGCCCCTAATTATTTTGCATAATCTCTTAGCACCCTAAATAAAACCATAAACTCTTAAAATATACTCCAAAGTAGCACTAAACCAAGGTCCTTTTCTATAACACCACAAAAGCCAAAAACTAAAAAAATGACACTTAAAACTCTTTGTGTGAAGGCCAAAAACTTAACCACATCTTCAATTGGCACCAAATCACTTGGAGTAAGTTTAAAAAACCTAAAGAAAGTTGTTTAAGTACAAAAATCTCACACTTAGGTCCTAAATCAAATTTTGACCTCTCAACCCCCCAAATTAAACACTTTTTGGCTTCCAATGGTTTAATACTTATATTTTGTATACCCAAATTTTGCTAACACTTCCCAAGAGGTCCTAAACCTTAAGTACCTTTTTTTTTAACTAAAATAAAAGTTGCTCAAAAGGTAAAATCATAGTTTTTCCCCTTATATAAATAATTTGCCATACTAACCCCACATAAAGCTAATTAATGATAGTAAGGCAGCCAACCTACATTTTATAAGATTTCATTTTGTCTAATCATCTCAAACACAAGCCAAAAGACTAAAGCAGACTTAAAATACTTCTAAAAGCCAAAAATATTTGCTAAGACACTTATGGGATGCATAACAGCCATTAAGTCTCTAAATGTGCACATCCAACTCATATATGTCTAAAGGCGAAACTAACTTTTTATTTTATATATAATTATTGAAATAGGATTGACCAACAATAAAATAAGACTAACATACTTCCAAGTTCTGAATATATTACAAGATCATAACATACATAAGGGAAATTATATTATGTATCCATAATTCCTTTATATACATGCTTACATCCCAAAATAACCATCATGGCCGAAAAACAGAACATGTAGAACATTTATATATATACATCATCAAAATTTATATTTACACATCAAAAGACCATGTACAATCTCCTGCACTTCTCTCTTGCAATCCTACTCAAACTTCAAGTTGTTTCTTAGGCCTTCTATTTGAACTTTCCCTTAAAATGATGTAAAAGAAGTCCCCTGAAGGCATGAGATACACTCTCAATAATTACCTTACCTTTCTAAAACATTTTTCAAAGCAATAAGGCACAAAGAACTATTATGGCATGCAAGGAAACATATTCAACATATATAAATAGCATATTTGATTGCATATAATGGTCACATAATAACGTCATACATCACATATCATCACAGAAATAATCTCAATTATATTTAACATATGTTTCTCATATTTATAGTGAGGCATGGCCTTCTCACTAATATAATCCTTCTATCGTATAAATGATGTGATGAGGCATGGTTTTCTCACCTATTTTAAGTATATGCATCATCATCAAATTGGGAGGAATAGCCTTCTCCTTGAGCATAACCTTTCATCGTAAGAGCGGTGTGGTGAGGCATGACCTTCTCACCAATTTCATCTCATAAATACCTTATAGGCAATCAAATAGTAAGAAAGTTCATAAATAAACATTTCATATAATAGTTCATAGAAAATATATTCAGAAAGGTAAGTAATTACCTGATTAGCAAACTAAGCGTTCTCTAACCGCTCTTTGATAATGTAAACTCTAATGCTTGCTACCAATAAGCCTACCTTAACATAATTATAGCCACAAAAAATAATCAAATCAAAATCGAAGTTTGAAATTACTAATTTATTAAATAAGAAGCTATAAATGTATATTCTTTACCTATGCTTGTATTCTTTCAACTACTTCCAATTTCTTCACTTCCAAATCAAAAATTCTCTTTTAATTTGCCCTTACTTAACCATGGTCAAAACTAGAATAGCTATCAAATTAGTACCAATTTATCATATTTAATAATGACTATTGAATATTTTAAGCAAACACTACACCTTTATACCATTATTTAAATCCTCATATAACAAGTTAGCTCTAAGCTTCTTTAACTCATTTTTAGTTCAGATTTACAAAAGTTCATTACCTACACTTCCTTGACTAATTATTGGTAAATTAAAGTCAACTATAATTATACAAAACTCCCTCTCCTTACATCTTCCAAAGCTTGGTCCAAAATAGCAACAAAAACACCGTTCATATAATATTATAATACATAATTAGAAGGCTATAAAAATTTTGGTTTTTCCTCTTCCTTCAAACCTTAGTTGAACCATGAAGCAATACCTTGTTTTCCCTTTAAACCACAGTTAGAATTTCCAGCAGCAACGAAAGACAAAAATTAGAATTGGAAACTCCCCTAATTTAGCTTAAAAATAACTATCACTTACCTTACAAAACATCTCCCATTCAACTCCTCTCATTTGCATGAAGATATCTCTCCTTCACTCAACCTTCCTTTAATTGAAACTATCACCAAATCAGAAGTTAAAATCGTCCAAGGAAAGAGCACAAGATGAAGACAAATTTTTGTGGAGCTCACCTTGACAAATTCCATCAATTTCCCTTCCATGCAAAGGTTTCAACTCATAGGTCTAAGGTTGAATGTTTTCTTTCAGTTACACTCTTCTTTTGCTGCATAGAAATAGAGCTAGAAGAAATGAGAGAGGGAGGGATAACTATGCTATCAAGATTTATTAATTTAATGGGTCAAGGGCTTGTTCGACTGGTCATCAATTCCCAAAGTGTTTAATCTTGTATTAGATGTGAATCTCTTACTTAATTCATCTATTTTAATGTATAGGATTATATCATACCCAATTTTATATTTTAATTCGATTATCTCACTCTCAAATATTTAATTTAAACCCTCTAAATTTTAATTTAACTTACTCTCTCCTTAATTTTTAATTAGTTTCATATACAGAGATGTTACAAAAATCATTTTGTTTTAATTTGATTTTTTAACTTTACCTTGAGTTTACTTTTATTTCTTAATTTTATTTTGTTTTAATCATATCATTAACTTTACTTCAAGTTTTACTTTTGATTTTGAATTTTATTTCATTTCAATTTGATATCTTAACTTCTAAAAACTATTTAAATGTTTCCTTTTCTCTTAACATCATCACACCGCCAAATAAAAAAGTCCCTTCTTGGTGGTTACAGTCTGATAACCCCTTACTAACTTCAATCTAGTATCATAATACCCTTCATTATTACTACCTAAATGCTTCCTTTTATAAATCTTAAATAATGTGCACATGATTTTCAATTGATTACATAATTTCTCTCTAAACCCAAAACTTAGCTAATGCTTTTAGGTATGATGGGCTTCCGTCAAATTGGCAAGAGGCCTCCAGTCAATGCAATTTTTAATAAAGACATTGAGGCTTGAGATTATTGGTACTCTGTTAGCAAAAAGTCATAATGAATAAAAATCATAGCATTTGAGTGGTGATTAAAAAAGGTATTACGATAGGTAAGATTAAGTTGACATAGAATCACCAAAATGCAATGTAAGAGTTTTCTATTAAATATTTCGATAGTTTAAAGGGGGGAAAACATTTGATTAGTATTTGTAAGTTAAGAAATAAAATTATAATAAAATAAGACTAAAATAAAATTTGAACTAAAGATAAAAGATTAAATTGAAATAAAATAAAATTATAATACGAAAGTAAATAAAAGGTAAATTATCAAATTTAAAAGAAAAATAAATTAAAAGATAAAAGTAAAATTTTAAAATAAAATTAAGAACCAAACATATATTTTTATTTTTATTTAAAAAAAAATCTCTTAAATTGCAGCATAATATTACCATGTATCTACGGTTAAAGGTAGACCAACATGTATATCTGTCGGATGCCATGTAGGGCAACCATGTTCTTGAATAAAGACTTGCAAAGGCAAATCGATACAGAGGCGTGAGCTTTTATATGGGACTGTGGATTCACAGTGATTTACTCTCTCTCTCTCTCTCTCTCTATATATATATATATATACACATATGTGAAGCACAAGCAGGACCCCAATTATGGAATTTAATGAAGACATATTTCTCTTCAAAAACAGTAATAATTGTAATGATAGTCGTGTTTGTCCATATGTGTAAGGCAGACAAGGGTCAGCAAGTGTTTGAATGAGTCGGAAAATTACAGCGGATAAGTGTTTCAAAGTAAAAGATATTTATATTAAAAAATATTAAAATTTGAAATTATTTTAAAAAATTTAAAGATAAAAAATGTTAACTTTAAATCTTGAATTATAATTTTTTAATATAATTTAAATTTATAGTTTTCAAGTCTTTTAGAATAATTTTAAAATTTAAAAATTTTCAATGTAAATATTTTTAATTTAGAATCTTTGACATAATTTTTTCCATAACAATACATTTTTTACCAATATATATTAGAGTATCTAAGTACCATTTATCTTATAATTATATCCATGTTTATCATTTTGAAAAATTATAATAAGTTATTGTGATTTTTATCCTCAATTATAATATTAATTCATAAAAAGTTATAGTTTATCTCTTAATCTATTAGTCCTATTGCTTTGTCCCCCAAAAGGAAAAAAATCATTTTAACAGCTACTATACTATCTAAATTATGCATTAAATATAACTGAATTGAACATAGGTATTGCACATGTCTTTCCTTCTACTACAACATCAATTTTCTTCTATTGATTTATCCATTTTCATTTTCATTCTTTCTTTATTCTCATAGTGTAAAAGAGTTTTTTTTTTTGGGTATAGTTTGATAAAGAGAGAGATACTTCAATGGTGATATATTCAATTCAGTTAAGTGAATTGAGAGAGATATTGAGAGAGATCAAGAATTCTCACTATTTCTTAGATTCATGGACCCAATTCAATTCAGTGGGATCTTTCATTCACACTTTTTTCCATCAAGAGCGTTTTCTAAAACTCTTGGACTCCCGAATTTGGAGTATCCTACTTTCACGCAATTCACAGGGTTCAACAAGCAATCGATATTTCACGATCAAGGGTGTAGTACTCGACAAAACTACTTAAGCCATAACATAAAAATGCATTGTGCAAGAATCCTTAGTTCCATTCCTTTTTTTCTTTTAGATACTTTACCGGAAAAAAAGAAAGAGTAATAAGAGATTACATTCTTATGTTTGATCTTGTTTCAATAACAAGTATTTTTTTTCAGATCAAATAAATCATTTTTATCCAGGATTCATGGGAACAAAAAAGGGGGGTCCTCAGCTAAGCCTTGGCTAAACCTTGAAAATCTTAATGCCATAATGCTTTTCAAATCCTCCTAGCCATTATCCTACTGCAATAATTCTTGCTAAGAAGAACGCCCATGTTGTGGCAATTCCACCCAGAAAGTAATGGGTTACTCCTACAGCACGTCCCTGTACAATATCTCCACCTATATATATATATATATATGTTTTTCGGGCATATTGAACAAATTTAATTCCATATATTGAAATAAATTAAGGTAAGGCTTTTATTTCCAGAAATATATAATTGATGTGATTATAGTTAAGGTTACATAACTTTATATATGTAACTATTTTTGTAAGGAAGAAGAAGAAGGAGAGATCAATGAAGTGAGATAAAAAGGGACAGAGGCAATAAAAGAGATGCCCACCACTTGATCGAAAAATTCTCATTTTTTTTTCACAAAATAAATATAAAAATATTTAGATTATTTTCTCGTTTTTAATATATTTTTCTCATAATTATTTTTTTTGTGCCATAAAAATATTTAAGTATTTCCATATTTATTTTATCTTTTATTAAAAATTTAAAATTTTTTTCATCAAAATATCATGTAAAAATTGTTAACCTCTAGCATGAGTTAAGAATTTTTTTTTTGTTTATCATCAATCATGTGGTTCGACTGGTTCGGGGTCGTATTAGCTTAACCAAAGATCTTGAATTTGAGACTCAAGAATAGAGTTACGTTAAAATTTGGTGGTAGAGTTTGCCGCCCTTATGGTCGTATCCGGTTTGATTTGGATTAGTCTGGTCCACGTTATATCTCTAATATAATGGTGTAGGACCAGGATACCAGGTGCACACATAAAGAAAAAAAAAATTCTGCGTTTATATATAAAACAATAAATTATTCTAAAATTATCAGTTCATTTATAACCGTGTATAAATTTCTTTAATAGCTTTTATGACTATATATATATATATATATATATATGTATGTATACAAACAATAATAAGATCACTTGAGAAGATATGATCTCTTCTTTTTTGTTTTTGATAGCCGAAGATATGATCTCTAATATTCGAGTTTAAACCTCAAGTTAACACACACACACACAGTGATTTGATGATTGTAAAACTCAAATAACTCAATTTTGGAGCGAGTTTAAGACACTTGAAGCACATAAAAAACGAGTAGATTGAGACAAAAGAATCCTTAAACGAGACCCTAATTAATTGACCGAACAAAAATCCTTTGATTTGTTTATGATAGATATTTGTCGTGTTGTGTCATGACCATACCACAGTAAAGGAAACAGAAAAGAACAGGCAACTGATAAAAGGAAAAGCAAACAAAGTGAACAGTTTGAGTGTTGGCGGTTTTGGTTGGAGCGAAAGACTCTGAATGAATGACTACTTGTGTCGAGGATACGCAGTTTTTGGGACAGACACAATGCGAGTGGTAATTATATGATTTTTTAAATTCTAAAAATATATTTTTTTATTTAAGATTTAAGGATTAAATAATTATATAATATATATTATTTTAAAATTATATCCTATATTTCTAAATGTCACAGCTAAAATATGTATTCAAAAAAAATTATATTTAAAGATTTAAATTTTATAAAATTTATAATTAAAAATTAAAATTATCTTTAAATATCAAAATTATTACAACTTATTATTAGGATTTAATAAATTTATTATTAAATTTTAAAAGAATTATTATTAAAGTTACTTAAATTATAATTTCTTTAAAATTTAATAGTAACTTTTAAGTTTTTTAAAATTTGATAGTAATTTTAATTTTTAATAATAATTTAATTTTTAAATTCTTTTATTATAAATTTCATAAAATTTGAGTATGTAAATTTTCTAAAATTATATTTTCTCAGTGGTAATCGGTAAAAAGAGAAAAAAAAAAAAAGGTGGAAATGAAAACGACAGGGGAAACTGGGTTTCCATTTCTCGAGAAACCTTCGAAGTGTAGCTTTCGTGAGGAAATAAAAACAGGAAAAGGGGAGAAACAAGAAGTCTACACCCTTCATTTCGTTTTTATGTTTCTGAAGTCTGACCCAATTCCCATTTTCTCTTGACGCGTTTCCATGCAAGCTTCATTAAATTCGCTCGCTTTCTTCCAAAATTGAATAGTACCATCTCAATCGCACTATCCCCATCTTCCTCTGTTCACACACGGTACAACTCATCTCACTATCAAATACAATTTATATATATATATATATAGATATATATGGTATGCCAAAGGTTACTTCACATGCTCGAAAATGGATATGGAATCTGATATGCTTCACGGTTGTGCGAACAATGAAGAAGATTTAGAGAAGGACGAGATCCTCAAGAGAAGGATCTCTAGCCATCCTCTCTATGAACTTCTGATTGAAGCACACTTGGAGTGTTTGAAGGTCTCTCTCTCTCTCTCTCTCTCTCTCTTCCTCTGATCAGTGCATCTGTTTATAAATATAGAAGTCGAGTTAATTAACAAGAAGTTTATTTAAATTGATATTGCACAATGTTTATGTCTCATTTTATGATGAAGCTTCGTCATCTTGTAAATAATCCTCTGTCTAATTATATTTTCTGGCCCTCCAAAGGAAAAGTTATCCTGCAGATAGGATTGTATATTCAAAGATCATCAAAGCAAAGGCACTGAAAGTGAGAGCTAAAGCACAAATTTTGGCATTTATGTTATAATTTATGTACAGATATGCATTTCATATTGTAAATTATGCAAATTAATTGATGGCTCTAAAGAATAATGAGTACTAAAGGAAAATGAACTGGGTACTCCATAAATTATTTAGCTTCATTGTATCCAGTAGCTAATATCCACTTAACTAGAGCATGAAAACAAACTAATTACTAGTTTCTCTTTTGTTCAGGTGGGTGAAATTTCGAACCTTGACGGAGAGCAGAAGACAGATCAGAAGCAAGCAATGAACAAGCAAAGCTTGGACATGTTTAGTGAGCCAGAACTTGATCTCTTCATGGTAATAATTCTAATTTCCCCATCTCTTTCTCTCTCTTGCTCTCACACTCTCACGAATATTTACACAGAAGCCAATGAATGCTTTAGGGGATCTGACTGAGAAATGGGTCAGTTCAGAGAGTCAAAAAGAAAAAACTCAAGATTGATTTGGTTTATTTCTCCATTGATGGGTACCTCTCATGGCTAGACAAAGCATGTCCCAGAAAGGGACCAGAGAAATGTGCATAGTTTTTTGTTCCAATTCCATCACTAGTCTGCCTCTGTCTGTGTCCTGTAGGGGTTGCTCACCTTATAAATGCTATAATTAATCTGTCTCCTCAATGATCAATATTACTTTTTTCTAAATCAAAGCATGACAAAACTTCACTTTTTTTTTTTTAAACCCCAGTTTTCGAGTAAGGTTAGGTTTAAATTCTAAACAAACAACTTTTTGAGTCGATTGTTGGCATTTCAAGTCCGTGGCTAAGTTATTGACAATGTCCATCCTTATAGTTTATTTATAATCTGACACATTCTTAGAATTAAGAATGGTATCACTATATCTATTCTCTTGGAGTTCAACTGCGGTGGCCTGGGGGAATTTGTCATAGTATATATTTAGAAGTGATTTAATAAATATACATATTGAGAGACATTAGAGATAGGTGAGGAGTTTTGATAACTTTGTTGAAAATTACAGTTATTTAAGTTGTCTTCTTATTTTATGTACAAAAATCCAGGATTAGAATTGGGATAGGGAGATAAAAAGGGTATAGAAAAAAAAATTGACTCATATTTGGGCCTTACAGAACACTACCATCGTGTTTTATACATGGGAAATTTTAAATTTTTAAATATTTAAAAAATCATTTCTGTGATATTTAAGCTTAAGAAACATTTAAAAGAAATTTATAGGTGCTGTTTGATACATGAAAATTAGGACACCCACAATCAAATATCATATGTGTGTTGTAACTATCCTAAATAACATAATAATACTGGGTTTCCCATCTCCCATTCAAAGTTTTATAAATAGGTTTTCTAAGTATTTAATAAAAATTAAAACATTCATATACCAAACTTACATAAAAGAAGCAATGAATTGAACCAATTTGAACAGGAAGCATATTGCTCGGCATTGGGGAAGCTGAAAGAAGCAATGGAGGAACCACAGCAAAAGTTCATGGCTTTCATCAACAACATGCATTCACAACTCAAGGAGCTCAATAGGACCACCTTGCCTGATCAACCTGCTTCTCCCACATCTTCTGCTAACTGCATATTTCAAAATGATTCTTCAATTTAGAATTTAGAGGTTCACTTTCTAAGTGTGGCTGTTAACGTATTATCTCCTAGCTAGGCTTATTATTTAAACCTTCAGTTATTCCCAAATTGGCAAAAGCTTAGTTTAGAGCGCCATAATATGAATTGAATGGGCATGATTGTTATTGATATGGTATTATTATAATTATTATAATTAAAAAATAAAATCAACTACCTTAACCTCCCATAATATTAGATAAAAAATATAACTTTATTTTGATCTATCTTAAATGAAATATTTTTTAATTTGTTCTCTCATAAAATTGTCTTTTCAATTTAATTCCTCACAAATAGAATATTTCTTAATTTAGTCTCTTATAACATTACTTTTTCAATTTAATTTTTCACAAATAAATATTTTTTAACTTGGTCCTCTACAAATAAATTCCTTATCAATAATTTTTTTCTGCTAATTTACATATTATATAATGGTAATTAGACGATAATTTATCCAAAAATACATTACATGTTATTAATCTGTTAATTTTATTTACAATAAATTAATAGGACATTACTAACAATAATTTTATTTGTAAAAGATCAAATTAAGATAATAATTTGATGAGAGATCAAATTGAAAAATACTACTAAATTAAAAAGATAATTCTATAAGCAATCTAATAGAAAAAATATCCCACTTATGAGAGACTAAAATAGAGTTTTAATCATTTAGTAAAATTCAACCTAAATTGGACTTTATACAAGTGATCATGGAGGCAGTTGCTAAAATTCTTTATCCCCTTGTTTTTTTGTCCTTTTGGAACTAAAAGGACTTTAATGGTTAGGGCGCCACTAGAAGGCACAAGATTAACACTCAAGAGATTCGAACTTATACAGTATAATTGATTGTAAAAGTTCTTGTATTCTTCATGTCGTATTTGTTCATGGCACCGAAGTGACAAGAAGCTCTCACTTGTTAGTCCTTATGGGAAAAAAAGAAACCATGAAAGTTGAAGTTGATGATTGCCTTCTCTGAACTTCCGCTGCATTATATTGCTGATAAAAGTACACAAATATTCAGAGTACTCAGAAAGATTAGGTGAAAATGAATAATACAAGAGACTTTACTCCGCTGCCCCATTTATTTCTAACCATACACGAATGAGACGTTTAATTTGGTTACATTGTTCAGTTGGAAACCATACTTTCAGTCTCCTTAACAAAACCATCTCCTGTCCAGTCTTTGTCAGACTGCAAACCTTTCCTTATGGCTTTCCTCTGTTGAATTGCTTCCTGCTGCCTCTTTACCAAGTCAGTATGAGTAGTAAAATACTCAAGAGAGACCCTGTGGTTTTTAGACACAAGACAGGAAAGAGAATATAAATAAATAAATTTAATATTCCTGGAATTTATCTTGTGTGTTTGTAAGCTATTGGAAACCAGCTCAGATAAAGTTCGTACCCTCTGAAATCTTCTATTGATGTGAAATTATGCTTTTTCATGAAGCCTTTAAGCTCAGCACATAGTTTCTTCACAAGGCCATAGCCATGCATCATAACCCCGGTGCATACCTACACAGTTTAAAAACTCCTATGATGATCATCATCGTTAACATTTACTATCTGAAAGGTATAGGTAATAACACCAAAAACCTTTATCAGAGAATGATATATTCGAAGATAAGCATGAAATGGGCCATCATGAAGTTCCAAAGTACTTCAAAGCCTTCATGGGTATTTCAATCAGTTGAGACTACAAAGCTGAATTTTTTGTGTTTTAAAAGCATCATGTTGCTCTACTCTAATTCTTGAGTTTTGACACATTTCTTTGAGGTAATATTATGCATCAAGATTCCTTATTTACAAGTGAGAAATTTGGTGGACCAATGTACAGAATGCCTAACATACCTGAACAGTATTTGCCCCAAGAAGAATAAATTCAGCAGCATCACCACCTGTCTCAACACCACCTATGGCAGAAAGTGAGTAGTTATCACCTTCAAACTCTGACGTCATCATTTTTGCAATACTCATCACCTTCGCAAGTGCAATGGGATGAACTGCCTTTGCTGAATAACCACCGGGAGTCGAATATCTAACAAATTTTAGGCAGAATTAGATATTTAAGTTCAGAAAGCAAGGAAAAACCATAAATTTTCTGGCATTGAGATTGCAAACCCCTCAACACAAGGCTCAGGGTGTAATGTATCCAGATTGATTCCCATGACGCTCATGATTGTATTTATAGCAGATACTCCCTCGCATCCTGATCTAAGAGCAACCCTTGCTGGCTATAAACAGAAGCAACAGTGCAATAACTAATATGCCCGAGTGATGATGATCTACATGAATTACAGAAAAAGTAATTAGACTGAGTTACAAAGCCAACCTGTGTAATATCAGTGATGTTAGGAGTCATCTTAGCCCAAACAGGAACTGTAGCTTTTGCATTTATCCATCCACAAATCTCTTCCAGAAGTGCACAATCTTGCCCAACCGCTGCACCCATTTTGCGTTCTGGCATACCATGAGGACAGGAGAAATTTATTTCAATTGCATCCTAAAAGAATGTAAGAGGAGTCAGATGCCAGAATTTTAGTTAGGAAAAATATTGAAGTTCACCAACTCAGCCAACGAAGACATCTTACAACTCCGGTTTGCTCAACCCGATCGATAAGCTCCTGCCAGGCAGATTTATTGTACTCCTCCATAATTGAAGCAATGAGAATTCTGTCTGGGTACTCTTCTTTTAATTGCTTAAATTCTTTCAACATAGTTTCAAGAGGTCGGTCACTGATAAGTTCTATGTTCTCCCATCCTATAATTTCTCCTCTGGCAGAACCATTTACACCAGCCCGCAGTCGGGCATATCGGGGAGTTACATTTATAACTTTTGCCGCATCAAGTGACACCTAGTAAAAGAATATAAAATTTCATGGTGATCTTTTAACAGGGATAACAAAACATCAGTTGCATCTAAATTGACTACAATGAAACTACTTATACCAGTAAAGCACACAACAAGTATTTCTGTCATGGAGCGAATTGACAAATTCTATTGTAAAGTGAAGTTTTCTCCATATAGTGCACAACTGACGGTAAACATTGACTTTCATAAAAAAGGGATTTTACTCCAACTTTATAGGTACAGAGACTTGTTGCAGAGCAGGTCTATAGTGGGAAAATAATTGGAGATTTAAAAATTAAATAAATAATAAAGCATTGCCCTCACTAAAACATGTGGAATTATACAAAACAATTGAATTTCATTGAAAAAATGCTTATGCATATTCCTAATGGAATACGGACTACAGATGCCAATATAACAAGCAAATAAACCCTAATTGAATTGTTCAAAGCTCAAATAACACGTGCAATTATTAAAACAGCATAAAAACAGCTTGTCCACAAAATACAACATTACTTATAACCATTAATGCTGAAATCATACCTCCGTTAGACCTTATACACAATAAAATTTATCATTAGATTGTGAATTATAAGACCCATGTATGAACCATTTCACATTGTCAATAGAAAGGGCTTGTGTATAAGTTCTAACCGTCATAAAAGACAATACAGCCTTCCAAATTTTTGGCATCAAGTAAATCCTCAATAAACGTGTTAAAGTATTCAATTGTCAGTTAGATGGCTGATGATCAAGCCTTTCTAAATGAGGTACCGATAAAAGTCAAAAACATTTAGTTTGCACTCCACTAGAGGTCAACATTCATTGAAAACAGCACCATCACCTAATTGGACACGTATCAAATTCTTGACAGCAAATCATTGAGAATTCCCTTAAGTTACTCTCTACCTAGCTATCATCAAGTAATACTTCTCCTTGAAAGGGAGAAAACAATGTTCTGAATAGTTTAGTTTCAGAGTAGTTTAATGGTAATTAAAAGGGAGAAGAAGGAAATTTTGAAGAAAATGACAAAAAAAACAAATGATATACTTTTACAGGAAAGCTGCATGACCTGCTAATATCTATAGAATCATAAAACATTCACATACTAAGGCTGTCTTAGGGTATATTCACATATACAATTTCTTTTGCACCATTCACATTCTGCAGTGTTTAGAATGATGAACAAATTACAATTATTTATTGGATTTAACGGCACATTCGCCCAAAATTCACAAATCACAATCTAATTAAAATTAATATATAATACTGAGAAGAAAAAATCTTCATATAAACTTTTTTGGAAGCCAAACAGCTAAGTAGACATGGATCCAAAGGATTAAAAGCATATATAGTTTTAAATGACAGCTTTATAATTGTCTCAGCTCTAAATCAAATGAAATTAACCAGTGATATCACTCCTGGTTAAGTTAGTTTAGAGAACACATGACTCCTGTATTTACATCAATAGCAACTTACCCGTGGACAGCCTTAAAAAATACAGAATTGTCCCACAGTCCCACTCCCAGTTAAACAACTAACATAAACTATAAAGCTTGATTGTTTAATAAGATACATTGTATGGTCACTGCCAAGTAACAACATTCATTTCATTCCATGCCACGAAGATACACATATAAATTGTTCATTGTAGCACCATATCCATAACCAGTGTTTATCTCTCTATCACTGCACTGCCTAGGCCTTTCTTGTAAGTTTGTTTTGTGCAGCTCTACATGTACCTGGGAAAGAACGAATTATTTCATCCCACTCCTCTAAATTTCCCCTCTGAAAATGAAAAGAAACCAAAAGTTTTAACGAAATCTCGAAGAAGATCCCTCGGTTCTTTCTGGAGCAGGCTAAAATCTGCGTATTGATGCAGAATCCCCGATGTTTCAAGGTTCAAGGAGGCAAATCTGATTATCAAGCAGGTAATATCAACTATCAAAAGCAGATAATGGACTATGAAGAGCATGGGCTTACAAATCCCTAATAGACCAAAAGCAGCTCACTGTATATCAAGACAGAAAGAACAAAACCTGACAAAATCCGACGCACCGCCAAGAGCCTATCCTAATCAATTTTGAATCATGGAAAGGAGGGAGGCAGGGAGGAGGGAAGAATCTTCAAACAATTGGCTGCCCATATTCTAATCAAGCAAATTACAATAATTGACATCCAAGTTTTACAGAACAGACCACAACAGTCTAAAACTTCTTTTTTTCCTTTTTTTTTTTTTGGGGGTGATGAATAGGTAGAAGATCAGAATAGATTACAGAATATACAATACTCAATTTCAGCCATCTCTGTTTCTGAACACAAATTATTTTTACTTGCCAGATATCAGATGTCTATGAATATGATTGTTTTATTTTCACTGAGAAACGAAATACGTAGAGAAGCTATTGCAGGGGACGTAGTAGAAATGAAATCGTACAGTTTTAGCAATCACGGCTCCCCAGCCTTCATCAAAGGCCCTTTTCATGACGGTGTAATTGGTCCCCGGTGGACCCGACCCAATTACAAAGGGGTTGGGCATGTGCAATCCATTAACATTGACACTAAGATCTGGTTCTGCCTGAGTCTCCGAAGCATAAACCTTGAACCCAACTCTACTAGGATGAATCAGATTTGTCTGACGACGAGTTAAGCCAAACCCAGAAGCAGAATGCCCAGTTTTTATTTGGGTCAAGCTGAGAGATGCCATAATGGATTTCAGTTTCTGCAAAGCTCAGAAGAAAAGCTCAGAAGAAGAAGAAGAAAACTGAATCGGAGTGTAATATTCTCAATGACTTTCGGTAGCAGAAAACGTAAAATATGGGGGAATTATTGTTGCGTCTGTAGCAATTGGTTGATTGTAGAAGATATCTTTGAATAATCTAAACAATTACTTAAAGGGTAGAACTTGCATGAGACAGTGACTCGGACAAATTTTTTTAAAAAAATGGTATGTCTTGGTATCTTGGGATTTCAGTAAGAGAGAGAAATTGAGATGGATATGGATGAAACCCAAGACGACTTTGCGCTGGGGCGAGGATGAATCCTCGAATATCAGTAGTCTCCCCATATGGAAACTGTTCTAATAGAATTTTATCTTTTTTTAAAAAAAGTTCCAAATAAAAAATTGGTTTACAAGGGAAAAAATCCACCACTCCTTCCTTGTCCCTTCCAACGAACTCATCATAGCATCGTAATTTTCATCTTACATGTAGATAGCATTACCAAATGCGAAGAATTTGACACTTAGTTGTATGTACTTTTCAAAGACGGAAACGGATTATTGAATGGGATGGCGGTACATAAAATGGCTTTGACGATGCATTATTCATTATATTATAGATAATAAAATAAAAATAAGATTGTAATATTATTTGGTTGCTTTTTATTATTATTCTTTTCAATCAGCAATTGCGATTTTATAGTTTTAATTAATTAGGATTTCATCCAAAACATTATAAACTATGTTGCATTTTAAGAAAGCATCTCCTCGAATCACTCAAATGTCCTTCTTCTATCACATCCCTTAAAATTAATTTTTGTTATTGAACAAAATTGTTATTTTATTATTGGTATTTTAAAAAATATTTTCACAAATTAAAAAAAATTAAAATAAATATTTTAATAATTTTTGTACTAAGAATATTATAATTATTTGATTATATTTTCTTTCTATTTTTATATTATTTTTATTCAACTAAATACAAAAATAAAATAAAATATTTATTCATTTCCATAATATATCAAATATAATTATTTTATTTTATTAAAACTCATTTTTATTCTTATTCTTATTTTTATTTTTATTTGCATTCTTATAAAAATTATTCCAAACCAAACGAGACGTAAGGTCTATACAAATTCACATAAGTTGCTTCAAGCCACTCATCCATTCTTTTTTATTTTTTTGTTTCATTTTGTTTTGTTTTTGTTTTAGTTTACTGTTTGTTTTTGGTTTCCTTTTTTAATTTTGTCTTTTGCCTCTCTTTAAATGGAGCATCAAAGAGATCATCATTCCAAAATAAAGATCTCATGGATCACAAATCTTTTATGACACATCTTTTGTGAATAATTGCATTAATTTATTTAATAATTTTTTAATTATTATACAAAATATGAACATTTTAATATATAATATTTTTATATATATTATAGAATGAATTAACTATTTAATCCTTAAAAGACCACTTTCATGTTAATTTCATCTTTCCAAAATAAAATCTCTCAATTTAGTTCTTTAAAGATTTTTTTTCCAATCTAAATAGTTCATTTGTTTAACAAAACTTACAATGGCTTAATAAATTTGTTAGTATGGCATAAATGAGAGCTTATATAGTTGTTAAGTTTTGGCCCAAACTTATTCAAATGGTATCCCCCCCTCCCCCCAAAAGTATTATTTAGACAAATTTCACAAAGCCAAATAACTATCAAAACAACACTATTTTGAGAGAAAATGTCCCTAGACAAGTCTAGCTTATAAATTAACAACCACGTGGGTTTTTATTTATTCCACACTAATCAATATGTTAAGTGATTATAATTTTTCTAACAAATGAACCATTTTAATTGAAGAAAGATCTTGAAAACCATTTTAAAAACAAATCAAGGAAAATTAATCTTTTAAAAATTAAATTATTAATTTTCCATATTATATTATCACTAGAATTAATCATGAATTGTGTCAAGGTGCATTTAAATTTGTAAATTTTATGATATCATAAAGACTTATTACCTTATTGATTTCATCAGAGAAATATCTTTTTGGGAGTTTCAAATTGTATTGGGAGATTACATATAAAAAGTTAATAAAATCATGCTCCATGTTGCTAGTCTAATTTTTTTACTAGCAACTGGTAGTATTTGTCAATATTTTTAAAATCAGATCGATTATTAAATCGATAAAAATATTGATTCAAGATTTATTACTTTGAACGTTATTAAATTGTGATCAAACTAGTGGTAATATATATATATATAATTAATATAATTGTAGCATTATTTTATAAGTATATTTATATAAAAATTTGCATTTATTTTCAAACACTTGATGTAGAAGACCTGGCCATAGTGTTGCTTACACTTCCTATGGTTTAGGGTTCAAATCCCTTAGTTGAATTTACAAATTTTGGAAGAAATAATTAATGTATAATATATATATATATATTTATATATATAACTTTGCACATATATATTTAAAACCTCTTACATGTCAAGTGGCGCCAGTTGCTCCTAGAGGCTTGAGGGACGGAGGTTCAAGTCTGGCAAAAGCAATTTTGTCCAATTTAACCAGGAGAATGGGTTACCAATCAAATTTGATTTTTGACCGGTGTTGCCAATTCTTAGAGCTTTCAATTTTTAAGTTTCTCAAGACTAAACCATGGTCTAGTTCACCAGTTTATCAGTTGAATTAGCCAATTTGATCCAATTTTTATTATCATAATGTTTGTGGGTTAGGTGGCATCAAATTGGGAAAAAGGGGGAAAAAGTTTCAGCCAATTCTAATAAACCCAATTCATATATATGCAAGCTTAGATTTAATTTTCTAGGTTGATATTATTTAAGAATTAAAATTACTTAAAATAATAAAAATACAACATTTTAAATCAAAACTATTCTTTGACAAAATAAATTAAAAAATTCAGTATGAATAAACAAATTAACATTGTATAAAAGAATTAAATCTCTTTGTGATTTAACCTATTTCATTTATAACATGGAACACTAGTGTAACCCATGTTCTCATAACCGGATCGGCCGGTTCGACTGGTTCAACCGAGAACCGGTCCCTGGTCCGAATTGGTTGAGTTGAAGAACCAGCCAATCAAAGAACCGGTTAAACCGGTCAAGAACCGGTGAAAATCGGTAAAAAAATCAGTAAAAACCAGACTGAAAAAATCGGTCAAACCAGTTTGAAGCAATTTTTTTATGTAACAGAATAATTCATTTTAAATAATTTTGACAAATTAAAAATAGAAGGTAATAAAAAAGATGAGGGAGTTGAAATATAATTTTTTTTAAAAAAAAAAGAGAATATAAGAGAAATAAAATATGTATAATTAATTATTTTTTATACTTACTTTTTATCATATTCAATTTCCTAATAATATTTCTCTCAAATATTAAGATACTTAGCTAAAATTATTATTTATTATTTTATTTTTTAATAATAAGTAGAATCTTAATATAATTTAGAAACTTTAAAAATTTAATATTAAATATTCTTAATTTTTAATCATAGATAATTTTTATTTTAAACTAAACATTAATCTTTGTAATATCTTAAAAAATGTTAAATTAGTAATCAAATATTTAAAATTTACTAATATTTATTTGTTATATTAAAATTTTGAATACATAAATTTTTTTAAAATAATATATTTAATTATCACTGGTTCGACCACGGTTCAACCAATGAACCGTGAACCAGTACTTCCACCGGTTTAATGACCGGTCCGGTTTTAAAAACATTGAGTGTAACCACCTTAAGTAATTTATTAATTAAGTGACCAATTTTTCAAAAATTTTTATTTTTAATTAACATAATGCATGTAAAAACTATCTTATTATCTAAATGGATAAGATTAAGAGAAATTACACAATTTTTACCAACTTATTTAAATTGTTTCCATAAAGTCGGACTTATTAGCCCACTTTTTTAAAGCATTAGTCATTTATAGTATGATCATTTAGATACCATCAATTTAGCATTAAGGCAAATAATAAAATACAATATATGATCGCGAATAGGCTATTACAATAAAGCTACTATATATAACCCAACAGGGCTTCATTTTATATTTTTTAATATGGAGGATCTAAATGTTTAAATCCAGTTAATCCCCCACTAAGAGGTGTCAAAGGAAGAGGTACTTCAAGGTGAGGTGGTATCCCAACTTTAGGCAGGATGATCTATGCATCTCCACTACCATTGAGTTATGCTTATTTATTATTACCTGAATTCGCCTGATCCTTGGTAGCTCAATGAATAGCTACTCTGCTTCTATTATATAGCAAGTCATTGGCATGATGAAGCACCTTATGACACAAAAATGAGAATCATAATAATTCTTGCTAAGATAAGTTTAAACAAATAATAGTTCAACTATTATATGTACAAAAAATATATATATTTCCTCTTGTCTATCTAAAATATATCATCCTCATAAATCAAAATAAAGGCATGGAAATTAATAATTTACATAATTCTGTAATCATAGGAATAATTATATATCATCATATATGTAGATTACAAATATCAAAATTTCCTCATTTCACATGTGTAGCTCATTAAGGTAGGAAAATCTTTAACATGCATCCCATAACACATGTTAGTACCATACATAATATATAAAAATATATGTTGCATACTAGGGCGTCTTTTAAAGTGGATCCATAACATGAAACAATTAAAGATCATTTTATTTTGAAAATCCTATCTCTCTAGTACTCATAACTTTATCATAAATTGCTATTTCCATACTCACAATATTACATACATGTTGAGTCCTCATTTATGCGTACATATTCGTTAGAATATATATTAGCATCAATATCATCACTACTAATAAGATAAATGCCAAAGTTAACATACATCTCATAAATCAAACAACTCAATCAAAATAGTATTTATGCATTGGAAACTTGCTAGTAACAATAAAAAAGGTAGTCTACTAGATTTTAACGGAACTCATCTATTCATATTAGAGTCAAGTTTAATGTTTTTTATGTCTTCTATATTTTAAAGTTCTTAGACCTTATATGGTTACAATTTTAGGTTATCCATGTCATGGTCTCCAATATTCTTTTCATTCAATCATGGTCTAGATCTTATGTATCAAGAATCTCATGAAAAGTTCAAAGATTATATGTCCAAGATCAAAATATGTCCAAGTCTCACATGTATAAGATCAAGTCATGTAAAGGTTCAAGTCTCATGAATTAGAGTTCAAGCCCTCTATGTTCAAGATTTAAGTCATTTATATGAAGGTTCAAGTCTTGTAGGTTCTTAATCCATCTCTTTGTCCATTACATTTACATGTGTGTATATATATATATATATATATATATTCAAATATGATTAAGTATTTAGATATTTCTTATACTTTTTGGTTTTAAAAGATGCTATTAAGACACCCAAACATTCCACATAATGAAAGAATCAAGGTTCCATGCAAAAGCTCAAGTTTTTTAGGTAAAATAGAGTTTAGCATGGCTTAGCCATATTGGTACTACCAAGGAGCAAAAAACTACTCTCTAAATAGGGCCAATGCTAAATAACATAGCTTGGTTATGTCCAATATTCTAAAAGTTTAAAAGTCATTATTTGTACTCCTAAAACCCCATTTTTGGTCATGCCTATCTCAAATAACCATTAACTTATATGCATCCTAGGATCTCAAAACAACCATCAAACCCAATTTAAAAGATCTAAAGCACAAGATGCCATTTTTACCATAAAAATAGGTTAGAGAAAGAAAGTGATAAGAATGAGGAAAATGAGAAATTATCAAGGTTTGACTAACCTAGAGCTATCTACCCTCAATATGAATACTATCCTAAGCAACAAACCATGTTAAAAGAGCAAGGTCAAGTTTACACCATTTTCATCCTTAAGTACCCAATAGAGAAAGAAAGCTTGAAAGGATGAAGAAAATAGAATGTTTAAGTGTTTGCGAGTATGTAGAAAGTTTTTAAACCTAACAAGAACCTCGTCTAGCCATCAGCAATCATCAATAACTACCATGTAAAATTTCACCATGAATCACACTCAATAAGAGAGAATGGAAGAGATGGTAAGGAAGAAGAGAGTGCATCGCTATGAAATCTCTATAAGACAAGGATCTTACCTCTTCAATTTGGTTGAAAGTGCATGCAAGCTCCTTTTCCTCCTTCACTTCCTCCTCCCTTCATTCCATGCTCTCTTTTTTGTGTTCTTTAAAAGTCTCAACACACTCTCACTCACTCTCTCTCTCTCTCATTTTGAAGGGCCAAAAGGAAATGAGAGGATCTAAGGGAATTAAATATGTGTGAAATCAATGCATGATTCCTTTTTGAATCCTTTTAAAGTCTAGTTCTAGATGCATATCAAGTTACTAGTGGGGTCAAGGTAGTTTGTCAGGACACCTAACATAAAGATTATTTATGTTTAGGGGAAAATATATATTAAAATTTTCATCTCGTATGCTCTTAATTTTCGCGATATTCCTTTTTGGTAAATGTTTACGTAGACAAAAGCCAAAATTCTCACTTTGACCAATGCTAAAATTGTAATTTGGCCTTGACTAAAATTATGAGTTTTAGTCATAATCTCAATATTTATATTTTGATTCTTTAAAATTTTGTCTGAAAACTTTTATTCCTTAAATATTTTTCTTATATTTTTAGGATATTTTGGCCTTAGTAATTTTTAAAAATTAATTCTCTAAGTATTTATCTCTTAATTTCATCTAATTTCCTATTTACCAATAATACCAAATAATTCTTGATATATCATACAAATTATTGTTAATCCTAAAAAAATTTCAAGAAATTTTCCTTAAGTCTTATAAATATAAAACTCACTAAATCTTCATTATTTGGCCATAACTTATTTCCCAATTATTTTTTAATATTATTATATTTACTTAAAAATTTTCAATTATTATTAAATAATTCCTAATTGGGAATATGATGTTATAACTAATATATATAATGTAATAAAAGTAATAAGTAGCAATATTTATCTTATATTATTTTATGTAAAGGAATATAGATATATATATAAGTAAAAGAAAAAAAAAGCCATTTAGCAACAAACTAATCCATTGCTAACTAGCAAATGGTCGTCGCTAATCATAAATTAGTAAAGACACTGGCTAAATTGGGTCTTATTAAATTTTAGCAACATATACTCCAACTTATTACTACTTTAGGGACAAACTTGTTTATCGGTATTTTCAAATATTAACATCATTAAATTTAGTCAACAAATTTCAAATGTTTGGCTTTTAGGAATGTCTACATATACATTGCTTATTTTGAAAAGAATAATTTGTTGCTAAATGATGGTTATAAATAAATTCTTTCTACATTCATTGCTAATTTGAGATATAAATATATTTGTCACTAAATTTATCACTGAAAGTGTGCTAAATGAAAAACAAATTCATTTATAAATATGTCATTGTTATATTCTAGTATCTGTTTCAATATAATATACATATATATATTAATCGAAATATCAAAACTAATTTAATATATATAAATTCTATATACAATATTATAAATTTGCATTGCAAAGTCTTTTATTGTTTTCCAAAAGTTTACAATTCAATCTTGGAGATTTCTATCTTATCCTATGAGCATGGATCCTCTGTAGTGAGAATTTGTGAGGTGCCCCCCCTAAAGTGGGGCTTTTAGGGTTATTGCTAAAAAAAAAGATTATATCAAAAAAGTGAAAGATTTAAGAGACTTTAAGAGCATTTATGGGATACTCACTTTAAAGGATCAATGCTTTTTATCCTACACATTAACCAACATGCAATGCTAATCTTGAATTTCTAGCAGATCCTTGTGGCTGACTTGGATGCATCAATAGGATGGTAGCCTAAATACTTGCCTATAACTCCTTATGGAAAGCTACTTGCATGTCAACTAGTCTTTGCTTTGCTACTTGGTTGATAGCTTCCTCAAAAGTGTCAATTAAATTTTGTGCAAAGAGAATTGATACTAATGAAAAACATGTCGAAGCATAGGATGGAATGCTAGCTCCATGCATAACAATAGTGGCCTTTGAGTTGATGCTGTAAATTCTTCCTTTGTGGTCCTCCAATTGCCTCAATCCAAACATTGGAAACTTGCTCTTTGGAAAGGGCAAATGCCATTGTCATCTTCATCTCCATTAGCATTTTCTTCTTCTTGCCTTTCTATTGTTACATCTCCTTATCCATTAACTTGTGTCCCATAAGTGTCAACTCCACACCCCTTAATGATATTTTTAAATTTAGGCTACCACACAAATTTATAAATAAATAAACATAACATTATATATATATAATTACTAAAATGTTATACTTACCTACAAATATTTTGATTTACAATCAACCTAATCATTATTTATGTATCATCAAGAATAACTCTGAGGTAATAAGCCTTACCCTTTCTCTTTCACCTAAAACAAACATAGTTAATTGAAGTCTAACTAAATCATAGCAAGTATAAAATATCAAAAATTAAAACTTACATATTTTCTTCTATATTCTAAAACTAGAATTGATCCTCTTATATGCAAGGATAAACCTAACCCACCTTGGTTTGATAATCTATTATTAGAATTAATAATTGACTTATTTTCAAACTTCTCATTTTTCTAGTGAACCATCATTTCATCTTAGTGACTTTGACTAATCTATTTAGGAATTACATTATTCACATAAAAATTCTTTTTTCTTTGTTTATGATGTTATTTAACCATATACTCCCTTTATGTTGGAAAAGTGTTCCTATGGCCATGTGCTCCTCTTCATTCAAATTGTACAACTTCTATAAGTGTTAAGTAAAGGTACCATATAAAACATAATTGCAAAGTGATACATTAATAAGCATAAATGCTCAATCAATTTTGCGTCTAAGTCACAACATCTACATGCAGTCAAGAATGCACACTGAACTAAGCTTAGGAGGCTTTTCCTCATTTCTAACATAAGGAAAAATTGAAATGCCCTCAACAAGCCTCACCCTTGTGGAAAGAAGTTTTTTTGTCACCTCACTGCACTTATCACCTCACACTTTAGCTAGTAGATTGGCAATGAAGAAAGTATAAGAGTTGACAGACCATACCGGTATTCTCCAATAAGTAACAACAAAAATTTCACTTTAGTTATTGACCTTGTCCAAGAGGGATGCTTATGGAACTAGCAAAATCTCACTAAGTTCTATGGTCTTGATGCTGCATCTCAAGTAAGAAAAATTCCCATCTCAACTCAAGGGAGATGGATAAGATCCAAGGGAATCTTAGTAGAATTGGGAAGTACTCCAATAAGGAAATGTTTAAGAAGTTAGGGGGTTTGTCACCCCAAAATCACAACTAGAATAGAATTTCGAAAGTTGATAACCTTGTGATGTTTCTAACTTTCTGTTGGAAATTATATTATGATGCCCTTCCTCTATAGGGTATAACCTTAGGAAAAAAAAAGGTTTTAAAATCTAGAAGACTTGCTCTCTAGGTGTAAAGTGTATAAAGCCTACAATCACTTATTTATTTCTTGTCCTTTGCCAAAGCAATTTGTTTTGGTTCCATACTAGCACTTGAAGTAGAATACATAGAAATTCACAGTGAATAACCCATTGTTTGGACACTTTACTAATCCAAAATATATAATATAGGACAAAGAACCTTGATCTCCTTAAAGACATCATCATAATTTGCTAGTGCATTTATAGTTAGAAAAAAACAAAGTGATTTTGTAAGGTATACAAACAAGTGCGAAAGGAGTAGTGGTAGCAATTAAAATGTTTAGAGAGGAGATTATCTCAATTAGGGATCAAAGGCTACTACAAACTTAGAAGTGTCATCACAAAGCAAATCAGAAAAGTAATTGAAAGGGAAGAGGTTAGAAAAACAAATAAGATTATGTTTATCTGGAATTGCATAAAAAATAAGGGACAAAACATCTTCAAAGTGTCCACTATCTTTGAGGAGCATTAGTTTCCTATCATATGCTTAATTAAAATAAGCATGGAGAATTTGCTTACCATTGCCTTAAGAAGCATGAGAGGCTATTTCGACACTTTCCATAAAGTTCACAAGAAGCTCTCTCACTATTACCATCTAGGACACAAATGTGGTGCATCAACTTAAAAAAGGTGGTTTAGAATAGTATTATTAGCATAGGATGAGACATCAAAATACTAACCGCAAAGGTCTCCATTTTTAAAATATGAATATAGTATTAAACTAAAGTATGGATGCTTTTATGTACTAACATAAATGTGAGAGAGCATAAATGTATTGGTTATTGATTTCTCCAAACCCTAGCCATGGAAGATTAAAATTTATTTATTTTAATATTTTTTAGATATAATAATATTATAATAAAATTACATAAATTATATATTTTTTTAAATATATGTTAAAGTCTAAAAGTTTGCCAAAAAAAAGAGTTTATCACGTTATGTTAGACCTAACTTTAGGTCAAAATTTTTGTTATAGTACTAGGCTTGTGCCTACTTTTATAAACACTTTTTTTTATACAGGTCCAACCTATTTTTACATATGTTTGATTTGTGATCAAGTCTAATACAAAATTTTTTAATGTACTTAAATTAAAAAAATAAGTTTATTGTAAAAATATGGCAACTTAATCACTAAATAACTAATGAATAATTAAGGTTGTCATAATAGTAATATGTGATATCCAAGTGTCGGCAAGATTTCTTCACAAATTTATTTATTTTTAATTATCATATTTATTAAGATCTCCAATTTGTGAAGAGATTTGGGCCTGACCACAGGCCCAACGCCTTCGATCAAGGCCTAGCCCAGAGTACCCAGCAGAATGGGAGAAGAGAATGACAATGATGAGTAGAGCTGGAATCAGCGTATATCGTTAGAGATGGCGATATTAATGAGGGAAGAAGGGGATCGTCCGGATTCATGCATTACAGCCCAGCTTGATATAGACGTGTGTTTGGCTTCTTCTGATTCTAGTATATTATTGTTTCTTTTGCAGGGAATCCATTGCGTCATGACTCACGTCCCTCTCCTCAATGCCCAATGTCTCCATTCTCGAACCCATCGCGAAATATCCCTCCGTCATGACTCATGTTTCGTCCTTAACACGTGGGACATGTGCCGCCCATTGCCCACAACACTTCTATTTTTCTTGTCTTCTTTTTCACGACTATTGGATTTATCAAACACTCACTAAATTATTGGAGTCCGGTTTCTGCGGATAAAATTTGATTACGTTTGAGAAAAAAAAAATTTTAAAAAAAAAATTTTAATTATTTTTTTAATTATCTAATTATATAACTATAAATAATTTAATTTTGAGTTATTTCCTTTCTTGACCTTGCTTTACAAACTTATCCTTTTCCCGATAATTCCCCCAAAAACATAAAATAACCCGGTAGGATCTATCAACACACGCTAATTATTCTACGAAAACCTTTATTTTTAATTAGTGATTTTAACAAGATAAAACTTCTTTTAATGACAAAACAATAAGTAAAACTTTAAAACTTTATATTAATTTACCCACAATTTTAATCATTAAAGCGCATCTAATAACTTTGTCAGTGTAAGGCTTTCACTCTTGACTCTTCAGTTTTAATTACTAGAAGGTTTGTAATTTTCTTTTATTTTTATTTTTATTTTTACTTTACTAACTCCTGTTATTTCTGTAAAATTACTGTGATTCTACTCTTGTTGTTAACGACTATCATTTTTTTTTTTCTGGTTTTAGTATCAAAGACTGTAATTGAAGTCTCCTAACTATGTAATAAAACATTAGTTTAAAGAACAACGTTGACTACATGATTGTCGATAAAGTAATACATTTTATAGCTTTTTAATATTTTGAATATTAATATCGAAATATAAAATATTTAAAATTTGAAATTAGCTGGTGAACGTTGAAGTGGAAGAGAATAGAATCCTCTGCTTGAAATTAGCTGGGGAACAAAACAGAATTTACAATGGGAATGACACTGCTTCTACACAGGGAAAAGAAAATAGAATCCGAACGATATATACATAAAACTCACAATGCTAACGTCCTACCCGACCCAAAATTGAAAACCCGGATCCATAGCTAGCAATGTTCCGGTTCTTTAGAGAGAAAAGGGTGGGTCAAAAGCTGAGAGGCACTCCACCTCTCACTAGACTCCTTCTTCAAGCAACACTTTATGAAGCTCCGAAACTGCTTCGAAGCCTGCTCCGGCAAGCTAGGTGGGTCTCCGAAGCAAATCGCACACATCAGGGTCGCCCAATCGGGTCTCTGACCCGCCGGTAGAAACGGGAAGTGACCCACATACAGTTCAAACAAGGTCAGACCCAAGCTCCATATGTCACCCGCATACCCGTCATAATTCCCACCACACCTATCCGGGTCGAACCGTTCCGGGCTCATGTACGCGCATGTTCCAACGTATGAATTGCACGCGTCTAGTGTGCGGCACATGATCTTGCTGACGCCGAAATCACCGATTTTCACTTCCATATTCTGATTCACCAACAGATTCGAGGGCTTGATATCGCGGTGGACAATCTTGTGCGCGTGGAGATAGCTCAGCCCGTTTAAAACCTGACGCGCCACCGCCGCGAGTTGGGCTTCCGAAAACGTTCCGTTCTTTTTTAACAAGGTGTCTAGCGTTCCCAAATCCATATATTCCATCACAATCGCCACGTCGCCGGAAGGTTTCTCGAAGAACCCGTGACACCTCACGACGTAAGGCGAGTCCGTCCGGCGGTGGATATCCATCTCCCTTCGGACTTGCCGGCGGATTTGCGGGTCGGAATCGCTGTGGACGACCTTGAGAGCGTAGATGGCAGCGGTGCGCTTGTGACGGACCTTGTAGACGGTGCCTCCGTTGCCATGGCCGAGTACCTGAAGCTTTTCGAGGTCGTTAGGGGCGATGTCGGCGAGGGAGGAGTTGTTGGAGGTTGTGGAGGTGGGTGGGAGGGGGAGGGGAAAGCGAGGGCGGCGCTCAGAGGGCTCTGGCAGAGGGAGGCGGAGGTTGAGGTGGCGGCGATTGCGGACTAGTGCCATTGGGTAGTGGATCAAGAGTGAGGAACTGGTGCGGAAAGAGAGGGGTGAAGGGTATATATGAGCGGAAGGGGGTGACGGCTAAGGAAGGAGGAAGGATATAGCTATGGGGAGCAAGGAGTGGGGTCCACTCCAACAACAAAAAGGTTTCAGTCCAGATACAAGTTTGGATCATGGATGACGACGACCATGACGATGAGTGAGTGGGGGTAGGGGTGTGGGAATGTAATTGGAGGATTATTAATTTTTGTAATTTGCATGTGATTAGGACCTGTTTGGTATGATGTATAGGACAAGGTCTGATAGTATAAAACTTGATAGGATAAGACTTGATAGGATAAAGTCTGATAAAATTTTAAAATTATAAAGTGTTTGATATCATACTATATAAGATAATATATCGTATAAGATAATATTATCATTTATTTGGTAATACACTATATAATACTGGATAAGATAAAAATTAATTTTTTTGACAAAAATATCCTTTACTTAAAAAATATATTATATTTATTTAAATTTATTGTGTTATATTAATTTTTATAAAAAAAATATGGATGAATAAAACTTCACATAGTGTATGGTTACTTAGTAACTTAGGTGACCTGATCCCGTCTGGTCATATCGAGTTAAATAACTAAAGAATAATTTAGACATATTAGGTCAGGTTGGCTATATTAGTCAATTTCAGCCAAATATATAATTTTTAAAAACTTATATGAAATTTTTATTTTTTAAGAGTCAATTTATAATTTTTACTAAATATTAAAAAAGTAGTTTAATTAGTTTAAGAAACATTCTAACCTAACGTCATGCTAAACCAATTAGATTGAATTTGATACTAAATTAGTTTTTGCGTAACTTATTCTAATCCTATTAATTTTTTTGAAAATTTATTTTATAGGGATTTATATAAAAAAAATTTAGTGGTCAAATATAATTTTTAAGAATTTATATAAAAATTTTATTTTTTAGGGTTATTTTATAATTTTCATCAAAAATTATTTTATAAGGACTTATATGAAATTTTTATTTTTTTGGGGATCATTTATTAATTTTATAATTTGTACCAAAAATTTAAAAGTGCCCAATTAACCTGATCCCAACTAGTATTAATTAAATCTGATCCAACCTAACCAATGAATATTCTTACAGGTGAAGGGTTAAAATCAAAAAATATTAATAAGACTTTATATATTAAAACTTAATCATGCCTAATCCTACCCCCTAAGGCATGATTAAGTTATATATCATTTTGATGTATAAGAGACGTATGATGTATAAGCTTATACAATACATTACTTGCACTAAACAAGTGATAAATTTATAATGTATTGTATTAGCTTATATTATCAGGGCTTATACAGTATGCCAAACATACCCTAATATTCATTTAATAGCCTGCCCTAGTTCTTTCTTTCTTTTTTTTTTAATTTTTAAAATAAGAATATTTTTAATTATTAGAGAAAGTGAGCTTTTTAGAATTGAGTCATGATCACTTGAAATAGATTCCTTGTAATATTATTAAAAAATTTAGTTAGAAGAAGAAAGAGAATGAGAGGTAAGTCTAGTATCTTCTATTCTGTGTTTTTACTCTAATTGATATCGTGCAATATTGTAGAAGATTTAAGTGACACATGTGCATTTTCTAAACATGTTTAATTCCAATAGATCAGATGGATGCAATTAACTTTTATGTCTAATTAGAATGCAATTTCCAAAGTTATGTGGGTCCCACAAGAAAAAAGTGGAAAAAAAACTTATGTGGATCATACAAACAACAATAATAACAGTAAAAAATTATCATTTTTTTTACAACTTATATATATATATTAGATTTGCCTCCCAAGCCGTCTAGCCCGTGGAAAAGCCATGAAGCTGAGTTTGTTTTTCACTTGGGCTACAAGCCTTCTTTTTATGTTTTTTGGGTTAGAGTCAAAATTGCAGTTAATGATCAAGCACCATTTTTCAAAGAATAGGCAATGATTAATTAAGAAAAATCAAACAGCATCTTCGAAGGAAATTTTACAATACGAGCTAAGTTTGTTAGTTTACTTTGGCTCCAAGCTCTTCCCTTATTAAAAACGGCTCATAGTTGTATATTTTGTATTAAAGTAAATTATTAAAAACATGGTTGATTCCTATTTTTGTTTCCTGTGATTCATTCTTTACTAAATTTAATAATAAATAAATAAATTTCAACAATTGTTTATAAGTGAGGGGGGTTATGATGTGCAATCTTCTTCTTAGGTAGGAATGTTGATTAGTTATATGCATGCTACATTGATTGAATCCTCAAATCAAGAAACAAAGGTTAGCCTTGAATTAAATTAGTAGTATACAGTGTTTAATTTGTCCTTCTTGCATATTTTAAAATTATGAAAATTATGTTATATAGAAACACTTTAGTACAATTTAATAAAACAAGGATGCTCTTCTGGTGCAAAAAATGCTTTATTAATTTATATCACTAATTCAATTATTACTATCCATTTTACTGATTGAACACAAATCTAAATGGCAATGTGGGAACCATGTATGGGGACCAAGATTCCAACCGCTGAGAAGAAAAAAACAGATGGGACAATAATAAAATTAAAATAATTAATTGACCAATAGGAAAACAATAATAAATTTGTGTATGCGTGTATTGGATGTGAAGAGAAGGGTATAATGGGGTAATAACATAAATAGTAAAAAGCGGAGATTACGACAATCTTAGAAATATGGTTTAATTAATTACAGAATCTACAACTGTGCATGATGCATGAACATTACTCTCACGCCTCCTCATGTTTCTTATTATAACCCCACGTTTTTTTTAAAATACTCCAATTAATTAAGTTGATTGCTACGTTGCCTTACACGACATTAATATTGGGATAGGGTGAATTGATGGCTAAACATGGAGTGGGGTTTGAAACTTTAATATTGGATCGTTGATGCCTTGATCTATTAGTCTATATATGATATTAAAACAGTTTTACCAGCTGTAACTAATGAAACTAATTTGCCATAATTTCAAGCCTTTACTTCATATAGATGATGTAGATCAGTTTTACTGATATGTAAATAACCTATTGTTCCACTTTTCTACGTCAAACTGGGTTGGAAGACTTCCAATGCAATGACAAATACACTTGGATCAAAATAAACGTAAAGTATTAAAAATTGGATACAAGAGTAACACAAGTCTTTTCTTATTAGGTAGAGTCGATTATATATATCAATTAATACTATAAAATTTTATTATAAATTATATTTTTAAACGAACAATTTAAATCTAGAATTTTTTTAATGATTTTACTTATAATTTTTCTTGATCTCTTTTTTCTTCTAACTATTAGATTACTTTTCATCTAATCTACTATACTTATTGAGATTTTTATAGATCTTCTCCATACATGTTTAAATCATTTAAGGTGCAAATCTATAATCTTTTTTTTACAATAAATGTAACTTTTACTTTCTATCTAATACATTAATTTCGAATTCTATTTTGTCTTGTTGTATGTTCGCTCATTCAACGCAACATTCTTATATTTACAACATTAAACTTATTCTCTTATTGATTTTTTATTGCTTAACATTCAGCCTCTTACAACATTACAGGTCATATTACTAAACTTGAGTAAAACTCTTCTATCACAAATAACACTCAAAACATTCTTCTATTTCATCTACCCTACTTAAATCTTATAATTTATATTTTTCTCTATTTCTTCTTCATGTTGTATGATCAACTCAAAATACTTAAACCATGTGACTTGGATAAGTCCAAAAATTTTTCATTAAACGGCCGCTGACATTTTTTAAAAAATAAAAATCCTTATAATAAAGTTATCAAGCCACATGTTTTAAGTTTCAAATGAAAATTAACAACTAAAATTCTCTTCATACATATCAACGTTAATAGGAAAATCATATATATATATATATATATATATTAAAAGAACTTGTAATGATAGAAACAAAAGCCTTAACTTATTTTGCACAATTAGTTGCGCGTAAAAGTATAAAAATAAAGATCAAAATATGTGAGATTAAACATAAATTTTATATTCTAAAATTATGTAATTAGGCTTCAATACCACATATTGATTTATAATAAATTTCATTGGATAGTATGATGATAACAAATCATATTCATAAAATTTAGAACACTAAATTTAGAATTGATATATAAAATTACCCAATTTTTCATGATAACAAGATAGGAACTGATGACACAGTAAATTAGTTATTCTTCTTTGAGACTCCATATTTAATAGTGGTTTTTAATGTATTCATCACATATATTAGGGTTAGAGAAAGAATTTAACCTTACTTTATATATTTTACTGAATTTTTTTATTACCAATTTTAATAAAACTTAATAACTTATACTTTTAATAACGAACCATACTTGTTAATTTAAATATGTTTTGTGCTTAATTATCATATGATTATTTATACAAAAATTGGACTTAAAAAATATATCAATAATTAACTCATACTTAAAAAAATAAAATAATACAATTAATGTAAATCTACATATAAAATTTTCAACAAAAAAACTTATAAAAGCTTTTTCTCTCTCAAAAATTTTTAACTTCTATATATATTTGTTGATTTTAACATGTCATCTAGAGTAAAACTTAAATTGGGGGACAGTTCCAGAATATAGATATTTTATTTTTCATGCCTATATAATAACACGATGTCATAAATTTCAAATAATCGAATAATTAATTTCTGTGAGCTCCACGTGTTGACATAAACCATGACGCACGGCAATTAAAAAGTAGTATGTTAAAACAACAGCAATATGTTTTGTGGGCACATCGTGATGTGTGAGCTGTTGCTTCGAAGCTGTTTCGGGTTTCCAGATCCACACCCCATAAATGAAAAGGATATGCATGAGTGGGTGGGGGCCCAAAATGGATTGAGAATTTGAGATGATTCATCATTAAAAAAATTCATGCTGGTTGGGGGGTTTTAATTTTTTGAGTGAATAAAGTACATTTCTTTCCATTGTCTATTTACTTTTTCTTTAATGCTGGCTTATCATGCAAATCAAAAGGCACCCCACTAATTAATTAATTAATAATATTCCACGCAAATCTTCCGACCAAAAATGGAATATGGATCACAGTGCATTTATGAATCTTCTTGCTGTGGGTTACACACTTGGTTTCTTTTATCTTCCTATCACTCTCCAAATCCCCAATAATCTTCTTATTAAAAAGTGAAAAAAGATATAACTACTTCTAGCTGCCCCCATCTTACACCACATATTTTTGAAATATTATGACTAAATTACATGTATGTTTCTCAAATTTTGTTGAAATTATACAATTTTGTTATTTTTGAAATATATATCAATTTCCCCTAAAATAAAATGTTATCTTATACCTTAATTCAATTTTAAACTGTTTTATTAAACTACTTTTTATAAATTTAAATATATATTTTTTGAATTGAAAAAATTCAAATTGAAGATATTTTGATTAACAAAATTAAATTAAATTAAAATATAAAATAACTTTTTTATTTCAAAAGAAATTTGTGTATATTTGGAAAGTGTAGATGAAATTTGTATAGTTTTAGCAAAATTTAGAGAATATCAAATATAATTTACTCAAATATTTATAGTTTACAAGGATTAAGATTTTTTTCCCCTTACAATTGATTGCTATATTGAGTATTGGAGACTGTTGACTTTAATGAGAAGGGAGAATACCAAACTATGAGCTTCAAAAACATGCTTCAGCCCCCACTTATTGGGTTTTAATTAGGCCCAGCCTGTATGTGTCACATAATTGATGTCATGAGCCAAGACTAAACATGGACAAAATTGTGTGGCCTTCAATTTGGGCCCTATTTTTAAAATTTGTAACTAGACCTATATAAAAATACATTTAGACACAAACTCAAGCCCATTTTATTTTAATATCTTTAGGTCTAAATTTGACCCGAATAAAAATATCTGAATTTGAATTTGGGTTCAGGCCAAACTTATTTTCAAATTTTTTATTTGTGGTTTGAAATAAAGCCTAAAATTATCAAAGCTATATTTTTGCAAAGGCTAGTTCGTTTCAATAAATTATATTTCTGTCTTAATACATAGCGCTTGGACCTAAGTCCAAGTCAAGCATTGACTCATTTTTAAACTCCTTGTTTAGGCTTGAACTCTCTTGACCAAAAAAATAATTTATGCTCGAACTCAATCCATAGTGGTCACGCACGATTGGCGATGATGACAGGAGTAAATTGGTCTGCTTTAAGCTAAAGTTAAAAATTAAAATAAAAGTTTATTTATTTATTTTTGAAAGAATACTTTTTAAAAAATTAAAGTAAAATTTAAACGACGAAAAATTTTTCTATTGCAGATGAAACAAAGAAAGTTTTTTAAACAAAGGATAACTTAATAATATTAAAATGATTAATATATATATGTATATATTAGAATATGAGGTAGGATATTGTTGATTTATATATATTAAAAACAGTGTGCGTATTCCTTTGTTTTCTTTGGGGTATATTCCTGTGATCACAAATGATGCTGAATGCGCTAAAATGTAAACCAATCCAAAATACGAATTTACTTTATCAAATAACTTAATGTTTCCATATATTAAATTAGATTCTCTACTCATCCCATTCTCTACTAATTTTAGTGATTATTCTTTTTAGATCATTCAAATTTAATTTTGATGATTTAGATTTCAATTTTTGTAATTTAAAAAAATAAAAAATATAATTGTTAACTATTAATTTTAAAAAAATAATAATTAAATTTAAAATTTAAACAATTCAAATCAAATTTAAACAGTACAAAAGAGACAATCACTCTCTAATCATTTTTAAGATGAGTTGAAAATCTGCACTTTCCGTCTACTACTATAAATAATTTGAAACAGTTTTTTGCTTTTATTTTTTTTCCGGCCATAAAAAATATTCTTGAAAAAGCATAGTTTCAAAGCACAAGTGATGAGATCTCAGCACGAATCGATGCTAGAATAAAAGCACTGATTTTAAAATGCAAGATCTATTACACCTTTCAGTTTAGCGAAAATTATTCTTAAACTTTAATTATTCCTTATTTTCATCCACTCTCCATTAGCAATTTCCATCTTTTACATGATTCTTTTTATTCAAATCTATCACATAAAACCCCGAAGGCATTTGCTTTGTGTAATTTTGCTTAAATGCACCACGTTGATGTGATGGGTTGGCTCAAAATTACTCCAAAAAAATTTAATTTTGATTTGGCCCGAGATATTTTTACTGTATGATAAAAAAGGACCTTTTCTTAAAGCATACCATGTTGATATTGCACGTTTATCAATGTTATTATAAATAAGTTACTTCAATATTACTAATTAATCCATCAATAATATGTTCGAACTTCTTGATCAGCCCTACTCGCATATATCCATTAATCTTATAATATTTATGTTCAACACTCTAACATTGAAGCTGGAACATGTTAATTATTTTATTCATATGCCCATGGGATTGGAACGCAGCATGCTTGATATGTAAATGTAAGGACTCGTTTGTCATAAATGATTGATTTTTGATAGAATAAGAATGAAAAATAAAATAAAAATAAAAAGAAATATTGTATTTTATAGTTATGTTTAATATGATGGGAGAAGAAATATGAATATTTTTTTTTATATTTAGTTGGATAAAAATGATATAAAAATAAAATGAGAAAAGAATTAAAAGATCAAAATATCTTTAATAATTAAAATATAATAAAAAATTTATTTTTAATTAATAATAATAAATAATAAATAATTATTTTTAATTACTAATAAAATAATATTTTAATTTAAAATTTTATTTTTTGTTATCTTTAATAAAAAAATTATTTTTTCATTTTTCATTTTAAAGAGAACTCAATCCTTTCCATGAAGAAAAGAGAGGCGATTTTCACAAATATAAAAATAGCTAATCTTATGAAAAAGATATTTTCTGCATACCAAACATCTAATTATTGGATTTCATCTCTCTCTCCTATTCTCTCTCTCTATGATTCTATCACACCAAACGAGGCCTAAGAGAATATGCATGTATGTCTAAGAATCCATTTTGTCTAATTGTACCTAATTAGCATTATTTTGCTATCAAAGGGGAATTTGCAAATAATTTGTGAGTTTTTTGTTTGTTATATACAATAAACTAAGGGGTAATTAATTTGTCAAAGTGTAATCAATTGTCATTTATATCAATCATAACTTGTGATTAAAAAAAAGGTGTGATATATAGTCTGATATAAATTGAGATTAATGTGTGTGTGTGTAACCAAAAAGTTGAAAATTACAGGGACTTATCATCTGTTTTTTTTTTCAACAAAAATTGTGTAACCTTTTGCCGTTGATACTCCCAATAAAATCCAGAAAGGAAAATTTGGAAAAAGAAAAAATGATAATTGAACATTTCTTAATTAATTGAAATTTAACATCTCGATTGGTAATATGATGTAGAGAAAAATAGAGAAAGAAACATTTTTTACATCCTATTTACTAGTTAAATTTTGTTCAAGGTAAAAGGGAAGAAGGAATCTATTTCAGTGCATGAATTGAAAATAATTTTTATATTTAATTTATGTAACGTTTATTACATTTTTGTTATCATCATTTTTTTAAAGGAGGGTACAAGAGTCATTTTTTTTATTTTTTATTTTAATATTTTTTTATTTAATTGAGTATATAAATAGAATAATATTTTTATTTATTTTTATATTATACCAAACATATTTATTTTATTTTATTCATATTTTTATTTTCTTTTTATTTTTACATCTAATAATTTTGTATACCCAACATGATATACATTCTTTCATTAAAGAATAGTGAAAGAATAACATAATATAAGAAAAATAAATAAATATAAATTATGTATAATCCATTTGAACTGTGAAAGCTACTTGAATGAAAGGCCTTACAAAGTAAATTATTTATTTCTTAACATGACCTTGGGATGTGATAAAAGGATCCATATCTAATTAAATGGCATAGAATCATAGAAGGGACATAAAGGGAACAGAGGTGGAATAAAGTAGAGGTATTTGGTGTAACAACGTAAAATGCAAAGCTGCTCTAATGGTTCTCTTTGTCACCACTAAACACAGACTGTTGAAGGTTCCGATTATATGTAGCTAGCTTTCATGGTACAAATTAACCATGGAAACTTAATTAATCCCTCCCATCCTCTGCACTTAGAAAGCGTTGTGGAACATGCATAGAGGGACGAGAAGGGAAGAAGACCACGCCAATGAAGAAGAAGAAAAAGAGCAAGGCCAGTGTTTGCCTTTATCTTGGAGGCATGGTAGAAATATTACTCATTTTTGTGAGAACTTTGTCATTCTTCCCCATAACTGGTTTGTAACTTCTCTCTCTCTCTCTCTCTCTCTCTCTTTTTTCTCCTCTTTTTTTGTAATTATATTTTAATTTAGAGGATTCATGTTTAATTTCTTTATTTTTTTTATAAAAGATTTGTTATAAAATATCCACTAATTAAATACCATTTAAGGATAAACTTTTTTTATTTGGAAGGATATATTACAGATTTCATGAATGGACCTCAAGTTGATTAATTTATTAAGTATTTTATATTAAAATAGTTTATTTTTTGTGCAAACCTTTTTCCTCTAATTCCAACAAAAATGTATTTTTTTCCAAAAAAAAAAAGGCCGTGAGGGCTAGGTTGAAAAAAGCATTATTTAAAATAAAATATTAATTTTACTAGTCCAACTTTATTTATTTTTGGAATTGAACAAACTAATTTTGAAGTTGAACCTATTTTGATAGTTCTAATTGAAGATTAGTAGCCGGTCCAATCAATGAGAGCTAGCGTTCCGTTCCATGTTATAAGTTTGTCTGATAAAAATATGTAATTAGTTTACACAATTTTTTCAGATAAAAAATTATTTTAAGCAAAATGTTTAACAATAAATGGCCCAAAGTTCAGCAATACAAGATAACCGTCTATGAAGCCTATCCATAAAAAATGGGAAAAAAAACTTGCGTACAGATATCTAATACAACCATGATAAATCTACTACATATATATTTTATAAATAAATGAATACCATAACCTTATAATAAAATATTCTATACATATCATATTATTAAAAAATTTAATAATAAAATATAAAAATTGTAAAAATATAAACACATTTATTGTCTTTTTATAATTATTATTTAATAATATTAATTTTTATTAATTTTTTAAAATAAGAATATGAGGTTATTTTTTATTTTCAATTATTTTATCTTATGGATACCAAACGACTAAGTATGATAAAGCTCCACAAAAAGTAAAAATCGTCAAAAGTTTTCCAGATTTTTTGTTCGGGGGAAAAATTCGATTTCTCATTTGGCGCGAAAGAACCGGCTTTGCCTTTCTTCAGAAATGGCGGTGTTGTTGGGAAAATTGCAGGTGGTACAGGGTGTGGAAGCATTTCATTCTGATATGGGCAGTGTACTCTTCCTTCTTCACTCCCATGGAGTTCGGCTTCTTCAGAGGTTTGCCCGAGAAGATCTTCCTCCTTGACATTGCGGGCCAAATTGCTTTCCTCATCGACATCGTCGTCCAATTTTTCGTCGCTTATCCTGACATCAACTTGAATTGCTGGGTCGACAATCGCCGTCAAATCGCCATGAGGTACGTGCCCTTCTTATTTCTCTATTTCCATTTCAATCTTCATTTGCCTATTTATTATTTATTTTCTTGAATTCGGTTGTTGACGGTTGACGTTGTCAATTCTAGGTACTTGAAGTCTCAGTTCACACTTGATTTTCTGAGTTGTCTGCCGTGGGATTATATTTATAAGGCAATGTCTCTCTGTTTTTGCTATTGTTTCGGTTTTAGTTTGGTAAATTTGCTCCATTTAGGAAATTCTTATAAATAAAAAGCATTGGAAGCAAAGCCTATGCATCTCTGATCAGATCACAGTATGTTAATTTAGATTTTTCACCAATAGCAAGAAAGTATTTGCAGCACAGTACGGCAATAGCATGCTCTTTAATGCCGTGTTTGATTTTATTGTCATTGTTTTATCTGAGAGATTATGTAACTTATTACTATAGTGCATTATGAATTCCTTAAAGGAGTTTTCATTATCTCGATTTAGAGTTTGTAGGCATGGTATAAGTTAAAATAAACTATATGTATCTTTTTCGAGTTTGGCTGAAATTACAGCTCTTCTTTATTTTCAGAACATTATAAACTTCTCTTAAAATAAAAAGTAAATTATATAGACTTTTTTTCTATTTTCAAAATATATACAAATTTTTCTTTGAAAATAAAAAAAGGTTTATATAATTTTAGAAAAACTTAAAAATATTTGTATAATTTACTCTTTGTTCTGCGATAAGTTTGTGTATATTTTAAAACTAGAAGGGAGGTTTTGTAATTTCAGAAAAATTAATGAGAGATCTGTGTAATTTTTTTTTGTTTCAGAAATTTGTGTATGTTTTAAAGAGAGAGTAGTTAGTGTAATTTTAACAAAATTTAAGAATAGTTTGTGTAATTTACTCATTTAATTATGAAAGTAGGTTTCATATTAGGTCATGGCATCTTTGAATGAGGTCTTACATGCTTGGCCTACTAATTACTGTGATCAAACTTGAAGGTGCTCAGATAACACCCTAGAGCCATGCCAATTTAATTTTCTAACCATGGTTTTAGTTGTGAAAGATCTGCTTGATGCATGTTATCGTGAATTCTTTTGAACATTCCATGGATGACTTTGCCTTATCGCTTTTTATGTTGATATCAATTTACTTCTCTTGTCAGGCTACTGGCAGGAAAGAGCCAGTCAGGTATCTTCTATGGATCAGGCTAAGTCGAGCATATAGAGTGACTGAATTTTTTGCGGGGCTGGAGAAAGATATCAGGATCAATTACCTATGTACTAGAATTGTGAAACTTCTTGTTGTTGAACTCTACTGCACACATACGGCTGCTTGCATCTTCTACTATCTTGCTACCACTATGCCCCACTCCAAGGAAGGTTATACATGGATAGGCAGCTTGAAGATGGGTGACTACAGCTATTCAGACTTTAGACATATTAGTCTTTGGAGGCGTTACGTGACATCTCTCTACTTTGCAATTGTTACCATGGTAACTGTTGGTAAGATTCTTGTTATATTTGTTTATTAAATATATAAGAAGCATTAATAGTGTTCTCTATCTGTTTGTGGGGGTTTATTTTGTTTCTATGGGTTGTTGTCATTTTGTTGAATGCCTGATAAAAGTTTATTTGAATCAGTAAAATGGTAGTTGTTTGGAAGCAGATTGCAGGTTAATAACAGTGTAACTTAGCTTTATAATTCAAGCATTGATTCAGTGGCCACTAGTCTTACCCATGAATGTGTTTGGGCTTGGCAAATTGTCCTTTTTCCCCCTTAAAACAAAGAATATTTCATGAAAATTTACTTCAACGCATTCAAAACCTTATGCCTAGTGAGTAGTGACTTCCCTTACGTGTCATTCTCTTCATATTGATAGACCAAGAGCATAGTTGTGGTCATACATGTTGAAAAGTTGGCGTACAGCTGGTGATGTGCTATGCAATGAGTGGTGTAAATAATGCTGGTTACAAAATTAATAGTGACTGGTCTTGATACCAGAGAGTCGCAAATTAATAAATAAAATTTCTTTGCAAATTTTTCTACAAGTAATTAAATTGATATTATAAGAAATTTAAAGATTTGAGAAGTATTTAAAACTGAAGATATACATGTCTATTTAATATATATTAATGAATTCTCAGAATTGGCACAATACTAATTGTTATTGAAGGCTTTCTTCTTCGAGAACACGTTTTCATAAAAATTTGTTTTCATCCCTTTTTTTTTTAAAAAAAATAAATCCCATGCATTGCATGGGCCACACTTTAGTAGTTTCCAGTAACAGGTAGCCAATTTCGCATCTAATAATATTTTTGCTGACTTCACTTGGTCGTCAAGTTTAATTGAATCTAGTCATTTGATTCTTCTCGCTGCTCTTAAGGACATTCAGTCGTCTTAGTGATAAGTGATGTGAAAATAGTACGGCACTGTTATAGTTAGTTATGATCTTACATTGTATTTGATAATGGTTTGTTCTCAGTTCTTACAACTAGATCACTTCGTACAGTTAACCTTTAGAGCGTCGATAATGATCTTTGTGTGTGTGTGCCTATTCATTATTCATGCACACTTACACTATTAGGAGCTTAGATGGTGCAAGTGCACTGAAGAAATATATATTTTTTTGCAGGCTATGGAGATATTCATGCAGTCAATGTCAGGGAAATGATATTTGTCATGATTTTTGTTTCCTCTGACATGATTTTGGGTGCTTATATTCTTGGTAATATGACAGCATTGATCGTGAAAGGATCAAAAACAGAGAGGTTTAGGGATAAAATGACTGAACTTATCAAGTACATGAATAAAAATAATTTGGACAAGCAGATAGTTAAGGAGATTAAAGGCCAGTTGCGCTTACAGTATGACCGCAGTTACACTGAGGCTGCCATTGATGGGGATATTCCAACTTCTATTCGCACAAAGGTATTTGCAACATGAAGTTGTCTCAGTTAACAGTGAAATAAGCTGCAATAGTTTTGAGAGTGTAATTTTAGTCACATGTTTCTTGTTTTGGTTGTCATAAGCTTATCCATTCTGTTTTTTCTAGAAAATTTTCTTGACTATTGACATGGTTTCAGAATATATTTTGATGTTTTAATATGTTGTCAGAATTCTGCCTGTCTTTTCTCCACTTTAAAGAAGTTCATTACGGATGGTCTCACCCCTTGAAACTAGTGTTGGCAAACGTTAATAAATAATGCCAACCTGTTTTATCATCTCAATTGTGAAATGCGGTTCTCAAATCCTGAAAATGAGAATCGGTCACGGCAGTGCCATATAGCTTCCGTAAGATGCATGCTAGACTTTCTCTTATTATGGCATTGGAATATGTTAATATGAGAGAAGAGAGAACCAAATCAACCGGTGGTTTGTTTTGGTACTGAGATGTCATTTTTGTTCATCGTTTACCTGATATTTTTGTGATTATTAATGCTTTTTTGCAGATTTCAATGAATTTGTATGAGCAGTTCATTCAGAAAGTTTGTCTTTTCAGGGGATGCTCTTCTGGGTTCATTAAGCATATTGTAAGATATTATCAACCTGTTAGTATCCTGGATTAGAGTAGTTTAGTTGAAAAGCCTAAATTGCACCATATACATCTTGAATTCTTGTGGTATCTGTAAGTGTTTTAACTTTTAATCTTGAACTTTTGACTTAGCAGTTGCTATTCTCATAGCTATGGGGGAAATCACTTTGTTGGCAGACAATCTACAAAGTCTCTCTAATTTGACATTTGTGTGTGTTTTTATTTTTTCATTTGGTAGCTTACTTGTTAGGCACTACTTGCTGCAAGCTATTAGCACAGTTAAGAATCTCGTCCTATATGTAGTTTCATTATTGAATTTCTTTTGTTTTGAAATCTTCCAATGTACCACCTCATGTTTCACTGGTTTTGATAAAGCGTTCTCAGTTATCAAAGCCAATAGAAAGCAACATGAGCTAGGAAAGTTTTATTTTTCAAAGAAACAATCTCAAGGAGACCTAAAGAACATGTTTCACCACGAAGAACATGAATATGAAGATTCTGTCTTGATATGTGATATGTATAGGTGATGGCTGAGACTGAAAAGGAAATCTTCGTTAAAAAGTCCTTCTGATTTGGAGCTGTAGCAGTCAGATGACATGAAGATACTAATAACTAGAAGTTGAAGAGGAGTGAAAGAACAGTTGTTTAAATTGTTTACTGAACAGTTATTTAAATTTGATATGCAATTTTTGCATTTCCATCCCAGTTTATGTGCTCTTTAAAAACTACCAGTGTCTTGTACATTACGTTCAGTTATACAAAACAGGGACAGCATAGAAGCTTAGCCTTCTTTTAGGAAATAATGTATTCAACATCTGGTTTTACAGGCAATCAGTGTCCGTGAAGAGTTTTTCCTCCCAGGAGAAGTTATTATGGAGCAAGGAGATGTAGTAGACCAACTTTACCTTGTATGTCATGGCGAGCTGGTAAGAATTCTGGTATCCCATTTCACTTGGTACATTTATATATTTTTGGCGTTTATTGGTAGAGTAGCAAGCATCCTCACAGTTCCACTAGTTCCTAATATGTTCCAGATTTGCCATTCTTGTCTCTTGTATTGCTATAACAATAGTTCTGCTTGAGTTCTGCATGGTAAATACTAGATAGGAAAGATATTTGGCATGAGTTTAGAGAGGCCTCTAAACCTAAATTGACTTCTTTGTAACTTGTCAACATTGGAAGCAACTGCTTTGGCTAATTTCTATTGCTCGGACAAGGTACTGAAATGTATAGCTAGTGAGAAATATATGAGTCCCTTTATATGCAGCCCTGACTACGCCTGACTCAACACAGAATGTCATAGAAGACGAAAAGCATATCAGAATATTTTGTCTTGAAAAGGAATTTTGAAAAAAAAAAAAAAGAAGAGCCCAGAACTATTGAGCAAAGCTGATCCTCATTCTTCATTCTCTCCCGATTATTTTGGTAAGGAACTTGTGTATAGTCGGTCAGTTAAACATTGAAATATAAAGTCAGAATCAGGAAGGAGTATGTTAATTCATTTTTATTATTTCACGAATGTATATATGAATGAGCATTTTAAATGTTAAATTATTTTTCTTCCAAGTGTCATGCTTTTATATTTGAAAAATCTGCATACAAGTGCCCCTCTAGGTGCCAGATTAAGCTTTTATATCTCATTTTCAAATTTCGCTTGATGGCTTTTATCTTGTCCACAGGATGAGCTAAGAAGGGAAGATGACGAAAGAGAAGAACTAGTGAAGCAATTTCAAACCTATAGTTCCTTTGGCGAGGTTTCTTTTCTTTGCAATGTGCCTCAACCTTACATGGTTCGCGCCCGTGAATTTTGCAAAGTTTTGCGACTGGATAAGCTATCCTTTACAGAAACATTGAAGACATACATTTTAGATGGTCGAGTTATCTTGAAAAATCTTCTTGAGGTATGTTTTCAAATGTCTGAACCTTCCCTGTAAAACCGTGATGGTTTGTGAAAAAGGCTACGTTACATTTTATTTTAGATGCCACTGATAGACATAATATAAGAAGGCTAAAACTGAATGTTAGCTTGTGTTCAGCACTTTTGAGTCGAGTTAGACAAATTAGGCTATTTTGAAATACACACTGATGCTTAGGTTTGGTTCTATAGTTTTTTCGACTTTTGACACATGATATGTTTAGAAAGAACCAAAAAAATGTTAGTCTGCTTGCTGAAAGAAGTTTTAGAATCTTTTTTCTCTGGCCCCTGGCTAGAAACTTTGACTTGATAATCCATTCTTCGTATTTGTACTTGACTGACAGGGAAAAGACTCCGGTCTTCAGCATAAGCTTTTGGAATCGGACTTCACTCTGACTATTGGAAATCATGAAACAGAGCTGGCTATGAGGATTAATTGTGCTGTCTATGAGGGGGATTTCTATCTTCTAAAACATTTGATTGGATCCGGAGCAGATCCGAACAAAACTGATTATGATGGAAGATCACCCTTGGTATGAACTTTATGCGTCCAACCTATTCTTCCATGAATCGCTCAATGATGAAACTTCTGTGCTGCCTCTTTTCTTCATTAGGCATATAAAATGTCTTGTTTTTATCAGGATAAAAGGAACATATAAAATGTCTTCTACTCTCAGTCTTTCTACATTAAGTTGATCAATGGCAGAGTAGGTGAAGCTTATTCTTAGAAAACAACCTTGGGAATTTACCGATGAAATGAATTGAAGCAGAAGAGTTATGCCAAACATATAGTAGTCTAAGCCCTACAGGTCAATTGCAAGCCCACAGCGCTGACTTCATCTTTTTTTTGTTTTTGTTTTTGTTTTTTTAAAACACTGCTTCCCTCTTAAAATGAAAGAAGATGAACAAGAAGAAGAAGAAGAAGAGATAAGATATGGTTATAGGATCTTACCTAAGTAAAAATCTGATGGAAAATGCCAGTGAGAAGAGAATAGAGCTAATTTACTTTTATCTTTGTTACCACAGCATGTCTCTGCATCCAAAGGATATGTAGATATTGCTTGCTTTCTTATTGACAAAGGAGTGAATATTAATTTATCAGGTTAGCTGTTGAACTTTAAACGCATATTTTTCATTTAGTAATCACAATTACTTTTTGTACTTGAAGACGCTATTGTGAAGCGAAACACTTTTTACATCTTAATCAACCGTTTGTACTAGATAAGTTTGGGAATACTCCCTTGCTTGAAGCCATAAAGAATGGACATGAAGAATTAGCTTCTTTACTTGTAAATAAGGGGGCTACTCTTGCTATTGATGATGCTGGAAGTTTTCTATGCATGACCGTTGCAATGAAGGAGGTGGACCTTTTAAGAAGGGTTTTGGCCCATGGTATAAATCCAAATTCCAGAAATTACGATCAACGAACGGCTCTTCACATAGCTGCCTCAGAGGGTTTGTTTACAGAGGCTGAATTGCTTTTAGAAGCAGGTGCAAGTGTTCTATCAACGGACAGGTATGATCTGAATTTTGAGGTATCTTCTATTAGACACGAGTTAAATATGTCACTGTCACCTTCTAAAGTTCAATTGTACATCTAGGTCATTCTTAACTTGGAAAACTCTTAGAACAGCTTTTTTTTTTAATTGCGTATTGAAATGTGAGATAAAATCATCGACCATTTTCCGCTTGCAGGTGGGGATATACACCACTTGATGAAGCTCGTATAGGTGGAAATAGGAATATGATCAAATTGCTCGAAGTAGCAAAAATTTCCCAGCAGGCTGAGTTATCCGATAGTATTCAAGAAACTCATGGTATGGTAGATGTTATGCTTCTCTAGTATATAATACCATTATATATTAGATGATCTTTAGGAGGCGTTAGGTACAATTTCTTTTTAGTTGGGAATGCAAGTACCTTCTATGTTGGGGAATTCAAGAAATTATGTTTCGTATGACAATCCTATATATTCAAAATATGTACACAATGCTTGAAATCATGAATTCTCAGGCATCATATATTCTTATGTAAATATGACATTAAGATACCAAACACAAGTATCTAGAATACTGGGGAATCTTATAATAGGCAGTTGAAGTATTGGGATACTAAATTATGTTTGGTATGACAATCAAATGTATACAAAATACGCATGCAATGCTTTAGAATGTGAAATCTTGAATTCTCAGGCATCATACATTTCTATATAAATATGATATTAGGATTCTAAATACAAATATCTAGGATATTGGGTACCTTATAATAGGTAGTTGAAGTATTGGGAGAGATACCACGTCTCCTCTATTATGATGATGGAATTTCATTATATATTAATACCAAGTCAACGCGTTGCCTACAGGAGTTATTTCTTCCTCTATATTATTTTTTTCAGGTAAGCATCCTAACATATGATATACTTGCACTGAGTTAGCAGAAACACTTCTCTCGCCATCAACAGATGGAAGTTCGAAAAAGAAATGCACAGTATTTCCTTTCCACCGGATCACAAAAAGGATAGAAGAGTAGGAGCTGTCATATGGGTTCCTCGAAGCATTGAAGAGCTAATAAAGGTGGCAAATGAACATTTGCAAACTTCTAGTTGGTTCCTGTATTTTATCAGAAGATGGTGGTAAAATTCTTGATGTAGACATGATTAACAATGATGAGAAGATATTTCTATTTAGTGAAGCACGCATTGAGGTACAAAAAGTGGAAGGATGTTCTGGCCATGCAAGTGAGCAGGGGCAGCACTTAGGACAAATGTGGCAAATGTAGTTACAGGTATCTTGTTCCAATATGTTTTTCCCTATAAGTTTCCCTATTTCAGAACTGATAGAAAACAGAATAGGAAGCGGTCAAAAGGAAAGGAAAGAGGAGACAGTGAGTTTTATGTTTTATAAAGCTATCAATATTCAGTCAATTTCTGTGGCATTTTAAGTTTATACATACTATGTTTGGGGAACCTTTGAAGTCTATGGAAGGCTCCTTATTGGATGTTTTGTTACGGAAATGATGTATCTTATGGGTAACCAGGGAACTTTAATTATTCTTGTTAGTAAATCATGATTATGTGAATTCTAGCCCCTCCTCCCCCTTTTAGTTCTGGTACATGTCAATGGACCCTGATGGTAGTTTCCCTGCTTTAAATTTGCCAAAAAGGACAAGCAGCAGGCCTGTAGGCATTGAGCAATATAGACATAGACGTCACTGGGGGTAGAGAAGGCATATGAGGGGAAACATTCTTTCCCCTCTTTCTCCATTCTCTCAAACAGAAACAATGGATCAGAGCCTGAAAACCGAAGCAGGATGCAGATATCTTTTCTGCTCAAAAGAAAAGAAAGAAAAATAGATAAGAGAAAAACTGAGATGTCAGGGTTTGAAATTCTCAGTTTTTCAAGAAATTGAAAATATCAATTTTAAAGATAAAAAGATCATATTTAGTGGGTTCCGCAATATGTGTGAATGTGACAGTGTGTCTGTCTTTCCAAAATCTAAAAAGTTGAGAGAATCCAAATCCGAGATATTACTGGCACTCTCAGTATGATGGCATACAGTCTGCAATTGCAATTGAAGTTACTCTTGCAACTTTTCAACTGTTGTCTGGAGCATTGCCCTTTTAATTGGCCAGTCCAATGTGCCTAAGCCATGCTCTTTAGGTTATAAACACTAGAGGAAAAAAATGGAGGAATATGGTGAGAAATAAAAGTAAGGAAACAGAAAGGGCTTATTCTGCCCATGCATTAATGAAGTGTCTCTATTGCTAGAATAAATCATGATTTGATACATGGGTGCACTCATCACAGAATTATGCCACTTAAATTCTGCACGTGTTCTTTGTTTCTACCAACCTGAGGGCCCCTCAAGCATTTCTAGAAAAGCTGGGACGTCAAAATCCTTGGTTTTCCAAAGGTAGCTAATAAAATAATAATTTAACAGTTGCACTAGAGGTTTGAACAATGAGATTCAAATTCAGCCCCTTAATATGCATTTGATTTTACAAATGAGAAAATGGAGATTTATAATTGGATGATTTCTATCCGCAGTGTCACTCCCACTTGCGCAAGACTCAAAAGTCAATCAACCTGGAAAGAGTGATGAATTTCCTAAACAGAAAAAGGGTGATTGAGATAAAAATTAAAAGTTTAAATGATATAATGAATGTGGTTAATTATTATGAGTGTTATGAGGAATATGAAGACTAATTAATAACCTTGTCCGCAAGCAATATATAACTCAATGTTGGAAATTCTTAACGACAAAGAGAGGCCCCAAGTGCCGCAAGTTGAGTTCTAAAGTCAAAGACAGCTTCTCCCGATCTCTTTTAATACCAAATGGATATCCCACTTCCACAATTTCCTGTTTGGAAGATGAGAAACTCATTAATCACCTCCAGGAAAATTCATTTTTCATGAATTAAAGGTTAGGTGGGAGAATGAGGGTGTGGGGAATGTCGTCTTGGCTCGAGATGTCAATTAATTGTTGAAGACTTTAGCCTGAGTTTCTCGGACCAGGCTTCATTCCCCTCACTCCCTCCTCTCTCGCTCTTGTTCATTTCCCTCATTCTGGGATTTTTCAGAAGTTTAAAATGGCCATCTTTTTAGGCCATTTTTGTTTGGTAAGTGTTTTTCTTTATTACTTTAATTTCCTTTTCTTCACTGAAAGCCAACCAACTCAAATGGCATGCTTTGCAGATTACATCTGAGGTGGAAAGACAGTGCTTTTTTCTTTTCCTTTTTGCCTAGTTATCATTCTTAATTAATACGATTTATAAGTTACTTTGATAAGAGAGTTGTTTGAACATTATTATTCACTGGTGCGACGATGTATTTCAAATATTTCTGCTGAGAATACGAGGCAAAGATGGCTAAAAGTAAAAGTAAACAGCAAAGCATGAAAGCATAATTGATACTAACTAGATGTCAGTGTAGTTTTAAGTATTAATTAAGAGTTTCCTTATTTCATTAGCTTAGTAAATTGGCGCAACTGAACTCAAACTAAGTACCTGCTGCTTGTGATCAACAGGTTACATCATTTTCTATTTTTTCTTTTTCTAAAACATCAAACTCTAAAATAAAATAAGTTTGTCAGGCCTCATTTTGTTTGTCTCTCTCTCTCTCTCTCTCTCTCTCTCTCTTCTCTTTGCCCAAATGAAATAAGTCTGTTTTTCTTTCATGTTTCCATATAAATAAGAGATCTGAAATTTAATTCTTATCATAGAATACTTGTCATTAATTAATTATCATATTAGTTTTTTATATTCGATATCTCACAGTCTTTACAAAATGAAAAATCAGTATGTATACATATATGGGGTTGCTAATTCTTTCACACTCCTACTAATGTTGTGATTAAGTGATCCCCATCCTCTACTTTGTATTTTAGATTTATAAATTCTTACTTTTTCACTAAAAGACAAAAAATTTAGAGGAATAATTAATTGACATCCATGTCAATCAAAATTAATCTTGTACTATTAAATAACTCTTTATAAAATATTGCTTACAAAATCTATTGTTGCATTCATAGTTTTTGTCAGAAAGATTATTCTTATAAAATTTATTTGAAATTATTTTATATCTCATTAGTTAATCAAAAAATTGATGATATATCATATATTTCAAATATTAGAAACTTATAATCATTTGATCACAAACTTATAGTTATCTAATTTTTATAAAATTTGACATGAAAGATTAACATCATAATTACTTCTAATCTAACGATTCCATAAATAAGAAATCTCATCTTATTATAAAATAGTGAGAGATGTAAAAGTGTCAAATTTTACATAGATGTCAATTGATCTATTCTCATTAATATGTCAGTTATTTTATGTTGCATTGTTAATATTATTATTATATAAAAATAAGACTAAACTATATTAACCTTATGTAAAATTTGACAAAATTATATCTAATATCTTTTTTATTTAAAAAATATTATTTAATTTTCTAATATTTGATATATATTACAATTTTTTTTATTAATAAAGTTAACTTCTACATAAAATACATTTCATCTAAAGCATGAAAGCATTCTTTTCCACTCTTCTTTTATAAAAACATTGTTACTTTTTAATTTTATTATGTGCTCTTATATGATGTAAGCTACTTATTTATTAAAATATTTAACTAAAGTAGCTTATATTATCTCCGATCTCATATATAAAAAATAATTAATTAATTTACGAATATTAAGAAAGTTAGTTAAAAGTAATTAGTCTCCTTAATTTTGTCTTAAATAAAAATTATTTTTTAAAAATATCCCTATTTAATATGTGCACTTTCTTTTTAAAATTAATGATCATTACTACTCATAATTTGAATGACTTATTTAATGAAGGCATAATTAAAAATATTATAATAAATATGGTAGTTTGTTTTTATATATAAAATCAAATCAAATCTCAAAAAAATCTCTTATATATGAGACTGGAAATAATAGTTGTCAAGCTTTAATGTAAAAGAATTAGGATTCATATCTCTGCAACACGTGTCATGGATCTGACCGTTTTATTTTTGTTGTGCAAATTGCTTAATAGAAGAGGAAATAAAATATAAGATAGAAATAAATTTTTAAATTTTTTATTAGATAGATATTTTTAAATTATATATATAATCTAATTTTTGCTTAAAAATTATAAAATTGTCTTCATTTTATAATTTTTTTAAATAAAAAAGACTAGATCTACTATGTAGTTTGCATAACAAAAATGGACGACTACATTTGTTACAGCAAAGGATCCTAATTCAATGTAAAGCAGTGAAATAATTTCATTTTTTAAAAGTAATGTATTTTGTATGTAAAATTAATTTTATTGATCAAAATAAATAACTTTTTATAATATAAATCAAATACTAGAGATTCGAATAATATTTTTGAAAAGAAAATCTAATATAACTACGAAAAAATAGTGTATTGTAGGATAGGTGTCAGTTTATTATGCATCGCATCAATCTATTTGAGATCTAGAAAGTCGCACGCAAGAAGCGAGGTACCCAGAAAATAGACACAATAGCGAAAGAGAGAGTAAAGGCCAACGCACGCCTTGCATTTGCAGAGAAAGGTTCACTGAGATGGCCCTGCAGTGGATGATTCTGACGTACGTCGTCGCGGCGGAGGCCGTCGTCGCGGTTCTGCTTACGCTCCCCACACCCAAGCTCTTGAGGAACCGTTTGGTTTCTCTTGTTTCCCTCATTCTACAACCTACTCTCTTTATCGTTCCCTTTGCCGGCTTCCAGCTTCTCGGTATTCTCTCCGATTTACTGCTTCCATTCTTGTTTCTCTTCTAATGGATTTTTTAATTCGGTCGAGAAAGACGTGGAAATGCGATTTTACTTTTCTTCTGGGAAGGGGAGATGAATATGATTGCAGTTGTTTTCAATTTAGGGTTTTTGGATGACAAGTGAGGAAATAAATATGAATCTAGTTAGATTAGGAAACTGAAGGGGGATTAGATGATAGATTTGTCCCCCTTTCTCTGTCTCTGTGCGTGTTTGCTGCGCCCAAGTATCTCACATTCTGGTGAGATCCGTATGGGTAATCGTGATTGTTAGTTTTCCTGAATATGGATTTGTGATATTTTCAGATATATACTGGAAGAATGAACATCGTTTGATTTGTACGTCTGAGGTTTGTACTGCTGCGGAGAGAGACCGATACGAGAGATCTGTAAGTACTTTAAGTAGCTTTGCTTATGTTCTTATACTTCGTCATATACTTGTGATAATTTGTGTTGCTTAGACTGTGGATGTCGAAGTTCAGTTGGAGAACTCGTTGTTCTTACTTCTTAGCAATGTAGCTTGTGCTCCTTCAATGCACATAGTTACTGATGGTTTTGAATTTGCTTTGCTGGCAGATCCCATTTAACGTCATTTGTAAAGTAACTGTTTAGAAATTAAAAGAATGTTAATTGATAATGATGTTTTGGACGCCATGGTTTACATTATTTGCAAGTTGCTAATTTTTATAGGAGAGCAAAGATGGTTACTAGCCTTTCCTCGTTTGTGTCAATAGCGTTATAACATGAAGGAAATTGGAAATAGTGTGAAGTACTTAAGTGACTGACTGACTCTTTGCTGTGTACTTACGCTTCAAAGAGCTTTAAAGGCATTCAATGTTGCAAAATAACAACAGAAAGCCTCAAACTAGGTCTATGGAACGTTTTATTAAGGTTTTAGACATTGTATCCCATTAGTTTTCTTAAAGGCTACATTCTATGTTTACCTTTTTATAACCATACCTATTATTATCACTTCTCATCATGTCATACATGGCCTCCCTCTTAGATTATTTAATTTAAGTCCTTTTGGATTGGAGCATTTGTATGTCCATAGTGTACGACCAAGGTTACACAAATTTCTTTTATCCTCAATCGAAGCTATTGTTACTTCAGTGTTCAAAGTTTAGAAAGCCTCTTATTTCTTAAATTTCCTAGTCCGTTGTTTTCAGTTTCCAACATCCTTGTTTTGCTGCTTTCATGGTTTGGTTTGTTTCTTAAATACCCAATATTGTTCTACAAGTTAAAAAAAAATGTATGAACTTATAAAACTGGAGATATTTTAGCTCTGGGAATTATGCTTTGATAACACAAAATACCAGCCACACTTTTCTACTTGCTTTGCTTGAATACTTTGACGCACCATTTTTACTTTAAATTATTGATTACTAATATCAAAAAGCTAGTTTTTTTAAAAGATTTTTATATGCTTAGTCTTGATTTACTCTCCATTAGTTTAGAAATATGTGTTAAGTGTATTTTAGTTTTAGGTATATTTAATCTTGAAATAATCTGAATTTTACATCATATTCTGGACTTCCAATTCGCACAATTTAGTCCCATGATCTAGTGGCGTATCTTTCCAAAAACATGTTGTAGCTTACTTATGCTCTTGTAAAGCAAGAGCAAGGTTCTAGAAGTAAATTTTTTATAAAAGCATATCATGGTTGGGGATCAGATTGTGGCTTTTCTAATTTTCACGCAATATTTTGTTCCTTCCTATGATCTCTTGACGAAATTGATATAAATAAAAAGGGATTCATTTCCTGTAACTCTCTCTCTCTCTCTCTCTCTCTCTCACACACACACACACACACACACACACACACACACGCACGCACATATACATATATTGTTGTAATATGTAAATCAGGCAATTAATATGCATTGACTGTGAAGTTAGGATTTGTTAAAGATTTATTTATTATACCTGTCAAACCAAATAATATACTTCCCAGAAACCTTTTTTCTTTTTATGTTGTAGTCTGACTTTGTTAATTGTTTTTAATTCTTTTATTTGAGAGAAGAGAGTGGAGGAGGGAGGATATGAGGATGGAGCACACAGAATAAGATGTAGCTTGAGCTGACTAATATTACCAATGAGAAACATATATAATTGGTAACAACGAAACATATTTGATGTTGCAAACAACTTATAAATGATCTTTATGTTTATCTGCAAAACTGTGTTTGACGTGTTATAAATGAAAGATGTGAAGTGAGCTTTAGCGTGCTCCTGGCTTGTATGGTTTTATGTCAGGCTGGGTTTGGCCTTTACTGACCATGTTTATTCAACAAGCTTGAGCACAATAGGACTTCATAATGGCATGAAGCCATGAACTGTTTCTAGTTGGGAATAAATGTGTTAAAATCAGCTTTATGATAAAAAATGTACGTTGAGAACTGGGAACTTGTGAAACACACGCTTGAAGCTATAAAATACCATTCAACAATTTAAAATGAATTATTGAACTGCAACCTAATCGTACAAATAATCTATAGGTGAATAATAGTCAACAAATTTTTTTTTTGGGAAGAATTTCAGAAAGTAATGGCTCTGAAATTTCTTATTTTATTCATGGTGGGAGATGAAATTATATAGGGAAGCAGATAGCAACAAATCTGGCATTTAGCCTCTGAAATAAAGCCACCATGAGGGCAGCGAAATCTTAGGATCTACAAAAAGAAAAAAAAACTATTGACAATCCACACTAAATGACCATATTAGACAACAAATAAAATACAATAAAAACAGAAATAAATGCATAGTAAAGGCCATAATTAAGATCTGATTACAATCACATAAAAAAGAAATAAAATGGGAAATAAATAAGTTTAATTTGATGCTAAAATCCCCTTTGATAAACTAGTCTAATCAGAAAATGAATAAGCCATTAATTATGGGATTCCAACATTTTTTTTAAAAAAGAAAAGAAAAATCATCAATAGATTAAAATTGATCAGTCTTGAGTTAGGCAGGCACAGCGTCAAACTGAGTGACTGATACTTGCGCTTCCTATATTTGAAGAAATGAAAGTGCCATCTTTTCTCTCCTTTTTTCTAAAGTAATGTACATTGTTGACTAATTGAAATTTTTTGGTGTACCTAGATCTACAAAGCTCAGAGAAACGTGATATTGTGTGCTGCAGCATGTCTTCTATACTGGTAAGTAGCAATTTTACAGTGGAAGCTCATAGTCCTTTCGGAGTGGACCGGTTTTAGTTATCTTTTAGGTTTCTGATTCCTAGCTGAATGAACGTGGTGGCAGGTCTATCTACCGGATTTGTAAGTATCAGAAGGATATCCAAAGTCTGGAGGAAGTGGAGAAGAGATTCAAGGATCAGTAGCATTCTCAGCGATCTCATAGTCCTAGTTGAGGACCATGAGGCTCCTGCTAGAGTCCAGACTTTGTATGGATATGAAAACGTAATTTACCAAATTATCCATAATTTTAAATTTCCAGTCATTATGTGCAGGTTGGACTTAAAATATTTTTATGTCCTATAACAGTTAATGTTTTCAGATTTTATATAATCATTCTCTCTTTCCGCTTCTATTTTATCATTTACCCTTTCATATTTTTTTAATAGAAGAATAATCTATAGAACAGCATACATTGACGGCAGATGAAACATATATGTTGAAAATGTTAAAGTGCTTTCTTAAAAACTCTAGAAATCAATATTGACGAGGCAGATTAATTCGGATAGTCTCCTGTGGATGGTTGGGTGTTAGAGAAGTGTGTTTTTCACTTGTTAGATTCAAAATTTGGGATTATTACATGAAAAGCTATTTTGTTTTAAAATATATGAGGGTGATATGGGCTGTATGTTTTTAGAGTTATTCGAAGGGAAATTTAATTTTAGTTAATGTGCAAATTAAGTTGTGAAAATTTTTATCATATCAACGCTTCTTGACAAGAGAAAATAGTATTTTATTTTAACCACTTATTAACTTTTTATGGTGCCTATGGCACCTGCTTATTATTATTATTTAATGCTTATTATATTTTTGTAATAAATTTTATTTTATTTATTATTAAATGAGAAGAAGAGGGTTATTTTTAATTTTTTATATTTATATTTATTTTGTGTATTAATTTGACAAATCTCAAGAATGTGGGGTCCAGCTTCAAGGGGAATAAGCTCTAGTAAGTTTAGGCTAAACTGCATATCCAATGTACAAATCTGGCGTACTTCAAAAGAAACCCATTTTGCAATTTCCAGGCATGCTGACATGAGAAAGTAGGGGGTGTATGTCATGCTCCATAGCTTCGTGTCCCTGGTCCTATTTGGTTAAATCTGATCGGTTAGATCAGGTGCAAAAAAAACAAAGGTATGCTCAGGCTTTAAATGAAAAAATTAAAAAAATTTATATAAAATTTTTTAAAGATTATTTTATAATTTTTACGACAAATTTTAAAAAAATAAATAATTAAAATTGGGCCATCTGATATTAATTTGATTTGAATTTAAGTAATAAATTTTAATTTTAAAACCTGTTTAAAATCACACTAGCCACTGGAGATTTGGTTTATGTACATTCTTAGAAAGAACATGTATAAAAAAAAAGAACACGGAATACAAATAAAATTTTAGCCACTACATTTATCTATTAAAAAACAAAGACGATAGGAAACAAACTAATTTTTTGCCAAACCTTAAATGATTCACCAAACAAGTTACTTGTCATTGCATCGCAGCTGTTAGATCAACTGTGTGTCGAAAATTGTGCCACGTAGACAATGACACTGACGACACCTGGGAAATGATAGAGCTATCCTTTAATTTTTTTTTTCTTTTAAAGAGATCAGTTAAATAAAAAATAAATTCGCGAATATCCTCAATTTTAATGACTAGAGACCTACGAATTTTCGAGAATTCAACTAGGTTAAGATTGTAAATGAAATTCTAGAATCAGACATGACTAAGTAGAAGAAGATTTATTTAACTAGTTCCATTGTCAAACGTGTCGGTGGATTATTTTCCCGCGTGTGCGTGTACCTCTATCATATAGCCGTAAAATTGGATAATGTGTCTTTCTTTCTTTCACAAAGCAATGTTTTCTAAGTCATACACGTATATGACTAAAACATAGAATAAGGTAACATTTTCTCTTCTAAGTTTACAAATTAATTAAAGCCCATGACCGCACGCGAACCCAACGCGTTTAGGACATATGAATTGAGTGTCATTTAGAATGTCCTAAAAACGCACATATTTTTTTGAAAAAATATAAATAAAAACTCAAAATTAAACAAAGTTATTTTGCAGAATTTATTATTACTAGATACCATTAGTTTTAGTTAAAATTAATGATAATTTATTTTAAAATAATAATAATAAATCATGTAAAATAATTTTTTTAAATTCTAAATCCTTATTTATAATTCTCCTCATATTTTAATTTTGGTAGAAATCTAATACATGTTATTGGAATTCCATTGCTCCTCACCTCACCAGTGTGAATATAAACAATCTTTTCCCATCTACCAGAATCCTTTCTGCTAAACTATTTGCATTCTCTTGTGTGTCCCCCCTTTCACACGTTTTTCACATTATTCACATTCTCAATTCTCTTACAATCTATTTTGTCATGTGAAAAATTCTACAACTACTCGAGTTCAGTCATTATAATTGAATCCTCATTGGCTTTTGCATCACTTACAAACTTACCAATTACGTTGTGAGGATCCAATATTCAAACTTTTAATAAGTGAGATTAAATAAAAAAAAAGGTTTTATTAGACTTGGATTGGGATTCTAATTTTTTTTTTAATTGGCACTGTGAATTATGAAAAAAAAAATATAGCATGAGGGTTTTAATAGTTAATTAGTAGACCTCACTTGTGTTATTAAACGTGAGTTCTATATACATTGTGTATCGTTTTTTCAAAAAATTGACACCTGTATAGACTTGAATGGAAGAAAATAAAAAGAAAGGGGTGTGAAATTTTATGGTAACTTTTTATGTCGTTTACATTTAAATCTAATATTTTTTTTTCTTAAAATATGTCTAGATAAATGAGAATAAATGAAAAGTGAAAAAAAGAATATTTATTCATATTTAAATCAAAGAAAATATCAAAATAAAAACTTCACTTTCCTCTCTTTCCTATCATTTTTCTTTTCTATCCAAATTATTGCAAAATAACTGTGGGACGCTTCCAAGCAACATTTGTTTAATAATTAATTTATGTAATTAATTAATTTCATGAGATAAATTATAATAATGTGAATTTGTATAATAATTACTTTAAGTAATTTATTATTATTATTATTATTGGATAAGTTTTAATTAAATAGATCAAATAAATTTAAATAAGTTATCAGAATAAATCAAATAATTATTTGAATTAACAAATAATTTGAACTATTTATTTGACTAAATTTAGATAAATTTTGCTCCATTCAAATTTGATTCATATGATTTATTCTTAATAAGAATATATTCTATTCAAATTTCAAATGTATCAAGATAATATGCTAAACAAAGCCTCTCCCTAAATTTGTTGGAACCTTAACAACGAAAACACATAAAAGGAGAAGACAAAAAATATATAAAGATTTTCACAATCCTGATAAAAATAATTTTACTAAAGTTTTTAATTCTTACAATTTTTTAAAAATGTGAATCTTTTCTTATTCACAATTATCTAATACTCCAGCTATAATAATTACTTAGCTTGTTGTAACACCTAACTCAATAGGTAAGAGATCCTTTTTATAATATTTTATATATCCTCTTTCTCTTGAACATACAAATGTGTAACTTTGGAGAATACCCTCAACAAAAAATATCTTTCTCATCTTTATATTCTCTTTGGTATCAAATCTGATCTAAACGTGGGGTACATTTGAATTCGTAAACACTTCCTTAAAATTAAGAGCATCACATAAAGTATATCTACTTATATTTTCCAACTCAAACATATATGTAAAAAATTTGAAGGATCTGGCATGTTACTACCATGAGTGTTCTATTAAAATCTGATTTCTCTTCCAATAGGATTGATCACGTATAGGATTCAAATCTATTCCTGCTTAAACTTTTTTCTCTTGAATGCAAAAAATAGACATACACTACTTGCGTACAACTATGAATGCAAGCAATAATAATGGGAGTATTCTTCATTCAAGTTTGCAGTATTAATTAAGGCGGATAATAAATGCAACTTTAACGAAATTTGAAGCACAAATTTGAAATACAAGTTGTGAAAACTTGAAGCAAATGGTTTGGTAAAGAATGTGAAGGGCACTTAATTCCAAGTTACGACGTCTGCATTGGAGAATTGAAAACATGCAACGAAAATGAGTTATGAACGTTTAAAAGTTTCGTCTCATGCAGTTTTCAAATAGTTCGAGAGACACGATTGACCTTAATGCATTCCCCACATGGCCCTTCCCACCATGTTACTGATTAACATCAACAAGTACATATGGATATCAAGATGCAAAACCATTTCCCCCCTATTTTCCTTTTTACTTCATTAATCTTGCTAATACAACTTTTGTACTATAACCATGTATATCTAAAACTTTGAATTTCAAGAAGCATCACTTAAACATTTTGTTTTTCTTTTACTCAATGAATATAGTTGACATTTTTTTTCCCCTTAAGTATTACATCGGTGGTATTGGATTAGTTTATGTATACTTCAATTATTCGTAGTTTGATCAAACACAAATTATTCACGTGGAATTAGAGGATTTACAAAAAATAAAGTCTTCCAACTTAATTCTAACAATCTGACTTGGCAAGAATTTAACTATGTGATAGCTTGCCTCCATTAGTAGACTAACTCTTAGGGTTAGTTAGCACTATTCTTCGATTTCTTTTATAAGACAAAGGCGGAGCTTTCTTTTTTTGGAGGGACAATGCAAGGTCACAATTATTTTTTTCACTGTGGTGAATTAAAGTGATTAGTTGTAATGCAATTAATAAACCACAATGGAAGGTAAAAGATTTGTTAACCAAACTGAAATTAATCTCACCCACTTTTCCCTTTGTAATTCTTTTCATCAAGTATATGTTATTAAATATCAAAGGTCATTGATAGAGAATGCAGAAACAAATCATTCTACAATACTATCATCTTTTATTTTGTGATCTACAAAAAGAATATAATCTTACATCTACCCTGTCAAGATACAGGCTTTTTTTTTTTTTTTTGTTTCTAAAGTTCCATGACATAGCTTGCAATGTTCTTAATATGATCTCTTGAGGTTTTTGAAATCCGAGTCTACGCACTCCACGCCAGCCCGGTGAGGATTTAGAAGTTTGAGAAGCTCAGTTGCTTTCACCTTCGTTTCATCACCACATCCAATCTGCAATACCAACAATAACTTCTGAAAGGCACCAACTTGCAGTGCCTCAACCAGAACGCTTCCTTCATCTTTATCTCCATTCTTGCACAGATTCCATAGAGCAGAGACAGAGGAATCTGTGGCCATTGCTGAAATTCTCAATACCTTCTTCACCAATACAGGAATTGTCAAGGCATTACTGTAAGCTTTTTCTCTTCCCTCCTCGCACGAGCAGAGTGAACCAAAAATACCCAAAGCCTTCTCACAAAGGCTTCTTTCTGAGTCGAGGAGAATCTCCAGCAACGAAGAAACCAACCCCAGTTCAATAAATCCCAATTTCATCCTCTTACTTGAAGAAGAAGAAGACGAAACCAAATAGAAAACAACAGCCAAGGAAGCTTTTGTAATGGTTGGACTGATTCTTTTGGTAATAAATTCCACCAACAGTTCGTTGACTCCTTCAATATCTGACAAAACCTCCAAATGTTCCTCATTACCGAAAGAGAGAAGCTCCCTTAAAGCAACAATGGACTTCTCTTTCCCTGCAAGATCTTGATGCTTCAGAAACCACACCATGCAACGTAACGAAGCTTGAGACCCCAAAGATTTCTGGGCTTCCATTTGAAGTGGGAACATCCAATTAAGAGCAGACAAAATCTCTTCCAAAACACTCATATTCTTCTCAATGGAATCATTTGCAAACGCATCAAAAGCAGAGGCCAGAGCACCAGTAGCTCCATTCTCAACTATACACTTCCTGTTTCTCTCGCTCTCTTCACCCCATTTAGCAATTTTCTGAACCAACTCGAGACACCCATATTGATCCAAACGTCTAACTGATGATTTCACATGAAGAAGAAGCTCTGCTACTTGGATTGGGGAAATGGGTATTCTGGGAGTGGGAATCCTCTCGACCCCATGTTGTCGATTTTCGACGCACCAGTCTTGAATCATTATGCGAAGAGCGTGATTGGGAATCGGATCGAAGGTCCTGAGAATCTGATTGGTAACGGGGCATGTGAAATTCCCGTCAAGGAACCACCTTTCGATGCTTTCTCGATCGTAGGTGATGCCAGTGGATAATGTGACGGGATCTTTCATCAAATCGAGGGAAACGGGGCATCTGAAGTGGTTGGGAATTACAAGCTCGATGTTAAGTTTGGCGTTGCGGCGGCTGTTCTTCCTTCTTCGCCATCCTAGTACCATTTGCAGAGGTTGAAAGAGAAGAAATGCGAGAAGATTAAAGTTTGAAACTTGATGAGAGAAAATGGAATATTGATGAGTTTGGTGGGGGTGGATGTTTTATATATGAGCTGAAAAGCTGATAGAAAAACAGGGTCAGTGCTTTCATACAAGGTGTTCAAAGTTTGGACCCGAAAAGAATCGAAGAGGAGAAGCGTTCAAATTGACGTGTAAGAGAGAGAATGGGTTTCATTTAGTAGGAGTGAGGATTTGAACATTGACCATTGAAGATTTGAACAACTTCAAAAAGCTAACCGTCAAAGGGGGAATGGGTAAAACCTCAAGTATCTACTCTCTGGTCTCGTCTCCCCTGGGCAACTTCAACCAAACCACTTGCCCTTAGAGCTCGTTCTGTTTTTCATTCCAAATTTATGACTACTTTTTAGGGTTGGGCGAGTTTGGATACCTTAAATGGTGAACATAATAAATAGAGAATGGGTAATATAAAGAGTGGGATTGCGTATGAAATTTATTTTTTAACCCATTTTTTATTTTTTATTTTATTTAAGAAGCACTTTAACATTTATTTATTTGAAAGAATTTAAATACAATTTGGATAGAGTGAAACAATAAAGATAGGACCTTTTATTAGACTATATCCTCTGTATTTGTTTTTTTTTTAAAATTTAAGAAACACTTTAACATTTATTTATTTGAAAGAATTTAAATACAATTTGGATACCTTTATCCTAAACTTGAGAATTTAAATATTTTTTTATATCCTAAAGTCTTTTACGCGAAACAAAGAGTGAGACAGTGAAGATAAGACCTATGCAGGTGAATTTTATTAGACTATAATCTCTGTATTGGTTTTTTTTTTCTTTTTTCATATGAGAGTCTTATGGATATGAGAGAATTTAAATTATTAAAATTTAAATCTTACTCAATCAACAAAAGAAAATAATATCTGTTATTGTCAATTTAATTTAAATTTTCTAAATAAATTTTAAAAATGCAACATACCAGTTTAGGTTTAAGAGAATGCGTTTTTTAAGTTTTAGATAGAGATCAAATTTATACAAAATTCTTTACTATTTTTGAGTGGAATAAAGGAAAGGAAAACTGGATTTTCTTTTTGAAATTTTTTTATTTAGATCTAAATTTAACATTAAAACATATTGAAATTGAGGGTGAAAGAAATATAAAAAATTGTTTCACTTTTCTTTTATTCTTTTCATTCCAAATATATCTTTAAAAGTTTACTGTCAAATTATTGCAAATCAACTATTCAAAAAAAGGTAATATAATTTTTTTTAAATTTAATTATATAATATTGAGATGTAAAAATTATTAGTCATAATTTTATTAAAAATTATAATATTAAATAATAAAATTTTTAATAAAATTTTGTTCGTTGAATAAAGTCAAAAGACATCCCTACAGTAGTTTGAAAAGAGACTTAAGCTGAATGAGGTTTGGGCTGTTCATAGGCTGCTCGGCTTGGTTCAGCTGACACACGTTATCCAGTACGGAAGAAGACCAAGGCTCCCCCCAAACCTTTTCTTTATAGCTCGCATTAGTGTTTTTTTTTTCAATTAGTTAAATTATTTTGAAATAAATAATTAGAAAAAAAAATTTCTTCTCAATTTGATACCTTAAAGATAAGATATATTAATTTAATCTCTCAATTATTTTTATTTTTATTTTTATTTTTGCAATCAAAATAATTTATCATGTTAAGCAAAGTTATAATCACTTAGTAAATTATCTAACATTAAATAAACAAAAGCTCATGTGATAATTAACCAATGATATGAATTTGTATAAGTTTTATATTTTCCCAAATAATATTGTTTTGTTTGATTTCTATAATTTTGTTAGATCAAATGAATTTTAAGAAATTAAGCAAAATGATGTTGTTGAGGAAGAATGATGCAATGGATAAGCCTAGAACATTAATTAAGTCATAGGGGCTTTTGTTGATATCATTTACACTAGTTTATTGAGTGATGAAAGATTATTTTGATTGAAAAAAAATTTAAGAGATTAAATTAAAAAATTGTATCTTTAAAAAATAAATTAAAAGGATTAGGAGCTAAATAATTAATTTACTAATTATTTTTTTATATGAACTTTTTTGAATAATATTAGTTTTATTTTTTAAGATGCTAATGAGAAAAATAATATTATGAAATACTTTTTTATCTTTAAAAACATATAAATAGAATTAATTTTTTTTTCAAATTAATAAAAAGTACATAAATTTGTAGTGTTTTAAACATTAGACTAGATATTGAACTTTATATATATATATATATATTATTAAATTAATATATATTATAAAATATTATTTAAAGTAAAAATAAATATTTAAGAATATAAAAAATAGTTAAAATATTTCATGTATGGCAATAAATTTATACGAAATAAATTGAGTAGAGTTTATAAATTTTTATCATAAAATGTTAAAACTCTATTTAAAATAAGTAAATAAATAAAATTTGATTTTTAACTCAATGTCCAATCAGTAAATTTTTAAAGATTTTTATCAATTTTTGACTTGTTTAATTAATTTTTAATTTTTTTTTTCTGTCAATTTTGAGAATCAAATAAAGTGATTTCATAATTAGTTCATTAGTTTTTTAGTTTAACCTATTGATTTGGTCTAATTTGCATAACTATGTAAATTTGATTACTATTGTAATAAATAATATTTAAAAAAGATTCCTCTGAAAAAGACATGATTAAATTGGTGTATGAATTAAAGAATTATTTATTTGTTATGCAATATCTTTATCTGGGGGGAGGAGAGAATTGGTAGGCCCCTTCAATTATGGGCCATTATTTATTACTTGTTTGTTTGAGGATCTCGTGTTTAGTTTATTCAATTGATAGTGGTATTTCATCTACAATATTGTGAAGACCTTTTAAAGTTCTAGATGTTCGTAGAAAAAAAATAATAAAAAAGTTGAAATAATAGCATATCTTGTTGAATAAATAAGTGGCTGTAATCACACTCACATGATGAAGTCACTTAGCCATGTTCCAGTTTATGCAAGTTATCGACTTTTGGTTATATTTGTGAGAAATTTTTTTTACATTGAGGACAATTTTTAATAGCTCAAGTCCTAAGAAATCATAATATTCTGAATTCAACATGTTACCTTCTTTTAAACTATGGACTAATTATTTTACTTGACTTCTTCGTTTCCTCTTTTCTCAAGCCTTAGATTATATTTGAGAGTTTATAAAAAAAAATGGAATGACGAATAATGCAATAGAAGAAAAAGATAATAAGTAAAATAGTAAATCATGTATTATTTCATTATTTTAAAATTTTAGTAAATTAATAATTGAATGGATTGACTTATAAATTATTTTTTTAGTACTATCCTTATAATTAAAATGTAATTTTAGTGAGTTTTTAATTTTAAAAAATATAATTATAATTATATCACATGTCTATTTAATTTCTTTCCAAATTCTTTAATAGAGGGAAAAAAACATTTAACTTTTGGATGATAAAGAGGGAGGGGTCTTAGAATTGTCATTCTATTCCATCGTAGAAAAAAACTCTTAAACAATAGTTTAACCCATAATAGTCATTTCATTCCTTGTTATTCTATCCCTTGTCATTCATGCAAGCACACTCTCAATTTTTATTTGGTAAAAATTATACTAGTTAAATCATAAGCATGTATGTTAGTTTTTAATTGAAAGTGATTTTATTCAAACTATAAAGGTGAGTAAAAAATTTACATATAATTTTTCATATCTTTATTATCAGATTTTTTAATCAAAATATGATAAATATATGATTTTTGTAGACAAATATATTATTTTCAATTAAACTGTACACTTATCATGTTATTATTGAAAATTCATAAACTTGTTATATTTTAATTAAAGAACTTAATAATCCAAAAAATATAATTAAATTAAAGAATATAATAATAAAGATATAAAAATTACACTTAAATGTAACTAAAAAAAATCATAATTGATTGTCTGTGATTGTTTTTAGTATTTATAATTGAAATTTAAGATTTGTTTACATAATATGATTCTATTTCTCAAAAGATATAGACTCAAAAAAAGTCTTAAAATGTAAAACACATAAACTATTAATTTATTGGTTCTATATAAAATTAAAAATATCATAATTAAATGAATTATATTGTGTATGCCACGTGAAGAAGGAAGGAAGAAGAATTAAATTAATAAATTTAACTTTGAGGTGGTGGTTATGGTGGACAAAGATAACTTGGAGGATACCTCATTACTAAAAGTCCAAAAGTCTTATAAATTAGGAATTGATCTTGTGATATAAATCTAGTTATGCCATTAAAAATGTATAAATAAATGATAAATTAAGCCAAAAGAAATTAAAATAACACAAATGAGTGAATTTCTTATTAGTTGTTGAGATAATGATTTAATAAACTAGTTGCAAAGAATTGTTAATTGAATTCACAACTTGTTGGGTTTGACCCATAAGAAGTGTTGAGAATGGGTTGGAGGTTGGTGTTGGCCTTGCCACTCAAATTCTTGACATCTTCAAACTCTTCACCCTTTGCATCTTATGTTTATTGTTGTAATCACCAATTTGTTTTTTATTACTTTCTTACTTATGCAACAAGGTAGGATGACATGTTTAGTAGGATGACATTAAAAAGTTCTTGTAGCCATAGTCTTCTTTTTATCTTTTTTTTAATAATACTAAACAATAATTTAATTTCTAAATTATTAATTTTTTTTTAAATTTCTAATACACAAATTAGTTATAAAAAATAATATATCATTTATATGTTTTTATTTTTGGTTAAATGACAAAAAATGTCAAGAAGACTAAAATTTATTTATTTTGAGAATCCATTCACTAACTTGAAAGACACAATTTTTTGTATATAAAAATAAAATTTAGTTCAAATGTTGTTTTTGGTGTTGATGGGATAATGTCTTAGGAACCATGATTTTGTTAATTGGGTATAATTGTCTTTGGAGTGTGTGAGAGTGGCCAAAAGAAAGATATATAATAAAAAGACAATAATTCATACTAAAAGATTTAAAAAGATAGTGATGCAATAGCTAGACAGAACAAAGACTATGATTCTTAAGCTTTGTAAGGATATGTGATTGTTCATCCTCTTCTTTTGTTGTGGTTGTGTTTCTATTTATAAGCTTCAAGGGTGGTAAGCTAATGATGACAATCAAGACAAGTAGCCTAGTAGAGTCATAGAAGTCGTTTAACTAGGTGGCTTGCTATGTTAAAGTCGTTTTGGTCAAAGCAACTTGAGCAACTTTTTGTGTTAATTTCTTAAATAAGGTTTGATAAATGATAACTATTAAGTGCCTTATGCCTTATAGAATTGGCCTTGGATTGATTTGCACTAATCCAAATTTTGATAGCCAGGCAGTACCCATTACACTTGCCCCCAAACCTATTAGCAAGATGTTATGCTAGGTGGACTTCGAGTAATGCATGTTCTTGAGCTGTTGTATGATTAACGTTGGTAGTGTTATTGCTTCACGTTCTCATGATTCTTCACATTCCTGTAGAGTGCTATATGGAACGTGAGAAGTCGAGGATATGGGAGGTAGTTTACTAGTTCTTTTGAGTCTTGTCTATTATAATTCTGTTTATCTTTGTACTGCTTTTCTACTTTGTCTATTTGTCTACCATTTGTTTTATCCTCATCTATGTAGGTTGATCTTTTAGTGTAATAGTCACACCTTTCCTTGGTGATTTTGAGAGCAATATATCTAAGGATCATCTTTGTTAGTCTTGTAAAAATTATAGTTTCTCATTGAACATTATTCCATCATTGCCTTTTAGTGAATAAAAGGTGTTTAATATGGAGGATAGAGCTTTTTTTATTCCATATGAAGATGTTCTTCAAATAAGAGTTTGTTTTCTTATTACATGGGCATTATTATTTATCATAGCTTTGATTGGGGTCCCTTTTTGTCAGTTGACTCTATAAGCTATTCATTATCATCAGTAGACTCGACAATATCATTTCTTTATTAGAAATTCTATAAATTCAAGTTTGTTATGGGTTTATTGATTTTTGCATGTGTGGAGTATTGTTGGTCACTTATCAATACATTGATAGAATCAGTTATGATCTTGATGAGGTAAAGAGGTAGAGTGAAAGTACTATTGAAGATAACGTGGCTATCTTGTTGGGTTTAGCTAGAAAGTTCCATCAAGGGGAGATTCCTTTAACTACAATGACCTCAGATCTGGTGTTAAAGGATGTATAGATGAATTATTGGTTTACTTATGATAACTTGTCATTACCCCAGCATCATAATGTGTTGATGCAACTTTAAGATTCACTGGTTGAGGTAATGCTCTTCGTGTAGGTCCTCTAGATGCCTCTCTAGCTACTGTTCCTTTAGCTTTTGCTCATTTAGTAAGTTCTTCATTTGTAACTTCTTTATCTCCCTTCGTTAAAAAGGTTAGTTCATGAAAACACCATCATAAAGTAAGATAGTTATGTCATTATCTTGAGGATGAGTTTGAAGTAAATGCATTTGTGCCTTTATTCAGGGAAGATTCAAATGAATTGAAGAGTTTCCTAGAAGAGAAAATATATGATGCTATGCCAGGTTGAGCAGCATATGTCAGTGGGTTCATGGAAGGCGTCAAAAGAGCTTTTGAAACATGATTAAACTTGGGCTTTCACATTAATATAAAGAATATAAAATAATATATAATTGATTATATCAAGAATCAATAATAATTTTCAATAAGCATTATTGTTTATTGAAGCATTATTTATTTATTGTTAATCATTGCATTGCATTCGAAGTTTTTTAAAGTAATTTTTTTTTTTTGCAATCATGTACCAAGTGGCCTTTTTAAGCTCAGCTTATGGTGCGGGGTATTATAAATTGCATTTTTAGTGTACATAACAAACTTAATTACTAAATATTGGGTCATAGCACAAAGTTACACATTTCACATAAATTCTTGCAAGTAAAATGCAATAATGTTTTTCTAACTTTATTTCCCTCATTCCCAATGCCAATCTACTAGTTAGCTATCCTAATGCTGGCTAGTTTAACTATATATCAAGTTTGCTATATTTGTGCTAAACCTTTTCTCATTCAACCACTATTCATCACTAATTGTGCAATTTTTTTTGAGTTACTAACTAAGTCTTCAAATCAACATTTCTAAGTAGCTAAGTTAAAGCTTTAAACCAATATTGTTCAATCACTAAGTGACTAAATTTTCAAATCAACACTATTCAATCATTAAGTAGATAAATCTTCAAATAAACACTATTCAATCACTAAATAGTTAAATCCTAAAATCAACATTGTCCAATCACTATTTAATTGCTAAGTAATCGACTCTATTATCTTAGGCTATATCCATCTTTTCTTCATCCTTATAAGTTTCTAACACCAAATCTTAATCATCATCTTCGCTTGATACTATATCTATTCCTTATCCATTCTTATAACTTTTGAACATTGAATCTTTGTAATCTCTTCTCATGATATTATATTTATTTCTCCATCCATCCTTATAACTTTTTAGCATCAATTCTTATCCAACAAATCATTTTATATGGGAACTTGTACCCTTCCTAAGCCTTTCCTACCTCTATTTTAATCAAAAGCAACTATCTTATGATTTGGATGTGTGTTGCTAGAAGAGGTACATGCCATTTAAGGCAATGTATTTTGTGTAAGAACCTTTATTTTGTCAATATAGTTGTACTATTTTGCCTTACCATCAATGGCAAGTTAACTATAGTCTAAGCATCTAAAGCTAACTATATTCTTATAATTCCTAGTAGATATGTTCAGAAGAATAGGCCTTAAGTACTTGAGAGAGATACGGAAGTGGATTTCTTGTTACACTTGGAATGGATGGAATCAAGAAGGCAACATTTTGCCTTATATTTAGATACCTTGTCCTTTGTAGCTCTAGTTTACGTATCCAACCTTAAGGATGAGGTTTTGTCCAATGAAACTCTATGTTTGTTTAAGGGTAGAGAGAGGAGGGTAGGGAGAGATCAATGGTCTTCCTTATGCTCCACTTACTTTTGTAACAATTGGCTTTATGTGATGGGCTCTCATTAGCATATTGTTAGTGGGGGTCCAATAGCAATAGTTGTAGTTTTGCAATTCTTTTTTATTCTTATGAGAATCGGGTTGTGCTACTACTTTTATTGTTAAGGCTATTTGTGTAATTTTCTTTAGTAGAGGAAGCTACTCTTGCCAACATTAGCTAGCCATTTGAACTTTTTTCCTTTACTTTTGTTAATATTGTTAAAGTTTTAAGGGAGTGGGCCTTTGGTTGGACCTTTATGTCCATCCAAGAAAGACATCACATTTTATGTAATATTTTACTATTTCATTTGTATTTCCTGAACTTTGTAAAGAATGCATAAATAATAAGACAAAAGTCACATTTTTGTTCTAAGGTGTATTTCATTTTTCTTGTGGGCTTTTGTGCATGATCTTAACTAGTCTAAAGCAAGGCCCATCTAATTTTGAATTGATTTGTTGCTAATTCTTAACATACCAAAGTAACTTTTAAGTGCTTTAATAATTACACTTATAGACTTTTAAGATCTTATAGTTGTCCTAAGGATTATTGACATCTTCCAATTAGACACTTTACCTCTCAAAATGTCCTTTTGCACTTCATACTTTATCCTTTCAACCCTATTTCTTCATTATATAATTAAGGAGGGTTTAGGGATTTCTCTTTGCCATAGAAAATTCTTATAGATTTTAAAAAGAATTAGTTCATTGAGGTTGAAATAATTGACAGTCGATGCCATTTTTCTTCTAGTCAAGGAAGGAAAGTGTCTTGACAGGAAGCACTCTTTGAATTATGTTTGGAAGAAAGGAAGCATAATCGATTATTCTTTGCAATGAGGATTGATCTCCTTTTCTACATGTTACTTTTTGCTTGTTACTTGAGGAACTTTGAGTTTGGGCTAAACATGATGCTATCTTCTACTAATTGGTGATTTTGTCCCCTCTAAGTTTAATTTGTGCTATTGTGCACATGCATTGTATTTTTTCTTATCTATATCCTCCTCTTGCCGTGATTACTTATAAACATAAATTGATGTAATAAAATGTCTAAATTTTCTAGTATCCTTTATCCTTTTAATGTGGTGTCTTAGAATTGGTTATAGCATATTTAAGGGATTTTCTATAACCCAAGGTTGTATTTGTGGCCTAGCTTATGGCCAATTCATGTCTTCTTTGACACGTGTATCCATTTTGGGTAAGATGAATATTCATTGTAATTAAAAGAATTTTTTACATATAAGAGTGTTAATGATGAGCTAAGCTATTAGGGCTTTTGTTTTTATTTTTTTTGACACAATGAATGTGCTTGTTTGTACTTGCCTAAAAATTTTTCTTTTTTTGAAAAAAAAAACCTTAGTTTTGATTATTGGAACTATCATTGGTAGCAATCATTCTATTCATTCTTATTAAAGTTGTTCCTAAGTAATGAGGAGTAATGAAAGATAGTGGCTTTTTACTTACTACTTGTTATTTACAACATAGCCATTGAGTAAAAGTTACTAAATTGAATAGTTTGTCTTCTAAGCTTGTGGGTTCAAACTTCGAATCACTCAAGCTTTTTAAATTAGTTTCTACCAAGTTTCCTAAATAATAGCTTTCTTTATGCTATAATCTTGTTCAAACCTTCACAAGGTTGTAAACACATATATATTTCAAAAGTTTGAGCCTTTGTAAATAGCCAAAGATGTATAAAACATGATTTGAAGAAACTTGTAATAAGATATGTATTTGAAAGATTCTCTTTTGTAAGGCATGTGGAAGATATGTATTTTAAAAAAAAAAAATTTGCATTTTATAAATAAGTTATACTAAACCTTGCCTTTGAAAAAAATGCAAGTTTGCAAATTGGAAATATTGGTTTCGCAAACATATGTGCTTTTTGAAAAGATGTATTTAATAAAAAGCCTTTTTTGCTTTTACTGAAAGCCATTTTCATAAAAAAGCCATACTTTTATTCCAAATTTTTTAAAAAAGTTTAACGGTTGTTATAAGCTTTTTTTTGGACTTAAAGGTGTTCACCAGCTTAGATGGCTCAGTGTTGCTATGAAAAAAAAAAGGGTATGGTTGAGCTAGCTAGTCTAGCTTAGAGGTATATTCCTATATTAAAAAAAAAAGAAGTACTAAAATGAAATTTTTTTTAAAGGTCATTTTGTAATTTCAACCAATATTTTTTAAACATATTCTACAAATTATAATTAGGCAAGATGTCAAGGCTCTTGCCAAGCTCCTCTTGAGTATAATTGTCACATTTAAACAAAAGAAAACAAGATAGAAAATGTGTATGCTTAGGGATAAAAGAAGAAAACTTAAAATTGAGATAGTAAATCTACATTTTTGGGAAAAATAAACAAGGTAAACTGCCTTCATTACATCCATCTCAAAAAATAATCCAAAATCCAAAAGCAAAATCACTCCAATCGAGCCACCAAGCTCTAAATTATTGATTTTTGAAGTTTCACTTTTTACGCTTGCGTTTTCTTCTTCTTTTTTTCCTTTAAACCCATATATATATATATATATATATATATATTCATTTTCATTGCTTAAATCTTGCAAAGACATATCAAATCTAGTGGTCATATATCCAAAATGGTCAAATAATTACAATATATGAATATTTAGAGTTTTAAATTTTCTTTTTAAAAAGTTAAAACCTAATTTAAGCCTAACTACTTGGCTCAATTTCAAACTAGGTCGAGTTGGGCCTTAGGAGAAATATTTTTTTGCCTAATTTGAGGTGAAACTTAACTTGGCCCAACTTCTGCACACCTCTACTGGGACTTTTGGTGCTTTGTTCGAAATACTTAGTGTAACATCTCGAAATTAATTAAGAATAATTATGATGAATTAAAAAATTAGTGGGGGGAAATTAATAAAAGTAATTAAGTGGAAAGGGAAAATTGAACTTATGAAAAAATAAATTCTTAATGTGAATTTAAGATTCAATTGGATTAGAAACTTAATTTAAACTCATAATTAAATTAAGTATGCCAAAGATAAAGATTATTGGAGGCTTATATTTTTTGTAGACCCAACTTTCTCTTGTGAGACTTAGCTAAAGAGAAACTACTTAACAATGGCTTAATCTGATTTAGTGATTTAGAAGCCCAAAACCAAAAACATAAGCCAAGTGAAGAGTTGGGTTTTGGAATCAACCTAAGACTCTACTAAAACCTTAGAAGTTTTGTAGCCCAACCCATCAAGTTTAGCCTAACAAGTTAAAAATTTGAATTAGATTTGGGCCTTTGAATTAGCCTGCAATCTAACTTAAACCCTAAAACCACTTCAACCTTTCCCCCCATTTTGTAAAAACATTTAGAGAGCAAAGAAAACTCGGAGGTCTTAGGAGGTGGCTAGGGTTTTTGGCACAATTCCATCATTTTCGATTCCTAAAGCAAGATTCAACCAAGGTAGCTTATATATAACTTAACCCTTTTTTCTTTCTCTTCGATTTGGCTCGATTAGTTTTTTATTTGGAGCAATTTCACCTACACCCCAAATCTGAAATGTGTTGTTTGGTGTTTTCATAAAAGATTTTCTGAGGTTGAGGCTAAGAGGGTGGTTAGGTATCCTCTTCCATTTTTAATGCATTTTCTATTAGTTTGGGACCCCTATAGCTGCCTTAGAATATGAGTCTTTATTTCGTTCGAATTTGCCTATAATTTGAAGTGATATTTTGAAGTTTTTGATGTGGGGATAACCAAACAAGAATTTGAGGTCTTGTGGTAGCTAGGTAAATGTCATCTAAGTAATCATTAGTAGTTTAATTCTATGGACATTTGGTTTGCTGCTATAAATGATAATTTAGAGTAGTAATTGTTTGACGTTGTAATCATAAGGTGATCTTGATACTATTGGTAGCCTTTAAAAAAATTGTCCACAGAGTGAGGTAACTGAGATTAATTTTTATTCCTTACATATATTCAATTTAATCTTATATCTGTGTTACATGTATGATTTTGAATGCTAAATTAATGGTTGGCTATCTGATGTGTTGTGATTAGACTTTGTGAGCTGTGGTGCGGCTGCTATCCGTGTATCATGTTTTGATCGGGTACCAAGTTGTGATAAGACCCCTGAATGCACTGAGCCTTGGTTTTGTTCAATAAGGAAGTGGTACGGTAGACGAGCCTTTCCTGGTGTTATTGGTGTTTAACATGTTGTATGTGATTGCTGGTATGGAGTAGTGGTCATTGGTAGTTCAAATATTTTATTTACTAATATGATTGATGTTTTTTATGCTTTTCTAACTTAATGCATATATGTTGATTAATTTGGTACATATGAATGAAATTTACCTCTGGTTATTGAGATTTGTATCTCATCTCATTTCATGGGCTAACTAATTAGGTAAAAGCTTTTCGAGTAAGGATAAAGGGAAGCAAGTTGATGAACATCCATGAGGTGAGACTTTGTGTAGGGAATGTTACACTTGGGTTAATCTAACTTAGGGTAGATGCTAATTTTGTTATTCTTTTGTATAGCATCATCATGTAATCATATTGTTAAATATAGATATTTTGGTGTTTAATAAATAATGATATAATTAATAAGGAGTTAGACTTTATACAAATTTAGAATATGATGTATGCACTCATTTATATCTGATATGGAACCTTGCTGATCTTGAGATATGACTTATTATTTGAGATTGTAATCATGTGTTGCCTTAAATGCTTATTTAGACTAGTAATATATGGAACCTCTGTGAAAATTTACATTTGGATGATAATAGTAATGGTTTTTGCATCCCTTGATGCCAAGGTTCATAATTTGTTGACACATGGTAGATGGATGGTTAGAGAAAACTCTTAAGTTTTGAATTTGATTAGGGTTGGTACGCTGAGTAATTTAGATAGTAAGATACTATTAGAACTTTACAAATTAAGGTAAAATGACCTTAGGATGTTGTTAAAGAGAGGTCTAGTATAAGTAGGTAAAATTTAAAAAGTTTAGGTGCAGAAAAAGGTAGAGCCATGGCCAGAACCATTTAAGTTATGACCAAGGGAGTTCTAGAAACTAGTGGCATTGTGGCGAGTTCTAAAAGCTAGTGGTGTTGCGGTGCAAGATGCCTTATCGCGGCCTAAGTCCATGATTTTCACCCAGGAGAGTAACATAGCACAAGGGAAGCTCACCGTAGCGAGCGTTGAGAGGCAAACTTAGAGAGTTTTAAGAGGCTCTCTTGTCGCGACACCACATAGGCTTGCTGCAGCAAGAATCATGAGAATTTGAATAGTAAGTTCTCGAGAGCACCTATGCTGTGGTGTGAAAAAATTGAGTCATGACATAAGGTGCGAAATTTTAGTTTCGAGTTCCAATAGCCATTTATGCTATGGCGTAGGTATACTAAATCACAGCAGGAGTCTCTAAACTTGGTTTTTAAGTTCTAGTAGCTAACTTAGCTGTAGCGAGAAAGGTCCAAGTTGAGGCGAAAATTCCTAAACTTTTATGTTAATTGAGAAACCTTGGATTCCCTCATAATAATGTTATGTGATGACTTAGAAATACTTATAAGAGGATTTTGCAAGGTGGAATAAGTAGATAAATGAATCAAAGACTTTTAATTAATAATTGAAATCACTTGTGGATTCAGATGGTTTTGATTGTTTGGTAAATAACCTTAATAATATCAAGGTTCAAATTCTCTCACTTTTACTTAATTTAATTAATTATAATGACTTTAGACCTTGATTTATGATCATTAATTATGCAATTAAGCCTAATCACTATAATTAGAAATTAAGGTTGTTACACTTAGAATTTTTTTTTTGCAACATTTGCTTAAGGCTTCTAGTCTCCCTAGGGTTTGCAAATGATGGCATTTACTTAGGGTTATAGCCTTGTGAGGGTTGTAGTGCTGTGGTGCATAGCTGGGGTTATAGCTTTTTGCTAGGGTCATAGCATATATATATATATATATATATTATTAAGGCATGTACTTAAGGCTTTGCCCTTTTTATTACATGTTAATATTTCTTTGTAGTACAAGTTTGGATTATTATCTTCTCAATGTAGGCTATTTTCAAAAGATGATTATAGGATTTTTAAAAGTTATGTTAGTTGAAATCCATTTTTCCTTGATGAAAAATATCATTCCAAAATTGATTTCAAAATTGGTCGTTGTGACCATAGAGTAGTTTGAAAAGTATTTTAGAAAACAAATTTGAAATATGTCTTGTAATTTGATTGAAATTAATTTCTCCCTAGAGAATAAAGTAATTGTTTTTTGAAATTATAACTTCATAAAGCATTTTGAAAGCTTAATAAAATACTTTTTTGGAAAAATATAACTTTTGCAAAAGATGATTAAGATCACAGGCAATCAAGATAATAAGTAATGGTATAGGCTTTTCCTATAGCGAGCGAGTTTATCTTTCTTGCTCAATGTTATAGTTTTTTCCTGCTCTGCTTAGGGCAAGGTTATCCTTCTTATTTCTTTTTAGCGAGATTTCTTATATGAAAGGTGAGATTATTCTTCTTGACCCTAAACAAGATTTTCTAAAGAACTGGTAAGGTTATCCATCTTGTCCACCCTAAACTAGATTCTTCAGGTGAGGTTGTCTGTCTTGCTTGTAACACTTGTGTAGATCTTATGATTTTCAATAGGTCTTGTCCTAGTAATCACCTATTTAAATAGTCGTAACTATCCTATGACAAGCAAGATTGTCCTTCTTGTTGTTGGTATGACTACTAATAGTAGGTGGGGTTATCCATGTTGCTTAAAGTGTAAATATAGTTTAACTTACAATAGATAAGGTTATTTATCTTGCCTATGGTAAGTTATACAGTAACATATCATACTTTATTATATCATGTAACATCTTATTAGTAATATGAACTAAAGGCAAAGTAGTAATCTAAAAGCAAGATAAGTTACATAAGCATATAATGTCTTTATAAACTAGAAGTGAGTGTTCATATGAATTTCTAAGTAAAACCCTGATAAACTAATTTTATAAATTTATGACAAAGTTTAAGTTTTTAAAACTTATCTGGATTTTCAAGTGTAGACAAATCAAAGGAAACAATTTTAATTATCAGTTGCAGATCTCCAAGACTCGATGATGAAAGAAAGCTAAAATGCCCTCTACTTAGCACGCTAAATGTTTTTGTTGTTGGTGGGGTATTGTCTTGGAAAGCATTATTTTGCTGATTGAGTATGATTGTCTCCACATGTGTGAGGCTGGTCGAGAAAGAGAGATAATGAAAAGACAATTGAAAATACAATTATTCGTATCAAGGATTTTAAAGAGATAGTGACACAATGGTTAAACAAAATAAAAACTATGATTCATAGGCTTAGTAAAGATGTTTGTTGTTATTTATCCTCTTCTTCTAATGCAGTTGTAAGAGTTTTTATTTATGAATTTTAAGCGTAGTGAGGATGATAGCCAGGTCAAGTTGCCTAATAGGATCATAGAAATTGTTTAAGCAAATGAATTGTCATATTAGACTTGTTTTGGTCATAGCAACTTGAGCAATTTATGTTAATTTATTGAATGAAATTAGATAAATGATAATCATTGAATGCCTCACGCTTTTCTAAAATTGGGCTTATACTAGATTGGGTTAATTTAAATTCTTATCGCCGAGCAACACCCATAACAAATGCAAACCATGACAACATATACAACAATTATAAAAATTTTAAATATAACAATAAATGATAGCTATATTTTTTTATTGAACTAAAAGATGAATACAAGCGCTATTGATATACTGAATTATATCTTGAGGATGAAAATTTATCACCGTCAATGATGCTGCAGCAAAAAAATTCATAATTATCCATTTTAGGTATCAAATCTGACAACTTCCACAATCGTATAAAATTTATGGGACTAATCAAAGAAAAACTACAAAAACTCTAATTAGACAGGAAAAAAAACACTAACAAAAGTAATACTAAACAACTTTGATATTTACCAAGAATGACAAATCGAAAGACTTCTTTTAGATCTCTCACAAGAGACATTTGAAAAGATTTATTTATTAAAAAGTGAAACTAAAAAGAAAGAATGAAAAAGGAAAGTGATGAGCTATAGTAAGCTATTAATGGTGGTTCCATGAGATAGAATTCGTATTATGAAAAAAAAAAAAACAGATCTAACGGCGTGGAACCTTGGCTTTCACTTTGTGGAGGTGGAGTCTGACTGCAAGGGCATGACGGACCTTATCATGTCCTCTAACTCCTCGTGTTACAATCAGGTCCTGCACAGTACTTTCTTGGAGCTCAAGAAGAACTGGAACGTGAGGTTCGGATATATTCATAGAAATGCTAATAAGCCAGCAGATATCCGTGCTCATATTGGTGCCTCTCAAGAAGTAGTTTCGAAGATCTGGCTCTTTGCTCCTACTAATATCTCTAGCTTCTTATTAGATAATTTTGTATGGTCTTTTGAACCCGGTCGGGTAGTTTCTCGTTAGTATTTTTTTTTTGGTTTCGGCCTTGTTTGTTTGAAAAAAAAAAAAGCCACGGCCATGAAAGAGAATGAGAAAAATTTAACTAGACTCAATGAGACTTGAGGTGAATATGTCTGAGAATATGAGGATCGCATTGTAAATTTTCTCAGAAATTTAGGCAGGTCTCTTGCATGCAAAAAAGTTGGTGAGATTAACTGTTACATTTATTTTAATAAATTTAGTATATTAATAAGAAAGTGGACTAAGATAACCTTTTTTCTTTATGAGAGACCCACTGTCCATTAATCAGCACAGATCCTATTATCCCCCTGATTATACAGATTTCATCCTTCCACTACGGCTTCAGAGTGAGAATGGGTCGCTTCAGATATGAATATTTTTCATCTCATCTGCGTCCACTACTATCATGTAGGAGAATAAACGATTTAGTTATATAATTAACATATTGTAGATGGTAATTAAAACATCACTTCACTAGAAAAGAAGACTAATGACACTCCGACTGAAATGAAAAAATTACAGCTTTTTTCTTCATTTTTAGCTGAACAATATCATCAATATATATGCTGTACAGACCTCAAATCAACCCCAAACCAAAACGCCCCCCAGCAAATTAGCTTATTTATGATGGAAAAAATCATTCTGAACCCGATCAGGAACATCCTAAAAGAGCAAACCAAAACACATATTTGACATTGCCCAGCCAAACTGACCTCCCATATCATTATTAAATGCAATGCTCCTACGAAATCTTTTGGGGCTACGAGATTCTCTGCCCATAATTTAATCTTCCAGATCATTTGGCAATGGTGCGCTAACTAGGTTGTAAACTCATTCTTGCCTAACGAACGGAGAAGAACTCAGTTCTGTACTGTAAAATGAGTCATCCACATTGATTTCATACATGTCATCATCCTTCTGTTCATTCCATTTAATGACCTCCCTTATGAATTTGAATGCTTCATCGACTGAGGTACGCTCCCAAGCCCGAGTATGCCACACGAACAACTTCCGGCCAGTTATGGAACTATAAAGCTCCTTGAATCTCACTGCCACATAGTAAAATGCTTGGTGTGCTAGAGTATGATTATTGTGATGGGGTCTCACAGGACAAAAGTCCTGGAACCACTCACAAGTTGACAAAGGAACTTTGTTTATCTTTTCTTCCAAGACATCATACTTATTCAGCAGAAGCACAAAAGGGGCATCTTTAAAACACGGATACTTCACCAGACTCTCAAAAAGATCTCGGCTTGCCAGCATTTTGTTGTGAAGATGGCCAGAACTATTAGCCCACATTTGGTCATAGTCACTCAGGGCAACACAGAATATCACTGCCCTCACATCTTCAAACATATCCAGCCATTTGCAACCATCGCGCAGTCCCTTTGAAGGTATTCGAATCAGTTGATACCTGAGCCAAAGGAAAAGGATCAGACATTATAAAATGATTTCCCAGAAGCTTCAAATAATAAATGAAAAGGATTATACACTATGCATTGAGATGGAAGAGAACAAGTTTACTTGGTCAAGGGAGGGGGGCAATTTAAGTTTTCACTGTATATTTCGGACATGGGGCTTCTATCATCAAAAGAGAATTCCATGAAGGCAAGGCCGTTGCTCGGAGTGACTCCTTCAGCATATAATATATCCTTATTAGAAGGTTCATACTCATTGCTTGATATTTCTATCGCCTGTACAGGATCAACATCACATATGATTAGCCATTGAGATAGTATAACAAATAATGCCTGCATTTGAGCATGTTCTTTCAAACAATTAACTAGATACAGTGCATGTCATGAAATGGTAAGAATTACTATGGTCAATATATTGCAGACAAGACCAGTAGAAAGACAGATTAAATTGGAAAAAACTAAGTCAATTCCAATCCAACTAAATCTAATGATATAATTATCATATTGGTTAAAAAAAGGGGTCAACTATTCATTTTATTATACATGCCAAAATAGATTTACCAGATTTAGGAGTTATTCAAGATTATGATTTCAACATTTACAGAGCAGTAAGGACATTCTTTTAAAGATGACATGGTTCTCGACCTTGGGTCCATAGAAAAGTTGTCATACACCACAAAAGTGATGAAAAGTAGGAAATCAGTGGTAGGTTAATTAGGGATGCAATATCATTTGAACAAAAAAATTGTCAAAGGGTGCACAGTGAAAAAAATTAATAAGTATGATATTAACATACACATGCATTATACACACCAAAAAAAAAAAAAGCATGTCCCTTCGAGCAATTTCAATTCTATGAAAAGGCTAGACTACAACAGAGATGATGTGTCACATGTTGAAGATGTAATGCATCTACACTACCATAAATTATCTACTCCTGTTGGCCCTGTGTCTATATTCAGTTTTCAAACCATGTAAGGTGCTGCCTTGACTCTAAGAAATGCCAAAGGGCAGTTCTTAACCATTAGTTAGATACATCTTCAACTATTACCATGTGCATTTATTGGAGACCTTTGGCTCATTCAGAATTGCATGAAGATACATAATTATGTGTTCATATGATATGCCTCATCATTCATATCAATCTGGGATAGCTTAACGTGATCAGCTAAATAGCACTCAATCCATTACTAGTTAAGAAAATTTTAACTTTTGATGATTAATATGATTGTCATTTTTGTTTTACAAATTTCTCATGCTATGTAGTTTGGTATTTCATAGATATATTTTTCTCTTTGCTTCTCATATATGTTTTTCATTATATATTGCTGTCTAAATCTTTATTTATTTATAATTCCATTAGTTAATATATCTATTCATGATGTGAATGAGCCATAGCTCAACTGGTACCTCCAGTACTTGGGATAGAATCCTGTGTGTCAAAGAACTAATTAAACTAATAGGTTAACATACATAATATTTTTGGTCTAGACATGATGAAAACTTCGTTACGTGACTCAATTTAGCATATATTTGATAGCAAAGCATGCTTACTGTACTAAAAGCCTAGGTTAAAGCTTCATGAGGGAGTAGCTATATCACTTGTTTCATATACAATAACAATATGCACTTAAACATTCCCCATTTGCATTGCCTTCTTGCTAAAAACCACCTCATTAAGTAATTGTATACTACCACCTAATGAACAACCCATGGGACAGGTAATTCTGATTGGCCAGTCACCAGAGCAGCATCAATTTAGGTCTATAACAATTGAGAAGTTCTTTCATTACTTTGCATTGCCTTCTTGCTAAAAAACTACCTCATTAAGTAACTGTATGCTACCAACTAATGAACAACCCATGGGACAGGGAATTCTGATTGGCCAGTCAACAGACCAGCATCAATTTAGGTCTATAACAATTGAGAAGTTCTTTCATTACTTCTAGAGTGCTGAAATATATTTTAACCCATCAACCCTTTAAGTTCTTTATGTAAGAAAGCTAAAAGTTGAACACTTTTAAAGAATTTAAACCCTAAATTTTCAATTTGTTTATCTTAGTTTTTTGTATTAGTTGTCATCAACTTAACCCAAAAAAAAAAAGGAAAGAAAGAAAGAAAGGGAGATGAAACAATAGTTCAGAAAAACTCTGAACCTACCTGCATTGCATTAATCCAGAAAGAAAAAGAGTTAAATAGAAAAAATAAAAAGAGGAAATTTTATAGTGATAATAATTTATTACTATTTTCCTCTAATATGTTAAGTTTGAAAAGGGCCATCAATTTATTTGGTATCTCAGATAATAAAGTAGAAGAAATATAAGAAAGAACAACAGTTAATGAATACTTTACAACAAGTTAAGGTAGAAAACTATATACTGAAAGCATACCCGATCCAAGAAATATTTAGCAACATCAGGGAGGTTATGCAATTCTTCTCTTCTCTTGTATGTTTCCTGAACAGCAGAGTCTCTCCAGATCTCATCTACCATAGGGGCATATTCACGTGTAGCAGCAGGGAAGTAAGCTTCCAAGTCTCCCGCAGCCATAATATCCAGCAACCAGTCAGAAAAATGCTTAAATCTTGGGTTGATTGAGTAAATGCACCGCTTATTTTCATCAGCTACTGTTTCTGCTAAATTAATAACAGTATACCACAATAAGGGTCACTCATCATTTTTTGATGAATATTAAGAAAAGATAATTCGACTTATCTGAAAAATTCATAAGAAATCAAGAATGAAGTATGAGAGGTATTGAAAATTGTCAACTGGAGACATTGGGGCTTAAAAAGCCTAATGACCCATTACACTAGCTATACATTATAACACGGGTGTTCTTCCTTGTTGCAAATAATTGACACAAACTAGACAAGAAGCCTTATTAAGACAAATAACTTTTTTTTTCCCCTTGTGGGTTGAACAAATAACCATATTTTAATGGTATTATATGCTACAACATTAACAGAAAAAAGGGTTGTTGTCCAAAAGTGACCTTTTCTGGCCAAAATAATTAAGGGCCAAATAGATTTTGTTTTTTGTTTTTTTTTTCCCACGATAATCAATAAGAGTTCTTCATTAATTATTCCAATTTGACAATAATTTGAGACAAACCACATATGGACTCAAAAAAAGAAAAGGACACAAAAGAATGATGAACTGCAAAAGATAAAACTCTTTAATCAAATGATATTAATGGTGCCTTAACAAAGTAAGCCAAAGATGCAAAAGATATACGCTTTCTCAAGCATAACGGTATGTCACAGTTGCTACCTCTTTCAATCAAATGATGAACTGTTAACTGACTCTCAACTACAGAAATTGAGTAATTGATCATTAATAAATATATTTGAAAGTAAAAATTTGGAAATTGTTAGAGATTATAATATAACCATTTATGAGCCTTCACTTGACAGCTTAAACTTTTGAGTTAAGCTAGTCATGGACATGGTATCAAACATGGTATGAATGCCTCTATAACCAAGTGTTTGAAGTTCAATCATTGCCAACCCTTTCTCTTAATTAAAATTAACCTTCAATTCAAGATATGGTGAGCCTATGCTTTATCCACACTTCAAGCCTGATGGACTTTCATGTGAGGGGGCTGCTTGTTAGTTATTTTAATAAAGATATCCATGGGCCTTCACTTTAAAACTTAAACTTTGGAGCTGAATTAGTCCTTGATAGAAAGTTATATGAGAAATCACCTCACAAAGCCAGCAACTTGTTTAGCTTAAAGTCAAGCACTCAAGCTTTGGCGAGAGTCCAGAATTAAGAACTAAGGAGATTGAAAGTTAGTAACAGAAAAAGGTATAATAATAACTACTAATTGCAGACATGTCTATGTAATTAGTCCAGTCATCCAAGAAAGCTCATTCTGTAATATGCACCCTTTCCCCCTCCACCATTTGAAATATAATCATGCCTAATTCTATACAGAAAAACAAAAGTTTTCCTAGGATCTCACCAACTGTATTTCGGTATGAATATTTTGAGAAAGTTCAGGCTGCACCATCTTTCTTCGTGCTAATAAATACATAAGAAAATATTTTTTTTACAGATAGCTTCGCCTCACTTCATCACACATCAATTCTATAGTACAGTTTAACCCATACCTGTCAACAAACTTGACTCTAATGAAGGGCATGAACAGTTGACCAGCTACAAACATATTTGAAGTAACTGAATCAACAGACCCAGGTATAAGCTGTTGTGACTTGCAAGTGCTTCATAAATACTTGCTATGTCAAGACCAAGTTATGTAATAAACTAAACTATATTAACCAAGACAAAGTTATGCATGAGACCAGAAGCCATAAGAAAAAAAAGGATATGTCAAAATATAGCAGTGACACTACAACTACTAATTAGAGCAAAATAACTAATGCAGAGAGGGAAGAAAGGAAAGGAAAGAAAAGTAAAATTCAACCTGGCCCAGAACTCTCAACATCTAAAGTAGATTCTTTTTCTGCCAAAGCCTCCTCTTCAAATTGTTCTTGTCCTTCAAGAAGAATGCTGAGATACTTGTACATATTGCTTTGAATCATGAGCTTGATGTTTTGCAACTCTTCTGTAGTAAAGTTGTTGCCATATAAAAATTTGGTCTGTTCCACGGATAGAGAAGGAGAATGTTCTCATAATAAGATCATAGAAATTGTAAATCAAGACACTGGTATATAATTACTATAGCATAGACATAAAGTAAATAGATCAAAACGCCAAAAGAAACTTATTGCCAGACACAAAAAGAAAACTTGTGATAATGCATACATATCGGAAATGTTGTCTAATAACAGGTACAACTTTTGGCAGCCTATCTCTATATATACATCTACTTTTGTGATTCATAATTTCTTACGCATTTATGTAAACATTGATCTGTTTATATTTCTGTTAACATCATGAATGTACAAATTCACACACAAATCTATGTATAGATCCATTGGCACATCAGTACGAGATTGATGCACACATATCATACATAGATACATAAATAAATACATTGATACATACCACATATATGTACGTGTATAAATATTTTGTTGAGAACATATACATACACGTGTTCAAGATGCAAGGTAGTTGATAATAAAGCAGTCTACACATCTGAATCCTTAAAAAGATAATGAATCCATTATATTACTGTAAACCACTACTAATTAGTAGTCCATCACCAACCATATGAACTTTGATCCCTCACAAAGGCTCTATGTCCTTGAGGGTTTTTTTTTTTTTTTGAGGGGGGGGGGGGGGGGGGGAACCCCAGACAAGCACATTAGAGTTAATGCATAAAGACACACATGCATGCAAACAAGAGTGAGACACAAAAAGAGATGGATACAGACAGACATGCCTGTTTAAAGAGAGTGGATGTTCCAGATCCTTCCATGCCAAACAATAAAAGTTTCTGAACTCTTCCATGATCAAAATACTCAGGCACAGACCTTGTTGAATAGTTAGTTGGATTCTCATTCACCCCATGAAAATTATTAGGCGGTACAGGCAATGAGAATAATGAAGAAAGGAAACGAGTAGATGCCTGCCTACCATAAAACAAGCCACTATTGTATAAAAAATCAAATCAAGATTCAAAGATCAATATCTAAGTTTTCACTTCACACAAAAAAAAAGGTAATTATTATGACCAGATAAGAAAGAACCTTTCCCCAGATGTTCCCCTTTATATTATTTTGACCTTCTTCCTCGTAAGATCCATCATCATAAACCCAGAAATGAGTATCTCGCGGACACTGTACATTTGCCATCTGAAATGATAGGTAGATTAGTTACAAATCAATTGATAATGATAAAAGTAACAATTTACCCACCCAAAACATACAAACAAAAGAAAGAGAGGCAATTATAGTTAGATGTGTAAATACTATAGGATATATCTCAGAGCTTGAATGGTCTCAAATCTGAATAATATGATATTCTAAAACAAAAAAGCCAGACAAGATTTATAGGCTTTGTGTTTATCAAGTTCATCTATTTACACACATAATGAGGGGAAAGAATTGTTAGTGTAAAAGTTCTTACTGTGTTTCTTTCAAGACAAGCTTTCTGAGATCTTGCAATGCAAGCAAACACTGTATTTTAGAAAATATAAAAAAGAAAAAGAAAGCAAACAAGCATTAAACAAAAAAGAATAATAAAAAACTATAAAATACCTACTGTGTCAAAGAGTAGAGACCTTAGATACAAATTCTAGAGAGATGTTAACAATCCAAATTTTGATTTGACATGATCATTTTGATTGAAGATGTATTTCCCTGCAAATGTAGTATCTTATTTAATGTCTTTTTATCAAATATTGATAATATATAGTCTGTAATTGATTTTAAAAAGAAATATTGGAAAGCTTAAACTCTTAGAAAGCTCAGGCTTTTATTCATTTGCATGATGTTTTAGATAATTGATCACCAATAAATAACATGAACACTAACAAGTTACGAAATTTGGTATCAGGCCTTATATTGCGTTTATATGTTTTACTCTTCGTTTACAGCTGAGTGAAGGATTTAGACTTAAATGATTTGTTAAAAATATGATTTATGATCGTATTTATAGCACCAATTGATCCGTGCAGCCAACACACCTAGTGAGAAAAGATTTGTTATAGTTGTTGTTGTTTGAGTGAAGCCAAATACATGGAGAACGATGATTACCTTTAACATTCTAAGCTCAATTCTTGTTATTTCACGACCGTTCATGTAAACTCCTGTATTTCCCTTGCTTGCATCCATCTGAAGCTTGCCTCCAATATTTAGTTTTGAACTTATTATCTTATCTGGCTTCTCTCCCTCCTGAAACTCATTACTTTCAAGTAAGTACAAAAACACAAACAATAAAAAACAACTTCTAAACAAAACTTGCATCTTCAAACCAAAATTCCCACTTTCACCTTTCCCCAAAGTCCGGAATCTTTATCATACCAATACCTCCCAGGTTTTAACTTCTGAGGAGGCATCGGACAACCCAAAATCTCCGCCAATTCTTCTTGCCGTAACTGCCTTCCATTAACAACAAGCTGCTCAGGTCGAAGCTGATTCGCCGGGCATTCCCTTTCCGCCTTCATTATCTGCTTAATCTCCAATGGACTACAAACTCTCGACAACATCCTCGAGCACTTACCCAAACTCGACCTCTTCAACTCGTCTATGGACTGCCCAATGCAGCTCACGCACTTACGGCCCTCTGGCATCGACCCCATTGCCTTAAGCACACAATTACTGCAATACCTTTTATCACACACCAAACACGCTTCTTTTTCCTTCAACCTATTCCCTTTCTCGCATCTGCTGCAAATCCATCTCTTCTTCGACCTGACCTGCGAATTTCGTGCCGCAACTGGTGATCCCACTGGCTCGGTAGCCACGGAACGTGGCGACAGACACCCATCATCCTCTTCGGTCTCCGAATCCTTGGGCGTATTAAATGTTACAATAGTAGGGCGCTTCACTTCAATCGCTCCATCACCTTGGGGAGCTGAATTCGGCACTCGGGGCGAAGACACAGAACTAATCGCGTCCTCGGTAATTCCGCCCCCGGAATCCGAGTGATCTTCACCTTCCCCGTTCTGCAAATCCAATTGAGTTTTCGAAACTGAAGACGACCTTTGACTCTCCATCGGACTATGCCGCTCTTTACTGAAGGTACCGTTCCTGAAGCGACCAAACCTGGAGAACCTGGGATTTATCGGCATGACCACGGGAATCGAAGTGTACTCGGAAACCGAAGCCACCGAATCAGCGCAAGACGGAGCCGACGCGATATCCAATGGATCAACTTTGGGAACCTCATACGGAACGGGAGGGCCCTCATATTCCACTGCAATTGAGTAATCGAGGTGCTCTTCGTCGGGTAGGGGTGCACCGGCTGGTAGCATCCTTCGCAGAACGTCATCCCAAGTTTTGTCTTCTTCTGCCGGGGCTGCGTCTGAAGCCATTAGGCTCTGCAGAAGAAGCCGAAGAAGGTTGTCGTTGGTGTTTGGCTGGTGGGAAAGCTCGAGAAAATGAGAAGGGGTAAAAGAAAAGGAGAGACAATCGATAGAAAGGTTTCATCAGAGAAAGGATGAGTCTGTGTATGTGTGAGTTGTCAGCTGCAGTTGAGAGAGTTGGCAGAAAGTAAACGGAGTGACTAACGGCAGACGTCTCATAGGCCGGACGATTCCGTTACATATGACGTCATCATGACTACTACCCCCAACTCAGGATTATTTAAGCACTTTCCATGATATATTACCAAAACGTGCATAATTTTGGTGCATCTACTAATTATTATTCTTAAGATTCGTTTCGAAATACAGTAAATTTTTACTTGTTTTTAAAGAGAGTTTTATAAAAAAAATTATTTTGGGAAAGAAACAATTTATATCTAATAAAATTATTTAATACTTTTACTAATATTATTGTATTTGACATATAAAAAAATATTTTGAATTATTAAATTATTTAAAATGACATATATTTAACATAATAGATAAAAAGGTAGTAATTAATCATTTTGAGTGAGGAAACGTTTTTATTCAAAAAATAATTTTGCTCCCGTTTCCATTTTTAAAGAGAAATTCCAACTTTTTAAATTTGGTTCCACCCCTTCTCTTTTTCTCTCTCTTTCACCAAATTTACTTTTGATATTTAGTTATAAAATACAGGGGATTTATTTTGCAATTTTTTGCTTTTACTTTTAATGAGAAGTTCTAATTATCTGCTTTCTTTCATCAATAAAAAAAATCTCCTACTACTACCATTTAAAAGAAGCTTCTTCTTTTTTGGTTAACAAGAGCTCGACCAAACATTTTATTTTCTCAAAGAAGTTTTTTTTTCTGGGAAAAATAAAGAACTCCCACCCTCCAGTGACTAGGTATTAATTAAAACATAATAGGTAATAATTGACAGAGGTCTTAATTGAAATTTAAAACATAATAGCCATTTTTTGTGAAAAAAAAAAAATCTTCATGTAGCTGTCTTAAATTTCACCACCATATATGTTTTCATCGGTTTTAAACTTTGAATCACTTTAAAATATTACACAAGCCTCACTTTGTATTATTAGGAAATTTTTTTACCGAGAAATTTTCTAGAAAAAAAAATTTGCTTGTATTGTCAAAATAAAAAATTCACTCATCTAAATTTTATTTGTATTTTAAAATAAATTTTAAAAATAAGTAAAAAAATTTCTCTCTTTAATTTATCCCATTACTAATATTGTTACCCTTACTTATTATAAGCTAACATTGTTGTCAAAGCTTACTATGAGCTATATATGTTTAGCCCAAATTAAAAAAAAATTATCAAAAATTTATCTAATAAAGCAATTTAAATTTTACGTTTTATCACAAAACAAATAGAGTTTACAGAACAAAAATTTACTGGAGGACGTGGATATGAGTCATTAAAGAACTTGCAATCATTATAAAGAAAACAGAAATTACATAAAAATAATATTATCTAGCTCTTATCTAACATTAAAGTTTAATTATTTATATTTTGTTTGAACTATTCTTACTTGGCTATTCTTGTTTCCATTTCATTTTTAGTGTGAACGCATTTTGAATGTATTTCTAATATTAAATTAGGTAGATACTCAATAGAGATAAACGAAATGTCAAGACTCTACTGTTAGGATGTTCCTTCAAATTGCATATTTTTGAACTCTCTCTCTTCTCTCTCTCTCTCTATATATTTATTTATTTATTCATATACCCAACAACAAACAACTCCTTTAAAAAAATCTTCTTCAAAAGAAACTCCTTTAAAAAATTAATCTGGTTTAATGACTTTTCAAATCTGACCCCACCTCCAAAGATGAGACACTTTTGATTAAGAGAAAAATAAAGATTGGACTTTTATGTGGCTAAGCCTTAATACGAATAAATTAAAGTAAGAGTTGTTATTCTAATGCTATCGTGCTGGGATATGGGGTCCTTTTTGTAATAATCAACTAAAACTATTTCCCACCTGTTTTAACTCCTCTGTTCATAGCTTTTGGTAGATTTAATTAAAACTCAACTTGTGTATATATTTAGGGAAATTAAAAATAGTTAATTGTAACTTAAATAGGAGTAAAATACGTCACGGTTTAATTAAATTACATTTTATATATTTTTTTAAATATTGTACTTAATTCTTCTGATATTTTGATACATATTACAAAATTTTTTTAAATTTGTTTTTATTAATAAAAATAACTTTTTATACGGTATGAAAGTGTGATTATATTTTTAATATGACAAAAAAAATAGCTATGTAATTTTATTTGTTTTAAAAAAATACATATTATATAAAAATTTAGCTTTATTAGTAGAAAATAAATTAGGAAAAAGTTGTTTTTAAGTTTTAAAACAAGAAAAAAAAGATATCAGATATAATTTAACCAAATTTTAGGTAAAGTTAAAATAATGGCTTAAATACACTTTTAGTCTCCCTAATATCATAAAAAAAAATTCAATTTAGTCCCCTCAATTTAAAAACAGACAATATTATCCTTCAATTCTTTTAAATGACCCAATTTGATCCTTCTATCTCATAATTCATCTAAAATTTAATGCCAAATTTAACAATATATTGAGTTGGACATAAAATTTATGTGTAAATGAATTATATGAAGTAGATAAATAACGTTCAAGATAGAAAATTATTAAGCTTGGCATTAAAATTTGTATCAATTATGAAATAGAGGGACAACATTGGATATGTCAAAGAATAACTATCATTTTCATATCTGAAAAATGCTTGTGCCATTAATATACTTTTTAAGAAATACTTATTGTTAAATATATTAAACTTTTCAAGAAACTCAGTAATTTAGTTTTGCCATGGGTTTTGTTAAACATGATGTTGACAAAGTTATACATGTGATCTAATTTTTTTCAAGGCAAAATTTAATGGTTGAACTGAATGATTAACAACGTAGTTGGATGTTTCGATGGCAAGAAAATGATGGCATTCTGGGTTTTATTTGGGAAACAAATACAACAAAAAACTTGGATGCTTGTCAAAACACTATCATATGAATAACTCTGCTGAAACAAGTTTCAACTAATTTAAAGACAATTAAATTTTTAAAACTTCAATGACAAAACAAACATCTTTTAAGCACCAGTATAGTTTAGTACCTAGTAATTTGCTTATCTCATTTTCTTTATTAAACTTGTAGTACTTGCGTAATGCACGAGGTGGGATTTTTTTTCTATTAATATGATATTAAACAATATAAATTTTAAAAATTAAACTTATGTTCTAATGTGAATCCATAATATATAATATCATGCGCATTAACTAATGTAATATTCTTTTCACAAAGTGAAAAACAAATTTTATAGTAGACACCACCAATAAAAAAATAACATTATATATAATTGTTTTGCTCATAACAGGCTTCACCCTTATATATCAATCTAAATAATAAAACCACTGATGACTTAAAATTACTTTGTAAGCATATGGATCATTTTAAAAGAGTAAAGGGATCCAAGAAGATTAGACATTATCCCACAAGGAATATGACCACTCATATTTTAGATGTTTTTAATTTTAGTAGTTAATGACTTCCTTATCTATACTAATGTTATAGGAAGCCTTATAATTATTAGGGACTAATATTGTAGCGTAAGGAAACTAATTAAGTAGATTCAAGACAATACTCTATAAGCTCTAACACAACACAGAACAGAATCTAAATTAAAGACAACAAACTCAACCAACTTACTATAGGTTAGATCTTAATTGACCTATTTCCTAAGTTCAATTTTAATTTTCTAGTCATCATAACTAGCCAAATTTCCAAGATATTTACGCTAATTCCTTATGTTTTAAACTATCCTAGTTCCAACCTTCCTTAGATAACCATCTTAAAGGATGCTATTAACATAAATTAACCTATATTATATTTCATCAAACACCCACCAGTCATTCAATTCAATGGCCTATATTATATCCCCACTATAGAACTTCTATTGGACGTTAAACACATTAATTTAGTTGCAATTCATCATAGTTAACCTAACAATCATTTCCAACCAATGATTCTAATTAGATATTAATTATAATTCAATAATTAATTTAGAAAGCGAAGATGAACACAAAGCATTAAGTTCATAATATAAACTTTATGAATAATTGGAAAAATCAAAATATCAATACTTCATTTAATACAAAGAAATCAATATCCATTTAACCTAAATCAAATCCATACTAATTGAGACATAAATTTAAAACAAAACACTAGAAATTTTATTTAAAAAAAAAAGGAAAGGAACGGAGAAAAAGAAGGGCAATTATAATAAAAGGGTGCCAAAAGGAATCCTCTAGGATCTTCTTTTGATCCCTTTATCCTTAAGAACCCTTAAAGAACCTTAAGAGAGTTCTCTACTTCTCCTTAGGCAACCAAAGACTTCTTTTCTGTAATTTCAAAGCCTTAAGGTTACATTTATAGGCTCCCAAGTGGCTATTAAATAAAACTCAACAGTTTGCAATCTATCATTATGACATTGAAGTGCCAGGCTTATGGTGCCATGGCGCCAGCTTCCCTAATCCTTATATGATGCACCTATTGTTTTGGCATTGAAGCACCAAGTTCTTAGTGCCAAGGCACCATGATCTCTACATTTTTTTAGAGCTTTAATTAGCGGGTGCAAAGGTGCTAGCTTCTAGGGTTGAGATACCCACTTTGTTAAAAGTTATGTGGGGTATAAGTTCAGCTCCAAACCCTTGTAACTTTTACAAGTTAGTTCCAGAAGGTCCCAAATTGGACTTCCTGCCTTCTAAACTCATCTATTACCTTTCGTCTTAATCCAGTCATCTCTTTAATCCTTAGCTTCCTTTCCTTTATAACATATTAAAACCACATTAAGGAGGCTTGAACAAGGATTAATGATCATGCTAATTTAAAAATAAAACATTACATATATGCTTGAAAAGACTACAAATTAAGATAATTAAGACTGAAAATACATGATAAGTCCTTATAAAATATGTCAAAATATAGATAACCTAAGGAATTATCATATCCCCAACTTTAGAACTTTACTTATCCTTAAGTAAAGTAACATTCAATTTCAATGATTGAAGCTTACTCAATCATGCACGTATGGTTTTGTAGTGCCAAATATTCACTGTGAACAATTACATAAAAATGCACATAAATGACAAGAAAGAGATGTAGTGCACACATGTTTAGAGCTTAATAGTTAATGAAAAGCTTTTCAATACTCAAGAGTGTTGTATGTGATTAGCCATACATAAGTTAATTGTAACAAGCAATGTAAATCGAACTATACAAAGAATATCTAACGCTAAGAGCTTTATATGCTTGCTCTTCTATGCTTTCTTCATTAATGTAGGCAAGCATAACCTGTTGATCAGAAGGTCTTTTCAACTTGTAATGGAGTTTCAGGTTAGGCTTATCAAAGAAAAGGATAAAGGGACATAATAAAACTAAAAGAATACAATATGAGAGCAAATGATAAATGATAGTATTCTCTTATTTTTTTCTCTTTTTTTTTCACTCTTGAATTCTTTTTTTTCTTCATTTTTTCTTCTAACTCCCCTAAACTTAGATCATTTGAATCTGTATATTGTTTATTATCTAATGAGGGTTAATTCTTTTTCTTTTTTTTTTTAGTCCTCTTTCTTATAATCTAATTTTTCATATATCACAAGGAAACAAGAATTATACAAAAATTGCTATTCTCATTTTACAAATTTTTGCAATTTGTCCCACATACAAAAGAGCTAGCAATTACTCATTATTCTACCTTATAATAGCCATATAATTCCCTTTTTTGAATAATAAATGTTTATGCAATCTCTTAAAAAGGGTATATATTGTTTTTCAAGTTAAAGGTGAATAAATGTAGGTAATAAAGAAGAAAAATTATGCATCTTAATGTAATTTCAATTTTCAAAGCTCAAAATGAGGTTATAGTGACAAACCTTAGAAAAATCAAGCTTAAGACCCAAAAAAAATTCATCTCAACAAGTCATGCAGACTTAGGATTTCACCTTGAGAGAGCATGAAGTAAGTTTTAGATTTCTAGGTTTGAAATTTATCATAATACAACTATCTTATGCATGACTCATGCACTTAAAAAGTTTTTAAAGTATAGGAAAAATGAAACATTACCTACCAATCTAATTACACATGGCATTCACAAAACTTTCTTGGTACCTATACCATTTCTAGCAATTAATGTGTCATGAATATTCAAAATTGACAAACATAAGCATATGACAAGACAAGCAACTAACAATCAAAAAATTTAGCTTAAACTTTAGTCTTAGGTTGGAAAAGAATTTGGAAAAATATAACAAATCTAATAATGTCAAACCAAATTTAAATTTTTGAAAAACCTGTAACCCACCGCTAAACTTAAGATGAACATCATCCCCACTATTTCAAAATTTAAAACATAAAGGTGAAAGGGTAACAGAAGTACTCCCCTAACTTTCTTCAAGAAGTGTCCATCCAGCATCCCATGTATGTCTTGATGAAACCCATAAAACACTCCTAAAAGCTAAAATAAGCATATTGACAATGATTATAAACAACAAAAAATAAACTTATAAAAACTAAACTAAAAGAAATAACAAAGCTTAAGCTATTAAAACTAAGTCAAAATCTTCCCAAAATAAATATAAAAAAATAAAAAATAAAAAATTCACAAAACAAATAAAGCAAAATTGTGCTCTCTTTGAAACCTGAAGTTAGACCATTGCCTTATTAGTGATTAAGGGAGTGCCAGTGGTGACTTTTGCAATTTCCATCTTCAGGTTTGTCTTAGTATTATTAGGTAAAGCTCCTTTATTCCTTTTTGAGATTGTATTAACAATTTCTCGCACTTACACCTCAAGGTTTTAAATTGATGCTTCATGATTTTATAACATTACATCTTAGCTATCCCTTTTTACCTCCATTGATATGATGAACTTGGAAAGTACATCCTCCAAGTTATCCTTCTTCTCTTGAGGAGGTGGCATATGAAATTTAGCTCCTTGCTTGGCAACACCTTCATTACTCCATGAAAAGTTAGGGTGATTTAGGTGTTGTTATAGGGATTATATTGATTCTTGTCAAAACTAGAAACAAAATTAACTTAATTATTAGTAGGACAATCAACATTCAAATGCCTTGGATACCACATAGTTCACAAAATAAAGAAGATAAGGGTTCATAAGCATTAGCCATATTTATGGACCACATCTCATCCATCTTACTTAAGGCATCCATTTGTATTTTTAAAGCCATGATAAGGTCAACTTCTATCATACTCACTTGTCTTCTCATGTTTCTGGCATCAAATAGGTATTATATTTCTTCAAATGATTTATAAATGTTCTTTAGTGTCTTGTTCATTATCGATCCACCAATGGTTGCATTAATCATGGCTCATGTATATGGTGTTAGTTCATTATAAAAGGATTGAACTTGTAGACAGTTAAGTAGTCCATGGTGAGTACACCTCTTTAATAGGTCTTTAAAGTGTTCCTATGCCTTATATAATGATTCACTTTCCCTTTATATAAATGAAGTAATTTCAATTCTTAATTTAGCCATCTTAATAAAGGGAAAGTATCTTGTCAAAAACATCTCTATCATTGCATTTCATGTGGTAATGGAGCCTGATGGTAAAAAGTGAAGCCATGCCTTGACTTTATTCCTTAGAGAAAGGAAAAATCCTTAGACAAATCACATTGTCTGACACTCCATTTTACTTAAAAGTAAAGCAAATTCCTTTAATAAATTTGACATGTAGACATTTAGATCCTTGTGACACAACCCCCAAAATTGAATTGAGTTCTATATCATAGCAATGATAAATGGTTTGATTTTGAAGTTGTTTGTGACTATCAGTCTAATACTTGACTTAATTTCCTTTATTGATAGGATGGTGTAGTCTCATAGGGAGCGTTATGCATTCAATGCACTTTGATTCACTTTTTTTTATTTCTATTTAATTCCTCTTGGTTTCTTTTTTCAAAGTTTGCTGTTGCTCTTGCTTGTGTTTCCCTCCAAGCTCAAAAGCTGCTAGTTCACCATTTCAAGTACTTCTCATACACTTGAAAATCTACATATAAGAAATAAAGGAAACCCCAAGACTATGTAAAAAGAAATTTCCCAAAAGTAAAATGCACAAAGAAGGAGAATATAGTAGTAAGCTTCAATCTTAAACCAAGCATGGTTAAGCAACAAGGGATACAAAAATAGACCATAAAATTCAAATAAAGAAGGCAGTCAAAGCAAATTCAAAATCAACCTAAAGAGGTCGATAAAACTACATTTACTCTATTTTTTAGTTTGTTAAGTAAAGTATGTACTAGAAAAAAAAGTGATGGTTATCATTGTCAAAACTTTAGCATAATTTAATCAACAAACTAGAAATATTGAGGAACATTATATCTAAAAATCAACTCAAAATAGTAATAGAATAACTCCTATAAAATTCGTCATGAAATTAACTTTGTTCTATGCTATCATGTTATTGAGTTATGTGTATTAAATTGAAAATTAGGTATAATTATAATCCACAAAAAATTCTAAAAAAATTACAAATATTTGTAACATGATGAATATTAATCAAACAAAAATTCAGTTAAAAAAATGAAAGATCAATTCCTAGAAAATTCTCAAAGTTAAGTCACATTTTAAATTCATTGAAAAATAAGGCAACAGAACAACATTGAAAGATAATCACTTTAACACATCCAAATGCAACTCAAAAATCACTAAAACATTTTGTAACACTATAAACATACAAACATGTATTGTCCCCAAAATCCAAGGCAAACTTAATCGTATTAGTTCATAGAAAATTAGCAAAACAAGCTCAACATGATGCCTAAAATCTAATTCAAATATGTCCAACTATATAAAAACAATGAATGCATATATGTATGGCCCTATAAATCTAGATTTATGCATGTTATAGACCATCCTAGATGTACACTTCATGTAAAGGTTAGAAAACAAAAGAAAGAAAATGTTTTTGGCCCAGAAAACTAATAATCGCCATTCCCTACTAACGGCACCAAAAATTTGATTACCTGAAATCACTTTGCAAGCATATGGATATTTTAAAAGAGTAAAGAGATCTAAGAGAATCTAGTATTGTTCCACAAGAAATAGACCACCCATATTCTACGTGTTTTTAATTTTAATAGTTAATAACTATGCTATCTACACTAGTGTCTTAATAAATCATAGTCATTAGAGATTGATATTATAATGAAAAGCAAATCATAGTCATTAAATTAAAGAAGTAATAAACTCAACCAACTCAATTTAGGTTACATCTCAGTTGACCTATTTCCTAAGTTCAATTTTAATTCTCCAATCATCATAGCTAGCCAAATTCCTAAGAAATTAACACTTATTTCTAATATGTTAAACTATCTTAGATCCAACCTTCCACAGGTTGCCAAACCTAGTCTTATTAAGGTTCATTAACCCTAGAATGCATTAATCCTAATTGAATTCAAGTTAACCAATCATAAGAATTACTAAAGGATGATATTAACATTAGTTAACCGATGCTACATTTTATCAAACACCTATCAATCATTCAATTCAATAACCTATATTATACCCTAAATCCAAAACTCCTATTGAAAGTTAAACACATTAATTTAGTTGTAATTCATCATAGTTACCCTAACAATAATCTCTAACCAACAATTCCAATTATATATTAATTAGAATTCAAGAATCAACTTAGAAACTAAAATGAACACAAAGCATTAAGTTTATAATATAAACTTCATCAATAATTGGAAAAATCAAAATATCGTTACCTCATACAGCCATTCAATACAAAGAAATCAATATCCATCTAACGCAAGTCAAGTTCATACTAAGATATAAATTTAGAACAAAACACTAGAAATAGAAGAAGAAAGGGATGGAGAAGAGAAAGGAAATTATGAGGAATGAGTGTTAAAAGGAATCCTTTAAGATCTTTCCCTAGTCCCTCCATCCTTAGGAATTCTTAGAGAACCCTAGGATAACTCTTACTTCACCCTAGGTGGCCAAAGACTTCTCCTTTATGATTACAAAGCCCTGAGGTTACATTTATAAGCTTTTAAGTAGCCTATTAAATAAAACCTAGTATTTTGCGAATTGCAATATATCATTCTAGCACTAGGCTTATGGTGCCATGGTGCTAGTTTTTTCTTTTCCTTATATAATATGTTTGTCATTTTGGAATTAAGGCGCTTGGTTCTTGGCATAAAGTGGTAGAATCTTTGAATTTTCTATGCAAGCTCATATCAACGTTGGCTTCTAAGGCTGAAACACTGACTTTGCTGGAAGTTATGTGGAATATAATTTCAACTTCCAAACCCTTGCAACTCTTTGGGAATGGGTTTCGAAAGGTCTTAAACTCAACTTTCAATCTTCCAAACTTGTCCATTACCTTCCCACCATGATCTAATCATCTCTTTCATCCTTGTCTAAGCTTCTTTACGTATATAACAAATCAAAACCACATTAAGGAGTCTTTAATAATAATTAACAATCATACTAATTATAAAATAAGACATCTCACATATCCTTAGAATGACTACAAATTAGGAGAATTAGGATCGAAAATATATATTTAGTGCCTATAAAATATGTCAAAATTTGGAAAACCCAAAGGCTTATCAATCATACAACAAAAACTGCCAATCAAAGTGATATAATTTACATAGTTGATCCAATTAAAGTATTATATAACAATAATTATAAACTTATAGGTCAACGTGCTTAATTAAAAAATTGTGGAGAAAAAGCGCCTTCAATCCTACAAAATTAAAAAGATCAAACTGATTTCTAATATATGAATTCCTTGCATTTCCCATTTTTCATAAAACCTAAAGCTGCAACCGCTAAAAAAAAACAAAACAAAAGTGAAAGGAGCTCATAACTAAAGAAAAAGAGGATAAGGGGAAAATAAAGACAAACTTTACCGATTTTGTTTTCTTATATCTTGTTTGTTTTCTCAAAACGGCCTCTCTCTAAATATAATACAAATATTAAAGCATAAGAATCATTAGAAAATTAAGCAAAAGAGAGGATAAAAGAGAATATGATTCGTTTTTTAGATGCATGTATCCATGTCATCTAAATAAAAATTAAGTGAATTAAAATTTTAATTCAATGTGAACAAGAAATTCAAATTTTATAACTTAAATCATATCATATAACTTCTTTAATGGTATTGAAATAATCTTTAAAGGACTAAATAGGTTTTGAATTAATGTATATTTAATTTGATACTTGTTATATTATTGGATTATGTAAGTAAAAAGAGAAGAGATTATTTAGTTTAATTGGCCCATTCATGTATATTTTCTCATATTAGTTTACAACTCAAATGATACTGAGATAATGTTTTGGCACGACTAGAAAAACAAAAAATTAGAGACAACCAATTATATTTCTCATTTTATTAAATTTCGTCTCTAAAACTGCATTGCAAAATTTTGAGATGAAAAATAAGTTTGTATCTCCGATTCAATATAAAAATTTTGCCTCTAAATCATCTCTAATTACAGATGAAAATTTCTTCTTTGATTAGATAAATTTTATAGTAATGCATATTTTGGTTTAATATTTATTATATTATATAAATAAGAGTAGGAGAAAATATTTTATTTAATTGGCTAATTCAAGTTTTTTTTTTGGTATTAATTTGCTCTTCAAATAATACTGATAAAATCTTTAAAGAACCAAATGGATTTTGTGGTAATAGATATTTTAATTTAATATTTGTTATATTATTTAAGGAAGAGTATGAGAGTATTTTAATTAATCAGTTCACTCAGATTTTTTTTCTCATTAGTTTACTATCCCAATAATGTTAATGTAATCTTTAAATCACTAAATAATTTTTGTGATAATTCATCTTTTGGTTTAATACTTGTTATATTATTATATTATGTAAGTAAGAGGTGAAAAAATATTTAATTTAATTGACTCGCTTTATTTTTTTAGTATTAACTAATTACTTAAATGATACTAATGTAATTTCTAAAGGATCAAATAAGATTTATGGTAATGCATATTTTAGTTAAATGCCTGTTATATAATAATAATATTAATAATAATAATAACAATAAGAGAAAGTATTTTATTTAATTGGCTCACTCAAAAATTTTTTATATTAATTTACTACTACATATAATGCCTAATATAATTTTTAAAAAACTAAATGTGCTATTTAATAATGCATATTTTATTTTAATACTAGCTATATTACTAGTAAAGGTAAGAAATACTATTTTATTTTAATTGGATTACTTTAATATTTTTTTTATTTACTATCCAACTAATATTGATATAATCTTTAAAAGACCAAACTAGTTTTATGATCAAGCATATTTTGATTTAATACTTGTAATATTATATAAGTGAGAGCAGGAAAGAATATTAAGTTTAATTAGCTCAGTCCAATATATATTTTTTCTTATTAGTTTACAATCCAAATGAAACTAAAATAATCTTTAAAGTATTGAATGAGTTTTGTGGTAATACATATTTTAATTTAATATTTGTCATATTATATAAATATGAATAAAAGAGTAATTTATTTGATTAGATTGTTTAAATACTTTTTGGAATTAGCTTACTATTCTAAACAATAATGAAATAATTTTTAATAATAATATGACATGTATAATAATAAAATAATAGTAGATAAAACTATTCTTTTAATTTCATGTTTTAAAGAAAATTTTTTTAATTTAGTTCCAAAATATTTTTTAAAAATTTAATCTTTTAAAGATAAAACCTATCAATTTAATCCTTAAAATATTCTTTTTTCACATCAAAATAATTTATTTAACAAAAAATAGAATCTCACATGATCTTAACTAATGATGTAAACTTATTAAATGTCTTCAATTTGAAAAAACGACACAATTTTTTTTATTAGAATTAGATTTAGTCTATTAGAGAACTACCAATAGTTTTGAGATGGATCATCTTGATAGAAATTTTTTTTAAAAGAATTAAATTAAGAAAATAGTAATATTTTAGAGATTAAATTAAAAAAAATTATTTTGAAAATTTAAATTAAAAGAAAATTAACTTTTTTAAAAAATTAAATCACTAATTTAATTTTAATACTAATATTAATACGCATGACATTGACAGGGTGGAAAGGAACATACAAATTAGGGCATGAAAAAAAAAAAATTGATGTCAACCGCCGCGTTCTTATTGTGGAATGGCAAACCTTGTAACCCATCATTGCCCATCACTCCACCGTTGAACGGCACCTAGCTCTCAACGGCTCCACGCTCTCGAAGTCAAAGACAACTAGTTCCTTTTTCTGACCCCAACATGCATCATTTTGCTTTTTTATTTTTCCATAATAATCTTCGGCCATATAAATATAGAGGATACTTTGTTTAAAACCTTTTTATGAGGTTTCTCTTTATGAAATGTACTTTAGAATTTTATATTTTTACGTGGCCATGGCATACTTATTTATAAGATTAAATTAAGTTAAATTGTTATTGTTTTTAAAATTTTACTCAATTTTTAATTAATTGTCGTTATTAAATTTGTTAGTATTTTGTTAAATTCTATAGATGTAACTAATATGTGTTATTTTGACATTTAAAATATACATAAATTATGTTAAAAGAGTAGGTAAAATAAATGATAAAATGAAATTCACTCATGTGAGTGGCATGTGATGCCATATAAGATATATTGAATGAGTTGGTATGCATGAAATATGTATATTCATAATTTTAATGTAGTACATAATTAGTCACATTAATAAAATTTAGTGGCATATTGATAAAGATTTGATGGTATAGGCTAAATTAAAAAAAATTTCGAATTAAAGTGATCATATTACCAATTTTTAAATTATAAAGGCAAATTAAAAGTTTAGTGAACTTTTAAAGATGAACAAAGTAATTTGGTCAATAAATTACGTTCATCTTCTTTAAAAAATTTAAAATTTATATTCACATCTCCTCTAATTTTAATTTATATCAAAATTATTTTCTTATTATTAATTGAAGTTGTTGAAATTTGACATTTAGATAATAACATTTTTATTAGGATTTCTTTTATCTCAATAATCCAGACAAAAATAGAAGGAAAAATTACATTATTTTGTAAAATTTATAATAAAATATTTTAAAATTAAAATTATTTATAAAGACCTCAATTACTATTAGGTTTTAAGAAATTTATTATTAAATTTAGAAAAAATATTATTGGATTTAAAAAAATTTACCACTTTTCTAAATCCAATAATAATTTTTTTAAATCTATTAGTAAAATTTTAAAATCTGATAATAATTATAATACTTAAAAATAATTATAATTTTTAAAATTTTTTATTATAAATTTTGCAAGATTTTGATCTTTAAATATAATTTTGCCAAAAAGAATCGCTGAAACCATGCCACCAAAATTATGTACCTAAACCCTCTACCAGGTGCCGTGTGTGTTTTTTTTTTTTTAAGTAATTCGTCATTTATCGTCAATCTTGATTCATCACGAGTTATAATGAATCAAACGTTAACCAACGGCTCTGAGAGAAGTTGCACGGATGGCTATTTGCCATATGCCCACTCAAGTTGTGCTTTGCATGCGACGTCGTTTTCATTGGCCGAAAATTTGAAGCCTTATTTGCCAGTCGCATATATATGTATATATATAGTGGCATCACTTGGTTGTTATTGTAATCCCATGTCTCTTTTGTGGTTTCAAGTTTAAGGATAGTTTTGTTCAGAGTATTTGATCCAATATATATAAAAAAATGCAAAAAAGAAAAAGAGAAAAGATTTAGGATCCATGTATGTATATATATTTTTTTCATAGAAAGGATATTGGATGTATGTAAGTAGTATGTTTGAGGGGATTCTTTCTTAATTGATGGTATTGTTGTGGCATAATTTTATTTTGAGACAATATTGTGAATATTGCGGTATCATACTCAATATTTTTATTTTTGGCTAACAGTGACATTAAAGATTTGAGATTTTATAGTCTTAAAATATTATGTTTAGTGTTATGTAATGTTGAGTTTGAAGATTTGAGATTTTCTTTGGTCATTCGTACGAAGTTTTAGGTTAATTAATTTTCTTTAACTTATATAAATCTTTGTTAAGTAATTTTATAGTCATACAAATATTTGATGTTGCTAGACATTAAAAATTGTTGAAAATAATACAAATAATTGTTTTTAATGAGTAGGCATGAAATTTATTTGTCAAAATTATGTTTGCATCAATTAAATCATACATAATAACTAAAAAATTTGAATTTTTTTAAATTTACATTCTGTAATTATTTAAGTAAATAAATTAAAAATTTTTGATGAAATGAGTAGAAAATTTTTTAATTGAAAATTTTATTTAAATAATTTAGATAATAAACAGAAATAAAAATGAAAAAAATTAATTGGATTAAAAATTACTAATTTTAAACTGATTTAAATGAATTATACTATAAATTAATTTATTTTTTGTATAAAATGTTAAATTCATTAATTTATTTCAATAAAGAAATTCCTTATGTAATCGAAAATGTTGAAATAGAATAAAAATTACTGATTTTAAATTGATTTATATAAATTATATCATACATAAATTTGATTTTCTTATAAAGCTTTTAATTTAGTAATTTATTTAACTAAAGAAATTCAAAATTTTGAAGAATTAGTCAAAATGAAATATTATTAATTTTTAAAAATTATTTGAAGAAATTTTATAATAAATAAGAGTGAGAAAATTTTAAAAAAATTAATTCATATTTTTAATAAAAAAATTTAAAGTTAGTCATGGATAAAAATTTATAAATAAATATGAAATTAATTCAAATAAATAAAAAAATGTTATAAATTTAATAATTAAATTAAAAATGATTTAATGACTAATCATCAACCACGATCTAATGAGGAGACTGTAAATCAGACCTATAGAATTATGTTGCGTGCCTCAAATAAAGAAAGAAATAGTCTGGTCTATGATTAACATTAGCCTCCTTCGTGAGCACAAAATTTTCCGAGGCCATTTATTCTCGAGGGGAGGCTTGAAAAGCGAAAAGCTAGGTTCATGATAGCAAGGGCATTTGTTTCGGACTTAATTAGGTCAAAATCAGAGGAGGAGGATGAAGATAATGCAGCCACTAATCCAGCCAATTCATCCATGCCATTTGGAGGTGTGGCCCTCTCTTCTTATAAAATGTCAACACTGTCCCAAGGAGACTTCAAACGTGCTGGACCATCCTATTATACGTTGACACCATCATAAGGAGACTTTGGAGGTGCCAAACCATTATATTATACGCTAGTGTCACCCAATGGGATTTCGTGGGGTGCAGTAGCATCTTATTATTCACCTATACCATCATAGATGCAGTACGATTTCGAGTTCTTCATGAATTTATTTTCTAATCCATCAACGTTTATTGCGGATTATTTCAATTTTCTCAACATGAGGGATTGTCGCATGAACAAAAGCAAGGCTTCTTGACTCTAAATCAGCCGATCCTGTCATTTCATTCGTTTAGAGTAAAGCAAGATCATCTCCTAGTTTCCATGAAGGCAAGCTATGGGAAAGAACAAGAAGAAGAACAAGAACAAAAAGGATGTTAGAATGCCACATTGTAAGATTGGCAGGCACTATATCTAAGTAATTTTTTTTATTTGTATTCATAATTGTAAGTGTTTTGGCATATTATTTTCAAATTTTATAATGGTATACTTGAAATGAATCACACTAATTTGATAGTTATCGAAAGAATTTTTTTAAAAAAGAAATAATTAATGTAGATTGATCACGTATTGTGAAAAATTCACCAAAAATGAAGAAACAATTACGCTTGTCTCCCCATATGATGGACTTTTAATTGTTAAAACACAATTTGGAGTCTTTAAATAGTTATGTTGGCAATAGGATTTTTGATGATTTTATTTTTTTTTTCTAAATTATCGTAGTAAAAAAAGTCACTTTTTTCAAAGTACAACTTATTAAAAATATAAATCAATGCTGATAATTCAAAAATGTTAACCGACTTAGTAAATTAAAATAAAAATGATATAATATTTTTAAAATTGGAGATACTGACTTCGGGGAACACCTTTCAAAAATCACAATATGGTGGCTAGGTCTTCAAAATTCAAACCTCACCAAACTCTTGAGCCAATCATAAAGCTTCACTACCTAATGAAAAATGTGAAATAACAGAACAGACAGTTTAACCCATATGGGCAACCCAATTCTTCTTCTTTCCCCTTTTTGGCTGTTTCTCAAAACTCATAAAGCAGCGACTATGTCAACAATCGACGTCTCACACCGCACACACGCACGATAAAAAAATGTTCTAGAGTGAATTTGGATTGGCAATGGGAGAGAAAGTTCAAGCGAACAAGCACTCGAGGGTTCTCACCATTGAATCTTCTTATTTCTCATAAAATTGTTGAAGTTTGACTTCATCGTTTTGAAAAGTATAGGGATTCAAAGATGAAAAATTATAGCATAAAATTGGATAACAATAAGTACAAAAAGAAGGAAAGGACAGTCAAGTGAATTAATTTAAATCTCATTTTTTCTCTCTGTCTCTTCTCATTTATATTAAAGTGGGAAAATTATTTTTTTCATTTTTTGTGAAATATTTAAAATATACAATTTCTTCTAAAAAGTATAAATTTCTCTTGAAATTAAAAAATCATTAAACTATTTTAAAAAATATTATTCTTATTAAAAATATAACTTATCAATATATATATTACTAAAATTTTTGTTTCAAATTTATTTTGTGTAGCAAATTATAAATTTAATTTATTCTAAAATTTATGACAATGCTTCTATTTATTAGTATATATTAAATAAAAATTTTAAATACCCCAAAATTGGTTAATCTTGTTTTTGGGTGTTGGAATGGATGTCTTGGGATCCATTGTTTTTGTTGATTGAGCAGGATTGTCTTCAGGAAAGCATGGTCAAATGAGAAAGATGATAAATATATAATAACTTGTATTAATAGATTTAAAGAGAAAGTGATACATCAACAAGATAGAGCAAAGACTATGATTCTTAGTCTTATTAAGGATGTATATGGTTGGTGATCCTTTATTCCTTAATATGGTTGTAAAGGTCACTATTTATAAGCTTTAAGGGTGATAAGATGATGATAATAGTCAAGCCAAATTACCTAATGAAACTATAGAAGCCATATGAGCAAGTGGCTTACCATGTTAAAGTTGTTTTGTTTAAAGCAATTTGGACAATTTGATGTGTTACTTCCTTAAATAAGATTGATGAATAGTAGTCATTGAGTACCTTAAGCCTCTAAGAATTGGGCTTAAATAGGATTGCACTAATCCAAACTCCTATGGTCGAGTGCCAGCTATAAAACTTTCCTTTAAGTTCGTTAGCAATGTGTTGAGTTAGGGGGACTTAGAGTAGCACATGTTCTTGAGTTGTCATGTGATTAATGCTGGTGGCATTGTTACTTAACATTCTCATGATTCTTCATATTTGTATGGAATGCTTTGTAGAATGTGAGAAGTTAGGATAAGAAAGGTCATTTGCTAGTCCTTTTAAGTTTTGTTTGCTACAACTTCATCCATATTCATGATGCTTCCCTACTTCATCTGCTTTATCTTCCATCTACTTGCATATTACTACATCTACCATCTGCTTATGTGTAGCTTCATTTGCTTCGTCTGCATCTGCGTAGGTTCATCTTAAGTGCAATGGTTGCACCTTTCCTTGATAATTCTAAGAGCAATATGTCTAAGGATGATCTATGGTAGTCTCATGAAGGTTACAATTTTTCGTCGAATTTTTTTCCATTATTACCTTCTAATTAGTAGGGAGTGTTTAATGTGGAGGATAGAGCTTTTTTGAAGCTATATAAGGACATTCTTGAAAGAGGAGTTCATTTTTTTTTATGGATGTTTTTGATATATGATGAACTTTAAATGGGGTTGTTTTTATCAATTGACCATAAAAGTTGTTTAGTATGTGTTAGGCTTTTATGGCTTTGTGCTGTTACGCAAGGCTAGAACTATCTTTTACTTTGTTTTTCCATTTGTAAATAAGTATGCTAGTGTACATGTATGTTCATTATTGTCAGTTGATTCGGTCATCATCATCTCATTATTAAAGGTTATATTGATTTAAGTTCATTGTAGGTTTATCACTTTTTGCATGCGTAGAATACTATTAGTCTTTTCCCATTCACTCATTAATATGTTGACAATTAGTTACGATCTTGACAAGGTGAGAAGACAAAGTGAAGGCTTTGTTGAAGATAATGTAGTTGTTCTTTTAAATTTAGTTGGTAGATTTTATTTGGGTGAAATTCTTATAAGCATGATGACCTTGGAGTTGTTGCTAAGGGATGTTGAGGTGAATTGTTGGTTTACTTAAGATAACTTAATATTGCCTTAGCATCATAGTGTGTGGATGCAACTCTAGAGGTTCACTAATCAAGGTAGTCCTAACTCTCTTCCTACAACTCCTTTGGATGCTCCTCCAATAGTTGCTTCTTTAGCTTTTGCTTCTTTAGCAAGTTTTCCTTCCATGACTTCTTTATCTCCTTTTGTTAAAGAGGTTACCTCATACAAGCACCTTCATGAGGCGAGGAGTTTGTCTTATGATTTTAAGGATGATATTGGAGTATAAGCATTTGTGCCTTTGTTCAAAGAAGACTTACAATAACTTAAGAGTTCTTTGGAAGAGAAAACATGCAATGCTATGCCAAGTGAGTTAGTATACATTAATGGGTTCATGGAAGGCATTCAAAGAGCATTGAAGCATGCTTAAGCTTAGGATTTTATAATAAGATAAAGGATATAAAATAATATGTAATTAGCCATTTTAAGGATAAATAACAATTTTCTATTAGTACTCATGTATTAGAGCATTATTTACTTTTTGTTATCATTTACATTGCATTCAAGGTTTTCAAGGTTATTATTTTGGATGTGTGTACCAAGTAGGCTTGTAGGTCAATTTTTTAGTATGCATACTAAACTTAATTGCTAAATCTTGGACTTTGGGCAAGGTTACCCATCTCTCATAAATTTCTACAAGTAGAATGTGATAATGTTTTCCTAGCTTTGTTTCCTTCATTCCAAGTGTAAGTCAACTAATCAATTATCCTAATGCTAATTATTGAGTCTTCTATAGTGCCAAAATCAATCATTATTCAGTTCAGAGAAGGCATCCCATTTTGAGCGATATGGTGGTTGCCAGTTTAGCATTACTTGTTTCTATTCTACTACAATGTTGTTTGACAGACATCCGAGATAAGGGTCTCACCTCGTCCTTTCATGCTTTGGCCATTGTTCATATTAGAAAAGTGATTCCTCCTTGTCTGCACCATGAAGAAAAGGAAAATGAAATGAAACAAAAGCGAGAATAAGAGCTAAGGCTCCTTACCTATAACACTAAATGTTTTAGGGTTTTGGAATGGATGTCGTCTGATTCACTATCTTTGTTGATTAAGTAGGATTGTCTTTGGGCAAGGGTGGTCAGAAAAGAAAGAGAGATTATAATTTGTATTAATAGGTTTAAAGAGTGATACAATGGCAAGACAAAGCAAAGACTATGATTCTCAATCCTAATGAGGATGCATGTGGTTGTTGATCCTTTTCTCCCAAGTGTGGTTATAAAGTTCCCTATTTATAAGTTTCAGGAGTGGTGAGATGATGACGACAATCAAGATAAGTTGTCTAATAGAGCCATAGAAGTTGTTTAAATAGGTGGTTTGTTGTGTAGAAGCTATTGTATTTTAGGCAACATGAACAACTTATTATGTTAGTTCGTTGAATGAGGCTCAATGAATGGTATCCATTAAATGCCTTGAGCCTTTTATAATTAGGCTTTGACTGGGTTAGGTTAATCCAAACTCTTATGGCTAAGGGCAACTATAATAAATCTTAAATTATTATTTTACGAATATATTCTTTATTGTTAATTATTATTTATTTCTTTATCAAATAATTTTACAATTTGCTAGATTTAGAAAAGTGACTATTTTATATGAGTCAATTATATATTTAAGGTTAATTACACTCCCACCTTTTAAGAGATGTCCAAGTTACATGGACTTCCCCCCTAATTTGAAAAATTACACTCTTCTCCCCTAAAGTCAAAAGATGTGCTATGTAGATATCTCTAACAACGAAAGTGTTACAAGGGCCTTATCAATGTATGAGTTCCTCAAGCCTAAAGCAACTACATTAAAGTTTAAGAAACTTAATGACTACAATCTATTAAGTCACATACAATAATTGACATAAAGCCACTTTCTGTAGTTGTGACTTCAGAATGGCTAAAACACGCCAATGACACTTTGGTGAGGCAGCTTACACAATTCTACCAAGCCACTTAATCAAAAGATCATCATTAGCTTATATTTTAAAACTATATAAATAGGAACCCCTCATAGCTAGGTAAGTATTGGAATTCGGCCTCATGATCCTAGATTAGTAAGGGGCTTTTCTCCCAAATAATTAGAAGATGGTTCCTTCTTTGTCTGTACCACAATTCCAACCAAAACAAAAGGATAAATTACACTTATACTTATTTTGACCAAAGTGCCATTATATTTATTATTTATATAATATAATAAATATTAAATAAGGTATAGTTACATTTTAAATTTAGAACAATTAAATTATATTGTTTAACACAAAATAAAAAACATGGAAATAAAAATTTAAGAAATATATTTTTTAATAAAGTATATTATTAATAAAAAATCAATATTATTTTTATGGTATTTTGGTCATTTTTTGGTTTCAAAGGAGATTTATATTTTTTTTTCATAATATAGGAGAAAGATGTGTACTTTGGTCACATATAAGGGGAGAGGATAATAATTTATCCATATATCTAATATTTTTTTATATTATATAATTAATAGATATAACAATTAAAAAAAAGTAATAGATATATAAGTTTTTGATCAAAATAGACGTAATTGTAGTTTATTTTTTATTGCAAAGGAAGTAAAGGTAGTGTATTTTTTATTTTAGGAGAAAATATGTAATTTTTCACAATAAAAAGGTATGTAATATAAGTATATCTTAATAAAGAGGAGAATAATTTACCTTATGCAAATCTTTTATAGATTCTAAATATATTATTGAGCATATGAAGGGCACTCATCCAAAGTAAGCTTAATTACTCCATGCTGGTAAGTGATGGTTCTTTCATTTCATGTAATTTTTTTTTACTTGAAAAGCTTAAATTGTTAAATGAAAAATTATGAATAATTTTTAGAATAAATTATATAAATATTCTCTAAGTTTTGTTGAAATTATATAAATATTTCTTTTATTTTCAAAATATATAAACCTTTTTTGAAATAAAAAGTTACTTTATATTTTAGTCTAATTTAACTTTTTTTTTTACTAAAATATCTTCCAATAAACCTAAATATATATTTTTAACAAAAAATTTAAATTGAGGGCATCTTAGTAAAAAATTTTAAAAATTGACTTAAGTGTAAAGTAACCTTTTGTTTTAGGGGAAGTTATATATTTTTTAAAAATTGATGAGAAATTTGTATAATTTTAACAAAATTTATGATGAGTTTATGTAATTTGCTCTAGTTTTTATTGTAATATCTAAACAATTATTATAGTTTCCACTTATAAAACTCATAAGTTTGATTTGTTTTAAAATTATTTGATATGTTTGTTCCAAACATGTCATCTTCAAAACATGTAAGAAATTTTCCTAGCTATAACATACAAAACATTGTTTTCATTCAGTTCTTCAATTCCAAAACAAAGTTCCAAGTTTATAGATGAAAAGAGTGATAAGAAGAATTAATGATTAGGAAAACAATAGTTGAACTCTTAAATCATGTTTATAAAATTGAGTAGTTGAAGGCAACTTAGGTCAAGCCTTAAGCGGAAAAGAAGCTATTCTTTTCAGATGAATAGTTATTTTGGTTAATTAAAGTGTTGATCCAATTTTAAAAAAAGATTGTTTGAGTGGTAATAAAAGAAGTATTTTTTTTGGCAAAAAAGAATAAGAAATTAGAATTTTTTAAAAACAAAAGTAAAAAATTATTCTTTTTGAAGACAATAGTAGTCTTACCCAAAATTATTAATTATTATAATTGTTGAAATATATTGGACAGTTTATGATAAGCTGACCCATAACTCAACCTTATTTTTTAAGAAAATTAATTAATTAATTGATTGATTGATAAAGATTTACTAATTATTAATTTTTTAATGATTAAATTTTAAATTAATTAATTAATTGATAAAGAATTTACTAATTATTAATTAGTTAACTATTAAATTTGTATTTACTCAAATTTGAATTTTGAATTCTTATATTCAAGATGTGGGGGGAATTAATTATATTTAGAAAAAGGGGAAAATTTATCAAAAGAGTTATCACATGATCAATTGTCTTCTCTCCCTTTTATTTTTTTATAAAACTCCCACAAAGAAGGAAAATGCAAAATACATAAATAAGAGAAAATCTTCTATGGACATTGTGCATTTGCTGTAGAAATGGATTAGAGTTCCTCTAGTGATTCTAATCATAATCGTGTGAGGTAGGAATTTTAAGCAGATCCTCTTTTACAACATGTAAATACCTGGATCTAATATTTTTCTTCATTGGCATTAGAGCCTGGTTAGCTCAAAAGTATCTACCATCTCCTAATTTATTATGTTTTTATTGAGTTGATTTCATGTAATTGCTATGTATGTTATTTGATCTGCATGAAATCAATGTTTGAACCATAGAATCCCTCTAATGACGAATTTTGATAGAGATAAAATTAGGTCACATAATTTGTACAATATGTAGCCTATATAATGAGGATATTGTGATAGAAATTTGATAGAAAATGCACATGCCATTAGAGAGAAATCTAAACTTGAATGTTTGAAAAAATGGTATTGAAACTGCCAAATTTCAAGGCTTGCCATTCTTATCATAGACAACAATTTGATGCAAACCATATATGGTTGGAAAGTTTGTTAAATAAGCTTTCTAATGCCATAAACTTTATCCAATTTGGATAAAAATTAAATGAGATATGACAATTTAAATTTAAGGGCTTGAATTTAATTTTTTTGGGAAATTATTGCCAACCAGCCTACTTTTGAGGTCTATATTTCCTTCCTTAGGTTATGCCTCTATGCAAGCCTTATATCATGAGAAAGACTTTTTTGCAATTTTTTCAATGACATATAATTTGTCTAATGTAGACAAGAAATAAGAGAGATATGGCTTTACAAACTAGGCCCTTTGAAAATGCGTTTCTAGAATTTTGTAACTTAAAAATTTTTCTAAAGGTTAAAGATGAACAGTGACACCCATTCCTTTTTGAGCATGTGTAGCTCACCTCCCTAGTGTTTTGGCTTGAACTTGGTATCAACAAAAAGAGAAGAGAAGAGGAAGGGAATGGTGGTAGTCCCCTTACCTAAAACCGCCCTTAAAGTGATTTATTGGCCTCTTTTCTTTTTTAAAAAATTTAAGCATTTTCTCACACTAGAACCTTGAAAGGGTGCATAGGGCCACGTGAAAGGGTAATTTCATGTATTATTGTTCCTTAAAATAGTGCTCTGCATAGTGGTATATGGTTTGGTAATGTTTAGGTACTATTCGAATACACATGGACACTTTGGAGACCTTTTAGACTGACCTAAAGATAAAAATAATTTCTCATGGGTTTTAGGTTTAATCAATGCACTCTTGAATAATGTTTAGTAAACATCAATTAAATAATATATTATGGAGAAATTTAGAGAACAAAATTAAGACAAGAATTTGTCCTTTCATTTGTGTACATTAGATATAAAGCTCCATACATAATATCATGCTGTCAATAGTGTTAATAAACCACTTTGTTTTCTCATTTTTTTAATGAAAAATACAAGAATGCTTTAACCATGATGCACATGAATAAAGAATTCATTGTAAGAAATTGGTCAAACATATGAAGTATATTTCTTGAAATATGCTAAAGTGACCCTTGTAATTGGAAATAGGTTTGTGATGGAAAAAAAAAAAAAAAGACAAACTTCTTTAGAGTAAGGTCCTTTAAGCATGTTTTAAATACTAACAAAATTTACAAGTATGTTGTATTAAATAAATTAAATAAATAAAAAGATAAGAAATGTCCTATTAAGTAAGAGTTCTTAAGTTGGTAGATTTGAACTTATCTGAGAACTAAATCTAATAATTCAATAAGAAAATAAAAGAGATATTTTATTAAGTTGGAGTTCTTAGAATAATAGAGTTAGAGTCATCTAAGAACTATAATTTAAATAGTATTTGTAGATGAATTTGATAAAAAAAATAGTGATAATCTTAGGATGCATATAATAAAAATAAGATAAATGTAGACTTTTGATTTTGAATATAATAATATTGTTATTAGTCTAGTTGAAAGTTATTGTAAATATATATGTAACATTTTGTATATGTAGTTGTTTTGTGCTATGTCTATATAAATGTTGGATGATTATGGTTATTAAAAACATCATTACTTAACTTAATGAGAGTGACAAGCTAGATGATATTAATTAGAAAATTTGACACAATAAAGTTTTTTTTACATCTTAAAAAAGAATAGAATGCTAAACAATCATTGAACAATGTCATATAGGAGTCTAAACATAAAATTACAACTCAACAAAGAAATAACTAAATTACTTGCATAACAGTGTTGGGCAACATGATAGATAACCCTGTGTCAGTGTGAGTTAAATCTGACTATTCAAGCCATGTAGATAGCCTTTAAAAACAAGTTTTGGTGATACTTTTATAACCAAATTAAAAAAGGTTGACAATCAAGAGATTGAAGTTAATTGGTCATATCCTTACTAATGAGTAGTAAATTTATGCTATCATACAATATCTTCCTATCAATTGGGAATATATAAAGGTGAATTTGACCTATAAAGAAAGCATTATTTTTTATGATATTTCTCATCATATAAAGCTAAAGGATGAGCACTTAAAAACTACTAGACCTTTGCAAATGCTTATATGATTGAGATCATTTTGATTTCAAAACCCAACCATAAAGAAAGGGACAACACTTTCATAATGAGAAAAAATTTGGCCAACATTTCAATAAGGCCAAGAAATAAGTTGAGAAGAAAGGGAACCATGGTGAAAAGAAACTTGACAGTTAAGTATTATACATGTTCATAAGTAGGTTATTTTGCTCATGATTGTACTAAGCAAAATTAGTCAATGACTGCAAACCATATAACTAAGAATTAAGAATCTTTTGTAAAACGCCACCAGCTTGTTTCAAAAGCATATAACTTTATGTACAAAGGAATGTAAAAATTAAAGTACAAGGGGATCAAAATATACAAAAATTGTCTTCATGTGGAGAACAAACCCTTATTGCTACATAATGTTCAAATATTAGACAAAAATTAATATTTATTATTTCTCTTTTTAATCTAAGATTTTAGTATTGATTTCCATGATAACTTCATTAACATTAGAAAAAGGACAAGTAATACAATTCTAGTTTCTTTTAAAATAGTGTTATTGTGCTTGGCATAATTATAAACACGAATGCTTTACTCTTTACTCTACTTCTAATCTAGTTTTGAATATAAATGATTGATATACTAAGCTAGGTCTTATAGGCCAAGAAAGAATGAGTAGACTACCAAAAAAAAAAAAGGAATGATAGAATCAATCTCTGGTTTAGAAATGTCTTTATGTGAGTATTGCCTAATATGTAAAGCAACTAAGTAACCATTTGAAAAGGAAATAGAATTGAAAATCCATTGTAAATTAATTCATTTTAATATATGTGGTCCAAAGAGTAAGGGTAAGATAATTATTTGTAATATAGTCAAATCTATTTAGTTTTTCATAAGTCAAAAGCACTTAAATGTTTTAGATACTATATAAATGTGATTGAGAACCAAATGGACAAGAAAATTAAAGCTTTGACTTATGACCGAGGATTCAAATATTTGACAAATTAGTTTAATGAACTCTATAAAGAGAAAGGAATCATGCGACAATTGATGATTCTTTGACACTTTATAGTAAACGGAGATGCTAAGAGAGAGGATATAAACCTTATTTGAAATAGTTCGGTTATTATCGTCCAAGCACTCTTACCTATTTAAGGTAATGAGTTATAAATTTAGGCCTTCAAACTTAACTAAGTGCCCTTTAAGTTAATTATTTCTACACCTTATGAACTGTGGTCAAATTAATATGCTAATTTCAAGTATCATAAGACCATAGAGTTAATTATTTGATTCCATGATAATTCCTATAAGCATGAGAATTAGGATTAAAGAGTAAAGAATGTATCTTTACAATAAACTTAGAACAATTAAAGGGATATATCTTTATTAGTGAAAATGAAGGTGGAAATATAATTGAAATTCAATCTAAGATCATCATATTTAGAGAATGAATTTTCTAATAAGGGAGAGAATAAAAGGTAATATCTCTTTATTAGACATAAGTAAATAATGACAAGTAGTTATGCCTTAACCTGCTAATCCAAGTGGGAGATTGGTGCAAGATGAGAATGTTGCATGAACAATTCTACCATTTTAGAATAACCATGAGAGTGTACATGAACATCGTTTTAAGATTGAATAGGAAACACTTAAAGACACTTAACTAGATAGAGAGGAGCCAAACACAATTTAAGATGCTCAATTACACCTTACTAAAGAGATTAGATAAAAGAAATAGGATAAAAGATAGATTTAAAGAGGATACACTATATCTAGAACATGGTTGACAATCCATCTAACTAAAAAGTAATTAAAAACAAATGGTTCTTAAGATAAAGAAAAGGACATATGGTTTAAATTAAGAAATAAAAAGCATGCTTAATTATTAAGGGGCAACAACAAGGTATAGATTATACAAAATACATTTCTATCTATTGTATAATTCAATCCAAATTAGAGTAATCCTAGTTATAATTATAAGTTTAGACTTAGAATCATATCAAATGGATGTGAGAACTTTATTCTCAAATGGAGAATTAGATGAAGAAAGTACATGAAGTAACCTTTAGGTTCCATAGAAAAAGGATATAGCAAATGGTTTATAAACTCTAAAGTCAATTTATAAACTAAAATAATCATTTAAATAGTAGTATTTAAAATTTCATTGAGTAGTAATTTTATATAAATTTTAAATAATTAATTAAGACCATTGTATTTGCATTAAGCAATTTGAGAAAACTTTTTAATATTATCCTTTATGTGGATAATATGCCATTAGTTTAGAATAGTCAATATTCTTTAATGATCATTGAAGAGTAGTTATTTTTAAATTTTGAGATAAAGGATATGAGTAAAAAGGAATATATCCATGGAATTAAGACTTAAGGGAATTGCTTAAAGAATTTAATTGCTCTTTTATAAGAGAACTACAATTAAAAAAGTTCCTAAGCAGTTCAGCATGAAAGATTACAACTAATTAATACCTTTGTAGTAAAAGGTGATAGTATAAACCATAAGATATGTCATTAAATTGAATCTATGTTGAAAATTATGTAAAAAGTCCCTTACTTTAATGTTGTTGAATATTATATGCAATGATGTATACAAGGTCAAACATGTATGCATGATTGACCTTGTGTATCAGTTATAGTTAAAGTCCAATCAATAGCATTTGAATGCTATTAAAAGAGTTCTAAGATACTTGTAAGACAATATAAACTAGACACCATATTAGAGAGGACATATAGATATGTGAAACTAACTTTTGGATATACTTTCTTACTGAATAATAATATTATATCTTAGAATAGCAACAAATAGAGATGCATAATTTATTTACCAAAGAAACAGAGTTTATTGCGTGTCATATAATAGTGCAAGAGGTTATGTGGCTAAAGAAAATTGTAAGAACTTGGGAATTATTAGTGGGACGTTAAGTCTAATATTACTCAACAATAATAGATGAGAAGCCAGAGGCTACACTAAGTCCCTAAGTATCATAATGAGCATAAACATATAGACACCAGAATGAGCAATATCAATAGCATAGAAGAGTGTTACTTTGAAATATGTCTATATATAAGATGTTAGTTGATCTCTTAGAAAAACCAATACCTAGAGACATGCACAAGGGAGATGCATAGTCTCTTGGTTAACAAAAAGCATAAAGTATCATACCATATATATATATATAATTTAATTGTTGATAAAGTAGTAGTGTTATGCTATAATTATAGATATCATATACATAATAACTGTATGTCATACAGGTTGATAAGGTTAGTTCTCTCTCAAATGAGCAACTGCCTTTGGTGTTCATAAGGAATAAACAAAGATGAGACATTTATATTTACCATGTAAGGCAACTAAAGTGCTGATATGAAATAGAAAGAAAAACAAAATATAAATATGTTGCCTCAATAAAAGGAAGAGAAAAAGAAGATCAAGATAAGATTTAAACACACAAAAATAAATATAGATCGAATTATGGACTCTCACTATCTATAATACCCATAGCCAAATCTAAATTTTCTTCTAAATAACCATGGGAGGCAAGCAGAAAGGGAGAGTTTAGGTTAGACACTGTGTTTGTCAATACTAAGATCTATATTGCATTGATAAATAAATCAAATCGATGTATGCTTTTTCAGAATAAGAAAAACATTATAGCATGCAAGTTATACTATAAGTGCTTAATAACCATAATCAAGAAGTAAATAAATAAATTCTTACTTTATTATTGTATAAGTTATAGAAAGGGATAAATTTTTTCACAGGTGCCTTTATAACTTTGACAATATCATAAAGAGATAAGTCCATATTTATTACTTTAACATACATCTTATTGACATAGTAATTTGATCTAAATGAGTATTACTAAAAAAGAAATGGATTCTAATCTAAATAATATGTGAGCAAAAGGAAGATTATCTGATATATATAGAACTATGCTAATATTTGAAGCGTGCTCGCTATGAAATTTTGGTAACTTCATAAGTGTGGATAAGTGTTTACTACTTTAACATACATCTTATTGACATAGTAATTTGATCTAAATGAGTATTATTAAAAGAGAAATTGATTCTAATCTAAATAGTATGTGGGCAAAAGGAAGATTATTTGATATATATAGAATTATACTAGTATTTGAAGCGTGCTTTGTAACACCTTAACCTCTAGCTCATACCCAAGATGCCCTCTTACTCATATGCACGTGCGGAACTCACAAGGGAGATAATTTACTCTACCTTATGCTTCTTTCTCTATGACACTATGTGTGGGTAGAGATCCACTTAGAAGTAATATAGACCGGTTGAGCTCTCTCTATACTTCCCCATGCTCAATTACACTATTGAGACTTATTCCAATCCCCACAATATGCTTTAAACTCATGGAAAGCAAAAAGAGATTGGAGACATGCATTTTCGTTCTTGGCAGATTTTGCTTCATTTCTGGGCTAAGTTTGAAAATTCATAACTAAATGCAGAAAAATCGTAAATGCATGATCTGGGTCATTCTAGGAAGCTTAAGATGTCTACTTCATGCTAAAAATAAGTAGAAGTCTCAATATCTCACATACTCTGCGTTTGACATCAAAATCATTCACTGGTCAGAGGGGGGCTTCTTTGCTGTCACAGTTTACTGATATGGATTTTGAAAATGTCTAACTAATTCCACAAAAATCCAATGCTCATAAACTATATCTCTATGGAAAGATGTAGATGTTAGCTAGAGGAAAAAAATATCTCCAGATCAGTTCACTAAGCCAATTTCCCGAAAACTGATGAAACAGTACTTCGGGTCTGGTTGGGTGTCTGATTCTGGGCAGGAACTTCGAAATTGCATAACTTCCTCTCTGGACCTCTAAATGAGGTGCTTCCAGTTCCTACAAGTCACTGTGACCACCTAGTTTCTTTGTATAAAATTTCATAGCCATTGGACTACGTTTGCCCCTCAGATGACACGATTCTCAAACTGACCAAATGAACAGTGATTTCTGAAATCCGATTTTCTGATGTCAACTTTGAAAAATCATAGAAAATGCTATAGACCTCTAAATGACATGAACTCTAGCTTCCTAGAAAGCTCTAAACATAATCTAGCTACATGTCAAATCTCATAACAAGAAGAGGTCATATGGCTGATCTATGACATCATGTGCAAGAAGGCCATTTCTTGGCCAAAAGTAGGGCTCATAGGGTCCAATCTTGGTTTTTCTACTTCTATGACTCCTTGAGCACATGAGAAAGCATCTATAGGAGCCATCAATCATGCCTCAAGTGTCTAATAACTTGGATTAGAGAAACTCACTACCCCATGCCCACTTATGCACCCATATATTCTAGGCTACCATTGATCATTTCACATCAAAACATACATTTTCATTCATCATAAACCTCATTCTCATACATACATCATTCATACATACATTGTCTTACAAAACTATTAGGAATTACACCATATACATCGTTGCTTTACATTTACAACTCTCATGTACAATGTGTTACAAAAAGCCTTTACACTCTTCTTCATTTCTGTCCCTAGCTTCATGCTTGGTGGTGGTTGTTCCCATCTCTAATCTCACTGGGTCCACCTGGCATGGTTGGATGGTGGAGAGGGAGGGTGAGATTCGGAGAATCTCAGTAGTTCAACTCTCATTCAAACATACATATATTGCATGCAACAAGTCTCATTATGCATGTATGGCATGTTAGCATATAAAACCATGATGAAAACATTTAAAACATATGAAATGGCCATGCATAACATTCAAGAGCTTGCTAAGTACTTGGATCGGCTTTACCCAGTCCCTTGTGGATTTTGGATTTGCCTTCCCATACTTTAGAGGTCCTTAGACTCAACCCTTACTCTTTGGGAGTCAACCTCACTTTTGGGAGACCTTTTTCTCTTGTCTCAACCAACTTAGGGCTTCGGCTCATCCTCACCTTGGCTATGGGGTTATTGGCTTTTCCATTTCCTCAAGCAAACCAAACAATCATTTCAAACATCATTTCAATCATAACACATAATCATGCTAACACACTTCTCATAGCTCATATCATTCATACACACAAGCAAGACAATGTAAACACACAATTATGCATGAGAGAAAGTGGAGAGAACTACCTTGTTAGCTATTCACTACTTCCTCTTTTACTTGTCTCCTCCCTTGTTGGTTTCACAACAACTTCTAGATGGGAGAGCTTCTCTTGAGCCTAACCACACAAAAGCATGGAATTAATACCTTAACACATGATTCTTAAGCTAGGGATCACTTTCTAGCAACCCTACTAAGCATGTCAAGTTAGGGTTCTTTCTCTCACTAGAATTCATTAACTATTCTTTCTCTTCTCTCAAGCTCTCACTCTTAAGAAGAGAAAGTAAGGAAGAGAAAGCTACATGACTTCTAACCTCCCTTAAGAGTGGTTTTCCACTCTCCCTCCTCTGAACCAAGCTCAAAACATGGCTACTTTAACTATTAAAACCGTGGGAAGAGAGGATAAGGGGAGAAGAGTAACATACTAAGAGAAAAGCCATGGAATTCCTTACCTTTCTTGTTCTTCCTTCCTTTCCTAAGCTTCTCTCTCTCTCCTCCGCCCTTTTCTCTCTCTTAAAGTGAGCTTAAGTCGGTTACAGAGTGAAAGAATGAGTTGGGATGGTTTAAAAAGTCAAATTCTCTATTTTCACGCTTTTCTGGATTAACCCTCGCTATAGCGAGCCATAACCCTCGCTATGGCGAGCTCGAATAAGTCCCAGAACTCTGCCTTCACTACGGCGAGCAACTCCCTGGATTTTGTATGGAGGTGCCCGAACTCGCTATAGCTAGAAGCTTTCTCGCTATAGCTAGAAGGCAGTCTCGCTATAGCTAGACCATTTCTCGCTACAGCGAACAGGTACATTCGCTATAGCTAGGCTGTAGCTAGCAGACTTAGAAAATTTTCAACTTCCCAAAATTTTTCAGCTTTTCCTTTCTTTCCCTTTTCTTTTCTCATTTCTTTTCTATTTCCTTTTTCTTTTCTTTTTCTTGGCTGTTACATGCTTGCTATGAAATTTTGGTAACTTTATAAGTGTGGATATTATTTATATGAGAAAGGCAATTTAAATAAAATTAAACTTAGGAGATATTAGATTTTTTATGAGTGTTGAGTATAGTATATATAGGTAAATTTAAGGCATTTGATGCACATAAATAGGTGTGTAAAGTATATTAATGAGATACATGTCTTATACTAATCTTATAATGAGATTTTTAGAGTAAGAGTTCTTAAAAGATTATGTCTAAATAGCCATAGCAAAGAACTTAGTATGAAAGTCTAAAAAGAACTAAGAATTTTATATTATTTATCTCATTATATGTGAATGGGAGATGTTAGAATACATTGGGTCGTCCATGTTGACCCATGATCAAACCTTATTTTATAAGAGAAAAAATTGATTGATTAATTAATTAATTACTTAATAAAAAATTTATTAATTATTAAAATTTTATTTAATTAAATTTGAATTTTAAATCCTTAAATTCAAAATTTGGAGGGAATTAATTATATTAAAAAAAGAAGGAAAAAATTGATTAAAGAAGTTATAGCACCATCAATTGTCTTTTTTTTTCTCCCTTCCATTTCTCTGAAAAACTCCCACAAAGATAGGAAACATAAAATTCGCAGATTAGAGAAAATCTTCTATGGACATTGTACATCTGATTTGAAAATTGATTGGAGTTTTTCTAGTGATTCTAATCCTAATTATGTAGAGTAGGAATTTTGAGCAAATCCACTTCTGCAACAAGTAACTACCTGAATCCAATATTTCCCTTTAATAATTATCTCTATTTTTTTCTGCTCTCTCAAATATACTTTTTTAAAAAAAAATTAACATTAAAAACACTTTTTTTAAGATTTGTCAAACAAAATAATATTAACAAAAATACTTATAAAAGAAATTGCCAAATATAATTGACTCTCTCACACAATACTTTTCATAAACTTCCATCTAAAAACCTTATTTTAAAATAAGCAGAAATTTACAATAATCTCAAATAAATCTTTCATCTCTACTTTCAATTTCAATGAGGGATCCATACATTTTCCAATTGTAAAAAATAGTTATCAGCACCAAACGTACGAAATATCAAGTACACACAACATGTACTTAATAAGAGTCATTGACTTTATGTGGCTAGAGATATGATAAACACGATAATGTGCAGACTGCGAAGATATTAGGCCCCTGTTTGGTGACCTTCGCTGAAGCACATAAAGGAATAAGGAAGAAAGGGTCCATGATTCCATCGACCAAAGGATATTTGCGTCGCGCAGAATGGAGGCAAAACCTTATTCTTTTTTCCTTTCCATTAGGAGTATTTTTATTATTTTATTCTTCAATCTTTCTATTTTTATATTATTTTTATGCAACTACACATAAAAAAGATAAGACATTCTGTTTTCTTTTTATATCCTATTAAATAAAAACAATGTAATTCTTTTCCTCTCATCATTTCCTTTTCAATTACATTATTGACAATTTTATAAATCAAATAGGCTCTAAATATAGGTTGTATGAATCTAACAAAATATATATTAAACTTCATCTTTTATCATTGAACTAGTTAGAGTAAATTACATATTTAAATTTTGTTGAAATTATATATACTTCATCTTTATCTTCAAAACAAATACAATTTTTTTAAAAAAAATAAAGAGTAAATTATATAAATTTCCTCTAGGTTTGTATGAAATTGCATAAACCTCGCATCTATTTTTAAAATATACACAAATCTATTCTAAAATAAAAAATAAATTATATGGACCTCCCTTATGTATTTATGAAATTACATAGACATTTTTTTTTCAAATAAAGTGTATTCAAATAAAATTTATGTATATTTTAAAAATAGATGAGAGATTTGTATAATTTCAATAAAACTTAAGAGTAATATGTGTAATTTATTCTTTGTTTTAAAATAAGTTCGCGTATTTTTTAAAATAGAGGGGATATTTATATAATTTTAACAAGACTTAAAGGAGATTTATATATGTTTTAAAAATAGGATGGATGTTTATATAATTTTAATAAAATTCAAAAAAAGATATGTATAATTTACTCCATTAATTATGTAACTGTGCCATGTACAAATAATTTTTTTAAATGTATATTCAAATTACAAAATATAATAGTATTTATAGTGAAATTGTAATAAAATTTTTAGAATTACATAACATTTTAAATTTGCATAGAAAAAGATATATGGAAAAGAAGAAAGATTTATGTATTTTAATTATCTGCAATGTATAACGGTTAAAAAAACTCAATAATAAACAGCTTCCAAATGATAAATTTTTTTTATTTGAATATACATTCCTTTAGACTTAACGAGTACATTATGGTAAAAAAAAATTTGATTAAAAAAATTGATAGAAGCTTGTGAGATAAACACAATACGAAATTTTCAGACAAAGATGTTGAAAATAATAGAACAAAACAAATTGTGTAAAACATCCCATAATGAAGGATTCTATTGATCAAGAACGACCTGTTCCAACAAATAATGTTAAGAGTAAATTGTACAAATATTTCTTAAATTTTTCTTAAAATTATATATATCTTGTTATTAATTTTATAATATATACAAATTTTTATTGAAACAAAAAGTTACTTTACATTTTACTCTAATATTAGAATTTTTAATTAAAATACATTTTATTCACCTAAATACATATATTTTTAAAATTAAAAAAATAAATGAAAAATATTTTGATCAAAAAATTTAAAGTTGGACAAAAGTATAAAATAACTTTATTTTAGGAGAAATTTGTATATATTTTAAAAATAAATAAAAAATTTATGTAATTTAAAAAAAAAACTTTAAAAAATCTATATAATTTACCCCAATGTTAAGGTTCACTCAGATATATGGTGGACGAACCCACATATCACGACAATTCCATAATGCACTGGAGATTAATTACTTCGTTTCCTTACAAACAATGCAGCCGAATTTTGAAAGAAATCAAAGAGAAAAATTGTATCTAGATAAAACTGATATGGTAGTGTACCAATAATCAATTGCATAATATATACATTTATATACATATACATATATATATATATATATATATGAAAAGCTTTTAAGACAGGCGTAGTTCTTATATTATGAAGATTAATTATTACAGTAAATTTATTCAAAATTGCTTTAGACTTATATATTATTATTAATTAATATTAATATTAATATTATGAATTTAATTAATGTCAACACTTTTGGAACCATATTGCATTGCTAAAAGCATAAGCAATTCAAGTCGACAATGGAGCTACTATTTAATTTGTCAAGAAATATCTCTTCTTTTCATTAATAACAGATGAAATGCCACTGAAAACATTTTTGTAAATGGTTGTCAATGAAAATTATGCAACTTAAAATCAGATCACGTATATATAATTTATAGTAAATTACATAAATCTCTTCTAAATTTTATTAAAATTACACAATCTTTCTTTCTATTTTTAAATACATATTTTAGTTTAATTTAAAATTTTTTTTACTAAAATGCCTTTTAAAAATTTTAAATATATATTTTAGTTAATATATATATATATATATATTTAGGTTAATAGAGAGTATTTTAATTAAAATTAAAATTATGTGTAATATAATTTTTGTTTTAGAAAAAGTCTATGTACATTAAAAAAAAAATTAGAGACTTGTATAATTTTAGTAAAATTTAAAATACGTATGTGTAATTTACTTAAAAAGAAGAAACTTTTACTTAAAACATCAATTAATACCTAAACAATAAATATTTTATAAACCCACAAAATAATTGGGAGACTTTTCCCCAACTTTAATATTGACCGTTGTGTTGATGATGCTTCATAGCGTGAGTGCAATCTAAAAATTGTTCAAGAATGCAAACTCTAGTTAAAAAGTTTTGGAAAATAAATGCCATTAAGTTACATTATAACTCATAGCCCAGTATCCTTTCTAACAAAAACCAGTTTGGTCGAGGCTAAAATCATATAATTTAGATTTATGATTGCATCTATTCAAGATTATAAATGTCAAATTTTGTGAGTTATATATTTTCAATCATTTAAAAAATGACCCGACAACCCGAAAGCTTAACAGCACTGAGTCAAGGCTGGGATTGATGAAAATTTGGGTAAAGTTTCTAATTCAAATTATAAAAATATCTAATTTAAGTTACAAGAAACATTACCCAAACAAAATTTTAACACATTGTTTTTAACAGTGACAGATTCCACTGCTTATTCATGTTAATTTAAATTTAGGAACTACCAACAGGATAGATAAAAGTGGTATTCTCGTGAAGCACACCCTGAGTTTTCATCAAAATAATGATATGTGGTTTACATTTGAAACACAAGGATTTGCGTCCAAAATGAAACACAGTGTTTTCATTTGCGTCCTCCTTGCCTGCTTCTTCTTGTTTCCTCAACCATGCAACCTTCTGTTCAATCTCTCTTCCCACATCAAAATGAAAAGATGCGAAAAAAGTACAGCCAAAAGGTATGTCTTACAGTGTGATATAAACAACTAAAGCAACTAGGATACAGTATATGTTGGCAAAGAGTCATATGATAAAGACAAAAATGAAAAAGCACCAAAACATGCAAGTACAAAAGTAGAACTCACTTTTATTGATATGGAAGTAAGTCTTATATAGATTTTACAAATAAACAAATTGACCAAAAAAGTAGGAACCACTTAGCAGTAAATATGAATAAAATAAAACAAATTTGATCACAAAATATTAACTTATTGACCAAAAAGATAGACCCAATAACACTTACTAAACTATTAGAGATAATTAATAAAATAATAAATCTGACCAACAGACTTGACTGAAACTAAAAGAAAATATTGGACTCAGTAAATAACATATGGATCATGTGACTAGACTATCTTTGAATCAGTTTCAACACACTCCCTTGATTCAAAATCACATACTCCAAGCTACTGTCGAAAGTAATCATGCTTAAGTCGAGATAAGGACTTAGTAAATAAGTCTGCAACTTGTTCATTTGTATTACAAAACTCTAGCATAATTTCTCCACTTGTTACCAAGCTACGAATGAAATGATACCAGATGTCTATATGCTTTGTTATGTTATGAAATGCTGGATTCTTCATCATTGCAATTGTAGCTTTGTTGTCACATAGAATTTTAGTTGCAACAATATGTTTTTGGCCTAAATTAGCAAGTATTCTTCTTAGCCACACAACTTGACATGCTGCAACAGTTGTAGCAATATATTCAGCCTCTGAAGATGATAATGCAACAATTTCTTGCTTCTTTGAATTCCATTACACAGCTTTTAAACCAAAGCTAAAGATATAGCTTGAAGTGTTTTTTCTATCCTCCAAAGAACCTACCCAATCATTGTCAGTATAATCAGATAATTTGAAATTTGATAATTTACAGTACAAAATCCCAAAGTTAAATGTTCTAGCTACATATCTCAAGACTCTCTTAGTTGCCCTAAAGTGATGTTGTGTTGGCTTATGTATGAACCTAGATAAAACACTAATAGAAAATGCAATGTCAGGACGTGTATGAGTCAAATAATTCAATCCACCTATTAATCTTTGAAAATTGGTTCGATCAATCTTCTTTGTGCCATCTTTAGATTGTAATTTTTCATTTGAATTCATTGGTGTGGAGGCCTTGTTGCAATTCAATATATTAAACTTTTTGAGTAGAGTGCTTGCATAACTTTGTTGAGAAATGAAAATTTCATCAGCACCTTGTTTTACCTCAAGCCTAAGAAAATAGTACATCAAACCTAAGTCTGTCATCTCAAACTTCTTCATCATTAAAGACTTAAAAATTTTTCAGCAATGATTCACAAGACCCAAAATAAATCATGTCATTAACATAAAGGCAAACAACTTCCCTTCTTTCTTCAAATATAAAGTGGGCTCATTCTCACTTCTTTCAAATCCACTTTCAACAAAATATCTATCAATTTTACTATACCATGCTCATGGAGCTTACTTAAACTCATAAAGAGCTTTTATCAATTTAAAGACTTTCTTTTCATGGCCTTTTATAACAAAACCTTCAGGTTGAGAAATATACACTTCCTCTTCTAACTCCCCATTAAAAAAAGCAGACTTCACATCAAATTAGAAAATAAGAAGAGATAAATGAGCAACTAAAGCAAGCAAAACTCTTACAGTTTTAATATGAGCCACTGGTGAAAATGTTTCTTCAAAGTCAATGCCTCTTTGTTGAGTATAATCCTTTGCTACAAGTCGTGCCTTATGCTTCTATATACTTCCATCAACATGATACTTAGTTTTGAATACCTATTTGACCCCAATCGCTTTCTTTCCTTTAGGAAAATCCATTAATTCCCAAGTCTGATTTGTTTAGATTGCAACCATTTCTTCAACCATAGCACTATGCCATTCTTCTTGCTTCACTGCTTCCTCATAATATAATAGATCTGAAACACACAAAGCAAAAGAACTAGATTCATAAATTTCTTTCAAGGACTTCAATTTCCTTGAAAGAGTTTCATCAGATGAGGAGGAGGAACTAGTGCTTTGAGGTGATGAATAGCTACTACTGGTAAGAGATGATGAGGGACTTTCTTAGTGCAAAGGCAAAGAATCATCCCTATTATTAATTTGAATTAGTGCTTGATCATTTGCTTGAGGGCTTTCCCAATTCCATGATGCATCTTCATTGAAAACCACATTTCTATTAACAATAATTTTGCCACTTAAGGGATTATACAGCTTATATGCTTTAGATTAAGGACAATAACCAATAAAAATACACTTTGTAGACTTTTCATCAAGTTTATAAAGAGAATTAACTAAAGCATAGGCTATACATCCAAAAATTTTAAAGTGACTAACACGGGGCTTTATACCTTTCCATGCTTTATATGCTGTTTTATTTATAATAGCCTTTGTAGGAGAAAAATTTTAAATATATACCATTGTTGCCACTGCTTCAGTCCAAAAAGAGTTTGAAAGACCTTTAGCTTTTAATAAGCTTCTAGCCATCTCCACCACCGTTTGATTCTTTCTCTCAACAACACCATTTTGCTCTGGTGTATATGGTGCAGTTAGGTTTCTGTGAATGCCATAATCTTCACAAAATCTATTAAATTCAACAAATGTAAACTAACCTCCTTTATTTCGAAAACATTTGATGTTGCTACCAATTTCATTTTCTACAAAGGCCTTAACTTCTTAAAATGGGCAAGAGTTTCATATTTAGACTTCAAAAAATAGACCCAATTCATGTGACTATAATCATCAACAAACAATAAAGAATACCAATTTCCACCAAACGATTATGTATGCATGGGTCCATACAAGTCAACATGCACTAATTGAAGATAACTAGTTGCTCTAATAGATTTTTCAACTGGAAAAGACTTTCTGCTTTGCTTGCCCAAAACACATCCTTCACAAAACTCAAATGATTCAATTGTAGGCAGCCCAATAATCATATTCTTTTAACTAAGCAACTTCAATCCACTTTCATTTAAATGCCCATAATGCAAATACCATAACTTTGACTCATCAATTTTATTAACAATAAAGGTAGAATTATGCAACTGAGAAACATCAAGTGGGAATATATTGTTACTTGTCTTTAGAACAGTGGCAATAATACGACCATACTTTTTACCAAGAATTGTACATGCACCATCATCAAACACAATTCTATAACCACTATCCATCATTTTCCCAATGCTTAATAAATTATAAGTCAAAGTAGGAACAAATTTTATATCAGACAAAAGTTTAGTGTTACCATTTGTCTTGGTGGCAATTGTACCTCTCTTTTTAACATGATACACATTATTATCACCCAGCTGCACTATTGACTTCTGCATCTCATCAAGCTCTTTAAATGATGGTTTTACTCTTGTTATATGATTAGAACAACCACTATCCACAAACCAAGTATCATCAGTAGCATTTTTATAACAAGAATGAGCCATAAATAACATACTCTCTTCCTTCATTTTTTCTTTGCTTAGCCCATCAATCAGCTTCTTTATGACCCATTTTGCCACAATGGTAGCACTTAATGGGCCTTCGATTATTCTAAAACTATCTTTGTTCATCATTTTTATATTGCCTTTGTTCACCTGATCATCCTTCATGGCCTCTACCGTGTCTATGACCACAACCCTGGTAACCACCACAACCACCTCTATTAGAGGATGCACCTTTCACCTAAAAGTTTTTTTCTTTATTCGGCACTAAAGATTTGTTAATCTTGTCCTCATGAGCTTGTAATAAACCCATTAAATCATCAAAAGAATAAGTAAATAAATCTTTAGACTTTTCTATGGCAACAACCACATGATCAAACTTAGGAGTGAGAGTACGCAATATTTTAGAGACTATAGTTTGATCAAAAATGTGTTCACCATATGATGTCATTTAAGAAACAGTAGCAGAAGCTCTAGACAAATAAGTTTGAACAGATTCAGAAGAACCCATTTGCAATGTTTCAAATGACTTACGGAGTGATTGAAGCTTTACTATAATTACCTTTTTGGAGCCTTGGAACTCTGTTTGCAAAATCTGCCAAGCTACCTTCAAAGTAGTTGTAGATGAAATTCGGGAAAAAATCTCATCAATGACTGCTTGTTGAAGGAAGAACAAAGCTTTTGCATCCCTCTTTTGGTTGTCACGAAGTCGCTGCTCATCATCTGGATGTTTATACCTAGATTCCATTAAATCCTATAGCTCTTGGGATATAAATAGACCTTATTTTGATGTTACAAAATTTATAATTTTCCCTTTTAAATAGAGGAATCAACGGTTAGGAAGAGGTTGCCGTTCCATTGACAACCATAGGTGCTGTATGCGAAGATCTATGCTTGTTGCTTTTGGGTTCAACTTTATGACTGTCACTGTGACGTTGTTCTATTATCAACGTTGCTAGAGAATATTGTTGTGGAGACTATTGCTCACTACTTTAGATTGTTGAATCGTGCTGTTGCTCTCTTTGGTTGTTATTCGTGTGGCCTCATGAGACTGCTTTCACCCGTTGCGTGATGTTCTGCGTTATTGAGTTTTGGCTCTTGCTTTTCGATATACTCCCATAACCTCATAAATGAAAAAGGCTTTGATACCAAAATTTTTTGGCAAAGAGTTATATGATAAAGACAAAAATGGGAAAGCACTGAAACATGCAAGTACAAAAGTAGAACTCACTTTTATTAATATGGAAGCAAGTCTTATATAGGCTTTTCAAATAAACAAATTGACTGAAAAAGTGGGAACCACTAAACAGCAAATATGAATAAAATTAAACAAATCTAATCATAAAATATTAACTTATTGACTAAAAAGATAGACCTATTAACACCCACTAAACTATTAGAAATAATTAATAAAATAATAAACCTGACAAACAAACTTCACCGAAACTATAGGAAAATACTGGATTCAATAAATAATATATGGACCATGTGACTAGACTGGCTTTGAATCAGTTTCAAAAGCATAACACCACGTTAATTTAGTTAGGCTTCACAATTCTCTTTATCATCTTTTGATAGCTAAATATGCAAAGCCAACTCCTATGTTTCTTCATTTTCCTTCCAGTTGCCACTAAAATCCAGATATTTTACAAGCAACTTATCTACTTTCTAAATATATAGAGAGTGCTAATCTAGCTATGATCATCTGAAACATCCACCGGCAACCTTGACCCTATATCCTCCAATGAATCACTGTGAATATGCTTAATACAATGCATACAATAGCTACCAAAGTAAGAAAAATCCTTGCGAAATGTTTGACAGTTTCTCTATTCAATAGACAGTGTTTAAAAAGGTCAAATCATTGATGCTTCCCTTATACATGATATTTTCCTGGACCAGTTTTTCAGAACAACAGAAGAACATACCTCATATAGAGACAAATAAATGATATGGAAACAAATACAAAATCAAAGGGCAAATAGAAGAGTAAGAATTAAACCCACAAAGGAAGGCCTTTTTAACCTTAGATTAGGAGACATTCATATGGTTTGACTGAATTGCATCTAAGAAGATAGCGTGTTGAATACAAACAAAGGGCTAAAAAGTAATGAACCACTTTGTGAGGCCATGCATTTTGTAAAAATTATGTGTGTAAGAAACCCAGAAGCATGAAGAAGAGTTTGAGAGAATTAAACTCATAATAAGAGAATTTGGGCAAATAGTAATTATGCAAAAAGGAAAAGCCATAGTAGGTAGAGAAGAAATTCATATTAGGGTTTTGACAACCCTGTGCTTATGTTATATATGCTAATGCACCATTTTTCGGTAGCAAATGATGAAGAAAGATAATTGTTACATAAATATAAAAGAACAGTTTAGAAACACAGAGAAAGTTATGTTTGGAATGACATAGTTTGAAGGTAGAGCAATTCATCTCACTAGTAATGATAGGATTTTGTTTAACAAAAAAGGTAGAACTGCAGTATTGTTTATATAGGAGATTTCTGTCAGAATACTAGGGCTGAATGGCATTTTTGAATTTAAATTTTGTTAGTTGTGTTATTAATTTAAAAAATGGAAAATAGCATATCGTTTATTCCATGGTTGACAATCAAATATTGTGGTTTGTCAATTTTAATTGTGCTTATACCAAAGTTGTTGAGAATGTAAGGCTATAATAAAATATATGATACTAAAATTATACTCATTAATTATACAAAAATCAATAAAGGAGAAATCTTAATATTAAAACCTTTTAGCTTTTATGGCTTTATTTCTAGTCTATTTATCCTGCTATTATTAAGAAGATAATTATTGAACTAAATCTTGAGTCGTCAATTTTATTCGTCCCAAATGTTGCATTTGTACTTTTTTTTTTGTTTTTGGGTTTTAAAGGACACATTCTATTTAAAGACATGTTGTATTTATTTTATTTATTTTTTTATAATGACGTGTCATATTAATTTCTCTTAAAAAAGCAATTTTTTCATATATTTTAAATTCATGAATTCAAACATTAATAAATATAATAAAAAATTCATTCAATTTTTTTTACAAATAAAAGTTAGAAAAATATATTCAAAGTGTATTTCTTATATCTATATACAAAAGAATAGACTTTGAAGTTTTTTTTGCTACTTTGAAAGAAAGAAAAATATAAGAAAAAAAACAATGAAAGGAAAAAATAGAAAAATAAGAAGAATAAAATATACAATGATAAGGTATATATAATAATGTAATTGTTCACTACACATAGAAATTAAAAGGATTTTTTTTTATTTGGTTTAACATTGGATTGTGATTGTTTGATTACATGCTAATATAACAAAGAAGACAATACATATTCTCCTACTTTGCAATTACATGTGATTGTGAATGTGTGATTGAGATTTTGCTTCTAATTTCAGATTACATACTCATGGTTGAAGGTAAGCATTTTAACAGTTGGTTTAGAAATTTGGTTTTGCTATAATTGTCTTCTTGTGAAAACATATATTATTGTTGGTAGAAATTCTATTATATATTGGGAATTTCATTATAGTAATCTTATGTTCATACTAGAAGAGAGATTCATGTATATTGAATAATTTGTCAGGAATTCATGTTGTAGAAACTAGAATTGGCCTTACATATGGCATCAGAACCGCAGGTTTTTATTACATCTGCCTAAAGTCTAAACTAATATTAGCCTTAAACTTCTGATGATAAGAGAAATTTAGAATTTTCTCATATGGATTGAAATTGATGGAATTTAATTAGTTAAAATTCTTTTTCAGTCTGTATATTGTTGTTATATTTGACCAATTGCATGCCTATATGATTAAATTACATCTGAATTGGACATTAGTTGAAGGAATTGGTGTAAAATCGCAAACTTGTGATTCAGTTCATCATGGCGCCATGGCACCAATAGTCTTTGGTTGCAACCTAGTTTTTTGAGTTGCGACATTGAGGGATACTAGCCCTCGAGTTTGAAACTAAGAGCATTGGCACCGCAACACTTATTTTTGGTGTTGTGGCACCTATGACCTCTGTTGGAGGAATATATGTTGACCCTTTGAAGCATGTATTTACATCCTTATGTGATCTAACATGTTATTAAGCTCTATAAACATGTTCATATGCTTTATTTCAGTGGTTTAATGCATGTATATGCAACATTGAGTTTTTGTATTTTTATATGTATGTCTTGCTACTTATCCATGTTTAAATGTTGAAGAAAATATGATTATGTGACATCTGAGTACCATTAATGATGGTTACATATATGAATATTGTGTAAGTGAGATAAGGTTAATAAGGATTATGATTCAAAGAGTCATTCTAGTTATTGTACTATACTGTAGTGACCTTATTACCATTAAGAGTTAATTGTTTAGCACATATAAGTGATGCAATTGTTCAGAGGTGCGGAAGTCATCAAGGAAAGGTCATGTAAAGGGTCATTTAAGTGTATGGTACTCTTCTGCAGTGACTTGATCTCCGTTAAGAATTGGGTAATGTTCAAGTATAAGAAATGATTGAATCAACCGATGCACATTTTATTCTTGGAATCACATCATCATCATTTAGTGTAAAATATTTGGTGCCATTTAATATTGTCCTATTATTGGTGGAATTATTTTGGAAAATTTTGGCACATGAGAGCTAAACCTAAAGGGAGAATTTTAATTAATTAATCATAAATAGTTTCATTGGTTAATTAGTTAAATAATTCTCATGAAGTCATGATTATATAAATACATATATGTTTTAATGCATATAATGAATCTAAATGTCTTGTAATTAGTATGACCTAACCCTGTAAATATGCACAGCTCATGTAATCTCCCCTTGTGTTAGGTGTTTTAAATGCCTAGGAAATGCATGATCCAACCATATGAAATGACATGAGTTTTGAATGGTCCAAAATATGCATTTGTTGAATTTTACATGTTGTATGACATTTGATATCTATATGATTTTAGTAATTGCATGGTTACAACTAGGCTCCCTTTGTAAATTCTCTTGAAACTCTATATATCTTAATTTAGATAATATGTCACTAATTCTTGAGTAAGGATAATATCCTAGACCCCATGCATAGATGATTAACCATCGGACATGCTTATGCATGGAAGACCATAACATATAAAGTACCTTGACTAGTCTTTGATTTCTAATGCATGGATAGTTAAACCATGAACAATGCCCCTGTATGGATGATCTTAGCATTGGAATGCAATGATATAGACTAGTATACGAACTCTTAAGACATTAAAGATATTTAAAGACATGATAATTGAAAAAAAAGGGTTCCACTAGAATTTACTTAGGTAAATTATTAGTGATTGTCTTGAATTGTTTGTTATGCTTTCTCTATGAGTAATTGATAGGATTCATGGCTCTTAAGAATTTCATTTGTAGATGGCATTTATTCCATGGGCCAACATGTCAAACAATGATATTATTTTGAGAAAAATATTGAATTACTAATGTTACTATGATATAAAGGGTGAAACTCCCTTACTTTCAATATTGAGCTTTTTAAATGGTTATGAGAATTAGAGTCTCTCATAGGTTATAGCCCCAAGAAAGTGACCTTAGATTGCTTTTGTGTGGATTCACATTAGGGGATACCTCAAATTGCAATTATGATATGTATGGTTATAAATATTTATTATACTAACATATTTTATAATATGTAGGAATAAAGAAAGTGATTTTTTATTATGAAGAATGCTAAAACCCTAAGTTTCATATTAAATAATATAGAGTACTTAATATCACACCTTTAAATTTAAAAACTTCAATCTATATTAGGCAATATAGGATTCCAATACACTACCTATGAACCTTTGCTTCTTTTAACTAGCATTTAGGAGTGTTCATTGGCCCGTTAGACCTTAGGGGCCTACCCTAACCAGACCTAATAGGGTCGGGCCAAAAATATAAATGGGTAAAACTTTAAATAGAACTATATCGGGTCGAGCTGGGTCATGGGTGAAAACATGTTCTGTCCAACATGCCTTAATAGTTACTTTTTTTAGTTATCAATATCTTGTCATCTTATATATATTTCATCTGATTTTCTTTGCATACTGCAATTTTTATTAGTTATTTATATCTTTATTATTGAATTTTTTAATCCAAATATAATAAATATATAAGTATTTAATAATATCATGATGAGTTTATAATTTTTACATAAAATTATATAGTTTTTTCAAATATATTATATATTTTTATATTATTATTGAATATCTATACATACATTTATCATATTTTAATTAAAAAAAATACTAAACACTACAACAACAACAAAAAATAATTTACGGTGGTTGTATAACGGGGGTTCACACAACCCCTGCTAAACACAACCCCGCCACATCCTAAAAGTGACCCATCCCCCCAAGTCCCAAACTTTATATTCACTATTAATGAGGAAGTTGCCTATCCACCAAGTTCACCTCGAGTGACAGCCCATGATGAGGATGAAGAAAACGAGGCACCTATACAACATAGACAACCTAAGCACAATAAATCTTGATTGTTGACGTTGTCGATATGTAAATGAACTTTAATATATTAAATTAAGTTTCTTAAAATTCTTTTGCTAACTTCACTTTCACAAATGAGCATGGCACAAAAAGGGAAAAACAACTAACAGTAAATGATGCCTGGGTATTTCCCTGTGGTGAACGAATAGTATTGCAATTAAATGACATTGTCCAGCCAATCAAAGATAGTATTGGGTTGTTGGTTGAATTTTTGGGCAAACTTTGGGAAAGGCTTCAGATTATTTCCCATTAGTTATAAAAGATTAGAAGAGTGTTTCTTATAATTACAAGGACAATGTCTATAAGAACACTGTTCAAGTGATGTATCTTTTAAAAACTTTCAAATTTTTTATATGTTCTACTTATTCATTTTTGCTAACTGTTTTTTTTTAAGGTTAAGTTTGATGCTCACACCGATGAACACAAGAGTTATATCTTAAAGTCAATCAAAACCAAATGGAGGGACCATAAAGGAAAATTATAGGACCACATATATGATCCTGCATGCACTAGAACCTAGTAACTTGCAAAGTGCCTGGATGGCATTTCTAGAAAATAGTGGGCATCTTTTGTTGACTATCACCTTGATCTTACTACTTAGGTAGTAACACTTTATCCTATTCTTAACGTGTTTCAATTGGTTTTGTATATATGTTTCTATCCATGATTAGGAGATTGCCAAGAAGAACAAAGAAAATAGAAAGAAGCAAACTATTCCACATAATTGTGGATCAAAAAGTTTTGCATAAAAAGGCAAAAATTGTAAGCTTCAATTTATGGTATTAATATTGTACTTTTCCTACCAATAGATGTATTAAAGTTTCCTTAAAATTTGTAGGAGCATGAATTTGGGAATAAAATTGATAGAGAAAAATTATGGACAACCTCACACAAAAAAGGAATATGGGACTTTTGTCTACAATGAGGTGAGAGAGATAAATGTAAGTGTTGGACCATGACTAATTAATAACTATCATTTTGGTTTCCTTAGTTGAATCTTTCTACATAAATTATCTTGAGTTGTCTGTGGATATTAGATTGAACTAATTGTGTGCTTCAATATTTATCTAAAGTTGTAATACTATATGTTTATATGAGAAGTATCTTTGTTATGATATTAAAATTTGTTATATATAGGATAAAATTTCTTTGCATAAGTCTCAAGAAGAGTCTTCTTCTTAGGAGATATCATATCAATATTTCCTAACCATGGCTTTAGGAGGTAGAGAGCATTAGGGCTATGTTCAAGGTTTAGGATGGGTCCTTACCTATCCCAAGTGTTTGGACATATCACTCATTTCTATACTAGGATGAACTTATGCACTCCTTCTAATGCTGATCTATAAAATGAGGTGGATGCTCTTAGACTACAAATGGCACAACAATAAACACAAATGGTAGAGCAACAAGCACAAATGACAGAGCAACAAAGAAAGTGGGATGCAACAATGTCTTTGCTCATGCAAAACTATGTAGGTCAACTACCTACTAAGTTCGCTATATTCCAACCTTGAATGGTCATGCTTATAATCTATTAATTGTAATTCAATTTTATTCATTGCCTTTTTTTAATTCTTGTAATATAATATTTTTGTCTCTAACAAGAGACATGTTGTAGGATTTTTTTTCCTTAAATGTTTACTTTTTTTTAAACTTTGTTTTGAATACTCTTATGTTTATTGTAAGAATCTTACTTTTAGTACTTCATTAAAATGTTCAATATTTAACTTTTGTATATTGGTTGTGCACTATTTGAGTGATGTGCTATATGTTATTACTATACACAAGTTGATATATAAAGTGGTATAAAAATTTAATTAATAGGGCTTTTTAAAAAAATTTAAAATAAAAATAAAATAATGGCAATTTTAACTGCTATGAAAAAGCAAGGTATTTAGTAGCTAAAATAATTTTTCATTGGCTACACAGCCGTTGTTATATAAACTTTAGTGGCAGTTGGTGTTATAGTTGAAACGACGCTTAGATTAATAGTGAAAGTTTCAAGCACTACTATTTATTTTAGCAGCTGTTTTAACCGCAACTAAAGGAAAAAGAAAATGCTGCAAAACAACATTTTTTCTTGTAGTGAAATTTCATCTAGGAGTCCATGAATCCTAGATGTTAGACTCCTCTTCCATGAATCCAGTTACTTATAATTAGTACATTCATAATTTTATCAAATTTTGAATTTTATGGACCAATGCATCTTATGTTTACCTAAATGTTAGACTCCTCTTCCATGAATCCATGATTATGTTGTAAGGCCAATTTTTGCTTCTACAACATGAATTCTTTACAGATTATTCAACATACATGAATTTCCCTTAGTATGAACATAAGATTATTATCATGAAATTTTTAATACATAATAGAATTTCTACCAACAACAATATATGTTCTCACAGGAAGAGAATTATAGCAAAAACAAAGTTTTAAACCAAGGGCTAAAATGCATACCTTCAGCCATGAATCTCTTATCTAAAATTGGAAGCCAAAAACTCAATTAATAAACCTAAAATGTTTTAAAACTTTATAGGAAACTTTTCTTTATGAATCAACATCATATGTTTATTTGGATTTAAATTCAAATGTTTATTAATCTCATAAAATGTATATACCAAAAATTAGAAATAATAAATCATAATTCAAACTTTATCACTTAAATGTACTTTAACTAGATTAACTATTACAAAATGTAGTTCAAGTCTTATATGAGGCATGTGACCCTTAAACTCTTTTAGTACATGTTTTAGTTAAAAAATATTTAGTCCTTATGTATTTTATGACTACTTGCTCTAATGCATTTGAAGTATCCCTTGATAGGCTCAAAGTGAATCCAAAATTTGAAATCCATTAATAAACCTCTTCAACCAAATAACCTTATGAACTTGCCTTAAAAATAAGGTATAAATTCAGTCTTTCATGATAAAAATAACAATAAAAAACTGCTTAACACTCTTACACCTCTTCCATAACATCACTCATTCACCAAACATGAAGATGTCATCCTGATGTTGACCCTTTAATGTTAGCCCATCCTACCAAATTTCAACATGTGTAACTAACATTTTTCAAATTGTTGGTTTTATTATATGTTTGAAATCCATTGTACCTTAAAGGTACTTATAACAATTTTTGTAGCCTTTTATTAATCCGAGCTTATACTGCTTTGGTATCTATCCAATATTCTTTCATAAAAAAAGTATGTCCAGTTTTGTTTAGATCTAAACATACATTTAGCTTTCACTTATTGAAATAGAAAGAATGTTTTCCATCTTTTTTTGTCAAGATCATTTTTGAGACATTAGAACAAACTAAATTTGTCCATTTTTACAATTGGCGCAACATTTGGTAAACAACCCTACATCTGGAAATGTCTAAGAACCTGATTAATATAGGTCTTCAATGACAATCCTAAGATATCTTGAAATATGTCTTTTTATGGATTCTCATGGCTATAACACAAGGTAGCTTACTTATACATTTCATGTTATAGTTCTTGAACAAAAAAATATTTTACCTCATAAAGTAATCCCAAGTTACTAGATACAAATAATATGTCATCCACACACAAAACCCAAATAAATGACTTTATTCCTATTGATCTCGTGGTATATTCATTAATCTATGATGTTTTCAACAAAAAAAAGTAATCACATCATAGAACTTCAAGTAGCACTGTCTTGAGAGTTACTTGAGTCTATAAATAAACTTCTTAACCTTACATACTGAATTCTCCTCAGCACTTGAGATGAATCCCTTTAATTGTTTTATGTATATCTATTCCTCCATATCACAAGTGAGAAAGGCCATTTTGACATTTATGTGGTGTTATTTCAAGTCAAAATAGACAACCATAGCCATAATGATGCAAAAGGAATCTTTTATTGACCTAGGAGAAAATTTCTCTCTGTAGTAAATTTCCTACTTTTTGGTGAAATCTTTAGCAACTAATCTTGTTTTGTAGTGTTCTATGTTGCCAAGTGAATCCCTATTGGTCTTACAAACCCATTTTGCAACTAATTGCTTTGGCTCTATTGAAAGAAAAAGAAAGTATAACTAGAACAATTGTAGAGAAAGAGTGAAAGCTAGTGTTTTAAAATTTTCTTTGTTTTCTTTAACATAAGAAACACAATTAAATTTCTTTACTTTCTTTAATATAGGACCTTCTTGTAAATCATATTAAAATTATAAAAGAAGGTTAAAGTGACTTACTTTGGTGGAGACTCATGTTCACAAGGTTAGATTTCAAGCACCAAGGTCACAAACACAAGCAAATTCTAAGCTTGATTTGTGAAGACAACACAAGCCTCTTGCCTTTGGGTGTATCCACACCAAGGTAAAACCAAGAAAGATGCTAATGATCTTATCTATAGTTTGAAAGAACTCTTTTTAGTTTCTAAGAGAGAGAATGGTGGCTAGAAAGTTCTAACTCTATATGCATCCTTTTTTCTTTTTAATAAATTGCAAACCTTTTTAGGATTCTTTTGCATTTAAATGTCTTTCTTGTTTTACTTGTATTGTGTATGACCTCTTAGGTTCATATTCTATTAATAGTGAGAATGTAACTTCTTACATTTATAATTAAACCATTCAATTAATCTAATTAATTAGACATATTTTTGATTCATGAATCATATTTATGTGCTTTTTGGATAATTGAACTATTCAATTAATTAATTTAATTAAAACACTTTCTAATTCATGAATTACAATCATGTGACTCTTTTATTCTTGTAAATCACGAGTGATATTTAACAATATATCATGACTATTAATAAAATATAAATTCATTTACAAATCAATGAACATATCATGTTAGCATTTAATGTACAATCACATCCTTCTATTACATAATACTTCTTCATAAACCTATTTAGGTATGACTAATATGTCAAACTTTAAGTTTATAATATGTATGATTTTGGATGATGACTAAGATTAGGAAATTAGAAAATCACCTTTTCTAATTTCATTTCTTCACGTTATAACCCTAGATTTTGTTTAGTCTTTATCCTCATTAAATGAAGCATCTATTTCTTTCATTGTGAGTAATATATTCCTAAGTGTTCATGCATGTGATATAATGTCCAATAACTACTTTTAGTTTGACTAATTATTAGAATTAAAACCCAGTAACATCAAAATATAATATATAACATATATAAAATACCAAGGATTACTTAGGTCAAAAGATAATTGTATTATACTAAGAATGGTTATTTACTTGTTGGTGAAAAAAACTCCATTAGCTATTCTTCATAAGTCAGTTTAATGTATTCATAATTGTTATAAGCACTCACATACTCATCTTAGTGTCATCTACATAAATGACCTAGAGATAAGTCATCATCATTTGAATGGCTAGATCTAGCTATGTACTAATCTTATTATATTATAACTATCCTAAATTATAATCTTCGATTAAAAATTATTTAAGATTTAAGTTTTAACAAAGTTATAGGTTCCTTTAAAATGATCAAATCATCACTTATGTTCTATATCTCTTAATTTAAGAACAATAACACATTATTAATAATGTTGATATAATAGCAAAATTTTATTAATAATAAAATAATAACTATCAATTATTGTCTTTAGGGCACTTACACTAACATCTATTAAACAACTCTATAAGACTTCAAACATTATTATTTACCATAGGTTTTGTAACCCTTTTACTTGTTCAATAAAAGTTAATAGGTATTATGCATAGTGAAATTAATAAACATCATGACCTGATAGTAAAGAGATCACAATATACATAACGTAATAATTACTATTCTTTATTATCCCATATATGTCATATTGTCTAGTTAGAGTATCGGTCTAGTTAAAGTCATCCATATAACCAATACAACATAGCCTAAGATCAAAAAATTATTTAATTATAAAGCTAATATGTACGTTTATTTACAACCTTTAAGGCTCCATGAAGTCAAACTACACTACTAGGTCCATTACATGGCTAACTCATTGGCAAGGTTGGAGAAAGGGAAGAAGGGGGTATTAGTTGGCTAGCCTCCATGACTATCATGCCCTTCATATTAATTAATACTTGAACTCAGCCTAGCCTTAGAATATCCACGTATAATCATTCAACCTCAACTATGTAGCAAGTCACTAGTATCTTTACTATCTCAACACATTATCCCAGCATATTAGAATTTGTCAATTCTTAATAAGACATACAAAATTTTTAAAACAAGTAATGATTTAACTGTTACATATATAGAAAACATTTTTATTTTATTCCTTGTCTATTTGAGGAATAATCATAAAAGAAATCAAATCATAGCATCCAAATAATGTATTACAAACACATATAAATAATAGAATAACTTGTTCAGCATAACTACATACATGCATTGCATTGAATGAACCATAGTTAATTATATCTAAAGATGCTAGTAGGGCTATTTATGAGTAGGGTTAGGATAAACATTTAGTATACTTGATACCCGGCCTGATTAAAATATTGGACTTACTTTTATATCCGTGGCTTGACCCAACTCAAACAAGCCTAGTTTTATGTTGGGGTTAGGGCGAGTTAGGGCTACCCGAGCTATTTTTTTTTTATGAACTGATACTTGTAATATAAAAATATCTTTTTGCAGAATCGTAAACATATACTTCAAAACAATAAGCTTTTAGAACTCTCATGTTTTTATTAATAATAAAAAAAATAGCGTTTTCCATTATTGATTCGGTGAAAATAATTCGGCTTCTACTTTCTAATATTAGTGTATTGTTTGTACAATATATTATTAGTAAAAATGAAATTTATGCAGAAATACATAGGGAATTTTTATTGCCTTTTTATTTCATATTTGGTGGCAATGAGATTTTTTTAAAAATTGTACTCTTCGTGTGATGTCATCCTAAATCTTTTTTTTTTTGGGCTACAAGGACAAGAATTTAAGCAACTGTAAAACAACATTAAGGCCATAATTAGAGAAGATAGATTCTTCCTTCTTAAATCGTGATACAACAATCTTAGCGTCAGTTGCAGCTTACGCTGAACGCTTGTGTCAAAATTTCCAAAATCTGTTTGATAGGAAAGACGACATCGGCTTACCAGTGCTTTTGTGGTTCAGCGTTGAGACTGATATTGCGAAGGCACTGGATCGAGAGCTGGTATCTGCTTCCTTCGTCAAAACCCAAAACATAATATGAAACGACACATTATCTAAAAAAAATTTCTACTCCCACTCTGTTTGACATGTGTTGAATGATATACATATCAAAGAGTATGTTAATATATATATATATATATATATATATATTATAAAAATGATATTACATTATTTTTAAATTTTAAAAATAACAAAGAAAAATATTAAGAAGTTAAATAATTTTACACCATCTCCCATATACATTATAATTTTTTTGAATCATAATTTATATTTAGATATTTTGACTAAATTATATTACTTTTTTATATGTTTAAATTACATGACTCTTCTTTTTATTTTAAAAATATACACTCTCATCCTTAAAATAACAAAATGTATTATATTGACTTTTCTTACAATAAAAAAATAAATTACACTTATACTTAGTTTAAATAAAATATCCTTATACAATATAAAAGTATTAATATGTATTTAACTAATGCAAAAATAGTTAATTTTTTAAATTTAAAATAAAATAAATTTATAGTTATCAATATACAATAAATAACATTGGAATAAAACATCAAAAACATTTTTTAATAAAATAAAGAAAAAATTATACTTTTGATCCTATAATTTCATTCAATTTTTAAGTTGGTCCTTATAATTTAAAAATTTATAATTTGATCATTATAGTTTACGAATTTTTTAATTTAGTCCTCATGGTAAAAATTGTGCCAACATTTTGTTAAACTTTATTCATACAACTAATTATATACTGTCTTAACATTTTAAATATATATAATTTATGCTAGCAAGAGAGGTAAAACTATAGATAACAAAATAAGAATAATTCACATATATAGCAAAACATTGACAAAAATATTATAATATAAACAAAATTAAAGCTTATTTAAACTATAAAAATTTAATTGCAAATTTTTAGACTATAAAGACTAAATTAAAAAATAAGTGAAACTATAAAAATAAAAAATATACATTTTTCTAAAATAAATAAATATTATTATTGAAGATATTTTGGTTATATTCTAACTTTAGAAATATTTGGGTATATTTTTATAATAGAAAAGAAAGCTATATAATCAAAGCATCTCTTCGGGGGAGAGGAGAGAAATTTACTCTTATATTCTTTTAACAAAATATTTTGATTTTGTTTTAGGATAAATTATTTTTTTTCTCTTTTGAGAGCTATCTAAATTACAGAATTCTTTCATCTATTTTAAAGAACTATATTTTCTTTCTTAAAATCAAAATATATGCTACAAAGGACTCTCCTATAGTAGAAATTAAACTATAATTATATATATTTTAACTGAAATATCTTTATTTTATTTATTATATAATATAATGAATACTATATATATATATTCAACCAATATACAATAGTCACTTTTTAAAATTTAAAATGAATTATGTTTATAATTTTCAAAATAAAATAAATTCATTAAAAATTAAAATTTAAGACATACATTTTTATCAAGTCATAATTTTAATAAAAGAAATTAATATTATTTTTAGACTCTTTTGGTTTTTTTTTTTTTTGTTTTAGCTTCAGTGAAAATTTATATACACTTCCATAAAAGAAAGAAAGGCTATAAAATTTAGACATTAGGATAGAGTAATATAGCAATTTTTTTATATTAGTTTGGGAGATCAAAGGTCTAAAAGGCACATATAATGATTTGTGAATTAATATATATAAATATATAATAAAAAATAGTAATTAAGTTTAAACCTAAATATTAAAAATGTTTAACATTTTTGTCTTTCAATTTAAAAATTTCTCTTACATTGTATTCGGATTGAGTTAAATAAAATGAAAAAGAAACAAAATTACTTCAATCTAAATGAAAGAAAATTTCAAAATTCTTTTTTTTAGCCCTTTTCATTGTATTTACTTATTCTGATCTAATCACACCTTTGTGTAATTAAAAATTATACTTTATTATCAAATAACATCCAAAAGGAGTGTTTAAATTAAAAGTAAAGTACTTTTTTTTTCTTTCAAAAATGTTTAAGCTACATAATTTCCTTTATTATGAAAATATACAAAAATCTTTTGAAGATAAAATTTGACCACAATATTTTCAAGCATAATATTTATTATTTTTATTTAAATTTATTAATATTTTTGAAACTTTAATTTTAATATTATTTATTTCCTGTGAAAAATATAAATTTGTTATTTTGAATTTTAGAAAAATGACTATTTTTATATTAGTTAAATACATATTTAATGCTTATTATATTATATCAATAATATATATAAAAATATTTTAATCAAAATAAATATTATTATAACTCATATTTTGTTATATGTAGATATAGTGTAGTATATCTTTTAAGGGAAGAAAATGGAAAATTTTAAAATAAAAGAACGGATCATGTGATTTGAACATTTCTTAAGAAGATAGATTATAATTTACCTTCAAATTAATTGTTGCATCATTATCACACTTTTATTTTGGTTAATTTAGACACTCTTCTAAGATGTTATTTAATTATAAAATATAATTTTTAATTGCAGTCAAATATATATATATTTTAGTCTAGATAATTTGTTTAGTTAAAAATTATTATTTTTATTTTTTCTACTCAATTCCAAATATATTTTGAAATAATATTTTAAATTTAAATTGACAATATACGAAAGGGTAGAATTAAAAAAAAATTCTAACTCTCATGTATGAAAATTCAAAATCACAACGCATGGAAGAAAAATTAATTAAAAAAATTCACACTATCAAATTTGATAATGAAAGTATATTTAATAGAGAAAAAAAGAAGAATTTTGAAAGTAAGCAACAAAAGGCAATATATGAAGCAACAGTAACGTTAATTTTTAAAAAAAAATTAGGTTAAATTATAAATATTATTTGATATTTTAATTTTAAAAAATTATATTTGTAACGCTTGATATGTTGTAAAAATACTGAAATGAGCCGGTTTGAAAAGCAAGTCCCTTGAGATGAGTGATTCAATGCCAAATAAAATTTGGATAAAATTTTAAATAATAGAAAATGAAGATTTAAGTCTTGAGTTGCCTAGAAATTGGGCCTGGAGTGATTCAAAAAATTTGCTGAAAGGCCAGTGGCATTTTCGTAAATAAGTGTAATTTTAGAAAAACACCTAAGAGAGCTTTTTAAATAGAAATTTTGAGTTGTCCAGGGTTCTCAAAGGCCCAAAAACCATGGGAAGTCCTGAGACCGGTAAAACCCCTCCGGTGTACTCTTTCCGACGTCAGTTGACTCAAACTTTGACCGGTTCTTTCAGGAAGGTTTTAGCTCCGATTTGAGTAATTCCAAAGGTATTTTATTAAATTGGGAACCTAAATTTTATGATGGAAAAGACGATTTTAAAAAAGGAGCTAAAACGAAGCCAAAACGAAATTGCCATTATGGAAGGGCAAAATAGAAATAATAGGTTCTTGAATGTTCTAAAGAGTTCCACATTTTTCTCCCTTCTTCTCCTCTTTAATGAGCACGACCTTTTTTGCCCAAAATACAGAAAATCTTCAGCTCTCTTAGGCGCACTAAAGGGAGGAGAAAAAGAAGAAGAAAGCTAAGGAGAAACTAAGTAATATTATGGATTTTCTTGCTCCATCTTCCTTCAATCTTGTTCTCCTCTCTTCCTCCCTTCTTTCCATGGATTTTTTGAATGATTTGATTCTGTTTTGAGGTCATACCAAGGAGGGAAATTTCGTGTTTGGAGAGGAGAAGCCAACCAAGGGAAGAAACATCCAAGAAACTAAGGAAAAACAAGGTAAAATATCATTCCTATGGTACCCTCTTCTTGTCCCTTCTTTGTGTATGTTTTGGCCAACCTAGGATGGGGTAGGAGGGGCTGGATTTTGGGCAGAACCAAGAGAGAAACTTAGGGAAAAGAGTGCAAGGATTAAGAATATGGCAAGAAATTCCAAGAAAAACTAAAGGAAATTAAGTTAGAAAAGTGTAGTATTCTTGGAGGTTTTGTGAAATCTGATTTTGTGTGAGTAATTTCTTAGTTATTTGGATGTTTCCTTGAGCTCCTAAGACCCTTAGAAACCTTTCCACGTGGCTCTCCCATGAAGGAAAATTTTAAAACTCCAAGAAGTCCAAATTCATGCTTGTCTCGCCCAAAAGGGGTTTAATGGGCTAAGGAGTGTTTTAATTTGTTCTAGCCATGATTTGGGACTCCATATGGTATTAGAAGATGGGAGTAGTCATTGAGAAAAATTTAGGAGCCATAGATTGAGAGATGGGATAATGGTATCCATAATGGTGCTTTATGAAGCAACTTGGTCTTCCAATGGTGCAATTGAATTGATGATGACTCCAAGGACCTTAAATGAGTCCAAGAAGTCTAGAAATAACAAGAGAATGGAGCCTAGCACTTGAATGATATGAGTTGTTTCAATAGGCCATTTATGGAACCAATATGTCCATTATGGAACCAAGTGTGTAATAAGCTTTAGTTTAATGTCTTGGCTTACTTCAAGTGTGTAATTGTGTGATGTTTGTAATGTCTAGGTCAAAAGAACCCTACTCCACCTAAGTGCTTTTGTGAAACCAAGGAGGGGAAGGAAATTGCAAAGTGAGCTTGCATAAATAAAAAAGGTAGCTCTCCACCTCATTCTCTTTGCATTCTTGTATGCATATGTATGTCTTAGTGTGCTTGCATGCATTCTTGATGCTTGATGACATGCTACTTGATCCTTGTTGTGCATTGGTACCAATGTGTTGTCTTGAATGACTATGGTTGTAAAAAGAGCTCATAAGGGTGAGATGATGCCAAAAGTCCCTTAATGAAGGTGAAGAGATACCAAAAGTCTCATGACATGGGTGAAACAAGGTCAAAAGTCCCTTGAATGGGTGAGGCAAAGTCAAAAGTCCCTAAACCAAGAGTGGGGGAAATCTAAAAGTCCTAGAAATGGGGTGAGGTTAAACCAAAAGTACATAGAGCATAAAAGTGATCTTGACATGTGAATGTGGCATGGAATGGAATTTATTGCACACTTTATGTTTGCATAGTCATGAAATTGATGTATGTATGCCTTGAATGTGGTGTGAATGAGTGTGTGAGCTATTGAGATTCTTGGAATCTCACTCCCCTCTTCCCCTCATCCTTGAATTGTCTAGGTGGTGTTCCAAGTCAAGGAGATGCAAGCCAAGGACATTGAACATCTTTATTTTGGTGTATTATGTACTTTAAGTGGCAGTTAAATGTCAAAGTAATGATGTGTGTAATATTTTTGTGATGTAAGACCATGGACAAGTGTAAAATGATGTATGAATATGATGTAAACTTTATATGACACTAAATCAATAACATTGTGCAAATTGGCTCTTGGATGATTTGATGTAACATGCATAAATAGATGTTGAGAGATCAAAATGAGATGCAAATGATTTGGGACCATTTGGGTAGCTCCCACAAGTATTAATCATGCTTTTAGATTTGCCCAAAAGGTGCCAAGACCCAAGGGAAGCCAAATGGCAATTTTGGTACCCTCTGTAGAGCTAAAAGTGACCAAAATAAAACCTTATATCACTTTTTGCCTAAATGATTTATTCTTGATTTGAGATTTGGCATGCTATTAGAATATATTGAGAGCTTTTTGAGAAAATAAATATAATAATTTTCGGAGATCTATAGAATATTTGATGATTTTTCAAAGTTGGTCAAAATTCTTGAAATGTTTTGATGCACTGTTACATTGGGTCCGAAATTATTTTCCTTCACATGAGGCTCAAATGAAGTCCAATTGCCATGAAATTTTATAGGCAGAAACTAGAGGTTATAAGTGACTTGTGTCAACTATAATCACCCCATTTAGATGTCTAGAGAGAGAGATATGCTTTTTCAAAGATTCTATCTAGTGTTAGGCGTCCAACCAGACCTTAGTCATTGTTCGATCGAAATTCATAGTCTGGGAGTTTGAACTGGTCTGGAGTGATTTTTTCCTCTTAGCTAACATCCTCAACTTTCCAGATTGGTACCATTCACTTAAATTGGAATTTTGTGGAATTAATTGGACATTTTTGAAGTTCATATCAGTAAACTGTGACAGCATCAGGACCTAGCATGCCAATCTTTCGCTTCTCAAACGCTCTGTGTGTGGGATGTTATGACTTGTACATATTTTTAGCATGAAGTAGACATCCCAATCTTTTTGGAATGACTAAGATTACATGATTTCGATTTTTCTAAATTTAATTATGATTTTCCAAAATTTTGGACAGAATGGGGGCAAATCTAGCTAAAATTCAATAAGTTCAATTTATACTCCATTTCGGTTTCCTTGGCTCATGAGCAAGATTCTGTTATGCAAATGAGTAATAATGATGTATTTAAATATAAAGATACATGGTATGAACCCATATGGTCCACCTGACACTAATTGTGAATTTTTAAGTATGACGTAATGCGATTAAATCCATTATTGTTGGTTCCTTTTCTATGTACTCTTATGAACATGATATGAAGCTTATGAATGCCAAGAATGAGGTTAGATATATATGGTATTATAATATTCAACTTGTTTAATGTATTATTTATATTGGACAAATTTTTTTAATTTATTTATTATTAAAAAATTTAACTTTCTTAATAATATAAGGATGTGATTATATTCTTAATATTACAATAAAAATAATTAAATTAATGTTAAGTTAAAAAATTATAATATTATTCTTAATATGAAAGAAAAGATAATTAAATAATTTATTTAAAATGTAACCCGTATTAAATAAAAAATACAAAAAAATAAATTAAAATATAAATAAGTATAATTTTTTAATAAAAAATATAAAATATACTTTAACTTAATGCTACCAAACATCAAACCCCATTTGATTACCGGTAAGAAAGTAAAATTGAAATGAAAAATTATGAAATATATTTATAATTATTATTTAATATCTCTTTTGTATAATTTTTTAAGTATAAGTATGAAAGATATTTTTTATTGATAAAATTATTTTTTATTTTTATTTTTATTTTTTTATGTATTAAAGAAATTTTAATATAATTTATTAAATAATTTATTTGCATTGGAAGACTAACCATTAGCCAACGAACTTTTCTTGGTCTCGAAAAAGAATGAAAAAATTATTCAAAAACTCAAATTTTATAAAATTTATAATAAATAATTTTAAAAATTAAAATTATTTTTAAAAACTTACCAATGATTTTAAGAAATTTATTAGTAGATATTTTGTACTCTTTTACACTTAATAATAAATTTTTTAAATAATTTTTTTAATATTTAATGATAATTGAAAGTTTTTGCAGATAATTTTAATTTTTAAGATTTTTTATTATAAATTTTACAAAATTTGGGCCATCCAGTGTAATTTTTTTAAAAAGAAAACCGTACAAGAAAAAGACATGAACGAGGCCGACTGGGATCCGATCCTTGCGCCATGTTTCTTTGTTCCTCTCACTTAATCCTATAGTCCTAACCATTGGTGGATCCTAGAGAGAGGAACCTCATAATATAGTTATATATTATTTTCACGCACCACCGCAAAGACTTCTGAGTTCCCACCAAGTGGCTCCGGGCACACTACGTTCGAACATTCGTATCCACCAAGAAACAAAACCCAATTTGTAGACTATGTTTTCTCTCTCTGACACCAGACTCTCTCTCCTCAAACTCTGCTATTTCCTCAGATGTATGCTTCTTGGTTTTTAAGATGAAATTATTTTCTATGTGTGGTTGATTCGTTTGTTTTCTCTGTTAATTTAACGGTTATTGGCCTTGCAGAGCTGCAAATGGAGGCGGCGGTAGCAGCCACTGTCGTCCGATCATCTGCGAGCTCACGTAAGCCGTCCTTTTACCTTGGAAGATCTAGCATATTGACCTCCAACAGACCTGGTTTTTCGCGGTTTCGTTCCAATTTTCAGTTCTCTAGTAAGGTATGGAAATCGCTTCCCCTTTTTGGCGTTTTGACTCTTACCTTCAGGTTTCCGGGGATGGGGAAAAGTTCGGTATGTAGGAATATGTGGTGGGACTATAAGATACACGCGGAAAAATTGCAGTAAAATACCCCAAGTTCAATATATTTATGGAGGATTTCAAATCATTCTGAAGAACTTTGGAACAAAAAATTTTAAAGTGGATCCTGAACTGATTTTTTTTTGGCATAATTTAAATTTTTAGTACTAGAGTTTTTTAAAATAATTTTAAAATTTGAAGTCTTTTGTGTACATATCTTCAATTCAGAGTCTTAGTCTGTAATTTTTTTGTTATTGATGCTGTTTATCATGTTTCATATCTATAGCAAGTTTGATGGGCCGCTGCAATTGAAATCTACCTTTTTTCCCTATTAGGATAGCCAATGCTTGAGAGTATACTTTTTTTTTTTCTTAAATATAAGTTTTCTAATAATTTTCTGTTCAACACATTGTATTGCACCACGTTAATATGGTGACTACTAGGAAAATGGGAAAAAAACAATGTGGCAATCTACACCATTGACTTGTCATTTGGCTGAAATTGTTTGTCGGAGCTTAGATGTGAACCATGACCTTAGTTGTGGCATGCTTCTCTTACGAATGATTCTATGGATGTATGTGCTTCTTCAGCATTAGTTTAACTTGTTGGCATATCTTCTATGGATGTTGCATGCATGAGAGATTAGTTTAAATCTCTCTGATTATTCTTGAACCCTTGATGTTTGGCAGTTATTTACTTCTGTGTCTAACCCCAAGCAAGGTCATGGGGGACTGGCTGTTGGAAGTAGAAGAGGTTTGGTAGTCAGAGCTACATTATCATCTTCAGAGTCATCTGAATCAAGCACCAAGATTGGCCCACTTCAGCTGGAGTCTCCAATCGGGCAATTCCTTTCACAGATCTTGATCAGTCACCCGCATCTTGTGCCTGCTGCAGTAGAGCAGCAGCTTGAACAGCTCCAAGCTGACCGTGATGCTGATAAACAAAAGGAAGAACCTTCTGCTTCAAGCACTGACTTAGTTCTGTACAGGTTTGTTCCATACTTGGTGATATCCAATATTTTGTACTTGATCACCATGTCTTTGCTTCGTTGTCGATAAATCTATAAAATTATATTTTTGCTAACTGTTGAAATCTAAATAAGAAGAAATTCATGAACTTACCTCTAAACTTCTTTGTGTGGTACGTGGATGTCTTCTCATATAATGGACCCCCTTCGTATAAAAGTGAAAACTTTAGTTGGGTGTGTTTAGCCCTGCCAATGACTCGTGCTAATGAGGTTAACGGGAATAAACTTTTAAGTCCCTATCCATAAACAAGTTCTATGGAATAGAATGTCTTGTCTATATAATGCTGGAACTTTTCTTTGATATCTTGTGGCTAGGTTGAAATTGTCATGCACGTCTAATCTGACTAAATGACTTAGAAGCAACTTTTGTGTTTGAAATGGAGAGAGATTTTGTTTTGGGAGGGCAAAATGATAAAGCAACATTCAATCTGTTTTTCTTGAAAACTGAATTACTTGCTAAGTAATCTTTCTGAATTATATTTAATGACTTAATTAGCATTCAAATTCGATTGTGATTAATTTCAAACCAGTGACAAATGATAATAATAAAGAAAGAACTCAATATTTGAAGATGACTGTAAAGTTGAATAGATTTCTGGTTTGCCCATTGGGTGGGGATTGGATGTCCTAGCCTACTCTCTGTTTCTTCTTGTTTTCTATAAAATCTTTTGTAGTTTTAAATTAGTGGAATCTTGACTATTTTATTGGCTTCTTGACATTTCCAGAAGAATTGCAGAGGTTAAGGTTAATGAAAGGAGAAAAGCTCTGGAAGAGATCTTGTATGCGTTGGTAGTGCAGAAGTTCATGGATGCCAATATATCTTTAATACCCTCCATTACCCCGGATCCTTCTGGTCAATTGGATTCATGGCCAAGCCAAGATGGGGAACTTGAGCTGCTTCACTCACCTGAAGCTTATGAAATGATCCAAAACCACTTGGCTCTCATTCTGGGGAGCCGATTAGGTGATTTAACCTCAGTAACTCGGATAAGCAAAATCAGGGCAGGACAGGTCTATGCAGCGTCTGTCATGTATGGGTACTTTCTTAAGCGGGTTGACCAGAGGTTTCAGCTGGAGAAGACGATGAGAATTCTCCCTAATGCAGTAGAAGAGAATATCATTCAGCAAACCATCATGGATGATACAAGACCCAGTGGTGGAGAGGACCCCTCTCAAGCTGAGTCCCATCCTGAAGTACCCACTGTGCCTGACGGTGGCATCAGTCCTGGAGGATTTGGCTATGGCATAAAGGGATCCAGGTTGCATACCTATGTAATGTCCTTTGATGGTGAGACACTTCAAAGATATGCAACGATAAATTCCAAAGAGGCTGTCAGCATCATTGAGAAGCACACACAGGCATTATTTGGAAGACCTGGAATTGTTATAACGCCTGAGGGGGCAATTGGTTCTCCAAAAGATGAAGACATCAAAATTAGTTTTGGTGGTTTGAAGAGACTTGTTTTAGAGGCTGTCACTTTTGGTTCTTTTCTCTGGGATGTTGAGAGCCATGTGGACTCAAGATACCATTTTGTCCAAATCTGAGTTCTGCTCCTTCGGTCACTCCCATGCTTCCCAAGGAAAATTGGTACTCATCAAATTAATGGTATCATTGAATGTAAGCTCCAAACATTGTTGTCTAACTGAAGTGTACATAGCGAGTGTTTCTGGTTTTCATTTCCACGAATGAATGCAAGGTTGTCTTCAAATTTGATATTTGCTATCCATTTATCCTTTTTTTTTTTTTTTGCGATCAACATTAAGTACTTACAACCAGTAACATTTGATTGTCCTCTTTAATCTCTTATATTAGTGATTTAGTGATTTTCAAATTCCCCCCCCCCCCTTCTGCTGCATAAAAAATGAAATTATTTTAGTCCTTCCAAATCTGCTCATTCACAGTTTAATCGTTCACTGAGATTTACTCATTCTTAATTTCCTTAAATAGAATCTTTTTTTTTTTCTTCTGGATTCGGTCCAGAATCAAATGTATAAAGAACAATCTGTGTGTAAGGATCAAGATCGAATGAACTCCATCGATTGAAAAAACATCAAATGTTAGAGGTATAAGCCCAAAGGTTGATGAAGAAGAAAATAGTTGAATAACGAAATAGAATTCACATTATTGAATTTCTACAACTTATTGGAACTATTCATGTGAATTCACATAACCAAATAGAATAATAGGATTAGTCTGTGTTTGTCATGCTATCGTAAATGCTCACATGCGCACTGATAGTTATTAGTTAGGTCCTCAGTTGTCTCACTGTCGCCGAGAATTGCTAAGGCAAGCAGTAAAAGGCATTATCATCTATTATACAAAAGGGATGTAGCCAAATAACAAACCTGTCCTCTCAGTCTAATAGGGCCAAGGCATACACATAGATTAAGGTTACAGAAATGGGAAAGGGATCTATTTTGGGGATGATATATGTCAACATAGATCAAGCTTTTGTAGTAAAATCACATATGGACTCATAACATAGCTGGAACTCTCGACTCTTCTATTTGGCAGAATGTAGTCCCTTATATAAATTCAGAACATGCAAAACCTTGCCAAAAATATCATAATATACAACTTTGGCATCGGATCGTTGGACCTCCACAGACATAAACCCCTGCCCATCATAGTAGAACTTGATCCCATCTCTTTTATTCTTATCAATGTCTCCTCTCCATGCCTTTGAACCACCACCACTCGTTAAGAACTGGATTTGGCTGCACCAACACTCAGTCTCATCAAATATTCAAATCATGATACATAGTTAGGCCAAAACTATTTTGTCTTTTAGCTTTGCATGGTCCTTCAACTTTTACTGGTTCCAATTACGTACTTTTATCTTTCAAAGTATTGCAATGTTTTCCCCAGACATAACTCTGTGAGGGTCACTAACGGAACTATCTAATGTTCCATCCTACGTGTCTAGGATATGCGGTTAAAGATTCTCCGTAAATGATGTCTGAGCCTGAGGAAAACATTGATGATATTTTGAAAGATAAAAGACAAAAGTGAAACTTCACGCAGAGTTAAGATACAAAAAGTATATTTAGGCCCTGGTATAGTAAATTCAATCAATATACAAGCTAAGACAATACGTACCTGCTGGTGCTACTTATGTGTTCCAGACAATGGTCATGCCCATTTATGTACATATCAACATTGCTTGCCTGCAATTTTGTCGTGAAACTTCATCACTTAAAATTTGGCCTTATCTTTCACAAGGCTTGAATAAGATTGTCCTTTAGAACTTGGGCTAAGATCTGAGACTACCTCAAGGATTGGAAGGAGCTGTGTTACAAGCTCTTTGGTGTCACCATGGTGTCCTATGCTTTTGATTGTGTGGTGCCCAACAACAATCTTCCAATTTGCAGTTGAATATTTTAATGCCACTTCCAGATCCTATTTATAGGCCCAAATAAAAAGGACAAACAAAAATTGTAATAGGTTGTCTTTGCTTCTCAGATATAATAGTACTATGGTGATATTAATAGTTGTGAAATCAACCTTCAGGAGCTTTGATAGGTATCTATTTCTAGGAAGAACACCTCTCCAATCATATTTATGGTCCTTTGGCTTAAAAAAATACTTGTCTACAAATGGAGTTGTATCAACGAAGAAGAACTCCGCAATTTCTGCAATATATATATACATATATATATTGTAAACATCAATGGGAAACATAAATAAATTGATTTTGTTCATTTACTATTAGGATCTAAGCTTACCAGTGTCGACAATAAATGATCTTTGGCAAATCCATCTTTGATCAATTTTCTGAAGGATTGGATTCAATTGAGCTTCAACATCTCCCCTGTAGTCATGATTGCCCAAGACTAAAGCCAACATATATATATATATATATTAGATAAAAGATTTCGTAACATAAAATCACGTTATAATTAATTGGATACTAAAACTCACCGTTATACCATGGCTTTTGGAGGCTATTAGCGGTGTAGATTTTTGAGAAGGAACTTTCAAATGAAGGGTCATCTACACCAGTCAATCCGTCTTCATAGAAGTTATCTCCCGTGGATATCACAAAGTCAATGTTTAGCTTTTCAGCAACTCTCCCCATCTGACATAGACAGAGAGATCTCAGTAAATAAAAATTGGCAACCAACTTCTGCTTTAGCAGAGGAAGTTAAGGCAAGAAGAGCAAAGCATGAATATCCTTGCTTAAAACCATCACTCTAACGAGCAAGAAAACGGATCCATGAAGACTAAAATGTTATTTCGAAATGTTTCCAGATGCTGGTGATGGAAAATATGTGAAAAATGATATGGAAAAGATGGATTATATAAATGGATCGATTGCTTTGGAAAGACATGAAAATTGTGGAAGCTAGAACTTTTGAAACTCTTTATTAAACTTCATGGGATGCAGCATGCATGTAAGAAAGACCCGAGTTGCAACTTCAGATTGATTCTCGTTTCCTTTCCTTTCATTGTCTTTAGATGCTACTGATTAAAAATATGTGAAAAATGATTTGAAAACATGAATTATATATACGAGTTTTTGGAAAGACGTGAAAATTTGTGGAAGCTAGGACTCCTCGAAAGACCTGAATAGCAACTTCAGATTGATTGTATTCTCCTTTCCTTCCCCAGTCTCCAATAACCACAAAGCTAAGAGAGCCATCATCATTGATGGAGTGATCCATGCGTTCAAGAAGAGATAACACCGAGGGAAAACACACACAAAAGCAAATCAACCATAAAAGGCTTAAACTGAAGAAGCCAGCCATACTTCTCTGTAAGAGTTTGTACTTTTGAGAGTCTCACGGGCAGAGAATTTAGATTAGGATATGGAATATTTCCATGTCCAAACAGTGTACTAGTGGGACAGTTTATATAAGAAAACGGAGAAGTTTAGGAGTTTGCTAAAATATATAATTATAAAGTTGACAAAGTTATAAATGGCATACGCATGGCATGCATTATTGTGGCATTAAAATAAAAGCCAACGGACAACCCCGGAAGCTTAAATTAATGGAAATTTTTAAACCACTAACGCTCAAACAATGTGTGATAAATGGTTCAAAGGAGATGATAATACAATATTTGGTGGGGCCCATACAGCCATTTATTACAAGCTTGTGCAGCTTCGCTGCAATTTCGTAGCTTCATGACAACCTTTGTTTGTTTTGAACTGAATTGAGCCTCTTTCAATTGGAAGCACTGAAGCAGAGAATTAAAAGTTGCTGAAGCAAAACGTAGCAAGCAGTTAATGATGATGAATTTGTTTGTAGAGACGTATAGGTAACTTGTTTCCGAAACTGCTTTGGCTGTCCACCTGTTTTTATGAAGTTAGGTTTATTTTTCGGAATTTGACAAAAAATGAAGGAAAAAATGCAAAACCTCCTCTCCCCCCCCCCCCCTTTAAAGTTTGAATGGTTTTCAAAATTAGAAACTAGGTCCCTCAACTTCCATATTCCAAAAAATAGTTCTTTTTATTTATTTTCCTTTTAACAATGTTAATTCAAATACCACATCAAACTTTTCCTATAATGTAGCAAGCTCCTATTTGTCTCCTTAATGGACATCCTAACATTCAAGAGTTGAAGGTAGTAAATGAGGTAACAATGTTAACTTATTTTTTAAAGTATGAAAGTAGAAGGATTTAACTTTTGATTTTGAAAGTTCAAGTTATTTATAAATGACCCAAAGTTTAAGAGGAGATTTTTGCATTTTCCCCTTAAGTGAACTTGAAATTTCAGTTTTTTGACTGAAACTTCACTTAAAATCCCATCGTGTCTTCGCTTGGTGGTAGTCCTCTGCCCTTAACTCTTCTCTGATCACTGTTAAAACATTTTCATCTGTCTGCCTCTTCTCTTCGGCTGGCATATTCTTTCGATGTAATGCCATATGAAAAGTGTTCGATATGCCAGTATATTTAACTTACATTTGCGTTAATGGAAATCTAATCCAAAAAATTTTACTTATACCATTCATTCCTAATACTATTCCATGGGATTCTAATGTACCTAAAAAGTATTAGATATATAGAATTGCTTCCAATATTTGTGCTACCTAATACGATCATTGCATATTCCTGAAAATCTTTAATGACATGAAGAGTTTGATTTCAGATATATTTCTATAATATATGCTAGTGCTTCTTGAAAAGAGCCAGCTCAAGATACAACTAGAGAAATCTATTAGTGTAGCAAATTTTCTGTGGACCAAATGTTGTCTGCTAATAATAAGATCCAATGCACTTTACACACACTAGGCATATAATAGAGGATTCAACTTTATGCCTTAGCAATATCAATTATCAAACCCTATAATCTTTCTAAATGTAGGCAAGGCCATGAGGAAGACAAGTACATTCAGTTATGAAATCTCACCTCCTATATTCCCTGTATAGTTTCAATTTCACCTCCTATATTCAAAATCTCTAATTGAGGAATAAGAGGAGCCCCTTCAATTTTTTTTCATTTCTCGTATAGGGGAAATAATACAATGATAGTGGTACATGCTCAAGCATGACAAACAAGATTATGAAACCATCTACTACTAACTCCGAAAACCTTGCGGATTTCTAAACCTAGTAAGTAGTATAGCTCTAAACTTTACATGTACGTATGTAGCTGCTTTGACGTAGTTGATCTATGCAAAACCTTGCCAGAAGCATCATAGAACTGGATGTTTGCATCTGTCTGAGTCAATTGCACTGACATGAAACCTTGTCCATCATAGAAGAAATTTAGACCTCCTCTGTTCACTTTTTTAATGTCTCCCCTCCACGCCTTTGACCCTGCTCCGCTAGTCAGGAACTGTATGGGGCTGCAAAAAACTTGGTCTTTTTAGATAAAACAATTTTTTTTTTTCTGATTTATAGATGACGGTATGGTTTTTCATTCAAATTTACCTGTGTGTGTCGCTTATGTGTTCAAGAGAGTGGTCGTGCCCATTCATATAGAAATCAACATTATTTGCCTGAAATTTTACAGTAAAGACCACCAGAGTTAGCGAGAAGAACTGAGAAAACTAAGACCATGTTCTGTTATTAATGCTTTGGATGGGGAGTGGGGACCATATTATTGTCTTTTGTTTTCAACCATTGGATGAAAAATTAAATGAGTGTTGTTAGTTGTGCATCCTCAACTTTTTCTTACCTGAAGAATTGGGAGAAGCAGCTTTATAAGTTCTTGTGTATCACCATGATGACCAACACTTCTGATTGCATGGTGACCCACAACTATCTTCCACTTTGCTGTTGATTCCCTTAATACCAATTCTACATCCTGAAACACCATAACCCCATAATATGACAAAGAGAAATAAGCATATTATCCTCACTTATGTAAAACAGAAGCACTATTTTGAATTTAGTACCTTAAGTAAGTTGTTAATATAAGATTTTTGTGGGAGAATGCCTCTCCAATCGTATCTATGTTCACCTGGTTCGGAGAAATACTCCTCAACAAAAGGAGTAGTGTCTACAAAGAAAATCTCAGCCAGCTCTGTAACAGAAGAAAAAGGACATCAGAAAAATATATGGGATTGAACATGTGCTTTAGTGTCACAAATGTTAATCTTAAATTACCTAAAACTTCTTATATACACCCACTGTATCACCTTATTTATACACTAATTAATAAAATCAAATCAAATCATACAATAAATTTCATACAATAGTAATACTATAATGATAATAGAGTGTAAGTCTCATATAACACTTTATTTTTATAAAAATAGAAAGTGACTAATTAAATGTAAGACAATTTTCATAACTTGACGTTATTTTATTATTAGGTAGGCTGTATTTTGTTTGATTTAAATTTTTTCATTGAAAAGAGTATAAATAAGTGACTAAGAATTTTTTTCAAATTACCTGCATCTACAATGAAAGACCTTAAGCAAAGCCATCTACTATCAATTTCCCTAAGGACAGGGCTCAATTGGGCCTCTGCATCACCCCTATAGTCATGGTTTCCCAACACTGGATAACAATTAAAGAACAGGTTAGAATAGGTAATGAACTAATGTTATAGTCAAAATTATATGGCTTTAATCCCATCATAGATGTGCTTAGGAACTTGCCGCTGTACCACTGCTTTTGCAGGCTATTTGCAGTGTAAATATTAGTGAATGATTCCTCAAACGCAGTGTCATGGTGGCTAGTAAGTCCATTGTCATAGAAATTGTCTCCAGTAGATATTACAAAGTCTATGTCAAGCTTCTCTCCAACTTTCCCCATCTGCAATCAAGCACCATCCAAACCCATATTCATTTTGCCAGCTAAAACTCACAAGTTTAACATCATTTTCACTTGGACAATGATAAGAACAGTTGCTATGCATGATTGGATTATATAAAGAATCAAATCTTTTCAAGCAAATGCAGATGCAATGAAGTTTGTACCCAACACATATCAGTAAACAACCAGTTCTCCATATAACTGCATGATCATTCTATTCTACTCTTTTTCTACAAACACACATGGGAAAAAACCAGGAAATGAAAGAGAGAATCAAACCTGGAAAGCAACTTTAGACTGGTTGTAAGCCCCTCTTCTTCCCCAGTCACCAACAACCAAGAAGCTAAGGGATCCATCACTTTTTGAGGTGTGTGCAAATCTCTGAAGCTCTGCAGATGCATTAAGCACCCACAGGCCAAAGCTAATGGTGAAGAGAAGGCAAATAGGCACATTGAGACTTGCCATTGCTCTTGTGGATGTTGACGCAGAAACTACACCAAACCACTCTATAATACTTATAACATCGTAATCAAGCATGTATATATATATTTTTGTTAATCACTAAGAAAGCCATGACGTCATCATCCACTTGAGAATCTACACCGAGTGAGACAGCAGTACGGCGGTGGATAAAGTGGGCAAAAGATAAAATAAGAGGAGAATCTGATGCACCAATCGTTCAATCCTCCTTGAAGGCAAATCAGAACAATGTTACTTAAGAAACCAATATAATAAGAATGGAGGTTCGGGAGCAGTAACCATGAATGGTAGGTAGAGTTAGAAAATTCTAGGCATGTTCAGAACCAAACAATTTCTCACTTGCTAGAACTTATTACCACTTCTTTTGGCACCTTTGATGGCGGCCCTTCATGGTATATATAGCTTCGTTACCACATAAATTTACAACCTTCATTCAAAATTTCACCTAAATTAAGCCAATAAAAAAAACCCGTAAAACCCCTTTGTTAGCTAACATTATAATGTCTTGATTTAGGATAGCTAAAAAATTAGTTCAACGTGGGTTTGTTGTACCATGATATATAGATTTACTGAAATTGTCAGAAAATCTACAGCTGAGGGTCACGATAAGTTAGGGGGTGGCGAAAACGGTGGGTTGTGGGTATGGGGCTCACAAAAAGGGCATGTTCGCCTGTCGCTGACAAGTCAGTGACGTTGAATCGGCAAAGGGTGTGGAAAGAGAGAGAGAGAGAGAGAGAGAGGCATAAGGCGTAGAAATATGCGAATATGCCAGTAACAACTACCGGACTCCCTATGGAATCAGCCACAATGCTATGGAATATTCGGAACTTCTTTTTGAGGATGGTATATTATTTGGAATATTCTAATCTTCTTTTTTTTTTTGGTAAGAAAATATTCGAATCTTCTAATTTCATTGTATCTAATTATTCCAGTGGTTTCACTTTTCAAAGGTTTTCCAATGACCCGTTTGGTATCATAAAAAAATTTGATTCTTCTGTCACAGCGCGCGCGCGAAGTAGAAATGCAATATATTGTATTAGGTTTGATAATATAAATTAATATAATATATTACAAATATATTATTTGTCAAATATAAATAATATATTATACAAATTTATATATTAAATCTTTTTTTTATATCAAAATACTTAATTAAACCTTTAAGATATAATTAGATTTGATTAAGTATTCATATATAAAACTTTATTAACACTTTTTTTTTTTAACTCTCATCCTAAAAGATATTTATGGGTTGGATCAAGTTAGATTTTAACATAATCTAATAACTAGTCTAATTTTATATTAGGTTACTTTTTCAAGCCAACTAGGTAGGTGGGGCAAGTTTGGTTTAATATTAGGACAAGCTAGTCAAGTTAGCATTTTTTTAAAATTTTTATATAAATCCTTATAAAATAAATTTTAAAAAAATTCAAAAGACCAAATCGAGTCAGTTTAAACTAGCCAATATGGTCAACCCACCCCAGTCTGCTTATATATTTTTTTTTAGGCTGTCCCAACTTGGGATAGTCAAGCCACAAGACACTAATGGTGTTCATTAACCAAATCGGCCAAGTATTAACCTAGCCCATTGCTTGAGTCAAGCCAAGTTATGATAGTTTCCAAAGCTAATTGAGCCACTTTTCCTTTTCTATTTTTAGTCAAAATTATAAAATAACCCCTAAAAAAATATCTTCATACATATCTATACATTTCGCCAAAGATTTAAAAATCGGACTGGTTATTGAATCGATCTACGCATTGGTTCACGGTTCAGCGGTTCAACCGTAGTTCAACCGGTGATAATTTTATATATAAAAAAACCTTATATAATAAATAATATCATATAATATTCAAGAGATATAATACTAAAATCCAAACAAGTCAATATTTAATACAACATCCACAATCATAAGACAAACTGACAAAGTGATTAATGGACAAGTAATCATTTTCAGTCATAACATTCATTGATATCAAATCCATCATGTGCCAATGTATTAGCATCTACACTAAGACTACTATCATCATCGAGTCCAACTTCTAAATCATCAAGCGATTCCATAATTGGTTCATTTGCAATGTCCACTTCTTCATTTCCAACTATCAGGATTGCATTTTCTTCATAGATAAAATTCTCATTCTCCATCTCCTCACTACTAAACTTAAGAGGTGCTTCTTCTTCAACAATCCAAAATTCAACTTTATCAATGGATTCATAATTAATAGGATCATAACTTCTCTTCTTATTTTGCAACCTAATATAAAAGCATTAAAATATCAAATAGAGATACAATAATGCAAATATGAATAAATAAAAATTATATTTTGAGTATATTTAAATACCTATTCCTCAATTGTAAGTTATAAGTGACAAACACACGATCACTTAATCTTTGATGTTCTAGTTTATTTTTCCTTTTTGTATGAATGCGCTCAAACAAATTCCAATTTCACTCACATCGTGAAGAAGAAGCCGTGTGGCTAAGAAGACGTATTGCCATCCTTTGTAAAATTGGAGTACTAGCCCCAAACAAGTGCCATCAATTATTTACATAAAAATTAACGTGCATTATATGATTAACCATAGGTAAAGCATTAAAAATTTTAAAAAATAAAGTAACAACTATTAAAGTATAAATTGGTAGTTACCAGGCTGTGTTGTCTTTGACACATTGAAAGCATAAGATCGACTAAAAGATCCTTGGCGAGTACGATAAGTTTGCATCTCTTGAACTGCTTAGTTTATGTTAGAACAATATTTTTGTATCTCAAACAAATCAAGCATTGATTGCATAATGATGTTCTTCGTACAAAATTTTTCACTTTCATCCAAAAAGAAAGTAGGATTTAGATAGTAAGCTGCTGTATGAAAATTACGCTTCAAGTGCTTATCCCATCAAGCTTTAATAATGTCTGTGTAAGGCTTGTATAAGTTCTTTCTATTTTTAAACAATTCCTTTATTCTATTCTTTGCCCTTCGCATGCCTTCATAAATATAGCCCAAGGAAAGTTTTTCATCCGCATCTACAATTCTTAGCAATCGAATAAGGGGAGCTATAACCTTTATAATGACTAAACAATCATTCTAAAACTTACTATTTAGTATGATAGCACTAACAATTTTTCTTGCTGTAGTCATTGCTAACTTATAATTGTTGAAGTGCTTATCCACAATCAAAGCTTGCAAATCATGCTTATGATCATAAATACTTTTCAATGTAATAAAAGTAGTAGCAAATCGAGTTGCTCCTGGACGTTCAATTTCTCTCCAACCTTCCCTTCTCCTTAGCCAAGATAAAATATACATATGATTGTACACAAAGATTATTATCTTTGCAGCCTTTGATGCAAGGTCTACCACATTAGGCATATTAGCAATGTCCTTTAAAAGGAGATTCAAATAGTGAGCAGCACATGGTGATCAAAAGATGTGCTCATACTTTTTATGTATCAACTTGCCCACTGCTACATAATTAGTTGCATTATTGGTCACCACATGAACAACATTATCAGGCTTAACCCACTCAATGACTTCACACAACATATGAAATAATGTTTTAGCATCTTTCACCACATCTGAAGTATCAACAGATTTTACAAAAATTATACCTTATGGAGAATAAACTAAAAAATTTATCAAAGTTCTTTGCATTTGATCTGTCCAACCATCAGTCATGATTGTACATCCAGTATCTTTTCAACTAGCCCGATGACTTTCAATAAGTAGCTGACACTCTTTCTTGCAATCTCCCAACAAATTAACTCTTAATTTATAATAAAATGGGACTTTAAACCCAAGCCCTATTGCTATCATTGCATCCACAGCAGGTTGACAGTATGGAGATTGAATTGCATTAAATGGAATGCAAGCATCATAAAACCATTTAGCTATTACCATCTTAGCTTTGTGCGTTGCTTCTTTACTGGATAGTACACTTTTCAAACTTGGTTGGGAACCAGGAGTTGTTCTTGGAGCAAAATAACTTCCCATTATTGCATTACTTTTTCTTTTGGTAGGAGCAGGTGGTTGCTTCTTAAGTGGTTGAACCTCTTGAGCTTCTTCTTCTCCACATTCAATTTCATTACCATATGCTTCATTGACCTTCTCATTCTTGTTCTTTTGTTGCACTTGCTTCAATAACTCTTGCATTCTGTGATGAACATCATGAGGAACTTTTCTACAAGAGCTTATTTGACCTGGAACTCCAGCAAGATGTTGCTTCATCCTATTTATGCCTGCCCCTTTATATATTGAAAAATAATGCAGGCAAGTGTACACAGTAGTTTTTCCCTCTTTCTTAAAAGAAAAATGCTCCCATGCTGGATCAGTCTTCCCACGATTTGATACTGAAGATGTTGCTATAGATTGTTTATCTGATGATGGTGCATCACTACTACTAACATTATTATTAGTGTCGGGAGTGGAACCATTTGGAGCATCCATACCTTTTAACATGCAGCACAAAAGAGCACACATTATTCTAAAACCATAATATTGAAATCATATGCAAAAAGTTGATCGCAGCAATAGAACATTATGTTTGTTAGCATACACCTAATTATCTAACCATTCTTTTGAATATTATCTTTTGTCTTTAGAATAATCTTTTGTCTTTGTTAGAATTAGAGTAAAATTTTCACTAACTACTTCCATAAAAGAGAAATGAAAAAACTAACTATTCACGTTAAGTGAGATTTGAAAATTTTTTTGGTCTTAAGCCAATACCATCCATGTAATACAGATAGTAAAACAAGGAAGTAAGGTAGCCGTATGCAAAGATGCTTTCATAAAATTAGAGAAAGAGGAATTAAAGAATGATGGCCAACTTTGATTTTGTTCCTATGTTTTCAAAATGAAATTAGGCTGCTTCTTCATTCTTTCTTAGTTCCCAACTTTGAGGTCTGGAACTAGTAAAATCTTACTGAAACTACTAGTTGAGGCGCTAGGAAAATTGGGTCATTTTCAAATAATTCAAGGCCCACTGCCTCCTATTGCAGACTTTACAATTGAAAAGTTCGTTCTTAAAGAATTCACAGTAGCGTATAAATTAAAATGGCTTTATAATGTAATATAATTATTGTCTTTTCAAACAGAGAGATCCAGACATTGATTGACATTAAAAATTCCCCAGTAACTACTCTTACAATCCGTTAAAAGCTCGGATTATTAAACCATATGAACTCAACAATAATCTTTTGTCTATTTACAAATTCATTGCTTATGGCCTCTTTTTCGTTTACTAATATTGCACAAATTTCATTCAATGCTATAAGGAGACGTAACCAACCTTGTTATGTTACATTACAATCATAGGAATGGATATTGTCAATCATACATAGGAATGTTGGTCTTTGAGGCATTTCTTCGAACACATGGTGTGCAATTTCAACTCATAAAGATGTTATGCTTCTATTAATGTCTAGCAGCACCCAGCAGACAACTAGAATCAATACCAGACTAGCAACCAATCAATTTAGAGTTTTGATTATTGTTTACCTTAATTCCAGGCGCTTCTATTCTCCTTCGAGCAAGATGATTCAAGGACTTCGAAGCTTCTTCCTTTGGTTAGTTCAGGCTCTTAGTTTCGGCTTCTTTAATCACAAGACCTTCGCTTTCATTGATGGGTTTCCAATGGTAGAGGAGCTCTCACTTTTGTTGCTGGGTTTTCGTTCTTGGTTTCGCAGAGCAAAAGAGCTTCGTATACTGATTGGTTCAAGCTCTTGATCTCAGCTTCATCCTCCTGATCGTTCTTCGTTGCTCACTCTTTTCTTCAGTTCACGCTCTTGATCTCAGACACAGCTTCATCCTCTCGTTCTTGGTCTCACTTTTGTCGTAGAGGAGCTTCGTGTGTACTCACTTGTTCACTACTTCAAGCTCTTGATCTCAGCCATGGCTTCATCCTCATCCTCCTCTTGATCGCTCTTCACTGCTCACTTTTTTCTTCATTTCATGACTTCTTCGCCGGGGATTTGTCGGTAAGATTTAAGGCTCAGATGGGGATGAATTGCAAGGGAAGATCTCGTGGTCCTTCTCCTGCATGTGCGTGCATTGCTACTTGCTCTCGAATCTAATCTCACTCTCAGATAGACTCAGTGTTTTTGTTTTGGTTTAATGAGAATCGGGAATCGTGGACAGACCGATTTTTACTGGTTTTTGACCAGTTTTATCGATTTTCTCACAAGCCAATTTTCTATGCTATGGGGACCGACCAACCCACTGGTTCATCGGTCAAACCGGCCGGTTCGATCCGATTTTTCAATCCTTGCATTTTGCACTTAAAAAAATAAAATTTTTATATAAATTTTAATAAAATCAATTTTTCTAAAAAATAATTCATCAAATTGGCATTAGCCAACATGGCCAACCTACCCTACCTAAATTTTTCTTTTTTTAGCCTAGTCCAACTTAAACTAGTCGAGTCATAAGGCACTAAACGTGTTCATAGGTCTAGTATTTGGCATAGCTCGATGCCTAGGTTAGGCCATTTTTTTATTTTTTATTTTTTGGTAAAAATTATAAAATAATCCATAAAAAATAAAAATTTCATAGAAATCCTTATAAAATAATTTTTTTAAAAAAAATTTTATAGGACTGCATTGAGTAAGCCCAAATTAGCCAACGGAGGCAACCTAACTCAATTTGTCCAAATTTTCTTTTTTTTGGCTTGGCTCAACTTGGGTTAGTCGACCTACTGGATATTAGAGGTGTTTATAGGCTAAGCCAAGCCAGGTATTGGCTTAATCAACTTTTTATTGTGATAAAAATTATAACATTATTCTTAAAAAAATAAAATTTTCATATAAATCCTATAAAATTACAATTTCTCCATGTAAAATAAAATAAAATTTTCATATAAAATTTTTTCTAATAAAAATTAATAGGACTAAGTCAAGCTAATCGATCGTGTGGCCTAGCCTAGTATGCACATTTTTCTTCTTGTTTTTGTTTTAATTTATCTTTTTTTACAATGATAGAAAGAACTTTATTTATCTAAAAATTAATATAACATAGTAAATTTGGATAAAGATAATATATTTCTAAGTAAAAAGTATTTTTGTCAAAAGGATTAATTTTTATTCGATCTAATATTATATAGTATATCATTATATACTAATATTATTTTATACAATACCTTATTTTATACAGTATTATATCAAACATTGTATAGCCTTCAAATTTTATCATACCTTGTCATGGATAGTATACTAAACAAGCTCTAAAATATTTGTATGTGTATATATTTGGTGCATGTTAGAATTTTTTAAATAATTTATTTAAAATTTTTTTACCTTATTTATCCTTTATAATTGAATATATTATTGGTTTATTAGGAAAAAAAAAATAAAAATGAATAAATAAATATATAGATAAATATTTTTTGAGGTATAACATTATTGATTATTGAAGAAGATTAGAATAAATGATTTGTTGTTAACAAAGTATTTCATATAAAATCTCATTCAGGTCAATTTCTTTTTAGTAAAAATATACTTTTAATCTTTAATTTTATTCGAGATTTCAATTTCATTTATTAACTTTATTTAATTTTAATTTGACCGTTTAACTTTACTTTAGCGGTTCGTTTGGTTTATGCAAGAAACAGAAATAGGGAGAGAAAGAATGCATACAAAATAAGAAGTTTTAATTTATGTAATATTTATTATATCCTTATTATCATTACTTAATAATATTTATTCATTTTTATTACTTTTTTTAAGTAAGAGCATGAGAATAATTTTCATTTACATTCTCATTCCCTTTCTATTTTCATCATAACAATTTTGCATACCAAACCACTTTTAAGTTTCACTTTTATTTTTTAACTACATTTAGATATAATTTGAACCCTTAGTGTTAATATTACCTTAAATTTCAATTTTATTCCTTAATTCTATTTAGTTCCTTAACTTTATCTTAAATTTCATTTTTGTTTCTTAATTTTATTTTATTCCAGTTTAAACCTTAATTTTCAAGAACCACTCATATTTTTTTCCTCTAACACCATCAAATTAAAATAAACAAATGAAAAAGATTAAAAATAAAAAAATATTTAAGTAGTTTTTGTCCAAATTTGAAGTCAATATATACCATATAACTAGATTATCAACCAAAACACATATATATTTTATGGCAAATTTTTTTTTCTTTTTAATTAGAAATCAAAATCGCTGGAATTGCTTGGAATTAGTTACCATTACTTTTGGATTTATCTATATTGAAAAAGAGTATACGAAAAAATAAAAAAAGAGTAAATGAAAGTGTTGCCAACAACTCTAACTTCCTCTGTATCAAAAGGGAAGATCCCGAGGCCATAGGTGAAGATATCCTCACTCTAATTTCTCCTTTCCCTTCTTTTCTTGCAAGAAGGATATCCCTTCAAGATCGACTCATATGGCGGAATAGGTTAGCCACTATCACTAAGAGGGTCTCTAACCTTAATTTGTTTATGCTGTAATTGTTTTTCTTTTTACTTATTTGCCTCTGTACCAAAAAAAAAAAAAATACAACCCAACAAGAATGTTCCTTTTCACCTCTTATCTAACTTCCTCTTTTTAGTGTCTATCGAAACAAGAAAAGCTTGCTGTCAATTTCAAAGTTCAAACCTCTATATCAAAATTTGGTAAAGTCTAATCTTTAAGTATTCATTTCATATAAAAATTTTTATTTTTCGAATTTTTATTTTTTAAAGATTTATAAAATTTAGGTTTAGTCATCGCACATCATCATATGTCTCTTCTTGGACACATATTTTATCTGTTATAATAAATAGTTTTTTCTTTCTCCTTGATAGATCCTAAGTAGTTGGACCTGAATTTGTTAACCCTTAAATTGTAAACCTTAAAATTTAAGCTCAAAAGCTTATTAAAAAGCAAGTAAAAAAATACTTAAATTTTTTTTATTTATTATAATAAAATACTAAAAAATAATGCTTTTAGAAGTTGGATGAGTGAGTATTGTTTTTAAAGGATACCTCATCTTATAAAATTATAAGTGGAGTAAATTTATTTGATATGAGTGCCGAATACATATCAGATATAATATAAATATATTTTTATAGTGTCAGAGCTCTATGAAATAAAATTAAAAAATAAAAACACAACCACAAACTAAATTAATTAAGGATGAAAAGACTGCATATTAAAATGATGAAATTCAAATAGATCTTCACACCTTAGATGTCTAATTGATGAGATACAGAAATTTCAAGAAAAAGATCAAGTCTGCTAATTGCAAGAATCAATAGTTTGTTGACCTAAAAAAGAAAAACAGAAAGAACAGTGTGTCATGAACTGATATTTATGTTTAAAAAGAAATAGGATGACTTTCTACATCATTTAAAATCTTAATATAAACATAATGCCTGGTCACATATTGGGAATTGATATCTAACAAGAACGATTTTTCATCTACAGTATGAAACTCCCGAATATTTAGCATTTGATAGAAGAACCTAAGTTCATGGTCCCATCTGCAATATTCACACATGTTCATGTCACAGTATACCCAATCATTTGACAAAACATACGATGGATGTACTAGGAAACTAAGCATTCAACCATATCATGAATTTATTGGCAAAACTTCCCCGCATGGCGAAACATTTCATAATTTCACTCAACCCTTAATCATGTCACAAAACCTAGTTAAAAAAGAAAAAAAAATACAAACATGGGTAGAACAAAGTGGTCAAATTTTACCCAGTTAAGCCAAGTCAAAACACACAAGGAGTAGACCTTATTTAACCCAACTAACTTAAAAAAAATAATGATTGATTCTTTAAAAAAAATCTAAACAATCTCTACTGCTCTTTATTGCTCTCCTTGAAAGAAACGATGTCTATAAAATTAAGTAGTCAAAAGGTTTCTCGGTTCTCTATTGTGCAACACACTTAGCTTGGCATACTGCACAAATCTTGACTCTGCATATAGGGGGTCAAAATTATTATTATTTTTAAATTTAATGGATCTTGTGCTATGCAACATTGTGCTTAGTAATACAAAATTCATTCCAAGCAAAAAGGAAGTTGTGAATCACACTTAAAACTCACGGACAGAACATATTAAAGTGATGATAGGAACAAACCAACTTTTACCCCCCCAATTCAATCATTCAAGAAAAGGTGTTGCATCTAACATTAACAAGGGAATAAGCAATCATTTACATATGAGAACGGTCACAACAAATAGCAGCAATAGAGAAGGACTTGAAACTAAAAGAATGGAAGACACAAATGAAGTCAAAGCTTGCAGATGATTCACAAGAAAAGGACTAGGATTTACCTACTTCATACCATGTGGTTTGCCTAGTGTCTCCTTCTCTCAAAAGAATAAGCTAATTCAAAATTTTCAAATGATTCTTTGTAACTTCTAATTGAATCTATCACAAGGGTTAAAGCTAAAAGACTTAAAGAAGTATTGAATGAATTTGTTCAAAAAATTTAGATCAAGCAAAATTTTGACAAATCTGATTCAAATATTAATCATGACATGCTCAACATTATTTGGGCTAAAAATATAATTGCTAGAGCTATTTTGAGTTACAATATTACAAATTAAAAAATTTGGACCAAGGACCATACATGGATTGATTCATTTAGGCCTAAATAATGCTATTTTGAGTTTAATATGTTGACTTTTAGAAACTATATGTATTTGGACAAAAATTAAAATTAATTAGGTAGATTCTCTTTTCTTTTCAATTTAAAAAAAAACTTTGACTATTTTGTTTTCCTAATTTCTAGGTCATTCAATTAGAATTATATAATTATTTTTCTAGTTTTCCTCCAAAAAGTAGATTTGACTTACATTATATAAATATGTATTTTATCTCCATTTATAATTAGATTGGATTAAGAAATGGAATTCTAATTATGATAATTCCAAACTTGAGAGTGATTTTCTCTAGGGTTCTTCATAGGACAAACATACTTATCAGGGCTTGATTAACCTTGTGGTGTCTTCCAACACTTGGGGTTCTTATTGGTCCTTGCTCAAAGGTTTCAAGTGGATTATTAGACCTTTGTTTAGCTTTCTTGGGATATGTATACTTTAGCATTGGATGTAGGTTCAAGGGATCTAATCCTTGTGGATTCGCACGATCTTGGTATTAGAGCTTTGGTTCTAAACTCAGGTCATATCCTTTTTTTTATTTGTCTTCATTTTTTTTTCAAATTGTGTGTTCTGTTCTTGTGTTTGTTCATCTTTTTTGCTTGGACATCACCTTTCTCTATGCCTCTATTTGTCACATTTTTCTTTGAGTTTTTCAACATTTAATAGGTCTTTTTTATAGTTTAAAATCTCATCTTTCTAAACATTTTGGAATCACATAAATCAAAGTTTTTTATAACGAGATATTGTCATTTCTAACTGGACGTGTTATTCAGGACTTTTCAAATTGATTTCGTTGTGTGTGTCCTATTTGTGTGATTTTTGTATTTTCTTCATATTTCAGTAAAAAAAGGAAGGAATACAGCAAAAAAAAAGGAAGAACAAAAACAAAGTGAGAATTCTGTGCTATTTAAAAAAAAGAGAGAGAGAAAATTGTTTTGTTTTGGGAATATTGCTTCACCTAAACTTTTTACAAAAATTTCTGTCATTTGAATTCTTGATTCCTTTATTTTCAATATCCACCTTTTACTGTCTCAAAATCTTTAAGTATTTAATTGGTTCTATAAGTACTATAATAGCCTTTGATTGGATTAATTAGTTACTTTGAAAAGCCAAAAGAAGAACTTAAGAGTGAAAAAAGGCAAGAGAGTCTAAGCCTAGTATCGAGAAAACCTATAAAGAGTGAAACATGAGGGTAAAGTGTCATCTCTTGAGGGCAAACACGTGAGAAAAAATTATGAGGAACTTTAGTTTACTAACAAAATTTGTTACAACTTTCCAAAATGTCTAATAGGGAGGAAACATTTAGTGGAGGTTAGCAGAGCATAGACTTTGTTGTAAAAGCCATATAATAGCAGTTTAAACACCTTAATATAGTTCTTCGAGGAATAAGGGATCAGATGGATAGAAAAAATACAATAATTGCAAACTTGCAAAGAAGGCAACATATTGTAAGTCCTCATCTTAGAAGAAATGATAGGTGTAAGGATATGCGTGAATTTGAAAATGAAGTAAGAGGTAGCAATAAAGAAGATTTTGATTCTATAGATGAGTTGGGTAGAAATAGGCTTAGAGGAATTAGGTATGAAAGGAGACATGGAAATGCTGCAAGAAACTTAAATAAGGTAGATGGGAACCTTGGAAATATTAAAATTAAAATACCCTCTTTCTAAGGTAGAAATGACTCTGAAGCTTTTTAGGAGTGGGAGAAAAAAATAAAGTTAATTTTTGAATGTCATAATTATTCTGAATAAAAAAAGGTAAAGTTGGCAATGATTGAATTTATTGATTATGAAATCATTTGGTTCTAAATATTAGGAGAAATTGTGAAAGACCTATAGAAATATGAAGTGAAATGAAAGCTCTTTATGAGAAAGAGATTTATTCCTAGCTATTACTATATAAACATCTATCAAAAGTTGTAAGCCCTCATACAAGATTTTAAGAGTGTGTAAGAATACTACAAAGAGATAAAAGTGGCTACGATAAGAGCTAATATGAAGGAAGATAGGGAAACCACAATAGCTCAATTTTTGAGTGGGTTGAATAGAGATATAGCTAACATAATAGAGTTACAACATTATGTGGAGTTAGAAGATATAGTGCATATAACAATGAAGATTGAAAGGCAACTCAAGCGCAAAGAAGTAGCAAAATACATGTTGGGCTCTAGTTCTTTATTGAAGTTGAATTGGAAAAAAGAGGGAAAAACTGTATCCAAAGAGAACTCCAAAAGTAAGGATGAGGTTTCAATAAAAGGCACCAACCTTTTAAAAATAAAGATATTAAATGTTTCAAATGTTTGGAAACATGTCATATATTTTTACAATGCCTTAACAAGCGAGTCATGGTTATGAAGGATAATGAAGATGTGGTGACTGAAAGTGAAAGTGATGATTCCATGCCTTCATTTGAAGATGTTAATGATGATGGAGTTGAGTATGTAGTGGAAGGAGAAGCTCTTGTGACTAGAAGAGCTTTGAATTCTTAAGTTAAAGAAGATGACATAGAGCAATAAAGAGAGACAATTTTTCATACACGTTGCCTTATAAATCACATAGTATGCAATATGATTATTGATGGTGGAAGTTATACCAATGTTACTAGTATCATTTTAGTTAAGAAATTGAATTTGTCTACCATTAGACACTTTAAACTATACAAGTTTTAATGGTTGAATGAATGTGGGAAAATTAAGGTTGATAGACAAGTTCTGATCTCATTCTCAATTGGTAAATATAATGGTAAAGTTTTAAGTGATGTTGTTTCTATGCATGCTAGACATATACTTTTAGGAAAATCTTGGGAGTTTGATAAAAGGGCAACTAAGGATGGGTTTATTAATAGATATTCATTTGTAATGAATAATAGATCCATTACTTTTGTACTTTTAACACCAAAGTAAGCTTAAGATGAAGAAAGAGAGAGATAAAAAAGAGAGCGATCTGAAAAATGAGGGAAAAAGATCAAAACGACATGAGTGAAAAAAAGAGAGAAAAACTAAGAGTTCAGGAAAAGAAATTTGGAAAAAAGGAAAAGAAAGTGGAGAGAAAAGAAAAGGAAAAGTGAGTTTTTATGCAAAAGAAAATGATGTGAGGAGTACTTATCTTACAAAATAGCCATTGCTTATACTTATTTACAAGAAGGCATTTTTGAAAACTAACAACCTTAACTTTTCTTTTCCTAGTGGTATTGGTTCTTTGTTATAGGAATTTGAGAATGTATTTCTTAAAGATATTCCTAGTAAGTTACCACCCATTAAAGGCATTGAACACCATAATGACTTCATTCCTGGAGCAACAATTCCTAACTAGCCAGCTTAGAAAACTAACCCAAAGGAGACAAGAGAGCTTTAAAGGCAAGTTGAATAGCTCATGGCGAAGGGATATATTGGAGAAAGTTTAAGTCCCTATGTAATTCCAGTACTTTTTATGCCAAAGAAAGATGGATCTCAAAGGATATGCATTAATTGTAGAGCTGTAAACAATATCATTGTAAAGTATCACCATCCCATATCTAGATTAGATTATATGCTTAATGAGTTGCATAAGTCTAGTGTCTTTCAAAAATTGATTTAAAATTAAGATGCAGGAAGGGGATGAGTAGAACACTTCATTCAAAATAAAGCATGGATTGTATGAATGATTAGTTATGTCATTTGAGCTAACTAATGCACCTAGCATCTTCATAAGGTTAATGAATCATGTTTTATGTATATACAATAGAAAGTTTATTATGGTTTATTTTGATGACATTTTGATTTATAACAAAAATCTTGATGAACATCTGAATCATTAACATTGTGTGCTTGATGTCTTGAGAAAGGAAAAGCTATATACTAACCTTAAGAAGTGTAATTTTTATGTGGATAAGGTTGTTTTCCTCAGTTTTATGGTGAGTTTTAAAGGAGTAGAAGTTGATGAGGAAAATGTGAGAGTAATAAAAGAATGGCTAACATTTACAAATATAACTAAGGTAAGAAGTTTACATAGTTTGTCTAGTTTTTATAAGCGGTTTGTGAAGGATTTTAGCACACTTGCTGCACCACTCACTGAAATCATTAAAAAAAATCTATTGGCTTTAAATAGGATAACCACAAGATCATGCATTTAATGTTTTTAAAGATAAGTTGTATTCTGCAACCGCATTAGCATTATCTGATTTTAGCAAAACTTTTGAGATTGAGTGTGATGCTTTAAGACTTGGTATAAGAGCTATTTTGATATAGGAAAGGAGACCAATTGCTTATTTCAGTAAATATCTAAATGGGATTGCCTCGAACTGTCCAACATATGACAAGGAGTTTTATGCACTTGTACAAGCATTAGAGACTTAGCAACACTACATTTGGCCTAAACAATTTGTCATTCACATAGATCATTAATCTCTGAAGCATATTAAGGGTTAAGATAAGTTGAACAAAAGGCATACCAGATGGATGGACTTCATTAAGACATTTCTATATGTCATCAAATACAAGCAAGGTAAGGAGAATGTGATTATAGATACATTATCTAGAAGGTATATTCTTCTTACTTCTCTAAATATAAGGATGCTAAGATTTGAACATATTAAGGAATTGTATATTAATGATATCGATTATACTTATGTGTTTGTTACTGATGAAAAGAAAGCATTTGATAAGTTTTATAAACTTGATGGCTACTTATTTAGAGAGAATAAATTATATATGTCTCAATGTTCTCTGCATAAATTACTTGTGAGGGAAACTTATAGGGGAGGATTAATGGGACACTTTAGTGTGAAAAACACCTCAAATGTGTTGCATGAACATTTCTTTTAATTTAGAATGAAACGTGAGCTTAAAAGGATTTATGGTAGATGCATAACATTTAAAAAGGCTAAATCTAGAGTCTTATCACATGGTCTGTATACACCATTACTTGCACCTAATGAATTTTATGTAAACATATCAATAAATTTCATTTTAAGACTACTTAGATCAAAAAGAGAAATAGATTCAATATTTATGGTTGTTGATAGATTTTCTAAAACACCTCATTTTATTCTATGCCATAAAACTAATTATGCCATTTATATTGCTAATTTGTTCTTTAAAGAGATTGTGAGACTTCATAGTGTTCCTAAAAGTATTATTTTTGATAGAGATCCAAAGTTTATTAGTTATTTTTGGAAGGTCTTATGGGGAAAGTCTGATACTAAATTGTTGTTTTCTATGACTTGTCATCCATAAACTGATGGTTAAACTAAAATTGTTAATAGAACTTTAACTCAATTGTTTCAGACTATCATTCAAAAGAATTTGAAGAATTGAAAAAATTGATTGTCATTCATTGAGTTTGTATATAATAAGAGTGTTCATTCATCTATTAACTTTTCACCTTTTGAAATAATTTATAGTTTTAATCCACTTATTCTGTTAGATTTAATACCATTACCTATTGATGAGAGAGCAAGTCTTGAAGGGAAAAGGAAGGCTAAATTGGTGAAGCAACTTCATGAATGTGTCAAGCAACAAATTGAAAAGAAAAATGAGTGATATGCATCCAAGGAAAATAAAGGAAGAAGGCATGTTACTTTTAAGCTTGGTGATTTGGTTTGGGTGCATATGAGAAAGGAAAGGTTTCTAATTCAAAGGAAATCTAAATTGGCTCCTAGATAGGATAAGTTATTCTAAGTTCTTGAGAAAATTAATGAAAATGCCTACAAAATTGATTTGCCTGATGATTATAATGTTAGTACTACTTTTAATGTTGCTATTTTATCTCCTTTTGATGTAGGTGAAGATTCAAAGACAAATCCTTTTGAGGAGAGAAGGGATGATGTGAATCACAGGATGAAGTTAACTAACTAAAAAAAAAAAAATTCAAAACCTTCAAATGATCATTTGCATATTCTAGTTGGACCTATCACAGGGGCTAGAGCTAAAAGACTTAAAGGAGCATTAAGTGGACTTGTTAAAAAGACTTAGACTAAGTAAAATTTTAACAAATTTGATTCAAACAAGCATGACATCCTTAACATTGTTTGAGCTAAAGATAGAGTTACTAGAGCTATTTTGGTTTAGAATATTACAAATTGAAGAGCTTAGACCAATGACCATAATTGATTAACTCATTTTGGCTTAAATAATTTTATTTTTAGCTTAATATGCTAACTTCTAGAAGTTTTATGTATTTGGATGAAAATTAAAATTAATTAAGCAGATTTTCTTTCTTTTTCAATTTTCAAAAAAATTTGACTATTTTGTATTCCCGATTTCTAGGTTATTCAGTTAAGATTATGCAGATATTTTTCTAGTTTTCCTCTAAAAGGTAGATTTGACTTACACTATATAAACATGTATTCTGCCTCTATTTTTAATCAGATTGGATGAAGAAATGGAATTCTAATTACGGTGACTCTAGATTTGAGAGTAATTTTTTTTAGGGTTTTTCATAGAACTAATAGACTTGTTAAAGTTTGATCAATCTTGTGATGTTTTCTAACACTCAGGGTCCTTATTCATCGGTGCTCAATGGTTTTAAGTGGATCACCAGACCTTTATTTAGCTTTCTTGGGGTGTGTATACTTTAGCATCGATTGTAGGTTTGAGGGATCTAATTGTTGTGGGTTCGTGCCAATAGCCTCCTTTCTTCCTAATCTCTAAGGTTTCTTTCTCTAATTTTCTCTTCTCTTTATTTGCTTTGATTTTTCTCTTTTCATTCTGACTCTATTTGACTGCCCTGCTCTTTTGTTCTACATTTGGATTTTATAGCTAATGCTTGAGTGTGCCCTAAGGATGAAATCACGGATAGATTCAAATCATCCCACCCTAAATTCTAGGTCAACTTTTGATTCTTCTTCCCTAATTCACGGTATCCAACTTTCCTATTCCTTATTTTGTTGAACACAAACTATGACTTCCCTTTCAACTTTCCATTTCTGTTCCTCTATCCTAATTTGTGCTTTCCTGCCTTCTTGCCAAAGGAGAATGAAGCTAAAGGGGAGTAGGCCTGCAATGCAAGGTTTTCCTTTATTTTTTTAAAGGAAATTTGATGTATCATGGTCAAAACGCAAGGGTTTTTCTTATGTTTTGACCCAAAAACTTTTCCTTTTTTTTTAATGTGTTTGGACTTTGGGCCAATTAATCCAATAAGTTTTAAGTCATTTCATTCAATATTGGAGATATAAACGAGTATGGCTAGGTGCGACATTTAATTGGCTTAATGTCCAATTTGATTAAGGCATTAGGTTTATTTTTATGCTTGTGGCTCAGCTTGGCCTGAACAAGTCTAATTTTATGTCATATTAGGGTAAGTCAGGGGGCCAATGGTTTCATTTTTTCTTTCCCCAATAAACTGAAAAAAAAAAATATTTTTTTCAGCAAATAACGAAACAATTATTCAAGAATTAAAAGCCAATTCTAAAAAAAAATAAAGGCACTCAAAACAAAAGTTAATGCTCCCAAATATAAAGTTAATATATATATATATATTAGCAAAGGCACTCATCAACCATTCAATTCTAAAGTAAAATAAAAAAGACAAAGGATTAAAAATATTACAAAGACTTAAAACAATAATATACCTCAAAATAAAAGTAATCTTCCTCTATTGCCTTGCCAAAGATATCATTCTTATCAAAGTGCATATTTTTAACATTTCCAGTAAGCAATAATCAACCATTGAAGGATTAAAATTCAATTTCAAACTAAGATACAGAAAGGAAAAAGAAATTTTTTTCAAAAGAAATTAAACACAAACAAACCTTGAAATACAATAAGTAATCCATCTAATCCTTGAAAAATTCATTGTCTCTATCAAAATGCTCATTAACAAACAAAATATAAAGTCAATTCCAAAATAAAACAATAAAAGAAAAAGGGACTAAAAATAAAAGAATAAAAATAATAATTAACCTCACAATAGTAGTCATCCTTCACATGGTCTAGCCCAAGTCACCATCCCCATCAAGGTGCTCATACATGATACTTTCAGTAAGCAGCAAATCAACCATTGGAGAATCAAAGTCAATTTTAGGCTAAAACTATAAAAATAAAAAAAGACTAAAGATATAGAAAAGAATAAAAACATTAATTAACCTTACAAGACTAATAATTATCCACTATTGCATTGCCAAAATTGCCATCTCTATTTAAATACTCATTACCAACATTTTCAACAAGTATCAAATCAATCAATTAAGAATCAAATAAAATATAAAAAGAACTATTTAACATATAACTAAAATAAAAGAAAAAAACTCTACACATCAGTATGTAGATTGTTATAATCACAAGTAATCACTATCAATTACTAAAACAACAATCAAATAAAACCACATAAAAGTCAAAATATATTTTACTATGAGTCATGAAGTAGAAAATGCAATATATAAATTGCAAATTAGAAATGTTAAATAAAAGCACATCATTCAATTCTCATAACATTTTTTGTAACACTTGTTCCTCTTAAAACCTCTATGAAATATAAAACAATGGAAAAATAGAAAGTTACACTAACAAACAAAAAATGCATCGTACCCAATTTATTCTCAAAGTATGGAGCTTACCTGCTTCAATAAAATTCTTAGACTCTTCATATTATTCAAAGTCATGATCGTTAAAATTGAATACTTTAGGGGATAGCCAATTTTAGGTGTAAATGAATGCTTGAATCATCTTTGGTGCTAACGAACTTCTGAATACATCAAATACAACCCACTAGTGCTAAAAAGTAGATTCAAGAACCACAATGGATACTGGTACAACTAACATATCACGTACAATCAAAGAAAGTACTTTAATACTTTCCACCATTTTCTTTCCATCATGTTAAGGTATCAAAAGGCCCATCTTTCTCAATTAAGTTAACTGCAAGATACTTGTCCAACTCCATTTTTTTATTGCAAGTAAATTTCAATTTCTTTGACGCAACCCACTTATTTTTTGGATTAACATTTACTAGTATCATCTCTATTGTATCCCTTCCATTAGATCCACTATGATCGTCATTGGTTTTATTTGATTTATTAACAACCCCTATAGAATATTACTCATATAGATGATACATGGCATCTTTGATCCATTTTTTCATGGCCACACACACATCATAATCAAGATATATATCTTTGAAAGTAGTGTTCACATATGCTAATCTATACCTAAGGCCCAATACCACCCTTATTATTAATAAAAGGTTCATGTTGTCTAACTTTCTCTAATATTTATAATACTTCCTCTACATATTCTTAATCATATCCTTAACAAGAGCGTCTATAGATACAACATTCACTTGTAACATGGTCTGAATATGAGCAATTTCATAGAAGCATGCATTTGATATCATATATAATGATTTGCTGAATTTTAGTGTAATATTATAAAAGACCTTTAAAAAGTCAATAAGCATGAAAGCATTACTATAGTCATATGTCATAGGATGACCAATTCGACTCTTATCTTCCTTGAAGTATGTATTGTATGCCTTATCTTCAACTTCATGGCATATTTTAACATCATGTAGATGGAATTCCACCCAGTTGTAATATCTAAACACAAGAGACTTTTGAACTTTATTTTTTCCTTTTCTACTAAATTTTAGAATTTTTGAAGTCTTATTAAAGAAGACATAGCATATCTAATAGCATTCCAAATGACAGAGATAAAGTAATGCAAAATTTTCAACCCATTATTTACCATTAAGTTTAGAACATGAGTACAACACCTCACAGGTAAATAATTCCTATCACACACTAACCCATTCCAATTTTTCAATTATTTTTTTAAGTATGCCATTGTAACGTCATTAGAGTATGCGTTATCTATAGGTAAGGTGAATGCTTTTTCAATCCTTCATCCCAACAAACACTTCTCAATTGCCTTTCTTATAGTGTCACCTCTATGGTTTTCAACTATACAAAAGTTTAGAATATGCTTTTGCAATCTCTAATATTCATCAATAAAATGAGTTGTCAGGCATATGTAGTTAAAATTTTGAATTGAAAACTAAATATTTGTAGTGAGGCATACACAAGCACATAATTTTTTTTAGCAAATCTTTCAATTTCTTAGATTTTTCATAATAGAGTTTGAGATAATCCTTAGCAATTGTCACTCATGTTGGGACTAGAAATTTAGATTCCAAATGATTCAATAACTCTTGAAACCCATTCCCTTCCATAACCTGAAATGGCATCTTAACATATATTAGAAATTTAGCTAGAGCCTTTTGACATTCATTTATACTATAGTGTACAACTGCCTACATTGTCTCCCCCAGAAGACTGGGTGTATGTTAAAATAGGTTGATTTTTTGCCCTATGTGGTTGATTAGTAAATGCTTTTAAATGCCTATTCAAAGAATTCATTCTATAGTTAATTGGGTGACAAGTATAGAAAGTCTCCTAGTATCTGCATACAACTCTATGTTCCCCTCTAGTTTCGTCCAATAAAAGTTTTCTAAAATGCTCCCAAATACTAAACTTGTTTATAAAGGGTTTTCTCTGTCTACCCACATTTGTAGAAATTGTAGTAGTAGAGGCTGCAATAGTAATAATATCTAAAGTAGGATAGTGTTAACTGAAAATATTACTAGGTTAAGGTTGGGATTGGCCTTGAGTTTGTTTAGTACTATAATATGTCATTGGTGCCTTTATCCTTAAAAATATGATTCATATTTGTAAAAATGAAATTCAGATAAAAACAAAACATAATCAACCATGACTATTAAGTATAAGTAATAGTGTAGAAATCTTAGTCCTAGTTTTAACAAGTAGTATGTAACCTTTTAGGGGAAAATAGAAAAATTCCAAGAGATATAATGCTTGGCCTTATAGATAGAATATTAAAGCTTGCCAAAACTATAAATGCTAAAAATGAAGTCTACCATGAATATCAACAACATAGATATTCATATACCAACATAATGAGATAGTTCAGTCAAAATAAATGATGAAATGGAAAAAGAAAAACCATGAGAAGTAAAATTTAAGACTTTTACATGTTAGACAGGTAGGAATTGTTAATTGGCCATGATTATGTAGTCAAAAAAACAAGTGTCTACTTATATCATGTTATAACTTTATTTCACCTATGTATTAAATAACTTGCAAATTACTTATAGGTCTAACTATGTTTATTTCCACTTTGATTATTATGCAGATATAGGGTGATAAAATAATAATACCTTTGAAATGAATGGAAGCAAAATTTTAGTGAAATGCACTCAACTAATTAGTTGTCATTATCATAAATATCTCAAACTAGATCAAAAAGTGAACTAACTATCATCCATCTTCACATTTATCTCAAAAGAATACAAGCATTTAGATGAATAAAGATAAATTCAATCATGTTTACACAAAATAAAGGTATATTTGGAAGAGGTAGTTAGAGAAAGAGCTTTAAGCCACATTTACCTACGAGTGAGCTTCGAGGGCATGGCTATTGGTTGTGACAGCTACAACCTACAAGTGGGTCAGTGGCAGAAGCAAGACGACCGAAAGAACATAATGAGTGAAGAACATAATAAAATAAAACCATAAATGGAAGACAACTAACAATGTGCATGGTCATGGCTACGTGTGGTGGGTCCATGGCTGAAGCATGATGACATGCGTCTATCCATGTCTGTATATGATAGAAGCAAGATGTTTGTATGTTTGTGTTTATGCAATAGGTCAGTGGCAATGGCAAGAGGATGAAGACGAATGAGTGATAGACTAAGGGCAGAAGCAAGGGAGGGTTTAGGTTTTGTTTAGATTTAGAAATTAGGAAGGGAAAGTTGTAGATTAAAGATAAAGAATAAAGATGTTTTTTTTAAAGTAAGTATACTAGGTTAGGTCGAGTATAACTTGTTGGAAAGTTTCTCCTATTGCTTGGCTGAGCCTAGTCAACTTTTTTTCTTTTTAAAATTTTGCCCATTTTGCTTTTTGACTTAACTTGACCTCACCTAACTAGGTCGGATCAGGTTGAGCCGTGTTTGGCCCTTTGGGCCAATAAATATCCCCACTCAACATCATTTAATTTGGATGGGGCTTAATTTTTTTTCTTTTTTTCTTTTCCTTTTTTTACTTTATATTATATTTTATTGACTCCAAATTGAAATAAAATTGGAAAAGAGTTAAATCAACTCAAAATCTACTATGAATTAAAAATTAAATTAAAATTAATTCAAAATTAAAATAAAATGGTTTTAAAATGACTTAAATAATGAAATTCTCTTAAAACTAAATCAAAATTGTCATAAAATTAAATTTGACTCAAATGAATTAGAAATTAAATTAAAATTGACTTAAACTTAAATGAAATCTAGCACATAAATTTTATTATTTTTTTAAGAAAATACCTAAATAAAATACAATGTTCACATTATTTTACTTGTAAATACAAATTTCTTTTCATTACTTGTTTCATTCCATGATCAGGGAGTAACAGATGCTATAGTTGAGGTGTCACCTAATAATGAATACAAGTTATGTATGTACCACATATATAACAACTATGAAAAAAATTTCAAGGAAAAAGAGCTCAAAGAATAAAGAATTTTTATGGAGTTATGTAAAATCAACAACAATGTAACAATTTACGAGTAGTATGAACAATTTATAACAATTCAATAAGAAGATGAAGGGGTACCTATCAATAATTCCCTCTAAGCAGTAGACTATAGTTGCATGCAGCACATCTAACAAGAGCCAAGTATGCAAGAATAATATCAAACAATTCAATAGCAAGATTATAGAGGCTAGAGACAAGTTAGTCGTCACAATATTAAAAGAAATTGGATTGTACATCATGAAAAAGATGAAATGACTAAAGGAATTTGATTTTAAGGTTTAAAGGCATCCTTTGTCCATAAGTCAAAGATTAGTTGGAGGACAATAAACATAAAAGTAGAATTTATATGCCTCAATGGGTTTGGGATCCAAATATATGGCTAATTTATGTGCAAAAAGTTGTTCTTGTAGGTCATAGGACCTTTATGGAATCCCTTGTGCACGTGTGATAGCTACTATTAGGTAGAGAAATGTTAAGCCTAAAGATTATGTGCATCATAGCATGAGAATGGAAACATATAAGAAAGTATATGAGCCTTACCAACCTGTAAATGGCCATCACTTGTGGCATAAGGCTAATTGTACATGTAGTTGCTACTATTTAATAGTTTCACTTTGTCCATGTGCTTGTAAGGAGCAAAAAAAAGTTAAGGCAAGTTCAAGCAACTAGGTAAAGTTAGCAAGGAGACAATGTCATCTACCAGCACTATAACTATGACAAGGTTTGCACCGCACCTGCTGGGGACCTAAGAAACAATTGTAAGTAAAGACCCTACTACATGAGAGTCATTTGATATTGTTTTTGCAGAAATCTTCTCATTTTGGTGGTGCTAATTTTGTATAACATAAGAGAGTCTATTGTTTTGTCAAGCTAGATTGTTTTATAGTTACAATAGATTGTTAGGTTAAATCATTTTGTAATTACTCTAGAAAATGTAATAAATAATGCAATAGATACACTTTCTATTGCTTTCTTTTACCATGACTTTCAATAGCCTAGTTCTTTGCTTTTTTAAAGAGTTATTTTTCCTTGTTTTGTTATATAACTTTACCTTTGCAAAAATTAAGCTATAAAGTTCTTGTGATGTTTTTTCTCCTTGGTATTATTGCTTGCCTTATCAAGAAGTGTGCAAAAATAATCAATTAAGAATGTAAAGATGAACCTTTCAAAAGAAATCATAGTGGATTACTATAGCCATGACAACACAAGGATTCGTAATAGAACCTTCACTTCAAAATTTCTCCATTTAGTTGTTCAAACAACTAGGCACATCTACCAATTCAAAGAAATTGCATCTTCCCTTGCTCTTGTAAATAAGACAACCAACAAAAATCCTTTCTAGATTTTTCTTTGTCTTGGAGACTCAAATCATGGTCTTTAATCCAAAATCACAAGACTTCTAATATTTTTTTTATGTTGGGTTCTTTAATAAGGACAAAGATGATGACAACTTATGCCACAATAATCTTGGCAACACCAAATGATCCATCGTCATCACCTATTTCCTTGAATCTATCCCATGTGATGAAGAAGGGGAGAAAGTAATTGAGTTCAAACCTAAATGGAGAGGGAAAAGTCTTTTAAAGCATTGCTTTCATTTCTTGCGACAAAGAAATCATGTTATGTTTATGAAATTCAGATGATTTGGGGCATTGGTATGAGAATTTCCAGTGAGTTTGATGATTGGGGTTCTTCTGTCTAATGGCTAGAGTCCTTATGCATTTAATTTACAGTGTTTGCAAAATAAGAAGGCAATTATAGAATTAAAAGGGGGAAAAAAGGAATACTTATGTTTAAACACACCATGTTACATATGTGGAAAGGAGAGCAGGGAAAAAAATAATTACATGGCATTTAACTATCCATGTTAACATTTAACATCCATATCATGCATTTTGTTTATATCTAAGATGGTAGCCACTCAAAAAGACCAAAATAATAATGGTTTACTCTATAGGGGACCATTTAAGAACTAAAGCATGTGAAAGATCAAATTGAGAAAATTCTCAATTTTTTAAGAACTAAAAATGGGGTTTTGGTTTTTTTTAAGGAAAAACCAATTTAAATGCATCATAACATCTTCCTTAAAATGGAATTTTTATTATTTTAATTAGACTAGTTAAAGTAAATTAAGGGAATTAGAATTCTTTAAATCAAAGAAAATAAGATCCCATTATGTGAATTTGGAAACCTAAGTCATTAGGTATTTAATTGAGATTTTCATAAAATTTTAGGATTTATTTAAAATTAAAAACAATTTAGTAATTACCTAGTAATTAAGGGAAAAATACTTAGAAGATGAAATTTTAAATAATTTCAAAGCCGTTAAAGTCCTAAAAAATGCAAGAAAAATATTTGAAAAATAAAAATATTTAAATGCATTTTAAGGGGTCAAAATGCAATTAGCAAAAATTTAGGATTCAGAACCATACTTTTGGTTAGGGAAAAATGCAATTTTAACTAAGTTAAAAAATATATTTTTTGGACAAAATTGTAGTTTTAGCCAAATAAAATTTGACAGATATGAATGATCAAATTAGCTCAAATTGACTATTATAGTTAGGTGAAGAATTTCCATAACTATCACTTTGTTTGAATATCTTTTTATATGCAAATATTATGAATTGCAATGTGTGAAAAAATATGAAAAATATCCATACAAAAGAAGAACATTTTTCTTCTCCCTCAGATGATGTATCCATGAGGAAGAGAGAGAGAGATAGAGATAGAGAAAGAGAAAGAGAGCTACCTCACTTCTTTATAAAAGTCAACCTCCTCCCTTCAAAATTGACACATCTTTAACATATCCTAAACTTCTACTACTTTGTTTCCAACACCACCCTTCTATAAACTTCCTAAAACATGATTGCTTTGAGAGAGATAGCATGATGGAACAAAAAGGAGCTAGAGAACAAGGAGGAAGAAAAGAAGAAGAATAAGAAGGCATTTGGAATCAACCAATTGGTAAGACAAATCCTTTGTCTTGCTAAGAATTCATGCATCTCCTTCATCACCTATTTCATCTTCCTCATCTCCTTATCCTCTTCATTTCTTTCTTTATCTTACTCTTCCTTCTTGTGCATGGATGAGTGTGTTGTGTAAAATCCTCTATGTTGATGTTGCATTGGTTGTTGGCAACATTAGGATGGTTGAATTACTCTCTTTTTCATCTTATTTAAAATGACAACTTAAAAGGGAAGTGTGAACATGGTGAATGAGTATAGTTAAGGAGTTTTATGAGAATGTTTAAGGGATGTAAATTTTTATTTTAGTATGACAACTATTTGGTTTTGTTGCTTGCATGATGTTTGGGTTGTATGGGATGAATAAGCAAATTAAAAACTTGAAAACTTATGCTTTACAGAGAATGAGGCAAAACAAGTTGTCTAAACATAGCCACCTTGTGCTATAGAGCATGGGCCATGCCTAAAACCTAGAAAATGTATAGGGAAGCCATAAGGTGCAACATGGCTTACCCTTTAAAGATTTGCATAGTCCTCCTTCAAAAAATTCATGGGGTTATGAGATTTTGCAGTTTCACTTGTCTTCATATTTGAGTTGCTATTTTTGCCCCCATGTAGAGCTATTGGTTATGGAACTTATTTGAACATGAAATTAGTGTGTTTTATGCTAATTTTTAGTTAAAATTCTTGTGTAATCATATGATAATTGTTAATGATTATAATGATTTGCTTGATATATTTAACAACAATTACATGTAACTTTGAATATGACTAATTGATAGTTCCTATAAGTCTTATGATTTGGATATGCAAATGGCTTTACTGTAAAGTTTGATATGCAGGAAATGAAGGTAAAAGTTATGATTATTGTGAATGAAGTTAGTGTATAATCAAGGGAAAAAGGTTCCTTGCCGTTAGCACCATGTTATAAAGGATGGTCTTGGGGAAGATGAGGTCTTTCATGGATTTTAATTATTTGCAGTAAGTGGATCCACTGCCAGGGGATGCCTTAGTGTCTGCAATCATAATATTTGGCTAATCATACTAACAAGTTTCATGATTTGTATGGATAAAGAAGGTGGTTATTCAATTTTAAAAATGCTAGAAACCTAGGTTCTATATTAGGTAGTATGAAATGCTTGATATAACATTTTTGTATTTGAAAATCTAAATTTGTATCAAGTAGTATGGGATATTTGTTATAATGCCTATGGAGTTTTTTTATATATTGACTAGCGTTTTTAGATGTGATTAACTAGGGCTTTTTAAAAAGATTTGTTTGATGACTTTGGTATTGCATATGAGTTGTAGATTATTGTAAGTTGTATAATTTATGCATATTATTATCTTGCATATGAGCTATATGACTTGTGTAGAATATTATTCTATAACCAAGTTATCTTGCATATATTTGTAAATTGATGTTTGACTTGTTTAAATATTTAGCTTTCAGATAATATTTTCATATAAACAAGGGATGAATCTAAAGAATGTTTCTTGCATATGAGGAAGTTGCACTATTACTTGTTTTCAAAAATTTTATTATGTCTTACTCAGGATTTATGAATTTTTACCTTTTTGGGCAATTTGTTCAAATAGTAAAAATGCTAGTGGTGATTATTGTTTTTTATGAGGTTTAGTGGGCACCTCCTCTTTTGACCCTTCCAACTTGAAATAGTTGTGTAAGAATAAATGTCGTACAGTAGTAGTAGAATTGTCTTATGCTATTCAAGTAATAGAATTGACTTATAGAGCCCTTTTTAATTATGTATTTATATAAATATTAGCTCTATATCTAAATAATGTTTTGATTTTAGAGTTAGTTTATATGAACTATATAATAGGTGGCCTATACAGAGACTTGATATAATACTACAAACTAAATATAATAGTAAAGAACGTTAGATATGACTTTATGTATGTGTAATCTCTTTACTATTGTGCTACGAGTTATAAAAAAAATTTTAGTTTCCACTATGCATAACGTAATTAAAATATAAAATAAGTAATATGGTTACAACAATCACATGGAAGGACCAAATCAATAATAATTTCATCTATGAAAGACTTTTTTAAGAACACAAATTTATAAGGGAGTAAAATGAGAAAGCCCCATAAGTGAGAGGCCAAAATAGGATTTTAGTATACTTTTTACTTTAAGGGAATAGTGTATCAAAGTGTTGGAGATACGTACCATGTGAGTTATAGTGATTCTAACCTAATGAAGATAGCTTGGGTGTCTGATCTAGAGGGTGACTCTAGTCTAACTGGGTTTAATAGTGAATATAAAAAATTAAAATTTTTTTGGCTATTGTATAATTTAGCAAAAAAAAATTTAAATATATTTTACAAATTATAGATAGACAAAAAGGTTAAAGTTCCTCCCAAAAACCCTTTTAAGCATAATTATTACATTCAAATAAGAGAAAATAAGATTAAAATTTTTTTAAAAATTTGAGAGTAGAAAACTCAAATTTAAAATAACAAACAACTTTTTTGGAAAAAATAGTTAAGGAACCTGCCGTTCCATTGCATTCATTTTGAAAAAATACCTAAAATAAAAAGAAAATCGCCCTAATCAAATCACTAGACTCTAAGTTATTGCATTTAAAGTTTTAGCCTCTATATTTGCATTTTTTTATATCCTCTTTTGGACTCATATTTTTTTTTATCAATTGCATAAATTTTAAAAAAAAAATGTATCAAAATGAATAGTTATACGTCTAAATTGTTTGAGCTTTCAAATTTTCAAAATTTTGTTTAAAAACTTACTTTGGCCCGATGGGTCCAGTTGAACCTGCCACAACCAGGCCATGCCTAGGCTAGGTAAGGCCTGGCCATGGGCGAAAATAATTTTTCTTGCATTTAGTTAGACTTTAGAATTTCGACAATATGAAATCCAACTTGGCTCATATGCAACCCTAATTTTATTAAGAAAGAAGGAGACAACTTGGAAGCTTGCAATTAGATTAGCAACATTTCTTCCAATGGTAGCCACCACCTTTTCGAATCTTGTTTTGTTCTTAAGCTAATGGATTAGCATTTACTTTGAAACCACCAACAGTAGATGCCTTATTTCAAAAGCTTCAAATGTTATTGAGATTATGCTTTAAATTTTAAGAATAGAAATTATAATATTATATTAAAATTTAACATTAACTTAGTTATTTTTATTAAAATATTGAAAATAAAATTATATATTTATATTTATATTTATATTTAAACATAAACATAAAAATATGGAAATCATAGCTCTTTGACTACTGGAACAATTCCTTGAGATTATATACTAATAACTTGATATGTATTAAAGCATTTGTTAGTTCTCACCTTCATTTGATTTTAAATGATTTTTTTAAATTAAAAACTATAAAAGTGATATAAAATGAAATAATGCTCATATATATATATATATATATATATTAAAATATTATTTTATTTTTTACATTAATTACGAGATCAAACCACTAAAAAATTCTCAAATCATATTAATATAGATAATAGATAAATATAAATATATACATAGAGTGACTCCCTCTAAGAACACATTTGTATATAAAGAACATTTTTGGTACAATTGAGATTGAGTGAAATTCCAAACTCATGGTAAAGTTTAATATTAATTAACTGTTTTAATTAACATATTAGGAGTAAAACTATAGTTTTATATTAAATTTTAATATCAATTTAGTTATCTTTATTGATATATTAAAAATAAAATTATATACTTATATTGTGTAAAATAAGTAATTTTTTGATAGAACGTAAATTAGAAAAAAATTGCAATATATACCAAAATGTAAAAAAAAAAATTGAATATAATTTTTAAAAATAATGAAATGTAATGTAATTTAATTAAAATTTAAAAAAGTTGACATGATTTACTCCAAAAAAAAACTTCTGGCCTAATTGAGATTGGGTGATTTTTTCTAAAAAAAGGATTGGACAAAAAAAAAAAAAACGAAATAAAAACCTAATTCAAGTCCACGCCTCCGAAGTAAACAACAATCACACCAGAACCAACTTGCAAATCAAGCATTCTTTTTTTTGTCGTATCGTTATGTCCAAAACTGAGGATGAAGATGCTTCAGAGCTCAAATTTGGGGAGGGTATTTTCTTACTTTCTTTGTATATTAAATTCTCTGTAAAAAATTTCGCTATTAACTAGTAGTTTCGACCCATTACTACGAATTAATTCAACCGCACCAACTGTTTATTGGAGTGTCTGTCTTATATATTTTATTGAAAACACGATCCTTTTGTTTGGTGGGGGTTAATATTGTAGAATATTGTAAAGTTGCTCTGTTGAGTGGGTACCAAATATTCTGATGTCCTCCATTTTTCGGGACTCCCACCATTGTGATTAAATTGTTGTTTTGGGTTCCACATGAGGATTCAGATTCTCACATATATACAATATTGAGGGGGCCTCAAAGTTGTATTGCTTAATTTTAATGTTCATTGAATTTCCCAAGCTTTTCCTCAATTACTTCCGATAGAAAGAGGTTGTGTACTTGAATTCTTTCTTCGTTATAATTTTTTATTTTTTTATTATAGCAGTGTTTTTACTGAAGACACTGTTTTTTTCTGAAACAGAAGTTGTAGTACTGATTTTGATATCAAAAAAGTGTTTTTGAGTGTAATCCCTGTTAATTTTTAAAATACGCATAGAGCAGTATTTCTTAAAACTATTTGGAAAAAGAAAAACCAAAATTATGGGTGGGATTATTCCATGATTAAGGGAATTAGGATCATGTTATGGTTTAGCATCGTGGACAAGTTTTTGTATGGGACTCGGTATGAGGTACCTGACTGGAGGTACCTGTTGCACCAATATGGTGTTTTTGTTAAAATACGCATAGAGCAGTATTTGTTAAAACTATTTGGAAAAAGAAAAACCAAAATTATGGGTGGGATTATTCCATGATTAAGGGAATTAGGATCATGTTATGGTTTAGCATCGTGGCCAAGTTTTTGTATGGGACTCGGTATGAGGTACCTGACTGGAGGTACCTGTTGCACCAATATGGTGTTTTTGTTATAAGCCCCTCATTTCTCCTCAAAGTGTATTTTTAAAACATAGTGAAGACACTGAAGACTTTCCTGCAACTAACAGGAAACAATTGTGTTATACTTATAGTCTTGTGATGTGACTTTAACTTTGTTCACGCTTTAGTTATAATGGTACACATAAACAGTGAACTACTATACCCCAGAAAATTTTTGCTTCGTCCACTGGGTTTATTAGTTTAGGTTTCAGATGATTAGCATGGCAATAGCACCTCAATCGTCTATTCTAACAAGCACTAAAGCATGCAGGTTACATACGGGTGGAGTATGTATATACTTTAATATGGACATCTTTTTTAGTTCATTACAAATGGCCCCTCAATAGTTTGTAGCTTTTTCTCACGTAGTGGGCATGATATTACAATTCTGCTCATGTTTCTCATACAGTGGTGTTAATCTTAAATTGTGTTGGTCTAAGATGAAGTTATTAATATCATAGATTTGTGTGTTTCATAATACTGTTATATTTTGGATCAAAGGGAAATATATATTGTTAATTTGGTGGAGATTCATTCATGACTGACTCACTGCTGAAAAGTTTGTTTGGAATTGTATTTCTATCATTGTAGCAAAATAATTGCGGTCTTCTTTTTTCTCTTCCCCTTTGTTTTTTGGGTACAAAAGAAGAATTTTTCAAGAAACAGGAGAAGAATAATGTTCTTGTTATAATTGTCACATCATGTGCACCACGAGTATTTTATTTGCTCTTTTGACTGAGGATGTTAAGTGGGGTAATGGTTTAATAGGCTACGAGGAAGGCTAGCTTGGCTTATTAATTGGTATATGCTTATCATGGTGAAAGCACATTCATTATAGATAATTATATCATTTTTATACTTTAAGTTCATAGGGTATAGTACCCTTAGGAAATAGAGACTTGTATGTAGGAATTGGGTCATTCTTGGGTACCGTGAAAGAGGCTATTTTACACGTAAGCCCCTCCAAAATACTTGCATGTGGTATGATCCCGCATGACCAGCTGTATGTTACATCCCTTTCTCACAAGTCTCTATCAGCTCAAGGCTTAAAAAACCCACTCTTGTTCCTTTATCTTTCCACCATTTCCCTTGGCAAAGGGGGATCGGAGGGAGAGAGCAAGGGGGACGTAAGTCTCATTAGAGCATTTTCACGGACATACCCTTCTCCACCATAGTATCCATTAGAAAGTTTCAAGGCTCGCCTCTTCCTCGCCTCCTCCACTAAGATCTCCTCTCCTTTTCACCTTAAGGCACAACTTGATTAATTAAAGAACCCTTATTGTTTCCAGTTTGAAACAAATACAAAGAAGGAGGAAACGTCCTAAAAGAACCAAAAATAAACAACGCAATATGGACAAAAGACGACACTTAGGCTCAAACCTCCAAAGAAACCGTGAGCTGAAAGTTCTGACATTTCGCTTCATCCATGAACACCACAAGCCTGTAAAGACATCACAGTGCCAGTGGATCTTACACTCCTTTCTGCTACTAAAGCATCTAAAATAAATATCTAGATTTGTCGTTTGTACAAGCTGTTGGATAATTCTACTGATTGTGGTTAAAATTTAGGTGTCGAGTTTGCTTTGAGGTTTCACTGCTTTATTTGTTTGCTTTCTTGTCCATGCTTGTTGAAGCTATGAAGTTTGTCTTGATGTATCAACTCACCTAGATGTTGCGTCTTTCAGATTTTGAGAAGGCCAAATGTTTAATGAACAGTGAAGTTGCCCTTCTTCTAGAGCACAAATTGGAGCAGTTCAAACAAATGTCCGAGGATTCAATTAATCATGCTCCCCAGTGAGTATAGACGCTGTCACCTTGTTTATCTTTTATGTTTCTGACTTATTCCTTGTATACTGTTATGCTAATACTATGAAATTCAGGTCGAGGTTATTGTAAGTTAATTTTGTTTTGCAACCTCATATGATATGAACAGCCTAGCCTTGGCTGTGTTCTTCGCATCTTTTAGTTATCACTTGTCCTAAAGAAATCTTGATTTCTGGCTTTTACAAGAGTGTTTGAGAAGTCTCTGCAGTATGTCAAGCGCTTCAGCCGCTTCAGTAATCAAGATGCTGTGAAGCAAGTTCGAGAGTATCCTTCATTGTCTATCTTATATGGCATATACTGGGTTTGAGTTTATTTTTATTTGTTTGAACCTTGACTAATATTCAGGGTTTTGAGTAGATATCAGCTTGCTGAGTTTGAGGTACTGGACGATCCATTGTAAACAATTTCCAGTGTAATAGGAATTTATAACAACTGTGTTATTCTTTCATTATGCAGCTTGCTGTGCTTGGAAATCTATGCCCTGAAACTGTGGAGGAAGCTATGAGTGTTGTTCCAACTCTTAAGGTTCTTCCCTTTAACATATTTTAAGAGTCTAATATAAAACATACTTGATGCTAGAGGCGCCTATCTGAATTAACCATCTATCACTTAAGTTGTGGAAATTTTTAGTCTGAATGCTTTCCCCACTTGCCATGGCATCTGATCTAATCTGGACTAACTTGAACAGTCACATTTTTATAAAATGAGAAATTCTGGCGTATAAGTTATTGCAGCTTATAGAATATTTCTTTTTAGGGTAAATTACACTTTAGCACCATGTGGTTTAGCCCATTTGCTCTCAAGTATCCTGTGGTTTTAAATTTTGCATTCTGGTGCCTTGTGGTTTAAACCATTAGCACATTAGAGGGGAAGCCTATTCATCCATCAGCTCTTGTCAGAGATCGGTGTGGTTTTACGAAACGTCTAAGCATAGTTCACTTGCGTGGATCTATCAAGAGCTTTGCTGCCACTCCTTAAGATTACCTATTGTATCATACAACCAGAGGCAAGGCTATAGGCGCCTCTATTTGTATGGGGGAATATCTTGCTCGAGCTTCTCAATCCGAGAAGGAACTGCTTGATGTACCCTATGCTGTTTTTCCATTGCCACCTTACTATCCCATTGGGCACATGACCTATTTTTCCCCTAATATCTGAATTTTCTTATGAAATTAGATATTTCAGTTGGCCAATGGAAGAATTTTGGTTTTTATTGTGTACGAAATTAAAGTTTTATAGGGAAATTGGAAAAAATTAGGGATTTTGTTTAGGGGCAAAATTTAGGAAAGATGTGTTGTGTGTTGAATTTAGGATTTTGATTAGTCATGGAAAGAATTTTGATCTTCACTGTATAAGAAATTAGAGATTTAGTTTAGGGGTAAAATTTGGGAAATATTGTATTGTGTGTATCAAATTTGTGATTTTAATTGGCCTATAAAAATTTTCCGTCTTTAATGCATAGGAAAATAACAATTTTGTGAGGAAATTTAAAAAATTAGGACAAATTATAATTGATTTTGTTCAAAAGATAATGAAATGCGACTATAGAGTTTTAACCTGCCAACGATCAGAGGAAACTAGAATGTAAATTTTCAAATCACGTGGTATTAAAGTGTAATTTCCCCTTCTTTTTAAGTTATAAGCAGATCTTCCCCCAAGATGCCAATAATTACACAGAAAATGTGCCATCCTTTGGTTTCATAGTTTCAAGCAGTTGTCCAAGTTAGCAAGTGTCTAGCTTCAAGAATTGATACCTAAAGTATAGGAGCAACATTCTAACAATTATCCGTTTTTCATATCCAAACTCTGATCAAATTTCTTCTCGTTAACTGATGGTTACTGGTTTTCATACTTGCTTTTATCGTCAATCTCATATCAGGGACCAGAACCTGTTCTTTTTGTATGAGATTTTTAAGTAATACACAGAATAATTTTACATCCGTATAATCTAAAATGTAATTTCGAGGTAACTAATAAGTAATGAGGTGTAAAGGAAGGAAGGTACAGTGGTGGAAAGTGAGGAAAAAGAAATGAGGGAAACAAGTCCATTGGATTTGCTTTTGGGTTGATTGGATAGTGTGAGAATGAGTAACGCTGTGTATATAATTTGCTTAGTTGATGAGAAATAAGAAAGTGGGTTATCCAGTTTTAGGGCTCATTAGGTTTTTTTATTTATTTTTTGTAATATTTATTATATCATTATTATCATTACTTAGTAGTATTTATTCTTTTTTATTTCTTTTTAAGAGTAGAAGTATAGGGGTTTTTTTTATCTATTCTATTCTTTTTTTTTTAAATTTCTATACTTAACATTTTATATACTAAATAACTTTAGTCAACTGAATGGGGGAACTGTGATTGGTGGAGTTGGATGAGACACCACCTTGTGAGGTCTAGTTACATGTAATGTCTTCAAGAGTTTATATGTAAAATCGGCAATTTTGTAATATCTTATGCAAAATGGTGAGTGGTGACCACCATTATGCTCCTCTTTGAGATTCCCAAATGATAATACATATGAAATAAAGAGGATATGCATATGAGGTGGCCGCTGAAGCTTTTTTTTTTTTCCCTTCTTTTTTATTTGTTTACCTTCTTTTCACAAAGATTATTACTCATTGCAGGCTAAAGGTCGCCTTGACGCAGATGCAATTGAGAAAATGCTGAATGACCTTTTGATGATCAAGAAGTTTGAGTGACATGTTTGTTGTTTTTCCTCCGTCTTCTATAAGATACTTTTTTTCATTTTTTTAATAATAAAGATAAAAGACCCTGTCATTTCATGAATAATGGCCATGGCCAGCAGTGGCTGATGTATGGCCATTCTTTTTTGTTCTAGCTTTATCCATTCTTGCTTAACAAATCTCAGATTCGCATAGCAAACTGATCTTTCGCGAATCTTTTTGTTAAAAAATGAAATAAACATTTTTAATATAATATTTTGGTGGTTGGGAGTGATTTGTTTGATGATAACTTCTAACAAAAGGAAGAAGGATAATAAGTTTAGAGATTTTGTTGGGGACAATTAACATGTTGCTTAATTCGAAGAGTTTGGATGTTATGCCTTGTGCATAAAATTCAGTCAAAGCTGGAAAGGCAATGCTTATCACGGTATTTATGAATGATATTTACAAATTAGATTGTTACATGAAAGCAGTGTTACATTAAAATTGTATATCTTATTTTGACTTTTACTCTTTTTAAAATGTAGTTTGTGAAAGTTTTTTTTTTTATTAACACATCGTTATATATGTCTATTGGAGCTAGGGTTAATATAAATCTTTTCCATTGTTTTTTCCATTGCCAAATTTGAACCGTTCAAACAAATTTGGATGGTATAAATTTATTTTTAAAGAAATTTAAAAAAATATTTTTTAAATAGAACAGAATGTAGAATGAAAACAATTTTTTAATTGTAAATTTAAATAAAAATAATGTTTAACCTTTAAAAAATAAAATTTAAATATGAATGGTCCATATTTCATGGGAGAGAGTAATGAAGGGGGGTTTAAGAGAGAGGATCTATTTCCAGCTAGGATTGATCAAAATATAACTAAGCTGATTTAATTTGATTCAATCAAAGTCACTAAAATTGACTTATCTAAGAGAATGGTATAGAATTAATTAAATGTTAGACATCATTTTTAAGTTGATCAACCAATTAAAAATTAAAAATTAAAAATATTTAAATTTTATACTTTATATATTAACTGTTTGAGAAACTTTTTTTTTAGTAAAAATCTTAACTTGTTTGTGATTCAATTAAATTTAATGTTATGTTGAAGTAGTCTTAGTATAAATTTATTTGTTGAAAATGTTTATTTTCATGATTTAGATTAGATTAAAAAAATATTTCATTCTAAATACTTAAAATCTTACAATATAGTTTAAAAAATTTAATGCACATTAATCAATGTTGATTGAATCAAATTAACTATGACCAATTTCATTGTATTGGTCAACTAAAATTTTTAATTATCTAATTAAATCAATTCAATGAAGTCATCAAACCAATCAACACCCTGACGTGGAGCATCTTTTGACATTCGCAACATAATGACATGAGCCAACTTTGGGTTTGAGAAATTGGGCTTAATCAGTGGGTCATAGTGAATGGACTGCATGACCATCCTTGAGGCCTCGACCCACTCACTACTCGTTGAACCTTATCAGAGAAAGTGCATCCATATTCACCTTCGCTTCTTTATTAAGAATATGGGCCAAGACAGGATAAACCATATAACTTTCGCTCAATTCTTTTTAGTTTCAAATTAGTTTTCTTCAGACAATTGAAAGATGTACTTGTAGGAATTTTTATTGTATCTTGAAATTTTCAATCACAAATATGGGTGTATGTTTTGCAATTTCCTAGGAAATTTTTTTTCGTTCAATAATTAGAAACTTGATTATATGGATGTGGGTTATATTCCAACCTGCATGCGTGTTGGATTTTAAACTTTATTGTACGTAAATTTAAAAAAAAATAAAAAACTAAGAGTTTTGAATTCAAGTACTGTAAAAAAGAGGAAACTTTAGGTAACCCACCTAAATTATACTGCGTTACAATTTTATTATATAAACTTTAAAATATAACACTTAATTCTTTATACTTTTTACATAAAGTGAAAATGTTATATGTCAGTTAATATTGATGTTTAAAAGAGAAATAACTGTCACATGATACTTAAGTAAAGGGGAAAGTTTCAATTTATTCAATTTAATCCCTTTGACTTTAAAATAGACAATCTTGTCCTCTTATTTTTAAAAATGATTTGATTTTACCCATCTATCACATAAATCATGTAAAACGTAATAACAAACTTAATAGTTTCTTAACTTTGATTATATTTATTTATTTGGCATCATTAATTCAGATTTAGATTAAGTGTTCAAAATGGTAGGTTATGAATTTTGGATTTAAATTTTGAATGAAATTGTGACAGAGGGGCAAAATTGAATCTTTTAGAAAATAGAAAGGAAACATTGTTTATTTTTAAACTAAGGGACCAAATTGACACTTGAAATTAGATAGGTTAATATTGTATTTAAGTTCAATTTTCACTTATATGTAAAGTTTTCACCTTTTATACTCGTTTAAAGAAATTAAGTATTTCATTTTAAAGTTCATGTGCTACAATTGCAAACAAGGTAGAATTTAAAAAGGCTTTAAGTGATTTTGCCTTTTAAAATTGTAAATATCAATCTTCCCATCTGACTTATGAGAGGTTAGTGTAATTACTTTCTCAAATATTTAACATATATTGATGATTTTTTTGGTCTAATTTAATTTGCATAACATAATAAGTTATGCATTTATCTGTGTGTATAGCTTTAAAGATAAAATTAAGTGTACGAATTTTAATTTCGCCTAAACAAATTTTGGCTAAATTACTAATTCTAAATCAATTTACCCCTTAATGTTATTTCACTTTAATCCCCCAACTTTCAATTGCCTATGATCTGAGGTTCTTTTGAAATGTTATAAAATATATAGATTTAAAAATACTTTCGGTCCTTTATATTGTATAAAAGATCCAGTTTGTTACTATGTTTCAAAATCAAGTAATATTGCCTTTTTGTTTTCAAAAAATTTAAATTACACCCTCCAATCACAAATCAATCCAGTGCTTAACCGGAAAAAAAAAAAGTTGATGTCACTGGTTATTTGACAACTTTTTCTGTTAAGTATTGGACAAATTTGTGACAAGAGGATGTAATTGAAAATTTTAAAGAAATAAAGTATAATATTGCTTATTTTAAAATAGAGCATATTTAAGTAGTAATATATACTTCTTAAACTTGTATTTATATAGTACTATTGAGAAATGCATACATAAAATTTAAGTGTACTTTAACTAGAAAAAATTAGGCATGTTAATTGTGAGCAATTAAGACCATATACATATTTTTTCAATTTCGTATGCGTACGTTAATTGAGGTTTGGCAGAACTATATATATAGCGCAAAGCATAGTCATAAGGATGATTATATAATCAAGTGAAGAGTATGCAAGAGTAAATAGATGAAGAAATAAAAGTAGATTGGATTCTTTCCTGTTCGATATGAATATGAATAAAATATTATTCTATTATAGAGAAATTAAATCAAAAAAAAGTGGTAGCAAAATTTATGTCTATCTAAGAGGAGATCCTGTGTTATATATATATATATATATATGAAAAATATAATACTCATATAAATAGATTTTATTTAGACTCACTTTATATTTCTCTTTCACATAAAATCTCTTCTTGAATATAAATAAATAAATTATATATATATATATATATTCTTTCATATCTCTCCGATTTTTTTAAATAAATAAATGACGTACGTACCAAAGAGGAGATAAATTAAAATGATGGTGGGAATTCAATAATTGCTAGTCTGAAATGGGAACGCTCATTTCACCATTGACCGTTTGACCTCAACGATAGAGACAAGTGCTGTGCTGCCTCGTAAAGGCCTACATGTATATGGGAGGGAGGAACGTAGGCTTGTGCCCACTGACTGACAAATAGGTTTATCATTAAGAGAAGTTAATTCTAGTTTTAGACTTTTAATTATAATTTATATGTGATCCGTGTTTTACATTCAATTTCCATATCAATATTTGACTCTTATCTGCATTTTGGTTTCCTTATATCCGTGTTAACTCCTTATAAAAAGTGATTGAAGTGATAAGACATGTTTAAGTGCAGTAATTATTTTTGCAACGTTAGTAATTCAAGTCTTGCGGGGAAAATATATATATATATATATTTGTGGAGAGGGGCAATCGTACAAGCTCTGAACAAGATTAACTCTATACTTAAAAATTAAAAAACAACTATGTCAATGTAAATATAAATTATATTTGGTAAATAAAAAGATTTGTAAAAAAAATAAAAAAAAATAGATATGAAATCTTATGGCTTAAAAGCACATTCTATATGGCATGGCAAAAATAAGAATATTTCTCTATTTTGATATTTGACAGAGTAGAAATAGTATAAAATAAAAATAAAATGTGAGTAAATAACTAAAATATTTTTAGTGCCAAAAAAAATTAAAAATTTAATTTTTTAATTGTCACAAAATAAAAAAAAAATTTACAGTTGACAATCTCAGGTTAAAAATATTTGTAATGAAAAATGTTAAATTTTAAAGTTATTTTAAAAGATATAAGGATAAAGAATTTAAACAATATAAGCCAATTTTTAGGATCTCAAGTTAAAATTTTTTATTTTTGGATTTTTGAAAATAATTTTAAAATTTAAGATTCTTCAATATAAATATTTTTATTTTAAAATTTTTACTGTAAATTTTTTAAATAAAAATAAAACATTACTATTATTTAAGATAAAATTTGTTTTTCTTTCCATTTTTAACAGTCCCATTCCTTTAATATTATGATGAAATGACCAGCATAGCAAAAACACTGGGAGAGAATCCAGGAGTGATTACATTTCAAACCATCCAAACATCATTTTATCTCCACCTCCTCGCTTTCCTCGCCATGGCTTTCAATCCTACGAAACGTAACAATAACAATAGAAAACAAGAAATAAAGTTATGATTTTGTCTATGTAAATGCCCTTTTATCTCCGAAGAAATTTTATAAAAAGAAAAAAAAAAACAAATGAAAAGATGCTTTAACAAATAAAAATAAAAGATCTTTCTAATTAAATACGAGGTGCTTTTTACGTAAAAGGTACAAAATGTATTATCATGAGTAGTCACAAAAACAATTGGCAAATTTTCACTTTTATTTTTTTAGGGCAACCTTTAGTGCGTAAAACGTATTAATACTCTACGATATTAGCATCGTTGTTATTTTTGTTTTTGCTTTTTTGTTATAACAGAGGCACATAATGTTAGAAGTTGGGAGTGAAAAAAAAGGGTTAAGTATTAAACCTAAATATATCAAAATTTTATTTAGTAGTTATATTCAAAATAAGTGTCGCTTGAAGTTCATTTAATTTTCAGTACCAATAAATATTATTTCTATTTATATTTTGCCTCATAATCTAATCTACCTTTAGAAAAACCTACATAATCTAATTTTAAATGGTAATTGAGTTTGATATTATATTTTAAATGAGAATCGTTTATTTGTCAAAATATAATTGACAATAGTATTAAATTTTTTAATATTATAAAAATATAATAAATATTTTCGTGCATTTTTTTGTTGGCCAATAAATATTTTCGTGCACTTAAATGAAGGCTATTTAACATTAGCATTGTTATTAATTATAAAGAAATGGACGTGTTTTGATTAGTGAATAGATATAAAATTAAAATTGAAAAGGAAAATTTAAAAAGAAAGACATAACTATTTAATATATGAATCTCACTACATATTTATCTCTCATTAACCTAGTGCAAGGCAATTTATTTTAAATCACAAAGCAACATCTCTCCATCTCTCTCTCTCTCTCTCTATATATATATATGTATATATCTATATCTCAGTTATCCAAGCGACGTGAAATCTCAGTGATGGTCTCTCTGGTTTTCTACAACTCTGACCCATCCATCTATGGGGCGGTGGTCCTTCTTAGCCCCGATCAGACTGCAAAGCTATCTGAAGGCATTTTAAAAGTCAAAAAGGGTGTCAAGAGAAACATGAGAACATTAGACAAGAGGAAAAAAAAAAGGAATAATAGAAACTAAAAATTAAATATGAATATGCATTAAAAAAATGAAGCATTTTCACAGAAGAAAGGTGAAAAAACATTTGTTTTGGGTTGGCCTACTATCGGAGCTTCTTTTTGAAGTGTCAAAAAGCGGTTGAAATTGAGAAAAGGTTTGCTTTATTGCTTTTTATCTTTGGCATCCCTCAATCATAAAGGAATTGATTGCAAAATCATTTCTCACTACACGAAAGAATTCTGATGTCCCTTGTGCCCACATTGCTTTGGAATTTGCACCTCGTCTCTCCCTCTATTACCTCTTTCTCCCTCCAATAAAAAAATTTTAAACTTATTGGCTGCTTTTGAGTTTTGACTGTCATGTTAATTTGACTACCTTGTATACCAAAAAAAAAAAGAACTCAATTTTCTGTACATACAATAACACATAAATGGGTGTTTTATTATTATTTTTGTGTCATTATTTATTGTAAATTTGATAACAAATAAATATTTTTACTTAAGTATAATCCTAATTAAAAAAATAGTGCCTTAACATACATCTCACTTTTTCAGTATTTTTATTTAATTTTAACCAATTATTTAATTTTTTTAAATATATCAAAATAAAATTGCAATTGTTTTTATTAAAACAGTTAAATTTTACTTTTGGTGACTGATAATAATTTAATTTTAAATTTATATATATAATTTTCTTATATTTTGAAAATAATAAAAAAAAGTAGTGGGAAGTTACCGATTTTAGTTTTGGTGGCTTAATTAATTAGTGGTACTAGAGAAATCTTCAGGACTAAAAGATCTTGAAGTTGAATCAAAATTTGGAACCCAGTTAACAAAAAAAGTAATGAAAAGTTAAATAAGATAATATTTTTCATTAAAAAAAAATCAGTTATTAGTGTTGTAAGGGTTATAACACCCATCGTATTTGTATTTTTTATTAAAAAAACAAAATAAGGGTCGGGGGCATTTAGTCATTTCCTAATAATCATGCATCTATTGTGCATAAAGAAATTATCTAAATATCTTTACATTATGCTTTTACAAGAAAATTACTTGAATATGTACTTACTTTGTCTTTTAGTAAAAGAAAAAAATAAAGTTTTTTTAATTAAAAACATAAAATAAGATGGAATCTAGGATAGCATATAAATTACTCGAAATGCTTACTTTAATTGCTCATAGTTACTTTGCTATAAGAAGTACTTTGAAAAGTGATCACAAATAATTAATGAAAATAAATTGAAGTGACTATATAGTAACCATATTAATCATGAAATAATATACCCTCACTCCTCTGTTAAGACATATAATTAAAGAGATAGTTTGGATCATTTAAAAGGTGGTAAATAATTTTTTCTTCAATACAATTTTAGTCCTTTTAGTATTATAAAAGTTTCAAATATTGATTCCTGTAATTATAATTGTAATACGCACACACAATGCAATTTTTTTTTTCATCTTAATTTTGTTTTCATTGTAGCAAAAACTGATGATGCTTTAACTAAGTGGGTTCCAAAGACATATGGTTTGAGCCAAGTGAATTCGACCAACGCCAAATACTCAAGTGAAATGTAATTTTTAGTTAGGTGATCTCCCTTTTTCAATTTATTTTTTCCCCCAAATTTGAGTAGAAATTAGAGTGATAATTGCCCCTAGGTACTTTTGTTTTTGGCTGGAAGGGAAAAGATGAAAAGACAAAATACTAAGGAGCGTTTGTCATAGAATTATCAATAACCCTAGACTCTTCGCTCAAAACCAACAAAATCTCGCTAGGAATGTTAGTAAATACGTGAAGCCTCGTAGGTTGGTCATGGCACAAGCTGGCAATCTTATGAGCAACACTGTTTCCTTCACGCAAAATATGCATGACCTAAGTTCTCCAGTCTCGTTGGAGCAGCAACCTGATCTCCTACACCAAACTTAAGGTCATCTGGTTCGCATTTCCCTTCTGATCCAACAGGTTCACAGCCTTTAGGGAGCTTGTTTCAACAATCAAGCTTCTACAATCCTAGTCCCAACCCAGCTTCAAACTCGTAAGAATGGCCTAAAGCTTCGCATGAAGGGGATCCCAGCTACCAATATTAAATATGAAACCCATCTCTGGCTTTCCTCTTTCGTCACGGAGGATACGACCACACCCAGCCATCTGCCCCTTACTCCTAATTGAGCCATCAACATTAAATTTCTTCTAGCCCAGGTACTTGTTAGCTAGTGAGTATATATATATGGCTCAAATCACATCTATGTATGTGAGTTATACATGCTTTTACAACTTGAACAAAGTCAAACTAAAAAGACTTAATTGTATTATTTTTAATTAGAAGAACCATGTGAAGCTTCCATAGAACTGAAGGGACTAAAACCTAAACTTTTTGCAGGAGTGAATGAAAATTGCCATTTTTCAGAACTTTAATGTTATCAAGAGCATCATTTTTCTCCACTCATTTTTCACTTTTTTTTTCCAAGTAATTAAATAAAATACATAACAATCTTATTCGCCCGATTGGTAGCTTATATCAATGATTATTTTTCGTCATTCATTGTCTTTTTGTATAGACTTAGATGGGTCATGTATATGCATTTAATTACTTAGTTCATCAAATCCCAAAAGTGGATCTTTACTGCTTCTCAGCAAAAGCATAACCCCAACCATCCCACTTTCTGCACATTACTGTAGCTACTTTTATTATATATATACCTTCCAAATAGTTAGCCCTCAATCTTTTTCTTTTGTGATCCCCAATAAAAAGAAAAATTTTTCAGCTTATAATTCAAAAAGTATAGATGTTATAGGTACTAATAATGGGGGAAAAAGGACATTTAAAATGCCAAACAAAATTATCTAGAATCTCAGTTCTATCAACCCCTGGCTAATGAACTCAAACTAATAGATGAAAGTGCCACTCACTTTCAATTTTGTTTTATTTTAAATATATTTCTTTATGAGGGCTTTTAGGACGAAGAGCCATGAGAATATATAACCCATTTTTATTGAATCCAGGGAGTCCTATAATATATATATATAATATTTGTCTCTTGATTGAAGAGAGAAGATATAGGCCTCACAACTCGCAGTGGGAGGGTTAGAAGCAGCAGCGTCAATCATATTTCTTGTCGTCTCCCTGGTGGAGTTGAAATGAAGGACATGTTCAATATATAAATGGAGAATATGCTTTAAAGAGGCCAAGAAAACGAAGACATTAATAAGGAAAATGACTAATTAATATGGTTATTATCAAAAGCAGATAGTTCACATATAGCACTGTAGCCTTATCTGTTTGAAGATTTATGTGAATTTGATTCTTATATTCTATTTTTTTAATTATTCTTTTTCAAGTCATGGAATTTTTACGTAAAGAAAACAAAAATGAGTAGACAATAGGATATATAATTTTAGCCATTTGTTTCCTAGATATAAGCCTTGAAAGTTTGAAAATTGAAATCCATAAACACTTGTAATCATAAGTGGGGATGGATGGAGGTCATGTGAGGAATGACAAAACAAAACGCAAAAATGCTTGACAAAGTTGTTTGAGAGATCTTAGAAAGGAATATTTGGGAGAATGAAAAGGAATTAAGAAACTTACAAAAGGTATTTTAAATTAGGGTTTGAAATGACCAATAAATGAAAGCAAACAAACAACCGCCCTCAATCTCTCTCTCTCTGTCTCTGTATCTCTGCGTCTCCTCGCACATTCAGGTCAATGGGTCCACTGATAAAATCAATATTTCTTGCTTTTCAAACTATTACACCCACCGTTCATTTATTGCCAAGAAATGCTAAAATCACAACAATGCCATCGAACTTTCTTGAACACGTGTCATCATTTTGGTAAGTTAGATAATTTGAAGATAATTGTGGGTATATATAATATGAATTCCATATGGTTAATTAAATTAAAAATTAAAAATTATAATTCTCTGAATAGCTAGCCTTTTCACAGAGATGAAAAATACTTTGATTATTTAAACTTAAACAGCTTGACACTATCAAGAAGTCTATACTATTTAACATGTGAATTTTTACAAGGTGAAGGCTGATTAATTCATTGATACATTCCCCGTAAATTTAAGAATGAAAAATTGAGCCCAAAATTAGAAAATTCTACAGGTTGAGGTGTTTTATTTTATTTTTTAATAAATATAACACCTCGTTGAAGAATTATTTCTCATACCTGCCAGCCAGAAAGCATACACAAACACACACGCACATACACACACATTAATGAATTCAACTCTATCTTAAAAATTAAAATTACTGAGTTCATATTGGTAAAAACAATCTGAGTTTGATTAGAAGAGAATGTGATGCCTTGAGCGCTATACATCTACTAAATATAGGTAGGTAATTAATTAAGACATATAAGCATGAAGAACCGATGATATATATTGGTAACATAACTAAGAAGATTAACAAAATCAGGCCAAACAAGTAGCTCGACATATTTTAAGTAAGTTGGACCAGAAGCATATATGACAGTAAATTAAATTGTCTCAATCTTAAGCTTCCACGCAATAAATTTATAAAAAGGTATATAAGTATTCTGGGAGGATAAGTAATGGACAAACCAGACCAAACGTTTTTTTCGTATTTTTCTTTCTTTCATCACACAATAAGATATGTATTATTCAAAGACGTAAGTAAGGCATTATTCTTCACACATATTTTTTCTTTTTAAAAAGACCATAAATGCTCGCTAGCTAGCTAGATGACCTTGATCTCATGGAAAAGTAGGGTCCGGTCAAAAATTACATATTAATTTTATATGATTTAAAAAAATATATAAAAATAAGTAACTCTAAAATTATCGCATTAGTGCATTGGGAGAAATCTCCTTTCAGTTCTTTATTCATATTTGTCAAACTTAGGCTATCCAGAAGATTAGGTGTCACTGGTCTAAAAGATCTCTCTAAACCCAAAAATGGTTAACCATCTGCACGAATTCTTGTCATTGAGAGGATTCGAACCTGGCTAATATGAAGTTCAAAGGTAGAGGGGTATAAGACGATTGAAGAGGGTGTGCGTGAGTGGGAGAGATTTATGAATTTAACCCGTGGGGTGCGGAGAGAGAAATTTACAAGGCAAGAGATTGCCCAAAGTTTGGAGTGTTAGCGTGTATTGACTATGTAGAAAGGAGAGTTAAGATAGATAAAGAAAGAAAAGTCTTCGTTGGAGTGTCACTTTCCTATATATACTCTTCAAGTTATCAAGGAAGCACATACATCTGTCTCTCTCCTTCCTTACCCATTCCTTTCCGCTTTTCTTTTCTTTATTTTTCGCAAAACCACGCCACACCACACCTCTCTCTCTCTCTCTCTCTCTCTCTCTCTCTCTCTCTCTCGCTATTCACTAAAGGATGTCTGTTTTTTGAAGAAGAGAAAAAAAAAGGTCTTTCTTTTATGCCCGTTTAGCTTATAGTTGTATATCTATAATATATATATATATATATCTTGATGCTTGAGCTTGCACCTGTACATAATCACTTCTATATATATTCTATATATCCTCTTTTAGCTTTGTTTCTTGTTATTGGGGGTTCTTTTACTATATCAAGTTCAAGAATAAACACCCACTTGAGCAATTTGTGATTTTGTCGCTGTCTCTTGTTTTGGTTCTGAATTCGCCTTCTTCTTCTGGTTGTTGTCAGGTTGAGTGGATTTGTTTTTCCACTTTAGTAATTAAAATGCCCCAGAATAAGATTTTGAACAACCCACCATCGAATCCGATGCCTGATCTTTCCCTTCACATAAGCCTACCGAGCAGTGCTCCATCTTCAATTTGCACCGGAAATAACGATGAAGGGGATTCGTCGTTTGATATATGGAGAAGAAGTACAGAAGTGGATGGCCTCAAATCCCACAGTGAGAGTTCAATCAGAGGTAGCCCTCAAGCACACACGCACCTCTCTCTCTGCAATCATATCCCCACAAGTGGCTCTGAGGCTGAGAGCCCCTGGAGGAGAAGCGACGTCGTTAGAAGCAGAGAAGATGGGGTTTGGGTTTCAGAGGGACTCAATTCAAGACCCATCAAAGGAATCCCACTTCGGGATTCCAGTATTTCTCTATACCCACTTCAACTTCCCTATCCCAATGGTTCAACTTCTTCTTATAATAGTTGTAGGCCTTGCGATATTAACAGTACTATTGGGGGTAATTATAATATTGTGGAGCACCCAATCTCGAGGTTCAATGGGATAAGCATAGAGAGTACTCTAAGACCCCACCAACCCCATCAGCTTCACTACTCGAATCATCATCAGTTTGTTTCTAATTCTGATTTCTCATACGGATTTGGGAGGTCGAGGATGTTGCCTAATAGGCTTCACAATAATAAGAGGAACATGAGGGCACCCAGGATGCGGTGGACTAGCTCCCTTCATTCTCGCTTTGTTCACGCCGTTGAGCTCCTTGGGGGCCATGAAAGTCTGTCTCTCATCTCTCTTTCCATTTATTTACTTTTGTCCTTTTTGTGTGGTTTTGAATTTGTGTATTTTTTGAATAAATGGTAGGGGCTACCCCTAAGTCAGTTTTGGAGCTCATGGATGTCAAAGATCTTACACTAGCTCATGTCAAGAGCCATTTGCAGGTATGCCCTCAACCTCTTAACAAAGTCACAATTTCCGTACAAATGAGTTCTGTTTTAGTTAATATTAGAATTTTCAAGAGGTGAAAGATGGAGTTGGAGCCAGATTTACCATATTAGAATATCTCTAAAATTAAGAAATTCGAGTTTGAATTACTGTAATTTACATTAGCCCTCTCTTTTTCTCTCTCACTCTTTTATCTCTCTCTTGTGTCTTGCTCTGTGTGTGTGTGGACTTTGTGTAAAGTCTATCAAAGCGGCGCAAGGGCCGAGAAATGCAGTGAATGAATGAGTGAACAGTTGAGTCTGTTGTCTGCAACAGGACAATTTCTACTTTTCGAGAGAGAGAGAGAGAGAAAAGTAGCCATCATTTCTCAATAATAGAAGCAATTACTCACCTTACCAAACATCAACCTCGTGCTTAATAAAGAAATCCAGAAAAATCTCCAAAGACTGAAGCATCCGATTTCATTAATCTCTTTATTTTGAAAAATTGGATTTCCCCAATCTTTCTAATTTTCTGCTGCTTTATCGTTATTCTTTATTTGTATTTTTGGCTTTACCTGTATTATATATATTCATCACATTTGTCTGTTTTTGGCTTCTGCAGATGTATCGAACTGTTAAGAACACTGACAAACCTGCAGCTTCCTCAGGTAATTCGTATTGTTTTAAACTTTCGCTGCATGTATTATATGTTTTTAATTAATCTGCTCTTTGCCAATTAATGCCGTTCACTAATTAACTCCATAATTTCCGCTCCCCAACAGAAGAAAAGAAGTTTATTTCTTTTTTGTAAGATTCCCTCGTTTCCCTTTATGACTCACCCCCCTATTCATGCATTAAATAATAATCTCTTTTTTGTGCATGCATGCATAACTGCATTACCCACAAAAAGTTAGCAAGTACATGTTAAAAAACTGAAGCTTTATTTGTTCTATGATATCCAATTATATACGTTTTGTAATACACTCTCTGATTTGGAAGTGTTGATCTATAAATATGCCTACGCAAACATATGTATCAGATGGAGATGAAGATTTCATGAGCCTAACGCCACCAGTCAATGAAAATGAGAACTATTTTTCACCCAATAAGAGAGGCCCTACAAATGCATCATCTCTAGAGCAGGATATGGGCTACACTAGCGGCAATCTGTGGGGTAATTCTTCTAGGTAATCTCTCTCTCTTTCAGACTCGTTTGTCTTTTTCAAAAAAAAAATTTACACGACACAGGAGAGATTTGAATCTTAGATTTTTTTTTTGGTTTTAATTAACTTTGCCTCTACATCTAGAACATATAGCCAATGTGTTTGTTAGTGTTGGTTGTGCATGGGTGGTTAGTCTGGTTGGTTGGTTCCACCACCCATGATTGAGTTTAAATTAATTATGGAAATGATCAGAAACCCCAATTCTCCACACATACCCTTTTAATCTTGTGAAACTAAGAAGTGCTTCTTTCTGACAACTACTTTTGCTTTTTCGTTTTTCTCTCCACTTGTGCTTGCTTTCTGCCGAACAAAGCTGTAGCTGCTCCTGCTCCTGCTTCTCTTCTCTACTTCCTTTCGGCATCTCTATATTTAAGTCCACTTTCTTCTGCACTATTTCAGTTTTTCTCATAATTAACATTCTGCTTTCTGTATAGATTTCTTTCTTGGGACATCTATATTTGCAATTTCTTAATTGACTTACTTGCTTTGAGTCCTTTCAATAATTGATGATGGCATTATTACTCAACACAGCGTTATACACCATCTAATTTGAGGAGTTTCTCGTCCATCTTTAGTGCAAAGTGATAATTTTTGGTATTTAATTTCCCTACCAAAGATTAGTACTCTACTTCTTCTTTCTGATTCAAATTTAAGATAACTAGTAGAGGGGTAGATCTTATATATTTAGGTAGCAAACTAAACTATTATTAGTTAGCACAACAGCAACAATTCTACCCAAAAATGGAAATATGAAGAAAAGAAAAATTAAAGGTGCAAGTACAAAAGTTAATTAACGTTATGTGGCTAATTAGAAAGGGCCACTAAGATAGCTATGTTGGCAAAGACCTTGGAAACAAGAATTAATTTCATACTTTGAAACACAGAAAGTCAAGCCAAACATAATAAATCTTATGATATTCACACTGAAAGAGTTCTGTGCAATATTTCTGCAAAATATGAGTTGATAGTGACCATAAGACTCATACTCATAGCTTTTAAAGGCCAGGAATTGAGCGTTGGCTCTTTAGTTTAGACGAAGATAGAAAGTTTTCTTTGGTTCTTAAGTTTGTACTGTGAAAAAAGTCTAATTAGGGCAAAGGGCAGATGGTAACCTTCAATGTGATCTCTCTATATATGGTACACAAATAATTTAATTACTCAGACGACATGAGTGACCTACCACAGTTAATTTTACACTCACTCTCTATCACGAGGAGCGGCCCCCACCCCATCATGTGAAATTATATAGGAAGATAGTACAAACATCCTTTTTGGTGTAATTCCAAGTAATTAATTTAATTTGATCTAAATATTTTTATGTCATTATTCTTGCTTAGGTATCATAATTTAGACAATAGGATAGTTAATTTCTCTTAATTAATTCTAAGTTGGCGAAAAGAGCTTTTTTTTTGTTCCTATGCAAAACCCTCTAATTTATTACTGGAATTAAACTTTATTGTCTACTTAGTCATATTTCTTATTTTATTAAATATATAATTTATCATAAAAAATGATATTTCAGACAAGATCTTCACCTATATACTCCATTTACTTGTATTTAAAATGCACAAAACAACCATTTTGCATTTCTCTTCCTTCTCTTTTTTATTTTAATAAACGGAGAGGGGGGGGGGGGGGTGGAGGCGCAGGAGAGCATTTGCGTCTTCTGTTTTGTTTAAGCTTTAGAATGTTAAAAGGGTGTTTCTACAAGCAAAAAAGGACTTCAAGAAAAAGCTAACACACGCACACACACAGATTTATACATATATATATATATATATATACATATATCTATATTTGAATTCATGCAAAAAGCTTTAAAAAAAAAGTTATTTCCAGCTTTTCCTAAAGCTGAAAATTTTAAAAATTAAAAAAAAAAAGAATTTTTATTCTTCTACAAAAAGAAAAGGACAACCCAGATGAACCTTCAACGGCAAAAAAACGAGAATAATATTTTGAGGAAAAATTGAAGCTTCATCTTTACTACTTTAGAAGTTAGAACTTTTTGTCTTCTAAAGATAAAAAATTAAAATATTAATTGTCTAAATTTTAGGGATAACGTAAAAGTTGATCAAACATTTACAATCTTAACTAAGATGGTATTGGAAGGTACAATAAAGATGGCCAAAAGCAAAGCAAATCAGAATCCACTCTTTACAATGATTTTTTAGAAAAATTACAGATGTTGGCCTTTATCTTTGTCCCTAATTGTAATTTCCTCCCCCAATTAATTAATTTTTGCTATGGATCCTCTAATTTATTTGTCTCATTGCAAAAAATTCATGCTTTCTAAATTAGATATGATCTTTGGCTGACTTGACACCACATGGAGAAATATTGCCTTACCTATATTAAATTTGCCCCCAGTTGCAATTTCTCTGAGTTGATTAATTGCAAAAATTATCCATAACGAGAAAAATTACAATTGGAAAGGGAAAATCAGAGTAATTAAATGCAATTTCCTTTTCTAATGTTGAGTCACTTGAAGATAAGGACTAATGTTAAGTCAGAGTTTGGTTCAAAAAATAAAAAAATAAGGTCTAATTAAGACGACAGAGAGATTTTTGCAATGTGACAAATCAATCAATAAGCCAATTGCAAAAATTAATGAATTGAAGGAAAATCTACAATTGAAGACAAAGATAATAGTGAATAAGTACTATTTCCCCTTATTTCTTTCATCTCCTGAGAAGTGCATTTAATTCTTTTTTTTTGGTGGGCACATTCAATTTATTGTTATATCCTTAGGTTGTGTTTGGTAGGGTAGAAGATTTTTTAGGGGACAAAAAGGATAATAAAAATGATAATGAAATGGAATCCTATAACCTAAAATTAGTTTGATATGGTATGGAAATAAATAGGAATACTTTTTCATTCAAATGTTTGGTAGAGAGAAAATAGTATAGAGAAATGGAAGTGAAAGGAGAGTAAATAACCAAAACACCTTTGGAACTTAGAAAAATAAAAATAAAAAAACTAATTTTTGTTAATAAAGTAAAACAAAAAGGGAAATTATAGTTAAGAATCTCAAATTAAAAATATTTATAGTAAAAGATCTTAAATTGCATAAAAAATTATAGTTCAGTACATCAAGTTAAAACTTTTAGTTCTTAAGTCCATCAGAATAATTTTAAAATTTAAAATTATTTAATATAAATATCTTCAATCTAAGACCCTTAACTGTAATTTTCCCAAACAAAAATAAAGCATCACTATTATTTGAGATAAAATAGTATTTTTTCTACCCTTCTTAAACAATAGATTCTCTTATAATTTTAATGGAATTAGCAATGCCATATAGCGTGGAAGGGAAAATCCATTGGTGAATTCCATTCATACTAAACATGGTTTTTGGTTCTTTCCATCTCCCTCTCTTTCCTCACATCCCTTTCAAGGCTGGCCTAGTTTCCCGCCAACGACGTCTGGCTTTATGTCTTTAGTTGTTGAGAAATTGCTCTTAGTTCTTATGATGATAGCCTCGGTTTCCAGCCAAATCGATCCACAATGAGTAGCATTTCACTTCATTTTTTTGTGGACTTCTATATAATTTTTTTGCCAGCTGTTTTGCCGCTAAAATTGCGAGTTTTAATATAGTCATTGGAGAAAATTTTAGATACATTAATGGCCTAATGAAAAAAGAAAGTATAAAAATACGCGGTCCAATTGTAATACAACTACACATGTTCACATGACTCCTTTTGATTGGCTTAAAAAGTAAAAGAAAACAAATAAATGGTCAATTGAGTTGGAGAACTTGGTGGAATTAAGAACTTTCTTGTTTGAGCAATTTGCACTAATTCAGTTGGCAATATAATTTAAGGAAAAAAAGTTGCAACACATATCAAAAGTCACAAAGTTAATATTAGAAGTCCTGGTTATAGTTTGTAACTTGTAGATAATGTTCTTCCCCTCTGGTGTGACATAAATTTTGTCTCACAATTTACAACTTTCACTTGAACTCTCCTCATTTTCGAACGCAAGATCACCTAAAGATAGCTCAATATATAATGGATGCTTCTATGTAAGTAGGAATGAGTTGTGATAATATTTCATTATTAACAATTTAGCATTTGTGCACTTGATGGAATATAGGATTTTATAGTCTGTCTGCGTGTGTATTTTCTTCATTGAGTCTGTTAACAAGGTTAGCAGCATGCACAAGGGAAGCTCCAGATATCACTACCTAAGAATTTATTACCTTGTAATCAGGAACTACACACACACATACACAGACATATATATATATATATATATATATATATATATTTCACCTAGGATGTCTTTTGGAGGGTGTCACACCCCACAAATTTAGGTAGGTTGGCGCAGAAGATAAACCCTCCCCCTACCACAAGTCTAACAATACTATCGACATCCTCAAGTTTTAGAAAATATCTCAAAGTTGTAACTTCATATAATGAAAACATACAAATTTTTTCTTTAGGTGACTTTTGTAGAAATTTCGGCAGAGTCTCCTCTATAATTCAGACCTCCTGATATTTCCACAATCTGTCAGCCCAAAACAATACACCCAAAATGGGCAACTCGTATTCATTCAGAACAAAAATAAAGTTCTAGGGAGTGGAGATACCCTATCTATGATTTAGTGGAGCCAACTTTACAATGTTTAGAATAAAATAGATTACACGCATACAAACAAAATACACCCACATGAGCAACTCCAGGCTCGCCAAAAGAAATAAACGAAAAATCGACAACTAATAGGCTACTGAAGGGAGACTAGGGTCTACACTGCTATCTGAAAATTTTTTTTTTTAAAAAAAGTGAGTTTGATACTCAATGAATAAGCAATGCCAACCCTTTTAAAATAGGGATAGGGCCTAAAAATATATATATATATATATATATCGCATGAAACATGCCTTATGCAAATTCTTTCTTAAAATGCACTGAAAGCATCTAAGCAAAACCAATTGAAACAGACGCAGAGCACACAGCTCGCGGAAAAAAATAACTACAGACGCAAAGCATTTAGCTTACGAAAATAAAATGACTCCGCGTGTGGTGGCCTACACACGGGGCTAGCACTACCTCTGCTAGCTGAGGTACAGATCATGGTGCACCATGGCTAACAACTACTGCTATTAGCTATAGGGTTCTAAACAGATAACCTCTTAAAATAATACTTTTCTCAAATTAGCATTTCAGACAGAGTACCTTCCAGATCGGTTTCATAGCAAAGTTTTCAAATAACTCAAATATCTGTCAATTTGCAAAATTTCGTGTTCAAATCGATTTTTGGTAAACATGCATATGACAAAACATTTAAATGTGTGTCTCCATAAATAGATTATCAAATTTTAGAACACTACAAGGAAACTTAGTAGCAAAATAATAATTACTAGTTATTCACGATCCGCATTACTTACTCACCTTCCAAGATATTACAGAAATTCCCTACCCATTCCTCAGCTATGACTCAATCTCTTGAATACCCTACAATACCCATTCACCATATTTTAGAGGATGAATCACTTCAATTTATCCCATACAGAACTTATCTTATTTTAAAAATTATTCCTCATCTCGTAAGGTCAGAGCATAAATGGAAACGAATAAAAAAAATAAAATACACACTTCACATGGCTAAAAACTCCTCTTCCTACGAATAGGAGAATAGTTAAGGTTGCTACTCTTAACCTTATTAGCTTGGTCTATTTGAACAAAATTCTAAGAAAAGAAACATGGGTATCTATTCTTCATTTCTCTAGCATGCTATAGATATGTATATGCTTTCAAGTAACTAAATCCACCATCTTCTACTCAATTTCATGCCCTCCATACCTATACAATATACACAATATACATATTTAGGGATATAAATATGTATATATATATGTCCATATCTGGCAGCAGGGCATTTTGGATTTTTTCATTCAAAGGCTCAAATTCGCTCAATGGAGGAAAAACAGAACCATGACAATCTTATGCCATTTCCTCCCTTATTCCACTAAGGAGCTAAACTCAAAATCAAGAAATAAAGGAAAACGCATACCATATCCACTCTGCAACAAAACACGTTAGAAGGAAGCTTGTTCTGCACAAACAGAAATTGGCAAGTAAGAAGAAGCACAATGGAATGTTTTTTTAGATTAGGAAGTTTATGCAGAAAATGGGAGTAATCATCGTATAGGAAAGTTGAAATATATTTTTGCATGAAGGAAGTCAAGATTGCTCCAACCAAAATCATCCTCTTACACTAAATTTTTATTTTATACGCCACACTTCCCTCGGCTGGCCATACACACCAGAAATGCGTTACAGAATTAGAAGAACAGGGGAGGGAGACGCTGTGAAGATGAGACCAGAAGAAGCAATACACACGGCAGAAATTCCAGACCTGGGGAAAGGATTTTTCTGGCGTGATTTCACCAGCAACCAGCAGCGCAACTTAGCAAATCCAGGGAGCAAATACAGCAGCAAAAACTCAAACCAGAGACAGTAAAAATAACGCTGAACAGGGGAGAGGAGATGCAGTTCTTGACCAGCACCACACTTCGTCCAGCACAATGATTTAATGCGACTGAAATGAAGCAACTCAATTGGACATGGCAGCAAGGGATGACTCGCACAGCAACGAAGAACTAGAAGGAAGCAACGTACAGTGAACAGAAATGAAGATATAGAGCCCCTGGTATGCTTCTGCGATTTTCTCTTATGGAAAGGATGTGTGCTGCAGAAGTTTGAGTGGTAATGACGTAAAGACCAAGCTTAAAGTAGATACAAGGGGGCATATATGGGAGATCAGAAAATTGCAAAAAGGAAAGAAAAGTAGTGCTACGTGGCAGTTTGAATATTCAACTCTGATTAAGGAAAAATAACCGTCCAGTCTTTACAGAGGGCACAAATTTAACACTATTTTTAAGGACAATCAGTCAATGTGTAGCCAATACATTCAAATATAGTGATAATTCAGTAATAAATAAATTGTGGGGCTCTTGTTTTGTGGTACTAGTTTTTAGTGTGTTGAAAATTTGACAATTTATTGATTAGTTGTGTCTGTAGTGTTATAGATTTGTGTCCAACCCAGGAAGATCATATTTCACTTTTTAGCACTTATTTACCAATATTAACTTTTAATAACAATAATCTAGTAGTTGACCTTCAAAGTCTTTTGCAGGAAATTTAGGAGGAGACTTAAGTGCAGCCCTTTAGAAAAAGTATCTACATATTGTATATTTTTATTACAGTATCTGATAATAAACATGTACAATATTTCATCTTAGTTTTGTCCAATAACTTATCAAATGCTAATCTTTTGTCTCACATAAAACCTTTTTCTTTTCTAGTGTTTGATCTTGACATATTATCACCAGAATATATATATATATATATATATATGATGATTTGGCTTTCATTTACTGTACTCGACTAAATTAAGAGTAACATGTTTTGTTCTTTCCAATTAATGGCAGTAGACGAGCATGGACACTAGCTAGTTCCACAAATTTAGATGGGATTAGAGCACCAGATATCCTATCATCTCAGCACAGAGATGAGCAACAGTCTGAGGTTGTTACCTAATCCTTACCAGTTACTACTGAATACTGATATATATAGACACACACACACACAAAATAATAGAAACCATATACATATTAATGCTTATTCTGTCCCAAAAAAAAAAATCTTTCACTCTAAATTTGATTTCAGACTTGAAGGGTAACAATGACTAAAATTAATGTATAAAAATGGTTACTTCGCGCAGGGAAACAATTTTTTACAGTCAAGTAGCTTCAAGGACTCTGAAAATTTAAGCTTGGAGTTTACACTAGGGAGATCAACTTGGCAAAGCAACGAACATGCCTGATTAAAGTTTGGTACGTCATGATTCTTGAATAGCGCTTTAAAGGCAAAAAGAAAAAAAAAAGTAGATTTAATGCACAGATATATATATATATATATAAAAACAGGTACTGCTTTTGTTAAGACGAAGATGTCACTTTCTGTTAAGCTTAAAAGCATCTCTGTATATTCTTTTTTGAGCCAAAGCTAGCTTATTCACTTGGTTTCTAACTTTTGAGGTGATGTTAGTCATTACACAACTATCATGGCTAAAAAGAAAAAGCTGAAGAGAGAAAAAGAAGGAATCAGACTAATGGTGTATTTTATTTTTTTAGCACTTTTTTCCTGTCTTGTCTCTCCTTTTCCCGAGGTTCCTACAGATTCTGTCCATAAACATATATCTTGAGTGATCAGTGTGTGAAAGCTTGATATATAGCTGTGATCTATCATTACCACTTTCCCTCTTTGATTTGAGTCTTGACTTTGTGGGCAAGAGAAAGCTAAAAAGCAGTGATGGGTGTGAAGGTTTGGAGAATATTAAACTTTCTTTCACAAGCAAACCGCATCATTTTGGCATCAATCATTCATGCTACATATCATATATATATATATATATTGGAGACAAATAGGCTCTAATTGGAGGGTTTCCACGTTGCTTGATACGTCTATTAGAAAGTTAATGTTGTGATTGTGGGTTGCATTTATGCCCCACTACGTGCTGATCATGGACGCCTTTTAGTTGGTATGATGCATATATCATCCACTGACTAGAGATGCTTCATGAAAATTTAATTGTAACAGCTGTAACCTTAAGTGAAGCATATTCAAAGGCTGCAAGCAACCATATTTTCTTCTCCACCTACAGACCAAGATATGTTGAACAGAAAATTTGCTTAATCACACACACACACACACACACACACACATATCATCATCAAGCCTTCTGTTGAGTAAATAATTGATAAAACAGTGAAATTTTCATGCTTCGAGCACAAGCAACTCATGGATAGACCTAATGGAGGATTAAATTTCGAGTTTTATCTAATTTGTTTGATTTTAAGTCTAGATATCTTCTAAAAATTTAACAAAAATTGGACCCATCTTTTAACCCATGATCAGCTCCACTCATTAAGAATATATGGATAATTTGATTAAATTCTTTACAAATATAATAGGAGTCGTAAGGCATCACAACACGCCGAAACATAGTGAAAATAGGCTAATGAGTAGTGATATATCACCTCAGCATATATTTGTTTAGTCCAAGTTACGTTATATTAGTAATGAAATTTGGTGTTAATTATCATCCTAATAGTCGCTAGTCAGTACCCACGTGCTAGTTTGACCGAACAGTTCTTGAGTCTTGTTTTCATTTTCATATTTATGAATTACACATTTTTAATTAAGTTTAAAATAAGTAATAAGAAGAAACAAAGACCGAAGGAAACAACATTACAATGTTTTCATCATCATCATGAGGATGAAAATGAATAAAGCGCTGGCAAAAGAATCTGGTCTTGTTTATGGTTGAGGATAACATTAATTTTGAAGAATATACATATTGATGATTGTCCATATGATTTTGGTATGATGTAACAATAAATGTGGAATAGCTAGGTACATTTAGAGCTACGAAAAGAGATTGAATGCGGACCATTGTCATGAATTCCGTAGGTACTGATCTGCAACTTGGGGGACAAAATGAACCATTGATGATCTCATAACAGCAGACATTTCACTAGATTTATTGGTCCCAATTATATTACATGCTGTCTCTTCTTCAGTCGCAAGTTTTCTCTTTAAAAAAAAAAATTGGTAACGATTCTTGTTTTTTTTTTTCATATTTTCTTCAATTAACAAGAATTTATGGCGAAATTAAAATATTTAGGGCATTCGGCAGTGTTATCATTTCCTGATCATTAATTATGGTGGTTGTAGAAGGTAGGATCTCTATTGCCCAACTTCCATTTTTTTCAAACAAGATAAAATTTTCTAATTTGTCAAACATAACAGCCATTAATTTGATTATATTTCTATATGTTGGAGCTTTAGTGTGTGTGTGTATGTTAAAAGAAGTCCCATATTGCTCAAAAGAAAGGAAGCTTTAGCATATATATACTAAGGTGTGATATTGGGTAAGCAAATGGACCAAAAAGAAGAGTGTGCTTGCACGCACAACAACGAGCCAGCATATGAGTAACGCAATTGAAAATCTTCGATTTCTCTTCTGCGCATGAATTAGATGTGATACTGGGCATTTTTTGTTGGAAATATTTTTGTAAAATACTAAAATATTTTGTTTACAATAAGCTTACCGGACAAATTATGTTTTTAGTAGTTTTGCATTTAGGATAATAAATTTCAAAAATTTTTGAATGTTTAAGCATTTAATTCTTGGTTTTAATCTTTCATTAACCAGCTTTTAATCCCAACGTTCAAAAACGGCCTTTCTTAATTATTTTTTAATCCCAAAGTTTAAAACTGATTATTTTAATTAAATCATCATTAACCTGTTTTATTGCTACCTAGTGTTTTGTCTGCGTCCTTAACCTCTAAAAGGCAGTGCATGGTATGGTTCAAAATACAAAGCCATTCAATCCTTTGCCTCCTCTGCTCTTCCCTCCACTCTGAGTTTTAGTTCTTTGTTGTTTTGCTTCCTTGCTCATTTTCGCAGGAAGGATTCATTTAATCTTGGGGAGTTGCTGGCCTCTACCAAAATAATTTTTAAGGATAGTGTCCTTGAGTATGACTTGGATTGTTTTCTAATGTGTTTGTAAATAGAATCTAACAATCTTAAGAGTTATGAAGTCACATCGTGATGCTGCTGATGCTACTAACATTACCGCTGCTGCTTCTAGTGTTGTTGCCAACATTACCATTGTTGTCTCTGGTAGGATTGTTAGTGGTGGTGGTGCTACTGCTACCTTTGTGCCCACCGCAATGCCTCTTCTTAAGCCGTTCCTAAACATCTCAAAAATTGTGATATTTGATGTCAAGAATTTCAAACGGTGGCAAGAACGTACTTTCTTGGTGCTGGACATGCATGGAGATGCTATGGTTCTCACTCAAACTGAGCCTATTGTAGATGCTGACCAAGCCCAAAAAGATATCTGGGCATATGCCAACAAGGTATGTAGGCATACTATCATTAGTACATTATTTGATAATTTGTTCGATGTCTATTGTGTTTAGAAGAAAACCAACAAAATCTGGGAATCGCTGATCACAAAGTACACTGTTGAAGATGCTGGAAAGCAGAAATTCGTGATAAAAAATTACTATAGATGAGAGATGTCCGAAGACAAAGATATCATACTACAAATCAATGAATACCACAAGCTGTTAGAAGAATTCCGTGCTAAGAAAATCAACCTTCTAGATAAATTTATAGTTGGGATCCTGATTGAGAAATTGTTGGATTCGTGGAAAGACTATGAACAGCAGTTCAAACATAAGCAAAAGCAATTGTCGCTGTCCGATCTCATCACTCATATTATCATTGAAAACACTAATTGGAAGGAGACTCAAGTAGCAAAGGGCAAGAAGATAGCCTCAAAAGCAAACTTGGTGGAGACAAAGCTGCACAATAAGATATATGCTTCTCATAAAAAACCTAATTACAAACCTAAAAATTCTAACCCCAAGTTCGAAAAGAAGGATAATTGCTTTGTTTGTGGTAAGCCAAGGCATTATGCTGCTCAATGTAGAAAGAGAGTTAGAAATAATAATCCTCCCAAGTAAATGTAAATTTAGTTCAAGGAGATGAGAACAATGATGATGAGGTCATTGTGATAGTTCTTTCTTAAGCTCTTGTTGTCTCTGATGTGAGAAAGTGGGTGGTAAACTCTAAGCTACCAAGCACATCTGTGCAAATAAGGAATTATTTACCTCCTATGATCCTATTAAGGAAGGAGAAGACCGTATTTATCTTGCTGATTCCTGAATTGCAAAAGTTCTTGGGAAAGGAAAAGTGGTTCTTAAACTCACATCCAGAAAGACCTTGACTTTCAATGATGTTCTGCATATGCCTGATGTTAGAGCAAACTTGATTATTGTAGCTCTATTAGGAAAGGTTGGGGTTAAAGTATCATTCGAATCTGACAAGATTGTGATGACAAAAAATAATATTTTTATGGGAAAGAATTATTGTAACCGAGGACTGTTTGTAGTGAATGTTACTGAAATGAATGAAAATGCATCTTCTTCTGCTTACTTGCCTATTTATATGATTGATTTATTTGATGTGTAGCATACTAGATTAGGACATGTTAGTAAGTCTTATATTAAGAAAAAGCAACAACTTGGTTTGGTTTCTAAAATTAAAAATGACTGTTTAAACAAATGTGAAATATGTGTGGAAGTTAAGTTAACTAAAAAATCACAATTTTCTACACAGAGAGAAATTGAATTGCTTCCTTTAATACACACTTATTTGGGTGATTGATAGATAATATTTTTGCAATCAATTCTGCAAGCGTACAGATCACTTTTGTAGTATAGTGAATCAATGTCGTCCTATAGGAAATTGATTTAGACTCAATTAGGCATAAAAAAATTCACTTTCATTTAAGTCAAGACAAAACAAATACCAGTGTTAGAAATTAAAAGAAATGAACTTAAACTAATACTGAGCATTAAGACTGTTCTAATGAGACTAATTACTAAGGAGCATCGTAGGTTTCTATCCCTTAATTGCCACGAATCAAGTTGCTCAATTAATTGGTTAATTAACAATATGAGAGTTAAGGAGATTAAGTGAGCCCAAATGTCTCTCGAATCACTTAGACTTCTATCATAGTTAATTGTATAATTCTCTTATGATTAATTAGGTTAATTGTATTCAATCCTTTTAAACCACTGAGGGTTGTTAAATATATTTTTATACCTAGGAACAAAATTAGAATAACCTAATCCTAAGTTACTCAGTCAAATGGTCCATTAAGATTTTCCTTTCTTTAGAGCTAATTTCAAACCCCCAATTCCACAAAAGAGATAGCTAAACTCTTAAATGAAGAACAACAAACAGATTAAGTACTCAGATCAATAATCAAACCAAATTAACTTCATAAAATCTCCATTACATGGTAATAGGTTCAAGTAACCTAGGATCTAGGAAATTTAGCCACACATGGCTCTACACATTGCAAACAAAATCAGAGATTCGAATAAATAAGGATTCATTGAAGAAGAGATGGAGAATATAAGAAAACTCAATAAAATCACATTGATTCGGCCTTCAATCTTCAACCTAAGCTCCTTGCCTTCAAACCCTAGCTCCTTGGTGCATTTTTCTCTTTAGAAACTCTCCCCCTAAGCTCAAAATGTTGAATCCTTAGCTGCCAATCGTGTTTTTAGTCCGTAAGTAGAAGCTGTGCGTTTTAGTAATGGGTCTTGCTATAGCCAAGGGTATCTCTCGCTATAGTGAGAGCTTATCAGTTCTAAATCCTTGCTGATCTCACTACAGCCTGTGCTATAACTAGAAGTTTCTTAGATTTTTCATGAGTCATGACTTCACTATAGTGAACTGACCTTTCACTACAGCGAAATGGCATCCTCGTTATAGCGAAGAGACTTGAACAGCTTGCTTTTGACTTTTGACTTCTGACTTTGTCCCTTTCTTTATTTCTTTCTAGCAAATCTCTACCTTTCTCTTGAGATTAAAATCAAAATAAAATAAAGCTCAAAACTACTAAAAAGATTGCAAATGTTTTATTTTATTTATTTACTTTGATTGAATAAAAATTTATACAAAGTCAATCAAGAAATAGGCAATTGACTCCCTAATCAATCATAAAATATACCTTACACTTACCAAAACACAAACAATGACTAGAGGTAGTAAAAAGTATTATATTACTTTTATTGATGATTTTTCAAGATATACTAAAGTATATTTATTGAGAAATAAAGATGAAACATTTGAAAATTTTCTTTTGTACAAAGCAGAGGTAGAAAATCAACTAAATAAAATGATTAAAAAAGTAAGGTCAGATAGAGCAGGAGAACATGTTTTGTTAAATGATGTTTGTGAAAAAGAAGGAATTATTCATGAAATAACTTCTCCATATTCACCTGAGTCTAATAGTGTTGCAAAAAGAAAAAATAGAATTTTAAAAGAGATGATGAATGTTATACTTGTAAGTTTTTTTGCACTAGATAATTTATGAGGTAAAATTTTGTTGTTTGCTTGTTTTTTGCAAAATAGAATACCCTATAAGAAAACAAATAAAATAACTTATGAATTATGAAAAGGTTATGTACCTAACTTAAAATATTTAAAAGTATGGGGGTGTCTTGCTAAAGTAACGTTACCTAATCATTAAAAAAAATGGATTTAAAACTTCTGATTGCATGTTTATTGAGTATGCTGAACATAGTGCAGCTTATAGATTTTTGGTTTTAAAATGTGATATTTTGGATCATGACACTATTATAGAAATTAAAGATGTAGAATTTTTTGAACATATTTTTTCTTTGAAAATTGAACATAATTCTAGAAAATTGAAAAATTTTACTTCTTCTCCTGAACAAAATTCATCAAATGAAAATTTAGTTGAAAATTTAAGAAGTAAGAGACAAAGGAAAAAAACTTCATTTGGAAATGATTTTTATACTTATATGGTACAAAATGATCATTTAATTTTTTTATGAAGTTGTTTCTTCTTCAGATGCTCATCTTTGGAAAGAAGCAATTAAGGCTGAAATTGATTCTCTTAGTCAAAATAAAACTTAGGTTTTAGTATATTTACCTCCAGGAGCTAAGCCCATTGGTTGTAAATGAGTTTTTAAAAAGAAACTTAATCTTGATAGGTCTATTGATAAATATAAAGTTAGGTTAGTAGTTAAAGGTTTTACTCAAAAATAAAATATTGATTATATGATACAACTTGAAGGATGTGTCACTCATGGATAAGAAAATAAAACGTGTAAACTTGTTAAATCTTTATATAGATTAAAACAAGTACCTAAACAATGGCATGAAAAATTGGATCAAGTTTTAACAAGTGATGCATTTGCTAATGTTGAAGTAGAAAGGTGTGTTTATACAAAACTTGTAAATGATGATTATGTGATTATTTGCTTATATGTGGATGACATACTTATTTTTGGTACTAACATAAATGTTGTGATTGGAACTAAGAGCTTCCTTGCATCTAAATTTGATATAAAAGATATGGGTGAAGCAAAAGTGATTTTAGGTGTTAAAATCATAAGTGAAAATGGTATTTTACTCTCTTAAGAATATTATGTGAAGAAAATTCTTAAAAAGTTTGGACATTTTGATGATTCTTCTTGAAGTACTCCTTATAATTCTAACATACAATTATCAAAATATAAAAGTGATTCAATAGCTCAATCTAAATATGCACATATTATTGGAAGTTTATTGCATCTAATGAATTTTACTATGCCTGATATAGCATATGTTATATGTAGATTGAACAGATATACCCACTATCCATGCAATGAGCATTGGATGGCTCTGGTTAGATTGATAAAATATTTGAGAGGTACCATGAACTATAATATATATTATAGCAGATTTCCCGCTATATTAGAAGGATACAGTAATGCTAATTGGATCTCAAATTCAAATGAGATTAAATCCACTAGTGGCTATGTATTCACTCTTGGTGGTGGTGCAGTATCTTGAAGATCAACCAAACAAGTTATTAGTATAAAATCCTTAAGAGATTCAGAGTTTATTGCTATGGAATTGGCTGGTACTAAGGCTGAGTAGTTGAAAAACTTCATAACAAATATTCCATTAGAAGAAAAACTAACACCATCAATGTCTTTACATTGTAACAACCAATCGGTAATAGCTACGGCTAAAAATAAAACCTTTAATGGCAAAAGTAGACACATTTGGTTAAGACATAATATTATAAGGCAGCTGCTAAAAAACGAAGTGATCTCAATTGAATTTATAAGGTCAAAAGTAAATTTGGTAGATTTATTAACTAAACCCTTGGGGAAGAAACAAATTGATAACACATTGAGGGGAATAGGACTTAAGCCAATCAGAAATTAACAATGATGGTAACCTAACCTCTTTGATTGGAGATCCCATGAAGGAGGTTCATATGGGTAAGAACAAGTCATTTATTAGTTCTGTTAGTATTAAAATTCTAATTCCTTCCTATGGTATGAGAAAGTGCTAAAATGCATTGTTTGTAACGCTGAGCAAAAGTTCCTAATGATTTCATATTCCTTATGGATGGTGTATTCATTGTAGATATACTTGATGAAATCACCTAGATTAATATGAAGTAGGGCCACTTCTATGAGATAGTGGCAAAATCTTTAGAGTATTCATTAAATACTAGGCACGCGCACGGCTATTTAAAAGTGCAAAACTGCTGTTAATAGTAGGAACTGTGGAGATATAATTTAACTAGTAAGTCCTCTAGTATACAATCAAAAGTTGTTAGTTCATAGAAGCTTTAAACTTTATTGACAACTCTGTGTACTAAGAATTATTAGTCTAGAGTTTGGTTTATAGTCCAAAAGACACCAAATTCAAAATGATTATACTTGTGAGTAACTCATATGGTAATGTTTCTTTTGACATATGTAGGGGATTGTGGGAGCTTTAGGGTGTGTGTGTGTCAAAAGAAGTCTCACATTGCTCAAAACAAAGGAAGCCTTAGTATATATATATATATATATATATATTAAGATGTGATATTAGGCAAGTAAATAGGTCAAGAAGAGGAGTGAGCTCACATGCACATCAGCGGGCCAACGTAGGAGTAACACAGTTGAAAATATCTTATTTCTCCCCTACGCACGAGTTAGACACGATGCTGGGCATTTTTTGCTAGAAATATTTTTGTAAAATATAAAAATATTTTGTTTACAATAAGCTTACTGAACAAATTATGTTTTTAGCAGTTTTGAATTTGGGATCATAAATTTCTAAAATTTCTGAACATTTAAGCATTTAATTATCGGTTTTAATCTTTCATTAACTAGCTTTTAATCCCAATGTTCAGAAATGGCCTTTCTTAATTATTTTTTAATCCCAACATTCAAAACTAATTATTTTAATTAAATCATCATTAACCGATTTTATTACTACCTAGTATTTTATTTGCCTCCTCGGCCTATAAAAGGTAATGCATGGTACGGTTCAAAATACCAAGCCATTTAGTCATAAGCCTCCTCCGCTCTTCCTTTTGCTCTGAGTTTTAGTTCTTCGCTATTTTGCTTCCCTATGCATTTTCACAAAAGGATCCATTTAATTATGGGGAATTGCCGACCCTTGCTAAAATAACTCTTAAGGACAGTGTCCCTAGACACGACTTGGATCGTTTTTTAACGTGTTTGTAAATAGTAGCTAACACTATATTGATTTAGTTGACTTAATGTATAAAAATGATGTATGTTTTCTTTGCTTAAATTAAATGATTGGATGCATTGAGGTTTTAAGTATCACATGGTTTTAAATGGTTTGGAACTAAACTAACTAAACTATCAAATCCCTTGAAATATCATTAAAAAGTGTTCATATGCATAAGGCAAGTTGTGAGAGTTTAACATTCATAAATTTTTAAGGGAAATAATGTAAAGTATCTTTTTTATACTTTAGGTCACTTGCAAATAAATATTAAAGCCAAAAAATTAGATCCTTCAATTTGAACATTTCAAAAAAAAGAGGACTTAAATCTTTTTATCTATTTTTCCTTTAAATGACCTTAACTTATTTGTCATATCAAATATTCCAATCAAACTCTTTAGTGCTAGCATGTCCCTCCCAAAATAGAATTCACACCCAAGACGAAATTAAGAATGTTCCCACTTTCTCACAAAATAAAATTGGAGCCTAAACCATCTTGCCCTAAATAAAAATGCATCTTACTATAAATCAAAACACATTTGATCCAATTTTTCACAAAATCATTTACCCTAAATCGAAATCTACACATTTTGTTGTGCCCTGAATTGAAACCCTAGGTGCTCGAAATCCACATATTTTTCACCCAAATTCCACACCCTAACTCAATCAAAATCCATCATGCTTGAATCTCTTCCATTGAATGGGAACATCCAATTTATAAATGTAGACGGATTCTTTCTTGTTTAATAATGGGTCTGTTGAAAGAAAAAAAATTAAGACACAATGTTTTTTTCCTCCCACAAGATAAGAGAGGATCTTGATTCTTTGTAGATTGGTCTATTATGAACATAAGCATATTTAGGATAGAACTTGTATGTAATATTGAATTCTCTTTGAGAGAGAGTCTTAGATAGCTAAATAAAGTCATTCTACAAATTAAAGATAATCAAATTAAGCTAATCATGAATAAAGATATAAGCATGTTGGAGGTGAGCTTAGTTTACCTATTAATTTTCTAAATTATGATTGCAATGTGTTAAGCCATAAATATTGGTGAGAGAATTTTGTTTAAAGATCTTTTTATGTAAAGGGACCTAGCTATGCATTTTTCTATTATATGTGTTGTCATTTTTGTATAATTCTTTTTCTATTGTAAGCTTGGTCAAGTGGCATTCTTTCATTTATTTTTTGTACCAGAATTTAATATATATGGATATATTTTCTTGCTCAATAAATGTAAGACTATGCTATCAAAAGAAGTCTCACTTTTCCTTTCCTTTTGTCTTGGTATTAGAGCTTCCTTAGGCTCACACCATGGCCACTGACTCTAGATCCACCCTTATCTCGAGCTCAACTTCAAGCAAGTAAGTTGATGAGAGTCAGCCATTCTCAGCTACCATCTTCTCAAAGTCGTCCCCCCTGTCATGCTCCCCGAATCAACCTTTTTTCTGTCAAATTAGATAGAACAAATTACCTCCTATGGTAATCTCTTATTTTACCTATCATTCACGACAATAGACTTGATGAATACATCTTTGAAATAAAACCCTACATTCTTGAACTCCTCTCTTATGAAGCAAAGAAGACGCTTAACCTAGCAAATGAAGATTAGGTCATAAATAACTAGCTGTTACTTGGGTGGCTTCTAAACCCCATGACCATCTATGTTGCCTCCCAAATGATACACTGCACCAATTTGAAAGATCTCTATAAAGCTGCTAAAGGTCTCTTATGTGCTTATAGAAGGTCACAGGTCACTCTCTTTAAGAGCAAGATTCAAATAACATAAGAAGGAGCCCTTAAGATGGAGGAATACCTAAATAATATGAAAATTTTCTCTGACAACCTCACTTTAGCTGGCAATCCCATCTTTTTAAGCGATTTAATTACATAAATTCTTGTTGGACTTGATTTTGAATATAATCGCATTATTGTTCAACACTTTGAGAAAGAGGATCTAACTTGGATTGATCTGTATGCCACCTTGCTTACCTTTAAAGGTAGACTTGAGCAACTAAACAACTTCAATAACTAAAGCATTAGACAACTGTTTGCCAATGTTGCAAAAGCTAAAAGTTAGTTTAATAATTTTGGATATCTGAAGGAGGTAATTAGAGAAACTCTAGTTAAAAGGGATATTAGAAAGCTTAAGGGCCATGGAAGGATAAATAGAAGTAGCAAACCCAATTGCCAAGCCTGCAACAAAATGGGACACATTACAGCAACTTACTACTTTAGATTTGACAAGAATTATAAAGCTACTCAAATGGATTTGAATGAGAGAAATAATTAAAATTACTTAATGTATTTTGCTACTCCAAGCGCTATGAATGATTAGAATTGGTACATGGATAATGGAGAGAGTAATCATTTTACTAATGACATTACTGAGATTGAAGTCCCTACAAATACTACATCTGGTAAGATGAATTTAATTATGGGCAATGGTGATAGAGTTCAGGTGCTGAGTACTAGTTCATCTAAGTTTCCTTGTTCTAATCTCATGACTCTTTTTTTATGAAAGACATCTTATATATTCCTAATATTATTAAGAATTTATTAAGTGTGTCTAAACTTACTTTGATAGTGAATTTTTTGTTGAGTTTCATTATTGTGGATGCTTTATGAATGACAAAACAACAATGAAGTTTTTACTCTAAACGTCACTTAAAGAAGGATTGTATAAAGTTGATGACTCAAGTTAGAAGCAAGTGGCATGAAGATGTTTTAGCCTTTAACTAGCCCAGTCATCTAGTTCCAATGACTTTATATTTGCTCTAAAAATATGGCATAGAAAATTAGGACATCCATCTAATTATGTTCTATCTCAAGTTTTGCAAAGTTGTGATGTCAAGACAAAAATTAATGAAAATTTTAACTTTTGTGAAGTTTTCAAATGGGAAAGTCTCATGCTCTACCTTTTAAACCTTCTACCTCACATGCTAATCAACATCTTAAGCTTATTCATACAAATCTATAAGGACTTTTCCCAATAACTTTCATTGTTGGTCATAAATTTTACATATTCTTTGTGGATGATTTTAGTCATTTTACTTGGATTTACCCACTTAAAGCCAAAAGTAAATCTTTAAATGCTTTTATTCAATTCAAAACTCTTATTAAGAATTAGTTTGATAAGAAAATCAAATTTCTGTAAAGTGATTAGGGAGGTGCATTTAGGAATTTTATTGGACCTTTACAAAATTAAGGCATTCATTTTAGACACTCTTGTCCTCACACTTTAGCAAAAAATGGAAGAGCTGAAACGAAGTATAGGCATGTTGTTAAGCTTGGTTTGACACTCTTAGCCTAAGCCAAAATGCCACTTCACTATTGTGAGGAAGTCTTTCAAACCTCTATTTTTTCGATCACTCGATTACCTACTACCATTCTTCAAAGGGAATCACTTTATTTCAAGTTGTTTAAAGTCTCACTAAATTATAAAGGCATCAATGTCTTTGGTTATGCTTGTTATGCTTGCCTAAAGCTTTGCAATCAACATAAACTTTGGTTTTGTGCAATAAAGTGTGTGTTTCTTAGTTATAGTGGGTCTCATAAGGGTTTTAAGTGTTTGAGTCCCACTAGTAAAATTTATGTCTTAAGGCATATAGTGTTTAATGAACAAGATTTTTCCTTGGTCACTTGTTTTATGAACACAAAATAGAATCCTATAACTGAAGTTGTTTCTGTTAAATTATTTCTATTTTTTGGTGTGCATTATGGTTCAAGAACAGCTAATGGAAGTAAAGCTTTTGTTCTTAATGGCTATTTAGATGTTGATAACACTAATGATGTCTATACGTTGTCTCCAATAGGTGCAAATGTTTCTACTAAAACAATCAGCAATACATCAAAAAATGCTCTTGAATTTAGCCATAAGCAAGTCTTAAATAAAGAAGAATAGCTTGCTTCATCATTTCAAAATGAGTCTTAAGTAGTTGAATGTTCAATTCAGGGTAGTCCCCATTACCATTTCTTAACCAAAAGTAAGGTAGCTATTGTTGTTGCATCTATTCAACAAAACACTCAGGTTTTAGACATCGTACAAAATACACAATTATATTACATGGTAACTAGGAGTAAAAGTGGTATTTTTAAGTTAAAATAGCCTTTTGTTGGTATGAGTAGGGTTGACCCTATACTTCAAAAGCACTTAAGATTCCACTTTGGAAAATAGCTATGCAAGATAAATATGATGCTCTCATAAAGGGCAAGACTTGAACTTTGGTTCCTTACAATACTCAACTAAACATAGTTGATTACAAATGGGTCTTCAAGGTTAAGTACAATATTGATGGCACCATTTAGAGGCATAAAGCTAGACTAGTGGTTGAGGGTTTTTAGTAAGATTGTAGGACAAACTTTGGTGAAAAGTATAGTCCCAATGGTTAAGGCTTTAACTATTCAACTAGTTCTTACAATTACTATTTCTCTAGACTAGGAAGTGAAATAATTGATATCAACAATGCTTTATTAAATAGTTACCTTTAAAAAATAGTCTTTATGAGTCAACTAAAAGGCTTTTAGGATCTAGAAAAACCAAATCATGTGTGCAAATTCAAAAAAAGTTTTTTATGGTCTAAAACCCCATTAAGAGCATGGTTTGAGACACTCAAAAGTACTTTAATTCAGTGGGGTTTTTACAATGCTAAGGTGACACTTCCTTATTTCTATTTAAAGATAAATCCTAAATTTTTATGATCTTAATTTATATGGATGATATTCTAGTTATAGGGAATAATTCCAGGGGCCTAAGAAATTGTACTAAAAAACTTAATAATCTATTTTTCTTAAAAGACCTTCAGCAGCTATGTTAACTTAATAATCTATTTTCCCTAAAAGACCTTCAACTGCTATGTTAACTTAATAATCTATTTTCCCTACAAGACCTTCAATAGCTATGTTACTTTTTAGGTTTTAAGGTATACTAAAACAAGAAAAATATATATATAGTCTATGAAGGAAATTTGGCATGGTTGATGCTTCTCCTTGTCTTACTCTCATTACTACATGAAAGACTATGTCTAAAGAGGAAGGAGAACCACTAAAAAAATCCATTTGTATAGTGAAGTCTTATAACTACCTTACAATACCTTACTAATACTAGGATTGATATATGCTCTATTATCAATAAATCAAGTCAATTCTTAAGTACTCCTACACTACACATTAGCAAATAGCAAAATGAATCCTAAGGTACATAAAAGGCATATCTCAGCCTGGTATTCACATCAAGCCCTCTAAAGTGTTGTCCATTAGAGGGCACATAAATGCTAATTAGGCATCATGCCCTGATGATAAGATGTTTATAGGTGCTTGTGTGTGTTTTTTGGTGATACCCTTATCTCATGGTCTCTTAGAAAGAAAAAAGTTATAGCAAGGTCGAGCACAGAATTAGAATATAGGTCTTTAGTTAATCCAACTACTAAAATAACTTGGATTAAATCCTTATTTAGCATAGGTCTTTAGCTAATCCAACTACTGGAAATAACTTGAATTAGTTCCTTATTAACTAAATTGGGTTTCCTTTAACATGCACACTAATCATTTCGTATGATAACTTGGCGCAAACCCACAAGGATTAGATCTTTCAAACACACAGTCAATACTAAAGTATATGCACCTCAAGAAAACTAAACAAAGGTCTGGTGATACACTTGGAACCTTTGAGCACAGACAAACAAGGACCCCAAGTGTTGGAAGACTCCACAAGGTTAATCAAACCTTAATAAGTCTGATAGTTCTATGAAGAACCAAAGAAAAAAAAATCACTGTCAAATCTGAAATTATCAAAATTAAAACTTCATTCATTCTTTCAATCTGATTACAAATAAAGACAGAATATATGTATTTATAAAATAAATCAAATCTACTTGTTAGAGGAAAACTAAGAACTAAATACATAATTCTAACTGAATGATCTAAAAATTAGGAATTCAAAGTAATCAAATCTTTTTAAAAACATAAAAATAAAAAGAATCTACCTAATTAATCCTAATTTTCGTCCTAATACAAAAAGCTTTTAGAAGTCAGCATTTTAAGCTTATAATATCATTATTTAAGCCCAATTAAGTTCATCCATATATGGTCCTTAGCCCAATTTCTTTATTTTGCAATATTTTAACCCAAAATAACTCCTGCAACTCCATCTTTAGCCCAAATAATATTAACGATGTTCAGGTTAATGTTTAGATCAAATTTATCAAAATTTTGCTTAACCCAAGTCTCTTGAACAAGTTCACTCAGTGCTTCTTTTAGTTTTTTAATCCTAGCCCTTGTAATAGATCTAACTAGATGACGCAAAAGATTATTTGAAGGTTTTGAATTAACTTGTTCTTCTGAACTAGCTAATTTTGTCCCATGTCATAACTTAAGTGCAAATGAACTTGCAATCAATCCAGTATTTCACGCTAGGACAAATCATATAAAGATTAATGTGTATTGTGTACGTGATCAAGTCCTAGCAAATCTTCTCTTAGTCAAATATGTACCTTCCTTACATCAAATTGCAGATTGTTTTACAAAGGCTCTTTCTCACAGTTATTTTTGGCCCATACGTGACAAACTTAGGGTTTGTTCCTTACCCACTCATTTGAAGAGAGTGTTAAGCCATAAATATTAGTGATAGAATTTTGTTTATATATTTTTTATGTAGCCGAGCCTGGCTATACATTTTTCTATTATGTATGTGATGTCTTTTTTTTTTTTAATGATTCTTATTCTATTGTAAGCTTGGACATCTGGCATTTTGTCATTTGTTCTTTGTAACAAAATTTAGTATATATAGATATATTTTCTTGCTCAATAAATATAAGGTTGAGCTAACAAAAGAAGTCTCACTTTCCCTTTCCTTTTGTCTCATTAATAGCAAAAAAATCTAGTTCTACTTTAACATATCAAAACTTGGTATGGTGGGGATGAATGTAGTAAATTTGCAATATTATGGCACTAGTGAGTAATGCTTATTGCAAATTAAGTTAAACTATGATTCATAGTATAAAAACATTTAAGGAACTTAAAAGAAAATGTTAAAGATGAAGTTGTCATGTTGTTGAATATCAATCACTAAAGTCTATTCTTATTTTAGTGGAATACATTTAAAGATGCAAGAGCAAAATGATAATGAAGGCCCCACAAGAGATATTTCTTTTGGCTCTTTCTCTTTAGATACTTGTATATATAAGAACTCTCATCTATGATATCCCTTCCCCAGGATACCTTGGATATTTATAATTTTACTTTATAATCGCTTTACATAATAATCAAATTCAGGTTGTAAAGAGAAAGCCTACTATTTCAAATTGTGTATAGTAAGCCAAGTTTGGGATGAAACAACAAATTTACATGCACACCCAATTTTTTACATTATTAAAGTTTCTTTTTTCTTTTTTAGTAAGTAAGAGTATTCATGAAGATATGTTACTCTAACATTATCAATCAAGATACTAATAGCAGTCACAAGATCCTTTTTAACTTTGCCAAAGCTTAAACTCCTATATTTAGGACTTTGGCATTATTATTGAGTAGTATTATAGTAAAGTATATTGCTCGAATAAGTCATATACTCACATGAAGGAAGAAAGCCTTCTTTAGATATGAGTGAATCATACTTATGCAAAAGCAGCCAAATTTTTTGTGTTTCATTACAATTTCAATATAAAGACATTTATCGTAGAACTTTTCGATGATAAAAGATCTTGACAACCATTATATTGAGTTATAATACCAAACAAAATAGCAATTTTTTAGATTTTTAGTTTCTACAAGATGTTGTAATGCTAGAAACATTTGGATGAAGTTTAAACCACATAACAAAAATTCCCTTATTGTGGAAACAAAGATCCATAAGGCATGAAGATTATTACACAACAATAATCTTTCATCTCTAGTCTCAAACTAAGATTTTTATGAACATATAAGAACATACATAGCATTAAATATAACCTACCTTACCTACTATTGATGTAGAACAATAATAAAAAGGGAGAAAAGGAAGGTGAAAATGGAAGAAATAGAAAAGAAAAAAAAAAGGAAGGAAGAAGTTAAGAGAGAAACTAAAATAATAACTAGTCTAAAATTCCAAATGGGATTTAACTAGTCTTGCAATACTTTGGGCTATTTATAAGGAGCCTAAAATATAAAAGAAAATAAATAAAAATTTAAGAAATACAAATCAAAGTTAGAAAACACATAAATTAAAATATCTCTGAACTAGAGTTTCATACGCCTATTGCATATAAACGCCCCTAATTGATTACCCATAGTTGCAACGATGGTGACTAGTTAACTGCTATTGAATCATTCATGGGTGCAAAAGTATGATGGTAAGTCAGACCATAATAACTTTTTAGATTGGTTAGTTAGCATTAAGATTATTTTGAATGTTATGACATCAGCAACATTTATGTATCTGCTTTGCTAAAATAAAGTTTTTTGTAAGATTTATTAAAAAGTATTGGCAAACTGTTTAGAGAAACCTAGAATGTCTAGGTCAAACTTATATAGAAATTTGGGCTAAAATGAAAATGTAATTGAAAGAAAAATATTTATCCACTTATTTTAGGAATCCAATTAATAAACTAGTTAATCAACCTTAAGAAACCTCTAGTGTTTTTAACCATATGACTTGCTTTGATGAACTTATGCATAGATGTGACATATAAGAAAAGTAGTGGATGACAATCACTAGATTTGTCTATAGAATTTGAATGCACATTTAGAAAGAACTTAAGCTAAGCTTCTCTAAATCCCTTATAGAGGCTTACCATAAGGCTTTTAGGGTAGAATTTCTATCTAAATATCCATCAAATTTTGATTATCTACAATCATATAGCTAATTATAAATGATGCTGTCATGAAACTTTCAACAAAGGCAAAAGGAATCAGATCTAAGAAAGACTGCAATAGATCTCTATTAGCATATCCATTCACATTTGTTCCACATTAGGTCTCAATTGGCATTGCCATTTGCAGATCTCCATTAGTACTTCGATTTTTAAATTTAAGGTTTGTTTCATTGCCTCTTTCAAATTCTTTTTTATGTGGTGAGCAAGGTAGGATTCCTTTAATTCTCCATATGTAGGGCTAAATATAAAAAATTATAATTTAAATGGGTTTTATGACATAAGCTTTAACACTTCAGTGCATGTTTGGTTTAGCGTTGGAAGGTGAGAAAACCATGGTTTGCAACCCACAAAATGCAGAAGTTATAATTTGTTGCTTTGGCCAAAACCATGGTTTGAGGAAAGAAAAAGCTAAACCAAACATGCACTCAGTCTCTTGAACAATTTGAAGAGACTTTTTCACGATTTCAAATTTCATGTTCTACCTTTCCTTTCCTTTCCTTTTTGGCTGTAATGATGGATTGGGTGTCTTAGGTAGATTTCTAGTAAGGTACGAAAGGTGTTAAGTATCATGGATTTTAGGTAAGGTTACCTACCTTTTGTTTGATCTCCTTTCACTCAAATCTTGATAGGATTTAGGCCTAATTATAAGCTAACATGAAGAATGAATTAAGATAGATAATACTTGAAGTAAGAAACAAATTAAATAATAAACTAACTAAAACAAGTTAAATAGGAAAATAGGTTGAACATTAGGATAGGAATTTACTGGGTAGTATTTAAACTAAGTGTAAGATGGTTAAATTGATTAAGTTAATGGAAAAAAAATTAATTACATTTTAATGATAATAATAATAAATACATAAACACAATAAAACATAGTTGAATGAATTGCTGTGATTATGTCTTAGGAATCTTTTGGATATTCTCGTTGAAGGATTGAAATTGAGTTATAATTTGGAAATGTCATTGAAGTTTGATCATGCATTAGATGCAAATAAGGATTTGTGTGTTTTTCGAACTTATGAATGTGAGATTGTCTCATACTTCATGCTGGTCACACATCTAATTTGAGGTTGTGGTATAAAATTTGCCATGATACATATGAGAAATTGCTTAGTGATGATTCTTTCAAATTGTCCTTATTATGTATATAAGAAATTACTTATTCATATGGTTATTGAAGGCAAAGATGAGAAGGGTGAAGAAGTAATATAATTGATATATTTGTTTTAGGGAAAATTTCTTTTTCTTGATTTTAGTGTGAAGGAGTCTCTTACCTGAGAAAAGCTTGTTAGCTAAAGATGACTTGTGGTCAAAGCTTTCATGAACATAAAAATCAATATCAATGGTTAGATTATTCAAACCAAAGGAATTCGATCTGCAAGGGTGTTGTTCACCTACGATTGCATTTGAATGGCAAAAGTCATGCAAGAATGAAATTCTTGGACACATGGGATCTCCACAATTTCTAGAGCAAAGTTTAATTGTATTTGAAAAAAGAAAACTGTGAAACGTAAGTGAAAAGTACTACAATGAAACAAAGTCTTAATAAGAAAAGAGAAAGAGAAAAAGAGTTCATTTTGCACCATTTTCATTAAATAAAAAAAGGGAAGCCATGTGTTAACATGAGAATGGCTAGGTTAGATGAATGGAGGATATGTGTTAACTACACCAATTACAATCATTCGTACGAATGGAAAGAACCTGAATTTGTATCCACCTATTAGGCATTTCACAACCAAAGGCAGAGTTGCATATGAATATTGTATTTTGTCCATGCATTCCTTAAAACAATAAAAAAAATTGAATTCAAATTAAGACACTTTTAATATTATTTTGAGTTAATAAAATAACTAGATATATATATATATATATATATATATAAAGAGAGTCATTATAATTTAGTTTGAGTCATATCAAATTTTTGAACTCTAAATAAAAAATAGAAAGAAAAAGATTATAAGAAAATTTTAAATGAACTAATAAAAATAGAATAAAGAAGGAAAAGGTTTAAAAAATTTAAACAAACAAATAAAAAGCAGAAAACCATTGAAGTCATTAAAAAAAAGAAGAGTCATTAGAATCATAATTAATTTTTTTAGACAATATTATTCTTGAGTTTTAAAAAAAAGGAAACCAAGAAAGAAAAACAAGAATAAAAAATAAAATAAATAAAAAGAAGAAGAAAATTTTAAAAAAAAACAACAACAAAAAGCACAAAAGATAAAGCACAAAAAATAAAATAACTTAATCTTTCAACCTAAAAAAACCTAATATCCAAGGGAAAATAAATTAAAACAAAAACTAAAAAAAAAAGATTTTGAAGTGATAGTTGAGTCATTATTGTTGTTCTGATAAATTAAAGTGATCAAGATTTTGAAGTTATTACTCTAGGGGTGTCTATTAGAGGTCAAGATAACTGTTGAGTCATAAATTGCTGCGATGTTGATTTATGTTATGAAAATGTATAATGATTTTACGAGTCTTTGTTTTGCTGAGGTCAAAAGGGTGGAATCTTTTACGTAAACTGTGAATTAATGGTTTGCTCTTTGTTTGTTTAAGTTTGAATGTGAGAATTGCTCCCATGCCTTATTTTCATTAGACAAAATGTTTGACATCTCTCTAAGTACATCAATGTAACATAAACTTGCCTTCTTGCACCTTCCATTGCATCATTTGATAGGCTTTCCTAATGGTTCCATCTAGTTCTGTTTGCACTATGTGGTGATAAGTCCCTCATTTTCAACACTTTCTTGAAGCTTGAAATTTAAAAGCAGGGATGAAAGGGTGTGTGAAATTGGGGTTTGGTTGGATGACAATTCAAATCTGCATTTGTTTTCATTCCTTTCGTTTCATATTAGAATGTTATAGAGGTGCACAGGAAGCTTGTAAAATTAAGTACTTATCTTAAGGACTAAGGGCATGTGAGTAGGCTTTAAATAGTTGTGCTTGAAATATTTGGATGATCTTGATTTCATCTTCTAATGGGCTATTTGTAGAAATTAGAGGATATTAGCTTCACCTTGAAATTGATTTTTGGATGATGTTTATGTCATGTCACCAAAATTCAAATGTTCCTTTGTATGCATTTTAGAACACCACATAGTTTGTATGAAAGTATGATGCCACTCAAAGTAAGAATCTAATATTTGATGGTAAATTTTGTTTACTTCTAATCTTAAGCAAATCCTAATTCTTATTTCTATTGTTGTATTTGAATCATTGGCCACATATACTAATGGAAGGGATATATGAGAATCCTTGGCAGAAGATTTCAGAAAAGGCTAAGAGTGAAGATTACGTTAGTTCTTTTGATTTTAGCTATGTGATGTTATGGTGTAACATGTTTTGAATAAATGACCTTAGGATGCACAAGCACAAATAATTAACCTGTATGCTTGTAATTACTTATTTTATTTCATTTTATTTTATGTTAAAATTATTGTGTGGAACTCTTTGTCTTTTCAGACATATAGGTATCAATAGACAAGTGAATGTAATAATAAATCTATACAAATACCTATGTCTTTTGGCCGCGTGATCACATTTTTATAATTTCTTGGATTCCAAATGGTCCATATTCAATCAATTTTGTTTTCAAGGAAAATTCAAGAAAAAAAAAAGGAAGAAATGTTCTAAAAGTTCAAAAAATAGTTTTTAGAAAATCAAATCAAATTTCTTTTTCATAGGAACACTCCTTAAAATTTTCTTTTTAGAAAATCATAAAAATTATTTTTAAAAATCAAGTTGAATTTTAATGACCTATATTTCCTTAAGATTTAAAAGAAATAAAAATATGAAAAGAAAGATTTTATTAAATAAATCTTAAGAATTTTTCTTTAAACTCAAATAAAAATGATATTTTAAACTTCAAAAGCTAGTTTTTTTAAAAGATTAAATGTACCTCTTTTCCTTAAGATTTTTCTAAATTCAAAAATTAGTTTGTTTAAAAATTTCTTTTTAAAAATTTTTCTCTTAAAAAATAAAAAAAATTATGATGTCTTAAATTTTAAAATTAATACCTTAAAACAAAAAATTAAATAAACTTTTCTAAATTAATTTTTAGAGTTTCATTCTAGAAATAAATAAAAATAAAAATCAATCAAATTAAGCTTCCTTTTCTAGACTTAGGAACTTCCCTCAAAATTCTTTTTGAAAAGAAATTTAAGAATTAAAAATATATTTTATAAAAAAAACCTGTTTTACTTAAATAAAAAATGTCATTTTAAAAAATCAAAAAATAAAAAAAGAAAAGGAAAAAAAATAAAGAAGTGAAATTAACTTAACTTTTGCAAATTAAAATATATCAACTAATTCTAAAGTTGTTTTGTTTGCGAAAGAAAAAACTAAATTTTATTTTTCTCTTCTTTTCACAAAATCAAAAAACACCAACCAACAAAAAGAAAATTTTATCCGAATGAACTATGTAGACTTTGATCCCATTTATAAAGTACATTAACCTTAAGCTTTCATCATAAGTCAAGTTTATCCTTGTAAATAAGCATTTTCTTTTCCTTTTTATTTTCTTTGCTTAATTTCTTTTATTTTATTCGTATGTGATTGATATGGTTAATTAAAATAGGATTAAGGCTATATCATTTTTACATAATTAGCTTAGGATAACCCTCTTGAAGAATAAGTTTTATAAGATGCCTAATACCTTCTTTATACACAACTAACTCCTAAACCTATTTCTAGTTTGTAAATCATCTTTTTTTCACAAAAAAAAAATTTCCAAAGTTTTGCTTCTTACATTTTAAATTGTAGTGGTGACTCCATTTCATTCATTTTTCATTTCCAAAAATTGAAAAAAAAATTTCTCTAGCACCTTGCAGTTACATTTTTGGGTGTGACATTGTGGTAGACTTGCAGCCTTATTCCTGCCAATTGTTTTATGGGAATGTCATAACTTAAGACTAATTTTATGCTTCCTTCAAGTCAAATTTATGGTCCTAAAGGTAAAGTCACTAATGGTAGTAAATCTATGAGCTCTAATTCTCGTCTTAGTGATGTCATTATGGTTACACCTAAATCCTTCTCAAACATTCCCAAGGACTATCTCATATTGCCTAAGATGATGTCCTACAAAATCCTGATTTTAAGCTAAACGTCTTCTACCAACTCAAGTTATTGATCAAAAGGCTTATAAAAAAGTTTTCTAGCATTTGTAGCACCAAAACTTATAGAAGCTTGTTGATTCCCATTGGAACCCATTGGAGGAATCTTAAGTTTGTTATGAATTAATACATTTTCTTCTCTAGGAATCCTAACTAGACCTTCCTTATTGTTACCATTGATTTTTTTATTTAATGGGCTAATGATTTCTATAAACAATGATCCATATATTCTTTATTAGCGTTATGCCCTTCCTTAAGATTGTCCAGGTTATTTTGGATACTTTGTCCCATGGTAAATCTTAAAATAGTGAGTTATTACTCTAGAAGGCTTTCTTTATCATATAAATCATGAATAGTCATGCAAAGGAAAACAAATGCAATGATAATTGACTAAAATTAATAAACAATCTAAATTAACACTACTGAACACTTAGTAAACAAAATTTAATAGAAAATGATTTTAATTTTGATTCTATTCTTCTTTTTTGGAATGGTCTACACAATTTATGGATAAAAAACAATAAAGGTTAAGTAATTTATAGACAAAGCAACTTCATGGACAAGGAACAACAAGTTTATACAAAATCTATGGATAAATGATGAGAAAGAATGACAAGAAAATAGTCTTGTAAACCTTCTAAAACAACCTCCAGCAAAGTAATTAGTAACAGACTTCAAAGAAAGTATAAATACCTTACCATAATAATTTAGAAAGCCAAAATTAGTAGAATTATCCCTTCCATAATACTCCTAAATAACGATTATTTGCAACTCAAGTTGATTGGAGTGCAAAATAGGATGAAAAAGGCTAAAAATAAAATTTGGAATGTCTATCGTGTGCAGGCATGTGAAAGCCCATGTAAAGGAAGGTTGCTAGCCATGACAGTGGCTCTAGTGATGTGCTTCTAAGGTTAGGCAGATTTGGCCCTTGCACTTCTAATGGTGGGGTCAGTTGATTAATTCTATGGCTGGAAGTGTGAGTTTGGGTATAGACAGAGGTGGTTTTGCAACTTCTTATAAGATTTTGGCAAGTTTTCGACAAGAAAAATGCAACTGGAATAAGGAGGACCAGGCTTTGATACTAAAATGATATAGAACAACAATAAAAAAAGGGGAAGAGGAAGGAGAAAATGGGAGAAACAGAGAAAAAAGAGAAGATAAGGTAGTTGGGAGATGGGTAAAAAAAAGTTGGAAGAGAAACTGGAACAATAACTAGTTTAAAATTTCAAATAATTTGATTGGTACTACAACACTATTGGGCCATTTACGAGAAGCCCAAAATACTAAATAAATAAATAAGAAGTTAGGAAATACAAACAAAAGTTAGACAACACAAATTAAGTCAGAAAATACATAAATTAAAATATATTTGGACAAAAATTTCCTATACTTAGATTAAGTTTTTCATGATTTCCCATCAACTATGTTACAGCTTAGTAACATAGTGAATTTATTCCACATGAAACACAGACATCTTCGATAATCATGACTACTCTACTGATTGGGACCCAAAACTGACAGAAGAAAAGCTCTGTAGTTGCCAGATGTTTCCGAGTGAACTGCATCGTTCAATGTCTTCTTGTACTTTTTAAAATATTCAGCTTTTATATACTGCATATCAATCTCAGTCCTTGTTACAATCACCCTTATAAGTGTGGAATCATTAGTCCCCAAACCTTTCATCGCCTTATATAACACCTGCATTGAGAAGAAAACAAGAGGATGTATCCATTTCTTGACAATAAGGAGGTTTGAAAGGTTCCCTCATGCTTATAAAACAAACTTCTATATATCAGTACAACTTATTTTTGGCTTTTTCTCCATTGGAAGATGACAAGATATAGAGAATAGAGCATGCCACTACAAGATGTAGTGTTGTCCCTCTAATTATTATATTAAAGCGATTTAAAACAATAATTTAAGGGGGAAACAACTAATTTCTGTTAAGGCAGAAGAAAGAGTTTAAAACTGCCTTGAACTACCCTTTCCTTCAAATAATTCAAGAGGCAAGATTGCTCTAATTGAAACTAGAGGGACTAAATTGCTTTGAGAAGCAAATTTAAGGGACAATTATATTTTAATTGAAACTATAAAGACTAAACTGCGACCAAGAGTACTATTAAGCCAAGCCTTTAATACAAATTTTCTTAAAGAAGAGTAACCAAATTATTTCCCCATTTTTCAAATCATTAAAGAGACAAGATTGCTTCTGTTGAAACTAGAGAGACTAAATTTCTTTTAAGAGTCACATCAGAAGGATAATAGCATTTTAAGTGAAACTATAGGGGCTAAACTGGTCGAATAACGAATTAGATGAACCAAAAGTACCATTAAGCGAAGCCTTTAACTATATTTTTCCCTGCCTAACAAACACAAGTATACCATTAGTTTAGAACTTCAGTGATATAATCAAATACTTCTCCAATGAATCCCCCTTCCCCACAAAGTTTTTTTAAGTCTGACAAAAGCATTCATTATGTGTAGAACCAGTTCTTGCACCTTCATCCTTGGTCTGACACAAAAACTTGTAATTAAACACAAAGATCGTTGCCTCATTGTAGTTAAATGATACTACTGCAAGAAGCAAATACCTAACTTCGAAGTCCAGGGGAATACCTCTGCAAAATACTTTGCCGGATTCTGTGCACATCGGATTATTGTTAAAAGTGCATAACCGAAATTCCCTGATGTTTCGTTCTTTACAGCCTGACATGGATGTGATGTAGGTAAATATTCCAGATTTGTTTGATACACATAAGATTAGGTATAGAAATAAAAGAAAAAAAAAAGAGAGAATAAAATGAATGAAAAATAATCTTTATATTTTTACTTTATAAAAAATATAAATTCTGTAAGTAATAATTATAAAAGTATCATAGATATTATACAAAAACAGATCTTTCCCTGCCAATGCCAAATTGACAAGATTTTCAAGAATATTGTATTTAAAAGGGAGACATCTGGCAAAAGATACCTTCTTCAGTGAGTGTCCATACATGTCATGATAATAAGAACTTATGGCATTCAATTGGGCCCCACTTCTTTGACTGAAAATTTCAATGAAGGTCTTCTCATCAGTTCCTAATTTCTTCTCCCCTGCTTTGTAGAGAACCTTTGCATCCTTCTCAGCCATCTCTCTACTGACCTCAGGGCCTTCATGACGGGGAGTGCTTATATATGCAAGCAAGATCTAACTCAAAATGTTTACGCAAAAGGTATCAGCCAACAGCAGCTCCATTGTTCTAATATCTTGTTAAAAAGAAAAAAACAAAAATCCAGGCTTTCTATATAACTGTACTCTTGGACAGATCACATGGAGAGCGATGATTCAAATGGGTTTTTAATTTCTCAAAACAATCCAATGAGATTCATCGAGCAGAACACGAGGACCCCAATAAGGTGGCTTTCCGAAAAGCTATGAAGCACCGATACGGATACGCGTATCGGGTACGACACGACACAATACGTAGGATACGATAATTTCTAAAATTTTAGAATACGAGTACGGGAATATATATATATATAATATATAATTATATATATACATTCAAGAATCTAAGACATTAAAAAAATAAAATAAATTATAAATAAGCTACCATAGCATAAATAATATCACAAATTACAAACATAAATAAAATATTTATAACAAGTTACATTCCATACAAGCATTAATAATAAAATTTTCAATCCAAGTTAATCTTCATCTTCATCTACATCTACATTAGTAACATTCCCAATGAGCTCTTGTTCTAGATCCGGTTCATCTAAAGATAAATTTGCAACCTCAAGACCTCCTGCCCCATCAAATGGCTCCCAATGATCTCCATTAACATTCCACATCCTAGTCACTCCACTAGAATATTTTTTACTCTTTTTTGGGAGAAGACGAAGATTGGTATGAACATAAACCAAGTCTTCAGCCCTTTTTGGATTCAATTTGTTCCTTTTCAGTGAGTGAATGAAAGAGTAGGTGCTCCAATTTCGTTCACAACAAGATGATGGACATGGTTGACGAAGAAGCTTTAATGCAAGCCGTTGGAGTATTGGGGTTGAAGAACCATAATTTAACCACCAATCTTTAGCCTCCAAATTCTACTTATTTTGTAACGAATCAAATAATGAATATGTATCTGAAACTCTACAAAACATTAAAAATTCTTGAAGGACCAATTTTCTCTCTCTAGGATCCTTAAAATACATATTAAAGCACTTGGTCTTCTCGGTTGAAATTTCAGCATCTAAATGTGGAGGAACTCTATTCGGTGCTACATCAAGCCATTGAGGAGTGTAATACCTATATAGTATGCAATAAAAACAATGAGAATTAGACTTGTTTAGCATAAAATTAAATATGAAAAGAATATCAACACTATAAGTATGGAATATTAGTAGAACTTACTTAGGATTCAATGAATGAGCAAGGTAATGAAGTGGTGTACAATTTTTTGTCCAACGATCAATTATAATTCCATATACAACTTCATAAAATCTTGAATGCTCAGAAAGTTCCTTTTTCTCATGCTTGTATATTGATATTTTCACTTGTTCTGTCATTGAATCCCACATATCATAAATCAAGTGAAGTGAAGGTTTATCCGTATCACAAAATCTAAGCATGTCATAAATAGGCTTTGTGAAAGAGAGGATATAATTAATCTTATCCCACCAAAAGCCATCAAGAATCAACTCTTTAATGGTATTAGCCTTTCCAACATCATCCTCTTTATATGTATTCCATTCTTCACTAATTACCATTGTGCAAAGAGACATTTTAATGAGTCTGAGCCTCTTTAGCATCACAACAGTTGAAGCAAATCTAGTCTCAGCAATGGCAAGCAATTTCAAAGGAACAAATTCATTGAAAATGGCCAACCTCATGGAATGATTCATGATGAAAGTTCTGAGAAAAATTACATCATCCCTGATTTGAGTGATCCAATGACATTCTTCATATACTAATTCATTTGCATCAGTGTTTTTAGCTGCATATATATTTTTCAATGCGAGATTGAGAGTGTGGACAACACATGGTGTCCAAAATATGTGAGGATACTCACCTTCAATAATCTTGCCAGCAGCTTTACAAACAGGGGCATTGTCAGTAATAATTTGAACCACATTTTGAGGTTTTACCTCTTTAATTACTTGCTTCATCAACTCAGCTATGTAGAATTTGTCCTTGTATTCTTTAGTCCCATCAATTGCCTTTAAAAAAATAGGACCCCCATCAGATATAGCCATAAAATTAATTAATGGCTTTCGTTGTACATCAGTCTAGTCATCTGTTACAATACTCACTCCCTTCTCACTCCAAGTCCCTTTTATTGGCTCAAACAATCTTTCAATATTTGTTCTTTCTTGCTGCAACAAAGGACCTCTTAGTGCATTATAACCAGGAGGTTTAAAACCAGAAATCATATTGTTTGCAGCATATTGATAAGAGCTAATATAATATGGATTGCGTGCCAAATTAAAGGATAAACCACCTGAATAAAACATTCTAGCAATTTCTGCACACAAATTTTCCCTAGCTGTTTGGTTGAAGGCTTTTTCCAAAGCATCAATTGCTCTCTTTTTCCCTTGATTGTGCTCACTTTGAACACCTAAAAGAGATAAACCTCTAGCTGGTGGTGGTAATGGAACTTCTTTTGGTTTTGATCTATTCTCAGCCTCCTCTTGCAAATTTTTCATCTCTGCTAAACAATGAGTATCGACTTTGGGACACATAGAAATTCCTTTACCGGATACCCTCAACAAATGCCACTTAACTCTAGAATAAGATCCTTGAAATTCACGGTTACAATAATTACACTTCCAATGTTTATTTCCACCAGGATTAGCAGTTTCTCCTTCTCTACTTCTAACAATTAAAGTTACATAAACCCACAAAAGAGTGCCTTCTTTTTGGAGAATATTACTAGAACAATATTCAGCGGAAGCAGTGGACCTAGGATTACTAGCAGAACTAGAACTTCCAGTTGCCATGATACCTATAATAGAAAAGTAATATCATTTATGAAAAATCTAAATTTTTTTCAGATAAATAAGTTAAACGAGCCAGGCAGGGGTGTAAAGCTTTCCCTTTTTGAAAACTAAAATTGACTTTCAACTTCTTCAATTAATAATGTCAAACTCCTTAAATTGAAAAGGAAAAAATAGACAAAAATACCATAGTCCTTATAACTCTGTATGCAAGGCTGCTTCAACCTTGCATGTGTGCCTCCAGTAAAAAATGCACTAACAAAGCAATGAATGAAATCGTATTTTGGAGCTTTGTTTTTGGAGCAATAAGTGCCTCCAGTATTTGTTTGCATTCTTATTGGAAAACTGACTAGTTTGTCTAAATGAAAATTCTACCAAAACAATAAAATCAGACTCAGAGACAACGACAATGCATTTGAAAAATCAATTGAAAAATCAGCAGGCACTTCAAGTTGCTTCCCCTTTCCATTTCATCGAAAATTTACTTCTTGAATTCTAAAATCTAGAAACTTTCTCGTTATCATCTGCTTATCTAAGACTTTTAACTCTCAAGTTTTTCAGAATGTCATCCTCAAACTTCATAAGACTTCACCCAAACCCAATTTTACTGAAATAATAACTAGCAAACAACAATAATCCAAATACCCAAATCCACGTAATTGCTCCTCAATTACCAAATACCCAAATCCACCTTACACTTGAAGCCATTGAGCAATTACGTGTTCCCTCGAAATTACATTGCACCTTACACTTGAAGTCGCAAGTCAGAACTCAACACAAAGTCACATAAACATACAAATTACAAAATCTCAGATCTACACAGTCACAAAACGAAATCGCAGACCTCACAGCCAGAGAAGACGCACCTGACGGAAGGAGGAGATGGCCGGAGAAGACAACGCACAGCGAGACGCAGCGGCAAGAATCGAGCTTCAGTTTTCAGACGAGTGAGACGACGCAACAAGAATCGCGAGGGGAAGTGAAGGAGGAGACCGCCAGAGAAGACGACGCACAGCGAGACGCAGACGACGGAAGGAGGAGACTGCCAAAGAAGACGATGCACTCGAGACGCAACGGCAGGAATCGAGCTTCAGTCTTCAGACGAGTGAGACGACGCGAGGGGAAGTGAAGCCGGACTAGTGAAACGGATGCGTTTAACCTCAAGCGTTTCTCAGCCGTATTGGAGCCGTTTCTCAGCCATTTCGAAACGTTTCGGTACGGAAAAAACATTTCGGGAACATACGGATGAAAACGAAACGTATAAGATACGGTTGTACCTGTACGGTATGCGTATCCGTACTGGATACGTATCCGATACGGGTACGAGGGCCATTTTTTCGTACCGGTGCTTCAGAGGCAAAAAGCCACACACAAAGACAAAGAGAAGCCTCACCTTTTTGTGATCTCTGGATGTGTTCTTTTCAATGTCCTACTCGACAAAAACTCCAAACTTAGAATGGTAGATCTGTTTTAAAAATTGTAGCTGGGATGGAGTTCGTGAACATATCACTTCAGTAGCACCTTCAAGGTTTTTATCCACAACTAGTGTCTGCCTAATGACTTCTGCATCACGTCCCGCGGGGTCATGCATCCAAAGCAGAACTGCATCCTGAGAATTAGAAAAATCACACAAAATGCCATAATAAATAGTTACTAAATACAAAAAACAGAGGCGTTTCTTTGGTAAAATAATATATTGATAATTTGATCAGTGATTATAAACTACATTACTCACATCACAATGGAGTTCAAAGTAATCCTGTTGTTATATTAATACCTCTAACTTGCCAATAAGCTCAGAAACTAAGCGTTTAAGAAGGTCCGAAGAATACATAGCTCTGTATTCTTGTTGGATGTAGGCACGCTGTGCAGCATCTCGATGAGCAAGTATGTTGATAACAGCACTAGTATCACATCCAAATCCTGTGCGTGCAATGAATTTAAAAAATAAATGAAATAAATTTTAAAAAAACATGGATTATGGATGAATAGGACACAACACAAATTAATAATGGCTTAATTATCATTTTGGTCCCTCAAGTTATTTATTTGTTTTAATGCTATCCCTTAACTTTCCTCTTTTGTTCTCAGTCTGGTTTTTTAACTTTCAATTTGTACCATATTCATCTTTTTTCATTACATTCATCAAAGACCATTGGGGAACACAAGAAAATTACAGAATTATTTTGGAATATTTTAATAGACCATTTTGAAATAGTGAATGAAATTAATGAATGAATATGGGAGAAGTTGAGAGTGAAAGGATCAAATTAAAACAAATAAATAAGTTAAAGGACCAAAAGATAGGTAAGCCATTAATAAAATAAAGTATGTTTAGAGGAAAGGATTCTTCAAGAGCAGTTCCTGTGTGAGAAGACAAGTTTCATGTAAAAACCACAATACATACTTTTGAAGGGGATACAATTTTAAATATAACATATTATATATACTCTAAAAAGAAATTGAAATCTAGGTAATTGTCTGGTGGCTGTCAAAATCTAATATATAAAATGTCAGAAATGTTTTCTGGCCAGCCATGAGCTCCAACCAGACTCCATTGTTAGGGCTTGTTACCCAATCACCTTATTATCATCCAAAGTATGTCAAATAGAAAAGGGGTTAAGAATACATCAACAACCCTTATTTTAGAATAACTTCCCCCAAGAAATTCATATTGGTTTTGAGACATTTACAACGATCAGATTCATGCTTTAAGAAGTCCATTGGTATTGGAATACATGATTCAATGCAGTATGATTCGTCTCACAGAATAAAATTGACGTACTAATTGATACAAAGGTGCCCAATTTCACCTCCTTTTCTCATAAAATGCTCATTGTCTTTACCAGGTCTCTCCCAGTTTTACCCACACAATTTCACGGCAGACAGATGTTTGAAATCCACTTGAGAATGATCAACTAAATCATATAAGCCAACAAATTCGAAGGCAAAAATAGCAACCGTTCCTAAAGCAGGGTTATACCATTATATACATTTTGACCAACAAATTAAAACACATAACAAGGAGACATATCGAGAGAGACACAGAGTACCCTTGAAAGCACGGTAAAGCTGTATGGCGTCATCTCTGGGGGAAGGAGGAACCGGGGGTACAGTCAGCGTAGACATTTTCCTCTCCCAAACACAATTCCCCTCTGTATTTCCAATATATTTCTGTCTTGCCTCTCAAACTCTTATCATAAAAGCTGCGAGACACATGGAAGTTACGACCTCAAAATATAAAAAAAATATATAGATGGTAATCGTCTGCATGGGCTGCATTTTCGTTCTCTTCATCCGTCCTTTAATTTTTATTATCTTTCTCTAAACACAAATCATACATTTTCTTACTAAATAATATGGGGTGATTTTTATTTATGCTATCTTGTTTTTACAAGTGTATAATTTTCTTTATAATAATTTAATAAATGTAAAAATTTTATAATTAAACAATACATTTATGTTTTAATTAAAATTTTCAAATTCTTGTTATATTTTAATTAAAAAATTGATAATAAATATATAAGGAATTAGATATAAATCTAATTCAAAATTAAAATCACATGATAGTTATTTGTTGCAATTCAAAAAAAGAAAGGAAAAAAAAAAGCAATTATCATTAAAAATAGACTCGGGCATTATTTGTTATATCTTTGCTGACAGAATTTTCAATAAAATTAGAATATGTATAAGAAAATTTTCTTTTTAAAATTTAAACGTGTAATATTGAAGTGTACAAATTATATTTGTTTATAAAATTTGTATACTTGTTATGTTATAATAAAAATTTTATATACTTATTATATTTTAATTAAATAAAAAATATAACTAACTTTTGGCTCCATTTATAATAAAACAAAACTCAAATATAACTGTGCAAAAAAATTTTATTTTCAAATGTAATATTTTCTCTGAACTCAGCCACTGTTTGAATTTTTTTTTTAATTTTAAGTAAAAGTTTCAAACTTGGTGGCTACATATGTCATCAAGTTCAATTTTTTTTTAATTTATAAATTATATTATCTATTAATATTAAACAACTTGCAAAATATATAATATTTAAAGAAAATAGCGATCCGTCATCCAAATTGATTGGATGTTGTACTTTTAAACATTTTATATTTTGCATACGTCTAGTGTAAATAGGTAAGATAATTTTTTAAACTAAAAAATAAAAAATAAAAATCTTGAACTTGGTCAATATTTTTATTTTCAAATTGAAAATAGAATTTTAAACACAGGCTGTATATAGCTCAAAATGCGAGTAATTTTTCCTTATTATTAAATACAACCGTTACTTTCACAGTTTCACCTAATGGGACTCAGAAGTAAACTCACCCCCTTCATTTCATAAAAAGTTGAAGGTTTTTGGGAACAACATAAATATTGAATTTTAAAATTTTTATAATATATACTTTCATATAAAATGAGCAATTTTTAAGGAGGCTCAGAAATAGATTTAGTCCTTGCAAAGTTAGGCATAAAAATATCCGGGACACTTTTCGTAGACTAGATCTACATGAAATTTTCAATAAAATTAACGAAGGTATTTATTATGGATGCATTTTCGCAAAATTATTTTCAATTTGTAAATACTTTTTATGTTACTGATTCTAATCCAACAATGATTAACATTTATTATTCTTCACACTTAAATCGAAGCTAAATTGCGAAAATACAGAGGGTGCACTACTTTTATTTGGTGCAACAATGATTAATTAAATTTATCTGTCAAGCTTAACAGATAACTAACAAGACATTGTCACCCGACAATCAATATAAAAAATCAAAGGCTTTCACATCATAATAACAATATAAAATTATGAGAATAGTTAACAGGCCTTCTTTAAGCTTGTAAAGATTGGAAATGATTTGTCCAAATAAATAATAAATAAAATAAATAATGAAAATAAAGACTTTTTTTAATCAAACAATAATACATAAATCACTTAATAAAGGTAGTATTCAAACAACCAATGACTAAAAATCAGATTTAAGCCAACAATTTAACTAAAAAATCATTGTTCAATGTATTTAACCTTCAATATTCACCATGTAAAAAATAGTAAAAAATCCATAAAAAAGTGGAGCAGAGTACATTTGAAGGTTTTCATGTTGTTGAATCAATCAGTGAAGTCCATTCTTACTTTAGCGGAATACATTTGAAGATGTAAGAGCAGAATGATGATGGAGGCACCACAGAAGTTATTTTTTTTGGCTCTTCTCCGTAGATACTTGTATATATAAGAACTGTTATCTATGAGATCCCCTCCCTGCATACCTTTACTTCAACGTAGTGTATTTAGAATTTTAAAGTGCTTCACACAATAATAGAATTCAAGTTGAAAAAGAGAAAGCAATAGCACTGTTTATAGTGTATAGTAAGCCAAGTTTGGGATGAAATGACAAATCTACTTGCACACCTAAATTTTCACATATTATTTTTGCACAATTATTTTAACATAACAATTACATCATTAAAGTTCTTTTTTTTTTTGGTAAGTAAAAGTGCCTATGAAGATAAGTCACCCTAACATTATCAATTAGGATCCGGATAGCAATTGCAAGATCCTTTTTTAACTCGACATCTAAATTTGCCATAGCCTAAGCACCTATATTCGGCACTTCGGCATTATTATTGAGTGGTATTGTAGTAAAGTAGGTTGCCATGAAGAGAGCTTTCTCAAGATGAGTGAATCATATTTATGCAAGAGCAGCCAAATTTTCTGTTTCATTACAGTTTCAATATGAAGACACTCATCTCAGAATTTTTGAATGATAAAAGATTTTGACATCAGTTGTATTTAGAGTATAATACCGAGTGAACAAGAAAATTTTTGGAATTTTAGTTTCTACAAGACACTGTAATGCTAGGAACACGTGGATCAAGTTTACACCACACAACTGGAATTCCATCGTTGTGGAAACAAGGATCCATAAGGCATAGAGATTATTACACAACAATAATCTTTCATCTCTGGTCTCAGACTGAAACTTTGATGCACAAACTACAAAGCACTAAATACAAACCATCTTACCATATTAATAAGTTGTAAAATAGAAGAGCGAAGTTATTCCACACGAAACACAGACATCATGATCATCTTGACTAATCTACTGATTAGGACCCAAAAGTGACAGAAGAAAGGCCCTGTAGTGGCCAGATGTTTCCGAGTGAACTGCATCATTCAGCGTCTTCTTGTATTTCTTCAAATATTCAGCTTTTATATACTGCATATCAATCTCAGTCCTTGTTACAATCACCCTTATAAGTGTGGAATCATTAGTCCCCAAACCTTTCATCGCCTTATGTAACACCTGCATTGAGAAGAAAACAAGAGGATATATCCATGTCTTGGCAATAAGGAGTTTTGAAAGGTTCCCTCATGCTTACAAAACAAACTTCTTTGAATCAGTAAAGCATATTATTGGCTTTTCCTCCATTGGCAGATAACAAGATGTAATGTTGTCCCTCTAATTATAATATTAAAGCGATTTAAAGCAATAATAAAGGGGGAAACAACTAATTTCTGTCAAGGCAGAAGAAAGAGTTTAAACTGCCTTAAACTACCCTTTTTTCAACTAAATTCAGAGACAAGATTTCTCTAATTAAAACTAGAGGGACTAAATTGCTTTGAGAAGCAAATTTAAGGGACAAAATTGTTTTAATTGAAACTATAGGAATTGTTCCACTGAAAAATTAGAGGGACCAAGAGTATTATTAAACCAGGCCTTTAATATAAATTTTCTCAAAGAAAAGATACCAAATTATTTCCCTATTTTTCAAATCATTAAAGAGACAACACTGCTTCTATTGAAACCAGAGAGACTAAATTACATAAAAAATCACATTAGAAGGATAATAGCGTTTTAAGGGAAACTATAGGGACTAAACTGGTCTCATAAAAAATTAGATGGACCAAAAGTACTTAAGCCAAGCCTTTAACCATATTGTTCCCTGCCTCGCAAACACAAGCATACCATTAGTTTAAAACTTCAGTGACATAATCAAATACTTCTCCAATGACCCCCCCTCCCCACAAATTTTTTAAGTCTGAGATAAGCATTCATTATGCGTAGCAGCAGTTATTGCACCCTTCATCCTTGGTCTGACATAAAAACTTGTAACTGAACACAAAGATTGTTGCATCCTTGTAGTTAAATGATACCACTACAAGAAACAAATACATAAATTTGAAATGCAGGGGAATACCTTCGCAAAATACTTTGCCAGATTCTGTGCACATCGGACTATTGTCAAAAGTGCATAACCGAAATTCCCTGATGTTTCGTTCTTTACTGCCTGATACGGGTGAGATGTAGGTAAGCACCAGAATAAGATTTTCAAGAAGATTGTATTTAAAAGGGGAAATCAGGTAAAAGATACCTTCTTCAGTGAGTGTCCATACATGTCATGATAACAAGAACTTATGGCATTCAATTGGGCCCCACTTCTTTGACTGAAAATTTCAATGAAGGTCTTCTCATCAGTTCCTAATTTCTTCTCCCCTGCTTTGTAGAGAACCTTTGCATCCTTCTCAGCCATCTCTCTATTGACCTCAGGACCTTCATGACGGGGAGTGCTTATATATGCAAGCAAGATCTGACTCAAAATGTTCATGCAAAAAGTATCAGCAGCATCAGCTCCCTTGTTCTAGTATCTTGAAAATGAAAATTGTAGGCTTTCCATATAACTGTATTATTGGACAGATCACATGGAGAGATGATTCAAACGGGTTTGTTGAGCAGAACATGATGACCACAAGGAATGTAAATTTATAGATATTATGTGCAACTAAACTATTACCAAAAAAAAATGGCATAATAGAACTAGCCTGGAAGAGGCAAAACCATAAACACCTAAAAGTATTTTGAAGCCCATCATCCTTATCCTACTCACATGCACAGATATAATTTCAAAGCCATCTGAAATAACACAGTGCAATTTAACCTCCTAGAGACAAATAAACCAGAAATGTTCTAATCCCAGGTCACTATAAATAGCTGGAGTATAAGAAGGCAAAGAAAATTGTGAATTTTTCATCCAATCAAGCATTAAGTGGGACTATTTTGGAATGGCTAAGGTGGCTTTCCTAAAAGCCACGCACACACAAGGACAAGGAGAAACCTCACCTTTTTATGATCTCCAGATGTATTCCTTTCAATGTCATGCTCAAGAAAAACTCCAAACTTAGAATGGTAGATCTGTTTTAAATATTGAAGCTGGGATGGAGTTCGTGAACATATTACTTCAGTAGCAGCTTCAAGGTTTCTATCTACAACTAGTGTCTGCCTAATGATTACTGCATCACGTCCTGCGGGGTCATGCATCCAAAGCAGAACTGCATTCTGAGAATCAGAAAAATCACACAAAATGCCATAATAAATAGTTGCTAAAAAAAGAAAAGAGGTGTTTCTGTGGTAAAATCATAAACTACATGACTCTCATCACAATGAAGTTCGAAGTAATCCTATTGTTATATTAATACCTCTAAAGTAATCCTATTGTTATATTAATACCTCTAACTTGCCACTAAGCTCAGAAGTTAAGCGCTTAAGAAGGTCCTCAGAATACATGGCTCTGTATTCTTGTTGGATGTAGGCACGTTGTGTAGCATCTCGATGAGCAAGTATATTGATAACAGCACTAGTATCACATCCAAATCCTGTGAATGCAAAGAATTTAAAAAATAAATGAAACAAACAAAAAATGGGATTATGGATGAATAGGGCACAACACAAATTAATGATGGCTTGATTATCATTTTGGTCTCTTAACTTATTTATTTGCTTTAATTTGATCCCTTAACCTTTTTTCTTTTTGGGGTATCAATTTGATCCTTTAACTTTCAATTTAAGCCATGTTCATCCTTTTCCATTACATCCATCAAAGACTATTTGGGAATGGAAAAGAACATTAAAGGATCATTTTGGAACACTTTAATGAACCATTTTATAATACTAAATAAAGTCAAGAGACGTATATGGTAAAAATTAATGGATCAAACAAAAAGAATAGATAAGCCATTAATAAAATAGAGCCAGTCTCTTCCAGAGCAGTTCCTGCTTAAGAAGACAGGTTCCATGTAGAAACCACGATACATACTTTGGAAGAGGAAAACATATTGAATATACTCTAAAAAGAAATTGAAATCCAGGTAATTGTCTGGTAGCTGTCAACATCTAATATACAAAATGTCAGAAATGTTTTCGTGCCAGCCATGAGTTCCAACCACAGACTCCATAGTTGGGGCTTGTTACCCAATCACCCTATTATCATCCAAAGTATGTAAAATAGAAAATGGGTTAAGAATACATCAACCAACCCTTATTTTAGAATAAGTTCCCCAAGAAATTCATATTGGTTTTGAGACATTTACAATGACCAGATTCGTGCTTCAAGAAGTCCATTGGTATTGGTATACAGGATCAAATGCAGTATGATTCATTTCACGAAGTGAAAACTGAGAGCGTACTAATTGATACAAAGGTGACCTCCTTTTTTCATACAATGCTCGGCGTCCAAAATCAGGTCTCTCCCAGATCTACCCACACAATTTCGGACTTGGATCCCCTCATGTTCCCTCATGTCTCTCACAAGCTTCATTTCTTTTCTTTTTATTTTTATTTTTTCTTGTTTTTGTGGAGAGAGAATAACTTCTCCTATTAAAAGAACATGAGCAAACATAACATGAGCAAATCCATTTCCCACAATTTCATGGCAGACAGATATTGAAACTCACTTGAGAATAATCAATTAGATCATACGACCAACAAATTTGAAGACTTAGCAACCGCTCCTAAACAAATTTGAAGACTTACCATTATAATACTTTATCACCAACGAATTTAAACACAAAAACATTTGGTTTTTTTGGGTTTTGGGGGGGGGGGGGGGGGGTGAGAGTACCTTTGAAAGCACGGTAAAGCTGTATAGCATCGTCTCTGGGGGAAGGAGGAACGGGGGGTACAGTCAGCGTAGACATCTTTCCCTCCGAAACACAATTTCTCTCAGTATTTCTAATATATTTCCGTCTTGACTCTTGCCTCTCAAACTCTTAAAAAGCCGCAAGACAGTAAGTAAGCTCGGCGCAGATGTTTTTGCCGAAGAAACGTTCAAAGTAGCGTTTTAACTTGCCAAGAGGCGTCTTATGAAAATTGAAAAAATAATTATTTTAAATTTTATTTCTTTTAAATTTAAAAAATATCAAAATAAAAAATAAATAGTTGAAATTAAAAAAATAATGATAATGAAATATCTAAATTTACTCAATTTCAGCAATACAACGTTGTATTCATTTTTTATATATAAAAAACTAAAAATCAAAGAGAAGTTATTTGTTAAAACTCCCCCCCCCCCCCAAAAAAAGTAAAACAAAGGCAATTATTATTAAAATTTGTACCATATGTTTTTTTATTTTTGTAAATTTTTAATAAAATTATAAATGTGTAATAAAAATTTTAAAAATTGAATTAAATGATACTAAATTATAAGAATCATATGAATATCTATCAATATTAGACACTTATTATATTATTATTATAAAATTACATATTTATTATATTTTATTAAAAACCTTAATAATAAAAATATAACCAACGTTTTCTTATTATTAAATACAACAGTTACTTTCACAGTTTCACCTAGTTGAGACTACAAGACGGAACCTACCTCACCTACTTCATTTTAAAATGAGTACTTTTCATATAAAAATGAGCAATTTGTAAGGACGCTGAGAAATAAATTAGTCATTATAAAGCTCACCTACTACATTCGTTGGAGTTCATTACAGCAAGCTTCTATTTAGGGGTCACGATCCTCAGTGCATAGGAAGCATGCGCAGCACCTGCAAATCTGCAAAACGACGCTGTTTCTTTATGTTTTACTATCTCCGGTTCTGTTTATAAAAAAATTTGAAGAAATTTTTTTGGTTTTAAAATATAAGAAACATGGTATATTTTTTTATTTCACTAAATAATAAATTTTTTTTTATTCTTCATTTATTGTTACATCTAATACACTTAACAATGCATAACGTTTTCTCATGCAAAATAAAGATGGGTAAAATAGGAAACAATTATCAAATTTGAACCTAATTAATGAGTTAAACTAATATTAACTATTTTTTTTAATACCAGTGAAACAGTTTTTTGTTTCTTATAAATAAGACCGGAGGGAGTATTTAATAATCATGCAGTCAATCCAGACTATCCAATCAAAGTCATATAAGCTATCCATTTAAAAGCTCATAAAACCATTGTTTTTTTGCTCCTCCGTTAACACTTCCCTTCTCCATTTTGCATGCAACAAAGCCTTCTTCATTCCTTTCTTCATCTTCTGCTTCAGTTTAGCCCACGCAAAGCCAAGAAAGAGAGATAAAAAGCCATTGTCCCATGGAATCGAAGCCCCAAACCTTAGGTTCGGATTTCCCTAGTTTGATCTTATTTTCACCTTCTTCTTATCATCTACATGTCCTCTTTTTGTAGCTCAATCCCTTTAGCTTGGAGCTTTATTTTTAGCCGTGAATTGATAAATTTCTTCTTGATTTTTTGCCCAATCCCTTTGTCAATTCTTGTTACCCATGTATTTCCATTTTTATGTCTCCTTCAAATTATTTGAGAAAGCTTCTTTAGCTATGATGAGAGATGCAAAATGATTTGGTTAATGGTTGGAGCTTCCCTTATATTAGAATAAAGGTATTAAATATGAAATAATTTTAGCAATTAGAATGAAATTTACCTTGCTAGTTGCTAGCTTCGTATGGATGTTACTGGTTGATGTTATGAATTATAATTGATCTTCTAATTGTTACTAATTGATGCTCTGAATTATAGTTCATAAATTAGTTTCAATTCATACCTTTTTACATTTGTTCCATGAAATGGCATTGGAACGTTTAAGTTGGTTGTGATATTGCAGACTAAAGTATAAATTTGTTCTATCCTTGGTTCAATTAGGCTTTAAAGAGCCTCCACTTTTATTCTGGGCTGTACAATTTTATGCCAAATCAAGATAGGGTAAATTAGTATAGGTGATGGTAAAGCATAAGTGATTTGGTTGTGTTTGTAAGTCTATTTATTGTAGCTATCTCTTGAGAATTGATGGAAGGTAAGATGGTAGGTAAGATATTATTGAACAAGCTAATTTGCATGTCTATTTAGTAGGAGCAAATTAACAGATTGAGGGAACATGTGCATCAAGAAGTTCAAGGAATTTCACTTTAATAGGCAAGTAATGGCATTGTTCAAGGGCAGACTTCATTGTGCTATTTCCTTCTGTTTTTTTTTTCATCCATGGCCTCTTGTTTTCCTTTCTCTAATGGTCTAAAAAGTCATTATTATTTGATATTTGTCACCAATATCATTATGGAGCATAGTCATTTGACTTTTCATTTAACAAACTATTATCTTCTATGGCCATATAAGATCTGCTAGAGATTTTCAATTTTAAAGGTCTGGTGTTGCAAGAGAATAATATGGCTAATACAATTATAGACTGCTTGTTGGATATCAATCAAACATGCTCTATGATCTGCTAAGCATATATAATAGCTTTGATGATAATGTTCAAATGCTCAAAGTGAAACTAGAAGAGTTATGCGGCCAAGAATCTAACATAAAGAAAGAGCTGGAACATGCTGGGTTGCAACAGGGCAAAAAATGCAAGAAATTTGGATAGTTTAAATTTGATATGATCAATCTAAATTTCAATTTTTTATTTTCATTTTTATTTTGAAGAAAGCAAATGTAAGATGAAAAGGTAATGTAGTGTGGCAATGTGGGGTATTTGCTGTGTTACAGTTTTTTTGTTTTAAGAGGAATGCAAGAATTGTAAAGGATTTCTTTGTCTTTAAGGATGTTATGGGAAAAAATAGTGCTCATGTTTTCAATTTGTTGATCTGCATATGATTTTATTTGGAGTGTCTCTATCTCAGATTTGCAAAGAGATTTAGTTGCTTTGCTGCCTTTATTATTTGAAGACTTTTTTGCATTTTGTGCCTAGGATGATGTCCATAGGCTGGATTGTATGATTTTAAACCAAAATATATCAAAATTGATGTCCATAGGCTGGATTGTTTCATCTTAAATGTCCTTTATGAGATTTTAATGGCTGCTTTGTATTTAACTCTATCCTACCATTCTTGCAAAATTACAAAAGAATTCAAACCATTTATAATATCTTGAGCACACAGATAGACACATACACACAAAGGGGCACACACACACACACATACATAGACACACATTGATATATTGAAGCTGAGAGAATATGTGTTGTATCATTTAAAATAAATAAATAGAGACATGGAAGAATATATATTGTATAATTTGAGTTGATTGTGGTTTTAGTCAGGACAAGCAAAATGGGGCTACATAGGATCGCATTGGAGCCAACTCCTCAAAGAACAAAAAACAAGAATGGTGGCATGGAGATACAAGCAACAAGAGAGTATGAAGATACAAGCATAAAGACCAGTAGAGCATATTTGTATTAGAATCAAATGTAATCCACTGGACATATAGCTATCCGCAACTTCAACCCAGTCATGTAGGCTTATCTTGTGATTGATTGTAACCTAGCAAAATAAACGAGAACTATAGTTTTAGTGTAATGAATAGGGATTTGTAACAAAGAGTTCAATGTATATAATTAAAGTGTTTTCAATAAAATTGCATATTTTATGACCACTTTTTCAAAGTTTTGATTATATATTGTGTACCATATGCTTCATGGAAAAGTCAATTGTATAATTATGGGAAGAAATGAACAACAAAATGGAAGAGATGAATATAAGGAAACAACAATTTACCAAAACCATATGAAGCACATTGACTAAATTTCAAGGCTTCAAGTGACGGCATTGGAGAACCCAATGGTACCTATATTATAAAATAACACTAGTCACAATATAATTCCTAATGAATTAAAATGAAATGCTAAGTATAAAAATCTTCATTGGCTTTACCATTAACATTTAAGTGTACATAAGGTCATTATCAACTATTTGAGAGCCAATAAGAGGTGTTTGGGGCACATTTGCTTGTACTAGATTTTCCTGAGGGGCACTGACTTGTGCAACAGGCGCTTGAGATGCAATAGCGGTACATGCTTGCATTTGATTATCCTAAAACAAAAAGACAAGGCTAAATTAAAATTTCTTGACTATTAATAATGAAATAATGACGTAAAAATATCCATATGCCATTGAATCTATTTTTCTTCTTCTTCTCTTTAGTTTCTTAACCCAACATTTCTCTTGCCTTTTCTTCCTTAGTCCATCCTTTTTCTTGAATCCTTTTGCCTGAGCATTAGACCCTGTTGATAATGCTGTGCTTACATCACCATCGTTGGTTGGGCTCTTTCAGCTTAAACGAAGCTCTGTTACTTGTTTTGTCAATTCTAACACACCTTTTTGCACCAATGAAAATGCTTCTGGACAATCAGATGCCTTGGTTGTTAATCTTATCATCATGGGACAAAGTTGTTTATATCTTTGTGTACTTTCTAATCTAAGATCTGCTTGAACCTCCTTTCCTCTGATATCATGTATGACACCTCTCCGCGCATCTTGGGTCCACCTCTTTATAATATATTGCTCAGAGAGTTTTTTCACATCTCTCACATCATAAACCTTCAAAGCGTGGCAGTACAATATTCCAACTATTTCAAATTTTTGACAACTGCATGAAATTAACATGTTGCTAGGATCAAATTGAACTTTCCATTCACCGTCTTCATCAACCATATTTACAACATAGTCAAACAAATAAGATTCCTCATTTCTGTGTTTTATATGGGCAGCTGCAACTAAGACCCATTGTTCTTGAAACAAGTTAAAGATTAGAGCTGTATAAATTTGAGAAAGCTGTTGGACCATGGGGGAACTCTGTACAATCAATCGAGGCAATTTTTGCCGTGAAACAAACTCATGCTTTAACTCATTATATCTCCTATCATCCACAACTTGTTCAAATTGCTTAAAAAATTGATTGATGTCAAAATCTGGTTTCGTACAACTTTTTATAGTAGCATTTATACTTTCACTTACTTGTGTGCTCCGTATCCCAAGGGTAAATGCCTTCTTTATGTGACACCAAGCCCATTTCTCTTTGATATTATAAACCAAAGTCAACCATGTGTTTTCGTTGACATTATAAGATGAAAGCAACTGACTTCATTCTTCTTCAAACCATGCCTCTTCTTCATATTAATACATGTACTTTTTAAGATTAGTCAAAAAATGTAATTCATCCTTCATTAAGTTTCCTAGATGCTTTCATGCCATTTTGCATTAAATGCCAAGTACATAATCCATATTTTGCATCTAACATCACCTCCCATATTGCTCAAGCCATGGCTTGATCTTGATCAATAAAGATAGTTAAAGGCCTTTTATGTTGATGTACCTCCAAGAATGTCTGTAGTAGCCACTTAAATGACTCTATAGTTTTATCATATAATAATGCCGCATAAAAAATGACCACTCCCTTGTAGTGATTGAATTCTAAAAGTAATGTAAGCGGTTTATGATCACGGTTTGTACTAAATGTTGTATTCATAGAGACCACATTACCAAAATATGCGTAATCAAATAACATTCTTACATCAACCTAAAAAATATTTGTAATATGTTCTTCTGCGTCCATCTGATAAGCATGATAAAATGAAGGATTTTCTAAGTATTGTTCTTGGAAATAACATAATAGGCATCCAGTTTCTCCATATATCATACTTCTCTGTCTTTTAGTTCTTAGATAATTTTTTATATCCAATTGGGTATATTCAAGATTAGCTTTCCCTCTAGCGTGCCTACTCATTAACTCAAAAGCATATTTTTGTTGAAGTCCTGAATCTTCTGCCAAGTCAATTTCATGAGCTTGAATTTCAGTTACTTTACGCTGTGAAACCAAAAGTGAACCGTTTTTGGAATATGGAGAAGGTGATTATGCTCCTCAATAAAAGCATTAATTCTATATTTCCCAGCCACGCGTGCAACAAACATTTTTGCTTTACAATTAGTCATCGTCTCAGGCCGAGGTTTGGTGGTCAAAAAGTCTCTCTTGTCTTGTGTTCGCAAGCCTTCTTTACAACAAATATATCTAGCCGAAATTATGGAGCCATCTTTTTTGCTCTTTGTCTTATTATATTTCCTTGTTCCAAATCCAGTTTTCCCAACATAAGTAACCCAAAAGTTCCATGATTCCTCTAAACTGTTAAATTCCAACTCCAGTTTAGGAGTCAAATCAACCTCCATATTTTGGGTCCTGAAAAAAAAATCACTATGAGAATTTCATGACTTACAAGAATCAAGTACTTCATTTGATTATTATAGCATACTCAGATTATTATAGCACTTCAATTGATTTTTTTTAATTCAAAATAATATTATTGATCATCTTATCATATATATATATATATATATTTCCTTTCAAAGAGCTTTGTTTTTTTAAAAAACCAAAAAAAAAAACTTTGACACAATATTTCTTCTATCATCAACAAATAGGAAAAAAAATAATCTCAAATCCAAAACATTCAAATATTATGTAAATGGTAATAACAATTATTAAATAGATGGTAAACAAAATATTGCAAAAAAAAATCCTCAAATCATGCCTTTTGGAACGTGCATGGGATGGTTAAAAAAAAGCTTCTTTTCCTGCCACTAATGAACAAAATAAGGGGGGGAAATGCAGTAGGCTGGAACGTGCTTCTTTCCCCGCCACTAATGAACAGAATGAGGGGGGGAAATGCAGCAGGCTGGAATGTGATTTTGGTGCCAAAAAATTTGATTTTATAGGCTTTTGAACAGACAGCTCATATAGCTTTGATTGGACAGTCTGAATTGGCTGCATGATTGTTAAATAAAACACAAAAAAATGGCGCCGTTCAGAAGATTCGTAGGCACTACGCACACTTCCTATGCACAGAGGATCACGACCCAATTAGATGGGCTAGTCTACATGATTCTTCGAAATTCTCATGCCTCTCCAAGTGAAAGAGGCATTCACTTTAAATTTCATATTACGTGGTTGATCTTTTCAAACACACATTACAAACCCACTCTTGAAAGGTGAAGTGTCAAATAACATAAGAGGTCACAATACATCAAATTTAAATTTGCAAAAATACTCCTTATTTTTTTACCAAACAAAAAATATCCCCCAAACAAATCTTGGAATTCAAGTCAGATTACATTATTTGTACGACTACGCGTGAATGGGCAATTAATAAGCCTCACATGGGCAACTTAATGAGATGTTGGACTCCTGGGGTCCCACCAATAAACTAAATCCCACTCATCTTGGGTCAAACAACCGGGCTTGTTTGTTTATGATGTTCTATTTTATTTTATAAAAAGTACTCATAAAAAATACATGTAATCTTACTTGAATAGTTTGAATAAAACAAAACAGAAATTTTATTTAATTAAAAAATTTTTAATTAAAAAGATTATAAATAATATAATATTCTAAGAATACTAAAAATTTTCTCTTGATACTAATTCCAATAACTTTATTCTACTCTTGACCCAAAACAAGGCCTTCATTCATTTATTCTATTTAATTTTATTATGTTTTGTTGGGCGTATTATGAAATGATTGAGATATTGTTTTAACATGAATTGAATTGAATTTTTTTTTTAATTTGGTGGGTAAAATTGAGTCCATACTTATTAATAAGTGCCTACTAAAATGTGATTTCAAACCAATTATAAAAAATAAAAAAAATCAATTGTAATGAAATCACTTCAATACCTCCATTCCTTGAGCATATACTAACTAGCAATTAAGAGTCGATATCTTAATAGCTCATATTAGCTAAAAAATATTTTATATATGCCAATATTTATTATTGTTCCGTAGGCTTTGTTTTTTTTTTTTTTTGTGAGAAAATGAAATTTTTTTGAAAAACAAGTTTTTATAACAAATTTTTTCATTGTTTATTTATTAAAAAATTATTCTACAAAATTTTCTTTGTTTGAATTATGCAAAAAAAAAAAAAGTGACAAATAATGAACAACATGGTAAGGCGGTGATTGGTAATGTGATGCCAGCAATGGTGACCCGTTGAATGCTAAGGATAATAGCAATGATTAGTAGAATCTTTGTATAGAGGTCAAGCTTTTTAGAAGAAAACAAATTAGATTTAAGGCTAAGCGCATTTTGCTTTCAATATTTCTTTCTGAGTTTAGAGTACACAGAAAAGTTCAAGTTCAAAGTCCGTCCAAGCAAGACTTATTTTAAACTTGTTTATTTTGATTCAAGTTTGGTTCAAATAAAAATGTTTAGATCTAAGTATAAGCCTAAGCTTGAATTAACATCCTCTCATAATTAAAGTAAATGATGTGATTTAGAGAGAGAGAGTTTTAATTAGAATAGCATTTTTTATGTATCTCTTAAAAAAAAAAGAAAATTTAGTAGTCTTTTTTTTTTAAACATAGTAAGAATTACACAAAATTTCAATTAGAATCTTTTCATATTAAGGTTTTATTCTTATCACATTAAACTAGATATCAAAAAAATTCATTTCACATTATGACTAGAATCTAATTAGATTTTAATTGATTTTAATTAAATTTCTTTACACCTAACTAGATGCCAACTAAAATTACCTCATAATTGGTTTATTTATCTGTGAAAGCATGCCAAGCCAGTCGTTTTCAAGACTTAATCAATTAGGTAGAAGAATAGAAACATATTTCGAAAATCACTAAAATTATTTTACTTAGCAAAATTCGAAAATTTACAAGGAAACATAAGTTAATTACTTCACACTAATAATTAAATGTTGGTTAAAGAATTCTATGCAGTGGTTTGAAATAAACAATGAAAAATATGATTAGTTAATGCAACGTAGTGAAAAGTAGGAAGAAACCATGAGAATTCACATTTGTCACATATAAGTTAAACTACGAATTGTATACCCGTCAAATAGGTCATCTTATGTAAAAGTGCAAGGGAAAGTCACCTTGACTTTACGTTTGACTAAAGATGAGACAGAGTCAAGACAAAGGTTGGAAAAAAAAATTATAATTTTTTCCACAAGCTACACCCTTCACACAATCACAAAAATTGTTTGAAAAGACCACGAGAAACATGTTTGGGTCAAAGAAAAATCTCACCGTGTTGAAAAAAGAAAAACAATATACACAAATTGAACCAACAATATATAAACAAAATAGTCAAAATACAAAATGATAAGGCAAGGAAATAAAAGAAACATGTGCTGAATTTTAAGGTCATAATTTGATAAAAGCTTTAGGTAAAAAAGAATAGAAGACGAGAACAAAACCCACGAACATATTTCACTGATCACATAACTTAGCTTTACACGTGATAAAATAGGAAAGAAAGACAAGGTAAGAAAATTGTGAACTCTTCCACAATTTTTGAAATTGGTTTCTATTTCCAGACCGTTGCAATAATTACATGAAAAAGATGAGGACAATCATGTAGGAATTAAAATTAGAAAGACTAGAAAGGACCTTCAAAAGGAAGGTGATCTTGGTGAAATAAGGAAGAATTTTCAAAAAAGAGGTAACCTCTGATGACATGTTTTTTTTTTTTTTTTGGGTTATAAATTCATTTTAGAGAATACCTTAGCTATTGGAAAGCTTTGGTCATGAGCAATTCTATTTTATATATAATGAAAATGAGACCTTAACAACAAGTTAAAAATAATAATAAAGGCAGGGAGTATTTATAAAATCTATGACTTACTTTTCTACTGTTATTCAATATGACCATGAGAATGTAAATTCTGTAACCTAATACAACTTGATACATTATATTGTATTTTTATTTGCAGTCATTATTTATTAGAAATTTTAAATCCTCACTAATTCTATACTGTTTCCAGCAATAATGCTTGTCTTTTGTTTCACTCCTGAGGTTGCCATAACATGGGTGGAGTGGCAGGGCTTGGTTTAAGTAGTTCAAGACATACGACTAGTGGCCTAAGAATGGACTTAGCAAATGATGGATTAAAATAGACATGTATATGTCTGTAATGTAAATAGACATCGAATATCTTTTTGATACAAACTTGAAAAATTCCCCACAGTTTTTGTATGGTTGAACACTTGGGGTTGATGCTCGGTAATATAATGTTATGACTTAATATGGAAATTTCACAATATTATATATGTATATATATGTATGTATTGGTACATTGTAAGATAGAAACCAACAATGAAATGTTTATAACATTGTCACAAAAAGTTGTTTTTAAAAGGAATTAAAAAAACAAACTAAGGAACTAGTAGCATTGTGCCACAGTGACAGTGCTTTCTGCCCTTAGACAAAGGGTCAGGGGTTCAAGCCCCATCCATCTCCCCCATCCCCCCACTATATAATAAACAAATAAAAACTAAGGATATCATAATAAACACTTTCAAGTCTTAAAAATTGAACTCAAGTTCATTCAATCTGCATTAAAACTCTTTGAACCACGACCAAAGTTCATCCTATTTTTATTTGAAAAAAGCCATCATCAAACCAAAACTCATATTCTTTTCAATTTTTTTATTTGAGTATAAATAGAAATATTTATGTTTTGAAATAAGGTTCAAAACTAACACTTGGCCTCACTCAATTCAGGCTCATGTGCATGCCATTCGGGGTTTTGACGATGATATTAATCCGTTATAGGTAAGGGTAATGGTGGTAAGCTAATAACATCAGGTTGAAACAAAAACAAAAATGGTGTTTGTTCCATTTTTATTTTTTGAGAATTTTTTTTGAAAAAATTGTAGATCAATGAGAAATATAAATTTGTAAATGAAAACAAAAACAACAAAAATTTTTATGTCAAAAAGTTTTTCCAAAATAGAAACAACTAACAATTATTAGGATAGCTTTGTTTTTCCAATAACATTAATTTCATAATGATGATAATGTTTTTGTTTATGCACATTAATTTTTTTAAATAATTATAACTCTATTCAATTTAATTATTAACTGGACCGATTGAATGAGAATTTCTTTTTTATTACTGAAAGGATTATAGATTGAATACTAAAATATAGTAAATAATATATAAATATAAAAGTAATAAGTATAAATAGAATATGTTATTCAATATATAAAATAGAAATAAAACAGTAAGTAAGTAAGTAATAATAAATAAAATTATGTAAAGTAAACAATATAATTATCTAAAACAACAATAAAAATATTTTTAAAAAAATTATCAAAGATTCTTTGTGGCAAAATATTTCAGGAATATCCACGATAAAACAAGCATAAAAATATTATGTTCTTGAGAATATAATTTTCAAAAATCACTTTGACATGGGAATATAAAATTCATGAATCAAACGTGTCATAAAAAATTTAAATAGGATTGTTTGGGACAAAATTTTTCACTTTGTTTTGGTCAAAATTTAATAGGTTGAACTACGATCAATCAGATAGGCCGCCTTGTATTTATGCAGCGTCTAACAACCCAGTGGGCCTATGCGGGCCTCTACCTTTCTGATGTTATTTACACACACTGTCCACATTTTAAAGTAAAAATTTTTATATGAAATATTTATATTTTTGTTATAAAATTTTTTAATTAAGATATAAAATTTATAATTTTTTAATAATAATATAATAAGTATATAATTTTTACATACAAGTGTATGATTTTTCAATTAAACTATATATTTGTCATATTTTAATTAAAAATAATAATTTATTATATTTTAATTAAAAAATATGATAATAAAAATATAAAAAATTATATTTAAATTTAATATTATTTTTATTATTTTATCTGTACTTCTAAAAAAACCAATCATAAAGAATAGAGCTAAAGTAGTAGATATCTTGTAATATATACATATGTGTGTGTGTGTGTGTGTGTGTGAGACACTTGAGCACCATGTGCTAGACCTTGATTCTGTTTTATATATGTATATATATATATATATATATATAATAGTAGTTAATTTTAGATGCACCATACGCAATTTGCAAGGAAACCTAATTATAAGGATAAGAGAATATGGATGCTGTTTTTATTTTCTAATAAGATGTAAGATATTATGGTATATGAGAGAATATATATATATATATATATATATATATATATTTGTGTCATTTGGGAGTAGTTTAGGTGGCAAGAATGAAATGAGAAGATGGATAATGTTAAAAGTTTAAGCGCCTGTTTGATTTAATGATTCTAGAACAGTCTTTTATTTTTTAAAATAAAAAATTTGTTTGATTATGTGTTTTAATAAAATATTTTGTAAAATAAAAAAATAGAATTATATTTTTGAAAACAAAAAAAAATCAAAATAGTTTTTAGATGTTTTATAACTTTTGTTTTGCAGAATTAAAAATAAAATAAAATAACAATTTTTCATTATAATGATTCAAATAGATTTCTTAATTTTTTTGTTTTTAAAATTTATTCTAAAATATATCTATTTTAAAAATATTAAAATTAAAACAAAATCAAACAGACATTAAATCTTTTAATGCATTAAAAATTTTTTTTGGCCATATCAGTATATCATTACACAATAATTGATTTAGTATTTAGAAAAAGAATAAATTATATATTTTTTTAAAATTTTATTAAAATTATATAATTTTTTTATTTTCACGATATATATTTTAATTTAATTTTAAAATTTTAAAATAAAATATCTTCTATAAAAAAATGTAACAGTAATTAATAAAAAGTATTTTTGATAAAAAAATATAAAAAAAGTGTAGCGCAGCTTTTTATTTCAAAAAAAATTTGTCAATTTTTTTAAAAATAGAAAGAAGCTTTATATAATTTTAATAAAACTCACAAGACTTATATAATTTAGTGAAAGATATGATAGACAAAAGTCTATAAGTATTTTTTTTTTAGTCAAAAGATAGGGATATTTATTAATTTTTAAATAATAAAAATAAAAGGAAAACTATTAAGACAATAAAGGGAAAGACTATGATAATCTTAAACTACAACCAAACTCATTGGCAAACTATAAACAAAAGATGTAGGATGTAAAAAAAAACCAAAATTTAAACATCCAAACAAGCACTAAAAATAACTTAATCAGCTAAAGGAAGCTAAAAGCTATTCAAGGTGAAGCAAATTCGTTCTTGTTAACAAGCCTTTTCAAGCTTTGATTTAGGAAGGAATTCATTACCATGTTGCTAATATTTCCCTGGGTATGATGGGCTTTCTTCTTGTGAGTTTTTTCAGATTAGTTCTTATGGAAACCTTAGAATTCTCCTTTAGTCCCTAAAAGGCAAAATTAGGATCCAAGATAACATTCTGTTTTTGGATCTCAACCTCTCCAAGGGAATGCTGATTGTCTCCAGTGCCTTGTATTGAGCAAAATCAGGCCATTCATCTCATCCCATAGCGCAGAAGGCAACACGTCTCCTATTGCATCAAACGCATCATTTCACTATGTGAAATGGCGTGTTTTGGGGGCCCAAAACGCAGATGCAGCAACCTCAGCATTTTTTCCATTGTCTGTCTTTTTCACCTCTATTTTTATCCATGTCCACCAGTAACCAATGGTGTGTAGTTCTTCTGGACTTTGATCACTGGAGGTCTTGTGAATGTTTGGTGCTTTCATTTGTGGAATGTGAGGGTTTTAAGAGATGGACGGCTTGTGGCACATCATATGTGATTCTACGTTTCAGCCATCAATACCTGCGATGGTTTCCTCTGATCGCAGGAGGCCAAAGGATAAGTAAGTAGTGCTATTTTCTTACATTTTATTCACTGTCGTTTGTTTAAGCTACCTATAATATTTTTTTTCCTTGAAATATATCAGATTCTATATTTTTTCATTAATCCTTCACTTTATCATGATGGAAGCCAGGTATTTGTATACTACTAGTGTTTAGTGCTAACATTCTCTTCACCATCTGCAACTATGCATCTATGATTTCTACATATGTGATTTATCACTTCATGGTTCAGAACATGCTATTTCTGTTCCTAAAAACAGTTTATGTTTGTATTCACATCATCTCATGACTTCCCTTTTTTCCTTAATAGTATATGGAGGTAAATTCAAGTCATTGTATTTATCTATGAATTGCTCATGGTTTAAGATCAAAGTATTGGAGGGATGCAAGATCCAGATTACTCCAGATTTCCTTGTATAACGAACCCTGCATCAGGTCGTGCTGATGCGAGAAATTAATTTCTGGCTCTCCTTTCCGGTCCTCCATCGTTATTACAGTGTGCATTCCAAAAGTTGTCAGATCCAAAGCCTTGCACCTCCTCTTGTAATTTTACTGTTGCAAGTGGGAATTTGCAGCTCAAATATTCAAGCTATGCCAAGTACATCAAATGTCTTTTAATGCATCTTTTTACTATGGATGCTTGCATTCCTTTGAGCATTTCTTTCTTACTTTCTTTCTCTAAGCTCGCGAAGGGAAAGGAGAGCTCCCATGGCCGAACTTTGAGGTTGCTGTATTTGAAGTTGCTGGATCTACGTTTTTTCTTTGGGTTTGCATTTTCGTTTTCTTTGATCAATGGTTGCTACTCACAAAGGGAAGGGGATGACCAAACGCTGAGATTGCAGCATTTGAAGTTGTGGCATCTGCGTTTTGGCTTTGGGAATGTGTTTTCATTTTCTTTGATCAACTGTGTTTTGATGTAATAGGAGATATGCTTCTTTCTACAACATGGGATGAGATGAATGGCTCGATTTTGCTCAATGGAGATGCACGGGAGAGACAAGGCACGAGAGACGATCAACATTCCTCTTCAGGGCAAGTTTGACTAGTCCTTATATGTTCAGGGATTGTCTTTTAGGCTTTCTGCTACTAAAGGTCATCATCAAAAAATAATTAAAAGAGATTATGCCCAATTTTAGGTTTATCCCAGATTGCATTTCAAACATGTAGAAGGGTGAAAAAATAGTTATTAGTGAATATTTTAACTAATAGGCTTTTTTTGAATAAGAGAACCCATTCTTGAATATGAGCCTGTGAGAAAAATGCATCATCTCTATCATCTTCCCCTTCCAAATTACTTACCGTTATTGGTATAAGTTACATTGGAAAAATTAGGAATCTGAGAGTGGCATGGCAACTGAAAAGTAAACAACTAATTGGGCACCACTCTAATTTGACCTGAGGCCATAATAACACATTTTCATTGTCAGATGACCAATAAAAGGTCTTGTAGTTCTAGTAAAGGGAAAAAATATTACCTTTTTCTCCTAACGACGACTAATTAAAAGATGAATACACCATTTCACAACAAACTTGCACTACAAGAAAATGTGGGTGTACTCGCAGATTTTTTGTGGTTTTAGTCTTGGTTCTAACTGTGATTAAAATTTTTAGCCATATTTAGAATATCCGTAATTAAACTATTCATGGAAAAAGATTTAATCATGTTTTTTGTGAACTATAAGATAAGATTTCACCATAGTTTCAATAAATCGTGGTTAAATTTTGTCTTAACTATGATTCTAGTAATCTATGACTAAATCCTGCTTTAGAACAATTATAATTAATTGTGGCTAGGTCCTACCTTGGCACAGTTTAGTATAATTGTGACTAAATCTTAACCATAGTTTATTAAAATAATGGCTAAGATAGGACCTAGCAATGATTATAAATTGTGGTTATGACAGATTTCGCCAGAATTTTATAACATAAATTGCGGTAGGTAAATCTTTTTGCCACAAACATATAACAATAAAATTTAATTAATATATCTAACCACTAATTCCCAATATCAATTTTCAACAACATATTTGACAACAAGAATTAACTTTTAATAATAATAACTATAATGTTATTAAAATTAAAAATAAACTCATGTTTCATTAATTTACAAAATAGGTAATGTAATTATAAAGCCTATCCAAACAATATGTCTATTTTTATGGAAAACGACTATTGTTAGCAGGTTGGTGTCCATTGTCATAATTACTTGGTCTCTAAAATTTAAAACAAAATATTATTGGTCAAAATTTATTTATATCACTATAACTAAAAGATAAATTTAGAAAATTATCCCTTGGGTTTGTGAGATTGCAAACTTTGGTGGCAATATATCCTAAAAACTTCAAAGTATAAAAGATCATAGTTGTTTCTATTTGTTATGGTTGTTTGGCAATTGTAGCATTTTTAGCTTTTGTTTGTCATTGTCACTAGTCTTTTTTAGCCAATTGTGCTTTAAATTGAATGATCTCATTTTGTAATTCTACGTAAAAAAGTCTTGATAAAATCCCACAAGCTTGACATCTAAACACTTGGGATAGGCAAACATCAAATACTATTCCTTTGACTCAACTAGAGTACTTTTTGCTTCCTAAGATTCGGGCCAATGAAACATCACTCAAAATTTCTTGAAAAGAGGAGTTATCAACCTGAAACCTTTAAACAAATTTTGTTGCCCATCCATTGTTAACTTATACAACCTTTTTGCATCATTGTTTATCCTTCGATTTGATGGTGAAACTAGACCCTTAACTTCATCTATATTTTTTTTATCATGAACTCCAAATGCATCAAGAATCATGTTATGCATAAGATCATTCCTATAAATTTGTTCTTCTCTCACTTATAGTTTTAACTAAGGTTTTATAGTAAGTTCATGTTTAAGTCTTTCTCTATGTTTAACTCAAAAAGTATACCACTGTGAAAAAATTTTAACAATCAAGTGGTCATATGCATAACTTTTTTAATATGCCATTTATTAAATTGACATTTAAGACATAGACATATTATTTTATTCTTCACACTCCCATTAACAAATGCAAAGTCTAATCATCCATTCAACCTATCTAAGTATGTATGGGTATTTCAAAGTTTAACGGTTCAAGACTTGTCCATCTCTATAACTAAAAAAAAATCTTTAATTATTTAATATTTTAAAAAAATATACCTTACTAAGTGATTAGCTATCACTAAAAATATTAAAATAGCACTACTTGATTTAAAATAATGCATTATCTCTCTTTATATACACTAAGAGTAAAAATACTTTTGAAATCATCATACATATATGTTAACATATATTCATGTGTGTTTAAGAATTATTTTTATTTTATTATATCTTTTTTTTCACTTTTCATATTTTTTTTTCACTTTATCTGATTTTTTTTTGCTACATTTCTTATATGAATTTAATACATTTAAATTCTATTTTTTTAAGTACTATTCAAGAGAATTGAACTTGCATTAATAATTTTTTTGTATCGTTATAAACTTGATCCCTTCTAAAATAATCTTTAGGGTATATTCTAAAATATAGCATTTGCTTGAATTATTTTTCTAAGCTTAATAAAGCTTTGTCTCCTATAATTATTCTAGTTATGTTAATTTTTTTTAAGGTTAGATTAAAAAAAATTCTTTTGAATATTTTAATTTTTGTGTTGATAGTCTATCTTTTAGCAAATCGGAAATGTAAATTAGTTCAGGTAGATGTAAGTAAACTTGTAACACTAATCACAATGGAAAAAATTAAAAAGATAATATAACTCTACATCAATAAGATAAAAAAATTTAAACAACCAAAAATAAAATTTCAAATAATAACATTCAACCATTGCAAAGAAACAAATTTTATTTATATTTTGAATAATAAAACGAAAAGAATTTCAGTACAAAAATAATATTACTCTACACCAATAAGATAAAAAATGTTAAACAACCAAAAATGAAATTTCAAATAATAAAATTTAGCCAATGTAATGAAACAAATTTTATTTATATTTTGAACAATAAAGCTGAAAAAATTTTAGTATAAAAATAATATAACTCTATGCCAATAAGATAAAAAAATTTAAAAAACCAAAAAAGAAATTTCAAATAAAAAAATTCTGCCATTGTAATGAAATAATTTTTTTTTTCATATTTTGAACAATGAAGTGTAAACAAAATCCAAAACTACCTAGCATAAAAATACCAAATAATTGGTTGTTTAAAATGGAAAAGAAACTCACAAACATGGTATAAAAGGCCACGCAAATGAGGAGGATGATAGAAACACAAAAGGGACATCAAAGATAGCTAGATCTACAAAAGGGACGAGGTGCATTGACGAATATGAAGACGCTCATGGAGACATGAACATGAAGACCAACAAATATGATGCAGAAGATGGGGTCTAAATGGGGGTGGCTTAACCAAAGTTCCTTAAAGATCACGATTAAGTCAAAGACTTAATCACAATTTTTTTTAAAATTATGGTCAAGTCACTAAGGAGCTTAACCATAGCTTTTGAAAATTGCGATTAAACCTTTTTTGGTTTAATGATGGTGTAATTAAACTGTGACTTAATCATGGTTGTATAATAACTATGGTTAAACTATTGTTTGGACGACTGTTATAAGAAGTGGTCTAATTTTAGTTAATTATAAATGTGGTTAAACAGGGTGTTTAAGCACAATTATACAATAACCACAATTAAATCTGTCTTAACCATGATTAAGTTAATTGTAATAAATATGTGTTTTGATCACAATTATTTTAACCATAGTTAAAATACTATCCTTAAACACTACTGTTTTTTGTTGTGTTGGTGGAAACAATGACTACCACAAGTCATTAGTAGGCAAACAACATTGCACAAAAAGCTACACTGACGACTCTAACCCTAGGATTCTAGGAAGAGGATTATAGATGTATGTTATATATTTTATAATAAAAGCATAATATATAAAGTTTTTTTAATTCATTATACAGTGTTAAATTGTAAAATATATATATGTATCATATTATTATTAATAACTTAATAATAAATATTTAAAAATTATACATAAATTTTAAGCTTATAAAAATGAATTGTTGATAATATAGAGAGTTTGTCTTATGATTAAAAAAATGTGTTTTGAACTATAACTACTTAGATTCAAACTTTAGAGTCAACACTAAAAAAATTTATTCTCTTACTAAGGACTTGTTTGATACATACAAAATTAAATATATAAATAAAAATAAAAATAAAAATAAAAAAGATAATTTTATAAATAAAAAATAAATTTAGTACTTTTATTTTTAATAATTAAATAATAATTAATAAATAATGTTAAATAATTATTAAATATTGATTATAAAAATAAAATAAATATTATATAATTTTTTTTAATCATATCAAAGAGGACTTAAATACACCAAGTCGAGATAAAGATATACCTTTATAAATCTTCTTAATTAATGCACAAATTGGCCCAAAGATATTTTTATTGTAAAGAAAAAAGAGCACTAGTGAAAATTGATGTGTAATTAAAAAAAAAATTGGTTGAGCCCTTGCCTTTTGTAGATGTTAGGACTGTTCATGGATAAGGTTAAGTTAGAGATTTAGTAGGTCCAATGTGAGTTTTTGGCTCAAAAATATTGGAATTCACCCCATACACGTCTATAAATTTTAATTCCTCAAATATAATACAAATTTCTTTTTAAAATATGAGGGGTCATGGTTATTAAAGAATTGTGACCTCAATTAAAAAAAAATTAATTCATTGGGGTCAGGGTTGCTAAAGAACTGTGACCCCAATGAATTTTTAATTTATTTTATTAATGTATTAATTTCAATTTTTTGTTGTTATTTATTTTATTTATGATTTATACTATTTATAAATATCTATTAAATAAATAAATAAACAATCAAAAAATTGAAAATAAAAATAATAAAATAATAATAATAAATCAAATTAATTACAAATAAAATGATAAATTAAATAAAAAGTTAATAATATTATTATTAAATATAATAAAGTTAATATTATTATTATTTTAATGTGTCTCCATATTTTGGCATTCTTTCATTTAGAATTAGCGTGGACGATAATTGAATGACTAAATATAATGTCACCTTCGTTCAATTTTCACTGAAAATAATAATTGAACGACTAGTAGCCTACCATTAATTATTTCTTTTGAAGTTTTCCTCCTTCAAAATTAATAGAAAATAGGCTTCCATGGAAACTTGAAAGAGGCATTGCACGATAATGAATGATTAATCGAACTATGATGACGATTTTATAATTTATTTTTCTGAGAGAACAGCTTTTGATGACTTTTCTTTTTTCTAGGTATCCAATAATTTTCCTGAATTGAAAATCGACGTGCCCATGGCAAGTATATTTAATTGCTTATTAATTTTTTTAAAACTATTACTAATTATCAAGTATTTACAAAATTAAAATTTATCTTTTCTAATAAAATTTTATTTTTCTTCAATCATTTTATTAATTTTCAAAAATTATTATTTAATTTTTCTTGAACAACATTTTAAAAAATAATTTTATTTCTTAATATTTTTATCAAGTTTAAATTATTTCACATTTAATTTTTTAAAACTATTTAGCCATTATTTTTTAAAAATAATTTTTTATTCTTAAATCATTATAATTGATATTTAAATTAATTCTTCAATTTAATTATTTTATACAACTAAAAAATTTTAGAGATATTTAAAATTTTAAATCTTTATTTTTATATTTCATATATAAAAAATAAAATTAAAATTTTGAATTTTATAAAAATATTTAATTAAATGGGTTAGAGTCTATTTTTTTTAATTCATCATTTTATTTGTAATTAATTTAATTTTTATTATTTTTATTTTCAATTTTTTATATCTTATTTATTTATTTAATGTATATTTATAAAAAGTATAAATCATAAATGAAATGAATGAGAACAAAAAAATAAAATTAATATATTAATAAAATAAATTAAAAATTCATTGGAGTCATGGTTCTTTAACGAACGTGACCCTAATGAATTAAATTTTTATTTTTTTTAATTGGGGTCATGGTTCTTTAGCGCAACCGTGACCTCTTATATATATATTTTTTAAAATTTGTATTGTATTTAGGGAATTAAAATTTACAGACATGTATGGCACGAATTTAGAATTCGCCCCAATATTTATGAGTCAAAAACATGGGTCAATGCTCGATTTGATTAAGATATTGGGGTTGTTTATATATTTGTGACTCAGCCCAACTCGAATAAGCTTGATTTTATGTTGGGGGAGGGCGGGTTAAAGCTGCTTAGGTTATTTTTTTTGTATGAACTAATAGTTGTAATATAAAAATATTTTTTTACAGATTTATAGGTATATATTTCAAAATAATGAGCTTTTAAAACCCTCATATTTTTAAGCAAAATATAAGTTATATTAACATAATTAACCTTAGGTAAAGATATATGTTTATTATTTAACAAAAAAAATCAATAAACATGTATATCAATGATAAAAATAATAAAAAATAGGAAGGATTTGAATAAGTAATAAAAATTACAGCATGCAAAAAAAATAAAATAAAAAATATATATATAATAATAAAATATTAATAACTAAAAAATAATAATAAAATATATTAGATAGAATATATCTTTATTCGTAATTTGATCCAATTCAATATACTTTTATTTAAATTTCTAGATTCAACTCTATTATATTAGATTATGGTGGGTTTAGGGCCTAATAAAGACCTCCAGCAGCCGCTGCAAAATTGACCTACTCAAAACAAATACGATCAATCAGAGGGGACGTACCTTGCTTTTGAGGGACTCCTTGTCCACCAAAAGTGGCTCTGTCAACTACCCATGACGTCTCCTTGAGATATAGTCGCCAAGCACAAAAATCAAGGGCAGGGAATGGAGCTCCATAATCGCAAGAGAATAGGTCGTAGATTGAAGTGTTTCTAACGTTGAAGGAAGGGCATTCAAACCGTGAATTGGGGTTTTGCAAGTAGAACCAAATCTAAATGGGGCAACTTGCAAATATATAGGATTTGTGCCTAAGGTTGTTCATCGAGCCGACCTTGCCCGGTCAAATCGAATCGGGTTGGGTCAGATATAAAAAATTTTTTTAAAAAAATTTAAGGTGGGGTCAGGTTACAAAATCGGGCTTGGCTGGGTATCGAGTCAACCCTTAGGGCAATAAGGGCCCTGCCAGGTCCTAAAAATAAATTTATTTTTTTAAAAAATATTTTTTTATGAAAATTTATATCAAAATTTTAATTTTTTTAAAAATAAAATATGATTTTATAAAAACTTATATACAAATTTTTTTGAAGTATTATTTTATAATTTTTATAATAAATTTAAGTTGACTCTAAGAGATATATTAATCTAATTAAATCTAAAAAAATAAAAAAATATATTTTTTATAAAGATTTATACTAAAATTTTAATTTTTTAAAGATAAAATATAATTTTATAAAAATTTATATAATTTTTTTTAAAATCATTTTATAAATTTTATAATAAATTAAAAAAAATTGTTGAGCTGCCGGGTTTAACCCGACTCTATCCTATATTAAATCGGGTCGAGCTCAGATTAGGACAACAGACTTTAATTTTAAAATTCCTTTAAAATTGGACTGAATATCAAGCACGGCCAAAACCCGTCTGATGCGACCTATGTACGCCACTACTTGTGCCTTAAAACATATTTGGCAAAAAAATTAGGATTATATTATAATTCATAAGTTTGATCTGAAGTTTATTGTCCCATGGAAGAAGCGTCCTCAAATAATCTAGGGCCTGTTTGAAATTGTTTTTGTTTTAATGTTTTCAAAACATATATTTTCAAGAACAAGTTTTTAAGAACAAAAAAGTTAAAAAATCTGTTTGAATCATTGTTTTGAAAAGTAATTATTTTCTGTTTTTTACCTGATTCTGTAGAACAAAAATTGTAAAACACTTAAAAAGTGTTCTGAGTTTTTTGTTTTTGAAAATAAAATTTTATTTTTTTGTTTTACAAAACATTTCATTAAAAACGTCTTATCAAATAAGTTTTTTTGTTCTTTTGTTCTTGAAAACAAAAAAATTGTTCTGCAGAACCAAATCAAACAGGCCCCTAATCACCGCATATTATAGAGGCGACAGAGATAGCTCATATACGTGTCATTATCACGACCTCTTACTTAGAATTTTACACCCTTCTCGAATCTGGCGTCCTATTCGAAGTTGCTTGTTTGTCTGTTTGTTTTGTTTTGTTTTGTTTGTTTGTTTGTTTATCTCTCAGACACATCGTTATCAAATCGAACTCCCTTAACCCTATTCCTTTCCAGCAAACAGATTGCGACTGAGAAAAAAGAGAGAGAATTTGATACAGCCTAATTACCGCAATTTCTAGATGTTCAAAGAGTAAACAAGTTGTCCAACTCAGAGTCCCTCGTTTGAAGCCAACTTTCCACCTCGGTTTTATATATAAATCCACCTAAGCGAACACGTAATTAATTTGGGGTTGAATCCAATTCTCTAAGAAGGAATCATTCATTTTTAGGTTCTTCTATATTTGGCAGGAGGCTCTCCAACTATATTTGGGTTTGAATTTTCGGAGGCAGATAGATAGAGACTTTTTATTTTATGATCGATTAAGACAGAGCTACAACGGTTTTATTTGTAAAAGAAACTGAGTTTTGTAAAATTCTCACAAATTAAAGCTTATCGACAAAGCAGAAGCAGAAGCAGGAGAAGAAGAAGAAGAAGAAGAAGGAGAACAAGCACTCATTTGAAAAAAAAAAGGTTCGAAGCGATGGCGACTGAGAATTTGGTTTTAAAGGGAAATGAAGGATCGTCGTCGCTGTTTTTGACGTCTGGGGCAACTGGGCGCATAAACGCCCTGTTTTCTCTGCGATTGTTGAAGAGCCTGCTAATGCTGATAAACGCCGTCGTTTTGCTGCTGCTATTGCCTTTCCGAGGACGGATGTGGGTCTCGGCGGTTGAGAAACCTGGCAAGGACGAGAAGCAACACGGTTGTCACCGGAAAGGGGCGGTGGTGCGAGTTCCGACGGCTCTTGTGCCGTGGAAGAGTAGTTTAAGCGTTGGCTGCAGCAATGTTAGCACAGCGGCAACCGTGAAGGCGGTGGATCAGGCTGTGGAGGCAAGGAGAGCGCTGGCCATACGGAGAGTGGTGGAGGATAGCGACCAAAGTACGGTGAGAGATTATTCGCTAATCGGTACGAAGAGAGGTGATACCATTTTCACGCAATCTTGGACGCCAGTTTCTGTTAAAACCAGGTAGGCAATAGCTTGCATTCTCCAATCTACTGACAGTATAATATACAATTATTGCTTGCTCGCTTGGTTTCTGGAACTCAATTGGCAAGATTAAGCTTAAGTGGACATATAGAGTGTTGAGCTTGATTCTTGTTGGTAATTCTTTTTAGAAATATCTCTTGATATTGTTAACATTTTTTGTTTTTGCGAGTCTTCATATTAATTACTAATTCTGATTTAGTTAATTCTCAGACTGTATAATACCCAGGTTTGAAAATAAAAATGAAGAGTGAATGAAATAGATAAAAGTAATAAAAAATAAAAATAATTAAATGATAATTTCATAAATATAATAGAGATTAAACAAATCTGGATACCAAATGAGCAAAGTTGAAGTTAATACTTTGCTGTTTTATGCACGCTGCTGACAGAATAGGGTGTAGTTGGTTGCATTTCTATTATTTTTAATATATGGACAGTGTATATTATGTCATCACCTGTCACCTACGGTGAAAAGTTTGCAGTCCCCAATTAGGATACGGCATATTCTTGGCCTTTCCTGAAACCATTTTCATTCCCTGTGGTCCCCTGCCTTTGCCTGTTGCACTTGCTCGGGAGTTTGAATTATGTGGAATCCTATGGGGCCGGGAAATTATTCAGATCAAACTATTCAGATTTATGTTATTTCATAACATTAGAGGTGTCTTAATTTTCCTGATCATATTGATTTTTCATCTTGCTTTTTTAGATTTTTATTTCCCTTTTCTGAAACAAATAATTTAAACGTAGCATCAACTGTGTTTTTACCTCTTGAACTTAAATGATACTTGTCTTACGGGGCTTCGAATTTGATTCCAATTACGCTACTCAGTGCTCACCCATTTATTCCCTTCTCTTCATAAAGACATATACACACACATATTCTCTTCTTTCCTTCACTTTTCACGGTTTCGCCAATATGTGTTGAAAAAATAAAAAATTAGTAGAGTAGATCATCATAGCAGTGATCCATAGCAAGTAGTCAAAACTATTTAAAAGAACGGATTGACGACTTGGTTTTTGGTTGTAATTATGTCGAAGAACAAATTTGGGCTTACATATTATTCATGCTATATATTTGGTTTGTCACTGAAACTGACATGGGAGTGCTTGAATTATATCTTTCATCAACCACTGTCATTGATAATTGACATGCTACATTATTCTGAAGTTCTCATGCACGTAGGATCAAATATCTAATATGTTGATATTGATGTTCATTTTTTTGGATTTACATTTGAATTCAACTTTTGGTTGAAAACTGGTGTATCAAACTTCTTTTACAATTTGGTTTATCATTTGCATGATGAAAAGTTCCAGCATGTTTTTTTTATCACTTCTAATCCATTTGATAATGTCTTGGTACAAGATTTTTGTGCTTCTTTAATTTTAAATTCTATATCTTTCGTAATTGAGTTCTAATTGTATTAACACTGCAAATTAATTGATCTTGTTCAGACTGGATTGACTATATGAATTAGATGAGATATTTGTTATGCCATTGGATATGACATTATTAATTTAATTATAGCTATTGATCATTTTCTTATTGTCTGTCTAATTCCCCATTATGGACTATTCTATATATAAGTGCTTTTTGAATAGTCACTACCTTGGAAATAACCTATATATGTAATGTTCAAAAGGTTATTTCTCAACAAATATTTTTTGTTAAAAAGATGATGTTTGGGTTTGTTACATGAAAAAATAATCATGTAAAAACATAAAATTAAAAATTACATGAATTCACAATTTCATTAAAAAAAATTAACACCCCGTGCATCGTGCAAAGGTACTGACTAGTATGGATATACACACACTCATATTCTTTGTATTAGAATTTGAACTCATAATTTGTTCCTTACTTTGTACAGGGGACTTGTTCTTCTTTTGCATGGACTTAATGAACACAGGTTTGCAGTTTTTGCTTAATTCAAGTTGGTAAGCCATTCAGTTCTTATAATCCTTGAAGCCTTGAAGCACTTCTGAAGCCATTCCCATTATTCTATAACAGTGGCAGGTATAGTGATTTTGCAAAGCAGCTGAATGCCAACGGCTTCAAGGTTTATGGCATGGATTGGATTGGTAAGTCAGAACGAGTTGCAATCCTTGATAGTCTTTTTTTTCCCCCTCAGCATCGATGAATTGTGACTTGTGAGCTATACTTTTAGACAGTAGTAGCTACATCACTTACATCGCATTCCCTACCCCCATTTACTATGCTCTGTTATATATTTTTAAAATGATAATGCACACTCAGATTCTTCTTGATTGACCAGAAATTGTTCTAGGTTCTTCTATGTGAGTTTTAACATATTCATATTTGTGGCTATCATCGTTTTATTATTCTCATCCAATGTATCATATGCGCTCTTATTGCCTAAAATTCAAAGCGGGTTATCTAAATACAATCAGAAACAAGTGATAGAAAATATTGAACTGCTAAAAGAACATTTCTTAATGAGTATGCACGAGGTCAGAATTTTATTTTCTTTCTTGGCGCTATAATTTGAATCCCATTTTCAGACCAGGATGTATAATTTGTTAATTCATCCTAGATCTCGGATGAAAAGTTCTGGGAAGGGGGAAATGGACTGAATATAGCTCGTCACAGGTTGGCTTACTTACCCAACTATAGGTGTGAAAAAATTATTCTTAAGGCACCTCTGTGGGACTGCTTATCTTGGATGCAGTCATCAACACTTCTAACTTTAGATGTGAAAAATTATTCTTAAGGCACCTCTGTTGGATTGCTTATCTTGGATGCAGTCATCAGCACTTCTAACTGATGGCTTGTTAGGATATTAAAGTTATTTTCTTCATTAAAAATTTGATGGACAAAAATGAGTTGAAGTGTTGAACTAGGTCTCATGAACTTGATGATAGTGAATATCCGTTTATTTTCTTCTTCTTGTGTAGAGTAACATCCTTTTATTTTATTAACACACTTATTACATTGCGCATCATCTTGTTATTTCTTTAGAGTAGTGTTTACTGTATAATTTGATATAAAAGAGGTATGCCAACCAAAATTTCTGCAGTTTTCTTCAGAAAAAGAAAACTGCAGTTAGTTAATTAATGACAGAGGTTGTACCATGATAGCAATCGTGGTGTGTGACCTTATCTCTCTATAGTACTTCCCCTATGTCTCATTTGGCAAATGGAAGTTCCTATTGGTCTAATTTTAATTTTCAATTGTCATCCTTAGAACCATCCATGGTGATGTTTTTCTTAGTAGTTTTGAAGAATGTTTGGTATGTTTAAAGGGAAAAGGAATATAAAAGTGAGTAGATATGATAGAAAATATTTTTTGTATTTTTATTTTTAAAAAAGTGATTTGATAGATAAAGCATATAATAGACATTGCATAAACTATGTAAGAGAATTACGTTATTATTGTGACAAATCAAACATAAATGATTCAATTGACCAACCTAGGTGCCTAGGATAGGACTGGGGGCAATTTCATCATATTTCTTATATTTTCAAGTACTTTTCTTAGAGCTGGATTAAGAATTGACTTTTAGTTAAGAAATAATACTCCATTAGCAATTTACTAATTTAGTTCTTCAGCCTTTCCTGGTTGAATGGACCGTTCACTTATTCTTTCATTCCATGGGTGATTACTCTAAACGAGGATCTATATTGTATGTGGAACTAAAATGTCAATGTAATATGATGAGGCTTTAACATTGGGGAATCTGAGGTAAAGCATATGTAGGTTTCAGATATAGCTTCAAGAGGCCTAGTCATTCCTTCAAATCTGTCCTGCAAATTTAAGTGTTTTATTTTTCACTCATGCAGAATATGTTTATTCTTTTTTTCCTCCTCTTTTCAGTATTTGTTCACGTCCAATTTATACTGTTCTGTTTACTCCAGGCCATGGTGGAAGTGATGGGCTACATGCATATGTACATTCTCTTGATGATGCTGTTTCTGACATGGTATGTTCTCAAATCTACAAGGATTTTGTAGAACGTTGTTTAATTAAATGGTGCTATGGTTTTTGACATGAAGTGGGTTGGAAGAACTGTTTTAAACTGTATTTCTAGCCTCACAATCATCGTTCTAATCAAGAATAATTTCTTTCTGATATTGCACAGAAAGTTTTTCTTGAGAAGGTTCTTACTGAAAATCCTGGGCTTCCTTGTTTTTGCTTTGGACACTCCACAGGTGCAGCAATTATTCTTAAGGTATAGCTAGTATAAAATAAATTTCTTCCAATTATCAGGTTAGGGGAGAAAAGGTTTGAGAACATAAATTGAGTCGATATTTTTCTGCTATCTGTACTGTAGGCACTGCTTGACCCAAAGATTGAAGCTCGCGTATCTGGTGCAGTAATGACTTCACCCGCAGTTGGAGTTCAGACTTCCCATCCAATGTTGTTGGTGAGCAATACGCTGTTGGTTGCTTCCAGTTTATCTGATTAGAAGTGCTGACGTCTTCACTTTATATTAAAATATATAAAACATGGTACATTGGCATATGCATTAAGAAGAATCAGTAGTCATCTGATCTCCATATCTTCTTCATTGCAGGTACTTGCCCCTATAGTTTCATTGTTGCTGCCAACATATCAATTTAGTTCTGCATATAAAAAGGGTTTGCCGGTTTGTCGAGATCCAGATGCACTAGTATCTAAATATTCTGACCCACTAGTATGTACCGGATCTCTTAGAGTACGAACAGGCTATGAGATTATCCGAATCACGACCTGCTTGCAGAAAAATCTGAGAAAATTGAGAGTTCCATTTTTGGTTCTCCATGGCACTTCTGATACAGTAACTGATCCTCATGCTTCTAAAAAGTTGTATGAAGAGGCTTCTTCATCTGACAAAACTATCAATTTATATGAAGGATTATTACATGACCTCCTTTTTGAACCAGAACGAGATGCTGTCACGGAGGACATAATTCAGTGGCTGAATAGTAGGGTATTAGGCTAGGTAGTGTGTACCTGGAATTGTCCACATAGAGAAAAACATCTCTAGCGTTCCTTTCCATAGATTGCAGGGAGGGGACTTCCATGTGAAGTGGGAAAAGAAAATTGCAGCCTAGCGATATTGAGGCAATTTTTCCTGTGTAACTAGTGACTACCGCGTATAACTCGTTAAATTGCTCCTGACTGTAGACACGGAAAGATTTGAGGATTATTCTCAATTTGTCACCTTCCTGTTTTTATGTGAAGGTGATTAATATTTGACATATACTTATGGCAGATTTTTATAATAGAAGATGCACTAAGGAGCAATTTTACTGGACTCTTCTATATCGTTTTAATTATTGTTTAGTTTTTTCTTTTTAATACCAAAAGTACAACAAGGAAAGTTAAAAAACAAAAGAACAAAAAGAAAATTTCTTCCCTACTGGTCTGCTGTAAAGTATCGCTGAAATTACTCGGCATGACTAGACGTTTAGAAGATAACGAATGAAACAGAAAATTCCATATATCTTATTATAGAATCTATAAATCCACAGATATTTGATGTTGAGTTTGCAAAAGTCGACGATGAAATATAGAAAATAAAAACACACATTGGATTATTGTTTAGTATTCAATTTTTTATACTTGGCTCTTTCGTCTCGTATATGAAATAATAACTTTGTTAGGGATCATCGTAAGGCGAATCAATAATTTAATTTTCCAAATTACTATCTTTCTTGCTATCTAGCCAGCCCATATGTGCCTTGTGGCTTATCGTTATGAATCATAATTCGGAATTTAAATTATAAAAAAGTAAAAGAACAAGAAATTACCTGAATGATGAAGTGTGGATAAAGCTGGTAGTTTGTCAATGAGATTATTTGTGCCACACTAACATCCAATTTGAACATTCAAGAGGGAGATAGTATTACTTAAAATTAGTATTACTCCAATATATTAGCGAGATATTATTACTTAAGATTAGTATTACTCCAATATATTGGTGAGATAGTATTACTTAAAATACTCTTTATTAATTTTAATCACTAGATTAAAGTGGCTAATAACTTACCATCTCCTCATTGTTTTTCACTTTAACATAAAAATCAGTTTAACAATGAATTTGGTCAATAATAGTAATTATTCATATTAAATTTTATGAAGCAGTCGCTTATTTACTGGAACGTTAAGAGGAATTAGTATGCTTTTGTGAAAAACAAAATTGAGAAGCAAGCATTGAATTATTAGGTGTAACCTTGGTTATATTATTTAAAAACTTATAAGTAACTATTTATAATTTTAAAAAATTTTAATCAAATTCATGTAATAAAAAAGAAAATCCTACTATGCTGAGTCGGACGCATAATTGTCATCTGGAAACCAGCACTCCCTTTCAATCTCAAGTCGGAAAGCATGCGGATAGGTTAAGAAAATGCAGCTTCGAATTAAGTTCAAAGCCAACAAGAAAGTGGGAAAAAGAAAATTAAAGAAAAGGCACTAGACTACATTAGAAATTGAATATGAAGGGAAGCCTCTAGGTTATAATGCACCCTTGTAAGCCCAAAAAATGCAACACAAGAATGGACCACAAGTTCCCGAAAAAACAAGAGGCTAATAATGGAGGAGTAGTGGAAGAGCCTACAGAAACCCAAACAAAGCGCAAGAAACACTACAAGAAACCAAAGGGTCATCTTTTGGGTCCCAATCGTTAAAAGAAAAAAAAAAAAGTATCTCGTCATTAGTAAAAGCCTTTGAAAGTAAAACAAATTGTTTCTCCTAGCCAACAACCACTGACACAATAATGACGTATACTTCTACGGGTCCGGATCCCCTCATTTTGGCGAGGGAAAATGACGGTCATTTTTACGAGATCATAGTCATTCATTTTATCTGATGGTTATTTTTTGGCTATGTCTTATTTATGAGATAAAAATAAAATTTGCTTGTGGTAAAAATTGTGTAACTCGTTGTTCCGTAATGCGCTTCTGCATGTACTTTTAATATCTTTTTAGTAAATTTTTTATTAATTTTATATTATTTGTCTATACCTCATTTTATATTATAATTAATAATTTTAAATTTTTTATTCATCTTTTAACATAGGAATTATTTCACATGATATTGTATTATTAATTTAAGAGTAAGTTAAAATAATTATAATATTAAACAAGCTGTATAGAATTAGAATAAAATACTTAAATTTAATATATTACAATTTTCATAATAAAATTTTAAGATATTTTTTAATTGAGAAAATATGTTATATAATATAGATAAATTACTCTGGTTTTTTCATTATTTTTTATAAATACTTTTTTAATTAAAAAATATCTTAAAATTTTATTATATAATATATGCAAATTTTAATATATTAAATTTAAGTGTTATATTCTAATTCTGTACAATTTTCTTAATATTATAATTATTTTAATTTACTTTCAAATTAATTAAAAATATTATATAAAGTAATATTTATATTATAATATGAATAAAAAATTTAAAATTATTAATTATAAAATAAAATAAGATATGGACAAATAATATAAAATTAATAAAAATTTTATTAAAAAAAATTAGAGTAGAGTTAAAAGCTTCCTTTTGTGCAAATAGTTACGGAAGCCTGTGATACAAACAAATTTCATGTTCACCACATGATAAAGTAATTACTGTGGGATATAATGGATGGCTACGATCTTAAAAAAATGACCGTCATTTTCCCTCACACAAAAATGAGGGAATCCGGGCCCTACCTGTACCATGACATGTATAGGTGTCATTGAGCAATAAATTAAAAAAAAGAATTAAATCTGTCCATATTATTCTACTAAGACATTATAAATGCTGATAAATGGATCCTTTGAAATTATTCATAATAAAATTTAGATAGTCTAAATTTTTTTAAATTTTAATTTTTTTTATTTTGAAAAATAAAATAAAAATAATTTTTTAATTATAAACTTAAATAAAATAATAATTTAGATTAAAAATAAAATAAAAAATTTAAAATCTCAATAATTTATATATCTAGATGCTTAAACCATCCTAGTGATGAGCATGGCATGCTCATCCATGGGATGAACATGAAATTTGGATACTATAAATGCTATTGATTGAGTTTTGCAAGGAAGATGAAAGAAAACTTAGATTTGGGTGTCACATCCCAAAACTAAATATATGATTGATATAGAATACGAGATGATCTCACATCACATCCATAAACCTAATTAAATATATAAAATCTCATTTCCTCGTCATACCAATTGAACCTCATAGAAAGTAGGATTAAATTGACACTTTAATATAATTGTGCATTTCAAATAAATTCCCTTTCTTTCCCTTATATCAAATTTCATTCACATTTGAATAAGACAACAATATTTCATACTTGATAAGTTGAAGCTAATTTGACATAATCCTCCTATAATTAGGACATATTGGATTGCTTACAACAATCAACTAGTCAAATTGACGAAAGAGAGCTCCACTCTTTTTTTTTTTTGAAAAACACAAATTATACCTAACAAGGCAGGGATCCTACTTGTAACCTATGGAGAGAACTCTAACATACAAACATATATATATATATATAAAGACAGTGGTTAATTAATATTGGACTAGCCGATCGTTGACTCTCTACTAACAATACTCTTGAGTTAGGTCAAAAGAGCATCTAATCACAATTCCAATATTTGCAAAAATGAATAACAGAGTGAGTCATGATACTTAGTGAGTAAAAAATAAAACACGATAATTAAAGGGACAATCAAGCATAGAATTTATTCCAAATGAAAATAGGTTGGTATATAATAAATAATATAATCTTTAATTTGAAAGATGAATAAAATAATTAATATAAATAAAAAATTAAATAATTTGATATAATGAAAATTTTGTTTATTTCATTATTACTAAAATACAAAGAACATATAGGCATATAATATTGTAAGTGAGATGTAAGATTTATAAGATAATTATAAAAATAAATAGAATATATAAAATAGATAACATTTACATGCAGACATTTAAAAGTGAAATACTAAATAGAATATGGTAGTTATACTAAAAATAATTTAAATAAATAAAAAAATTCCTTAAGAAGGCCCGTGTAGAACTCTAATTTCTAATTTATATATTAACACAAGCATACAACCCACGGGGGTAAATAACTACATATTCAATCACAAAGCATTATAGGCAAGAATTGCAAGCGGGACTAATACTACCATCCCTACAACCCCTAAACATTTAAAGAGCATTCGACTCAGTATCTTTTAGGAACTCAATCATGGAAACCATGTGATAATATCCAAAATGCACCATGGACTACCAGTATTGCTGTTAGCATCCAGCATTCTGCATAATTCCACTTTTTACATATATATATATATATATATATATATAATTAATAAAAAGAGTCCATGGATCAAAATCTCCAAGATAAAATTTGTAATAAAATTCCATAATTGAAAATATAACATTTCATAGCCATATATCATTTGAGTTAGTGTCACATAAATATACCTAGATAAACATTTCAGCATTTTCATTTTTTAAAATAACACTTAGGATAACATACAATTTCATATTCAACTCAATAACACAATCATATTTTAACATAATATAATCTAAAAGATTTAATATCTAAAATATTTATATGCAAGAAGATACTATCTAAGAAACCCATCCCAATGGACTTGTAGGTAACACACAATAAATTGAAAGATTTAAAATAGAAAAGGAAATTAAAAACGTATCATACTTTATAGTCTATTCATAGTACATGTGAAATGATTTTCAACTCATCTACCACCAAATTACCATCAAATCCTTCCAATGGAAATAGTTAGTGTTCCCTAAAACATAGTTATAACAACCGATTTAGTCCCTAAGAACTACTTTTAAATTATATTCCTCTATCTTGCTTAATCTATTGAACATAGCCTATTTCAAGTTCTTTTCCTATATGAATTATAACTTAGTTAATGGTCTCACTTAGTAAAGTTATCTTAGTTAAACTCATTCATAAGACAGGCCTGTTTAATTCTGTTTTGGTTTTAATATTTTTTTAAAAAATTTTTGTTAAACCAAATTTTGAAAAAAAAATTTAAAAATATGTTTGAATCATTATTTTGAAAAATTATTTTCTTTTATTTTTTTGATTTTGTAGAATAAAAGTTAATAAAACATTTAAAAAATGTTTTAATTTTTTTGTTTCTGAAAATATAATTCAATTTTTATGTTTTATAAAATATTTTATTAAAAACACATTATCAAATAAGTTTTTTTTTGTTCTTAAAAATAGAAAATTATTCTAGAAATAAGAAATCAAACAGGCTCTTAAATTCTATTGATTTACTCTTAGTTTAATGGTTATTCTAGTTTAATATTCATTTTCCTTCAATGAAATTGCTATAATCCCTATTACTAACATTATCGCCAACCTTGTTTAATAAATTTAACTCACAATCTTGCAAGAGCTTTAGAATTACCTTAGTAATGCGTTGAAATATTTTACTATCTATTTGTTCTTTATTCCTATCACAGCTCTATCTTGGCTTGTAAGCCATCTTTCTCAAATCATTTATTTGAGATCATTTCACTCCTTGCACAATTTAGTTATGAATTTACATACAATATCCTATAAGGAACAATCTAGTCAATCTCTTACACATTTAAAATTTCTTAGCCAAGTTTATCACATAAAGTCAATGACTTACCTATTTAAATTTATACTCTATGTTGATTTTTAGCAATATAAACTTAGTTGATCATAAGTGTAAGGAAAATTAAACAAGAGGGAAGAGTGATCTTACCTAAAACTAATGCTGCCCACAACCATTTAATCACCTAATTGCCACCTACCAAGAAATCACAACCTCAGCCATGGCCACAAGAAAGAAGGGGCTTCAAATAGAAATTACAAGAGTGGCAAAAACGATTTATTGAGTTGTTAAAAATCTAGAACGAAGAGGCGGAAAGATTTGCATTTAGCAACCCAAGAATTGATATATGGTTAGCACGATTTGCAAGAACTTATAACAAAAAGGGAGTCGTAAGAAGGGAGTTGCCAAAATTAACACACAAGGCATGAGGCAGAAGAAAGGAATGGTGGTAGAACACATAGATATACATATTGAACCTAAAACGATAGAACCTCAATCGAAACATATTAGAACAATGAAGCCTAAGATAGTTGCACATAAGTGGGAGAATTTACTTAGCCAAGAAACAATTGAAGAATGAAATTGGCTGCCTCAAACATGATTTGGAGCAAAGGCATAAAGATTGAAATTTTAAAACTTTTGAAATATGAGTGAGAAACACAAACTTGAGAAGAAGAAAACGTAAGGAAGGGGTCACTAGCTTCTTTTTAGCCTATAGTTGAAATGTTAAGGAATATATATATATATATATGTATAAACAACTGAAAAGGAGTGAGGTTTATAGCTCCCAAAAATGATGCTGCATTGTGAAAAAGTTGAGTCACAAGTATTACTAATTAACAAAAGCAAAAGAAAAAGATGATATGTAAGCTTTAAGAATGAAAATATTTAGTGCTCTACTACTTATGATGATGTTGCACATGGAGAAGGAAGTTCGTGAAGAAAAGAAAAGAAAAAAAAAATAGTAGTAATAAAAACAAAGACAAGGAAAAAAAGAATGATAATGGAAAATAAAGAAAAGAGATACTTACATAAAAAGGAAACAAGTAAGAAATTTAAGTAGGATACTAAAATATTATTAAATTTTGAACTTATGTTTAATTTATTCCTTACTTTTATTATTGTTTAATTATTAATCTTAATTATTTTTTTCACTTAATAAATTTTTTATTCTAGAATTTGCCAAATTTATCTTAATTTATTATTACCATTATTATTGATTTTAATTTTTTAATTATTTTATACTTTTTTTTGACACTACAACTTAATTACGTAATTTAAATTAATTTCCTTACTATTTTTAGTTCCCAATATATTAGGTTATTACATTGGGGTGCTTGTAGGAGGTATATATTTTTTAGATTTATTGTTCCATGCAATATGATTGTAGTCACAAATTGTACTTTGGTCTTATTTTACAACAAAGGCATCAAATTCAAGAAGGAGGAAGGAGATGAAGCAAAAATTCTCTTCTTTATGTTTTTCTCAAAAGACTCATTCTTTTGTGTTTTGTTTATGTTTTAATGCACGCATTTTTGCACGATAAAAATAGTTCTATTAATCGTAGGTTTTTTTTCTTTTATTCTGCAATCCATTAACTGATAACAACTTTTAAATTCAAATTCAAAATAATTTGAATATTAATTAATCAACATTAAAATAAATTACTAATATTTAATTAATTTTTGTGGGTTTATATTAATGGAGTCAAGTTAGCCCCCCATGGGTGACCTAATAATCCAATAAAAGATACTCCCTTGAGCCATTTGTCTAGAAAAGGTTAAATAAGCAATGCATTTTGCTTTTTCTCCAATCTTTAAATTGCCTATACTATTTGGCAATATATATATATATGCATACTATTCTATTATTGTTGTGTAAAATTTGTAAGCGCACAGATTACACAAGTTGTATAGAAAAAGTGAGTCAAACATCATCCTATGAGAAAAGTAGACCAAATACCAATTTCTAAAAATTAATCTTATTATTTAAAAGATTACTGAAAGTAAATAAAATGAGAGCCAAGGGAAATTAAAACTTGTGAAAATAAGTAATGAGACTGTCTAATGGTAAAAGCCTTTGAAATTTGGATTTCATCATTCTTATGAATGAATTTGACTAACTTATATAATTTATTTTTATCTTAATTAACAATTGATTCCCTAAATTATGCCAAATTCCATCGAGAGATAAGTCACACATATTTATACTAGGCATACATTTATTCTTGTGATTGTGTGCTCTAAAATAAACTTATTATGCTCTATAAACCTTAGTGTACCCCCATATGTAGTAGCATACATGCAAGTTATAATCCTGCATAAATTATATTATTATATTTAGAAACTTATGTCTAAATTTACTATTTCGGTGATCCCTTGTAATGATTCACCTTTCTATCATTCTCACTACAGATTTAATGTTCACAATAAGTAGTCAACAAATTACAAAAGAAATTAAAAACTAAATAATAAATTAATTAGATAAAAATTCACTACATAAGTATTATCATAATTCAAACAAAATCAAAAGACATATTAATCCAAACCCCAAATCTAAGGGGTTTAACTATTCATAATAAAAATAAAATCCAAAAATAAAAATTGAACAAGTTTTAACAAATAAAGAAGAAAAGAATATATGAAAAGAAAACAAATCAATGATAGCTACATTCTTTGGTGGGAATTTCAAATCTTGATGTTATAGTCATTTTCTAAAGCTTTCTCCTCTTGATTATAACGTCATGGCAAGAATGATTTTCAGATGGTATTTATGTGTCGTTGCCTTAAGATTCTCAAAAAGTTTTTAAAAATACCCCAAAAATTTTTAAGGATAAGGAGTTATCCTAATTTATTTAGGATTTAGTTTCTTAATTTTGTTCTTTGACTTAATTATCTCTTTTCAAGTAGAAGCAAGCCTTTTCAAAAGTTTCTCCTTCCACAAAAGATGCAGCCCTAAATAGTAGATTTCCAACACACCAAATTTTATATAAAGGCCCATAGCTCAAGCTATGGGCTAAAAAACAATACTGCCTTGACTAGTTTGCCCAGATACAGAATCTTGAATTCCTAACCTATTTGCTCCTCCAAAATCACCTTATTTTAACTCAAGCCTTTTCATGAAAGTTGTAGCCCTTAATGTGTAGATAATTTTGGGCTTTTGAATCACCTAGTTCCAATATTAAAAGTCTCATATATGTTTTTTTTAAAGAGTCAAAGGTTAAGTAAAAATCTTGCTCCTACTTGGATTAAGATAGCTTTTCATACCAAACTTTGGAGTCATATTTGGAGGTCTAAATAGATATAAATTTTGGCTTATAATACTATTCCAAAAAATTTGAGATGTCCTCTGCAACTTTTTTTGGAGGCTTCATTCATGTTTTAGATTTTTAATCTAGTTAAAATCATGAAATAAGCAATAAAGGTTGGAAACATAAAATGTTAAAAATTTCTAATTTTAAACCCAATTACTTTTAATTATTAATTTATGTTTTAAATACAAATATTAGCATTAATAATCATAATAAGACATAAATTATACTAAATAGACTAGTTGTAAGAATAATAAAATGTAAGATAATGTATCTATCAATTATCAATTAGACTTCACAAGAATCAAATCTTTCTATTAAAATTCATGAATTAATTATACGTAAGCCATTACAACATAAAAATAAGCTGATTTTGAACCAAAAAAAATTACATGTAAAAAGTCACTTTAATTTTTGCTCGAACCCACCATGAAAAAGGAAGTTTGAATGAAGTATCATAGAAAGATAATATTTTTCAAGCCTTTAAAAGGGGTTTTGATTACATCTAATCAAGCTACATATGAATGGATTTCTTAACAATTTGCTATTATTCATTTCATTATAGTTACCACAGATTCAATACCAATAGAAAACATGAAAAATACTTAATTCATTTTCGAAGATCTTTCCTTTACTTCAAACTTGATGCTTTTAAGGTGCTCTTACATTTAAATGATATAATGCTTAAATATATGACATAAAAATATCGAATATTACATCATAATGCCCATACAATTAGGTTTATTTAAATCAAGCTAACATAAAAGTTTATCTTGTGATTTTTCATTAGTAGCATGTCCATTAACACTAATGCATGTAATTTCCCATATGCAAACGCAATCAATTTTGTCTTATCTTTTCTTTCTATTGATAAATAAATAGTAAAATATTATGTGATTGAAATTTAAACAAAATGTATTAACATAATAACCATATTACCTCTTCTTTAGCCCTTTGCTAGATAGTTTTTGATTATGTGATATGTATAGTATTGTTGATTACTTGATTAATCTTATTTTGATCATTCATTTTCTAAAAAGCAAACAAAACACATAAATTGATAATTTTTTTTTCTAGGATTAAAATAAAATCAAATTTTTAGTGCCTACCTTCCAACTATCTAAATCCCATAACCCTACAAGACATGTCCAATCTTCTTCTATCATATCAGGTGATATAGTTGCAAAAACCCCCTCAGAGTCTTTGGAAGAGTCATAATACTTCTTCCTTAATGCATGACAATAGTTCTTATATATCCTATTCATCTATGGCCATACAAGTTGTTAGCATCCTTTATCCTTAAAATGAACTTTGAGGTAAAGAAACTATGGTAAGTCATAATGAAGCATGAATTTTTTACAAAATCAATGTAAAAATTTTGCAATGTTAAAGTTACAACTAAAACAAGATCAAATAATTTGTAATTTTATCCCATTCACTAACACTTAGTGGTGCATTTTCCAATTCCCTTACTAGAATTGTACATCTTAACTTGAATAACTATGAATTTGGACCAAAAAGACGATTGTTTCACTATGTTATGTCAAGTCTCTTTCCATGTGACAATTCAGACAATTTAAGATTGAGTGACCCTTGACCTCTTTTTTGGTAGTCGCATTGACCTATTCAACAAATGAAAAATTAATAGAGTTATGAACATCTAACAATAAATAATTTCAAAAATTTATATTGCAATCAAGATGGTAGAAAATGTTTTACCTATATTATTTCTCATATTAGCATTTTATATTCCACCAATGGATTTCTTGTTAATAGTTGCTTGATGTATACTAGTAGCAACCATTGTAATACTTTCCTGTGGAAAAAAAAGTTCTAGATAATATAGGAAAAAGTTGCTAACAATATTAAATTTAAAATAGAATTATATAAATAAATGCATTCAAGACAAAATTGCCAAAAGTTAACATGTTGAAAGAGGTTTAATAATATAACTCATTTAAATGTACCAAACATTTAATAAATGCATTCAAGACAAAATTGACAAAAGGTAACATGTCGAAAGAGGTTCAATAATACAACTCATTTAAATGTACCTAACATTTAATAAAAAATGTCATTCTTGACCTGTATCTCTACATCCACATTAAGAGCATTATCAAGTCCATCCTAGTCCATGATATAAGAATTTTCACATCATCATATATAATGTTCAAATGTTCATTAACATCATGAGACATGTTGTTGGAATGGTTTTAAGATAACCAATCCAATTTATCTTCTTTTTTGTTTTTAAGAATAGGCATATCAAAGTAGTCTCGAGGTGCTACCTTTACCACACATAGCAAATTAGAATTACTAATATCTTCTGCATAAAAGACTTATTCACATTGACATGCCATAATGAATGATTTATTTGTGTTCAATCTTCACCCCTTGTTTATAGTTGTTATCCCATATTTGTTTACTTGTACTCCTCTACCATGGTTATTGACATCTCACCATAAGCATTTGAACGTGACAACTTTATAATTTCTCATGTAAGACAATTCAAAAACATCCTCAATGACTTTATAATACTTTTTATTAGAATCTCATTTTACCACAACTCCATTACTTTGTGTTTTTTTTATTATTGTCACATTCTTATAAAACCATTATTTGTAACATATGGCTTCTCATGTTTGACCACGAGCCAAGTACAAGAGTTATGTCACTTGATCACTTCCTTCATTATAAAGTTGTGTAACCTACATAAATATATGAATAACCTTAAATAATTAAAAGTTATAACAAGATAAGTATACTTTAAAAAGTGTGTTCCTTACATGACTTTAAAATTACTTGGGAAATTGTTGATTATATTGTTTTTGAACATTTCTAAGATTTTCTTTTTCAATCTCCAACTTATGCTTCCTATATACATAAAATCAATATGTTTATAGATATGAACATATTTTAAGCGAAGTTATCAAAATTGTGGGATTCTCGATTGAAGATGCATAGTTTAATTTGATTCGACTAGCCAATCATACAAATTGATATTTGAATTGAAAAATGACCAGAATTGTACATCTTACTTGCTGGAATCATATGAATGCACAGTTTAATTTGATTCGACTAGCTAATGATACAAATTGATGTTTGAATTGAAAAATGACTAGAATTGTACATCTTACTTGCTGGAATCATATGAATCACATAAAAAATGATGATTTGCTACATTTTGGTGATTCAAAGATCTCTATTGCATTAGGTCATTCTCAACTCGATGTGAATTGTTCAAGGAAGGTACTCTATCCTTTTTTTTGGCTACTTTGAAATAGTGTTGTTCAATAAAGTAGGTTAAGTAACCTAGATTCACTTGACTCTGTAATTCGCATTACCTAGTGTCCCCCTGTCTAATCTTTTCAAATTTCAAAATTGAGACATATAGCATCACACTTATGGCTTGCTATGCAAATTTTTTAAAGGAAGCATGTCGTTCCATTTAATGCCTAGCCATATAGGAACAAAATGATTATAGAGTGTGTCATTTTGATCAATTATGCCTTTTCAATTGAAAGTCTAGCTATTGCAAATTTCCTTAACCTATATATATATATATATTAAAATGAAACCTATTTAGTATCAATCATCATCATTGGTTGCAATAAACAATATTTTTTTGTGCATCCTCTTTGGCCTCAAGTAATGTTCTCCTCCTATGTGCATCATCTTTGGATAATTAGCTTGAGTTTAGAGCTTGGACCTAGTGAGCTAGTACTAGGTGAGAAGAAATAATATAAATTTTCTTAATTTTATTCTTAATCAATTTCTTAATTTTTTATTTTTCTTCTTATAAATTAAGACATGGCTCTTAAAAAGAAAGTTAAAAAAGATGTCGCTTGGATCACTGTAAGTTTTTTAATGTGGGGAGGAACATTTAGTATGAAATATCATCTAGTTGAAACACACAAGAAAGTTGCGTCCTATGAATAAGCATTAAAAGAGGTAAAGAATTTGTTTAAAAATATGTTAGATGATATAAATAAGGATGATGATGTTGTTAAGTGTTTTGATGATAAAGAATATAAGTCATAAAATAAAAATAGGTCAATGGAAGCTTTTGTAATAAAAGGAAAATAGGGAAGTGGTCCTTCTAGCTCCTTTAAGAATATGAAACAATAGACTATAAATGCAATAGTGAAGGATAGAGATTGAGGGATTAAGGATATTTGTATATGTATATGTGTAATGCATTACCATTTAATTTAGTAAAAAGTCTTTATTTTATTGATATGATGAAATCTACTAATGAGTATGATAAAGGTTTAAAACTACTTACTTATCATGAGAAGAGAGTTTCTTTTTTGAAGAAAAAGGTTGATTTTGTTTATGATAATTTGGAAAAATGTAAAATTAAATAAAAGAAAAATAGTTATATATTGATGTTAGATGGATGAATCAATAGAAAAGATAAGCCCTTTACTAATTTTCTTCTTAATAGTCTTAAAAAGTTATTTTTATAAAATCTACTGACATTAGTAGTTTTATCAAAGATGTTGAAAAAATTATTCAAATTATTAGACAATGTGGTGATGGAAATTAGGGAGAAAAATGTGATCCATATAGTGATAGATAGTACTTCAACTTTTATATCTGCTAGAAATAAGTTGATAGACAAAAGAAAATAACTTTTTTGGTCACCTTAGCCCATTGTCTTGATTTGATTCTTGAAGACATTAGTAGCCTTATGATATTTCATAATGCCATTGGAAAAACAGAAAAAAAAAATTATGACTTTCATTTATATGCACACTTAGGTGCTTATTTGTTTACAAGCTATTCCAAGGGTAAAGAGTTAGCTAAGCCAATAATAATGAGGTTTGTTACATCCTATTTGATGATGAAGTCTATTTTAGATCAAAAAATTGCATTACAATCTATGTTTGCATCAAAAAATGGGTTAAAAGTGCCTATACCTTTAAAATTGAAGTTAAAATTGTAAAAGACATTGTTTTTACTAATTGAGGTTTTAGAAGTCTATAAAGTATTTCTTGAACTATGTGTTTCTTTTGATTAAAGTTCTTCGACTTATGGATGGTGATTTAAAGTTGGCAATAGGATAGTTTTACAAGGCAATGGATAGAGCGAAGGAACACATAACAAGCAATTTTAATGATGTGAAAAGTAAATATAAAAAAGTTTAGGAAATCATAGACAAACAGTAGGACTATTAACTCCATTGGCCTCTTCACGTGACATATTTTCTTAATCCCAAGTATTTTTTTCAAAAAGAATTTATAACTCTATGTAATATTATTCCATTGTATTTACTTTATTATTATATCTTACATTATCATAATAACTTTATACTTTATAAGTTCTATTATGATTCAAATTGTAACTTAGATATTACAGTGAAAGTTGGATTGTACAAAAGATTAAAGCAAATGTGCCCTGATATTGAGACTAGAGTCAAAATTGATTCCTAAATTGAAAAATTTAATAAGGCAAAAGAACTTTCTGAATATAACTTAACAATTGCAACATGAAAAAAATAACTTAATAATTATTCATCTAATAATATAACTTCTTACTTAATTTATTTTAAAAATTATATATAAATTGATTAATTAATTAATCAAATCTTTATTTATAATTTTTTTTGCTAACTTTATGGTGGAATAACTTTAGAGATGAGTGCAAAGAATTACAATCATTTGTCATTTGCATCATAAGCATCATTTGTAATGCTATGAGATGTAAGAGGAATTGGAGTGTGTTTGATCATATCTACTTTAAGAGAAGAAGTCACTTAGAGCAACAAAGATTGAACACTTTTGCATTTGTTAAATACAATTTTCAACTTGAGATTAGACAAAAGCAAAGAGAGATAAAAGGAGATACATATAATCCTATTTACTTATAAGATCTTGAATCAAATGATGAATGAATTGCTAAACAAGAGGAGCCTTGCCTAATGGAAGGGAACTTTTGGATGGATATCCAAAAGTGCTTCAAGATTAAAGAAAAAAATCCTAGTAAAAAGAAAAAGAAAGGTATATTAATTGCACTTGCAATTTTAAACCTCTTTTTTTTAATTCTTAGATTATATTTTCTCGTTTAGTTACTTACATATGTCTATTTTTAAGTCCACAAAATTTTATTACTAGCATGAATGATAAATGAAAAGGCATTCTTATGCAATATAATGTTAAAAAAGACATGGGAGATGATGGTGATACTAAAGAAGAAGATAATGAAGGAATAGTCATGCTGGGCGATGACAATGATAATAGTGATAATAATGATATTAGTCTTGATGAATATGGTAATCATTAGTTTTGAACTTTGGTTACTTATAAGTTTTTTAAATTAACTTATATACGAGTCATTAGTTAAACAATTACTAGGCTATAACTTATGATTTTATTTTACAAGACCTATGGTTAAATTTTTGCTAATTTCTAATTTAAAATTATTATTTAAGCATATTTCAATTTTATATATTTTTATATAATATATTTCTAACTATGTGTGTGAATCTTATAATTCAATATGATTTACAATTTATGATTCAAAAATCAACCGGTCGATTCACAGTTTGAATTTTGATTTGATAACTATGATTATATGATAATGTATGAATTGAAAATAACAATTAAATGTACTTACTCAATAAATGGAAAACTTCTTCATAATTTTTAAAGATATAAAAACGAGTTTGATTCACTTATTCCAAACTAAATTTTTTTTAATATTCTACTCATTTTAGTAAGGTGACTAGGTTGTACACAAATAAATAGTCCAAACAATTTGCCAAGACCACCATCTTAATTTAGGCTAACACGATTGAATTTAGTTTCAATTTTATGAAAGTATTTTGAGCAAAATATCAAACATTCATAGGCAATATATCCCTTTGCAATGGAACTTTCTGGATAAGCTTAATTACACACATAATCCTTCAAAATTCATAAATACCTTTACATAATGAATACATACATATTATATATGATATTGATAGAAAGTCTAGAATTGTATAGGTAAGATGAAAGGTGATTCAATTACCTTTTAATAAAATACATCCAACAGTAATAGGCTAACCCTACAAACTAAGCTTCTTTTGCTAAGTGAATTGGTCAGTGGACTATAACATCAAAAGATGAAGACAAAAATATCATTTTAAACTTGCAAAGTATATAAACAATTTGAATTTCAATTTGATCATTTTATTTTTGAGTAAAAACTTCGCAACATAATTCTTTAAAGAAAGAATACTATTTGATAAATGGATTATGAATGTTTTCATTTGCTAATAATCCACATAGTGAACACGGAAAGAAGAACTTTGTAAGGATATGACAATGATAACTTTTTAATCCAAAAATCTTGCAATCCTTGTTTTCACATACCTAGTATAACACCTATTTGGAATTTTGACATTCTTCAAGAAATCACACAAAATACTTTTTTTATCATTGATTAACATGTAAATATGTTAACACCTTGTGTCCTTGTTGTATAGGATGAAGATCAATCTTGATGTCTAGGGTTTACAAGTCCAATCAAAATTTTATATTATCTTTTATTTTTTCCAATACATTCATCAACATCCCCCCTGATACTATCAAACACTTGTGTTTCAACATATGGTATCCAAATTATGTGGTAACAACAAAGTGTTTCAATATGAATGGCATCCAAATTATTATATCTTCTTATAATAAGACAATTTTTGAGGTGGCTAATTATTTTATCTCAAAAGTTACAATGTTTTAGTATTTAAAATGCATCATTGCGTTACTGAAAAGAATGTGGTGGCATGTCATAAGCAACCTCTTCTTTATGATTGGAAAGAAGGACAAGAACAAAATTGCTAATTATTGTAGTGACATTACCTTATGTGTATTATATCTTATAAAAATAGTTTTAAAAACAAGAAATGCCATTACTTAAATCCGACCGCTAGAAAGACCCAACAACCATTAATGAAGCACAAAGACAATCCCTTAAAGAAAGCAGGAAAGAGAGAAGCACCAAATATAAATCTTTTCCCATAACATATCAAAATGCAAAACAGCACATTGCCATTAAATATTTCCATATTTTCTTGTTGATTAAGTACCATTACTTAATCTGAGCACTTAGATGTATATTAAAATAAACAAGCAACATTTGCAGAAACGGAAGAAAATGTATTTTTTTGAGAAAATGTTCCACTAGGTAGATTCAAAAACACAGAATCTTGAATTTCAGATTCGGTATTAAAATCCCAAAAATCCCTTTTCAGAATTCATTGATGCATAAGTTGAACTGGGCTGAACTGATTTTCCAATGAAGAATAATGTCTGGGCTTCCATAAGAGATTGTGTTCGGAGAAGATAAGAGATTGTGGGTTAGGTTGAGAGATTTCACCTGCGCAGACTAGAAGGTGTGATTGCCAGCAGTGGAAGCTTTGCCTTTTTCTATTCAATAAAGTCAAATCAGCAAAACTCAATCCAGCAGATTAGCTCATTTCAGATTTCAGAACAAGCTGAATTCCCCTTTATGGAGCACAATAGCATCGAGGCAAGTTTTCAAAATGACCCCCCCCCCCGGCGAAAGGAAAAAAAAGAACGGCGATCAAGCAAGCAAACAAGAAATTTACAGACCCATTCTAATCTTCTGATTAAGTACAGCTTAAGAAGAACTAATCTAATGATGAGACGAAATTAAGAGGGGGAGGGGACCATCGACGAAAAAAAACAAAAGAGTCCAAAACCAAAAGTAGTGACAAGAAAAACTCACAACCTATGAAGGCAAAGTGGGAGCTTGACCAGTGATGATCAACCACACCCAACCATATCTAACAAGGTTTAACAAAACACTAACAAGCAAAGCACCCACACAGAGGTAGTGTTTGGGGGGGGGGGGGGGGGGGAATTGAACGGAGGGGAGAAGTTTGAATAATATGTTATTTGGTTGATTTGAAGAGGAAGGAAGGGAAGAGATTTTAATAAAATGTTGTTTGATTAAGGGAGGGGGGAGATAAAATTAAATGGACAATTATATCTTTATGATATTAAAATTAATTTTTATTGTTTTTAGAATATTTTTATAAAAAAAGCTTTTTCTTACTTTTTATTATAAAAAGTAATTTTTTTATTTCTATTAAAAATATTTTTTATTTTCATAAAAAATTATCTTGAATTCCATTAAAAAAAGATATATATTATATTTTAAGTGAAAATAAAATAGGAGTAATTTAGTCAGAGTTAAAATTTTTTTCTTTCTTTCAAAAACTCCCACTTTTAAAGAGGATGAGTTTTTCATACCAAACAAGAGGAGGCAAAATCTTACACAAAACCCCCGTCACGAACCCTACATAATCGCCAAGGTCTTTGGCCACAACCAACTTGGAAAGCCACCTCTGATTATAAAAAGCTCACCCTTATTGAATATCTTGGACTAGGAAGTCTCTTGTGCTCCACTCTCTCACTCGGTCTCCCATCCTCCTCTCTTTTACTCTTCTAATATGGTCAATAAAAGTGGGGATAGAAAAAAGCCAACCCTGGGCGCGAGTAGCCAAAATTTTGGAGGGGAGAAAACTTTAAAAAGTCAAAAATGATTTTTTTTTGGGACAAAAATTAATGATTTCAAAATTAGTAAGTTGAAAATACTCATTTCTCTCATAGTGAAACTTGGTGGGCAGTTTAGGTCAAAGAAAGACCAAAAGACCAAGAGACATTTGGTGTCTCCATTACTTCAACCATTATCTAAGGCTCAAACAAACTCTCTCTCTTCAAATTCTTTTGAAGAAGAAAGAAAATTTAGAAAAGATATAACATGATCTGTTAAGAGAGAAAGGTGAAGTTTTTCACCGGAAAAAAAATGATTGCCATGATTATTATTATTATTGTTGAATAGGCTAGTAAAAAAGGTCAAGAGGTAGAGAAGAAGGATAATGCTAATTTGAAGTCTGGTAGTTAGACTAAAATGCGCCAATGTAGTAGGTTTTTGTTCTGGAAATTGTTGGGTCTGTGCACCATTATTATGGTTTAAAATTGGAGAAAGACCACCTAAAGGGCAGAATAATTAGAAAACAAGATCACAAGTTTCAGCACTGCGGCGCTAAGCTTTTGACACTGCGAAGGGAGAACCTGGTACAAAAACCAGAGGCTAGGGCACTAGAAAAACTGTAGTTGAACCGCAGTGTGGCTATTTTTTAGGAACTTTCTATTTTGTTATTGTTTCGACTTGTGGGGAGTTTCCAAGGATTCCTAGGGCAATTATGAAATTTTAGGATCCCAATATATAGGGGAATCTCGTGCGCAATCAAAAGAGAAATTCATATTTGCAAAAGGTGAGGCTAAGAGGTTTTCTAGCATTCCCAAAAATTCATAACATAAGGTGGATATAGGCACAAGTAGTCGGACCATAATAATTCTTGTGTATCATCTACTATTTCTCCCTTTCTTTACTCGATTCATTGCGTTTGTGCTTGTTTGGGTGTTTGTTTGAACTTGGACATTTAAATTACAACATGCATATCTTTTATATTACAAATTCTGTTCAAATCATATAGTAAATAAGCTATTTATAATGCGGCTTTTTTATTTGAATTCTGTGCTTTTTCTGCTTGACGTCATCTTATCATTTTATTTTTTATTTTTTATTTACTCTTCCACTGTAACAAATTTCATTTTAAATTTATTTGTTTCAGTATATCTGTGCATTGCACGGGGAGACAACTAGTTAAACAAATATTTGTAGTGAGTATGTTTATTTTCTCTCACATGCTCTCTCTTTCTCTAATGAAAGTGTTGCAAATGCAAAATTTGCAGAAGATGCCAAGCAAGAAACTTGTTTCACATTGCCCAAGGCTCGCTACACAGCTTCACTATATAAGAAGTGTTATTCAAAGCGAGGCAAGCAATCCAGGACTGATAAATTTACTGTGTGTATATCTATTTTGTTCTAGCTCGTTGAAACATTTGAAAGCCAGGCAAAAATAAATTGGTTAATGGTAAAAATCTTTTTGCTTTGCAAAAGGATTAGAGATGGTCTCAATGACTGGACTAGAATAAGTTTTAATATTCGATTTCTCTTTCTTAACTTAACTCTACCATGCATTATTTGTTGCATTTACACATTGAGTTAAGATGTTAAATTGCCTATTGTTGGATTACTTGTTGCATATTCAATGGTGTAAACTAAGCTTTTGCTACTGTTTAATTAATTACATTGCTATCCTAATAAGATAAAATTACTTAGAACAAAATCTTGGTGCCGTTATTTGATATTTATAAGCGTTGACAGATTATGTTTATGAAAATTTTGCATACACATATTCACGCCTCTAGGCGTAATTATTAGTGGGGATACATTTATGTCCAACTCAGCAACATTAAACAAAGAAATAAAGTCCATGGAAAGCTTGACATCCTGGTTTATGATCAGGTTTGAATGTGGCTGGTCCATGTGTAGCATATAACACAAGTGGAAACAATTTCAATTGCACGAATCTAAAAAGTGGGTAGAAATGAGCATTTTTCACTTCACTCGAAAATTAGCGCAATGTGGTAGTAGTTGGAGGTGCAAGGCAGAATACAATTAGTGATATTATGGAAAGTGATGGTGCTTGCATGAGGTCTCGTGCTAGTAATTAAAGCTTAGTGGTAAAATAGTGAATAAGTCAAATTTTGGACCTGGGGGTTGTTCTCAAATAATTTTAACTAAGAAGGACACAGTTCTCCATGTTATTGAAGCTCAAGTGGGTGAAGAATATTCTTTCTTGGACTAAAGCTCAACTCGGAAGATAGATATGTTAGGATGGTCAAGAGCCAGAGCGTGGAAAAAGCAGATATCGAGTATTGTGCAAGTCTGTAGTCATGCATAACAAATACAGAAGTTCAGAGTAAAAACGAATAAGTTCATGGAATCTCAAATGACAGGGTAAGAGGTGTCATTTAGAGGATCTCTCCGATAATCTGTTGCAACCATACAAGAAAAGTAGAATAGTGGAAACTGATTAGGAAACATATTATGTTCTAAATAAGGTATTTTAAAAAAAACTTCTAAAGTTACAAATTTAAGTATAAAGATAAAAAACTATAACTGTATAGTAAAAACTGTTAATTGTCAAAAAAAATCACCTTAAAAAATTTAACTATGTAATACAATTAAAATTTTTTAAAGATAATTTTTTTGCTTACAATTAACAATGTTTATTACACAGTTACAATTTTTTATTTTTATACAATTAACATTGTTATACAGCTAGTCTACACAACGCATACGTCAATTACGTTGTTAAAACACTACGTGGCTCAACTATAACAAAGGGCCAACATGTCTCGGATCAAATTTTAGGGCTCATATTTTGTGGGCAATACATATCATGATAGTAGCACTGATCATATCGACAACTCTTTCTCCCTACCAAACAAAAAGAAAATAAAACGAAAAAAAAGAAAAGAAAAAGTATCCAACATATCCTCGTAACGGTTTGCTTGAACCCTCCGGGTTATAAAGGTAGCGGTATCATCAATCAGTACTCCTCACTGAGGAACCCAAAGGAATTTTTCAACTTTTGGAGCTGCAGCAATGTATGCGGAAAAAGATCGAATGCATATCTAAAAATCTAAATCAAAATGCGAAGAAAGCTAAAGATAGATAAACCTGGCACCGGTCTCTGGTTATAATTAGGCACCTACTCCTTAACCTGGTGTACATAGATAAAGCCTTCCCAAGCCAATAGCGCGAACAAGAAGATTTTTTGTACATCAAACCAAAGCACTCCACAAGGTATAGAAGCTCGTCTACATGTGAACTGCTTCACAGTAATCCTTGATAAAAATGGTTACTACGGAAATAGAAAGATATCATAGACTGTATTGAAATAGCATGAAAAACAGGGCAAACTCACTGACAGAGTAATTCCGATCCACCAAAAAAGACAAAAAAGCATAAAAATAAGGAAGTGAGAAGGATTCAATTATTAAAAAAATGTAACTAACCTAGTAATCCTGTCACAATTTCATGTATTTAATCAGTGGAACTCAACCAGGGGTTACATCCTACGTGCTTGTCAGTTAGCAACTAAGGTGGTACCAAGAACCAAATGAATATGAAATAACATAGTGCTTATTTACCAGATGGACCGACCCTCTAACCTTCCTCCGTAGACACAAGAAGCCACCAATATAGTATTCAACGACTGATAAGGAAGAAAGGGTCCAAGATCTCTGATTCAATGTGGTCGTGGTTTAATGATATATAGATATATAAATGGTATCATATAGCTTCTATAATGGATTGGCTAAACCCCATACCCATGAAGATCTATTTTGACTAGAACATGTTCTCTCAGCAACATCTTTCAAATACCAAAATTTCTCCTACTTGACATAAATCACAAGCAGTATGTTCAATAAGCAATTATTTAATAAAAATTATAATGTTATTCAACTCCCCAGGAAAAGCCATAGGCATATAGATTACTGACTAGTAAAGAATTCCAAGCAAAATAATCAGGTATTTGATAGCGGAGTCAAGTAAAAAGCAAAACACCAAATACACAAACCTTGAAAGAGGCAGCTAATAAACAAAGTGGATCAGCACAAGCAAGCTACTGCCACCAAGAACCTGGGCTGGAAGAGACACCATCACTGAAGATATGGTTGCAGGTAGAGAAATTGCAAACCCACTAGTATATCATACCCTTTCAACCAGCACAATCAACAGGACACTGTCAAATAACAAAGCATATATTTTCACTTCAACAAAAATAAATAACCATAAATCAAGAATTATTTGAAGAAAGAGATTTAAGTTTTAAATAATCTGATGCATACGTTACCCAAGGAGAGCTTTAAGGACCATATTATATTCACTAGACCTATCACATGAGGCAAATCACTGGAACCTTGGGTAAAATGGGAAGAACTTGGAGTTATCAGTAAACTTGCTCATGGGCACAGGAGCTGGAGATGATTTTGAGGAATTAAGGTCCAATCATGCTTAAGTGGTGCTATCTTCATCTCTCATTCTTTTTAAAATAGAAGTCCCTAATATCTCCAAGTTTTCCTTTTATTTGAAGTGGAAACGGAAACAAAGAATGGTAGATAAATGCCCTCAAATTGTCTGTTAGAAATTTGCTTCAAGCTGACTTTTTAATTTTTCCCTCAACCATCTATTTCTTAAAAACCATTCAGAGTATAAATGATGTTATAGCTAATTAATTAAAGGATAAATGATGTTTAGAAACATATACACTCATAAGATAGTGATAGTATTCAAACAAACATCATACTGCATAATAGCAACCTATATCTACTGTCAGCCTGTAGAAGTAACATATGATCAGCCACAAAATTTGAAATCAATTAAAACAAAGGAACAGGGTCTGATAAAAAATGTATAATAAAAAGGAAACTATAAATCAGCGACTAAGAAAGGAAAAGAAGAAGAAGAAACAAAAAAAGTAGTACATTAGAGGAGAGCTTTTATCATGTTATTGAACTATGTACAAAATCATTCACATTTTCCTCCAAACCCCAATCAACTACTTCACAGGAAGTCAGGAACTATCAGATGAGATTGGTTTGATATATCAGCTATCTTGAAGAAGGGCCTCTAGCCTCTGTGCCTAGTTCAAGGGTCCTGATCTGTAATGTTTAGAATTTATTACTTAATAAAATAATTATACTCGTTCTATAGTCCAGAATATCTTATGCTAAATTCGTATGTTACAAGAAAAATTTATAAAAGCAATGCCGTTTTTTCTCACCTGGTATTTGTATGCTCTGCACAGCTACTCTAATCCTTAATGAAGTCTCCAGAACTGTAACATTGGCTATTTCCTTTGCATAAAAAAATTTAAGAAGGTATACATCTGGACGTTAAATCTGTCTATCATTTCATTTCAGATAACATTATAGGTCAGCAGGTCATCATCTGACTGGGACTTTACCAACGGTCCTTGCAGGAGCAGCTTCCTCCAAGGAAATGATGAAATCTGTTCGAATCCCTCAGTATGATAGGCCCTCCAATAGTCATGGATGCAGACTTCATGAAAGCATGGCAGTCATCACAAACACGTACGTTCTTTATGATCCTTATGGGTGCAACACCATGGGGCTTCCTCATTAATGCAAACGCAAGAGCAAGTTTCTCACTATGGTAGGAGATGGATCTGAACTTTTCTTCTTCCCCTACATCATGCAGAACAATCTTTGTATCTGGATTATACCCAAATTCCTGCAATTTTGTGATCAGGCTGCTCAGTTCACTATAGATTTCTTCCACTTCGGGATGAGTGCGATCTTCAGAAACAAATCTGTGAACTTCATTTTCAATCTCGGTCCAACTGTATGCAGCAAACTTCTTTGCATTATTGGTCTTCATAAGAGATCTTATGGCAGCTACATCTTTCCATCTCCCACAAGCAGCATACATGTTGGAGATCATGATATAAGGTCCAGCATTAAGTGGATCCAATTGAAAGAGATGCCTAACAGCCAACTCTGCATGCTTTATGTCACACTTCATGGTACAAACAGACAGCAGAGTGGACCAAATCAGGTAATCTGGTTTATGAGGCATAACTTTTATCAGATCCACTGCCTTACTGATATAACCTGACCGACCAAGGAGAGTAACCATACATGCATAGTGATCCAAAGTAGGTGTCATCCCATGTTCGATAATTGAATCAAAATACCTCTGTCCTTGATCTACCATATCAGCATTGATACAAGCAGATAAGACACCCACAAAAGTAATATTATCAGGTTTTAACTTTTCCTGCAACATACTTTCATACAGGGCCATGGCCTCTAAACCCTGTCCATTTCGTGCATAACCCCTAATCATGGCATTCCATGTAACCACACTTCGAGTAGGCATAACTTCAAAAATGACCCAAGCATCTGAAGTGACTCCACATTTGCAGTACATATCTACTAGAGCACTTGACACAAGCATGTTATCATCAACACCCATAAGAATGGCTTTTCCATGAACAACCTGACCATGGTACAAAGAAGCTAGTTTGGCACAGGAGCTTACCACACTTGAGATGGTGAAACTGTCGGGTCGAACATTTTCATGTAGCATATCACAGAATAACATCAAAGCATCCTCTTCTCTCCCATTTTGCGCATAACCAACTATCATTGTGGTCCAACAAATCTCATCCTTTTTTGTTATTTTGCCAAACATTTTCTTTGCTTCATCTACACGTCCACACTGAAAGTAAGCACTGAGAACATTTGAAGCTGTAATTTGGTCAGGTTTCAAACCTGATAACTGCATCTCATCAAACAAATGAATGCACTGGTCGGGATTCCCTTTTTTCACATACACAGAGATCATCAGATTCCATGAAACAACATTCTTATAAACCATTTGATCAAATAACCACCTTGCCCTGCCAATGTCTCCACACTTAGCATACATATCAATCATAGCATTGCACACAAAAACATTTTGCACCGAATTACCAACAATAACTCTCCCATGAATCTGTTTCCCATGCCTGAAATCCAATAAGCGAGAACATGCCTGCAACGCACTCACATAGGAGTACTCTGTGGGTTCTATCCCGTCTTCCCGCATCCTCGCCAGAACCTCCAAAGCTTTTCCTGAACGCCCATTGTTAGTAAGACTTGCTATTATTGTGTTATATGAAACGGAATCACGATAAGGCATTTGATCATAAAGTGCACATAAATCGTCAACCAACCCCACCTTTGCATAGGCCAAAAGCATCGCATTCCAAGAATAAACATCTCTTTTGGTCATCTTATCAAACAGGTTTCGAGCATCTGAAAACTTCCCAAATTTTGCATACAGATGGAGGAGTTGATTTTGGACGAAGGAGTCAATGGGTTGAAAAAGGTGAAGCTCCATGTGAGCCTGCAGTCTCTTGGCTTGATTGATGTCGTTGGATCGAACACAATCAATTACAAGACGTGTATATGCCTCGGAAGTTACACAGCCATGAGAGTACACAAAATCTATCGCTTGGCGAAGCTTTTGCTTGGCCATCATATCTGGTTTCCGGTTTGCTAACCTTCCCCACAACAACCAGGTTGGATCAAAATCAACTTGACATTGCCTTCAACTCTAGTGTCTGCTCCAGAAAAGGCTCTTCTTCAGCTCTTTGTCTGCAAGTGGCCATGTCTTTGTCCAAACAACATAACTGGTCGCAGGTGAACTTGAAGTTGAAGGCTTTTCGTTTCCCTCGAGCATCGCAGCAGCGTGTTGTTCTATCTGCAGTCCCAACCTTAACCTCCCAAGCATGATTTTCTGGAAGCTATGTTTTGCGACAAAGGAACTCACGATATGAAAAAGTAAACCCTAACCTAATTCGAACGTAAATTAACAGAGAACGACGACGGAAGAAGACGATCCTATGCTGGTTCAGGGACTTGTTTGTTTATTCAATCAGAGTCGTGAACAGAGATTTTTGCAGTTGGAGGGATTGGGCTTGTGGGCTGGACCTTAACGGATAATGGATCTATTGGGCTATTATTTATGGGTTATGGGCCCCTCGTTTGTCATCGGGCAAAAAGCCCAAACCTTGGTTACAGTCTCAGGTGAGTTTGATATCAAGCAACGCATCTAAAGAAATGAAAATTTTTTTTAAATAAATTAAAAATATTTATTATATTTTATTATTGTTATTTAATGGCATTTATTTATTTATTATTATTTTTAAATAAAAACGCAAATATTATTTTTTATTCATTATACTTGCCTTTTTATTTTTATAATTCCATTCTTTGGCACGCTCCAAACGTGGCCTCACTCTCAAACGCCCTAGTCCCTTCGTTCTGCTCCTGATCGGTGTTCTGGCGTTCTCGACACTCTTCTCTGCAAGTCAACATCTTTATTTTTTTTGGTTCCATAGATATGATGACATACTTTAATTTGTATTCGTTAGTTTATGCGTTTTTCTGCTGCTGAATTGAACGGAAAGATAAATATTTATCTGAAGCATTTCATCGTGTATATATTCGCCGAAATGTCGTGACACACATAATTTACAGTACCATTTTTAGGAGAGGAGAAAGTGATGAACTTGACGGGACATGTTCATTCATTAGCTTGTTCCGAAGGCTATTTTCTTGTTATTAAATTCGTCATTCTGAAAAGTTTGAGATCATAACGCTCATTTTCTTCATTTTGTTTTTAAATGTCTTAAGAGGCACCAATGAAGGCCATGGGCTATAGATTATTAATTGTTGGTCACAGTTGTTCTAACCGTCCATGACATTTTCCATGCACTGATATGAGCATTGGAGGCATCTCTCTAGTTGATGTTGTAGTAGATTTCCTTTGAGCTTCTCAGTTGCTGGTTAATTGCTTTAGAAAACTGAAATTTGTTCACCTATACTTAGTAAAGAAAGAAATCAAATGACTGTTTTTATTCATTTGGCAAACCATCTCCATTGGGCCAGAACAAACCAGTCAGAACCTTGAAGACTTCCTCTATTATTATAGAATCTTGCATAAAGAAAGGCGCATGAGGGACCTCCAGCGAACAAAACCAACAGGAATCCATTGAAAGAGGCTTCCATTAAATCACGAAGAAGCATCCATTGAAAGAGGCTTCCATTAAATCACGAAGAAGCATTTTTCACGTTCCTTTATTTGTTTTTTAAAAGGATATTACTTGAATGTATAGAAGTATCTTTTACATTCCTATAAATAAAAAATAAAAAGTAAAGTAGAATGTAGAGAATGTTCTTCCATATTTCTATTAAAAAATAAAAAGTAAGTATTTTAGAAATAAATTTTCGTAACTCAACACTGTAGTAATAAGTTTGTCACCACAACAAGAGAGTCAAAAGGCCTGCGAAGCGACCCACCTGATGTGCAGAGGGGGAAAAAATTACTGAGCCTTAAAAACTTGTCCAAATTACCCAGCGGCCTGCTTGGTTTGCCATTAAAAAAGAAAGAGAAATTTTTTTGATAATATATATGTTATTATAATTATTACTTCATAATATTTATTTTTTAATTATATTTTTAAAGTAAGAGTACACATATTATTTTTTATTTTTGTTTTTATTCTTAATTTTTTATATACTAAACGAACAAAATATAACTAGAGTTGTTGGACACGGGACATAGTGTACCATCATTTAGAATAGAATGACTAGTATGCACACGCAAATTTCTACGTACAGGATATCTATATGAAAATCAGTTTTATAACAATGCTAAGCGATACTTTCCTTCGTCAAGAAAAAGGTTTTTTTTCTTACCAATTAAATAGAATATTAATGAGTTACCTCCTCTTGATAACAAATAAAGGAATGAATAAAATACTCGAGTGCAGAGTCATTACACACACAAGCAAAAGGGGAATACGGAAGGGGATGAGGTTGGGGGTATAATTATAAAGCACCTTTGGCTTTTGGTTCACTATGTTGTTAACTTCTAGGAGCGCATCAAACTCAACTTATCTAATTAAAAATGCACTTTGATAATTAAAAGTTAACAGGAAATTACTTAACAAGCCATTATCAGAATTGTTACACCAAATAAACTTTTTCCCACTGTGCTCGTATGACTAATCATTCACATATCTAATTCTTTAAAGCTAGAATTATATAAAACACTAGGTTGCTGAAACAGCTTGTCTACCGCAAAAGACGAGTCTTAAAAAAAAAAAAAAAAAAAAAATATATATATATATATATATATATATATATATATATATATATATATATATATATATTTTAACCCACCAGATGCAAGATGGCAATGCACATGATGCAACAAAGGCACCGATGGTGTTTTCCAGGTCTTATCATCTATCTTATAGTGCATTCATTCCTTCCCACTGCACTCCACAGTGCGATCTGTTTCCGCAGGGTCCTAGGCTCGTGACTTTATTTAATCAGAATGAGTCTTGGTGTGTGCGGAGTTGTTGATAAGCAACTCTTTCTCCTTGTTCATGCTTCTTTAACTAATAAGAGATATTTGCCATTAAAAATTGGATCAATTCAGGCATTGTTGATATCATTATAGGAAGTTTTCTCGATAAATTTTTTCCATCCATCCAATCATATACCCAAGCTACAATACATGACAAATGAGAGAATCAAGATTTTCTCATGTCTAGAAGAAGATCTTGTGGGAGTTTGTATTTCTTTCTTTCTCTAACAAAATTTATTGTCTAAATAAGACTCATGGAAAAATTGAGTAAGTGATTGCATTGTTAGCAACAAATGTAGTAAATAATTATCTATATATTTCTTTATTATTTTCCTTCTTGATTGCATTATTAGCAACAAATGTAGTAAATAATTATCTATATATTTCTTTATTATTTTCTTTCTTGTTTTAATATTTATTTTCTTTATTTCTGTGCTCTCTAATGAAACAAAAAGAGTGTAAAATTAATTTCATGTTTCATTTAAATAAAAGCATATTGGAAATCATTTTTCATGCTCATCTTTTTAGTCATTGCAAAGTACTAATGATAGAAATGGGGAAATTAGAATAATTAATTACATGTTATCTTGATTGTGGTCCTAATTAATTTACCTTAAATAACAAAAAGACAATGCCCACTAATCAGATAGGAAACATAATGCTTGTGGTCCTTTTGTCAGGCCCATCGAAATTGGAATGGATACCCACTCTTTTTATACAAATTTTGCTACATTCTTCCAGAACCTATACTTGATGAAGTTGTCACCAACAATCTCGGGTCTTTATTGGATCATTGAAATCAATAACTTGCAACAGTATAACAATGTCCTATTCACAATGTATCAATGAGGAAGCTTGAAACCTGCTGCGTCTTAATATTAAAACTATGCAACAGTTAGAAGATGGAGAAACTTTTCCTCTTAACTTGGAGTTCAAATTAACTACTTATCTCCCTATTCATGCAGTTCTTTAAAGTAAGTAACTGTGACTTTGATTTGTTTAAGTGGTAGTCCCTCTAAACTATCTTTTCTGGAATGCTCCAACTTGTAGATAGAGCTCCAATACTCTTGGTGAACAAAGTTTAATTATTTCTGCTACAGTTCACTATAATATTGGACCTTTACATATCAATGAGCTTTAAAGATGATGATTGTTTATTTCAGACTGTGAAGTGTGAACACACTACCTTACTGTAATCAGACTACTTTCAAAGCTGAGAATTGGTCATTAACTAAACCACAGGTACTGCTAGGTAGGTCTATGAAAGCATATGAATCTTTCATCAATAACTCTTGTCCAAAAAAATATTGGATACTTGATAGCCTTGTGCACTAGACTCAACAATTTTAGCCACCTTAGAATATGTTTGGATGAAGGATAATGGAGGGAAAGATAAGGTTTTGTTAAAACATATTTTTATTTTTGTTTTTGTTTTGTGGGTTATTATCAAGGAGGGAAGTATGATAAAAGATTTTTAACTGACTTTCCAAAAACTTCCAAAGTCCTCTCCATATTTTTAGGTTCCCCTAATTTGAGGAATTCTTGAAGGAAAAAGTTTCCCAAACAATGAGAAGAAAGATTATTATTTAAACATCCATTCCTCTTTCTTTTTCTTTGAATTCCTTCCCTTCCCTTCTCCTCTTGACCCCTAAACATACCATAAATTGGGAGAATTTAAGGGATTGGAATGAACTCAAAGAAAATGGAAGGAAAAGGAAAGGAGGAAAAATGATTGTTAGGTGGCAATTTCCTCCCTTTATTTGGGGGGAAAAAAGATTCTTCTCTAAAATCTCTCCAATTGGGGGAATCTATATATTCTATAAAAATATAGAGAGTTAGTATTTTGAATGTCATGTTATATGAGCTTTATGCAATATCATGGGATATGAAGTTAGTTTAAAATTATAAACTAAAAAAAATTTCAAAAGATTTTGGAGAGATAGTTAAATATTCTCCATTTTCCTCTCCTTATTACAAACTCCCAAACAATAAGAGATTTCAATGAAATCTTTGCTTCTCTTTCCTTCCCCTCCATTATACTCCGTCCAAACATATCCTAGTTTCTATAACTGGAAATTGGTATTCTCTTTAACTAATTTTCATGTAAGCATCTCCTTCATTTTCATCCATTCTCTCTCACCTGTATCATATTTATTAACAGCCGTCCATCCAACTCCAAGACACCAAAGTAGATGCAAAAACCACAAAGTAATTGAGAGAAGTTTTTAGTTTACCTGTATATGAGAAAATTCAACTCATCTAAAGTTCTGCAGATAATTTATTCTCCCACAAAGTTTATCCATATATTCAAGAGTAGTCTTCGTATGCTTTGCCTTTTCTTTTTTCTTTTTTTTTTTAATTTTAAATTATATACATACATATATATATATATATATATATATATATATATATATATATATATATATATATAATGCCCACATGTGGTGGCTTCACAGTTATGTTGAAGCTCAAATTCTTCAACCCTTGAGTTACAGAGGTCAGCAACCCAGCTTCCGAAATGCAAGGCTAGGTCTCCCTCTTATGTTGGGAAAGTTGTTGACCTTTAGGCCATGATTAGTATGCTAATACTTTAGGCCGGTTGCTACTCTAACATTTTAGGTGAATATAAGCTATAAAAGATAGATAAACTAAGCTAATTTTAAAAAGATATAAAACATGTGAGGCATGTATTAGACATGCTTATGTGTATTTACAGAATCAACTTGATTTTTCTATTTTTTATAAATTGAGTTTATCTAAGAATGTCTAATCACATGTTTAATTTTCTGCTGCGCCAATTAATAATCCGACAAAACACAAGGGAGCGGAAGAAATTGTCATGTATCACAGAATCTTGGGGAGTATATATAGTAATAAATATGTACAAGTGAAGTAACACTACATCAAACTAGTCAATAGTTTCAGTTCAGATCTCAATAATAAGAAGCTGTGACTTTGCAGGTAGACCATCAGCAGCTACAACCTTCTCTTTATGCATTAAATTGTAGCGAAGCAGCATATTTGCATAACACACTTGCAGATACCGACATAAGAGCTTAAGGAGAAAGGAAGTCTATGGCTATAAAACTAAGATTTATATATGGCCTTAGATCTCTCTTTAAGTCTATACAGAAACAAGATCCATTACTCAGCATCCGTAGACTTTTCTTGCTACAGCAAGGGAACGAAAATATTTTCTTAGAAGGAAAATGACTTCGGTTAAGGGCAAAAGGCTAGGATAGCTTATATATTCCATACTGGGTTGTTGAAGCCAATTATTGTAAAAGCTAAGGTACCTGTGTATAAATACGATCATCTTAAGAAGGGCAATACTAGCTTGGCTTGCTGCTTGGTTTGGTACGGTTGCTACAATGTCCGAGGGATTTGATACGGTTGATTACAATACCATTCTTGACCAACTAGATTTACATGAGAATTTTTAGGTATAAAAATAAAAAAATGAATAAAATAGAATAATTACATTTAGTATGATATAAAAAAATATTATTCTATTTATATATTTAGTTAAATAAAAATGATATATGAATAAAAAAATAATAAGGAAATGATTATCATATTCCTACTTAAAAATAGTGTCAAAATAAAAAATAATAATAATAATAATGAACTTTATATAAATTAAACGTAATAATTATCTTCAATTCTCATATCAATGGAATGGAAATAAAATTTTTATTTAATCTTACAAAATATATATTAAATTAGATTATTTAATAAACTTATTTTTATTTTCTTTTTGCTCCCTTCTATTAAATAAGACATTACAAGTTAGCTAATTCTATACTCAATGGTTGTTTAGTACAAAAAATATTATGTATAAAAATAAAAATAAATAAATAAAATATATAAAAATAGTTATTGTATCTTTATTTTAAAAAAAACAATTAAAAACAAATATTATACTACCACAACAACATTTAAAAGTTATATTTCCCGTCGAACACCCAAAATTTTCAAGGTTATATTTTAGCTGTCAAATATTGATCACCGCAATTTCATTGCTTGATTGCTGTTTAGGACAGGCCACTAGCATAGTTGCCTCGATTATGATGTCCTCATGAATCGTTACTGTTGTGCCATGAACCAAGAGTTCTCTTACAAATGATCGATATTATTAGACCTGTTGTGCTAATTTAGAAAATTCTGTGAGTAGATTAGGGTTTTAAAAATTAAGTAGATTATATTAATAATAAATAGATACTTAAATATATTAAATGTATATTTTTTAATAATATCTGTCTTTAGCATGATTGTTTTTTATTTATAAATAAATAATGTTATAAAGAGTTCCTTTTCTTAATAGATTGAATATTTTTATATTTAAATGAATTTTGAGAGTTATACTTTAATAATTAAAAAATGGATTAAGAATCTTAAAATTCATCTAGCAGTAAAAAAATCAATCTTTTAATAGTTAAAGCTTTTTATAAATTATTTTTATAATTAATTTAGTCTATTTTTTCATAAAACAATTTTACTTAGATTTCTCTATAATAATCTACTAGATTTGTGCAAGTATTAATTGAAAGTTTGGCCGGTTTTTTTTTTTTTTCTCTCCTCAGAGAGATTCAACAACTAGTGGTTTTTTGATGAAGAAAACCTCTTATTCATCAAATTCACTGGGAAAAAAAGTTAAATTCAATTTTAAAAAATATGAAAGACTGAAAACTTCGTTGTCACATCACGTAACCAATATCACATATCAACTAAATAAATTGGAAAGCAGTGACGACAAAGTCGTTTTCTAATAGCATAATAAAAAAAATTAAGAGAGGAGGGTGCCTATACAGCAGCTAGCAGGGTCAGAGGACCCTAGGTGGACGTTCATTTCAAAGTTTGGACAACAATTTAAATTTTTTTAAATGAATAAATAGTGGAAAAAAAGTGAGAATATATATAAAATTTATTTATTTATTTTCTCTATTTCCCTAAAAATAATTATTTTATTACCCACTCACTCAAGAGTAAGAATATTGCGTGACTTGTGTGGTTCCTCGTAGTGTTAATCAAGACATTTTTATTTTTTGCCAAATGTCAATCATGACTTTACCCTTTTGTCTTTGCGCGAAGAAGAAGAAAATGGTCCGTCCATAGTTCAATTCTGCCATGGATTTCTTAATATAAATGTCTTATATGGAGCTCATATTTTGACACTTGTGTCTTAGAGCATTCTATAGGGCTGAGACTACGCAATTTTCAATTGCCTCAATAATTCACTCTTAAGACGGAATGAGATCACACACTTCCCATATCAAAACAATCAAATATCAATGTCAAACGTTTTCTTAATACAATTAAATAATGTTCAGATTAGTTTATTTCTATCACAATTAATTTATTTTTGGTTATTAACATTTTAATTCCTTAAGTTTATTTGTTATTTTAATTTGGTCTCATAAATTTGTTTTATAAGAAATTGAAGTTTATAATTCATATCATATGTATTCAAAGGGATCAGGTTTTAATTTGAGTAGTATTTTATGAGTTTTGAATTATATTAATAGTTATTTAAGCTATTTTACTTTTAATTGTGATTTTATATGAACAGATTTTTTATAAATGAGTTTGAAAAACTTATTTAATTTGAAATTTTTCCAAGCAAATGGTTGAGTTTAGAATTTCATTGAGGATGAAGAATTTTTTTATTCACTAAATATAAGTTTGACATGGGGATTATAGTATTTTACTCATGATTATTTCTACTCGATGCTATCTATCAAATTAACAAACATGTATAATTGGGAGATTAGTGTCATTAGTCATGTTTATTAATAAAATTGACAAATTTTTTTTAAAACTTATATATAATTTTTATTTGTTATTAAATTTTTTAATCAAAATATAAAATTCTCCAATTAAAACATAACAAATATATAATTTTTATAGATAATTATATAATTTTTTAATTAAACTATATATTTGTTATATTTTAATTAAAAAACTTGATAATAAGGATATAAAAAACAAAACTTAAGTTTAGTTATTATTTTTATTCGATACAAATTAGAAATTACACAACTAATTTGCTATTAAAAATTTTTAAAAAAATAAATTGAGACAATAAATAAATTTAAGGGAGTAAAATATTAATTTAACTTCTATTAATTGATAGAATCAAAGGCTAACTTCAATTTGTGATCTCAATCCTAAACCCTAACCGCACATCTCATTAAACTAGCTTATGTGATCTGTATTCTCTCTTTCAAAAACAAGAAGAGACCCATGACCTATCTTCCTTGAAATGCAAAACAATCCATTTGTGCTTGTAGCTTTCATTCATTCAAGCTGTGATCATTTTCACCGCAATCATAGCTTTGGCTATTCTTTTAGCCGATGCCGGCTGCCATTCCAACCAAAATTGCTCTCTTAAAATAAACTCTCAAATTCAGTAGGATGCTCATGCTTGCACATGGGGCAGAGTCGAAAGGAGTGCACTGAAAATGACCATTAAGTTAATATAAACGCCAAATCAAAATTTGAGTTAATCTCTGAGAAAGCATATAGGCAAAATCTCATCAAAAACTCCTCCAAGCACTTGGTTTTAGCCTAGTAATTATGGCAACAAATTGGTATGTATGAAGCTACTTTCTTTAACCTGTCCATGTTAGTAGGTAAAAAGACTTCAAACCGAATGAAAAACTCATTTTTCCCTACATTGTTGAGGGCCTACAAACGTGTTAGTAGTTAAAATTTTACGCTTGCGAACAAGATGAATGGACTATGAATTTGCTAACGAATTTGGTCTAGTAGTACATGTCAACAGAGTAATTCTATTGGTTTGGCTTCTTGCGAAGGTTATCGCCTTGTGCGCTTGATTGTAATTGCAAGGAACCTTCCGCAGAGCTTTAAGGAAGACCAAGGCAAACTGAAAATGACATAAATTTAAAAGAAATCATTTTCCATGTGGATCGTTTTAGTTATTTACTTTTCAAATAAAGAGAAAAAAGAATTAAAATTGGATCAAATATTTGAAATTAAGTATCAACAAGTCAAAAAAATACTTGGGAGAGGCAACCCCAGATTTTTTCTGCTGTCTTGTCCCTTATAACTAGTCCTTCCCTTAACCAATTATTTATCAATTCTATTTAGGACGGTACTGAGCTGCATGCCTATAAGTTCTCCCTCCCTCCTCTGCCTCTTTCTCTTGATATCTGATGCAAAGTCCCACCTTCTGGCCTTTTTTTTTCCCCTAGTCTGGCATGTCACCTCCGTTCTTTGGTAGACTTGTTGCAGAAAACCATTGGCGAGCAAGGAAAGGGTGCAAGAAGTAAGTATCTCTTTCTTGGTCTTTGTCTATCTGTCTCTTTCACTCTCTCTTGTGGTTCTTTTTTATATGATTGATGAGTATATATTGTGTTCAAGAAGATCATGCAGGGCTTCAAGTTGAAGGAGAGCAAGATCCTAAGAAAGATATTGAGCAACGATAACTTTGATGGAGAAAATCAGCACTCATCAGAGCCAAAGCTGCAATTTTCAAGATTGAATCAAGCATCTGCTAGCTCAAACAGAAGCTTCAGTTATCACCAGGACACAAAGCAGTATGAAATCGGATCCGTTTTAACATTCTCAAACAGTTGCTTCTTCGTCACATTAATCCTGTACTGATTTTCTCTAATGTAAGTTTAACCTTGAAAGCAACTCTAACTTGGATATTATTTTTCTCAAGGATCTTTGTTGGTTCATGGAATGTTGGAGGCATTGCACCACCCGAGAATTTGGACATGGAAGATTGGATTGGCACACAAAATAATTATGCAGATATATATGTTCTGGGGTAATTTTCTTCTGTTGCTAATCTTCTTCTATGACTCAATTTGCGTGTGAGAATCATCTAATTTGAATAACATGTGTTTTATTTCAGGTTCCAAGAAATTGTGCCCCTTAATGCAGCAAATGTGTTAGGTCCTCAAAACAGAAAAGTTTCCGTGAAATGGAATTCTCTCATTGGGGCAGCCCTTAACAAGAGAACGCCAATAAAGCTGGTTCAAGACAATAAAATAGCAGAGCCCCAAAAGATATATCCTCTGAAGGAACACGTTTGTGCTGAGGATGAACATCGACAAGATTTTCTGTGCATCACAAGCAGGCAAATGGTGGGAATGTTCATGACTGTTTGGGTTCGAAGTGACCTCTATCAACGTATCGGGCACCTCAGTGTCTCTTCTGTTGGCTGTGGAGTCATGGGCTGCTTGGGAAACAAGGTGTGTTCTTTCACATTGTAGAGAGAGAGAGAGAGAGAAGGCTATGAAGTTTGGTTTTCTTTCTAAGTAGTATAGATATAGATAACTCTTCAGATAAAAGTTTTTAAAACTTCAAATGATTTCTTAGATGCATTCTTTATCTTGGAACACAGGGTTCAATATCAATTAGATTTTGCTTGCATGAAACAAGCTTCTGCTTTGTGTGTTGTCATCTAGCTTCTGGAGGGACAGAAGTAGACCGAAGACACAGAAACGCTAATGCAACTGATATTTTGTCCCACACAAGCTTCCCTGCTGGTCTCCAGCATGATTTGCCCCAAAAAATTCTTGATCACGAGTAAGTATATGTAGGTTAAGTATAGTAGGAAACTATCATTTTTACCTCGCCATCGAATCTCATCTTACTTTACATGATAAGATTTAGATAGAGAGAAAGTAAAACTGTGAAAAAGGAAGAGATACCTAACTACTAGGGGCTGTTGGTTGATAACAATTGGGATATGCTATAACAATTCTAGGTGGATACGTGACTATTGGTGTTTATTTCTGCGTTTACATGGGCCACAATCACTTTTTCATGAAGCAACAATTTGTTTCTTCTCCGCAAAGTTTTGTAACAGGAATTCAAACACACACTATTTCCCCCTTTCCAAACTCAAGTTGAAGAACACTTAATTAATTGTGGGTTGTAATCCAATTCCATAGCGTCAAATTGCAAGACAAAAATCTCTAAAACCAGCCAAAAACCTTCTATTTGATGGATTTAAGATATGATTTCAAAATATCTTCTGTAATAACAATTCTTTATGCAAAGCTATCCTTTTCTCAGTTTCTGTGAAAGAGAGTTGTATAATCACTAGGTATTATACAAGTTGCATATATTTGAAGACCTCTGTCTAAAATGTGTACTTGTTCCGTTGCAGCCGAGTGGTCTGGCTCGGTGACTTGAATTACAGGATCTACATGCCAGACTCCACAACACAATCACTAGTCAAGAGAAAAGAGTGGAACACCTTGTTGAAAAATGACCAGGTAAAGCATATGGTCTTACTACTTGCACTAATATTATCAATTATCATAGTACTATGTACAAAAATTTAAAAACCCATGCAAAAAAATATAGCTCAAGATGCAGCTCACGGAGGGCCATGTATTCGAAGGTTGGCATGAAGGAGCTATAGAATTTCCACCCACTTACAAATACCATCCAAATTCAGAACACTATATTGGGTGTGACCAGCTGCATACTAGCAAAAAGAGGCGTGCCCCAGCATGGTAAGCAATAGCATACATCAAAATGCCTTCATATGAATGAAACATTAAAGCAGACAGGTGGTAGGCTAACTACAAAGAGGGTAATGCAGGTGTGATCGAATTATATGGTTTGGGAAGGGAATGAAGCAAACCCAGTACGACAGAGGCGAGTCAAGACTTTCCGATCATAGACCTGTGCGAGCCATGTTCACAGCAGACATCAAGGTGGTAGGAACTAGTAGATGATTCAAAGGCTTTTCAAAGGCAATTCGTCCGAGATATTGAATTTCTTTCCATTATACCTTTATCAAACAATGTCTTAGGGCTCTAGAAAGGCATTCAAGCGATGGCTCAATTATTTGCGAGACGTGATTAGTTTGCCAATCAGAATAAGCCTTCTTTTTTTTTTGGCTTGTTGGATTAGATGACATGAGGAATCCAAAAACAAAAATTGGCTCAATTTTCGGAGCCTGGGAATGAAAAGATTTTGTTGAGGTTCAGCATTCTCTTCACTACAGAAACCTCCATATGATTAATGGAAGTTTGGTACATTGGAATTTCACACTGGTATGTGAATTGTGAAATATCCCTTTAGTGTCATCCAATCTAGAATTTGAGATCTCAGGTTTGTTATGACAATAATTAAAAGAAATAAATCAAAATATTTGTGAGATATTCAAGAATGTGGAAATTTTATTTTGCCAGAGACGAAGATCAAGATTTTGAGCTCTTATAATCGGAGCTTAGTTGGAGCGCCGTGTCACAACAAGATAGCCTATTTTCGGCTTGGGACTGACTTTCTTTCCAACTTTTAAATTCTCTCTTTCCATGAAATTCCAGTCAGCTAAAACTACAGAACAAGGGTCACATATAAGTTTTGGTTCTCAGCAAAATATACTGAAAAAGCCAGGTTCAAAGATCAAAGTTCAAGTCCATAAACATGGCATTCTAGATAAACTTTTTGAGTAAAATATATATGTATTCCCATCCCTATGTTGATCACTGAAACTTTCGTTACAGTAGAGTTACATCCACCTCATCTCAAATACCTGACCTTTACAATGCAAGAAAGAAAATTCTATTTAAACTAAAATGGAAAAGAAGGAAAAAGATGCGGGAGAACAAGGGAAGAAGACCCTCTAAATTGCTTGTGTTTTGAAGTGCTTATCGTAACATCCTCAAAAAATGTTAGTAATTTTAAGAAAGGATATAGGATTAAATATTAGGCTTAACGAGTAGGGTATAGGATAGGATAAGGGAAAAGTCAAATTTTCATCTATTTAAAAATTTATTTATATATATATAATTTAAAAAGTCAAAGATTTAAAAGTAAAAAAAAAATAATAAGATATATATCTTTAGTTAATTTTAAAATATTTCAAATTATCCGAGAGTTAACTTAAAGTTAGTTTTAATAACTAATATAATAATAATAAAAACTAATAAGATATATATATATATCCTTAGTTAATTTTAAAATATTTCAAATTATCCGATAGATAATTTAAAGTTAGTTTTAATATCCAATAGAATTTTAAAATATAATAATAAAAACTAATAAGATATATATATATATATATATCTAAAATCTAACATATTCCTTATTTTTCACTCCTCCATTCGTCTGCTCTCTCTCATGTCGCCGGAAGCCTTTCTTCAAGTAATTCTAACTTGTTCTTTCAATCCCTCTTCGAACATACATCTCCACACCAGGTACGAGAGTAGCTTTTGTTCTTTGTCTCATATGATTATATATATTTATATAAACACACCCTACATACTATTCAATAAGAGTGATATGCAATATGCATCTTTTCGTCCTTTTGTGAAATAAATAAATATATATATAGATATATATACAACCTTTATCCCTTATATATATATATATATATGTAATTATAATATATATATTCTTATGCAGAAACGCATCCTTTCATCCCTTTATTTTTCTAAAATAAATATACATACATATATATATATAATTATATATATATATATATTTGTAGGTATGTATATAATATGAATTTATGAATATAAATTTAATATAAATTTTTATACATAGATATATGTGTATGTGTGAATTTGGAAATATAAATTTAATTTATATTTATATACGTAAATTATAAATTTTAGATGAGAAAATTAAGATTTAGGAATTTGGAAACTTTTGTAAATTTAAGTTAATATAAAATTGACTATTCTAATGAATTAATTAAAATATAAAGAAATATAGATTTGAAAGAGAATTTTAGGGTCTGTTTGGTTTGATTCTGCAGAACAATTTTTTTGTTTTCAAGAACAAACAAACAAAAAAACCTGTTTGATAATGTGTTTTTAATGAAGTGTTTTGTAAAACAAAAAAACAAAATTTTGTTTTCAAAAACAAAAAACTCAGAATACTTTTTAAGTGTTCTGTAATTTTTGTTCTATAGAATCAGATAAAAAACAGAAAACAATTACTTTTTAAAATAATGATTCAAACAGATTTTTTAATTTTTTTATTCTCAAAAACTTGTTCTTGAAAACATATGTTTTGAAAACATTAAAACAAAAACAATTTCAAACAGGCCCTTAGATTCTCTATGATAACTTTTAAGTTTCTAAAGTAGTTTTAGAGTAATTTTAGAGTAGTTTATGATAATATATAAATAGTTTTAAATTATATATTAATATTTCTGTATATGTGTGACTTTTGTAGATTTTCATTAAAAGCTCTTACTGCTTAGATTTTCTTGCCGTGTGACTACTTGTGAGCTAAAAGAGAACAGATAATTCAGGATTTTTCCATGTGTGTGCAAACTAGTTTATTATTGTAATTTTAATTAAATAAATAAATTTATCTTGTTGAGCGTGATACAGGTAAATAAGCTGTATGGGATTATGAAACGGTAAAAGTAAATGATTGTGAAATTAATAAAATTGCTAGAATCCTGTTAAACATGCTTGCAGATATAATAAAATTTTGACGTAGTATTTTTATTTTCAACATGCTTGTGAGCTTAAATTATTGATGTGAAATTTTAGAGTATTATATTTCTTTCAAACATGCTTGCCAGTCCTATTTGATATACTATATGGGGTTCTTTATTTTTCAACATGCTCGTATGAATTTTGGATAAATATGACATGCATTAATGATGGTTAAGGAGATGTTGGTGAGATATATATGATATGATGACCACGTGGTTTGCCTCCATCTCGCACAAAGTGGTTGGCTTTTTGTAGGGCCCCGTTCCTCAATACTTACCTGGCTGAGTTTGTAAAGGGGGAGCGCGGGACAGTGACACCTTCTGGTTTAGTCTTTTAAGGAGGGAAGCCATAGTCTAGGCTTGGGCTCTGTACCTTTAGCCGAGTACATCTCGAGCACCGGAGTAGCTTTAGTCGGTCCAATGTGTGGATCAGATCGTGGATAAGCTTGTGGCTTCAGTCAGCGGTATAAGGCTGGACAGAGCAATAAGGGAGGTTACACATATTGCATTTTATCATGTTGTGCATATAACTATTTCGAATTATACCTTATGATCTTTTGTGTTAATAATTAATAATAGTGATGTTGGATTTGCATTGAGACCTATTGGACATGGTTGTTAGTTTGTATGCACATGGTAAGATTCTGGGTTACTGAGACGTTAGTGCTCACCCCATTCTCTTAATATTTTCAGGTGAAGGGTTGAATAAGAGGCAAGAGAAGTTACCGGAGGAGTGAGCTATTCGCTCTTATACTCCTCGAGCTCATACTGGGTTAATATTTACTTTTTTTGCCATGACCAGAGGATATTTTTATTTGATTTTACTATTTTTGAATCTTAAAACATTATTTAGCTAGTAGTTTGATACTTATAGACCTTTGAATTTAATTTCCTAAAATATTCTAATATATGCTCGAGATGTGGACTGTGAGTCCCTATGTTTTGAATTGAATAAAATGGGTAGAGCCCTTATTGTTATATAATAACTTGAGCAGGTATTATTGCTTAATAGGGTTGAGCCCTTTTAAGTGAGTATTAACTAGCGTGAGGCGAAGTATCAAGAATTTATAACTATATAAGTACTTGGCATATATTTAGGGGACGGAGTCCTTAGCCCAATGATTATTAGAGTATGTGTTACACCTATGAAGTGAGCAATCTAGGCCCTCAGATGAATGGACCATTGAGATATAGCCACGTTGCGTGGTAGGAAGCATAACACATTGTTTCATTAATCAAAATGATGCGTTTTGATACAGGTTAACAGTGTCTGAAAGAAGCGCAACAATATAGTGCATTTGGATTATTTTAGGGAGACATGGCTCAACCAAAGGCATTGATGCAACAAACGGTGTAGATGAAATTTGAAAAGCAACTCCCTCCATTGCAGCAAAATAGTGTGTTCTGATTATCTTCTTCTAATGCAACAAAGTCCGAAAGTTTGCCTTCATTTTAAGCTCTGTTTTTGCATTTTCCCTTAGATTTTCTTCTCTACTTTGGTGCCAATTTTCACTCTCAAATGCAATGAGACAACAATAAAAGGAAGGCGATTTTCCCTCTCTCATAGATTCCTCTTAGTTTGGATATTTACTTTATGTATGAGAAGCTTACTTTTTCTTCTTGTATGAGAAGGAACATTGTGAATGCAACGCTTATGTATTGAAAATCTTTTTTTTTTAACTTTGTTCAAAAAGCAATAGAAAGTTGATTTTCATTTGTAGTTATATTATAATGGCTTGTATAACCAAAAGAAAAAACGAACTTGAAATATAGTTTTTATGTAACAATGGCTTTTGTGCTACCTTCTTAGGCAACTTTGAATCATGACTATGATTAAAAAGAAAAAAGAGAAAAAAAGAACTTGTATTAAGTTGTTAGGCTCTATTTAGTATGGATACATCATCTAGTAGGGCATGAAGATGATGCAAGACTTCAAATTAGTGTCATATTTAAGAAAAACAAAAAGTGGTTGACCATATTCCTTATTCGGTTACATGAGAAACAATTTGGAGTGGGTGCTCTTTTTAAATTAGCATTATTGCATAATAGGAATTTACTAAGTAAGATGAAATGCATTATCAAAAAGGGCTTTTCTTGTAGTAATATAAACCTTTTAATGCTTAACTTATGTATTGTTTCATTTTTATTTATTATAGTTTAATCATAATTATAGATTAAGAGAAGACTAAATTGATTGATTTCTTTTGAATTAGATTCTTTTTCCAAGACTACTTGAGAGACTTGCATAAGAACTTTGAAGGTCACTAGTGACTTTATAAAGTTTCTTTCACTTTGTAACTGTTAGGCATTTTTTTATATATGTTTACTTCAAAAATTTATACATTGTTTTGAATAATTTTGGAATCTAATTTTTAGGAAATTAGAAACATCTAATTGTCCATCAATTAAGAATGCTAATTTTAAGGTTAACTTAACGCTTAAAATGGGGAAGGCATTTGATGCTTTAGAGGCAACTTGGAAGTTCTAGGTTAATTATGGTGAGAGAGTTGGATTTGGAATTAGGAAACTATACACTAACAAGAGCAAGAAAAATGGCTTCTTAACTATCTATAAATTTGTTTGCTATAATCAGGGAATTCAATGTAAAGATAAAAGAGATTATCTAACTACCAACCTCGATGAGAGACCAGAACTAATTGCTTAACAAGGATAGGAGTTACACAAATGGGTGAAAAATTTAGAGTACATGACATTGAGAAAGAATATAATCATAAAATCCATTTCCTAGAAACCACCCCTATTTTGGCATCTGAAAGTAAGGTATCTAAGGTTAAGGCTTATGAGATTGAGTTGGCAGACTATTCTAGACTTCAACAAAGAGTGTCATTTGAGTTGATAAGTAAGTATACAGGAGGAAGAATTAATCTAGCCTATACTTGGTTAGATAAAAAAGAATTATCTTCACACTAAAAGATAGAAAGGCTTGATATACAAGGAAGTAGGTTGTTTGTTGTAATACTTCCAATGACAACTATTGAAAAATCAATTATTTTACCATGTATATCAAATAGATATGAATAACCAATAACTATTGTATTATGGACTGATGTAAGGATGCTTATTAATCATGCCTACTTTGATTATGTGGTATGCCTTGACACATAACATATTATACCAACCATCAATGTAGACCACTTGCTTTGTTCTCTAAATCTAATCACTATAGAAAAGTGGTGATCTTTAGGGAGATGCTTTTGTATGATAAGTAAGTTGAGTTCTTCAAGTGGTTGTTAGAAAATTTTTTAAAAAGCTCATTGGCAAAAAAAGGCTATGAGCTATTTTTAATGATCAAGATCAAACAATGGCTAGAGTAGTATGTGAGGTGAAGCTTGACACTTGTCATGGACTATGTGCTTGGCATCTCATGCAAAATGGCATCAATCACCTTATTAATTTAATGAAGGAAGGTTTTCACTTCTTAAGAGACTTTAAGGCTTATATGTACAAACATGAAACATAATTTAAAGTGACCTAAAGTAGCTTGCTTTCTATAAATGAGGTACATGAGAATATATGATTAAGATCAATATATAGCATAAAGGAAAAGTGGGCCGCTTGTCACATGAAGATCAAGTCATGTATAGACCATCCCATTCAACAACTCCAATAATTAGCGCTTACCCTCAAATATCTGGCAATTAATTTAGTTTTTGTAGTTTCTTAATGGTAAGTTTTAGAAGCAACTAATATTTTGGCTTAGTTTATAATTTGGATGTTTTGATCTTTCTTTCTTTTGGAATTTAGGTGTCACTTGATCATCTTGTACAATCACTTAAAGTATTAGAGCTCTATGATGATGTTACAAATCTTAGCAACCAAGAAGGTTAATTAATATGGAGTCATTATTGTATAAATATGTGTTTTGCAATGTAAATAATCAAAAAGCTTGTTCTGCCATGTAATCCATGTTGATAGTGTTGTACTTAGTAATCTGTGTTTTGTTGTGTTTAACATATATATATATATATATATATATATATATCCAAATGCCAGAAAAGTACACCTTTATTGAAATAGAAATATACTATTTTATTATAAAAGAAATATACAATTTCTTAATGGTAATGTACATCATGATTTCTATTCTAAATTTTAATGTACTACTTCATTACACTTTAACACTATATAAAAGCATTGGCACTTTAGTTTAACTTTGGGGCTAGTCTGTATGTGGTGTAACAGGGCTCCACTCTGGGTGGTTTTGTTGATTCTATATGTCTCACTGAATAGCAAAAAAATCACAATGATCTAAGTTTATTGGAATGATTTTAGCAACATTGAACAAAACATATTCATTCACTTTGTCAGGCTTAATTTGATATACATTATTAACAACAACAATAACAGCTTAGTGAATTCAATCACATGCAACCAATTTGATTAAGATCATTAACAAATTCAATTTCCCCATTGAAATTTGAGTAGGATGAAGAGGGTGAAATTTTTGTGTGTTCTAATGGCTGCCATGGGGTCATTGAGCTTGATAAGTCATGCTATGAAAAACATTCAGGCATTACACCTTGTACTTAAGGATAATCCTACATTGGTGGAAGGAAAAAATATTTCAAAAATGCCTCTAAAATAAAGCGATTTAGTCTCAAGTTTTGTTAGTCATATGGACATATGTCTCACAATGTTATAATAAATACTAACAAGATGGACTCTAGTGAAAACTATTTGAAATTTTGGAAACTCAATTGCAACCAAAAACATCAAATTCTTGAAGACTTACATCTAATGCAAAATGAAGCTACTATAAACTTCAATGACAAGTAACAACCAACTTGCTATTACTATAGCCAAGAGCTCAATATTCCATAAGAGAATATTAAAAGGATACAGATCCCTTTATAAGTTGAAATGACTGAATGTGAGAGTGTGATACTTTCTTCCATTTCATAATGATTTTTTTTAAGTTTTCTTCCTTTTTTTTTTTAAAGTTAACTTATAGTTAATTTAAAAGATCCGTTAGTAATGGTTGTGTCGAGCAACTTCAAATAAATTGAGTTGGAAAAGATTTATAGCTAGTGGTACATCCTATATTGTTTCCCTTGGAAATAGATTTCAATATTCAATTGAGTTTTCTATGTGCAAGAGAGACCTAAAAACTATCTAATTGAAGGGAGTTTTGATTTAATAAAACCAACTAGAATTTAAATTAAATCAAGAATACAAACTACTACTTAAATTGCATGAATTAACAAGCAATTAATGGACTTGTGACTAATTCTAGATTTATTCTTTGGTATCAACTATCTTTATTCTAATTCAATTATCAATGGTTCTGGTTTAAGAGTCCCTATTTGTGTTCATAGCAAATTATCTTGAATTACCACACAAGATTCGAAACATTAACAATTTGATGTTGAATTGAGACCTCAACTCCATATTAAATCATTAATTCCTATCATTAGGATCACTAAATACTTGAATTGAGTAATTAATCAATCAAATTAACCTTTGAATTATTACCCTAGGATGTTCAATTAATCAATTAAACTCTAATGAGACCTTAAATTAGACATTCAAGCACACAGTTCCTTACATGTATTTCATCAACACCTTGACTGCATACATGAAAAATTGAAGGAAAATGAAAAATCCAACACTTAAATCAATCCATTAATCATCAAATACTCCGTAATTAATGTATAACTAGCCACTAATTATAAAAAACACTATTCTTAATCAATTACAAGTTAAGCCAAGCAAGTGTAAGAATAAGAATTGATATAGAAAGAGAGAAAAAAATGAATTAAGAATCTTAGCCCAATCCCTTGACAATCTCCATAGATTCAAGCTTCAATCATAGTCTTCCTCCTAGCTAGCCACAAGAATTCAATTAAGCTCTCATTGGGGTGGAAGGTGATGGAAGAAAATGGAGGAATGAGCCATGGCTTGAATGAGAGAAGAATGGATGGATCAATGCCCTCTAATCTAGCATTGCACGTGTTCCCTTTAGCCTCCCCCTCTCACATTCTTTCTTTCCTTCATATGCTTCTTTTTGCTCTTCACGTGTTTCGTGTGTGTCCAAATTAGAACCATGCATTTACCCACATCATCCCTTCACCAGTGGCACTTCCACATGCTTCTTTAATCCTTTCTCATGTGTTTTTTTTTTCTCTCTTTATTCTCTCATAGGTATGCTGCCTTTTCACTTGTGTTACACATGCTCTCTTTATGACGTGGAGAATGGAGTATGCTAGGTGTGAATATGATGTGTGTGAAGCTATATGGACATGATCTGGATGAGAAGGCTTATATAGTTGTGCGGTCCTATGAAATGTAAGTGTATGCTGATGTATTGTGAATATGAAGGTAAGGTGTATCGTGGAGACCTGGACTCGTGCATATCTGTGAATCAAAGACTTGTGCTTCCTTTCATGTGATCCCTGGTGTGTGTTAATGTTGGAGTAGTTACCTACATGTGGAGAGCCGGTGTGACTTGGAAGTATGCTGTTCACCATTCCCAACCTGTGAATATAATCTTGTGTGTTACATCCATGTGTGACTTAGTGGATGCTAGTGTGCCTCTCTCCTCTATCTACTACCTCCTTCATCCAAAAATCTCTCAACCTTGTAGCTTCATCCTTTGAATGTGATATTATGCTTCATGTTAATGCTATATGTGTATGCTGTGAGAGTGTGTTATATAGTCCAAGAAAGAGAGATAGACTAGCATTTAAATTGGACCATACCCAAGTCTTGCAAATTTTCAACTTGAATTTCAAAATTAATATCTTGGCCCTTGATTCTAATTTGAAGCTTCCCATTTTTCTTCAAATTAATCTCCACCATTAAAAATCCAATTGCCCATTAAAATTTGTGAAAATAATGGAAAAAATTAAGTAGGAATATTCACAAAATTATTTAAAAGTAATTTATGCATTAAAATCTAAAATCTTGTAAATTAATTTCTAAAGTGCAAATATGGTCAATAAAATCAAATTTCATTAAATTGAATCACTTAAGCTATATTTAATCATAAAAAATGTCTAAATTAGGAGGATTAATATATTAAAAAAATGGAATTTATCAATTAGCTTACAATTATTTGGAAAATTAGAATGTTTACTCATTATTGCCACCTTAAAGGTTTTAATCTTCAAAAAGGACAACTAAGCATGAAGCATTTGTTAAACTTGCAAAAAAAAAAAATATTGATATTCCTAAGACTCAATAAAAAACCCTCAATTTAGCTCAACACAAAGCAAAAGCACCCCTAATTCACCCTAAACAAAATTTTGCGCTTGTGTTCTCCCTTGAAATCATTAAAAGCATCTTAGATTCACAACACACCAAGCATTAGTCTTTGAGGTTTCAACACTAAAAACATAGTTTGAACTATGTTTGAACTATCATGTTTTGTGCAACTCAATGTCATGTAATTGAATCTAAAAACATAATAGCATCCATTCTCCAACTAAATTCTTGCAAGAGTTTGAACTATCACATTTGACCATTTTTAAGGCCAAATACCAATATCTATCAAAAGAGAATCATTTGTATGCAAAAGCTCTTTAGCATTCAAGCAAACAGAGATGCAAACCTTTGTAGGTAGAGGAAGAGGATATTCACAATTGATTATAACCAAAGTTGTTAAATTTATGAGTTTAAGTAAACTCGTAAAGAAGAGGTAAACTCATAACATAAACTTGTATCATAAACTTGTAAGAGTTTATATTTGTTAATAATTACATTTAAAATACAATATATAAAAGGAAATTTATTGAAATACAATTCAAATCATACTAATTTTTTTAAAAAATATCTATATTCCATAATTTATATTTCTTAGCATAGAAATTTTAATCAAGTTCATATATAAATAGTCATTCAATATATCTAAATTTCAAAATAAATAAATAAATGTTCAATAAAAATTTTCAAAAGTCTAATTATCATCATCTTCACCTATTTCACCATTATTATAATTACCAAAATCATCATTATTATATTCTTCTTCAATGTTATCATCCAAAGTCATATTTGAAGCATCACAACTTATATTATTAACATTCAAATCAACCCCCCAAATGATCACCTAACTCTATCATTAGCTCAAGAGTAGGATTAGTAACATTCTCATTAACTTGAATAAGTTGAAGAATCTCATCATCTTCTTCCTCCACATCATCTCCATTTCTCCTCCCTTTAATTATCCATTCATTATTAGAATGAATATTGTCAAAATCATAAATATGAGTTCTACTATTTTGCTTGCTTTGTAAGTTCAAATTGCACATCACAAATGCCATCATTCATCTTTTTTTGGTGCAAGCAATTTCTTTTTTTGGTATGAATCTAAACAAAATAAAAGAAAACTCATAAGTATTCTAACCTTTAAAAAAATATAAATGAATATGAAGAATGAAAGTAATTTATATCAAATTTAGTTACTTACCATTTCAAAAGCACTCCAATTACATTCACACCTAAAAGAGTTACAACATAAGCTAAGAATGTGAATTGCAATTCTTTTAAGTTCTGGGCATCCATCTCCATAAGAATCCCACCATTCTGCTAGAGCCATCTTTATTCTTAATGCCTATTCAGTGTCATGGCTAAATGTACCTCGTGCATAAAGGAAGTCAGTAAGTTGAAACTCAATTTTGTTTTTCTTTCATCTTGATCTTCAACCATTCTTGTTAAACAATTATAGAGTCCTTACTTAATCCCATCAGTAGGTTTGAAATTAGTGTTATAGTGGAAATGAGGATTAAGGTAGTATGCAGCTGCATGTAAAGGCCTATGTAATTGAGTTTCCTACCTCTCATCAATTATGTTCTATATAAGCTCATAACTATAATAATCAATAAAAATCAAAGTTAAAATATAAAATTTGTAGTAATAAAATTAAAGATATAAATATTAAGTTTACTATTTAACTACCTCTTTTTAATATCATTGATTTTTTTCGTAATCTTTTCCTTTGCTCTTTCCACTACTTCATATGTGAATCTTATAGCTGGCTTCTCATCTGAATCAACCAAGCGAAGAACTTTAATGAAAGGAGCAGTGGCCTTAAGGCATGTCACAATGTTCTTCCATATAGCTATTCTTTCCACTTCCTTTCCATCTTTGGTAAATGAAAACTTACTATCCTTCCACTCTTTAAAGCTAAACAAATTTATTAATGCTGCTTTATGCTCACTAAATCATGCAATTGTCAAATAAGTAGAGGCAAATTGAGTCATAGCTGGCCTAATCAAATCTCTCCCTTTTGTGAATGTTTTTAGTAAGCTAATAAGTATTGCTCTTGTATAGATATAGGTTGTAATTCATTTACCCTTACTTATGGTTTCTTTATGCAACATTTTTTTTTTCAAAGTCCTTCAACATCAAGTTAATGCAATGGGCTGCATAAGGTGTCCAATACAAGTGCTTCCTCTTCTCCATTAATTTTTGTCCAACTACTTTGTAATTTGTAGCATTATCAATTATTATTTACACCATATTCTCCTCTCCTACTTTCTCCATAACTTCATCAAGCATGTCAAAAACTTTGTCAGCTGTTTTAGAAATATCAAAAGTATCAAATGAATACAAAAATATAGCCTCTTTAGGACTATTTACTAAGAAATTGCAAATGGAACACCTTTTTTATTAGTCCACCCATCAAACATGATAGAACAACCAATTGTTTTCCATTTATTTTTAAAATCCCCAAGCATTGCCTATGTATTTTTCATTTCTTGATTTAAGTATTTCTCTCTGATTTCATGATAAGAAGGAGCTTTACACCCCTGGCCATATTTCCCAATAATCTCACACATCTTTATAAACTCTAAATTTTTTACACAATTAAAAGGAATAACACTTGTGTAAAAAAAATTGAGCTACTTGTTGGCAAGCTTCTTCCTTTAAGTCTTTCTTAAACATTTGATTAATGGTTGATTGTGTGCTACCCACTCCACTACTATTATTTTTAGTACTTTTCAAGAAATTCATAAGTCATTTCCCTTTCTCGTGAGATTTAGCTTGTGTTTGTATGCCTTTATCCTCTTCTTCACCAATATTAACCCATTGTTTTTTTCTTTTAGATGATGCACATTTAGCTTCATAAACATGTTATAACATCATTGCCCTCACATCATCCGAAACACTAACACAAGCTTTAACATCTATTTTAGTACCATCTAAATGATGTTTAAACCTATAAATGCCTCCACTAACAACTTTGCCACAATAATTACACTGGATGTTTTTACCATATCTGTCAACATCCATCCCATGTTTCCACCCTATATCAGACTTATTACTATGATAGTTTTTTCTTGTGGCAACAACTTTTCTTTCAATAACCCTACTTGCACTTGAAGACATATTGAATTCAACAAAAAGCTCTAAAATTAAGGGGGAAAAATAACATATTAAACAAAACTATTCACTTATATGAAGATAAAATATACCAACTAGTATAAATATAAAGATAAAATCATATTTGACAAGCATACAAACTTGTGAATTTTATTTTGTGACTACTTGTAAACAAAAGATAAGTCTTATATTCCTATTTTGAAAAAATTATAAAAAATTATTATTAAATAATAATTATAAAAATACAATAAATATTTTTTGAGTTGCTCAAATTTAAATGGTTTAAAATTCAAATATAAAAAATTGTGAGTTGCTCAAATTTATCACGTAAAAATCATACTTTGCCATAACTTATTAAATATAAAAAAATAAGACCTCTTTACAAACTCAAATATGATTTTAATTTTACTGAAAATCTATTAAATATAAAACATATTATTATCTTTGTCAGGTTCAAATTTTTTATTTAAAAAAAGTATAAAAACAAAAAATTAATTTTTAGTAGATGATGATATACTTACCTTTAAAAACAAAAAAGACAAGATGGACCCACAAGCCATAATGACTCAAACTCCAACCAATTGCAACATGATACGTAATGGAAGAAAAAACATGTTAAGGAAGGCCGCAATTGCACATTCACTTTTTTGAATCTTTTGACCCTTTTTCCATTTTTTATCACTCACTTTCTCCCTCTTTTCAACATTATCGAGAAGCAAATTTTTCTTTCTTTTTCAGTTTGTTACTCAACAAAGGAACATATTAATGAAGGAACCGTGTGGTCTCTACAACACCTTAACCTCTTAGCTCTTACATAATTGTCACATAGGCTATCTTAACATATCTCATGTATATTGGAACACATTTGCAAGAAAGCATGTACTTTGACGCATGGATAATTGCATAATCGGGAAGCCATATATATGATTCATAACTTTAAGGATCATGTGAACTCATCAACATCATTTTTCATCTATAACATATCCAATCATATGATAAACATTACAACTCATCTCATATGCCACGGATTTGGAACCAAAATTCAAGAACAACCAGAATTGCTCTCGGGTTTGTTATCACAAGTTTATAAACTTTGAAAATTTATAACTAATTCTAGAAAAATCAAAATCATGCATATAATATCTTTTTAGAAAGCTCTGGATGTTAACTAATGGGTAAAAATAGCTAGACCAAGACAAAAATATATAACCTACAAAAAGTAATAAAATAGTGCTTCAGGTCATTTCTCAAATAGTTTCAGGACCTAAAACTTTAAAAATTTGGCTCTCCCTCTTCAGAGCTCCAAATGGGGTGATCTGTGTGGCTATAGAAAGCTTATGATATCTAGTTTATGTCTATAAAATTGTATGAGAATTGGACTTTATTTGACCCATGTGTGACACAGAAAAGCAATATGACCATATGAACAGTACACATTAATTATGCATAATTTAGCCAACTTTAAAAAATCCTAATAAATTCTCTAGAGCTCTGTGAAAAGCTCTAGATGAGAGCTACTTTTTGGCCAAATTTTATACAAAAACTTATCCATTTGGTTAAACTTTGGTTCAACTCATGAATTGGTTAATTTTGAAGTCCAAAATGAGATAAGAAGGCATCAAATGCTCTTCTCATCTTTCCACAACCACTTGAGTAGGTCTAAAAGCATAATTATAGTCTATAGACACATGCAAAATGGTTAACATCATCATGGAGTTCATTCTCACCTTACCACTTTCAATTATACACATGCACATAAAAGCTCATGGGTGGCAAAAACTCATGTATTCATTCATTTGGTTTCAAAGTGAATAAATACATTATCATTACATATATTTGAACATGTTTAAGGGTCTACATCATATATATAACATATATACATCATGTGGTTACATATTTTGACATCAATATGTCATTAAAATGGCTAAATACCTAATCCTTTGTCAAACCCTTGTTCTTCAAGGTGGTTGACCTCCATTTCTTAGTTCACTTAACTCACCTAGACATGGTTAGACATATGAAAGGGAAGAGTAAGATTTCAAGAATCCCAATAGCTCTTTACTCTTTCAAACATACATAATGGATGCATATACATGTCAAAGAATACATGCATGGTATTTAAGCCACTAATGAATGTACATAAAGCATTTTTTTGTCATAAAAACTTATATATATCATACACAAATTCTCAAGAGTATCAATCTAACCTTACCCATTTTCTTTAGGACTTTTGGATTTGCCCCACTCACTTTTAAGGGACTTTGGACTTATCTTCACTTTTCTTGAGCCTTTTGGCTTTGTCTCACCCAATCCTAGAGAGTTTTGGCTCATCTTCACCTATGTTAAGGGACTTTTGGCTTAACCATACCCATTTAAAACATATTACATACGTAAACACTTTTCAAGAAACACAATGGTACCATAGCAAGTAAGCAATAGCTAGAAACATATCTCATAACTCAAACATACACACAAGTACTCAAAGACAAGAGAATATCCAAGTAATATATGAGAGAAAGGTTAGAGAGCTATCTTGAAGTAAGAATACACACTTTTTTCTTTGATTATTCTTCCCTTCTCTCAGCCAAGCACTTGCAACTAGATGGAGCTTGATTCTTTTGGCCTAGACACATCAAATGGGACATAATTATACCATTGAAGCAAACTCTAGCATCACATACACTCTATGTAGGGCTACTTTCTCATATCGCTTCATTATATTTCCATACAAGACATAATGAAGAAACTATTAGAATTCATGACCTTAGCTCCCATTTCTCATTCAATCTAAGTCTCTTGACTCCATTTAGACTCCTTGGAGTCATCACTAATTCATTTTAAGGAGCCTAGATATAAGTTACTTTTTTATGTCTAATTATGAAGCTTACACCTCCATCTCACAAACCAAGGCTTCCAAATTTATTCCAAGTCTTCCTTTGATATTTATTAGTCATATCTAGTCCCTTTCTAGCCTTAGAAAAATTTGAAACTCTCCCTAGGTGTCTGAACTAGCTTAGGTTGAGACATGCTCTTTATTTGTCACCCATGGAGTTTGCTTCATTTTCTTTAAGAAGTAGGCACTTGGGAGACTTCCTAGATGTCTTGAAAACTCATTCATACTCTTAGACAACCTAAATTGTCATTAGAATGTCTCACACATCCCATGGTCAAATCCCTAACTTTGCTAACTTAAATTCTAATATATCTTATTGGAATTTCTTTGCATATACTTGTTTCTCATACTCTAAAACCTAGGCTTCTTGCTTGCAAAGATTAGAACTCACTCCCTCTTGGTTGGACTAGAGTTGGCCGAAACTCACATGGCGGAAGAGCAAGAAAAAGAAACATGAAAGGCTATAGAAAATACCTTGTTTTAAGACTTTTTCAAGAGCTCTTTCCTTTGTTACAAGCTTTTCCTTCAAATCCTAACTTCCTCCCTTTGAACTAGTCATAAACTAGCCCCAAAACAGACATTAAAACCATAGAAAGGAAGAGGAGAAGGAGAGGAACGACATTTGTGAAAGAGGAACGATGAAAATCCAAGAATTTCCTTACTTTTTTGCAAATCTTTCTCCTTCAAATTTCCTTCTCCTTGTGCATCTTCCTTGGCTGAGCTCTCCTCTGTTTTGGACAAAAGAAAAGTCGATTACATGGAGAGGAGAGAAGGGATGCCACATATAAGAAGAAGCACTCTTAAAATTCTTTTTAAAAAATTTCCTTTATGTCCCTTTTTTTGGCTTTTGCTTTTTAGGTCCATTTTAGCTCCTTTTTTAGAACCATCTTCTCCATCATAAAATTTAGGTTCTATAACTTATAAAATGCCTTTAGTTTCACTTAATTTAGATTAAAAACCTTCCTAAACGAAAAAGATCAAAGTTCGGGTCTATTGACGTTCTAAAACGTAAATCAGAGGGGTTTGAACTTTTCTATGGGTTCTCATGGTTTTCAATGCTTCTGAGAACCCTGAGAAACTCAATTTTTTTATTTAAAAATATTTCCTTTAAGTTTTATAGAAAGTGCTTATATTTACGAAAATACCATTATATTTTCAACAATTTTATTGAACTACTTTAGCTCTAGTTTTTAGGTATCTTAAGTCTTATATCCTCATTTTTATTATTTAAAATTTTCTCTTAATTTTATTTGACCTCAAATTATTCATTTTACGAGACTTCCTTTTATAACTGGTTCATTTTCGTCATTTTTACGAAAACCAGATATTACAGTGTCTCACTATCTCGGCTTGGTACATGGTAAATCATCTCACTTGATAGTTTAGGAGTCAAGTTTTGGTAATTAGCAGCAAGGATTGAATCTTCTGTAGCATATTATGTCATTGGACATGGGGTAGAATGGAAGTAGGGAAGAGTTTTAAAGCAAAGCTATAGAGTGTAGAGTAAAGGCACCATGCAAAATAGAGCAACTTGATGTGGGTATCTTCACTAGGGTATAATTTTATTGATTCTTTTTTTTTTTCTTGATCTTTCTTCACTATTTTTTGTCATTCTTCATTGGGTTGGGCTAAGATTAAGAATTTTTTTCTTTTTAAATTTAGTTTAACTCAGTTTTATGTAACTCAGTCAAACTTGATTTTTATACTAAGTTAATCAAGTTTATCTAAGTTAAAGGTGAGTTCAACTGAGTTTGCACTGAATCTGAGTTTACAAACAAGTTGACACAATTTTTTTAAATAGAAAATTAAACTTGCAAGTTAACTCGTGAATTTAACAACAGTGATTACAAGTATAGGTCTACAGCATTAACATGAAAAATTTATGCAATATCATACAACGTGGCAGTTTGAGTTAACAATGCATTTTGAGTTAACACACAACGTGGCTAGCTTTACTCCATTAATGCAACAAATAGCTTAGATCTTATTGAATTTTACAGTCACTTCATGGTGTGGACACTTTAGAAGATCCAATTCTAGAGAACAAGGGCACTTAAGTACTTCATAGTTCACATAGCAAAAAAGTATATAAGATGAAACTAGCAAAGTGAGTAGTCTTCCTCCAATTTCTTTACTATCCTAAAAAAACCTTTTTTTTTCTTTTCCATAAAACAAAAGAATCTATGTGAGAAATTGGTGAACTAGAAATGTCATTGAGAATCCTTCTAAATTATATTGTGATGAGTTTGGATCCTTTCCATTTCCTTCTTTTCATTTCTTATCAATTTCAAAGAAAAATAAACACAAAATGTGTAAAACCCATGGAAGTGGTGGATCCCATTTGAATGTGTGAGGTCCATTCGAGTGATGAACTCCATACACTTTGTATCTACTCCTTTCCAAAATTGACAAAAAATAAAGAGAACAAAATGGAGAGGATCTAAACTCATATTGTGATCTTAATTACTTTATAGATTATAGTATTTCCTGTAGCACACTTTTTTCTTGCTCTCACAATTTGTCCATGCATTGTTGGCCGTACTTCTCTTCAAAATTCAAATAACTATTTCATATAATTCTTTCTTTCTCCATCAAAATGACTACATCAAAATGTTTAATGGATAGTGAAACTAAGAAATTTGATTAATTGCCAACTTTTTGGCATATGGTTTTGAGGGGAAATTGGTACATTATTCAAGGCGAAGATTAAAAAAAAAAATTGGGGAATGACATTATAGGATATACCAAAAGAAGAAAAAATATTTTAATAAAAAAATAAATATCATATGAATGGAAAGTGAGGAGAGAAAGAAAAACAAAATGATTTAGGGGTTATATGTAATTTTATAGGGAGTTATATACACATTTTATTTTTTTAAGAGGCCATATGTAATTTTTATCAAAATTTTATATACATATTACAAATTATACAAAGCCAAAAAGGACCAAGGCCATTTCAGCCACCAGCTTCCTTGGCTCTGCCATTGACATTATTGGTACATTGTCATATTCTTATATTTAGTAAACTAAGTTTCATAAGAGATTTTATTTTATTTTTAAAATTATCATTAATAGGTTTGTTCTCTTCATATAAATTATTATTTATACCATTCAAAAATTATGAGAAATTTACATTACATTATTTTTAATTTTATTAATTTTTATAAAATATTGTTTGTGTTGTTTTTATGACAATTTTTAATTATAAAACTAAACATAAACATCTTAAATATAATAGTATTTTTTATTTTGGTATCCTATTTAAAATATTTAATTTACTGTAGTAACAGTTATTGTTGTTGCTTGGATGGCTTCTACAGAGAAGAGAACGTCCAGCAAGATTTAAAGGGTGGCAAAAGGGCGGGTTTTACAAGGTGAACAACATAACTTCTCATTTTTAATATTTGTTGGTATTAGTTACTAATGGGATGTTGATTGAATTTTGTATAATATTAGTGGACTTTGCAATTAATCTAACTGAAGAATATTAGCATTCAACAAGGATGGGACCACCAAGCCTAATCTAATATAAATATAAAAGAACGAAGGGCCACTTTTTTTAAGTAAGAAGATTCATGTTTAAGGTCACAGTTTAAAAAATAACTTTCATAATTAAAACCCATTTTGATAAGTTTTTAGGAAATAAAATTTGTTTAGTACTTTTAATTGTTAAGAGAAAAACATGCTATAAAAGTTTATATTGTTTAAATGATTTGAAAAATTAAAGTAATCCAAATTTCTATTAAAGCAATCTCATCGCCATATAAAAATTTTGTTAAGTGAAAAATTAACAAATATAAAGAGAAAAAAATAGGAAAAATTACATCTAGGGACTTGAAGGCTGTAATATTTATCTTCTAGGATCTATTATTATTGTTTTAGATAGAATTATCACTAACTTTAAGTAAAACAAGTGATACAGATGCTTCAAAATAAATATTATTAATTTCAGATTCTTAATTGTAATTCTCCCAAAAAAATAACTTAGATTTTTTTTAATTTAGATGTAAATATTTTTTTACTCTTCTATTTTTCTCAATTGATATATATTCTCAAAAAATAAAAAAATTAAAATTAATTTTTTTCTTTTTTTTTTCTTCTATGCAGTTATATTAATTTAATGCACTTGAATATTACTTTAAAAGTATTTCTTAAAAGAATAAATAAGGGAAAATTAGAATGGAGGTTTCAAACTAACAAAATATTATTATAAGAGACCTTAAAAATCAATATTACTTTGCAGAGCTAAATGAAAATCGATGGACAAAAATGCCCTTGTTCTATTAACAAGCCATATGAAGTCCGTGCAATTTACTCCTGTCATCAGTTCTTCTTTTTCTGCCATTCCCCATCAGTTCTGGTTTTCTCCATGATCTTCCTCCTCTTATTTCTTTAGCTTTCTTCCTTTCAGTTCATCATCCTTCTTCCTTTCATGTCTTTATCCTTTCTCCCCCTATTTCTTCTGTAATACCATAAATTCTAGCTCATCTCATGCTTTTAAATGGCATAATATCATGAACTATATAGGTTTCTCATAGAAAAAGCAAGAAAAATGGAATTATTTTCGCGTTGCGTCATATCTAAAAATTTGCAATCGGTGTCACGTGGACCATGGGAACTCATATTATACATCCTCATATTTAACTACATCATTACAACTCATTTGCATCTCAAAATCATGGCCACAACTCATGGAAACCGAAATAGAGTATGGAATATGGAGGTTCATTCTTGGCCAGAATTACTCCACTTTCTGACCAAACTTTGCAAAATCATAACTAAATTTAGAAAAATCAAAATCATGCAATCTTAGTCATTATGGAAATATTAGGATATCTACTTTACATTAAAAATATGACCAGACTATAACATCCATCACAGAGGGCGTTTGACATCCAAAATGGTCCAAAGGTCTGACTGAATTCAGGAATTGTCATAGAATTCTGCAGAGAACTTTGAAAATGTCTAATTAATTTTAAAAAAATCCAAACCATGCAAATGATACCAATTTGGAAAGATATGGATGTTAAATAGAGAGAAAAAATATCCCCAAATCAGTTTATCAAGCCCAGACCTCAGAATTCGATAGAAAGTACTTCTGGTCAGGAAAATTTACTGATACTAGACAAAAACTTCAAAAATTCATATCTCCCTCTCTAGACCTCCAAATAAGGTGATTCTATTGGCATGAGTCACTGTGATTGTCTAGTTTCTTCGTATAAAATTTCATAATAATTGGACATCATTTGGGCCTCGGGTGACAGAGTTTAATTTTGGACAAAATAAATAGTGCAATAAACCAGAAACATAAATTTTGCCAATTTTGAAAAATTATCAAATATTCTGTAGACCTCCAAAAATTATGATCTTTAGCTTCCCAAAAAAATCTCAATAAGACCTAATTGCATGCCAAATCTTAGATCAAGACTAACTCATTTGGTTAAGAAGTGATATAGGGTTCAATTATGATCAAATTTAGCTCCATATGGGATACCAAACTTGCCAAATGGCTTTCCCTTGATTGTGGCACCTTTTGGGAAAGTCTAAAAGTGCATTTAAAACTTGTGTAAGCTGTCTAAATGGTCCCAAACCTCAAGCATCTCATTTTGGCCATTCAACCCACACTTATGTACATTTCTATCATGCTTTCACATTGCATACTTTGACATCTCATACTCAAAATATATGCTAAAGCTCATACATCATATCCATACATATAAATATAACATAATAGCATATTTATACATGTCTCAAGGGTCATGGTACATTTACAACAACATATACATCAAGAAACACAATTATGATTTCAAAATGGCTAAAGCTAGACATAAACTTGTCATTCTTCCTTCTTCATTGATGTTGGCTCCCTTCACCATAGTTACTTAGTCCACCTAGCATGTTAGATCATTGGAGAGGAGGGGATGAGATTCAAAGAATCCCAATAGCTCATCTCCCATTCAATCATACATAATATATGCAAAGAAAGCCTTAAAAATGCATGCATGGACATAATACAAATCATAAGCATTCAAGAAGCAAGCTTAGCATGTAAACAAGCCATACAAATCATTTAAGAGCTCACCAAGTGTTTGAATTGGCTTCACACTTCTCCTCATGGATTTTGGACTTGCCTCACTCATTCTTTAAGCACTTTGGACTCAACTATACTCTTGGGAGCCTACTTTGCTTTTGGGAAACTCTTTACTTTGTCTTAACCAAGCTCAAGGGTTATTGGCTCATCCTCACCATGGTGAAGGGTTCTTGGCCTCTCCACACTCAAGCAAACTCAAGAAACATTATAAATTCACTTGAAAATATAACATGACATCATGAAATCATGGCAAACAAGATCATGCTAGAATACTTTTCATGACTTGAAAATATACATACATATATTTTAAGACAAGATAAACACATATCCATGCATGAGAGAAGGTGGAGAGAGCTACCTTTCTTGCATTCATACACTTTTTCCTTAAGCCTTGACTCCTCTCCCTTGACCTCACACATCCAAGAAGGTGGAGACCATTTCCCTTGGCCTAGACACACCAAAAGAAATATGAATTACTCATGGGAACAAGCCTTGGCATTATACACACTTTACATGATGCTACTTTGGTTTATGACTCCATTATGCTTCTATAAGACACTTAATGAAGCAACTATAAAAATTCATGATCTTGGCTCCCTTCTCTCCTTTAATCTATGATTCTTGATTCTATTTAGACTCCTTGGAGTCATCACACAATTATTTTAAAGAGCCTAACTAGGAGTTGCTTCATTATGCTACATTATGGAGCCTACACTTCCATCTTACTATCTATGGCTTCTAAATTTTTTTAAGGCTTCCTCTCATCCTCTTCCATCCTGCATGACTCAAAAATAAGCTTGAAACAAATTAAAACTTTCCCTTGGTACTCTTTCTAGCCTAAGCCGACATTATGGAAGCATTTGGGGTTTAAGGGGTTTCTAATTTTTCCTTAATGGGAGAGCCACTTGGGAGGCTTCCTAGGGGTCTTAGGAACTCAAACGAACACTCACATATACTAGGGAATGCATGAATCGAATTAGTTTTTACAAACTCTTCAAGAATCCTACACTTTGCTAACTTGAAATTCAATGGCTTTTACTTACTTCCAATGATAGATTCTTAATCCTTACACTTCAAGACCTCTAATCCCCCCTTGATTTAGACAAAAAACAGCTCCTAAGAATTGGGCTCATGGTGGCCAAATCGTGCAAGAGGAAGGGGGAGGAAGAAACTATCAAAGAAAGGAAGTTTTACCTTGTTTTCTTGCTTTCTCTTGGTTGCTTTTCACTTTCCTTGGTTGCCTCCCTTTAAACACGAATTTTTTTATCTTTATTCTACCCCCAAAACAGATTTAAAAACACCATCAAACCCATAGAAATAAGGAGGAGAAGGAGGAGAAGTAACTTGCGAAGGAGAAAGCTAGATTTTACATAGAATTTCCTACCTTTTCTTGGCCTTTTCTCCCTTCAAGGTTGCTTCTTCTTGTGCGCCTAAAAGAACTAGTTCTCCTCTCTATTCTAGGTAGAAGAAAGATGGTGGAAAATGAGGGCAAGGGAAGGCGTGAGAAAGAGAGAGTATTAAAAGCAAAAGAATTCCAAAAATTCTTGTTTCATCCCTCGTTTTGACATTTTTGTTTCTAATTAGTTTTATCTCCTTTTTAAGAACCGTCTTCTCCATTATGAAATTTAGTTTCCCAATTTAGTGAAATGCCTTTGGAATTACTCAAATCGGAGCTAAAACCTTTCCGAACGAATCTGTCAAAGTTTAGGTACACTGAAGTTGAATAACGTCCACCGGAGAGGATTTAACTGTCTCGGGGCTTCCTATGGTTTTCAGGGTCTCTGAGAACCCCAGAGAACTAAAAAATTTTATTTAAAAAGCTTTCCTATGAGTTTTTCAAAAAGTACCCATATTTACGAAAATACCACTGGCCTTTTGGCAAATTTTTTGAATCACTCTGACCCTGATTTCTGGGCAACTTAAGGCTCAAATTCTCATTTTCTATTATTTATAATTTTATCATAATTTTATTTGGCCTCAATTTCTTCTATTTCGGGGGCTTCTTTTTGTATCTAGCACATTTTTTATGTTTACGGAGAAACCGAATATTGCGTTTCTCACGTTTATAAAGGAACTGGATGTTATATCTTCCACCCTTCATCTGGTCCTTTTATTATCTCAAAAGTTTTTTCTCCAATCTTGTTATCTGCAACTACTCACAATCATAGTGTGAGCAGAATAGAACAAGCTAGAAAGACGTATTGATATGCTAATATTAAAGGCTTTTTTGTAAGATTCAGTAAGTAGCAATTAATGATATGTTATGTCTTTCAAATCCTCATGGTTAATGACAATGTCTTTTTCTTCTTGTGCTTGTTAAGGATAGTCTGCATTGTATACAATATTTAGGCTAGAGTTACAAGAACTTTCAATAGTTTTGCTACCATTATTTATGTTTTCTACCATATAAAAGAATGCAATAATTGTTAGAAATATTATTACTTTTTTTTAAGAATATTACTAACTACTTTTAGCTTTATTCCCATTAATATTGTTGTTTTGGTTCTAAAAATATTGAACAAGCCTAAACCTTTTTTATTTTTTTGGGTGTAGTTGTGATGAGTAGAGGATGGAAAATCATATGTTAGGTGAGGTGTTTTGCTACTTTTCATATGGGTGGACAAATTTTAAGGAATTCAAGTGAGAAGATCCACTATGAGGGGGATCGAACGGGTGGAAGACTCATAAAGAAAGGGATATCATTGTAATAACTAATAAGAGGAATAAGATTATGCATGGACTGTGATGAAAATAAAATGCAATTGAAATATGTCTTAAAATTTGATGCCTCTCAGCCATTAGATCTAGTGGATGATAATGGTATGCAACAACTTATCAAATACAATGATCAATGTGCACATATATATAATCAATGAGAAACAAATTAGAGCATCATCATCCCACTCAATAACATGGTAAGAAATTAGCCTTTTACAACTTATCCAGTAAATATCTAATCTATGTTATAATTTGTATACTTCAGTATTGCTCCCTAGTCTAACAAAATATTGATTGAATGAAAATGCAAAATAAATTCAAATTCGGTTCATTCCAATGTTGGGCCTCCTTCCAACTAGGAACTTATACTTCATCCATGTGTAATACAAAGTGCTCCTTCATCAATTCTTGAGTTAAATTTTGCCAAATGGACAGATTTGATTATTGGGTCTAGACAAATTTTTTTGAATGTCGTTGAATTTAGGCAAGCACTGTAGTATAACATTGCCCATAAATTTGGATACACTTTCCTAAAGAACAGCTCCTGCAAAATAATTGTCAAGTGCAATATGGATGGATGCAAGTAGAACCTAATAGCGTATGCAATGGCTAAAAGCACACCCTTCCTATATGTGTAAACCTTTTGTAGTGAACATGTGCACTTAGCACAAGACAACTTGGTAGTATCTTATAAGCAAAAGGCAGATTTAGTGACATCTATAATGGTTGACAGTGTAAGATTAACAAAAGATAAAACACCAAATGATATGGATTGGCACTGAGTTATTGTAACATCTGGTTCTTCGAAAATAAGAGAAAATGTAAGAAATGTAACATACGACTTTTCCATAAACGCATGAAATGCACTGGATCTAAAAGGAAGTCCTCTAAGATGAATGATTTAAGGGCAAATAAAATTTCTATAAGATTTTAAATAATAGAAAATAAAAATTTGAGTTTTAAGTTATCCAAAAATCGGGTTCGGAGTAGTTCAAAAAATTTGCAAAAAGTCTAGTGGCATTTTCGTAAATATAAATTTTTTTTGAAATACTCATAGGAGGGCTTTTTAAATGAAAATTTTGAGCTTTTCTATGGTTCTCAGAGGCCCTAAAAACCATAAGAAGCCTCGGGACAGTTAAAATTGCTTTGGTGCATGGTTTTGAATGTCGGTTGACCCAAACTTTGACTAGTTCATTCGGGAAGGTTTTACATTCAAATTGGGTGATTCCAAAGATATTTTATAAGATTGGGAACCTAAATTTTATGATGAAAAAGATGGTTCTAAAAAAGAAGCTAAAACAAAAATAAAATGAAAATGCCACGTATACGAGACATAAATGTCATTTTTGGAAACAAATTCTTCTCCATTCTTCCTTTAAAAGGACATCCCATTCTCTTACTTCTTTAACCAACTTAAGCTTCATCCATAATAAAAGGAGTGGCTGCTTGAGAGAAGCACACAAGAAGAGCCAAGAAGGAGGAAGAAAAAGCTAAAGAAAGATGATAAAACTTTAAGATTTTCATGCTTCTTCCTCTTGAAACTTCACTCTCCTCTTCTTGCTTCATCTTTCCATGGTTTTGGTGGATGATATAGTTCTATTTTGGCCTAGAACTAGAGGGAGAAAGTTAGAAATTCAAAGACAAGAATAAAACAAAGGAAAAACCTCTTGGAAAGAGTTTGAAACCAAGGTAAAAACTCCTTGCATCTTGTTTCTTCCTTCTTGCTTCTTAGTGTGGAGTCTCGGTCAAAAATAGAACAATCTAGAGGAGGAAAGTTCTGACCTAGAATTAATAAAAAACCATTAATTTGGAGTGTGAGAACTTAGGAAATGCAAAGAAATTGGATGGAAAGCTAATGAAAGTTAAGAATGGAAAGTGTGAAGCTCTTGAACATAATGTAAAAACTAATTTGATACATGAATTTCCTTGCATGTTTGAATATTTATTTGAGTTCCTAAGACCCCTAGGAAGCCTTCGAAGTGTGTCTTTCATCAAGGAAAAATCAAAAAGTCCATAGGCTCTTCCTCCCTCCATAATCTAGGCCAAGGCAGAAGCAATAGGTTAGGAAGTGTTTTAATTTATTCTAACCTTGGTTTGGAACTTCATATGATGGAAGAAGGTAGGAGGAATCCTTAGGAAAAATTTAGAAGTCATAGATTGGAAGATGAGGCAATGTCTTCCATAATGTAGCCTTATGAAGCAACATATATCTAGGCTTTTGAAAGTGAATGTGTGATGGCTCTAATGACTTTAAATAAAGTTAAGAGGCTTAGATATAGGAAGAGAATGGAGCTAATAACTTGAATTATGGTAGTTGCTTCATTAGGCCATTAATGGAACCAATATGAGACCAATAGAACAAAGTTTGTTCTTAAGAGTGAGTTTAATGCTTGGGCTTGTTTCAAGAGGAGTATTGTTCATTGTGTTTAGGCCAAGGAAATCAAGCTCCATCTTATTGTGGTTGTATAGCTAAGAAATCGAAGGAATAAAGTAAGGTTAAAGCTTGGATATCCACCAAGGTAGCTCTCCACTCTATTATTGTTTACATTCTTAGATGTGTATCGGTCATTTTGTGCTTGGGTGTGCATTTGTATCTTGAAACATGCCACTTGATGTTATAATATTGCATTGGCACCAATATGCTTCCTTGAATGTGAATTGATTGTGAAATTACTTATAAAGGTGAAGTGATGCTAAAAGTCCTTTGATATGGGTGAGGAGATGCCAAAAGTCTCTAGGCATGGGTGAGACAAGGCCAAAAGTCTCTAAGTCAAGGGTGAGGCTAATCTAAAAGTCCTAAAAATGGGGTGAGACTAAACCAAAAGTCCCTAAAACTTATTCTTGACCTTGGTGTGACTTTGTGGCACAAAAATGTTAAATTGAATTCTTTATGGTTATGTTAGATTGCATACTTGCACTTCTTGACATGTTGCATGCCTTGAATGTGTACTTGAATAGATGTATGAGTTATTAAAATTCCATAAATCTCACCCCCTTCCTTTTCCCATCTCATATAGTCTAGGTGGAGCCCAAGAGCTAAAGAATGGAGGTCATGAAGCATAATTGGTCATTTCTTAACATTTTGTAATGTAATGTATAACTTTGGATGTCAAAACACTTATGTATATATTATTTTTTAGTTGTAACCACTTGAGTAAGTGCAGAAGCATGAACGGGTGATGTAAGAACCATAATTGACACCAAATCAATGTAAATGTAAGTTTTGGACATTGGATGGCTTTTAGATGATAGTGTATTCTTGCTTGTGACATGGTGAAATTGAGATGCATGATGGTTTAGACCACTTAGGCAATTCATATATGGTGGAATTGTGTTTTCAGATTTGCCAAAGGAGTGCTAGAACATGTAGGAAGCCATTTGGACCTAAAATGACCACTTCAAGCTACTAAAATTGCCAAATTCAAGAGTTATGTAAAGATTTGACTAAACGATCTCTTCTTGGTCTGAAACTTAGCATGTTTATAGTTCTTGTCTTGAGATTTTTGGAAAGCTAAAGTGCATATTATTTGAAGTTCTAGAGAATGTTTAATGAATTTCTAAAGTTGGCTAAAATTTTTAAATTTAATAAGGGCACTATTCATAGGGTCAGAAATTTTACCTCTGTCACTCGTAGGTTAAATGATGTCTAATGGCTATGAAATTTATAGAAAGAGACTGCCCATGTGACCTGGAATCACCTCAATTGGAGGTCTATAGAAGGAGAAATAATTTTCTAAAGTTCTGTGTCAGTATCAAGGACGCCAGCATACCTTGGTTACTATTCCATTAGTTTTCGAAATATAAAGGCTTTTGAATTGGTCTAAACTTATTTTTTTCCTTTAGTTAACATCTGTAGCTTTCCAAATCAGTATTGTTTTCCTAAATTGAATTTTTATAGAATTACTTATGAATTGTTGAAATTTATATCAGTAAATTGTATCAGAAATGCTGGGTAGTCCGACCTCTATCCTTTTCCTATTTTCAAATGTGGTCAAATGATGTTTTCATGACTTGGAATTATTTTTGTATAAAGTTAACATCCAGGACTTTTCATAAAGCTATGGATTGCTCGATTTTGATTTTTTTAGAATTAGTTATGATTTTTCAAAGTTGTTAGCAGAAAATTGGATTTCTGACTCGAGGCTAAAATGTGAAAATTTTTGGTTTTAGGCTCCAAATCCATGGTTTGTGGGATGTTTCGATCCATTTGTGATTTGTATGGACAGATTAGGAGTAAGAAATGATATCGGTGAGTTCATAGGGTCCACAGATCAAAATTTAAATTTTAAACCTCGATGTAACATAAGGAAATTACATTATTTTTATTCCTTTTTTCTTGGTTTTTCTTTGTTTGCACACGAAAGTCACCTTGAATATGGAAATATGGAGCCTAATATATTATGGTGTGACAATTACCATCAAGCACAGAGGGGTAAGGAGAAAGCTTTAGTAGACATCATTGGGTAAGTAGACTGATCATATATGCTAATCCCTTGGTTGTGCAACCGTTTAATAGAAACATATTCAGAAACTATTGTAATTTGGACTTCATCAATGAACAACCATTTTGAGAGGTTGTTTATTGCATATGGATGTTATATAACTGGCTTTATACTTGGTTCACAACCAATATTATACATTGATGGTTGCCACCTTTGTGGACCATACTTGGGAACTCTCTTAGCCACATCTACGTATGACATAGAGAATGACTTATTTCCACTTGCTTATAAAATTGTAGGTGCATAAACATATGATGATTTAGTGTGGTTCTTTCAAAATGTTAAAGACTTAATTAGTTGTACAGAAATTACTCTAGTTTCAGATTGCTACAATGTCATAATTGGTGCCATAAGACAAGTGTTTGGTGGAAAAAGACATGCATTCTGTTTTCGACACATAAAGGAGAAATTTAGTAGTGAGTTCTCTAAAGTTTGCAAGGGTCAAAGAAGATGGTATAAGTATGATACGCTGAAATTGCTAGATTAGATTGGTATGGCTAGTTAGACACAAACTACATAAAAGCATTGAAAAAATTGAGGTCATTCTCCCTTGAGTTGGCTAGATGGGTAGAGACCCATGCTGAAGTTAAGAGGTGGGTATTATCTATATTTTCATACTGACGATGAGATAATATCATGACTAACTTTGTAGAATCTTTTAATGCACGAATAGTGAAAGAGAGGAAAAACAATATTCATATATTCAACGAGCATCAGGAGAAGCTAGCTAAAAAACTATATGCTAACAAAGAAGGTATGGCTAAATGGACAAATTTAGTAGGTCCGAGGATTGAAGCAATACTAAAAAAAAGTATTGCAAGGGCAGAAAATATGATAACAAAGCACTATGGGATTAATCAGCTCCTAATTCGAATATGAAGCAATAATTTAAGGGTGAATGTGGCATTAAAAGAGTGTACTTGTCAAGCTTGGCAAATGTCTGACATCCCAAGTGTAACATCATACTTAAATAAACTCATCTCATCTCAAGTTAATTCATTTCCGTAGGCTACATAAGGAATTCAAGCAAATATTCAAATAAAATATTATATTATTTTACATTGTGTAGCGGATAAAAATTTTGTTTTGAATCCTGTGAGCCATATGAACCCATCCATCTCATTCTCCAATTTAATTTCACATATACAATTCATAACTAGCTCAAAAAGTGGCCAAAAACTCAAATTTCAAACATGTATACACAAAAGAAATGTGTTCTACCATGGGTCCTAATGCCAAAATTTAAAGGTCACCTTTGAAAAATTATAATTAATTTGAGAAAAATTGAAATTATGCAAAATTTACCATTCTGAAAAGCTACAAATTTTAACTTCATGATAAAAATAAGACCAAACCAAAACAAGAGCAATTAGACCATGAAAATTGATGAAACAGTAACCAAGATCTAACTATCTCACTGTTTCTACTACACCATTTCAAAAATTCATTTTCACTCCATAGACCTCCAATTGAAGGGCTTCTAGTTGCTACAAGTCACTGTGATAATTTAGTTTATGCCTATAATATTTCAGCCTCATTGGACATTGTTTGACTCTTAGATGACACAAACTTAGAATGACCAAATGAACAGTGAATTCTGCTAATTTGATTTTCTGAGGCCTACTTTGAAAAATCATAGAAAATTCTATAGAACTCCAAATGAGGTGGTTCTTAGACAAACATAAAGCTTTAAATGAGCTTTACATACATGTCAAATTTTGTGCAAAAAGTAGTTCATTTGGCTAAACTTTGACATAAAGAGGAAAAATGAGATTTTTTGTGCTAAAAGAGGGCTCCATGGGTTCAGATTTGCTTCTCCTACTTCTAAGACTCTATGAGCATGTGGGAAAGCATCAATATAGGCTACCAAACATGGCTTAAAGGTCTAACAACCCAGATTTGTAAAACACACTCTCTCACACCAAATCATACACCATGTACATAATGCCAAAATCTTGTTATTCATACCAAAAACTTGCTGCATCATTCATATAGCTCTAATTCTCATACATATACAATATGTTCATACATTTACAAGTATTCATAATTGAATATACCATGTACATCATTAGATTACATTTCTTGACAACAAAATGGTTACAAAATGACTATTTTACAAGTCCTTTATCAAATTCCCTATCTTCAAGTTTGGTAGTTCTCATTTCTTTGTTGACTTGGTCCACTTAGACATATTAGGCAATAGGGAGAGAAGAATGAGATTCTAGGAATCCCAATAGCTCACCTCCCTTACAAACACACACACTTGATGCAAATTTCAAATATAAAATGCAATCAAATATGGAGTTCTCAATCATACATAAAGCATTATCTTCATTTAATAAGACATAAATAGCATACATAGGCTTGCCCATACAAGGATTTAGCCTTACCCATTCTCTTTGGAACTTTTAGACTTGTCTCACCCATTTTTAAAGGATTTTTGACTAAGCCTCATTCTTTCTAGAGACTTTTGATTTTGTCTTACCTAACCTTAGGGACTTTTGGCTCATCCCCACTCTAGATAAGAAACTTTTGGCTTCACCAATTTCAAGCAAACCAAAAACATTCATGAAAACATCTTTCAAGTACATAACATAGCAATATAGTACCAAGGCATGTAATCATTCACTAAAAATATATTTCATGGCTTAAAACATCCACACACACATTCAAGACAAGAAAGACACTCAAGCATGCATGAAGGAAAGTGGACAGAGCTACCTTACTTGAAATGGCACACTTTTTCCCCTAAAAGTTCTTCTTCTCCCTTAGCCAAACACCACAAAGAGGTGGAGCTTGATTCCTTTGGCCTAGATACATGAAATGGGACCCAATTATACTCTTGGAGCATTTAACAAGGTTGCACACACTCTAGAAAAATTAACTACTCCTAATGTTCTATAATGGATCCATAAGGCATCTAAAGGAGCAACCATTAGCATCTAAGGTCTTAGCTCTATTTTCATCTTATATTTAGGTCTCTTGGTTCCAATGAGACTGCTTGAAGTCATCATACACTTAATTCTAAGAGACTAGGACCATATTGCTTCCATAGTTCATATTATAGAACCTATTGCCTCATCTCCCATTCTAAGGCTTCTAAATTTTTTTCAAGGGTTTCTCTTATACTCTCATATCATATAAAGTCCTAAACTAAGACTAGAATAAATTAAAACATCCCTAGCCTCTTCCTTTAGTCTTGGTCAAAAATGACACACCATTTGGAGCCTATAGAGTTTTTTATTTTTCCTTCATGGGAGAGGCACTTGGGAGGCTTCCTAGGGATTTTAGGAACTCAAATAAACATTTACACATACAAGAAAATTCATGAATTAAATCAGTTTTTACAAAGTGTCAAAGAGTTCTAAACTTTCCTAACTTGATTTTCATTAGCTTTTCTTCCAATTTTCTTGCATCTTGTAACTCCCTATGGTCTAAAACCCACAATTCTTTCTTATTTCTAGACAAAAATCCTCCCCCCCCCCAAGATGGTTTTGTTCTGGCCAAACTCCACACACAAAAGGGCAAGAAAAAGAAAGCAACCAAGATACAAAAAAATCACCTTAATTCCAAACTTATCTTAAGAGCTCTCTTCCTTGCTTCAACCCTCTCCTTGAATTTTGAAACTTCCCTCCCTATTCTGGGCTCAAAAAAGAACTAACCATCTCACTAAATCCATAGGAAGAGAGAAGGAAAGGAAGGGAAGAAGTTTTATAAAAGGAAGAGCAAAAGTTTCCATGAATTCATACCTTTCTCTTGGCTTTTCTTCTTCCCTTGAGCTTGCTCTTGTGCGCCACTCTCTCTAAGTCTCCTTTCTATTTTTTGGGTAGAAAAAGATTGTTTAAGTGCAGAGGAGCTACTGGAACGTGGATAAAAAGAAGCTAAAAGTCACTTTATGTAACTTTTTACTTTACATTTTAGTCCTTTTTCTTGACCTTTTCATTTTAGACTCATTTCAATTCCTTTTCAAAATTCATCTTTTCTATCATAATATTTAGGCTCTCAATTGGCTTTGGAATCACTCAATTTAGATTTAAAACTATTTCGAATTATTCAGTCAAAACTTCGATCAACTAATGGCCAAAATCGCTTAACGGAGGGATTTCAACTGTTCTAGGGATTCTCATGGTTTTCAGAGCTTCTGAGAACCTCAAAAGCTCAAATTTTTCATTTAAAAAGCCATTCTATGAGTTTTTCAAATTGTCTAGAAATTACAAAAATGCCCTAACTTTCTTTCATTAATTTTCTAGCTCGTTTGGCTTGGGTTTTTAGGTATCTTAAATCTTGAATCCTCATTTTCTATTATTTAGAATTTTATTCTAATTTGTTTTGGTCTTAGATAACTCATCTTAGGGGGCTTGCTTTGAAAACTAACTCATTTCGATGTTTTACGAAAAATCAAACATTACACTATGTCCGCATGTATGTGCAACAATAAATAAGGTGCATGGGAATGTGTACTCATATATGGAAGAATGCTACTTACTGAGCTCATAGCAAAAGATGTTTATGAATACTATGACCCCTATGGAGACTCATGATATGCCAAATATGGACAATCTTTTGATTGATGATTACGTTAGTTACATCTTCCTACTATCACCCATCACAAGTCGTCTAACTATGAGATAGCAGAAAAAACAACGTGAATCATAATTTCAAAATAAAGTTTAGTATTGGTGTTCTCGTTGCCAAGAGGCAAGCCATAGTAGGGCTAAGTGCAAAACTCCCAATCATTCTTTATCCTGACATTGTAAAAGCATATCTTTGGTAGTTTTATTTATGCCATTTTTGAAGGAAGTGGTTAGTAGTATTTTAAATATGTTAAAGTTAGGCTTTTTTTGTACATTGGCAGACACAACCTATTTTTTGAAGGTCTAAAATTTAGGCTCTTTTATACATGGGTAAATATAACTTATTTTTTGAAACTATGGAAATTAGGCTTTCTTTTGTACATGGGTAGATATAGCTTTTTTGTTTGCACATGCATAGTGACATGTTAAGGTTTTTTTTAATGGTTACATGTGAAGTAAGGTCTAAATTTGTTGGGCTATTGGCAACTGTATATAATATTCATTTATGTTAGTAATGAAAATAAAGCTTTATGTTACAAGTGATAAGTATATGTATTATTTGTTTATGTCTAATCTTTGCATAGGCAATGAAAAGAATTTATAGTATATTAGTATTTGTTTAAACTAATTTTTAAGGCCTTTATTACAAGGTTTAGATTTAGGGACTTTAGTGCAACTTTCCATTTCGTACTATGCCATTTTTTGTTGTGCAACTTTCCCTTCCCTTTATATGAATGGATGCTAACATGTTCGACATGCATTTTCACTTTCAAAATTAGGATTTGTTGTTGCTTATCATAAGCTAATCATTTTCACTTTCCCTTGGGATATAGAGCAAGTCAATAAAACTAATTGCTTCTGTCCCATATAGTAGACCATAAAGTGCAGACTATATCAAGTAATGCACTAGATAGATGCATGCCTTTGCATGATTCAAAGTTAAAATCTGCACTTAGACCAAAGTATAGCATTAAGGATGAATAGCGTCAACAAAGCATTGATGAGATTCAAGTCCATTACTACCAAGTTGCATCTGTTACTACAAAGTTGAGGGATATTATTACGTTAGTTTAAAAAAATTACTACTATATTTAGGCTCCTTGTAGTATATATAGGTTTAAGGTCATTACTATAAAGTTTAATGGTGTTACTAACGAATTTAAATAAATTTACCACACTTTTTAGGGACCTGCTGTAGTATAGTTACTATTTGCTTTAAAACAATTACTATAAAGTTTAAGGTTGTTACTACATCAGTTAAAGAAATTTACTACTATATTTAGGCTCCTTGTAGTATATATAGGTTTAAGGCCATTACTACAAAGTTTAATGGTGTTACTAACAAATTTAAATAAATTTACCACACTTTTTAGGGACCTGCTGTAGTATAGTTACTATTTTCTTTAAAATAATTACTATAAAGTTTAAGTTTGCTACTACATCAGTTGAAGAAATTTACTACTATATTTAGGCTCCATATATAGTAGATAGTTTAATGCCATTACTACAAGATTTAGAGGTGTTACTAGTGGATTTAACGACATGTACCACTACTTTTAGAGGTATTTCAACATAAGGGGGTGTGATTTTATGAATCCAATTAAGTTACTTTTACTATTGCCTATTAGGATTTGCATTTTAATTCATATTTGAATGAGCATTGCTTGGGCCCTAAGTTTAAGGTACTTGTCCCAATAGCCTTTAGGTTGTTAGATATGCTTATATAAAGGCATGTTATCTATCTTGATATTCCACTATTTATTACTGAAGTTTAATTAACTTGAATATTTTAGTTGTTGTTCTTAATCCCTTGGTTTCCATTCTACACCATTGGTGTTTGAAATCCAACAAAGAGTAAAGATGATTATCAGATAATATAACAACAATCTAGCAAAATAGATGAAACTAACACTTGGTTATGAAATAAAGATACTTATTCTCTGCACTTTACTAAAAATTTTGGTTAACAAAAGTATTGCATTACCATAAACCTGAAAAACTAAGCAACTGGTTATTATTATTAGGGATAAAATTAACAAATTCAGCTAACAAAGATGACTAATATCAAATCCAGGAACCAATCACCAGATAAGTGCAAGGGAAGAAAGAAATTAAAAATGAAAAATGAGACAATATTGATACAAAATTGACCTCTGACCACTTACAAGTATTCTCAAAGGGATTGAAGAAGATCAAGAACAGATCTCTAATCAGGCATGCTAGAAATGGCTCCCTTCACTTGAAAACAAAGAGAAACTACTGCAGCTGTTATGTAGGGAAAAAAAAAAGAAGCTTGACCAGCAACATTAAGGACATTTCCGGTGATGAGCACATTACAACTAAAATAGAGAGACTACTTGCACCAAATTTGAGGCACTCTTTTTTGGACTTCCTCTCCACCAAAGCCACAACAAAAGTAGCGATAAAAGTATCACCTTTTCAAATAACAATTTTACTTATTTTCATGGTATTTTCTCTCAAGCTCATTTAACTTGTGTTACTAGAAAATCTCATGTATCAGTTGTAAATATTACATGAATTTTTTTAGATATTCCTATTGGCTGGAAAAACACCCCTACAAAGATGAGTGTGGTTGGTTTTGATTTTGGGAATTAAAGCTGCATTATTACTGTTGTGAGGCAGAGGGGGATTGATGTTGTACTCACTAATGAGTCCAAGCATGAAACTCATATAGTTATGTGCTTTGGTGACAAACAAAGGTTCATTGGTAGACAATTTTCTGACCCAAAATTATAGCAGAATCTAAAGTCATTTCCATTAATTCATGCACAGTATTTAGGTGAAGTTAGAACATTTACACCTATACAAGTTGTGGGAATGGTGTTGTCTAATCTCAAAGGCATAGCTAAAAAGAATCTAAATGTAGCTATTGTTAATTGTTGCATTAGAATTCTAACTTATTTTACTGATCTTTAGATGATGACAGTTTTAGATGCAGCCAAGATTGCTGGTTTGCACCTTTTATGCCTAATTCATGAAACACAATAATCGCCTTGGCTTATTGAATTTATAAAATAGATCTTTCTAAAAATGATCAACTAAATGTTGCCTTTGTTGACATTAGACATGCTAGCATGCAAGTGCGCATTGTTGGCTTTAAAAAGGGGCAGCTGAAAGTATTGGCCTATTCATTTGATAGGTTTCTAGGTGATAGAGATTTTGATGAGATTTTGTTCAATCACTTCACTGCAAAATTTAAGGAAGAGTACAAGATTGATGTTTTCCATGTGAGAAGCTGAAGAAGGTTCTCAGTGCAAATCTAGAGGCACCTCTGAACATTGAATGCTTAATGGATGAGTGGTTGCAATTAAAGGCTAACTATGATTATGGTTGTAATTATTTATTTTTCTTCCCCGTTATAATTTCTATTTTAACATCATGCTAAAGATTGTTTGTACCTTTGGGTTAACATTTTGCCAATTCTGTTTAACTCTTGGAGGAGGAAAATGTTAAGGTTCCAGTGTTCAAAGAATCAGCCAAAGAAAATGCTAAGATGGACACTGATGAGGCTCATAGTGATGCTGCTGCACGACCACCAAGCTCTATGACCCCTTCCTTCTCTCTTTGGCATAAATTAATTAATAGTAAATATGGTGTTAAATAGATGCTGTTGTTGGGATCTATGCTACTAATGCAAGCACATAAAAAATTAACTCTCATGTATATCCTTCCTTTTGCCTTTCTCTTAATTTTCATGTTAAAGGATATTCTCATTTCATATTTAAAGGGAATCATTGGGTGGGGAACTTTTCTTCTCTAGTTTTCATTTTCATATATCCTTCTTCTTATTTCAGGTTCATAATCTAATAGTATAGAGTTTTAAGACTATTACTATGAAATTTAGGAGTATTACTACTAGATTTAAGGAAATGTATGCCTACTTTTAAGGACCTCCTAAAGTATAGCTACTAATGTGATTTAGATCCATTACTACAAATTTTAGAGATGTTACTAGTGGACTTTAGCAAATTTATTACCATGTTCAAGCTATCAGAGTTTAGGATTGTTAACGCCAAGTTTAATGACATAACTTGTGGACCTTAAGAAAATAGACGATTATGGCAGTAGGAAAACGAACTTCAAAAAATTTCATAATCTTATTATAATCATAACAATCAAATACTTACAACTATTTTTTTACAAGTCTCACAACAAAATGTTCTTGTCTATAACTATAGTAGTACAAAATCTAGGAAAGGAAACAATCAATGCATCACATCTTTCTAGTTTGCTTCCCTTGGGTTGTTGTCATTATAAAGGCCATTACATTACCACAACACTTATTCAATGGATAGTTCACCAGTTCTCACATGAGTTAGACACAAAACGCATTCAACTCTTCCTAAAAACCACAACCATTTACCCATGAGCTACTAAGTATTGTAATGTAACAAATAATGAAAGAGAAGCTCAAATCAGAGTATATGTTAGCATGGTGAGCCCTCCCAACTCAAGCTTTAGTTCCTTGATCCATGATTGCAAGTATTTATCAAATAAAGTCCACAGTCATCACTAAGCAACAAATGTGATATCATAAAGTCAGGTTTTATACATGCAGTATAATAAGTAATAAAAATTCAAAGTAGTTCACTTACACGTTTGATTGTTGGGGCAACTTAACATATTTGACACTAATAACTAGTCCTATTGCTATAAATTTCTCAAGTTTCAACATCTTTAAGAGTGTGATAAACTGATCTTTCTACCATATCATCCATACACAATATCACACATAGCTGATATGTTATAATTAATTTTAAAAACTAAATGCCATTAGAATAAAACATAATTTACTATAATGTGGGCTATCTTCTCTTGGCCTTTATTGGCCCTCTGACTCAATGAGTGAAGGATGTATAGAATGCATGCATGAAGTTCTAGAGCAAAGCAAAACCAGTAATCAAGAAATAGCATAGAGGTAAATACCTGCCAATATTTCCAAATAAGCAACGCTCTCCAAGACACAATCCAATACAATACAATAGATACCCCATAAATACATTACTAAGGTGTAGTCCATGATGTTATAGCCTACTTTGTTAGGCCATAATTTATCTAGCAAATCATCCACATTGTATTGCCTTATAGGTTTGAGAGGTTTCTCTACACTAAGAATTTTACAAACTTAATCAAATAAGGAATTAGAGCAAAAGATCATTAAAGGTGATCTGCAGTGAAGACCATAATAGTCACCATGAAATCCTCATCTAGATTGTATTGTCCAAGTTCTTCCACCTTTGGTCTTCCATTAGCACTTTGGATACAATGGTTATCACCTACACACACCTAATGAAGGCACGCATAAAATAATCACTTCCTAAAATATTATACTAATAGAGGCATGCACAAGTTAGACTCACTAATTTGCTGATCTATTTTTGTCTACCGAGGCACTGGCACTTAGTATGAGTAAGGTAAAAATCAAATAAATCAACTACAACCCTAGTAACAAAGCAAGCATATTCACTCACTAATATTAAACATTAAAGCAATTTCCAATTAGAACAACATAAAATGAACTGTATGTTCACCAACATAAATTCATCAAACATATGAATAGCTCAACACCACAAAATATACTCTAGGATATACATACTGATTGTTATTTGCCTTGGCAGCACGTGAAGTGCAATATTCATATGCTTTCTTTTTCTCTTTTTTGCTTCATGTGTTGAGATGTTCTTCCACAATTGGTGAACATTTGACCACTTTATGATGTTGTCTTATCAGCCTACGAGGTTGTTCTTCTCCCATAACTTCATCCACTTGGCTAGGGGCATCTGGTATTTTTCTCTTCTTCAACTCAATCCCAATAGCACTTCTAGATGACTCATCCAATGAGGCATCCTCTTCATCTCCAATTGTCATGGTCCCATGTGATGCAACTACTTCTTCTCCTTCCCTTGCAGCTACTTCTTCTCCTTTCCCTTCCTTATCACTAGCCATGTTACCTACAAAGGTTCCCTTCATCCCACCTACAATAGCCAATCCATTAGTAGGGCTCACAAGTTTTATTTACAGCATTAGAAGATTTTAGACAAACCTATAAGCAAAGTTCATGAGTCTTTTATATATTTTCTTAACACCCTACAAAGTTCCCAAAATAAAAGTTAGTTCAGAGATAGATAAAAACCTTTAACATAATTGATTCAAATAGAATAAATGATATCAGATGGTGAAATACTGACTTTGAAGGGAGTGCGCTTGGACCTTTGGTGTTAAAGATGCCCTACATCCAAAAGCAACAACATAATAGTTAGTAAATAAACCTATTAGCCTATACATTCAAATGCATATATAACCAAACATAGAGTAGTTTACCTGAACATGCTCCTTCTCAAGCTTAACCCTTTCTTGTATACATTGTTGATTCCAAAACTTTACAACATTAACATTGTTAGGGACAAATACATCTCTAAGAAGAAAATGTTGGAAGAAAAAATACTGACCATAATTGAACTTGTTAGATGTTGCAAATAATAAATCAAGTAAATATATAAGTGGAAAACTATACCATAAGAAGTGAAAGACATCCCCTAATGCTCTTCTTCTCTGCTCTTTTATGTAAAGCTAATTTGAAGCTTGCCACTTCATTTACAAGAATAGACAAGACAAATTTTAACCAGTCATATGTGTCCGCATGGTCAATGTTTATAGCAGCAGGAAGTAGTTTATCATTTATGTATAAGTTAGATGTCGGGCATAGGAATGTCCCTAAGGTAAATAGCAAAAAAGCCTTCTTAAAGTGTCTCCCTACCTTGGCCTTTAGTATAATATGTTTCAGATCCTTTAATTTTTTCCCTTTGAACTTTCTTCTAATTATAGCTATGCCTTCTCACTCTAAACTATCAAGCATGGGCCCACCACCGAGTGGAATACCCATGGATATCTTGGGCTTTTAATGGCACTCATTTACCTATAATTGATAGAAATCTGGTTGAAACATCAATGGTTATAACAAGCTCGATGTACAAATCCCTTGACAGGGTTTGGAATGCCAAATCTAGCAACTTTCCAAACCCTATTTCCTCCACTAACTTATTGAGCACATTGTTCTTTCCAATGAATTCTATAGCTTTCTTGAACTGAGAGGGTGAGCACCTTGTAACAATTGGTACCTATGGAATATAAATAATTCATTAAAATAGCATGAACTCGTTAAATTAGGGATTATAGGGATGTATAACAATGAATATTTCCTTACACGAGAATTTCTTAAAACATGCTCCCTCTTGTGCTCTATTCACTCTTCATATGCTTCATCCTTATACCTCTTTTACTCACTTGATTCCAAATTCTTTCACTCTGCCAAGACTATGGCATTTCCCCATAAAAGGATGACAAACAGTCTTACTCATTTCCCCCACCATATTTTGGACATCATTTGCTTTACAACAATTATGTTGCCTACGTCTTTAACATTATGAAACTTTCTTTTATTTTTTCCATAAAATTCAACCCTAGAAATGAAAAAATATACCTGATTAACTCTTATTTGGATTACCATAAATCACAACCATGTCAAAGAATATAAAAAAAGCATCACCTGAACTTCTGCAAACCATATCTGTATTTGTATGAGATGTGTAACATTCGAGTTTTCGTAGAAATGAGAGCTCAAGATTTTAAAATTTTTCTGTGTCTCTTACCTATAGCGAGGATGCCTGTTCGCTATAGCAAGGATGCCAATTTGCTATAATGAGTTCATGGCCCATACAAAATCCAGAGGATTCCTCGTAATAACATACACTGTGGCAAGAACTGTTAGGTCTAGAACTATGATCTCTCACCATAGCGAGGGACATTTCTGCTATAGCTGGACTCTTTTGCAAAACTCATAAAAAGGCTTTTTAAATGGAAGATTTGAGCTTTATAGGGTCCTCAGAGACTCTAAAAGCTATGGGAACCCCTAGAATAGCTAAAACCCCTTCAGTGAGCGATTTTGGCAAACAATTGAACCGAACTTTGACCAAACAATTTGGAAGGGTTTTAAATCTAAATTAAGTAGTTCCAAAGCCAATTTATATGTTTGAGAACTTGAATTTTATGATTAAAAAGATGATTTTTGAAAAAGAGTTGAAATGAGCTTAATTGGATAAAACCAAGGAATAGGGACTAAAATACAAAAAGTGAAAAGTTACAGAAAGTGACTTTTGGGCTTCTAGAAAATGTCCAGCTTCTTCTCCTTCATTTGAATTAACTTTCACTAGCTAAAAATAAACCCTTAGAGCTCTGGAAGTGGCACACCAAGGAGGAGAAAGAGGAGGAGGAAGAAACTAAGTAAAGGTAAGAAATTTCATAGTTTTTCCTTTAGTAAGTTAGTTTTCCTCCTCCCCATCTCCCTTTATATGGTTTTAATGTTGTGTTTGGTATTAATTTGGGTCTAGTTTAGAGGGTGAAAAGTGGAGTTCTAAGAAAAGGAGTTAACCACTTGAATGAGCATCCAAGGAACAACTAAGAAGCTAAGGTAACCTTTTTACATTGTTACTCTCTCTCCCTTCCTTCTCTTAGTGTGTATGTTCAGCCAAGAAGAGGACTAAAAGGGGGAAGTAATTCTTATTAAAAGAAAGCAAGAAATCTAGATTTTAGATGATGGGGAACTAGAAAAGGAAAAGGAATTTGAAGGAAAACTTGTAAAACCCAAGATAGCAAAGATAGAGACCTTTGAACATATCTTAAAATGTGATTTTCCTTAAAAGTCCCTAAGCTTATATAGGAGTTCAATTGAGTTTCTATGACTCTTAGGAGGTCTTCCAAGTGTTTCTCCTTTCAACGAAAAATAAAAAACCCCATAGGCTCCCAAGTACTGATAAAATCCATAAAGGCCTATTGAAGTAATATATGGCTAGGCTTAGGATTTGGTTCAAGAAGATAATTGAATTCTATTTGTTATGGTTAGGTCCAAGGAAATCCTACTCCACCTATTATCAAGCGTGTAGCCGAGGGAGGGAAGAAAGATAAAAAAAAGTGTATGTAATTACACTCAAGGTAGTCCTCTAACATTTCTCTCTTGTATGTGTGTGGATGTTTCTTGCTTTGGATGCTTGTGTGTGTGTTTGAATTATGAAAAGCATGCTAAGCTAGTAGGGACATGTATGGTGCCACTTATGTATTTTAAATTGCTTTATGTGTGTATAAGACTTGAATAGACTTAGTGATACCAAAAGTCTCTTGATAAGGGTGAGGATGAGTCAAAAGTCCCTTAATATGGGTGAAACAAGCCAAAAGTCTCAAGAGGAGTAAGGTTTAGTCAAAAGTCTCAAAGTAAAATGGGTGAGGCAAGTCCAAAAGTCCCAAGAGAGGTGGTTAAGGCTAACCGAGGTCTTGAGAGTCTACTTTGATGTGTTTGAGATTTTGTGAAATGGCAATTATGTTGTTGATATGCATATGTAGTTCATGGATCATGCATGGAATCCCTTTGCATGAAAATACATCCATTATGTATGATAAAAAGTGTATAAGGCTATTGAGATTCTTTAAATCTCACTCCTCTCCCATTACCTAACATGTCTAGGTGGACCAAGTGAGTAAAGAGATAAAGGCCACTAAGCTTGAAAAGAAGATATTGCCAAAAGAACTGTGTCTAGCCATTTTGTAACTATTTGGTTGTCAAATGATGTAATCTTATGATGTAAATGTTGTATGGACACTTGAACATATGTAAGTATATGAATATATAATGTATGTATGAGAATTGAAAGTATATGAATGAGATTAAAGGTTTTTAACATTCAAATGCATAATTGTGCCCTTAAGAACTTGTGCATATGAACAAGTGGGGTAGTAGTTTTGTCATGCATGGATATCTGGTCTTCATAGACAAGTTTAATAACCTATTTTGAAGCTTTCCCATATGCCTAAGTAGTCTTGGTTCTAAGGGAAGACCATTTGACACTTAAATGAACCATTTGGGGACCAAAAATGACCCATTTTGTAAGCAAAACCCCAACCTAGACAAATGAGCAATTTTGAGGTTGAAATTTTGCATATATATAGATCTCATATATAGATTTTTGTCGATCTAAGAACCGCATTATTTAGAGGTCTATAAAATTTCTTATGATTTTTCAAAGTTCATATTAGAAATTAGTTTTGGTCTGGGTACTGTTCACACGAGCATATTCCATTTTCATGTCATCTGAAGCTCAAACGAGGTCTAATAGTTCTAAAATTTTTCATAGAGAAACTAGACATTCACAGTGAGCTATAGCAACTAGAAGCACCTAATTTGGAGGTCTATAAAGGGAGAAATAAATTTTTAAAGTTCTGCATCAGAATCAGTGATGCCAGCTGACCTTGGGTACTATTTCATTATAATTTAGTCCCTAAACTTATTATAGTCTAAACCTATTTTTATCATAAATTTAACATCCATAGCTTTCCATAGTGATATGGTTTATTGGGTTTTAATTTTTTTAGAATTAGTTATGAATTTTCAAAGTTCATATCAGTAACCTATGATAACAAATCAGGGCAGCTGAACCTTTAGTGCTTTCCTATTGTCAAACATGGTCTAGCTAGATTTTTAATGGCCTAGAATTTTTTTTACCCTATAGTTGACATCCAAAGCTTTCTGAAAAGTTATCATTTTTTGGTTTGGATTTTTCTAAAATTAATTATGATTTTTCAAAGTTGGTGGTAGAAACTTAAATTCTAGACTTGAGGCAAAAACTCCATTTTTCTTATGTATGGCTCCTAAACTGGATTGTATAGGATTTTTTACATTGGTTATGACTTGTTTAGATGGAATATGAGTAGGGGATGATATTAGAGAGTCCATAAGGTCCATGGAGCAAAATTTGAATAGTTAAAGTGCTATGTAACACTATAATATCCTATGATTTCAATCCATTTTCCTTGAAATTTATGTATGAGACATATATGAAGCATGTATGACGTATAGAGTATGGGAAAGTGAGGCTAAAGTAATATAGTGTTACAAGATGTTATCTTTATCTTTCATGATAGTCTATCCTGACAGTTACAAAATCAATACCCTTTAACCACAGTCATAAATAACCAAAGAAAACACCAATAATCTTTTGCTATACAAACTACTAAGTTTGATTGACAAGGACTCTAAACATGCCAATTTGAAGTAATACAAAATTTTCATTATAACTAACAAGAAAAATAGGAAATTTATGTAAACATGCTAGAAGATTACATTGTACTTATCATATATATTGCATTATACAATCAAATTAGGACATCTATATCATGGCAAGTTCTATACTCACCCTCCACTAACAATTCATACATTTATTTTGGGAAAAATTATGTTTAAGGACCAAGAAGTGAAAAAATTTATTTTTAAGGACCCTTGCCATTAAGTTCAACTGTTTGTTGCTAAACTCAGTAGTAATCATCTTAAAACAAGTGGTAACAGGTCCTTAAGAATAATTTTTTTACTTTTGAATCCTTTATTATAATTTTCCCTTCATTTTGCCTCATTATTACTAGGTTTAGTTCTGTAGCCCATTACTACCAGGTTTATATGTGTTACTACTGCACTTACGAAAATATATTACTATGTTTACGGATATTCACATTTAGGCCCCCCACTAGCAGGTTTAAGGATGTTGCTACTTGATTTTAGGATATTTACAACTAAGTTTTATGGACTGTGCTTTGTTATTGAGTTTTAGCCATGTGACTACTAAGTTTAGGTGTCTTACTACTCCATTTAAATAAATTTACCAAGGACCATGTAAAATCGTTACTACCACATTTATGCTTGTTACTCCTGGGCTTAAAGACATTTACTACCAGGTTTTAGGGATTGTCTTTTATTATTGACTTTTAGGCGCTTTATTTCTAAGTTTAGCTATGTTACTACTACATTTTAGGAAATTTACCACCATGTTTAATGTAATACCATAGTTATCTTAGCTAACCCCCTTACATATACAAGTCTCATACATGAATTCCCCTAAGAAAACAAAGAAAATAATACAATTTAACAGTGTTACGTTATCCATATTTTCTTCGTTTTGGTTCCATGGGCCTTGGGGACTCTCATATCATCCTCACATTTAATTACACCAATACAACTTAAAATCATCTTAAAACACTGCCAAAAACCCGAGCTTCCATCAAGCATACATGATTATTAATGGTTTTGCCTCAGGTTCAATCTGCAGCTTTTGAGCATCAACTTTGACAATTTGTAATTAATTCCAAAAAAATCAAAATTAATCATACTATGGCATTCTAGAAAGCTACAGATATCTACTTTATGCTAAAAATATATCTAGGCCATGAAACATAACATAGAAGACGTTTGACATTCAAAATAGTGTAGAGGTTTGAATAGCTACTGGTACTAATCCAAGTGTCTGCTATAAACTTAAAAAATATTCAATTAATTCCAAAAAAATAAAATCTATAAAAATGATATCAATTTGGAAAGATATGGATGTTAGCTTCATGGTAAAAATAACTTTAGACCAAAGAAAACACGTTTAGCCACTGAAATTTAATGGAACAGTGACTAAGGTCGTGCTGCGCTACTGTTACTATTCCAGGAATTCAAAAACTTATATCTCTTAACTCAGACCTCCAAAGGAGGTGGTTCTAGTTGCTACAAGTCACTGTGAATGTCTAATTTCTGCCTATAAAATTTCATAGCCATTGGACCATGTTTGCCTCTCGGATGACACAATTTCACAATTGACCAAATGAACAGTAAATTCTACAGATCCGAAAATTTGATTCCAACTTTGAAAAATCATAAAAAATTATATAGACATCCAAATTACCTTTTCTTTAGCTTCCTAAAAATCTCTAGGCAAGATCTAATTTCATGCCAAATTTTAAGTCAAGAAGAGGTCATTTGGTCAGACTTTGCTATAGCTCAAGGTTATGGCACTTTTGGTTCCAACAAAGAGGCAAATTTAGTCCAAATGATCCATACATTGTTCCACACCCATTTGAACAACTTAGAAAACATAAATACAGCATAAATAAGCCTTTCATAAGATCTAAACTATCATGCAACTCAAATTCATCATGCCACTTCCATAAAGATACATGCACAAGTGAGCTCCCAAGTGGTCAAATTGCATATTTCTATTCATTTAGCTCTATTCTTGATACATACACTATCTTTACATAGTTTTACACTTGTTCAAAGTGTCATGGCTCAAAAATAACATATAAATATAGACTTTGACATTCTAGTACATCAAAATAGCAAGATTTGCTAAGAGATGGATATTTAAGTTCCTTAGCTTCCATCCTTTGGATCTTGTACTCCACCTAGATCATATAAGATAAGAGAAAGGAAGGGATAAGATTTATTGAATCTCAATAGCTCATACACCTATTCAAAGACATTTTCAAGGCATATAACATGTCAAGGGTATAAGTATGCAACTAATTAATCTATGAAGCATTCAACTTCCATATTTTTATGTCTTAAACTCATGTCAAGCATAAAAATGAGCTCTAGGGACTTTTGGTTTGGCCTCACCCTATTTTTAAGACTTTTGGATTGTCTCACTCTTGGTTTTAGGGGTTTTTGACTTAGCCTCACCCATCTAAGGGACTCTTGGCTTTGTTTCACCCATGCCATGAGACTTTTGGTACTACATCATCCTTATGAGTCATTTCCACAATTCAAAGACATTCAAGAAAGCATATTGGTACCAAAATAGCAACATAGCATTAAGCGGCATGTCTCAAAAATATAAATATACACACAAGCACACAATGACACATATGCAATAAGAAATGCAATAAGAAAAGGTGGAGAGCTACCTTGAGGCAAATTTAAGCTTTACTTTGCTTGTTCTTTCTCCTTTTCGGTTCCATAAACACAATGAGATGGGGTTGGATTTCCTTGGCCTATGCACAATAAACAACACTCAATTATACTCTTGGAATAAGTAATAACATCCAACTCATTCTTAAGAATACACTTTATTCTATTTGTCACAATATGGTTCCATTAATGGCCTAATGAAGCAACTACCAAAATTAAATTTCTTGGTTCCATTCTCTTGCCATATCTAGGCCTCTTGACCTCATTTAAGATCCTTGGAGCCATCACACACTCACTTCCACAAACCTAGGTACATGTTGCTTTATAAGGTTACATTATGGAAGCCATTACCTTATCTCCCAATCTAAGGCTTCTAATTTTTTTTCAAGGGTTTCTCCTGTCTTTTTTTATCATACAAAGTCCCAAATCAAGTTTGGAACAATTTAAAACATCCCTTAGCTATTTCTATGGGTCTTGGCCGAAATATGCCTTCATTAAGGATCTATCAAGTTTGAGATTTTTCCTTAATGGATGGGGCACTTAGGAGGCTCCCTAGGAGTCTTAGAAACTCAAACACACGCTTACATATGATAGAAAATTCTTGAATCAATCTAGATTTTAGATTATGTTCAAGAACCCTACACTTTTCAAACTTGAATTCTACTAGCTTTTCGTACAATTCTTTGGTGTATTCCATCTACCCATGGCCTAGTTTGATGAATTCTTATAGATTATAAAATAGAAACTTTCCCCCCTTCATGGTTCTGTTTTAGGCATCCCACCATGGAAGAGAAGAAGAAGAAGAAGAAGCAACTAAGAACAAGATTTATCTTAGTTTCAAACTTACTTCCAAGGCTTCTCCTTCTTAGTTCTTCCTTCCTTAACCAATTCGAACTCCCCCTTTAAAATTCTGGACTAAAATAGAACTAACTATTACAAGAAAGCTATAGAAAGAAAGCATAGAAGGAGGGGAGCAAGAGTGGGAGAGCAAGAGCATGAAAGTCTTAACTTTTTCTCACCTTTTGCCTTGCTTTCTTTCTCCAAAACTCCCTCTTTTTTGTGTTCCTAAGGAGCTATGAATTTTCTCTGAAATTGGGCAGAAGAAAGTCAGTTTAAGGAGGGAGAGGAAGAACGTAGGCTTTAAAGAGGAATTTAAAAGCTTCCTTTTAAACATTGTTTCCATTTTTGCCCTTTCGTAATGGCATTTCCAGTTTGGTTTCGTTTTAGCTCCTTTTTTAGAACTGTCCTTTCTATTATAAAATTTAAGTTCCCAATTTAATAAAATGTCTTTGGAATCACTCAAATCAGAGCTATAACTTTCCTGAACAAATTGGTCAAAATTCGAGTCAACCGACGTCAGAAAAAGTACATCGGAGGGGCTTTACTGGTCTTGTAAAGTCCCACATCGGATAGGAAGGTCCTGAGCTAAGACCTTATAAGTGGGGGCAAAGCTCTCCCCACCAACAGCGCGCTTTTCCCTTGAGCGAAGGATGGGTAACCAAGCCCTCGAAGCTCGGGAGAGGACAAAAACCTTGGGAGCGCGTGCTTGCACTGCAACCAAGAAACAATACCGTTGGAGGCTCTGTTACAGGCTCTGCGACCAAGGGTTGCACATGCGGCTAGGCCGGCTCTGATACCAACACACTTACAGAGCCTCCAACGATATTGTTCCTTGGTCGCAGTGCAGGCACACGCTCCCAAGGTTTTTGTCCTCTCCTGAGTTTTGAGGGCTTGGTTACCCATCCTTCGCTCAAGGGAAAAGCGCGCCGTTGGTGGGGGGAGCTTCGCCCCCACTTATAAGGCCTTAGCCCAGGACCTTCCTATCCGATGTGGGACTTTACAGGTCTTGGGGCTTCCCATAGTTTTCGAGGCCTCTGAGAACCCTGGGCAACTTAAAATTTTCATTTAAAAAGTCCTCATAGGTTTTTTTTTCAAAGTTGCACTTATTTATAAAAATGTCACTGGACTTTCAACAAATTTTTTGAATCACTCCAGCCACGATTTATGGGCAACTCAAGGCTTAAATCCTCATTTTCTATTATTTAAAATTTTATCCAAATTTTATTTGGCCTTGAATCACTTAGCTTAGGGGACTTGCTTTTCAAATTGGCTCGTTTCGGTGTTTTTATGACATACCGGGCATTACATTTAGGGATTTTGCATAACATACTTATAGTTTTAAAACTTTTACTCCCAGGTTTAGGGACATTGCTAATGGATTTAGGGAATTTTACTACTCATATTTTAGACCATGTGGTTTACTACTGAGTTTTAGACGTGTTACTAGTGTTGCTACTAGATTATCAGAACTTATCTTAAAATGCAAAACTTATCACAAATTCAAGTTTCAAAGAAATAAATAATATCTAATACATAATATGTAATGCCCGGTACGTTGTAAAAATATCAAAATGGGCCGTTTGAAAAGCGATTCCTCTGATATGAGTGATTCAAAGCCAAATAAAATTTGGATAAAATTTTAAATAATAGAAAATAAGGACCCTTAAGTTGCCTAGAAACCGGGGCTAAAGTGATTCAAAAAATTTTGTCAAAAGGCCAGTGGCATTTTTGTAAATAAGGGTAATTTTAGAAAAACATCTAGGAGGTCTTTTTAAATGAAAATTTTAAGTTACCAAGGGTTCTTAAAGGCCCTAAAAACTATGGGAAGCTCCAGGATCGGTAACTCTCCTCTGGTGTACTCTTTCTAACGTCGGTTGACCCAAACTTTGACCGATTCGTTTGGGAAGGTTTTAGCTCCAATTTGAGTGATTCCAAAGGCATTTTATTAAATTAGGAACCTAAATTTTATGAATAAAAAGATGATTCTCAAAAAGGAGCTAAAACGAAGCCAAACTGAAAATGTCATTATGGAAGGGCAAAAATGAAAACAAATTATCAAAGGAAGCTTTTAAATTCTCCTTTTTAAGCTACATTCATTCTCTCTCTCCCTAAACCGACTTTCTTCTGCCCAAATTTTAGAAAAAAGAGCTGTTGTCTTGGGCGCACAAAGAAGGGGAAAAGAGGAAGGAAGAAAAGCCAAGGAAAGGTGAGAAAGTGTAGGATTTTGCTACTTTTTCCTCTTGAAACTTCATCCTCCTCTTCTTGCTTTATCTTTCCATGGTTTTAATGCAATTTTTGCTGCTGATTTGGGGTCAGAACAAAGGAGAGAATAGTTTATCTTGCTTTATCTTGCTTTATCTTTCCATGGTTTTAATTACAATAGTTTTTTATTGAATTTATTTTTGTTATATTTCTTTTCTTTTGCATAATTTCTTTAATTACAATTATATTTGAATGATTTTATTTGCTTTTGATTTGTGAATTCAATATCTCATCTTCCTTACTCTATACTTTCGCATATACTACTTCTCTCTTTCATTTGTTTTGTTGTAGTTGTGTATTTTGTTTGTGTGACACTGAATCAAAGTAGATCTTTTTATTACTATAATATTTTTACTTTTCAAAAAATATGACAAAAAGTCTCCTTTTCTATTTATTTTGCAATGTCTTTTAGCATGTTTCAACATTTTAATTACAAGTTTTAAGTTATTCTCTTTCTTTTTGAAGCAATGATTATTTTCTTATAAAAATGAAATAAATAAAGCACCTAATTATATTTGTACTTTTTTGTCAAATACCTTTATATTCAATACTATATGTGTTATATGTAACATCCTTAAAAATTAATATTTTTTAATTATTTAGTATTTTATGAAATAAATTTATTTTAGATTTAAATTAATGAATTAGAGTGAAATAACTTTATATATGAGAAATATGAGACTAATAGAATCTACAAGAATTTTTTAGGTCAAACAGGACCTAAGGGCAAAATCATCATTTTTCACCTGGACAAGCTTTGATAATATTTTTTGAGAAGTACAGTATTAAGAATTGGCATATTATATATATATATATATATATATATATATGTATCATTAGTTAGAAAATAATGTGTAAAAAATTATAAAATTTGTTCCATAATTTTTAGAGATCGTTAGAATTAGAAATAGTACCAAATGGTTAAAAGTCCATATAGAACTGAACTACGTTCCAAAGTTTGAATTAACTATTTCAAGAGGTTTTGTACAAAAAGAACTACCAAATGGTAGTAAAAGAATCTAGAGAAATAAGGTTAAAATGAAGATATAAGTGAAAAAAAATAGAGGCACTTATCTGTATAGGATCTCTTATCCTTCAACTAGGAGCAAAATGGTCATTTGTACCTTAAATAATAAAATAATAAAATAATAAAATAAATAATTATAGAATACAAGTGTGACCCGTATAAGAACATTTAATATTAATAAAATATAGCAGAGGGTGCGATAACCTGATCAAATAAAATATGACAGAGGACTAGTGAGGGACACATCGGCGAACTCTTCTAAATAATGACATTTTCATAGATTCTAGCCAGCTAGAAAGGATGTGGCGCTATGTGCAAGTGAGATTTCTAAAAATTACATGCATTTCATAGCAATGATGGTGATGACATCAACAAATCTAAGTAAAAGATTGTAACCACGCATTTATGAAAAAAATCTGACTGATTTGACCACTGATGTCATTGCTGATATAAGTAGTAATTAATGTAAAGTAATTGATTTAGTTACTTTAACTAAATTGAAAGGTAAATACAATTACAATGGAACTGGATAGTTAGAAAAAGAAGTTCCAATGGTAGATATTTATCCTTAATCCAAGACACGATCTTAACTATTAAAACAATCTGATGATTAAGATTCTTTCTTAATTTTAGGAATTTAATCTTAACCATCTATTTAATCCAAGGGCTCACATCCATTTCTTAATACTAAGATTTAATTATAGCTATCCATCTAATTTGACAATTTAGATCTTTTGTCACAGAACAATATTAAATCTTAACCGTTCATTAAAAATAAAACATGCATAAAAACATACACACACATACACAACACATACACTTCACCAAAAGATACACACACCCATAGCGAAAGAGAGAAAAAGAGGAAATAGCATGGCCAAGGAAAGGAAGAGAAGAACAAAGGAAGAAGAGGAAGAAAAGGGAAGAAAAATCTACAGAAATAAGGTAATATGATTTGCTTTCTTTTTCTTCGGTTTCTTTCATCTTTCACCATGAAATTTTCTCTTCTATTCTCTTCTAATTCATTAATTGTCAAGAAAAGATGGAAAATTGCTACATACGGTAAGAAGATTCATTTACTTTAAGAATATTTCTAATTTTTAGAGACTTTTCCTTAAATTATGGAATTTTGATATTCAAGAAGCCATGGAAGGGATTGAAGAGAAAATTAAGTGGGAAAATGATAGAAGAAGGCTTAAGTGGAATATTGGTTAATATAACCTTGATTTTCATGAAATTATGGCAAGTTGTTCTTGAAATTTCATGTTGACAGAGGCTTAGGAAATTTAAGAAATCCTTAGAAATTAATTTGGGGTTTTTGTATATCACCTTGAAAAGCAAGGGAAAATTGAGAAAAATCTCACACCCACACATACTTCGTAGCCACAGCCAAGCCTAAAAGAAATACTTAGGGAAGAGTTTTCTAAAATCTAATTAAATTAGGTTAATCTATGCTAAAACTAAGGCTTATAGTAAATTTTTGGTAATTTTTAGATAACTATATAAAAAGTCAACTCAATATGTGAAAAGTGTTGACCATCTGTTATTTGAATTTTTATTTGTGTTATTTGAAATATTTTGGATAATCTATATAGTTTAATACACTTTGTGTACTGTTTGGATTATGTTGATATTTATTTTGTAATTTTTAAAGCTTATTTGTGAAAGTTATAATTTTATGAGTATTATATTGATTATTAATTGAATGGTGGATATTTGTTCTAATAATATGCTACTTGATTTTATGATTTTATATGGTTGGGGTTTGTTTGATAAAGGATTGGGCTATTTATGATATGGCAAAATTGCCTTTGATTAAGGGATGAGGTCTATGTGTGCTAGAGTTGGCACTAGATAACTATGGTAGTGTTAGATGTCTATTTTAATTAATTAAGACACTTAAGATATTTAAAATAACTAATTAGGATTGGTGAGGACCATTTAGATATTCTTGGACCTATTTAGACTTATTGGGCTCTTTGACACTCCCTGTACATTTTTATAGCTATACTAGATCTTGACTCTGGATCTCGATTAATAGACTATTTTAAACACCAGATAAGTCCCAGAATAAATTTGGATTTAGAAAAATGGAAAGATAAATTTTAATTATTTAAATAGATTTTTTTAGACTCTAGTACTTTAATATGATATCGGAATTATTTGATAATGTACAGAGTTGTACAAGACAGTTCTTTGCCAAATTTATTTATTATGTCTTGATCGGATGATAACTTGGATGACATATTATTGTAATATTTGATATAACTTTTCTTGAGTACTCACTGGGGGACGCCTTAATAAAGGAAGCAAGGATGAGCCTACTAAGTCATGGTAGTACAACATAATCTGGGTATTGAGCTTGTTAATGCTAGTGCAACATGATTTGGGTATTGAGCTTGGTAGTTTCCAAAGCCTAAGAGTCAAGTTAATATGGAGAAAATAATATTTGAATTAATTGTTTATTGTATTTCTTTTACCGTGCTTATATTTGTTTATTTGTGACATGTGAATCCTAAGTCTATTAATGTCTTATTTATTTATATCTAATCCCTATTTTAACTAACATGTTATATATTTTGAAATTTTTATGTTATTGTTTGTTTATTAAATTACATGAAATTCTTTGCTATTCTTTATTTATGTTATTTTAAAATTTTAGCTTATTTTCTGTTAAATATTTTGTTTATGTTTTCATCTATTTATTAATCAAATGCTTAATTTTTTCTTCATGATTATTAAGTTATATTAATCTTATCTATATTACTGAAAAAATTATTTCTCACTTTATTGTAATTTATATTTTTCTTAAACACCCATTTACAGTGTGACACCTAAACTGGAAGCGGAATAGATCCAATTCCCTCTTAAAGGATGGGTGTTCATAATACACAATATCCAAACTCTATTGTGTGATGAAGTCATTCGTGCTATCCCAATTATTTTTATGGTAGTGAGAGCAAGAATCTCCTCCATTTCCTATGGGAGGGATGTCTCCTCTATTTCCATAAATTGGAGACATGAACCTCTACTAGTTTCTTTTTTATAGGGGATTAACTTTAGTAGTTATTTTTCTATTATCTGGGGCTTCTTTTTGTGTAGTCTTAGGTTGAACCCCAATAGTTTTTACATGATTTGTACTTATATTAATCTCGTTCCCCTATTCTACTGACGAATAAACGCTATGTATTAATAGTAGTAAATCTCCATTATAATTTGCAATTTGCTATGACACTATAGGCATACTTAATGCATAGTATGATTTCATACCAAGAAAAGACATTCAAAAGGTTAAGATAATTATATATAAATTAATTAGTACTTACACTATAAAAAAATTACTAAAAATGGGTAACTAAAAGAGAGTATTTCATTGTACACTACTTTTTTTTTTATTGTCCTTGATTCAAAACTTATTTAATGTTTTTTAACAAATTTTTCCTTCATATTATACACCTTTATTATGTTCTATAACAAATTTCTAAGTATGGCTTTAAAATTTATGATGCATTGAAAGATATCATTTATTAAAAGAGAATTAAAGAATGAAAGTCAAAGTAGTCTATTTATAGACAATGCCTAGATACAGCTTGCCAAACGAGATTAACAATTTGGAAATGATAGTATGTGATGAATTGGTATATATCATGCTGGCATTCATTTTTCTTATTTTAGTAACTTATACCTTAATTTAAGATTTTTAATATTTCTTTTATTATATAGGATGATAGGATTCATGTTTTCGCAGGAAGAAGCTTTTTATGAAAGTTCAAGACCTCTTAATTCAAGGAAAGATCTATGTCAAGACACAATTTGATATTGGTCAAAATATTGATGCTTATAAAACTACCTTGCACCAATACACGATAAATTTTTAATTTTCAACTGTTGCTAGAATATGCAAAGAAGATCTTGCTATCACTTAATATAGTTTTCATTTTGTTCCTTTTGTACAAATTTCTTTCAAAATTGATGATGATAATTGTTTGGTTGGTAAGTGAAATAATTATGTTAATTATTTATGTCTGCCTCTTGATATATGCTTAAAATATTAATTTTGTTTTCACTAATTGTAAACATTATTAGAAAATTGTATGGAATCAATGAAATTAAAGGTATAACAAGAGATGGCATAAGCAACGAAAGGATTAGCATTGAGTTGGAAGATACAAAGCTTATCATTTTTTTTTATGATTTTCATTCTTTAAAATTTTAAATTATGTTCACATATAACTCCTTTAAAGTTTAGGTTATGTACAAATAACCCCCATGATATATCATGTTTTGTTGGTGAAAAATAGACTAACTAACGATAGGGAACTTATCTGCAAAAATTTGAAAGTTTAAGAGTGTTCATTGTCAAGTTTTAAAAGTTAGAAGGTTATCTACATACGATCCAAAGTTCACAAAAATTATGCACAATTTAGCTTTTTTAACTAATTACTTTGATTTTTCTATATCATTTTGGCAACAACAATAACAAATTAGGTTGCATGCTCTAATGACAATATGTTGATCTAATTTTTAAGTTCATGGCTACTTCAAATGATGGTATCATACTAATTATGCATTGGTGCAAAATCAAAGAATTTTATGGTATATTATCTATCAACCTACTACATAAGAATTTAGATCCATTATTATTAATATTGACCTTTCTAGAAAACCATTGTAATAGGAAAGTAATGTAAGTAAGAAGATATCAAATTCACTTTATGCTACAAGATTACTCATCAATTTTGATATTTTTGAGGTGCATGTGTTTAGTGAGAACTAAGAAATTCTCATTTAGAATTTGATATTTTCTTCCTTCTTTTATGCAAATTAAATGATTGCATTGTTTTGTCTATCACATATTCAAAACTAATGATGGTAGAATCTTCTAATAACTAACCTAATTATCTACTTAGACTACAATTTTCAAGGCTAATGATATTCTTTTAAACACAAGTAGAATGATGATTGATGAAATATGAAATCAAATAAGGGTATTAAAATCTTGAATTTTAATTAATTCTTTCTTAATTAATAATTAACTATTTATCTTTTTTATTTTTCTATTTTTAAAACTTATAGTCTTTGCTTTATCTTATTTTGAAGTATATGCAAAATTTAATTCATATTAAAAATTATTTTTTGTTTAATTTCAACACAAACATAGGATTTTGCTTGTGTCACCCCTGTAACAATGTTGAGCATACAATATTAGTTATTAGTATTACAATTCCTATGTAAAATGTAACAAGAAAAAGTTTAGCTTAATGGAGTCAAATTCTTCTGTGTTAATTGTGAGAAGATGGTTACTACTATTATTCTAAGGTAATTTAGATCTTAATATATTTGTTTACTTGACATGTTAGTTGCATTTGTATTATCTATGCCGATTTTGCTTTTATTTTTCATCTTGTAAGTGCAAAATTGAGCTTTGTGTTGTTGACGATATTAGCAATGCAACATTTTCCATTCTTGATAAAGATGCTTCTTAGTTCTTGCAAATTATAGCTGCTGACTTGTATAATTTTATTATTTCTTTGAGATTTTTATGTTTTTATATCTTAAATTATAATATTAAGTAACATGTATTTTTAACACATACTTGATAGACATATTTGATTAGCAATATTTGTTTTATGTATCTTTGAAAAAAAAATGAATGAATGAAATGTTCTTGAAAAGCTATATGCATTTAAGGATTATGATCAAGGTTAAAATGAAAGAGCAATATGATGTATAACCAAAGGTAAATGGTGTTGAGAATGAGTTGTCATAGTGATCATACAATTTTTCCTTAATTATTCTTCTAATAGCCAGATATGTTTATCTAAAATGGAACTCCTTATAGGTACATGTTGTAAGATTATAAATACATGCTTTTAAATGTTGTTACTTTATGTTAATAGGAAATAGGCTTGAAACATAAAGTACTAACGTTTTTTAACTTGATAAGGTATTGATTTCATATATTTCTTATTCTTATCTTATTATATTTATGTTAAGGGCGTTCTCCAACTATAAGAGTCTAACCTGGTCCATATCAATTTTAGAACGCTTGAAGCACTTAATGGTTACTATTCATCAAGCCACATTTAAGGAATTGACATAATAAATTACCTAAGTTGCTCTAAATAGAAAGACTTCAACACAACAAGTCACTTGTTTAGACAACTTTTATGACTTCATTAGGCAACTTGGCTTAGCCATAATTATCAGCTCACCACTCCTAAAGCCTATAAATAGAGACTCTTACAATCACACTAGGAAGCAACACCAAAAGAGCCAAATTTATCACAAATACACACATCTTTACTACTCTAGGAACAATAAACCTAGACTCCACAAGTCTAAGAATTGATTGCATCACTATCACTTTAGATCTATTCATACAAGTTATCTTCTTTTTATCATCCATCTCTCTCTCTCTCTCCCCTCTTTACTCCTAAATAATCCTATCTAGTACTAAGATGTGCTTTTTGAAGACATCTACACAATAAACATTTTAGCATCCCAAGTAAGGGACATTACTAGCTTTCTTTCATCTTTTGATCTTAAAAAGCTACAATTGGAAGAATAAATTATTTCCTTCAAGTTGTTGACATAGGGAAATCTAGATAAGTTTTAAAACATCCAACTTTGTTATAATTATTTCATGATTTCTTAAAATTAGCTTATCTAGCTTTTTGTTATGAATTCATATAGATACATGCTTTTAGTTTGCTTTAATAACAAGATGATATATGCTCATCATGCTCATCTTGCTTTTAAATGTTTGCTCTATTTTTAGTCCACATTACAAATAGGGAACTATATTTTATAGTGGACTATTGTATGTTATTACATAAATTATCATGGTAAGATAGATAACATTGCTTATTATAAGTTAAATTATATCTAAATCTCTTGTAAGATGGATAACATTGCCTATTGTAGGTTAAATTATGTTTATACCTCATGAAAGAAGGATAACCCCACTCATTATTGATAATTATATTATAAGCAAAAAGGAAAATCTATGTGTCAAAGGAAAGTTGCGATTATTTAGATGCGAATTTAGCTAGGAGGCTATAAGAAAATCATAAGATTTGCAAAATTGTCATAGGCAAGATAGATAACCTCCCTTGGAGACTTTGGTTCAAGGCAAACAAGATGGACAATCTCACCTGTTATTTGGAAAGTATTGCTTCAGTTAAGTAAGAAGAATAATTTTGCCTTTCTGCAAGAAACCTTACTTATAGGAAATAATAAGGATAAACTCGCCTTAAACTATAAAAGCCATAACCTCCAGCAAGATGGATAACCTTTCTCATTGTAGGAAAAACCAATACCATTACCTACTATATTGATCACTTATGATCTTAATGATATTTCACAGAAAAAGCTATATTTTTTTAAAAAGTTCATCTTTTTTAGTTTTCAAAACTATTTTATGTAGCTTTGATTTCAAAATAATTATTGTCTTCTATAAGGAAAAACTCATATGATCCACTTTTCAAATCAATTTTGAAATTTTTTTTTTCAAACTATTATCGTCACAATATGTCACACCAAAATATGAGATAATCTCGCATATATAAGCCTAACTAACACACAAATCCATTTTTGATTCTAATATATGATTAAACTTCATATAACATTTTCAAATTATAACACAATTTCATAAGTTTGATTATCCATGTCAGGATCATATTTCACAATTTTTACCTTAATTGATATCAAAAACAAAATTAGCTTGTTGTAGAAAGTTTGACAAAGCTTCCCTTGAAATCAAGATAACTTGGATTACTTATAACTTGACATACAATAAGAAAGCTCTACTCTCAACTATCAAACAACATCAAAACATAAATAATAAGGCAAGGATACTGCTTATAGCTTGTGTAGCATACTTTAAAGTACAAACATACATATATAAAGGCAATTGTTCATTCATACTAGACAAATCGACCGTTAGCTCTTCACTAACAACTCTCTTAGACTACACCGGAGGAGCATTGGACACAATTCCCCTATCTGTAAAAATAAATAATTCAATGAGATACAGTACTTAATGAGAAAAACATAAAACATGATAATTGTAGAGAAGGGTGAGCACTAAGTTTTTCTAATGAAAATAAATTTTAGTTTGAGTTTAAGTTAGCAAAAATTTAGTAAAGATAAATAGATATTATAAGAGTGTAATATTTCATTTATTATAAAAGTATAAAATTTAGTAGATGGAAAGCCAATTTACAACAATATCACATTTATGGAAAAACATATATATAGTACATACAAAACTTATGATCCCATTAGGTTATAGAATCAATGAAACATAGTTATATAAAAAAATGAAATTAAAGTCATGCGTTAAATTATTTAAATAATGAAACATAAGCAAATATTATTAAAGAAAACACTTAGGAAGGTACATATAAAACTCTAAGTTCTAATATATATTCTAACCTGAGTACACAGCCTGTGAAGGTAAATAACCACATAACTATATATAAGCACTTAACCCTTAAGCCATCCGAGATCATTTAGCATGATACCATTCTGGTACTCAATTACAAAAACCACATGGTGATATCCAATATGTATTGAGGGTTAATAGGACTATTGTTAGCAACTATCATTCTCCATAATCTTACAATATATATGTATAATATTATATAATAAACAAAGTTCATATACCAAAATCTTTTAGATAAATTATTCCGCAATAAAATTTCATAATTGAAAATATGACATTTTATAGACATAAAACACTTGAGTCATACTATAAAAACATTTTAAAATAAACTTATCACATTTTTAATTTCTAAAAATAACATTTTTAGTCACCACCCTAATTCATATTATGATAATATAATACATATGGCATAAAGATTTAATATTACTAATAATATACATACAAAAGGAACTACTTAAGACACCCATCCCAACTGTTATGCAAAGTACAAATAAGAAATTGAGAAAGTAAAAATGAAAAGGAAAGTTAAAAACTTATCATACTTTATAATCTATTCACAGTGTATGCAAATAATTATCGATTCTTCCAACATCGAACTACCGTCACACCTTGCCATGGAATTACTTGAAAGGTTCCCTAAAACAACCATAATAATCTTTTAAATTTCAATAATTTGATTTGTGTTTTCTTTCTTTTTTTTCCCATTAAATTTAGTTAGCACATCCTATCCTATGCCACATCCTAGCCTACTCTTTTCTATGATTAGTTCATAAGTTTTTTCAACTAGAATTCATCTAAATTAATAGAATAACTCAATTAAATTTTTGAAAAGATTTTTTAATTTTCTATTTGCATTGTCTTAATACCTAGGTTGCTTGAATTATGCTACTACTTATTATGATTCCTCATTCTAGTGTCCACTTGTCTAAGTTGAATTTAGTTAATTCCCAAGTTTACTTAACCTCTTTTCCTATGCATTACTTACTTAGACAATCATTTTACTTGATTAAATTCTACAAAATAATTTCCTACATTAGTATATACCCTAGTTAATTATCTAGTTTATTTTAGTTAGTTGTTGCCTACTTTTAATATCTACTATTAGTGTTAGTTTTAATTAATTTCATCACTATGTTTAATTGTAACATGAGATACTTCTAAGCTTAACTTGAGTATAGAGAATTAGCAATAGGAAAGGGACTCTTATCTCTTTTCACTAAGCCTATAATATGTCCCATTCTAATGCAAGTTACTACACATATTTTAGTTGTTTATTCACTTTATCTCATATGTTTAGTATTAGTCCTACTATAAATTGTACTTCCTATTATATCTTCTTCACCTCTACATATTAATCATATCTTAGTGTTAGCCTACATAGCTTTTTCTTATTTTAATTCCAACCAAGTCTTGCTTTTGTGAACTTATAAATAGGGGACCTACCCATTAGAAGAAAGACTCACCAATTTCCTAAGATTGAAGCTTGCATGCGATTCAAGTTAATTTATTCAATGCATATATGACACCTCATAGGTAATACCCAAAAGTGGAGGGAATGAAATGCTCAATGAAATGAAAGCTCTAACTGTTGGACCCACTGACAAAGCAATCAATAGAGAAGAAAGTCAACAAAAGGTTAAGGAAAGATGTATCACAAGACAACATAACAACCTTGGAAGGAGTTAGAGACAAGATAGAAGGGTTCACAATTTAAGATTTAAATTGTAGAGTTTTCATTCTAGAGAGGCTTTTTTCCTATCTTGGTTGAGGCAAGGTTGAACATGCAAAGAAACTCATAGACTTTCTTCTTCAATCAAATGGTTGAGCATAAAAAAAGGAGCTAAGAAATTTTAAATAAAAGCTAAAGATTTTTCAATAAGAGCTAAAGAAGCTAACCAAAAGATAATGCAAAATTTTTTAGAGAAAACACTATTTAGTTATAGCTTCAGTTGAAGGAAAAGGAGCTTCATCACTCCTAATGGTTGAATAGGGGTACAATTGAACACACATGTAGATCTGGGGTGGGAAGAAAACAAGCTATATTGAAGGGCAAGTCTCAAGATTACACAAATAGAGAAGCATATAAGGAATAAGGGTGGCATTACCATTAGAAATATGCCAAATTTTCTCAAATTTAGAGGAAATACTAGCTAAAGATAGACTCAAAGTTCTAACAAAAATAGAGAATGAAGGCATAGAATAAAGCAAGGGAGGAAAGTGGTGCTCTTAGTCTCTTTACTCCACAGGCTATTTAGTAAGGAAATCGCCAGACAAAGGAAGGTGTCACATGCTTAAAGAAGTGAAGATAGAGGACAGTAGAACACTAAATGGCAAGAGAAAGAAGGAACCTTTGAATTTGTATAAGTGCAAAAATAAAAGCTTAGATCAGAAGCTTTGGGAGATTTACTTGAAGAAGCCACATTGTAGGTGTTAAAAATATCCTAGAGACTAATTTACAATTATGAATAAGAGGAGCAAAGGCTTAAAACCAAAATAAAATAGGAATAAAATGTGATAAGGGCCTTAAGTGGGTTTGAACATGGATACTTAAAAGTGTAGTAAGACAATCACTAGATCTATGACAAGTTTATATTTGGTTTTTGTCCCTTTTAATTTTTTTTCTATACTTAGTGAATTTTAATTATTAACATTTTTTTAGGCATTAGACAAAAATTTTCTCAAATTTAACTTTTTTTAAATTTAATTACTAATATTTTTTCACTAATTAATTTAAATTCCTATTACTGCAAGTTCTTAAATTAAGGGATATTACACAATAACAAAATTCTAAATCACTTTTGAAAATATTATTTTCTGCTAAGAAAAAATGGATTTCAACTAAATGGATTGTAACATTGCTTTCAAAAATTTTACTATAGGAGCTAAGACTTTGAGCTTTTACCAAAAAAAAAAAAATATTGACATGTAATGGAAGGTCTAAAGTCTGGGTACGTGCCTTATTAACAATTTGCATTATGACCTTGATAAAGGCTATAGCCTCGAGTATATGTGTAACACCATATCTATTTAGCTCACCTTATCTCATTTCTAGATCATTATCCTTGGCTAAGTAACTTTCAAGAAAGAATTCAATTAAAATATTCCATTATTTAGCATTGTGTAGCGGATAAAAATTTTATTTCGCATCCTGTAGACCATTTGAACTCATTCATCTTATTTTCCAATTTAATTACACACATACAACTCAAAACCATCTCAGAAGGATGCCAAAAATTCGAGCTCCTAGCATACATACATAAAATAAAGAGGTTTTGTCGTGGGTCCTACTGCCAGATTCTAAGTGCCAATTTTGAAAAATCTAACTAATTTTTTAAAAAAACAAAATCATGTAAACATTACCATTTTGGGAAGCTACAAATGTTAACTTCATGTTAAAAATAAGTCCAGATCAGAATAAACATGTTTAGCCATTGAAAAACTGATAGAATAGTACTTAAACTCAACTAGCACTATTAGAACTGACCTAGAGTTTCAAAAATTTATAACTCTCTGCTCAGACCTCCAAATGAGGTGATCTCAATGGCTACAGAAAGCTTAACATGTCTAGTTTATATTTGTAAAATTTCATGACCATTGGACACTATTTGATTCTTGAATGACATAGGAGAAGAAACTGACCATATAAACAATAATCATATTAGAACAGCAGAAATTTGTCAACTTTGAAAATTTATAATTAATTCCACAGAACTTTAAATAATCTAATCTTTAGCTTGCCAAAAAGATCTAGATGAGATCTATATCCATACCAAATTTCATGAGAAAATTCGTCCATTTGGTCAGTTTGTGACATAGGATTGCAAAATGCCACATTTGTGTCAATTAAGGGGTCTCAAATGGTCCAACTTTGCTTCTACTATCTCTAAGGCCACATGAGCAGGTGGGAAAGTACAAGGATAGACCTTTAAACATGTTTAAAGGGTTCATAAATCCAAATCTTTCAAATTCACTCTCCCACTCCAAGATATACACAAGAACATATATACATAATTCTTGCCATTCATTGTTAAAATCTTGCTATATCATTCAGATGGTACCAATTCTCCTATATACATCAAGTATCCATATACATACATATGTTTAAAAGTTTTTACATTACATACATCATTGTATTACATCATATGCCATCACAATGGTTACAAAGTGATTAATTATCACATTTCCATGTCACACTTCTTCCTTTAAACTTGGTGGCTTCTATTTCTTTGCTCACTTAGTCCACCTAGACATGTTAGGTAATAAGAAGAAAAGAGTGAGATTCTAGGAATCCTAATAACCCTTCTCCCTTCCAACCACACATAAATGGTGTAATTTCAAGTCTAAAAATGCATGTATGGCATTCATGAAATTCTCAAACATACATAGATCATTTTCTTCATTCAAGAAGTCACATATAACATATATAGGCTTACCAAGGCAATAGTTTAGCTTCACCCATTCTCTTTGGGATTTTTGGACTTGCCTCACTTATTTTCTTAAGAAACTTTTGAATATGCCTAACTCTTTAGAGACTTTTGGCTTTACCTCACCCATTCTTAGGGACTTTTGGCTCATTCTCATCCTAACTAAAGGCTTTTGGCTTCACCAAGCTCAAGCAAGCCAAACACATTCATAAAAATATCCTTCAAGCATATAAACATAGCAACATGGTATCATGGCATGTGATCATTTACTAGAAACATATTTTATAGTTTAAACATGCACACACACATTCAAAGATAAGAAAACACCCAAGCATGTATGAATGAAAGGAAATGGGGCTACCTTGCTTGTAAGAACACACTTTAACTCTTGGAAATCCTTCTTGTCCCTTGGCCCAATGCTCACAAGAAGGAGAAGCTAGATTCCTTTAATCTAAACACATAATATGGAGGCCAATTATACTCTTAGAATAATTTCTAAAGCTACACATGCATTTGAAAAACTAAATTGCTTCTAAGGTTCAATTATGGTTCCATAAGGCACCCAATGAAGCAACATCAATAATTAATGATCTTAGCTCCATTCTTTCCCTTCATCTATGGTTCTTGACTCTATTTAAGCCTCTTAAAGCCATTACACAATTAATTTAAGGAATCTAACTACATATTGCTTCATTATGCTACAATATGGAACCTATAGCTCCATCTCACTTCTTAGGCTTCCTAAATTTTTTCAAAGCTCCCTCTTATACTCTTCTATCATATATGATGCAAAACTAAGTTTGGAAGAAATTAAAACATCCCCTAAGCATTGGTTTTGTCCTAGGTCGAGACATGTTCTTCCTTGGCTACCAATGGAGTTATCTTGCTTCCTTTGATAAGAGATGCATGTGGGAAGGTCTTTAAGGGTTTTAGGAGCTCATACAAATATTTACATTAGCTTAGAGACTCTTGGATAAAATCAAAATTTTAGGTATGTTCACAATCCCTAGCTTTTCCCATCTTACATTTTCATGGTTCTTTGTTTGTTTCCTTTGTACATTCTTACTTCCCATACCTTAATTTATATAATTCATCCTTGGTTCTGCTTAAAATCCACTCTCTCTTAGCTGTCCATATATGGGGCGAAACATACAAGAAGGGAACAAGGAAGGAGAAGCATGGAAACTAACATTTTACCTTAGTTTTCTACGTTTCTTCAAGAGCTCTTCTCTTTGATTAACTTCCCTTCTTGAAACTCGAATCCTCTCCTCTGGTCTAAGTTCAAAATAGACCCAAATACATTATTAAATCCATAGAAAGAAAAAAGAGAAGGAGGAGAGAAAGTTTGCTAAAAGAGAAGACCAAGAATTTCCTACCTTTTTCTTAGCTTTTCTTCTTCCTTTTTCCTCTTCGATGGTGCGCCACTCTCTCTAGTCTCCTCTCTAATTTTTGGGTAGAAGTAAGTTGGTCTAAGAAGGAGAGCAAATGGGATGTGTAATATAAAAAGTTCAAGAAGGATTTGTTTTAAAAATTTTCATTTATGTCCCGTAACTTGGCATTTTCATTTTAAGTTTATTTTAGCTCTTTTTTTAGAACCATCTTTTCTATAATAAAATTTAAGTTCTCAATCTTATAAAAAAACTTTTGGAATCACTCAAATTGGAGCTAAACCTTTTCGAATGAAGAGGTCAAAGTTCGGGTCAACTATCATTAAAAAACGTACATCGGAGGGGTTTTAACTATCTTGGGACTTTTCATAGTTTTTAGGGCTTCTAAGAATTCTAGAGAATTCAAATTTTCTATTTAAAAAACCCTCTTGTGAGTATTTCAAAAATTACCTGAAATTATAAAAATGCAATTATGTTTTATCCTATTTTCATAAAAATTATGGGCCTGTTTGATTTGGTTCTGCAGAACAATTTTTTTGTTTTCAAGAACAAAAGAACAAAAAAACCTGTTTGATAAGGTGTTTTTAATGAAGTGTTTTGTAAAACAAAAAAACAAAATTTTGTTTTCAAAAACAAAAAACTCAGAACACTTTTTAAGTGTTTTGCAATTTTTGTTCTACAGAATCAGGTAAAAAACAGAAAACAATTACTTTTCAAAATAATGATTCAAACAGATTTTTTAACTTTTTTGTTCTTAAAAACTTGTTCTTGAAAACATATGTTTTGAAAACATTAAAACAAAAACAATTTCAAACAGGCCCTATGTTTGCTTATTCTGGCCCTGGTTTCAGGACATCTCAGACTTCCTAAATTCATTATTTGAAGTCTAGTTTATTATCCTAATTTTTTCAAATATTAACTCATCCATTTTCGAGGAACTTGCTTTTAAAACGCATTCATTTACATTGTTTTTACGAAATTCGGACATTACAATGTGCTACCATTTGCTTTACGACCCAACAAGGCCATAACCTTGGACATTTTCCATCATTTGTGTTATAACCCTAGTGAGACTAAAAGCCTTAAGCAAGCATTGCAAAAAATATTGAAGATGTTTTGGCCAAAGTACTAGAAATCTAGGAAAAAAGGGTTTAGGACTACTTACTAAAACTATCAAAAAAGCTTTTGAATAAAAAAAGGTATATCCCTTTGCTTTGTAAGGATTGCTTATTACAAAATTATCTCTTTTCAAAAGGCATAGCCTATTTGCAAAACAAATATCAATTTGCAAAATGCATCTCTTTAAAAAGTACATCTCAGTATTATTTACTTGCAAAATGCATATTTTAGAAAAAGATTTATCTTTCATATATTTTACCAAAAAAAAGATCTTTAAATATGTAACTTATTACAAATATTTACAAAAGCATGTTTTATACATCCTTGGCTAATTTACAAGGGCTTGAACTTTCAAAATATAATTTACAAAATACATCTTTTACAATTTTGTGAAGGATTAGCAAGATTTAGTTTTGGAAAGTTATAAGGATGAATAAGGAATAGATATAATCTTTGGTGAGAATGATTAATAGGATTTAGTGTTGAAAAATTATAAGGATGAATAAGGAATAGATTTAGTCTTTAGTATTAGTAAGATTTAATGCTAAAAATTTATAAAGATGGATAAGGAATAGATGAAGTATTGAGTGAAGAGGACGACTAAGTTTTAGTGTTGAAAAGCTATAAAGTTGGAAGAAAGAATAAATGTAGCCTTTGATAGTAGAGTTTATTACTTAACAATTGAACAATGTTGATTTGAAGATTTAATTACTTAGAGACATTGAAGACTTAGCAATTTGAGGAAAACAACATAAACCCATACTTAGATAATTAATTGGACTTAAATAAATTAGTAGTGAATAATTTTAGCACAAATATAGAGAACTCAATAAATTGCAAAGCTAGCTAGTGTTAGACTAGTTGACTTACATTGGGAACAAGGAAAACAAAGCCAGAAAACATTATTATGAATTGTGTAACCTTGTGCTACAACATGAGCTTAAGAAGTCTACTTGGTATGCACACCTAAAAAAATAACTTTGAAAGTCTAAGATGTAATGCAATAAATAAAATAAACAGTGGTCTAATAATTGGGTACTCATTGAAAGTTATTATTGGCTCTTGACATGATTAATTACATATTGTTTTATATCTTTCATATTATCATGAATGCCTAAGTTTGAGCATGTTTTAATAGCTCTTTTATTGCCTTTTATGAAGCCATTAACATATACTGCTCAACCTATCATAGCATTTTCTATTTTCTTCTTCAGGAAACTCTTAAGTTCATGTAAGTCTTATTAGACAAAAGCACAAATGCCTCTCTTCCAATATTGTTCTTAAAATTGTTAAATGAATCCTTTACCTCATAATGGTGTTTTTGCAAAGGTCCTCTTCAACATAAGGAGATAAAGAATTTATGGATCGAGAACTTATTATAAGAGCAGAAGCTGAAGGAGTAGTAGCTGGAGAAGTGCCAAGAGGAGCTATAAGAAGAAGGTCATGACTACCTCAATTGGTGAACCTCCAAAAATACATTTGTACACTATGCTGTTAAGGTAACATCAGGTTACCATAGACAAACCAATAATTTCACCTCGACATCCTTGAACACTAGTTCCAAAATCATCACACTTAAAAGAACCTTGCCTAGATAAAACTTATTAGCAAAATCTAACAAGACAATTGCACTATCTTCAACAAAACCTTCACTCTACCTCTTTTCCTCATTAGGACCTTAATTAATTTTGACAATGTATTTATGAGTTAAAGGGAAGGGACCAATAGTACTCCATATATACAAAAAGCAATAAACTTATTATAAACTTCAATCCAAAGAACCTCAAATAAATAGACAATGATGACAACTCTACTGAACATACCATGTATATTGGTATACTCATTTATATAAACAAAATGGAAAAACAAAGTAAAAGATAGCTTTACCTTTACATAACAGCATAAAGTCATGAGCCCCAACACATATTGAATAACTTGTAGGGTCAGTTGACAAATAGACATCTCAATTGAAGTTATTATGGAACAGAAATGCCCATCTAATGGAAATCGAACTTGTCTTTAAAGAACATCCTTATACAGCATTAAAGAAGTTTTATCCTTCATATCAAACACTCCTTGCTGACTAGAAGGTAACAATGGAACAACATTTAATGAGAAACTATAACCTTCATAAGACTAACAAAAATCATCTTCAAACATATTGCTCCTACAGAACCAAGGAAAGGCACAATCATTGCATTCAAGATCAACCTACATAGATGCAAAAGAAGTAGCACACAGGCAAATGGAAGATGAAGCAGTATGCATGTAAATGGAAGTAGATAAAGCAAAGAAGTAGCATGAAGATGAACAAAATTATAGGAGATAAGACTTAAGGATTAGTAAATGAACCTTCATTTCCCAGGACTTCTCACATTCCATTGAGCATTTTATACAAACATAAAGTAATAACACTTCCATCATTAATCACACGATAGCTTAAGCATGCCTACTACTCTAGGTTTGTCTATCTTGACACTTTACTAGGGGATATAAGGGCAAGTGTTCTGGTTGTTACTTGGCCATAAGAGTTTAGATCAACTCAACCTAGTCCATCCCAGTTCTAAAAGGCTCAAAGCACTCAACAACTACCATTCATTAAGTCTCATTCAAGGAACTGATATAGTAAATTACTTTAAATAGAACATTTCCAACATAATAAGTCACCTATTGAGACTGTAACACCCCAAAATTAATTACGGTGTTAACCATGGATTTGAGTTAATTAAGAATAATTAATATAAAATGATTGGGTAAGTTAAGTGAATGAAAATTTTAGAGAGATAAATTATTAATATGAGTTTGGGATTTAATTGAGTTAGAAACCCTATCTAAGCCCAAATTTAATTAAGTAGGCCAAGGTTATGAGCTAATGGAGATCCAATAATTTTAGGTACAGATCCAACCATTTATTAAAAGACTTGGCCTAAAAGAGAGAACCTAGTGATGGCCTAATTCAATTTAATGGATTAGAGACCCAATACCTAACTTCCATTTGCTCTTATAGATGGTCCAATAACCCTTGTGCAGACCTAAATCAATTGAGTTTTTTAAACTTGGTCAAACCCAATTAAAATTTTACAGCCCAACACATGAAAGTTAGCCCAACAAGGCTTAAATCTGAAACCCACTTGGTATTAGACCTTTTAGTCAACCCATGACCCATATTAGACCCAATTTAAAACCCTAAAAATTAACTTAGCCACCCCTGTTTTGCAGAAACACAAGGAACAAAAGAGAAATTGGGAGATCCAAAGGGGAGGTTAGGGTTCTTAACATATTTCCACCATTTCCCACTTTTGGAACAAGATTCAGTTAAGGTAATAGTTGTATAACTTAATCCCCTTCTCTTTCTTTTTATTTTAGCCTAATTAGTTTTTCATTTAAAGTATTTTCACCATGCCCAAAATCTGAAATGTGGTTGTTTAGGATTTTTTTAGTGAAATTTCGTAGGTCGGGGCTAAGGGTGTTATTAGGTAAGTATAAACTCTTCATTTTAATGCTTTCTCTACTAGTTTGAAACCCCTATAGCTGATTTATAATATGGGTATTGTTTTTATACAAATTTACTTAGAATTTGAGGTATTATTTTGAGATTTCTGGGGTAGGCTCAACCAAATATGAATTTGGTTTAGTGGTAATTGGGTAAGTATTTCTGAGTAGTCATATATAGTTTAACTCTTTAAGTGATGGGTTTGCTTATACAAATTGTGATTAGGGATAGCAATGGCTTGGTTTTATATCCACAGGCTGAAATATCATTCAATTGGCTCTTAGAGGATTGACTACAAGTAAGGTAACCGAGACTATATTAATTCCATGCATATATTTGTTTTAATTTTATATTTGCTATACATGAATGATTTGAAATGCTAAATGAATCGGTTGGTTATCTATTATATTGTGTTTAGACCTTGTGAGTCCATGGTGGAGCTATGGTGTAGCTGCCACCCGTGCATGTGCTTTGATCAGGCATCGGGTTATGATCAAACCCCAGATGCACTGAGCCCTAGTTGTATTCATTGGGGAGTGGGTGCCGTGGATGGGCCTTTCTTAGTGTTATTGGCCTTTAACCTGTAGAAATATGATTGCTAGTATGGAATGGTAATCATAGTAACCTAACCATTTTCTTTGTTGATACGACTGATATAATTCTGATGTTGATTTTGATTCATGCATATATGTTAATTAAATTAGATTATATGAATGAAAACTTCTTCGGTTACTGAGATTTGTATCTCACCCTGTTTCATGAAATTATACTTTCAGGTGAAGGTTCTTCGGATAAGGATAAGGGGAAGTAAGTGGATGAAAATTCATGAGTTTCAACCATATGTGAGGAAGGCTACACTTAACTTGATTTAAGTAGAATAGATGCTAAATTTTGTATTCTTTTTGTATAGCATCATCATGTAATCATGTTACCAAGTATAGGCATTTATATTTTGATTACTTAGGATGTATCTATTGAGAAGTTATGCCTCATTTTAACTTGGTATTGGATGTATGAATTTATGATATCTACTGTGAACTTTGTTGAACTTATGATATGATTTACCATTTGGGCATTATAATTATGTGACACATTGGATGTAGACCCAAGCTAGTGATGCAGGAATTCTCTCATGGAATATATATATATATTTGAATAATAATTGTTGATAGCTTATGAAATTCTTACTGTCATTAATCCATGAATTTATTAATATATGGTAGTTGGACGAGTAGGAATTAATACTTAAGTTTTGAATTGGTAATGGTAGAATAGTTGGGTAAATAAGGTAGATAAATACCATTAGAGTCGTAAAAAATGAGGGAGAGTGGTCCTAGGATGTTTCTAGGAGAAGAATTGGAGTGCATGGAACGAAACTTGTGAGATATAGTTACAAGGGGAGTTATGCTGTGGCTAGGAAGGCTTCGCCGCGGCCTGGAGAGTGATAGTGGCAAGGAATGCGGCAGCTTGAGAAATCTCGCCACGACTCAAAGCAGAAACATTGCCTAGGGAAGGTGATAGAAGGAAAACTTGCTATGGCATAACATGTCTCACCGCGGCTCAAGTTGAAGAAACTAGGTAAGGAGTGTCCAGTAGCCAGCCTCGCTTCAATGGAAGGCGCAAGCGAATTCCGCCGAGGCGAGAATCCTGGGAGTTCGAACAGTAGCTCTAAAAGGCATTTCTGCCATGCTCTAAGGTCTAGGCCATGGTGCAAAGCAAAAAACTTAGTTTCCGAGCTCCAGTACCTAACTTAGCCGTGGCAGGAAAGTTTCAAGTTGCGACGAAAGGTCCCAAACTCCTACCTTTAACCTAGAAACCTCAATTTCTTTAATGGTAATGCTAGGAAATGATGTAAGAACACTTGTGGGAGGCTTTTGTGCATTGAAGTTGATGGATGGATAAATCACAAACCCCTCATGATAGCACAATTTCTTTTATGCATTCTCTCATTTGTTATTGTGAAGTTAACAACTCTAATTTATTGAGGTTCAAATTTTCCTATAATTTTCACGATGTATTTTAATTGTAACGACTGTAAACCTTAATTACTAAGCATTGACCATGTATTTAACTATAATTACCATGATTAGAAGTTAGGATCGTCACAGAGACAGCTTTTACAGCTTTATTAGGCAACTTGGCCTGACCATCATCATTAGCTCACTGCCCTTGAAGCTTATAAATAGATACCCTTACAACCACATCAGGGAACAACATTAGAAGATCTAAATTCATTAGAAGCACACACATCTTTATTACTTTAGGAACAATCGACCTAGACTCCACTAAGTCTAAGAATTATAGTCTTTGTTTTGTCTAACTATTGTATAATTATCTCTTTAGACCTTTTAATATGAGTTATTATCTTTTTATAATTCTCTCTCTCTTTCCTCTCCACTTACAAATAATCTTGTCTAATCCTAATGTGTGTTTTTGAGGACATCCATGACATAAATTGTGTAATATTAAAATTTTTACTATAACTAGATCATAGTTAATGTTTTTAGCAGGTACATGATTCATATTCTAGATTCCAAGTTTAAGTATTTTTATTTAATTTATTATAATACGTTTTAGCTCTTTGCCAGCTAAATTTCCAAGTTTATATTTTTAATCCTTTTTTAAATATAAATTTCCATCTTTCTTTTTTTTGGGATAGATTACAATTGTATTTTATTGATTTTATTTGAAGTTAAAATGATATTTAAGAAATTACTTGTATTTATGTAGATTAATCCTTTTATTTAAAATCTCTTTATATTTATAATCAATAAGCATGTCCTCTTTTAGTAAAATAAAACTTGGATGCAAGAATACTTAAGAAGGCTATAGAAACCACTATAAAGTGTAAAATTAATTTATTATGCTATAAAAAGAGATGAGGACACTAATATAAGAAAAGTTAGAAAAACATAATTAGTTGGGGACCTTTCATATAAACAATAATAGACATAAGTATATAACTCATGAGAGTAACTAACCAGATGTGGGCATGAAGCCTAAGAAGTAATATTAAGACATAAGCACTTAACTCACAAGGTAACCAACTAATATAAGTATTTCACTTAATTCAATTCCTTCCATTACCATTCAACCATTCCATGTTTGTTAGCCTCAACATGGGCTAGCATTACTTTTATTCCATGAGCTAGGATTCCAGTTAAGGTGCACTAATGACTAAAAGGTACTACTATTAACTACAATGCTTTGAATAAAGTTCTTCTTTATAAAACAATTTCATACAAATATAAACACAAGTATGAGAAGTGTAAAGTTTAGAAGAAAAATAAAAATAGGAAAACAAAGTTATTAACTTTCAAGCCATATAACATCCTCATTAAGTCCATTAACATACTAAACATAGCTGGCACATTTTCTTTTCATAATAGTTCCAAATCAAATTATTATAAGTCTACCATAAAAGCAACAAGCATTGAAACACACTGATCATATAAGTATTTGTAAAGCATCCAATAAGTTTAAATTATCCAATAAAGAAATAGTCACATTTTGATCTTGAAATCAACTCTATTTAGGCATAATCAAAACTCAATCTTACTTTTCATTTTTCAAGACACTAGTTCCAATGGAGGTAACAACCAAAGAGTTTATCCCTAGAGATAATTATGTGAAATAGGCAATAGAAAAATATTTTGAAAACCATAAAAAATATATTGTAGGTATATTATCTACTTACAAATAGTGCCAAGTTGATGGTGAACCTTTGTCACTAATCCAGAGTTAAACTCTAGCCATGAGGTCATGCTCAGAGTAACCTAAAAGCACAACTAACATGTAATCAACATGTTGACAACAAAATTGACAATTACTATTTTTAATTTAGTTAAATTCACTCTATAATATTAACAGCCCCAATTCTAGTTCATGTTCATTACTACACAACACCTATATTCTAAGTATATTTTATTGGTTTCCAAGTTAAAGATTAAGCATCCAGATTATTATAGAAAGAAGAAAATTGCTATAAAGAGCATGGGTATCACACTTCAAGATTGTACGTCAAAACACCCCTTAAATAACTCATTCATGGCCAAATGAGCTAAGAAAGAGAAATAAGGTTTGAAGCATAGTTTTCATCCTAGCAACACAATGTAAAGAGAAATGGATGGTGAATTGTGACATGGCTTCAAATTGTGGTTTTGTGCTTTTACTTGTTGTCTTTCATGCTAGAATTAATGGATGATGGCATATGTTCTCTGGTTATCAACAACAGCAAAATGATGGTGAGTTGGTATGGTGGATGACAATGTTCCTCATTGTGCTCTTTATGGGTTAGTTGTGGATCAGTTAAGATGGGGTGAGAAAAAGAGAATGGATGGGAAGGAAAAAGAGAAGAAGAAAAAAGAAAAGAAGGAAATAGGAAAAGAAAAGGAAAAAAGGAAGAAAGTAGGAAATTGTATCCAATGTCTTTCCTTTGGGGTTTAAAATAGGATGAAAAAAGAACAAAATTTTAATGCAAGGGAAGTAAAGAAAAAAAAGTCCCTTTAGGATTATGCCAACTAAGAATATCTTACTTTAACGCTTTGAAAGATAGGAGAATTCAAGTGAGTAAAATGCAAATATCAAAATGGCTCTTTAAAATAACTTTTAAGCCCAAAAATAATTGGAAAAGTTAGTTAGATAATATTTTCTACCCTTTATATCTTTTCTATATTAATTGAGCAATATTTCTTATTTTTCTAACTAAATTCCTTATTATCATAAATAAAATAAATTAAAGATAGAAAACTAGGTTATTATAGTTGATGTTGTTAATAAGCACATGTACACAACAAAATTCGTAAATAGTATAAGGATGTCAGGCCTATAAAATCATGTATTAAAGTTGGAAGCCATGTGATGTTGTTTTAAAACATATATAAATCTTTGAGTTTGTGTAATAATACTAGGTTAATTATCAATTAATTAAGGAAGCATGTGTTGTGAACAAAGTTATCTTATGAAGTACTTTTAGTCTGGATATTATCATTCATAAGATGGTGATAACAACTTTAGATGCCATATTACCTTTCAAACTTCATAGAAAACAATTCTCCTTGGCAATATGCTTTGTTATGAATATAAACAAGAGTCAATGCCAATTTCTTTTAAATATGAGGTTATATTTTTCTAGCTTGATATTCACTAATGGCCAATTATGCATTGCTATTTCAAAAATAAAAAGTAAAAAGGACTACTACATTAATTAATTTTATCTATCAAACTACACATCTGTCATTTAAGATCTCTAATCAATGATAGTCAGCAAAAGCATTTTAAAGATTGTTTATCTTTTGTAAATATGTATGCTAATTTCATTTCAATTTCAATTATTAAATATTTTGTGTATTTTTTTAATGTAAAACTAATTACTATTACCTTTAAATTTAATATTACTATATATACTTTTTTTCCCCTCTCAAACTACAGTCATCTTTGTCATGTTAGATCTCCAATCAAGCATGATATACAAAAGTATTTTAATGTTTTACTTATTCTCTTTTAAAAATAGTTGTAACCATGATTCCATTTTAATTAATAAGTAGAGTGTACAATTTTTTTTTTTAATTTAAGAAGTAGTAGTTTGTGCGCATATATATATATACACACACTAGGTGGAATAATAAAGAAAAAGACAAATAAACTTATAGCATTAAATAAATCTTTTGACTTAATAAAAAATTCAATGTGTTCAAATCAACTTTATAAATTTTGTTGAAGACAATTATGAAAAAAAAGAATACATGATTATATTTTGATACTTAATAAAGTAAGAGTTTGAAGCCACACCACCATTTATAAAACTATCCACGTATCTCACCACTAGACCATCACTTGGTGGCTTGAATACATGATTATTTTCTCACCTCGCAAGGGTTAGAGATTAGTAATATTAGATGAGTCATTTTTAATATATAAAATGATAGATTTTAAGTTTTATTATTTAATTAAATAAAATGAATCTATAAATATTATATTTATAAAATAATTATTTTTCTTAAATGTTACTTTTAAAACTATCTTTTATATAAATGAAAAGTATCTATATATATCTAAATAAAATTTCGTGGATGGCATTATTTCTTATCACTGTTCAGATCTTTTTTTTTACTGCTTTTTGTAGGGCCCGCATTTTAGCTTTTTTTTAATAATTGCCCATTGAAATTTTTTTAATCCCTTACAAGTGTAAGGGTTCGTCCTATTTATAAAATAAATTGTTATCGTATTTTAGTTTAATTATTCTTATTTTCATTCGGTAGTGGCAGGGAAGCAATTAATGATAAAAAGTAAGGACATTTTGGAGAAAATGAGAGCGTTTTTCTCGCTGGGAGCCTCGGACAAGGAAAGCCAAATATCAACTCCCTCGCTTTCTTGTATATAAAGGGTCACACCACCGAGCCAACAACTCTCCCTCCCTCTTCCTCACTCACTCTCTCTCTCTCTGTCTCCCTCCTCTGGTTATTACTGTTTCATGCACAGCATTATTAGGGTTTCCGTCATTCGTTTCTCAATTCGACAAGTGCTGCTGTGAGGGACTCATCCACATGGCTTTTCCTGCGAAGAAGCTCATTAACGATCCCAATGGTTTGCATTTCCTTTTTGCGATTTCTCGGGATTGTTCCTTTTTTCGGTCGTTGTTGTTGTCACGCGAATACTCATTGTTCTTGGCATCTTAATAAAATTCATCTACGATTTTTTTTTTTAATTTTCTTCGGACATAACTTGAACTCTGAAAATTGGATAGATTAAATTGTTATATTTACTTGATGATAAAGCGCGTTCTTGTTTATGTCTAGTTACTCTGTCTCGGTGCTCTGCTTTGTGTTGGGAACTTTTTGATTCCTTATTTTTGACTTTTTTCCATGGTTGTTCCCTGTAATTTTTTAGCATTGGCCGTTGACTGAATCATACTGAGCCTATAATGAGTTTCTTGGTGCTTGTTATCGTTTGAGTTGTGGAGAATAGATTATAAAATTGATCTGGGTGATGTTTTCTGTTATTTTAGCTATTTCAGTTTAAAGATGACAATCAGTATGGCTGAATTGTAGCAGTGGTGTAAGCTCCCTTTGTCGTGGGTGGTTAGCAGCTTGAGTTTCAAGAGTCTGTTATGGTTTTCTTCATCCTTTCTTATCTTTTTATCTCGTTATCAGCTCTTTAATTGTCAGTAACTGCTTCCTTTCTGCTCTGTTAAAGGAGAGGGGCCTGTAACTTGATTTTCAACCCCTGGTTTGAATTGGATCTTAAATTTATACCTTGTTAATTTAGAGACTCATCTTCTGATCTGGGTCTATTGCTCTCTGTTCCAACAAAAACCTTAAAGCTTTATGGTCAGTTCTGATTAAAAAAGGGTGACCAGATGAGTAATGCTGCCATTTCTTCATAGCTAACATGATAGCCATGAGTTCTCTTTCATAAACCAAGCCTTGTCTTGCCTTCTCAGATAATCATTGACTGAAATAAGCAATAGGTTTCCCTTTTTGCATTAGGACAGTTCCAATCCCACTACCAGAAGCATCAGTTTTCACTTCAGATGGCAAGCTAAAGTTAGGCATTGCAAGCATCAGAACTGTCACCATGGCTGTCTTGAGCTGTTCAAAAGCTTTTTGGGCCTTTGCCTCCCATTTGAAGGAGTCTTTCTTTAATAATTCAGTGAGTGGATGCTATTTTCCCATAATCTTTAACAAATTTCTTGTAGTAGCCTTTCAGTCCCAAAAAGCCTGTTAAAGTCTGTATGTCTTTTAGGGGTTGGCCACTTCACCATTGCCTTAATCTTTGAGGGATCAGCTTGCACTCCTTCTGATGAAATAATATGCCCCAAGTTCTCCAACATCCTTTGCCCAAAAATACATTGTTTCAAGTTGATTGCGAGCAGGTGTTTTTGCATCAATTTCAATGCTACTCTTAGGTGTTTCATATGCAAATCCATATCCTTACTATAAATCAGTATATCATCAAAGAAAACCAATATGAATTTCCTCATATAATCTCTGAATATGTCATTCATGAGTGATTGAAAGGTAGATAATGCATTGGTTAGCCTAAAGGCCATAGCCAAGAGTTTGTAGTGACCATCATGGGTTCTAAGGGCCATTTTGGGTTCATCTCTAGGTCTATTTGGTGGTACCTTAACTTGAGGTTTAGCTTTGAAAATAGTGTAGCCCCACCCAACTCATCTAGCAACTCATCAATTGTAGGTATTGGGTATTTATCTGGTATTGTGATCATGTTCAAGACAAGGTAATCTCTGCAAAATCTGTAGCTACTGCCCTTCTTCCTAGTCAATAATATCGGGCTTGAGTATAGAATGATATTGGGTTATATGATCCCATCTTCAAGAATCTCTTTAACCAACCTCTCAATTTTTGCCTTTTGTGAGTGGGCATATAAGTAGGGCCTAACATTAGGGGGCTGTTCTCCTGGTTTTATCATTGATGGAATGGTCTGTTGATCAGCGTTGTGGTAAGCCAACCATTGGTTCACACACCCTCACAAACTCTTCAAGTCTCCTGAATTTCTTCACTCATTTCTATTGTCCAGCCCTTGTATCTAGTGTAGTTGCCCCGAATTCCAATAAAAAGCCTTGCCCTTTTCCTTTTAGAGACTTAATGATGGATTTGAACAAAACCATGGTCTGGCTTAAGGCTGGATATCCCTTAGGCACACTCACTTTTTTGTCCACTTTAATCTTTATGTATGAGTGCCCCCTAATTCACCCTTAACTCATCTAGAGATTCAAGCCATGCAGTTCTTAAGACCAAGTCAATGTTCCCCAAATTGAAAGGGTTGAATGTTTGAACTATTCGGACACCCTGTAGCTCTAAATTTAATCCCTGTATTCCCCCTTAGCAAAATTTTTCCTGCCATCACCCATGGTTATAGAATAACAGTAGGTGTCCTACACACAAATCCCAAGCCTTTTTCATTTTAGTTGATGTGAAATTATGGATGGCTTCACTGTCAATTAGCACCAACATCTCCTAAACATATGCATTTCCCACTAATTTCATTATCTTGTATCCAGTAATTTCCACTACTGAAGGCAGTGATAGCTCCATAGAGGCCATCACCTTCTATGGTTCTTCAATTCGTTGGCCCTCAATTTCTCTTGCTTCAATCTCATCTAATTTCTCCTCCTTAGTCAATATCATCATTGGAAGTTGTTTATTTTTGCATTTGTGATTGGAACCAAATTTCTTCTCACACTTAAAGCAAAGCCCCAATTCCCTTCTATTTATCTCACTCTTTGTTAACTCTCTTTTATTGCCATTACTGCTGCTGCTACTGGTAGTTGTAGTAATGGGAATGGTGACCTTGTTAGTGGTGGTTTTGGTGTCCTCCCCTCCTTTACTTTCTTGACTTTTGCTCACCATGCTATTGCCTGAACTTCTTGGTACCTCTATGATATTACAAAACCTTGGGAAGTTGGGTTTAAGCTCACTCCATCTTGGACCCAAGCTTGATTTAAGTTCCTCTCTTCTCGAGCATTTTGCAGAACTATATTTCTTCCTTCTACTTGGAAGGCATAATCCATTAGCTACTTTAGGGTCCTTGGTTGCATCAATCTAACTTCAACTTTGACTTCCTTAACCAGCCCATTCTTGAAGGCTTTATGAATACCTCATCTGGTACATCACCTAGAGGAGTTAAGGGTAGCTCAGACCTCTCCCTCGATTCTTTTACTTGATGGAAGCTCGAAGTTCTCTTGTCTGATCTTGCATCTCCATCATGACAAGCTTCATTGAAGTCAACTCTACCTTTACCTCACCATGGCCGTTCTGTAAATCCCCAACAACTTTCTCCAATGATTCTACTTGATTCTCCATCTTGCACCAACCATACCCTAGATGTTGCCGCTTTGATACCAATTGATGAAACCTCGAACTCTGATGTCATTTATGTATGATGAGTTACAACTTTCTCTCCTCTAATGGAGGAGGAAGGAAGTAGTGATTGACAATTATAGAGTCAATAATGAAATAAAAAAATAAGAAAGGAACAAGAAAACCATAATAGATTACTGGCTTTTGAAAGGCTAGGTTCTCTCACACACCTCATAACAAAATTAGTTATTACCAAGTAATTCCCCTTTTTGCTCCTTCTTTGCCACCTCACCCCTTGTATCTTTTTTGGTCTCATTCCTCCTTTTCCATATGTAAGCATTACCCCACTTAGTATCCCTTTAGGCCTTGCCTTCTTTTCTCATGTAAACATTGCCTTTACAAAGCTAGGTCCATTAGAGTATAAGTTTTTGTTTTTTCAAAAGTAAAATTGATGCCACTGTTTGGCCTTCATCTAATAAGCATAAGTGAAAGTTCCTTGATAAGTGTGTGGTACACTCTAAGATTAAAATGAAATGTGTTTTAGGTGCAAAGATAGCATAAAATTTATTAGTGTTATTATTACTTCGTTTTATAAGTTTAAAAAAAAATAATTAGTTCTTTTACTTTTCAGCTTCAAGGAAAAATTGAATGATTGTTTTAACTTTGATTTTCTTTTTTCCTGTTGAACAGTGTATTTGTCGAATCTTTATGACATGGATCAACGATATATTAGAGTTAATGTTAGGTCGTTGTATAGCTCGAGTTATGTGTCAAATGACCAAAAGCTGCTGCATCAACATTTAAGTATAGTGAAAAATAAGTAAGGGTTTTTACATTTTCGTGAACGAATGTGGGTAAAGAAGTTAGTTTACGAGAGTAGGATTCGTTTTAGAATTTGGAATATAGGTATACTTACAGGTAAATCAATAGAAATAGTAGGTACCATGATTAGAAGGAAGATTAATTTTATGTACTTGCAAAAAACTAAATGAGTAGGAGAAAAAATGAAGGAATTAGACAACTCAGGTTTTAAACTCTGGTACACTGGTAAGATTAAATTTAGAAATGGGGTAGATAAAATTGTGAATAAGTATTGAAAAAATTTATGGTAGATATAAAGATTAGGAGACAAAGTTCTAGCGTTAAAATTTGTAGTGGAAAGAGAAACTTTTAATATTATTAGTACTTACGCATCACAGGTAGGGTTAGAAGAGCATTATAAGAAAGTGTTGGAAGGATTTAGAAGATCCAGTTCAAAGAATACCTTTAGGGGAAAAGATTCTCATAAAAGGGGATCTTAATGGTTATGTGGGGAGTGCATCTAGAGGTTATAAGAGTTCACATGAGGGATATGGTTTAAGAGAAGTAAATGTAAATGGTAAAACTATTCTAGACTTTTCATTAACGTTCAATTTTACTATAATTAACACTTGTTTTAAGAAGCGTAAAAAACATCTTATTACGTAGAAAAGTGGGGGAGCATACTCTTAAATTGATTTCTTTCTAATAAAGAAAGTGGATAGAAAGCTTTGCATGGATTGCAAAGTTATATCTCGAAATAGTTTGACTATATAACATAGGGTTTTATTGATGGATGTTCGATTAAGAGGAGAGTAAAGAGTAAAGGCCAAGAGGGGAAGTTAAGGATAAAGTGGTGGTAATTGAAAGGTGATAAAGAAAAGAGCTTGCAGAGAAAGATTTTGAAAGAAGGATCGTGGGAGGTACAAAGAAATGCTAACGATATGTGGGAGGGGATGATTAAAGAGATTATGAAAGTTGCAAAACAGATAATCGGAGAATCAAAAGGTTTTGGACTTAGGGATAAAGAATTTTGGTAGTGGGATGCATGCGTACAAGATAAGGTTAAAGTTAAAAGGGAATGTTACAAAATGTGGTCTTTGTGTAAAAGTAAGAAAAATTGAAAAAAATATAAAATAGCTTAGAAAAACATTAAAAAGGTGATGAACGAAGCGAGAGTTAGGGTATTTGATGGGTTATATCAATTCTTAGATACTAAAATTGGTCAAAGAAGTATTTATAAGCTTGTTAAAAATAGAGAAAGAAAGATAAGAGACGTGGACCGAGTGAGATGCATTAAGGATGAAGAAAGGGGAATCTTGGTTACGGAACAGGATATTAAGAAAAGGTAGAAGTGCTATTTTTATAGGCTATTTAATGAAGGATACGAGATCTCATGGCACTTAGATAGGTTAGACACCACAGAGAAAGATCAAAATTATGTCTTTTATTGTAGGATTTGAGAGTTAAAGATAAAAAAAGCTTTAAAGAAGATGGGGAATGGTAGAGTAGTAGAACTAAATAATATATTTATTGAGGTGTGGAAGGATTTAGGATTGACAGGTATAAGCTGGCTCATAAAGTTATTTAATAAGATTATGAAGTCTAAATGAATACTGGACGAGTGGAGAAGAAGTACTTTAGTTTCTATTTTTAAGAATAAGAAGGACATACAAAACTATGCAAATTATAGAAAAATTAAACTCATGAGCCATATTATAAAGTTATGGGAGAGGGTTATTCAGTAGAGATTAAGGAAAGCGATTTAAGTTATAGACAATCAATTTGATTTTATACCTCATAGGTTGACCATAGAAGCGATATACTTGTTGCGAAAATTGATAGAGAAATATCGAAGGAATAAAAAAATTTTACATATAATGTTTATCAATTTAGAGAAGACATATGATAAGGTGCCAAGAAGTATTTTGTGGAAGGTTTTCAAGAAAAAAAGAGTCCATATTGTTTATATTTGAGTAATTCAAAAAATATATGATGGGGTTATAACTAGTGTGAGAACACAAAATGGGTCCGTCAAAGATTTTCCGATAACTATTGGCTTACATCAAGAGTTAACTTTGAACCCTTATCTTTTTATTTTAATTTTAGATGTGTTTACTGAACATATCCAAGAGTTAGTGCCACAGTGCATGCTTTTTGCAGATGATGTAGTCTTAGTTGGGGAGTCGAGAGAGAAAATAAATGAGAGTTAGAGATGTGAAGATTAGCTTTGAAAGCATATGAATTTTGTTTAAGTAGAAGTAAAATGGAGTATATGGAATGTAAGTTTAGCAAAAGGCGTACTAATTCTAGCATAAAAGTGAAAATTGGAGAATATACCATACTACAGGTCACTCGGTTTAAGTATTTTGAATCCATCATATAACATGGGGAAATAGAGGAAGATGTAAATCATAGAATTCAAGCGGGGTTGATAAGATGAAAGAGTGATTCGGGTGTTATTATAGATAGAAGAGCACTGTTTAAGTTTAAGGGTAAATTTTACTGCACAGCTATAAGATCGGCAATGTTGTATGAGACTGAGTATTAGGCAATAAAAGGCCAACAAGAGAATAAGTTCAATGTTGCGTTGGATGAATGGATTTATTAAATAAGATAAAATTAGGAATGAATATATTAGAGAGAAAGTTGGGATTGCACCTATTGTGGAAAAGATTGTAGAATCGCGTCTTAGATAGTTTGGACATGTGTGGAGAAGACCTATAGAAACCTTAGTAAGAAGGATAGATCAAATGGAGAGTAATTCAATAATCAGAGGTAGAGGGAAACTACGAAAAACTATAAGCGAAATTATTAAAAAAGATTTAGATTTAAATAGTTTATCTAAAGATATGATTTATGATAGAACTTTATGGTGTCGTTTGATCCATGTGGCTGACCCCACCTAATGAAAAAAGACCTATTGTTATTGTTATTGTTGTTGAATAGTGTATTTGTCCACAAAATATGGAGAATTTTCTTGTCATTCATCTAAGGGGCTTTTGGAAAGAAAAGGAGGGTTATGTATTGAGGATATTTGCACTTCTGATTTTGTTAAAGCAGAATGTCATAATTACTAAGTGTAGAAATTCAATTCTGATCTCCTCATTTATGACTTGAAATTCAAATGTGATCTTTTCATTTATGGCCGAATTAAGTACATGTTTTATGTGAAGCATGTGGTTTATTTTTGAAAAAAGTCAGACCTGTAATTTCCTTTTTTAGTTAACCTTTATTGCTGAATTTATGAAGCTTTTATTTTTGCTATTTATACTTGCTTAATTTATGGGATCCACTGGCAGACTTGTTGCCTGGGATCTTCTATACATATATATACATATATATATATATATATATATAGCTTCTTCCATTCTAAAGAATTAGGAAATCAGAACATAATTTCTCTGATTTTCTTCAGTAAAGACATATCAAGCTATAACTTTTTATAACTTCTCTAAAGTGTTTCACCAGTGTTTTTGAGGGAGTTTCTTTGACGGACAGATATTGAAGGGCTTCAGTATATACATAATCCTTTTTTTTCCCCCGGTTTAGTATTTCATGTAATCTTCAGATTATATATCTTATCCTTGGTTTTACCTTTTCATATATTTACTGGTAGTTAAATGTTTCACTTTTATCACCAGAAAGAAAGGATTTAATGAATGCTAAAGATGTCAGGACTGTGAATTATCAAAGGGATTGGAAAACTCTTGAGTGAAAGAGTCTTGGTTTTTTTTTCTTTTGTTTGGAGAGGATACTCTTGTCTTTTGTTTTTCTACTTTGTTGTACTGTTCTCTCTTCTCATCAATAAATTCTTTTTACCCAAAAAAAAAAATCTAAAAGAGAATATTAGAGGAGCAATTATCTTTGTCTTTTGCAAGTTACATATCTTCATTGTCTTTGTTATTTGATTGCAGATGTTGTCACCGAATTCATAGAAGGTCTTGTGGAGACATATCCTGGGCTACAATATTTAGATGGCTTTCCACAGGTGATTGCACATGCATGGCCTCATCTATGTACATCTTTACAAATACTCTTCTCTCTCTCCCTGGGGGCTACCAGTGATGAGCCTTTTGTATAAAAATTCCTTAAGGTGTTGCATTTTTCTCTTTGCTGGAATGCAGGTGAAGGTTGTATTACGTGCTGATGTTTCATGTACAACATATGACAAAGTTGCGATTATATCAGGTCTGGGATCTTCTGTTGATTTATATTTGTATTTTATAATCCTCCCTATTTACTTGGGCAATTGGGATGGGGGCTTCGCAGTGAAGAGGCCCCTTTGTCATCTGAAATAACATACCAAATTGCTAGTTTCTCAATATTGTTATTAATATTCTTACTAGTTTTGGCACAAGCCAGATTTAACATTGTCCAGAAGATACTAAAACAATAATGCTGATCAACAATGCTGGTTTTTAATTGATTTACAACCTTAGATATGGAGACACGTGCCCCAATGATATTGCCTTATATTGCTGTTAGTGGTGAAAGTAATTATTCTGGACCTGCACAAGAATACATTTTGATTTGTTCAGTAAGTGAAAAGGAAAACTATGTTGATATGATGATCTAATCTGTTGTTTTGATCCTTTCTTTCTTGCTTTCTCTCTCTCCAGGATGGAAAGGGAACAAAAGGAGAACACTCGAATATCATTTCAATATTCAATAATCAAGGGATAACAATTACAACCAACCAAAGACATATTTAAAGGAAATATATGGGCTCACCTAGCCCTAGGCCCTATAAGAAAACATAAACCAAAGTCCAAAAGGTTTAATTCAAATCCCTAGTTAAATCCTAAAGTATGTCTATTGCCCTAAATTACAATTCCTAATTCACAAATAATAATTGCATTGCTACATAATAACATAAATAATAAGTATCTCTTGTCATATTGCATTACTCCCCACACCTGGCTTGGTACCTGACCAATTATTGCTAAACCCTATGGTCTGGTCACTAGTGTCAGACATTGGTGATTTCTGCAATCAAATAAAATTCTTGTCCATCCAGCATACTCTGTCTTCTGTCTTTGACTATATCTAGGATGATATATGTCCTTGATCTAGTTTTTGACTTTTTTTGTACCTGGGCACAATTAAGAAGCATAGAGGGGCATGTGTACAGCAAAGAAACACAGCTAAACTGGAATATTTTGGGTGATTTGCAGCTTGACTTTCTTGTAATTATGTTGATTTCACTAGTAGAGTTTTCACATAATTTTTTATTTCTTGACACAGGGGGAGGAAGTGGACATGAGCCTGCTCATGCTGGATTTGTGGGAGAAGGGATGCTGACAGCAGCCATCTGTGGGGACATTTTTGCCTCTCCGCCAGTTGATTCAATTCTAGCTGTATGCTTTCTTCTTATAATTGGAAGTGGCACATATATATTAAATTTTCAGTTGTAGATATTTTGTTTTGTTTTGTTTTGTTTTTTTTGGGGGGGATAATCTGATACATGTATGCTCCTTTAAATTTAGGGCATTCGAGCTGTAACTGGTCCTAAGGGATGTCTTCTGATTGTCAAGGTATCATATTCCCCCCTTAATATGTTAGGATATTGCCTTGTTAAGTAAGAGCTAAAATTGGTCATTTTATCAGTACTTATGTTTGCTTTCCAATAAATTGAAATTTATTCTCCTGAACCTAAGACAATAAAAGTTGAAAAGAAGGAAAAGGAATTGTTTTTTTAATTTTTTCTTATTTAACAAATGATTGGATCCCGGCAAAATCAGCTTTGATATGTGAATGTTTTATATGAAAGTGTAGTTTTTGCACAAGTATGCTAAGATCATGTGTAGTCATTAGGATCTGCTTCTGTTTCTGGATTCATAGTGTCGAATTTGGGTGTTGATAGAACTATACTGGTGATCGTTTGAACTTTGGTTTGGCTGCTGAACAAGCAAAATCTGAAGGTTATAAAGTGGAGGTATGTTTAGCTGCCTTTGGTTTTCACCATTAGCCTAAATAAAACTTAAGATAATGGTAATCCATGACAAGTATTTTACACTAAGCAGACTGTTATTGTTGGGGATGATTGTGCTTTGCCTCCACCTCGAGGGATTGCTGGAAGAAGAGGTTTGGCAGGGACTATTCTGGTTCATAAGGTTCTCTCCCCTTTTTCCTTATGTTCTTTCTCATTCTCTCTGCTGTTTTTGCACACAGATGAACTTTAAACCACATCTTTTCATGCTAAATGCATGAAGGGACTTTCTGGCTTGTGCATTTGAGTGAATTTTATTGTTTTGTTCAAGGTAGCATTATGTCCATTGACATATTTTATTATAAGCCAAGCTGTTGTTTTATACATTTTTTTCATATTACCTTGGTTTTGTGTGCGGCAGGTTGCAGGTGCTGCTGCTGCTGCTGGCCTTTGTCTTGCTGATGTTGCTGCAGAAGCAAAACATGCATCTGAAATGGTGGGGACAATGGGTGTTGCATTATCTGTGTGCACACTACCTGGGCAGGTTACATCTGATCGTTTGGGCCCTGGAAAGATGGAACTGGGTCTTGGAATTGTAAGTTGCTTTCAGTGAGGCATCTTCTTTGAAACAAAATAGTTTTGGTCTCTAACATCTTGTAGTAGTGCAAATATCCCATTCTGCTTTTTATGTCCTTGAAATAAGTTCTTTAATCCACAAAATACAATTAATTTTTTTTCTTTGTGGGCTTCAGCTCATGGTTTTTTACTTGTAGGATTTTAATGGTTTTACAGAGGGACTGGGGAGCTCTTTTGAATGAATGCCTTTTTCTTTCAACTCTTTCCTTTTTTTTGGGGGGGGGGTGTTGTTTTAGGAGGATTTCTTGTTGTCCTTTGTACTTCTCTTCTTTCTGTCAATAAATTCTCTTATCAAACAAAAAAGATGCATGCAATATTATTTGTATTTTATCACCCTTGGATAAGTTTAGTAAGAGGAGAATGGAGGGGAAGGGAAGGGAAGTAAAATTTTAGTTTTGACATTTTCTTTGATTTAGATTTGGATCTAACATTGTTTTTCCTTAGAATATGTTTGGATTGAGGAATGGATGAGAAAGGGGAAAAAATGTTTAGTTAAATCTAAATCAAAGAAAATGTCAAAATTAAAATTTCACCTCCCTTCAGTTCCCCTCCACTTTCTTCAATCCAGACATACCCTCTAGTGATTGAAGTTTATCTCTGCTTCATTCTATTATTTATTTACATTCCTAAGTATCTGATCACAAATGCTACTTTTTTACAGCATGGAGAGCCTGGTGCAGCTGTGGTTGACCTGCAGCCTGTAGATGTGGTGGTTTCTCATGTTCTTACACAAATATTATCCTTGGTATGCTACAATATTGTAAGGATAGCTTTTAGTTCAATTTATAGACTGGACTACCGGAGTATAATGGTTAAGCTGGAAAAGTAAGTTTTTCACTATAGTGCATTGTGCTGCCAATTTGAAGATAAATTAAGTACTAGTGTATGTTGGATTAATGCCCTTTGGGGTTTAGTCCATGGCACTTTCAGGGATGTTTCTATATCTAATATTCAGGGAAACTGGAGAGTTTAGTGTTTTGAGTTTTCTATCTTTTCTAATTCTTGGAAGCTATTCATTATTGTTTTGATATGGTTTACATGGTTTGAGCCTAAAACCTTCTTTTGTTTATAATACATTAAAATAAGAAAATATGGGAAGGATAAAGGGCGGCCTAGTGCACGAGGCTCCCACTAGGTGGGATCTGAAGAGGATATTCATGCAAAAAAATTGTTGAAAGATTGTTCATTTGGGTGTGAGTTGATCGAATCTTCTGTGTGGATTCATTGCTGCACCAAGCTTCTTTGAACTTTGGAACTATCTTAGAGTATTTTTCTCTTCTTGGCTAGAAAATCATTGTATATTACTGATAATCACTTTGGCATTATATATAAGAGAGAGAAGGGGAAAACACACAAAAGGAGGGTAAGGCATCTTCTGAATCTAAGCCCCAAAAAAAAAAAATTTACCTGTCAAAAATTGAAAAACACATCTAAATATGGGACAAAGACACACTACAAAGGTGGCAATTTCTTGACGAGACTATTTTGGTAAATAGGAAGACAAGAAAAAATAAACACAAATTTGTGTAAGTTGACTTGAATATTGTATTTACTTAGGACAAAATTTTGCTCTTAATTGCTTCAGTGTGAGTGGTTTTGGATTAATATCTTTGTTCTTGTGTCTATGCTCAAATTTCAATTGCATGAAGAATTATTCTATATTATTATTTGTGTTTCAGTCATAATGTTTTTTGCTTAATGTTTGCAGGAAACAAACTATGTTCCGATAACACGAGGTAGTAGAGTGGTCCTCATGGTCAATGGGTAAGTTCATGAATATTATATTGGATTGAGAATCAAACTATTTTTTTTTTTAAATTTTATTTAGGTGTAACATTTCCTTATATGTTAAATGGCACTTGAAGTAATACTACTATTATATGCACCATTTTATAAGTTCGTTATGTCTACATGTTTGAGTTTAGTGAGCTTCAAAGGTCTTCTCATTGCAGAATGGTGAAAAGAGAAGATAACATTATTGATTTGACAAATTAAGTTACTCATGCAATTCGGAGTATGTATATTCGTGAATTTTCTTTTGGACAAAATATAGTATATTAGACTTAGATGTAGTTCCTTATATTTTTGTTATAAGGTTTTTCAATTAAAATACAACAGCTGTATAATTTTCTAATAATAACATGACAAGTGTACAATTTAATTTTAAAATCATACACTTGTTTGCAAAAACATACTTTTATCATGTTATTATTGGAAAACAATACACTTATAATGTTTTAATTGGAGAACCTAATAGCAAAGATATAAGGAATGGTATATAAGATTTTTTTCAATATAATATTGTTTGTGAAGAAGCTTGGAGGGGTATATGTAAACAATAGTGTTAAATTGTTTGTGTTCTTTTTCTTCTGGACTGCCTTCCCTTCTTTTTCAAGAGGTTGGCATTGGGGGGAAAAAGTGGAACAGGTCATGTCAAGTTTTAGGTATGATCAGTCTTTTCTGACCTTCTACTCTGTCTTGGAACTTTAGTAAGGGTATTTGTTTGCAAAAGCTGAACAAAGAAATGATTGTTTGTAGGTAATGGACTCAAAATTAATCATAATTGATTGTTTGTAATTCAAATCTTGATAGGAGTCATTCCACCCTTCTGTGTGGGTTCCCTTCATGTTATGGTTCAAAATAATGAGTCATCATACTTTGAAGTTCCAAATTCCATCAACTTTAGATTTTATCTATATCATTTAGTATAAAAATAGATATCTTCTTATCCTGACCTTTAAGAATCTAGAGTGTGATTGCATTACAGTACCAAGTTAAGACTGGCTAAGTTTTTGCCCTTCTATACTAATTCTTGAAAATCACTAATTGGCTGTCCATTGAACTTGTTTAGCGAGTATTGATGACCAGGGACATCAATTTTTTCCTTCCTTCTTTTCTTTTTTCCTCTTAAAATGACAATATTAAGGAAAAAAAAAGGAAACGGTCAAGGGGGCAATTAAATGCAAGCTAAGTATATAGTTTAATTATAGGAAACGATCAAGGGGCAATTAAATGCAAGCAAAGTATATGGTTTAATTATAAGAATTGCAATACAAGATATGTATGATGAGGCTACAATTAGGGTAGTAACAAAAGGTGGACTTACAGAAGATTTTCCGATAACTATTGGTCTACATCAAGGGTCAACTCTGAGCCCTTATCTTTTTACTCTAGTATTGGATGTGCTTACTGAACATATCTAGGAGCCGGTGCCACGGTATATGCTTTTTGCAGACGATATTGTCTTAGTTGGAGAATCGAGAGTGGAAATGAATGAGAAGTTGGAGAGGTGGAGATTAGCTTTGGAAACTCATGGATTTCGTTTAAGTAGAAGTAAAATGGAGTATATGGAGTGTAAGTTTAGTAAGAGACACACCACTTCTAGCGCAGAAGTGAAAATTGGAGAACATATTATACCATAAGTTACACAATTTAAATATCTTGGATCTGTCATACAACATAACGGGGAAATAGAAGAAGACGACATAGGATTCAAGCGGGGTGGATGAAGTGGAGGAGTGCTTTGGGTGTTATTTGTGATAGAAGAGTACCACTCAAACTTAAGGGTAAATTCTACCGTACAGTTATAAAACCTGCAATGTTATATGGAACTGAGTGTTGGGCAATAAAAAGTCAACAAGAGAATAAGTTCAATGTTGAAAAGATGAGAATGTTGCGTTGGATGAGTGGATACACTAAACGAGATCGGATTAGAAATGAATACATTAGAGAGAAGGTGAAAGTCACACCTATTGTGGAACAGATTGTAGAATCAAGACTTAGATGGTTCGGTCATATCGGGAGGAGACCTATAGAAGCCCCAGTTAGGAGAGTAAATGAGATGGAGAATAGTCTAATAATTAGAGGTAGAGGAAGACTAAGAAAAACTATAGGAGAAATTATTAAGAGAGATTTAGATTTAAATGGTTTGTCTAAAAATATGATTTACGATAGGTGTTTATGGCGTCGATTGATCCATGTAGCCGACCTCACTTAGTGGGAAAAGGCTTTGTTGTTGTTGTTGTTGTTGTTGGAATATTATATTGGTTACAGATAAATAGATTTATGTGCATCTGTGGGTCTAATCACATAGTTTCTCTAATGGATTTAAGAGCTCTTTTGGGCTGTGGGTCCCATTTTTCAAGTATTACTTCTGAGAATGTTATCTATTATTCATGACTAAGTGTGCCCTTGGTCAGAAATGTTGGCCATAAGGTGATCTTAATTTCCCCACTTCCTGGTTCTTTTAAATGCAGGTTAGGTGGCACTCCTATAAGTGAACTAATGATTGCAACTGGAAAAGCAGTTCCTAAATTGCAGCTGGAGCATGGATTGGCTGTTGATCGAGTATACACAGGGTCATTCATGACTTCTCTTGATATGGCAGGTTTGTTGTCACAGATAATGACATTTTGCATTTATTTGCAATTCATTGAAGTTTTGTCAACCATTTTGTCAGGCTTCTCCATTTCTATCATGAAGGCTGATCCAATTATTCTTCAACGTTTGGACACTTCAACTAAAGCTCCTTATTGGCCTGTTGCAGCTGATGGTCAGTAATATATGTTGGATTTGTTTTTACCTTGGTGCTATGGCCTATATGATATTAGATTTTTCTATTGTCATATTTGTTCAATAGAGAATTTACGATGTCTTTTCTAGCCAATATTGCTCTGGATCGACCTTTCTTCACCTCCACAAAAAGCAAACTTCAATCAACTATGGTTACAAAGGAAGCCTTGAGATTTCTTAGATTGAATCATTCATTGAACTTCTGAAGTTCTTTGGTGACAGGTAATCACCCACCTGCTAAGATTCCTGTTCCAGTTCCACCATCTCGGTCAGCAAAGAGTGATGAGGTACGTGCATGGGAATTATGTGACATTTCCTTTTTATGGATTGGAATTTTAGTGAAGATAACTACTTTTTTATACCATATAATGTTAGTCCAAATCTGGTTTGACTCACCATGGAATCTTCATTTTCAAAGTATAGCATTATATGGTTGTATACATAGCTTTAGTTAGAAAGCTATATTAAAAAATATGATTGGTTTTTTTAAAACTAAGAAGTATTTTTAATCATGAGCCTATGGGGATAATTATGCATATTCTTATAAAATTTAACAGATGCCCTTCAGCTGGATTTTCATGTAATGTTTCCATATTTGTGTTTATCACGCCTAGTGTCTAATTTTTTGTCTTATGCTAGTTAGGAGCTCTGTTGGCTCAATGAAATTAAGTGCTTTTTAACATCTCAGCTGGTTTAGTTTAGTTTAGTCTAGGTTTTTTTTTTCTCTCTTCATAGCAAAGTTATGGTGTCCTTATAATATTCCTAGAAGATAGTTAAACCATAGGATCTTTCCAGCTTCTCATCATTGTAGAAAATAAACTAAATGTCATGGGTATATTGTATCCTACTTCATTGATTATTTCTATGAAGTCTCATCTCTAGTTATCTTTACACAGAAGATATATGTATGCGTGTGTGCAGAAATTAAAATAAAATGTCATGGGTATATTGTATCCTACTTCATTGATTATTTCTACAAAGTCTCATTTCTAGTTACCTTTACACAGAAGATATATGTATGTATGTGCATATGTATGTATGTATGCATGCGCGCGCAGGGGTGGGGAGGTTGTCTTATTCTCCCCAAACCCCAAAATCTTGTCTGCAGCAAGTTTTAGGAGGCTGTCTTATTTCACCCCAAAATCTTGTTTGGAGAAGCTGCTCCAGATTAAGGGGGTACACTCAGTTTGTAATCCTGTCTTCCTTTCCCATGTTCGTAAGTTGGCACAGGTCTCTATGTTTTGTTTGAAACAGTACGTAAAAATTTATCAATTGGACTCAAGATTTAGGTTTAATTTATAGCACTCACAATGGTTTATGTGAATGACCAGATCAAAATTGTCAAGAATGAGGAATCAAATTCAATTAACTTCCACTGTGGCAAGTTTTATTCTCTGTCTATGTGGTTATCTTCTTTAACATATAAGCGGGCATATTTTTATCTGTGTATTTGGTTATATTCCTTATTAAGTGAAACTCCTGTAGGTGATTCATTTGATAGAAACAAAATTATAAGGTTATGCAAGTGTTATAAAAATTTAGAACAACTAAGATTTAAGAATTCCCAACAAAGAAATTACTTATTTAGGAATATTAACCTGGCAAAGAAATTAGTGATTAATGGTATTGATTTAAATATCTACTCTCTTCATAAATTTTCCTGAATTGGAAATTAGTTTGTTAGGATATCCTTGATTGTAATTCTCCCTAAATTATCTTCATGTCACTCTGTAAATTCCATGTCCTTTCCTTTTACAGAACTTTTTCCTCTATCTCTTATTTGGCCATCTTAATGGAAATGTCAATGCCCGTTTGTCAACTCACTTGTATGTAATAATAATAGAAATATCTGTAAACAATGTTCCAATACTTAAAGCACTGTAAATTGTTAACAAATTGTTTCTCACAGAGATAATTGACTTAAGTTGTTGGCTGAAATTCTGTTATATTTTGTGTATGTGTTAATATAAATTGTGAAATCCGGTTTCCTCTGCTTTATATAAGCCACAGAGTCGGCCTTTACAACTAAATGAACAAGGCCAAATTCTTGAGGCTGCCATTGAAGCTGCTACCAATGCAATTATAAATCTTAAGGACAGTTTAAATGAATGGGATAGCAAAGTTGGTGATGGTGACTGTGGATCAACTGTGAGTCATATTTTTGAATTTATCAGTATATCTATTTTATATTTGCTGATGTATTGTGTGCGTAACTTGTATCTGATTTATCTTTCTATGCAGATGTATAGAGGTGCAAAAGCAATTCTTGAGGACATCAAAAAGTAAGTTCTATGTGTTCTATTATCTTGCTTAGATCTATTTGTTTTCCGTCACTAGTTTTGATTGCGTACTTGTGTAATGGTCATGGACAATCAGCGCATAGTTCATTGGAAGGAATACTTATCGCATTTGTTCTTGGACTTTCTGACTCTAAAATTCCATGGAATTTCAAATGCAAGGAATTTGAATTGCTGCAATTCAAATTTTTGGCATTTGAAATACCTTGTTTGGATAACCACAGTATTTATAAAATTCCTTGTGTGTGACTATATATTTATGAATGTATGCATGTATCCATGTGTAGACTCAAGCGCGCATGTGTGTATACAAGCATGTGCATGTGCCTATATATATGTGTGTCTATATCTGTACAGGTATCTGTGTGTATGTGTCTATGCACTTGCATGTGTATGTGCATGTACACATGTGGGTTATAGAGGCACATGTGCATGTGTATACATGTTTGTAGCTGTATGTGTATCGATAAAAATGGTACAAAAAACTAACTCTCTGAAAATGAGAGAGAAGGAAATTCTCAAATTAGGTGGAATTTCAAATTCTTCCTATTTAGGTGGAATTTCAAATTCTTCAAAATTTACTTGATTAAATTACCTTGAAAATTTGAAAATCCAGTCCCTCCTAATTTAACAAGAAAGTATTAATGAAGTAATTCAAATATCTCCAAAATTACCCCTCTTAAGCTACCTCATCCAATTGGAAGCCCAGTTCATACTTGATTAGTTAGAAAGGTTTGAACCATGATTACATCTCTGTTTTCGGCCAATAAGTTGCATTGCTTTTTAGAAAGTAGTTGTTACTAGCGTGAATAATTTATAACTTTTGAAGTTGAATAATTAAAAGTATTTCATAAATTACCTATTGTTAGAGCAGAAGGGGGCAAAAGAGAGGAAAGGTAAGTCAACTAATGTTATGATTGGGATTCTTTTGGAATGTTGAGACAAAATGTTGGCAGAAGTAATTTTGGCTACTTCTGGGTCTGGAGATTGGAGAATTTTGTTGTAGCATGTCATACAGAATCCAAACATTCATTAGGTATTTAGGAAGTGAGTTTTAGAAAAAAAGAAGGAAACTAGTTAAGCAGGAGTTTTGATATTGGATGTAGTTTCCAAGTAGCAATTTGGCTAGGATTTCCCACGCCCGATTGTGGAGTCATGTAGATTTAGAGTTGTAGTGCCTATATTTTGCTGACTAAGAATCCACTGCTAGTCTGCTAATTCATTTTCTTATAGCATTGTTGTTTCCATTCATTATGTTGGACAATGTTTTGATGATTAAGACCTTGTAAATTGTTGGATAAATAGATTGTTGGAATTCATTATCTAATCGTTGGGCCCGATAGTCTTAGTCTTAATTTCTCTGATTGGGCCTAACAGCTAGCTTCCTTTTATAAACCTCAATATTTTGTATTTCTTGTTATTCTCTCCTCCTATCATGTATTTCCCTTTCTTATCCCACTCTGTTCTTATTTCCGCTGCATCGGACATGTGCATATGTGCGTGACTTTGTATCCTATATATATCTACACTGTTCCATCTCAAATAATACGAGTATCATTTTCGCACTTGTCTGTGTTATTCTGCGCGTTTACCTTCATGGTATCAGAGCCACAGTATTCGATCCACCTCCATGCCTAAATTCGGGCTTTAGACCACTAGAACTGACGAGGAATCAGAATCCTCAAATGAAATGTTTTCCTTGGCCATCACCCAACCAGGAATGACTCAGCGCACTGCCATGATTGAGTCCTAGCCTAATCTGATTACCACACACAAACTAAATGGACTGAATTACCTTCAATGGAGCTAATCAGTCATGGTGTTTGTGAGTGGAAGAGGCGAGGACGACTACTTAACCGGTGAGGCTGTGCAACCTGCTAGGGGTGATCCCAAATTCAAGACATGACATGTTGAGAACAATTTAGTCATGTCTTGGCTGATAAACTCCATGGTTTCTAACATTGGAGAAAATTACATATTCTACAAAACTGCTCAAGAAATTTGGGAGAGTGCTCGTGAATCCTATTCTACCCAGGAGACTGCGGCTGAGTCTTATGAGATTGAAAGCGTGATTCAGGAACTCAAGCAAGGAGATATGGTGATAAACCAGTACTTTAACACTCTTACAAAATATTGGCAGCAACTAGATGCATTGGAAACTATTTCTTGGCAATGCACCTCAGATGCTGTCACTTATAAAAAGATTGTTGAAAAGAAAAGAATTTACCAATTTTTGATGGGCCTTAATCATAAATTTGATGAGGTTCGAGGGAGAGTTTTGGCCCGCACTCCCCTTCCCTCTCATAAGGAAGTGTTTTCTGAAGTAAGGTGTGAAGAACATCGGAAGAAAGTGGTACAAAGTCCTTGACCAGCACCTAACCCAGGTGAAGCATCAGCCCTGATCTCTAAAAATATGGCTACTTATGAAAGAGACAATAAACAGTCCAAACAAGGGAAAAGATAGTGTGATCAATGCTACAAAAGTGGTCACACTAAGGATACTTGTTGGAAATTACATTGGAAGCCATCTAATTTGAAGAGTAAATTCAAAGCTAACACTAAAGCCTTCATTGCTGGTGCTGACACTTCAGCTGCCTTTGAAACATCTTTGTTCAGCTGTGAGCAACTAGAGCTCCTATAGAAAAAATGTGTCCCAAAACTCATCAACTAGTGATCATAAGGGTACCAATATTATTAGTAATATTGCTCTCTCAGGTAACCCTCCCTTAGCTTTAACCACTCAAATTTTATCTACACACACTTGCGTTGTTGATTCAGGTGCTTTTGATCACATGACAAGCAATCCATTGCTATTTGACCAGTTCAGCACCTGTACCAAACTTATAAAAGGAAAAATAGCAGATGGATCCCTTGTCAAAGTCACTGGTGTTGGCACAGGTCACATTTCAGAAAATTTTGTTCTTAAGAAAGTCCTATTTGTTCCTACTATTACTTGTAACTTGCTGTCCATATGCAAAGTCCTCAAAGATAATCACTTTATGGTTTATTTTACTAATGACAGCTGTGTGTTTCAGGATGTGGAATCTCATAATATGATTGGTAATACTAAGGAGGTGGATGGACTCTATCTCCTATGCACCTCCACCTATTATAAAGTGGCCCTTTGTACTAGTAGTTCTAAGATCCTTCTATGGCACAATAGGCTTGGCCATCCTAATTTTCATTACATGCAAAAGATGTATCCCTCTTTATTCAATAAAAATTCTACTATTCCCTATTGTGACTTATGTCAATTAGCCAAGCATACTAGAGCAACCTACCCTTCCACACCTTATAGACCATCTCATCCCTTTCATCTTATTTATAGTGATGTGTGGGGGCCATCTAAAATTAATAGTCTCACAGGAGTTAGGTGGTTTGTGACCTTCATCGATGACCACACTCGAATCATGTGGGTTTATCTTATGAGGGAGAAATCCGAGGTTCCCAACATTTTAAAAACTTTTCACCAACTTATTTTAAATCAATTCCAAGCTTCCATTAAGGTTCTCCATAGTGATAATGGGATTGAATACTTCAATGCTAATCTCACCTCTTACCTGACCACCCATGGCATTCACCACCAAAGTTCCTGGGCCTATACCCCCCAACAAAATGAAATTGCTGAAAGGAAAAATAGCCATATCCTTGAAGTTGCCCGTTCACTTATGTTTACTATGAATGTTCCAAAGAGATTTTGGGGTGATGCTATTTTAACCTCTTGTATAGACTAGGAGAAAGAAAGTTCTAGAGGATGAAAACAATGAAAACATTTCCCTACTTGAGTTGGTCAGTCTTCCCACTCCTGGACAAGGTCTGATTTCCCTTGAAAAAGAAGATTTAGATCTTCCTATTGTCCTAAGGAAAAGGACAAGAGCATGTACTAAACATCCTATTAATAATTTTGTTGATTATAATAAGCTCTCACCCCCCGATGAAGCTTTTGTGGCTAATATCTCATCTGTTAAAATTCCTAACACTATTTATGAGGCTTTGAAATAGGAAGTTTGGAGAAATGCACTTCAAAAGAATCGTATGTGGGGACCTTGTGGAACTTCCTAAAGGAAAAAAGGCTGTGGGTTGCAAGTGGATTTTCAACATCAAGCATAATCCTAATGGAAGCATAAGCAGATACAAGGCAAGACTTGTGTCAAAAGGTTTCCAAACCTAAGGAATTGATTATCAAGAAACTTTTACTCCTGTGGCCAAATTTAACTTTATAAAGGTTATTCTTTCTCTTGCTGCTAATTTGGATTGGCCTCTTTGTCTACTTGACAAAAAAAATTCCCTTTCTTAATGGAGACCTAGAGGAAGAAGTCTATATGACCATCCCTCCTGGCTTTGAAGACTATGGTCAAGGGAAAGTTTGCAAACTTAACAAATCTCTGTATGGCCTCAAGCAATAATCTCCTCGTGCTTGGTTTGAAAAATTTACTTTGGCTGTGAAAAAACAAAGGTACACTCAAGGGGAAGCAAATCATTCAATGTTCACTAAGTTCACTAATGGAAGGGTTGCCATCCTAATTGTGTATGTTGATGACATTATTATAATTGGAGACCATGTTGATGAAATCAAGATCTTGAAGGATGCCTTACCCAAGGAATTTGACATGAAAGATCTTGGGACACTAAAGTTCTTCCTTGGTATGGAAGTTGCTAGATCTTCCAAAGGTATCACCATATCCCAAAGAAAGTACATCCTTGATCTCCTAAGTGAAACTAGGATGTTGGGATACAAGCTTGTTGACACTCTTGTGGAAGCTGACTACAAATGCAAATTCTCACAAGAAAGTCTCCCTGTGGATACTAAGAGATATGAAAAACTTGTTGACAAATTCATCTTCCTAACTCACTAGGCTAGGCATCAACTTTCCTATAAGTGTTATTAGTCAATATATGAGCAAGCCCATTGAGACTCACTTAGAAGCCGCCTATAGAATTCTAAGGTACCTTAAAATGACTCTTGGAAAAGGGATATACTTCAAGAAAAGCAGTGATTGTAACATAGAAATTTATTATGATGCTAATTGGGCTAGCTTTATTTCAAACAGGAGGTCTACTTCTGGCTATTATACCTATGTGTGGAGAAACTTGATTACTTGGAGAAGTAAAAAACAATCTGTGGTTCCTAGAAGCAGTGCTAAGGCTGAGTATAGAGCTTTAGCTCAAGGGATCTGTGAAGGCCTATGCCTTTGTAGACTTCTCAAGAAGTTAAAAATCAAGTGTAAGAATTCTATGCAAGTGTTATGTGATAACTTGGCTGCCCTTAGCATTGCAAGGAACCCAGTGCAACATGACCGAACCAAACATATTGAAATTGTCTGACACTTCATTAAAGAAAAAATCGATGCTGGTATCATCAAACTTGATCATACACCATCCAAGTTGCAAGTTGCTGATATCCTTACTAAAGCTTTAAATCGGGTCAGGTTTGAAGAACTAGGAGTCAAGTTGGAGATGATCAACGGGCCTAATGGCTAGCTTCTTTTTATAAACTTCAATATTTTGTATTTCTTGTTATTCTCTCCCCTTATCATGTATTCCCTGTTCTCGTCCCACTCTGTTTTTATTTCCGCTGCGTCGGACATGTGTGTGTGTGCGTGACTTTGTATCCTATATATATCTACACCGTTCCATCTCAAATAATAACGAGTATCATTTTCGCACCTGTCTATGTTATTCTGTGCATCTACCTTCACTTATGTATGTAGGGAAATTTTTGTGCTGTTCAATTGAGCTAGAAGATCTTTTCCGATTCATTCTTCTTTGTCAAAGCAGCAAAAGGCTTGTTTTGTAGTATTGAATGATTATATTCTGCATATGCTTTACATGCCTTTACATGCTGATATGAAAAAGGATTGTGCTGCGTTGTTATTTTCTTAAACTCATTATTTCTTTTCTTCTTTTGCTTTTTCTCTTTTTTTGGAGGCTATCTTATCCTCCTCTCTTGTAATGCTCTTTCTTTTTAATAAAGTTTCTTTTTCTATCCAAAATAAATAAATAAATAAAAAAGGATGGAGGGAAAGATTAATGAAAAAGAACTTGAATAAATATCTTATTGAATGCTGAAGTATACATATCATTTAATGAAAATTGAAGTTTAGAAGATGATCAAGGAATTTTTTTTTGGGGTGAAATTTGAAAGAACAATACCCAAATAAATAATTCAAGAAACATGCATGGAACTGAACTCTATTATAAGAAAATGATTAATTTAGTGGTTATTTAGAGCCTGTGTGGGATTGCTGTGGATTTCTATTTATTTTGAAAAAGCCTTCCCCCGCCCCCGCTCTCTAAAAAAACACAAAAAAAAAGGGAGTTTCATAAGCATTGTGAGAAAGAAGCAGTTTGTGTTTGACAAAATCATTTGATTGGCACTTATATCAATATTTGAAAATCAGCTTGTGTTTGGCAGATCTTCTTTAAAAAGTGCTTTTTACTGTCAATTTACTTAAAAGGGTATTTAAGAGGGTAGGTAAAAAAGTTTAGAGGTAATTGTGGCAATTAATGATTTTGAGTGAAGGTATTTTTGTCTTCAAAAAATTAATTTTTTGCTTTTGCTTTTACTTCTAAGGAGAGGCTCCAACTTTGTGTTTCCTTTCTACAACAGAAAAATTGCTTTTGCTTACTTCTTAGAAGCAACTTATTGTTTTGAAAAAGCTTGGCCAAACACTACAATATATCAACATAAGTACTTTTTTGACAAATAAGCGGCTTCTCTTGCTCTACAAACCTGGCCAAACAGGCTATCAATGATCCTTTTGACTCAATGTAAAGAGGTAGGGTTTTCATGTTTGCGGGTGGGGAGTTTACACTTTACGTAAGTGTGCCAACTGATGAAATAAAAAGTCTTTGTGATATGTTCTTATTCTAGTATAACAAGGCAGAAGTTAACATTAAAGTTTAATAATCAAAATTGTCTTAAGTCTTGAAATTTGATTTGTTAGAGATTAAAGGAGGAAACGAATTTCACCCTTTATTCAAGCCAAAATTACCCACCCCACCCAGATGTGTATTCTTTTATCTGTGGCATTTTTGTTGGTGCTGATGTGTTTTAAGCTTAAAGATAGCCATGCATCGTGATGAGTGTTGACTGTTGAGTTCAGGAGTGACCGGTTACTTTCTCAAAATATTGGAATACTGGGGCATTGACATATATTGTCTAATGGCTTCATAACTCCACAACCAATGGTAGTTGCTGCAAAATGTTTGTCAATATAAATCGTAATTGTGGCCTGATCTAAATTGCTGTATTCTGTTCACAGTTATCCGCTGAATGATGCAGCAGAAACTATTAATGAAATTGGATCATCAATGGGAAGAGTTATGGGAGGAACAAGTGGGATTCTGTATTATTCCATTCCTATGTCTCTCTTAAACTATATATTTATATTTTTGAGAGCATTTTTTACATATATTTATAAATTTACTTTTTTTCCCCCTCCAGATATACCATCTTTTGTAAGGCAGCATCGACACAGCTGAAATCAAGCTCACACTCTGGTGTCACATCAAAACAATGTGAGAAGATTCTTCAAATCTGGCAACATTTGGGCTAGATTTTCACATTTCTTTTTCTTTTCTTTCATCTTGTCTTGTTTGGTTGTAAATCCCTCATCGATTATTTTGATTCAGGGGCTGAAGCGCTTGCAGTTTCCATTGCTGCTATCAGTAAATATGGTGGTGCTAGTGCTGGTTATAGAACATTGTTAGATGCCCTTATTCCAGCATTGTCAGTTCTTCAAGAGGTGTCAACAATATTTGTTGGTTGCCCTTCATTGTTAATATGGCTTTATTATGTGACACTCGTGTTTGATTTTACAGAGATTAAATGCTGGGGATGAGCCTTCCACTGCTTTTGTTCTCTCATCTGAAGCTGCATTAGCTGGAGCTGAATCAACTAAGCACATGCAAGCACAGGTGACGATCTCAATGATTCTTCTCTCTTCTTTTGGCAGAATTTATTGGATATAGAAGAGGATTTAACTTTGACTTTATGGTGGAGAACTTTTTTTAATATTTACATTCTTCCTTGAAATTACCTTGTAGGATTTGACTATTTTTCTTCAAAAGAAATTGGAGATTTCTATTTGAAGTTGCCAAGGGGTTGCAATTTTGTAGAGATAGATTATAAGACAACCTAAATAAGGAAAAGAATCAGATAATCGTTTATATCAGGAGAGAAAAATAAAAAAATTAATTCAAACACTGCCCTTGATGGCTGGATAGTTACAACAAGCTGTGATGACCTCCATAACATCATTTCAAGAAACCTCTTCATGCCCCAAGCGATTGTTACCCCTATAGTCTCTTCTTAAAGCATAAGGATTTTGTAAGGATTTTGTTTTATTTTATGAAGCTTAAGTCATGCTTTTTTCATGCGCAATTCCTAAAACCTGACATTTTTCATGAGCAACATCTACTCTACTGTTGGTACAGATATAAGAGAGATCAGTGGTCTGTCGTGATTTCAGAATGAGGATTTTTAGTTCACTGTTCCATATAGGATTTCTTTTTCTTGTCATTAGTTTCCTCAATGAACAAGAACAATCCCACACCTGCTTCACAGCCTTTCAGAAGGAACACCCAAGGATATTTTGCAGAAAATAGTGAATAAGGAAATAAAGAAATAGGTTAGAGAGAACATATCAAACGAGAATGACAGTACAAGTCTAGCAAGATGTTGGGACTTGGGATGTTGTGTGAGCTGAATGAGGGCGCATTGGATATGGAGGGTTGGGGGAGGAGAAGGGCAAAATGAAGTGTAGAGGGGGAGATTACAGGTCAGGTTAGGCTAGCTTGAGTTTGATTGATGTTAGATTGTTAGTTGATCTTGGTAATTTAGGAATTGAGATACTCTTATATAGATATAGTTTAGCTAAGATAGGTAGACTAAACCAATGAGAAGCAGCCATGTGAACTTGTTAGAGGTGAGACCCATTGAGAAGTTACCTGACATATCCACATGACTATGTGTTGGTATAGTCTACTCATCTAGGTAGGTCGTGTTTAATTTAGCTAAGAAATCTTATATTTTAATTGAAAATATAACAATGCAGCTGGGTGCCATATAATTTACATCTATGGGGGTTAAGTTGTATCGCTTGACAAATGATTGACTGCTGAAAGATAATCAGATTTAAATATTGAAAGAACTTTTGGTTGGATGAATACTGGACTATGATTAAGTACCATATTAGGTTGTGTCAGGACTCAGGAATAGCATACTTGAACTTGATTTCTGGGTATTGTCATAAAGTCTTTGCTTGGATCGTTCAACAACTACAAATTGATGACTTATTTAGAAGTTGTAAAGATATAGAGGGTAGTTTTGGCGCTGTCAAAGGAACTGACAAGATGCCTTGTGCAGGCTGGGCGATCAACCTATGTATCTGGAGAGATTCTTTCATCAGTTCCTGACCCTGGTGCTATGGCTGCAGCCACATGGTACAGAGCTGCAGCCTTAGTTGTCAAGGAAAAATACCATAGGTAAGTTATTCACATAGCTCTTCATGCTACTCCTCTTTGTGCGGATTCCGCCAAGTTTTGTTCCTGATTTTGTACTACTGTAACTTTTAGGCTCTCCGCTTATGCATTTTGTGCATAAAGCTGAGAGAGCAATTACCAATCACTTTTGTACACTCCAAATTTTATAGTTGATGTAAATTTTAAATATTGATGACTTCAATGGACAATAATATCCATCTCAATGTGAGATAATGAATTGTAATTTTGGTGGTTTGTGTATTAATTTTTTTTTCCCTTTAATTTTGGAATGGTATACAATGGATGCTTGCATAGTGCCATGAACAATGATTTGTCGATCCTGTCTGTTGTTGTTAATAATTGTCCCCTAACTTGATTCTTGCAATCTTCCACTTCGATTCTGCGTAAAACAAGTAGTAATATTGTTGTATTTATACCGAGTTCAATTGGGATCTTTGTTTCCTCATAGTAGCTGGTCGTGGTGGAATATTCTCCCAAGTTGTATTCCAGCTTTAGAGGGGAAAAAAAATTCTGTTCCTTGCGAGGGATATGGATTTGGTGGGGAACTTGAGGGAGTATTCAAGGGGGTCATAAGGAACAAATGGCTTCATCTCCTGGGTTAAACATTATGCCAGTTCAGTCTGATATGAACAGGATTTTGAGAAACTGATGTTCATCTTTAGATGCCATTCTGTATACCTTGGTGCAGTAGCGGCTGGCATCTTATTGATTTTATGACACATTCTTGGACAAGTTGGACTGCTTATTTGATAAACCTATAGAGTAGTTTCCACTTAAAAAGTCTAAATATGCTATTATTTTACTTCTCAGTAAAAATGCATTTGAACAAAATAATACGTAAAAGAAATTAAATCCCCCTCCTCCCCCACCTCTTTTTTTTTCCTCTCCTTGTGTTATATGGGCTGTTTTAAAACCGTCAAGCATGAAATGACAATTTAAAGACGTTGACGGGCTGACCAGAGTAGTTCCAGAAACAGATGGCAATAATGATGCTCAAATAGACCAAGAGCTTTGTTGAAATAATGCATACTATATCCACGGTGTAGTACTTGGGTTATCAAATAATAGTATTGCGAGAAGTGCAGCTCATAAAACTCAACAGCCTCTCCTGTCTGCTCTTTCTATACTATCCAGTCGTCATATAGTTTCTAGTTGGCTTCGTTGATATGTCAGTAGCTCATGTGGTCTCGTAATAAGCATATTACCTTGTACCCATGCTGTAGTTGACGAGTGGCATAAAATCAATTGCAATTCTATCTAGTTTCAGCACAAGTAATCAGCGAGATAGATCCAGCCTTCTATTGTGATCGTGGTCATTTGGATGTTACTGGGTTCTGAGTTTGCGCATGTAAAGCTGTGCGCCGCCTGAAAAAGACATGCCCTACATAGGATCAAGTGTGGTATAGTAGTGTTGTCTAATATATTGGCATCTTTTTAAACACCCGTTTTATTAACTTCTGGCTTTCATTGATTAGATATAGGGGGCCAATCTCGATCTATTACTTGACCGAATAGTGATGTTGATTCAATTTTCTGGTTGAAGGTTGAAAATTAGCTCAATATGTTTCTTAAGCTGTGAATATCCATTCTAACAAATTGTAAAACTCTCAATCATTTGGTGATGGTGATATAAGTTGTAATACCATGTGAGGAACAACTTCACTCAAAATTTTAAGCAGTTAACTATTAATTGAAGATATATATACATATATATATATATATATATATATATGATTGAGTCTTGAAAAATTTTCTTTACAAATTATATTTTTATTAAAAAGTATGATAACAAAGATTTTAAAAAAGTTTACTTACATTTTGTCAAAAAAATAAATAAAAATAAAAGGGGAACAACTTTAATTAGTGATTGATAAGATGAGTGATAAAAAGCACTCAATCTCTCCCTAAAGAGGATAGCCTCTTGTAAAGAAGGGGCCATTATATGCGGCAGCAAGTTACATAAAGGAGAGTGTACCCTGAACATCTTGTTGTTAGGTTGCAAGTTGCAGGTGCATGTGCTGTCTTATCTTTTGTCCCTAATTGGAAGGGCAGAACCTCAGTACTGGCAATTCAAAGCAGAAAGCCAGGTGGGTAACACCAAAACCGTGTTCTTGTCTCTGGGTTCCAAGCAATTGCCTAAAGATTCATTTATCATTCATACGTATACTCATTGCTTTTAGCAGACAGTGAGTGGGAAAAAGATCATCTGAAGTTCCACAGGGTATGACACAGTGGGAGCCATCTAGCCATTGTAATACTACCTTCCTTCCTTGTGGATGAAGGGACACATGGACATCTTTTTCAAGCCTTTTTGTAATTGCGTACAATGGAAGGTAAAATTGCATCCTCAAGTGTCCATGTGGTCCTGCAACGTTTGCAAAAGTCTCACTCCATCATACTAATCGAACATCTGAAATCAAGTTTCTTCCCTTAACTATCATGGGGAGAGATGGCATCCTATATAATTCAGTTTTAAAGAAAATTTTACGGTAGCTCAGGTGTAAATGCATCAATCAATTACCAAAATATCTCTAGCTTCCAAAGGCCGTTAAATGAGCCATTAGTTGCTTCTGGAGGAAAAGGTTGAAATAGAAGCCTATGTTGTCTTTATTACTTGCAGGACTTTATTTTCACTATTTTGTTTTAGACTAAATTATATGAACTTTTTCTAAGATTTGAGTTGAGTTACACTTAATACTTTCTTACTACAAAATAAGGCAGCATTGCAATTGTGGCTTTAGGGCGATTAGCTCCACCATTGCAATGCCAAGACTTACTGACGATCAATATGATAGTCGCTAGGCCTCACAGCATTACAATGGTTTTGGGTAAGTTGTCGAATTGTCGTTAGGTCTATAAGATGTAACATCCACATTCAGACAGAATTAATTAAATTATATTGTGCCATTATTAGTATATTAAACATAATTGATTTATGTGAATTTGGGCTATGGTGTGAAAATTTCCTAGACTTATGTGTTAAAATTAATAATAAAATTAATTAGTTCAGTTAATGAATTAAGTGAAAATTTTGGAGTAAAAATATAATTAATGAAAGTTTATGGTAAACTATGTAATTTTCACTAGGGCCAAAATATAGTTTCCCCTGTGATTTATACTAAAAAGTTATAAGCTTCAGTTTTGATAAAATAAACTCAATGGGAAGAAACAAAACAACGAAGTTGGAATTTAAGAAACCAAAATCGAACTAGTTCATAGCCAATTGTGAGTTCAAATCCAACTAGCTTGGAGAAGTCTTCTGAGAGCTTTGACCCCTTGGGCATAAAGGAAGCTAGAGTGGTGCCTTTGAAGCCAGAGCTTTAAGAAACCAGTATAAATAGACCCAAAACCTTCTAGAGTTTCATGCCCATTTTTCTTTTTACAAACCTCCTTCCCTTTGATATTGGGATTATGTGTGTGTGTGTGTGAGAGAGAGAGAGAGAGAGAGAGAGAGAGAGAGAGGGAGAATACGAGAGAAAAAAGAGAATATGCATGAGAACGAGAGCAGCCCTATAATTAGAGAGATTTAAAGATAAAAACACTCCTTTACTTTGTATATGAAAGTAGCATGTTGTGTTTAGTTTTGCTTCATTCTCATTTCCAAAACTTGTATGAAATCCCATGGAAATCATATGGAAGGTTAAAGAGCCAAACTTTAGGAAAATTATCTCTTGCATATATGCCCATGATTGGCTTGATTCCTAGATTGTGTTTAATGGTTGCTTGAGGTATGATAATGTTTGCTTGAATTGCTTAAGGGAAACAAGATGGGAATCCTTGATTTTGGCTGTTCATAGTGTGTTTTCATGAAATAGGGTGCTATCGCATGGCCTGACCATGCATTTTCATATAGGTCATGCACTTATGAACGTATTTTTTGCAATTTACATGGCTTGGATGTGTAATTCCATATAGGTTGTGTAAACATTGCAACAAACATAAACTTGAGTAAACGGTTTGACCATGTAAAAATATTCAAGCTTAGCATTTTCTCTAGTTTTTACATGATGCATGAACCCTGAAACCACACGACCTAGTCGTGTGTAGTCACACAGTCCATGTGATTCTTAGACAAAAAGAAAAATGTGATGTTTCTTATGCTTGAATTGAGCTTACACATGAATAGATGTTTTATGTCATGATAGACATGGTTGCTCTAGCTAAATTCCTTTGGAACCTAAGAAAACTAAAGTGAAAAAATGATTATACATGTACTTTTAAACATAAATATTTATTACTTATACATGGAGTATGACCTTGATTTATGAGACAATAGAATATGATATGGATAACCTAGAAAATGACCTAATAATGTAGCTAGACCATGAATAGTATAAGAATTGGACCTTAACTCAAACCTTTGGACAAAGACAATGAAAGATATTGAAAGCAAAAAAGTCACTATAAAATGGATGGTTCTGGAAGAATTGGCTTGGGAGACAAATCATGTCTATTTATGTGATTTGTATTCGATTGTATGACTTGATTAGATGGCATTTACTCTATGTGGATTTGTATTCTCCTTTGTTATTGCATAAAAGGACAATGCCAAAATTGAAAGGGATTCCCATTAACATATTATGACTGTATGACTTTACTCTAATTTATTTGTATCACTTAATTGCATAGTATCTCTCTTGTTTGATTATATATATATATATATATATATATATATATATATATATATATATTGTTCTTCATTATATCTGAAAAAGAATGCTTAAGATTTAGTAGGCCAAAGCATAAGGAAATTTTTCATCAAGAAGTACTAAGAAAAAAGAAAGAGAAAAAGTTTTCAAGGGTTAAAAGTCTCTATAAGAGATGATCTTTAAGAAACGAGAAATGAACCTTTAAAGGGAGGTGACCTTAGATTGCATGTATTTTTGTGGATCCACTCTATTAAATATTTATGTTTATGCAATCATGTTTGTTGACAATATGTTATGAGTGCTAATGTGTCTAGATAATCATGGTAATTTTATGGTACTTGAGAATAGTATTTCTTCCTCCTTAATTGCATTGAGAACCCAAGTTTCACATTAAAATAGTATGAAATGCTTAGTGTTACTTATGGAATTTGAAAGCTCAAGTTTATACTAAGTGGTATGAGATGTTTGATGTTGTACTTAGGGAAACAGTTTTCCTACAAACAATACTTTTAAAGATGAATTATTTGCATCTCCTTTGTTTTGTAGTAATGTTTACCGTGTTGTAATGAAAAAAGAAACACTGGGCCACAGGATAAGGATGTAGTTATTTTTTTTTAAATCATTTTGTAAATGTCTTCTAAAGCTTCATCATGAATATACGGGAAGACGTAGGACCATGTGATTATCAGCAATCATAGGTTTTGTATGGATATAGGAATATATATATATATATATATGCTCTTATATCTGGTTAGTAGTATCTCTTTTTTTTTTCTTTGTATTAATGATTAAATTGTGCAACATAAATATATATATGTCTTGATCTTTATCTGAATGTGTGTTGTTGTTGTTTTTTTTTTTTTGCTATCTTTATATGCCAAAGACAAGGGAAAAAATGATTTTTTGTTGATACAATTGGACCATTACAAGGATTTCAAATATTATATGTTTTTATTGAGAATGTAAATTCTCATTTTTTTTAATAATATGTTTAGGTAGAGATATGAATTTGGCCAACGCTTAACCCTTGAAATGGAATAGAAGTGGATTTAGGTGCTCGAAGAAGGGTCCCCTTCAAGTAATTAGGGACGTCACCTGGATGGTGGAAAACAAGGGTAGACGAGCTCTAATTCTTTTTGGACACCTACAGTAGTAGTTTTGAGACACTAAAATATCTTTGATTGTCTAATCTAGGTGACGTTTGTATCTTTTGATATTAATTGAAATATTAATATACAATTGCACTTGGATGTTGTTATTTCACCCTAGTGGTTTTATCTATGATGATGTGATTTTATGAATATTTGATGGATGGAGTTGACTATATTTTGAATACAGTTAGCTAGACTTTTGAGATTGTTCATTTTTGGAAGGAAATTGCTAGTTCTAATTCCACATTATTTTTGTCACTTAATTAAACTAAATAGAATAGTTAAGATAAAAATTTAGGTGTTACATAAGACCATGACAGGCTTTAATAACTGTTGTTAGGTTTTAACTCTCTTTTTTCAAAAATATCATTTAAGTTTTTTTATATTTGATATATATTATAAAAATTTTTCTTAATTATTATATATGTCAACGACTTTTAATATGATAGGAAAAAAAACAAAGTTGATGTTAAACTTCTATATAAAATTATGTTTTTACTTTTATATAATAGTAAAGACGACTAATTAACTTTATTTTTAGAAAAAATGCATATTATATAAAAAATTAACTTTATTAAAAGAAAATAAATCAGATGTGAGATTTTTTAATGCATATCTAATGTCAAGGGATCCAAATGATATTTTTGAAACAAATGATTATTTAATGCAATTTAACCTAGTTTCAGAGAAAATTACTATACCCTTTCTTTTAATATTACTTTGACCAATGTACACACAGTATAAATATTATGTAAGAATAACTTTATTTTCGGATTCCGTATATAAGAAAAAGAAAAATAGAACCCTTTGTATGCATATCTGGATCAAAATTATCATCTCTAACCTTTATGTTAGAAAGAAGATGCAACCTTCATTTGGATGCCGTTTACTTCAAAGAACGATAAGGTCGGAAAAGAGAAAAAGTTGTCTCACTAGTAAGATTTGGGTATACAACCTTTTTTCCCCCTTTATTTACCAGATATAAGCCAGCTTATTAATTATATCTAACTTGCCCACATCCATCGGTCTCAACATATATAAATTATGTTCTTTAGAGTTTAAATTCAGCACAATTTAGTGTTAAGCTATAGGCTAGTTTTATAAGCCTTTAATTATTCCCATTTAAGGCCACAAAACATTTTTATAAAAGGAGTGTTAATATGTCATTAATTATAAGTAAACTTGCATTCAACAATTGAAAATTTAGGTTGAATTAGTTATATGTTAAACAACATGATGGTAAGTAACTTCATGAATGATAACAAATTTTTGCAGTACACCCATTATTTGGGGGTATATTGGGAAGTTTAATGCCTTCAATCCAGGGCCATTCAAATCTTCACATGTATAAAACTAGTTGCATAGCCCACGTCAACAAAAGCCAGAAAAGAAAAAAGATAAGAAAACCCTTTATTCCCATCCTAAAAGTAATCTGAAAGTCTGAGGCCGTAGATCTGCCAGTGGGCGAGCGCGAACACTTGTATCAAAGAAAGGAAAGGATTATTATGATACAAAATCTGGCTACCATTTTTGCCAATCCTCACAGCTTATTGAAATCATGTAACTTTCATATCATCTTTGAACTTACATTAGCCACCCAGAAGAAAACTATATGTTATAATTGTCGTGTTATTTTAAATTGATTTGGAGTTATGGCAAAAAAAGAAAAGAGATGGGGTCGAATTAATTAATTATAAACACATTGATATAGACATGTTTCAAATTTAATTCAATTTTTGAGGAAAATTAATGAGAATAGTTACGTGGAGCAGCTAATTAAATATTTAGTTAGTTTTCATCTATATGTTCACTTATATTAATATCAACGGTTTTTTATCTTTCTATGTGAATATGAATAAGGAAGCAAGACCAAACAAAAAAATAAATAAATAAAAAATAAAAAAAGCTTTCCATATGCTGATGCAATGAGGATAAATTACAAGCAAGCAAGCATTAAAAGAGAAAGAAAAGAAGAAAAGAAGAAATATAAAGCAATAAATAAAGATTCAGAATTCCTCTGCTTAATATTGGGTACAATATTATTGTTGTCTCTCATATTACTGAGTAAGAGAGGAGGCATTGCCGGTAGAAGCAGAAGAAGAGGAAGAAGAGTTCTTATGGTTATGCATCCACACTTTGAACACTTGCCTGCTCACCCCAACTCCTCTGCAGAACCTCTCTATCTCATCATCCAGATCCTTCCTTTGCAGCTTCCACCCCAGCTTCTCCGCAAACCCCAGCATCTTCTCCTTCTGCTCCGCCGTGAACTTCGTCCTGAACCGCTTCTTCCCCGTCCCTGTCCTCTCCCCCGCCTCCAACATAGCACTAGGCGGTGTCCCTTCGCCGCCACTATACTCCATGAGGTCAGCCGTCAGCTCCGGAGGCTCTCGGCCGCCGCGGCTGCTAGTGTAGCTTAGCCCTCTGGGGGGCAGGGGGCACGTGACCTTGCGGTGGAAGTTGCGGTGGCAGCCACAGGCAGCGCATTGGAGGCAGCCGCCGGGAGAGGTGTCGTCAAGGGTGAACTCGCCGCAGCCGTCGGTGGCGTAGCTGCCGAGGCTGGCTGCATGGTTGCGCAAACACTCTCTGTAGATAGAGTTTGATGAATTATTATGGTCTCCCCCTCCTCCTCCTTCCATATTGTGTCTGATCCCTTAATTTCTCTATCTTTGTTTCTTTGTTTGTTTGGATGGTTTTGATATAAAGCAAAGGCAAAAATGTATATAAAGAAAGGAAATGGGGGTTGGAATGACTAGAATGGGCAGAGTTGAATGAGATAATTGCGGTGTTCCCCCTTCAAAGGACATGCTAGCATTGTAGACAACTAGCTACTGTTATCTCCACGACATCTTCTACGTACTAATTCATCAACTAATTAAACCAATCAAAACGTGAAAGTTAATAACTAATCCATGAAAATTAATTAACTATTATTCGGGTAATGATGTTTACACATTTTCAGCAATATACGGATATATATATATATTATATCTTGTCCATCCTATGATTAGTGATTCAATAAATCATAGTGTTTAATCTGTCTCAACATAAATTTTAAGTTATTCAAAAATAGGCAAAAATACTATATTTGTCCAATAATATGACTCAAAATGACATATTGGGCAGGTTTGTAGATCTGGAGAGTGAAAGGGGGCTTGATAGAGAAAACACTTGAGAGTGAAGTGAATGTGATAACAAGGGACCAACATTAGTGCCCTCATGGTAATTAAAAGGTATGGCGAGGGGCATTGTCGTCCAAGAAAGGTGAGGGGAGGCCCGTGAGCAGAAGAGTATGGGGTTGCATCCAATAATTCATGTTTCGGGAATTTCATAATTTTGTAAAAGACAGTCCTTTTTTGTACTTTTGCACTGTCCGGGAAAACCTACTGTATATCTCGCTTCCTCCCAATTAAAATTATGCACATCCACGCCAAAATAACAATAAATACCATAGATATTCCATTCTGCACTACATATATTGGTGATTTGCTAGTCAATCACTAATTCAAAATAATAAATTATTGGCTTCCATTGGAAATTGAAGTGATTAATTTATGGTTTGAAATTCATGTACAAGTCATGCAATTTAGTATAAGGTAAATTATATAGACTTAAAAAAATTGTCAAGAATATACATTTTTCTCTTTTATTTTTAAATATACAGAGCACTCCTATAATAAAAAATTGCATTATACTTTATTTTAATTTTAATTTTTTTAACTAAAATACCATTCATTAACTTAAATATATATATTTTTTAGTTAAATTTATTAATGGAAAAAAACTACTTTTTATTTTTATCTGTAGATATTTGAAAATATTTTTTTTATTTTCATTTGATTTGGATATGATATATATATTTAGTTTAATAGAGAATATTTTAATAAATAAAATATAAAACTAGATTAAATTGTATGTTTTAAAAATAGAAGTAAAGTCTTTGTTTTTTAGTAAAATTTAATGAAAGTCCATGTAATATATTCTATATATTAACTTCAAGTGGCTTTGATTTTTAAAATTAGCAAGTTATTTTTTAATGAGTGATTCTACGAAGAAATATATACCTTTTCAAAGAGGTCAATTTTTGTATTAATTATATATATATATCTCTAAATTTTTATTTTAAAATTTAATTTATAATTGAAAATTTTTAAAATAAATCTAATAGTAGAAAAAAGTCATGTCATCCTATTCAAAGATCAGAGTTTTCTGTGTAAATTACTCTTTTCAACCCAAATATATTCAATTAACTATTTTTTACAATAAATACGAACTAATCACACCATAAAATGTCGAAAAGTATTTTCTTTTAATTTCTATTTTCTTACTGACCAAGAAAATTTGCTATTCTATACCTTTTCATCCGCAATTTATTAATGCATGGTGATGAGATTCAAAAAAAGCAAGTTAATATATTCATTATCATAATACTATCATATTCATAAATACATGGGTTTTTATTATTTATTATTATTACATGGTGAGGTAGAAGAGGAAGAGAACAACACAAATATATAGCACTCGTTTAGGAAGTCATTTAATATATTGTTATCTCACATTTTTGTATATGTCAGATACTATAATATAGAATAAGACCTGTAAATATATCAGATTCTTATGTTTAGTTTGACCCTTAAATATTGACATAAAAATTGTACAATATTGCTATTTTTTATATAAAAGTTAACAAAGTTAGGTAAAAATGAAAGCACAAGGATGTGAGATCACTAAAATTTTTGGATAATATAGAATACCACAAAAATAATACCATGATCCCTGTGCCCCTTGGTGTGTGTGTGTGTGTATATATATATATCTCAAATGCATTATCAATGAACTAAACACAACTATCTTAGATGTGATCTGACATATGAAATTTAACTTATAGGTCAATATGATAACACAATACCAAGTGCTTGCTGACGTTTTTGAACTGATGAATACACTTCCATGAACTAAAGTACAGAAGAATATTAATAATTTAGAGGACAAGATCAAGGGGAAGATTAAGGAGATCAAGCACCTGCAGGTTGGCCTAGCAATGGTTGCATGGGCTTGATTGTGATGATAAAGAAAGTGAGCTGTAGAGGAATGGAGTGAGCATAAACAAATTGGTAACTGTCTGCAAGTGAATAATAATTATAATAATGATAATGAAAATAATAATAATAATAGCTAAGAGGGGGTGGAAAAAGGAAATTGAGAGGGCAAAGGATGAATTCACTTGATGTGTCGGAAAAATAATAATGGTTTCTGTGTCTTTTGGGAAGCATTTTGCTTTGTTTCCTTCCCTTCACTCAGTGTTCAGTCACTGTACTATGTGACCCTTCCTACAGTGCCCACAAAGTTAGATGCCACAGCCTTCACCTGCTTCACTTTTTCGGGTTAAGGCTGCAACAAATGTGGCTGTGGTCTACCTCTTTAATTATTATCACATATTATATCATTCCTCATATTACTAAACACCTAACAGATTTGGGATCAAACATAATTAAATAAATAGAATTGATCAAAATCTAAAATCCTCATGAGTTTAATTTGCTGGCTTCCAAAGAAAGGTTATGAAAAAGCCTGCGAAAATTAGTTAGGATTGTGGCACATGCCTAGTTCTGATGGAACTGGCCCCAAACTAGGCTGCTTTTATATAAATAATATTTACTAGCAGGCCAAACGTTTTTTTTTTTTGGGGTTTAATGGATTTTTCCCCAGTTTTCATATCATTGCATGTAATTTAAATAAGAAAAAAAGACAGTCATCGACTCATCTACAAATTGTGTTACTTAGTTATGTTTATATGAACAATTAGTCACCGTAAGTCTAGGAAAAAAAATTAGTGAGACTAAACATTTTAGAAGAAGTAGGTAACAATGTTTCAATCATGAAGAACTTACGTATTTGAAAAAAAAAAGGATCAATTAGGACCCTTCAAAATTAACTAATTCCAAACTCCATCTGACAGTACAGAGACACAAAAACCCTAATTAAGATGATTATATGCATGGTTAGGACTTTCTTTTAAAGAAAGCCAAAAGTTGGTTTTGCCGTATATACAGACCAGGGCTATAGGCTGAACTTTCTAGATTTATGGTTCTAACACTATAAGCACTAAAAAGTGGGCAAATCCAGCTAATTCTTCTCATCGCGGAGGGCAGATTTTTGTAATTATAATGGGGGCAACCTAAATGCATTTGTCAGACACGAATATTTATTTGTCTACCATTAACCTCCATCTCCTATAACGTGGTCAAACAATGTGGACAGCTCTAAATTCAAGTTCATGAACCAGCCAAGTTTTTGGTACTTCATTGTGCTTAAGCCAATTAGAATATTACCTAAGTGTCTCTTATACCTTAAACATCAAGATCATAATTTAAATAGATAATTATTCTCTTCTTAATTATATATCTTTTTAATGCAGGTAGAAGTAGCTAATTGTTTGGAATAGGTAAGACCTGCTTTGCTGTAACTGATGCTAGAGAAACTGTTGTGTTTTCTCTCTGCCCCCAATAATTGATATTTATTCCCTTGTTTTTTTTAAATGTTTTTTTTTTAACTTAGTTTTAAAGATCATTGGGGGTCATATGCTCCCTCTCCCTCAGCCATTTTTGCTTGGGCTCTTTTCCAACAAAAAGAAACTGTATACTTTCCTGTTACACGTTTTTGTAAAACAATTAATCTCTCATTCTAAAAACTTTGCATGCAACCTTCATGTATCATCTTCAAACCCAGAAAAAAAAAACTTTCTTTTAAAGTGACCAATAATAAGTTTCACTGATCTCCCAATATATATGAGCAATATATTGATGAAAAATTGGCGTCATATGCTTCAAGCATGTAACCATATATTTATCAACATAAATATGAGGCATACTACTATTCATATATATTTCAAGGAGAATATTGACAAGTTCATTATATGTAGGGAATATCTTACACATAAAATGTTTCTAATTAAATGGCCTTTGGTAAATGGATATTTTAATTTTTTAAAAATATCTAAACTTATATTAATTAAGACATATGATGTATATGAAAAACGCATAATCCCCAAGACATAACAAACGTGAGAGTCTAAAATTTTTCATATATTCATATCAAGTATTTTATAAATAAAATTTTAGGCATGGATCAAAAACCTGGACTGGATTAAAAGAACAATGAATTAACTATGGTTTTAATCCATTTGACTTTCCAAAATAACTGTCAAGAAAACTTGCCAGCAATTGATCTTTGATTTCTTTTTTTGTTTAAATCAGAATTTTAATATTCTACGATAGAAATGTATGATATTTAACAGACTATATCTAACCTACTTTACATATATTTATTGTCCTTGCAAAATATTTTAACTGATTTTTATAATTTTAAATAGTTATATATATATCTTAAATACTATTTTACATTATCTGTATTAATCTAATTGTAAAATATTATATATTACTAACTTTTTATATATTTGTAAAAAAAAAAGGTTCAATTCCAATTTGATCGTGACTAGATTATTAAATCGAAAACGGCTTCGTCTCTCTGAGTTTAATAATTAGTTTAGTTTTTAAACATTAATTTGAAGACTGTGTGTGTGTGTGTGTAATGTTGGTTGTGTTATTGATGGTGCGTAGATTAGTCAATATTTCTAGCTCTTGATATGTTCATCTGAAAAATAATATTTGGAGACTTTGTTACTGGTTTAGTCTGAAGTTGTGGTTGTGGACTACTGGATTATCTAGAGACCTTTAACTTGGGCATACTGTGTTCAAACAAATACTTGGTCAAAAGTTAATCTGGATTTGGGGTGTATTTTTGTGTCTCATCTTGCAATGGCATTATTAAACAAACCATGCGTGGCATAGTTAAATTACATATGTACATGTGCTTCAAGCTGCTATACTGATTCGTTTCATGCATCTAACCCTAAATTTGACTTAATTTTTATATATTTTAAGCATATAGACCTTCAAAGACCCACACACAGAAAGAGGAAGATAAATAAGGGTTGTGAGACAAATCTAAACCACGTTTTATTAGAACTTAAACAAGAGTAAAGTGCTACCCAAACATATGCAGCATCTAAATTAGATATATATATATAAATATATATATACTTATATAATTGACAAGTAAGAGAATCAATGTTTTAAAGTATATCAATCTGCAAGACAAGCTCTTTATCTAACTATCTATAATATCTACTTAAACTCCAGAGTGGTGGAAATAAACAAGTAATAATGTATAATTTGGTTTATATAAGTTTAATTATTTTAGGTCAGCGAGGTCATGACAGACTCTTTTTGTGATTATTTTATTTTAGGTCAGCGAGGTCATGAGAGACTCTTTTTGTGATTATTTTAGTCTAAGTATGATGACCTGTCTTTCACCAAATTAAAAACAAAGTGAATTATATGAATCATGTACAAGTATTGATCTAATGACTCACTTAAAGTTTATAAGTAGTCCTAATATATAAATGTTAATTAATTAAATGGGGAAAGAGAAGGAAACTGTAGACATTGACTCAAATATTGGTTGGGAAGCCCATAATGTGGTTACAGAACCAAACACTGTTCAGCTGGCACATTGTAGACGCTTACCTCATTGTTCCAAGTCAGATGTAATCTGGAGCGCTCAAATCAGGTATCTTTACCACTGTGATTATCTGAAGATGCGCCAAGGCTGGATGTATAACTAATTAATTAGCCAGTATGACTGTATGAGAGATTTAAGAAAAAGAGATTTCATTACAATTATTAATTAAGCTACTAAATCTCATAATAAATCCACTTCTTGATTTTTTTTAGGCGTTTTAGTTCTTAAATTTATTCTTTTATATTAATCATTAATTCATCAAAATTTATAACTGTAACACCTATATATTAAGTTAGACTCTTAAAGTAGATAACATATGAACTAACATGTAATAAGTTATTAAACTTGTTTACAAAAGCTATAACTTGTTACAGTTGCATAGTAAATTAATCCCTCAAAGTAACGTAAATATACAATTCGATCTCAGACTAAATTTTTATATTTCTTTATATGTTTATTATTTTAGGTTCTCTAATAAAAGTAAGCATATGTAAATTTTTTTTGAAAGATCCAATTATGTGATGCTTATCTATAACAAATATCCATTTATTATATATTTTTATTGCAGAGACTGATTATAAATATATAAAAACCAAATTTAAGGTTTTCTCTTTTGTCTCCAAAGCTAACGTGATAGAGTAACGGAAGGACTAATATGTAGCAAATTCAGAGACCAATTAATTAGTATAGAGAAATAAATTCAAGAACTAAAGCCTTAGGAGGCGTATTTTTCAAGGGCAGCATAGTCATATATTTAATCTAAATTTTGAAAGGGTTTAATTTATTTATTTCCCAAATTTTAATTGCAGGAATTTACTTGGTTTCTAATTTGGTCACATTTGGTTTGGGGTAACGGGGAGTGGGGAATGGAAAGGAAGGAGTCAGCAAAATGGTATGTTTGGTTAGAGTTTCAACCAATCTATTTCCATGATTTGGCAATGCTCATTTCCACATTTGTGGGAATGAGCTTTCCATCATAAAATTGATGGACTTGTCAAAGATTTTAGGAATCAGCCATCTAATTATAGAAATGCCCTTCCATCTAGACTAAACCAATGTGGCTTCTAACGCACCATCAAGGCTGTACAATCTGCTTCATGCCTTTCAGTAACACTCATGAGTCTGAAATTATTATAGCCCTGCAACCCAACTAGGATGTGTTTATTACAACATTTTTAAAACTAAATCAGTTATTAAACTGGTAAAAGTATTGGTTCATAGTTTATTGGCTGAATCGTGGTCGAATATGTAATAATTAAATATATATTTTTAAAATTTTATATATTAAAGTTTAATGTAACAAATAAATATTAGTAAATTTTAAATATTTAATTACTAATTCAATATTTCTTAAGATATTATAAAAAATATTTTTTAATTAAAAAACAAAAATTACTTATATTAAGATTATATTAAATTTTTAGAGTTTCTAAATTATATTAAAATTATACTTATCATTAAAAAATAAAAAAATCAAAATAAATAGTAATTTTGGTTAAATACCTTGATATTTGAGAGAAATATTATTAAAAAATAAAACATAATAGAGAACAAATATAAAAAATAGTCAAGTATACACATTTTATTTCTCTTATATTCTCTCTTATTTTTCAAAAAAGTTTTTCTATATTTCAATTCCTTCCTCTTTGTTATTACCTTTTATTTTTAATTTGTTAAATTTACTTGGGATGAATTATTCTATTATATAAGAAAAAATATTTTAAAAAAGTTGTCATGGACTGATGGAAATCGGTTTTAATTGATTCAATTTTGACCGATTCTTTGATTGACTAATTTTTTGGATTAACTGAATTAGACCAAAGACTGGTTTCTAGTCAAATCAGTCAAACTGACTAATTTCGTTTGGTTTTTAAAACCATGGTTTGTTATAATATTTTTTTTATTAATGATAATTAAAAAAAATTTTATACAAATTAAAAAATGAATATTTTAATTTTTTTTCTATTATTTGTAATTTTAAAAACATTTTTTACAAATTAAAAAAAATTATAAATGAGTATTTTAATGCTTTTCTATTAAAAGTATGCAAAAAAGGTTTTTCTTTACAAATTAAAATATTTTCTAATGAATATTTTAATTTTTTTTGCACTAAATGTATTATGGTCATTAATTTGTTTAGCCCTCTTTTTCATTTTTGCTATTTTTTCATCCAACTAAACATAGGAATAGAAAAGCACTCTCATTCTTTTTTATATCATACTAAATATGATTATGAGCCAGAGGATTTCATTTCATCAAAACTCATTCCCACTCTCATTCTTATTCCCATTCTCCTCAAAATTTTTTCATTAACCAAATGGACCCTTATAGGAGAATAGTTTGGTCCAACTTCTAAAAACATTTTTAGGCTTCTTCACCATGTTTCAAGCTTTCAACTGGCTTATCACATTGAAGCAGTCACAATATGCATAGGAACTTAACCTAAAATATCAAACTCATTTCAAATTTTAAAGACTAAATGCCTTATAAACTATCAATTTATTAATTACATAACGAATTAAATTACCTAAGAAGCATTTATGGTTGTAGAAGGATGTATACTCTTTTGAAGCAACTTCGGATTCATTAACAACACGATTATGTGAATCTAAATCTAGTTGACTCAAAATTCATGATACTTTATGTGTGTGTATGTGCTCGCACGCACGTGTGCGTGTGTGTGCATGTGTATGTGTATGTGTATGAGATACACACATAGAGTAGTGTAAATTTTGAGTCAACCAAATTTAGAGTAATCATATATCCATTTACCATTCTCATATCTAATTAATCTTCCACCAACAGTGCTACCCATGTTGCATTTCATAGCTTTGTCCATGTTGATCTTTGCCTAGTCACTATTAGGTTTTTCTTATGTTTTACGGGCTTCTAGTTACTTGAAAAATTCTTCATTCTCATTGAATCAATGAATGCTTTGATTTGGATCCAATTATATAACAAAAATTAAAATAAACAAATTTTTATCAGATTGAGACATGTTTATAAAGTTTATGTTAGAAGATAAGCTGACCCATGATTTAACCTAATTTCTAAGAGAGGAAATTGATTAATTAATTAATAAGGAATTATTAATTAGTTATTAAATTATTTAGATTTGAATTTTGAACTTTAAATTCAAAATATGAATAAAGGGTTGGTTATATTTTATTTTTAAGGGAGAATTGTTTTTTAAGAAAAAAGTGTGAGAAAATTGATCAGGTGGTTTTAATGGACAATTAGTTTCTCATTCCTCATATTTAGAAAACTAAAAAGTTCTCTTAAAAACACAAAAAAATAAAATTAGAAACCTTCACTCTTCCTTTATGGTTGTGGTGCATTTGTGTGACAAATGGATTGAATTCCATCAGGTGATTTGGTTTAGAATTGCGTGGGACAGAAATATTTGGCAAGATCTGCTTCTATAGGTAAGTGTCCATATACTTCCATCATTGGTCTTAGAGCCTAGTTGGTTTGGATCTTCTATCTCCATAGATGAAATTATGATTTTCGTGCTTTTATTATTGTGCAATTAGAAGAAGAAAATGAAAATTGCATGAGAATTTCATAATTGAACCTAGGAACTCCTTTAATGGATGATTTTGATAAAGGCCAAATTAGGCCATAAAATTTGTATTAACCTATATAGTGAGGATATTATAATAGAAATTTGATAGAAAAAGATTAAAAGGGAAAAGTCTGAACTTAAATATTTGAAAAATTGGTGATGAAATTGCCAACTTTCAAGGGTTGGCATTCTCACCACAGATAACCATTTAATGTAAACTATATAAGACTAGAAAGCTTGTTACAAGCTTTCCAATACCACCAAGTTTGTCCAAAATAGATACGAACTAAGTGAGATGTGACAATTCGAAGTTAGGGGCTTGAGTTAGATTTTTTGGAAAACGTGACTAAATAGCCAACTTTCAAGGCTTGTATCTCTCTCCTCAAGTCATGAGTCTGTGCAAGTCTTATATCATTGGAAAGTTTATTTTGCAAGCTTTCTAATGACATATAGTTTGTCTAATTTGGATAGGAAACAAAGGAGATATGGCTTCACAAAATTGGCCCCTTAAAAACACAGATCTAGATTTTTTCAGCATTTATAAACTTTAAGAGGTTGAAGATGAAGTTGCTTTCTCACCCCTAGGGGTGTTGCATGTGGTTCATCCCCACCTTTATTAGGCCATGTGAGGGCACCAATAGAAGGAGCATGGAAAGAGGAGTCCAACAATGTAGGCACATTTACAAAAAATGCTACTTAAGGTGGTGCGTGGCTTGCATGCACACATTGTAGGTGCATGTAAGCCTCCAAATAAAGCGATTCTTAGCTTTAAGAATTCCTAAAAGTATGCTTTACATGATGGTTTATGGCTTGGCTATGTTTAAATGTATTTAGGTAGTGTTCAAACACATGTAAGATCGTTAAGAGGCCTTTTAGACTAATCTAAAGATGAAAATCACTTCTTATGAGTCTTATGTTTGATCAACATGCTTTTGTATAATATTTAGTAAACATCAATTAATTAGGATCTTAGGGAGAATTTTGGATAACCAAATAAAGATAAGAATTTGTTTTTTATTTAATGTGCACCAAGGAAAAAGCTTCATAAGGAACATTTTGTTGCCGCGAATGTTGACAAGCCACTGTATTTTCTCATTTTTAAATATGAGAAATACAAGAATTCTTTAAGCAAAGTGCACATGAAAAAATAAATAAATAAACAAATGAACACTATAAAGAATTGATCAAACATGCGAAGTATTTTTTTAATATATGCAATAGTGATCCTTTTGTGGTCAAAGAGAAAATATTTTATAAAGATAAAAAGTGTTAGAGTGAGTTCCTTGAAGTGTGATATTGGTATTAATGCAATTTAAGAATGCATTAAATTAAACAAATTAAATAAATATATAAGAGAAATAGCCTTTTTAGTAAGAGTTTTGAATTGTATATTAGGGCTTATATGAGAATTAAATTTAATTAATTTAATAGGGAAATAAGATAAATTACTTATTAAATTTGAGTTCTTAGATTGATAGAATTGGACTCATCTAAGAACTAAATTTAAAATTTTAATAGAAAAATAAAAAAGATATTGTATTAAGTAGGAGTTCTTAGATTAATAGCCTAAGACTCATTTAAAGAACTATAACTTAAATAATATTGAGATGAATTTGATAAAAAAATAACAATATTCTTAAGATACATATGATGGAAATAAGACAAATATAGACTTTCAATCATAAACATAATAATGTCATTACTAGTCTAGTCAAAGTTTATTGTAAATATATATGTAATATTGTGTATATATAGACATTTGCGCTATACCTATGTAGATGTTAGATTATGATTATAGTTGTTAAAGAACATCATTGGCCAACTTAATAAGAGTTATAAGGTAAATGAGGTCAATTAAAAAATTTGATACTGTATGGTTTTTACATTCTAGGAAAGAATACGATGTTAAGAAACTATTGAACAATATAGTACAGGAATCTAAACATGTAATTACAATGTAGCAAAGGAGAGATCTACAATTTTTTTTTTTTGAAAAGAAAAGAGCAATGTTGCTTGCATAACAGTGTTGAGCAATATAGTTAATAACCTCATATATAAGTGCAATTCATATGTGATTGTTCAAGCTATGTGGATAGCCTTAAAAGACAAAATTGAGCAGATTGATAATAAAGAAATTGAAGTCAATCGGTCATATTATTATTGATGAGTAGTAAGTTTAAACTATGATAATATTTCTTCCTATTAGCTAGAAACATGGAAAGTGAATTTAACCCAAGAAGAGAGCATAATTTTTTTTATGATATTACTAGTTATATAGAGCTTGTGGATGAGCATTTAAAAGTTGTTAGACACCCAAAAAATGCATATATGATTGAAACTACTTTGACTTCAAAGTCCAAGTATAAGAAGGGCAACACTTTTATAATAAGGAAATGTCATGCCATCAAAGAATAAACACATATTCTACATCATCCCATGCTTATGCTTATAATATTAATTTCTTGTATTTAATACTTTTAACAGCGAAAAATATCAACATTAAATGCTCAATTCCTCTAAATAGGCATAATTGCATAAATTCATCATGTAAATCTCAAGACTTATACTAAACAAATTTGTTCAGCATGAAACATCATAAAAAGAAGCAAAATTTTTAGATCTCATGCCTTGTGCTCCAAACTACCACATTTACATAAGTTCACATATTAGATACTAATTTCAGAAATTCATATCTTGAGCTACAAAATTTTAATTTATGAAAATTAGGTGTCTATGAAAAGCTAGAGCATAAGCTACATGTTGTAAAAGTTTCAACCCAAAACATGTTCATTTGGGCCAGAAAAATCTAATAGAATAGTAACTACTATTGTTTTTGGACACAAACTAGAACCCAAATTTTAGACATGCATATCTTTGGCTACAAAACTTTGATTCATGTAAACGGGGAGGCTATGGAAAGCTTATAATACCAACTATATGCTTAAAAAATTTCATAAGCATTGGACTTTATTTGACCCTTCAAATTTACAAAAAATCAAAATTGGACATATGAATAGTGTATAGCAATTTTTACAATTTTCAACCAACTTAAAAAAATCATAATAAATTATACAAAGTTAAAAAAATTATGTTCTTTCAATTTATGAAAATCTATAAATGAGCTTTAAATGATTGCTAAATTTCATTCAAAAATTCGTTCATTTGGCCTACTTTTCAGGTGCACAAGATGGTTCATTATGATGTAAGTTTAGGTCCCATTGGTTCAACATGGACCATTTTAGTTCATGTGATCATTTGGACATGTTTCAATTGTAAAACACAACATATAGGACCAATTTTTTTATGTCCCAAACCTCATGCAACTTAAAACTCACTCATCCACTTGCTATTACACATACAAATTTCATGGCTCACATATGGTCACGTTGCATAATCTTGCACATTTACATTCAAAAATAACATTTATATCATAATTCCATACTTTACATTTGTAGGAATAGTTACATCACAAAATAATCATATACATCCTCTCATGTGTAACAAAATACACAAAATTCTAAACTATTGTCAAAGTGTAGCCATTTTATGCTCTTTGGTTTATATCTTTGCTTCCTTGTAAGTTTCCTAGACATGGTAAGAGATAATATGGAAGAGAGTAAGATTCTATGAATCTCAATAACTCATTCACCCTTCAAACACACTTACAAGGTATATTTTCATGTCAAAGAATGCAAGTATGCATATAAACATCCAAATAACAATCATAACCATATACATAAAATTATATAAATCCATTAAGGTGAAAATAAGCTTTAGAGACTTTTGGTCTAGTCTCACTTAATTATTTAAGGCTTTTAGTTTGGCCTCACTTATTTTTAGGAACTTTTGACTTAGTCTCACTCATATTTAAGACTTTTGGCTTTGTCTCACCTATATTTAGAAACTTTTAGCTTTACTTCACCCAATTAAAAGGACTTTTGACACAACCTCACCCATCAAGAGTCCTTCAAAATTTTAAAGGCATTTAAATGTTATATAATTGCATAAAATCATCAAACCAATAGCAACAAGCATTATTAACAATCCATACACACATAAGCAATCAATGACACTCAAACAACCAATATAAACATATAAGAATGGATGAAGAGCTACCTTTGTACAAAGAAACACTTAATTCTCCTTGAGTTCTTGATTATGCTTCTTGGCCTCACACAAGCACTTGAGGGAAGTTTTATTTGTTTAGCCTAAACACATCAAACAAGGCATAAATATATTAAGGGAACTATATTTGGGTTTAGGTAAGCCTCATATAAGCTAGTTTTAGCTTTAGGTTTCTATATGGCTCCATTTAGTGGGATAATGAAGCAACCCATATAATTCAATGTTTTGGCTCCAATTTCTCACCTAATATAAGTCATATGACTCCATTCAAACTCATTGAAGTTATCATAAACTCAATTTAATGAGCCAAATATCAAATTGCTTCTTTATGCATAATGGAACCCTAAACTTTCACTTTTCAAAATAAGACTTATAAATTCAAACCAATAGTTTCTTTGGTATTTATAATTAATATCTAGACCATTTCTAACCTTAGAATCAAAGAAAATTCTCTCTAGGTACCTCAAACCATGCTTGGCCGAGACATACTCCAAGGATACTCTTATTGGAGTTTTTGTTTAATTCTCTTGAGAAATGGCATCTATGAAGCTTTCTTGATCTCTTCTTGATTCAATTATACTCTTACATGGATTGAATTATTATTCTAAAGCCTTATACTTCCTAAGGTGTAATCAAAATCCTAGGTTCCCATTTATGCATTCCATAGCTTCTTAATTTGTTATAATGGCAAAACCTTAATCTCCACACTTCAAAACCGTACTTCTCATCATGGTTCAATCACAAAGTAACTTCCTTCACCTCCTTCTTATGTTGGTTGAACCTATGAAGTTGTGGAGTGTAACACCATAATACTTCTAGCCTTACTTTTCCATTAGTGGGGTTTATATATGTTGCATTAAGAAAATTGATAAAAATAATGCAAATAAATGGGTTGCGTAAGGCTTTAAAATTTTTCTTTCATGCTCCCTGGACACCATGAATTCCAAAACATCATCCTCTACTCATAATCCATCTATACAAGTCATAGAAATCATAAAACATCTCATGCAATTCGGATTTGGTTCCACACATCAAAAAATGTATGTTTATTTTCGAGCTTAAATTCTAGTTTTCTGTTGCCAACTTTGAAAATTTATAATTAAATCTAAAAAAATATAAATCCAACAAAATATAGCTTTCTGGAAATCATTGAATGTTAAATTTATGCTAAAAATACTTTCATGCCATGAAAACATCATTTGGACCATAATTGACAATAGGAAAGCATCACAGGTCTGGTTGCTCAGGCACTCTGATATAGTTTACTAATATGAATTTAAAAAATTAATAACTAATTCCACATAAATCCAAATTGAGTAAACTATATCAATCTAGAAACTAAAGATGTCTAATTTAGGAGAAAAATATCTCTAGATCATGAAAGTGACATTAAGCTAATGAAAATTGATGGAACAGTACTAAGGGTCCTACTACATTATTGACAGTAAGTTCCAACTTCAAAAATTCATATCTCCCTCAATATAAATTCATATGGGTTGCTCTTTATGGCTACAGAAAGATTATAAGGTCTAGTTTATGCTTATAAAATATGAAGGCAATCGGACTTCATTTGGCCCATGAATGATAGGAGAGAAAGAATTAACCATATGAACAGTGCATATGCCAAATCTAAAATTTTTTTTAACTTTGAAAATTCATAATTTATTTTATAAAGCTCCAAATAATGCGATTCTTAGCTCTAAAAAAAGCTATAGATGAGACTTAGATTCATGCCAAATTTCATGAGAAAATTCCTCCATTTGGTCAATTTGTGACATAGGGTGCCAAAATGAGCTTTTTAAGCACCAAAAGGGGTCAAAATGAAACCAAATACTTTCCTACCCTAGTCATGACCTTTTGAGCATGAAAGAAAGCTTAAATGCAGCCTAATAAACTTGTCTAAGAGGTCCTAATGTTTATACATCACAAAACCACTACCCCACTTGTTCATATACACAAGGTTTCACATATCCATTAATGCATATCAATGTCAAAAACTCATATATTCATGAATATGGTTTCCAAAATGATGCATACATTATATTCACATGTAATTGGACTTGCTCAAGTGCTTATATCATAGATACATCTTATAATTACAAAGTTTGACCTTAAGATACACATAAAAGGTCCATTTTGTTATACCCATGTCAAAAGCTTGTTTCTTCAAGGTGGTTGGCCTTAACTTCTTGGCACACTTGACTCATCTAGATATGGTTAGATATTGGAGAAGGGAGAGTGAGATTCTAAGAATCCCAATGGCTCTTAACCTTTTCAAACATACATACATGATATAATTACAAGCCAAGGAATGCAAGCATGCCTCAATCACTTCTAAAATCATGCATAGCCACTTTTCTCATGTCAATTTAACTGATACAACTCAACATAGGCTCTATGGGTCATTAGCTTGGCCTCACACAAGTTCTTGGGACTTTTGGATTTGTCTCACCCACATTTAGGGACTTTTGACTTAGCCTCACTCTTTCTTGAGACTTTTGGCTTTGTCTCACCCTCTCTGAGGGACTTTTGGCTCCTCCTTACCATTCTTAAGGACTTTTGGCTTTACCAAGCCCATTCAAGCCATCACACTTTCAAGCAAGTTTAAAAAGCATGTCAAGGTACCAAGACTCTACATCAATGGCTATAAACTAATCACATAATTCAAACACACATACAAGTAAACCAAGACAAGTAACAAATCAAGAAATGCATGTGAAAAAGGTTAGAGAGCTACCTTGAAACAAGGAATGCAACCTTGTCTCTTGGATTTTTCTCCCTCTCCTAGGGCCACACACTTGGAAGTAGGTGGAGGATAATTCCCTTAGCCTAGACACATCAATTAAGGTCTAATTACATTCTTGAAACAAATTTTAACACCATTCACACATTAAGGAAGGTTACTCCCTCTTATGATTCAATTATGATTCCATTCAAGGCCTAAAGAAGTAACTATAAAAATTCTTGGTTTTGGCCCCATTTTCTCCCTTTATCTAGGCCTCTTGACCCTATTTAGACTTCTTAGAGCCATCAAACCATCATTCCCAAGAGCCTAGATGCATGTTGCTTCTTTGAGTCATATTATGGAATCCATACCTCCAACTCTCTATTGATGGCTTTTAAATTGTTTTCAAGGCCTTTTCTCATATTCTTCCATCATATTAAACCCCATTCTGGCCTTAGAACAAATTAAAACTCTCCATAGGTACATGAGATCCTCTTGGCTGAGATACACACACTTGAGCTACCATGGAGTTTTCTTTATTTTCTTGATGGAAGACATACTTGGGAAGCTCCTTATGGGTCTTAGGAGCTCATTCACACTCTCTTATAAGCTAGGAAACTCTTGGAGAAAGTCAGATTTTGCAATACATTCATGACTTCCTAACTTTGCTAACTTGAATTTTCATGGTTTTTCTTTAGGTTTCATTGCATAATCTTGTTTCCCACTCCTTAAATCCTAAGTTCGATACTTGCTATTGGTTAGACTTATCTCCCTCTTGGCTGTTCTCTACTTGGCTGAACTCACCCATGGAAGGAGTAAGAGAAGGAAACAAGAAGAGCCATGAGATATACCTTGATTCTAACTTAATTCAAGAGCTCTTCCTATTATTTTGCTCCTTTCCTTAAAATTCTATCTTCCTCCCTCTGAATCAAACCCAAAATAACACCATATTACACATAAAAACTATAAGGAGAAAGGTGGGAAGGAGGAGAATAACATTAAAGAAAGGAAAACCATGAAAATTCCTCATTTTCCCTACCTTTTTGCCTTATCTTTCTTCCTCTTCTTCACCTTCTTTGGTGCGTCTCTCTCCCTGGTCTTTCTCTCTTTGTTTGGGCAGAACAAGGTCATTTAGAAGGAGGAGCAAATTCTAGATGTTTTAAGAAGATAGGGTCCCACTTTTTGCCACTTTTCATTTTGCACTTTAGTCCCTATTCCTTGGTTTTGTCTCATTGGGCTTATTTCAACTCTTTTCAAAAACTATCTTTTCTATCATAAAATTTAGGTTCTCTAACTTATAAAATGGCTTTGGAACCATTCAACTTAGATTTGAAACCTTCCTAAATCATTTGGTTAAAGTTTGGGTCAACCCTTTGCAGAAATCGTTCATCGGAGGGTTTTAAACTATTTTAGGGATTACTATAGTTTTTAGGGCATATGAGAACGCTGAACAACTCAAATTTTCTATTTAATCAAGTTTTGCCATAGCGAGAGGCTCCTCTCACTATTGCGAGAGCTTCCTAGCTGTTCTTGCCACAACTTACGTTATTGCTAGAAATTCCCTAGACTTTGTATAGGCCATGAACTCACTATAGCGAACAGGTATCCTAGCTATAACAAATAGGTATCCTAGTTATAGCAAATATGTATCCTAGTTATAGCGAATAGGTATCCTAGCTATAGTGAGGAGACTTAAAAAGTTTCTAAAAACTTGAGTCATCGCTTCTACAAAAACTCAGATGTTACATAGAGAAACAAGAAAGAGAAATTTTCCCATACCAAAGAAGATATCATTCAATAAAACTTTAAATGAAGATTAATATGGCATATTTGTTTTCCTTGGAAAAGTTTCTTCCTCCAAGTTTCTAGCCACAAAACTCTATCTTTCAAGAAGCCAAAACCATAAGAAGAAAGAAGAGAAGGAGTAGAAACTGGTTTATATAGGCATCATAAACAAATTCCTCACAATTTCTTACCTTTGGTAGCTTCCTTTTCCTTGGTTTCTTAGTGCTTCTTAGGACGTCCTTGGGTCTAGTTTGGAGCTAGAAATTTTCGACCAAAAGTGAGGGAGAAAAAGTGGGGCATGATTTATATAAGGAAGGCTAGGGTTTTGAGATTTTTCAATATTCCCATTTTGCCTTACACTTCCTTTGTCCATTTGAACTTATTTCAACTCCTTTTTGATACCATCATAAAATTTAGGTCTTTTAATTTATTAAAAATACTTGCTTTCAAATTTATAGTGTCATACCTCACTATATAATGCCTCTCCTACTACGGATGCTCATATAGAACTTAGAAGAGCTACTGGCAATCTGAACTGATGAATTTGGGCTTTGCCTAAACACAAGTAGATGGGAAGTGGGGGATAGTGAGATTCAAAGAATCCTAATAGCTCTTATACCCATTCAAGTAAGCATACAAGGCATATATTCATATTAAAGAATACAAACATGCCATAAACACTTCAAAGAATCATTCAAATCATAATTTCTATGTTATATAAATATGTCAAAGCCAAGAACAAGCTCTATAGACTTTTGGCTAGCCTTACCTTATTATTGAGGACTTTTGGATTAGCCTCACCCACTTTCTAGGGATTTTTGACTTAGCCTCACTTGCTTTCTAGGGACTTTTGACTTAGTCTCACTCATTCTTAGACTTTTGGCTTTGTCTCACCCATGTCTAGGGACTTTTGGCCTCACCTCACTATCACACTCCAAATTTTTTGTTCACTATCACACTCCAAATTTTTTGTAACTATTAACGTAACTAAAGTAATGAAAAAAGAATAGCACGAAACAACTTTAAGTAAGTTTTAGGGGACTAACCAAAGTTAATTAAGAGCTAACTCACTAAATTAGTAATAGAGAAGAATATATGTTAAGAAACTTTAAAGAGATAGTGGCACGTTAATTTGTCTAATATGGAAGCATGTAGGAATAATTCAAGAAAAGCTTGTAGCCATCCATATCATAACATTATGTCATTTTCACATATATGGAAATATAGGTGTACATTCGGTCATGTGATAGCTTTCTTGTAGCCATGCATATTAAGAACTAATACTTAAACACTTGAATTAATTTTGGTACCATGAACATCACACATGATTGAGTGAGTGGTGTAGGAATAAGCAAACAAACAAAAGGTAATAAGGACAAAATGGAGACACCTTAACATTCCACTTACACACTATATGCATAGGCTATTCGGTCATGAAACTATCCTCCATTTTGCCATAGGGAATTGCCATGAAATTCATATGGCTTAATGGCTTAGACAATATGGAATAAAGACACTTGGAAGGGACGGTGGAGTGGGGCCAAGAGAGAAGAATTTAGATGGATAAAAACTTGCACCAATTCCTCATGCTTGCACCATACCCCATATATATATATATATAATATCTATAATTACATTTGGTTAGTGCTCACATTTTGGTTTAATCGTGGGAGTTGAATATTATATCTAATAGGTAGCTTAGATGGGAATGAAACACTCACATGTTGCCACCTAGCCTTGCACCAAACAAAGAATGGAGAGAATGAATATTAAATCATTTAATTGAATCCACTATTAGTGGGAAGCATGAGGTGTCCATTCCAATAATCCTCCTTCACCTTAGCTTTGTTTTGGCCGAGAGAAAGAGTGGTAGATGAGGATGAAAGCTCGAATAGCCATGGGAATAAAAGGATGAGAAGATAAACCAAGGTACGAAAGACTCCATCAAAGGTAAGAATAGGAAGTTTAGTATGTTTCTAATTTGTTTTCTTTCCACCTAGTTGAAAATTTGAATTTAGAATACTTTGCCATGGTTGGATAGTAATAAAAGTGTGAGGAAAAGAACACCAAAGAAGCTTAGGAAGAAGCCATAAATATTTGAAGGTGAGTGCTTCAACTTTCTCCTTTGAAACTAGTAAAATCGAGGAAGGGAGTAGAATGGGAAAGGAGTTGTGTATGACAAATTGGCCATGGAGTTAGCACTTTGAGAATGTCTTAAAATGGATTATGGGAATAGCATGAAAAGGGGCAGTATGTATATGGAATACTTACACACTAAATAGAACCATGCAATTAGCTACTATACAATGTACACATTTATATATTGCCACAAATTTGAAATGGTTGTATCGAGGATAGGAAAGCATTGATTAGGGACTAAGTTGCAAAATAAATAAGGATTAGGGACTAAACCTTAAGGCCTTGGAATCCACATAATCAATTCAGCTGGCAACTAATTAATGAGGAGAAAAGAAAATAAAATGTGATTACTTACAATTAGGAATTTCAATATCCAACTAATGGAAGGGAATTAAGAGTTACGTACGGGGAACTAATAGTTTAATTGAAATGCAAATATTAACCATGAATTTTTCTTAATTAAGGTAATGTGTGTTTGAAATTTTAGGAAAACAATTGGGGCAACAATGGTTAAGGAATAACTCGACAGAATAACAGTAATGAAACAGGTAGTTAACACTATATTTTTTCTATTTACGTACATAATTGCATTGAATGATTTCTAAATTTCCTATGCTGTGTATGGTTGCACGTATATCTACTAAAGTGACTCTTATGAGTACTACATCACTACTATCGGCCAATGACCAAAGCACATTACCCTAACGAACAAATATATGCTGCTGTTTGGATATTACATGCTTTTACACTGAATTGTGTATCAAATGTATCTTGGATAGTATTCAGTGTTGTCTATATGTATGCTCCTTGAATGCAATGTTGTCTACTAGGATTTTATCTCATTATAAAGTTAACCATTTTCAAGTATCAGTTATATCTCAAACAAAGCCAAACAAGCAAAAACTAGACAAGTAAACTAGTAGACTAACGTGTTGTTCTTATAACCAATTTTGTGAATCCTCTATGTAGCGAAAAATGCTAAAGCATGATTTTAGTTGAGTATGTAAAGTTGTTTTGTAATCCCCTATTGTGCATTTGTAGGATAATTATATGTGTATAACTTTTAGTGTAAGCTTACGATGATATTTAGCTGAAGTGTTGCTTTATATCGAAAAGTAACTTTAATTACTATTTTTGCATGAAAGTGATTATCATTATCATGGGATTTTTATGTCCAAATTTTTATAATGAGTTCTCCATCCTTTGGACTAAAAGTCTGAAAAGTTACAGGATTGTTGGAATATGTTTTATCAAGGAAATTGTGTACTAATTTAACATAGTTTTTGTATGGGATAACTTTAAGCATATTTCATAATAAATCTTGTTAAATAGGTAAATGAAGGAATTAATGTGAGAGATTTTATGGGAAGGTATCTAAGACATATAAACTTAGACCTATAAGGTCTTAGAATTTCCCAAACTTGTTTAATAGGGTAACGAAGTCAGAAACAAAAGTGATAGTGTGCAACAAGTCCAAACAGGGTAGTAGTCTAAATGGAATTGGTTAAAGGGCCATCTATGGGAATCTTTAAAAATTGTTTTCGTGGCTTATAATTAACATAATAAGGAGTCATTCTATCAATTTTTATGATTTTTGGATGACATTTGATGGGAGAAAGAAATCTCACAAAAATAGGTCCAAAAACTTAAACAAATTGTAACTATGGTAGCTTTCGTTTCTTCACAACGGGATGCGAATTTCTATGGTAATTAGAAGAACAAAGTTATGAATATGTGTTTCCATGTATATAAGATGGAAATTCCCTAGGTATGCCTATAGAGATCTCCTAGGTCTAGGATCTTGTTGACAAATCTGGGATTTTTACACTGTAGAATTTGAAACCTTGTCAACAAGGTCTTTTGTTAGTAGTACAAGGTCTTTCAACATTGTAAGTTTTAGCATATAATAAATGTAGGTACGACACCCAATCTAAGAGACTTTTAGCACAACCTTACCCATAAGGAGTATTCTCACATTTCAAAAGCAAATCAAGAAGCATAATAGTAATATAGCAACAAATCAATAGCAAATGGCTTGTCTCATAATTCAAACACATATACAAGCATTCAATGACAATCATACAACCAAGAAATGTACACAAGAAAGAGTGGAGAGCTACCTTAGTGCAAGAAATATAATTTCCTCCTTTGATTCCTAGCTCCTTGGTTTGGCCTTACACCCACACTTAGGAGGAGCTTGGTTCACTTGGCCTAGACACATCAAACAAGACATAAATACATCAATGGAACCATATCTAGCCTCACATAAACTCTATGTAACGAATGCAATTTTTGTAAAATGACGAAATGAGATGTATAAAAGCAAATCCTTTGAAATGAGCTAGATAATGTCTCAAAAAATTTGGGTAGAGTCCTAGGCTTCTAAAAATGATAATTCTAGGCTCAGACGGAAAGAAAAACAAAGCTAGGATAGAGAAACAATTTGTAACGGAAACTAACGAAACATAATGGCATTTTTGTAAATAAGTGAAACTTCTGGAAAAACACATAGGAAGGCTTTTTAAGTGAAATTTTTGAGTTGCCCAGGCTTTTCAGAGGCCCCAAAAACCTTGGGAAGCCCCGGGACTGGTAAAACCCTTCTGATGTACGTTTTTTTAATGTCAATTGACCCGAATTTTGACCGATTCATTTGGTAAGGTTTTAGCTCTAAATTGAGTGATTCTAAAGGTATTTTATTAAATTGATAACCTAAATTTTATAATGGAAAGTCAGTTCTCAAAAAGGAGCTAAAATGAAGCTGAAACGAAATTACCATTATGAAAGAATGAAATTGAAATTTTTGAAAAAACGTGTTTCTAGAAGCTCCCACACACTTCTCCTTTCTTCTCCCATCTTCTTAAGCATGAAATTTTCTGCCCAAAATACAGAATATGATCTGCTTTCTTAGGCTCACAAGAAGGGGAAGAAAAGGAGGAGAAAAAAATCAAGGAAAAGGTAGGTAAATCCATAAAATTTCATGCTCTTTCTTCCTCCAACTTTGCTTCCCTCCTTCTTTGCTTTCTTTCTATGGTTTTCTTGAGATGTTTGGTTTTATTTTTGGTCCAGAACTTAGAGGGGTAGTTCAAAAATTTTGAAGAGAGACAAACCAAGAAGAAGAAGGCTTGAAAGCACACTTGAATTTAAGGTAATTGCTTATTGTAGTTGCTTCTTCTCCTTACTCCATAGATGTGTATGATTTTGGCCAAAAGTAGAACCATATAGAAGGAGGTTTTTCTGCCTAAAAACAAGAGAGAACAAGGGTTTTAGGCCATGGGGAGATAGAATATGAAAAGAAATTCTAAGGAAAACTAATAGAAAACAAGATAGAAAAGAGTATGCTTCTTTAGGGTTTTATGAAATCTAATTTTGTGTGAGTAAATTCTTTGCTATTTGAATATTTCCTTGAGCTCCTAATACCTCTAGAAACCCTCCCAAGTGGCTCTCCCATCAAGAAAAATCAAGAAGCTTGTGAACTTCTTCCTTGGTGCATATCTCGGCCTAGGCTAGGTCATAGAGCTAAGGAGTGTTTTAATTTGTTCTAACCTTGGTTTGGGATTTTATATGGTGTTAGAAGATGGGAGAAACCATTAGAAAAAATTTAGGAGCCATAGATTGGAAGATGGAGCAATGGTGTCCATAATGGTGTCTTAAGAAGCAACTTAAATTTTCAATTGTGCAAGTGACTGTGTGAGGGCTCCAAGGACCTTAAATGAGTTCAAGAAGTCTAGAAATAACAAGAAAATGGAACCTAGAAATTTAATTCCAAGAATGGCTTCATTAGACTAATTATGGAACCATAATGCCAAGTGTGAAACCAAGTGTGTGTTTAAGCTTTAGTTTGGTGTCTTGGCTTGCTTCAAGTATGTGATTGTGTGTTCCTTGTGATGTCTAGGCTAAGAGAACAACCAACCACCTAAGTGCTCTTGTGAAATCAAGGAGGGGAATGAATTAGCAAAATAAGTTTGCATAAATTGAAAAGTAGGTCTCCACCTTATTCTTCATACTTTCTTGTATGCATATGTATGTCATGGTGTGCTTGTATGTGTTCTTATGATTTGGTAATATGCCATATGATCTCTTAAAATTGCATTAGTACCAATGTATGCTCTTAAATGCCTTTGAATGTGAGATTGACTCTTAAGGGTGAGTTGATGCCCAAAGTCCCTTAAAGTGGGTGAGGATGTGCCAAAAGTCTCAAGCTATGGGTGAGACTAGGCCAAAAGTCCCTTGGATGGGTGAGGCTAAGTCAAAAGTTGCTACACCAAGGGTGAGGTACTTCCAAAAGTCCTAAAAATGGGGTGAGGCAAAACCAAAAGTCCCTAGGGTATGGAAATGGTTTGATGTATTAATGTGGCATGGAAATGTGGCTTTGCACCCTTTATACTTGCATATTTATATTCTTGATATATGTATGCCTTGAATGTGTGGGTGAATGGGTGTGTGAGCAATTGAAATTCTTGGAATCTCACTCCCCTTTCCCTTTCACTCTTGAAATGTTTAGGTGGTGTTCAAAACTAAGAAAATGCAAGCTAAGAACATTGAATGGCTACACCTTATTCATTTTGTAGTCTAACTTGTAATGGAATGTTAAAGAAGCTTTGTATATATTATTTTTGTTAGTATAAGACCTTGAACACTTGTAACATGATGTATGGATTCCATATAAATCTTATGTAATATTAAATCAATGAGATTGTGGATTTGGACCCTTGAATGGCATGTATGTTTAGTGTATTAAGGGATGTTAAACGGCCAAAATGAGATGTATGGGGTTTGGGACCACTTGGGCAGCTTACCCAAGTCATAATTATGCTTTTAAACCTATCCAAGAGGTGGCAAACTCAAGAGGAGGCCATTTGGATCAAAGTGACTCTTGATAGAGAGCAAAAATGACCATTTCATGAGACTATGTCACTTTTTGTCTAAATGAGCTTTTCTTGGTCCAAAATTTGGCATGCATCTAGATTTTATTGAGAGCTTTTTGGAAAGCTAAATTAAGTAATTTTTTGAGGTTTTTGGAATATTTGGCGAATTATTGAAGTTGAAAAAATTTCTAGTTTTGGTCACTGGCACTGTAGCACTAGTTCGAAAATGAATTCTATCACTCAGGGTCCAAATGATGTCCAATTTCTATGAAAGTTTATAGAGAGAAACTAGACATTTCCAATGACGTGTTTCAATGAGAAGCACCCCATTTAGATGTCTAGAGAGGGAGATATGAATTTTTAAATTTTCTGCCCAGTATCAGGCTTCCAAACTGACCTCAGGTACTATTTGATTGGTTTTCGATGCTTGGACGTGCCTGAAATGGTCTAAAGTTATTTTTTTACTCTATCTAACATCTTTAGCTTTCCATATTGGTATTACTTGTATGGATTAGATTTTTGTGGAATTAATTGAAAATTTTTGAAGCTTATGACAATAAGCTGTATTAGTACCAGGGACAACCAGACCTCTGCACTTTTGTGAATGTCAAAAGTCCTCTGTATTATGTTTCATGGCCAAGACATATTTTTAGCATAAATTAGACATGTGAATATTTCTATAATGGCAAAGAGTACATGATTTCAATTTTTTTAGAATTATTTATGAATTTTTGAAGTTTATGACAGAAATGGCAAAATTCTGGCCAAAATTGCATTCATGAATATTATGTGTTCCCTTGCTTTCCATGAGTTGTAGGCTACTTTTAGTGATAGAAATGAGTTGTATCCATGTAATTAAATATGATAATATGATACATAAGCTCACATGGTCCACGAGATACCGAATGAAAATTTTATACGAGACGCAACGCTAAGAAATGCATTATTTAATACTATTTTTTTTGCCTTTTTTGTGAGTTGCTTGATATGAGGCATAGAGATAGTATAAAATGAGTTAAGAAATTATGGTGTTATACTCTACACAAGCTATTTCTAGTTTATGCCACCATTATGGGTCCATACAAGGCATAATGAAGCAACTCATATAATTCAAGCTCTTAACTCTAATTTCTCACTCAATCTAAGTCATATGGCTTTATTAGAATTAATTAGAGTTATCACCAATTCAATTTAAGGATCCTAACTTAAGTTGCTTCTTTAGGTCTTAAAAAGGGAACTTAACTTTCAACTTTCAAAATATGATCTTTAAATTTAAACCAATAGTTCCTTTGGTATTTATTATTCATATCTAAGCCATTTCTATAATTGGAATCAAAGAAAAATCTTCCTAGGTATCACTTCCTCCCTTAAGCCGAGATGCATATCAAGTGAAGCACCCATGGAGTTTTCTTCCATTTCTAAGGACTTTTACCATCCATGAAGCTTGCTAGATGTTTTGATAATTTATACACACTCTTAGATAACCTAATTAATTATTAGAAAGTTTTATAATTGCCGAGGTGCATCTAAAACCCTAAGAGCTATAAGTTGTTATCTAATGGTTCTTTTTGAATTCTAATTGTTTCCTTAGATTCCTTAGACTTCAAAACCTCCATTTCTATCAAGTTTAGGTTGAGAAAAGGTCTCTAGCGTCTCCTCCTTATTATAGCCAAAATGGTAGAGAAGAAGAAAAGCTAAGAGAAACAAGAGCTCTCCCATGGAGAATTACCTTACTTGGAAGCTTTTCAAGTGTTCTTTCTTGTGCTTTCAAGAGCTCTCCCAAATTCTCCTTCTCTTGCACTGGACCAACCCTAAAACATGTCCCAATAAACCATTAAAACCATGAAAAAAGAAAGGAGAAAGAGGAGAAGAGGTTTGGTGAAGGAGAAGACATGAATAAGCAAGGAAATCTTACACTTTGTGCCTTGAATCTTCTTCTCCTTACTTGATGCACCCCTTAAGACTCTCCAAAAATCTGTTTGGACCAGAAACAAGTTGATGGCGAGGGCTAGAAAAGAGAGGAATGTGATTTAAGAAGCCTAGGGGTCCATTTACAACATTTTCTAAAATTACAATTTAGTCCCTCATATTGGTTCTTTCCATTTGGGCTCATTTTAACTCCTTTTTTAGAACCATGCTTTCTATCATAAAATTTAGATCCTCTGATTCATAAAATGACTTTGGTTTCATCCAAATTGAATTTAAAACCTTACCGAATAATTTGGTCAAATTTTGGTTAATTAACACTCTAAATATCTAACTGTAGGGGTTTTGACCATTTCGGTGGTTTTTATGGTTTTTGGGGCTTTTGAGAATCTTAAGAAACTTAATTTTCTCATTGAAAGATCCTTTCTTTGAGTTTTCTAAAATTTACCCAAAATTATGAAAATGTCACTGGCCTTGTAGCTTTCTGTTTGGCCATTTTGGCTTCGGTTCCAGGCTAACCTTAAGCTCTAATCTACATTTTAAGATGCTTTCATTGACATCCTAACCTTATTTAGGCTTAATTCGCCTTGCTTTAAGTTTTTCCTCTTTCATTTCAATAGGTTTTGTTCAATTTAGAAGTTACCGGTTATTACGGAGACAAATGTGGTAAAAGGAAGCTTAACATACTAAAGGTCAAGTATTATACTTGTCAAAGAGTGGGTCACCTTACTCATAATTGTACTGAGTAAAATAAGTCAAAGGCTATAGACCATGTAACTAAGGACCAAGAATCCTTTGTAAAATATTGCTGGCTATTTTTCAAAAATAGATAGCTTTGTGTAGAAAAGAATGCAAGAGTTGAAGTGAAAAGGACTTGGAACATGCAAAGTTGTTTTTGTATGGAGGACGAACTCTCATCCTACATAGTGTTTTATACATTATGGAGATAGGATGAAATGTAACATTTATTATTTCTCTTCTTAATTGAGATTTTAGTGCTAATTTTCCATTACAACTCCATTGTCATGAGAAATAAGGAATATGATTCTAGTTTTTTCTATGATGGCATTATTGTGTTAGACACAATTATAAACATGAATGTTGTACTTGATACTCAGCTTCTAGTTTATTTTTGAATATGAATGATTGACATGCTAGACTAAGTCTTATAGGCAAATAGTGAATATGTAAACTAACAAAACAAGATATGTAAGATCTATTTCTAGTTTAGAAATGCCTTTATAAGAATGTTGCCTAGTAGATAAAGCAAATTAGAAAACCACTTGGAAAAGGAATTGGAAGTCAAAATCCATTGTGATTAATTCATTATGACATATGTGGCTTAAAGAATGTGAGGACAATACAATTATTCATAATATAGTCAAATCCATTTAATCTCCCATAAGTCAAAAGCACTTGAGTGCTTCAAACATTTTATGAATAGGGTTCATAATTAAATGGACAACAAAATTAAAACTTTATTGTCTAATTGAGGATATGAATATTTGTTAGATTAGTTTAGTGAGCTTTATGAAGAAAAAGGAATCATAAGATAATTGATAATTTTTTAACACTTTACAGCAAATGAAGATGTTAAGAGAAAGAATACAAATCTTACTTGAAATGGTTAGGTTAATGATAGCTCAAACAAACTTACTCATTTCCTATTGAGATAATGAGTTATAAATTGATGCCTTCTGACTTAATCGAATGCCCTTTAAGTTAGTTGTTTCCATGCTTTATGAATTGTGGATAAAATAATAAACTAGTTTCAAGCATTTTAAGTCTATTGGGTTAGCTATTTATGTCCATGATAATTCTCATAAGTACAAGAATTAGGCTCACAGAGTAAAGAATGCATCTTTAATAAATGCTTGGAAAAATCAAAAGGGTATATGTTCATTGGTAAAAAATGAATGTGGAAGTATAATTGAAATTAAGTCAAGGAATACTACATTTAGATAATGAATTTTCTAGTAAGGGAGAGAATGATAGGCATACATTTTTGTACGAGATAAAAGATCAAGATAACGAGGATAAGTTGTTGTACTTCAACTTGTTAATCTAAGTGGGAACTTAGTGCAAGATGAAAATTTTACATAATCAATTCCACTTAACCATAAGAGAGTGCCAGTAGATTAATTTAAGATTGAAAGGGCAACGCTCAAAGATATTCAACTATACAATATGGAGCCATTCACAGTTCAAGAGGCTTAATCATATCTTTTTTTTTATACACTCAGAAACAAAAGAGACAGAAACAGAAACAACAGGAAAAACAAAAAAGAAAACACTAAAGAAACAAATCACATAAACCTCATCTCATGAAGTAAATTAACAATAGCAGGTCCACTAAGGAAGAGTGGGTCACAGCTGCCATTAAGAGCTTTCTTGGCTAGGTAGTCCCCTTCAACATTCGCCTCTCTCCTAGTCAAATTCAAACTAACCTCCCATTCTCTATCAAGCATATTCTTAATCTCCTTAATCATATCTTACTAAAGATGATTTGATGAAAGTAATAGAATAAGAGATAATTTTATGAGGACAAATCATGTTTGGAACTTTGTTAACCATCTATCTAACTGAAAGATAATTAAGAACAAATGGTTCTTAAGATAAATAGGAAGATAGATGGATCTATTGATAGATAAAGACATATTTAGTTACTAAAATGGTATACATAACAGAAAGGTATTGATTATGAAAATACCTTCCTTCCTACTTGTTGTGTAACACCATATATTTCTAGCTTGCTTCCTATCATTTCTAAGTTTCCCATGATGAATTGCACAAAAGGGAATGGAAGATGGCATTAAAATAATGCCTTATTTCGCGTTACGTAGCGTATGAAAATTCCATTCAGTGTCACGCGGACCATATGAGTTCATACATAACATTCTCATATTTAATTACATACATACAACTCATTTACATCACCAAAGTTGACCCACAACTCATGGAAACCGAAATGGAACCTAGAATATGGAGGTTTATTTTCGGCCAGATTTGGTCCCTTTCTGGCACAATTTCGAAAAATCATAACTAATTCTAGAAATATCAAAATCACACATTCTTGGATATTCTGGAAAGCCACGGATGTCTACTTCACAGTAAAAATATGTACAGACCATAACACCCATCATAGAGGGCGTTTGACATCCAAAAATGTCCAGGGGTCAAACTGCCTCCTGATGCTGTCATAGATTCTGCAGCAAACTTTGAAAATGTCCAATTAATTCGAAAAAAATACAATCCATGAAAATGATACCAATATGGAAATATGTGGATGTTAGCTAGAGGAGAAAAATATTTCAGACCAGTTCAGGTACCCAAAGTCTCGAAATTCAATAGAATGGTACATCAAGTCGGGTAAGGGTCCTAATACTGGACAGAATGTTCAAAAATTCATATCTCCCTCTCTAGAACTCCAAATGAGGTTCTTCTAGTTGAAACAAGTCACTGTGAATGTCTAGTTTCTCTGTATGAAATTTCGTGGCAATTGGACATCGTTTGCCCCATGAGTGATAGAATTCAATTTCGGACATATGCTACAGTACCAAGGACCAAAACCAGAAAATTTTCCAATTTCAACAATTCGCTAAATATTCCACAGACCTTAAAAAATTACCAACTTTATCTTCTCGAAAAGCTCTCAATAAGCTCTAGGTGGATGTCAAATTTCAGGTCAAGAAGAGTTCCATTGGACAAAAAGTGACATAGCCTCATGAAATGGTCATTTTTGCTTCCTACCAAGAGTCACTTTGCACCAAATGGCCTCTTCTTGAATTTGGCACCCCTTGAGCAAGTTTCAAAGCACAAATATGACTTGTAGAGGCTGCCCAAGTGATCCCAAACCTCATGCAACTCATTTTGGTCTCTCAACATCTATTTATGCATAGTTACATCAAGCCATCCAAAAGCCAATTTGCACAATACTAGAGATTTAGTGTCATATAAAGTGTACATCATATTCATACATCATTTTACACTTGTCCATGGTCTTACATCACAAAAAGATTACATACATTATTACTTTGACATTTAACCACCATTTAAAGTACATATTACACCAAAACAAATATGTTCAATGTCCATGGCTTGCATCTCCTTGACTTGGAACACCACCTAGACAATTCAAGGATGAAGGGGAAAGGGGGGTGAGATTCCAAGAATCTCAATAGCTCACACACCCATTCACACCACATTCAAAGCATACATATACCAAATGCATAACCATACAAGCATAAAGTGTGCAATAAATTCCATTCCATGCCACATTCACATGTCAAAATTACTTTCAAGCTCTAGGGACTTTTGGTTTAGCCTCACCCCATTTCTAGGACTTTTGGATTTGCCTCACTCTTGGTCTAGGGACTTTTGACTTTGTCTCACCCATTCAAGGGACTTTTGGCCTTGTCTCACCCATGCCATGAGACTTTTGGCATCTCCTCACCTTCATCAAGGGACTTTTGGCATCACCTCACCCTTATGGGCTCTTTCCACAACTATAGTCATTCAAGATAACACATTGGTACCAATGCACAACAAGGATCAAGTGGCATATTATCAAGCATCAAGAATGCATGCAAGCACACTAAGACATACATATGCACACAAGAATGCAAAGAGAATGAGGTGGAGAGCTACCTTTTTATGTATGCAAGCTCACTTTGCAATTTCCTTCCCCTCCTTGGTTTCACAAGAGCACTTAGGTGGAGTAGGGTTCTCTTGGCCTAGACATTACAAACATCACACAATTACACATTTGAAGCAAGCCAAGACATTAAACTAAAACTTATTACACACTTGGCTCCAAAATAGATATATTGGTTCCATAAATGGCCTATTGAAGCAACTCATATTATTCAAGTGCTAGGCTCCATTCTCTTATTCTTTCTAAACTTCTTGGACTCATTTAAGGTCCTTGGAGCCATCACACATTCAATTGCACAATTGGAAAACTAAGTTGCTTCACAAAGTACCATTATGGACACCATTAGGCCATCTCCCAATCTATGGCTCCTAAATTTTTCCCAATGGTTTCTACCATCTTCTAACATCATATAAAGTCCCAAAACAAGGTTAGAACAAATTAAAACATCCCCTAGCCTAATGAACCTAGCTTGGCCGAAATATGCACCATAATGGAGGTTCATAGACTTTGTGATTTTTCCTTGATGTAAGAGCCACTTGGGAGGCTTTCTAAAGGTCTTAGGAGTTCAAGGAAACATTCAAATAGCCAAGAAAACATTCACACAAAATTAGATTTTGCAAAACCCTAGAAAACACTACACTTTTCTAACTTATTTTCTATTAGTTTTTCTTGGAATTTCTTGCCATATGCCATCTCCCCATGGCCTAAACCCCTTGTTCCCTCCTTGTATTTGGACAGAACATCCTCCCCTCCTTTGGTTCTGTTCTTGGCTGAAATACACACAAAGGGAGGGGGAAGAGAAGATGCAACAAAAAGCAAAGATTACCTATGGTTCAAGTGAGCTTTCAAGTGTCTTTCTCCTTCATTCTCTTCTCCTTAGCAAATTCAAAATTCTCCCTTTAGGTCTGGGTCAAAAACAGAACCAAATCATTCAAAAAATACATGGAAAGAAAGGAGGAAGAGAGGAAAACAAGATTGGAGGAAGATGGAGCAAGAAATCTCATGAAATTACCTAGTTTCTCCTTAGCTTTCTTCCTCTTTTTCTCCTCCCTTTGGTGTGCCTAAGAGAGCTGAAGATTTTCTGTATTTTGGGCAGAATGGGTCGTGCTCATTAAAGAGGATAAGAAGGGAGAAAAGTGTGGAACATTCAAGAAACCATAAATTTCAATTTTGCCCTTTCGTAATGGCAAGTTCGTTTTGGCCTCGTTTTAGCTCCTTTTTGAGAACCGTCTTTTCCATCATAAAATTTAGGTTCCCAATTTAATAAAATGCCTTTGGAATCACTCAAATCGGAGTTAAAACCATCCTAAACGAATCGGTCAAAGTTTGGGTCAACCGACGTTGAAAAGAGTACACCGGAGGGGTTTTTACCAGTCCTGGGGCTTCCCATGGTTTTTGGGGCCTCTGGAGAACCTTGGGAAACTCAAAATTTTCATTTAAAAAGCCCTCCTAGGTGTTTTTCCAAAATTACACTTATTTACGAAAATGTCACTGGCCTTTCGGCAATTTTTTTTGAATTGCTCCGACCCCAGTTTTTAGGCAACTCAAGGCTCAAATCCTCATTTTCTATTATTTAAAATTTTATTCAAATTTTATTTGGCCTTGAATCACTCATCTCAGGAGACTTGCTTTTCAAATCGGCCGTTTTAGTGATTGGATAATGTACCGGGCGTTACATGTTGTATGATTTTAATTTTAACTAGACTAATCCTAGCTATAGTTGCAAGTTTAGACTTGGAACCATATCAAATGAATTGGAAAGCTGCATTCTCATAAGGAGAACTAGATGAAGAAGCTACATGGAACAACTATTAGGCTCCATTAAAATGTGAATAGTGCATAAAATTTGTAAGTTTTAAAAGTCCATTTATGGGTTAATACAATCATTTAGAAAAAGATATTTGAAAATTTAGCAAACAATAACCTTGTATGAATTTCAAATGATTGATAAAAGCTATTGCATTTACATTAAGTGGTTTGAAAAAAATGTTGCAATATTAACCTTTATGTGGATAATATGCTATTAGCTAGGAATAGTGAATATTCTTCAATTAATTGTTATTAAAAAGTAGTTATTCTTGAATTTTGAGATAAATGATATGGCAAAACATAGTACATCCTTAGAGTTAAAATCCAAGGGAATCATTAAGATAAATTGATTGGTCTTTCACAAGAAGATTACAATTAGAAAGTTCTTAAGTGGTTTAGCATGAAAGATTGTAAAGCCATCAACATCCCTGTAGTAAATAGGCGATAGTCTAAATTATGAGATATGTCTTTAAATTGAATCAAAATTGAAAATTATGTAGAAAGTCCCTTATTCCAATATTGTTGGATATTATATGTATTGATATATACAATGTCAAACATTTATTAGTAGCTAATCTTGTGTACCAGTGATAGTTATATTCCGGTCAATAGCATTAGAATATTATTAAGAGAATCCTAAGATACGTGTTGGACATAGTAAACTATGCATTGTATTGTTAAATAGGTGATCAAACTTGAAAAGATGCTCTAATATGAACTGAAGAGGAAGTTCAAATACACTAGATTAACTTGTGGATATTCTTTCTTGCTAAATAGTGATATTATATCATGGAATAGTAAGAAGTAGATAAGCATAATCTTATTTATCAAGCAAATAGAGTTTATTATATGTTTTGTAAAAGTGCAAGATGCTATATGGCTAAAGAGGATTATAAAAATCTTAGGGATCATTATTGGGATCTTGAGTCTAATGTTGACCACCTTTGATAGATGAGAAGCCATAGCCGACATTAAAGTCTATATATATTATAACAAGAGTAGATACATTGACACAAGAATGAAAGAGATCAATAGCACATAAGAGTGTTATTTTGGAATATATCTACAAATAAGGTGCTAATTGATCAGCTGGGAGAACTTATACCTAAAGATGTGCATGAGGAAGATGTAAAGTCTCTTGATAAGTGTAAAACATAGAGCATCACACCTAATGTACAAATTAATTATTAACTAAATAGATGTATTTTGCTATAATCATAGATAGCGTACACATAATGATAGTGTCTTCTATAGGTTAATAAGGTTGGCTCCCTCACATATGTAATCACTTTTGGCACTTCTGGTGAGCGAGCAAAGATGAGACATTTTTATTCGCTGTGTGAGGCAATAGAAGTGCGAATATGGTAAAAAAGAGGAACACAAAATATAAATATGTCACTTTAACAAAAGGAAGAAAGAAGGTTAAGATGAAATCCAAACACATAAATATATATGGATCAAATTATGGATTCTCACTATCCATAATATTTATAGCCAGACGTGAAGTCTCTTTTGAGGTGCCATGGGAGGCGAGCGAAGTGGTAAAATTTAAGTCTAAGGTGTGATGGAAGGTAAGCGAAAGCAGTGTGTGTCTAGACAATGATATGTATGGTGTTAATAAATAAATTAAATCAATATACGCTTTTGTAAAATAAGAAAAACATTGTAGTATGCAATTCATATTGAATGTACTTAATAACCATAATTGGAAAGTAAATGAATAAATTCTTACTTCATTGGTCTATGAGTCCTAAAAAGGAATAAATCATTTCATATATACCTTTATGACTTTGACAAAATCATAAGGAGATGAGTCATTGTTTGTTACTTTAGCATACATCCCATAGTTATAATAATTTGATTTAAAGGAGTATTATTATGAAAGTAATTAATTTTGATCTAAATGAAATGTAGGTGAAAGGAAGATTATTTGAGATGTACATAATTATGTTGGTATCTGATGTGTACCTATTATAAGGTTATCATAGTAATATCATAAGTGTGGGTATTATACATATAAAAAGGGCAATATGAGTAAAATTAAACTCGAGGGATTATACTTGCTAGGTATAGAATATAATGTATATAGATAAATCTAGGGCATTTGAGGCATATAAATAAATGCATAAAGTATATCTAAAGGATTCTTCCCTTATATTAATCTTATAATGAGATGATTTTAGAGTCTAACATAAAAGTTCTTCTGGAGAAGCAACTAATGTGATGGAAAAACTAGTTTTCCCGCTATAAATTCAATGTTGAACACATTAAAGGACGCCACAACATCCTAGCTGATTTTCTTTCTAGACCTCTAAAAATCCTGAATTTCATCACCCTAGCCAAACCTGTTCCCTTAATACACATGGCTCATTCCATTCCATCTCTGACAGACCTGACAACACAACCATAATCCAGATCCTCAAGTAGATTCCAAAAGAAGATATGCTCCAATTGATGCCTCTTAAATGGGTTACAAACTATGAAAAAGAGTTCCATGGTGGATAGAAGACTTTTCATACCTTTGCTCCTTCTATTCTTGAGAAACTCTCTGATGGAACAGTTAAATCTACCTTTAAGAGACCTGGATTTGAAGAAGCTACCACTTTAGCCTCAAGGTTGTTAGATCACTCCATGATGATCACCCCTGTGGTCACCCAGGAACAAAAGAGAGGTCTAATTCCTATTCACTAGTTTCATCCAGATGGGTCTTATGCTTATGTTAGCAAAATAAATAGACACTTCCTTTGGAATTGTGATCCATCTATGTGTGACCTGACTGTGGATGCCATGACCTAGAAAACTGGGAAGGACTAAAAGATAATAAGTGGCAACCTCGTGATTCCTGTGCCATACATTAGAAAAAATAACCACCCAAACCATCCTGGAAATCTGGCCATTGTTCTCACCATAAGGCTCGAAGCAGTTTAGATGATGATAACCACCCACCAATGTCCAGATGGATTGGCATCAAGTCCCCAAGACCCAAGCTAAAAACTTTTTATGATTTACTTAAAGAATTAGGTCATAACAACCTTCTTCCTTCTCCTCCTCCAAAACCTGAACCTATCATTCCCATACAGAAGCAGCCTCTGCCTGTTCCCTGTATGATGTTGTCCTCTGCATCAAAAACTTATAATTCTGAATTCCCTATTATGGAAAGAAGAACTAACCCTGAGATAAATGTTATAAACAAGCCGTATTTTGTTCCTACAGAAGTTTCACCCAGTGGTGCCATGAGACCTATATCACAGGCTGAAGAAGTTCTTAATTAGCATATTCATAATGCTATGGCCTAGAATAAAGTTCTTTAAAGGATTGACTCTCGCCTTGAGAATCTTTTCAGTCAAACAACTCATATTAATTCTAGACTAGATGGACTTTCTTCTCATGTCCAAGAATTATATGATCGCCTTCAAAAGCAGGTTACTTCTCTGGATGCAGAACTTAAGAGTTTTATCACCCATAGATATATGGGGTCCTGTCTTTACATAGAAAGAACAAGAGCTTCACTAAGTAAAATCTTAGATTGATTAAATTGAAAAAGACATAGCTAGAGATCAATCTCGGAGTATATATGAACCTTTTCCTTCTCCCTTTATGTCATCATACAACCCATATCCAACTCCTCCATATTCACCTTACCTACAAGAAGCTGATTATTCCAAGTGCTTTAAAATGAACCATGAAGTTTTTAGAAAAAGAGAAGACTATCTTAGTCCCACTACCTTTGCATATAGATGCATGCCATTTGGCCTATGTAATGCACTGGGCACTTTTCAGCGTTGCATGATTTCCATATTTTCTGATTTACTTGAGCATTGCATGAAACTTTTTATGGATGATTTCACTATCTATGCTTTTGATGCATGCTTAGCTGATTTGGATAAGGTTTTGGAAAGATGCATTAAATATAATCTTGTGTTGAATTTTGAGAAATGCCATTTCATGGTTAGGAAAGGAATTATTTTAGGACATGTTGTTTCTTATGATGGCATTGAAGTAGATAAAGCTAAAGTTGATATCATTTCATCTCTTCTATATCCTTCTTGTGTGAAAGATGTGCATTCTTTTCTTAAGCATGCTGGATTTTACAGGAGATTCATTAAGGATTTTAGTAAGATAGCATTGCCATTATCTCGTTTACTACAGAAAGATATGGGTTTTATTTTTGATGATGCTTGCAGGTGTGCTTGGGATGAGTTGAAAAAGAGACTTACTACACCTCCCATCATTCGGTCGCTTGATTGGAGCCTTCCATTTGAGCTCCTGTGTGATGCTTTAGATTATGCACTAGGTGCAGTTCTTGCCCAAAGAGTGGGGAAACGACACCATGTCATAGCCTATGCCTTAAGAACATTGGATGCTACTCAGGTTAATTACACCATCATGGAGAAAGAGTTATTTGCAATTATTTTTAGGCTAGAGAAATTTCGATCCTACATCATCCACATGAAGGTGATCGTCTTTACAGATCACTCAGCTATTAAGTACTTGTTCAAAAAACCAAACTCCAAACCCTGCTTGATTAGATGGGTAGTATTGATACAAAAATTTAATATGGAGATCCGTGACAAAAGTAGTGTAGAGAATATGGTAGATGATCACCTGAGTAGGATTGAGACACTTTTGGTAACAATCTCCACCCTTAGATGATTTTCCTGATGATAGGCTCTGTGTGGTTGGTATGTCTGTTCTTTGGTATGCTGATATAGCCAATTATTTAGCTGCATCTGTTTTGCCTACTCATTTGAATAAAAACCAGTTAGATAAATTTAAGAGAGAGGCTAGGTACTATATCTGGGATGATCCTGATTTGTGGCATATAGGTAGCAATCAAGTGATCAGGCAATGTGTTCCAAAGCATGAGTATGAGTCCATATTGCATTTTTGTCACATTCTTGCATGTGGGGGACATTTTAGTGCTAAGCGTACCGCTAGGAAGGTGTTAGATAGTGAGTTATTTTGGCTTACCCTATTCCATGATGCCTATGTGTTTTGTAAAAATTGTTCAAGATGTCAATTTGTAGGTAATCTTTCTACGAAGCAAGAGATGCCTCAACAACCCCTTTTGTTCTGTGAAGTTTTTGATGTTTGGGGTTTAGATTTCATGGGGCCTTCCCTATTTCATTTGGCTATCTTTACATTTTGTTGGCTATGGATTATGTGTCAAAGTGGGTTAAGGCAATCCCAACTCGTACTGATGATTCTTCGGTAGTGGTTTCTTTTGTCAAGTCTTACATTTTTTGTAGGTTTGGGATTCTAAGAGCCATCATCAATGATCAAGGCACTCATTTTTGCAATTGGAGTATGCAAAGCTTACTTAGCAAGTATGGTGTGATGCATAAGGTGGCTACTCCGTATCACCCTCAAATGAATGGCCAAGCAGAGATCTCCAATAGAGAAGTCAAGCTCATTTTAGAGAGACTGTGTAACCCAACCGAAAGGATTGGAGTAAGAGGTTAGATGATGCACTTTGGGCATATTGCACAGCATATAAGAGCCCTATTGGAATGTCTTCATACCGGATAGTCTTTGGGAAAGCGTGTCATTTGCCGATAGAGGTGGAGTACAAGGCATATTGGGCGGTTAAGAGGTGCAACCTAGATCTTGCCAGTGTTGATGTTGAAAGAAAATTGCAATTGCAAGAGCTTGAGGAGATAAGAAGAGAAGCCTATGAAAATTCTAGGATTTATAAGGAGAGAACCAAGGCTATCCATGACAAGTTTCTAGTGAGGAAAGAATTTCATGTGGGCCAAAAAGTGTTGCTTTATGTTTCTAGATTGAAGTTAATGCTTGGAAATCTCCGCTCTAGATGGGAGGGCCCTTTTATTGTCACTAATGTTTTTCCTTATGGAGTTGTAGAGATCCAAAGGGAGCCAACCGAGAGATGCTTCAAGGTCAATGGGCACTGCTTGAAACCTTTCTATGAAGGATACCCCACTTAAGCAATGGAGGTTGCTACACTACAGGATGCCACATAGCCCTAGTTGTATTCCTTCCCTCTACTCTTTTTACTTTGCATTGTCATATTACTGTGCTGGGTTGTGCTGGATGTTATTTGTCCATGATTTGCTTTATTTGCTATGCATTGAGGACAATGCATTGTTTAAGTGTGGGGGAGGGATGATTTAATTTTGCTTGTAAATAGTTTTGCTGAGTTTTTGGTTTGTACTGTTTTTGGTGTTGTCAAAAGAAAATTTTTGAAAAAAGAAAAGAAAAAATATATAGAAATTTTTGTTTTTTGGAAATTTATAAAAATTTTGTTTTGAATGTGACAATTGCAAGCTTCAGGTGGCTTGGGTATGATATATTTTTGATTTTAAGAGTAATTGATCATGTTTTGAGTAGATAAAGCTAAATGACAATTGTTTTGACTTAGGTAGATCTAGGCTAATAGTCATAACCCAGTGAGATTTTTGAGCCTATTGCATATTTCTTTTCATGTATGTATACCACCTATCTATTTCTTGCTCTAGAGCTTGGCTTAAATCTTGTTTGAGACCACATTTTGTGCATTTGCATACATAGAAATGATAAAGGCATTCATTGTGTTTTTATCTAAAAAAAAAGACCTACCATTTCATGCATTTTATCCCTTGTTTTAACCCCCTTTGAGCCTTTATTTTCTTTCTTTCTTTTAACCCATAGCCATTAAAGATAAATGTTTTTCCTACCCTTGTTGAATGTCTTGGGAGTTGATTAGCATGTTAATTTACTTGTTTTGGATGAAAGAACATGTAAATAGTTAGAATTTGGGTCATTATGAAAGAAAACAAGTATATATAAAAAAAGCAAAGAAAGAATAAATGTATATATTTAAAGAAAAAAAATAGAAAAGGATTGAAAAAAAAAAGGAACAGAATAAAGGCCCTATCCAAGTTTTGTTTGCTTTGTTTCTTTCATTCCATATTATCTTATGTGACATTGCTTTTTATTCTCCTAAGGTATTCAATTTTGGTTTTTCCTATCATTTGACCCTTCCTTTTTCTTAACCTTAGCCCAATACAACCTAATAAAGTCCCTTTGATTTATGTTTACATTTGCTTGTTAGTGGTGGAGAGCTTACATTTTTGTCAAGCTTTTGAAAAGAGAATTGGGTAGGTTGGTTTTGAGTGTAAATACAAGTCTAAACACTTTTGAATGAGAGTGATATATACATTACCTTTGGTAAAGGATTACTAGCTTGGGTTTCCCTTTGTCAAGTTAATTGACATGGTAGCTTTAATCTTAATGCATGTAATGATTACTTGGATAAGAAAGATGTTAAATAATTTGGTTTACTTTTGGCTTGTGATTAGAACGTTCACTTTTTGCAGTTTTGTTTTGTTCCTCTTATTTTTCCTTGATTTTGGTTTGCTTTGCCCAAGAGTGCAAAGAGATAAGTGTGGGCGAATTGATAAGTGCTCATTTTTATATATTTTTAACCACATTTATTATTATTTTTAATGATTAATTTGAGCTTAAATGGATTTATTATACAATATTTGAAGTTTTAGTCAATTTTGAAAAATAATATAATTTTGAATTAATTAGGAGAATTTTTAGGTTTAAATTGATAATATTCTATTTTTCATATTTCTTTGATGGGTTGAATATTTTCAATCTTTAAAATATTTATTAAATTTGTGCAGATTTTTGGAGATGAATTAGGAATCAATGGTGTAAGACAATTTTGAGCAAATGAATTGAAGATTTAAAGTGAATCAAGGGTCAAGATTGGAGCAGAATTCTCTTATTTTTATTAATTACTTGGTGTTGGCATTTTTGTAAATAGGATATTAGGTTTCATTTTGTTTTCTTGTGGGAAGAGTCAACAAGGAGGCGCACCTGGAGGACGATGAATTGCTATTTCTTCACTTTTTTCTTTTGCCTTTGGACTTTACAACGGAGGATGCCGAAAACGACGAATCATCAATTACACTTCCTCTCTCCAACACTCACGGGCCCCTTTTCTTTTTCTCATTCACTCATTTTTTCACTAACACGTCGCCCTCCCAACGTATTACCACCATCATTCATTGCTATTTTCCTTCATCATCTTTTCATGGCAGAGAGCTTGAAGGAGTGTAGAGGAACAAAATCTATGGAAACTTAAAGAAGGGTGGCACCAAGGTGGAGCATGGAGGAGGAAGGCTTGACCTCTTGATTTACATGGATTGAAGACTATTGGGGAGTTCTTTTCTTTCTACCTTTTCCTTTTTCAATTTCAAGAACTTAGGAATTCTCTAGTTTTAGGAATTTCTATGTGGATTTAATGTTGAGACCTAGTTTTAGGTTGGACAATGATTTTATCTTGGATTATAATTGGAATTGGTGTTATTTGGGATTGGAATTATGTTTTGTAGTTGCTGGAATTTTGGTTTTCTAGACCTTATAAGGTTGATTGGATTGATGTTTGAGTTTTCTTGCATTAATTTGATTAATATTATGATTTTAATTTCATATCTTGGTCTCTTACACTACTTGTTGAATTGGGTAGTATAATTGCTTAATTGTTCAATTAGGTAATTAAAACTAAAATTTCCAAAATTAATTGAATCCAATTGTTGAAGGATTTGATGAGTTTAATTAACTTAATTACTTGCAAATTACTTGAATTAGATAAGGGTTTCCTAGCTAAGTCAAGTGATGTGCATTTGAGCCGAGGGTTTCCTATCCTTGGATTAAGTTAATTAAATTTATTGGTCTATTGTCTAATCATTTCTCTTGGTCTCAATCAATCTTTGGTGAGTGATGAGAGCTGAAATCCCCTTACAAAATTTTAGTTGCCTCCTGTTTGTTCTTTGCATTTTCACAATCACTTTAATTTCAATTTAGAGCAGTCTAGTTTAATTACTTGTTTAGTTTTTTTTCTCTTTTAGTTGAAATTTAATTTCTTAATTAAAATCCCCTCAATTGCATGCATTTAGTTTAATTAATTTTGTATTTAGCGTAGAGATAATTTTCTAAAATTTGCATAATATTTTAAGCATCAAATAATCACCTAGAATCAATCTAAACTAACCCCTAAATTGCTCCTTAGGAAGAATAACCTAGGGTTGACCTATACTATATTAAATCAATCTTAGTTTAATTGAAGTGCTTAAGCGACTAAGGCTTCATCACTACTGATGATGACACTGAAGAATACTTCTCAAAACAAAAGGATGCTGATGTTCATACTGTGTTTGCTCTTCTTGGACTCCAACTTTCAAACTCAGAATTCTTTGATTTAGACTTATCGGATTCTGCATATCATTATATCCATCCTAGCTACTCTATCCAACCTTGCAATTATATAGAATAGAAAGAACCTCTAATGTCTTATGTTCTAATGTAGATTGTCCAGAGCAAGTATCATAAGCCTATTCCTGTCATAACTTATATGGACACTGGTGCTTCAAAAAGTCTCATGAATCCTGCAATTCTCTCTCCACAAGTATGGACAACTCATTCTGAGTATTTCAGTGCAACTGATAGAAAAATCTTTAAGGTTGATTTGATTACCAAGAAACAAATTGGTATTAGGATCTTTCCTAACTGTCTTGTTTGGACCAAAGTGCTTGGCAACAGTCTTCCAGATAAAGACATTCTTATTGGAATGGACATTTATTATCAGGAAAAAAAACTTCAAATCCTTCCTTAAAGAATCTAGTTCAAGCAATAGTTTAAGCCTTATACGACCATCTCAAAGATGTTTGAACTCTTTAATGTTTCTGCTAGTTATGAAGATCTTCGTGATCAATTTATGCCTTACTGTCTAGAGTCCCATACCTAATTTTTCCATCCTTCTCTTCTTTGGAAAAATAAATATTTCTTCATCCGGCTTCCTTTTAAAAGAAATAAGGATATTAATCCTACCAAAGCAACTCATCCTGGCATGAATCTTGATGAGTTACAACTTGCCAGAGATGAATGCATAGCCCTTCTTCAACAAGGCCTTATTGAGCTAACCAGATCTGATTGGGCGTGCCAAGTTTTCTATATAGAAAAACGTGCTGAACAAAAATGTGGCAAAAAGAGACTCGTCATTGATTATAAGCCTCTCAATATTTTTTTACAAGATGATAAGTTTCCATTACCAAAGATCAGTTCTCAACTTAGTTTGCTTAAAGAAGCCAAAGTGTTTTCTAAGTTCGACTTGAAAGCAGGCTTCTGGCAACTTGGAATTGATCTAGCTGAGAGGTACAAGACCGCCTTTTGCATTCCAAATGCCCAATACCAATAGACTGTTATGCCATTTGGATTGAAGGTTGCTCCGTTTCTATTCCAGAAAGCCATGACAAAAATATTTGAGCCCATCCTTCATAGTGTTTTGATCTACATAGATGACATCCTGCTTTATTCCAAAAATGAAGTAGACCACAAACAACTTCTGTAACAATTGTTGGGCCTTGTACACAAACATGGAATCATGCTTTCCTCTAAAAAGAGCCAATTGGGCTAAGCCCAAATAGAATTTCTTGGGATGCATATTTCTGATGGATATTATCAACCTGGTTCACACATAGCCCAAGAATTACTCACTTTTCTGAATAAAGATATGTCTATTAAAGAAATTCAACAATTTCTCGGGTAATCGGCTTTATCATAGACTTTATTTCAAAAGTATCTAATCATACAAGCCAACTGTCTAAACTTCTTAGAAAGGGCCCCCCTTCTTGGGGACCTGCTCAGATTGCAGCAGTGTGACATCTCAAAAGGATCTTTCAAGTACCTTTGCCTTTAAAGATTCTTGATAAGGGCAAAAGGATCCTCTAGACAAATGCTAGTGAAGATTTTTGGGGTGTTTTCCTACTTGAAGAGATTGATGGAAAGAAATATTACTGTGGTTATGCTAGCGAACAATTTAAAGACTTTGAAAAACATTATCATGCAATTTACAAAGAGATTCTTGCTATCAAAATAGAGATCGAGAAGTTCAACTTTCACTTTTTCTTACATGATTTCACTGTACAAATGGATAACTCTTCCTTCCCTAAGATTTTAGAGTCTAATAAAAATATATAGAACATCATCAATGGTGTTCTGAAAGTGGAGATCAACTGAATGGCATTTTTGTAATTTTAAGCAAAATTTGAAATTCACACAAGACGACTTTTTAAATGAAAGTTTTGAGTTTTTTAGGTTTCTTAGAGGCCTTGAAAACCATGAAAAGTCCCAGGACAATTAAAACCCCTATAGTGGATGTTTTTCGACATCAGTGGACTTGAACTTTGACAGATTTTTTTTTCAAAGAGAAATTAATTTGAACTCTTACATGAAGGTAGCTCTTCATCTATTCTTGCATATGTGTGTAGGTTACTTGATTGGTCTTGGGTTGCTTGTATGTCTTACTTGCTAATTATGTATGTTATTGATTGATTGATGATCATATACAATTGCATGACATTTGATTGCATTTGGAATTAATTTGGCTCTTGAATGGGCGAGGTTGTGCTAAAAGTCCCTTGTATTTGGTGAGGTGAGGCTAAAAGTCCTTAAATATAAATATAGATGAGACAAAGCCAAAAGTCTCAATTGTAAGTGAAACTAAGTCAAAAGTCCTTAAAAGAGGGTGAAGCTAAACCAAAAGCCTCTAATTTTGGGGTGAGGTTAAACCAAAAGTCCCTAAAATTATTTTTATTTTTGATAGAGCCATGTGATCCCTCATACATGAATATGATTGATATTTGATGGTGTAATATGCATACTTTCTCTCTTTGACAATTGAACATGCCATATATGTGTGTTTGCATGATGAATGAACTATTGAGATTTCTTAAATCTCATTCTCTCCCATATTTTTTCTAACTATGTCTAGGAAATCCTCAAGAAAGCAATGATCGTAAGCAAAGAGTATGAGAAGCAACCTTTTGACATTAGTTTAAGTTTTTATGTATGTTCTTGCCCACACATTGATGTATATGTATAATATGAGATGTAATTCTTCCTACACACTCAAAAGCATAAGACAATGATGTATAAACTATTTTTGGATGTAATTATATGATATCATAGAATTTGACCATATGAGCTTTAAGATGTAAATGTGTAAAATGAAAAGTGAAAGTGTGATTTTGAGTTGCATGACTTTTGGGGCATGTTAGACCAGCCATATATGTTGCATTTATCATTTAAAACTTGTTCAAATCATGACATAGCATGATATGCTTCAAAATGAACCATTTGGAACCAAAATTTGATACTTTTAGAGTTTCAAAATATCCCTAAACCAAAGTCTAAACAAATAGATAAGTTTTGAGCTGAAATTTGGCAAAAATTTGAAGATCATCTAGAGCTTTCCACAAAACTAAAGGACACAATTTTTAGAACTTTATAGAATATTTTATAAATTTTTAAAGTTGGCTTAATTATGTAGACTAGTTCCTATATTGTTCATTTGGTCAGTTTTGATATTTTATGTATTTGAGGGGTCAAATGAACTTTGATACTCATGGAATTTTACAAGCATATATTTGGCATTATAAGTTTTCTATAGCCATTGAGTTGTATAGCCAAAAATATGTATTTTTGAAATTCAGAGTTAGGTTATGGTAGTTTTTTGTAGTAGCCTCTGATCTCTAATTTATATGAATTGGAGTTTGGTAGCCCAAGATATGATTTTTTCAATATTTGATGTCTAATATGTGCCAAAATTGTGAATTTTTGCATATGAGGCAATATCTGAATTTTGAGTTCCTCTTAGTGACATTCTAAGCTTAACAAACTTGTTTGGCATGAATTTGGGAAATTCTATGATGAAAATAACTATTTGGGAACAATTAAAGGAATTGATATTTTAATAACGAAAAATTTCACTCCTAAAAGTATTATTATGAATAATTGTTGTTATAATAGGAATGTGGCATGAGATGTATGTACATTCCTTGTTGGTATGACAATTTCAATGGTTGAATTTGAAATAAATTTTTTAGAAGTCGTCTATACCTAGTGTTAACTTTGCCTATGCTAAACTTTGATATAAATAATTTTTCATCGTCGATGCCAAACTCAAAAAAAAGAAGAGGGTTATGTTAGGCAGTCGATAGCTAACATAAAATTTTGTCGAATCTTTATGATATGGATCATTGATATATTAAAGGTAATGCTAGGTCATAGCTTGGAAACAACACACTATATAGTTCGAGTACAGTGATAAATGAGCAAGAGCCGCTGCATCGACGTTTGGGTGTAGTGAAAAATAAGCAAAGGTTTCCACATTTTTTATGAATGAATGTGGATAAAGAAGCTAGTTCACGAGAATAGGATTCGTTTTGGGACTTGGAATATAGGTACACTTATAGATAAGTCAATAGAAGTAGTAGATACTATGATTAGGAGGAGGATTAATTATATATGTCTACAAGAAACCAAATGGGTAAGAGAAAAAGCAAAAGAATTAGACACTTCAGGTTTTAAACTTTGGTACACTGGTAAGGATAAATCTAGAAATAGGGTAGGTATTATTATGGATAAGTTTTGGAGAAATGTTGTTATGGATGTAAAAAGGTTAAAAGATGGAATCATTGCATTAAAGTTTGTAGTAGAAAGGAAAATCTTTAATGTAATTAGTGCTTATACACCATAAGTAGGGTTAGAAGAATATCACAAGGTAGAGTTTTGCGAGGATTTAGAATGTTTATTTCAAAAAATACTATTAAGAGAAAAGATTTTTTTAGGAGGAGATCTTAATGGTTATGTGGAAAGTGTATTTAGAAGTTACGAGGGTGCGTATGGGGGACATGGCTTAGGGGAAGCAAATGCAAAGGGTAAAACTATTATAAACTTTTCATTAACGTTCAATCTTACATTAGCTAACACTTGTTTTAAGAAGCGTGAAGAGCATCTTATCACGTACAAAAGTGGCAGGACATGCTCTCAAATTGATTTCTTTCTAATAAGGAAATTGAATAGAAAACTCTGCATGAATTACAAAGTTATACCTGGAGAGAGTTTGACTACTCAGCATTGAGTTTTGGTTATGGATGTTCGAGTTAAGATGGGAGTAAAAAGCAAAGGCCAAGATAGGATATCAAGGATTAAGTGATGGCAATTGAAGGAGGATAAAGAAAAAAGCTTACAGAGAAGGACTATAGAGGAAGGATCTTAGGACGAACAAGGAAGTGCTAATGATATGTAGATCGAGATAGCTAAAGAGATTAGAAAGGTGGTCAAGGAGATATTGGGTGAATTAAAAGGCTTTAGACTTAGGGATACAGAATTTTAGTGGTAGGATGCAAGCATGCAAGATAAGGTTAAAGTTAAAAGGGAGTGTTATAAAGTATGGTCTTTGTATAAGAGTGATAAAAATTATGAAAAATATAAGGTAGCTAAGAAAGATACTAAGAAAGTGGTGGGCAAAGTGAAAGCCAGGGAATTTAATGGGTTATACCAATCTTTAGGTACTAAAGCTAGATAAAGAAATATTGACAAGCTGGCTAAAAGTAGGAAAAGGAAGACAAGAGATATGAACCAAATGAGATATATTAAGGATGAAGAAAGAAAAGTGTTGGTCACAAAACACGATATCGGAGAACAGTAAAAGGATTATTTTCATAGGCTATTTAATGAAGGGCATTAGATTTTATTGCAATTAGATATGTTAGACACTAAAAAAGAGGACCAAAATTATGCTTTTTATTGTAGGATTCAAGAGTTAAAGGTAAAAGAAGCATTAAATCAAATGGAGAATGACAGAGCAGTTGGATTGAATAATATATGTAATATTTAGCTCCTCAGAAATATGAGAAAACGTGAAAAACGTAACGTATAGTTTCTCTGTAAATGTATGAAATTCACTGGATACAAAAAGAAGTCCCCTAGATAGAGTGATTTGAGGTCCAATAAAAGTAGAATAATATTCTAGACCTCAAATAATGGTGATTTAAGGCCAGAGGTGCCTTGAAACAGGAGCCAGAATAGCCTGACGAGTTTTAACGAAAATGCAACGAAATATAATGGCATTTTCATAATGTTAAGCAACTGTTAGAATACTCATAGAAGAGATTTTTAAATAGAAAATTTGAGTTTTCTAAGGTTCTTAGAGGTCTTGAAAATCATGGAAAGCTTCGAGACAAATAAAATCCCTCTGGTGAGTAATTTCGGCCATTGATTAACCAAAATTTTGACCAAATAGTTCAAAATGGTTTTAAATCCAATTTGGGTGAAACCAAAGCCATTTTATGAATTAGAAGACCCAAATTTTATGATGGAATAGATGGTTCTAAAAAAGGAGTTGAAATAAGCCCAAATGGATAAAACTAAGTAGAGGGACTAAATTACAAATTTTAAAAGTTGCTTAAATGAACCTCTAGGCTTATAAAAACGCCCCCACTTCTGCCCCACTTCTTATGATCAAACTTTCTAGGCTAAAACAAAACCAAGGGTAGATGAGAATGGCGTGCAAGATGGAGGGAAAGAGGAGGAGAGAAACCTAGCAAAAAGTGTAAGAATTTCATGATTTTTCATGCTTTCTCCTTCACCAATCTTCTTCCCCTTTTTCTCCTCTTTCTTTTTATAGATTTATTGAAGTCTTTGGATCTATTTTAAGCTTAGACTAGAGGGAGAAATTTTGAAATTTAGTAGTAGAGCCAAAAGAAAAGGAAGAGCATTCAAGAAAAGCTTAAATTCAAGGTAAAAATCCTTAGTTCCATGCCTCTTTTTCCTTGTTTCTCTCCTTGTGTATTTTGTCCTACGTATGGCCAACCAAGGGGAGAGTGTTTATGGATAGAACCAAGAATGAATCTTAGGAATTAAGGTGTAGGAATTAAGAATATGCAAAGAGAACAAAGTAAGAACCATGAAATTGCAAGATAGAAGAGTTAAGGTTTTATGTGTTCCCCTAAAATTCTATTTTGATACAAGAATTTCTAGGCCTAAATGAATGTTTATATGAGCTCTAGAGATCTCTAAGAAGCTTCCCACATGCATCTCCCATCAAGAAAACAAAGCAAGCTTCTTGTTCCCCTTTAGTGTCTATCAACTCGACCTAGAGTAGAACAAGAGCATAGAGGTAGTTCCAATTTGTTCCAAGCTTGTTTTTGAGTCATATATGATAGAAGAGGATGAGAGGAAGCCTTGGAAAAATTTTAAAAGCCATAGATAGTGTGATGGTATCATAGGTTCCATATTATGCCTTAAAGAAGCAACACCTAGCTAGGCTCCATGAAATGAATGTGTGATGGCTCCAAGAGACTTCAATAGAGTCAAGAACCTTAAATAAATGGAAAGAATGGAGCAAAGATGATGTTTTCCTAAGGTTGCTTCATTAGGTCCATTTAGGAACCATAAATAAACCATAAGACAAAGTTAGTGTTCCAAGTAAATAGACAGCTTTAAGAATAGTTCCAAGAGCATAATTGATTCCTATTTTGTGTATTTAGGCCAAAGAAAACAAGCCTCCCTCACTGTGAGTGTGTGGCCGAGGAAGGGAGTGCATTTCTAAGAGAAAAAGTGTGCTTGTATAGCAAATATAGCTCTCTCCTTTTTTTGTCATGCATGGATAAATGTTTGCCTTGTCTTTGAATGTGTGTATGTGTGTTTAAAGCCATAAAAAGTGTTTTAGCATGTCTCTAGATGCCATGGTACCATGATATTACATTATATTTTCAAGTGATGCTTTGTGAACTTGTTTTGGTTTGCTTGAGTATGGTGAAGCCAAGAATCCTCTAACTATAGTGAAGATGAGCCAAGAACCCTTGAGAATGGTTGAGACAAAGCTAAAAGTCTCCCAAGAGTAAGGCTCAGTTCAAGGCCTTTAAGAAAAAAGGTGGCAAGTCCAAAATCCTAAAAAAGAATGGGTGAGGCTAAGCCACTTACTTGACAAGGCTATGGATGTGTTGTATGACCTCTTGAATGCTATAAATTGTTTCTTGAATGATCACATGTTCCATAATGTTCATGCATGCATTTTTAGACATGGATTTGCATTCTTTATGTGTAATTGAAAGGGAGAATAGCTATTTAGATTCCATGAATCTCACCCCCTTCTCTCTCCTATCTCATATGACTTAAGTGGAACTCAAGAGCCAAGGAATGGAGGCAATGGAGCATGAATAGCATTATTTTGACAATGATGTAGCCTATGTAATCTTAAAGTATGTAAGAATGTCAAAATACTCATGTATATATTATTTTTTAGTTGTAGACTAATGAGCAAATGTAAAAGCATGTATGAATGATGTATGAACCACTTTTGGTGCAAAAATTAATGGAAATGTGAGATTTGATTACTTGATGGCTTGCATTTGCTAGTGAATTCATGGATGTGGGATAGCCAAAATGAGATGCATGATATTTGAGACCACTTGGGCAGTTCATACAAGTTGTATTTAAACTTGCCCAAGAGGTGCCAATTATAAAAGAAAGCCATTTGGACCAAGTTGGTACCTTATAAGAGGCAAACATTACCATAATGGTGAGCTATGGCAAAATCTATCCAAATGAGCTCTTCTTGGTCTAAAATTTGGCATGCATCTAGATCTTGTTGAGAAATTTTTGGAAAGCTAAAGTGCATAATATTTAGAGATCCATAGAATTTTTGGCAAATTTTTGAAATTGACTAAAATTTCAGAATTTACTACTGGTACTGTTCATCTGGTCTAAAACTGAATCTCTATCATTCATGGGGCAAATGATGTCCAATTGCTGTGAAATTTTATAGAAAAAAACTAGACCTTCCCAGAAACCTGTCCTAACTAGAAGCACCTCATTTGGATGTCTAGAGAGAGAGATATGAATTTTTGAAGTTTCTATTTTGTTCTAAGTGCATAGTCAGACCTCTAGCATTGTTCCATCAATTTTTGGGGTATGAATGCTATTGGATTGATCTGAAATTTTCCCTCTAGTTAACATCTTTATCTTTCTAAATTGGTATAGTTTGCATGAATTGAATTTTTATGGAATTAATTTTGAATTTTCAAAATTTATATTAGTAAGTTGTATCAGTAATTTTGGGTAGTCTGATTTTTATGCTTTTTCTATTGTCAAACATGCCCTAGATGAGATTTTCATCACTTGAAATTATTTTTAGTGTAAATTTAACATCTATAGCTTTCCATAAAGCTATGGTTTGCTTGATTTTGATTTTTTTAGATTTAGTTATGATTTTTCAAAATTGCCTTAGAAATTTGCCACCATGGAACCTGAGGCAAAATGTGAGAATTTGTGATTTTTGGCTTTTGGTCCGTGGTTCATGTGAAGTTTTAAGATGTTTATGAATTTTATGGATGGAAAATAGTTAGAGAATGTTGTTAATAATTTTTTGAGGTCCACAAATTAAAATTTGAATTTTTAATCGTGACGTAATGCAAAGAAATGACATTGTTTCATCCTTTTTTTGTGTGATTTTCTTTGTTTGCACGTGAAAGTTACCTTAAATATGGGAATATGGAGTCCAATAAAGTATGGTGTGACAATATACCTATTGAGGTATGAAAGAATTTGGGAGTGAAAGGCATAAATTAGCTCACAAGATTATTTAACGAAATTATGAGATTTAAGAGAATAGCAGATGAGTGGAGGAGAAGTACTTTAGTCCCTATTTATAAGAACAAAGAGGACATATAAAACTGTGTAAATTACAAAAGAACTAAGCTCATGAACTAACTATGAAGTTATGGGAGATGATAATTGAGTGAAGATTAAGGAAAGAGACTCAAGTTACGGAGAATCAATTTAGTTTTATGCTAGAAAGGTCGACCATGGAAGTGATATACGTGTTGCAAATAATGATGGAGAGATATCGAGAGAATTAAAGATATTTACACATGGTGTTCATTGATTTAGAGAAAGCATATGATAGAGTGTGAAGAGAGGTATTATGAAAGGCTCTAGAGAAAAAAGAAACTCATATGGCTTATATTTGAGCAATTCAAGATATGTATGATGGGGTTACAACTAGTGTAATAACAAAAGGTAGACCCACAAAAGATTTTTCGATAACTATTGATTTGCATCAAGAGTTAACTTTGAGCCCTTATCTTTTTACTTTAATCTTGGATATGCTCACTGAACATATCCAAGAGTTGATGCCATAGTGCATGCTTTTTACAGATAATATAGTCCTAGTTAGAGAATCGAGAAAGAAAATGAATGAGAAGTTAAAAATGTAAAGATTAGCTTTAAAAGTGCATGGATTTCATTTAAGTAGAAGTAAAATGGAGTATATAAAGTGTAAGTTTAATAAAAGATGCACTAGTTCTAGCGTAGAGGTGAAAATTAGAAAATATACTATGCCACAAGTCACAGTTTAAATATCTTCGATTCATCATACAACATGATGGGAAAATAGAAAAAGATGTAAAACATAGGATTCAAATAGGGTGGATAAAATGAAGGAGTGTTTCGAGCGTTATTAGTGATAGAAGAGTACAACTCAAACTTAAGGATAAATTTTACCTCGCAATTATAAGACTTGCAATATTATACGGAACTGAATGTTGAGCAATAAAAAGTCAATAAGAGAATAAGCTCAATGTTGCAAAGATGAGAATGTTATATTAGATGAGTAAACACACTAAACAAAATAAAATTAGAAATGAATACATTAAAGAGAAAGTAGAGATTGCACCTATTGTAGAAAAGATTGTAGAATCACTACTTAGATAGTTTGGGTATGTGTGGAGGAGACCTATAGGAGCCACAGTTAGGAGAGTAGATCAGATGGAGAGTAGTCTAATAATCAAAGGTTAAGAGAGACTAAGAAAAACTATAGGAGAAATCATTAAAAAAAATTAAACTTAAATGGTTTGTCTAAGTATATGATGTACAATAAGACCTTATGGTGTCGATCGATCTATGTAATCGACCTCACTTACTGGGAAAAGGCTTTGTTATTGTTGTTGTCTACACCTAGTGTTGATTTGACTTTTTAGGTGGATTTAGTCTTGCTTAATTTCTATTGCCATAATAGATGGAAGCCAATTTAATTTAATGCCTATGTGATTATTTAAGGAATTTTGTTTTTCTTACATGCACAAATGTCATATGTTTCCTTAGTATAATATTAGATCTTCTCCTAATATGTATAATTTATAAGATAATCATTGATTGAAATATGATGTTGTGATATTAAAATCTATAATAAGTTATTAGGATTCTTATCCAAGTTATCATACAAAAATATGAATTAGTATGTTAGTGTTAGAAATATATGTTTTGGTGTTTTTCTTTTTGGACTTAAATTTATCATATAAAAGTTGTCTAATATGAAGGTAGCCTTAAATAAATTTGTTATTACACACTTCTATTACTTAATGCCTTGTCTAAGGAAAAATGACCAATTCCTGAATTACTTAGATCTCATTATGACTAATAGGATAATACATGTTTAAATTGGAATCTTAGTTTCAGATGCTTTAATGATAGCAATTCATACATGTATATGGCTTCTTTGCTTAATATGGTGATGTTAAAGATAGTTTGAAAAAGGTGAAAATTAAGAGAATAGATTTTGATGCATTCTATCATCTATGTTTATTACTGCATTCAATCATGTTGATAGTGGCATGGAAGGAATTTGAATTTTATTAATTTCTTATTTTTTTATTGGTTGATATGAAGTTGCATCAATAAAACTAGTATTGTTAAAACAATTTGGTTAACTTGTCATATCAAACTTAAGGCCTCGCCACTCATTTTTCCTTGTGAAAGATTCTTAAATAGGGACATTGGTACTTGTAGTTGGTATGGGTTTATGTACTTTTAGCTTATTTATTATATTCAAGCTTTTAATGACCCTTGCTTTTTATTTCCATAGCTACTTAACTTGAGTTGTTTTATGGTTAAGCCAAATGGCAGTATATTTTCTAATGTAGTTTACTTTTCGCTCCACAAAATTCCTTTGAAGAGAATTGTTTAGGAGTTTATATTACAAATTAAATATTTCTACTATCAAATTTTGGTAATTTTATGCAGGGATTTAGTTTAGTATATATTTAATACTTCTGCCTCAAAACATAACTTGGGCTAAGTTAGTTTACCATTTGTAGGCAATTCAAACATATCTTGATTTCAACTAGGAACTAGGATGACAATATGAGCTCATATATGCATATGATAATTGTGTGCTCTTCTAGATGACTATTTGAACTAGCATCATTGTTTAAGAACTTGATGGCTATACCCTAGGATGTTGTGACTTGTTACGATGAAATTGTGAGGAATGCTTGTTGCAATTCCATCATTCAATTTGAATATGGACTAAAAGCTAAATATAAGATCCATTAGAAAGATACATTTTGTCTTCAAGAAATATTTCTTTGCAAGGTAAGTTTTAATAGTGAGTTAACTGAAAGGGGAGCTGGGTAGATTATAAAGTTGAGGTTGTCTTAATTTGTAGCTCCTTAGCATATTTAAAACTATGTTTTGGCTATTTTGAGGCTAGCTTTATCCTGACATAATTTGGTTATGTAGTTGTATTCTTTTTTTTCAAGTTGATATGGCTGTCCATTTGAATAGTTGTCCATATAGTTGAGCATCAAATCTATGCACAAGTGTAAGAGCATAATTTTGGTTTAGATGCCTTTATATTTGTTTCATTGGGTTGTACAACTCTTTTTAACTAGTCCATTTTTGTTTTTGATTTTGTCCATAATATTAAATTTTATAAGCAGATGTTTCAGGTTTCAAAAGTAGATCACTAAACATGATAAAGGAGCTTTCAAGTATCTTAGAGATATTAAGTTGAGTGGACTAGATAATTTCAAGGGATTCAAGCTATGGTGGATTAAACATATTATGCTATATACATAGTCGATTTTTCAAAAAAATATATAATAAGATTTCACTTCTATTACTTTGGACAAACAATATTTGTATTAATAAATTTGCATTTTAAGTAATAAAATTCTAATGTTTTTTATTTAGTAGCAATTAATTTCGAGGAAATTAAAAAAAACCTTTGAAATAATTAAAAAAGACCCTAGTGCATATAGTGGTGGTTTAAACTACCATTATTATTTTGAAGATTGATTAAAGATAAATTTTTTGTCTCTTATTCACTGAAAGGATTTAGAAAAGGAATTGTTCATTATTAATTTAAAAACAAATTAGATATAGAAATTATGTTTCTGAACTAGATATAGATTTAGAGATGAAATTTTCTATCTTTAATTTAAAAATGAATTTTAAAATGAAATTCTTTATTACTAATATAGAGACAAATTAAATATGGAATCTTAATCTTTAATCGAGAGATGGACTTAGTGACAACATTTTTGCTTCAAAATTAGAAGCGAATCTACAGATAGAATTTTTCAACTCTAAATTAAAGATGGATTTGAGATAGAATATAGATTCTATCTCCAAATGAGGATTCCTTTTGAGACAAAATTTTTCATCTTTAAATTCGAGACAAAATTGATTTTTCTATCTTATTTATTTTGCAACGCCAAAATTAGAGACATTTTTTTTCTATTTTTGATTATTTAGAGATAGATTTTCCTTTATTTTAAAACAAAATTTTCTATCTCTAATCTTGTTTTTTCTTATAGTGATTAAAGTTATCAAAATAGGTTGAAGTAACCAAGTTGGCCCATTTAACCAACCAATTTGGTGGGGTGGGTTTGCCCACCCTTTGGACAAGTTTTATAAGAATGTCATTTTTTACCTAGTCCACTTGACTCACTCATAAATTATACTTGCCAACTTGCATAACATGCAAGTTCACCTATTTATTTTGTATTTATCTCCTAAAACCTAACTTTCTTAATGACCCAATCCCACTTAACTTTCCCAATCAAGTTTTCCTTCGTCTTGAGTATCAAAGAGAGGCAGAGAGCAAAGCCTTCAAACAAATGACCATTGTCCACCAAGTAGCAAGACAGTGCAACATATTAGCAAGCTAGCAACACCTTCAGCTCCTTCGACTTCGAGCACTAGAGTAGCAATTAGCAAGCAATGACTTCATCTTTCTCCTTTGACCACTAGCATAGCAATGTCTTTTGCAACATCCAGTCCCTCCATAAATGTTTGGTTTCTCCATAAACATCAGAAATGGGTCATATACAAAAGGAAGTTCTTGAAATAGAAGGAATTGGGGCCACATAAAATAATGATAAAATTCTAAATAATGGAAAATGAGGATTTGAGCCTTGAGTTGCCCAGAAATCAAGGCCAGAGTGATTTGATAAATTTGCCGAAAGGCCAGTGGCATTTTCATAAATATGGGCACTTTTGAAAAACTCATAGGAGAGCTTTTTAAATGAAAGTTTTGAGTTCTCCAGAGTTCTCAGAGGCCCCAAAAACCATGAGGAGCCCCGGGACTAGTGAAACCCCTCCGGTGTATTCTTTTCGACGTCGGTTGACCCAAACTTTAACCGGTTCGTTCGAGAAGGTTTTAGCTCTGATTTGAGTGATTTCAAAGGCATTTTATTAAATTGGGAACCTATTTGTTATGATGGAAAAGATGGTTCTCAAAAAGGAACTAAAAAGAAGGAGAAACGAAAATGCTAAGAACGAAGGGTAAAATTGGCATTAAAGTGTTAAAGGAAGCTTCTTTATATGCCACATTCTTTCTCTCCTCTCTAAGTCCGACTTGCTTCTGCCCAATTTCAGAGGAAAACTCCAGCTTCTTAGGCGCATAAGAGGAGGAGGATTTTGGAGGAAGAAATTCAAGAAAAAGATAAGAAACTTTAAGAAATTCTATATCCTTCCTTCTTGAACCTTGCTCCTCTCCTCATAAGCTTTCTTTCTATGATTTTAATGGAGAGTTTGGTGCTGTTTTTGGGGCAGAACAGAGAGGGAAATTTTGAAAATTAAGGGAGTAAGCTAACCAAGTGGAAGAACAAGCCAAAGGAAGCAAGAAAATAAGGTAAAACTTCCATTCTTTGGTAGTTTCTCCCTCCCCCTTCCTCTTGCACGAATTTGACCACCATGAGCCTAAGTCTTATGTTCTATTTTTTGCCCAATTTATGGAGGGATTAGAGATTTTAGATGGCAAGGATTAAGAAGGAAGCAATAGAATCAAGAAATGAGCATTAGGAAACAAGATAGAACCATTAAGGATCCAAATGCTCCCTTGCAAATCTGATTTTATATGAATGTTCTTAGACTTAATTGAATGTTTAAACATGCTCCTAAGACCTCTAGAGAGTTTCCCACATGCACCTCCCATCCAAGAAAGCAAAGAAATTGCAAGAAAAATTAATGAACTCTAAGTAGAAAAAGTGTAGTGCATTTGAAGGGTTTGTAAAAACTGATTTGATTCATGCATTCCCTAACATATATGAGTGTTTGATTGAGCTCCTAAGACCTCTAAGAAGCCTCCCAAGTGTGTCTCCCATCAAGGAAAAATCAAGAAGGCCATGAACTCTTCTTCCCCCCATAGTCTTGGCCTAGGCAAGTTCCTATAGCTTGGGAGAGTTTTAAATTCTTCTAAGGCTATTCTTGAGTCATATGTGATGAGTGAAGATGAGTAGAGGCCTTAGAAAAAATTTAGAACTCAAAAAAAGTGAATTGGTGCCATAGGTTCCATATTAGGACCTAAAGAAGTAACATGATGCTAGGCCATTTGTTTTAATGATGTGATGACTCCAAGAGGTTTAAAAGGAGTCATGAATCATAATTGAAAAGAAAGAATGAGGCCTAGAAGTCATTTGATGGGTGTTGCTTCATTAGGTGTGATTATGGACCATAATGGAGCCTATAGAGCAATCTAGTGTTTTATCAAGTGATGTAACCTTAGAATATGTTTCATGGACCTAATTGGCTCCCATAAATTATATCTAGGCCAAGAGACACTATTTCCACCAACTTGTGGGTGTGTAGCTAAAAGAGGAGGCTTGAAAGCTAAGGAAAAAGTGTGTGCTTGTATACAAGGTAGCTCTCTCCACCTTCTCTCATGCATGGATGTGTGTTTGGCTTGTTTTAGAATGTGTATATGTGTATTTTTAAGCTAAGAAAAGTATTCTAGCATGCCTTTATATTCCATGATCCTTGATGCCGTGTTATGTTTTAAATGAATCTATGATGTTTGTATGAGTTTGCTTGAGTGAGGAGAGGCCAAGAACTCTTCCCTTTGGTGAGGATGAGCCAAGAACTCTTGAGTTAGGTTGAGACATAGCAAAGAGTCTCCCAAAAGCAAAGTGGGCTCCCAAGAGTATGGTTGAGTCCAAAGTGCTTAAAGAATGGGTAAGGCAAATCCAAAATCCATGAGGAGAAGTGTGAAGCCAATCCAAACACTTAGTGAGTTCTTGAATGTCTTGTATGATTGATTCACATGCCAAAGTTGCTTTTAAAATGCCTATGATTTCTACTTTCTCCATGCATGCATTTGTGAAACTTGCTTGCACATATTATGTGTGATGGAATGGGAGATGAGCTATTGAGATTCTTTAATCTCACTCCCTCCTCTTAAATGTCCTAACATGCTAGGTGGACCAAGCAATTATGGTGAATGGAGCCAACCACCATGAAGAGGGACAATTGACAAACTTATGCTTATTTTGTCTATTTTGGAACCATGATAATGGTCCAAGATGTATATGATGTTGTATATGTATTATGAACCTTGAGATAGATGTAAACATACTATTATGTGATGTTTAGATGTATGGAAATGATATATGACCATTAGCACATGTTTTGAGTATGAAATGTCATGGTATGAGAATGTAAAATTTGATGAATATGTGTATAAATGTGGGTTGTGTAACAACCCAGAAAAAGAAAATAGAAAAGAAATGAGAAAAAGGAAGGAAAAGAGAAGCTGAAAAATTTTTGAAGAGCTGAGAATTTTCTAAGTCTTCTCGCCATAGCGAGAAATGGAATCGCCATAGCGAGAATGTCTCCTCGCCGTAGCGAATATGTTCCTAGCTATAGCGAGTGCGACATTCCATATAGAGACCAGGGAGTTGCTCGCTGTAGCGACGCCATAGCGAAGGCAGAGGTCTGGAACAGACACGATCTCGCCATAGCGACGCCATAGCGAAGGTCGAGAATAGACACGATCTCGCTGTAGCGACGCCATAGCGAAGGCAGAAGTCTGGAACAGACACGAGCTCGCCGTAGCGAGGGCACTAACTCGCTGTAGCGAGAGCGGTCCAGAAAAGCGAGAAAAAGAGAATTTGACTTTTTAAAAGCTTCCAAATCTCTTCTTTCTTCTTCTAACCGACTCTAACTCGTCTTAGGAGAGAGAAAAGGGCGGAGGAGAGAGAGAGAAGCTGAAGAGAAGAGGAAAGCACAAGAAAGGTATGAATTTTCATTGCTTCCTCTTAGTAAGTTGCCCTTCTCCCCTTTTCCCCTCTTTCCTACGGTTTAGATGATAGAAAGGGTTAGGTATTAAGTCTGGTTCAGAGGAGAGAGAGTGGGAAACCATTCTTGAGAGAGATTAGAAGTAGATAGTCTTCTCTTTCTTGCTTTTCCCCTTTCTTAAGAGTGGAGAAAAGAGAGGGATAGCTGAAGAAACCTAGAGTGAGAAGCTCAGCAGAGCTGATTAAAAGTGATCCCTAGCTTAAGAATTGAGTATTGAAGTATTGATTCCATGCTTTTGTGTGGTTAGGCTCAAGAGGAACTCTCCCATCTAGAAGTTGTTGTGAAACCAACAAGGGAGGAAACCATTGACAGAGCAAGTAGTAAATAGCCAGCAAAGGTAGTTCTCTCCACTTTCTCTCATGCATAATTGTGTGTTTACATTGTCTTGCTTATATGTATGAATGATATGAGCTATGAGAAGTGTGTTAGCATGATTATATATATGATTGAGATGATGTTTTAAATGATTGTTTGGTTTGCTTGAGGGAATGGAAAAGCCAATAACCCTATAGCCAAGGTGAGGATGAGCCGAAGCCCTAAGTTGGTTGAGCCATGTCTCCCAAAAGCGAGGTTGACTCCTAAAGAGTAAGGGTGAGTCTAAGTACCTCTACAGTATGGGAAGGCAAATCCAAAAGCCATAAGGGAAGGGGTGAGGCCGATCCAAGTACTCAGCGAGCTCTTGAATGTTATCCATGGCCATTTCACATATTTTAAAGGTTTTTCATCATGTTTTATATGCTAACATGTCATACATGCATAATGAGACTTGTTGCATGCAATATATGTATGTTGGAATGAGAATTGAACTACTGAGATTCCATGAATCTCACCCTCCCTCTCCATCATCCAACCATGCCAGGTGGCCCAAGTGAGATAAGGGATGGGAGCAACCACCACCAAGCATGAGGCTAGGGATAGAGATGAAGAAGAATGTAAAGCATTCTTGTATATGGATCTTGTACATGAGATGTAAATGATGTATATGATGTAGTTCCTCATAGTTTTGTAAGACCATGTATGTATTAATGATGAATGTATGAGAATGAGATTTTGATGAATGAAAGAGCATGGTTGAATGAGAAAGAATCCATGATAGCCTAGTATATATGGGTGCACAAGTGGGCATGGGGTAGTGAGTTTCCCCAATCTAAGTTATTAGACACTTGAGGCATGATTGATAGCTCCTAAGGGTGCTTTCTCATGTGCTCAAAAGGTCATAGAAGTAGGAAACTTAAGATTGGACCCCCTTAGCCACACTTTTGGCCAAGAAAGGGCCATTTTGCACATGATGTCATAGAATAGCCATATGACTTCTTTTAGCTATGAGATTTGACATGTAGCTAGATTATGTTTAGAGCTTTCTGGGAAGCTAGAGTTCATGTCATTTAGAGGTCTATAGCATTTTCTATGATTCATCCAAGTTGACATCAGAAATTCGGATTTCAGAAAATCACTGTTCATTTGGTCAGTTTAGAAATCATGTCATCCGAGGGGTAAACGTAGTCCAATGGCTACGAAATTTTATACACAGAAACTAGATGGTCACAGTGACTTGTAGGAACTGGAAGCACCTCATTTAGAGGTCCAGAGAGGAAGTTATGCAATTTCGAAGTTCCTGCCCAGAATCAGACCCCCAACCAGACCCGAGGTACTGTTTCATCGGTTTCCGGGAAATTGGCTAGGTGAACTGATCTGGAGATATTTTTCTCCTCTAGCTAACATCCACATCTTTTCATAGAGATAGAGTTTATGAGCATTGGATGTTTGTGGAATTAGTTAGACATTTTCAAAGTCCATATCAGTAAACTGTGACAGCAAAGAAGTCCCCTCTGACCAGTGAACTATTTCGATGTCAAACGCAGAATGAGCGAGAGATTGAGACTTCTAAGTATTTTTAGCATGAATTAAACGTCTCAAACTTTCTAGAATGACCCAGATCATGCAGATACGATTTTTCTGCATTTAGTTATGAATTTCCAAAGTTAGCCCAGAAAAGAAGCAAAATCTGCCCATAGTGAAAATGCATGTCTCCAATCCCTTTTTGCTTTCCATGAGTTTAAAGCATATAGTAGGGATTGAAATTAGTCACAAAGGAGTAACTGAGCATGAGGGATCAGAGAGAGAGCTCAACCGGTCCATATTACTTCTAAGTGGAGCTCTACCCACACATAGTGCTATAGAGAGAGCAAGCATAAGGTAGAGATAGTGTCTCCCTTGTGAGTTCCGCACCGCCCATATGGGCTAGTGGCACGTTGGGTATGAGCTAGAGGTTAAGGTGTCACAAGTTGAATGGCCAAAATGAGATGCATGAGGTTTGAGACCATTTGAGCAGCTCACACAAGTCTGAAATATGCTTTTAAACTTTCCTAAAAGGTGCCAAGACCAAGGGAAATCCATTTGGCAATTTTGGTACCCAATATGGAACCAAAATTGACCATAATAGAACCCTATGCCATTTTTTGGCCAAATGAGTTAGTCTTACCCTGAAACTTGGCATGCAATTAGGTCTCATTAAGAGATTTTGGAAAGCTAAAGATCATAATTTTCGGAAACCTAGAGAATATTTGATGAATTTTCAAAGTTGGGATTTTTCATGGATTCTGGTATGGGTACTGTTCATACTGGCAGTTTTGAATTATGTGTCATCTAATGGCCAAATGGTGTTCAATGTTTATAAAATTATACATCCATAAACTAGAGGTCATAAGCTTTCTGTGGCCACCGAAATCACCTCATTTGGAGGTCTGAGCAGTGAGTTATTCATGTTTGAAGTTAACTATCAGCATCAGTAGCGCCCCATGAGTCTGGTTACTGTTCCATAGGGTCCAGCTGACTAAACGTATCTGTTTCATTCTGGAATTATTTTTACTATCAAGTTAACATTTTTAGCTTTCCAGAATGACCAAATGTGTGTGATTTCGATTATTATAGAATTAGTTATGAATTTCAGAAATTTGTATCAGTAAACTGAACAACAGCTTAGGCAGCCAGTGACTCTGTAGCTTTTTGGATGTCAAACGTCCTGTGTGTTGAATTTTATGACCTGGGCATATTTTTAGTGTGAAGTAGACATCCTAAGGTTTCCATAATGATGAAGATTTCATGATTTCGAATTTTCTAGATTTAGTTATGATTTTTCAAAGTTGGGTCAGAAAATGGAGCAAATCTGACCGAAAATGTGCTTGTTTATTTTAAGCTCCATTTCGGTTTCCATGGGTTGTAGGCATGTTTTTGTGACACAAATGAGTTATAATAATGAAATTAAATATGAGAAAGTATCGTATGAGCTCACATAGTCCACGTGACACCAAATTGAATTTTTTTGACATAGCGTAACGCGGAAAAAGTTTATTATTTTTATCCCCTTTTCATATGATCTTGTGGGATTGATAATACAAAGCTTATAAATGGCATCAAATGAGCTATAAGTTATGGTGTTACATCTTTAGCCTTTTATTGTTCGACCATTGTCATAGCATCATCTCACCCTAGTGTCAAGGTAAGTGGTTTTGTTTCCTATTTGCTTTTAGATTATAGCCTTGTTAGTCTACTATTGTCTGGGTCTGCTACTATATGAGTTCTTGATAAAGCTTCAAGAATTTAGTAGTAAATTACCAGCATAGTGCCTACAAAAGTGTCTTTCTATGACAATTGTATTTGTTAAATCATTAAATAGATTTGGCTTATACAACAGTTGTTATTTAGTAATAACCATTGCTAAATAATGATGGTTGTGATTGCCTACAACTATTGCTATTCAGTAGTAGTTTCCCAAAATTGCTATAAAATAAATGTCATTTCCAAAGTAACCAAGTTTATTTAATAGTGGTTGTTTTTATTTAACTAAGCTTGTTTAGCAACCATTGTGATTGCTGCTAACTGACTTTAATAACCACTTATGACAAACCTATAATACTCAGGAAAAATTTATTTCAAATAGGTCCTTAATAGATAGTAACCAAAATATGGAAATTTAAAACAATGCTTATTAATGCAAATTAAATTATCTAGGGATAGAAAATAATGGCAAAGGATTAGTGATAACCAAAATAAAGTGAAAGACTCATTTGAAATGCATTAGGGACTTAGCCAAAAGCTTTTAAAATTTCTTAAGGCCAAAATATAGTTTTATCCAAATAATATTATAATATCATACTTTGACTTTTCTTCACTTTTCTTCCTCGAGAAAGTCTCATTTTATTGCATTTCTAAAAGCTTCACTCTCTCATTTTTGAAGCTTTTCTTTCTTATTTCATAGTGTAATACTTTCATCTTCTCTTTCGCTTGTTATAGCCTGTGGATGGGTTCACCAATCCTCTTTCCCACTGCTATCATTCTCCTTCTTTGGCTTACATGGGTCACTAGAGCTCTTCCATTTATTGTGTGACACCCCTATTCTTTCTCCTCTTTCCTGTTGTTTGGGCATGAGAGTTGGTGTTGATGAAGGTTGGTTTCTTCTTAATTTTTTCATCCTTTTCACTTTCTTCCTTCTTCCACATTTATTGAAATTTATATATGATGCAGCTGAGTTTTCTTCCATTTTTGCTATAAGGAAGCTTCAAGCTGAGGTTTCCTAAATGGTGGTTTTTAAATGTGAATTTACACTTCAATCTTCATATATCAAATTCTAAAAAGTAAGTTTTAAGCTCATTTTAAATTATAGAAGCTTATTTTGAAAAACTTAAATTTGGTGTTAGAGATAACGAAGTTAGTTAAAGTTAGGAGATTTGGTAGTAGAAAGTATATTGGACTTAATTAATAATTACATACACTAATTAATTAATCAAATCATTAATTTTATCTCAAATGTGATTTTAGGTGGTATTAATGATACTCTTTTAATCAAAATTCAATTTTAAGCAATAGTGGAAAGGACTTATACTATCGATCTCTATCAAGTGGCAACCTGTAATACCCACCATTCTTAAGATTGAATTGGAACTGATGAGATACAAAAGGAAGACCTTGGGATAAAATGAAATAAGGCTAAGTAAGATTAGAATAATAATTTAGGCATTCAGAAATAAGGATACAAGGTTAAAGATAGCTCGAAACAAAAGCTAGAATGACTAAATAAATTTAACTGAAAAGGTAGTAGCAAAATCATAATTTTGGGTAAATTTTTAGAAATTTAAAGGAGGGAGCTTTAAATGATAGGTTTAAGTTTTTTAGAGTTCTCAGTGTTAAGAATTCTGGGACATGCAGTGGAAAATTAAAATTTATAAACCCCGAATCCCTTCCCGTGGATCCATCAATGTCGTTTAAATTGAGTAGATCTAGAAATATTTACCTTTGTTACATGATACTTCTTTCACCGTCGGATCTTAGGAACTGATCTTTAGATTTGCTCCCTCTATCAGTATCTACACGAACGGTTGCTCAACTCGAACGACGTGCTAACGCCTTTGACCAATGTCCGAACACATTTTTGCTAGAGAAGACACTCTCCTCTTGCTCTCTTTAGGTGTCCACACATTATCTATACACTGTTCGTACACTTTCTCTCTCTAGGGTTTTTTTTTTCTTTTCTCTCTCAGAGTTAGTTTTCTCTGTTGTTCTAGGAAACTCTAGCCTCTTTTTATTTATAAAGGTATCTCATTAGGGTTTTAGATATATTTGATTAATTTAAAATATATTATTTTAAATCAAATCAAATCTTAATTAAATAAATTAGTTTAAATTTAAGTCTATCTAATAGATTAAATTTAACTAATTATTTAATCTAAATCTAGAACTAAATTCAAATTTAATTTATCTTATAAATTAAATTTAAATTATCATATTACTCTAAATTTAAATCTATCATATAGACTTAATTAAAGGATATATATATTTTAAACATATAAATATATATTCAAATCATTAAAATAGAAACTAATTATTCCGGGTTTGGTCTGAAAATTGATGCTCACGTTCAGCAACTTGCCCAGCTTTCCTTGATGGTTACGCCATGCATGATCTCTTTGAAGATGGTCATTGAAGCTCCGTGGTACTCTATCATTCCCTTCATCTTTGAAAAGATTCGTCCTGGAATCTCTCTTGAATGTTAATAGGAAAGAAAATATTGCTTGGGTGCTACTTAATTGAATCAGAAACCAAATAGGAAACAAATCAGAATATGCAAAACTTTCTATTTTTTTGTTTCAAATTTTATAAACTATATATATATATATCAAATATATATGTTTATTTATAAAAATTCTTTCATCTTAGATTGAACGTGACATTCATTGAATCTAGATGTAATTTTAGATTTAATGAATTTGGACATTCTAGCTCAAGTTGGCTTGTTCTTGTGTGTGACCCTGTAGGCCCATATAACGTTAGCAGTGGGCTAATGACACTATTTGACCTACAAGTCACAAGCGGCCTTTAACAAGACATTGTTACTACCCAAATCATATAAGAATCGATGATCCGATGCAACCTATCATATAGTCACACGATATCTAGATCAAGTATGAAGCATGAAAATGTTATCCTCATCTTACTCGATCATCACTTTCTTGATTGACGTGCAGACTGACAGTACAAATGAAAACCCTTCTATTCGAGCACGACTATGCATTTCTCAGTCTCACTCATCGAGGGGCCTAGAGATATCTCTCTATTAATCAAATGGATAAATTCTATCTTAATCACTCATCTTCTTCTATATGAATTCTACTATACCTGATCATAACCTTTATAATCACCCGGTTAAAGATAACCTTTGGCAATGCCAAAACATAGTGTTCCTCATATTGGAAACTATGGTGATCTCAAGTCTTAGGGTTCGGTGACACAGTTATATATAAGATACGCTTATGACTTAATTTATGTAGTTATCTCATAACGGGTCGATTCAACATTTTGTTCCCTAATAAGTACCTATGATTTTGATTCGTATCTCTATACATGATTAATACATAATTATCAATTAAAATCATACTAGTTTTAGTTCATCATCATTCCCACAATAATGATCGACTAGGGATATTTAGGATATTCAATATGATTTATCCAAGGATATTATTATATAGAACATGCAAACAATATAATAATGTAATAAAAGAAAAGTCTTATTTCTTAATCAAGTACAATGTTTGCAATACGATGATTAACTTAGGGCATAATCTCCAACACTTAGAGGTCCTAAAAGCTATAGGAACCTTTAGAATGACTAAAACTTTCCTTGTGTATATTTTAAGTTGTCAGTTGACCCAAACTTTAACTAGATGATTCAGGATGGTTTTGAACCTCTTAAATTTGAAAGTAAATGTTTTTAATAAACTAGAAGACTTAAATTTTCATATGAAAATGATAGTACTAAAAAAAGAGCTAAAATAAGCCTAATAGGGGAATTTAAGTGGAAGTGCATAATAAGAATTATGAAAATTGTTATAACTCACCTCTCTTCTTCTTATTTAGTGTCACGCCATCTCCCACAAGACTAAAATTTATTCTAAACTCTCTAAACCACCAGCTTATGTTGCCCAAGAAGGAGGAAGAAAGGCTTCAATAGGTAAGGATTTTGGCTCTTTTTCATGGCACTTCTTATTCTCCTTTCCATGCTCTCTTTGTTGGTAATTTTAGTTTCTCAAAAAGAGAGTTTTCATAGCTAAAAAACTTTTAGAAGAAGAAGAGGGTTTAAGGAAACCAAGTATGGAATCGTTTTCTCTCTTGATAAGCTTTAGGACAAAGTGTAACTCATGGTGGAAAGATGGCTTCATCTTATTTTCACTTTCACTTCCAAGTTCGACTAGCCCCTTTCCAAGAAGGTGAATTGTTTTACATGGAAACAAGGCTAAACTAAGGGTTTTGAGGCATGAGAAATAAGATTATATAATTAGAATGCAAAGAGAAGCTTTAGAATCCAAGATAAGGAAATTAGGGTTTCAATTACACCGAAGGAGATATCGAACCCTAGAAGCCTAATTTAAGCCACATGAAAGTATAATTAGAATAAAGAAAGACCATGGGATATGGGTATGTATCAAACTCCTAGCGAGAAGCAACAAAACTCCCTATGGCTCCTCCTTAAGTGGTGTCTTGGCCAAGACTTGAATGGAGCACTTAGGGAGTGATTTGTTGAGTTCTAATGAGTTTAGAGATTTAGATATGATGAATAAATAATTATGGAACCATTGGATAAAAATTAGGAGCCCTAGAATGAAAGTTGAATTTTTAAGGCCTAAAGTGAGTTATGAAGTTGATCTTTGTAACACCATAATTATCTAGCCTCTCGCTCATTATGTCTAGTGACACTCCATGAAAAGGGGAAGTTGGCAAAGGAATTCACTTAAAATATTCCATTATTTTTGCGTTACGTCGGACTTAAAATTTTCATTTCATGTCCTGTGGACCCTTTAGACTTCCCCATGTCATTCTATAATTTAATTACATGCATACAACTCAAAACCATCTCAAAATAAGGTCAAAAACTCAAGCTTATAGCATATATACACAAAATAATGCAAGTCAATCTCGAGTGCAACTTTACAGATTTCTGGTGCAACTTTGGAAAACCATAACTAAATCTAAAAAAATTGAAATCAAATAACCTATAGCTTTTTGGAAAGCTCCAGATGTTAAATAAGTAGTAAAAATAATTTCAAGCCATAGTAACATCATTTGTACCATGTTTGATAATAGAAAAGTGACATAGGTCGGATTGCCCAGTATTTTTGATACAGTTTACTAATATAAAATAAACTTTAAAAATTTATAACTGATTCTAGAAAAATCAAAACCTAGAAAACCATACCATTATGGAAAGTTACTGATGTTAACTTAAGGCTAAAAATAAGTTCAGACCAAAACAGACAAATGTAGCCACTGAAAACTAATGGAATAGTACATGAACTTGGCTAGTGCTACTTGTACTGACATAGAACTTTAGAAAATTATTTTTCCCTCTACAGACCTTCAATTAAGGTGCTTCTAATTGGTATAAGTCACTAGGAGTATCTAGTTTTTATATATAAAATTTTATAGTCATTGGACACCATTTTCCCCATGAATGACAGAGATGAAGTTTCCAACCATATGCACAGTGCCATTATCAAAATTGTAAATTTTTGCCAACTTTGAAAATTCACCAAATATTCTATAGAGCTCTAAATACTATGCACTTTAGCTTGCTAAAAACCTCTAGACAAGGTCTATATGCATGACAAGTTTCATGGGCAAATTCATTCATTTGGTTAGATCTTGACTAAGGTTGCATATTGGCCATTTTAGGCCTCTTAAGGGGTCACATTGGGTCCATTTTTGTTTCGAGCTTTTCTAGGGCCACTTCAGCATGTGGTAAAACATGAGAATAGACTACTAAACATGTCCCAAGGGTTCAACAACCCAGATTTTATAAACTCATTCTCCCACTTGATGCTACACATAAGAGACATACATATGCACTCTTGTCATACAAGGTCAAAACCATGCAATATCATACATTTGCCTCCAATTCTCATATATACATCACATATTCATATAGTTACACATGTTCAAGAGCTTATACATCATATACATCATGGAGAGACATCATTTGACAACCACATAGTTATGATACAAGCATTTTATAACTCCATTGCCAATCTTCATGTCTTCAAGTGTATTGGCTCCCATTTCTTTACTATCTTAATCTACCTAGAAATGTTAGGTAATGGGGAGGGAAGAGTGGTATTTTAGGAATCCCAATAGCTCTTCTCTCTTTTAAGCACACATAATGGATGCAAATTCAAGTCTAAAAATGCATGCATGGTAATCTTGAAATTCATAAACATGCATGAAACAATTCTTATATTCAAGAAGCCACATAAATCATATATAGGCTTGCCAAGACAATGGTTTAACATCATCCATTCTCTTTGGGACTTTTGGACTTGCCTCACCCATTTTCTTAAGGTATTTTTGATTAAGCCTCACTTTTTTAGAGACTTTTGGCTGTCTCACCCATTCTTAGGGGCTTTTGATTCGTCCTCATCCTAGCTAAGGGACTTTTGGCTTCACCACACTCAAGCACGCCATTCATGTTCATAAAATATTATTTAAGTGCATAAGAAAAGCATCATGGTACCATGGGATATAAATATATGTTAAAAACATCTTTCATGGCTTAAACATACTCACACACATTCTAAGACAAGAAAACATCCAAAGATGCATGAGAGAAAGGAGAGAGAACTACTTTGCATACAAAAACACACTTTAACCTCTTGAAATTCCTTCCTCCCCCTTGGCCAAACACTTAAAAAGAGGTGGAGCTTGATTCCTTTGGCCTAAACACATGAAATGGGATCCAATTACACTCTTGGAACATTCACTAAAGCCACACACACATTAAAATGACTTAGGCACTCATATGGTTCAATTATGGTTCCATAAGGCACCTAATGAAGTAACCTTGGGAAATCATGATCTTGGCTCCATTCTCTCCCTTAATCTATGACTCTTGACTCCATTTAGACTCCTTGAAGCCATCACACAATTATTTTAAAGAGCCTAGCTATATGTTGTTTCATTATGCTACAATATAGAACCTATACCTCTATCTCACTTTCTAGGTTTCCTAAAATTTTTACAAAGCTTCCTCTCATATTCTCTCATCATATATGATACAAAAATAAGCTTTAAAGAAATTAAAACATTCCCTTGGTGCTTCTTCCCTCTTTGGCCGAGCCTATGTTCTTCTTGGCACCAAAGGAAGTTGTCTTGCTTTTCTTGATGGGAGGTGCATATGGGAAGCTCTCTAGGGGTCTTAGGAACTCATACAAACATTCATATAGGCTTGGGAATCCTTGGATAAAATCAGATTTTAGCCTATCTTCACAAATCCCTAACTTTCCTATCTTGCAATTTCAATGGCTAATTCATGGTTCTCTTTGCATATTACATGTTTCCCACACTCTATTTCCTAAGATTCACCCTTGGTTCTGCTAAAAAATAACTCTCTCATGGTTGTCCATATCATGGTCAAAACATACAAGAAGAGAGGTAAAGAAGAGTAAGCGTGAAATTAGCAAAACTACCTTGGTTTTCCATCTTTCTTCTTCTTTGGCTCTCCTCCTCCAATTCAAACTCCCCCCTTGGTCTGGGCTTAAAATAGAACAAAACACTTCAATAAAATCATAGAAAGAAAGGTGGGAAGGAGAGGAATTAAGTTGCTAAAGGAAGAGCCATGACATTTTATCAATTTTCATACCCTTTTCCTTGTTTTTCTTCTTCTTTTTCTCCTCCGATGGTATGACCTTTCTTGCTGGTCTCTCCCATAGTCTTTGGCAGAAATAACTCCTAACTCCATGACTCCTAAATTTTTTTCAAGGGTTCCTCCTACCTTCTACTATCATATGAAATCTCAAACCAAGGTTAAAATAAATTAAAACACTCCCTAACCCCTGTATCTGTCCTAGGCCGAAATTATGGAAGCATTTGAGGTTCAAGGGGTTTCCAATTTTTTCTTGATAGAAGAGTCACTTGGGAGGCTTCCTAGGGGTCTTAGGAGTTCAATTAAACACTCACACATGCAAGGAAATTCAAGAATCAAATCCGTTTTTACATTATGTTCAAGAACTCCATACTTTCCTATCTTAAATTCCATTAGTTTTCCTTCCAATTTCTTTGTACATTCCAAGTTCCCATAACCCAAATCATTGGATTCTCAATGGTTCTTGAATAGAACCTCCTCCCCTCTCATGCGTCTGTTCTTGGACGACACACACACACAATGGAAAGCAAGAAGGAAGAAGCAACAAAAGAGAAGAAATTACCTTGAATTCAAGCTCTTTCTAAGAGGTTCTCCCTTTGCTATATTCTTCTCCTTGAATTTCTAGCTTTTCCCCTCTACTTCAAGGCCAAAATATAACCATTTAAGCATCCAAAACCATAAAAAGATGAAGCAAAGAGAGGAGAGTAAGGTTTCAAGAAGAAAGACTATGGAAATCTTTAAATTTTCCTACCTTTTGTTAGCCTTTTCTTCCTTCTCTTGAACTCTCTTAGTGCGTCTCTCTTAGGTAGCTCCTCTACCTAGTTTGAACAAAGCTTAGATTGATTAGGAAAAGAGAGGAGATGGGACACCACTTTATAAAGAAATTTCAAGAAACATTCATTCCAAAAATGACATTTACATCTTGCGTATGTGGCATTTTCGTTTTAGCTTTGTTTAAACTCCTTTTTGAGAACCATTTTTTTCATCATAAAATTTAGGTTTCTAATTTTATAAAATACCTCTACAGTCACTCAAATTAGAGCTAAAACCTTCTCAAATAAATTAGTCAAAGTTTGAGCTCGCCGTCATTGGAAAATGTACACCGAAGGGGCTTTAATTGTCTTGGGTCTTCTCATGATTTTCTAGGCCTCTGAGAACCCTGGGCAACTTGAATTTTTCATTTAAAAAGCCCTTCTATGAGTTTTTCCAAAAAGTACCCATATTCACAAAAATGCCACTAGACTTTCTACAAATTTTTTAAACCACTCCAGGTTTAGTTTCTGGTCAACTTAAGGCTCAAATCCTCATTTTTTATTATTTAAAATTTTATCCAAATTTCATTTGGTCTTAATTCACTCATCTCAGAGGACTTACTTTTCAAATCGACTCATTATTGTATTTTTACGAAGTACCAGACGTTGCAATTCGGAGCTAAAATCTTTCCGAACAAACCAGTCAAAGTTCAAGTCAACAGTTGTTGGAGAATATCCATCCGAGGAGTTTTAACTGTCTTGGGGCTTCCTCATAGTTTTCAGAGCCTCTAAAAACTCAAAGAGCTCAAATTTTTTATTTAAAAAGCCATCCTATGAGTTTTCCAAAAAGTGCCCAAAATTACAAAAATACCATTATTTTTCGTTGCATTTTCATTAAATTCTGTTTAACTATTTTAAATCCAATTTCAGGGCACCTTTGGCTTCCTAAATTCATTATTTGAGGTTTAGAATATTGTTCTAATTTTATTGGACCTCAAATCACTTTATTCAGGGGACAATCTTTTGTATCCAGTGAATTTCATACGTTTACGGAGAAACCGTACGTTACGTTTCTCATGTTTTTCTCATATTTTCGAAGAACCAGATGTTACAATCCTAAACTCCTTTAATCAAGTATGTAATGATTCAAATGAGTTTCTTGGAAGTTATGAGACTTGTAAAGAACAAGAGTTTGGGGTTGGAAAGCTAAAACTAGGAGTAGCTTCATAATAGACCTAAACTAGTCTTATTTGCTACCTTAGACTTTCATGAGATTCAATGGAGATGATAAAGCCTAAAATGAGTTCAATTGGGTTAATTTACCTTGTAATTGTTATGTGTAGGTCCATCTAGCTCAAACACACTTGAGTGTAGTTGCTGTAACACCATATCTATTTAACTTATCTCATCTCATTTCTAGTCATATTCCCTTAGATAACATAACTTCTCAAAAAAACTCAAATAAAATAATAGATTATTTTGCGTTACATAGCAGATAAAAATTTCATTTTGAGTCCTGTGGACCATATGAACTCATCCATATCATTCTTCTATTTAAATACATACATACAATGCAAAACCATCTTAAAATGTTGCCAAAAACTAGAGCTTATAGTATACATACACAAAATAATGCAAGGCTGTCTTAGGATTTACTACCAAATTTCTGGTGCCAACTTTGAAATATCATAACTAAATTTAGAAAAATCAAAATCATGCACACTATACCATTTTGGAAAGCTACAGATGTTAAATTTATGGTAAAAATAAGTCTAGACCAAAACAAAAACTTTTAGCCACTAGAAATTAATGGAATAGTATCAAAGGTACTGCTGCATTACTGGTACTAACTTTGAACTTCAAGAATTCATATCTCTTTGTTCAGACACCCAATTAAGGTGATCTTAGTGGCCATAGAAAGCTTATCATATCTAGTTTATGGTTGTAAAATTTCATGAGCATTGGACACAATTTGTCTCTTGAATGACATAGGAGAAGAAATTGACCATATGAATAGTAACCATATCATAATAGCAGAAATTTGGCAAATTTAAAAATTCATAATTAATTCCACAAAACTCCAAATAATCTGTTCTTTAGCTTCACAAAAAGATCTAGATGAGATTTATATGCATGCCAAATGTCATGAGGGAATTCGTCCATTTGGTCAATTTGTGTCATAAGGTTCAAAAATGACATTTTTCAAGCTTTGTTAGGGGTCAAAAGGGACCAAATTGGCTTCTAGCATTTCTAGGGCTTCTTGAGCACGTGGGAAAGTATCAAAATAGCCTATTAAATATGTCTCAAAGGTACAAAAACCCAAATCTCACAAATTCAATCTTCTACTCTAAGGTATACATAAAGCATAGATAAGCAACTTTTGCCATTCATTGTCAACAATTTGCTATATCATTCAAATGACATCAATTCTCATATATAAATCAAGTATCCATGTAATTACACATGTGCAAAAGGTTTTACATCATATTCATCATAAGGTTATATCATATGCCATCAAAATGGCTACAAGGTGAATACATAATGCATTTCCATGTCAATACTCTTCATTTAAGCTTAGTGGCTTCCATTCCTTTGCTCACTTGGTCCACCTAGACATGTTAGGTCATGGGGAGGAAAAAATGAAATTCTTGGAATTCCAATAGCTCTTCTCCCTTTCAAGCACACATAATGGATGCAATTTCAAGTCTAAAAATGCATGCATGGCTATCTTAAAATTCATAAGCATACATGGAACATGTTTTTGCATTCAAGAAGTCACATATAACATATATAGGCTTGCCAAGACAACGGATTAGCCTCACCCATTCTCTTTAGGCTTTTGGATTATCTCACATATTTTCTTAAGGATTTTTTGACTAAGCCTCACTCTATAGAGACTTTTGGCTTTGTTTCACCCATTTTTAGGGACTTTTGACTTATCCTTACCTTAGCTTAGAGACTTTTGGCTTCACCAAGTTCAAGCAAATCAAAACATCTTCATAAAATATCTTTTAAGCATATAAACATAGCAACATGGTACCATGGCATGTGATAATTTACTAGAAACATATTTCATAGCTTAAACATACACACACACACATTCAAAGACAAGAAAACATCCAAAGATATATGAGAGAAAGAAGAGAGAGCTACCTTGATTGCAAAAGGACACTTTCTTCCTTGGAAAATCTTCTTCTCCTTCTGCCAAACACTCAAAAGGAGGTGGGGCTTGATTTCTTTGGCCTAACCACATTAAATGGGACCTAGTTATGCTCTTAGAACAAATTCTAAAGCTACATATGCACTTGAAAAGCTAAATTGCTTCTAAGGTTCAATTATAGTTCCATAAGGTACCTAATGAAGCAACCTTGGGAAAACATGATCTTGGCTCCATTCTCTCCCTTAATCTATGACTCTTGACTCTATTTAGACCTCTTGGAGCTATCACACAATCAATTCGAGGAGCCTAGCTACATGTTGCTTCTTTAAGTCACAATATGGAACCTATACCTCCATCTCGTTATCCATGACTTCTAAAATTTTTCTTAGGCTTCCTCTCATACTCTCCCATCATATATGATACAAAACCAAGCTTGGAAGAAATTGAAACACTCTTTAGGTGCATAAAACTCTTTAGGCCGAGGCTATGCTTCCTTTGGACACCAATGGAGTTATTTTGATTTCTTTGATGGGAGAAGCATGTAGGAGGCTTCCTTGATGTCTTAGGAACTCATATGGACTCTTAAACATCTTAATTAATGACTAGAACTCATCTTACAAACCAAGATGCATTAAAATCCTAAGTTATACATCTTGAAAAATCACGGTTCTTTTTTTTGTTTCTTTTGCATATTCTTATTTCCCACACTCTAATTCCTAAGATTCATCTTTGGTTTGGTTCAAAATTCAATCTCTCTTGGTTGTCCATACATGGGGAAAAACACATAAGAAAAAGAACAAGGAAGGAGAAGCATGGAAACAACCAAACTACCCTGATTTCCTAGCTTCCTATGGATGCTTCTTCTTTTGCTTGGATTCTCCTCTCCAAATTCGAAATTCTTCCCTCTGGTCTGACCTCAAAATAGCACCAAAAACTTCAACAAATCCATAGAAAGAAAGAGGAGAAGGAGGAGAATAAGTTTACTAAAGAGAAGCCTAAGAAATTCCATAAAAATCATACCTTTCTTGCCTTGTGTTTCCTCTTTCTCTTCCCTTCTCTTGTGCGCCTCTCCCTTGGTATCACTTCTATTTTAGGGTAGAAAGAAAGTTGGCCAAATGAGGAGAAGAGTAGGGTGCATCATATATAAGGAGGAGGAATTAAAATTGTTCTAAAGAAATTTCATTTATGTCCTGTAAACTTGGCAGTTTTATTTTAGGTTCATTTTAGCTCTTTTTTTAGAACCATCTTTTTCATCATAAAATTTGTGTTCTCTAACTTATAAAATACTTTTGGAATCACTCAATTTGGAGCTGAAACCTTTTCGAACGAAAGGGTCAAAGTTTGGGTTAACTATCATTAGAAAATGTATATAAGATGGGTTTTAACTGTCCCGGGGCTTCCCACAATTTTTAAGACCTCTGAGAACCTCGAAGAGCTCAAATTTTTCATTTAAAAAGCCCTTCTATGAGTATTCTAAAATTTGCCCAAAATTAAAAAAATATCATTATGTTATGTGACTATTTTGTTAAATTCCATCTGGTTATTTTGGCTTCTGTTTCAGGGCACTGTTGGCCTTCTATTTTCATTACTTAATGTCTAGACCATTATTCTAATTTTTCTGAACCTTAGCCAATTCATTTTAAAGGACTTACTTTTAAAACGTATTTGTTTCTGTCATTTTTACAAAAATCGAACGTTACAGTTGCCAAGTAAGAGAAAGCCAAGAGAAAAAGCTAGATCAATAGGGTTAATGGCATTTGAGCTTCCATAAGTCCTAAAGTAGTTTCATCTCCCTTTCTTGCATGCATTTGGATATTTGATTGAGTTTAAATACTTGTGTTGTTGCTTGATACTTTTATGAGTTATATTTCATTATATTTTCTAAATGAGTTATACATATAAGATGGCTCCTAGCTCCTTAAGGTTTGGAATTGAGTACAATAGCTCTTCCTTGGTCCCAGATTGAGATTAGTTAAGGCTAATAAGTTTATGATGATGCGATGGCATGATAATGAATGCGTTTTTATGCTATATGATGCATTTGACTTACATGATGCATAGACATAGCATGTTTGCACCACATGCATTGTACTTACTCATGGTATTCATGTGTGCATTGAACTGGTTGAGATTGGCTACTGAGATTCCTTCAGAATCTTGCCCCCATGCTCCCACTAACTATTTCAGGGTCACCAAGTCAAGGCAAAGACATTGAGAAGACTTAGATGTTAGAAAAGTTGTATTAGAAATGCTACATGTGTAAAATTTTAGCATATGTAGTAGTGTGACCTTTCTTTTGTATTCTTGATGATGTATAATGTCAAACCATGCATATTTTCTATGTATGACAATGAGACTATGTGTAAAAGTATGAGAATGTGAATGTATGATAATTCAAGGTGATATTTGTGCATGAATGTTGCAAATGGCACATTTAGTGTTAAGGAACATATATGTTTTCTTGGATGTCAAGGGGTCATATTTTGATCTAAGCCTTTTGGTATACAATGGAATGGTTGGAAATGTCATTTAGGATGATTAAAACTTGCTCTAAGTGGAAGAATTCCAATTGGGTATCAAATAATCCAAATTGATCCTAAGTATGGTCTTAAAAGAGGCCTAAACAACTCCAACGTCAAAGTGGTCTAAATGACCTAGTCTAAGTCTAAGATTTGGCATGCAATTAGATTATTTGTAGATTTTTTTAACAAGCTAAAAACTAGAATTTTTGAATTTATATAAAATATTTCATGAATTTTTGAAATTTTGTAAAAATTTCATTTAGGCCTCTATATTATTCATATGGTTTGATCTTTTATGTATTTGAGTGGCCAAACAAACTCCGATGCTAATGAAATTTTACAACCATATAGTTGGCATTAAAATATTTCCATAGCCATTGAGTTTGTGTAAAACGAAGTTATGTAGCTAAAGATATGCATTTTTGAAGTTAAGGTCTACTATATGCATTCATTTATGTGCCAGTTACTATTCCATTAGACTTTTATGGGCTAAATGAACTTAGATTAACTTGAAATTTTTACAGCATGTAGTTCACATCCTAAGCTTTTCGTAGGCATCTAATTTTCATGAATCGAAGTTATATAGCCTAAGATATGAATTTTTAAAATTTATACAAAACTTTTGTGTCTAGGTGAATCTTGAGTTTATGACATTTCTAAGGAGTTCCAAAGTAATATAGCTTAAGATATGAATTTTTAAAATTTATGCAAAACTTTTATGTCTAGGTGAATCTCGGGTTTATGACATTTCTAAGGAGTTCCATGTGCTATTCATGATAAAGTAAACCTAACTAAGCTTGCTTGTGATAAATAGAAACTAAGGAAGACAAAGAATCAAATTTGGACCCCTATACCTTTATATAACCCGTAAACAGGTGTTGAAAAATCTAAGGGTGAATGTGAACTTTGCCTTGAATTCTATGTATTGTATGAACGAGTTAAACAAAGCCAGGTATGACATAACCTTCCTTTCATTCCTTAATTGTATCTTCTTGTCAACTTTCATTTAAGATTTATACGCCTAGTGTCATGGGGAAACAAGTCCTTGTTTTAAAACATTTAGTTGTGTTATGTTATGCATATATATGCAAGGAAAATGATAATAATGTGATAAAAGAAATCTTTGAGCTATGGCTAGTTACTAATATGTGTTGTGATATGGGATGCACGTGACATGGAAATTATGTAATATATGAAAAGAGAAAGTGTGGCATGTGAAGTGCAAAGGCTGATGTTTACACTCATATGTGTGTGTGTGTGTACAACCTTTATTTGATATATATTATTAAGTCATCTTTAGTATTTCTTTCTTTCTCTTTTATAATTGTTTATTTTAATTATGAGTTTTATTCTAGTTTCTTTCCAGTCTTTTTCTTTACTATTTTCGTAAATTGATTTGCAATTGACTTGTAATTGTTTGTAGTTAACTTGGAGTTTTATTTTACTAATATCCCTTTTAAACCTCTTTTATTTATCAAATTTTGTTGTACTTTAAAAGATGATGTGACAGAGAGATGTATTGGTACTAGTAGAGATAATGCAATGGGAAATGCACAGTGGCACTAGTTATAACACCCAATTATTCTAAAAAGACCTGAAACTAAGGAATTACCAAAGAAAGTCCCCTAATTCAAATGATTAGAAGCCAAATAAAATTAGAGTGATAAGCTAGACATTTAAAAATGAGAATACAAAACTAAAGGTGCCCTGAAAATAGAGTCAAGATAGTTAAATAAAATTAAACTAAAAGGTAGTGACATTTTTGTAATTTTGGACAACTTTCAAAAAACTCAAAGAAGAGATCTTTAAATGAAAAAACTGAGTTTTTTGAGGTTCTCGGAGGCTCTAAAAACCATAGGAATCCCTAAAATAGTTAAAACCCGTCTGGAATATATTTTAGAATGTCAATTGAACAAAACTTTGAGTAGACCATTTGATAAGGTTTTGAATCCAATTTGGGTGAAACCAAAGGTATTTTATGAATTAGAAGACCCAAATTTCATGATGGAAAAGACGGTTTTAAAAAGGGAGTTGAAATGAGTCTAAACGGAAAGAACCAAATTTAGGGACTAAAGTGAAATTTTGGAAAACTTTAAAAATTAGCCCCTTCAGCCTCTTAAATCACATCCTTCTTTTTTCCACTCTTCTAACCAACTTTCATATGGTCTCAAATAGAACCCAAACCAGCTTGAAGAGGCACACCAAGTGAGGGAGCAAGGGGAAGAGAAAGAAGCTTTAAAAGTGTAAGAATTTAAGACTTTTTTATGCTTCATGCTTTATTAAACTTCTCCTCTCTTTTTTCATGGTTTTGGTGTCTCAATTGAACATGTATGATGACTGGTTCAGTGGAGAAGAGGAAGAGTTTGAAGGAAGGCTTGGAAGCTATAGAAAGTCCTCTTGAAAACGTTTTGAAACAAGGTAAAAATCATGGCTTCACCTGCTTCTTCTTAGTTTCTTTTCAAGGGTGAGTTTCAACCAGACCTAGGCCCATCTAGGAGAGGATAAATTCTTGTCATAACAAGGTAGGAACAAAGGTTTTAGAGCATGAGGAATAAGAATATGCAATTGGAACTAAAAAAGAAGTTTTAGAAATCAAGTTATGGTAAGTAGGATTTTAGTTGCACCTAGAAAAATTTGAAACTTTATAATGATAATCTAGCTTATATAAGAGTATGTATGAGTTCATAAGAGGTCTAGGAAGCTTCATGGTTCCCAAAACCCCTAGGAAATTGAATGAAACTCTATAGGCTCTTTACTTGCTACATGTCTCGACCAAGAGAAAGAACAAGCACCTAGGGAGAATTTTCTTTAATTTCAAGGATAGAAATGGTTTAGATATGAATAATAAACACCAAAGGAACCATTGGCTTGAATTTAAAAACCATAGTTTGAAAGATGAAAGTTTAAGTTCCTTTTTAGGCATAAAGAAGCAATTTGGTGTTTAGCTCCTTGAATTGAGTTTGTGATGACTTTAATGAATTTAAATGGAGTCATGAGACTTGGATTGAGTAAAAAATTGGAGCCAAGATCATAAATCATAGTAGTTGTTTCATTATGCCCTTGTATGGAACCATAAATATGGCATATGCTAGAATAGTATTGTGTAGAGATTATGTAAAGTTAGAATGGATTCCAATTATGTGTTTGTATCTTATTTGATGTGTCTAGGCTAAGCAAATCAAATTCCTCCTAGGTGTGTATGTGAGGCCGAGAAGGGGAAAGAAAGCTCCAGGAAGGAAGTTTGTGATTCTTGACTCAAGATAGCTCTCTATCCTTTCTTGATTGTTTGATTATCACTGAATGCTTGTATGTATGTTTGAATCATGAGATATGCTTATAGCTATTAGTTTAATGCTTGGGTACCATTGTGTTTCTTACATGATGATTTGAATGTGTATGGCTCTTAATGGGTGAGGTTGTACCAAAAATTCCTTAGAGTGGATAAGGAGAAGTCAAAAGTCCTTAAGAATGGGTAAGACAAAACCAAAAGTCTCAAGAGAGAGTGAGACTAAGTCAAAAGTCCCTAAAAGTGAGTGAGGCTAATCCAAAAGTCCCAAAGAATTGGGTGAGGCTAGACTAAAAGTCCCTAAACCTCATGTTTGAATTGGAATGACTTCATGTGACTTGAAAATATAACTATGCATATCTACTAGAAGCATTTGTAGCATGCTTGCATTCTTTGACATAAAAATGCGCTATATATGAATGCTTGAAAGGGTGAATGAGCTATTGGGATTCTTTGAATCTCACTCTTCCCTACTTTGTATCTAACCATGTCTAGGTGAGCTTCATGGAGCAGAAAATGAAAGGCAAGGAGCATGAATGATGATAGTTTGACAATATGATAGTTTTTTATGTAATTTAATATCAAAGTATGTATGTATATGATGTTTATGAGATGTAGACCTTTGATCATATGTAAATGTATATGAATATGATGTATGTAATGGATATGAAGTCAAATGTATGAGAATATGAACAAGTGGAATGATGGTTTTGATTTTTATGATGAATTGGACCTATTATGATGCTTTTATATGCTATATTTGAGCTTTTAGATGTTCCCAAATGGTCACCAACCTTAAGGAACTTCATTTGGACCATTTTGGTGCTTCTTGAATCTCAAAATTAGTCATATTTTTCCCCTAAATCAAAACCTGACCAAATGGACAAATTTTGGTATAAAATTTGGCTAATTTGTCATGACATTTGGCCAGCATTTAGATCTCATCTAGAACTTTTCACAAAGCTAAAGAAATTTTTTTTGGGAGTTTTAGAGAATTTATTATGATTTTTCAAAATTGGCAAAATTATGTAAAAATTGTTACTACTACTGTTCATATAATCAGTCTGGTTTTAGGCACCTTTGAGGGGTCCAATGAGGTCCAATGCTCATAAAATTTTAGAAGCATATAGTTGGCATTATAATCTTTTCATTGCTACTAAGATCACTTGATTTGGATATGTGTAGAGAGAGATATGAAAATTTGAAGTTCCAAGTATGTTGCAGGATGAAAATCAGACCTAGTTATTGTTTCATTAGTATTTTGTGGGCCAAATGATATTACTTTAATCTAAAATTTTTATAATGGTTAGATGACATCTTGAGCTTTCTAGAATACTATAACTTGCATGATTTGAAATTTTTTAGAATTAGTTATGAATTTTCTAAGTTTGCATTAGAATATGGAACATGTGGAAAAATGCAAGTGTGATCGTCAAAAGGGGATGTATGCCTTAAACCTAAAATTCATGATTTAAATTATGATGTTTCTGGTTGAATAAGTGTGCTATGGATGGAAGATGACTTTGATAAGCCCACATGACCCATTTAGCCAAAGATGAATTATTTTGGCTTTTAACATTGGTACTTTCTGCTACTAAATGTGCTAATTTTATGTAAATGGACACTTTACATAATTTGTAATGCAAATTAAGTAATAACTAGATATGGTATTACACTAGTCATGATGTGACATGTTCCTTGTGTAAGGGAATTCAATGATGAAATGATATGATATATCCCTTGTGTAGGGAATCTTAGTGATGAAATGATATGATGCATCCCTTGTATATAGAAGCTTAGTGATGAAATGATATGATGCATCCCCTGTGTAGGGAATCTCAATGATGAAATGATATGGTATATCTTTTGTGTAGGGAATCCCCATGATGAAATGATATGATATATCCTTTATGCAGGGAACCTTAGCGATGAAATGATATGAAGCATCCCTTGCGTAGGGAATCTTAGTGATGAAATGATATGATGCATCCTTTATGTGGGAAAACACTTAATGATAAGACAATGCGATACATCCCTTATGTGGGGTACTCGTGAAGCAGTGATGTGATAAAGTTGTGAGGCACTAATTATGATATTGTGTATATACATTGTGTAGTGGCACTTGGTGCGATGATTGTTCTTCTCTGTTGTACCCTTTTTCATATCATACTTTAAATTATATCTCAAATTGTGAAATTTTTGTTCTTAAAAAGTGATGTATCTCACATAAATTGAAGTATGATTTTATTGATGATGCAAATGTTCAATCTCAAAAACTCTAATGTGTGCTTGTTCCCTCTCCATGCACTTTTTTATTTACATGCTTGCAAAGCCAACAGTAGACTCACCACACTTTTTATTTATACTTTTTTAGGTCAATAGGTAGTACTTTGAAGAACACCTGTGATTTTCTTACTTCCAATACACTTTTGTTATGCATTTTTGGTTAATGGTGTTTGTGTCAGAATCTAATGTTGTAGTTTATTACTAGTGGAGAGTATTTCCAATTGTATAATTGTCTTGATGTTTTGTAGCCCTTGACATGACTAGTATTATATATTATTATTCTAGTTGCTTTGATATAGGTGCTAGTTATTGGTTTAGACTAACTATACAAGTGTGGTTTGTCCAAATTCCAAGCAAGGTGCTACCAAATTTCTAGTAACCCTTAAGTGATGTATATGAAATGGTTTATGTGATTAAAACACGATATGATATGCATGTGTATTTTTAGAAAATGTGGATTATTGTGATTACTTAAATGTTGTTGTAGCCTAGTGGAGCATAACATTTTAGGCTTGCTAGGCTAGGTTGATCATTAGATTAGCATAGCCTAGCATTGGTCACAGCTCAGGATTTAGGTTATGACAAGACCCTTATTTGTAACATCAGATTTTTTGTAAAAATATCGAAATGAGTTAATTTGAAAAGCAAGTCCCCTGAATTGAATGATTTAAGGCCAAATAAAATTAGAATAAAATTTGAAATAATGAAAAATAAGGATCCAAGGTCTAAGATGTCTAAAAATCCAAGCTATGGTAGTTTAATAAAATCGTCGAAAGCATAGTGACATTTTTATAAATATGAGCACTTTTTGGAAAACTCATAGGAGGATTTTTTAAACGAAAAATTTAAACTTTCTAGGGTTCTCAGATGCCCTAAAAATCATAGGAACACCCGGGACAATCAAAACCCCTTCGGTGCATGTTTTTGAACGTCAGTTGACTTGAACTTTGACCTCTTAATTCATAAAGGTTTTTAATCTAATTCGAGTGACTCCAAAGCCATTTTATAATTAAAGACCTAAATTTTAGGATAGAAAAAACAATTCTAAAAAAAGAGCTAAAATAAGCCTAAAATGAACTAGTGAAGAGAAGGGACATAAATGGATTTTTTTTAAAGAACACTTTCCTTTTTATTTGCTTCTTAAGGGCGTCCCACTTCTCCTTCATTTAACTGACCATTTGTTTTGCCCAAAATAGAGAGATAGACCAACAGGGAGAGATGCACAAGAGGGAGGAAGAAGAGGAAGAAAAAAGGTCAAGATAAGGTAAGGAAAACTTAATGTTTTCATGGTTCTTCTTTTAGAAATCCTTTTCTCCTCCTTCCCACTTTCCTTTCTAGGGTTTTGGTTAGTGATGTGAGGCTATTTTTGGGTATGGTTCAGAGGGAGAAGAGTAAGAAATCAAGGAGAAGTATACATCAAGTGAAAAAGCTCTTGAAGAACCTAAGAAAATAAGGTAACTTCCTAACCTTCTTGCTTTCTTTTATTGCTACCCTTTGGTGTGTTAGTTTGACCATCTTGAGAGCTTGTAGAAGGGAGAAGTTTTTGACCAAAGGTAAGTAAGAAACCTAGGTTTTAGTCTATGGGAAGTTAGTAAATGCAAGGAAACCTAAAGGAAAATCATTAAACTTCAAGATAACAAAGCGAGGGATTCATGAAAGTATTGCAAAATCTGATTTATTCCAAGGGTGTCCTAGCTTATGTCAGATTCTAATTGAGTTCCTAAGATCCCTAAGAAGCCTTCCAAGTGTCTCTTCCTTCAAGAAAACAAAATAAAGTCCATAGGCTCTAAAACCCCTAGGTGTCTTAGCCAAGCCTAAAGGAAGGACCTAGGGAGTGTTTTAAAATCTTCTAAACTTAGTTGGGGACCATATATGATGGAAGAATATAAAATAAAGCCTTGGAAAAATTTTAGAAAGGTTAGATTGTGAGATGAAAGTATAGGTTCTATAATGTGGCTTAAGGAAGTAATATATAGCAAGGCTCCTCAAAATGATTGTGTGATGGCTCCAATGAGTCTAAATGGAGTCAAGAATTATAGATTGAAGGAAAGAATGGAGCTAAGATCTTAAATTCTAGTAGTTGCTTCATTAGATGCCTTATGAAATCATAATTGATACATATGAATAAGTAAGCTGCCCTTAAGTGTGTGTGGTGTGAGAGCTTGTTGCAAGAATGTAATTGGGTCCTATTTGATATGTTTAGGCTAAAGAAATCATACTCCACCCACTTGCAAGTGTGTGACTAAAAGAAGGAAAGAGTAATCAAGGAAAAATGTGTATGTTTGCATTCAAGATAACTCTCTAATCTTTCTCTCATACATTCTTAATTGTTTTCTCATCTTTGAATGTATGTATATGTGTTTATGCCATGAGAATTGTGTATAGCTATTTTCTACATGCCATGGTACCATTATGTGCATAAATTGTGTTTTATAAATGTGTTTTGGTATGAATGAGTTTGGTGAAGCCAAAAGTCCCAGGTAAAAGGTGAAGATGAGCTAAAAGTCCTTAGGATTAGGTGAGATAAAGCCAAAAGTCTTAAGAAAAGTTAAGCTTAGTCAAAAGTCCTTTGAAAATGGGTGAGGCAAGTCCAAAAGTCCTAAGGAAAGGGGGTGAGACTAAACCTATACTCTTGAGAACCAATGTATGATGTGTATGAGCTTCTTGAACTTAGAAATTGTTTTATAAATGGCTACTTGCACCTAAATCTTTATGCATGCATTGTTTAACTTGAAAATATGTCTATTATGTATGATTGAAAGAGTTAAAAGCTATTAGGATTCTTGGAATCTCACTCTTCTTTCTCCAATATCTAACTATGTCTAGGCGAGCTAAGTAGGCTAAAGAGTGGGAGCCAATAAGTATGAAAAGCAAAACTTTGCCATATATATAGAGAAATAGGCTTTGTAAATGTATTTTGATGTCAAGAATTGTATCCATGAGTTGTATATGTGATGTAGATACTTAAGCATGTAATATCCAGTTTTTTGAAAATGAGAGATGATGTTATATGACCATTAGAATGCATATTGAGGATGGAGTATGGCAATAGACTAAGTTAATTTAAGGGCTGAAATAACATCTCATCACCTGGGTTAAAGATCTTGTCGACAAGATCCTATAATCTGTAGTGCAATTTTTAAGACCTTGTCGATAAGGTTTTCGCCAGTAAATACAAGGTCTTCTTGTATAATGTATTAAAACTTGTGTAGTCTGGAATTGAGTATGGAGGGCTTTTTAAATGAAAGTTTTGAGTTTTTCAGAGTTCTCAGAGGCCCTAAAAACTATGGTAAGCCTTAAGACAATTAATGCCCCTCTGGTGGCCGTTTTCCAACGTCAGTGTACCCAAACATTGACAGATTCATTCGGGACACTTTTAGCTCCAATTCGAGTAATTCTAAAGGCATTTTACTAAATTGGGAACCTAAAATTTATATTGAAAAAGACGGTTCTAAAAAATGAGCTAAAATGATTTAGAAACGAAACTACCAAGAACAAAGGACAAAATGAAAATTTTTCAAAAAGTCCTTCTTAAACCTATATATATATAAAGTATCCTTCTACTCCCCTCATTTAGATCGACCAAACTCTACCTAAAAACTAGAGAAAGCTCAAGGGAAGGAGGCATACAAGACTAAGGCAAAGGAGAGGGGAAATTTTCAAGAAAAAGGTAAGAATTTGTTAGAATTTCCTAGTCTTCTCCTTAGGAAATCTCTTCTCCTCCTTCTCCCCTTTCTCCCTATGTTTTTCTTAAAGTTTTGGTGCTGTTTTAAGGTCAAACTAAGGAGGAAAATTTCGGATTTGAGGAGAGGAAGCCAAAGAAAGTGAGAATCAAGTGAGAAAACAAGGAAAAATAAGGTAAATCTTCCATCCCATGGTAGATACTTCCTCCCCCTTCTTCTCCATATTTCGCCCCATGTATGTAGATGCAAGAGGGCTAGAATTTTGAGGAGAACCAAGGGTGAATTCCATCAATTTGAGGGAGGGGAGTAAGAATATGCAAAGAAATCTAAATAAAAATCATGAAATTGCAAGATAGAAAAGTTAGGGTTTTGATTGCACCTTGAACTCTACCATGAACCCTAGCCATATTTTATGATGTTTAAGTATTCATATGAGGTTCTAAGACACTAAGCGAGCTTCCTACATGATTCTCCCATCAAAAGAAGCAAGAAAACTCCATTGGTGCCTTATGGAAGCATAGCTTCAGCCAAGAAGAATCCATGCACCTAGGAAGTGTTTTAATTCCTTTCAAGCTTAGTTTTGTATTATGTATGATGGGAGAGTATGAGAGGAAGCCTTGGAAGAAGTTTAGAAGTCATAGAAAGTAAGATGGCCTTATATCTTCCATAATATGACTTAAAGAAGCAACACCTAGTTAGGCTCTTAGAATTGAGTGTATGATGACTCCAAGAGGTTTAAATGGAGTCAAGAATCATGAATGAATAGATAGAATGAAGCCAAGATGATCTTTCCAAAGGTTACTTCATTAAGTGCATTATAGAACCATAAAAGAGCCTTATCAGTCACCTAACTTCTCTAGTGATTGTGTGGCCTTAAACTTTGCTTCAAGAGTATAATTAGCTTCCATACGATGTGTCTAGGGCAAGAGGAATGATCTCCACCTTCTTAGGTGTGTGAGGACAAGGGAGAGGATTCAAGACTCAAGGAAAAAGTGTGTAAATGCAAGCAAGGTAGCTCTCTCCATCTTCTCTCATGCATGGATGTATGTTTAACTTGTCTTAAAATGTGTGTATGTATATTTTCATGTCATGAAAAATATGCTAGCATGATCTTGTTTGCCATGATTTCATGATGTCATGTTATATTTTCAAGTGAATGTATGATGTTTCTTGAGTTTGCTTGAGTGTGGAGAGGCCAAGAACTCTTCATTATGGTGAGGATAAGCCAAGAACCCTTGAGCTTGGTTGAGACAAAGTAAAGAGTCTCCCAAAAGCAAAGTGGGCTCCTAAGAGTATAGTTAAGTTCAAAGCTTTTAAAGAATGGGTGAGGTAAGTCCAAAACCTATGAGGAGAAGTGTGAGGCCATTCCAAATACTTGGTGAGCTCTTGAATGTCTTATATGATTTGTTCATATGCCAAGTTTGCTTTTAAAATGTCTATGACTTCCATTTTCTCCATGCATGCATTTATAAAGCTTACTTTACACATATTATGTATGATTGAATAGGAGATGAGCTATTGGAATTCTTTAAATCTCATCCCCTCCTCTCTAATGTCTTAACATGTTAGGTGAAACAATTGAGCAAGGTATTGGAGGCCACTAAGCTTAGAAGAAGAAGATGGACATCAAAGTATATGAATATGCCTAGTTTTACCTTCTTTTTAGCCATATACACGGCATATGATGTAATCTCATGATGAAATTGTTATGTAACCATATGAACATATGTAAATACCTAAATGTATGATGTATGAATGAGATTTGATGCCAAATGTATGAGATAACATGTTTTAGGTATTGAATGACAAATTTAGCTCTTAAATGGTTAGATAGATTAGTGTAATATTGGAAGTAGAATGGTCAAATTGAGATGTGAGAGGTTTGAGACCACTTGGGCAGTTCATACAAGTCATGTTCATGCTTTTAAACTTGCCCAAGAGGTGCCAAATACCAAGCAAGACCATTTGGGCACACTTGGTCTCTAATATGGATCAAAATTGACCATATTGGAAACCTATACCATTTTTTGCCCAAATGAGCTCTTCTTGATCTGAGATTTGACATACATCTAGATCTTGTTGAGAGATTTTTGGTTTAAAATTTTCAAAGGTCTCTAGAATATTTGATAAATTTTTAAAGTTGAGAAATTTTTTGGTTTTGGTCTGGTATACTGTTCACTCAGATCCTAAAATGAAATCTATCACTCAAGGGGTAAATGATATCCAATTGACACAAAATTTTATAAAGAGAAACTAGACACTCTCAGTGACTTGTGCCAATTAGAAGCACCCCATTTGGAAGTCTAGAGAGAGAGATATGAATTTTTAAAAATTCTGCCTAGTATCAGGTGTCCAGACTGATGTCATGTACCGTTTGATTAGTTTTTGATACCTAGACATGCTTGAATCAGTCTAGAGTTATTTTTCTCCTCTATCTAAGATCTGTAGCTTTCTATATTGGTATCATTCGTGTGCATTGGATTTTTTTGGAATTAATTGGACATTTTTGAAATTTGTTTCAGAAGCTTGTGATAGTACCAATAGCCAACCAGACCTCCATCCTTTTTTGAATGTCAAACGTCTTTTTTGTGATGTTTCATGGCATAGTCATATTTTTATCATAAAGTAGACATGTGTAGATTCCTATAATGGCAAAGAACACATGATTTTGATTTTTATAGAATTAGTTATGATTTTCCAAAGTTTGTGATAGAAAAGAAGAAATTCTGGCCGAAAATGCAAACATGGGTTTTATGTGATCCTCTGCTCTCCACGAGTTGTAGGCCAAATTTGATGATGGAAATGAGTTGTAATTATGTATTTAAGTATGGAAATGTGATATATGCATTCATATGGCCCACGGAACTTCGAAAGAAAAATTTTACCCGTATAGAAATACATCTTGAGACGTAGCCCTTATGCCTCTATGTTGTTTACATAGAACAAACATAAGATGTAGTATGGAAATTGCATTAATTGAGTCTTAAAAATTTGGTGTTACAAAGCACACTCAAATATATATAGACATGATGTATGTATTGATTTTGGGTTCATATAAATGAGCATGTATGATTTTGTCACCCAAGACCCTTATGCATCTTGACTTCCATGTGTATGATGACAAGTGGTATAGTGAAAATTAGCTCCATGAGGTTTTGAACCAAATAGCATACCTCCCTAGGCTGTGATGGTTGTTTTGGGCGTGCCCAAGTAGCCTTGGATGATAAAGAAGGCAATTTGACACTAATTTGAACCATATGGAACACCAAATATGACCATATGGTGTGCTAAACCAAAATCTAACCAAATAAGTGATTCTCCCCATGAAATTTGGCCAAGTAGGTATCCTCTAGATATTTCCATAGAATAAAAGAACACCCAATTTGGAGCTCTAGAGAATTTATTATGATTTTTCAAAATTGGGAAAAAATGTTGAATGGTAAGATGCACTGTTCATTTGGTTAGTTCCTTTCTCTGTGTCATACATGGAGCAAATGTGCCCGATGGCTATGAAATTTTACAAGCATACATTATACATGTTAAGCTTTTTGTAGCACTTAAGAGCACCCCATTTGGAGCTTTGTAAAGGGAGAACCGAATTTTTGAAGTTTAATGATAGTATCAAGGATGCAGCAGGACCTCTAATACTATTCCATAAATTTTCTTAGCTAAACATGTCTATTTTGGTCTGAAGTTATTTTTATCCTCTAGTAGACATCCATATCATTTTAGAATGGTATGGTTTGCTAGGTTTTTATTTTTTTGAAATTAGTTATAAATTTTTGAAATTTATATTAGCAACTTATGATAGCAAACTTAGGCGGCTAGACCTTTGGTACTTTTTTGTTATCAATTGTGGTCCAATTGATGTTTTCATGACCTCGAATGATTTTTAATCTATGGTTGACATTTAGAGCTTTCTAAAAAGCTATCATTTACTTGATTTTGAGTTTTTTAGATTTAATTATGAATTTTCAAAATTGATGATAGAAAGTTGAATTAGGTCTAGAAAATTGAATTTATCCTTCTTATATAAAGTTAGAAAATTAGGTCTCTCAACTATAATCAAAGGTGGATAACCAAGCAATAAAGATTGATGCAATGATAACTTCCATTATCTAAAACTTTCAGGGTCACCTGCCCTTTGAGCTTGCTTTCGTCCAAACTCCAATGATAATATTTATAATGTATTTGTTGAACAATATTTATTTCTTGTAACTTAATGTTTATTTGTTTCTAATGACATTTTATATTTTAATTTAGGTCTTGATCAAATGAGTGGGCATCAACCAAGGAGATAAAGCATTCTCTACCCTCTTCCAATCAAGAAGAAGAACATTAGTAGATTTAAGACTTACCATGTGACTTGTAAGAATTTTTATTAAGTGATATCATAATTGCATTTAAGACTCTAGTGACTTGTAAGCCTTTTGTCAACATGATATTATTATTTCACATACTAGAGTTAAATTTTAATTTTAATGACAATTTAATTTTTTGTTTAATTATAATTTAAAATTTATATTAGTTGTGATTTTTATGTACAAGTCATTTTTAGCTATGCTTAAATACACGTTCTAATATCAAAATCATTTAATAAAAAAAGCCAAAAAATATAGCAACAATTGCAATCACCACTATATATTACCATGAAATAGCGATGATAGAACATCAACCAATGCTAAATACAAGCCAAACTTAATTATAGTTATGTCATTTGCTTTTTGTAGTAGTTGAACAACCATCGTTATGTAATAAATTGCTACAGTTATTTCCATAGTTGACAACAACTATTGTAATGTTGCTCCTAACAAATGGTTTTGCAATGCTTCTTACAATTGTTGCTAAAGTTTTTAGTGGTAGATAAAGCCAAAAACAATTGCTACAAAATACCTTTTTTCTTATAGCTAACCAAACCAAAAGAAGATTTACATTTGTTATAGCCAAAACAACCTATAAGTTTGAAGCTCATTTTTGTTAGCTAAATTATACAAGTTGTCTTTGCAAAATAGTGAAGCTAGCATTAGTGTTTGACGCTTTCTAAACATAGCTAGTTAGTTTCTCTTTCGTTTATAAATCATAAAGGATGAACAGTGAGGGTTTAGCAGATAAGAATTACCTCAATTTTCCTTGCAATTATTATTACAATCTTACTTGCTTTGTTTTTTCAACTAGATGATTTTTTTTTAATTTTAATTAATCTTTTATTAATTGCATATTATGTTAAGTTAAGTATGTAATTTGATTTTATTTTATAGATTTTGATTTAAGTTTCTGGATTGAGACTTTGAGGTTACATTATTGATTTAGAATATAATCATACTTCAATGTTGAGTTTGATATAGTTGAATGTGCTTTTGGTTAATGGATAGTGGTTGAACATGCTTTTGGCTTTGTATTCTTGGAACTTGTTAAGTGCTGGCCTCAATTAAGATCCTTTTGTATTCTTGTTTCTTTCCATTATCAATATCATATGGAATCTATTAATAATATTGTTAATGATAATGAGGTGGAAATTTTGGATCAATCAAGAATTCCTTCCCAATCTAATCAAGATAATGATTTTGAAAAATGAAAAGAGCCATAAAGTAAAAAGCCTTAAGCCTATTCCTCAAATGTGTGGAAATCTTTTAGTAACATAGGCATAGTTAATGGTAAAGAGAAAGCTAAATGTAATGAATGTGGACAAGCATATGTATATAGTAGAACAAAAATTGGCATGTCAAGCCTATTGTATCATTTTCCTAAGTGTCCATAACTTTCCAAATTTCATAATGTTGATTTAATGATGTTAGATCAAGTAGGAAAGTTGAGGTCTAGACAAATTGATAATAAACATGCAAGAGAGGTTATTTTCATGGCCATTATTAAGTATGCTCTTCCATATTCATTTGTTAAATATAGATTGGATTAGGGAACTTCATAAGGTATACAATCTCAACATGAAGCATATTAGTAAGAATACTGTTTTGGCAAATGTTTAAAAAATCTATCTTTAGAAAAAGGAAAAATTGAAAAAAAAATCTGTGTAACACCATATTCCTCTAATCCTTCCTCCCCACAAGTAAGCTTCATACATATTGCATTCATGGGAAAAATCAATAAATTTAATGCATTATTTTGTGTTGCATAAACTTTAAAAATTCATCTTAACCTCCTTCTGTGAACTTTCTAACATTATCCTCTACTCATAATCTATCCATACAAGTCATAAACAACATAAAACATCACACCCATTTCGGATTGGAAGCTACACACTATAAAATAAAAGGAGTTTGCCTTAAGTTCAGATTCTAGCTTATTGATATAAAGTTTGAAAAATTGAAATCAAGCATGTGATGGCTTTCTGGAAATTTTTGAATGTCAACTATAGGTTAAAAATCATTCCAAACCATGAAAACATCACTGGACCACAATTGACAATAGAATAGTATCAAAGGTCTAGCTGCCTGGTTTGCTATTATAGGTTACTGATATAAATTTTAAAAATTCATAACTAATTCTAGAAAAATCAAAACTTAGCAAACTATACTATTCTAGAAAGCTATGGATATCTACCAGAGGTAAAAATAAATCTAGGCTAAACCAGATGCTTTTACCCCATGGAATTAGATGGAATAGTACTAGATGTCTTGTTGCATTACTAGTATTGATCACCAATTTCAAATATTCATATCTCTCTCCATATAAATTCAAATGAGGTGATATTAGTGGCTACAGAAAGCTTATCATGTCTAACTTATGCTTGTAAAATTTCATAGGCATTGGATAATATTTGGCCCTCGGATGACATAGGAGAAAAAACTAACTATATAAACAGTGTAATGACCATTTTAACAGCTTTTTCCCAATTTTAAAAATTCATAATTAATTCTCTAAAACTCCAAATATTATGTTTCTTAGCTCTAAAAAAAATCTCTAGATGAGAACTATATGCAAGCCAAAGTTCATGAAAAAATTCATTGATTTGGTTAGTTTGTGACATAGGGTGCCAAAATAGCCATTTTAAGCATCATATGGGGTCAAATGTGAACTAAATTTGCTTCTACCTTGCCCATGACCTCTTGAGCACCTGAGAAAGCTTAAATACAGCCTACTAAACTTGTCCAAGAGGTCCAAATATTCATGCATCATAAAACCACTTCCCCACTTATTCATATACACAAGGTTTCACAAGCTCATTAAGGTATATCAATGTTAAAAACATACATTCTCCTTCCTATGCTTCCAATTTCAATACATACATCATATATCCATATATTTACATGTATTCAAATGTCTACATATCATATACAATATGGGATTACATCATTTGACAACATTATGTCCACAAAATGGCTATTTAGCAAATTCTTTGTCAAAGTTCTTGTCTTCAAGAATGGTGGCTTCCATTTCTTGGCTCACTTGGTCCACCTAGACATGTTTCGACAATGGAGAGGGAAGAGTGAGGTTCTAAGAATTTCAATAGCTCTTAATCCTTTCAAACATACATAATGGATGCATTTACAAGTCAAAGAATGTATGCATGGCAATCTTGCAACTTATAAACATATATAAAACATTTTTTTATGTTCAAGAAGCTCAAACACATCATACATAGGCTCTCAACGGCATTAGTTTAGCCTTACCCATTTTCTTTGGGACTTTTGGACTTGCCTCACCTACTTTCAAGGGACTTTTGACTAAGCTCACTCTTCTAGAGACTTTTGGTTTTGTCTCACCCAATGTTAGGGACTTTTGGCTTCACCAATCCATTCAAGCCATAAAGCATTCATAAAATACATTTCAAGCACATGATGGTACCATAACATGTAGGCAATAGCTAGGATCATTTCTCATGGCATAAACATACATACATACATCTAAAGATAAGAAAACATCTAACAATGCATGAAAGAAAGGTTAGAGAGCTACGTTAAAGACAATGTTTTGCACTTTTCCACTGAGATTTCCCTTCTCCTTCTTGACCAAGACTTGTTATTGGGTGACCCTTGGTTTCCTTGGCCTAGACATATTAAATAAGACATATTTAGATCATTGACATGAGCTCTAGCTTTATGTAACTCCTATACATGCTTACTTTCTCATTTGTCTCCATAATGCTTCCATACAAGACATAATGAAGCAACTATGGGAATCCAAACTCTTGGCTCCTATTTCTCATTCATTCTAGGTCTCTTGACTCCATTTGGACTCATTAGAGTCATCACACATTTATTTTAAGGAGTTTAGCTATAAGTTGCTTCTTTATGTCTTATTATGGAGCCTATACCTCCATTTCACATTCTATGGCTCTAAAAAAATTTTCAAGGCTTCTATGGATGTTCTTCTATCATACTTAGTCTCATTCTAGCCTTAGAACCAATTAAAACACTTCCTAGGCTCTCCTTCCTGTCAAGGCCGAGATATACATCATGAGAAGAGCCCATAGACTTTGCTTTGTTTTCTTGGAAGGAATGGCACATATGCAACTTCTTAAGAGTCTAAGGAGCTCATACCATGTCTTACATAAGTTAAAATACCTCTAGGAAAAATTAGATTTCATCATTTATTTCAAAGCCTTAAGTTGTGCCAACTTGAATCTTAAGGCTCCTTTTTTGTTTCCACTTGCCTATTCTAAATTCTAACACTCTAAATCACTTGTTCTTCTCTTGATATAGTCAGAAATCAAATCCTTTTAGATGGGCTCTAGGTTGCACAAAATTCATATAAAGGAGAACAAGCAAGAAATGAAAGAAAAGCCATAGAATTTACCTTGTTTCAAGACAATTTCAAAGGCTCTTTCCATTGCTTCATGCTCCTCCTTGAAATTCTAAGCTCCCTCTTCTGGAGCAGACCCAAAACAACCCCATATACATCATAAAAGCAATAGGAGTAATGAAGAGAAGGAGAGAAATAAGATTAATGAAGGAAGAGTTATAAAATTCTACACTTTTCTCATCTTTTCTTGGATTTCTCCTTCCTCTTTTCCCTCCTTTCTTGTGCGTTTCTTTGGGGTAGAACTTCCTTTGGTTTGGGTAGCAACTAAGTTAGTTACGAGAAGGAGCAAGGAAGGACGACACATATACGGCATGTTTCTTAAAATTTGTTCTTCAAAAATCCCTTTTGTGTCCCTTTTCTTGACTTTTTCATTTTAGGCTCATTTTAACTCCTTTTCAAGAACCATCTTTTCCATTATAAAATTTAGGTCCTATAATTTATAAATGGCTTTAGAATCATTCAATTTGGATTTAAAATCTTCTTGAATGAAAAAATCAAAGTTTGGATCAATCGACATTGTAAAACATCAACTAGAAGGGTTTGAACCATTGTAGGGGTTCCTATGATTTTTAGGGCCTCTAAGAATCTCAAGAAGCTTACTTTTTCCATTTAAAAATCCATTCTTTGAGTTTTCTAAAAAGTTTCTAAAATTATGAAAATGTTATTATACTTTCAGTAATTTTATTAAACCACTCTAACTCTAGTTTCTGGGCACTTTGGGCTTAGGATCCTCATTTTCTATTATTTAAAATTTTATCTTAATTTGATTTGGCCTTAAATCAATCATTTCAGGAGACTTACTTTTATATTGGTGCATTTTGCACATTTATGGAGAAACCGAACATTATGTTTCTCACATTTACATAGGAGTCAGATGTTACACTATGTATAGTAGTCCTAATAGAATATGTTTAACTTTTGATTGTTAGACTGCTTGCAAGTATGAAGTTTAAATTTGTTTGATAGCTTATTTTGTGGAAACTAGTTGGAAGCTCAATAATAAAATTCATTCTTTTTGTACAATGGAGCCTCCACACACAGGGATTGAATTAGCCAACAATATTTTTGAATGTTTGAAAGATTGAGAGATTGAAATGAAAGTGTTTTCTATTATTTTTGGATAGTGCTTCTACAATTGATAATATACGAGATATTGAAAGATCAATTATGTTTGCAAAATAACTAGTTAGATGACGGTGAGTTCTTCCATTTGAGGTGTTATGCCTATATCTTGAACCTTATGATTCAAAAGGGCTTGAAAGTAACCAATGAAGTTTTACACATGATTAGAGAAAGCATTAAATATGTGAAAGCACTAAGGGCAAGGATGATTAATTTTAAGGAGTATGTTAAAATAGTTGGTAATAGTATATCAATTATGTTAATGAAGAATGTTCTTCTTCTAGGGAATCCAAATTGGACCATCACTTAGATAAGGTAAAGCTTGATCCTAAATATACTAAAAAATTAGATGGCTTGGATTATTGGAAAGGGAACCAATATTGATTTCCTAAACTTTAAAAAATAGCTTGTGATATATTTAGCATCCCAATCACTACAGTGGCTAGTGAATCAACATTTAGCATTGGCTCTTGGGTCTTGAATAAATATAGAAATTCCTTTCTTTTGGATAATGGTCAAACTCTTATTTGTACCCTGAATTGGCCACATGGTTTTGAATATAATGATAATGATAATTTGCTAATACTTTCAACATTTATTCTATGATTTTGTTGATCATTATGGATTTTTAATGATTATTAATTTAATTATTTATGTCTTTATGTGTGTTATATTGTAGTTAATGCATATCTACATGGTGAAGATGGAGACATTGGTGCCAATGATGAAATCTCAACTCTTGCTACATGTAACACCATAACTTCTAGTTCATTTGATGCCATTTATAAGTTTTGTATTATCAATCCCACAAGATCATATGAAAAGGGGATGAAAATAATAAACTTTTATCGTATTGCGCTATGTCAAAAAAATTCAATTTGGTGTCACGTGGACTGTGTGAGCTCATACTATACTTCAATTTTATTATTACAACTCATTTGTATCACAAAAACATGCCTACAACCCATGAAAACAGAAATGGAGCTCAAAATAAACAAGCATATTTTCAGCCAGATTTGCTCCATTTTATGACCCAACTTTGGAAAATCATAACTAAATTTATAAAATTTAAAATCATACAATATTTGTCATTATGGAAACCTTAGAATGTATAATTCACACTAAAAATATGCCCATGTCATAAAATTCATCACATAGGACGTTTGATATCCAAAAAGCTATAGAGTCGCTGGCTGCCTAGGCTGTTGTTCAGTTTACTGATACAAATTTCTGAAATTCATAACTAATTCTATAAAAATCAAAATCATACAAATTTGGTCATTCTGGAAAGCTACAAATGTTAAATTGATAGTAAAAATAATTACAGAATAAAACAGACACGTTTAGTTAGCTGGACCCTATGGAACAGTAACCGGACTCATGGGGCGCTATTGATACTGACAGTTAACTTCAAACATGCATAACTCACTGCTCAGACCTTCAAATGAGGTGATCTCAGTGGCCGCAGAAATATTATGACCTCTAATTTTTGCATGTAAAATTTCATAACCATTGGACACCATTTGGCCATGGGTGACAGAATTCAAAACTGCCAGTATGAATAGTACCCATACCAGAATCCATGAAAAATTTCAACTTTGAAAATTCATCAAATATTCTCTAGGTATCTGAAAATTATGATCTTTATCTTTCCAAAAATATCTTAATGAGACCTAATTGCATGCAAAATATCAGATTAAGAAGAGCTCATTTGGACAAAAAGTGATATAAGGTTGCATTTGGGCCATTTTCATGCCTCTTAATAGTTCAATGATGGGCAAAATGGCTCCTATGGTTCTTGTGGCCACTTGAGCACGTGGGAATGGCCTAAAAAGACTCTCTAAACTTGTCTCAAAGGTGTGGAGACTCAAAACATAGAATTTCATCCTCCATTCCCAAGCTATGTACTAAGAGGCATACACTTGAAATGGCCATCCAATACCCAAAAATTGCAATACATTCTATTTATCCACAAATTTCATACATACATCATCTATTAGGATATTTACACATGTTCCATTCATTGTGCATCAATTCTAACAAAAGATTACATCATATGCCACTCCTTTGGTTACAACATAAACAAAGTTAAAAGCTTTATAATTAAGGCTTCATCTCCTCACTTGGTGGCTTCCATTTCCTTGTTCATTGGCTCCACCTAGCATGTTAGGATATTGGAGAGGAGGGGATGAGATTCAAAGAATCCCAATAGCTCATCTCTCATTCAATCACACATAATATGTACAAAGCAAGATTTTCAAATGCGTGTATGGAAAAATGGAAGTCATGGACATTTTCAAAGCAACCTTGGTATATGAATCAATCATACAAGACATTCAAGAGTTCCCCAAGTGTTTGGATTGGCCTCACACTTCTCCTCATGGATTTTGGACTTGCCTCACCCGTTCTTTAAGAGCTTTGGACTCAACCATACTCTTGGAAGCCCATTTTATTTTTGGGAGACTCCTTGCTATGTCTCCACCAAGCTCAAGGGTTCTTGACTCATCCTCACCAAAGGAAAGAGTTCTTGGCCTCTCCTCACTCAAGCAAACTCATACAAACATCATAGATTCATTTAAAACATAACATGGCATCAAGGATCATGGAATATAAAGGCATGCTAGCGTACTTTTCTTAGCTTGAAAATACACATACACACATTCTTAAAAAAGCTAAACACACATCCATGCATGAGAGAAGGTGGAGAGAGTTACCTTGCACAATTTCACACACTTTTTCCTTAGCTTTTAAGCCTCCTCTTTCGTCCACACACCCACAATTTGGTGGAGATAGTTTCTGTTGGTATAGATACAATTTATGGGAGCCAATTAGGTCTATGAAACATATTCTAAGGCTACATCACTTGATAAAATACTAGATTGCTATATAGGCTCCATTATGATCCATAATCACACCTAATGAAGCAACGCCCATCAAATTACTTCTAGGCCTCATTCTTTCTTTTCAATTATGATTCTTGACTCCTTTTAAACCTCTTGGAGTCATCACATCATTAAAACAAAGGGCCTAGCATCATGTTTCTTCTTTAGGTCCTAATATGGAACCTATGGCACTAATTCACTTTCTTTGAGTTCTAAATTTTTTCTAAGGCCTCTACTCATCTTCACTCATCACATATGAATCAAGAATAGTCTTAGAAAAATTTAAAACTCTCCCTAGCTATAGGAACTTGCCTAGGCCGAGACTATAGGGGGAAGAAGAGTTCATGACCTTCTTGATTTTTCCTTGATGGGAGACACACTTGGGATGCTTCTTAGAGGTCTTAGGAGCTCAATCAAACACTCATATATGCTAGGGAATGCATGAATCAAATCAGTTTTTACAATCCCTTCAAATGCACTACACTTTTTTTACTTAGAGTTCATTAATTTTTCTTGCAATTTCTTTGCTTTCTTGGATGGGAGGTTCATGTGGGAAGCTCTCTAGGGGTCTTAGGAGCATGTTTAAACATTCAATTAAGTCTAAGAACATTCATATAAAATCATATTTGTAAGGGAGCATTTGGATCCCTAATGGTTCTATCTTGTTTCCTAATGCTCCTTTCTTGATTCTCTTAGTTCCTTCTTAATATTTGTCATCTAAAACCTCTAATCCCTCCATAAATTGGACAGAAATCAGCCCATAAGACTTGGGCTCATGGTGGTCAAATTCGTGCAAGAGGAAGGGGGAGGGAAAAACTACCAAAAAATGAAAGTTTTACCTTATTTTCTTACTTCCTTTGGCTTGTTCTTCCATATGGTTAGCTTACTCCCTCAATTTTCGAAATTTTTCTCTCTGTTCTACCCCAAAAATAGCACCAAACTCTTCATTAAAGTCATAGAAAGAAAGCTTGAGAGGAGAGGAGCAAGGTTCAAGAAGGAAGGATATGGAATTTCTTCAAGTTTCTTACCTTTTTCTTGAATTTCTTCCTCCGAAATCTTCCTCCTCTTGTGCGCCCAAGAAGCTGGAGTTTTCCTCTGAAATTGGGCAGAAGCAAGTCGGTCTTAGAGAGGAGAGAAAGAACGTGGCATGTAAAGAAGCTTCCTTTAACACTTTAATGCCAATTTTACCCTTCGTTCTTAGCATTTTTGTTTCTCCTTCGTTTTAGCTCTTTTTTGAGAACCGTCTTTTCCATCATAACAAATAGGGTCCCAATTTAATAAAATGCCTTTGAAATCACTCAAATTGGAGTTAAAACCTTCTCGAACGAATCAGTCAAAGTTTAGGTCAACTGATATTAGAAAGAATACACCGGAGGGGCTTCACTGGTCCCGGGGCTTCCCATGGTTTTTGGGGCCTCTGAGAACCCCTAAGAACTCAAAACTTTTATTTAAAAAGCCCTCCTATGAGTTTTTCAAAAAGTACCCATATTTACGAAAATGCCACTAGCCTTTCGGCAAATTTATCGAATCACTCTGGCCTTGATTTCTAGGCAACTCAAGGCTCAAATCTTCATTTTCCATTATTTAAAATTTTATCATAATTTTATTTGGCCCCAATTCCTTCTATTTCAGGGACTTCCTTTTATATTTGGCCAATTTCTGACGTTTACGGAAAAACCGAACATCGTGTTTCTCACGTTTCGTGTTTCTCACGTTTACAGAGGGACTGAGTGTTACATTTCTCCTCCCTTTAAATAAATTTCGGCCTCAAAATTTAGGGGTATATTTTCTCTTACTCTTTTGTTTTCTAAGTAATTGTTCTTTTTTTTCCTTTATTTCTGGCTCTATATGCTTTCTCAGCGATTTTATTCGTTTGAATTTTTTCTTAGCTAGGGGATTTTTCATTGCTAGTTTTTAATAAGGGTTTTATTGCTATAAAATTCTAGCTAGGTCTTTCTCATAAGGGAAAGAAATTTCTAACTCTATAGGCTTATCCTGGGAGAGTTTACTAATCATATAGGGTCAATGTTAACTCATTTGCAGGATTAAGTTTCTTTCAGTGGACTCATTTACACATCTCGGGAGGTAACTTATTTCATATCACATCTCCCGTATCCTCTCTAAATGGCTTCTCATACCATCTCATCATATCTTTTCTGATCATTAGAGCCATCAGAGGTTTTTATTTGTCTACTGTTTTGAAGTATACTGTCCATTGTTTATCTCTGCGTTCTTTCTTACTAGCTCATCCCATGATTACAATTCACATCTCTTTCTGTCATAGGCCTCATATCATAACTGCTTACTAGGATTACAGCTCCTTTGAGGAGTTTCTGCTTTTAATGATCTCAGTTTCTTTGTTTATTATTATATCTGTCTTTGTAGGTTGGGACTTTTTCTCACTTTCTTTGCTCACTTACAGTGGCATTTTATAGTCCCTTCTTCCAATATTAATTGGCCTAGCATATATCTCATACTAGCACTGAAGAGCTACTACCACTGACTACTGCTGGGCTCTGATGGGATGCTAGCTAGTCTCACAGGTTTGCTCACTGGAGATATACTGTACCACTTACCTTATGTAAAACTGCACTTGACTCTTTTTTGAATACATAAGCTAACATGTCGGGGATCTTTCTATCTCTCAGTCAGGGCTAATATCTACTGGGTAGTGGTTCATCTGGCTCTAACTTTGGAAAGCTAATTTCTTGCTTTCCTCATCCCATACACTATGCTCATCTCTGAAGAGAGCTAGTCAGTGGTCTAACTGTCTGAGTAAAGCCTTCATGTCTTTGTGGCAATGGTCTACCAGACTTAGGATGTCTGTAGTCTCTAAGACAAAAGTTAGCTGAAACTGTACTCGTCTCTGAGACTAACTGCTATGTAAAACTATCTCAGGCTGTCATCTCTACCAGAGATCTATCATGCTGTGGCTAGGGCTCTCTATAACTCTGTGGGATCTACTGTGACCCCTAGGTCTACTGCAACCTCTCAGAGCCTTGCTAGGGTCTATTGCAACCTGTTGTGCTATACTAGGATCTACTGCAATCTATCTCTAGGAGACGTCAAAGCCTAAGATCACTGTATCTGACAGTAAAATACATATTCACTAAGTCTGGTTACTATTGCTCATAATAACTAAGGCTAAACTCAGAGGTACATCGTGCTCTTCATGCGAAGTGGGTTCTATGCCATTTCATTCTCTAGGATCCTATCATACTAATACTAGGGAGCGTTTTAAATTATTATTCATCGCTCTTTATAGGATCCTTAGATTCCCACTTCAGCCCCTTTTTGCTTGGGCTTTCCTTTCTTACTCTATTGATGTACTTACTTTACGTGTACTCATTCTAGTCTTCCTCTCATATCCTGCAGTTTCTAACTATGCCCACATTCTGATTTTAAGTGCTTTAGTACTAGGGCATCTCACACACTGAGTGTGGCTAACATCTCTGGCAGGAGAAAGGCTATGCACTGGTCCCTTCTTATTTCATTTACATATATTATGAGGGACTCAGGCTATGCATACAAAATCTAGACATTCTCTATTAGGGATTCCTTTCTACATACTTTTCTTACTGTTTTAGTATTCTTAGAATCCCTTTACCTTTCTTCTCTGACTCATCTCATTCTTTAACTAGGATACCTTTCGATTATCAAGACACTTTTGTGGTTGATGTCATCTTTTGCTATATACTCCAGTCACATTACTATTAGGTTGATCAGGCCTACTATTATGTAACCATTGTTGCAAGCAAACTATAACATCAAACACTAATACACAAGCGCCTCATGATTGAGCTCGAGGCCAATAGCGCCTGTATAGTACAAGTTTCCCAATAATCTAAAGTACCTCTCTCTTTTACCTTTTCTATTAGTCCTATTCTCGTAGAGTGCTTCAGAAAAGTAGGATTCTTCCTCTACTACATCCTGAGATCTCTCTGTATTACCTGGCTATTTTTACTTTGGGCAATATCATGTTAGAAAGGCATCTATGCTAAGAACAAGTGTGCTTTCTGAAGTACTCAAGCACATTAACTGAATATCTATTCTCAATCTAAGATGTCCTCGGCTTGAACACTGTTATATTTTCTTTCTTTCTACCTTTTTTATCCTCTTACTTAGGTAAAAGGATGTTTTACTACTGGCTGTTTCTGTTACCAGTTTAGGTCTTTCTATGCTCGAGAGCACCTGCATTTTTCTGGGGTTCCTCCATTTATTCACTCTCTATAATATCAAGGGGGTCTATTTTTCGCTCATACTCTTACTTTGCTTCTAACTAGACCATCCCTTGGTAAAAAGAATCCTATTTCATATAAGCCCTAGGAATTTCATTCTATAGCACTCTCGGCTTACACTCTTTCTCTATGTAACACGAGGCTCGCCTTCTGAGGCTGTCTCTAGCTCCCTCGAGCTTTTCTGAGAGTACGAAGGCATTAGCTGTTGTCTCAACTCATTTCTACGTTCGGATCAGAGTTGGGTTTTCTCTCTATTTGGCCTCTTTAACCTCATCCCCAGGAACACAATATATTATTTTTAGGGTTCTGCTAACCCAATCCAGAACATGTACTCTCAATGTCCGGATTCTATCTTACTGAGAACTTATGTTCTACTGGGTGCTCTAATCACTCACGTGCCTTAACCCCATATCATTCTCATATTAGGGAGCTCCTCTGACTAGCTATTGGACTCCTATCTGTTTACCTTTCTAGACTTAGCTTACTTATCTAATTATGACTAAAGCGAGGGCACCTTTTCTGTAGCTAGTTTCTCAGCTCTTCCTCGCTTCTTTATCACTATGTTTTATGCCTCATGGGGGTCTATCTGGGGAAATTACTAACCACTACTGGGTGGTTTCCCCTAACTTAAGGTGTCTCCTCTTTTCTTTCTCGATCCAGGGAGAACTTTTATTGAGCCTTTCATTTACATATCTCACCTGGAACGATGCTACTGGTTATCTCCCTTAGGCTTTATGCTTAGCCTGGACTAGCCATCTCATCGGACCTGTAGCTTACTAACTATTCTCATTTTTTTCTGAGCTTCCATTACTAGCTACTTATACTTACTTTTAGGTGTTACCTATGAGGTACACCTTTTTAGGCCACTCGTTATGTGCCTCACTACTGGTAGTCTTATCTTACGTTATTTCAAGACTACACTAACATTCTATCATTTAATGTCTCACAGGGTAACATCCTAGGTTGGAGTCAACGCCTTAAAAGAAGGCTCAACAACCTCATTATCCTTGTATGTAACTTTTTTTATATTGAGCTCTTTCCTCAGTCTCATTTATTAGGCCCACGGATTTTTTTTACTAATCTTCTATAATCATTCATTACTCTTTTCTCTATTTATACTAGGGGTTCCCACTCTCTATGGGTTATCTGACCCCTTATCAACTCCTTTCTTAAGTTGGCCTGAATATGACCAACAAGACATTTATAGTGTTATTCGCCGTGGCTAAAATATCATTCGCCACAGTTAATCAGCCTCAGGTTCACTCTAGTTCTTCTATTTAAGTATTAGTTACGGCTAACTTCTTAATTGGCTGCGACAAGGAATTCTCTGGATTGCCTTATTGTTTCTATAGAATAATTGGCCGCGGCTAACAGCCTCTGATTGGCTTATTTTCCAAGGATTAGATCTTCATGTTTAGCTACCAACACGAGCCTCACTATCTCTATATCCAATCCATCATCAAGCTAGAAGGTTCTACCTCTTGCTTCATCATGCATAGCTAGCTATCACCTTCGGGCTGTTAGGGCTCTGAAGGGTGTAGCTTATAACTCAAATCTCTGGCTTGAAGGAATTAACCTTTCGGGCTCTAGTACTTATCTAGACATTTGAGTGTTGTGGCTAAGGGGTAACTTTCTTTCTCATTCCCCTCTAAACTGGTCTTGTGCAGCTGCAGTTTCATCTCATGCCGTGCTGCATCACTACTTGTCTCTGCATTAAGCAAGACATCTTGGAATGGTCTGAGTACGACTACCAGGGAGAATTGGGCCTCACATACTCTCTCTCTGACAAGCCTCTTCATATCAACGAGATCTTTTCTCATCGTTCATATCTAGGGCTTGTCACTAATTCCAGCGAGCTATCACATCTCATCAAGCTCTAGCCGTTGGATCCCTTAGCTCTGCTCAAACTTAGCTCTGCTCAAGCTACTCTAAAGGCCAACCTTTCTCGGTGTCCATTAGCTACTCTAAGACCATCCTACAACCTACTCATCATGAATAAAGCCACAAACTACTTTCACACACCCACAATATCTCATACAAGGTTCTATCTATCCATTCGAGCCTTTACATAGCCCTATTACTACATCCTCAAGCCAAATCCAATCAGAGAGAGCCTGGATTGGCCTCACACTTCTTCTCATGGATTTTGGACTTGCCTCACCCATTTTTTAAGAGCTTTGGACTCAACCATACTCTTGGGAGCCCACTTTACTTTTGGGAGACTCTTTGCTATATCTCAACCAAGCTCAAGGGTTCTTGGCTCATCCTCACTAAAGGGAAGAGTTCTTGGCCTCTCCTTACTCAAGCAAACTCATATAAACATCATAGATTCATTTAAAACATAACATGGCATCAAGGATCATGGAATATAAAGGCATGCTAGCATACTTTTCTTAGCTTGAAAATACACATACACACATTCTAAAATAAGCTAAACACACATCCATGCATGAGAGAAGGTGGAGAGAGCTATCTTACACAATTTCACACACTTTTTCCTTAGCTTTCAAGCCTCCTCTTTCAGCCACACACCCACAATTTAATAGAAATAGTTTCTCTTGGCCTAGATACAATTTATGAGAGCCAATTAGGTCTATGAAACATATTCTAAGGCTACATCACTTGATAAAACACTAGATTGCTATATAGGCTCCATTATGGTCCATAATCACACCTAATGAAGCAACGCCCATCAAATGACTTCTAGGCCTCATTCTTTCTTTTCAATTATGATTCTTGACTCCTTTTAAACCTCTTGGAGTCATCACATCATTAAAACAAAGGGCCTAGCATCATGTTACTTCTTTAAGTCCTAATATGGAACCTATGGCACCAATTCACTTTCTTTGAGTTCTAAATTTTTTCTAAGGCCTCTACTCATCTTCACTCATCACATATGACTCAAGAATAGCCTTAGAAAAATTTAAAACTCTCCCTAGCTATAGGAACTTACCTAGGCCGAGACTATAGGGGGAAGAAGAGTTCATGGCCTTCTTGATTTTTTCTTGATGGGAGACACACTTGGGAGGCTTCTTAGAGGTCTTAGGAGCTCAATCAAATACTCATATATGCTAGGGAATGCATGAGTCAAATCAATTTTTACAATCCCTTCAAATGCACTACATTTTTTTTACTTAGAGTTCATTAATTTTTCTTGCAATTTCTTTGCTTTCTTGGATGTGAGGTGCATGTGGGAAGCTCTCTAGGGGTCTGAGGAGCATGTTTAAACATTCAATTAAGTTTAAGAACATTCATATAAAATCATATTTGTAAGGGAGCATTTGGATCTCTAATGGTTCTGTCTTGTCTCCTAATGCTCCTTTCTTGATTCTATTAGTTCCTTCTTAATCTTTGCCATCTAAAACCTCTAATCCCTCCATAAATTGGACAGAAATCAACCCATAATACTTGGGCTCATGGTGGTCAAATTCGTGCAAGAGGAAGGGGGAGGGAGAAACTACCAAAGAATGAAAGTTTTACCTTATTTTCTTGCTTCCTTTGGCTTGTTCTTCCACTTGGTTGGCTTACTCCCTCAATTTTTGAAATTTCCCTCTCTGTTCTGCCCCAAAAACAGCACCAAACTCTCCATTAAAATCATAGAAAGAAAGATTGAGAGGAGAGGAGCAAGGTTCAAGAAGGAAGGATATGGAATTTCTTTAAGTTTCTTACATTTTTCTTGAATTTCTTCCTCCGAAATCTTCCTCCTCTTGTGCGCCTAAGAAGCTGAAGTTTTCCTTTGAAATTGGGCAGAAGCAAGTCGGTCTTAGAGAGGAGAGAAAGAACGTGGCATATAAAGAAGCTTCCTTTAACACTTTAATGCCAAGTTTGCCCTTTGTTCTTAGCATTTTTATTTCTCCTTCGTTTTAGCTCCTTTTTAAGAAACGTCTTTTCCATCATAACAAATAGGTTCCCAATTTAATAAAATACCTTTGAAATCATTCAAATTAGAGCTAAAACCTTCCCGAACGAATCAGTCAAAGTTTAGGTCAACCAACATCAGAAAGAGTACATCGGAGGGGCTTCACTGGTCCCAGGGCTCCCTATGGTTTTTGAGGCCTCTGAGAACCCTGGAGAACTCCAAAATTTCATTTAAAAAGCCTTCCTATGATTTTTTCAAAAAGTGCCCATATTTATGAAAATGCCACTAGTTTTTCGGCAAATTTATCGAATCACTCTGGCCTTGATTTCTGGGCAACTCAAGGCTCAAATCCTCATTTTTCATTATTTAGAATTTTATCATAATTTTATTTGACCTCAATTCCTTCTATTTCAGGGACTTCCTTTTGTATTTAGCCTATTTCTAACGTTTACGGAGAAACCAAACATCATGTTTCTCACGTTTCGCGTTTCTCACGTTTACGGAGGGACTGAATGTTACACTACAAGACAAGTTTTAAATATTGCTGATGAAGCTTAAAGCTGTTACTTATGTTTGAATGTTTCTTAAATGTTAAATATTGTTGGAATGTTGAATGTTTATGTTGATGTTTATGAAGCTTAAAATGTACTTTGTTATTTATTTTTGAATGTTTCTTGACCTAGAACCATATTTAACTCATGTAGAATTTTAATTATGTTTTAATTTTTTTTGGTAGGTTAAACAAATTAGCCCATTTAACATATCTAGTGGGTCAGGTTTAAGATTCTAACCCGTTTAACCAAATAGGTTTAAATGGCCTAGCCCATTTAACTCGTGACCTATAATGGGTTAGTCAACACAAGTTGAGTTGGATCATTTGAAAGTTCTAATGATAATGAAAAAAGTGACCTATACATATATATATATATATATATATGCTTTTTGTCTTTTAGTAAATGGTAAAGATTTACTAGTTCAAAACATACACATACACATAATGGATTAAATGACATTAGTGGAAGAATTAACACAATTATACTCCTTAATATCTCGTCATAAGAAATGATTTTCATTGATCCAACTATTGAATTAGAAGTAATTATTGTGTTTATCATATATATTAAATTTTAGAAAACAATTAATAACAATAAGTACATAATCAAATAGTTAATTTTACCTTTATATTTGAAAAGCATATTGTATGTTAACTTATTAATATGTTAATAGAATATAAAATTAATAATGTTGGATTGATATAAAAATTTTTAAGTGTAATTTTTATGCTTAGAACGATTAATCCAACTATGAATTTTGTGAGAAATTTATCATGTAAAAAGTAATTCAATAGTGCAAAATTAATTTTGATTGACATCGATGTCAAATGAAGTTAATTTTACACTATTGAGCAAATTTTATTATTGTTATTAAAATGGACTAGAACTGATTGAGTTGGTCAAAAACCAATAAATTGGTTATTGAACTAATTTGGTTGACCTTTAAAACAAACTTGCCAAAAATTTAGTCAAAAATTAGTTAAATTAGTCAAAATCAAATCTATTCAAGTTTCAACTAGTTTTGAATTTCCCTTTTTATTTCATCTTAAGGAGATCTGCAAAAATTGAAATAGAAGAAGTAGGAGAAATAAAGTGTTAAAACATAGAAAAATGTAAAGAAAAATGAATATAAAAGAAATAAAGTGTTGTTATCTATTATACTTTATCTCTTAGTTCATTTCTCTCAAATATTAACGTGTTTGACAAAAATTGCTCTTTCTCCTTCATCAATATTTAAAATTAATAATTAGAAATATTTAAAATTTATTAGTATTTTATTTGTTGTATTATAATTTTAATATATACAATTTTAAAAGTATATATTTAATTATCAACTATTCAATTATGGTTTAACTATAATCAGATCAATAAGCAATGAACTAGTGCCTCTATTAATCTAATAACTAGTTCAATTTTAAAAATATTATTTTTTTAGGAAGTACTTCTTACATAATTCACCATTGAATTTATAATTCTTAACATAAATATCATCCTTGTAAAATTAGATATTAATCCAAATGTTTTATGTTCCATAAGTAGTCTAAAAATTAATGTACAATATATACATATATATATATATATCAAATATAAGTAATTTGTATAATCTGATTACATATTTATAGCTATTCAATTTTTATAATATTTCACACGAAAAATCAACAAATTAATCACTTTTAATCTAATAGTTTGATCAATAATAATCAAATCCCATAATAAAATACTCAAAGACCTAACTGTGCTATAATTGACACTAGTGTCAAGTTATCCCTCCTTATATATATATATATATATATATATATATAATCATTGAAATCTGTGGTCCCTGGTCAATTTTCTTAAGTTTTTACCGTCAAGATTATTCTCATACTTTGCATGAGTTATGCTATTTTAGACAATTGTAAGAGCATGTTTTTTCATATTAGCATGATGCATTTAAAATTGTGAGTATAGTGTTATCCAGAGAAATTAAACCTAATTATTAAAAAGAAAAAAAAATACTATCTCTTATTGATTGCATATAGATCACTTGATTCAGCTTTTCAGTTTGAATGAAGACAAGCAAACCATGTTTGAATAAAGACATTCAAATATGTGGAACTATGAACAATTTGACAAGATGATTATCATTGTGAAATTAAAATAAATAATATGGTTAATAATTATTTCCAACGGATGCTATGCAATGGTTGAGTCAAAGAGATGGCTGAAATGGAAATTTTCACCTACTCTCTGTCTTTAGGACACGGGGTAGAAGAGCTTGGATATTCGAAAATTTTTTATTTTAAAATTTTTGTAAATTTCAAAAAGATATGAGAGAAAAGAGGGAATGGATGAAAAAGAGAAAGTAGATATATATATATATATATATTTAGCCTTTGTGTTGTTGTCTTTTCAAAATTTATAAAAATTTTACAATAAAAATATTTATTGGAGAATATTTAAAAAAACACACACACACATTAAGTGTATTGTGTCCTATTTTGCATATTACTTTCCAAAGATGAAAATTGCCCACCAGTCTACTTCTTAAGGCTCATCTCGTTATGACGTTTTAATGCATCAGAAATGGCACCAGGAGGTCTGGAGTTTTCTTTTTTCCACTTTTAATTCTTTTCAACAATGAACTAGAGCAAAAAGCATACAATCATTAAATTACTTGCTTCGTCAAGGGATGTTCATAATGCTTGTTTTGCGTAGTGCAATGTGCGTCTGGAAGAATCAAACCAGAAACAGCGATTCGTGAGGCCCCTGCAGATTTGGTTCATTTCAGCGGTTTATATGATTGTTTTGTATTTGATCAAGGTGTGTGCATCACTCCAAACTGATGGTATTGCTAACATGAGTAATCAACTCATGGTCGCTCTAGATTAAGACAGAAATAGATGACAAGATCAGGTTGGTCTCGTTGTCACTGTTCTATATTGAAAAATCGCTGATCATCACTAATGCCACAGCACAAACAATTACCAGCAATAAATCATGTATGGGAAAAGTAGATTTTACTTCTAAAGGTTGATACTTATATTTTCTGCAAGCTACCAAAAGTCCAAAATTGGTGCTCAGGATATGGACTTTTTTTTGGTACATGTCAGTTTAGAGATTTGAAAAGTCCTCTTATTAATTACTCATACCTCTCACTACTAAACCACATCTAATAGCTTTTAAACTTAATTGTTACATAAAGACAACGTCTCAATTTCTTGTACTATCTACTGGAAAGAAAATATGTGAGTGGTGACAGCCAAACAGGTAAGGTAATATCGTGTCGTGTGCCTAGCAACAATTGTAAAATACAAGTCTCACTTTGTTAAAAAAAAAGGACGGTCCAGTGCACGAGACTCCTACTAGGTGAGGTCTAGGGAGGGTAGTTGTACGCAATCTTACCCCTATTTTTTTTTACAAAAAGGCTGTTTCTAGTTCGAATCAGGTCACTCAACGGCAACCTTACCGTTGCGCCAAGACTCGCCATTTGCAAGTCTCACTTTGTTAAAGAAATAAAAAGAAAATTCATGCTTCCAGCGACACCTTGTTTCATAACAGTATTTCTGAGATTTGGTACCCTCTCCAGTATGATTTTGAAGCACCGTTGTAAAATTATTTGAAGTACTGAAGAAAAAGCAGAGTCATTGGAAGAATAGTCCTGAAAGAATAAGGCACAAAGGCTTATCTAGATAAACGTACTTTACACATGACTAGAGGTGAATTTATGGAAATTTGAAGTAGTTGCTCATACGTTCAGCATATGCAAGTCTTTGTATTACTCACCCCTAGTTCTTCTGTAATGTATCATCTATACAGCCTTAGATTCCTGAAACTGAAATTCTAAGCTGTCTAACAGCTCAAATGAAATGAGTTGAGGGAAGGGAAGCCTTACCAGAAGATCCGGCTATCAGTAAGCTTCCCCAATTGTTTAGCAAGATTTTTTACCACCAGAGCATAGTACCCTTCCTCAAATATATATTGGGAAAAAAAAATGGACAAAAACCTGAAGACCCATATAGAAGATCAATATCTGGTGGTAACTTAAAAAAAGCAACATTAAAACCATTCCTCTAGATTCCATTTCACAGAAATCACTACAGAACCAGGAAAAGAGACTTTCTTTTCTTGGCCTTCATCAACGAAACAGAATTAATTCCATTTGCTTTCAATTCCGTGAGCATCTTTAAGTACACTGCCAAACAAAGCTGAATGCATATTATCTCGACTTCCAAACCAGAGTCATTTGAGAAAATGATACGTTACATAACAATCATCATTTAGTGATTTTCAATATGCCTTCACCTTCAATGCCTGTTAGCATACATAACAACAATAGGCATAGTTAACGACAAATTATTGACATTCCTCATCAATCTAATAAGTGTACCAGTTTTTCATTCCCCCTCTGCCCAGCTTTTTTAATTATCCTACTGTCTTCTTTTTAGTACAGGGAATTCCCATACAATTCAAGAAACCCTTTTTCATTTGCAATTTCTTACTTTTCCGGTTTATTAAACCACCGAAAGCTAGATTAAATTTTATAGTAATAGGCCAAACAATTTATTGACTTCAGTTTTAGCCGGAAATGAAAAATGTTAGCTCTGTTCCATACGGTTATCCAATCCTTTCAAAGATCATAATGTATTCAGTAAGCACTAATCAATACATTCAAATTTTGAAGATTATAGCCATGATTTCTAGTTGTTGTATACTCGGAAGAGCTTATAAACACATTTTACTATTGATGAACTACCTATTTTCATGTAATGTTCAGCCCATTTCTATGAAAGCTGGACTAAACCTCGTAACCATACTTGAAATTTGAAAACCAGCAATGCTTGAAAATTTTGTTTCAGACGTTTTAGTTCCTTTAGAAACCCATTGGAATTCAAGAGAGTGAATTTCCTACCCAACTTCCATAGGTCATAAATAAAGAAGGCATATATTAATTCATAGAGATTGTACGGAAAGCATTTAGAATGGAGCAAATTGCTCAGCAACTGCACCGGCAAAGTTAGTGGGAAGTTTTTTATCAAAACAAAAAATATATCTAGTTTGTAACATCCAATAACCACTAGGCTTACGGATAGATAAAATTTCCCTCCTACAGGTCATTTGACAAGATCTGACAGAAGTGAACAAAATGTCACATGAATTTGAAAACTCTTCAACCACAAACCATCTGAGAAGCCTCTGTCTCAGGTCAAAACACGACAAAGAGGTCGAATGGAATAAGAGGCCAGTCGTTCCGTAGAGTTCATGTAGCTGATGGGGACAAACTTGTTGGTGCCATGTTTTGCCTAATAACTCCTTAAATCAATTGGATAAGAAAAGTTATAACCCTCAGCTGCAAGTTTCTCTAAGACTGTATTAAAAGCTCCTATACCCACTTTTCTTCCCGCTATCCTTGCAGCACGCCGCTTGGTACTCATAGGCAAGGGATACATCGACATACATGTTGTGCAGCACGCAGATTGCCACCCACCAGAGCCCCATCTATAGCACTGTTGAGGTGTCTCAGTGCATGAACAAATTGGAATAGGAATGCTAGAAATATCCATATCAATTCCATTTATTACAATTTGAGTTGTTCTCTTTGCGGTCCTTTCTCGTTGGACAGAAGGAGCATTCTCATTTTTTGGTACATACACGAGGCCTCCTCCTGGGCTTCTTTGCCTTTTCTTGCTAGTGCCATTGGTCTTCTCAACTACTGGCTCTTCCATTGATCTTTCTTCCATCACCAAATCAGGTGGTTGAATCATTTGCATATGATGGGCTGAAGATGTCCCAAGAATAACAGCATAATTGGGGTTTGCAAGTGTCATATTCAGAAACTTCTCCCGCTGACTAATCCAAGCATTCCTCATGTAATCCATAGGATATGTAGCTTTGGCATCCCAATGTCCCTATGGTGAAATGCTCCATTCGTGCCTTATAAAACTACAGCATTGCGTCCCCCATACTTTGGTTTTCAAGCATGAAGGGCTAGAAAATTCATTTTGCCACCTCACATTAATTGTATTAAATTTTTTTTCTAAAATACTGGTTAACTTATGATCTATTGAGATATTGTAGGCCTAGATTGTTTAAGTGATGATTATTGGGCTCAACATACATTTTAATTAATTATGATAGCAGTTAAAAGTGTAAGCTATTAGTTTTATTGAAACTTGCAATGGAAGGACTTAATGAGACACTACTTAGGTTAGGGTTAAGTCTCCTCTCTAATCCTAGTTTGCGTGCTTATCCTATTAAAAGTCATTATTCAGCAAAGGATCATAAAAAAGAAGATCTAGCCTATCAAGTGCTAGATCTGATCAAAGGGCATGAAAAGTCAAGTAAATTTCTATATTAAATTTATTTTGGTGTTCTAAATATCATGCAATAGATTCTCACACATATTTAGATTTGAGAATTGTATAAATTCCAACAATGTATTGGAGTCTAACTACATGATTTTAGAAACTAAAATTACGTTAGATTGTAATAAACTTTATTTTTGTGCTTCAGCTTTTCTAATTGTGCAAAATTAATTTGGGGTTTTTATAAGCTTTCTATTGATGTATGACTTGCCTATTGTATATATTTATATAAATAGAATTTTAACTTTTAAGCTTTTAGTTTATTCATACTCCAAAATTTTTTGATCTTGTGATATATGGAGTTTTAATTCAATTTCTTATATGCAAATTAATGCTTCCTTGTGTGGTTATAAGCCTATTTGAATTGTTTGATTGCATTAAAATGCCTTAGAAAGTCTAGAAAATGAAGAAAAGAGGTTTTAGGTTCATAATATGAAACCCAATTTCTAGATCTATTTTTTTCTCTTATTTTAGCCTCTTTCTTGTTCAATTGATGCTCTAAGATTGCTAGAAACATGTAAAAGAATCAAGATCTAGATTTGGTGGCATAAAAAAGCATAAAAAAATGATGCCTTATTTTATTATCGATGCATCAAGTTCAAAATCAAGTTTTGGACTCATGGGCATGAACTGTTGGAGGTTAAAGACAACCTCTAGTAGGTCTTGGTCAACCCCACGCTTAGGAGAAATAAAGGGTGGCACATGTGGGCCACCCTTAACCCCATTTGGGTGGTTCTTTCCCCATTCCGCTTCTCTTATTTTTTCTTTTTGGAATTTATTTATAATTTTATGTTAATTTTATTAGGCTCAAAGTATTATTTGTGTATTATTTTCCTTTTCCTATAGTAAAATAGGCTTTTTTTAAAACACTAATTGATGTTAGAAAATTACAAAAAAAATTTAAAAGAGTATTTTCATGTATCTTGAACATGAAATTAGGCTATACTCTCCTTGAATAGGTATATGGTTTACTCTCAAGCCTAAGTTAATGGAACAAAATATTACACTATTTAATATAAATTTCATAAATGGTTTTGTTCTTTCATGAAATAAATTAAAGATTGGCAAATTGCGACCTCTATCATCAATACATTTAGAAGTGAAATTAATTTAAGTGTTGTTTAAATCCTATCCTATTTTTAAAATTATTTTAGGCAATTTAATACATTTTAAGAGTGCTTAACATGCAGCAAGAGAATATGATAGAATTTTTTAAATGATTTGGTTAGATATTATATTATTATTGGGAATTAAATTGTGATTTGTATATTGCTATCATCGATGTGCTCCATTTAACCACCTCTTTCATGTTATACCTCATGGAGTGATTTAGAGTTGGCCTTATTTTAAATGAGTTAAGACTTTTAGGAATTTTAAATTTCTTTACACATGAAATTTGCACATTTTGATTAAATTTGATCTTAATTCTAGTGTTCTGACATTAGGTGTATAGTTTATATACCATGAGTCTTAAATTTAAAAGAACTACGATTATGCTACTTAAATTTTAATTTGTAGTAATAAGTAGTTGTTTATGTTCTAATTGCAACAATAATGAGGTAAATGATCTTTAAAGATACATTTGGTGAAGTATCTTATTTATTTGATCATATGCAAAATTTTCGTAGCATGTGAATTTTTATGTTGTAAAATTGTTACAGATATTTATTCCTGAACTGATTCATCCATCAAAATTTTATGAACATAGTTAGTTCCTTTGTTGATAGGAAATAAAGCATGATCCTATTTTCTTATAGTTTAGGATTATTTTGTAAATTGTTGTGAATGTGCAACACCTGACTTTAATTGCGTATTTACTTAATTAATCTAAGCTAATTAATTATAATATTCACTTATGAAAGATATTTGATAATAATAATCCTTTATAGCTAATCTAACTAAATAATCAATATTATACTAATTGATTAAACATCTAGTTAATCATCACTATTAATATTCTAAATCTTATTAAATTCAACAACCATCATTTAATCCCAACTGAACTACTTATAGAATCCATATATTTAATCAAAATAAAAATAAATTCACTACATAACAACTAGAAAATGGTGCAAATTACAACTTGAAATAACTTAGTCTTGCCTTTACATCGGCATTAACATAATATAACTCAACTAAGGTACTCATTGTTGTACTTTCCTTTACTAGAATCCTTCATTTTACTTAGAAATGTTAGTCAAATAAAATGTGTAGATGAGATACAAATCTCAATAGCTAACAAAGTTTTAAAACATACATTTCCAACCATAAACATAAAGCTTTTCATAAACAAATATAGCTCCATAATAACATATGCATTTTTCATTGTTTTTGCTATGTGACTCATCAGACTTTCATAATCTTTTTTATAAATCATTGGGGAAAACAAAGCATTTTATTTTATCAATTCATTTTAGAATAACTAGAAGTTTCAAAAAACCATATCCTCAAACATATCATACAATTTGCATTATTCCATCCTATAACAAAATAAGCAAACTCAACATATCATCAATATCATACGCTAGTGCCCACTATCTCTAGGATGTAGGCATGCATCAATATCATCCCACGTGTCATTACATAATTATTACTTTTCCTTGGGAATCTATTGTCACACCATATCAAGACATCTCCCAAATTTTACCACAAATGACATAAAAGTTTCATTTTTATCAATTTACCACTTTTAGTAGCGAAAATAATCGTTATCATAAGCCCAAATAATTCAATTTCGGTAAATGGGCCATATGGGTTTACCAATATGATCTTCCATCCATAACACACCTAATGGATTAGAAACATCATAATTCAAAGCTTCCATTTCAGATTTAAATCAAGCAACACAATTCCATAGGTAAAGTTGCAGATTTTCTGGTTCCATATTCTAATACAAAATTTAAAAATTTATAACTAATTCTAGAAAATTCAAAGTCATGTAAATTATACTATTTTGGAAAGTTCAGGATGTCTTCTAACTACCACAAAAATTTCAAATTTAAAAAAAAAAATCAATTTTGGCTTAAGAAATTTAATGAAATAATACATTAGGTTTGGATGGTATCTTGCAGCTAAACTAAAATTTCAAAAATTCATATCTCCTTCTACATAGGTCCAAATAGGGTGCTCTTAATGGCTATAAAAAGTTTAGGATGTCTAGAAATACAAACTAACTATATGAACAGTGATTGGGACAATTCTGCATAATTTGGCTAACTTAAAAAATTTATAATAAATTTTCTAGAGCTCTAAAAATAATGTTATTTTGCTCTATGGAAAGTTCTAGATAAGACCTATATTCATGCCAAATTTCATGCCTCAAATCATCTGGTTGGTTAGTTTGTGGTTCAACTTAGGATTATGGCAATTCTTGATATCACAATAGGGTCAAATTGCATTAAATGGTCTTCTACACCTCCCATGGCCATTTGCGCATGTCCTATAACATAAACACAACATATAGAAGCATCCCAAATGATTCAAATTATCATGGAACTAGACAATCTCATTCATTCCACTTGTATAAATACATATAAACATCATGGCTCAAGAATGTCAAAACTAGACAATCTCATTCATTTGGCTTCACATTTGGTTCATACAACATATTTACATGATTTTACAATTGATCAAGGGTTTACATCTCAAAAATGATCCATAATACGTACTTTGACATTAAAATACACAAATAGTTGTTCTATTGTCGAAGTATTGCAAAATATGCTCCTTAGCTCCTATTTTTGCTTCCTTGGGCTTCACTTAGACATAAGTAAATGAAAAATAATGGAGAGTGAGATTCAAGGAATTCCAATAGCTTTTTCACCTTTTCAAGTAAGCAAATATGGCATATATTTATGTCAAAGAATACAAATATGCACCAAACAATTCCAAGAATTATTCAAATCATAATTTCTATATCACATAAACATGTCAAAGTTAAGAATAAGCTATAGGGACTTTTGGTCTAACATCACCTTATTATTTGGGATTTTTAGATTAGCTTTATCCACTTTTTAGGGACTTTTGACTTAGCCTCACTTATTCTTGAGGTTTTTGGCCTGGTCTCACCCATGTTTAGAGACTTTTGACTTCACTTCACCCAATCTAAGGGACTTTTGGCACAACCTTATCCATAAGGAGCAATTTCATAATCAAATGTAATTCAAGAAGCATATTAGTATCAAAGCAACAAACTAATAGCAAATGGCATGTCTCATGATTCAAACACACACACAAGCATTCCATTACAATCATACAACCAAGAAATGCACACAAGAAAGGATGAAGAGCTACCTTGGTTCAAGATGCAAAAATTTCTCTTTACTTTCTTATCTCCTTGGCTCGACCTCACACCCACACCTAGGAGGAACTTGGTTTGCTTGGCCCAAACACATCAAACAAGACACAATTACATCATTGGAACTAACTCTAGCCTTACATAAATATTACACAAGCTACATTTAGCTTATGACACCATTATGGTTCCATACAAGGGCATAATGAAGCAACCTATATAATTTAAGGTCTTGGCTCCAATTCTTTACTCAATCTAAGTCACATGACCTTATTTAAAGTCATTAGGGCCATTACAAGCTTAATCCAAAGAGCCAAACTTTATGTTGCTTCTTTAAGCCTAAATGGAACACAAACTTTCAACTTTTAAAATATGGTTTCTAAATTTAAACCAATGGTTCCTTTAGTATCTATCATTCATATCTAGACCATTTCTAACCTTGGAATCAAAGAAAACTCTCCCTAGGTCCACTAACCCATCTTGGTTGCGACATACATCTAAATGAAGCACCCATAGAGTTTTCTTGGTTTTCCTTAGGAAATTGCCATCCATAAAGCTTCCTAGATGTCTTATGAACTCATATATAGTCTTAGACATCCTAAATTATCATTAGAAACCTTATATTTGCTAAGGTGCATCCAAAACCCTAAGAGCCATAAGTTGTTCTCTAATGGTTCTTTTTTAATCCTTCCTTAGATTCCTTAGGCTTTAAAACCCCCATTCCTATCAAGTTTGGGTTAAGATAAGGTTTCTAACATCTCCCCCTATTCTGGCCAAAATGGTAGAAAAGAAAAAAAGCCAATAAGAACAAGTTTTAGCCATGACGAATTACCTTATTTGGAAGCTTTTTAAGTGCACTTTCTTATGCTTTGAAGATCTCTTCCAAATTCTCCTTCTCCTTTACTGAACTAGCCACCAAACATGTCCAAATAAACCATAAAAACCATGGGAGAAGAGAGAAAAAGAAGTTTGGTGAATAAGAAGACATGAAAAAGTAAGGAAATCTTACACTTGTTGCCTTGAATCTTCTTCTCCTTACTCCCTTACTTGGTGCGCCACTTAAGACTATCCTAAAATCTGCTTGGACTAGAAGCAAGTTGGTTATGAGGGCCAGAAAAGATAGGGACATGTTTTAAGAAGCCTAAAGTCCATTTACACAACTTTTCAAAATTACAATTTAGTCCCTCATCTTGGTTCTTTCCATTTGGACTCATTTCAACTTCTTTTTGAGAACTGTCTTTTCCATCATAAAATTTATGTCCTCTAATTTATAAAATGGCTTTGGTTTCACCTAAATTAGATTTAAAATATTATTGAATGATTCAGTCAAAGTTTTGGTCAATTGATAACCAAAAACACAAACCGAAAAGGGGTTTTAACCATGCTGGGGGTACCTATTTTTCTATTTAAAAATCTCTCCTTTGAGTTTTCTAAAACTTGTCCAAAATTAGGAAAATACCACTGCCCTTTGTAGCTTTTCATTTGGTCATTTTGGTTTTGATTCTAGGTTAACCTTAGGCTCTAATCTACATTTTAAGATACTCTCATTAACATTCTAATCTCATTTAGGCTTAATTTTCCTTGCTTTAGAGTGTTTCTATTTTAAATTATTGGGTTTAGTTCAAGTTCTGAATTACCAATTATTACATCCATAACCAAAGAGAATTTGCATCGCATAATTCGTCCTCAGGAATTCACAACCAAAGGACATCCACAACATATAACTCATCCTTAGGAATCCATAACCAAAGGACATTCACAATATGAACATATCTTTCAAAGTGTCACATAGCAATTTCAAAGTCAATTTCAAACAACTCACTTCAAGTATAAAACATTATTTCATAAGCTTTTCATCAAACACATCATGTGCAAATAATCATTTCTATAAACTATTTAATCAAGTATTTGAAGTGACATCAAACATTTCGCATTCCATTTCATAAATATAAGAAAGCATTGAGAATTATGTTTATGGAATAAGCTACCTTGCAAAAATGCCAAGAAGACACTTGCCTAAGCAACTCTAAGGAATTTCAATTTATCAATCTACAAAATAAAATAAAATACATATATACATATATATGTATTCAATATATTATAAGCCACTACTTAAAATATTATAATTCATTTACTTACCATTCGCCCAAGACCTCTAGGCTACTTTTCCACCACAACATGCCACTTCACACACTTGCATCTTACTTTAATATCTTTCCAATATGCCAATTCAATTAGGAACACTTCCATTGCCCAATTTAATTCATCAAGTATATAAAAGAAAAATTATAGAATATAAATTATACCTTAATTTGTCTTTTAGTCCACTTTCTAGTCTCTTAGGAATTTTATCAAATAACTTGTCTCCACTAAAAAATTCAAATATTCAGACACCTATTAAATTAATATAAACTAATGTCTAAAGTAATAATTATACCTCTATTAAGCTAATTGAGCATCCAAGAAGTCAAAACTCAATTGTCCTTCAACTTTGAAAATCCCAACATCACCTAATTCAAATTCCAATGGATTTAAAAGAAAGCTAAAAAGGTGTAGATTAATTGTTTCTTCACTCACCTTGGCTAATTCTTATTTGAATCCACTCAAATTGAAGCTTAAAGTCTTGCATCCATGGCTTACTCTCACATTTAGATCTAGTTTCTCTCTCCCTTGCTTTCTCCCTCTTAGGCATCAAATGTGGAGACTAAAAGATGACTTGGGTTGTGTTTTTGGGTGGTTTTGAATCATGGATCATGGTTCAAGTTCAAGTTCACTTAAAGTAGTCTATTGAGCTTTAGTAATTATAAATACACTATTGGCCCTGTTATTTATTCATTTAAAACTAAACCATCGGGCTTTAACTTATTTTCCTATCCTTATCTAAACTCAATTAAATATATTAGTCCACCTATGTTATATTCGATTTTGATTACAAAATTAAATATAAATAATTCCTTAAACAATAAAATAATAAAAATAGCCAATTAATAGTTCATAACTGTAATACCTTGTTCCTTTATAAACGATCGAAAACTAATCAATTATAAAAGAAAGTCCCTAAATGAAAAGAATTGAGGCCAAACAAAATTAGAACAATGATCTAGACATTAAAGAAAGAGTATACAAGGCCAAAAGTGCCCTAAAAATTAAGCCAAAATAACTAAACAAAATTTGACGAACATGTAGTGGTACTTTTGTAAATTTGAGCACTTTTTAGAAAACTCAAAGGAGGGATCTTTAAATGGAAAATTTGAGTTTCTCAGTGTTCTTAGAGGCCCTAAAAATCATAAGAACCCCTAAAATGGTTAAAACCCCTCTAGTTTATATTTTAGATTATCCGTTAACCTGAACTTTGACCGGTTCATTTAGGAAGGTTTTTAATCCAATTTGGGTAAAACCAAAGACATTTTATAAGTTAAAGGATCTAAATTTTATGATAAAAAGGACAGTTCTCAAAAAGAAATTAAAAAAAGCCTTAAAGGAAAGAGCCAAAAAAAGGGGGACAAAAAGGAAAATTTTAAAAACCAAGTTTAAGAAGCTTTCTTCTTATATGTGTCATCCCTTTCTTTTTCTTCACTTAACTGACTTAAATTCTGTCCCAAACCAGAGGAGAGATCTGTTAAGGGAGACACACAAGAGGAGAGGAAGAAGAAGAAGAAGAAAAGACTTGCCGAAAGGTAAAGATTTAAAGCTTTTTCCATGCTTCTTCTTTTAGCAAACTTATTCCTTTCTTTCTCCTCTCTTCTCCCATAGTTTGGATGACTAAATTAGGACTGGTTTGTGGCTATCCTAGAGTGAAGAAATCAGAATTTGAAGGAGAAGCTAGAAGCAAGTGGAAGTGCTATTGAAAAGGCATTAAATCAAGGTAATTTCCATAGCCTTCCATGCTCCTCTTGCTTGCTCTTCTCCCATGTGTGTTTGGCTAGCCTTAAGCCCATCTAATAGGAGATGAATTTTGACTAAACTAAAGGAGAAACATAGGCTTTAAAGTATGAGAAACAAGAATATGCAATGAAATTCAAAAGAGAAGCATTAGAATGTAAGTTGTCAAAGTTAGGGATTTTGTTGCACCTTGATATGTACGAGACTTTCTAATGATAATTTGGGTTGTATAAGAGTGTGTATGAGTTCTCAAGACATCTAGGAAGCTCCACAAGTGGCAATCTCCCTAAGAAAACCAAGACAAATCCATGGGCTATTTCCTTTGCTCATGTCTTGGCCAAACTAGAACCAAGCACCGAGGGAGAGTTTTAATTACTTTTAAGGCTAGAAAGGGACTAGATATGATTAATGAATATCAAAGGAAGCATTGGAATAAATTTAGGAATCATGGTTTATGAGATAAAGGTGTAGCCTCTATTTTAAGACATAAGAAAGCAACTTGAGTTTAGGCTCCTTGAATTGAAATTGTGATGCTCTGAGGAGTCTAAATGGAGTCAAGAGACCTAGAATGGATAAGAAATGGGAACTAAGATCATGAAGTCCAAGGGTTGCTTGTGCCTTATATGGAACCATAATAAAGTCATATGAGAAATTAGGCATGCATAGAGTTTGTTTAAGGCTAGAACATGCTTCAATGATATAATTTTGTCCCATTTGATGTGTCTAGGCCAAGAGATTCAAGCTCCACCTAATTGCATGTGTTTGGTCGAAAAGGGGAAGAAGAATTAAAGAGAAAAGCTTGTTTTCTTGCTTTAAGGTAGCTCTTTGACCTTTCTCACATACATTGCTTGGATGTTTACTTATCTTTGAGTGCTTGTGTGTATTTTTGAATTATGAGAAATGTTTCTAGCCATTGATTACATGTTATGGTACCATTATGCTTCTTGAAATATATTTACGTATGCAATGTGGCTTGAATGGGTATGGTTATGCCAAAAGTCCCTTAGCATGGGTGAGAATGGGCTAAAAGTCCTTAAAAATGGATTAGACAATGCCAAAAATCTCAAGAAGAGTGAGACTAAATCAAAAGTCCCTTAAAAGTAGATGAGAGAAATTGGGTGAGGTTAGACCAATATCTTTTAGAGCCTATATTTGACATGTATAAGTTCATACGACAAGGAAAATGACTTATGAATGTTCATTAGTAACTTAAATACTATGCATACATTCTTTAACATGAAATTGTATCCATTATATATGTTTGAAAAGGTGAAAAGTTATTGAGATTTTTAGAATCTCACTCTTCCCCTACAAATGTCTAACCATGTCTAGGTGAGCTAAGTGGATGAAGAAATGGAGGCCACACATCTTGAAGAGTAATACTTTGACAATGGAGTAGAATATTAGGCATTTTGATGATACTTGATGTCAAAAATTATAATCCTATGATGTATATGTAATGTAGACCCTTGAGCATGTTCAAATGTATGTAAATATAATGTATGTATCTATTTTGGAATCATATGAATGAATATGTGAGTTTTTACCACCCATATGCTAAGATGTGTATGTGTATGAATGCAAGTGAAAGGATGAGAATGAGTTTCATGATGATTTGAACTATTTGGCATGCTCATATATGTTATAATTGTGCTTTTGGCCATGCCCAAGTGGCTATGGAATTATGGGAAGGTCATTTGGTATCTTGTTATCCCATTATGGACTTCAAATTTGACCATTTCTTGAGCTGAACTAAAGCCTAACCAAATGAATGAGTTTTTCTATGAAATTTAGCAATTAAATAGGTCTAATTTATAGCTTTTCACATAGCTTAAAGAGCACTCAATTTGGAACTCTAGAGGATTTATTATAATTTTTCAAAATTGGCCAAATTATGTAAAAACTATCAAGGGTACTACTCATATAGTCAGTTTGATTTCCTGTATCATTCATGGATCAAATAAAGTCCAATGCTCATGAGATTTTACAAGCATAAACAAAATATCATAATCTTACCATAGCCACTAAAAGCACCTCATTTGGAGCTCTGTAGAGGGAGAAACAAATTTTTGAAGTTCCAGGTCCTGTAGTTGTTTGAGAGTAGACCTGATATAATGTTATATTATTTTTTGTGGACTAAATGCTATGTTCTTGGTCTAGAACTATTTTTAGTAAATAGTTAACATCCAAATATTTCCAGAAAGCTATCATATGCATGATTTTAATTTTTCTAGAATTAATTATAAATTTTCAAAATTCATATTAGAAAACTAGTACAACAACCCAAGACCAAACTTTTGGTTTCTTGAAATATGGTTCCAAATATGAGATTCTTGAGATGAATTGTGATGTTTCTTATATGAATGGATATGTGATAGATGGAAAATGAAATTTGTATGTTCACATGGTCCTTAAAGCCAAGGATGATGTAAATGGGTTTTCAATTACGCAAATTCCCTCTACACAAAGTGCTATATTGATGTATGTAACACCATGAATTCTAGCTCATCTCATGCTTTTAAATGGCATAATATCATAAACCATATAGGTTTCCTATAGAAAAAGCAAGGAAAATAGGATTATTTTCCCATTGCATCAATATCTAAAAATTTGCAATCGGTGTCACATGGACTGTGTGAGCTCATACTATGCATTCTCATATTTAATTACAACATTACAACTCATTTGCATCACAACATCATGCCTACAATTCATGGAAACTGAAATGAAGCATGGAATGGGCTTAGTGAATTTCGGCTAGATTTGCCCTCTATTCTTATCCAAACTTTGGAAAATCATAACTAAACTTAGAAAAATCAAAATCATGAAATATTGGTCATTCTGGAAAGCTATGGATGTCTACTTTACATTAAAAATATGTCCAGAGTATAACATTCATCACAAAGGACTTTGACATCCAAAATGGTCCAAAGGTTTGACTAAATTCTGGAACTGTCACAGAATTCTGTAGAAAACTTTGAAAATATCCAATTAATTTCACAAAAATTCAATCCATGCACATGATACCAATCTAGAAATTTATGGATGTTAACTAGAAAGGAAAAATATCTCCAGATTAGTTCATCAAACCCATACTTTGGAATTCAATGGAACAGTACCTTTGATCGGGCAAAATTACTGATACTGGACAGAAATCTCAAATTTTCATATCTCCCTCTCTAGATCTCCAAATGAGGTGCTTCTAGTTGGTATAAGTCACTGTAAATGTCTAGTTTCTTTGTATAAAATGTTGTGGCAATTGAACATCATTTGAGCCTTGTGTGATAGAAAATAATTTCAGACCAAATGAATAGTGCAGTAAACCAGAAACCATGAAAATTGCCAACTTTGAAAAATCATCAAATATTCTATAGACCTCTAAAAATTATAATATTTAGCTTCCCAAAAAGCTCTTAATGATACCTAATTGCATGCCAAATCTCATATTAAGACTAACTCATTTGGCTAAAAAGTGACATAAGATTCCATTATGGTCAAATTTGGCTCCATATGAGGTACCAAACTTGTCAAATGGTTTTCCCTTAGTTGTGGCACCTTTTGGGCAAGTCTAAAAGTACATTTAAGAATTGTATGAGCTGGCAAATGGTCTCAAACCTTATGCATCTCATTTTGGCCACTCAACCCACACTTATGCACATTTCCATGAAACTTCCAAATTGCATACTTGGGCATTACATACTCAACATATATGTTAGAGTTCATACATCATATCCATACCTCTAAACATCACATAATATCATATTTATACATGTCTCAAGCGTCATAGACCATTTACAACATCATATACATTATGGAACATCATTATGGTTCCAAAAAGAATAAAACTAGACATATAGTTATTAATCTTCCTTCTTCATTGTTGTTGGCTCCCATTACCATAGCTACTTAGTTCACCTAGCATGTTAGATCATCAGAGAGGAGGGAGTGAGATTCAAAGAATCCCAATAGCTCATCTCCTATTCAATTATACATAATATATGTAAAGAAAGCCTTAAAAATGTATGCATAGACATAATACAATTCATGAGTATTCAAGAAGCAAGTTTAGCATGTGAACAAGTCATACAAGACATTCAAGAACTCACCAAGTGTTTGGATTGGTCTCATACTTCTCCTCATGGATTTTGGACTTGCCTCACCCATTCTTTGAGCACTTTGGATTCAACCATACTCTTGGGAGCCTACTTTGCTTTTGGGAGACTCTTTACTTTATCTCAACCAAGCTCAAGGGTTCTTGGCTCATCCTCATTAGAGTGAAGAGTTTTTGGCCTCTCCACACTCAAGCAAAGTCAAGCAACATCATACATTCGCTTGAAAACATGACATGATATCATAAAATCATGACAAACAAGATCATGCTAGCCTACTTTTCATGGTTTGAAAATACACATACACACATTTTAAGACAAGCTAAACATACATCCATACATGAGAAAAAGTGGAGAGAGCTACCTTGCTTGCATTCATATACTTTTTCCTTAAGCCTTAACTCCTTTCCCTTGACCTTACACACCAAAGAAGGTGGGGACCATTTCTCTTAGCCTAGACACACCAAAAGAAACATGAATTACTCATAGGAATAAGCCTTGGTATTATATGTGATGACCCTAACTTCTAATCATTGTAATTAAGATTAAATACGTGATTAATAACCATAAACTAGGGTTACATGATATTAAAACTAATTACATTTTGGAAATGCGGGGAAATTTCAACCTTAATGTTATTAGAGTCATCAACCAAAACTTTTTACAAGCACTTACGTATATCAGGGAAACAAACATTCATTTATAAGCCTTGATTCTATTACCTATCAATTCCAACTCACAAGAATCTTCTACCAATGTTTCTAAGTCATCCCTTGAGATTATCATATGAAAAACTAAGATTTTTTGATTAATATAAGGGTTTTAGGACATTTACCGTGGCTAAATTCCCCTGAGCTGCGGCCAATTCCTCTCGGTTTCCCACCTTATCTCGTTACTGATTTCGCTGCGGCTAGTTGGACCTTCGTCGCGGCTAACCTACATGGCTCCGCGGCGAGGAAGCCTCCTAGAACCTACTTCACTCGCCTTTCGCTATTGGCTGCGGCTAATTCCTCCTTTCGCCATGGCTAATTCCTCTCTGGAATACTCAACAAATTCTCACAAAAGTTCACTGTGGCCAATTCTCATTTAGCCGTGGCGAATTACCCTCTGGACGACTCCCAATTTTTCCTCTCATATTTCGCCATAACTAATTCCACATTTCACCATGGCGAAACACTCTTTGGACCTCCTCCTGGGCAATTTCACCTCTATTGGCCATGGCTAACAATATTTTGGCTGTGGCAAAATGCTTTCTAATCCTACAACTCCTAAAATCTTGTCTCATACTATCCACTCTCTATCTAGGGACTCTCTAGGGCCACTCTCCCATTTGTTATGAGATTCTAATAGCATTTATCTAGCTGATTTACCCTAGTCATTGTATCATTACCCATCTATCATTTAAATATGGATTTTCCTACTCATCCATGGGTCTTACATTAGCAAATTTATAAATTTCCCATAATGGTCATTCAAGCATGTTTTCATCAGATAATTCATGCATTGCTAGCTCAAATCCACAATCCATATATCACATAATTTCATTACTCAAATAGTCAATTAAAATGTAGGTTTACAAGTCATAATAAGTGTCATAAACTTATACATCCATCAACAACGAATATGAAGCTTATTTCTCATTGGTTACATTCCATGTTATCAAAATACAAACTCCTACACTTGGCAATATAGATACATAATGATGCTATACAAAGGTTAACAAAATTAGCATCTACTCTATTCTACTCAAACTAAGTGTAGCTCCCTACACCAGGTCTCAGCTTATGAATGTTCATCTACTTACTTACCCTTATCCTTACCCAAAGAATCTTCACTTAAAATGTTTAATCCCATAAAATGGTGTGAGATGCAAATCTCAGTAACCAAGGCAATTTCATCATATATTCTAGTTTAATTAACATATATGCATGATTTCACATAAGCATCAGAAAAACATACCAGCCATATCAGTAAATGAAATAATTAGGCTATCATGATTACTATCCCATACTAACAATCATATTTCCACATGTTAAAGGGCAATAACATCGGGAGAGGCCCGTCCACGGCACCTACTCCCCATTGAGTATAACCAGGGCTCAGTGCATCTGGGGTTTGATCATAACCTGGTGCCCAATTGAAGCACATGCATGGGTGGTAGCTGCACCACAGCTCCACTATGGACTCACAAGGTCCAATCACAATACAATAGATAGCCAACCAATTCATTCAGTATTTCAAATCATTCATGTACAACAAATATGAAATTAACATAGATATATGCATGGAATTAATATAGTCTCAGTTACTTTACTTGTAGACAAGTTAGGAAGCTATAGCAATACCAAAATCCTCCTAAAATCACAATATCAGAAAATTCTTTACCAGTCCATTACTATCCCTAATCACAATTTGTATAAGTAAACCCATCACTTAAAAAATTAAGCTATATAGGACTACTCAGAAACACTTGCCCAATCACCATTAAAACCAAATTGGGATTTGGTTGCTCCTATCCCAGAAACCTCAAAATAATATCTCAAATTCTGAGTAAATTCGCATAGAAATAATACCCATATTATAAATCAGCCATAGGGGTCTCAAACTAGTAAAGAAAGCATCAAAATGGAGAGTTTATACTTACTTAATAACACCCTTAGCCCCAACCTACGAAATTTCACCAATAAAATTCTAAACAACCACATTTCAGATTTTGGATGTGGGTGGAAATACTCTAAATGAAAAACTAATTAGGCCAAAATGAAGAGAAAGAGAAGGGGATTAAGTTATATAACTATTACCTTGGCTAAATCTTGTTCTAAAAATGGGAAATGATGGATTTCTTGCCCCAAACCCTAGCCTTCCTTCAAACCTCCGAATTTCTCTCTTATGTTTCAGCAAAATGGGGAATGGGCTAAAGTGTTTAGGGTTTTAGTTAGGTTAAGTTGGGTCAAATATGGGTCATGAGCTGCTCTAAGTATCCAACTCTAAATAGAGTTCAGACTTTAGCTTTGTTAGGCCCACTTTAAGATGTTGGGTTACAGAATTTCATTGGGCCAGATCTAGTTTTAAGAATTCCATTGTTTTAGGTCTGCACAAGGTTTATTGGGCCATTTATAAGAACCTATAAAAGGTGGATCTTGGATCTCTATCACATTGAATCAAATTGGGTCTGCACCTAACTTATTGGGCCTCCATTAGCCTCTTATCATGATCTCCTACATTAAATTGGGCCTAGATGAAGTTTTTATCCCAATTAATTCTCAACTCATATTATTAATTTATCTCTCAAAATTTTCATTCACTTAACTTGATTATTTCATATTAATTATTTTTAATTAACCCAAATCCATGATTAGTACCTTAATTAATTTTAGGGTGTTACATTATACACACTTTACATGATGCTACTTTAGTTATGGCTCTATTATGCTTCCATAAGGCACTTAATGAAGCAACTTCAAGAATTCATGATCTTGGCTCCCTTCTCTCCTTTAATCTATGATTCTTGACTCCATTTAGACTCCTTGGAGTTATCACACAATTATTTTAAAGAGCCTAGCTAGGAGTTGCTTCATTATGCTACATTATGGAGCCTACACTTCCATCTCACTATCTATGGCTTTTAAAATTTTTTCAAGGCTTCCTCTAATCCTCTTCCATCCTACATGACTCAAAATTAAGCTTGAAACAAATTAAAACTTCCCCTTGGTACTCTTTCTAGCCTAAGCCGACATTATGGAAGTATTTGGGCTTCAAGAGGTTTCCAATTTTTCCTTGATGGGAGACACACTTGGGAGGCTTTTTAGAGGTCTTAGAAGCTCAATTAAACACTTACATAGCCTAGAAAATTTCTGAATCAAAACAGATTTTACAAACTCTTCAAGAATCCTACACATTGCTAATTTGAAATTCAATGGCTTTTACTTAGTTTTCTTTGCATATTCTAAATTCCCACACCCTAATTCATGTGATTTATTCTTGGTTTGGCCAGAAATTTAATCCCTCATGGCTAGTCTTACGTGGGGGGAATTGAAGAGAAGAGGAGCAAGGAGACCTAAGCTTAGGAAGTAGCAAAATACCTTGGATTCATGGTTTCTTAGTTTGTTCTTCACTTGGCTAGCGTCCGCTCACCAAATCCAAAAATTCCACCTCTATTCTGCCTTTAAAACAGATTTAAAAGCACCATTAAACCCATAGAAATAAGGAGGAGAAGGAGGAGAATTGACTTGCTAAGGAGAAAGCTAGATTTTTCATAGAATTTCTTACCTTTTCTTGGCTTTTTTCTCCCTCCAAGAGTGCTCCTTCTTGGGTGCCTAAGAGAACTAATTCTCCTTTCTATTCTGGGTAGAAGAAAGATGGTGGAAAATGAGGGCAAGGGAGGGCGTGAGAAAGAGAGAGTATTAAAAGCAAAAGAATTCCAAAAATTTCTGTTTCATCCCTCATTTTTGGTATTTTTGTTTCTAATTCGTTTTAACTCCTTTTTTAGAACCGTCTTCTCCATTAAGAAATTTATGTTCCCAATTTAGTAAAATGCTTTTGGAATCACTTAAATCGGAGTTAAAACCTTCCCGAACAAATCTGTCAAAGTTTGGGTACACTGACATTGGAAAACATCCATCGGATGAAATTTAACTGTCCCTGGGTTTCTTATGGTTTTCAGGGCTTCTGAGAACCCTGGAGAACTCAAAATTTTTATTTAAAAAGTCTTCCTATGAGTTTTTCAAAAAGTGCCCATATTTATGAAAATGTCACTGCCTTTCGGCAAGTTTTTTTAAATCATTCCGATCCTGGTTCCTGAGCAACTCAAGGCTCAAATTTTCATTTTTCATTATTTAGAATTTTATCCTAATTTTAGTTAGCCCCAATCACTTCTATTTCAGGGACTTCCTTTTGTATCTAGCCCATTTCTAATGTTTACAAAGAAACCGAACATCGCGTTTCTCATGTTTACGGAGGGACCAGATGTTACAATGTAAATGTGTAAGAATTAGCTTATGTGATATGACTCAAAGGCTAGGAAGTTAAAGTATTACATTTATTGGTATCAGAGGAATGGATTAGAAACTTTAGTAATGGTTATAGCTTAAGGAAGTGAATTGTCTAGCTATGTATGACTTAGATGGGACGTTTGGGTGTTAAAGTGTGGCATATATTCCTGTGTTATATTAAGTTATGTTAGAATAGTGTTAAATGAGGTAGTGAACACTAGGATGGGTAGGCTTCTAGAGTTTTCAAAGCAGCATCAAGTGACCCTATGGCTGGAACTCTACAGGCTATTGTAGCTCGTCAGGATCAGTAACAAGCCATGTTGTGTTAGCAACAAAAGTTATTATACAGCTGCCAGAGAGGCTTGCTTAGAAAAGGAAAATGAAAGTCCTAACCCTCCTTAATCACTACACTCAAACCATTTAGAGATGTTTTTCCTAATGTAGAGACAAGTAATAATGCAGCGTAGTAGGGAGTAAAAATGTAGCTGTTAGGGAAGTAAGCTTAGAGGGGAAACGAGAAAGAGTTACCCCTTAGCCACGACACGCAGATGTTCAGATGAGTTATGTAAAGTCCCACATTGGTTGGAAGGGGCCTGTGGCTAGCCCATATAAGTGGGGGAGAATCCCTCCCCACTAAGGCGCGCTTTTCTTGAGAGCTAATGGGAGAAGCCATCTCTCGGGAAGGGACAGACACCCAGGGAGTGCAGTTCATAGAACCTGTGACCGGGGGATAATACCTTGGTGGCTTTGTATGTGTGTAGCTCTATATGTGTTGGTATTAAAGCAAAGTTCCAGGCTCTTTTGGATTGGATTTGGCTTGAGAAAGTAGTATTATGGCTATATAAAGGCTCGAATGCATAAGTTGTGCCATGTATGAGACGTTATAGATGTGTGATAGTAGTTTGTGGCTTTATTCATGATAAGTAAGTTGTATGATGGTCTTAAATTAGCTAGTGACACCAGGAAAGAGTGGCCTCTAGAGTAGCTTAAGTAGAGCTAAGTTTAAGCAGAGCTAAGGGATCCAACAGTCAGAGCTTGATGAGATGTGATAGCTTGGCGGGATCAATGACAAGCCCTAGATATGAACGATGAGAAAAAATCTCGTTGATATGAAGAGGCTTGTCAGAGAGAGAGTATGTGAGGCCCAATTCTCCCTGGTAGTCGTACTCAGACCATTCTGAGATGTCTCGCTTAATGCAAAGACCAGTAGGATGCAGCATGGTATGAGATGAGACTGTAGTTGCACAAGACTAGTTTAGAGGGGAAGTGAAAAAAAGAGTCACCCCCTAGCCACAACACCCAAATGTCTATGTGAGTTTTAAAGCCCGAAAGATTAATTCTCTCAGGCCAGGAGTTTAAGTTACCAGCTACACCCTAAAGTTCGATTGCCTAGAAATGATAAGTAGTTATGTATAAACGAAGTAAGAGGTAGAACCTTTTAGCTTGATGAGGCAGTGAGGCTTGGATTGGTAGCTAAAGATGAAAATCTAATCCCCGAAAAATAAGCCAATCAGAGGTCGTTAGCTGTGGCTAATTATTCTATAGAAATAGCGAGGCAATCCAGAGAATTCTTCCTCGCGGCTAATTAAGAAGTTAGCCGCAACCAATACTTAGACAGAAGAACTAGAGTGAACCCGAGGCTGATTAGCTGTAGTGAATGATATGTTAGCCACGACGAATAGCACCATAAATGTCTTGTTGGTCATATTTAGGCCAACTTAAGAAAGGAGTTGCTAAGGGGTCAAACAACCCATAGAGAGTGGGAACCCTTAGTATATGTAGAGGAAAAGAGTAATGAATGATTATAGAAGATTAGTAAGAAATCTGTGGGCCTAATAAATGAGACTGAAGAAAGAGCTCAACACAAAAATTAGACACAGGGATGATAAGGTTGTTGAGACTTGCCTATGAGGCGTTGACTTCAATCTAGAGTGCTACCTAGTGAGACACTGAATGATAGAATGTTAGTGTAGCCTTGAAAAAATATAAGATAAGACTATCAGCAGTAAGGCACATAGTGAGTATCTTAGAAGGTGTACCTTAAAGGTAACACCTAGAAGTAAGTATGAGTAGCCAGTAATAGAGACTCAGAAAAGAATGAAAATAGTTAGTAAGCTACAGGTCCGATGAGATGGCTAGCCCAGGCTGAGCGTAAGCTAAAGCATAGGGGAGATGACCAATAGCATCGTTCCAAGTGAGATATGTAAGTGAAAGGCTCAATGAAAGTTCTCCCTAGATCAAGAAAGAAAAGATGAGACACCTTGAGTCGGGGAAACCACCCAGTAGTGGTTAGTAAATTTCCTTAGGTAAACTCCCCCTGAGTCATAAAGGGAAGTGAAAAAGAGTTAAGAAACTAGCTACAAAAAAGATGCCCTCACTTTAGTCATGATTAGATGAGTAAGCTAAACCCAGAAAGGTAAACAAATAAGAGTCTAATAGTTAGTCAGATGAGCTCCCTAATATGAGAATGATATGGGGTTAAGGTATGTGAGTGATTAGAGCACCCAGTAGAGCATAAGTTCTCAATAAGATAGAATCCAGACATTGAGAGTACATGTTCTGGATTGGGTTAGCAGAACCCTAAAAATAATATATTGTGCTCCTGGGGATGAGGCTAAAAAGGCTAAACAGAGAGAAAGCCCAGCTCTGATTTAAACATAGAAATGAGCTAAGATAAACAGCTAATGCCTTCGTACCTTCAGAAAAGTTCGAGGGAGATAGAGACCGCTTCAAAAGGCAAGCCTCGTGTTACATGGAGAGAGAATGTAAGCCAAGAGCACCATAGAATGAAATTCCTGGGATTATATGAAATAAAATCCTTCTTACCAAGGGATGGTCTAGCTAAGAATAGAATAAGAGTATGAACAAAAAGTAAACTCCCTTGATGTTACAGAGAGTGAATAAGTGGAGGAACCCCAGGAAAATACAGGCGTTCTTGAGTATAGGAAGACTTAAATTGGCAACAGAAATAGCCAGTAGTAAAATATCTTTTTTACCTAAGTAAAAGGATAGTAAAAGTAAAAGAGAGAAGAATTTATGACAGTGTTCAAGCCAAGGACATAGTAGATTGAAAAAAAAATGTCGAGTCGATGTGCTTGAGTATTCGAGAAAGCACACTTGTCCTTGGCATAGATGCCCTTTTTGCATGATAGTGCTTGAAGTAAAACAGTCGGGTAATGTAAAGTGATTTCGGGATGAAGTAGAGAAAGAATCTTATTTTCCCCGAGTATCCTACGAGAATAGGGTAGATAAAGAAAAGTACGAGAGGAATACTTTAGATTGTTAGGAAACTTGTAATATACAGGCGATAGTGGCTTTGAGCTCAATCATAAAGCGCCCGTGTATTAGTGCTTGATGTTATGGTTTGCTTGCAACAGTGGTTACATGATGTTAGGCCTGATCAACCTAGTAGTAATGTGGCTTAAGTGCACAGCAAACGATGACATCAATCACTAAAGTATCCCAATAATCGAAGGGTATCCTAGTTAGCTAGATAACAAAATAAGTCAGGCAAGAAAGGTAGAGGGATTCCAGTAATATCATAATGAAGAGAAAAGCATATAGAAAAGAATCCCCAGTGAAGAATGCTTAGATCCAGATAGCATGAGTTCAATATGTATGATTTGAGTCCTTTATAATACATGTAAATGAAATGAATAGGGACCAGTGTATAGCCTCTCTCCTACCAGAGATGTTAACTACACTCAATGTGTGAGATGCCATAGTGCCAAAGCACTTAAAAGTAGAATGTGGGCATAGTTAGAAATTACAGGATATGAGAGGAGGGCTAGAATGAGTATATGTAAAGTAAGTGAGTCAATAGAGTAAGAAAAGAAAGCCCAAGCAAAAAGGGGCTAAAGTGAGAATCTGAGGATCCTATGAGGAGCGATGAGTGAAAATTAAAATGCTCCCTAGTATCAATATAACATGATCTTAGAGAATCAGATTACACAGAACCCACTTCGCATGAAGAGCATGATATACTTCTAAGTTTAGCCTAAGCTATTATGAGCAATGGTAACCGGACTTAGTGAATATGTATTTTACTGTCAGATACAGTGATCTTAGGCTTTGACATATCCTAGGGATGGATCGTAGTAGATCCCAACATAGTACAACGGGTTGCAGTAGACCCTAGTAGGGCTTTGAAAAGTCCCAGTAGACCCAGGGGTTACAGTAGATCCCATAGAGTTACAGAGAGCCCTAGCCACAATATGATAGTTCTCCAGTAAGATGACAGCCTGAGATAGTTTTACAGAGCAATTAATCTCAATGACCAGTACAGTTTCAGCTAACTTTTGTCTTAGAGACTATAGACCTCCTGAGTCTAGTAGATTGTTGCCACAGAGACATGAAGGCTTTACTCAGATAGTTAGACTACTGACTAGCTCTCTTTAGAGATGAGCATATTGTATGGGATGAGGAAAGTAAGAAATTAGCTTTCCAAAGTTAGAGCTAAATGAACCACTACTTAGCAGATAGTAGCCCTGACTGAGAGATAGAGAGATCCCTGCATATTAGCTTATGTATTCAAAAAAAGGGTCAGGTGTAGTTTTATATAAGGTAAGTGGTACAGTATATCTCCAGTGAGCAAAACTGTAAGAATACCTATCATCCCACTAAAGCCCAACAGTAGTCAGTGGTAATCACTCTTCAGTGCCAGTAAGAGACACACATGTTAGGCCAATCAATGCTGAAATGAGGGACTAGAAAATTCCACTGTAAGTGAGCAAAGAAAGTGAGAAAAAGCCCCGGCCTACAAAGACAGATATAGTAATAAACAGAGAAACTGGGATCATTAAAAGCAAAAACTCCTCAAAGGAGCTGTAATCCCAATAAGTAGTTGCGATATGAGGCCTGTGACAGAAAGAGACACGAATTGTAATCATAGGATGAGCTAGTAAGAAAGAACACAGAGATGAACAGTGAACAGTATACTTCAAAATAGTAAACAGACAAAAACCTCTGATGGCTCTAATGATCAGAAAAGATGATGAGATGTTGAGAAGCCATTTAGAGAGGATACGGGAGACATGATATGAAATGAGTTACCTCCCTAGATGTGTAAATGAGTCCACTAAAAGAAACGTTAACTCCTACAAATGGGTTAAGACTAACCCGATATAATTAGTAAGCTCTCCTAAAATAGGCCTCCAAAGCTAGAAATTTCTTTCCCTTATGAGAACAATTAGTTAGTACTTTATAATCATAGAGCCTTAATTATAGGCTAGCAATGAAAATTCCCTAGCTGAGAGAAAACTTAAACAAGTAAAACCAGAGAGAAAACTATATAGAGCCAAGAAGAAGGAAAAGAAATGAACAGTTAGATAGAATATAAAAGAGTAAGAGAAAGTGTACCCCTAAATTTTGAGGACAAAATTTATTTAAGGGGGGAGGAATGTAACATCCAGTCCCTCCGTAAACGTGTGAAACGCGATCTTCAGTTTCTCCGTAAATGTCAGAAATGAACCAAATATAAAAGGAAGTCCCTAAAATAGAAGGAATTGGGGCCAACTAAAATTATAATAAAATTTTAAATAATAGAAAATGAGGATTTGAGCCTTGAGTTGCCCAGAAATCGAGGTCGAAGTGATTCAAAAAATTTGTCGAAAGGTCAGTGGCATTTTCATAAATAAAGGGACTTTTTGGAAAACATATAAAAGGGCTTTTTAAATGAAAATTTTGAGTTCTTCGAGGTTCTCACATGCCCTAAAAACTATGGAAAGCCCCAGGATAATTAAATCCCCTCCGGTGGACGTTTTCTAATGTTGGTTGACTTGGACTTTGACCGATTCATTCGAGAGGGTTTTAGCTCTGATTTAAGTGATTCCAAAGGCATTTTATTAAATTGGGAACATATTTGTCATGATGAAAAAGAAGGTTCTAAAAAAGGAGCTAAAATGAAGGAGAAATGAAAATGCAAGAACGAAGGGTAAAATTGGCATTAAAGTGTTAAAGGAAGCTTCAAAAAGGGTCTTTATATGCCACGTTCTTTCTCTCCTCTCTAAGACCGACTTACTTCTGCCCAAAACCAGAGGAGAAGCTGCCCTTCTTAGGCGCACAAGAGGAGGAAGATTTTGGAGGAAGAAATTCAAGATAAAGGTAAGAAACTTTAAGAAATTCCATATCCTTCCTTCTTGAAACTTGCTTTTCTCCTCTCAAGCTTTCTTTCTATAGTTTTAATGGAGAGTTTGGTACTATTTTGGGGGTAGAACAAAGAGGGAAATTTCAAAATTTGAGGGAGTAAGTCAACCAAGTGGAAGAACAAGCTAAAGGAAACAAGAAAATAAGGTAAAACTTCTATTCTTTAGTAGTTTCTTCCTCCCCCTTCCTCTTGCACAAATTTGGCCACCATGAGCCCAATTCTTAGGGGCTGTTTTCTGCCCAATTTCTGGAGGGATTAGGAGTTTTAGGTGGCAAGGATTAAGAAGAACCAATAGAATCAAGAAATGAGCATTAGGAAACAAGATAGAATCATTAAGGATCCAAATGCTCCCTTACAAATATGATTTTATATGAATGTTCTTAGACTTAATTGAATGTTTAAACATGCTCCTAAGACCCCTAGAGAGCTTCCCACATGCACCTCCCATCCAAGAAAGCAAAGAAATTGCAAGAAAAACTAATGAACTCTAAGTAGAAAAAGTGTAGTGCCTTTGAAGGGATTGTAAAAACTGATTTGATTCATGCATTTCCTAGCATATGTGAGTGTTTGTTTAAGTTCCTAAGACCCCTAAGAAGCCTTCCAAGTGGCTCTCCCATCAAGGAAAAATTGAAAACCCCTTGAACCCTAAATGCTTCCATAATATTAGCCTAGGACAAATAGAGGGGTTAGAGAGTGTTTTAATTCATTCTAGCCTTATTTTGGAACTTCATATGATGGTAGAAGGTGGGAGGAACCCTTGGAAAAAATTTAGAAGCCATGGATTAGGAGATGAGGCAATGGCTTCCATAATGTGACCTTAGGAAGTAACTTGTGTCTAGGCTTTTGTAAATGAATATGTGATCCCTCCAAGAACCTTAAATGAGGTCAAGAGGTCTAGGAATAAGAAGAGAATGGAGCCAAGAACTTGAATCATGATGGTTGCTTCAATAGGCCATTTATGGAACCATTATGTGACTTATGGAACCAAGTATGTTCTTAAATATAAGTTTAATACCCTAACTTGTTTCAAGAGTGTAATTAGCTTCCATATAATATGTCTAGGCCAAGAGAAATGATCTCTACCTTCTTGGGTGTGTGAGGTCAAGGGAGAAGACTTAAGGCTTAAGGAAAAAGTGTGTAAATGCAAGCAAGGTAACTTTCTCCACCTTCTCTCATGCATGGATGTGTGTGGCTTGTTTTAGAATGTGTGTATGTGTATTTTCAAGCTATAGAAAGTATGCTAGCATGCCTTTATATGTTATGATTCTTAATGCCATGTTATGTTTCTAAATGAGTACATGATGTTTGTATGAGTTTACTTGAGTGTGGAGAGGCCAAGAACTCTTCCCTTTGGTGAGGATGAGCCAAGAACCCTTGAGTTTGGTTGAGATAAAGTAAAGAGTCTCCCAAAGGCAAAGTGGGCTCCCAAGAGTAGGGTTGAGTCCAAAGCTCTTAAAGAATGGGTGAGGCAAGTCCAAAATCCATAAGGAGAAGTGTGAGGCCAATCCAAACACTTGATGAGCTCTTGAATATCTTGTATGAATTGTTTATATGCCAAGTTTACTTTTAAAATGTTCATGTCTTTCATTTTCTCCATGCATGCATTTGTAAAGTTTGCTTTGCACATATTATGTATGATTGAATGGGAGATGAGCTATTGGGATTCTTTGAATCTCATTCCTTCCTCTCCAATGATCTAACATGTTAGGTGGACCAAGTAGCTATGGTGAAGGGAGCTAACATTAATGAAGAAGGAAGAATGATAAGTTTATGTCTAGCTTTAGCCATGTTAAAATCATAATTGTGTCTCTTGATGTATATGATGTTGTAAATGTGTTATGAACCTTGAGACATGTATAAATATGCAATTATGTGATGTTTATAACAATGGATATGATGTATGAGCTCTAGAATACAATTTGAGTATGTAATGCCAAATTATGCAATTTGAAAGTTTGATGTAAATGTGCATAAGTGTGGGTGAGAAGGCCAAAATGAGATGTATGAGGTTTGAGACTATTTGGGTAGCTCACACAAGTCTTAAATGTACTTTTAGACTTGCCCAAAAGGGACCAAGACCAAGGAAAATCTATTTGGCAACTTTGGTACCCTATATGAAGTCAAAATTGACTATTATGAAACCCTAGGTCACTTTTTGGTCAAATGAGTTAGTCTTAATTTGAGATTTGGTATGCAATTAGGTCTCATTAAGAGATTTTTGGAAAGTTAAAGATCATAATTTTTGGAGGTTTGCAGAATATTTGATGATTTTTCAAAGTTGGCAATTTTTATGGTTTTTGGTATGTGCAGTGTTCACACTAGCAGATTTGTGTTCTGTGTCATCCGATGGGCAAATGGTGTCAAATGCCTATAAAATTTACAAGAATAAACTAGAGGTCATAAGCTTTCTGAGCAAAGAGTTATGCATTTTTGAAGTTAGCCGTCAGTAGCAGTGGTGCCCCAGGAGTCCAATCATTATTCCATAGATTTCCAATAGCTAAACGTATCTTTTTCATTCTGGAATTATTTTTAGCATAAATCTAACGTCTGTAGCATCCCATACTGACCAAATGTGTGTGATTTCAATTTTTCTAGATTTAGTTATGATTTTCCAAAGTTTGCCCAGAAATGAAACAAATTCTAGCCAAGTATGAGTCTTCATGTTCTATTCCCCATTTCGGTTTTCATGAGTTGTATGCATTCTTTTGAGTTGTAAATGAGTTGTAATGATGTGATTAAATAAGAGGATGCATAATATGAGCTCACACAGTCTACGTGACATCAAAATGAATTTTTAGATATGACGAAACGCAAAGAAAAGTCTAATTTCCCTTGCTTTTCTTATGGGAAATATATATGATTCATGCAATTATACTATTCAAAAACATGAGATGAGCTAGAATTATGGTGTTACATTTATACACATACATAGCCACACACATACAGAGCCACCAAGATATTGTCCCTCGGTCGCAGGTTCTATGAACCGTGCTCCATGGGTGTTTGTCCCTTCCTGAGAGATGGCTTTTTCCATTAGCTTTCAAGAAAAGCGCGCCTTGGTGGGGAGGGATTCTCCCCCACTTATATGGGCTAGCCATAAACTCCTTCCAGCCGATGTGGGACTTTACAATCCACCCCCTTTTTGGGACCGACCCATCCTCGGGTTACACATGGGTTAGGATTGCTCTGATACCAATAAATGTAACACCATAATTCTAGCTCATCTCATGCTTTTGAATAGTATAATTGCATGAATCATATAGATTTCCCATAAGAAAAGCAAGGGAAATTGGACTTTTCTTTGCGTTTCGTCATATTTAAAAATTCATTTCAGTGTCACGTGGACTGTGTGAGCTCATATTATGCATCCTCTTATTTAATCACATCATTACAACTCATTTACAACTCAAAAGCATGCGTACAACTCATGAAAACCGAAATGGGGCATAGAACATGAAGACTCATACTTAGCTGGAATTGGCCTCATTTCTAGACAAACTTTAGAAAATCATAACTAAATCTAAAAAAATTGAAATCACACACATTTGGTCATTCTGGGAAGCTATAAATGTTATATTTATGTAAAAATAATTCTAGAATGAAAAAAAATACGTTCAGGTATTGGAAATCTATGGAATAGTGATTGGACTCCTGGGGTATCACTACTATTGACAGCCAACTTCAAAAATGCATAACTCTTTGCTCAAACCTCCAAATGAGGTGATCTCGGTGGCCACAGAAAGCTTATGACTCTAGTTTATTCCTATAAAATTTCACAGGCATTGGACACCATTTTCACATCGAATGACACATAATACAAATCTGCCAGTGTGAACACTGCACATACCAGAAACTATGAAAAGTGCCAACTTTGAAAAATCATCAAATATTTTGCAGACCTCTGAAAATTATGATCTTTAGCTTCCCAAAAATCTCTTAATGAGACCTAATTGCATGCCATATCTCAAATTAAGACTAACTCATTTGGCTAAAAAGTGATGTAGGGTTCCATAATAGTCAATTTTGGCTCCATATAGGGTACCAAAGTTGCCAAATAGATTTCCCTTAGTCTTGGAACCTTTTGGGCAACTCTAAAAGTACATTTAAGACTTGTGTGAGCTGCCCAAATGGTCCCAAACCTCATACATCTCATTTTGGCCTTCTCACCCACACTTATGCACATTTACATTAAACTTCCAAATTGCATAATTTGGCATTACATAGTTAAATTGTATTCTAGAGCTCATACATTATATCCATAGTTATAAACATCATATAATTGCATATTTATACATTTCTCAAGGTTCATAACACATTTACAATATCATATACATCAAGAGACACACTTATGGTTTTAAAATGGCTAAAGTTAGACATAAACTTGTCATTCTTCCTTCTTCATTGATGTTAGCTCCCTTCACCATAGCTACTTGGCCCACCTAGCATGTTAGATCGTTGGAGAGGAGGGAATGAGATTCAAAGAATCCCAATAACTCATCTCCCATTCAATCATACATAATATATGCAAAGCAAGCTTTACAAATGCATGCATGGAGAAAATGAGAGACATGAACATTTTAAAAGTAAACTTGGCATATAAACAATTCATACACGACATTCAAGAGCTCACCAAGGGTTTGGATTGGCCTCACACTTTGTCTCATAGATTTTGGACTTGCCTCACCCATTCTTTAAGAGCTTTGGACTCAACCATACTCTTGGGACCCCACTTTACTTTTGGGAGACTCTTTACTTTGTCTCAACCAAATTCAAAGGTTCTTGGCTCATCCTCACCAAAGGGAAGAGTTCTTGGCCTCTCCACACTCAAGTAAACTCATACAAATATCATGTACTCATTTAGAAATATAACATGGCATCAGGAATCATAACATATAAAGGCATGCTAGCATACTTTCCATAGCATGAAAATACACATACACACATTCTAAAATAAGCTACACACACATCCATGCATAAGAGAAAGTGGAGAGAGCTACCTTACTTGCATTTACACACTTTTTTCTTAAGCCTTGAGTCCTTTCCCTTGACCTCACACACCCAAGAAGGTGGAGATCATTTTTCTTGGCCTAGACATATCATATGAAAGCTAATTACACTCTTGAAACAAGTTAGGACATTAAACTTATATTTAAGTACATACTTGGTTCCATAAGTCACATAATGGTTCCATAAATGGCCTATTGAAGCAACCATCATGATTCAAGTTCTTAGTTCCATTCTCTTCTCATTCCTAGACCTTTTGACCTCATTTAAGGTCCTTGGAGCTATTACATATTCATTTACAAAAGCCTAGACACAAGTTGCTTCATAAGGTCACATTATGAAAGCCAATGCCTCATCTCCTAATCCATGGCTTCTAAATTTTTCTTGAGGGTTCCTCCCACCTTCTACCATCATATGATATGAAGTCCCAAAACAAGGCTAGAATAAATTAAAACACTCTCTAACCCCTCTATCTATCCTAGGCCGACTTTATAGAAGCATTTAGGGTTCAAGGGGTTTTCAATTTTTCCTTAATGGGAGAGCCACTTGGGAGGCTTCTTAGGGGTCTTAGGAACTCAAACAAACACTCACATATGCTAGGAAATGCATGAATCAAATCAATTTTTACAATCCCTTCAAATGCACTATACTTTTTCTACTTAGAGTTCATTGATTTTTCTTGCAATTTCTTTGCTTTCTTGGATGAGAGATGCATGTGGGAAGCTCTCTAGGGGTCTTAGGAGCATGTTTAAACATTCAATTAAGCCTAAGAACATTCATATAAAATCAAATTTGCAAGGGAGCATTTAGATCCCTAATGATTCTATCTTGTTTCCTAATGCTCCTTTCTTGATTCTATTGGTTCTTCTTAATCCTTGCCACCTAAAACCCCTAATCCCTCCATGAATTGGGCAAAAAATAGCCCTTAAGAATTGGGCTCATGGTGGCTAAATTCGTGCAAGAGAAAGGGGGAGGAAGAAACTACCAAAGAATGGAAGTTTTACCTTGTTTTCTTACTTCCTTTGGCTTGTTCTTCCACTTGGTTGACTTGCTCCATCAAATTTCGAAATTCCCCTCTCTGTTCTACCCCCAAAATAGTACCAAACTCTCCATTAAAACTATAGAAAGAAAGCTTAAGAGGAGAGGAGCAAGTTTCAAGAAAGAGGGATATAGAATTTTTTAAAGTTTCTTACCTTTATCTTGAATTTCTTCCTCCAAAATCTTCCTCCTCTTGTGCGCCTAAGAAGGGCAGCTTCTCCTTTGGTTTTGGGCAGAAGTAAAGTCGATCTTAGAGAGGAGAGAAAGAACGTGACATATAAAGACCCTTTTTGAAGCTTCCTTTAACACTTTAATGCTAATTTTGCCCTTCGTTCTTGCATTTTTATTTCTCCTTCGTTTTAGCTCCTTTTTTAGAACCAACTTTTTCATCATAACAAATATGTTCTCAATTTAATAAAATGCCTTTGGAATCACTCAAATCGGAGCTAAAACCCTCTCGAACAAATCAGTCAAAGTCTGGGTTAACCAACATTGGAAAATGTCCACCAGAGAGGATTTAATTGTCCTGGGGCCTTTCACAGTTTTTAGGGCCTTTGAGAACCCCGAAGAACTCAAAATTTTCATTTAAAAATCCCTTTTGTATGTTTTCCAAAAAGTCCCCTTATTTATAAAAATGCTACTGGCCTTTCGACAAATTTTTTGAATCACTCCGACCTTGGTTTTTGGGCAACTCAAGGCTCAAATCCTCATTTTCTATTATTTAAAATTTTATCATAATTTTAGTTGGCCTCAATTCCTTCTATTTCAAGGACTTTCTTTTATATTTGGTCCATTTCTGACGTTTACGGAAAAAATCGAACATCGCATTTCTCACGTTTACGGAGGGACTGGATGTTATAAATTAGATAAGTGAAAAAGTTATTCCCTCATGCCAAAACCCATAGGTAATACTCCATAGAACCCTGATAGCCCAAATACACCATTTGGCTATGAATGAATAAAGCAAGATGTAGAACCCTCTAGCCTTGATAGTGGGTTGAATACAGAGACAGCTAATGTAACGCCATAAATTTGTAGCTTATCTTATACTATCTCTATGTTTAATAAGTATGAGTTCTATTTACAGAGACAGTGATCTTAGGCTTTGAAATCTCCTAGAGATGGATCACAGTAGATCCTAGCACAGTGTAGAGAGTTACAGTAAACCCTAGCAAAGCTTTGAGAGGTCATAGTAGACCTAGAGGGTAGAGTATATCCCACAGAGTTACAGAGAGCCCACAACTACAGTACAATAGTTCTCTTAGGAGATGATGACTTAAGATAGTTTTACATATCAGTTTAGTCCCAGAGACTAGTACAATTTCAGACAGTTTTTGTCGCAAAGACTAGAGACTTTCTAGGTCTGGTAGACTATTGTCATAGAGATATTAGGGTTATACTCAGACAGTTAGGCCACTGACTAAACTTTTCTGATGATTATATTATATGGGATGAAGAAAGCAATAAAGTAGCTTTCCAAAGTTATAGCTTAATGGACCACTATCCAATAGGTATTAAGCTTGATCAAGGGAGAAAGAAATCCCTTTATGCCTTAGTTATGTGTTCAAAAAAGGGTCAAGTGCAGTTTTTTATGATAGGGTAAGTGGTAGACTATATCTCCAGCAGCTGAGATTATGAAAAGTCAGCATCCCTCATAAACATAGTATTAGTCAGTGGTAGTCGCTCTTTAATGCTAGTACAAAAAAGTTAAGACTTATGATAATCAATTATTAAGCTGAGAAGCTAAATAAGGCCCACTCTCAAGTAAATAAAAAGAGTAAAGCAAAGTTTAGGCCTAAAGAGGCAAGTATTATAGTAAGCATAGAAATTAGGAGAATTAAGAATGAAAGTCCCTTAAAGGAGCTATGATCCCAGTAAGTGATTAAAATATAAGGCCTATAATAGAAAAAAATGCAAATCGTGACTATGGGATGAGCTAGTAAGAAAGAAAGTATAAGTAAACAGTGGACTGAATACTTAAGTTAAGTAAGCAGGTAAAGACCTTTGGTGGCTTGCAATGAATAGAAAAGATAAAGAGACTTTGTAGGAAGCCATTAGAAGATGATATGAGATATTCAATACTAATAAAATATCTCTAATTGCATATGCAAGTAAGTCCACTAAGCAAGAAAGTTTAAGCCTTATAAATTGGGTTAAGACTAATTAGATATGAGATAATAAGCTCTCTTGAGAAATAGGCCAAAGTTACAAGAATATGTTTAGTATCAGAAGTTAGTCCTCCCTCATGACAGGAACAAGTAAATGCTCTATAGCAATAATATAGAGAAAGAAAATCATATACAGTAGAGCTGGTAATGTTGATTCACTAGTAGAAAGATGCCCAAATGAGCTTAGACTCTGAGAAAATTAAATAGAGCAAGGCAAAGAGAATAGAAGGATTAGTTAGAAAAGTATGAGAAAAGTAGAGTAATGTTTATATGACAAAATCTTGAGGATGAAATTTTATTTAAGGAGGGAAGAAATGTAATACTTGGTTCCTCTATAAATGGCCAAAAACTAATCAGTTATAAAAGGAAGTTGCCTAAATGGGAAGAATTGAGGCCAAACAAAATTAGAGTAATGGTCTAGACATCAAAGAATGAGAATATAAGGCCAAAGGTACCTTGAAAATAGAGCCAGAATAGCTAAATAAAATTTGACAAATATGTAGTGATATTTTTGTAAATTTAGGCACTTTTTAGAAAACTCAAATAAGGGATCTTTAAATGAAAAAAATGAGTTTTCCAGGGTTTTCAGATGCCCTAAAAATCATAGAACCCCTAGAATGGTTAAAACCCTTCCAGTTTATGTTTTAGAGTATCGGTTGACCCAAACTTTGAAGTGTTTGTTTAGGAAGGTTTTTAACCTAATTTGGATGAAATCAAAGGCATTTTATAAGTTAGAAGAACTAAATTTTAGCCTTAAAGGAAAGAGCAAAAATAGGGAGACAAAAAGGAAAATTTTAAAAAAGAATTTTAAGAAGCTTTCATCTTATATGTGTCATCCCTTTCTTTCTCCTCACTTAGTTGACTTGAGTTCTATCCTAGACTAGAGGAGAGATCTGCTAAGGGAGACACACAAGAGGAGGGGAAGAAGAAGAAGAAAAGACTTGCAAAAAGGTAAAAATTTAAAGCTTTTTCCATGCTTCTTCCTTTAGCAAACTTATCCCTTTCTTTCTCCTCCCTTCTCCTATAGTTTGGATGACTAAATTGGTACTAGTTTGTGGCTATTCCAGTGTGATGAAATCAGAATTTAAAGGAGAAGCTAGAAGCAAGTGGAAGTGCTCTTGAAAAGGCATTAAATCAATGTAATTTCCATAACCTTCCATGCTCATCTTACTTGCTCTTCTCCCATGTGTGTTCGGCCAGCCTTAAACCCATAATAAGAGATGAATTTTGACCAAACCAAGGGAGAAACATAGGTTTTAAAGTATGAGAAATAAGAATATGCAATGAAATTTAAAAGAGAAGCATTAGAATTTAAGTTGTCAAAGTTAAGGATTTTGTTGCACCTTGATATGTATGAGATTTTCTAATGATAATTTAGGTTGTTTAAGAGTGAGTATGAGATCTTAAGATATCTAGGAAGTTCCACAAGTGGCAACCTCCCTAAGAAAACCAAGACAACTCCATGGGCTTCTTCCTTTGCTCATGTCTTGGCCAAGCCAAAACTAAGCACCTAAGGAGAGTTTAATTATTTCTAAGGCTAGAAAGGGACTAGATATGATTAATGAACATCAAAGGAAGAATGAATTTAGGAATCATGGTTTATGAGATGGAGGTGTAAGCTCTATTTTAAGACATGAGAAAACAACTTGTATCTAAGCTCCTTGAATTGAAATTCTGATGGCTCAAGGAGTCTAAATTGAGTCAAGAGGCATAGAATGAATAATAAATGGGAGCCAAAATCATGAATTCTAAGGGTTGCTTCATTGTGTATTGTATAGAAACATAGTGGAGTCATATGAGAAAGTAAGCATGCATAGAGTTTGTTTAAGGCTAAAGCTTGCTTCAATGATATAATTATGTCCCATTTGATGTGTCTAGGCCAAGAGAATCAAACTCCACCTAGTTGCATGTGTTTGGCAGAAAAGGGGAAGAAGAATTAAAGAGAAAAGCTATTTTTTTTGCCTCAAGGTAGCTCTCTAACCTTTCTCACATACATTGCTTGGATGTTTACTTGTCTTTGAGTGCTTGTATGTATGTTTGAACCATAAGAAATGTTTTTAGCCATTGATTACATGTTATGGTACCATTATATTTCTTAAAATATGCTTATGTATGCAATGTAGCTTGAATGGATATAGTTATGCCAAAAGTCCCTTAGCATAGGTGAGCATAGGCCAAAAGTCCCTAGAAATAGGTGAGACAAAGCCAAAAGTCTTAAGATGAGTGAATCTAAGTTAAAAGTCTCTAAGAAATTGGGTGAGCCTAGACCAATTGTAATGTCTGGTTTTCGTAAAAATAACAGAAACAGATACATTGTCAAAGTAAGTTCTCTAAAATGAATTGGTTAAGGTCTAGAAAATTTAGAACAATGATCTAGACATTAAGTAATGAATTTAGGAGACTAGAGGTACCCTGAAACAGAGGCTAAAATAACCATACGAAAATTAATGAAAAAGTTACATAACGTAATGGCATTTTCGTAATTTTGGGTAAATTTTGAAATTTTCATAGCAGAGCTTTTTAAATGAAAAATTTGAGTTTTCCAAGATTTTCAAATGCTCTAAAAATCATGGGAAGCCCCGGGATAGTTAAAACTTCTTCAATGTATATTTTATAACGTCAGTTGACCTAAGTTTTAATCCTTTTGTTCGGGAAGGTTTTAGCTCCAATTTGAGTGATTTTCAAGGAATTTTATAAGATTGAGGATGTAAATTTTATGATGTAAAAGACATTTATTAAAAAGGAGCTAAAACAAATGAGAAAAGAAAATGCCAAGATTAAGGGACATAATTGATATTTTTGGAAATAATTTCTTAAACCTCCCTATATATACCCCATACCCCACTCTTCTCCTCACTTAGTCCATTTCATTTCTACCTTAAACTAGAGAAAGGAGCAAGGAAGTGAGGTGCACAAGGGAGGAGAGAAAGAGAGAAGAAAAAATAAGAAAAAGGTATGATTTTCATGGATTTTCTTAGTTTCTCTTTAGCAAATTCCTTTTCCTTCATCTTCCCTTCTTTCCTATGGAATTATTGAAATATTTAAGACTATTTTGAAGTCAAACCTAAGAGGAAATTTTTGAATTCAAGGAGAAGAAGCCAAGCAAAGTGAAGAACAAGTAAAGGAAGCTAAGGAAACAAGGTATTTTGCTACATTTATGCTTGATCCTTTTGTTCTTTCTCTTGTGTGTGTTTTGCCCTATATAAGACAAGCCAAGGAGGGTTGAATTTCTAGCTAAAGTAAGAGTGATTCTTAGGAAAACGAGAGAGAATAACAAGAATATGCAAAGGAAATAATTAAATAATTATTAGATTTCAAGATAGCAAAGTTAGGGTTTCAAGTGTTCCACCAAAATTTTGTTTTGATGTAAGAGTTCTTAGGCCAAAATAGATATTTGGATGAGCTCCTAAGATTCCTAAGAAGCTCCTCACATGCATCTCTCGTCAAGAAAACAAGACAAACTCATTTGGTGCTCTCTTGATCCATAGCCTCAGCCTAGGGAGGATGAAACACCAAGGGGTAGTTTTAATTTATTCCAAGCTTAATTTTGAGTCATATATGATGGGAGAGGATGAGAGGAATCCTTCGATAAATTTTAGAAGTCATGAATAGTGAGATGTAGTTATAGGTTCTATATTATGACTTAAAGAAGCAACTCCTAGCTAGACTTCTTAAATTAATTGTGTAATGGCTCCAAGAGATTTCAATAGAGTCAAGAACCTCAGATGGATGGAGAGAATGGAGCCAAGATTATGTTTTCCTAATGTTGCTTCATTAGGTGCATTATGGAACTATAAATGAACCATAGGAACAACCTAGCTTTTGAAATAAATGTGTGGCTTTCGAAATTGTTCCAAGAGTGTAATTGGCTTTCACATTATATGTCTAGGCCAAAGAAACTAGGTTCCACCTTCTTGTGAGTGTGTGATAGAGGGAGAGGAACCAAATTCAAGGAGAAAAGTATGCATTTGCAACCAAGATAGCTCTCTCTTCTTTCTTTCATGCATGAGTGGATGTTATCTTATCTTTGAATATGTTTATGTATGTTTTAAGCCATGAAATATGTTTTAACATGTATCTATATGCCATAGTACCATGATATTATGTTATACATTCAAATGATGCTTTGTGAACTTGCTTTGGTTTATTTGAGGATGAGCCAAGAACCCCTAAGAATAGGTGAGACAAAGCCAAAAGTTTTCCAGAAGTGAGGCTTAGTTAAGAACTCTTTTAGAACATGGGTGAGGCAAGTCCAAAATCCCTAAAGAGAATAGGTGAGGCTAAACCACTTGCTTAGCAAGCCTATGTATGTCTTATGTGACTTCTTGAATGTTAAAATGTTCCATGAATAATTATGAAGGCCATGATATCCATGCATGCATTTTTAGACATGGATTTTCATTCTTTATATATGGTTGAAAGGGAGAAGAGCTATTAGGATTCCTAGAATCTCATCCCTTCCTCCTTATTTGCTTAACATGACTAGGTGGTCCAAGAAGCCAAGGAATGGAAGCCACCAAGCCTAAAGGAAGGAGATTGACAACAAAGTGTGTGAAATTGTCCATTTTGTAGTCATATGAATGGCATATGATGTAACCCAATATTGTATATGATGCATGAGCTTATGAACACTTGTAAATATATGGATATATTGTGTATATATGAGATTTGATGCCATATATATGATATAGCAATTTTTGGGCATTGAATGGCAAGATATGGCTTTTGTATTCTTGTGTATACCTTGGGGTGAGAGTATGAATTTGTGAAATATAGGTTTATGGACCTTTGAGACATATTTAATAGACCATTTTGGTGCTTTTTCACGTGCTCAAGTGGCCATGGAAGCCTTGGAACCAAATTTGATCCTCTTGAGACCCTTTAAGAAGCATAAAAGAGCAATTTTGCAACCCTATTGTACAATCTGACCAAATGAATGAATTTATCCATGAAATTTGGCAAGCATATAGATCTCATCTAAAGCTTTTTGGAAAGCTAAAGAACAGATTATTTGGAATTCTGTGAAATTAATTATGATTTTTCAAAGTTACCAAATTTCACTTGTTCTGATATGGTTAGTTTCTTCTCTTATGTTATTCGAGGGCCAAAAGGTATCCAATACTTATGAAATTTACAAAAATAAACTAGACATGATAAGCTTTTTATGGCGACTGAGATCACCCTAATTGGATATTTGAGCAGGGAGATATGAAAATTTGAAGTTATGTGATAGTACTAATAGTGTCATGCGACCTTGGTTATCAATTTCTAATAACTAAACATCCTTGTTGTGATCTAGAATTATTTTTAACATAAAGTAGACATATGTAGCTTTCTAGAATGGTATAGTGTGCTTGAGTTTGATTTTTCTAAAATTAGTTATGATTTTTCAAAGTTCACGACAAAAAATTAACACACTAACCCAAGGCTGCACATGCAAATTTTGTGTATATGGTTCATGAACTCGAGTTTTTGGCCACTTCTTGAGATGGTTCTGAGTTGTATTTATGTAATTAAATATGAGAATGAAATGGATAAGTTCATATGGTCTATGGCACATGAAATGAAAAATTTATCCATGACGTAACGCAAAATAATTAAATATTTTTATTGTATTTTCCTTGAGAATGAATGCTAGACCAAGGAGATATGATTGGAATAATGTGAGATAGCCTAGTTAAATATGGTGTTACACCAATGCCCTTTAGAGCCTATGTTTGACATGTATGAGTTTATACAATAAAAAAAATGATTTATGTATGTTCATTAGTAGCTTAAATGTTATGCATGCATTCTTTGACATGAAATTGCATTCATTATGTATGTTTAAAAGGGTAAAGTGTTATTGAAATTGTTGAAATCTCACTCTTCCTCCACATATGTCTAACCATGTCTAAGTGAACCAAGTGGACTAAAAAATGGAGGCCCCATATTTTGAAGAGGGATACTTTGACAATGGAGTAGAATATTAGGCATTTTCATGGTACTTGATGTCAAAAGTTGTAATCCTATGATGTATATGTAATATAGACCCTTGAGTATGTTCAAATATATGTAAATATAATGTACGTATCCATTTTGGAATCATATGAATAAATATGAGTTTTTGCCACCTATATGCTAAGATGTGTATGTGTATGAATGCAAGTGAAAGAGTGAGAATAAGCTCCATGATGATTTAAACCATTTGGCATGCTTATATATGTTGTAATTGTGCTTTTGGACATGCCTAAGTGGCTATAGAACCATGGGAAGGTCATTTGGTACCTTGTTATCCCATTATGGACTTCAAATTTGATCATTTCTTGAGCTAAACCAAATTTTAACTAAATAGATGATTTTTTGCATGAAATTTGGCAAACAAATAGGTCTCATCTAGAGATTTTCATAGAGATAAAGAGCACTCAATTTGGAATTCTAGAAAATTTACTATGATTTTTTAAAGTTAGCCAAATTATACAAAAACTGTCAAGGGTATTATTCATATGGTCAATTTTGCTTTCTTATATCATTCATAGGCCAAATAAAGTTGAATGCTTATGTGATTTTACAAGCATAAACTAGATATCATAATCTTTCTATAGCCACTGAGATCACATCATTTAGAGATTTGTAGAGGGAGAAACAAATTTTTGAATTTCTAGGTCCTGCAGCTATCCAAGAGTAGACCTAATATACTATTCTATTATTTTTCATGAGCTAAATACTATTGACTTAGTCAAGAACTATTTCTAGTAATTATTTAACATCTACAAATTTCTAGAAAGCTATAATATGCATGATTTTGATTTTTCTAGAATTAGTTATGAATTTTCAAATTTCATATTAAAAAATTGGTACAACAACTAGAGACCAAACTTCTAGTTTCTTGAAATATGGTTCCAAATTTGAAATTCTTGAGATTAATTGTGATGTTTCTTATATGAATGGATATGTGATGGATGAAAAATGAAATTTGTATATTCACATGGTCCCTAAAGCTAAGGATGATGTAAATGGGTTTTCAATTATGCAAATTCCCTCTACACAAAGTTCTATATTCATGTAAATGTGTAAGAATTAGCTTATGTGATATGACTTGAAGGCTAAGAAGCTAAAGTATTACAATAACTAACATACGTCACCTTTGACCCTTTATTATATAATCTAAAGTTATTCCATAAATCCTTAATTAGTTATTTTAATTAATTTAATGTTATGGAATGTTACATTCTTCCCACCTTTTAAGAATTTTGCTTTCAAAATTGGATCACCTAATGTAACAAAGTTGAATATGACTTCCTCATGTTTTCTTTTGTCTCCCAAGTTGCTTCTTTTATAGATAGTCCCTTCTAAACTGCCTTAACCAATGTTATGCTCTTGTTTCTAAGTTGCTTGACCTAATAATCAACAAATCTCTCTAGTTTGATCACATAAAATATACCGTTTTGCAATTGCACAAACTCATACTCAATGATGTGTGAAGGATTGGGTTAGTACTTCTTGAATTGCAAAACATTATGAATTTGAGAAACATTGTGTGGTAAAGCAATGTAATAAGCAACTAGCTCAACTTGATCAAGAATGTAGAATAGAACTATGTACCAAGGACTAAGTTTTCTTAATTTCAAAGATTGGCCTACACCTATAACCAGAGAGACTCTAAAAAAAGCATGGTCATCGACCTCAAACTCTAACAGTCTCATTCTTTTATCTGTATAGCTCTTTTATTGACCCTAATTAGTAAGTAACCTTTTTTTATGAGTTCAATCTATCTAGTGATCTAATCTATAGTATCTAGGCCTAACAAACTCCTTTCCCTAAACTTAACTCAATAGAGCAAGGACCTATATTTTCTCCTACAAAGACCTACAAATGGTGCCATTTGGATACTAAAATGGTAATTGTTATTCTAAGCAAAATTAGTTATTAGTAAGTGCACATTCCAATTCCCTTTTGAATCTAACCCATAAACCCTCAGCATATTCTCTAAAGTTTGAATGGTCTTTTTAGTCTATCCATCTGATTGAGAATGGTAAATTGTACTAAAACTTATTTAGGTTCCTAAAGCTCCCTAAAATGGTTTCCAAAATCTAGGCTCTATTTAGTAGGGCAAAAGAAAGTTAAAGGAATAATTTTGTATAATATCTATTTTTCCTTATAATTATTATTCAATCATTATTTAATATTATTTATTAATCATTACTCAATCATTAAAAGTAAGAGCATTAAAATCATTTTCTATCTTTTAAATTTTCTTTTTCCTTTCTATTTTCATTTTTATATTTAACTTTTTGCATATCAAATGAGCATTATAAATGTAAATATGGGGTTTTTATCAAATACTATACTATTGGATAGCCCATAAAGTTTCATAATCTCTTTTCTGTGATCCCAGATTAGCTTGTGTAACATCTCTTATAAAATGACACTCAACTTGGAAGACAATTAATAATTATCAGAGTTAATTTTACGTTCAAGATATAATTTAACCTAGATCACCTAAAAATATGGAGAAATTTGAATCTTTTTAAAACCTAGTGCACACAACTCAAAGAATAAACCTCTTACACTCTCCATCAAACCAACAACCATAAGGATGAGGACACATTAAAAAGAAACTCCTAGAAATCACCCAATTAGGAGTCCCTAAATATGCCTAACTCATATCCCAAGAAATTAAAGATAAGAACACCTAAACAAACATTTGAAAATCCTCCAAAATAGAGATGAACATGGCTTAGGTGTGTGTAGAAGCTCTTTGACATACCCTAGCCATATTAGACACTTTAGGGGTGTTTTGCATCTACTATGACAGCACCTAAAGCCAAATTTTTGCCAAACTTTAGGTGATAGTTTAATAACTCTGTACTACTTTGATTATTATAAAATTTGGCATGCAAGAACCTCAATATAAGGTTTATTGGCAAGCTAAACCTTATTATAAAACTCAACCATTTAATCCTTTTAAGTGCATATATTCCCAAAACTACGCAGTTTTAGCCTAAATTGCCAAAAAGGCACTTTGTTGCACTAAATGGCATTTTAACTAACTCCAATCCCTACCAAACTCTTTAAAGCAAATTTTAATACCAAAAACTAACCTAAAAATGGTGCCATAAAGGTCCAAACAACTAAAGGTCAAAATTTGATCTAGTGACTTTCTTTAGCCACCAACCATACTAACAACCTATCCATGCTTTAAAACTCCCAATCACCAACACACAACCAAAAAATAGCAAACCAAGCCTAACAAGTTTCAAGTGCTAAATGAAAATGGTTCTAACTTTTAAAGCCACCAAGCATCCACCAGTTTAAAATATAACTATGGGATGTCCTAAGAATCCATCCTTAAACCTATCCATGACAACAAAAAAAATAACATTTTAAGTCTTCATTTTTAGACTTTAACTTTACCATTTCTTAATGGGTTCAAGATAAACATTTAGCCTAGTATCTTAGGCACCTAATTCCACAATTTGAGCACATGAGCTGCCCAAAATTCAACCTAAATAACTACTACAATTAAGATGACAAAACAAATGGAATGACAATAAGAAAGGCTAGTTCAAGTTAGCTAAGTTCCTTCCAAGGCTAAAATTGCAAGACCATATGCTCCCAAGCCTTTTTAACAAGTCCTAAGTACCTAATTAAGTATGCCTAAACTTATAGTCCCTCAAAACCATGAAAAAATTGTTTTGGAACCTATAATAGCCCTTGCACCATGTGATAGGGAAAATGACAATAAAACACCATTTTTTGTTATCAAGTGGCATATTTAAAATATCTAAAGAAAGGTGTCCAAGCATAAAAATCCAAATAAAACATGTAGAACAAAATATGACTAATCAAAATCTCAATTTAGCACTTTTATAAGGACTAACTTCCAAGTTGGCTTAGATCTTGGGTTTCATATACCTAAGTTTTACAAATGGAGCTCAAATGGCTCCAAATCATATTCAACCATCCTAAACCACAAAAAGTACATTTTCCTAATATAAGAAATTACTAGAACACTCGAAATGCTCTAAATGGTCATGTTATACCAAAAATCTTGACTAGGATACTCAAGTGGACATTTCACTGCTAATCACAAATACCAATAGTTTAAACATTAATTTCGCAATATTAAATGATTATTGGTCACATAATTAAAATTTACTCATACAAAAAATCTAAATACAATCATAAGTGCCAATTGTACAATAACTCAAATTTACATAATTAATACTTGGCAATACATAATGTAATGAGGCAATTCTATAACATAATAATCAATTGCATAAAAACTAGTATCTTAACTATACAAACCCAATTGAACAATGCATTCAAGCTTATGCACCACTAAATTGTTATGGTAGGCTTTCATTAGCTTTTTCTTGCTACTAAGAAGTTCAATCCCTAAAAATGTCAGCCTGCAATTGGGATAAGATATAAAATCTCAATAACAAGATAAGAAATTCCATTCACATTCAAATAGAATAATCAAGATTAATGCCACACATATATAAATCATGAAATGTACCACATTCCATAATTCATATCAAACAGGATTTGACTACATTATCGTTACTATGGTAGATACAAATAGTTATTGGTCAATAATTAAACGAGCATAACAAGGCTTGTAAGGAGCATAGTAAGGTCCCAAGTGATTAGAATGAAGCATAGTAAGACCCTGGGTGCATAACAAGACCCCCTTAAACAACCATCAATTATTAAAACATAGCTAAGTCCACGAGAGCATAATAATCAAGTAATCAAATTTCATATGGAAATACAATATACTACACAAGCATGTATAGGAAAGAAAACAAGATTAATCCATCCAATATGAATAGAATAACCCTTAATTACCTCAATGAAGTCTAATTACTCTTCCTTTTGTTACCAACATGTCTAAGAGGCCCATCAAGCCTAAGACAAGCATGAACAACAATTATACTATTGGGTTTCGAAGTACAAGTATAGCAAAATAATTTAAAAATTTTTTCAAAACCCATCAAGGATCTTTAGGAAAGGGCATAAACTAGTAATAAAAATATGACCTTTTTGTGAAGATTCCTTAACAAAGTCGAGTCCACATCTATTCAACTCATGAATTCTTTATCCTATGAACACATGTATACCCAAAAAATTATGTGATTTCTATGCTCACGTGCAAGGAATCACAAGTATAGATTAACAAACTTATATCTCTATGGTATCCACACATAAGTAGATCAAAGCTCCAATCCTAGAGTGAATGGACAGAGTCTTTCTCTTATCTCAATCTCTATTAGAAGACTCTTTCTTGGTTGTTTATTTATAGATAAATGCCTAGGGTTTTATGTTGTTTAACAAATAAGCCTTAGCCAAATAGATAATGAGTGGAGAGATAATTGGTCTTTAGTTATTAACCTACTCTAATAACAATTGCCCAAAAAAGAATTTAATATTACTTTAATATAAAATAATAATATATTATAACATAATATAATTATATTATATTATATATTTTAGGTTATATGTTTTAAGATCTCTAGTTTAACTAGGATCTAAATTATATTACATTAACTTTATTTTTGATCTACTCTTTACATACGACCCTGTATGTTCTTATTACATTGATAGTGATCCAAGAAAGAATCCTATTTTAGTATCATAAATAGTGAGTGGTATTTAGTAATACATCACTGACACCTAAGTGATAAGAATGTCTTTAATTCAACATACTTAATCTATAACCAATATTCCATATAGTTTAGTCTTTTTTGTTTAGATATTTAAATTGAACTTGAGGTATGGAATGTGTCTTCCTCTTAATAATTCAGTTTATGTGTTTCTTGATTCCTAAGTAGACTAAATAAAAAAAATGAATCAATATCATAGATTAATTCATTTAAGCATGGACATGCATTTCTTAGTCTTACTTAATCAAAGGTCCATAAATATCACTCCTCCTATATTGGATGGATAAAATCCCATTTGTATCACTTACATGCCTCAGCATGATTTGTAATACACCTAATTACTGCCTTTTGGTCATCCTTATTATAAAGGCGACAATTAATAGCATCAAAGTATATGACTCCTTATGTAGGGAATTATAGTGATTTTAGGTCAAAGGACAATGTACATCATGGTCACCATGAGAATGGCTTATGACACATAACTATCCTTGAAGCACTCTTACAACAGGTCTATCTAGTACATTTATTTTCTAACATGTACCCATGTAATGACTTAACATCTCATGTCCATGATTGTGGTTATCAGCCAATACACATATTAGTCTTGTATTATTGCTATCTCAATTTACAATAATACTCGACTAGGGTCAACTTAAAAATAATAAATTATTCTTAGGATAATTAATGTATTTATTTATATTATACAGATATAAAATTAAATATAATAATTGAAATGCTTTTATTTATCAAAATGTAATAAAATATATGCAAGTACAATCATCCTATGATTGGTTTTTGGGGCATACACCAACAATCTCTCACTTGCACTAGAGCCAATCACTTATATATCTAATACCAAGTGACTTAGTGTGACCATCATGCTTCTGCTGTGCTAGAGGCTTTGTTAGTAGGTTAGTAATATTATTGCCTATCTGTACTTTGTACATCTTCACATCTCCTATATCAATGATTTCACAAATAACATGGAAATGTCAAAGTATATGCTTGGATCATTGGTGAGATTTGGGTTCTTTAGCTTGTGTAATGGCCCCATTGTTATCATAATAAAGGTCCATTACGTTTGAAAGGCTAGGAATAACCCCAAGTTCAGTAATGAACTTTTTGATCCAAATAACCTCTTTTAATGCATTAGATGCAGCAATATATTCAACCTTTGTAGTAGAATCAGCCACTGCCTCTTACTTTAAACTTTTCCAGCTTATAACACCTCTGTTTAAACAAAACACATAACTTGATTGCGATCTAAAATCATTTATATCAAATTGGAAACTAGTATCAATGTAACCTTGTACAACTAGCTCCTCATCACCCTCATATATCAAGAATGAATCCTTAGTTCTTCTCAAGTACATTAGGATATTCTTGACAATAATCTAGTGATGCTCACTTGGATTTGTTTGATACCTACTCATCATGCGTAGGACATAAGAGATATCTGGATGAGTACATAACATGACAAACATGATAGATCCAATTACTGATGCATATGGAATCTTATCCATTTGGTCTTTCTCTTCTTGTGTCACAAGACATTAAGTTTTAGAAAGACATACCATGTGACATAGATAAGTATCCCTTTTTGGATTCTTGCATGCTAAACTATTTCAACACTTTATCAATATATGTACTCTGACTTAAGCAAAGCAATTTTCTTGAAATATCTCTATAGATTTTAGTGCCTAATGCATAAGTGGCTTCATCTAAATCTTATCAAAAAATGATTCCCTAACTAATACTTTATAGCTTGTAATGTAGGGATATCATTTTTTATGAATAGTATGTCATCCACATATAGTATAAGAAATATAATTGTACTCCTACTAACCTTTTTGTAAACACAAGATTTATCTTCATTTTTAATGAAGCAAACCTCTTTGATTACACCATCTTTGCTGTGAAGCTTGCTTTAACCCATAAATGGATTGATGCAACTTACATACCTTTCTAGCATTTTTAAAAGTGATAAGACCCTCAAGTTGTGTCATGTACACATCCTTAGAAAGCTTCCCACTAAGGGAAGTAGTTTTAATATCCATTGGCTAGATTTTGTAATCATAATAAGCTACTATAGCAAGTAAGATCCTGATGGATTTAAGCATGGCAACTAGGGAATAGGTCTCATCATAGTCTATACCATGAATTTGCCTAAAACCTTTAGCCACCAATCGCCCTTTATAGGTTTGTACATTACCATCTATATCAGTTTTCTTTTTGAAAGCCTACTTGCACCTAATGGGTTTTACGCCTTTGTATAGTGTACATGGATTCCATCTCAGATTTGATAACTTTAGGCCACTTTGTCGAGTTCGGGCCTTTAATAGCTTCTTGGTAGGTTATGGGCTCATTTTGATCCATGAACAAAACATCACCATGCTAAGCCATAAGAAATCCATATCTCTTGGGCTCATAGTGAATATTAACAAATCCAGATGGGCCTTATGTTACTTGAGTAGGTTCTTGCTCTATAACAACTTATGAACTTTTCTCAAGTTCTATAATAGGTTCAATGTTATCTTGTGAGTCTCGAACTTCTTCGAGTTCTATTTTCCTCCCAATGGTTTTTCTAGAAATAAACTCTCTTTTAAAAAAAACACTAGTTCGAGCGACAAATACTTTGCCTTTAGTAGGATTACAGAAATAGTACCTATTGGTTTCCTTAAGATACCCTACAAAACAAAACTTATCTAATTTAAGTCCTAGCTTGTTAAAGACTTGATGTTTTATATAAGCCTCACAACCCTAAATCTTCATAAAAGACATACTAGGATGTTTCCCAGTCCACATCTCATATGAAGTCTTTTGAACTGCTTTAGAGGGAACACAATTGAGTGTAAAAGTAGTTATTTCTAGAAAATGTCCCCAAAATGAAATGGGAAAATCTACATGACTCGTCATAGATCGCACTACATCTAGCAAGGAATGATTCCTCCTTTCTAAAACACTATTCCATTATGGGTGGAGTGAGTCATAACACTATGCCACAATCTTTCAAACAGTCATCAAATTCTTGACTTAAGTATTCTCCACACCAATCTAATTAAAGTATCTTGATATTTTTGCCAAGTTGGCTTTGTACTTCAATTTTAAATTCTTTGAACTTTTCAAAGGATTTTGACTTGTGTTTCATAAGATATACCTATCAATACCAACTTAAGTCATCAGTAAAAGTAATGAAGTATTAAAAATCTCCTCTAGCTGATGAACTAAGAGACTCGCGTACATCACTATGTATTAGACTTAAGAGATCAGTAGCTCTTTCATTGTGTCTAGGGAATGGGCTTTTTATCATCTTACCTAATAAATAAGATTCACAAACCTCATATGATTCGAAATTAAATGAGTACAAGAATCCATCTTTATGAAGTTTGGATATGTGCTTTTCATTTATATGGCCTAAGCAACAATGCTAAAGGTATGTTAGGTTTAAATCATTTGATTTAAACTATTCGGTATTTATGTTATAAGCAGGCATTTCAAGATCTAGAATATAGAGTCCATTAAACAATTGTGCACTACAATAAAATATTTCATCTAAATAAATTGAACAACTTTTATTCTTTATTAAAAATGAAAAACCTTTCTTGTCCAAAAAAGAAACAGAAATAATATTTTTATTAATAGCTGGCATAAAATAATAATCTTCTAATTCTATAACTAAGCCGCTTGGTAGAGAGAGACAGTTTGTTCTTATAGCTAAGGCAATAACTTTTGCTCCATTACCAACTCATAGGTCCACTTCTTCTTTAGCCAGAATCCTACTCGTTTTGAGTTCTTGCACATTGGTACAAATGTGAAAACCATAACTAAAATCTAATGCCTAAGATGCAGGAGTAGATACATTAATTTTTATAACAAAAATACCTAAAGTGAAAGTCTCACTTCCTTTCTTCTTCTTCTTCTTCAAATCTTTAAGGTAAATTGTATAATTCCTCTTCCAATGTCTAGTTACACCATAATGGAAGCAATTCCCTTCCTTAGTCATACCACCCTTAGGTTTCAATGCAGAAGACTTGGGCTTGGGCTTAGGCTTATCCTTGGATTTGGAATCCTTTTTGTTTTTACCCTTATCCTTGCCTTTGCCTTTACCCTTTTCAACCATCATTATAGCATTGGGTTTTACCTTTTGCAAATTTTGTTTAGCAGTTCTTAATATGCTTAATAGTTTTGGTAGTTTTTTTTCAATTTCATTCATGTTATAATTCATGATAAATTGAGTGTAACTTTATGGCAATGATTGTAGAATTACATCAATGGCCAACTCTTGGCCCAATGGAAAGCCCAATTTTTTAAGGTTCTTAATGTACCCAATCATTTTGAGCCCAACAAGACTTCCTTCTGCCAATTTGCACTGAAACAATGCTCTAGAAAAATCAAAACTCTCATGTCAAGCTTGCCCTTGATACAACTTCTTAATATGTTCAAGCATGTCATAAGCTTCCATATTCTAATGTTGCTTCTAAATCTTAGAGTCCATGGTAGCTAACATGAGGCAACTGACATCCAAGGCATCATCATGATGCTTCTTATAAGCATCTCTCTCAGCATGAGAGACACAAGCTTGATGTGGCTAAGGAATAGATTCCTTTAGGATATAGAGCTTCACTCATGTCTAAGGACTATCTCAAATTCTTGTATCAATCCAGGAAATTTGTCTCAGTTAGCTTGTCTTTCTTAAGGATCAATCACAAGGATAGATTATTTGTTATGTTTGCCATTGGAAATTGACAACAGAAATATGAAAAGTAAGTATTACATTAAAAAACATTTAATAAGATCTTTTATTAAATGCTCCTTCTACTATTTTATTTAAACAATAACCCAACTCTATGCTAGGTCCCAATCCTATTGAGAATACCTAGTTAAGTCACACCCAATGTTGATATTTGGATATCACTATTATCTTATTGCATCAGACCAAGATAAATAAGGTACTTTGCTTTAGGAAACCTACCTTATGCTGATCAAGGCCTTGACAAGTGCCAATCAATGGAAGGCATCACATGTTATTATTGACCTAACATTTTTATTGAGGGATTTATAGTTAATCCAAATCTCACCATTATTGACCTATTATTCATGTATCCAATGTATCTTATACATCACATGTTATTCATGCATTATATATAATATATATCATAATCATAAAATCCATAAAATTAAAGATGACATAGTATGGCCCAAACAACCTAGATCCTCCTAAGCCAATGAGAGGATTAACTACATAATACAAGCTACATAACTACTTCTTAAAGTCCCTTCTTGGGTTGTCATCATATGCTCTCCAAATCATCCTCCCTCTGTCATTCTTCATCATATATATATATATATATATATATTATTACAATTCATAAGGAAATCTCGAGTTACATTTGAGGAGAATAAAATTAGATGAGAATGTATGTACTATCCTATGATTTAGAAATCTAAAATCATTCTTAAAGAGTAGAATGAATTACTTACAAGGGGCCACAGGCTTAGCGAAGGCCAGTAGGAACTACGAGAAGCCAAAATTAGAATCATTTGATTAATAAATAAGGACCCCAAAGTAAAGTGAACTGAGGATAATTAAGATTTAGATGTTATTAGAACATCTAAAAATGTAGTTGAGAGTCTTAGGATAGCCCAAAATTGGAGCCAAAATGGCCAAATGAAAAGATATGAAGGCTGGTGGCAAAACTTTAATTTTGGGCAACTTCTAAAAAACTCAAAGGAGGGAGTTCTAAATGAAAAAATTGAGTTTTTCAGAGTTTTCAAAGGCCCCAAAAAATCATAAAAACCCCTAGAATGATCAAAACCCTTTTGGTTTGTATTTTAGAGTGTCAATTGACCGTAACTTTGACTAAATAGTTCAATAAGGATTCAAATCTAATTTGGGTGAAACTAAAGGCGTTTTATGAATTAGAGAACCTAAGTTTTATGGTAGAAAAGACAATTTTAAAAAAGGATTTGAAATGAACTTAAATAGAGAAACCAAAGTTTGGGGACATAGTTGAAATTTTGAAAAATGTTATAAGTGAGCTCCACCCCTTATGATCATGTTCCACTTCTCTCCCTCATCTTAACAAACTCACTTTCACTCTAAAACAAAAAATAGAACTAGCCCTAAGTGGCACACCAAGGAGGAAGAAAACAAAGCTAAAAGGGTAAGATTTTGCTACTTTTTCATGCTTTTCCCTTTGCTAAAGTTCTTCTCCTCTTTCTCCTCTCTCTCTTCTCATGGTTTTGATATTCTAAAAGGATGTGTTCTATGACTAGTTTAGTAGAGGGAAGGAAGAGTTTGGAGAAAATTTTGAAAGCCTAAAAAAGCTCTCTTGATAAGTTTTGAAATAAGGTAAGAGACTATGGCCTAACTTGCTTCTTCTTAGCTCTCTTTTGTTTGAGTGTTTTGGCCAGAATTAGAGCACCATGTAGGGAGTTTGATTTTGATCCCAACATGATAGAAAAAAGGGTTTTGAAGCCTAAGGAATCATATGGAAGCAATATAACTCAAAAAGAAGCTTTAGATAATAAGTTATGAAAATTAAGGTTTTAATTACACCTAGGGATTTATGAAACTTTCTAATGATGTTTTAGATTGTGTAAAACTATGTTTGAGTTCTTAAGACATCTAGGAAGTTTTATGGATGGCAAATTCCCTAGGAAAACTAAGAAAACTCTATGAGCTCCTTAAGTGTGTGTACATCTCAACCAAGGAGGGGATTCCATACGTAGGGGGAGTTTTCTTTAATTCCAATGATAGAAATGGTCTAGATATGAATGATAAACACCAAAGAAATTATTGGTTTGAATTTAGAAACTATGATGACCCTAACTTCTAATCATGATAATTAAGCTTAAGCATGTGATTAATGGTTATAAATCAAGGTGTAGCACTATTTAAATTAATCAATTTAGGAAAAAGTGGAAAAATTTGAACCTTAATATTATTAGAATCATTAACCAAGTATTTGCAAACATTCATGTACATAAGTGAAACAAATCTTCAATTAAAAGCCTTTAAATCTATTCGTATTGATTTTTAACTCTCAAAAACCCCTCACAAGTGCTTCTAAGTCATCCTTTGATGTTACCATGGGAAAAACCAAGGTTTCTATGTTAATATAAGAGTTTCAGGACCTTCACCACAGCTAAATACTTTTGCATCATGGCCAATTGCTCTCGAGTTCACTCCTTACATCATCACAAATTTTACCGCAGTGATAGCCGTGGCGAGTTAGAGCTTTGCCGCGATGAGAAGACCTTCTAAAGCCTACCTCGCTTGCCTCTCATTATTGGTCGCGGCTAATTTCTCTCTGGAAGACCTGGTACATTTTCACAAAGTTTGCCACAACTAATTCCCTATTTCGTTGAGGCAAATTACCCTCTGGACGACTTTCAGTTTGGCCTCTCATATTTCACCATGGCTAATTTCACTTCTCGACTCGACAAATTGCTCTCTGGTACTCTCCTTGGGCAACTTCGCCTCTATTGGCTGCAGTGAAACACCTTTTGATCTTATAACTTCCAAATCTTGTCTCATACACTCCAACTCTCTCCCTAGAGATACCCTAGAGTTACTCTATCCTAAATTGTGAGGCTCTAATGGCTTTCCTCTATCTAATTTACCTAGTTTATCTATTGTTACTAATCCAAGACTTAAGTGTAAATTTTTACTCATCTAACTATCATATATCAGCAAGTTTATGAATTGATGACAACAAGAATTTTATAAGCTACCAACAATTATCATTCAAATATGTATTCCATTAGAAATTTCATGCATCACTAGTTTAGGTCTACATCCAATGTATCACATAATTATATTTCTCAAGTAGTAAACCATATTATAGGTTCAACAAAGTTCATAACAAATGTTATAAGTTCATACATCCAATACTAAGCTAAAATAAGGCCTAACTCCTCAATAGATACATTCCAGCTAATCAAAATACAAGCACCTACACTTGGCAATATGATTACATAATGATGCTATAAAAGAATAACAAAATTTGTACCTACTCTACTCATATCAGCCCAAGTGTAGCCTCCCCACACATGGCTAGAGCTCATAGATTTTCATCCACTTGCTTTCCCTTATCCTTTTCTAAAGGGCCTTCACCTGAAAGTATGATCCCATGAAATAGGGTGAGATGCAAATCTGTAATAACCCAGAAAAAGAAAAGAGAAAAAGAAGGGAGAAAAAGGAAAGGAAAGAGAAGCTGGAAAATTTTCGGACAGCTGAGAATTTTCTAAGTCTTCTCGCCATAGCGAGATATGGAATCGCCATAGCGAGAATGCCTCTTCGCCGTAGCGAGTATGTCCCTAGCTATAGCGAGTGCGGCATTCCATATAGAAACCAGTAAGTTGCTCGCCGTAGCGAAATTGTTCCTAGCTATAGCGAGTATGGCATTCTATATAGAGACCAGGGAGTTGCTCGCCGTAGCGGCGCTTTAGCGAAGGCAGAGGTCTGGAATAGACCCGATCTCGCCGTAGCGACGCCATAGCGAACACAAAAGTCTGGAACAGACACGAGCTCGCCGTAGCGAGGTCACTAACTCGCTGTAGCGAGAGCGGTCCAGAAAAGTGAGGAAAAGAGAAATTGACTTTTAAAAGCTTCCAAATCTCTTCTTTCTTCTTCTAACCGACTCTAACTCGTCTTAGGAGAGAGCAAAGGGCGGAGGAGAGAGAGAGAAGCTGAAGAGAAGAGGAAAGCACAAGAAAGGTATGAATCCTCATGGTTTCCTCTTCATATGTGGCCCTCTCCCTTTTTCCCCTCTTTCCTACGGTTCAAATGTTAGGAATGGTTAGGTTTGAGTCTGGTTTAGAGGAGAGAGAGTGGGAAACTATTCTTGAGAGAGATTAGAAGTAGATAGTCTTCTCTTCTTGCTTTTCCCCTTTCTTATGAGTTAAGAAAGAGAGGGATAGTTCATGGACCCTAGAGTGAGGAAGAAACCTAGAGTGAGAAGCTCAGTAGAGCCAATTAGAAGAGATCCCTAGCTTAAGAATTGAGTATGAAGTATTGATTCCATGCTTTTGTGTGGTTAGGCTCAAGAGGGAACTCTCCCATCTAGAAGTTGTTGTGAAATCAACAAGGGAGGAGACCATTGACAGAGCAAGTAGTAAATAGCCAGCAAAGGTAGTTCTCTCCACTTTCTCTCATGCATAATTGTGTGTTTACATTGTCTTGCTTGTGTGTATGAATGAGATGAGCTATGAGAAGTGTGTTAGCATGATTATGTGATATGATTGAGATGATGTTTTAAATGATTGTTTGGTTTGCTTGAGGAAATGGAAAAGCCAATAACCCTGAAGCCAAGGTGAGGATGAGCCGAAGCCCTAAGTTGGTTGAGCCATGTCTCCCAAAAGTGAGGTTGACTCCCAAAGAGTAAGGGTGAGTCTAAGTACCTCTAAAAGTATGGGAAGGCAAATCCAAAAGCCATAAGGGAAGGGGTGAGGCCGATCCAAGTACTCAGCGAACTCATGAATGTTATCCATGGCCATTTCACATGTTTAAACGTTTTCTATCATGTTTTACATGCTAACATGCCATACATGCATAATGAGACTTGTTGCATGCAATATATGTATGTTTGAATGAGAGTTGAACTGCTGAGATTCTCCGAATCTCACCCTCCCTCTCCACCATCCAACCATGCCAGGTGGCCCAAGTGAGATTAGAGATGGGAGCAACCACCAACAAGCATGAGGCTAGGGATAGAGATGAAGAAAAGTGTATAGTTTTGTACTACATTGTATATGTAACTGGTACATGAGATGTAAATGATGTATATGATGTAGCATGTACAAATATTGTAAGACAATGTATGTATTAATGATGAATGTATGAGAATGAGCTTTATGATGAATGAAATAGCATGGTTGAATGAGGAAGAGCCAATGGTAGCTTAGTATAGATGGGTGCATAAGTGGGCATGGGGTAGTGAGTTTCCCCAATCTGAGTTATTAGACACTTGAGGCATGATTGATAATTCCGATAGAAGCTTTCTCATGTGCTCAAAGAGTCATAGAAATAGAAAACTTAAGATTGGACCCCATTAGCCACACTTTTGGCCAAGAAAGGGCCATTTTGCACATGATGTCATAGAATAGCCATATGACCTCTTCTAGCCATGAGATTTGACATGGAACTAGAGTATGTTTAGAGCTTTCTGGGAAGCTAGAGTTCATGTCATTTAGAGGTCTATAGCATTTTCTATGAGCATTCAAAGTTGACATCAGAAATTCGGATTTCAGAAAATCACTATTCATTTGGTCAGTTTTGAAATCATGTCATCCGAGGGGCAAACGTAGTCCAATGCCTACGAAATTTTATACACAGAAACTAGATGGTCACAGTGACTTGTAGGAACTGGAAGCACCTCATTTAGAGGTCCAGAGAGTGAGTTATGCAATTTCGAAGTTCCTGCCCAGAATCAGACCCCCAACCAGACCCGAGGTACTGTTTCATCGGTTTCCGGGGAATTGGCTTGGTGGCCTGATCTGAAGATATTTTTCTCCTCTAGATAACATCCACATCTTTCCATAGAGATAGAGTTTATGAGCATTGGATTTTTGTGGAATTAGTTAGACATTTTCAAAGTCCATATCAGTAAACTGTGACAGCAAAGAAGCCCCCTCTGACCAGTGAGCTATTTCGATGTCAAACGCAGAATGAGTGAGAGATTGAGACTTCTAAGTATTTTTAGCATGAAGTAGACGTCTCAAAATTTCTATATTGACCCAGATCATGTAGATACGATTTTTCTGCATTTAGTTATGAATTTCCAAAGTTAGCCCAGAAAAGAGGTAAAATCTGCCACTAGCGAAAATGCATGTCTCCAATCCCTTTTTGCTTTCCATGAGTTCTAAGCATATAGTAGGGATTGAAATAAGTCTCAATAGAGTACTTGAGCATGAGGAACCATAGAGAGAGCTCAACCGGTCCATGTTACTTCTAAAGTGGATCTCTACCCACACATAGTGCCATAGAAAAAGCAAGCATAAGGTAGAGAGTTTATCTCCCTTGTGAGTTCCGCATATGTATATGAGTAAGAGGGCACGCTGGGTATGAGCTAGAGGTTAAAGTGTCACATTTGGTGGTATCAGAGCTAAAGTTTCAGGCTCTTAGTATGAGTTAGCATGTCAGAGCAAAAGTTCCAGGCTTTCATTATGAGATGTAGTATGAGAGCAGTAAGGTTCAGGCTTTCATTGTGGATTGTAGCATATGTTGTGAGTTGCCAAGATGTTTATGAGCTTGCTATGGATGATTGAGTGCATGAAAGTGGCATGTGTCCCTATTATGTATGCTAAACGATGTTCTATGTTTCAGAAAGATGGTAGACACTCGCCAAAGCAGAGGCAGAGGTAGAGGTAGAGGAAGAGGTAGGCCTTCTAGAGCGGCTCAGGCAGATGAGGCCGGGCCTAGCGATCCAGTTGCTGGAGCCTTACAAAGTATAGTGGCTCGCCTGGATCAGCAGCAAGCTGTTATCATGCAGCTACAAGAACGGCTTGCTGAGAGAGATAGTCAAGGTCCTACACCTCCCCCTCCTCAGCCAGTTCCACACTCTGCTCATCCTGAGCATTCAGGGGCGACTCCTACAGATGCACAGCCACACATGCAGGCTGTAGCCCCAGTTCCACCAGCTCAGATGCCTCCTGCTGAGCAGCAGCCCTCGATCAGAAAAGTAGTTACTCAGTTCAGAAAGTTCGGGCCTCCCACCTTCGATGGTGAAATGAGTGCAGACAGAGCCGAGGCTTGGATTATAGAACTTGAGCAGATCTTCGAGGTTATGGAGTGCACTTCTGAGCAGAAAGCCAAGATGGCGGCTTTCCAGTTAAGAAAAGAAGCAATATATTGGTGGAAGGGCACTGAACCGATACTGAGAGCGAGGAACGTCCCGATCACATGGGAGGCATTCCTCGAGGCATTCCACGAGAAGTATTTCCCCGACTCCATCAGAGATGAGAAGGAGTCAGAGTTCATTCTGCTGAGACAGATACCGGGGATGTCAGTGGACCAATATGTAGCGAAGTTCATCGAGCTCTCTAGATATTCCTCGTACCTACAGAGACATGATGATGAGAAATGGAGGGCAGATAGGCTAGAGAAGGGTTTGCTCCCTGAGATCCGAGACAGGGTAGTGCCCCAGAGAATCAGGCACTTCCATACCCTGGTAGAAGTATGCAGAGTGACAGAAACGAATCTCAGGATGATGCAACCTACCTCCAGCGCTAGACCATTACTTCCCCTCCCTGAGCCTAAGAGATCTAGAGATGATTCCCAGCCGGCAGTGACAAGCCGTAGAGGTGAGAAGAGTCAGTGGAACCAAAGAGGGAAGAAGAAGAAGACTCAGTCTAGTAGAGGTAGCGCTCCACCTCTCATATGTCCCCAGTGTGGCAGGAATCACGGCACCAGGCCGTGTTATGCGGGGCAGAACGTATGCTATCGATGTGGCAGGCCGGGGCACATAGCCAGAGACTGCATGCAAGCTCCCCCACAAGCCCCTCTATCGATCGCACAGCAGAGAGAGATGGCTCCTCCTCCCAGACCACAGACCCAGGGTAGAGTCTTCGCCCTATCACAGCAAGAGGCTAGTCAATCCCCGAGTCTGATTCAAGGTACTATTAAGATAAATGATTTTTCAGTAACTGCCTTATTTGATTCGGGCGCTAGCCATTCTTTCATATCGTATGACTGTGTTAAGAGGTCGGGTCTGAGTATGCATACATTGCCATATGAGTTGCATGTATCTACCCCCACTGGAAACCGAGCCATCACTTCACATGCTTGCTTGAATTGTGTGATCCAGTTTAATCATTGCCTGACCACCCTTGATTTGATATGCATACCCCTCATAGACATCGATGTGATAATAGGCATGAACTGGATGTCAGTAAATAATGCCACACTAGATTGTAGCCACAGATGTGTTACGTTACCTGGATGTGGGACTGTACCTAGTACTAGGACTGAGCTGGCTGTTATGACCACTTCCCAAGCAGAGAGATCTCTAGGGCATGGGTGTCAGGGATATCTGGTCTTCTTCTCAGTACAGGCTGAGGTAGAAGAGGGTATAGATGAGATCCCAGTAGTAAGGGAATTCCTAGAAGTATTCCCTAGAGAGATGAGTGGATTGCCCCCAGAGAGAGAGGTCGAGTTTCCAATAGAAATCGTACCTGGGGCAAGTCCAGTGTCTAAGGCCCCTTATAGAATGGCCCCCACAGAGTTAGCAGAGCTTAAGAAACAGATAGAGGAACTCTTAGAAAAGGGTTTCATCAGACCTAGTGTCTCACCATGGGGAGCCCCAATTCTATTTGTAAAGAAGAAAGACGGGAGCCTTAGATTATGTATAGACTACAGGGAACTCAATAAGATTACCATTAAGAATAAGTACCCTCTCCCTCGCATTGATGACCTCCTAGATCAGTTGGCAGGAGCGTCAGTGTTCTCTAAGATAGACCTCAGGTCGGGATATCATCAGCTCAGAGTCAAGGCGAATGATATTCCCAAAACAGCTTTTAGAACCAGATACGGGCATTATGAATTCCTGGTTATGCCCTTCGGGTTAACGAATGCACCTGCAATTTTTATGGATTATATGAACAGAATCTTCAGGCCATATCTAGACAGGTTTGTAGTAGTCTTCATAGATGACATCCTCATCTACTCAAAAAGTGGAGAGGAACATGAGCAGCATTTGAGATTAGTCTTGGAGACCTTAAGAGAAAGACAGTTGTACGCTAAACTTAGTAAATGTGATTTCTGGCTCACTGAGGTTCCGTTTCTAGGTCATGTGATCTCCCAGGCAGGGGTCGCAGTAGATCCCCATAAAGTAGAGGCAGTATTGCAGTGGGAGAGACCTAGGACAGTGACAGAGATCAGGAGCTTTCTAGGTTTAGCAGGGTACTATAGAAGGTTCATTCAGGGCTTTTCTCAAATAGCAATGCCATTGACCCGGCTTACTAGAAAGAATGTGTCGTTTGTGTGGAATGAGAAATGTGAGAGTAGTTTTCAAGAGTTGAAGCACAAGTTGACCACGGCACCAGTTTTAGTACTCCCTGACCCGAGAAAGAGTTTTACAGTGTATAGTGATGCCTCTAAGAAAGGGTTAGGATGTGTACTTATGCAGAAAGGCCAGGTGGTAGCTTATGCTTCCAGACAGTTAAAGCCTCATGAGGAAAACTACCCCACACACGACCTAGAGTTAGCCGCAGTGGTATTCGCTCTTAAGATATGGAGACACTACTTATACGGGGCAGTGATAGAGGTGTATAGCGACCACAAGAGTCTTAAGTACCTGTTTGAGCAGAAGGAGTTAAATATGAGGCAAAGAAGATGGTTAGAATTTCTGAAAGATTATGAGTTTACATTGAAATACCATCCAGGTAAGGCTAATGTGGTAGCTGATGCCCTGAGCAGAAAATCCATACACGTGGCCTGTATGATGATCCGAGAGCAAGAATTGCTCGAGAGGTTCAGAGACATGAGTCTCTCTTGCAGGGTGTGTTCGGGAAAGTTATTAATGAGTGAAATCCGAATAGAAAGTGACCTGAGAGATCAGATAAGAGAGGCTCAGCAGTTAGATGAACATGTAAAGAAAGTTAGAGTTCAGATGACCCAAGGAAATGTTCAAGAGTTCACTCTGTCTGAGGATGATATAGTGAGGTACAGGGATAGGCTGTATGTGCCTAGGAACACTGATATCAAGGAGAAAATTCTAGATGAGGCACATAAGAGTAAGTACACTATTCATCCGGGTAGCAATAAAATGTACCAGGATTTGAAAATAATGTTCTGGTGGCCCGGGATGAAAGCAGGCATAGCAGACTATGTCTCCCGATGTTTAGTATGTCAAAAGGTGAAAATAGAGCATCAGAAACCAGCAGGGTTACTTCAGCCTCTAGATATCCCGGAGTGGAAATGGGATAGCATAGCTATGGATTTTGTCATGGGTTTGCCCAGGACATTATCGAGCTATGATGCAATATGGGTAATAGTGGATAGGTTAACAAAGTCAGCACACTTTTTACCTATGAAAGCCACTTATACCCTAGATAAGTTAGCCCAGCTGTACATCAGGGAGATAGTTAGACTGCATGGTGTGCCTAAGAGCATAGTCTCAGATAGAGATCCCAGATTCACATCGAATTTCTGGAGATCATTACAAGATGCTCTAGGTACCAGACTTAGATTTAGCACAGCCTACCACCCTCAGACGGATGGACAGACAGAAAGAACCATCCAAACCCTAGAAGACATGTTGAGAGCATGTGTACTAGAATTGAAGGGGAACTGGGACACATACTTGCCTCTAGCAGAGTTTGCCTACAATAATAGTTATCATGCTAGCATACAGATGGCACCGTATGAGGCATTGTATGGGAGGAAGTGTAGGTCCCCAATGTGTTGGGTTGAGCTAGGAGAGCGGAGCCTTATAGGCCCAGAATTGGTGGATCAGACCTCTAGACAAATAGAAACCATCAGAAGGAAACTTTTGACGGCCCAGAGTAGACAGAAAAGCTATGCAGATAAGCGTAGGAGGCCGTTAGAGTTTGAGGTCGGAGATCATGTTTTCATTAAGGTATCTCCATCCACAGGAATAGGTCGATCCATTAAAAGTAAGAAGCTCAGTCCCAAGTACATAGGTCCTTTCCAGATTCTAGATAAAGTAGGACCTGTGGCATACAGACTAGCTCTTCCTCCAAATATAAGCCAAGTTCATAATGTCTTCCATGTTTCCCAATTGAAAAAGTACCAGCCCGACCCCTCACATGTCATAGAATATGAGAATGTGCAGTTACAGGAGAATCTATCTTATATAGTATCGCCAAAACGGATCGTGGATGCTAGACTCAAGCAGTTACGGCATAAGACAATACCGTTGGTGAAAGTGGTTTGGAAGGGTTTGTCACCCGAAGAAGCTACATGGGAATTGGAGGAGGATATGAGGAAGAAATATCCGGAACTCTTCCCATGAGGTATGTTGTTTAAATTTTGGGGACGAAATTTTTATAAGGAGGGAAGAATGTAATAACCCAGAAAAAGAAAAGAGAAAAAGAAGGGAGAAAAAGGAAAGGAAAGAGAAGCTGGAAAATTTTCGGACAGCTGAGAATTTTCTAAGTCTTCTCGCCATAGCGAGATATGGAATCGCCATAGCGAGAATGCCTCTTCGCCGTAGCGAGTATGTCCCTAGCTATAGCGAGTGCGGCATTCCATATAGAAACCAGTAAGTTGCTCGCCGTAGCGAAATTGTTCCTAGCTATAGCGAGTATGGCATTCCATATAGAGACCAGGGAGTTGCTCGCCGTAGCGGCGCTTTAGCGAAGGCAGAGGTCTGGAATAGACCCGATCTCGCCGTAGCGACGCCATAACGAAGACAAAAGTCTGGAACAGACACGAGCTCGCCGTAGCGAGGTCACTAACTCGCTGTAGCGAGAGCGGTCCAGAAAAGTGAGGAAAAGAGAAATTGACTTTTAAAAGCTTCCAAATCTCTTCTTTCTTCTTCTAACCGACTCTAACTCGTCTTAGGAGAGAGCAAAGGGCGGAGGAGAGAGAGAGAAGCTGAAGAGAAGAGGAAAGCACAAGAAAGGTATGAATCCTCATGGTTTCCTCTTCATATGTGGCCCTCTCCCTTTTTCCCCTCTTTCCTACGGTTCAGATGTTAGGAATGGTTAGGTTTGAGTCTGGTTTAGAGGAGAGAGAGTGGGAAACCATTCTTGAGAGAGATTAGAAGTAGATAGTCTTCTCTTCTTGCTTTTCCCCTTTCTTATGAGTTAAGAAAGAGAGGGATAGTTCATGGACCCTAGAGTGAGGAAGAAACCTAGAGTGAGAAGCTCAGTAGAGCCAATTAGAAGAGATCCCTAGCTTAAGAATTGAGTATGAAGTATTGATTCCATGCTTTTGTGTGGTTAGGCTCAAGAGGGAACTCTCCCATCTAGAAGTTGTTGTGAAATCAACAAGGGAGGAGACCATTGACAGAGCAAGTAGTAAATAGCCAGCAAAGGTAGTTCTCTCCACTTTCTCTCATGCATAATTGTGTGTTTACATTGTCTTGCTTGTGTGTATGAATGAGATGAGCTATGAGAAGTGTGTTAGCATGATTATGTGATATGATTGAGATGATGTTTTAAATGATTGTTTGGTTTGCTTGAGGAAATGGAAAAGCCAATAACCCTGAAGCCAAGGTGAGGATGAGCCGAAGCCCTAAGTTGGTTGAGCCATGTCTCCCAAAAGTGAGGTTGACTCCCAAAGAGTAAGGGTGAGTCTAAGTACCTCTAAAAGTATGGGAAGGCAAATCCAAAAGCCATAAGGGAAGGGGTGAGGCCGATCCAAGTACTCAGCGAACTCATGAATGTTATCCATGGCCATTTCACATGTTTAAACGTTTTCTATCATGTTTTACATGCTAACATGCCATACATGCATAATGAGACTTGTTACATGCAATATATGTATGTTTGAATGAGAGTTGAACTGCTGAGATTCTCCGAATCTCACCCTCCCTCTCCACCATCCAACCATGCCAGGTGGCCCAAGTGAGATTAGAGATGGGAGCAACCACCAACAAGCATGAGGCTAGGGATAGAGATGAAGAAAAGTGTATAGTTTTGTACTACATTGTATATGTAACTGGTACATGAGATGTAAATGATGTATATGATGTAGCATGTACAAATATTGTAAGACAATGTATGTATTAATGATGAATGTATGAGAATGAGCTTTATGATGAATGAAATAGCATGGTTGAATGAGGAAGAGCCAATGGTAGCTTAGTATAGATGGGTGCATAAGTGGGCATGGGGTAGTGAGTTTCCCCAATCTGAGTTATTAGACACTTGAGGCATGATTGATAATTCCGATAGAAGCTTTCTCATGTGCTCAAAGAGTCATAGAAATAGAAAACTTAAGATTGGACCCCATTAGCCACACTTTTGGCCAAGAAAGGGCCATTTTGCACATGATGTCATAGAATAGCCATATGACCTCTTCTAGCCATGAGATTTGACATGGAACTAGAGTATGTTTAGAGCTTTCTGGGAAGCTAGAGTTCATGTCATTTAGAGGTCTATAGCATTTTCTATGAGCATTCAAAGTTGACATCAGAAATTCGGATTTCAGAAAATCACTATTCATTTGGTCAGTTTTGAAATCATGTCATCCGAGGGGCAAACGTAGTCCAATGCCTACGAAATTTTATACACAGAAACTAGATGGTCACAGTGACTTGTAGGAACTGGAAGAACCTCATTTAGAGGTCCAGAGAGTGAGTTATGCAATTTCGAAGTTCCTGCCCAGAATCAGACCCCCAACCAGACCCGAGGTACTGTTTCATCGGTTTCCGGGGAATTGGCTTGGTGGCCTGATCTGGAGATATTTTTATCCTCTAGCTAACATCCACATCTTTCCATAGAGATAGAGTTTATGAGCATTGGATTTTTGTGGAATTAGTTAGACATTTTCAAAGTCCATATCAGTAAACTGTGACAGCAAAGAAGCCCCCTCTGACCAGTGAGCTATTTCGATGTCAAACGCAGAATGAGTGAGAGATTGAGAATTCTAAGTATTTTTAGCATGAATTAGACGTCTCAAACTTTCTATATTGACCCAGATCATGTAGATACGATTTTTCTGCATTTAGTTATGAATTTTCAAAGTTAGCCCAGAAAGGAGGTAAAATCTGCCACTAGCGAAAATGCATGTCTCCAATCCCTTTTTGCTTTCCATGAGTTCTAAGCATATAGTAGGGATTGAAATAAGTCTCAATAGAGTACTTGAGCATGAGGAACCATAGAGAGAGCTCAACCGGTCCATGTTACTTCTAAAGTGGATCTCTACCCACACATAGTGCCATAGAAAAAGCAAGCATAAGGTAGAGAGTTTATCTCCCTTGTGAGTTCCGCATATGTATATGAGTAAGAGGGCACGCTGGGTATGAGCTAGAGGTTAAGGTGTCACAAAATCTTAGTAATCAAAGGCAAATTCCATTCATATATTTTAGTTTAATTCACATATATGCATGATTTCATATAAGCATCAGAAAATGTACCAACCATATTAGTAAATGAAATAATTAGGCTATCTATGATTACTATCCCATATTAGCAATCATAATTCTATATATTAAAGGCCAATAACACCAGGAAAGGCCCATCCACGACACCTACTCCCCAATGACCACAACCAGGGCTTAGTGCATCTAGGGTCTGATCACAACCCGGTGCCCGATCGAAGCACATGCACGGGTGGCAGTCGCACCATAGCTCCACCATAGACTCACAAGGTCCAATCACATATAACAGATAGCCAACTAATTTATTTAGCATCAAAATCATAATCATGTAGCAAATACAAAATTAAAATAGACATATGCATGGAATTAGCATGAACCCTGGTTACCTCACTTATAGATAAGTTGGGAAGCTAACAACAGTACCAAAATCCTCCTATAATCATAATATCATAAAATTATCTCTTTTTATCAGTCCATTACTATCTCATTCATCATTTATGGTAATAACCCAATGCTCAAAGAATTAAATTACCAATAGTTACCGAAGGGACATCTACCTAATCACTAAGAGCCTCTAATTTTAGGTTTTTCCTTCTCTAGACCAGAAACATCAAAATATCATTTCAAACCCTAGGAAAATTTGCACAAAATTAAGGCCCATATTATAAATCTACTATGGGGGTCTTAAACCAATAAAAAATATATCAAAATAAAAAGTTTATACTTACCTAATAACACCCCTAGCCTTAACCTATGAAATTTCACCATGGAAACATCAAATAGCAAGTTCAAGATTTTGGGTGTAGGTGAAAGTACTCTAAATAAGAAGTCAATTAGGTTAAATCAAAGAGAAAAAGGAAAGGATTAAGTTATATAACTATTACCTTAGCTGAATCTTGCTCTAGAAGTGGGAAATAAGGGAATTTTGCTACTAACCCTAGCCTCCTCTTTAGACCTCTGAATTTGTATTTGTGTTTCTTGTGGTTCTATAGAATTTGGGGTGGCTAGAATGATTTTTAAGGTTTAAGTTGGGTCCTAAATAGGTTATGGGTTGACCTACCAGCCTAAGGACCTATTGGGCTCCCACTAGTTGTTGGGCTAAGGTTTTAATTTGTTGGGCCAATTGTAAGAGTTCAGATTTTTAGTTGGGTTGAGTCAAATTTTCAAAAGCCCATTTAGTTGAGGTTTGTATAAGGGATATTGGGTGTAACATCCGATTTTCTAAAAACATGAGAAACGTAACGTACGATTTCTCTATAAACAAATGAAACTCACCGAATATAAAAGGAAGTCTCCCGAAATGACTTAATTAAGGTCTCAAAAATTTTAGGAAGCATTTTAGACTCCTAAAAATGAGAATGTTAGGCTCGAATAGAAGGAAAAATGGAGCTAGAATGAAGAAACAAATTTTAAAGGAAAATTTATGAAACATAATGGCATTTTCATAATTTTGAGAAAAATTTTAGAATTCACATAGGAGAGCTTTTTAAATGAAAATTTTGAGTTCTCCAAAGTTCTCAGAGGCCCTAAAAACTATGGAAAGCCCCGGGACAGTTAAAATCCCTCCGATGGATGTTTTCTAACGTCGATTGACCCAAACTTTGACTGATTCGTTCGGAAAGATTTTAGTTTTGGTTTGAGTGATTCCAAAGGCATTTTACTAAATTGGGAACCTAAATTTCATAATGGAAAAGACGGTTCTCAAAAAGGAGCTAAAATGAGTTAGAAACAAAAATAACAAAAGCGAAGGGCAAAATTAGAATTTTTGAGAAAGTGGAAGCTTTTTGAACACACTTTAAGTTTCTTATTTCTTCTCCCCTTCATTTGCATGACCCATTCTACCTAAAAACCAGAGAAAACACCAGCTCTCTTAAGCGCACCATGGAGGAGAAGAAAGGAGGAGAAAAAGCAAGGAAAAGGTAAGGAATTTCATGGATTTTCATACTCCTTCTTCTTCCAAACTTGCTCCTCTCCTCTTGAGCTTTCTTCCTATGATTATAATGAAGTTTATAAATCTGTTTTAAGGGAGAAATTAAGGAGAAAATTTAGATTTGAAGAGAGGAGCTCAAAGAAGATAAGATTCAAGTGAGAAAAAGAAAGAAAACAAGATAATTTTTTCTTCCATGGTTAATATCTCTTCCTCCCCTTCCTCTACCATTTCGCCCCACTTAAGAAACCCAAGGAGGGTTTGATTTTTAGGTAGAACCAAGGGTGATTCTAAGGAAAAAAGGTGTGGAGATTAAAAATATGCAAAGAGAATTAACAAAAAATCATGGAATTTCAAGATGCAATTTCTAGGGTTTTAAGTACACCTTGTAAAATCTGATTTTGTACAATGATTCCTAGACCTAAATAAGAGTTTAATTGAGCTTCTAAGATCCTTAAAAGTTTCCCCATGTGCTTCTCCCCTTGAGAAAACAAAGCAAGCTCCATGGAACCCATTACGCTCCATTGTCTCGGCCAAGAAAGGTTACCATAGTTATGGAGAGTTTTAAATTTTTCTAAGCCCATTTTTGAGTCATATATGATGAATGAATATGAGGGGAAGCCTTAGGAGAAATTTAGAAATCATAGAAAGTGAGTTAGTGCTTTATGTTCCATAATATGACCTAAAGAAGCAACATGTAGTTAGGCTCTTGGTTTTGATTGTGTAATGACTCCAAGAGGCTTCAAGAATCATATTTGAAAGAAAAGAATGGAGCCTAGAATTTATTTAAGGGGTTTTGCTTTATTAGGTACAATTATAGAACCATAATGAGATTTATAGATCAAGCTAGTATCTAAACAAGTTGTGTGGCCTTAGAACTAATTCCATGAACTTAATTGGCTTCCATAAATTGTGTTTGGGCTAAGAGAAATCATCCCCACACTTTTTTGTGCTTGTGGCCAAAAGAGTTTAATACCATAATTTCTTAGCTCATTCCATGCTATTTTTATACCTCATATCAATCAATTCATGTGAGAGGAAAGAAAATGACATTAAAGTATTGATTATTTTTGTATTGTGTTGCATATAAAAATTTTGTTTGGTGCCATGTGGGCCGAGTGATCTCATAATATACTTCCCCATATTTAATTACATGTATAAAACTCATTTGCATCATAAAATCATGCCCACAACTCATGGAAACCAAAATGGAACCTAGAATATGGAGGTTCATTTTCAGCCAGATCTGGCCCCTTTTCTGGCCAAATTTTGAAAAATCATAACTAATTTTAGAAAAATTAAAATCATATTTTTTTAGCCATTATGGAAAGATACATATGTCTAATTCATACTAAAAATATGACCAGACCATAACATCCATCACAGAGGGCGTTTGACATCTGAAAAGGTCCAGAGGTCAAACTGCCTCCTGATTCTATCACAGATTCTGTAGGAAATTTTGAAAATGTCCAATTAATTTTAAAAAAATTCAATCCATTCAAATGATACCAATATGGAAAGCTGTGAATGTTAGCTAGAGGGAAAAAATATTTTCAGACCAACTCAGGTAGCCCAAATCTCGGAATATAATAAAACAGTAACTTAGGTGCCCTCATACTGGACAGAATGTTCAAAAATTCATATCTCCCTCTCTAGACCTCCAAATGAGGTGGTTCTAGTTGGTAAAAATCACTGGGAATGTCTAGTTTCTTTGTATAAAATTTTATGGAAATTAGACATCATTTGCCTCATGAGTGACAGAATTTAATTTCGGACTAGTGTTACATTACCAAGGACCAAAACCAGAAAAATTCTCAACTTTAACAATTCACCAAATATTCCATAGACCCCCAAAAATTAACAACTTTAGCTTTCCAAAAATCTTTCAATAAGATCTAGTTGCATGCCAAATTTCACACCAAGAAGAGCTCATTTGGACAAAAAATGGTTTAGCCTCCTAAAATAGTAAATTTTTGCTCCATATGGGTAATCAATTTGTCCAAATGGCTTTCTTAATTGTTTGGCACCTCTTAGGAAAGTTTCAAACCACAAATATGACTTGTAGAGACTGCCCAAATGATCCCAAACCCCATGCATTTTATTTTGGTCTCTCAACATCTATTTATGCATTAACCACACATGTCAGCCAAGGGTCCATCTACAAACTTCATTGAATTAACACCACATACATTATACATATAGTCTATACATCATGTTACACATGCTCAAGGTTTTACACCACTAAAAATAATATGTACAATGCTTCTTGACACTCCATTACAATTTACATTACAAATTACACAAAGTGTAGCCATTTAGTGTTCTTGGCTTGCATTTCCTTGGCCTTGGGCACCACCTAAACATTCTAAGCATGAGAGGGAAAGGGGAGTGAGATTCCAAGAATCTCAATAGCTCACACACCCATTCACACCACATTTAAGGCATACATACATCAAATATATGAATATGCAAGCATAAAGTGTGCAATAAATCTCATTTCATGCCACATCACACATGTCAAGACCACTTTCATGCTTTAGGGACTTTTGGTTTAGCCTCACCCCATTTCTAGGACTTTTGGATTTGCCTCACTCTTGGCTTAGGGACTTTTGACCTAGCCTCACCCATTCAAGGGACTTTTGGCCTTGTCCCACCTATGCCATGAGACTTTTGGCATCTCCTTACTTTCATCAAGGGACTTTTGGCATTACCTCACCCTTATGATCTCTTTCCACAACCATAGGCATTCAAGAAGACACATTGGTACCAATGCAATTCCAAGACATCAAGTGGCATGTTCTCAAATCACAAAAGCATATACAAGTACACAAGAATGCAAGAGAATGAGGTGGAGAGCTACCTTTTAATTTATGTGAGCTTACTTTGCCACTTCCTTTCCCTTCTTGGTCTCACAAGAGCACTTAGGTGGAGTAGGGTTCTCTTGACCTAAACATCACAAACATCACACAATTACACACTTGAAGCAAGCCAAGACACTAGGTTCACTCTTAAACACACACTTGGTTCCATAATGGGCATATTGGTTCTATAAATGGTTCATTGAAGCAACTCATATCATCCAAGTTCTAGGCTCCATTCTTTTGTTATTTCTAAACTTCTTGGACTCATTTAAGGTCCTTGGAGCCATCACTTATTCAATTGCACTATTGAAAGACCAAGTTGCTTCATAAAGCACCATTATGGACACCATTATCCCATCTCCCAACCTATAGCTCCTAAATTTTTTTCAATGGTTCCTCCCCTCTTCTAACATCATATGGAGTCCTAAACCAAGGCTAGAACAAATTAAAACACTCCCTAGCCCTATAAATCCTTCTTGGCCGAGACAAGTACATAATGGAATTTCTTGGAGTTTCAAAATTTTCTTTGATGGGAGAGCCACTTGGGAAGGCTTCTAGGGGTCTTAAGAACTCAAGGAAACATTCAAATAGTCAAAGAATTACTCACACTAAATTATAAAACCCTAAGAAAACCTATACTTTTTTATCTTGATTTTCTTTAGTTTTTACTTGAATTTCTTGTCATATGCTTAATCCTTACACTCTTTTTCCTAGGTTTCTCCCTTAGTTCTGCCCAAAATTCATCTCCTTCTATCCCCCCTAGGCTGGCCGAAACTACCACAAAGAGGAGCAATCAAGATAAAGCATCAAGAATGGAAAAATACCTTAGTTTCAAGCTTGTTTTTAAAGTTTTTCTTCCTTAATTCCCTTTTTGGAAAATTTGAATTTTCCCCCTTAGGTCTGGGTCAAAAACAAAACTGAATCATTCAAAAAAAATCCATGGAAAGAAAGGAGAAAGAAAGGAGAACAAGATTGGAGGAAGATGAAGTAAGAAAATCCATGAAATTACTTAGTTTCTCCTTGGTTTTCTTCCCCTTTTGATGCACCTAAGGAGGTGCTATTTTTTTTGTAAATTGGGCAGAAGAATTCGTGCTCAATAAAAGGGAGAAGATGGAAGAAAAGTGTGGAAGTGTTTAGGACATTCTAGAAGCTTTTCTTTCTAATTTTGCCCTTCCGTAATGGCAATTTCGTTTTGGCTTCGTTTAGCTCCTTTTTTAGAACCATATTTTTCATCATAAGATTTAGGTTCCCAATTTAATAAAATTCTTTTGGAATCACTTAATTTGGAGCTAAAACCTTACCGAACAAACCGGTCAAAGTTTGGGTCAACTAACATTGAAAAACATACACCGAAGGGGCTTTACCAGTCCCAAGACTTCCCATAGGTTTTTAGGCCTCTGAGAAGCTTGGGCAATTCAAAAATTTCATTTAAAAAATCCTCCTATGTGGTTTTCCAAAAGTTTCACTTATTTACGAAAATGCCATTCTGTTTTGTCAGTTTTCGTCGCAAATTATTTCTCTATCTTGACTCCATTTTTCTTTTCATCTGAGCCTAGAATTATCATTTTTAGGAGTCTAAGGCTCAACCCAAATTTTTTGGGACATTATCTAGGTCATTTAAGAGGATTTACTTTTATACGGCTCATTTCATCGTTTTACGAAAATTACGTTTGTTACAAAAAGGGAGCTTGAATTCAAGAGAAAAAGTGTGTAATTGTATCCAAGGTAGCTCTCTCCACCTTCTCTCATGCATGAATGTGTGCTTACATTGTCTTTGGATGTGTGTATATATGTTTTAAGCCATGAAAAGTATTTTAGTATGATTTCATATGCCATGGTACCATGATGATGTCTTATACATTCAAATGATGTTTTATGTGCTTGCTTTGGTTTCCTTGAGTATGGTGAGGCCAAGAACCCTTAGCTATGGTGAGGATAAGCTAAAAACCCTTAAGATTGGTTGAGACAAAGTAGAAAGTCTCCTAAAAGTAAGATAGACTCCTAAGAGCATGGTTGAGTCCAAGAATCTCTTAAAGAATAGGTGAGGCAAGTTCAACATTCGCAAGAAATTGGATGAGGCTAATCCACTTGCTTGGCAAACCTTTGTATGCCATGTATAACTTTCTCAAATGATAAAAATGTCTCTTGAATGTTTGCACATGTTAACATGATCATACATGCATTTATGAGACTTGTTTGCATTCATTATGTATGATGGAATGGGAGATGAGCTATTGGGATTCTTTGAATCTCATCACCTCCTCTCCAGTGTTCTAACATACTAGTGGACCAAGAGAGCAAGGTAAAGGAAGCCAACTACCTTGAAGATGAAAGCATGACATCAAAGTGTCTTGAAATTGCTACTTTAAGGCCTTATGGATAGCAACTGATGAAATCTCTAGTTGTATATGACCTATGATGTTATGAGCATGTATAATTATGTTAATGTATTGTGTATAAATGAGAGCTAGGGTTATATGTATGGAAATATTCATTTTAGTCATGTAATGACAATTTTGTATTATGAAATTTCATGTATGAATGGAAGTGGAATAGCAAAATTGAGATGCATGAGGTTTGGGACTATTTGGGCAACTCATACAAGTACTATTTATGCTTGTATACTTACCCAAGAGGTGCTAAACCCCAAGGAAAGCCATTTGGACATTTTGGTATCCCATATGGAGCTAAAATTGACCATAATAAAATCCTATGTCACTTTTTGTCCAAATGAGCTCTTCTTAATCTGAGATTTGGCATGCAATTAGAGCTTGTTGAGAACTTTTTAGGAAGCTAAAGAAAAGAATTTTTTAAGGTCTACAGAATATTTGATAAATTTTCAAAGTTGGCAAAAATTTTAATTTTGGTCTGATACACTGTTCACTCGATCTGAAAATGAAATCTATCACATAGAGCTTAAATGATGTCCAATTGTCACAAAATTTTATACAGAAAAACAAGAAACTCCCAATGACTTGTGCCAACTGGAAGCACCTCATTTGGAGTCTAGAGAGGGAGATATGAATTTTCAAAGATTCTATCTAGTACTAGGCACTCTAACTGACCTCAGGTATTGTTTGATTGGATTTCAAGGTCTAGGTATACCTGAACTGGTCTAGAGTTATTTTTTCCCTCTAGTTAACATCCACAGCTTTCCATATTGGTATTATATTTTTGTGGAATTAATTGAAAATTTTCAAAGTTTGCTGCAGAAATATGTGATAGCACCAGTGGACAACCTGACCTTTGGACGATTTCACATGTCAAACATCTTGTGTGTTGGATGTTATAGTATGAAAATATTTTTAGTATGAATTAGAAGTCTGTAGCTTCCCAGAATGGCCAAGAATGCATGATTTAGATTTTTCTAGAATTAGTTATGATTTTCCAAAGTTATGACAAAAAAGTAGAAAAATCTGGCCAAAATTATATGTGTGTTTTGAGCTTCCCTTCGAGTTCCATGAGTTATAGGCCACTTTTTATCATGGAAATGAGTTGTATTCATATAATTAAATATAAGAATGTGATGTATGAGCTCATGTAGTCCATGTGACACCAAATGAAATTTTTATATATGATACAACGCCAAAATAATCAATATTTTTATTGTCTTTTTCATTAGAAACCTATATGATTCATGAAATTGAGTCATTTAAAGGCATAAGATGAGCAAGAAATTATGGTGTTACATTGGGCCAATTATAAGAGCTTATATAAGTTAGGTCTTAGGCCCGTATCTCACTAAATCAGATTAGGCCATTATTAGGTACTCTCTCTTAGGTCAAGTCTCACAATAAAAGGTTGTGCCTGCACTTAAAATCTTTGGACCTCCATTAGTCTCGAACCATGGCCTTCTTAATTTAATTTGGGCCTAGATGAGGTTTCTAATTTAATTAAATCTCAAACTCATATTAATAATTTATCTCTCTAAAATTTGCATTCGCATAACTTATCCAATTATTCTATATTAATTATTCTTAATTAACTCAAATCCATCATTAACACCATAATTAATTTTAGAGTGTTACAAGAACTATAGTTTGAAAGTTAGGAGTTTAAAGTTTCATTATGCATAAAGAAGTAACTTGGTATTAAACCCCTTGATTTAGTTTGTGATGACTTTAATAAGTTTATATGGAGTCATGTGACTTAAATTGAGTGAGAAATTAGAGCCAAGATAATGAATTGTGTGAGTTGCTTTATTATGCTACTATATAGAGACATATGGATGCCTAAAGCTAAAGTAGCTTATATAAAGCTTATGTGAGGTTAGAGATGGTTCCATTGATACCTTTGTGTGTTGTTTGATGTGTCTAGGCCAAGAAAATCAAGTCTCTCCCAAGTATGCTTGTGAGGTCAAGAGAGGAAAGTGGGAAACCAAGGAAGAAAAGTGGTACTTCTTGAGAAAGGTAACTCTCTATCCTTTCTTGTATGTATTTCTTGGTTGTTTGATTATCATTGAATGATTGTATGGATATTTGAATCATAAAACATGCCTTTAGCTATTGGTTTAATACTATAGTACCACTATACTTCTTGATTATGGTTGGAATGTGACTTTACTCTTGATGGGTGAGGTAATGCTAAAAATCCCTTAAAATAGATGAGGTGAAGCTAAAAGTTTCTTAGAATGGGTGAGACAAGACCAAAAGTCTCTTGGAATGAGTGAGGCTAAATCAAAAGTCCCTAGAAAATGGGTGAGGCTAATTCAAAAGTCCCAAATAGTAAGGTGAGGATAAACCAAAAGTTCCTAGAGCTTGATTTTGATCTTAACATGTTTATGTGGTCTTAAAAACATATTTATGTTTGATTCTTGGAAGTTTTTGGTGCATGCTTGTATTCTTTGACATGATAATATGCCATGTATGCTTACTTGAAGGGCAAAAGAGTTATTGGGATTCTTTGAATCTTACTTTCCCCCACCTTCCATCTAACTTTGTAACACCATAATAGCTTACTCCAATTGATCTCCCTCTAGGCTTGATTCCATATGATTTTCCAGACAAATGACCGAAACTGTGGTATTTTACTATTTTAAGTCGGGGTTAAACTGATCATATTTTGCCCCGTGGGTCCCGTGAACCCATCATTCACCCTCTCTACTCAAACACCATTTATACAACTTGTACATAGCCTCAAACAACTCACAAACCACAGATATGAGGCCAAAAACCAGAAAAATGCAATTTCACAAATGAGCCCATAAGTCAAATTTTTCGCTCCAACTTTGAAAAATCATAACTAATTCTAGAAAAATGGAAGTCAAGCAGATCATAGTTCTCTAGAAAGCTTGGGATGTTAAATTTACATTAAAAATAACTTCCAACCACGATATCCACGTTTGGACCATCTTTGACATCGAAAAAGACACAGAGGTCCGGCTGTCCCTGATACTGGTGCAGTTTACTGTCATGAATTTTGAAAATTCGTAGTTAATTCCAAAAAAATCCAATCTGGGAAAACTATTCCAATTTAGAAAGCTACAGATGTTAACTAGAGTAAAAAAATAAGTCCAGATCAGTTCAGGAGCTCTCGGACCTCGAAAACTGATGGAACAGTAACGAAGGTCAGAAACTTCCCTGATGCTGATGCAGAATTTCAGTAAGTCGTTTCTCTCTCTACAGACCTCCAATTAAGGTGATTCCAGTTGGTATAGGTCACTGTGGATATCTAGTTTATTCTCATAAAATTTCATGATTCGAACACCATTTGGTCTATGGATGACATAGTTTCATTTTCGGATTTTTACACAGTACCATGACCAAACCATCCAAATTTTTCAACTTCAACAATTCACCAAATATTCTCTAGACCTCCAAATATTACCCACTCTAGCTTTTCAAGAAGCTCTCAATAAACTCTAGAGGCATGCCAAATTTCATACTAAGAAGAGCTCATTCAGTCATACTTTGACGGAGCTCACCCAATTGGCAGTTTTGGCACCCCATGTGGTTCAAAATGGGTCTAGATGACCTCCCACATGCTCTAGCCTCTTTTGGGCAAGTTTGAAAGTACAAACATAGCATATATGAAATGTCTAAGTGATCTAAAATATCATACATTTCAAAACTACTATGCTACAAAACATAATACACTAGCACATGTAAGCCACAAAAGGGCCAATTTCTACGTTCTCATTACTTTGGCTCTTTAAACAATCTATACATCATCTATACATATATTTACATATGCTCACATATTTACAACTCAAAAATAAGAGGTGCATATTCATTTTGGCACCTTTTACAACAAAAGAACCACAAAACTATACATCTCCCTAAATATGCTCACTAGGCTCCATGAGGTGTACTTGACTCTCCTTGAGCTCCACCTGGATGTTAAGATGGGAGAGGAAGGGGGTGAGATTCGGGGAATCTCAATAGCTCATACTCATTCAAGATGCAATCAAGGCATATAAACTAGTCAAGCATGCACACAAGTCACAATATCACAACATATGTGTTTCATGCCATGAATATCAGGTCAATGCCAAGAATAGGCTCTAGGGACTTTCGGTCTAGCCTCACCCGAGCTTTGGGACTTTTGGATCGGCCTCACCCTTGGTTTAGGGACTTTTGGCTCCACCTCACCCGTCTCAAGGAACTTTCGGCACCACCTCACCCGAGCAACTTTCACAATTTATATCATAAGCATATTGGTACCAATGCATCAAGGCAATATCGAATGGCATATCTCATCATACAAGCACATACACCAACATACAATGACTATTACACATCCAAGAATGCAACAAGAAAAGAGTAGAGAGCTACCTTATCAAATAACACAAGTCTTCCCTTTCAATTTATCTTCTCCCTTCTTGATCTCACACTCACAACTAGATGGAGTTGCTTCCTTTGAGCCTAGGCATAACAAAGAGCATCAAATTACTCTCTTAAGTCAAATAAGTACTCACAAAGCTAAAGGGGCTCTTTACCAAAACAAAACCCCCACTACCCTTGTAAAATCTAGGGATTCTCTCTCTAGAACTTTACTCACTCTCCTTCTTCTCTCAAGCTCTCAAAGAAGAAAGCAAGGAAGAAGAAATGAAGATGTATGAGTTCTACCCTTCTTCTAGAGTAGTTTTCCCACTTCCCTCTTCTGAACCAAACCCAAATCAACTTCTAAAACCATAGAAAGAGAAGGCAAAAGGAGGAGAACAACATGCTAAGGAGAAAAGCTAGGGAAATCTCAAGATTACTCACCTCTTTGCTTGGTCTCCTTGCTTCTCTAGGTCTCTCTCTCTCTCCACAGCTCTTTTCTCTCTCCTTGGTTGAAGCTTAGGTCGGTTCTAAGAGAAAGGAAGAGTTTAGACTCTTTAAAAAGTCAAAATCTCTCTTTTCACGCTTTTCCGGACTCACCCTCGCTATAGCGAGCCATAACCCTCGCTACGGTGAGCTCGTGTAAGTCCCAGACCTTTGCCTTCGCTATAGCTCTCGCTACGGCGAGCTACTCCCTGGATTTTGTATGGAATGCCCGCACTCGCTATAGCTAGAAGCATTTTCGCTATAGCGAGAAGGCTCTCTCGCTATAGCTAGCCCATTTCTCGCTATAGCGAACAGGTATATTCGCTATAGCTAGGCTGTAGCTAGCAGACTTAGAAAATTTTCAGCCTTCAAAAATTTTCAGCTTTTTTTTTCTTTCCCTTTTCTTTTCTCTTTTCTTTTCTTTTCTTTTTCTCGGTTGTTACAAACTTTGTCTAGGTGAAGCTCATGGAGCAAAGAATAGGAGCCAAGGAGCATGATTGATGATAGTTCGACAATAGAATAGGATTTTGTGTAACTTAATGTCAACGTATGTAGGTATAAGCTATTTATGAGTTGTAAACCTTTGATCATCTATAAAAGTACATGAATATGTTATATGTAATGAATATGAAGCCAAATATATGATTTTGACATCTTTGACCCATGGTTCGCTTATGTATAAAAGCATGTCAGATGGTGAATTTGAGTTATATGAGGATTTGGACTTGTTATGATTCCTCAACATACTATATTTGAACTTGTAGACTTGCTTAAATGGTCGTGGTTCATTTAGGAGGCCATTTGGTACCATTTGGAGCCATATGATTACTATTTTAAGCCATATTTTGTCTCTGAACCAAAATTAAACCAAATGAATGAGTTTTGGCATAAAATTTGATAGGCATATAGATCTCATTGAGAGAGTTTCACAAAGCTAAAGAGTAGAATTTTTAGAGTTCTGTGGAATATCTTATAATTTTTTAAATTTGGCCAAATTATGTAGAAACTGTTATAGTATTATTCTTCTGGACAGTCTAATTTTTGGTGTCTTTGGAGGGTCAAATGAAGTCTAATGCTCATGACATGTAGTTGGCATCATAATCTTTCTATAGCCACTGAGAGCACTTAATTTGGAGCTCTGTACAGTGAGATATGAATTTTTAAAGTTGCATGTCTACTGTAGTAGAAGAAACAGACCCCAATTACTGTTTCATTAGTTTTTGTGGGCCAAATGATCTTATTTTGATTTGAAATTTTTATAGTAAAAAGTCCTAATTTGTATGATTTGGAGTTTTCTAGCTCAAGTTATGAATTTTTGAAACTAGTGGCAGAATTATGAAATTATATAGAATGGTGTACTTGTGTTATCTTGTGATGCTTGACCTTAAACTTGTTTTCCATGCTTCTTTTGTGATATTTCTCGTTGAGCAAGTTTATTGAGGATGAGTTAACATTAATTCAAGTCAATTTAAAAGCTATGATAATAAATTGTCAACAAAGTCCAGGATCTTGCTGACAAGATCTTGTATTTTACACTATGAAATATGAGACCTTGTTAATAAGGTTTTTTGCCAATGATACAAGGTCTTTTGGCAGTAAGTTATAACATATGATATATCTGATGGTATGGCAATGTACAAACCAGAAAATAAGAGAGAGGTATGACACATAGGTCATATTTTAAAATTACAACAAAATAATTAATCTCGTTGATCTAGTGGGCCATACTATGCACCATACAACATGCAACATATAAAGTTGAGAAAAATCAAAAGATACATAAAATTAGATCCTTAATTAATATCTTTGATTTTAAGATTTAATTTAAGTTCTTGTTACAAATTATAGACACTAGAGTTAATGGGGGTCAAGGGGGGAAAGCCCTCCACAGCAGTCTCACTGGCCAATCAGTAAGCAAGGGATGGGGGTAGAGCCCTTGAAAGGTAAATAGATTTTGCCTTTCTCAACTCAGATGCCAAATGTACCAATTATTAGTGCTGTGTTGACCTCCTTGATTTTCAAACAAATCAGAGAACCATTCCGAGATTCATTGTCCTTATCGCATTCCATAACCATTCCAGAATTAACAAAATCATGAACAATGATCCATTATAAATATATATCACATATACATTTCAATTTGTAATATTTAGAACCTATCCCAAAATTAACATTGTTGTGCGTTAATTTGTAATTGATTAATCCCTGTTGAAAACACTATCATATAATCCTTAAGCCATGATCACAAATTTTGAAACCATTATTAATCCTAGGTTTAATGTTATCATATAACCCTTAACCTATGATTGTAGACTTCAGAACCTATAAACGATTTTTGAATCTATGTTATCTTATAACCCTATTACCAAATTCGATTATCATATAACCATTTTTTATCAAGATTAATCATATGTTATCACGTAATCATATTGATCAAATTAGGAAAACACATATTCCAATTTATGGTTTTATCAAGTGGATCTAATACCACTGTTGGGTTTTAAAGTACAAGCACAGCGGAATAATTTAAAAATTTTTTGAAACCCATTAAGGATCCTTGCGAAAAGGGCATAAATTGGTGATAGAAATATTACCTTTTGCAAAGATTGCTTCATGAAGTCAAGTTCATGTCTATTCAACTTATAAACTCCTTATCCCGCAAATGCACATACACTCAAACGATTTTGTGATCTCTATGTGTGTGTGCAAGGAATCACATAGATCAAAAGAACCTATGTCTCTATGGTATCCACACATAAGTAGATCAAAACTCTAATCCCAAAGTGAATGGATGGAGTCTTTTTCTTCTCTTAATCTCTGCTAGAAGACTTTCTCACTTTATTTGGTGGCTCTCATTTGGTTTCGTCTGTATAGCCACCAAACCTTTAGTTGTTTATTCATAGATAAACGCCTAAGGTTTTGTAATATCCAACTAATGGGCCTTAGTCAAATAGACAATAAGTGAAGAGATAATTGGGCTTTAGCTATTAACCTAGTCTAATAATAATTGCCCAAAGAGAATGCAATGCTACTTTAATATAAAATAATATATTATAATTATATTATATTATATATTTTAAGATCTCTTGTCTAACTAGAATTTAAATTATATTATATTAACTCCAAATTTGATCTACTATTTGTGAGCGATCCTATAGGTTTTTATTATATCAATAGTTGTAACACCATATTTATCTAACCTATTTAATTTCATTCCAAACTCATTACTTTGGCCAAGCACAACTTCTCAAGAAAATACCATTAAAATAATAGATTATTTTTATGTTACGTCATGGATACAATTTTTATTTCATATCTTATAGACCATATGAACCCATCCATCTCATTCTCCTATTTAATTACATGCATACAACTCAAAACCATCTCAAAATGTGGCCAACAACTCGAGCTCATAGCTTATCTACACAAAATAATGGAAGGTTGCCTCAGGTTAATGTGCTAAATTTCTATCATGAATTTTGAAAAATCATAACTAATTCTAAAACAATTGAAATTAAGCAAACTATACCATTATAGAAAGCTATAGATGTATATTTTATGATAAAAATTAGTTCAAGCCAAAACAAGAATGACTAGCCACTGAAATTGATGGAACAATACACAGACTCAGTTGGCACTACTATTACTGACATAGAACTTCAAAAATTCATATCTCCCTGCTCAAACATCCAATTAGGGTAATCTCAGTGGCCATAGAAAGCTTATCATGTCTAGTTTATTATTAAAAAACTTCATGAGTACTGAACACCATTTAGCACTCAAATGACATGGGAGAAGAAACTGACCATATGAACAGTAACCACACCAGAACAGCAAAAATTTGACAATTTTAAAAATTCATAATTAATTCCACAGAGCTCTAAATAATCTGATCTTTAGCTTCCCAAAAATCTCTAGATGAGATCTATATGTATTCCAAATTTCATAAGGAAATTCGTTCATTTGGTTCGATTGTACCATAGGGTTCCAATTTAGTCCATTTATGCTTCTTAAAGGGTCACAAAAGGTCCAAATTTGCTTCCAAGGCTTTCAAACCACTTGAGCACGTGGAAAAGCACCAAAATGGTCTATTAAATATGTCTCAAAGGTCCATAAACCTAGATTTCACAAACTCACTCTCTCACCCCAAGGTATACGCAAGAACATACAAGCTTCATCTTGCCATTCAATGTCAAAAAGTTGCTATATCATTCACATGGCATCAAATCTCACACATACATCAAGTATCCATGTACTTACACATGTTCAAATGGTTATACAACATATTCATCATAAGGTTACATCATATGACATCAAAATGGTTATAAAGTGAACAAAATAGCACACTTTCTTGTCAATCTTTCTCCTTCAAGCTTGGTGGCTCCCATTCCTTGGTTCACTTGGTCTATCTAGACGTGTTAGGTAATGGGGGGGAAGGAATGAGATTCTAGGAATCCCAATAGGTCTTCTTCCTTTCAACCATACATAAACGATGTAAATTTAAGTCTAAAAATGCATGCATGGATATCATTGATTGCATAATCATTCATGGAACATTTCTTACATCCAAGAAGTCACATTAAACATACATTGGCTTGCTAAGAAAATAGTTTAGCCTCACTAATTTTCTTAAGGGACTTTTGACTAAGCCGCATTCTTTAGAGACTTCTGGGCTTTGTCTTACCCATTCATAGGGACTTTTGGCTCATCCTCACCCTAGATAAGGGACTTTTGGCTTCACCACACTCAAGCAAACTAAGACATGTTTATAAAGTATCATTCAAGTGCATAATAAAGCATCATGGTACCATGGCATATAGATACATGCTAAAACATCTTTAACATGCATACACACATTCCAAGACAAGATAAACACCCACTTATGCATGAAAGAAAGAAGTAAAACATACATTGGCTTGCCAAGCAAATGGTTTAGCCTCACTAATTTTCTTAAGGGACTTTTGATTGAGCCATATTCTTAAGAGACTTTTAGGCTTTGTCTCACCTATTCTTAGGGACTTTTGGATTATTCTCACCTTAGATAAGGGACTTTTGGCTTCACCACACTCGAGCAAACCAAGACATATTTATAAAGTATCATTCAAGTGCATAATAAAGTATCATGGTACCATGGCATATAGATACATGCTAAAACATCTTTAACATGCATACACACATTCCAAGAAAAATAAACACCCACTTATGCATGAAAGAAAGAAGAGAGAGCTACCTTAATTACAAAAACACACTTTTCCTTTTGAAATGCTTCCTCTCCCTCGGCCACACACTCACAAGGATGTGAGACTTGGTTCCTTTGGCCTAGACACATTATATGAAAGCCAATTACGCTCTTGGAATAATTTCTAAAGCCACACATTCATTTTAAAAGCTATATTGTTCCTATGGCTCATTTATGGTTCCATAATGCACCTAATAAAGCAATACCCATAATCCATGATCTTGGCTCCATTCTTTCATTCTATCTCTGGTTCTTGACACTATTTAAGCCTCTTGGGGCCATCATACAATTAATTTAAAAGCCTAACTATATGTTACTTCTTTAAGTCACAATATAGAACCTATGGTACCATCTCACTTCCTAGGCTTCCAAAAATTTTTTCAAGGCTTCCTCTCATCCTCTCCCATCATATATGATACAAAACCAAGCTTGGAAGAAATTAAAACACTCCATTGGTGCTCTTTCCATGCTAGGCTGAGGTTATGCTTCTATATGACAACAATGAAGTTGTTTTGATTTTTTTGATGGGAGAAGCATGTAGGAGGCTCTCTTGATGTCTTAGAAACTCATATGGACTCTTAAACCTCTTAATTTATGGTTAGAACTCATCTTGCAAACCAAGGTGTAACTAAAACCTTAGCTTTTCTATCTTGCAATTTCATGGTTCTTTCTTTATTTTCTTTGCATATTCTTATTCTCCTCACTCATTTTCCTAAAATTCATCCTTGGTTTGGTTAAAATTTCAACTCCTCTTGCCTGTCCATATATGGGGTGAATTGTTCAAGAAGAGGGACAAGGAGGATCAAGCATGAAAGTAGCAAAATATCTTGTTTTTCTAGCCTTTCTTGGATGTTCTTTCCTTTGGTTGGATTCTACTCCTCAAACTCAAAATTCCCCCCTTGGTCTAACCTCAAAACAACCCTAAATACATAAATAAATTCATGGGAAAGAAGAGAAGAAGGAGGAGAAAGAGTTTGCTAAAGAGAAACTAAGAAAATCCATAAATTTCCATACCTTTCACTTGATTTTTCTTCTGCTTTTTCGTTCTCTCTTGTGCGCCTCACTCTTTAGGTCTCTTCTCTATTTTAGGGCAAAAATGAAGTCAATTTAGGGAGGAGAAGAATGAGGCATGACATATATATAGGTGGGGAGACCAAATTGTTTTAAAGAAATTCCATTTACATCCCATAAACTTGGCATTTTCATTTTTGATCCATTTTAGCTCCTTTTTTATAACTATCTTTTCTATCATAAAATTTAGGTCCTTAATTTTATAAAATGCCTTTGGAACCACTCAATTTGGAGCTGAAACCTTTCTAAATGAAAGGGTCAAAGCTTGGGTCAATCTACGTTTTAAATTGTAAATTGGAGGTGTTTTAACTATTCTAGAGGTTCTTATAATTTTTAGGGCCTCTGAGAACTCTGGAAAACTAATTTTTTTCCATTTAAAAATCCCTCCTATGAGTTTTCTCAAAAGTGCCCGAAATTATGAAAATGCCACTGCATCTTCATTGAATTTCGGCTGGTCATTCTGGCTCCATTTTTAAGGCACCTCTAACCTTGGATCATCATTATTTGAGGTCTAGATTATTATTCTAATTTTATTGGACCTCAAATCATTTTATCTGGGGGACTTTTTTTTGTATCCAATAAATTATGTACATTTACGAAGAAATCAAGCATTACGTTTCTCATATTTACGGAGGTACCGGATATTACAGTAGTGATCCAAAAAGAATCTTATTTTAGAATCACAGACAATGAGTAGTATCTAATAATACATTACTACCACCTAAGTAATAAGAATGTCTGTGATTCAACATACCTAATTTTTTTACCATTATTTCATGTAGTTCAATCCCTTTTATCTGGATATCTAGATTAAACTTGAGGCATGAAATGTGTTATCCTCTTGATAATTTAATCTATATGTTTTCTTGATCCCTGAGTAGACTAAATCAAAACAAATGAATTGATATCACATATTAATCCATTTGAGCATAGGCATGCATTTCTTAGTTTCACTTAATTAAGAGGCCTGCAGATATCACTCATCCTATATCGGATAGACAAATCCTATCTATATTACTCATATCTCTCAACATGTTTTGTGAAACATCTAATTACTATCTTTTGTCCATCTTTATTAAAGGTGACAATTGATGGCATCAAAGTATATGACTCCTCATGTAAGGAACTATAATAATTTTAGGTCAAAGGATAACGTACATCATAGTCACTATAAGAATGACTTATGATACGTAGTTGTCCATAAAGCACTCTAACGATGGGCAGTACATTTAGTCTATAACATATACTCATGTAATGATTTGATATCTCATATCCATGACTATGGTCATCAACCAATATACATGCTAGTATCATTGTATTATTGCTATACCAATTTACAATAATACTCAACTAAGGACAATTCATTAATAATAAATTATTCTGAGGATAATTAATATATTTATTTATGTTATGCAGATATAATATTAAATATAATAATTGGAATGCCTTCATTTATCAAAACATAATAAAATGTATATAAGTATAATCATCCTATGATTGGCTTCTAGGGCATACACCAACACATACACCTATCATTAGTAAGACAATCTCATACCTAACAACTAATTATGCCTAAAATCATATAAAAAACACTTATCAAAACTTCTAAGAAACTAGATGTACTAAATTAATCTCCATTCCACAAGCATACACAATGGTCACCTCAACCCCTTGCATCTTCACATATGCTAGTAGACCATCACCAAAATCAATCCAAATGGTGAAAACTTAGCACATAATCATCATAAATTGGAGGGAGATGCTTACCAAATCTTTTAAATAGCTAATGGTATTGATTTGAGGCCAAGATAACTTAAATCCACCATAGGTCACTCTAATTTTCACTCATGTGTACAACCCACCCTAAAAATTAGTTTAACAAATGAAATTTAAACATAAGCACATATCAACCCAAAAACCCAAATTTCAACCTTAAGGAAAAAATGAAAATTCCCTAAATAAGAAGTTATTTGGTCCAAAATGTAAAAGATAAATAAAATAAGTTTCCTTTTACTCACCTTAGTCAAATCTCTTGTTTTCCTCTCTAGTTGGGGCTCCAAAGTCAGCCATCCAACTTCTTTCTCTCCTAGCATTTTGCTCCTTCTCCCAATGTTGTATATGTGCATTTCTGAACATGAAGGGAAAGTTAGGTTTTAGATGGTGTTTTAAGTGAGTTAGGTTGTGGGTTGTAGGTTATAGGTTCAAGGTTGTGGGTTATCTTACTCTTGATGGGTTTTAGCTTATTTTCTCTCTTTAAACTTCCAAAAATTATTTTTAGCAAAATCAAACAAATTATTAAGCTTTAAATTAATTTCCAAAGTGCCTTTAAGTAATTTTTCATCCAATAAATTCAAAATCCATAATTAAATTTATTTTTGTTTAAAAATTTCCAAAATAATTATTTTTCCTTGAACATGCCTAAATAGCTATTTTCCCTAGAAATTCCTATTTTCCTCATTAATCCATAATTAATCTTTAATTAAATTCTTAGTTTCCTAAATAAATTCACTTAATTAAAATATATGTCTTTTTAGGAATTTTGTCCTCAATATTAGACATGCCTTACTCAATATACTCTAAATAATCCTTTCTCAATGTTTCATTTTCTCTTAGGTTGTTTTGCCTCAGAGTTAAATCCTTCCTAACTATTTTCACTAATGAAGTGTTCTTAATATGCTCCTATCTTACTTTGGTATCCATATTCTCTCTATCCAACCCAATATAACCAAATGTCGTGTAGATGTACATATTCCCCACATTCTTACTTTGACCACAACTAAAAAAATCTTGATTAAGTTCCACATAACCATCTTTGTGTAATATTCAATTTTTTTGAAAACATTAGAAACAGACCAATTATAAAAGGAAGTCTCTTAAATAGAAAGAATTAAGGCCAAATAAAATTAGGACAAACTTTTAAATAATAAAAAATGAGGATACAAGACTTAAGGTATCCAAAAACCAGAATCGGAGTAGCTAAATAAAATCAAAAGAAAACCAGTGGCATTTTCGTAATTTTGGACACTTTTTAGAAAACTCAAAGAAGGGATCTTTAAATGGAAAAATTGAATTTCCTAGGGTTCTCAAAGACCTTTAAATTATAGGAACTCCTAAAATGGTTCAAACCCCTCCAGTTTACATTTTAGAATGTCGGTTGACTAGAATTTTAGCTGGTTAGTTAAGGAAGGTTTTAAATCCAATTTGGGTGAAACTAAAGGCATTTTATAACTTAGAGGACCTAAATTTTATGATAAAGATGATGATTCTTAAAAAGGAGTTGAAATGAGCCTTAGAGGAAAGAACTAAGAAAAGAAGACAAATTAGGAATTTTAAAAAAGTGTTTTAGTACCTTGGCTTCTTATATCTCACGTCCCTCTCCTTCTCCTCATTCTAACTGACTTAAGTTCTGCCCAAAATAAAGGAGAGACCAGCATAGAAAGGTGCATAAGAGGAAGGGAAGAAGAAAAGCTTGGTAAATAGGTGAGAAAACTATGGATTTTTATACTCCTTCCTTTATTAATCTTGTTCTCCTCTTTCTTCTCTCTTTTCCTATGGTTTTAATGTTTAATTTGGGACTAGTTTGGTAAGGGAAGGTTAAAATTGAAGGAGAAGATAGAAACAAGGGAAAGAGCTCTTCAAAAAGATTGAAACTAAGGTAAGAACCATCGCTTTTCTTGCTTCCTTTTGCTTGTTCTCCTAGGGGTGAGTTTCAGCCAAGTATAGAACACTTAGGGGAGAGTGAGTTCTAACCAAAACCAAGCAAGGAAAAAGGGTTTTAGAGTGTAGGAATTAAGGATATGCAATTGGAATTAAATAAGAAGCATTAGAAATCAAGTTACAAAACCTAAGGATTTAGTTGCATCTTGACAAATATGAGACTTTCTAGTGATAATTTAAGTTGCCTAAGAGTGAGTATGGGTTCTCAAGACACCTAGGAAGCTTCACATGTGCCAACTCTCTAAAAATAATTTGCAAAAGTCCATGGATCTTTAAGCATGCTCATATATCAATCTAGAGCTCTCCAAGTACCTAGGGAGAGTTTTAATTCATTCTAAGGCTAGAAATGGACTAAAAATGATTAGTAAATATCAAAGAAAGTATTGGAATAAATTTAGGAATCATAGTTGAGGAAATGAAGGTGTAGGCTCCATTTTAAAACTTAAAGAAGCAACTTGTGTCTAGGCCCCTTGAATTGAAATTATGATGACTTCAAGGAGTTTAAATAGAGTCAAGAGACTTAGATTGAATGAGAAATGGGAGCCAAGATCATGAATTCCAAGAGTTGCTTCATTAAATCTTGTATGGAACCATAATTGTGTCTTACAACAAAGTAGCCTTACATAGAATTTGTGAGAAGTTAGAGCTTGTTCCAATGATTAAAATATATCTCATTTGATATGTCTAGGCCAAAATAATCAAGTGTCACCTAGTTGCATGTGCTTGGCCGAAAAAGGGAGGAAGAATTAAAGAGAAAAGTTTGTGTTCTTGTTTCAAGGTAGCTCTCTAACCTTTCTCAAATGTATTGCTTAGATGTTTGCTTGTCATTGGATGCTTGTAATGTCCAGTTTTCGTCAAACAACAGAAATAGATATGTTTTCAAAGCAATTTCCCTAAAATGAATTAATTAAAGTTCTAAAAAATTTAAGTAACATTCTAAACTCCTAAAAATGAGAATCCCATACTCAAACAGAAAGAAAAATAGAGCTAGAATAAAGAAATGAATTTTAATGAAATGTTGACGAAACGTAATGACATTTTTGAAATTATGTGCAATTTTTGGAAAACTCACAGGAAAGATTTTTGAATGAAAATTTTGAGTTACCTAGGGTTTTCAGAGGCCCTAAAAACCATAGGAATCCTTAGGATAGTTAAAACCCTCAAGTGTATATTTTTCCATGTTGATTAACCCAAATTTTAACACTTTCATTCGGGAAGATTTTAGCTCCAATTTGAGTAATCCAATGGAATTTTGTAAAATTGGAAATCTAAATTTTATGATAGAAAAGATGATTCTAAAAAAAGAGCTAAAACAAAGCTAAAACGAAAATGTCAAGACATAAGGGTAAAATTAGAATTTTTAGAAGATGGAAGCTTATTGAACTCTCCTTATATTTCGTCCTCCTTCTCCCCTTTTCTAGACCAATCTAATTCTACCCTAAAACCAGAGAAGAAAGCCAGCTTTTAGGCCCATTAAGGGAGAAGATTTTCAAGGAAGAAAAAAGTAAGGAAAAGGTATGAAACTTTATGGAATTTCAAGCTCTTTCTTTGGCAAGATGTTTCTCCTTCTTCTCCTCTTTATTTTCATACGTTTCATAATATTTTTGGATCTATTTTGAGGGCAGAATAGAAGTGGAATTTTTGGATTTGAGGAGAAGAGGCCAACTAAGGGAAAAATCATCCAAGAAATCAAGGAAAAACAAGGTAAATCTTCATTCCATGATAGCTATCTCTTGTTCCCTCCTTCTCTTAGGTTCGGCCAACCTAGGGAACTCCAAGAAGGTATGAATTTCAGGTTGAACCAAGGGTGAATCTTAGGAAATTGAGTGTGGAGAATAAGAATATGCAAGGGAAATAACAAACTAGCTATTAGATTTCAAAATAGCAAACCTAGGGTTTCAAGTGTCTCTTGTAAATTCTGAATTGATACAATGATTCCTAGGTCTAAATAAGTGTTTAGATGAGCTTCTAAGATCCCTAGAAGGCTCCTCACATGTATCTTCCATTAAGAAAACAAAGGAAACTCCAAAGATGCTAAGAAGAAGCATAGCCTTGGCCTAAGAGACTTGGAGTACCGAAAGGAAGTTTTAATTTGTTCCAAGCTTATTTGTGAGTCATATATGGTGGAAGAGAATTAAAGGAAGGCTTAGAAAAATTTTAGAAGTCATAGAAAGTGAGATGGTATCATAAGTTCCATATTATGGCTTAAAGAAACAACACCTAGTTAGGCTTTCTTTTAATTGTGTGATGGCTTCCAGAGGTTTAAATTTAGTCAAGAATCATAAATGAAAGGAAAGAATGGAGCTTAGAACTCAAATGATAGATGTTGCTTCATTAGGTGCATTTCAGAACCATAAATGAACCATAAGACAAAGTTAGAGTTCTAAGTAGATCGTTAGCTTTGAGAATGGTTCCAAGAGCATAACTGGTTCCTATTTTATGAATTTAGGCCAAGAGAAACAAGACTCATATCATTGTGAGTGTGTGGCTGAGGAAGGGAGTGCAATTATAAGGAGAAAAGTGTGTGATTTCAACAAAGGTGGCTCTTTCCTCTTTCCCTCATGCATGGATGAATGTTTGTCTTGTCTTGAATGTGTGTGTGTATGTTTTAATCCATGAGAAAGTATTCTAGCATGTATTCATATGCCATGGTACCATAATGATGTTTTATGCATTCAAATGATGTCTTATGTCTTTGCTTTGGTTTACTTGAGTGTGGTGAAGCTAAGAACTCACTAGTTATAGTAAGGATAAGCCAAGAACCCTCAAGAATGGTTGAGACAAAGTTTAGAGTCTCCCAAGAGTAAGGCTTAGTTCAAGGCCTTTAAGAAAAAGGGTGAGGCAAGTCCAATAATCTTAAAGAGAATAGGTGAGGCTAATCCACTTGGCAAGCCTATGTATATTTTGTATGACTTGTTCAAATACCAAGAATGCTTCTTGAATGATCACACTTTCCATTATGCCTATGCATGCATTTTTAAGACTTTATTTGCATTCTTTATGTATGATTGAAAGGGAGATGAGCTATTGGGATTCTTTAAATCTCATTCATTTCTCTCTAATGTCTTAATATGCTAGGTGGACCAAATAAGCAAGGTAATGAAAGCTACCAAGTTAGGAGATGAGAAATTGACAACAAAGTGTCTAGTTTTACTTCTTTGTAGCCATATGAATGGCATATGATGTAATCCTATGATGGAATTATTGTATAATCATTTAAACATGTGTAATTAGCCAAATCTTTGATGTATGTATGAGTTTTGGTGCTAAATGAATGATAATGTAAATTTTGGATAGTGAATGGCAACTTAAAGTGTATGAATTCTTGTGTATGGCTTAGGGTGAGAGAGTGAGTTTTTAATTTCTGGGGTTATGTATCTTTGAGACATGTTTGGTAGACCATTTTGGTGCTTTCCCACATGCTCAAGTGGTCATGGGTGTCTTAGAAACTAAAATGGACCATTTGGAACCCTTATGTGACACAAAATGGACCATTTCACAACCTAATATCAAAATCTGACCAAATGAACGATTTTGCCCATGAAATTTGGCATGCATATAGATCTTATCTAGAAATTCCAGATTATTTGGAGCTCTGTAGAATCAATTATGATTTTTCAAATTTTGCATTTTTCTACTAAACTAATGCAGACACTATTCATATAGTCAGTAGCTTGGGCTGTGTCATTCAAGGGCCAAATGATGTCCAATACTCATGAATTTTACAATCATAAACTAGAAATAATAAGCTTTCCATGGCCACTAAAATTACCACAATTGGACCTTTGAGCAAGGAGATATGAATTTTTGAAGTTGGAGGATAGTACTAATAGTGACAAGTGACCTCTGGTACTATTCCATCAATTTATGATAACTAGCAGTCTCTGTTGTGGTTCAAACTTATTTTTAGTATAGATTATACATCTTTATCTTTCTATAATGCTAAAGTATGCTTGATTTTAATTTTTATTGAATTAGTTAGGATTTTTTAAAGTTTATATCAGAATATTGGAATTTTAACCCGAGGATGCATCACTGATTTTCATGTATACCATCCACTTGCACGAGTTCTAGGCCACTTCTTGAGATGCTTTTGAGTTGTATTTGTCTAATTAAATATGAAAATGAGTTAAATGAGTTCATATGGTCCACAAGACACTGAATGAAAAATTTATACATGACATAACGTAAGTTAATTCATTATTTTGATATATTTTCCTTAAGGATGCTATGTAATTCATGGATATAAGTCTACAAATGATATAAGATGAGCTATATAAATGTGATGTTATAATGGTTGTATGTATGTTTAAACTATGAGATATGTTTTCAACCATTGAATACATGTTATGGTACCATTATATTTTTTGAAATGTGTTTATGAATGTAAAGTAACTTGAATGGGTTTGGTTATGCCAAAAGTCCCTTAGCATGGGTGAAGATGAGTTAAAAGTCCCTAAAAATGGGTGAGACAAAGGCAAAAGTCTCAAGAAGAGTGAGACTAAGTCAAAAGTCCCTTGAAAGTGTATGAGGCCAATCCAAAAGTCCCAAAGAAGTTGGGTAAGGCTAGACCAATGCCCTTGAGAGCCCATGTTTGATTTGTATGAGTGCATATAACAAAGAAAATGATTTAGGTATGTTCATTAGTAGCTTAAATGCCATGCATGCATTCTTTGACATATAATTGCATCCATTATGTATGTTTGAAAGGGTAAAGAGTTATTAAAATTTTTTGAATCTCACTCTTCCCGCACAAATATATAATAATGTCTAGGTGAACCAAGTGAACTAAGAAGTGGAGGCCAACCATCTTGAAGCATGAAACTTTGGCAATGAAGTAGAAAATTAGTCATTTTAATGGCATTTTGATGTCAAGAATTGTAACTATATGATGTAAGCCTTTGAGCATATTTAAATATATGTAAATATGGTATATGTATCCATTTTGGAACTATATGAATGAATATGTGAGTTTTTGCCACTCATATGCCATTATGTTTATGTGTATGATTGTAAATGGCAAGGTGAGAATGAACTCCATGATGATTTGAACTATTTGGCATGCTTATATATGATGTAATTATACTTTTAGACTTGTTCAAGTGGTTGTGGAAAGATAAGAAAGGCATTTGGTGTAAGTTGAAGCCATTATGGACTTCAAATTGACCATTTCTTGAGCTAAACCAAAGTCTAGGCAAATGGATGCATTTTTGCATGAAACTTGGCCAGCAAATAGGTCTCATCTAGAGCTTTTCAAGAGCTAAAGAATACTTAATTTGGAGCTCTAGAGAATTTATTATATTTTTCAAAGTTAGCTAAATTATGCAAAATTGATAAAAGTTACTATTCATATGGTCAGTTTACATTTCTATGTCACTCATAGGTCAAATGAAGTCCAATGCTTATAAAATTTTACGGGTAAAAACTAAACATTATATAGCCACTGAGAGCACCTCATTTGGAGCTTTGTAAAGGGAGAAACAAATTTTTAAAATTTTAGATTCTATAGCTATCAAAGAATAAACCTGATGTACTATTCTATTATTTTTTATGGGCTAAATGCTACTATCTTGGTTTGGAACTGTTTTTAGTCATTACTTAATCTACAGTTTTCTAGAAAGCTATTATATGCATGATTTCAATTTTTCTAGAATTAGTTATAAATTTTCAAAGTTCACATCAGAAATCTAGAACACCAACCCCAGAGCAATTTTGGTTTTTCTTAAATTGTGGTTCCAAATCTGAGATTCTTAAGATGAATTGTGATGTTTATGATTTGAATGGATATGTTATGGATAGAAAATAATATTTGTAAGTCCACATAGTCCCTAAAGCCAAGGATGATGTATATGGCTTTCCAACTATGCAAATGACCATGGATAAAAGTGCCACTTTCTTACAAATGTGTACCCATATGCCAAGTGTGTGTTAAGTGTGACACCATACTCTTTTAGCCTATCATTTCCATTTCAAAGCTTGGCTTCACACCATCACATAAAAAAGGATATATTTAATCTCATGTAATTGCGTTATGCAAATCTTTAAAAATTCCTCTTATGCTCCATGGACCACATGTAACACCATCATTTCTAACTCATACCCATCATCCCACACACACATGCTCATGTGAGGTATAGTAAGGATAAAGTGAGAATTTCTATTGGATTCATACACTTTCTTGCATTGTGTCATGGTTAAAAATTCATCGCGGTGTCACATGGACCGTGTGAGCTCATATTATGCATCCTCATATTTAATTGCACCATTACAACTCATTTTCAATCCCAAAAACATGCTTTAAACCCATGGAAACAAAAAAAAGATATGGGACATGAATATTCATTTTCGGCCAGACTTGGCCTCATTTCTGGGCAAAGTTTGGAAAATCATAACTAAATATAGAAAAATTAAAAACATGTAATCTCAATCATTCTCAAAAGCTTGGGATGTTTACTTCATGTTAAAAATATTTACAAGTCATAACATCCTACAAACAGGATGTTTGACACACGAATTGTTCTGGAGGTCAGACTGGTCCTGATGCTGTCACAATTTATTGATATGAACTTAAAAAATGTCCAACTAATTCCAAAAACATCCAATGCATTCAAATGATACCAATATGAAAATATGTGGATGTTAAATAGAGAGGAAAAATATCTCTAGATCAGTTCATCAAGACAAGCTCTTAGAAATCGATGGAACAGTACTTCTAGTCAGGCAAGATGACTGATACTGGGCAGAAACTTCAAAAATTCATATCTTCCTCTCTAGACCTCCAAATGAGGTGCTTCCAGTTGCTACAAGTCTCTATGAATGTCTAGTTTCTGTCTATAAAATTTTGTAGCCATTAGACCACGTTTATCCCTCAGATGATACAATTATTCAACTGACCAAATGAACAGTGTTGGTGCAAATCCGAAATTCTGATACCAACTTTGAAAAATCATAGAAAATTCCACAGACCTCCAAATGACCTGATCTTTAGCTTCCTAAAAAGCTCTAGGCAAGATCTAGTCACATGAAAAATTTCAAAGCAAGAAGAGGCCATTTGGTTAGACTTTGACATAAGGGGGCAAAGTGCCAATTTCTTTTGTTAAAAGAGGCTCCAAGGGTTCAAATTTGCTTCTACTACTCCTAAGGCTCTATGAGCACATGGGAAAGCATCAACATAGGCTATCAAACATGGCTCAAATGTCTAACAACCCAAATTTTCAAAACTCACTCTCCCACACCAACACATACACCATGTACATAATGCCAAGATCTTATTATTCATACCGAAAACTTGCTACATCATGCACTATAGTTCTAATTCTCATATATATACAATAAGTACATCTATTTACAAGTATTCATAAGTGCACACCCAATGTACATCATTCAATTACATCTCTTAACAACAAAATGGTGACAAATGGCTATTTCACAAATCCTTTGCCAATTCCCTTAGCTTCAAGCTTGGTGGCTCCCATGTCTTTGTTCACTTGGTCTACCTAGCATGTTAGGATAGTGGACAGGAGGGGATGAGATTCAAAGAATCCCAATAGCTCATCTCTCATTCAATCATACATAATATGTGCAAAGCAAGCTTTTCAAATGCATGCATGGAAAAGTGGAAGTCATGGACACTTTAAAAATAACCTTGGCATGTGAATCAGTCATACAAGACATTCAAGAGTTCACCAAGTTTTTGGATTGGCCTCACACTTCTCCTCATGGGTATTGGACTTGCCTCACCCATTCTTGAGCACTTTGGACTCAACCATTCTCTTGAGAGTCCACATTGCTTTTGAGAGACCCTTTGCTTTATCTCAACCAAGATCGAGGGTTCTTGGCTCATCCTCACCCAAGGAAAGAGTTCTTGGCCTTTCCACACTCAAGAAAACTCATACAAACATCATGAATTCATTTAGCACATAACTTAGCATCAAGGATCATGACATGTAAAGGCATGCTAGCATACTTTTCATAGCTTGAAAATACACATACACACGTTCTAGAACAAGCTAAACACACATTCATGCATGAGAGAAAGGGGGAGAGAGCTACCTTATAAGCTAACACAAGCCTTCCCTTTCAATTTGTCTTCTCTCTTCTTGATTTCACAATCACAACTAGATGGGAGTGCTTCTCTTGAGCCTAGATACACAAAGAGCATGGGATTACTCTCTCATAACTCAACACTTATTCATAAAGCTAGAGGTTTCTTTGTAGCAAACCCTACCAAGCATATAAGAAACTAGGGGTCTCTTCCTCTCTCTAGAAGTTCACTGACTATCCTTCCTCTCTCAAGCTCTCAAGAAAGGAAAACAAAGAAGAAGAAGTGAAGATACATGAGTTTATTGCTCATTCTTAACTAGAACAGAGCTTCCTTACTCAACAACCCATGGGAAGGAAGCTTAGAAGGAGAAGAATAAAATCAAGAAGAAGAAGCATGAAGAGCTTTAAAGGTTTTTACCGTTCTTCCTTAGCTTCCCTTCTTTCTCTCTTAGTTTCTCCTAGTTTTCCTTTCTTTCTTAAGCCTTTTTTCTAGGCTTGGACGAAGCTTAGGTCGGTTAAAGGAGAAAAGAGGAGTTTGAATGCTTTAAAAAGTTAAATTCTCTTTTTTCACGCTTTTTCAGACTAACCCTCGCTATAGCGAAGCATAACCCTCGCTATGGCGAGAACGTATCAGTCCTAGACCCCTGCCTTCGCTACGGCACGCGCTACGGTGAGCAGCTCCCTGGTTTTTGTATAGGATGCTCAGACTCGCTATAGCTAGAAGGCACTCTTGCTATAGCTAGGCCATTTCTCGCTATATCTAGCAGACTTAGAAAATTTTTAGCCTTTCAAAAATTTTTTAACTTTTTTTTTTCTGGTTGTTACACCACATGAACTCATTAATATCATTCTCTACCTATAACACATCTATACAAGTCATAAACATCATAAAACATCTCATACATCTCAGGTTTGGCTTTATGCATCAGAAAAACAAAGGTTTGGTTTTGGGTTCACTTTCCAAATTTATGACATGGATTTTGAAAATTCATAACTAATTTTAGAAAAATCACAATCATACATGTGATAGCTTTTTGGAAAGCTGTGGATGTTAAATAAAGATTAAAAATGCAATGACATTTAACCTATGGAAATTGATGAATAGTAAATTAGGTCAAGCTGCATTACTAGTACTGTTATGTAACTTCAAAATTTTAGTTCTCTCTCTACAGAGCTCCAAATGAGGTGATTGGTGGCTATGGAAATATTATGATGTCTAGTTTATATTTGTAAAATTTCATGAGTATTGAATATCATTTGAACCGCGGGTGACATAAAAACATAAACTAACCATATGAACAATGTTGTTACCATTTCAACAAAATTTTCCCAACTTTGAAAAATAATAATAATTTTTTTTGAGTTCCAAATTAGGTGATATTTGGATTTGTGAAAAGATCTAGATGAGACCTATATTCATACCAAATTTCATGAGAAAATTTATCCATTTGGTCAGTTTGTGGTTTATCTTAAGTTTTGGTCACTTTTAAGGTTCAAAGTGGGTTCATAACGCACCAAATGGCTCCTTTATCATTTTATAGCCACTTGAGCACATCGCATAGCCTAGAGAAGCATGCCAAATGGTCTAAAACCTGATGGAGCTAATTCTCATTATGCCACTTGCTATCATACATAAGCATATCATATCACATAAGGCTCTTTGGTGGCAAAAACATACATATTCATTCATATGATTCCAAAATAGGTACATATATCATATTTACATGGATTTAAATGTGCTCAAGCAACTACATAGCATACATCAATATGTCAACAAAATGGCTAATTAACTACTCCTTTGCCAAAATCTTGGTCTTCAAGGTTGTGGGCCTTCATTTCTTGGACCACTTGGTTCACCTAGACATGATTAGATATTAGAGGGGGAAGAGTAGCTCTTTACTCTTTCAAACATACATAATGGATGTATTTTCAAGTCTAAGAATGCATGCATGGCAATTTAAGCTACTAGTAAACATACATAAAGCATTTTCCATGTTTAAGAAACTCATACATATCATATATAGGCTCTCAAGGGCATTAGTTTAACCTCACCTATTTTTCTTGGGACTTTTGAAATTGCCTCATTCATTTTTAAGGGACTTTTGACTAAGCCTCACTTTTCTTAAAACTTTTGGTATTGTCTCACCCAATCTTAGGGACTTTTGGCATCACCATACCCATCCGAGCCACATAACATTTATAAAACACATTTCAAGAACATCATGGTATCATAACATGTATGCAAAAGCTAGAAACATTTCTCATGGCATAAACAAGCATACAAACACCGAAAGACAAAAAAACATCTAACAATACATGAGAGAAAAGTTAGAGAGCTACCTTTAAAGCAAAATCACAAGTCTTTCTTTTTATTATTCTTCCTCTCTCTCATCCACACACTTGTACTTAGGTGAAGCTTTATTCCTTTGGCCTAGACACGTCAAATAAGACCCAATTACATCATTGAAGCAAGCTATAATATCATACACACTCTATGTAAAGCTACTTTCTCTTATGATTACATAATGACTCTATACAAGACACAATGAAGCAATTATGAGAATTCATAGTCTTGACTCCATTTTCTCCTTCAATCTATGACTCTTGACTCCATTTAGACTCCTTGGAGTCAGCACACATTTATTTTAGGGAGCCTAGTTATGAGATGCTTCCTTATATCTCATTATGGAGCCTACACCTCCATCTCACAATCTAGGCTTCCTAAATTTTTTCTAAGGCTTCCTTTGATATTCTTCCATCATATCTAGTCCCATTCTAAGCTTAAAAGAAATTAAAACACTCCCTAAGTCCTAGAACCATGTTTAGTCAAGACATAAGCATTAGTTTGGAGCCTATGGAGTTTGCTTTGTTTTCTTAAAAAGGATGACACTTAGAAGGCTTTCTAGATGTCTTAGGAACTCATATATACTCTTAGATAGCTCAAATTACTACTAAAAGGCTTCATACATATCAAGGTACACTTGAATCCTTAAGTCTTGTAACTTTAATTCCAATGCTTTTCTTTTAATTTTCAATACATAATCTTGTTTCCTGTAATATCCGATCCCTCAAAAATGCAAGAAAACGTAAGGCAATGCGAGAAACGTAACATACAGTTTTTCCGTCAATGTACGAAATTCAGCGAATACAAAAGGAAGTCCCCCAAATAGAGTAAATTAAGATCCAACAAAATTAGAATAATATTCTAAAACACAAATAATGATGAGTCAAGGCCAGAGGTGCCCTAAAATTAGGGCCAAAATAGATGAAAGAAAAAAAGAGGTCCCAAAGAGCCTCCGAAATTAAGTATGAAGGAGTCAGGGACTAAAATGCAAAGAAAAGTTATGTGTTGAGAAAAATGTATAAATTGCCTGAAAGTTCAGGAAACCTTAATTTCACCTTCTATTCATGACTTTAGGCATGAATATCAAAAAATTGAGCAGGAATCTTAGAAATCCGTGACCTACGGTTAAACTCTATTTAATGAGATAGGTCCAATGATGCCACATTGTCCGGATGGCTGAGCGGGATCCGATCTGAAATCTAGTTAGCCCGATAGTAGCCATGAGCAAAATAGAAAAGGAAGTTGTAACAACTATAAAAATAGAAATAGATAAAGGACTAAGAAACCCTGAAGGAGTTTCAAAAACTAAATTGTAATAAATGAAAATTTTATAGCACAATCATAATATAGAAAGTGAAAATTACACCTAAAAACTCGAATATCTGATTGACATCGAAATTCATGAGGATCGAACTTGAGGGCCTCTTATCTATGTTTGAGGCTCATTATGGCTAGAAAGTAGAGGAAACAATATTTATAAATTTTAGAAAGTTTAAAGGTATGTATTGTATCGTAAAACCTTAATTAGGCTGAGACACCAATTTTTAGACTACTGTAAGGCCCTAATAGCTAATTCTAAAGGCCCAATAAGAAAAGAGAAGATATAATTAAGGATATAGAGAAGATAAAACCCAAATATAAATATAAAATAAAAAGAAAAGAAGAAAAGGATTTTAATTAGTTTAAAGAATTAACCATGGTTAGGTTATAAATTAATCGTAGTTGAGTTAAAAACTAACCATGGTTGAGTTAAGAAAATTAACCATAGTTACTAACCATAACTTAAGGGCTAAGAAAAGGTATCTAAGTGTATAGCCAAGGAATTTTTGGAAGAAGATATTTAGTTATGAAATTAGAAAATCAAAAGCAAAAAGTAATGGAAGGCTAAGATTTGATCTTGAAAAAGTTGATCCAAGGGTCCAAATTTGGTATAACCATTTAACTTCATTTAAGTTCATCTCCTTCACCTCCATTCCACCATTTTTATGCCACACACAAGGGAGAAGGAGAGAAAATTGTGAAGAGAGAGAGAGGGAGAAAAAGTGAAAGAAGAAGTGAAATTAAGCAAAACTACCACTATTCTTCACCAAATTTCTTCATCTTCTTCATCCTCCAACCATTTTTTCCAAAGGGCAACTGCATCTTCATCTTTTCTTCAAGGTGGAATTTTTCTCTAAGTGGGAAAAGAAGGAATTTGAGTGTGAAAAAAAGCAAAGGAAGCAAGGATTAAGCTTAAAGAGTAAGTTTTCTCCACCTTGCACTTGAAAATCATATGGTTTAAGTTAGTTTTGTTAAACCCTTGCTATAAGTCACTTTTGGACAGCATATGGATCATTAGAAAAGGATTTTATATGTTGAATATGAAGGGCTATGAATGGAGTTTATATATTGACTATGGAGGCCATATGAGCTTATCCATTTTTGTTGTGTGCTGGAACTTTGAAAAGCACAAAGATTGTAATTTTTGGGAAAATGGAAATGTTCGGGATATGCTGTCCGAATTTTTCCAAAATTTTTATGGTGTCTTTTTAATGTCTTAAAGTCGTCGTACCAAATTTCAAGTCCTAAAACATAAAGGAAGAGGCTATGGAATTTTTAGAACTAAAGAAACTCACTTTTAGGCCTAAAATGGAGCTAGATTATGTTATGACCAAAACGTGTTGTGGGGGATGGAATTTGATGATTTTATCAATTCCAATGGATTCAAAAGGGTTTTTTTAGCCAGTAATACCTATGGGAAAGCCCCCAAAACTCATGGAATAAAATTTCTAAATTTTGGCCAAGAAATGCATATTGTTGGGCTATAGTGAATTGGAAAGGAAGGAGTTAGATTTTTCCAATTCCAATGGTCCCATTAAGTTTAAAAAGGGCAATATTACTTTAGGATTTTGGGTCTATATGTTGATTGTAATGAATTATCATTATGATTATAGGGTTTGATATTTGTTTGGGAACTTCAAAAGCAAGTAAACTGAGTTCCAAGACTTGAGGAGCAAAGTTTGCTAAGGTAGTAGTTTCCTTTTTCTTTCTTTAAGCTTGTATGTTTCTATAATGATGAGTGTTATGCTATATCAAGTTGTTATTTATGCTATAAGATGAGACATGTATGCTTAGATCGTGCTTGGCTTTGTATGAAATTCTTTGTATTCCTATGTGGTATGCAACACCTTGATTGGCATTTTGTTATGTACTTACATGCTTACTTGTAAATGAGATTGGTTTACTACTACTGAGATTTCATAATCTCACCCTAAATATTACCTATGCTAGGTCTGAGTTCAATCAAAGAAAGGACAAAGGATGTGGAGAAATAAATTGAGGACCTTACTTTTATGCATCATATTTTGTCATATAATTAAATATCTTTGGATTATGGTATGTATGAGTTGTATTATAATGCTATATAATAATAGGGCATGTAACAGAAAGCCATGTATATATCCAACCATGAAGTAAAAAGAAAATTTGAATCAGTTCAGGTTTCTATTGACTCCTTTAAGTTCTATATAAGGTATTTGTAGTAGGAAAAGCGTTATATAGTAAGGTATGACATTTCCCACACTCTAAAACCTAGGTTTCATTCTTGGTTTGGGTCAAAATTAGTTCCCTTCTACATGCTCTCTAGGTGGCTGAACCATCAATAGGGAAAACAAAGAAAGAAAAGCATGAAAATCCATGATAGTTACCTTGTTTCTTGGTTTGTTTCAAGAGCTCTTTCACTTGGTACAATCCTATCCTTCAAATTATAATCTCCTCCCTCTAAACTAGAACCAAAATAGTCCCAAATCATTCATGGAAATAATAGAAAGGAAGAGGAGAAAGAGGATAACAAAGTTAAGGTAAGAAGAAGCTTGAAATTCTATGATTTTCCTTACCTTTTTTCTTGATTTTTCTTCTTCTTCTTCCCCTCCTCTTGTGTGCCTCACTTAGTTGAGTTCTCCTCTAGTTTGGGACAACAAATAAGTCAGTTAATCATATGGGAGAAAGAGCACGTGTTATATGGAAGGAGAGAAGTCACTTTACGTACTTTTCTAGTTTGTATTTTAGTCCCTTTTCTTGGTTCCTTTCATTTAGGCTTAATTCTACTCTTTTCCAAAATTCATCTTTTTCATAATAATATTTAGGCTCTCAAACTTATAAAATAGCTTTGGTTTCATTCAAATCAGATTTAAAACCATTCTGAACCATTTAGTTAAAGTTTTAGTTAATCGACAACTGAAATTGTTCACCGGAGGGGTTTTAACTATTCTATGGATTCCCATAGTTTTCAGGACTTTTGAAAACCCTGAAAAATTCAAAATTTTCATTTAAAATGTCCTTCTATGAGTTTTTCCAAAAATTTGAAAATACCCTAATTTTCTTTCACAAACTTTTCTAGCTCTTCTGGCTTAGATTTTAGGCAACTCAAGTCTTAAATCCTCATTTTTCATTATTTAAAATTTTATCTTAATTTTATTTGGCCTCAAATCTCTCTATTTAGGGAACTTCCTTTTATAACTAACTCATTTTCGTCGTTTTTAGAAAAACCAGGCATTACATTAAGATAGCCTATGTGACATTTGTTTAAAAGTTAAGAAGTCAAGGTATTACACTTTGCCACTAAGTTCAAGGAACCAAGCCCAAACAACCCCCAATTACTTTCACTCTTTTAGTTTTCTTAAAGCTTCCAAGGTACCAATAGTCTACTAGCAAGCTTTAAGTTAACTCTTTCCCTCTCTTAACTCCTAGTTCGTTAAAGGAATATTTCCAAATGCGCTTAGTCTTACTTTCTTCAATAAATGACATCAAGAGTTATAGGATAATTTCACTTAATTAGCCTTATATTTTTCACCCCTCTAACATTAACAGGTGGGTAAACCTTATTTCCTAATTAATTTAAAAAATTTTGGTTTCCATCCTAAAATTTAGAATTCTTAAAATTCCTATGTTATGACCTAATTTCATTAATTTAATAGTCCCTAAATTAGTTAATTTTAATTTAATTTATCCTATAAAAAATTTATTTTGAGAAGGGGTGTTACAATGAGCCTATTCAAGTTTCCTTGTTAGATTAAAGTCCTCTACCCATTCTTGAGGATGCACTTTCTCAATTAAAATCTAAAGACACTCGATTGAGACTTTTAAGGCATAATTTGCTATGATTGAAAAAAATTCCATACTTTGTCATTAATGCCCACAATCAGTACGTGCATATTAAACTTTAGAATAAAGCCGTATATATATTTATATATAATTTATAAGAGCTGTAGGTAATATTACTCGATCACAATTAAAGTTGTACATAATATTTGTCAAATAAAGTATGTCAAGAAAATCAAGACATTAGCCAATAATCTGCTTAAATAAATCCTAATAGAACCCTTGGTCTTATTCACATGTCTTTTAAGTATCTTGCATGTCTTAAGAGTATAAAAACTAGTTCGAATCAAGTTATTCCATCAAGTCATCTATACATAAGATCAGTTTGTTATGTAGTCATCCATGTGTAGGAATTAAAGTTATAGTCATAGTATTGTATGGCCAAGGTCTTTCGTGCATAGTTGCAGTTCAGTGTTTAGTCCTTCATGCATGGTGTTCAAAAGATATCCTTGCTCAGGGAATTAATAACATATTATTTGAATTAAGATTTATAAGGTTCCAAAAGAATCTAGAAAGTAAATCATGAGAAACATCAACAATCATTAGATAATTACACAAAGATTTAACTTAAGAACTGACATAAAATTACTATTTTCATGTTTAGAGAAGTTCCATAACCAATAAGAATGCATACAAGTGAAATTGGAAACTTAAAACATGAGAATAGGTGAAGCTTCAAAATCACATAGCCCCTTGTATTTTTGCACTAAAGGGCCATACAAACCTATTAGAGCTAAGCTATGTCTCTGCATATGGCCTGGTTGTGCATTTTTGGGTTCTTATGCCTAACTTATGCACTTCTACATCAGTTGGCAATGCACAGACCCCCTATTTCACCTCCTTCATAGTTTAGATCTTCAAGTAGTCATCCTAATCACCTTGTCCCAACTAGCCCAAACATCATACCAATGGCAAAATAAGATGATTGCTGAGCTAAAACAAGATGTTCACCCCTTAAACTCTCTCTTCCAACACCTTTTCATCTAGCTTTTCTTACTATGTTCAAGCTTTCAATTTAACTTGTTGTTTATGGAGAAGGATGAAGAGTGATTTAATTATCCTAATGTCAACCAATATAACAAGACCTCAACATAATATTTTGAACATAGAGGATTTTACAAAAATTCAGCCATTCAACAGGAGAAAGAGATGAATTGGTGAAAAAGATGGAGAAGATAAAAGGATGAAGAGATGGAAAAGAAAACAAAAAAACTCTAAGCATGACAAGGATTTTTGTCTTACTAGTAAGTTGATCCCTAAAACCTTCCTCTTCTTCTTTTTCTTCCTCCTTGTTCTCCTATTCTTCCCTTTGCTCGTACTATCTTATGCTCTCTTTCTATCAACTTGTAATGAAATAGAGTTTTAGGAGTGTTTTTAATTTTTGGATGAATATTCTAAAGGGAAAAGATGAGTATGTATAAAAAGGAGAGGCAGTGGAGTTCTGAAGCATTCTTCTTTCTTTATATATGCATCTCTAAATATTTGAAGAAAATTTGACTATATTGAACCTTTCAATGAGATAGTGCTTTTTCAACTCTCTCAAAATGGAATCTATTCCAAACATATATACCCTAGTTCCTATTGACCAAATTTGATCTTATTAATTTGATGAGGTGTAGAAATGATTATTAATTATTAGAAGATGTATTCCAAAATGTCTAGAATATTTTCACATTCATGCCTCTGCCACTTTTGCATGGAAAAGATGAAGCTTTGGTGCATAAGGACAATTACAATTTAGCTTACTAAAATTCTATCTTGGTTGTAAATCCCAGTCAAACATGCCTCTACCTCCACTAACTAAATTATAATCCATAAGATTATCTTCCATTCACTCACTCTCTAAGTCATAATTTAGTGTAGCCATGAACTTAAACTTGTCCAAAACTATTAGCCAAGGAACTATACAATTGAAAGCATTACATGGAAAGGAAGAAGTTGGAATTTGCTATGGTAAGCCTTTCAAAATTTCTTCCCTACCTTATGCTTTTCATCTTGATTATTTCAATTTCTTATTTAGTGATGATTTTTTATAAGGGAATATAGAAAAGAGAGGGTTTGTCATGAATTTTGATGCAGATGAAAGAGGAAAGCTAATTGAGGTGAGTTATGGTTTTCTTAAGCAATCTCTCATGGCTTTTCAAATTCAATTCATTCATATTGGTTTGCTTTGAGTTGGCTGTAGCATTGAGGGAGGTTAAAGCTTGGGAGTTTTAATTTTGGCTTAAGAGAGGAAAAGGAAGCAAAAGAAAATCTATTATTCAAGTAAAGTTCTTTAAATTGCCTAAGTTTATATTTGGTTGGCATGGTAGCATTTTCTTTTGGTTTTGGTTGAGACTAAAGAGATGAAGTGGAGTAAATTGTATATTAATTATGTTGAATTTAAATTCTCTATTGACAGCAAATGATGTTTAATGGTGAATTATGAAAGTGAGAAAGAAAAAAATGAATTGAAAGGCTTGAAGTTAGCTTGTGCATGTGGGAAAAGTAAGGTAGTGAATAAGGGTGTAGTAGTTGCTTTTAAAATGCTTTATATTACTAAATATAAAATTAGTATTTGTAACACTATATATTTCTAACTTATTTCATAACTTTCTTATGCATCACATCATCAATTCCATGAAGGAAGTGAGAAAAGTTCATTAAAATAATGTATATAATTGCGTTACATCATGTATAAAAATTTCATTCGGTGTCACGTGTAACATCCGGTCCCTCTGTAAACATGAGAAACGCAATGTTCAGTTTCTCCGTAAACGTCAGAAATGAGCCAAATATAAAAGAAAGTCCTCAAAATAGAAGGAATTGGGGCTAGCTAAAATTATGATAAAATTTTAAATATTAAAAAATAAGGATTTAAGGTTTGAGATGCCCAAAAACCAGAGCTAGAAGAGCTCAAAAAATTTGCCGAAGAAGCAGGGGCATTTTTTGTAATTTTTGGAAAAATTTGAAAACTCATAGGAGAGCTTTTTAAATGAAAAATTTGAGCTTTCTGGAGTTCTCAGAGGCCCTGAAAACCATGGAAACCCTTAGAACAATTGAAACTCCTCCGATGAGCGATTTCGACAAAGGTTGACCAAAACTTTGATCGAATGGTTCGAAATGGGTTTAGATCCTTTTTGAGTGATTCCAAAGGCAATTCTTATGATTAAGAGCCTAAGGAATATGATAGAATATATGGATTTCAAAAAGGAGTTGATATGAGTCTAAAATGAAAAAGCCAAAAAATGGGACTAAAATGCAAAAGTAAAAAGTTGTATAAAGTGACTTTTAGCTCCTTCTTATCCACGTTCCAGCAGCTCCTCACTTTCATGATTTGTTTCTGCCCCAAAAATAGAGAAGGAAGCCAGCTCTCTTGGGCACACAAGGAGAGGAGATTTTAAAGAGAGAAAAAGCAAGGAAAAGGTAAGAAAAGTGTGAAATTTTATGCTCTTCCCTTGAGTAAACTTGTTCCTCTCATTCTCCTCTTCATTTCTATGGTTTCATTGATGGATTTGGTGATGTTTTGAGTCTGGTCCAGAGGAGGAATAATAGAATTTGAAGGAGAGGAACTTATCACTTGGAAGAGCACTTGAGAAAAGCTAGAAAATCAAGGTAACTTGTTGTCTTCCATGCTTCTTCTTCCCTTCTCCTCATTGTGATAATTTTGTCCCATATAGAGCCCAATCAAAGGGAGATGAATTCTGGTCCAAGCAAGGAAGATTCATAGATTTTGGAGTGTGAGAAGCAAGTAGGTGCGAAGAAATCAAAGAAAGAAGCATGAAAACACAAGATAGAAAAGTGAGGGATTCATGGAGACATTGTGAAATCTGTTTTGATCCATGAATTCCCCAGCTTAGATGCGAGTTTGCTTGAGTTCCTAAGATCCCTAGAGACCTCCCCACACACCTCTTCCATCAAGAAAACAAAGTAAACCTATTACTTCCATTTTTCATGTGTCATTTTGGCCTGGGGTAGAACTATAGGTTAGGGACAGTTTTAATTTGTTCCAAGCTTAGTTTTGAGTCATATATGATGGAAGAGGATGAGAGGAAGCCTGAAAAAATTTAGAACTCATAGAAAGTGATTTGGTGTCTTAGGTTCCATATTATGACCTAAAGAAACAACATGGTGCTAGGCCTTTTGTTTTAATGATGTGATGACTCCAAAAGGTTTAAAAGGAGTCAATAATCATATTTGAAAGGAAAGAATGAGGCCTAGAAGTCCCTTGGGGTGTTGCTTCATTAGGTGCCTTTATGGACCATAATGGAGCCTATAGAGCAATCTAGTATTTTATCAAGTGATGTAGCCTTAGAATATGTTTCATGGACCTAATTGGCTCTCATAAATTGTATCTAGGGCAAGAGAAACTATCTTCACCAAATTGTGGGTGTGTGGCCAAAAGAGGAGGCTTGAAAGCTAAGGAAAAAGTGTGTGAAATTATGCAAAGTAGGTCTCTTCACTTTCTTTCATGTATGGATGTGTGTTTAGCTTATTTTAGAATGTGTGTATGTGTATTTTTAAGCTATGGAAAGTATGCTAACATGCCTTTATATTCCATGATCCTTGATGCCATGTTATATTTCAAATGAGCACATGATGTTTGTATGAGTTTGCTTGGGTGTGGAGAAGCTAAGAACTCTTCCCTTTGATGATAATGAACCAAGAACCCTTGAGCTTGGTTGAGACAAAGTGAAGAGTCTCCCAAAAGCAAAGTGAGCTTCCAAGAGTATGGTTGAGTTTAAAGTGCTTAAGAATGAGTAAGGCAAGTCCAAAATCCATGAGGAGAAGTGTGAGGCCAATCCAAACACTTGGTGAGCTCTTGAATGATTTGTATGAGTGGTTCACATGCCAAGTTTGCCTTTAAAATGTCTATGGCTTTTATTTTCTCCATACATACATTTGTAAAGCTTGGTTGCACATATTATGAATGATTGAATAGGAGATGAGCTATTGGGATTCTTTGAATCTCATCCCCTCCTCTTCAATGATCTAACATGCTAGGTGGGCTAAGTAATTATAGTGAAGGGAGCCAACAACAATGAAGAAGAGAGATTGACAAGCTTAAGCCTTGTTTTGTTTATTTTGGAACCATAATGATAGTTCATCATGTATATGAGGTTGTATATGTACTATGAACGTTGAGACATGTGTAAATACACTATTATGTGATGTTTAGATGTATGATTCTGATATATGACCAGTAGCCCATGTTTTGAGTATGCAAGGCTTTAGAATGAGAATTGAAAGTTTGATGAATATGTGTATAAGTGAGGGTTGAATGGCCAAAATGAGATGCATGAGATTTGGGACCATTTGGGCAGCTCACATAAGTCTTAAATATGCTTTTAAACTTACCCAAAAGGTGCCAACACCAAGGGAAGACTATTTGGCAAGTTTGGTACCTCATATGGAGCCAAATTTGACCATTATAGAACCCTATATCACTTTTTAGCCAAATGAGTTAGTCTTGATCTGAAATTTGACATACAATTAGGTCTCATTAAGATATTTTTGGAAAGATAAAGTTTATAATTTTTGGAGGTCTACAGAATATTTGATGATTTTTCAAAGTTGGCCAAATATATGGAAATGGTCTGATGTACTGTTACAATGGTCCGAAAATTTTTTCTGTCACTTGAGCCTTAAATGATGTCTAATTGCCATGAAATTTTATACAAAGAAACTAAGAAATCACAGTGACTTGTGCCAACTAGAAGCACCTCATTTGGAGGTCTAGAGAGAGAGATACAAATTTTTGAAATTTTTGTCCAGTATCAGTCATCTTGCCTGACCAGAAGTACTGTTCCATCGATTTGCGAAATCTGGGCTTAATGAACGGATCTGTAGATATTTTTTCTCTCTAGTTAACATCAACAAATTTCCAAATTGGTATCATTTGAATGGATTGGATTTTTGTGAAATTAATTAGACATTTTTGAAGTTCATATCAGTAAACTGTGACAGCATCAGAATCTAGTCCGATCTCCAGACCATTTCGCATGTCAAATGCTCTGTGTGTGGGATGTTATGACTTGTACATATTTTTATATGAAGTAGACATCTGAAGCTTTCTAGAATGATGAAGATTGTATGATTTTAATTTTTTTAGATTTAGTTATGTTTTTCCAACATTTGGTCAGAAAGTGGAGCAATTCTAGTCGAGAATGAAACTCTTTATTCCACACTCCAATTCGGTTTCCATGAGTTGTAGGCATGTTTTTGTGATGCAAATGAGTTGTAATGGTGTAATTAAATATGAGGATGCATTGCATGAGCTCACACGGTCCTTGTGACATCAAAATGAATTTTTAACCTTGACGCAATGCAAGAAAATGTATTAATTCAATGGAATTTCCCACTTTATTCTTACTATATCTCATATGAACATGTAAGGGATGATGGATATGAGTTAAAAATGATGGTGTTACATTTATTGGTATCAGAGCAAAGTTCCAGGCTCTCTCTGATTGGATTTGGCTTGAGGATGTAGTAATAGGGATTTGTAAAAGGCTTGAATGGATAGGTAGAGCCTTGTATGTGACATGTTGGGTGTATGAGTATAGTTTGTGGCTTTATTCATAATGAGTAAATTGTATGATGGTCTTAGATTAGTTAATAGATATCGAGAAAGAGTGGCCTCTAGAGTAGTTTGAGCAGAGTTAAGCTTGAGCAGAGCTGAGAGATCCGACGGCTAGAGCTTGATGAGATATGATAGCTCGCCGGGATTAGTGGCAAGCCCTAGACATAAACGATGAGAAATGATCTCATTGATATAAAGAGGCTTGCTAGAGAGAGTATGTGAGGCCTAATTTTTCCTGGTAGTCATACTTAGGCCATTTTGAGATGTCTTGCTTAATATAGAGACAAGTAATAATACAGCACAATATGAGATGAGACTGCGGCTGCACAAGACTAGTTTAGAGGGGAAGTGAGAAAAAGAGTCACCCCCTAGCCACAACACCCAAATGTCTAAGTGAGTTTTAGAGCCCAAAAGATTAATTCCCTCAGGCCAGGAGTTTGAGTTACAAGCTACACCCTAGAGCTTGATTGCTCAGAAATGATAAGTAGTTATGTATGAACGAAGCATAAGGTAGAACACTCTAGCTTGATGAGGCAGTGAGGCTCAGGTTGGTAGCTAAAGATGAAAATTCAATCCCTAAAAAATAAGCCAATCAAAGGGCATACTTAGATAGGAAAACTAGGGTGAACCTGAGGTTGATTAGCCACGGCAGATGACACCATGAATGCTTGTTGGTCATATTCAGGCCAACTTAAGAAAAAAGTTGATAAGAGGTCAGACAACCCACAGCGAGCGGGAACCCTTAATATAAGTAGGGAAAAGGAGTAATGAATAGTCACGGAAGATTAGTAAGAAATCCATGGGCCTAGCAATGAGATTGAAGACAGAGCTCAACACAGAGAAAGTTAGACACAGGGATGATGAGGTTGTTGAGACCCGTTTTTAAGGCATTGATTCCAACCTAGGATGCTACCTTATGAGACATTGAATGATAGAATGCTAGTGTAGCCTTGAGATAATGTGAGATAAGGCTACCAGCAGAGAAGCACATAGTGAGTGACCTAGAAAGGTGTACCTCATAGATAACACCTAGAAGTAAATATGAGTAGCCAGTAATAGAGACCCAGAAAAAGAATGAGGATAGTTAGTAAGCTACAAGTCCGATGAAATGGCTAGCCCAGGCTGAGTGTAAGCTAAAGCCTAGGGGAGATGACCAGTAGCATTGTTCTAGGTGAGACATGTAAATGAAAGGTTCAATGAAAGTTTTCCCTGGATCGAGAAAGAAAAGAGGAGACACCCTGAGTTGGGGAAAACCAACCAGTAGTGGTTAGTAATTTCCTCATATAGACCCTCCTGAGTCATAAAGGGAAGCGAGGAAGAGCTAAGAAATTAGCTACAGAAAAGGTGCCCTCACTTTAGTCATGATTAGATGAGTAAGCTAAGCTTAGAAAGGTAAATAGATAGGAGTCCAATAGTTTGTCAGACGAGCTGCCTAATATGATAATAATATAGGGTTAAGGCACATGAGTGATTAGAGCACCCAGTAGAGCATCAGCTTCAGTGAGGTAGAATCCAGACATTGAGAGTACATATTCTGAATTGGGTTAGCAGAACCCTAAAAATAATATATTGTGCTCCTGGGGATGAGGCTAAAGAGGCTAAATAGAGAGAAAGCCCAGCTCTGATCCGAACGTAGAAATGAGCTAAGACAAACAGCTAATGCCTTCGTACCCTCAGAAAAGCTTGAAAGAGCTAGAGACCACTTCAAAAGGCGAGCCTCATGTTATATAGAGAGTGTAAGCTAAGAGCACCACAAAATGTAATTCTTGAGATTTCACAATAGACCCCCTTGATGTTACAGAGAGTGAATAAGTGAAGGAACTCTAGGAAAGTGTAGGTGCTCTTGAGCGTAAAGAAACCTAAACTGGTAATAGAAATAGCCAGTAGTAACACATCCTTTTACCTAAGTAAAAGGATAGTTAAAGTAAAAGAGAGAAGAATTTATAACAGTGTTCAAACCGAGGACATAGTAGATTGAAAAAAAATGTTGAGTCGATGTGCTTGAGTATTCGAGAAAGCACACTTGTCCTTGGTATAGATGCCCTTTTTGCATGATAGTGCTCAAAGTAAAAACAATTGGGCAATGTAAAGTGATCTTAGGATGAAGTAGAGAAATAATCTTATTTTCCCCGAGTATCCTACGAGAATAGGGCAGATAAAGAAAAGTACGAGAGGAATACTTTAGATTGTTGGGAAACTTGTAACATACTGCTGATAGTGGCCCTGAATTCAGTCATGAGGCGCCCGTGTATTAGTGCTTGATGTTATGGTTTGCTTGCAATAATAGTTACATGATATTAGGCCTGATCAACCTAATAATAATGTGGCTAGAGTACATAGCAAACGACGACATCAACCACCAAAGTGTCTCGATAATCGAAAGGTATCCTAGTTAAAGAATGAGATGAGCCAGAAAAGAGCAGTAAAGGGATTCCAGGAATACTAAAATAGTAAGAAAAGCATGCAGAGAGAAATCCCCAGTAGAGAATGTTCAGATTCAGTATGCATAGTCTAAGTCCCTTATAATATATGTAAATGAAACGAATAGGGACCAATACATAGCCTTTCTCCTGCCAGAGATGTTAACCACATTCAGTGTGTGAGATGCCCTAGTGCCAAAGCACTTTAAAGCAGAATGTGGGCATAGTTACAAACTGCAGGATATGAGAGGAAGACTAAAATGAGTACATGTAAAGTAAGAGAATCAATAAAGTAAGAAAAAAAAAAGCCCAAGCAAAAAGGGCTGAAGTGGGAATCTGAGGATCCTACGAGGAGCGATGAATAAAAATGTAAAATGCTCCCTAGTATCAGAATGATAAGATCCTAGAAAATCAGATGACACAGAATCCACTTCGCACGAAGAGCACAATGTACCTCTGAGTTTAGCCTCAGTTATTATGAGCGATGGTTACTGAACTTAGTGAGCATGTATTTTACTATCAGATATAGTAATCTTAGGCTTTAAGACCTCCTAGAGATGGATCACAGTAGATCCTAGCATATCACAGTGGGTTGTAATAGACCCTAGCAGGACTCTAAGAGGTCGCAATAGACTCAGGGGTCATAGTAGATCCCACAGAGTTATAAAGAGCCCTAGCCATAACATGATAATTCTCTGGTGAGATGATAGCCTAAGATAGTTTTACAGAACAGTTAGTCTCAGAGACCAGTACAATTTCAACTAACTTTTGTTATAGAGACTATAGACCTCCTGAGTTTAGTAGACCGTTGCCATAAAGACATAAAGGCTTTACTCAAACAGTTAGACCACTGACTAGCTCTCTTTAGAGATGAGTATAGTGTATGGGATGAGGAAAGCATGAAATTAGCTTTCTAAAGTTAAAGCCAGATGAACCATTACCCAGTAGATATTAGCCCTGACCAAGAGATAGAAAGATCCCTCATATATTAGCTTATGTATTCATAAAAGAGTCAGGTATAGTTTTACATAAGGTAAGTGGTACTATATATCTCCAGTGAGTAAATGTAACAACCAGGAAAAAAAAAAGAAGAAAAGAAAAAAAAAAGAGCTAAAAATTTTCGAAAGGCTAAAAATTTTCTAATTCTGCTAGCTACAGCCTAGCTATAGTGAATGTACCTGTTCGCTATAGTGAGAAATGGCCTAGCTATAGTGAGAGTGCCTTCTCGCTATAGCAAAAATGCTTCTAACTATAGCGAGTGCGGGCATCCCATACAAAAACCAAGGCGTTGCTCGCCGTAGCGCGCGTTGTAACGAAGGCAGGGGTCTGGGGTTGATACGAGCTTGTAGCGAGGGTTATGCCTCGCTATAGTGAGGGTTAGTCCAGAAAAGAGTGAAAAAAGGAAATTTGACTTTTTAAAGCCTCCAAACTTCTCCTTTCCCTTTGTAACTGACTTGAGCTCCCTCTAAGGTAGAGAAAAAGGCAGAGGAGAGAGAGAGAAACCCTAGTCTCTCTTTATGAATGAAGTGTTAAGAGAGTAATTCCATGCTCTTTGTATGTCTAGGCTCAAGAGAAGCACTCCCATCTAGTTGTGATTGTGAAATCAACAAGGGAGGAGACAAATTGAAAGGGAAAGCTTATGATTAGCCAATAAGGTAGCTCTCTCCACCTTCTCTCATATATAGATGTGTGCTTACATTGTCTTGCATGTGTGTATGTATGTTTTGAACTATGAAAAGTATGCCAGCATGATAATGCCTTATGTAATTCAATGATGTTTTATGTGATTGCTTTGGTTTGTTTGAGTATGGAAAAGCCAATAACCCTCTAGCCATGGTGAGGATGAGCCAAGAACCCTAAAGTTGGTTGAGACAAAGTAAAGAGTCTCCCAAAAGTGAGGTTGACTCCCAAGAGTAAGGTTGAGTCTAAGAACCTCTTAAAGAATGGGTGAAGCAAGTCCAAAATCCATAAGTGAATGGGTGAGGCTAATCCATTTGCTTGGCAAGCTTTTGAATGTTATATATGGCCTACTTAAATGTTGAAAATGTTTTTCTTATGATTTCACATGCTAATATGCCCATGCATACATTTGTGAGACTTGTTTGCATGCTTTATGTATGATTGAATGAGAGATGAACTATTGAGATTCTTTGAATCTCACTCCCCCTCTCCACCATCCTAACATGCTAGGTGGACCAAGTGAGACAAGAGATGAGCTTGAAGCTAGGGGATTCGGTGAAGAAATTATAAAAGAGCCATTTTGTCACCATTTTGTAGTTAAGTCAAGGGATGTAATCTAATGATATACATGTTTTAGGCACATAAGAATACTTTTAAATGGATGTACTTAATGTGTATATATGAGAATTGAACTTATAGTGCATGATGTAGCAAGTTTCGATATGAATAGTAAGATCTTAGCATTATGTACATGTTGCATGTGTTGGTGTGGGAGAGTGAGTTTTGTAAATCTGGATTGTTAGACAATTGAGCCATGTTTAATAGCCTATGTTGATGCTTTCCCACGTGCTCATAGAGCCTTAGAAGTAGATGAAGCCAAATTGCACCCTTGGAGCCCTCTTTAGCAAGAGAAAATGGTCACTTTGCCTCATGATGTCCAATTATGACCAAACAACCTCTTCTTGTCATGAAATTTGGCATGTGACTAGATCTTGTCTAGATCTTTTTGGGAATCTAAATATCAAGTCATTTGGAGGTCTGTGGAATTTTCTATGCTTTCTCAAAGTTGGTATCAGAAATTCGGATTTTCACAAACACTGTTCATTTGGTCAGATGTACAATTGTGTCATCCGAGGGGCAAACGTGGTCCAATGGCTACTAAATTTTATAGACAGAAACTAGATAGTCACAGTGACTTGTAGCAACTAGAAGCACCTCATTTGAAGGTCTAGAGAGGAAGATATACATTTTCGAAGTTTCTGCCCAGTATCAGTCATCTTGCCTGACCTGAGGTACTATTCCATCAATTTCTGAGAGTTTGGCTTGAGGAAATGATCTGGAAACATTTTTCCTCTCTAGTTAACATCCACATCTTTCCATATTGGTATCATTTCCATGCATTGGAGTTTTGTGAAATTAGTTGGACATTTTTAAATTTCATATTAGTAAACTATGACAGTAGTAGAACCCACTCCGACCTCCAGATGATTTTGTATGTCAAACGCTTTGTGTGTGGGATTTTAAGACTTCTAAGTATTTTTATATGACGTAGACATCCTAAGCTTTCCAGAATGACCAAGAGTGCATGTTTTTGATTTTTCTAGATTTAGTTATAAATTTTCAAACTCTGCCCAGAAATGAGGCCAAGCCTGGCCGAAAATGAACATGCATGTTTCATACCACTTTTTGGTTTCCATGGGCTAAAAGAATGTTTTTTGGATTGAAATGAGTAGTAATGGTGCAATTCAATATGAGGATGCATAAAATGAGCTCACACGGTCCATGTGACACTGAAGTGAATTTTTAACCATGCCGCAATGTTAAGAAAGTATATGAATCCAATGAGGAAGATCTCACTTTATTCTTCCTATATCTCATATGAGCATGTAAGGCATGATGGGTATGAGTTAGAAATGATGGTGTTACATTTGTTGGTATCAAAGCAAAGGTTCAAGCTCTCATTGTGGGTTGTGTCTTGTGGCTTGTGTTTGTGAGTTGCCAAGATGTATATGAGCTTGTTATAGATGATTGAGTGTGTGGCAGTGGCATGTGTCCTTATTATGTACTAAAGCATACTTATATGTTTCAGAAAGATGGTAGACACGCACCAAGGTAGAGGTAGAGGAAAAGGTAGGCCTCCCAGAGTGTCTCAGGCTGATGAAGCCGAGCCTAGTGATCCAGTTGCTAGAGCCTTACAGTCTATTATGGCTCGCCTAGATCAGCAGCAGGTCGTTATCATGCAATTACAAGAACGGTTTGCTGAGAGAGATAGCCAGGGCCCTACACCTCTTCCTCCTCAGCCACCTCCACACTTAGATCGTCCTGAGAACTCAGGGGCGACTCCTATAGATGCGCGCCACACATGGAGGCTGTTGCCCCAATTCCACCAGCTCAGATGCCTCCTACTGAGCAGCAAACCTCGATCCGAAAAGTGATCACACAATTCAAAAAATTTGGGCCTCCCACCTTTGATGGTGAGATGAATGCAGATAAAGCTGAGTCCTGGATTATAGAGCTAGAGCAGATCTTCGAGGTGATGGAGTGCACGTCTGAGCAAAAAGCCAAGACGGCTGCATTCCAGTTACAAAAAGAAGCAATTTATTGGTGGAAGGGCATTGAGCCTATTCTGAGAGCGAAGAACGCCCCGATCACCTGGGAGGCATTCCTCGAGGCATTCCACAAGAAGTATTTCCCCGATTCCATCAGAGATGAGAAGGAGTCAGAATTTATCCTGTTCAAACAAATTCCGGGGATGTCCATGGACCAATATGTAGCGAAATTTATTGAGCTCTCCAGATATTCCTCATACTTACAAAGACATGATGATGAGAAATAGAGGGCAGATAGGTTAGAGAAGGGCTTGCTCCCTGAGATCCGAGATAGGGTAGTGCCACAGAGAATCAGGCACTTCAATACCCTTGTAAAAGTATACAGGGTGACAGAAACAAATCTCAGGATGAAGCAGCCTACCTTTAGCGCCAAACCACCTATTCCCCTCCCTGAGCCCAAGAGATCTAGAGATGGTTCCCAGCCTGCAGTGACGAGCCGTAGAGGCAGAAAGAGTCAGTGGAACCAAAGGGGCAAGAGAAGGAGGACTCAGTCCAGTAAAGGTGGTGCTCCACCTATCATATGTCCCCAGTGTGGCAGAAATCACGGTACCTGACCGTGCTATGCGGGGCAGAACGTGTGCTTTAGATATGGTAGGTTGGGGCATATAGCCAGAGATTGCACCCAAGCTTCTCCACAGGCCCCTCTACAGATCACACAGCCGAGGGAGATGGCTCCTCCTCCCAGACCATAGACCCAAGGTAGAGTCTTTACCCTATCACAGCAGGAGACTAGCCAGTCCCTGAATCTGATTCAAGGTACTATTAAGATAAATGAGTTTTCTATAACTGTCTTATTTGATTCGGGCACTAGCCACTCTTTCATATCATATGACTATGTTAAGAGGTTGGGTCTGAGTATGCATACATTGCCATATGAGTTACATGTATCCACCCTTACTGGAAACCGAGCCATTACCTCCTATGCTTGCTTGAATCGTGTGATCCAGTTTAATCATTGCCTGACCACCCTTGATTTGATTTGTATGCCCTTCATTGATATTGATGTGATCATTGGTATAAACTGGATGTCTGCAAATAACGCCACACTAGATTGTAGCCACAGGTGTATTACTTTACCTGAATGTGAGACCGTGCCTAGCACTAGAACTGAGTTATCTATTATGACCATTTCCCAGGCTGAGAGATCTTTAGGGCATGGTTGTCAGGGGTATGTAGTTTTCTTTTCAGTCTAGGCTGAGGTAGAAGAGGGTATAGGTGAGATTCCTATAGTCAGAGAGTTCCCAGAAGTATTCCCTAAAGAAATTAGTAGACTGCCCCCAAAGAGAAAGGTTGAGTTTCCTATAGCCATTGTACCTGGGGCAGGTCCAGTGTCTAAGGCCTCGTATAGAATGGCTCCTACCGAGCTAGCAGAGCTTAAGAAACAGATAGAAGAGCTGTTAGAGAAAGGTTTCATCAGACCTAGCATCTCACCGTGGGGAGCTCCAGTCCTATTTGTAAAGAAGAAGGACGGAAGCTTTAGGCTATGTATGGACTACCGGGAACTCAATAAAATCACCATTAAGAATAAGTACCCTCTCCCTCGCATAGATGACCTCCTAGATCAGTTAGTAGGAGCGTCAGTGTTTTCCAAGATAGACCTCAAGTCGGGATATCATCAGCTCAGGATAAAGGCAGATGATATTTCCAAGACAGCCTTTAGAACTAGATATGGGCACTACGAATTCTTAGTTATGCCCTTCGGATTGACGAATGCACCTGCAGTTTTTATGAATTACATGAATAGAGTTTTTCGGCCATATCTAGACAAGTTCGTAGTAGTCTTCATAGATAACATCCTCATCTACTCAAAAAGTAGAGAGGAACATGAGCAACACCTGAGATTAGCCCTAGAGACCTTGAGAGAGAACCAGTTGTATGCTAAACTTAGTCAATGTGATTTCTGGCTCACTAAGGTTCCGTTTCTCAGTCATGTGATCTCCCAGGTAGGGGTCGCAGTAGATCCCCATAAGGTAGAGGCAGTATTACAGTGGGAGAGACCTAGAATAGTGACAAAGATCAAGAGCTTTCTAGGTTTGGCAGGGTATTATAGGAGATTCATTCAGGGCTTTTCTCAAATAGCAATGCCACTGACCCTGCTTACTAGAAAGAATGTGCCATTTGTGTGGAATGAGAAATGTGAGAGTAGTTTCCAAGAGTTGAAGCACAAGTTGACCACGGCTCCTGTTCTAGTACTCCCTGACCCTAAAGAAACTTTTAGGGCGTACAATGATGCCTCTAAGAAAGGGTTAGGATGTGTGCTTATGCAAAAAAGGCTGAATGGTAGCTTATGCTTCTAGACAGTTGAAATCTCATGAGGAAAACTATCCCACACATAACTTAGAGTTAGCCGCAGTGGTATTTACTCTGAAAATATGGAGGCACTACTTATATGGGGCGGCAATAGAAATTTACAGCGACCACAAGAGTCTAAAATATTTATTTGAACAGAAAAAGCTAAATATGAGGCAACAAAGATGGTTAGAACTTCTAAAAGATTATGAGTTCACATTGAAATACCATCTTGGTAAGGCTAATGTGGTAGCTGATGCCTTAAGTAGAAAATCCATACATGTGGCCTGTATGATGATCTAAGAGTAGGAATTGATTGAGAGATTCAAAGACATGAGTCTCTCCTGCAGGGTGTGTTCAGGAAAATTATTGATGAGTGAGACTCGAATAGAAAATGACTTGAGGGATCAGATAAGAGAAGCCTAGCAAGCAGACGACCATATAAAGAAGATTAGAGCCCAGATAACCCAGGATAGTGTCCAAGAATTCAATTTGTCTGAGGATGACATAGTGAGGTACAGGGATAGGCTGTATGTGCCTAGGAACACTGAGATCAAAGAGAAAATACTAGATGAGGCACATAAGAGTAGATACACCATCCATCCGGGCAGTAATAAAATGTACCAGGATTTGAAGAAAATGTTTTGGTGGCCCGGGATGAAAACAGATATAGCAAAGTATGTCTCCCGATGTTTGGTATGTCAAAGAGTAAAAATAGAACATCAGAAACTAGCTGGGTTACTTCAGCCCCTAGATATCCCAGAGTGGAAATGAGATAGCATAGCTATGGATTTTGTCATGGGTTTACCTAGGACATCATCGAGCTATGATACAATATGGGTAATAGTGGATAGGTTAACAAAGTCAGCACATTTCCTACCTATGAAAGCCACTTATACCCTAGATAAGTTAGCCCAGCTGTACATCAGGGAGATAATTAGACTACATGGTGTACCTAGGAGCATAATATCAAATAGAGATCCTAGATTCACATTAAATTTTTGGAGATCATTACAAGATGCTCTAGGCACCCGACTTAGATTCAGCACGGTGTACCACCCTCAGATGGATGGATAGATAGAGAGAACCATCCAAACCCTAGAGGACATGTTGAGGGCATGTGTGCTAGAAATGAAAGGGAACTGAGATACTAATAAGCGTGATTTTTATGTATTTTATTTCTCTTAACTTAAGCATTTTAAATGTTAAATAAGGCTTAATGGATTTACTTAGGTGGATAATTAATTTTAGTAGCCATTTTTGCACTTTATGAATTAATCTGCAAAATTATTGAGTTTTAACGCATGAAATTCTTTTAATTAATTAGGTGGATAATTCTATTGAATATTTTCCATTCTTTTGTGTAGAATTTTTTATGGGCAAATAGCTTGAGTGGGAAATTGAATTAGAGGTGAAGATTGAGCTTCAAGTGTACTCTTTGTGGAGCTAAAGATTGGAGAATGGAAAGCTTAAATCAATGTGGAAACAAGAGAAGGAAAGAGCATAGCTAACACGTGAATGGCCTTGAGAAGAATAGCAGAGCATGAGAAGAAGGGACTACATGTGATTAAGAGTTGAATAGACGAAGAAATAACACACATGTTGCTGTCATTAAGAAGCTACTGTTTTGATGTGAAGAGTATGAAGAAAGCAAGCAATATGGGATGGTGAGAAAGAGTAGAAACAAAGACTCGCATGGGGTACAAACACAAGCAGCCCAAGTCACTTAACGTAGCACCAGATTGGGAAGCTCGTGGAGTCAAGTCCACGTGAGAAAAGATGAAAGAGTTGATGTGGGGCAGCAGTGAATATAGGAGGAGAAGTAATGTGAGCAAAACAGAGCATGCAAATGAATGAAGAAAGCTCATGCTTGGGGCAAGTAGAAGAAACATGTACAAAGAGCCACGAGTTAAGAGCATGGAAGAGCAAAATAGAACAAGCTAACGTGGGGGAAGAATACATGCACAATAGCAACTCATTCCACATGAGCAATGAGCAAACGAAGAAGGCAAGGAGCATGGGCTGAATAATGCATACACAAGCAGAATGGAGAAAAATCACGTACTTTCCACGTACACATGCAACTGGACGTGGCTGGAACAAGGAAGAGCAATGCTGAAATAGAGAAGAAGCTCTTGAGCAAAACAAAGCAAACAGAACACGTAGAGCAAAACATGGAAGAAGCTTCGAGCTTGGCTGAAAAAGGAACACGAAGAAAGGATTTGCATTAAGTATGGAGGAGCTGCACGAAGACGATAGAGCTAAATGATGAAAAGAAGAGGAGCAGATTTGAAGCATGAGCTGAGAGCCAAAATGAGAAAAATGACGTCAGAAAGAGCCTGGCTAGAATTTACATGAAATATTATAAAACAAAATGACGTGGGCCCACACTCATATACAATGCAAGCTCGTGAATAGCTGAGCACGTGGAAAAAGAATAAATGAAGCACGTGAATAGCATGTGAAAAGAGGCTGGAAGCAGGGATGGATTAACATTATATCCAGGCTATTCATTCTTAATTCATCGGGCCATTGATCCAACACTCCATTCCACACATCGTATCCATTCCATTAAAAAGACCACAATTCATTCACCCATTTTTACACTACGCCCATTCCATTCGCGACACGCCCCCATCGTCCAGCATCTCCATCCCTTCGCCCTCCCCACTCTATTCCATCCTCCACTCTCCATCTCCATCTCTTTCCACCCTAAAATGAAGTTTTAATCTCCATCTGTGGCTAGCTAGGAGGAAGATCCTTGGTGCAAGCTTGAATCCATGGAGAAAAACTCAGAATTTTGGCTAAGATTTCTTTAATTTCCTACACTTTTTTTGTTTCAAATATTGTCTTGGTTAAGTTGTATTTGATAGAGAATTTGTGTAATTGTGATTAGTGGCTGGTTAGACACTAATTAGGAAGCCTTTTGTTGATTAATTGATTTGATTAAACATTGATTTTTTATTATTCTCTAATTTCTCATGTGTGGCTCAAAGGTGTTCGATGAAATGCATGAATAAAATTATGTATTTGAATGTTAAATTTGAGAATCCCTTAGTGTTTAGTTAGTTAATTAAACATCCTGGGATGATGATTCAGAGGTTAATTAATTAGTTAATCAATCAAATTAGATGTTCATTGATCTTAAAAACAAGAATTAATAATTTAATGCAGGATTGAGGTTTCAATTCAACGTTAGATTGTTAATTTCTTGAATCTTGAGTGGTAACCCAAGATAATTTGTTATGAACACAATTAGGGACTCTTAGACCAGAATAGGCACAATTGAATTAGGATAAAGATAGTGAATACTAAGGGATGATTCCAAATCTAGTCACAAGACCATTCTCCACCCACAATTCATATAATTAGGTAACAATTAGGAATTTTGATTCAATTTAGTTTTAGGTTAGTTTAATTCAATCAAAAACCCCCTTTAGTTTAGAACTTTTTAGAGTCTTTTAACATTTGAAAAACTCAATTAAGTATTGAACTCCAATTCCAAGGGAGATGACCTAGGTTGTGCCACTAACTGCATATTTTATCAACTTAGTTTTATTTTGAGGGTTGCGCGACGAGCCTCTCAGATACATACTTGCCTCTAGTGGAGTTTGCCTACAATAACAGTTATCATGCCAGTATATAGATGGCACCGTATGAGGCATTGTATGGGAGGAAGTGTAGGTCCCTAATATGTTGGGTTGAGTTAGGAGAGCGGAGCCTCATAGGCACAGAATTAGTGGACCAGACCTTTAGACAGATAGAAACCATCAGAAAGAAACTTCTGACGACCCAGAGTAGATAGAAAAGTTATACAGATAAACGTAGGCGGCCGTTAGAGTTTGAGATTGGAAACCATGTCTTCATTAGGGTGTCTCCATTCACAGGGATAGGTCGGTCCATTAAGAGTCAAAAGCTCAGTCCAAAGTACATAGGTCCTTCTAGATTCTTGATAACATAGGACCTGTGGCTTATAGACTAGCTCTTCCTCCAAATATAAGCCAAGTCCATAATGTCTTCCATGTTTCCTAATTGAAAAAGTACTAGCCCGATCCTTCACATGTCATAGAATATGAGAATGTGCAGTTATAGGATGATTTATCATATATAGTATCACCAGATCGGATTGTGGATGTTAAACTTAAGCAGTTATGAAATAAGACGATACCACTAGTGAAAGTGGTTTGGAAAGGATTGTCTCCCGAGGAAGACACTTGGGAATTAGAAGATGATATGAGAAAGAAATATCCAGAACTCTTCCCATGAGGTATGTTGTTTAAATTTCGAGGACGAAATTTTTATAAGAAGGGTGGAATGTAACAACCAGAAAAAAAAGAAGAAGAAAAGAAAAAAAAAAGAGCTGAAAATTTTTGAAGGGCTGAAAATTTTCAAAGTCTGCTAGCTATAGCCTAGCTATAGCGAATGTACCTATTCGCTATAGCGAGAAATGGTTTAGCTATAGCGAGAGTGCCTTCTCGTTATAACGAAAATGCTTCTAGCTATAGCGAGTGCAGGCATCCCATACAAAAACTAGGGCGTTGCTCTCTGTAATGCGCTCTGTAGCGAAGGTAGGGGTCTGGGACTAATACGAGCTCGCCGTAGCAAGGGTTATGCCTCGCTATAGAGAGGGTTAGTCCGGAAAAGCGTGAAAAAAGGAAATTTAACTTTTTAAAGCCTCCAAACTCCTCCTTTCCCTTTGTAACCGACTTAAGCTCCCTCTAAGGCAAAGAAAAGAGCGGAGGAGAGAGAGAGAAACCTTAGTTTCTCTTTATGAATAAAGTGTTAAGAGAGTAATTCCATGCTCCTTGTGTGTCTAGGCTCAAGAGAAGTACTCCCATCTAGTTGTGATTGTAAAATCAACAAGGGAGGAGACAAATTGAAAGGGAAAGCTTGTGATTAGCCAATAAGGTAGCTCTCTCCACCTTCTCTCATGTATAGATGTGTGCTTACATTGTCTTGCATATGTGTATATATGTTTTGAGCCATGAAAAGTATGCTAGCATGATGATGCCTTATGTAATTCAATGATGTTTTATGTGATTACTTTGGTTTGCTTGAGTATGGAAAAGCCAACAACCCTAAAGTTGGTTAAGACAAAGTAAAGAGTCTCCCAAAAGTGAGGTAGACTCCCAAGAGTAAGGTTGAGTCTAAGAACCTCTTAAAGAATGGATAAGGCAAGTCCAAAATCCACAAGTGAATGGGTGAGGCTAATCCATTTGCTTGGCAAGCTTTTGAATGTTATATATGGCCTACTTAAATGTTGAAAATGCTTTTCTTATGATTTCACATGCTAATATGCCCATGCATACATTTGTGAGACTTGTTTGCATGCTTTATGTATGATTGAATGAGAGATGAGCTATTGAGATTCTTTGAATCTCACTCCCCCTCTCCACCATCCTAACATGCTAGGTGGACTAAGTGAGACAAGAGATGGGAGCCACCAAGCTAGGGGATTCAGTGAAGAAATTGTAAAAGAGACATTTTGTCACCATTTTGTAGTTAAGTCAAGGGATGTAATCTAATGATGTACATGTTTTAGGCACATAAGAATACTTGTAAATGGATGTACTTAATGTGTATATATGAGAATTGAACTTATAGTGCATGATGTAGCAAGTTTCGGTATGAATAGTAAGATCTTGGCATTATGTACATATTGCATGTATTGGTGTGGGAGAGTGAGTTTTGCAAATCTGGGTTGTTAGAAAATTGAGCCATGTTTAATAGCCTATGTTGATGGTTTCCCACGTGCTCATAGAGCCTTAGAAGTAGATGAAGCCAAATTGCACCCTTGGAGCCCTCTTTAGCAAGAGAAAATGGTCACTTTGCCTCATGATGTCCAATTCTAACCAAACGACCTCTTCTTGCTATAAAATTTGGCATGTGACTAGATCTTGTCTAGAGCTTTTTGGGAAGCTAAAGATTAAGTCATTTGGAGGTCTGTAGAATTTTCTATGCTTTCTCAAAGTTGGTATCAGAAATTCAGATTTTCACAAACACTGTTCATTTGGTCAGATGTAAAATTGTGTCATCTGAGGGGCAAACATGGTCCAATGGCTACGAAATTTTATAGGAAGAAACTAGACAGTCAAGTGACTTGTAGCAACTGGAAGCACCTCATTTGGAGGTCTAGAGAGGAAGATATGCGTTTTCTAAGTTTCTGCCCAGTATCAGTCATCTTGCCTGACCCGAGGTACTGTTCCATCAATTTTTGAGAGTTTGGCTTAATGATCTGATCTAGAAACATTTTTCATCTCTAGTTAACATCCACATATTTTCATATTGGTATCATTTGCATGCATTGGAGTTTTGTGGAATTAGTTGGACATTTTTAAAGTTCATATCAGTAAATTGTGACAGTAGCAGAACCCACTCCGACCTCCAGATGATTTTGCATGTCAAACGCTTTGTGTGTGGGATTTTAAGACTTATAGGTATTTTTAGTATGAAGTATACATCCTAATATTTCCAGAATGACCAAGAGGGTATGTTTTCTATTTTTCTAGATTTAGTTATGAATTTCCAAACTCTGCCCAGAAATGAGGCCAAGCCTGGCCGAAAATGAACATGCATGTTTCATACCACTTTTTGGTTTCCATGGGCTAAAAGCATGTTTTTTGGATTGAAATGAGTAGTAATGGTGCAATTCAATATGAGGATACATAAAATGAGCTCACATGGTCCATGTGACACTAAAGTGAATTTTTAACCATGCTGCAATGTTAAGAAAGTATGTGAATCCAATGAGGAAGATCTCACTTTATTCTTCCTATATCTCATATGAGTATGTAAGGCATGATGGGTATGAGTTAGAAATGATGGTGTTACAGTAAAACTATGAGAATAGCTAGCATCCCAGTAGAACTCAACAGTAGTCAGTGGTAGTAGCTCTTCGGTGCCAGTATGAGACACACATGTTAGGCTTATCAGTACTAGAATGAGGGACTATAAAATGCCACTCTAAGTGAATAAAGAAAGTGAGAAAAAGTCCTGGCCTACAAAGATAGATATAGTAATAAACAAAGAAACTGGGATCATTAAAAACAGAAACTCCTCAAAGGAGCTGTAATCCTAGTAAGTAGTTGCGATATGAGACTTGTGATAGTAAGAGATATGAATTGTAATCATGGGATAAGCTAGTAAGAAAGAACATAGAGATGAACAGTGGATAGTATACTTCAAAATAGTAAACATACAAAAACCTCTGATAGCTCTAATAATCAGAAAAAATGATGAGATATTATGAGAAGCCATTTAGAGAAGATACGGGAGATGTGATATGAAATGAGTTCCCTCCCTAGATGTATAAATGAGTCTACTAAAAGAAATGTTAACTCCTACGAACGGGTTAAGACTAACCCAATATAATTAGTAAGCTCTCCCAAAATAGACCTCTAAAGCTAGAAATTTCTTTCCCTTATGAGAAAAATTAGCTAGTACTCTATAATCATAGAGCCTTAATTATAGGCTAACAATGAAAATTCCCTGGCTGAGAGAAAACTTAAACAAGTAAAACCAGAGAGAAAAACATATGGAGCCAGGAAGAAGAAAAAGAAAGGAACGGTTAGACAGAATATAAAAGAGTAAGAGAAAGTGTACCCCTAAATTTCAAGGACGAAATTTATTTAAGGGGAGGAGAAATGTAACATCTGGTCCCTCTGTAAACGTGAGAAACGCAATGTTTAGTTTCTCCGTAAACGTCAGAAATGGGCCAAATATAAAAGGAAGTCCTCAAAATAGAAGGAATTGGGGCTAAATAAAATTATGATAAAATTTTAAATATTAGAAAATAAGAATTTCAGGTTTGAGATGCCCAAAAACCAAAGCCAGAAGAGCTCAAAAAATTTGCCGAAAAAAGTAGGGGCATTTTTATAATTTTTGAAAAATTTTGAAAACTCACAGGAGAGCTTTTTAAATGGAAAATTTGAGTTTTCTGAGGTTCTTAGAGGCCCTGAAAACCATGGAAATCCCTAAAACAATTGAAACTCCTCCGGTGAGCAATTTCGACAAAGGTTGATCGAAACTTTGACCGAATGGTTCGGAATGGTTTTAAATCCTTTTTGAGTGATTCCAAAGGCAATTCTTATGATTAAGAGCCTAAGGAATATAAAGGAAAATACGGATTTCAAAAAGGAGTTGATATGATTCTAAAATAAAAAAGCCAAAAAAGGGACTAAAATGTAAAAGTAAAAAGTTGCATAAAGTGACTTTTAGCTCCTTCTTATCCGCGTTCCAGTAGCTCCTCACTTCCACGATTTGTTTCTGCCACAAAAACAGAGAAGGAAGCTAGCTCTCTTGGGCGCACAAGGAAAGGAGATTTTGAAGAGAGAAAAAGCAAGGAAAAGGTAAGTGTAGAATTTTATGCTCTTCCCATGAGTAAACTTGTTCCTCTCATTCTCCTCTTCATTTCTATGGTTTCATTGATGGATTTGGTGATGTTTTGAATCTGGTCCAGAGGAGGAATAACAGAATTTGAAGGAGAGGAACTTATCACTTGGAAGAGCACTTGAGGAAAGCTAGAAAATCAAGGTAACTTGTTGTTTTCCATGCTTCTTCTTCCCTTCTCCTCCTTGTGATAATTTTGTCCCATATAGAGCCCAATCAAAGGGAGATGAATTCTGGTCCTAGAAAGGGAGATTCATAGATTTTGGAGTGTGAGAAGCAAGTAGGTGCGAAGAAATCAAAGAAAGAAGCATGAAAACACAAGATAGAAAAGTGAGGGATTTGTGGAGACATTGTGAAATCTGTTTTGATCCATCAATTCTCTAGCTTAGATGAGTGTTTGCTTGAGTTTCTAAGATCCTTAGAGACCTCCCCACACACCTTTTCCATCAAAAAAACAAAGCAAACCCATTACTTCCATTTTTAATAATGTGATGACAGTTTTAATTTGTTCCAAGCTTAGTTTTGAGTCATATATAATGGAAGAGGATGAGAGGAAGCCTGAAAAAATTTAGAACTCATAGAAAGTGATTTGGTGTCTTAGGTTCCATATTATGACCTAAAGAAGCAACATGGTGCTAGGCCTTTTGTTTTAATGATGTGATGACTCCAAGAGGTTTAAAAGGAGTCAATAATCATATTTGAAAGGAAAGAATGAGGTCTAGAAGTCCCTTGAGGGGTGTTGCTTCATTAGGTGCCTTTATGGACCATAATGGAGCCTATAGAGCAATCTAGTGTTTTATCAAGTGATGTAGCCTTAGAATATGTTTCATGGACCTAATTGACTCCCATAAATTGTATCTAGGCCAAGAAAAACTATCTCCATCAAATTGTGAGTGTGTGGCTGAAAGAGGAGGCTTGAAAGCTAAGGAAAAAGTATGTGAAATTGTGCAAGGTAGCTCTCTCTACTTTCTCTCATGTATGGATGTGTGTTTAGCTTATTTTAGAATGTTTGTATGTGTATTTTCAAGCTATAAAAAGTATGCTAGCATGCCTTTATATTCCATGATCTTAATGCCATGTTATGTTTCAAATGAGTACATGATGTTTGTATGAGTTTGCTTGAGTGTGGAGAGGCCAAGAACTCTTCCCTTTGATGAGGATGAGCCAAGAACCCTTAAACTTAGTTGAGACAAAGTGAAGAGTCTCCCAAAAGCAAAGTGGGCTCCCAAGAGTATGGTTAAGTCCAAAGTGCTCAAAAATGGGTAAGGCAAGTCCAAAATCCATGAGAAGAAGTGTGAGGCCAATCCAAACACTTGGTGAGCTCTTGAATGATTTGTATGAGTGGTTCACATGCTAAGTTTGCCTTTAAAATGTCTATGGCTTTTATTTTCTCCATACATACATTTGTAAAGCTTGGTTGTACATATTATGTATGATTGAATGGGAGATGAGCTATTGGGATTCTTTGAATCTCATCCCCTCCTCTCCAATGATCTAATATGCTAGGTGGGCCAAGTAATTATGGTGAAGGGAGCTAACAACCATGAAGAAGAGAGATTAACTAGCTTAAGCCTTGTTTTGTTTATTTTGGAACCATAATGATGGTTCACCATGTATATGAGGTTGTATATGTATTATGAATGTTGAGACATGTGTAAATACACTATTATGTGATATTTAGATGTATGATTCTGATATATGACCACTAACCCATGTTTTGAGTATGCAAGGCTTTAGAATGAGAATTGAAAGTTTGATGAATATGTGTATAAGTGAGGGTTGAATGAAAAAAATGAGATGCATGAGATTTGGGGCCATTTGGGCAGCTCACACAAGTCTTAAATATGCTTTTAGACTTGCCCAAAAGGTGCCAACACCAAGGGAAGACTATTTGGCAAGTTTGGTACCTCATATAGAGCCAAATTTGACTATTATGGAACCCTATGTCACTTTTTAGCCAAATGAGTTAGTCTTGATCTGAAATTTGACATGTAATTAGGTCTTATTAAGAGATTTTTGGAAAGCTAAAGTTCATAATTTTTGGAGATCTACAGAATATTTGATGATTTTTCAAAGTTGGCCAAATATATGGAAATGATTTGATGTACTGTTACAATGGTCCAAAAATATTTTCTATCACTCGAGCCTCAAATGATGTCCAATTGCCATGAAATTTCATACAAAGAAACTAAGAAATCACAGTGACTTGTGCCAACTAGAAGCACCTCATTTGGAGGTCTAGAGAGAGAGATACGAATTTTTGAAGTTTCTGTCCAGTATCAGTCATCTTGTCTGACCAGAAGTACTGTTCCATCGATTTTCAAAAGCTTTTAATGAAATGATCTGTAGATATTTTTTCTCTCTAGTTAACATCCACAGATTTTCAGATTGGTATCATTTGAATGGATTGGATTTTTGTGGAATTAATTAGACATTTTTAAAGTTCATATAAGTAAACTGTGACAACATCAGAACCTTGTCCGACCTCCAGACCATTTCGCATGTCAAACACACTGTTTATGGGATGTTATGACTTGTACATATTTTTAGTATGAAGTAGACACCCTAAGCTTTCTAGAATGACCAAGATTGCATGATTTCAATTTCTCTAAATTTAGTTATGATTTTTCAACTTTTGGTCAGAAAGTGGAGCAATTCTGGCAGAGAATGAAACTCTTTATTGCACACTCCAATTCAGTTTCCATGAGTTGTAGGCATGTTTTTGTGATGCAAATGAGTTGTAATGATGTAATTAAATATGAGGATGCATAGCATGAGCTCACACGGTCTATGTGACACCAAAATGAATTTTTAATCCTGACGCAACGCAAGAAAATGTATTAATTCAATGGAATTTCCCACTTTATTCTTACTATATCTCACATGAACATGTGAGGGATGATGGATATGAGTTAGAAATAATGGTGTTATATCACGTGGACCGTATGAGCTTATACAACACATTCTCATATTTAATTACATGAATAAAACTCATTTGCACCATAAAATGTGGTCCACAACTCATGAAACTCAAGGGAAAGCTTAGAATATTCATACATATTTTCGGCCAGAATTTGGCTCTTTTCTGTCATAACTTTGAAAAATCATAACTAATTTTAGAATACTCAAAATCATGTATTCTTAAACATTCTGGAAAGTTATGGATGCCTACTTTATACTAAAAATATGTCTAGACTATAACATCCATCACAGAGGATGTTTGACTTGCGAAATGGTCCAGAGGTCGAACTGCCCATTAGTACTGTCACAGATTTCTGCAGCAAATTTCAAAAATGTCCAATTAATTCAAAAAAATCCAATCCATGCAAATGATACCAATATGGAAAGATATGGATGTTAGATAGAAGATAAAAATAACTCTAGACTAGCTCAAGTACGCTCAGACCTCGAAATTTAATAGAACAGTAACTGAAGTCGAGCGAATCTCCTGATACTGGATAGAATCTAAAAAAATTCATATCTCTCTCTCTAGACCTCCAAATGAGGTGCTTCTAGTTGAAACAAGTCATTGGAAATGTCTAGTTTCTCTATATAAAATTTCGTGGCAATTAGACATCGTTTGAGCTATGTGTGATAGATTTCATTTTTGGACCAAATGAATAGTGTATCAAACCTAAACCAGAAAATTTGCTAACTTTGAAAATTCATCAAATATTTTATAGACCTCCAAAAATTATGTTCTTTAGCTTTCCAAAAATGTCTCAACAAGATCTAATATTTTGCCAAATCTTAGATCAAGAAGAGCTCATTTGGCCAAAAAGTGACATAGGGTTCCATTGTGATCAAATTTGGCTCCATATAGGGTACCAAATTGTCCAAATAGTTTTTCTTGGGTGTTGGCACCTTTTGGGCAAGTCTAAAAGTATAATTAGAACTTGTGTGAACTACCCAAATGGTCCCAAACCTCATGCATCTCATTGTGGCCATTTCATCCACACAAATCCATAATTCTATAAAGCATTCATGAAGTTGCATTACCATAATATACTCAATTTTCATCTCATCATTCACATATCATATCCTTTCATTTATACATCACATATTATCATAATTACATATGTCTAAGAGGTCATAGACCATACACATCAATGGATTACATCATTTGACACAATTATGGTCTTAAAGTAGCAAAACTTAAGCACTTTGTTGTTAAACTCTTCTCCTCAAGGTGGTTGGTTTCCATTACCTTGTCCACTTGGTCCACCTAGCATGTGAGATCATTGGAGAGGAGGGAATGAGATTCAAAGAATCCTAATAGCAATATCTCCCATTCAATCATACATAATCGATGCAAACAAGTCTCATAAATGCATGTATGGTCATATTGACATGTGCAAACATTCAAGAGATATTTTCATCATTTGAGAAAGTCATACATAGCATACAAAGGCTTGCCAAGCAAATGGATTGGCCTCACCTAATTTCTTATGGGTATTGGACTTGCCTCATCCATTCTTTAAGATATTCTTGGACTCAACCATGCTCTTGGGAGTTCATCTTACTTTTGGGAGACTCTTTGCTTTATCCCAACTAATCTTAAGGGTTCTTGGCTCATCCTCACCATGGCTAAGGGTTCTTGGCCTCATCACACTCAAGCAAACCCAAGCACACATCATAAATATCATATAAAACATAATATGTCATCATAAAACTATGGCATATGAATTCATGCTAGCATACTTTTCATGGCTTGAAAATATACATACACACATTTTAAGACAAGCTAAGCACACATCCATGCATGAGAGAAGATGGAGAGAGTTACCTTGGAAGCAATTACACACTTTTTTCTTAAGCCTTGAGTCCTCTCCCATGACCTCACACACCCAAGAAGGTGGAGATTATTTCTCTTGGCCTAGACATACCAAAAGAAACATGAATTACTTATGGGAACAAGCCTTAGCATTATACGCACTTTACATGATACTACTTTGGTTTATGGCTCCATTATGCTTCCATAAGGCACTTAATGAAGCAACTACAAAAATTCATGTCTTGGCTCCTGTCTCTCCCTTAATTTATGATTCTTGACTCTATTTAGACCCTTTGGAGTCATCACACAATTATTTTAAGGAGTCTAGCTAGGAGTTACTTCATTATGCTACCTTATAGAGCCTACAACTCCATCTCACTATCTATAGCTTCTAAATTTTTTCCAAGGGTTCCTCCCACCTTCTACCATTATATGAAGTCCCAAACCAAGGTTAGAATAAATTAAAACACTCTCTAACCCCTCTATCTGTCCTAAGCCAACATTATGGAAGCATTTGAGGTTTAAGGGGTTTTTAATTTTTCCTTGACAGGAAAGCCACTTGGGAGGCTTCCTAGGGGTCTTAGGAACTCAAACAAACACTCACATATACTAGGGAATACATGAATCAAATCAGTTTTTACAATGTGTTCAAGATTTCTTCACTTTTCTAACTTGAAATTCAATAGCTTTTACTTACTTCCAATGATAGATTCTTAATCCTTGCACTCCAAAACCTCTAATCCCCCCTTGATTTGGACAGAAAATAGCCCCTAAGAATTGGGCTTATGGTGGCCAAATCGTGCAAGAGGAAGGGTGTAACATCCAATTTTATGAAAATCTAAGAAAACGTAAGGAAACGTGAGAAACGTAACATATGATTTTTCCATCAACGTACGAAATTCACCAGATACAAAAAGAAGTCCCCCAAATAGAGTAAATTAAGGTCTAATAAAATTAGAATAATATTTTAGACCGCAAATAATGATGAGTCAAGGCCAGAGGTGCCTTAAAATTGGGGCCAAAATATATGAAAAAAAAGGGATCAAAAAAAGGTCCCGAAGAGCCTCTGAAGTCAAGTATAAAGGAGCCAGGGACCAAAATGCAAAGAAAAATTATGAGCAGGGCAAGATGTATAAATTGCTCAAAAGTTCAAGGAACTCTAATTTCACCCTCTATTCGTGGCTTTAGGCACGAATATCAAAAAATTGAGTAAGAATCTCATAAATCTGTGACCTACGGTTAAACTTAGTTCGATGAGACGGGTCCAATGACGCCATGTTGTCCGGATGGCCGGGCGGGATCCGATCCAGGATCTAGTTATCCCGATCAGTAGTCATGAACAAAATAGAAAAAGAAAGTTGTAACAATTATAGAAATAAAAATAGCTAAAGGGCTAAGAAATCCTAAAGGAGTTTCAGGGATAGAATTGCAGTAAATGATAATTTTATAGCACAATCATAATACAGAATGGTAAAAATTACACCCATAGACCCAGGTGTCCGATTGATGTAATGTCTGATTTTTTGTAAAATATCGAAATAAGTTAGTTTTCAAAGTAAGTCCCCTGAAATGAGTGATTCAAGGCCAAATAAAATTTGGATAAAATTTTGAATAATAGAAGATAAAGATTTGAGTCTTGACTTGCCCAGAAATGGGGGTCAGCGTGATTCAAAAAAATTGTCGAAAGATCAGTGGCATTTTTGTAAATAAGTGTAATTTTGGAAAAGAACCTAGGAGGGCTTTTTAAATGGAAATTTTGAGTTGCCCAGGGTTCTTAGAGGCCCCAAAAACCATAGGAAGTCCCGGGACCGGTAAAGCCCCTCCGGTGTACTCTTTTCGACGTCGGTTGACCCAAATTTTGACCAATTCATTCGAAAAGGTTTTAGCTCCAATTTGAATGATTCCAAAGGCATTTTATTAAATTGGAAACTATTTGTTATGATAGAAAAGATGATTTTCAAAAAGGAGCTAAAACGAAGGAGAAACGAAAATGCAAAGTACAAAGGGAAAAATTAAAATTTTGAAAAAGTCACTTTTCCCTACTTTCCTCAATGTAGCGCCCCACTTTCCTCCCCATTTAGAATTAAAAAATTTTGCATAATTTCAGAAGGGAGAGCAAGGGTCTTGGGCGCACCAAGAGAGGAGGAGAAGAAGAAAAAAATTCCAAGTTAAAGGTATGGAAAATTGGTTGTTTTCATGCTTTCTCTCCACCAACCTCTTCTCCTCTTTTTCCCCTTCTTCTCCATGATTTTTTTGAAGTTTTGAAGGCTGTTTTGAAGGGAGAACAAAGGGAAAATTTCGAAATTCAAGTAAGGAGGCCAAGGAAAGCAAGAATAAGCAAAGAAATTCAAGGAAAACAAGGTATTTTGTAACTCTTCCACTTGGTCTTCTTCCTCCCTTCCTTTGAGCATTTCGACCTAGACATAGACAGCCCCAAGGAGTTAGATTTTCAACCAAACCAAGGATGATTCTTAGGTATTTGATGGAGGAGAATAAGAATATGCAATGGAAACCAAGAAATAGGCATTAGAAATCAAGATGCAAAACCTAGGGTTTTAAGTGCACCTTCCAATTTCTGAATTTGTATGTTACTTCCTAGGTCTAAGTAAGAGTGTAAATGAGTTCTTGAGACACCTTAAATGCTTCCCACAAGCTTCCTCCTTCAAGGAAACAAAGAAATTCCCATGGAGGCCAAAGGATGCCATAGTCTCGACTTAGGCTAGTTTATGTAGGTGGGGGGATTTTTAAATTTTTCTAAGGCCATTCTTGAGTCATATTTGATGAATAAAGATGAAGAGAGGCCTTGGAAAAAATTTAGAACTCATAGAAATTGATTTGTTCCATAACATGACCTAAAGAAGCAACATGGTGCTAGCCCTTTTGTCTTAATGATGTGATGACTCCAAGAGGCTTGAATAGAGTCAAGAACCATAATTGAAAAGAAAGAATGAGGCCTAGAAGTCATTTGATGGGTGTTGCTTCATTAGATGTGATTATGGACTATAATGGAGCCTATAGAGCAATCTAGTGCTTTATCAAGTGATGTAGCCTTAGAATATGTTTTATGGACCTAATTGGCTCCCATAAATTGTATCTAGGCCAAGAGAAACTATCTCCACCAAATTGTGGGTGTATGGCCAAAAGAGGAGGCTTGAAAGCTAAGGAAAAAGTGTGTGAAATTGTGCGAGGTAGCTCTCTCCACCTTCTCTCATGCATGGATGTGTGTTTAGCTTGTTTTAGAATGTATGTATGTGTATTTTCAAGTTAAGAAAAGTATGCTAGCATGCCTTTATATTCCATGATCCTTGATGCCATGTTATATTTTAAATGAATCTATGATGTTTGTATGAGTTTGCTTGAGTGAGGAGAGGCCAAGAACTCTTCCCTTTGGTGAGGATGAGCCAAGAACCCTTGAGCTTGGTTGAAACATAGCAAAGAGTCTCCCAAAAGCAAAGTGGGCTCCCAAGAGTATGGTTGAGTCCAAAGCTCTTAAAGAATGGGTGAGGCAAGTCTAAAATCCATGAGGAGAAGTGTGAGGCCAATCCAAACACTTAGGGAACTTTTGAATGTCTTGTATGATTGATTCACATGCCAAGGTTGCTTTGAAAATGTCCATGACTTTCATTTTTCCATACATGCATTTGAAAAGCTTGCTTTGTACATATTATGTGTGATTGAATGGAAGATGAGCTATTGGGATTCTTTGAATCTCATCCTCTCCTCTCCAATGACTTAACATGTTAGGTGGACCAAGCAATTATGGTGAAGGGAGCCAACAACGATGAGGAAGAGAGATTGACAACCTTGTGTCTTGTTTTATTTATTTTGGTACCATAATAATGGTTCATCATGTATATGAGGTTGTATATGTACTATGAACATTGAGACATGTGTAAATACCCTATTATGTGATGTTTAGATGTATGATTATGATATATGACCACTAGCCCATGTTTTGAGTATGTAAGGTTATAGAATAAGAATTTAAAGTTTGATGAATATGTGTATAAGTGAGGGTTGAATGGCCAAAATGAGATGCATAAGGTTTGGGACCATTTGGGTAGCTCACACAAGTCTTAAATATGCTTTTAGACTTGCCCAAAAGGTGCCAACGCTAAGGGAAGACCATTTGGCAAGTTTGGTACCTCATATGGAGCCAAATTTGACCATTATGGAACCCTATATCACTTTTTAGCCAAATGAGTTAGTCTTGGTCTAAAATTTGACATGGAATTAGTTCTTAGTAAGAGCTTTCTAGGAACCTAAAGATCATACTTTTTGGAGGTCTACAGAATATTTGATGATTTTTCGAATTTGGCAAATTTTAGGGGTTTGGTCTGTTACACTATTCAATTAGTCCAAAATTATTTTCTGTTATTTGAGATCCAAATGATGTTCAATTACCATGAAATTTTATACAGAGAAACTAGGAAATTATAGTGACTTGTGTCAACTAGAAGCACCTCATTTGGAGGTTTAGAGAGGAAGATATGAATTTTTGAAGTTTCTGTCCAGTATTAGTAGCCTTGCCTGACCAGAAGTACTGTTCCATCGAATTCTAAGATCTGGGCTTGATGAACTAATCTGGAGATATTTTTTCTCTCTGGTTGACATCAATAGCTTTCCATATTGGTATCATTTGAATGAATTAGATTTTTTTGGAATTAAATGGACATTTTTGAAGTTCATATCAGCAAACTATGCAGCATCAGGACCCAGTCCGACCTCCGAACCATTTCGCGTGTCAAACGCTCTGTGTGTGAGATATTATGACTTGTAAATTTTTTTTTCGTAAGTAGACATCCCAAGCTTTCCAAAATACCAAGATTGCATTTTTTTTAATTTTTTTATATTTAATTATGATTTTCCAAATTTTGCCTAGAAAGGAGGCCAATTCTGACCAAGAATGAAACTTCATTTTCCACCTCCCAATTCGATTTCCATGAATTGTAGGCAAGTTTTTATGATAGAAATGAGTTGTAATAATGAAATTAAATATGAGAAGACATAGTATGAGCTCACGCGATCCACATGACATTGAAATGAATTTCTAGATATGATGCAACCCAAAAATATTAATTATTTTTCTTTATTTTTCTATGAGAAACCTACATCCTTCATGATATTAAGTCATTGAAAGGCATGGGATGAGTTAGAATTTATGGTGTTACAATTGACAGCAAAATTTATGAGGATTGAGGTTAAGGGCCCCTAAACCATGTTTGAAGCTTAGTATGGCTAGAAAGTAGAAGAAATAATATTCATAAATTTTAGAAGGTCTAAAGGTATGTATTGTACCGTAAAACCTTAATCGGGCCCGAATACCGATTGTTAGACTGCTGTAAGGCCCAATAGCTAATTCTAAAGGCCCAAAAGAGAATAGAAGATGAAACCCAAAGATAAATATAAAATAAAAGGGAAAGAAGAAAAGGATTCTAGTCATTTTAAAGAATTAACCATGGTTAAGTTAAAAACTAACTATGGTTAAGTTAAAAGTTGACTATGGTTGAGTTAAGAAATTAACCATGGTTACTATTCATAACTTTAGGGCTAAGAAAAGGTATCCAAGTGTGTGGCCAAGAATTTTTGGAAGAAGATATTTAGTTATGAAATTAGAAAATTAAAAGAAAAAAGAATGGAAGGTTAAGATTTGATCTTGAAAAGGTTGATTCAAGGGTCTAAATTTAGTATGACCATTTAACTTCGTCCAAATTCATCTCCTTCACCTCCATTCCACCATTTTCATGCCACACACAAGGGAGGAAGAGAGAAAACATGAAGAGAGAGGGGGAGGAAGAAAAAGTGGAAGAAGTGAAACCAAGCAAAACTACCACCATTCTTCATCAAATTTCTTCATCTTCTCCATCCTCCAACCATTTCCTCCAAAGGGCAGCTGCATATTTATCTTTTCTTCAAGGTGAAATGTTGCTCTAAGTGGGAAGAGAAAGGATTTTAGTGTGAGAAAAGAAAAGGAAGCAAGGATTAAGCTTAAAGAGTAAGTTTTCTCCATCTTATATTTGCAAATCACATGCTTTAAGCTAGTTTTGTTAAACCCTATCTATGAGTCATTTTTGGACAGAATATGAATCATTAGAAATGGAGTTTATATGTTGAATATGAAGGCCTTGAAATGAAGTTTATATGTTGAATATGAAGGCCATATGAGATTAGTTATTGTTGTTATGTGCTGGGACTTTGAAAAACACAAAAATTGTAATTTTTAGGAAAATAGAAATCATGGGGAGATGCTGTCCGAATTTTCCCAAAATTTTTATGGTGTCTTCTTGATGTCTTAAAGTCATGTATACCAAATTTCAAGTCCTAAAAAATAAAGGAAAAGGCTATGGAATGTTTAGAACCAAAGAAATGCACTTTTAAGCTTAAAACAGAGTTAGATTATGTGATGACCAAACCGTGATATTGGGGCTAGAATTTGATGATGTTATCCATTCCAATGGATTCAAAAGGGTGCTTTTAGCTAGAAATACCTTTGTGAAATCCCCTAAAACTCATGGGATAAAATTCTTAAATTTTGGCCAAGAAATGCATACTATTCAACCATAGTGAATAGGAAAGGAAGGAGTTAGATTTTTTCAATTCCAATGGTCCCATTAAGTTTAAAAGGGTCATCCTAATTTAGAAGTTAAAGTTTATGTGTTGATTATAATGAATTATCATTATGATTATAAGGTTTGATGTTGTTTTAGGAACTCCAAAAGCAAGTAAACCGAGTCTTAAGGATTGAAGAGCAAAGTTTGCTAAGGTAGTAGTTTTTCTTTCTCTTTCTTTATGCTTGTATGTTTGTATAATGATAATTGGCATGCTATATCAAGTTGTTATTTATGTTATAAGATGAGATATGTATGCTTAGATTGTGCTTGGCCTTGTACGAAATCCTTTGTATTACTATGTGGTATATGGCACGTTGATTGGCATTATATTATGTACTTACATGCTTGCTTGTGAATGAGATTAGTTTACTACTACTGAGATTTTATAATCTCACCCTAAATATAACCCATGCTAGGTCCAAGTTCAAACAAAGAAAGAGCAAAGAGTGTGGAGACATAAATCGAGAACCTTACTTTTATGCACCACATTTTGTTATATAATTAAATATTTTAGATTACTGTATGTATGAGTTATATTATGACACTGTAAGGTACTCAGGTATGGAATGGAAATTCATGAATATAGTTAACCCTTAAGTAAATAAAATATGACTAGTGAGCCTAAAATGCAAAAATGCATCTGCTTATATAAAGGCAAAATAATAATATGTCAAGTGAAAGGTAAAATTGTCCAATTTTTGTAAGGATACTTTAATATGAATTTATATGCATTCTACTGAGGAAGTATTTTTCCATTGTAAAGGGCTTAGAGAGCTTGAAGTAGAGCCCTGAACCGACCTCATACGATTTTTCTATAATTAATTATGTATTTTCAAAGTCAGATAAGAAATTAGAAATGACCAAATAAATAGTAAAATTGTATGAGGAAATTTTTAAAAGAAAAAATTTTAATTAGTTCAAGTTTCCATTGACTCTTCTTAAGTTTTATATGAGGTAATTGTAGTAGGAAAAATGTTATAAAATAAGGTATTACAAAGGGGGAGGAAGGAACTACTAAAGAATGGAAGTTTTACCTTGTTTTCTTGCTTTCCCTTGGTTGCTTTTCACTTTCCTTGGTTGCCTCCCTTCAAACACAAATTTTTTATCTTTATTCTGCCCCCAAAACAGATTTAAAAACACCATTAAATCCATAGAAATAAGGAGGAGAAGGAGGAAAAGTAACTTACTAGGGAGAAAGCTAGATTTTTCATGAAATTTCTTACCTTTTCTTGGCTTTTTCTCCCTTCAAGATTGTTTCTTCTTATGCACCTAAAAGAACTAGTTCTCCTCTCTGTTTTAGGCAAAAGAAAGATGGTGGAAAATGAGAGCAAGAGAGGGCGTGAGTTTAAGAAGCTTCTTGTTAAAATTGTTTCCAATTTTGCCCTTCGCAATGACATTTTTAGTTTGACTTCGTTTTAGCTCCTTTTTGAGAATCGTCTTTTTCATTATAAAATTTAGATTCCTAATTTAGTACAATGCCTTTAGAATCATTCAAATCGAAGCTAAAACCTTCTTGAATGATTTGGTTAAAGTTTGGGCTCACCGCCATTAGAAAATGTATACCGGAGGGGCTTTAACTGTCTCAGAGCTTCTCATGGTTTTTAGGGCCTCTGAGAACCTGAAGAACTCAAAACTTTCATTTAAAAAGCCCTCTTATGAGGTTTTCAAAAAGTGCCTATATTTACGAAAATGTTACTGGCCTTTTGGTAAATTTTTCAAATCACTCCGGCCCTGATTTCTGGGCAACTCAAGGCTCAAATCCTCATTTTTCATTATTTAAAATTTTATCATAATTTTATTTGGCCCCAATTCTTTCTATTTCGGGGACTTCCTTTTGTATCTGACCCTTTTTTTACGTTTACGGAGAAACCGAACATCGTGTTTCTCACGTTTATGGAGGGACCAGATGTTACAGTATTGATTTGGATGTGGTTCTATTTTTGGTTGAGGATGATCAAGGGAGGTTATAAGAGAAAATCATTTGGAACTTATGGAATTAAAAAGAGGATGGAAGGTCTCAATTGTTAGGTAAAGTGATGATCCTTATAGCTTATAAAATCATTATTTAGTGAATTTAGTATTTCCAAAATTTAAATGTTAATTTTTTTTTATCTTTGAGGACAAAAATATGTTAAACTAGATACTCTTGTATCATGATTTTGGGCTTTGTCTGACTAAAGATTAGTCTATTTAGGTTGCTATATAGGTAATTGCTTACCTTCCTTTGTACTATTATGTGAAATGCATGTCTATGAGATTCTTGCTATTTGATTGCCTATAAGATGTATATGAGATGATTTACATGAGAAGGCCATTCCTCCCCACTTGAATATAGTGAGAAAGCCATGTCTCACTGTACCATTTTAATGGTGAAAGGTTATGTTTAGTAAAAATGTCATGTGTCACTTGAAATTTGAGATGATGCATGTTCATAACTCCTAAGATGTGTTGCCATGAGTTATAGAAGATGTATGAGTCCTATGTATGATGTTTATATTCTTTTGCATGCCATATTGATTCTTTGTGCCTTGTTGTTAGGAAACATATTTTGGAAAGATAATGTAATTACTAAGATTGTATCTCACCTTTTTTTTGGGGAAAACCCTTAAAACTATTTTAAGAGAAAGTTCCAGTAGGACACCTAAGCAGTAGCTTGAAGCCTAAGTAAGGTTGTAGAGAGAAGTGTTAGAGGTTGAACATATTACTTTTGATGTATATATAATTGTGACATTGCATATATGTATTCCACAAATTTAAACTTTGACCATGTGGCACTTTTTGTGCTAAAAGCATGTATATGGAGAAAATTTAGAGATAAAGTATTTTTGTGATATGTAATTTATATATTTAGACTTAAGTATAACTACTTTTGAAGAAAAAAAAATAGTGTTTTGAATGCGTGAATATATTGCAAGATACTAGACCTTATATTAATACAAGACTCAGGAAAATGAGTAAATTATGGTCATAATGGCTACAAAATGTTTATTTTGTATCTTGGCTTGTTTTTCTTGGGTTTTGATAGTTTGTTAAGGTTATTCATGTCACTTGATTATGTTTGGATTGGTTAGCAAGGTGAAACTTTGTGCAAACAAGTTTGACTTCATTGTCATTTAAAATGTGTTTGTATATTGATTAATGTAGTTCTATGATCTTCTGATAGGGGAATTGAGATTTTACCCTTTGAACAAATTTAATTTAGTGGAAGAAAAATGTTATATATGGTTCAAAGCCTCTTCAAAAATTTTAGCTAAAATTGGGTATGTAAAACCTAATATCTAATCTAGTTTTCAGTTAAAAGTGTCCAAGTAAGAGCTTGAAAGGTCAAAATTTTATTTAAGACCCAAGTGTGAGGTTTTATGACTTAGATATCTTTCTTTGGGTATTTAAAACCTGCTCTAAATGGTTTGGTATCATTTAAAGAGGTGGCTTGATTTTTGGCCATTGCACATAAAGCTTGCAAGTAGCCAATTTTTACTTATTTTTTTGCCCTATGCTGTCTTGAGTGTACGTCATGGTTATGTTCTATTTCTAAGGAAGTTTACAGAGTTAAAGGTTATTTTAGATGCTATAGGGTTAGTCAAAATATTTTATAGAGAGATATAGCTTAAATGTAGGGTTGACTTGTGTTTTTTTCTACTATCATGCTATTAGGTTATGTACCTTTGCTGTCTTACTTCATCTTCTCGATTTTCCTTAATTTTCTATGGAATTTTGGTTTGAAACACATTGTATGTAATGCCTAAGGCTGGTTGGAAGTTGTCTTAGGTGGTAGGCAGTTTGGGCGGATAAGTGGTGGTTTTAAGTAGTTTATAGCTCAATTTTTCATAATTTTATTGTGATTTTTCTACACTACACTAACATGTTGAGGGCTGTCCAAATTAGTTCTCCATGAATTTAAATGGTTTAAATGTTAATTTAGGGATATGTTTGAGTATAAGGAAGTTAGATGATGTTCTTAAGTGATTTAATGGCGTTTATGGTTGTTAAAGTTTGGATTTTCATGTGTGTACTTGTCGTCATAGTTGGTTAAAATTGTTGAGTGCTAATTTAGTGTTTTACCCTTGTTGCTTTCATATACCTGAAAGGGATATAAGCTTAAAAATTAGTTGTTAATTATATATAATGTAATATCTAGTGTTTTGGCATTAGACTAAATGAAATAATTAGTATTTTTATACTATGTTAGACCTTTAAATTAGAGTAAACTAGATGAGGAAAAAGAGTAAAGGGCCAATTAGAAAAAAGAAATAGGCTAAAAAGTTAAATTTTAGGCCTTAAAGAGGCAATAGTAATAGGTCTAATAGTGTAACAAGAGAAAATTAAAAGTTTAAATATGTAGTAATATATTAAACGAGTAAGATATTTCTCATTATGATATAACTAATTAAGGCAACCAGATTATTGTGTGCCAACCAAGGTAACCAATTTTAACCAGAGCTGATAAAATTGCTCAAAACCCTTATTGCTTACAAACCAAGGTAACCAATAATACAAGTGTAGTTTGCGCTGTATTAAGCCATTCTGAGCCACTGTGGACCAGAGAATGATTATATGAGTATAGAGAATCCTAGAATATCCTATGCCTAAGAGGTATCTAGAAAGATTTAAGTTTTTGGACTAGAATCAAAGCAAAATGAATCCAGTAGAAAAACCATAATTTTGACCAAAATGGTATAGAAAACTAGGGGTTTGTTTTAAATGAAAAATAAATGGAGATAAAAATAATTCTCATTAGCCAAAGGCAAAAGAGCATGTAAAGTTTAACTAGAGGGTCTCAGTTTGGCCAAAATCCCTAAATGGTGCAAGAACAAGCAAATAGTGGTAGTACCATAAAGCAAGAAAAATCAAAGATTTAGATAACATGGAAATTAACATAAGAAACAAATATCTCTTATCATAATATGATAAAATAATGCTAGCAAATTAACAAAATGATGTTGGTTTAATTAAATCCTTGATGGTTTACAAATTACGATGTCTAATAGTAATAGTTTTAATTGGACTTTTTCAAATTGTTTTAAGTCTTTAAAACCTTCAAGCAGATATTTTTAATGAAGAAAAACGTTTTAAATTTAGTAAAAAGCAGTCGATTTCTAAAAAGATATAAGATAAGTTCAAATAGAAGAATTAAAGTTTTAGGACATAATAGGTATTTTAAGATTTGTTAAAACACCATCTTCTTTATCATTTCTAGCTGACTTTCAGTAGCTCCTAAGACTCCATGCATGGCGTGAGAAAGAAAGGAAAGCAAGGTAAATAAGTAAGAAAATATGTGAAATTTTGCTATATGCTAGTTATAAATCTTCTTCCTCTCTTCATGCTATTTTTAATGATGGTTTTAGTTTCTTGAAAAGGTGAAAGTGGTGACTAACCTCTTAAGAGGAGATTTGAAGAACTAAATATACCACAAGAATTACCATTCAAAAAATTTTCAAACAAGGCATGTCTTTACTAGTGGAAATTCATTTTCCTTGGAAACCTAAGAGCATGGTGGTTTAGCCTAGAAAGAGAAAGGGAAGAGAAGACATGAACTTAAGAAAAAATCAATGAAATCAAGCATTTAGAAAGGAAAGGAGTATAAATATGAAAATAAATTTACTTAGGAAGCCATAGAATTTAAGATAGTGGCATCTAGGGTTCTGAATGAGCTATAACATATTTTTAATGAATGTGATTATTTGCAAAGTTTCTTAAAATGATTTTTGATTTTAAGACTACATGAGGTCTTGGATTGGTTAAAAGTATAGTATGTTGCATTATGAAACCATAAAATTTAATTAATCATAAAATGGATATATGTTCCATAAGCTTGCACAAAATGAGCAATGGTCATATGGCTGCCCTAACAAGTGTAAAATGACCTAAGAATGATGTGCAAGTCATGAGATTAGAGTTAGAATTAATGAAATTTAATTTGACCACCAAAAGTGCAAAATGGTAAGATAAAGGTTTAGGCAAACTAAATAAGTGGCATAGCTATATTTTGATGTAGGCCATTTTTTATGTTAAAGACTACTAAATGAGTTAGTTGCTAGTTAAGAAAGTTGTTCAAAAGAAGAAAATTGCATAATTAGCTAATATGGCAAAGTTGGAACAAAAAATGATCAAAACAAATCTATAATGAGTCTAAAAATGTATTTCTCCCCATGGAGCCCTTCATGGATGAATTTGGGTATGAAACCTGGTAGAAATTTAAAGGACATCTTAGAGTTTCTTATGAGACATAGTTTGTAATTTCCAAACTAACACCAAATATTTTATGAATTTTCAAAATTTTCCTAATAAAGTTGTTTTATATTAGTTTTGGTCTTTGGATAGCCTTGAGTTTTGACTCTTTCTAGAGACTAAATGATCTAGTTTAAACCTAAAATTTTTATAGTAGCTAGGGCATATCAAGAGCTTTTGACTAGCCTTAGTTTGCCTAATTTGGACACTCTTAGCTAAAGTTATGAATTTTTAAACTTAGCATCAGAAAACTATCTTGACAGTAGTAGTTCGCATAGACCAATCACTATTTCCCAATTTCTAGGGGACAAATGGATTAGTTTTAAATTGCAATTTTTACAGTAGATAGTTCATGGATAGAGCTTTCTAGAAAGGTATTATTTTCCTAATTTGGAGCCCCTAAACCAAAGTTATGCATTTTTAAAGTTAAGCCATAATATATATCATATGAGGCAATTAAGGGGCATATAAGCAAGTTAGTTTAGATATGCATTCCATGCTTAATATGATATTTTAGGCATGTGAAGATGGCTAAAGTGTAACACCATGTTTACTAGGCTCATCTCATATCATTTGTATGTTCACTTCCTTGGATTTCATAGAATTCTCAAAGAAAAGACATGGAAGTCATCAATTAATTTGCGTTGTGTCATGCAATAATTTTTCATTCAGTATCTCATGGACCATATGAACTTATCCATCTCATTCCCATATTTAATAACATAAATACAACTCAAAACCATCTTAAGAAGTGGCCTAAAACTCAAGCAAAGGAAGTGGATACATAAAAACAAAGTGTGCAGCCTCGGACAGAAATTCCAAAATTTTTTCATGAACTTTGAAAAATCATAACTAATTCTAGAAAAATAGAAATCATACACACTATACCATTTTGGAAAGTTACAGATGTTTGGCTTATGCTAAAAATAATTCTAGACCATAATAGGGACGTCTAGCTACCGAAAATTGATGGAACAATAACAGAAGTCATCTATCGCTATTGGTACTCTCATCCTTGGGAGCACAATTTACTAATTTTAGGGTTTTACTAACCCAATCTAGGGCATGTACTCTCAATGTCCAGATTCTACCTTACTGAAGACTTATACTCCATTGGGTGCTCTAATTACTCATATGCTTTGGCCTTACATGACTCTCACATTCGGGAGCTCATCCGGTTAACCACTAGACCCTTATTTACTTACTTCATTTGTGCTTAGTTTATCCATTTAGTAATTACTAAAGCGAGGGCATCTCTTCTATGGGTTAGCTTCTTAGTTCTTTCTCACTTCCCTTTATCATGGAACTTTATAATTTAAGGGTCTACCTATGGGGATTTCTGCTAACCTCTACTAGGTGATCTTCCCCAACTTAAGATATCTTATCTTCCTTTCATCAATCCAGGGAGGACCTTCACTGAGCTCTCAGTCTGATTATTTTCTTATTTTTCATTGTGTTCTCTTTCTACTCATCTTACCTCACTTGGGAGAAAGCTTCAGCTTATACTTAGCTTAGGCTACCTATCTTATCAGATTTGTAGCTTACGGTAAGCCCCATTAACTCCTATAAGTTTACGATGAATTTAATACTTTTAAATTGTTCTCATTCTCTTCTCTAGACTTCTAACACTAGGCTAATCATACTCATCTTTAGGTGTTACCTATAAGGTACACCTACTCGTATATCCACTGTAATGAACGTAATTTTTATAAAATGACAAATTGAGCTATATAAAAGCAAGTCCTCTGCAATGGGCTAGATAATATCCCAAAAAATTTAGGTAGAGTCCTAGACTCCTAAAAATGATAATTCTAGACTCAAATAGAAAGAAAAATAGAGTTAGGATAGAGAAACAATTTGTGACGAAAACTGACAAAATGTAATGACATTTTCGTAAATAAGTGCAACTTTTAGAAAAACACATAGGAGGGCTTTCTAAATGGGAAATTTGAGTTGCTCAAGGTTCTTAGAGGCCCCAAAAACCATGGGAAGCCCCGGGACTGGTAAAGTCCCTCCGGTGTATGTTTTTCAATGTCAATAAGCCTGAACTTTGATGGATCCATTCAGTAAAGTTTCAGCTTCAAATTGAGTAATTCCAAAGGTATTTTATTAATTTGGAAACCTAAATTTTATAATGAAAAATATGGTTCTAAAAAAGAAACTAAAACAAAACTGAAACAAAATTGCCATTATGGAAGGACGAAATTGAAATTTTTGAAAAAGTGTGTTTTTAGAAGCTCCCACACACTTCTTCCTTCTTCTCCCACCTTCTTAAGCACAAAATTTTCTGCCCAAAATATATAATATGATCTACTCTCTTAGGCACACAAGAAGGGGAAGAAAAGGAGGAGATAAATCAAGGAAAAGGTAGGTAAATCCATAGAATTTCATGCTATTTCTTCCTCCAACCTTGCTCTTCTCCTTCCATGCTTTCTTTGTATGGTTTTCTTGAGATGAATGGTTCTATTTTAGTCTAGAAATTAGGAGGATCAGTTCAAATTTCTTAAGGAGAGGGAAACCAAGGAGAGAAAGTCTTGAAAACAAGCCTAAAAGCAAGGTAAATGCTTGTTATTATTGCTTCTTCGCCTTGCTCCATGGATGTGTATGATTTCGGCCAAGAATAGAGCCATATAGGGGGAGGTTTTTCTGCCCAAAAAAAAAGAGAGGAACTAGGGTTTTAGACTATGAGGAAGAGGAATATGACAAGAAATTCCAAGAAAAACTAATAGAAATCAGGTTAGGAAAGTATGGCGTTTTATAGGATTTTGTAAAATCTGATTTTTTGTGAATATTTCCTTGGTTATTTGAATGTTTCCTTGAGCTCCTAATACCTCTAGAAACCCTCCCAAGTGGTTCTCCCATAAGGAAAAATCAAAAAGCTTGTGAATTCCTTCCTTGGTGCATATCTCAGCCTAGGCTAGTTCATAGAGCTAGGGAGTGTTTCAATTTGTTCTAGCCTTGGTTTGAGACTTTATATGATGTTAGAAGATGGGAGAAAATATTGGGAAAAATTTAGGAGCCATGGAATGAGAGATGGAACAATGATATCTATAATGGTGCCTTCTGAAGCAACTTATGTTTCCAATTGTGCAAGTGAATGTGTGAGGACTCTAGGGACCTTAAATGAGTCCAAGAAGTCTAGAAATAACAAAAGAATGGAGCTTAGAATTTGAAATATGAGAGTTTCTTCATTAGGTCAATTATGGAATCATTATGCCACTTTTAAAATTAAGTGTGTATTCAAGATTTAATTTAATGTCTTGGCTTGCTTCAAGTATGTGATTATGTGTTGTTTATGGTGCCTAGGCCAAGAGAACATCCACCCACCTAGGTGCACTTGTGAGGCCAAAAAGAGGGAAGGAAAAAATCAAGAAAAGTTTGCATAAATCCAAGGTAGCTCTCCACCTCATTCTCTTTACATTCTTGTGTGCATATGTATGTTATTGTATGCTTGTGTGTGTTCTTGTGACTTGATGATATGCCACTTGATGCCTTGACTTTACATTGGTACCAATGTGTCTTCTTGAATGACTATGGTTATGGAAATGGCTCATAAGGGTGAGGTGATGCCAAAAGTCCCTTGATGAAGGTGAGAAGATGCTAAAAGTCTTATGGCATGGGTGAGATAAGGCCAAAAGTCTCTTGGAAGGATGAGGCCAAGTCAAAAGTCCCTAGGCCAAGAGTGAGGCAAATCTAAAAGTCCTAGAAATGGGGTGAGACAAAACCAAAAGTCCCTAGGGCATGGTCTTAGCTTGAATGTGAATAAGTGGCATGAGAATTGTGACCTTGCATACTTTATGATTGCCATACCTTTCATACATCTACTTTGATGTGTATATGCCTTGAATGTGTATGTGAATAGGTGTGTGAGCCATTGAGATTCTTGGAATCTCACTCCCCTTTCCCCTTCCATCTTAAATTATCTAGGTGGATCACAAAAAGCAAAGAAAGCAAGCCAAGAGCCTTGAAGGGCTATACTTTAAACCTTTTGTAGTTTTCTTTGTGTATCAATGTGAGAGTGATATTGTACATGTTATTTTTGCAATGTAAGACCATGAACAAATGTAATATTATGATGAATAATGTATGAACCTTGTATGGTGCCAAGACAATGGAAATATGGAAATTGAACACTTAGGTGCACACTTGAATGCATGTATTCTTGGGTGTGAGATGGTCAAAATGAGATGCATGGTATTTGGGACCACTTGGGCAGTTCCCAAAAGTCATATTCATGGTTTTAAACATGTCCAAGAGGTGCCAAACTCAAAGAAAGGCTATTTGGACCAAAGTGATACCTTATAAGAGGCAAAATTTACCAAATTGGTGAGCTATATCACTTTTTATCCAAATAAGCTCTTTTTGGTCTGAAATTTGGTATGAATCTAGAACTTGTTGAGAGATTTTTGAAAATCTACAGTGGGTATTATTTGGAGGTCTACAAAATATTTGATGAATTTTTGAAATTGGCAAAAATTTTAGTTTTGGTTCAGTGCACTTTTCATTCTAGTCTGAAATAAAACTGTCATTCATGAGGCAAATGATGTCCAATTGCCACAAAATTTTACAAAGAGAAACTAAACCTTCCTAGTGACTTGTGCCAATTAGAAAAACCTCATTTGGATGTCTAGAGAGGGAGATATTATTTTTTGAAGTTGTTGTCTAGTATCAGGCATCCAGTCAGACCTATGTCAATGTTTGATTAGTGCTCAAGGCTTGGACATGTCTGGACTGCTCTGAAGTTATTTTTTTTCCCCTAGTTAACATCTTTAGCTTTCTAGATTAATATCATTTGCATGAATTGGAAGTTTTTAAAATTAATTGGACATTTTTTAAATTTATGATAGTAAGTTGTATCAGTACTTGGGACAGCCAGACCTTTGTGACTATTGTGTTGTCAAACATGGCCCAAGCCGATATTCATGTCCTATAATTATTTTTATGTGAAGGTAACATCTAGAGCTTTCTAGAAAGCTATGGTTTGTGTGATTTCAATTTTTTTACATTTAGTTATAATTTTTCAAAGTTGCCCCTAAAATCTGCCACTGTAAAGCCACAGGAAATGAAAAAATTTTAGGATTTTTTACCCTTGATCCGTGGTTGGTGCCAATTTTTGAGAATTTTATGATTTGTATGTATGGAAAATAATTAGAGAATGTTAAGTTCATGGGGTCCCGGAGATGCGAAATGGAAAAATTTATCCGCTACGCATGCAATTAAATTAATTATTTTAATGTATTTCTTGAGATTTCTTGAATAAATCGTATGATCTCACTTGTGAGACAAGGTTCAATGTTAGAATACAATATGGTATTACATCTACTATATACATCACTATTATTAACCTCACATTATATTAACATCCTATCCCAGGGTAGCATCTTAGGTTGGAGTCAACGCTTTGTAGGCGGGTCTCAACAACCTTATTATTCTTGTATCTGTCATTCTCTAACGTTGAGTTCCTTCCCAATCTCAACTACTAGGCCCACTGCTCACCTGTTACTTACTGATTTTTTGTAACCATTTACTACTCTCTTTCTTTATCTATACTAAGGGTCCCCGTTCTCCTTGCGTCGACTGACCCCCCTAGTAGTTCATTTCTTAGGTTGGCCTGAATATGACCAACAAGGCTCTTTTACACTATAATACACTCCACTACAATTAGAAGCTTCGTCTTCTACTGCCTCTGTATACAGCCCATTGTCAACTAAAGGGTTCTACTTCTTGCTTAATTCATACACAACTAACTGCTACCTTTAGGCTGTCAAGGCTCTGTGGAGTGTAGCTTTAATTTAAACTTCTGGCTTAAGGGAATAGCTTGCTAGGCTCTTCATATCATTATAATATTTGGATATCATGGCTAGGGGGAAATAACTCTCTTAACACTTACTCTGTGTAGCAGTAGTTTCTCTTCATACTGCGCTACCTTATTGCTTGCCCCTGCACCAAGCAAGACATCCCCAAACAGTCTGAGTGTGGTATTTAGGGATATTATGCCTCTCATAACCTCTCTAGGCAAGCTTCTCTAGCAACTACACAAACATTTCTTGCTACTAATACACAAAGCTTGCTACTAATCCCAACGAGCTACTGTAGCTTATAGAGCTCTAGCCATTGAATCACTTAACTCTATTCTAGAGCTAGAGGCCAACATCACCCATAACTTACCACTTACTCAAGACCATTCCATAACTCACTTAGCATGAACATAATCATAAGCCACATTTACACACCTAAAATACTTCATATAAGACTTTTCATAACTCTATAAGCCTTTTCATAGCCTTATAGCCATATCCTTAAGCCATGTACAACCTTAAGAAGCCTGAAATTTTGCTCTGATACCAATAAAATGTAACATCATATTTACTAGGCTCATCTCATATCATTTGTATGTTCACTTCCTTGGATTTCATAGAATTCTCAAAGAAAAGACATGGAAGTAATCAATTAATTTGCGTTGTATCATGCATAAATTTTTCATTTGGTGTCTTGTGGACCATATGAACTTATCCATATCATTCTCATATTTAATAACACAAATACAACTCAAAACCATCTCAAGAAGTGTCCTAAAACTTGAGCAAAGGAAGTGGATACATAAAAGCAAAGTGTGCAGCCTCGGACTAAAATTCCAAAATTCTATCATGAATTTTGAAAATTCATAACTAATTCTAAAAAAATAGAAATCATGCACACTATACCATTCTAGAAAGCTATAGATGTATACCTTATGCTAAAAATAATTCCAGACCACAATAGGGACATTTAGCTATTGGAAACTAATGGAACAGTTATAGAGGTCCCCTGTCGCTACTAGTACTATTCTCTAACTTTAAAAATTCATATCTCCTTGCTCAAATGTCCAATTGGGGTGATCTCAATAGACATGGAAATCTTATCATGTCTAGTTTATGTTTACAAAATTTCATGAGTATTAGACACAATTTGGACCTTAAATGATATAGCCCAAAGAACTAACCATATGAACAATGTCTGCATCAGAACAGCAGAAAAATATCAAATTTGAAATATCATAATTAATTCCAGAGAGATCCAAATAATTTTTTCTTTCACTTCACAAAAAGATTTGATGATATCTATATGCATGCCAAATTTCATGAGCAAATTAGTTCATTTTATTAAATTATGACATTGGATTGCATAATGGTCACTTTTGTGTCTTATAAAAGGTCCAAATGGTCCAATTTGGGTTCTAAGGCAGCCATAGCCACTTGAGCACATGGGAAAGTGAAACACCTTCATTTCTAGCTCATGCCCATCATGCCTTATATGCTCATATACATATGGGAAGCATAAAAAGGAAATCACTTCCTTTGGGTTCATATTCTTTCTCACATAGCATCATGCATGGGTAGACACTCACTTTAGTGCCACATGGACCGGGTGAGCTCTTTCTATGCATCCTTATGTTTAATTGCACTATTAAGACTCATTTCAATCCCAAAAATATGCTTTAAACCCATGGAAAGCAAAGAGGGATATGAGACATGCAAATTCGTTTTCAGCAGATTTGGCCTCATTTCTGAGCAAAGTTTGGAAATTCATAACTAAATACAGAAAAATCGAAAACATGCTCTCTTGGTCACTCTGGAAATATTAGACAGTCTAATTCATGGGAAAAATATATAAAACTCATAAAATCCCATACATAACACGTTTTACACACAAAATCATCTGAAGGTCGGAGGGGTTCCTGCTACTGTCACAGTTTACTGATATGGACTTCAAAAATGTATAACTAGTTCCACAAAAATCCAGTGCTTGCAAATGATACCACTATGGAAAGATGTGGATGTTAACTAGAGAGTAAAAATATTTCTAGATCAGTTTATCGAGCCAAACTCCCGAAAACCGATGAAACAGTACCTCGGGTCTGGTAAGATGACTGATTCTGGGCTGGAACTTCGAAATTGCATATCTTCCTCTCTAGACCTCTAAATGAGGTGCTTCCAGTTCCTATAAGTTACTGTAACTATCTGGTTTCTATCTATAAAATTTCGTAGCCATTGGACTACATTTACCCCTCGGATGACATAATTCCATAACTGACCAAATGAACAGTATTTCTGAAAATCCGAAATTCTGATACCAACTTTGAAAAATCATAGAAAATCCTATAGACTCCAAATGACTTGATCTTTAGCTTCCCAAAAAACTCTAGAAAAGATCTAGTCACATGCCAAATTTCAAGGTAAGAAGAGGTCATTTGGTCAGACTTGGACCCCATGGGCAAAAGGACCAATTTCATGTGTTAAATAAGGCTTCAAGGGTTCAAACTTGCCTCTTCTACCTCTAAAGCTCTATGAGCACGTGGGAATGCATCCACATAAACTATTAAACATGACTGAAGTGTCTAACAATCCAGATATGCAAAACTCACTCTCTCACACCAACACATACACCTTGTACATAATGGCAAAATCTTACTATTCATACCGAAAGCTTGTTACATCCCTCAAGATGGTTCTAATTCTCATACATACATGTTATATACATTCATTTACAAGTATTTAGACTTGCTACATCATATACATCATTACATCATTAGAGTACATCCTCTAGCTTAACTACAAAATAGTGGCAAATGGCTCTTTTACAATTTCTTCACTAAGCCCCTTAGCTTCAAGCTTGGCGGCTCCCATCTCTTGCCTCACTTGGTCCACCTAGCATGGTTGGATGGTGGAGAGGAGGAGTGAGATTCAAAGAATCTCAATAGCTCATCTCTCATTCAATCATACACACAAAGCATGCAAACAAGTCTCATAATGTATGCATGGGCATGTTAGCATATGAAATCATAAGAAAAGCATTTGCAACATCTGAGTTGGCCATATATAAAAAGAACATTTTCAACATGTGAATAGGCTGTACATAACATATAAAAACTTGCCAAGTAAATGGAGTAGCCTCACCCATTCACTTGTGGATTTTGGACTTGCCTCACCCATTCTCTAAGAGGTTCTTAGACTCAACCCTTACTCTTTGGGAGTCAACCTCACTTTTGGGAGACTCTTTACTTTGTCTCAACCAACTTGAGGGTTTTTGGCTCATCCTCACTATGGCTAGAGGGTTGTTGGCTTTTCCATACTCAAGCAAACCTAAACAATTACATAAAACATCATGGAAGTACATGAGGCATCATCATGCTAGCGTGCTTTTCATGGTTCAAAACACATATACACACAAGTAAGATAATGTAAGCACACATCTTATGCATGAAAGAAGGTGGAGAGAGCTACCTTTTTAGCTAATCACAACTTTTTCTTTCAACTTATCTCCTCCCTTGTGGTTTTCACAATCAACTCTAGATGGGAGTGCTTCTCTTGAGCCTAACCACACAAGAAGCATAGAATTATTTTCTGAATACTTATTCATAAGCTAGAGATTCCCTTCTAGCAACCCTACTAAGCATGTAAGAGCTAGGGTTCTCTCTCTCACTAGAAACTCATCTACTCTCCTTCCTCTCTCAAGCTCTCACAAAGGAAGCAAGGGAAAAGTAAAGATGTATGGGTCTTGGTCTTCTTCAAGAGGGGTTTTCTACTCTCCCTCCTCTGAACCAAGCTCAAAACATGGCTACTTTAACTACTAAAACCGTGGGAAGAGAGGATAAGGAGAGAAGAACAACATGCTAAGAGAAAAGCCATAGAAAGCCTTACCTTTCTTGTTCTTCCTTCCTCTTCTAGGCTTCTCTCTCTCTCCTCCGCTCTTTTCTCTATCTTAGAGTGAGCTTAAGTTAGTTACAGAGTGAAAGAAGGAGTTAGGATGGTTTAATAGGTCAAATCCTCTTTTTTCACACTTTTCTGAACTAACCCTCGCTACAGTGAGTCATAACCCTCGCTACGGCGAGCTCGTATCAGTCTCAGACCCCTGCCTTCGCTACAGCATGCGCTACGGCGAGTAACGCCCTGGTTTTTGTATGGGGTGCCCGAACTCGCTATAGCTAGAAGCATTTTCGCTATAGCGAGAAGGCACTCTCGCTATAGCTAGACCATTTTTCGCTATAGTGAACAGGTACATTTGCTATAGCCAGGCTGTAGCTAGCAGACTTAGAAAATTTTTCAGCTCTTTAAAAATTTTCAGCTTTTCTTTTCTTTTCTTTTCTTTTTTCTTTTTCTTTTCTTTCTTCTCTCTTTTTCCTAGTTGTTACAGAAAGCACCAAAATGGTCTACTAAAATTGTTTCAAAGGTCCATAAACCCATATTTCTCAAACTTACTTATCCACCCCAAGTTATACACAAGAATGCATATGTCAAGTCTTGCCATTCCATACCCAAATCATGTTATATCATGCATATTGCACCAAATCTCATTCATACATAATACATTTACATATTTACATATATTTATAAGGTTATATAATATATACAATGAAGGATTACATCATGTGCCATTCGTATAATTACAATTTTGTATTTTCACGCACTTGGTTGTCAATCTTCTTCTTCTTTTAAGCTTGGTGGCTTCCATTCCTTAGCTCACTTGGTTCACCTAGACATGTTAAACATATGGGGAGGAAAGGATGAGATTCTAGGAATCCCAATAGCTCTTGTCCCTTTCAATCACACATAAAGAATGCAAATCCATGTCTAAAAATACATGCATGAACATCATGAAGCATGTAACAATTCAAGAAGCATTCTTGGCATTAAAGAAGTCATAAACGCATACATAGTCTTGCCAAGTAAGTGGATTAGCCTCACCCATTCTCTTCAAGGATTTTGGACTTGCCTCACCCTTTTTCTTAAAGGTCTTAAAGAAAGCCTTACTCTTGGGAGACTCTAAACTTTGTCTCAACTATTCTTGAGGGTTTTTGGCTCATCCTCACCATGGCTAGAGGGTTCTTAGCTTCACCACACTCAAGCAAACCTAAACAAGTGCTCAAGACATCATTTGAATGCATAAAATAACATCATGGTACCATGGAATATAAAATCATGCTAGAACACATTTTCATGGCTTAACACATACATACACCCATTCAAGGACAAGACAACATTCATCCATGCATGAGAGAAAGGAGAGAGACTACCTTTGTTACAACAACACACTTTCTTTCTTGCACTTGGATCCTCTCCCATGGCCACACACTCACAAGAAGGTGGAACTTAGTTCCTTTGGCCTAGACACATCATATGGAAGCCAATTACACTCTTGGAACAATTTATAAAGTCACAAACTCATTAGGAAAGCTAACTTGCTTCTAAAGTTCATTTATGGTTCCATAGTGCACCTAATGAAGCAATCTTAGGAAAACATCATCTTTGCTCCATTCTTTCCATCCATTTAGGTTCTTGACTCCATTGAAGTCTCTTGGAGCCATCACACATTCATTTCATGGAGCCTAGCTAAGTGTTGCTTCTTTAAGGCATAACATGGAACCTATGATACCATCACACTATCCATGGCTTCTAAAATTTTTTCAAGGCCTCCTCTCATCCTCTTCCATCATATATGACTCAAAAATAAGCTTGGAACAAATTAAAACTACCCCTATGCTCTTATTCTACTCTAGGCCGAGGTGATGAACACTAAAGGGGAACAAGGAACTTGCTTTGTTTTCTTGATGGGAGATGTATGTGGGAAGCTTCTTAGAGATCTTTAGAGCTTATATAAATATTCATTTAGGCCTAGGAATTCTTGTATCAAAACAAAATTTTAGAAGAATACATAAAACCCTAACTTTTTTATCTTGCAATTTCATGGTTCTTACTTTGTTCTCTTTGCATATTCTTAATTGTCACACCTTAGTTCCTAAGATTCATTCTTGATTCTGTCCAAAAACACTCTCCCCTTAGGCTGGCCATATGTAGGACGAAATACACAAGAGAAACAAGGAAAAAGAAGCATGGAACTAAGGATTTTTACCTTGAATTCAAGCTTTTCTTGAATGCTCTTCTCTTTTCTTTGGCTCTCTTCCTAAATTTTGAAATTTCTCCCTCTGGTTTGAGCTCAAAATAGACCTAAAGACTTTAATAAATCCATAGAAAGAAAGAGGAGAAAGGGGGGAAGAAGATTGGTCAAGTACAAAGCATGAAAAACCATGAAATTCTTACACTTTTTGCTAGGTTTCTCTGCTCCTTCTTTCCACCATCTTGTGCACCATTCTCATCTGCCCTTGGTTCTATTTTAGCCCAAAAAATTCATTCATAAGGAGTGGGGCAGAAGTGGGGATGTTTATATAAGCCTAGGGGTTCATTTAAGCAACTTTCAAAATTTGCAATTTAGTCCCTCTCCTTAGTTTTGTCAATTTAGGCTCATTTCAACTCCTTTTTTAGAACTATCTTTTTCATCATAAAATAAGATCCTCTAATTCATAAAATAGCCTTAGTTTCACCCAAATTGGATTTAAAACTATTCCGAATCATTCAGTCAAAGTTTTAGTCAACTGACAGCCAAAATTATTAACCGGAGGGGTTTTAACTGTGGTGGGCCTTCCCATGATTTTCAAGGCCTCTAAGAACCCCAGAGAGTTTAAATTTTTCATTTAAAAAGCCCTCCTGTGAGTATCCTAAAAATTTCCTGAAATTACAAAAATGCCATTACGTATCGTTGTATTTTCGTTAAAATTCGTCTGGCTATTCTAGCTCCTGTTTCAAGGCACCTCTATCCTTGAATCATCATTATTTGAGGTCTAAAATATTATTCTAATTTTATTGGACCTTAAATCACTCTATCTAGGGGACTTCCTTTTGTATCCAGTGAATTTTATACATTTACGGAGAAATTGTACATTATATTTTTCATGTTTTCTCATATTTTTGAGGAGCCAGATATTACATAAAGTGGCCTTTGGGATAGAAAACCAAGAAGTGGAGAATTAAGATGGTAAAGGCAAAAGAAAACTGATAATGGAGAAAATAAACAAGGCAAGAGGCAAGGTAAGAGATTTGACAAATTCTCCATCTTCCAAGTAGTATCTCTACCTTTTTTGTATGCATGTTTGTTGCCTTGAGTGTTTGGATGCTTGTGTGATATGATACTATTTTTGTTTGTTTGAGTTATTTAATATAACATGCTTTGTTTAGTATGTGCTATAGTGTTGATGATGCCCCAGAGAGGGAATTGAGCATAGCTCTTCCCAAAATGAGACTCAGTTAATTTACGTTTTAAGAGTTATGGCCACCAAATGATTGAGAAAGTATGTATATGCTAGTCTTAGTATTGTACAAGTTATGTTGTATGTGCACTTGTGTTCTTTATACTTGGATGACTTGATGTATGCATTGAATGTGGAATATGCTATTGAAATTCTTCCAAGAATCTTGCTCCTCTCTCCATTCCCCATTAACCCATGCCAAGTAAAGAAAAGTAGAGTACTAGAGGAAAGCAAAGATGACTAAGGGAACAATTAACTAGAGAAGAGAATAGATCATGTTATTTAGTTTTGTAATGATGTATTCATGTTCGTAAGATGTATAAAAAGAAATCTCTAGTATGATTGTAATGTATTGGAAAGCTAAGTGTAATGCTTGATTTTCTTGAAACTGTTAGAAATGGGCTAAATATAAAAGAGAATCCTCTAAATAGAGAGATTTGAGGCTAAATAAAATTAGGATAAAATTCTAAATAATAGAAAATGAGAATCCAATGATTAAGATGCCCAGAAATTAGAGGCAGTGTAGCTAAATAAAATCAGATGAAAAGTAGTAGTATTTTCATAATTTTGGATACTTTTTAGATAACTTAAAGGAGATAAATGAAAAAAATTAAATTTCTTAAGGTTCTTAGAGGCCCTAAAAACTATAAGAACCCCTAAAATGGTTCAAATCCCTCTAATTTACGTTTTAGAATATCAGTTGACCCAAACTTTGACTGGTTCATTCAGGAAGGTTATACATTCAATTTAAGTGATTCCAAAGCTATTTTATAAGTTAGAAGACCTAAATTTTATGATGAAAAATAGGTTCTTGAAAAAGAGCTAAAATGAACTCAAATGGAAGAAACTAAGAAAGAAAGACAAAATTAGAATTTTATAAAAGCTCAAAATGAACCCCTTGATATATATATATATATATATCACATCCTCCTTCTCCTCTCCATTTAACTGACCTAATTTTTGCCTAAACCAGAAGAAAGACCAGCAAGAAAGGGTGCACAAGAAGGAGCCAAGGAGGAAGGAAAAAACTTAGGCAAAAAGTAAGAAAATCATATAATTTCATGCTTCTTCCTTCACCAAACTTATTTTCCTCCTTTTCCTCTCTTCTCTGATGGTTTTAGTGTTTGATTTAGGATTGTTTTAGGTCTGTTTTAATAAAGGGAGATTAGAAATTGAAAGAGAAGCTTATAGCAAAGGAAAGAGCTCTTGGAAAAGGCTTGGAATTAAGGTAACTATCATGGACTTCCTTGCTTTATCTTAGTTGTTTCTCTTGTGTATGGTTCGGCCAACTAGAGAGCATGTAGAAAGGAGTGAGTTCTAACCTAAACCAAGCATGAAACTTAGGTTTTAGAGTATGGGAGACAAGATTATACAATTATAATTGAAAAAGAAGCATTAGATTTCAAGATGCAAAACCTAGGGATTTTGTTGTACCTTTATAAATATGAAACTCCCTAGTAATAATTTTAATTGTCTAAGAGTGTTTATGAGTTCTCATGACACCTAGGAAGCCTCACATATGCCAACTCCCTAAAGAAAATGAAGTAAACTCCATGGGTCTTCTTCCATGTCTATGTCTAAGCCAAAACCACCATAAGTACCTAGGGAGAGTTTTAAATTTTTCTAAGGTTAAAAAGAGACTAAATATGATAGATGAACATCAAAAGAAGCCTTGAAATGAATTTAGAAACCTTGGTTTGTGAGATTTAGATGTAAGTTCCATAATGAGACATAAAAAAGCAACTTATATCTAAACTCCTTGAAATAAATTTGTGATGACTTCAAAGAGTCTAAATGGAGTCAAGAGACTTAGATTGAATGAGAAATGGGAGCCAAGATCATGAATTCCAATAATTGCTTCATTATACCTTGTATGGAAACATAATGAAGCAATATGAGAAAATAGTCTTACATAGAGTGTGTGTGATGCTAGAGCTTACTTTAATGATGTAATTGTGTCCCATTTGATGTGTTTTGGCTAAAAAAATCAAGCTCCATCTAGTTGCAAGTATTTGGTCAAGAAAGGGGAAGAATAATCAAAAAGAGAAGTGTGTGAATCTTGCTTCAAGGTAGCTCTTTAACTTTTCTCATATGCATTGATTGGATGTTTACTTGCCTTTGAGTACTTGTGTGTATGTTTGAACCATGAAAAATATTTCTAGCCATTGCTTACATGTTATGGTATCATTATGTTTCTTGAAATGTGTTTATGAATGCAAAGTATCTTGAATGAGTTTGGTGATATCAAAAGTCTCTTAGCATGGGTGAGGATGTGCGAAAAGTCCCTAGGAATAAGTGAGATAAAGCCAAAAGTCTTAAGAAGAGTGAGGCTAAATTAAAAATTCCTTGAAAGTAGGTGAGACAAATCCAAAAGTCGAAGGAAGTTGGGTGAGGCTAAACCAATACCCTTAAGAGCTTATGTTTGCTTTATATAAGTTAATGTGCCAAGGAAAATGCTTTATGTATATTTAATAGTAGCTTGAATGTCATACATGCATTATTTGACATGAATTTGTGTCTATTATATATGTTTGAAAGGGTTAAAAGCTATTGGAATTCTTGAAATCTCACTCTTCTCTCATATATGTCTAACCATGTTTATGTGAGCTAAATCAACCAAGAAATGAAGGCTAACCACCTTGAGAAGTAAGACTTTAACAACGGAGAGGCTAGATAGGCATTTTGATGACATATTGATGTCAAAATATGTAACCACATGATGTATATATAATATAGACTTTTGAGCAAGTTCAAATGTATGTAAATATGATATATGTATCTATTTTGGAACCATTTGAATGAATGTGTGTGTTTTTGCCACTCATTTGCCTTTATGTGTATGTGTATAAATGCAAGTGGCAAGATGAGAAGGAGATCCATGATGATTTGAACCATTTGATATGCTTTGTAATACCATAATTTCTAACTCATCTCATGCCTTTAAATAACTCATTTCCAAGAATCATGAAAACTCTCAAAGAAAAAGGCATTAAAAATATTGATTATTTTAGTGTTACGTCGCATATAAAAATTTTATTTGATATCACGTGGACCATGTGAGCTCATATATCATATTCTCATATTTAATTACATGAATACAACTCATTTGCATTATCAAAAGTAGCTTGCATCTCGTGGAACTCAAAGGGAAGTATAAAATACATCTATACATTTTTGGCCAGATTTTCCTCATTTTTGTCACAAATTTGGAAAATTATAACTAATTCTAAAAAATTATAAATCATGCATTCTTAGCCATTCTAAAACACTAAACATTTCTAATTTATTTTAAGAATACGACCAAACCATAACATCCAACATAGAGGATGTTTGACATTCGAAAATGTTCAAAGATCAGGTTGTCCACTGGTACTGTCACATAATTTTATAGCAAACTTTAAAAATATCCAATTAATTTCAAAAAAATACAATCTATGTAAATGATACCAATCTGAAAAGATATAAATGTTAGCTAGAGTCTAAAAATAAAGCCAAACCAATTTAGGAATGCCTAGACCTCGAAACCTAATCAAACAATACCTGAGGTCAGATGGAGCACCTAGTACTGGACAGTTTCTTTGAAAATTCATATCTCCCTCTCTAGACATCCAAATTAGGTACTTCTAGTTGGTACAAGTCACTGGTAATGTCTAGTTTTTCTATATAAAATTTCATGGCAATTGGACATCATTTAAGCCCTATGTGATAGATTTCATTTTCGGACCTAAGTGAACAGTGACATGACCAAAACTAGAATTTTTACCAATTTTAAAAATTCATCAAATATTCTTTAGACCTCCAAAAATTTTTTTTTATCTTACCAAAAATCTCTCAACAAGTTCTAATTACATACGAAATCTCAAATCAAGAAGAGCTCATTTGGACAAAAAGTGACATAGGGTTCCATTATGATCAATTTTGGCTCCATATAGGATACCAAAATGTCCAAATGGCTTTCCTTAGGGTTTGGCACCTCTTGGACAAGTCTAAAAGCATAATTAAGACTTGTATAATCTATTCAAATGGTCCCAGACCTCATGCATCTCATTTTGGCCATTTCACTCACACATATACATAATTCCATAATGCCATCTAAGAAGCTCATTTGCCAAAACATGCTCAAATCATAATCTAATGGTCACATAATACATTCTCCCATTTATACATGACATATTATCATACTTACATATATTCATAACCTTATAATACATATACATCCATTGATTACATCATTTTCCATTTGTATGGCATTAAAGTAGCAAAATTCAAACATTTTCATGTCATCTTCTCATCTTTAAGGTAGTTAGCTTCCATTACCTTGTCCACTTGGTCCACCTAACATGTTAGAACATTAGAGAGGAGGGGATGAGATTCAAAGAATCCCAATAGCTAATCTCCCATTCAATCATATATAAAAGATACAAAACAAGTCTAATAAATGCATGTATGGTCATGTTGACATATGCAAACATTCAAGAGACATTTTCATCATTTAAGAAAATCATACATGACATACAAGGGCTTGCCAAGCAAGTGGATTGCCCTCACCCATTCTTTAAGAGATTCTTGGACTCAACCATGCTCTTGGAAGTCAACCTCACTTTTAGGAGACTATTTACTTTGTCTTAACCAATTTTAAGGGTTCTTGGCTTATCCTCACTATGGCTAAGGGTTCTTGGCCTCACCACATTCAAGCAAACCCAAGCACACATCATAAACATCCTATGAAAGTATATTGTAACATCATGGCACCATGGAATCAAGTCATGCTAGAACACTTTTCATGGCTTAAAAATACACATACACACATTCAAAGATAAGTAAAGCAAACAATCATGCATGAGAGAAAGAGGAGTGAGCTACCTTGGAAGCAATTACACACTTTTTCTCTTGAATCAAGACTCCCTCCTTCGGCCACACACACATAAAAGTGTGGGAATGATTTCTCTTAGCCTAAACACAATTTATGGAAGCCAATTAGGTTCATGAAATTAATTCTAAGGCCTTATAACTTGCTTAGACACTAACTTGATCTATAAACCTCATTATGGTTCCATAAATGCACCTAATGAAGCAACAGCCCTCAAATAAATTCTAGGCTCCATTCTTTCCTTTCAAATATGATTCTTGACTCCTTTTAAGCCTCTTGGAGTCATCACACAATTAAAACGAAAAGCCTAGTTATATGTTGCTTCTCTAGGTCATATTATGGAACATTAAGCATCATCTCACTTTTTATGCTTCCTAAATTTTTTACAAGGCTTCCCATCATATTCATTCATCATATATGACTAAAAAATGGGCTTAGAAAAATTTAAAACCCTCTCTAGCTACTAAAACCTCTCTTGGCCAAACCTATGCTAGGTTTTAGGCTCCATGGACTTTGCTTTGTTTTCTTAAGGGAGAAAGCACATGGGGAACTTCTAGGAATCCTAGGAGCTCAACTAAACTCTTATTTAAGCATAGAAATTATTGTACAAAATTAGATTTTACAAGATGCACATGAAACCCTAGAAATTACATCTTGAAATTTCATAGTATTTTTGTTAATTCTCTTTGCATATTCTTAATCTCCATACCCTTTTTCCTTAGAATCGCCCTTGGTTCTGCCTAAAAATCAAACCCTCCTAGGGTTTCTTGAGTGGGGTGAAATGGTGGAGGAGGGGAAGGAAGAGATATCAACCATCGAAGAAGAAATTACCTTATTTCCTTGCTTTTTCTCACTTAAATCTTGCTTTCTCCAAGCTCCTCTCTTTAAATTAAAAATTTTCCCTTAATATCTCCCTTAAAACAGATTTGAAAATTTCATTTTAATCAAAGGAAACAAAGGAGAATGGAGGAGAGGAGGTTTGGATGGAAAGAAAATATGAAAAACTACCAAGAAATCATACCTTAAGCCTTTGATTTCTCCTTCTTCTTCTCTCCCTTTGGTGTGCCTAAACCCTAGCTTTCTTCTCTGAAATTGGGCAGAAACAATTGTGTCTAAATGAGTGAGGAGGGGAGGCACTAGCTATTTATAGGTGGAAGAGAATGGCTTTTTCAAAAATTTTCATTTTGCCCTTTCATTTTTGGCATTTTTGTTTCTACTTCATTTTAGCTCCTTTTTTAGAACCGTCTTTTCCATTATAAAATTTAGGTTTCCAATTTAGTAAAATTCCTTTGGAATCACTCAAATTAGAGCTAAAACCTTCATGAATGAACTCGTCAAAGTTTGGGCACACCGACATTGAAAAACGTCCACTGGAGGGGATTTAACTGTCTCGGGGTTTCCCATGGTTTTCAGGGCCTCTAAGAATCTCGAGAGAACTCAAAACTTTCATTTAAAAAACTCTCCTGTGTGAATTCCAAAAATTGCTCAAAATTACAAAAATGCCATTACATGTCATAAGATTTCCGTCAAAATTTGTTTCTTCAATCTAGCTCCATTTTTCTTTTCGTCTGAGGGTAGGATTCTCATTTTTAGGAGTCTATAATGTTACTTAAATTTTTTGGGACCTTAACTAATTTATTTCAAGGGACTTGCTTTGAAAACAAGCCCGTTTCCATCATTTACCTAGGTTATAATTATGCTCTTGGATGTGCCCAAGTGACTATGGAATGAGAAGAAAACTTTTCGGTACATTAAGAACCCACTTTGGACTTCAAAATTGACCAATTTGTGTGTTGAACCAAAGTCTGACCAAATGGATAAGTTTTTGCACATAATTTGGCTAGCAAGTAGATTTCATCCAGAGATTTTCACAAAACTAAAGACCCTCAATTTGAAGCTCTAGAGAATTTATTATGATTTTTTCAAAGTTAGCCAAATTATATAAAAATGGTATATACGCTATTCATATGATCAGTTTTCTTCTTTATGTCACACATGGGTCACATAAAGTCCAATGATTATGAAATTTTATAAGAATAAACTAGACATTATAAGCTTTCCACAGCCACCTAGAGCACCCTATTTGGAGCTCTACAGAGGGAGAACCAAATTTTTGAAGATTGTGATCAATATCAAAATGTAGCAGGTACCTCTAGTACTCTTCTATTGTTTTCTATGGTCTAAATGATGTTTTCTTGGTTTAAAACTATTTTTATTCATTATTTAACATCTAGATATTTCTAGAAAGCTATCATATGCCTAATTTCAATTTTTCTAGAATTAGTTATGAATTTTCAAAATTCATATCAGAAACTTGTGATAGCAACTCGAGATCAACTTCTTGTTTTCTTAATGCATGGTTCCGAATCCATGGTATATGAGATAAGTTGTGATGTTTTTGATATGATTGGATATGTTATAAATGAAAAATAATATTGAGAAGTTCACATGCTCCCTAAAGCCATGAATCATGTATATGGCCTCCCCATTATCCAATTATCCATGCATAAAGTACATACTTTCTTGCAAATGTGTTCCAATGTGCATAAGGTATGTTGAGGTAGCCTATGGGACCATTGTGTAAGAGTTAGGAGGTTATGGTATTACACTAAATGTACCTCTGTGTTGTATAGTATATTGTATGATTCGTATCAAGTATGATATGAGTTGTGAATAGATTTATATAATCTTGAGTGTTTATTCCAATGCACAAGAGTAAGTAAAGATTGTTTGAGACTGTCTGTTTAGTATTGACTTTGATATAACTTACCCTCCTATGTAATAGAGAGGAAATGCTATCCTAATAAATTTGTTAGTTTTATGAGAGGAAAGAAAAATTTTTAAGTATCATTTGCTATTTAGTTCCTTTAATTAGTGATTCACTATAGTGTTAATCTTAAATGTAAATGTATAAGATAAGAGTTAATAAACTAGTTTTAACATAAAACATGTGGATGGTAGTTTAGAGGTTTAAAAGAACCAAACTTTAGTTTTGATCAATTTTTGCTCACTTTGTTCTTGTGGCTATCATAACCATCCTTTATCCCCTTGGCTTGTATGGGACTAGTTGTGGTCCTTTAAAATAGTAGGTTATGTAATTAAATTTGTGGTTAACATTTTGTTAATGTGTAAAAGAGTTTAGCCTTAATCTTGTTGGTATATTAGGTGTTTGTATTTTTAGGCACTTGACTAATTGAGCTCATAATTTGGTAAATTTATTAATAAGTTAATAAGTTTAGTTGGATTGTTTTACTTCCTTTTGAGTGACTAGTGGCTATTTTAATGTGTGTAGAATAATCTTACTTTTAGCCAATGTGTTTAATTTTATGAGGCTTTTAAGTGTGGTCATATAGGCTTTTATTAATGTAAGCATCTTTCCTAATTCTTTCACCTTTGTCAAGTACTAAAAGTTAGGTTTGAAATGAAAGTATTAAGTTTGAAACTTTTCTAGCTAGCTAGTTAGATTAGAGATTTATGGAGACTCCTAGCTAGTTGGTAGGCTTTGTGATTCCATTTAGTAACCCAATCTTTAAGAAGAAAAGAAAATAACAATAAAGTTTAAATCGGCTCATAATTTTGTTAAATTCAATATTGGTACCTACAAATTTTGTTGCATAGTATAATAAAATATGTTGTATATGTCTAGTTTAATCTAGAGAGAATAGTCTGACATTAGCCATGGTTAAATTACATATTTAAATCCTAAAGTTTTATTAATTATATTTTGACCCTTAAATTTTATCTAATTATTTCTATTTCTCAAATATTTTTCTTATATTATTAGTGTCTTATTGCTTTACAAATTTTCTAAACTTTCATTTCACAAGTATTTATTTCTTAATTTTCCATTATTTTGTAAATTGTTTTTAATTCTAAATAAATCCTAAACATTCCTAAAATTCCAAATAAATTCCTAATAATTTCAAAAAGCTTTAATTTCTATCCCAAAATTCAAAATTCATAAAATTCTCATATTAGTCCTTAATGTCATTAATTTAATAGTCCCTAAATTAGTTAATTTTAATTTAATTTAGGAAAAATTACATTTAAGGACCTAAATCTTGTAAAATTTACAATAAAAGATTTTAAAAATTGAAATTATTTCCAAAGATCACAATTATTGTCAAGTTTTAGGAGATTTACTATTAGGTCAAAGAAAATTATTACTGGGTTTAGAAAATTACTACTGGGTTTACAACTTTTCTAAATCCAATAGTAATTTTCTTAAACCCAATAGTAAGTCTTCTAAAACGTAGTAATAATTATGGTTTTTAAGGGTAATTATGATTTTTAAAATCTTTTATTGTATACTTGACAAGATTTGGATCATTGAATGTAATTTTCCCTTTAATTTATCCTAAAAAAGTTTCATTTTAAGGATGGTGCTATAATGAGCCTATTCAAGCTTCCTTACTACACAAAAGTCCTCTACTTTCTGTTGATGATGTAGTTCCCCAATTGATATCTAAAGAAACTTGATTGAAACTTTTGAGTCATAATACTGAAATGGTTAAGTCAATTATTGTGACTGAGAAAATTTTCACACTTTATTAATACCCATAATCAATGTATACTTTTACTAAATGCCTATAGATTGAATGTTGTATCTGTAAAAAGAAGAACCATATAGCTATGAATTGTACTTCTTTAGTTCGTTGATACTACAAAAAGACAAGGCATGTTATTAAGAAATGTTTTACTTGTCCCCATAAAATTGATTAGAGTTAGAATCAATCCTATCCTAGATAGCTTCCTAAGTTTGCTCTCTTCATAACTACTGTTACTGCCAATGAAATACTTGCTTCATCCTCCATTCAACTATCTTTCTCTGGTGTTCTTGAAACTCTTCTTAAATAGCTTCTTTACAGTACCTCTAATACTCATGCTGCTTTAGCTACTTTATCAATTACCTCTCAGTTGGTTTTTTTTTTTCAAATTCTACTTGTTACAATCATATGACTTCTCAGTTTAAATTCTTTTATTCCTTGTCTTCTAGTCCTATTACTCAATCTATACATACTATTGATGGTTCCTTATATTTGTTAGTCATATTGGTTCTATTTCTTTACCTTCTCTATCCTTACATGATACATACCTTGTGTCTCTAATCAATTTCAATCTTATCTTTATTAGGCAATAGTGTTATCTCAATTATGAACTCATCTTTTCTCTTTATAGTTGTCCATGTGCAAGATCCACAAGTGAGATAGACTATTGGAGTTAGGCGTAAGGTAGGAAGATTATTTGAACTCACTTCCTTGCATTTTTTGTCTTTCACTCACTCTTGATTGTGTATCGCTTCCACTTCCTTTCCTCCAAATTTGTGACATCAACACCTTGGTCACACTTCTTTTAGTAAATTGTACCCCTTAATATCTAATGGTTCTTTAGGCATTATTATAAAATAAGTCTTTGCATTGTATTTCCCATCAAATTGCAAAACAACTAACCTTATCATTTAATGAAAATATTTCTATTTTAGATTCCTTTTTTTACTTAATTCGTTCTAATGTTTGGGATCCTTCCTCTACCCCCTCTATAGGTGGTTCTTGATACTTTATGTTATTTATTGATAATTATTCTAGGTTTACTTGGATATACATGATGAAAAGTCAATGGGTATTGCCTTAAATTTATATCACTTTTGCTAATATGATTCATACTAAGTTCTTTAAAATTACCAAAATTTTTCATCATGATAATGCCATGAAATATCATGACTCCAAACTTCTTATTTTTCTTACTAAATAGGATACTATCATTTAATATTCTTCTCCTTATACATCTCAACAAAATGGTAGTATTGAACAAAAGCACCATCACATTCTTGACTCTATTTGTGCCTTTATCTTGTCTTCTTGTTCTAAGCATTATTTAGGTGAAGATGCAATCATTGTTATTTATGCTATTAATCATGTTCCTTCTTCTATCATTGGGATATTTCTCCTTTTAAGTGTATTTATGGCACTTTTCTTAATTATAGTGTATTTAAAATGTTTGATTGTGCATATTTTATTCTTCTTTCACCTTATGAGTATACTAAATTACAAACTTATGCTATCCTTGTTGTTTCCTAGGTTATGCCACTAAGCATAAAAGGGTATCGTTGTTAGGATCCTCTTTCTGAATGCATTTGCATTTTGTAATATTTGGTTTTTGTTAAACGACAGAAACAAGTGAGTTTTCAAAGCAAGTCCCCTAAAATGAATTAGTCAAGGTTCCAAAAAATTTGAGTAACATTTTAAACTCCTAAAAATGAGAATCCTAGGTTCAAACAGAAAGAAAAATAGAGCTAGAATGAAGAAACAAAATTTAACGAAAACCTTACAAAACGTAATGGCATTTTCATAATTTTTAGCAAAATTTGGAATTCACACAGGAGGGCTTTTTAATTGAAAGTTTTGAGTTCTCTGGGATTCTCAGAGGCCCTGAAAACTATGAGAAGCCCTGAAACAGTTAAAACCCCTTCGGTGGACATTTTTTAATGTCGGTGTACCTGAAATTTGACAGATTTGTTCGGGAAAGTTTTAGCTCTGATTTGAGTGATTCCAATGACATTTTACTAAATTAGAACCTAAATTTTATAATGGAAAAGACAGTTCTAAAAAAGGAACTAAAACGAATTAGAAACGAAAAAGCCAAAAATGAAGGATAAAATAAGAATTTTTGAAAAGTCTTCCTTCCTCTACCTATGAATAGATGGCACCCCACCTCCTGTAACAACCAGAAAAAAAAGAAGCTGAAAATTTTTGAAGTCCTGAAAATTTTCTAAGTCTGCTAGCTATAGCGAGAAATGGGCTAACTATAGCGAATGTACATGTTCGATATAGCGAGAAAGAGTCTAACTATAGTGAGAGTGCCTTTTAGCTATAGCGAAAATGCTTCTAGCTATAGCGAGTGCGGGCATCCCATACAAAAACCAAGCCATTGCTCATCGTAGCGCGCGTCATAGTGAAAGCAGGGGTCTGGGACTGATACGTGCTCGCCGTAGCGGAGGTTATTCTTCGCTATAGCGAGGGTTAGTTTGGAAAAGTATGAAAAAAGAGAATTTAACTTCTTAAAATGTCCAGATCCATTCTTTCTCCTTTAACCAACCTAAGTTTCGACCAAAAGAGAGAAAAGAGCTATAGAGAGAGAGAGAGACCTAGAGAAGGAAGGAGAATAAGCAGAAAGGTAAGTAAACTTGAGATTTCCATAGCATTTCTTCTTAGCATGTTGTTCTTCTCTCTTTGCCCTTTCTTTCTATGGTTTTGGTAGTTGATTTGGGTTTGGTTCAGAAGAACGAAAGTGGAAAACCACTCTTGAAGAAGGCTAGAACTCATATATCTTCACTTCTTCTTCTTTACTTTCCTTTTTGAGAGCTTGAGAGAGGAAGGAGAGTGAGTGGAATTCTAGAGAGAGAATCCCTAGTTTCTTACATATGTAGTGGGGGTTTGCTTCGATGAAGAGCCCCTTAGCTTTGTGAGTGTTTATTTAAGTTATAAGAGAGTAATTCCATGCTCTTTATTGTGTCTAGGCTCAAAGGAAATAACTCCATCTAGTTGTGATTGTGAAACCAAGAAGGAAGAAGAGAAATTAAAAGGGAAGGCTTGTGTTAGCCAATAAGGTAGCTCTCCACTCTTTCTTGTTGCATTCTTGGATGTGTAATAGTCATTGTATGCTTGTGTATGTACTTGTATGATGAGACATGCCATTTGATGTTACTTTGATGCATTAGTACTAATATGTTTATGATATGAATTATGGAAATTGCTCGGGTGAGGTGGTATCGAAAATCCTTTGAGACAAGTGAGGTGGAGCCAAAAGTCCCTAAACCAAGGGTGAGGCCAATCCAAAAGTTCCAAAACCTCGGGTGAGGCTAGACCAAAAGTCCCTAGAGTTTATTCTTGGCAATGATATGATATTCATGGCATGGAAAGCATGTATTGTGTAATTGTGAATGGTTTGCATGTTTTGATTTGTTTATATGCCTTGATTGCTTCCTTGAATGAGTATGAGCTATTGAGATTCTTTGAATCTCACCCCCTTCCCTCTCCCATCTTAACATGTTAGGTGGAGCTCAAGGAGAACCAAGTGCACACCAAGGAGCCTAGTTGAGTATGCTTAGGGAGTTGTGTAGTTATTTTAGTTCTTTTGTTGTAAAGAGGTGCCAAAATGAATATGCACCTATTATTTTTGAGATAAAAATATTTGAGCAAGTGTAAAAGTATGTATGAATGATGTATGAACTATGCAGAGAGCCAAAGAAATAAAAATGTGAAATTTGGCCCTTTTGTGGCTTACATGTAAGAGTGCAATTTGGCCCGTAGCATAGTGACCTTGAGATGTGTATTGATTTGGACCACTTGATTATTTCATCTATGCTATGTTTATACTTTCAAACTTACCCAAGAGATGCTAGAACATGTGGGAGGCCATTTGGACCCACTTTGAACTATTTTGGGTGCCAAAACTGTCATATTTGTGAGCTCCGTCAAAGTATGACCAATGAGCTCTTCTTGATATGAAATTTGGCATGCCTCTAGAGTCTATTGAGATCTTCTTAAGAAGCTAAAGGGGTAATATTTAGAGGTCTAGGGAATATTTGGTGAATTGTTGAAATTGGAGAATTTTTTGATTTTAGTTATTGTACTGTGCAACTAGGTCTGAAAATGAATCTGTGTCATTCATGGACCAAACGGTGCTTGATTGTCATAAAATTTTATGGATATAAAATAGATATCTACAGTGACCTATACCAACTAGAAGCACCTCAATCAGAGGTCTGTAGAGGGAGAATGAACTTTCTGAAGTTCTGTGTCAGTATCAAGAAAGCCATCCAACCTTCGTTACTATTCCATCATTTTTTGAGGTCCAAGGGCTACTAAAATGATCTGAACTTATTTTTTCCCTCTAGTTAACATATTTATATTTCCAAATTGGTATAGTTTGTCTAGATTGGATTTTTTTGTAATTAGTTATGAATTTTTGAAGTTCATGACAGCAAGCTGCACTAGTACCAGGGACAGTTGGACCTCTGTCTCTTTTTCGATGTCAAACATGGTCCTAATGCTGAGATTGTGGTTGGGAGTTATTTTTAGTGTGAAGTTAACATCCAAATATTTCTAGAGAGCTATGATTTTCTTAATTCTCATTTTTTTAGAATTAGTTATGATTTTCCAAAAGTTAGAGCCAAAAATTTGACTTTTGGGCTCATTTGAGAAATTGCATTTTCTTAGTTTTTAGCTTCATATCCGTGGTTTTTGAGTTGTTTGAGGCTATGTACAAGTTGTATAAATAGTGTTTGAGTAGAAAATGTGAATGATGGGTTCACGGGACCCACAGGGCAAAATATGACTGGTTAAACCTCGACTTAAAATGGTAAAATACCACAGTTTTGGTCATTTTTTTTGGAAATCATATGGAATCAAGCCTAGAGGGAGATTAGTTGGAGTTAAGTCATTATGGTGTTACATTTTTAGTATCAGAGCAAAGGTTCAGGCACTTTGCTCGAGGTTGGACTCTTGAATGGAGTGAATTGCTTGTGTGTGGTGTGAATTACCGTGGAAGTGGTAACATTCATATGCATATGTGCTTGTGTTATGATTGTGAACTAAGGATTGCTACTCCTTTTCAGACATGGTTGAGACTAGATGGGCAGGGGTAGAGGCAGGCTGCCCAGGGCTCAGAGAGCTGGGCCAGAGGTTCTTGTTGGGCTGGAGAATTCTCTGCGGACCATCATGGAGAGGCTTGACAGGTATGAGGCCATGATGGGCCAGCACCAGGTGATGCTGGAACAATAGAGGTACATTGCCCAGCAACAACATATATGATCATGCACCTGCAAGATACCCTGGCCAGGCAAGAAGAAGCCAGGAGGGAAGCCCTTGTACCTCAGCTATCCACATTTGGCATTCCACCTGCACCTCCCCTGGAGCCTGTTGTTGCTCAGACCCAGACGCTTATCTAGAAACTGTTGAAGCAGTTTTGGCAAAATAGTCCACCCTCGTTTGACAGGGAGTTGGATGCAGATAAGGTGGAGGCTTAGGTTAAGGAGCAAGAGAAAATATTCTCAGTGATGGATTATACCACCGAGCAGAAAGCTCAGCTAGCTACTTTCATGCTACAAAAGGAAGCTGAAAGATGGTGGTGTAGCACGAAACTCCTGATGGAGACTAAGAATATACAGATAATTTAAGAAAGTTTCTTAGTCAAGTTTTATGAGAAATATTTCCCTAGTTTGGTGAGGAAAAAGAAAGAGATGGAATTTATGAGTTTGAGACAGACGAATGAGATGACTATAGACCAATATGTGGCCAAGTTCATGGAGTTGTCTCGGTATTCCTCGTACCTCCAGAGGTATGATGATGAACCCTGGAGATGTGAGCAATTTGAAACTGGATTGAAGCCCCTGATTAGGGACAGAGTTACTCTACAGCGGATCAGGAAGTTCAATACCCTTGTGGAGGTTAGCAGAGTGATTGAGACTAACTTGCGAGTCATCATGCTTGTTGCAGCTACAGCTGGTCAGAAGGAGGTTTTAGAATTGAAAAGGCCGAGACCGGAAGAGGGTTCTAGTGTGACACTCAGTGCCAAGAGGAGAGACAAAGGGCTATGGAACCGAAGGCCACAGCGGGGTAAGTCGATGCCACCTCTTCGGGGCCAGTCATCTTTCTAGTAGCCTCTGGTGACTTGCTTCAAGTGTGGGAAGTTGGGGCACATTGCTAGACACTGTCCGCAGATAGATACAGCGCCTCCTCCTAGGCCACAGACCCAGGGTCGAGTGTTCGCCCTCACTCAGCAGGAAGCCAGCGTGTCCCCCAGTTTGATTCGAGGTACGCTGATAGTGAATGGCTTTCCTGTAGTTGCTATGTTTGATTCAAGTGCTAGTCACTCATCTATATCCTATGATTGTGTGAGGCAATTGGGTCTGGCTATTAGTGTCTTGCCATTTGACTTATTTGTCACTACACCCACTGGAGGCCACGTGGTTACTTCACATACTTGCTTAAATGTCACTGTTTAGTTCAATTATTGTCATACCACTATTGATCTGATCTGTATGCCTTTCCATGATATTGATTTGATTGTTGGTATGAACTGGTTGGCCGCGAATAATGCGGTACTTGATTGTGAACACCGAACTATTTCCTTACCTGCTTGTGGGACCATGCCTTGGGTAGGAGCTGAGTTATCTTTTATGACTACTGCCTGGGCTGAGAGGCATTTAGAGTGTGGATGTCAAGGGTTTCTAGTCTTTTTCTCTATTTGGACTGAGGTAAAGGAAGGAATAGAGGAGATCCCAATTGTCAGGGAATTCCTAAAATTTTTTCCTAAAGAGTTTGATTTTAGTGGTCTACCCCTTGAGAGAGAACTAGAGTTCCCTATAGATATAGTGCCTGGGGCTGGACCAGTGTCCAAGGCTCCTTACAGGATGGCTCCTACCAAGCTCATTGAGTTGAAAAAGTAGATAGAGGAATTGTTAGAGAAAGGGTTTATCTGCCCTAGTGTTTCACCTTGGGGAGCTCCGGTGTTATTAGTGAAAAAGAAAGATGGTAGCTTGCGTTTGTGTATTGATTACAGAGAGTTGAATAAAGTTATCATCAAGAATAAATATCCTCTCCCTAGAATTAATGATTTGTTAGATCAGTTGGTTGGGGCATCTGTGTTTAACAAGATAGATCTTAGATCTGGGTATCACCAATTGAGAGTGAGAACTGAAGACGTCTCCAAGACGACCTTTAGAATGAGATATGGGCACTATGAGTTCCTTGTGATGCCATTCGGGTTGACGAATGTGCCTGCTATGTTCATGGATTACATGAACAAGGTATTCAGACCGTATCTAGATCAGTTTGTGGTGGTCTTCATTAATGACATCCTAGTGTATTCCAGAACCTTTGAGGAGCACGAGAAGTATTTGAGATTAGTCTTAGAGACCTTGAGAGAGAAAAGGTTGTATGCCAAACTTAGTAAATGTGAGTTTTGGCTGACCGAGGTGAGATTCTTAGGTCATGTGATCTCACGAGATGGGGTCGCGGTTGATCCCCATAAAGTTGAGACTGTGTTATAGTGGGATAGACTTAGAATGATCACCTAGGTCAGGAGTTTCCTAGGTTTGGCAGGGTACTATAAATGATTTATTCAGGGTTTTTCTCAGATAGCCTTACCAATGACGAGGCTAACTAGGAAAGAAACACTATTTGTGTGGGATGATAGATGCAAGACGAGTTTCCAAGAGTTGAAACTTCGTTTGACCACTGCCCCTGTACTGATTGTCCCTGACCCTAGTGAACCATTCGTGGTTTATTGTAATGCCTCGGGCAAAGGGTTAGGATGTGTGTTGATGCAGTAGGGTAAAGTAGTGGCATATACCTCTAAGCAGTTGAGGCCTCATGAGGAGAATTATCCCACGCATGATCTGGAGTTAGCTGCCGTAGTGTTTGCTCTTAAGGTTTGGAGGCACTATCTGTATGGTGCTACCATAGAGATTTATAGTGACCACAAAAGTCTGAAATACTTGTTTGACCAGAAGGAATTCAATATGAGACAGAGGAGATGGATGGAGTTTCTGAAAGACTATGATTATGTGTTGAAATATCATTTGGGCAAGGCCAATGTGGTGGCGGATGCCCTGAGTAGGAAATCCATCCATGCCGCCCATATGATGATTAGGGAGCAGGAACTCCTAAAGAAGTTCAGAAACATGAACCTCTCTTGTCAGGTGATATCGGGTAAATTGTATATGAGTGAAACCTAAATTGAGAATGTATTGAGAACTCAGATCTTAGATGCCCAGAGAGAGGATGAGTTCCTGAGATGGATCCGGAATGAGCTCTCCTAAGGTAGGACCTTAGATTTCAAGATGTCTGAGGATGGTATGATAGTATACCGAGATAGAATCTGTGTGCCTAGTCGAAATGAGTTAAGAGAAAGCATTTTAGTATAGGCACATAAGAGTAAGTATACTATCCACCCAAGTGCCACCAAGATATATCAGAATTTGAAAAGAATTTTCTGGTGGCCGAGGATGAAGAGTGATGTGACGAACTATGTGGCCAGATGCCTAGTGTGTTAGAGGGTAAAAATAGAACATCAAAGACCGGCTAAGTTGTTGTAACCTCTAGATATCCCTGAGTGGAAGTAGGATAGTATAGCCATGGACTTTGTTATGGGGTTACCCAGGACATCCTCTGGACACGATGCTATTTGGGTAGTTATGGATAGACTGACGAAGTTTGCACACTTTTTAGCTATTAAAGCTACTCATACACTGAAGAGATTAGCCCAGTTGTATATCAGAGAGATAGTGTGACTTCATAGAGTACCCAGTAGCATAGTTTCAGATAGAGACCCCAGGTTCACTTCAAACTTCTGAAGGTCGTTAAAGCATGCCTTAGGGACCAGGTTACGGTTTAGTACTATATATAACCCCCAGACAGATGGTCAGACTGAGAGGACCATCCAGACCTTAGAAGACATGTTGAGGGTGTGTGTGTTAGAAATGAAGGGTAATTGGGATGTGTATTTATCATTAGTAAAGTTTGCTTATAATAACAGTTACCATTCTAGTATTCAGATGGCCCCTTATGAGGCTTTGTATGGAAGGAAATACAGATCCCCTCTGTGCTCAGTTGAGCTAGGTGAGAGGAGTATGATAGGACCTGAGATTGTGGACCAAACCACTCGACAGATAGAATTGATTAGGAAGAGACTCCTCATGGCCCAAAGTAGGCAGAAAAGCTATGCTGATAAGAGAAGGAGGCCGTTAGAGTTTGAGATTGGAGACCATGTATTCATTCGAGTGTCTCCAGTGACGGGAGTAGGTTGGTCAATGAGGGTAAGGAAGCTCAGTCCTAGGTATATTGGTCCATTTGAAATTCTAGAGAAAATTAGACTCGTGGCTTACCAAATAGCCTTGCCTCCTAACCTAGTCTAAATCCACGGTGTTTTTCATGTCTCCCAATTGAAAAAGTATTTGTCTGACCCCTCACATATCATAGAATATGAGCATGTGCAATTACAAGAAGATCTTTCCTATGTAGTGAAACCAGAGAGAATTGTGGATGCTAAGCTGAAATAGCTGAGAAGCAAGAGCATTCTTCTGGTGAAAGTGATCTGGAAAGGTCTAACATCTGAGGAAGCAACCTGGGAATTGGAAAATGAAATGAGGCAAAAATATCCAGAGTTATTCCCTTGAGGTATGAATTTAAATTTTGAGGACGAAATTTCTTTTAAGGAGGGTGGAAATGTAACCAGAAAAAAAAAGAAGCTGAAAATTTTCGAAGTCCTAAACATTTTCTAAGTCTGCTAGCTATAGCGAAAAATGGGCTAGCTATAGCGAATGTACCTATTCGCTATAGCGAGAAAGAGTCTAGCTATAGTGAGAGTGCCTTTTTGCTATAGCGAAAATACTTCTAGTTATAGTGACTGGGGGCATCCCATACAAAAACTAGGGCATTGCTCACCGTAGCGTACGTCATAGCGAAAGCAGGGGTCTGGGACTGATACGTGCTCGCCGTAGCGAGGGTTATTCTTTGCTATAGCGAAGGTTAGGCTGGAAAAGCGTGAAAAAAGAGAATTTAACTTCTTAAAATGTCTAGATCCATTCTTTCTCCTTTAACCGACCTAAGCTTCGACCAAAAGAGAGAAAAGAGCTGTAGAGAGAGAGAGACCTAGAGAAGGAAGGAGAATAAGCAAAAAGGTAAACAAGCTTGAGATTTCCATAGATTTTCTTCTTAGCATGTTGTTCTTCTCTTTTTGCCCCTTCTTTCTATGGTTTTGGTAGTTGATTTGGGTTTGGTTCAAAAGAGGGAAAGTAGAAAACCACTCTTGAAGAAGGCTAGAACTCATGCATCTTCACTTCTTCTTTGCTTTCCTTTTTGAGAGCTTGAGAGAGGAATGAGAGTAAGTGGAATTCTAGAGAGAGAATCCCTAGTTTCTTACATATGTAGTAGGGGTTTGCTTTGATGAAGAGCCCCTTAGCTTTGTGAGTGTTTATTTAAGTTATAAGAGAGTAATTCCATGCTCTTTATTGTGTCTAGGCTCAAAGGAAATAACTCCATCTAGTTGTGATTGTGAAACCAAGAAGGAAGAAGAGAAATTGAAAGGGAAGGCTTGTGTTAGCCAATAAGGTAGCTCTCCACTCTTTCTTGTTGCATTCTTGGATGTGTCATAGTCATTGTATGCTTGTGTATGTACTTGTATGATGAGACATGCCATTTGATGTTGCTTTGATGCATTAGTACCAATATGTTTATGATATGAATTATGGAAATTGCTCGGGTAAGGTGGTGTCAAAAATCCTTTGAGACAAGTGAGGTGGAGCCAAAAGTCCTTAAACCAAAGGTGAGGCCAATCCAAAAGTTCCAAAACCTCGGGTGAGGCTAGACCAAAAGTCCCTAGAGTTTATTCTTGGCAATGATATGATATTCATGGCATGGAAAGCATGTATTGTGTAATTGTGAATGGTTTGCATGTTTTGATTTGTTTATATGCCTTGATTGCTTCCTTGAATGAGTATGAGCTATTGAGATTCTTTGAATCTCACCCCCTTCCCTCTCCCATCTTAACATGTTAGGTGGAGCTCAAGGAGAACCAAGTGCACACCAAGGAGCCTAGTTGAGTATGCTTAGAGAGTTGTGTAGTTATTTTAGTTCTTTTGTTGTAAAGAGGTGCCAAAATGAATATGCACCTATTATTTTTGAGATAAAAATATTTGAGCAAGTGTAAAAGTATGTATGAATGATGTATGAACTATGCAGAGAGCCAAAGAAATGAAAATGTGAAATTTGGCCCTTTTGTGGCTTACATGTAAGAGTGCAATTTGGCCCGTAGCATAGCGACCTTGAGATGTGTATTGATTTGGACCACTTGAGTATTTCATATATGCTATGTTTATACTTTCAAACTTGCCCAAGAGATGCTAGAACATGTGGGAGGCCATTTGGACCCACTTTGAACCATTTTGGGTGCCACAACCGTCATATTTGTGAGCTCTGTCAAAGTATGACCAGATGAGCTTTTATTGATATGGAATTTGGCATGCCTCTAGATTCTATTGAGATCTTCTTGAGAAGCTAAAGTGGGTAATATTTGGAGGTTTAGGGAATATTTGGTGAATTGCTGAAATTGGAGAATTTTTTGATTTTAGTTATTGTACTGTGCAACTAGGTCCAACAATGAATCTATGTCATTCATGGACCAAATAGTGCCCGATTTTCATGAAATTTTATGGGTATAAATTAGATATCCACAGTGACCTATATCAACAAGAAGCACTTCAATCGGAGGTCTGTAGCGGGAGAATGAACTTTCTGAAGTTCTATGTTAGTATCAGGGAAGCCATCCGACCTTCATTACCATTCCATCAGTTTTCGAGATGCAAGGGCTACTCAAATAATCTGAACTTATTTTTTTCCTCTAGTTAACATCTATATATTTCCAAATTGGTATAGTTTGTCCATATTGGATTTTTGTGGAATTAGTTATGAATTTTCGAAGTTCATGACAGCAAGCTACACCAGTACCAGAGACAGTTGGACCTCTGTCTCTTTTTCGATGTCAAACATGGTCCCAACGCTGAGATTGTGGTTGGGAGTTATTTTTAATGTGAATTTAACATCCAAATATTTCTAGAGAGCTATGATTTGCTTGATTCCCATATTTCTAGAATTAGTTATAATTTTCCAAAAGTTAGAGCCAAAAATATGACTTTTGGGCTCATTTGAGAAATTGCATTTTCTTAGTTTTTGGCTTCATATCCGTGGTTTTTGAGTTTTTTGAGGCTATGTACAAGTTGTATAAATGGTGTTTGAGTAGAGAATGTGAATGATGGATTCATGGGACCCACAGGGCAAAATATGACTGGTTAAACCCCGACTTAAAGTAGTAAAATACTACGATTTTAGTCATTTTCCTTGGAAATCATATGGAATCAAGCCTAGAGGGAGATTAGTTGGAGTTAAGTCATTATGGTGTTACACCTCCTTACTCTCATAGCTTCATATCTTTCTACCCTAGACCAGAGGAAAAACCTTTGGAGAGTGGCACACAAGAGGAAGAGGAAGAGGAAGAGGAGGAGAAATCAAAGCTTGAAGGTATGAATTTTTTGTAGTTTTTCATGCTTTTTCCTTTCCAAACCTTTTCTCCTCCATTCTCCTTTATTCCCTATGATTATATTAAAGTATATGGATCTACTTTAAGGGAGAAATTAAGGGGGAAATTCGGATTTGAAGAGAGGAGGCCAAAGAAGACAAGATTCAAGTGAGAAAATAAAGAAAAACAAGATAATTTCTTCTTCCATGGTAGCTACCCCTTGCTCCTCTTCTCTCCATATTTTGCCCCACACAAGAAGTCATAGGAGGGCTTGGATTTTAGGCAGAACCAAGGGTGATTCTTAAGAAAAAGGGTGTGGAGAATAAGAATATGCAAAGAAAATTAACAAATAACCATGGAAATTCAAGATGCAAATTTTACGGTTTCATATGCTCCTTGTAAAATCTGATTTGATACCTTGATTTCTATGCCTAAATGAGAGTTTAAATGAGCTCCTAAAATCCCTAGAAGTCTTCCCATGTGCTTCTTCCATCAAGAAAACAAAGCAAAGTCTATTAATGCCATAATGCTTCCTAGTTTTAGCTAAGAGGGGTTTAGGTACCTAGGGATAGTTTTAATTTGTTCCAAGTCCATTTTTGAGTCATATATGATGAGTGAAGATGAGGAAAGGTCTTGGGAAAAATTTAGAAATCATAGAAAGTGAGCTGGCCTTATATGTTCTATAATATGACCTAAAGAAGTAACATGTAGTTAGCTCTTTATTTTAATTGTGTGATGACTTCAAAAGGCTTAAAAGGAGTCAAGAATCAATATAAAAGGAAAGAAAGGAGCCTAGAATTTATTTGATAGGTGTTGCTTCATTAGGTGCATTCTTAGAAACATAAAGGGGTTTATAGACTAAGTTAGTGTGTGAGGAAGTTGTGTGGCCTTAAAATTAATTCCATGAACCTGATTGCCTTCTATAAATTGTGTTTAGGCCAAGAGAAATCATTCCCACACCTTTATGTGTGTGAGGCTAAGGAAGGGAGAGCAAATTCAAGAGAAAAAGTGTGTGGTTGCATCTAAGGTAACTCACTCCTCCTTCTCTCATGCATGCATTATGATGTTTGCTTAGGTTTGCTTGAGTGTGGTGAAGCCAAGAACCCTTAGCCATGGTGAAGATGAACCAAGAACCTTTAGAATTAATTGAGACAAAGCATAGAGTCTCCCAAAAGTGAGGTTGACTCCCAAGAGTAAGGTTGAATCTAAAAACCTCTTAAAGAATGGGTGAGGGAAGTCCAAAATCCATAAGTGAATGGGTGAGATTAATCCACTTACTTGGCAAGCCTTTGTATGCTATATATGACTTGCTCAAATGTTGAAAATGTCTCTTGAATGATTGCACATCCTATGCTACTCATGCATGCATTTTCAAGATTGGTTTTGCATCTTTTATGCGTGATTGAAAGGGAGATGAACTATTGGAATTCTTTGAATCTCATTTCCTCCTCTCCAATGTTCTAACATGCTAGGCAGACAAAGAAAATAAGGAAATGAAAGCCAACCTCTTAAAAGATGAGAGAATGCCATCAAAGTGCATGGAATTTGCTTTTTAAGGCCATATAAGTGGCAAATGTTGTAACGTATTATTGTATATGACCTATGACCTATGACCTATGACCTTTTGAGCATGTGTAATTATGTTAATATGTTGTGTATAAATGAGAAATTATGTTATATGAATACTAAAATGCAAATTAAGCATGTAATGGCAAATTTACATTATGGAAATGCATGTATAAATGAAAATGGAATGGCCAAATTAAGATTCATGAGATTTGGGACCACTTGGACAATTTATACAAGTCATATTCATACTTTTAAACTTGCCCAAGAGGTGCCAAATATCAAGGGAAGCCATTTGGACACATTTGATATCTAATATGAACCAAAAGTGACCATATTGGAAACCTATACAACTTTTTATCCAAATGAGCTCTTCTTGATCTATGATTTGGCATGCATTTAGAGTTTGTTGAGAGATTTTTTTGGAAGCTAAAGTGCAGAATTTTTGGAGGTCTATGGAATATTTGATGAATTTTCAAAATTGGGAAAAATTTTGAAATTGGTTCATCGTACTGTTCACATTGGTCCAAAAATAAATTCGGTTACTTAAAGGGCAAATAATATTCAATTGCCACAAAATTTTACAAAGAGAAACTAGACATTCCCAGTGACTTGTGTCACTAGAAGCACTTCATTTAGATGTCTAGAGAGAGAGATACGAATTTTTGAAATTTCTATCTAGTATTAGGGGTCCAGACTGACCTAGGTTATCGTTTGATTAGTTTTCAATGCCTGGACATGCCTAAACTGATCTAAAGTTATTTTGTCCCTCTAGCTAACATCTATAGCTTTCCATGTTGGTATTATTTTCATGGATTGGATTTTTTTGAAAGTAATTGAAAATTTTTGAAATTTGTAGCAGAAACTTGTATTAGTATCTATAACCAATCTGACCTCTGCACCTTTTTGAATGTCAAACATAGTGTTTCATGGTTGGACATATTTTTAACATAAATTAGACATGTGTAGCTTTCCAGAATGGTAAAGAATACATGATTTTAATTTTTTTAGAATTAGTTATGATTTTCCAAAGATTGTGGCAAAATTCTGACCAAGGCTATATGTACTAATTTTATGCACTCCCTTGCCTTCCATGAGATCTAGGCCAATTTTGGTGATGGAAATGAGTTGTATCTATGTAATTAAATATGAGAATGTGATACATGAGCTCACATGGTCCACGGGATACTGAATGGAATATTTATTTTTTATGCAACGCAAAATTATTCACTTTTTAATGTCATTTTTCCTTATCTCTTCATGGAATTCATGGCATGAGATAGTATGAAATAAGCTAGAAATATATAGTGTTACACATTTCCTGTCATGTCATATTCTTAAAGCATGTTATGTCCTCTTTATTGTTCTAGTTTTCTTTTATTCCCTCTACTTCATCCCCTATTTTCATTAATCCTTCTATTGACCTTTTTCCTAGTGAACTAAGTATGAAGTCCTCTAGTGAGCTCCACAGTACTTTTGATGTTACACCCTCTTCCAATGGTGTTGTTACCTTTATTAATCCTGCACCCAACATGTAATGCCTAATAATCCATAACTAAACTGAACTTGATAAAATAAAATGAGAACACTCTAAAGCAAGGCAAATTAAGGGTAATTGAGATTAGGATGTTAATTTGAACATCTTAAAATGTAGATTAGAGCCTAAGGTTAGCCTAAAACTGAAGCCAAAATAGCCAAACAAAAAGCTATAGAGGCTAGTGGCATTTTCATAATTTTGGGCAAATTTTAAAAACCTCAAAAGAGGGATCTTTAAATGAAAATTTTGAGTTTTACAAGGTTCTTAGAGGCTCTAAAAATCATAGAAACCTCTAAAATGGTCAACACTCCTCCAATTTGTATTTTAGAGTGTCAGTTAACTAAAATTTTAATTGAATCATTTAGTAAGGTTTTAAATCTAATTTGAATAAAACCAAAGGCATTTTATGAATTAAAGGACCTAAATTTTATAATGGAAAAGACAATTCTCAAAAAGGAGTCAAAGTGAGCCCAAATGAAAAAACTAAGATGAGGGACTAAATTAAAATTTTGAAAAAATGTCTTAATGAAGCTCTCACCTCCTCAAATCACATCCTTCTCTTCTCTAACCTTTTAATAGACATTCTTTTGGTCCAAAACAAATTCAAGAGCTATTTAAGGAGGTACACCAAGTAAGGGAGCAAGGAGAAGGAAATTCAAGCCAAAAAGTGTAAAAATTTCTTACTTTTTCATGCCTTCTCCTTCACCAAACTTCTTCTCCTCTTCCTCCTTTCTCTTATCATGGTTTTGATGATTCATTTGGACATGCTTTATGACTAGTTCAGTAGAGGAGAGGGAGAGTTTGAAGGGACACTTTGAAGCATAAAAAAGTGTTCTTAAAAAGCTTGAAAACAAGGTAAGAAACTATGACTATCTTTAACTCCTTTTGGCTCTCCTCCCCCTTCATGTGCTTACCCAAAGTAAGGGTCATATATAAGGGACCTTATTTTGATTCAAACTTGATAGGAATTAGGGTTTTGAAGCATGAGGAATCATATGAAGCAATTAGGATTAAAAAAGAATCAATAGATAACAAGTTATGACATTTAAGGTTTTGGTTGCACCTAGGAATTTATGAAACTTTCTAATGGTAATTTAGACTATCTAAGACCATGTTTGAGTTTTCAAGACATCTAGGAAGCTTCGTAAGTGGTAAATCCCCTAGGAAATGGAAGGAAATCCCATAGGTTTTCAATATGCTCCATATCGAGCCTAAGAAGGGATTATGTACCTAAGGAGAGTTTTCTTTGATTTCAAGGATACAAATGTCTTGGAAATGAATAATAAATACCAAAGAAACCATTGGTTTGAATTTAGATAACCATATTTTGAAAGTCAAAAGTTTAGATTCCTTTTTGGCGTAAAGATACAACTTGATGTTTGGCTCCATGGATTGAGTTTGCGATGGCTCTAATGACTTTAAATGAGTCATGTGACATAGATTGAGTGAGAAATTGGAGCCAAGATCTTAAATTATATGAGTTGCTTCATTATGCCCTTGTATGGAACCATAACTATAGCATAAACTAGAAATAGCTTGTGCAAAGTTTATGTGAAGCTAGAGATAGTTCCATTGATGTGTTTGTGTCTTATTTTATGTGTTTAGGCCAAGCAAACCAAACTCCTCCTAGGTGTGGGTGTAAGGCCGAAAAGGGGAGGTAGAATTCAAGGAAGAAAATTATGCTTCTTATACCAAGGTAGCTCTCCATCCTTTCTTGTATGTATTTATTAATTATTTGATTGTTATTGAATGCTTGTATATGTGTTTGAATCATGAGACATGCCTATAGCTATTGATTTGATGCTATGGTACCATTATACTTCTTGAATTGTGTAACGAACAGTGAAAACCATAAGAAACGTCAGTTTTGTAAAATGGCAGAATAAGTCATATAAAGACAAGTCCCCTAAAATAAGCTAGTAAGGGTCCAAAAAGATTTGGGTAGAGTCTTAGGCTCCTAAAAATAATAATCACAGACTCAGACAGAAAGAAAAATAGAGCTAGGACAATGAAATGAAATTATTTTGAAATTGGATGAAATGTAATGGCATTTTTGTAAATAAGTAAAAATTTTTGGAAAACACATAGGACTGCTTTTTAAATGAAAGTTTTGAGTTGCCCAAGATTCCTAGAGGCCTTAAAAACTATGGGAAGCTCTGGAATAGTTAAAGCCTCTCCAGTGTATGTTTTCAACGTTAGTTGACCAGAACTTTGACAAATTCATTCGATAAGGTTTTAGCTCTGACTTGAGTGATTCAAAAGGCATTTTATAAAATTGGCAACCTAAATTTTATGATGGAAAAGTGGTTCTCAAAAAAGACCTAAAACAAAACTAAAACCAAAATGCCATAACGGAAGGGACAAAATGGGAATTTTTAAAAAGAATGCTTCTTAAAACTTCATTAAATGGGACGCCTCTTTCTTCTTTCCATTTAGATTGAGTTTGCTTTTGCCTTAAACCAAAAAAATAATTACTCTCTTAGGTACACCAAAGGAAGGAAGAAAGGGAGAAAGAAAGGCTAAGAAAAGGTGAGAAAATCTTGAAAATTTTGTGCTCTTCCTTTAAGGAATCTCCTCTCCTCCCTCCGTCTTCTCTTCTTATGAATTTAATTGATAGTTTGGGGGCTGTTTTTGGTTCAGTATAGAGCGGAAGTGTTTTAAATCTTAGAGAAGCAACAAACCAAGGAAAAGAGCTCTTGAAAGCAAGTGGAATTTCAAGGTAACTCTTTGATTCAATATTTTTTCTTGTTTGCTCCTTCCTTGGTACATTTTCTGCCAGAATAGACCCAAGAGGAGGGAAGGGTTTTTTTTCAAGAACCATTAAGAATTAGTGAAATTAAGTTATAGGAAGATGGAAGATACCAAGAAATTTTAAGAAAATCCATTAAACTATAAGTTGGAAAAGTGTAAAGCACTTAAGGGAATTGTAAAACCTGATTTAATCTACGAGTTCCCTTAGCTATTTAAGTGTTTCCTTGAACTCCTAAGACTCTTAGAAACCTCCTTAAATGGTCATCCCATCAAGGAAAAATCAAGAAGCTATTGAACCCTATTAATGCTCTATGTTTCAGCCAAACAAGGATAGCATAGCTAAGGAGAGTTTTAAATTTTTTCAAGCCTATTTTTGAGTCATATATGATGAATGAAAGTGAGGGAAAACCTTAGAAAAAATTTAGGAGGCTTAGAGAATTGAATTGGCCACATAGATTCCATAATGTGACCTATGAAAGTAACATGTACTTAAGCTCTTGGTTTTAATTGGGCAGTGCAAGAGGCTTGAAAGGAGTCAAAAATTATATATGAATGGAGAGAATAGAGCTTAGAATTTATTTGAGGGGTGTTGCTTCATTAGGTGCATTTTGGAACCATAAAGAGATTATTAGCCCAAGCTAAAGTTTAAGGAAGAGGTATACATGAACCTAATTGGCTTCTATAAATTGTGTTTAAGCTAAGAGAAACTAATTCCACACCTTTGTGTGTGTGAACCGAGAAAGGGGGACAAATCCAAGGAGAAAAGTGTGTGATTTCACCAAAGGTAGCTCTCTCTCTTTTCTCCCATACATGAATGAATATCTATATTGTCTTTGAATGTGTGTATATATATTTTAAGCTATGAATTGTATTTTAGTATGATGCCTATGTTCCATAGAACCATATATTGCATTATGTATTCAAATGATGCCTAGAATGTTTGTATTGGTTTGCTTAAATGTGGAGAGACCAAGAACCTTCCATCTTCAATGAGGATGAGCCAAGAGCCTTTAAAAGTGGTTGAGACTAAGAGAAATTCTCCCAAGAGCAAGGCTTAGTTCAAGGCCCTCAAGAAAAAGGGTAAGGCAAGTCTAAGAACCTTGAACGAAGTGGGTGAAGCTAATCCATTCATTTGGCAAACCTAAGTATGCTATGTGTGCTTTGTGCAAAGGCCAAGAATGCATCTTTAACTATTTCAAATGTTAGTATGCCATGCATGCATTTTAAGCTTGTATTACATTCTTTATGCATGATTGAATAGGAGATGAGCTATTGAGATTCTTTGAATCTCACTCCCTCCTCTCCAATATCTTAATATGCTAGGTGGAGCCAATGAACAAGGAAATGGAAGTCACCAAGGTGAAAGATAAAGCTTTGGCCCTAGATTGCTTGATTTTGCTTATGTTGTAACCGAAAAAATGGAAAATGATATAAACTTTTGATAGAATGGATGTACAATGAATGGAACATGTGTAAATATTCTAATAGATGATACATGTATGACAATTAATGATAAATGAGTAGTGTTGCAATTTTTGAATATTGAATGGCTATTTCTAACATATATCTCTTTACATATGGCTTGGGGATGATGAGATTTTGTGTTTTGAGTTTCTACACCTTTAAGACAAGTTTAGGGAGTCTTTTTGGGCCATTCCCACGTGCCCAAGTGGCCACAAGAACCTCAGGAGCTATTTTACACACCTTTGCGCCATTAAAAGGCATTAAAATGACCCAAATGGCACCCTATGGCATATTCTGACCAAATAAATGAATTTTTCTATGAAATTTGGCAGATATGTAGAGCTCATTGAGAGCTTTTTGGGAAGTTAAAGTTCAAGGAAAATGAAGCTCTACAGAATTAGTTATGAATTTTCAAAGTTAGGATTTTTAATTGGTTCTGGTATGTGCACTATTCATATGGTCAGATTTGTGTGTCATCTGATGGGAAAATGATGTCCAATGCTTATGGCCACTAAGATCACCTCATTTAGAGGTCTGAGTAAAGAGTTATGCATTTTTTAAGTTTGCTGTTAGTAGCAATAGTGCCCCATGAGTCCAGTTACTATTTCATAGATTTTCAAAAGCTAAAGGTATCTATTTCATTCTGGAATTAATTTTAGCATAAATTTAATGTCTATAGCTTTCCAGAATGACTAAATTTGTATGATTTCAATTTTTATAGAATTAGTTATGAATTTTGAAAGTTCATATCAGTAATCTAAAACAATAGCCTAGATAACAGAGACCTCAATGGCTTTTTGGATGTCAAACGTTTTTCCTTTAATGATTCATATGCTGGAATTATTTTTACCATAGGGTAGACATCCAGAGCTTTCTGAAATGGTAAAGTTTGTTGGATTTTGATTTTTGTGGATTTAGTTATGAGTTTCCAAATTTGTAATAGAAAAATGGAAAATTTGACCGTGGCTAATTCATGGAAATTGGTGTGTTTCCCCCATTTGTATGAGTTCCAAGCCACTTTCTTGGATGGTTTTGAATTTTATTAGTGTAATTAAATATGAGAATAAGTTTAATCAGTCTGCTTGGTCTATGGAATGCTGGATAAAAAATTTATCCACTATGCAACGTAAGAAAACTTAATATTTTTAATGTCTTTTTCTTGAGAACTCACATGCTTCATAGAATAGAACCTAGAAATGGCATGAAATGCATCATGATATGATGGCGTTACAAATTGCTTTTGAATTGTGAAATTGATCTTTATGGATGAGGTTGTGCAAAAAGTCCCTTGGAATGAGTGAGGTGAAGCTAAAAGTCCATAAGAATGGGTGAGATAAGGCCAAAAGCCTAAAAAATAAGTGAGGCTAAGTCAAAAGTCCTTAGAAAGTAGGTGAAACTAATACAAAAGTCTCAAATAATAGGGTGAGGCTAAACCAAAAGTCTCTAGAGCTTGATTTTGATCTTAACATGCTTATATAATCTTGAATACATGATTTGAATGGTTCTTAAAAGTGTTTGGTATATATTTGTATTTTTCAGTGTCAATTAGGGGCCAAATGAAGTTCAATACTTATAAAATTTTACAAGCATATAGTAGACATCATAAGCTTTCTATAGCCACTAAAAGCACCTAATTTGGAGTTATGTAGAGGGAGATATGAATTTTTGAAGTTTCTAGTTTGTTGTAAAATGTCCTTCAGACTCAGTTACTGTTTCATTGAATTTTTGTCAGACAAATGATATTTTCTTGATCTAAATTTTTTATGGTAGTTAGGGGACGTCCTAAGATTTCCAGAAAGGTATAATTTGCATAATTTGAATTTTTCTAAAATTAGTTATGAATTTTCAAAGTTTGTGTCAAAAAATGGAACCAAGGAAAAATGCAAGTGTGCTTCTTGATATTATGTTGCTTGGTCTAATCCGAATTTCATGCTTCCAGATGTGATGTTTCTAGTCCAATAAATGTGTTATGGATGGAAGATGATATTGGTAAGCCCATATGGCCCATTTAACCAAAATTGAACTATTTTGGCTTTTGATAACAGTGCTAAAGTGTGAATTTAATGAGAATTGTTACTTTTAGCCATTGTTGCCACAAATTAAGTGCTAAATGAATATGGTGTTACACAACATGCTATCCTCCTCTGATTGACCCACTTAAGTAAAATCTCTTCCATATTATCTTTAAGACTATCATCATTTTTAGGGAGAATTATACAGAAGGACCCAAGAGTGAAGAAATTTACTCTGAAGAATCTGTTACCACTAAGTTCAACTATTTTGTGTTAAAATCGATAGTAATCAACCCTAAAACAATGGTAATAGGTCCTTCAAAGTAAATATTTTTAACTCTAAGTCCTTAAACATAATTCTTCCTTATGTTTATACTATGCTTCTTTTGCATGAACCTTAATCCTATAAAAAAAGCTTTTAGTGACTCTTGTTAGTAGTAAGTAATGCAAGTTACAAGCCTTGGAGAAAACTTACACTTGGGACTTGGTTGACCTTCCTCCTAATAAGAATTTTGTTGGCTACAAGTGGATTTGTAAAATCAAAACCATTTCTAGTGGTTCTATGGAAAGCTATAAAGCACATTTGGTTGCTAAAAGTTTTACTCAGGAATATGGCTTGACTATGAAGAGACCTTTACTCATGTTACTCACATTACTGCTATTCACAATCTTTTGGCCATTGCTATAGCTTGGTGATGGAACCTTCATCAAATGGATGTCAAAAATGCTTTTCTCGATGGTAATTCTAAAAAAGAGGTATATATGCATCCTAGTGCAAAAAGTATCTCTTGAAATAGATTAAAACCAAGATAGTGATTTCGCCTAAGTTTAGAACATGGTTATCTTACTATTCAAAGATCAGAATTGTAACATCTGATTTTCTAAAAATCCAAGAAAACACAAGGAAACGCGAGAAACGTAACATATAGTTTCTCCATCAACGTACAAAATTTATTGGATACAAAAGGAAGCCCCCCAAATAGAGTAAATTAAGGTCTAATAAAATTAGAATAATATTCTAGACTGCAAATAATGATGATTCGAGGCCAGAGGTGCCCTAAAATTAGGGCTAAAATAGATGAAAAAAAAAGAGATAAAAAAAAGGTCCCGAAGAGCCTCTAAAGTCAAGTATGAAGGAGCCAGGGACTAAAATGCAAAGAAAAGTCATATGCGGGGCAAAATGTATAAATTGCCCTAAAGTTCAAGGAACCCTAGTTTCACCCTCCATTCGTGGCTTTAAGTACGAATATCAAAAAATCGAGCAAGAATCTTAAAAATCTGTGACCCACGGTTAAACTCAGTTTAATGAGACGGGTCCAATGATGCCAAGTTATCCGGATGGCTGGGCAGGATCCGGTCTGGGATCTGGTTATCCCGATCAGTAGCCATGAGCAAAATAGAAAAAGGAAATTGTAACAACTATAGAAATAAAAATAACTAAAGGGCTAAAAAACCCTAAAGGAGTTTCAGGGATAGAATTGCAGTAAAAGAAAAGTTTATAGCACAATCATAATACAGAACGGTGAAAATTACACCTATAGACCCAGGTGTCCGATTGACACCGAAATTTGTGAGGATTGAGGTTAAGGGCCCCTGAACCATGTTTGAAGCTCAGTATAGCCAGAAAGCAGAGGAAATAATATTTATAAATTTTAGAAAGTATAAAGTTATGTATTATACCATATAACCTTAATTGGGCCCATACACCGATGTTAGATTGCGGTAAGGCCCAATAGCTGATTCTAAAGGCCCAAAAAGAGAAGAGAAGATATAATTAGGGTTTTAGAGAAGATGAAACCTAAATATAAATATAAAATGAAAGGGAGAGAAGAAAATGATTTTAGTTATGTTAAAGAATTCACCATAGTTAAGTTAGAAACTAACTATGATTGAATTAAAAGTAGACCATGGATGAGTTAAGGAAATTAATCATGGTTACTGTCCATAACTTAAGGGCTAAGAAAAGGCATCCAAGTGTGTGGCCAAGGATTTTTGAAAGAAGATATTTAGTTATGAAATTAGAAAATCAAAAGAAAAAGGAATGGAAGGCTAGGATTTGATCTTAAAAAGGTTGATTCAAGGGTCCAAATTTAGTATAACCCTTTAACTTTATCCTAATTCATCTCCTTCACCTTCATTCCACCATTTTCACGCCACACACAAGGGAGGAGGAGAGAAAAACGTGAAGAGAGAGAGGGAGGGAGAAAAAGTGGAAGATGAAGTGAAACCAAGCAAAACTACCACCATTCTTCACCAAATTTCTTCATCTTCTCCATCCTCCAACCTTTTCCTCCAAAGGGCAGCTACATATTCATCTTTTCTTCAAGGTGAAATGTTGCTCCAAGTGGGAAGGGACAAGATTTTAGTGTGAGAAAAGCAAAGGAAGCAAGGCTTAAGCTTAAAGAGTAAGTTTTCTCCATCTTATACTTGTAAATCACATGCTTTAAGCTAGTTTTGTTAAACCCTAGCTATGAGTTATTTTTGGAAAGCATATGAATCATTAGAAATGGAGTTTATATGTTGAATATGAAGGCCTTGAAATGAAGTTTATATGTTGAACATGAAGGCCATATGAGCTTAGTTATTATTGTTATGTGCTAAAACTTTGGAAAACACAAAGATTGTAATTTTTGGTAAAATAAAAAGCATGGGGAGATGCTGTCTGAATTTTCCCAAAATTTTTGTGGTATTTTCTTGATGTCTTAAAGTCATGTATACCAAATTTCAAGTCCTAAAACATAAAGGAAAAGGTTATGGAATTTTTAGAACCAAAGAAATGCACTTTGAGCCTAAAACGGAGCTAGATTATGTGATGAGCAAAACGTGATGTTGGGGCTGGAATTTGATGATTTTATCCATTCCAATGGATTCAAAAGGGTGTTTGTAGTTAGGAATGCCTATGGGAAAGTGTAACAACCAGAAAAAAAAAAAAAGACAAAGAAGAAGAAGGAATGAAAGAAAAAAGAGAAAGCTGAAAATTTTTGAAGGGCTGAAAATTTTCTAAGTCTGCTAGCTACAGCCTAGCTATAGCAAATGTACCTATTCGCTATAGCGAGCAATGGTCTAGCTATAGCGAGAGTGCCTTCTCACTATAGCAAAAATGGTTCTAGCTATAGCGAGTGCGGGCATCCCATACAAAAACCAGGTCGTTGCTCGCTGTAGCGCACGCCATAGCGAAAACAGGAGTCTGGGACTGACACGAGCTCGCTGTAGCGAGGGTTGTGCCTCGCTATAGTGAGGGTTAGTCCAAAAAAGCATAAAAAAAGGGAATTTAACTTTTTAAAGCCTCCAAACTCCTCCTTTCCCTTTGTAACCGACTTAAGCTCCCTTTAAGGCAGAGAAAAGGGCGGAGGAGAGAGAGAGAAACCTAGAGGAGGAAGGAAGAACAAGAAAAAGGTCAGATTTGCATGGCTTTTCTCTTAGAATATTACTCTTCTCTCCTTGCCCTCTCTTCCTATGGAATTGGTTGTGGAAGTAGTTGGGTTTTGAGCTTGGTCCAGAAGAGGGAGAGTGGAAAACCCCTCTTGAAGAAGACCAAAAGTCATATCTCTGCACTCCTTCCTCCTTGCTTTCCTTTCTTGAGAGCTTGAGAGAGGAAGGAGAGTTAGTGGAATTCTAGAGAGAGAAACCCTAGTTTCTCTTTATGAATAAAGTGTTAAGAGAGTAATTCCATGCTCCTTGCATGCCTAGGCTCAAAAGAAGCACTCCCATCCAGTGGTGATTGTGAAATCAACAAGGGAGGAGATAAATTGAAAGGGAAAGCTTGTGATTAGCCAATAAGGTAGCTCTCTCCACCTTCTCTCATGTATAGATGTGTGCTTACATTGTCTTGCATATGTGTATGTATGTTTTAAACCATGAAAAGTATGCTAGCATGATGATGCCTTATATATTTCAATGATGTTTTATGTGATTGTTTTAGTTTGCTTGAGTATGGAAAAGCCAACAACCCTTTAGCCATGGTGAGGATGAGTCAAGAACCTTAAAGTTGGTTGAGACAAAGTAAAGAGTTTCCCAAAAGTGAGGTTGACTCCCAAGAGTAAGGTTAAGTCTAAGGACCTCTTAAAGAATGGGTGAGGCAAGTCCAAAATCCACAAGTGAATGGGTGAGGCTAATCCATTTGCTTGGCAAGCTTTTGCATGTTATGTATGGCCTACTCAAATGTTAAAAATGTTTTTCTTATGATTTCACATGCTAATATGCCCATGCATACATTTGTGAGACTTGTTTGCATGCTTTATGTATGATTGAATGAGAGATGAGCTATTGAGATTCTTTGAATCTCACTCCCCCTCTCTACCATCCTAACATGCTATGTGGACTAAGTGAAACAAGAGATGGGAGCCACCAAGCTTGAAGCTAGGGGATTTGGTGAAGAAATTGTAAAAGAGCCATTTTGTCACTATTTTGTAGTTAAGTCAAGGGATGTAATCTAATGATGTACATGTTATAGGCACTTAGAAATACTTGTAAATGGATGTACTTAATGTATATGTATAAGAATTGAACTTATAGTGCATGATGTAGCAAGTTTCGGTATGAATAGTAAGATCTTGGCATTATGTTCATGGTGTATGTGTTAGTGTGGGAGAGTGAGTTTTGCAAATCTGGGTTGTTAGACATTTGAGCCATGTTTCATAACCTATGTGGATGCTTCCTCATGTGCTCATAGAGCCTTAAAGGTAGGAGAAGCAAAGTTGGACCCCAATAGCCCTCTTTTAACACAAGAAATTGGCATTTTGCCCCATGATGTCCAAGTCTGACCAAACGACCTCTTCTTGCCTTGAAATTTGGCATGTGACTAGATCTTGTCTAGAAATTTTTGGAAATCTAAAGATCAGGTCATTTGGAGGTCTGTGGAATTTTCTATTATTTTTCAAAATTGGTATCAGAATTTTAGTTTTTGCATCAGCACTGTTCATTTGGTTAGTTGTGGAATTGTGTCATCCGAGGGGCAAACGTGGTCCAATGGCTACGAAATTTTATAAAAAGAAACTAGACAGTCATAGTGACTTGTAGTAACTAGAAGCACCTCATTTGGAGGTCTAGAGAGGAAGATATGCATTTTCAAAATCTCTGCCCAGTATCAGTCATCTTGCCTGACCCAAGGTACTATTCCATCAATTTTTGAGAGTTTGGCTTGATGAACTGATCTAGAGATATTTTTCCTCTCTAGTTAACATCCACATCTTTCCATATTGGTATCATTTGTATGCATTGGATTTTTGTGGAATTAGTTAGACATTTTTGAAGTTCATATCAGTAAATTGTGACAGTAGCAAGACCCACTCCGATGTCCAGATGATTTTGCATGTCAAACAATTTTTGTGTGGGATTTTAAGACTTCTACATATTTTTAGTATGAATTAGACATCCTAAGCTTTCCATAATGACCAAGATTGCATGTTTTCGATTTTTCTAGATTTAGCTGTGATTTTCCAAACTTTGCCCAGAAATGAGGCCAAGTATGACCGAAAATGAACATGCATGTTTCATACCTCTTTTTGGTTTCCATGCGCTAAAAGCATGTTTTTGGGATTGAAATGAGTTTTAATGGTGCAATTAAATATCAGGATGCATAGAATGAGCTTACTTGGTCCATGTGACACTGAAATGCATTTTTAACCATGCCGCAATGTTAAGAAAGTATAAGAATCCAATGAGGAAGATCTCACTTTATTCTTCCTAGATGTATATGAGCATGTAAGGCATGATGGGTATGAGTTAGAAATGATGGTGTTACAGAAAGCCCCTAAAGCTCATAGGATAAAATTCCTAAATTTTGGCTAAGAAATGCATACTATTCGGCCACAGTGAATGGGAAGGGAAGGAGTTGGATTTTTCCATTTCCAATGGTCCCATTAAGTTTAAAAGGGGTCATCCTATTTTAGAAGTTATGGTTTATGTGTTGATTGTAATGAATTATCATTATGATTATAGGGTTTGATGTTATTTTGGGAACTCCAAAAGCAAGTAAACCAAGTCCCAAGGATTGAGGAGCAAAGTTTGCTAAGGTAGTAGTTTTCCTCTCTCTTTCCTTAAGCTTGTATGTTTGTATAATGATGAGTGTTATGCTATATCAAGTTGCCATTTATGCTATAAGATGAGATATGTATGCTTAGATTGTGCTTGGCCTTGTATGAAATTCCTTGTATTGCTACGCGATATGTGGCATCTTGACTGGTATTATGTTATGTACTTACATGCTTGCTTGTGAATGAGGTTGGTTTACTACTACTGAGATTTCATAATCTCACCCCAAATATAACTCATGCTAGGTTCGAGTTCAAGCAAAGAAAGAGCAAAGAATGTGGAGATATAAATCAAGGACCTTACTTTTATGCACCACATTTTGTTATGTAATTAAATATTTTAGATTACTATGTGCATGAGTTATGTTATGATACTGTAAAGTACTCAGGTATGAAATGGAAAGCCATGTATATACCTAACCCTGAAGTAAAAAGAGTATGACTAGCGTGCATAAGATGCAAGAATGCCTGTACTTATATAAAGGCAAAATAATAATAATAATAATAATAATAATAATAATAATAATAATAATAACAAAAATAATAACAATAATAATAATAATATGACCAATGAGGGGTAAAACTGTCCAATTTGTTGTAGGGGCAACCTTATATGAATTCATATGTGCTCCGCTAAGTAAACATTTTCCCTGTGTAAGAGGCTTAAATAGCTTGAAGTAGAGCCCTGAATTAACCTCATAGGATTTTTCTATAATTAAGTATGTATTTTTAAAGTTATATAAGGATTTGGAAATGACCAAATGAATAGTGAAATTGTATGAGAAAATTTTTAAAATGAAAAATTTTTATCATTTCAGGTTTCCGTTGACTCCTCTAAGTTTTATATGAGGTAATTGTAGTAGAAAAAGTGTTATAAAATAATGTATGACAAGAATGAGGCCTATTTTGAGTTCAACAATTAAACATTTGCCCCAAGCCCAAATTTGATGAATAAGTAGACATTTAAAAGGCCTAGATTTCTATTTTTATGTGAATTAGATTTTATATTACTTCAAATTTTATAGAATTAACTATAATATTTTGTTTATAGGTTGCCAAAATAGTTAATAATCAATGTTTTCATTTAATTCTTAATGAAATATGTCTTGGAAGTTGCACCAGCTTATCATGCACAAAAATTGGCTTTTAATTTTTTATTTCCTAAAGAGTTGTTCCAAGTTATCTATTAATAGTTTTTTACATGTATTGATAAGAAGACTAGAATTTTGACTAATAAAAGAATTTGAAAAGCCTTTGTGCTTCTTTCTATTGTTCTGTATCTCTTTCATGCATTCCATTGAGTGATGAACCAAACCCTAGCATTTCTATATCTCTTTAGTGCATTCCATTAAGTGGTGAGTGCAACCTTTATGATTTAATTCTATATCTTTTAGGCTATGACTTGGCCTACACCTTTAAAGTGGTGAATTTTTATTCATTTCATAGTCAATTTACTCTACTTCATTCCTCCATATTATGGTGTTGGATTTTGGTGAAGTGTAGATTTTAAGTTTCAAAATCTCCATTTTCTTCCCATTTTGGAATCACTTCAATCTAAGTTTTCTATTTTGTTTATTTTAAGTCCGGTGTTGCTTCATATTCCAAAACAATCATCTATGAATTTTTTCTGGTATCATGACCCCTTCTTAGGTATGTTGATCCATTCAACAAAGTATGTAGACTCTGTCATACTCTCTATGGTCTTAAGCAAGCCCTTTGGCCTTAGTTTGCTAAATTTAATTTTTCTATCAGTCAACTTGGCTTCTCTTCTAGTCCTAATGATTTTGTAGTTTTCCTTCATAAGATTGATCATGGAATTGTTTTATTGTTCCTATATGTTAATGATATAATTATTACAAGAGATGATCCAAAAGATGTTACAGAATGCATACATTTTTTAAGTCACAACTTTGAAATGAAAGATATTGGTAATTTGAACTATTTCTTAGGCCTTGAACTTCCCACTTTTGAGAATGGTATATATCTCTCTCAGGCCAAATATACAACTAATTTACTTTCTTGGGCTCATCTATCTAATAGTAAGACTGAATCTATTCCTTTTGAACCCAATAGCAAGTTTATTCCTCAAGATGGCACCTTATTAAAGGATCCTACACTTTATCCTTAATTAGTTGGCAATCTCATCTTTCTCACTATCACCCATTTTAACATTGCCTATGTCATTCACATAGGTAATCAATTTATGGCAACACCTCATATCACACTATATAGCTATCCTACATATTCATTGATATGTTAAAAGGTATCTTATTCCGTGGTCCTTATTTCTTTGCTAATTCTTCCCTTACTCTGGGTGCCTACTCTGATGTTAATTAGAGTGGTGATCCTACTTATTAGCGAACTACTATTAGTTACCATATCTTTCTTGGTGAGTCTCTTGTCTCTTAATGTAGCAAGAAACAAACACTAATAGCTCATTCTAGTTCAAAAAATGAATATCATGTTCTTCTAGATACCAATTCAAAGAGTCTTTAGCTTCGATGGTTACTTGCTAATTAGAGCCTTTTATAGACCTCCTTTATTGAACCTTATTGTGACAATCGCAATGCCATTCAAATTGCTGACAATGATGTTTTCCATGAGCATACCAAAAATATTAAGATAAATTATTATTTTATTCAGCAACATATCACTAGTAGGGCCCATTATGTGGTCCCTATTGGTATCTTAGACATACCAGCTAATTTATTCACTAAGCTACATAATCTAGGCCATTTTTGTAACAAATGTAATTTCAATAAAACAACGAAATGAGCTGTATAAAAGCAAGTCTGTTGAAATGAGCTAGATAATGTCCCAAAAAATTTGGATAGAGTCCTAGGCTCTTGAAAATAATAATTCCAAGCTCATATGTAATAACAGAGCTAGGATGGTGAAACAAATTGTAACAAAAACTGACGAAACGCATTAGCATTTTCGTAAATAAGTACAACTTTTGGAGAAACACACAGGAGGGCTTTTCAAATGGAAAATTTTACTTGCCCAAGGTTCTCAAAGGCCCCAAAAACTATGGGAAGCCCTAGGACTGGTAAAATCCCTTTGGTGTACATTTTTTAATGACGGTGAGCTCGAACTTTGACGGATTCATTTGGGAAAGTTTTAGCTCCAATTTAAGTGATTTCAAAGGAATTTTATTAAATTGGGAACCTAAATTTTATAATGAAAAATATGGTTCTTAAAAAGGAGCTAAAATGAAGCCAAAACTGTCATACCTAGATAGCCTTTATCATTTTCACGAGAAAAACCATAAGTTGATAACGTTATTAGTTTGATTAGCCTACAGGTTCTTACTCAAGAGGTCTCTATACGAGCTTAAACAAGGTCATTTCCCATCAATTGAATACATACTATTATTCTAGAATTGCTTCCAAGATTATGATAATTAGTTTCATGCAAACACAATTATAAGGGATTACTTGTACATGGAGTTTGGTAGCCTTAATAAACGTCATTGCTAACTTATAGTAAATTCCTAAAATGTAATATTTATACAAAAACCAACAAGAGGTTGGTGAAAAATACTAAGTATTCTACTAAAGTCAGACCTTCAGTATTTAACATTATTCAAGGAAATTACAACAAATTACAGTTACTATAGTCTTCATATTGGTTCAATTATCCTCTGTCGATTGGACTTCGTCTGTAGTATGGGTATTACCTGAAAAATAGTTAGCTTTATAATTAGATACAATCCCAGTAGATAACAATGGATCCATGGTTTACACATATAGAGAACACTGAATAAAAATACTTCGATACACAATTCGGTGCAGGAGCATGTAAATCCCAAGGTAGCAGGGTACGTTCGTTAGGCTATTATACTTTGGTCATTGGCTAATAACGGTGATCTAGTAATCAAGAGAGTCACATTAGTGGGTATATATGTAGCCATACACAGCATACGAAATTCAAAAATCATTCAGTGCAATTATGCATGTAAACAGACAAAATGCCATGTTAACAACTTATTTCGTCACCGTCATTTTGTCACGCTATTCCTTAGCTCTTGCTGTCCCAATTGCTTTCCTAAATTTCAATCATGTATTGCCTTAATTAATAATAGTTCATGGTTAATATTTAGGAAAAATTATGTTTAAGGACTAAGAAGAGAACAAATTTATTTTTAAGGACCATTACTATTAGGTTCAACGGTTTATTGCTAAATTTAGTGGTAATCATCCTAAAACAAGTCGTAACAAGTCCTTAAGAATAAATATCTTTACTTTTTGGTCCCTTTATTATAATTCTCCCTAATATTTATATTGCAATTAAATTACTAATCCCTCCGTACGAAATTCCTAATCCCCTTTCGTTAGTTGATGATTGGAATTCCTAATTGTAACAATCACATCTTCATTTTCTTTCCCTTCTCATTAATTGGCTGCTATCTAAGTTATTCATATGTGGTCCAGTGATTTGAAATTAAATCCTTAGTCCTTATTTTCAAGCTTGATTCTCTAATTCACCATACAAATTCACACTACAATAGTAAGAAACAAAAGCTACCATAGTCTCAGTTTAACTACATTTTCGGACCTATTTTTGTGAAATTTCTTTCCTCTATTAAACGACCTTCAAAAATCATAAAAATTGGTATAATGACCCCTCATTATGTTAATTATAAGCCACAGAAACAGTTTTGAATAATTCCGAAGGATATCCCCCAAAATCCTACTATTTTGGCCACTACCTCAGTTGAGCTCGCTGTACACTGCCCTTTCTGTTTCTGGATTTGTTATCCTACCAAATGAGCTCAGAAAATTCTAAAACTTTGTAGAACTAAATTTATACGTCTTAGTTACCTCCTAACCAAATTTCATGCACTTATTCCTTCATTTACCTATTCAACAAAATTTTTTATGAAATCAGCCCCAAGCTCTCCCATCCAGAAGCTAAGTTGAATTAGTAGGTTGTTTCTTTGATCTACCTTGCTCTAAAAATTCTGTAATTTTTCAGATTTCAAGCATAAGGAATGGACGACCTGTTATAAAATTTTTGGCTTTAAAATCCTTTTCTAACTAATTCTACAAAAGGCAAAATGTTCTAGGTCCAGAATTTCAACTAGGTAAAAGAAGGAAGCAACTTAGGACATTATAAATCTTCTACTTACCCTTTATGGAGTCCTTGTGCCTTGGTTCATCTTTCCATCTCTCCCCTCCTATGGCTGTCTGAGTTTTTTTTTTTTCCTTCTTCCCTCTTTCCATTACTTCCCTTGGCCTAAAGTGAATTAAGGTGATCATCATAATAGGCAGCTCATGCTTCATGGCAGCTCATGCTTCTCATCTTCCATTCGGTGCAAGTTTAGGTGTCCTCATTCTAAATTACCTAAGCTATTCATTTACATGCAAATTTTCATCCCTAGCTTCTCCATGGCTGAATGCACTACCTAAGGTAATCAAATGTCATCTACCACATATATTCACACGTCTTACACAAGGAAGCATGAGGTGTCATTGGTATTTAATTCCCACATCCAAGAAAGAAGCAAGCCATGGTCAATTACCATTTATGTATATGAACGCACCACTTAAGGTAATGAAATGCCATCTACCACTTATACTTACACGTCTTACACAAGGAAACATGAGGTGTCATTGGCATTTAATTCCCACATCCAGGAGAGAAGCAAGCCGTGGTCAATTATCATATATATATATATATATATATATCTTGCATGGGTAATACATAAGATATAGATCTGCTTATTAAAGTTCATTTCCTCCGTGGCCCACTCCACCATTTATGCTTAAAGTTTTATTCCTATCTTATTGCCTTAGATGAAACCTATGGCAATCCACATGGCTAATTATTTCAGATAGCAAAACCACATATGGATACATATATTTTGATGAGTAATGGCTTCATAAATTGCTTGGTTTTAGCATCCTAAATCACTATTTTAATGATGTATATATGTATATATATTTATGGTAGATACGCAAGATGTTAAACTATCCTCTTTCTTATATGTCTACGTCTCTTAATGCCGACGCCATTAATCCAAGGGAGCTCCATGGAAAATTTTTATTCTACGGCTAAGTTAAGGTTCACTACCATGTCTAAATATGATCATCTAAGTGACAAGTTAATGGGATGTTAAGGTGGCATTGTCTTGTCCTTATTACCCCATGTTTGTTTGCTTGATCCTACCACTTCTTGTTCGCATGCATGCGTTAGAAATTTCAAAACTCATTCTAAGGTTTATGTAAGTTTTGTCTCATACTATCCACAGTTAATAGAAGGGATTTTCACTTGACTAACCACCCATGCTTAGATGTATTCCAAGATGTGAAAATAATGAAGATGTTTTGATAGGAATGGTTGTAAGTTCATCTTGCTTCATGGTCATATGCTTCCATGCTAACTAAGTGGTCAAGTTGATGTCTCAGTTAAGCTTCCTAATACATGTCCTCCTTCCTAGTCCTCATTAGGTTCTTTAGTTCCTAAATAACTTTAGTTAGTTCTCTAACATTTTCATTGAGGTTCTTCTATAGCTAATTTGGTTACATTACCATTTATAGCAATTTAGAATGTGATAGAAATAAATTGCCATTATAAAAGGACAAAATTTGAATTTTTGAAAAAGTGAGTTTCTTGAATGTTCCATAAGCTTCTTGACTCTTCCTCCTCTCATATAGCACAACTTTCTTCTGCCCAAAATATAGAAAAGGACCAGCTCTCTTAGGCAAACAAGAAGAGGAGAGAAAGGAAGGAAGAAACCAAGGAAAAGGTGAGAAATTTCATGGAATTTCATGCTTCTCCTTCTTCTAATCTTGTTCCTCTCCTTCTTAGCTCTTTTTCCATAGTTTATTTGAGTGAATTGGTTCTGTTTTTGGTCCAAAACTCAGAGGGACAGTTCACAAATTTTAAGGAGAGGCAAACCAAGAAGAAGAAGCTTTCAAAGCACACTTGAAACTAAGGTAATTGCTTGTTGTTGTTGCTTCTTCTCCTTACTCTCCTTTTGTGTGTATTTCAGCCAAGAACAAAACCAAGGGAGGGGAGGATTTTCTGTCCAAAAATAAGAGAGGAACTAGGGTTTTAGACCATGAGGAAGAGGAATATGGCAAGAAATTCTAAAGAAAACTAATAGAAATCAAGATAGGAAAGTGTGGTGTCCTTTAGGGTTTTGTGAAATTTAATTTTGTGTGAGTGTTTCTTTGAGCTCTTAAGACCTTTAGAAACCCTCCCAAGTGGCTCTCCTATCAAGGAAAAATCAAGAACCCCATTCTTGTCCATAGGTTCTGCCAAACAAGGTTCCATGGGTTAGGGAGTGTTTTAAATTGTTCTAGCTTTGGTTTAGGACTTTGTATGATGTTAGAAGATGGGAGAAACCATTGAAAAAATGTTAGTAGCCATGGATTGGAAGATAGGACAATGGTATCCATAATGGTACTTTATGAAGAAACTTGATTCTAAGATTGTGTAAATGATTGCGTGAGGGCTCCAATGGCTTTGAATGAGGCCAAGAGGCCTAAAAATAGAAAGAGATGGGAGCCTAGTACTTGAATTATGAAGGTTGCTTCAATAGGCCATTTATGGAACCATTATGCCACTTATAGAACTAAGTGGGTGTTTAAGAGTGAGTTTAGTATCTTGGCTTGTTTCAAGTGTGTAATTGTGTGTTATTTATGGTGTTTAGGCCAAGAGAACATCCAACCACCTAAGTGCACTTGTGAGGCCGAAAAGAGGGAAAGATAAGACAAATCAAAGCTTACATCAAGTTAAAGGTAGCTCTCCACCTCATTCTCCTTGCATTCTTCTGCATGTGTATGTCCTTGTGTGCATATATGTGTTTATGTGACTTGAGAACATGCCACTTGATGTTTTGAGTTTGCATTAGTACCAATATGTGTTCTTGAATGGCTTTGGTTGTGAAATTGGCTCACAAGGGTGAAGTGATGTCAAAAGTCCCTTACTATGGGTGAGAAGGTGCTAAAAGTCTCAAGGCATAGGTGAGACTAGGCCAAAAGTCCTTAGGCCAAAGGTGAGGCATATCCAAAAGTCCTAAAAATGGGGTGAGGCAAAACCAAAAGTCCCAAGAGCTTCTTGATGGCTTGATTGTGAAAGTGTGGCATGAAAATCTTGAAATTGTGCATTCATGATTCAAGTAGCTTGTTTATTTGTACACTTGATGTATGTATGCCTTGAATGTGTATGTGAATGGGGGTATAAGCTATTGAGATTCTAGGAATCTCACTACCCTTCCCTCCATCATTTTGAAATGCCTAGGTGATGTTCAAGAAGCAAGGAATGCAAATTAAGGGTCTTGAGAAGCTACACTTTGACAATTATGTAGTTTTCCTTGTACTTAGATGCCAAAGTGGATATGTACATGATATTTTTTAGTTTTAAACCATTGAACAAATCTAATATTATGTATGAATGATGTATAAACATTGTATGGTGCCAAGGCAATAGAAATGTGAAATTTAAACCCTTGTGTGCATACTTGGATACATGCATTCTTGAGTGTGGGATAGCCAAATTAAGATGCATGAGGTTTACAACCACTTGGTCAGTTCATACAAGTCATATTCATGCTTTTAAACTTGCCCAAGAGGTGCCAAACCATTAAGGAAGCCATTTGGACAAAGTTGACATCTTGAAGGAGGCAAAATTGACCATATTGTGAGGTTATGTCACTTTCTATCCAAATGAGCTCCTCATGGCCTAAAATTTTTGCATGCATCTATAGCTTGTTGAGAGATTTCCTAGAAGTTAAAGTGGGTATTATTTGGAGGTCTATGAAATTTTTGGTGAATTTTTGAAATTGGCAAATTTTCTGGTTTTTGGTCAGTGTACTATTCATATAGTTCAACTTTTGATCTCTATCAATCATAGTGCAAATGATGTTTAATTGCCATAAAATTTTATAGGAAGAAACTAGACCTTCTTAGTGACTTGTGCCAATTGGAAGCACCTCATTTGAATATCTAGAGAGGGAGATACGAATTTTTGAAGTTGCTATTCTATTCTAGACGCACCTCCAGATCCATGTTATTGTTTGATTGATTTTCGGGCTCTAAATGAACTTGGATTGATTTGGAACTATTTTTACCCTTTAGTTAACATCTGTAGATTTCCAAATTAGTATAGATTGCATGGATTGGAGTATTGTAAAATTAATTATGAATTTCCAAAATCTATATCAGTAGTTGCATTAGATTTTTAGACAGCTCGACCTCCCTATCTTTTCTATTGTCAAACATAGCCCAGATGAGATTTTCATGGCTGAGAATTATTTTTAGTATAAATTTAACATCTAGAGCTTTCCAAAAAGCTATATTTTGTATGATTTCAATATTTCTAGATTTAGTTATGATTTTCAAAATTGCCCTTGAAATCTACCATATGCTGTCCGCAAAATTAAGTGAAAATTTCGGGGTTTTGAATTGAAAACCATGGATTGCTTGATATTCTGAGTTGATTGTGATTTGTTCCAATGATAAATGACTAGAGAATGTTGTTGGATAACCCATAGGGCCCACGTAATGCGAATTGAAAAATTTTATCCCGGCATGACGTGATAAAATGCATAAAAATGTGACTTTTTCTTAATAATTCCCTATGAACATGTATATAATTATCTTGAATGGAAGGATACAATGAGAGGAAATATAAGATATGACAACTTTCACACTTTGGTGGACAAAGTTAAGCTCGTCTCCTCTCCCCCATCTTAAGTTTGAGGTAGGGTGTTAATGTATTTATTGTAATTAAATTGTAAATTTTCTTAATTCACATTCTTTTCTATTTGGTTTAAATTGAAACTTGATTTTAACCTAATCTCTTGATTCTAAGTTGATTTGGTTAAGTTATTTCCTTATTTGTTCTTTGTCTTTATATATATAATCCTATACAAACTCAATGAAAGACAAGCCAATTTATACTAAAAATCTTCTTTTACCTCCCTTTATTTAAAGCTAATAACATCCTCAAACATAAGTAAATGAATAATATAATAAAAAAATTTTTAGCAGCTTAACTCTAATGTTTCATAGCCATGGAACATGTCTAATTGAAATATAAAAACTTCACTTCGATTAAAGCTATTAATTCCACCATCTCATGCTTTGCTCTCTTTATGCACCAAGGCTTATGATTGGGTCGAGAGGGTGGTGACTATTACTTCTGAGCCTATAAATAGCTTGCTTTAAGTGAAAAGAAGACACACAAAGAGAAGAAACACTACTAATACAAAGAGAAAAGGAATTGTTTTAACACACAAAGAAGCATTTTAAAAGAGTGTTTTGGCATTAAAAGTAGTAGAGCTAAGAAGCACTTTAGACAAATGAGATTATGAGGCATATACACAAAGACCATGGAAGAGAAGAGGTGGAAAAATTGTTGGAGAATAATAAAGTAGAAGAATCAGGAGCAAGTAATAACTTTGCCAAAAGAATTCTTGATGAACTCCATGGTCCATGCTTTGATGTAATTTTTGTTCCTTTTATTTGTATATAAGACTTGGTTTACTTCTCTTTCTCCTCTGCTTATTTATGATGATGCCAATATCTTACATCTTTTGCTCTGTGTTCTTAATTATGCTTAAGAATCTTTTTATGCTTCTTCTCAATGTTGTATATATGAAAAAGAAGTAAAGAATAAACCTACATATGATGTTCTTATTGTGAAGTCCCACATCGGCCAGGAATGATCTGGGGCTAAGGCTTATAAGTGGGGGCAAAGCCTTCCCCCACCAGAGGCGCCTTTTGGGAAGAAAATCCCAAGGGGACAAAACCCCTACGAACCGGGAAGGCAGGGTAACCAAGCCCATGAACCGGGAAGGACGGGGACAATACCTCTGGTGGCTCTGTAGGTGTACAAATGTGACACCTTGACCTCTAGCTCATAGCTGGCAATGCGGAACTCATAAGGGAGACACTTTCTATACCTTATGCTTTCTTTCTCTATGGCACTATGTGTGGGTAGAGCTCCACTTAGAAGTAACATGGACCGGTTGAGCCCTCTCTATGCTTCCTCATGCTCAATTACACTATTGAGACTTATTTCAATCCCCACAATATGCTTTGAACTCATGGAAAGCAAAAAGGGATTAGAGACATGCATTTTCGCTATGGGCAGATTTTGCATCATTTCTGGGCTAACTTTGGAAATTCATAACTAAATGCAGAAAAATCGTATCTGCATGATCTAGGTCATTCTAGAAATTTTGAGACGTCTACGTCATGCTAAAAATACTTAGAATTCTCAATCCCCCACTCATTCTGCGTTTAACATCGAAATAGTTTACTGGTCAGAGGGGGCTTCTTTACTGTCACAGTTTACTGATATGGACTTTGAAAATGTCTAACTAATTCCACAAAAATCCAATGCTCATAAACTCTATCTCTATGGAAAGAGGTGGATGTTAGCTAGAGGATAAAAATATCTCCGGATCAGTTCACCTAGCCAATTTCCCGGAAACCGATGAAACAGTACCTCGGGTCTGGTTGGGTGTCTGATTCTGGGCAGGAACTTCGAAATTGCATAACTTCCTCTCTGGACCTCTAAATGAGGTGCTTCCAGTTCCTACAAGTCACTGTAACCATCTAGTTTCTGTGTTAAAATTTCGTAGCCATTGGACTACGTTTGCCCCTCGGATGACATGATTTCTAAATTGACCAAATGAACAGTGATTTTCTGAAATCCGAATTTCTGATGTCAACTTTGATAAATCATAGAAAATGCTATAGACCTCTAAATGACATGAACTCTAGCTTCCCAGAAAGCTCTAAATATAATCTAGCTACATGTCAAATCTTATAGCTAGAAGAGGTCATATGGCTATTCCATGACATCATGTGCAAAAAGGCCCTTTCTTGGCCAAAAGTGTGGCTAATGGGGTCCAATCTTAAGTTTTCTACTTCTATGACTCTTTGAGCACATGAGAAAGCATCTATAGGAGCTATCAATCATGCCTCAAGTGTCTAATAACTCAGATTGGGGAAACTCACTACCCCATGCCCACTTATGCACCCATATTTACTAGGCTATCATTGGTTCTTTCTCATTCAACCATGCTTTTTCATTCATCATAAATTTCATTCTCATACATTCATCATTAATATATACATGGTTTTACAAAACTATGAGGAACTACATCATATACATCATTTACATCTCATGTACAAGATCCATATACAAGAATTCTTTACATTCTTCTTCATCTCTATCCCTAGCCTCATGCTTGGTGGTGGTTGCTCCCATCCCTTATCTCACTTGGGCCACCTGGCATGGTTGGATGATGGAGAGGGAGGGTGAGATTCGGAGAATCTCAGTAGTCCAACTCTCATTCAAACATACATATATTGCATGCAACAAGTCTCATTATGTATGTATGGCATGTTAGCATATAAAACATGATGAAAACATTTAAAACATGTGAAATGGCCATGGATAACATTCAAGAGCTCGCTGAGTACTTGGATCGGCCTCACCCCTTCCCTTATGGCTTTTGGATTTGCCTTCCCATACTTTAGAGGTACTTAGACTCACCCTTACTCTTTGGGAGTCAACCTCACTTTTGGGAGACCTGGCTCAACCAACTTAGGGCTTCGGCTCATCCTCACCTTGGCTATAGGGTTATTGGCTTTTCCATTTCCTCAAGCAAACCAACAATCATTTAAAACATCATCTCAATCATAACACATAATCATGCTAACACACTTCTCATAGCTCATATCATTCATACACACAAGCAAGACAATGTAAACACACAATTATGCATGAGAGAAAGTGGAGAGAACTACCTTTGCTAGATATTCTCAATTTGCTCTGTCAATTGTCTCCTCCCTTGTTGGATTTCACAACAATTCCTAGATGGGAGAGTTCCTCTTGAGCCTAACCACACAAAAGCATGGAATTAATACCTTAATACTTAATTCTTAAGCTAGGGATCTCTTCTAATTAGCTCTACTGAGCTTCTCACTCTAGGTCTTTCCTCACTCTAGGGCCCATGAGCTATCCCTCTCTTTTCTCAACTCTTAAGAAAGGGGAAAAGCAAGAAAGAGAAGACTATCTACTTCTACTCTCTCTCAAGAATGGTTTCCCACTCTCTCTCCTCTGAACCAGACTCAAAACCTAACCATTTCTATCATCTAAACCGTAGGAAAGAGGGGAAAAGGGGAGAAGGGCAACATATGAAGAGGAAGCCATGAGAATTTATACCTTTCTTATGCTTTCCTCTTCTCTTCAGCTTCTCTCTCTCTCCTCCGCCCTTTGCTCTCTCCTAAGATGAGTTTGAGTCGGTTAGAAGAAGAAAGAAGAGATTTGGAAGCTTTTAAAAAGTCAAATTCTCTTTTTCTCGCTTTTCTGGACCGCTCTCGCTATAGCGAGTTAGTGCCCTCGCTATGGCGAGCTCGTGTCTGTTCCAGACTTCTGCCTTCGCTATGGCGTCGCTACAGCGAGATTGTGTCTGTTCCAGACCTCTGCCTTCGCTATGGCGTCGTTACAACGAGCAACTCCCTGGTCTCTATATGGAATGCCACACTCGCTATAGCTAGGAACAATTTCGCTACGGCAAGCAACTCACTGGTTTCTATATGGAATGCCACACTCGCTATAGCTAGGAACATCTTCGCTATTGCGAGGAGGCATTCTCGCTATGGCAATTCCATTTCTCGCTATGGCGAGAAGACTTAGAAAATTCTCAGCTCTTCGAAAATTTTCCAGCTTCTCTTTTCCTTTCCTTTTCTCATTTCTTTTCTAGGTTGTTACACTTATCAAGGACCCTATCTAATTGCACATCATGAAATATAAAACCATCACTAGGGAGAGTAATTATGAACAAAATATGACATAGGAGTACTATCTTGTTGAAGGGAAGGGAACCATAAAATAGGACCCAATATCATTCAAAACACAAAGCAGGGGAATTGTTAAACTCATCAGTACAAAATCAAGAAGCCTATTGGAAATCTAAGATACAGAACATATACTAATTGGATGTCTTCATAAAACCTCGAGAAGACCTTAACTAGTGTAATAGCAGTTAATTTCTTTTATTCTTCTTTTCCTTGATTCTCAACATATTCCTTGGTTTATTGATGCATGCAACTCACTTTTGGTGAAAATACTCTTTGCCTAAAACTATAATAATAATAATAATAAGGCTTGAGATAAAACCATGAATAAAGAAGAAATGTAAGTAAAGGATGATGGCATCCTAAAAATTCTAGCCAACTATAATTTCTTTACCCTTGCTTAAGAGTTTAATTCCAAAAGAGAGAAGATGAAAGAAACAAAAAGAGGACAAGAAATGAAAATTCAGAAGAGATGAAAGGGGTTAGGTAAATAAGGTTAGGTTTAACTCTTTTTTGTGTGGCTTAGGTAAGGTTTAACTACTAAGGTTCTTTATAGGTCGGGCTTTAGCCTAAACTGTGTCTAAACTGGTTTGTATTGGTTTTTTTTTTCAACTTAGTGCTCGTGTTGGCTTGGCTTAGCTCTATTTAATTTAATTGCTTAAAGAAAGAAGTTAGTAAAAATTATAAAATGATCTTTAAAAGAAAATAAAATTTTTATATAAATCCTAACAAAATTACATTTCGCTCATAAAAAAATAAAATTTTGTACAAGTCCTTATAAAATAAAAAAATTATATATATAGAGGAATGAATTAGGTTAGGCCAAGTCAAACTAGCTAATATGCCCAATTTGATTGAGTGGCCCACCCCAGTCTACCTAAAAAGAAAAAAAAAATTAGGCTAACCCAACCTAACCTAACGTGATCAAGCAAAACCAAGCTAGTCAAATCACTTGTTCACCCCTATTAATTATTTACTCTAACCTGCATGCAAGAAATAAAAATAATAATAATATAAAAGATGAGGAAAATTACACTTCATGACCATAAGTTGAAGATATATATATTATGAAAGATTGTAAATTTCAAAATTATTTTAGAGGATCTAAGAACCTCATTTTTTCATGATTGGATAAAAATACCTTTATTAATTATACAAATTTGTTACCATTCAAGTTTTCTAGAGTTATAAGCAATGACTTTTATTATGTTTACTATTTAGTTTTTATCACCCTACTTCAATGTTCTCACCTCACTTGATAGTGGATGCATGTAACATAAGATTGATGAATCAAGATGGTAACAAAAAAATACCTTAGCAGTAAAAATACAAAATAAGCATAAAAACCACTTATAAATCTAGAGAGCCTGAGTGGTAACAAATTTGCACTATCATAAGTAGAAGTGACATAAGAATGTTGTAATAAGATGGTAAGAAATGCAAAACAGGTAGTAAAAATAGTAAAAGTTACTTATAACTTTACAAAGCTTAAGTAGTAACAAATTTGTATAATTAAATAGGAATATTTTTTCTATCACTTAAAAAATGAGATTGTTGGGTTATTTAAAATAATTTAGAAATTTAAGATGCTTCATAGTAAATATCTCTTATGATCCTAAGATATAATTTTTCCTAAAAGATATATTAAGTCCAACAAGCCAAACTAACATGATCCTCATTATGATGATTCTATATTCTCTTTAGATGGATTATTGTTAGCCAAAGACATGTTCTCCTTTATGTTTTATTATGTATTACTTCATTTTTTTCTTTCTTTTATATGACTTATTTGTAATTGTAATATATTTCTCAGCCTGGAAATTGACACCTCGTGTTTTTTTTTAATTTTCACTTATTATAATCTCATTTGTATGTAGACTTCCTCAAAGTATATTTCTCATTCAATCTAAATCTTAATAATTTTTTCTTCTAGAATTATTAGTGGAAAAAAATTAAATGAACAAACATTTTCCTTTCAAAGAGAAACTTCAATGCTTATATAATCAAATTTATAATTCATGTACCTAAGTGATTAATGTATTCCCTCTTAAGAGATATAACTTTAAAACTTTCAAATTATAGCATAAAATAAACTACAACAGTTTTAATCTTATTTGAAAATGTACATAGTCACTTGGATTCATATACCAAGTTTAAGTTCGATTTGATTTTATTGCAACATTTTGAAATCTTTCAACTCATTTAAGAAGTCAATGATAATTAATAACTGTAGTAATTAATCTCTCTTGAGTTATTTGGAGAAGGACAATTAAGCTATAATTATAACCATACTTTCTTTCCAATCATTTAGGGAGGGTTGTTTTAATTTAAACAATAATTCTAACATTGGAATCTTTACCATACTCTTTTTCCAATCATCTTGGGGATGGGTTGTTTTAATTTAATCAATAATTCTAACATTAAAATTTGTATCTCATTCAAATTATTTGGGGAGGCATATTTAGTAATATTCATATTAATAAAGCCCCGAACTTTTTAGAATTGTTTAGGGAGGTCTCATTAATATTTTCAACAATGATAAGGATAAGAATAAAGAACATCTAGTGTTAATCTCCTTTAAGTTATTTGCGAATGAATAATAACCTTATATTTATTATTGACTCTAACTTATTTGATATGCAAAATTGTTAAAATAAAAATGAACACAAAAAGAAAAAAAGGTAATTTTGTAGATAAAAAATAATTTTACTTTAAAGAAGCAATAAAAATAAATAGTTACTATTGAATAATAATTACATTACATAAAATTTTTTGTTTTCTTCTCCCTTTTCAATGACTTACCAAACAGGCCAATTAATTAGTATCTAGAAGATAAATAATAATAACCAAATGAAATATAACTTTAATGTTATCTATTTGACCATCGATGTCAAGGTGTTAATACCTTCCCATCACATGACTAAACACCCAAACTCTAAATCTAGTACAAAAACCTTCAAATTACTAATTTTAATATACCTAACAAAGTTATTTACACAAGTATATCATTAAAGGTGGTCAATCACACTTGTATATAAAAGATTGGTGGTGACTCTCACAAAATAATTAAAGTAAAATTTTGATTTTCCCTTTCATCCTGCATGCTCTTAGGCACATTGTGACACCACAAATTGCTTTTTGAGAAAACAAATCTAATCTCAAATTATGTTGAAAAATGAAAATTGTCTAAGAAATTTTATTTGAGAAAATTAATTTAAAAATTTTTCAAAATGTCACTCTCTTTAATTCTATAAAAATAGAATCTCTAAGTTTGATTTTTAAATCCATTAGCTAAAATCATGATCATTTGATAGATTAACTCATATAGTAGAAATGAAAGTCCAAATCACCATTGAAGTTATTCAATTGTCATTTTCCTCTAAACTCTCATTTTACTTGATTTTTCAAAGCCCACTTAATTTGGCAAGATGATATAAATTTAGCAAAATGACATTGTTTAAGGGAATATTACCCCTAAGTGAGTTGAGCTTATTGATTAATGGTTTCATAAACTATAGTTTTATGCCATGTCAAGTAGTCTCGTACTTTACCTTGCGAAGAAACTACTTTAATTAGGAAAAATGATTAAAACATTAAATTAAAAAAATTATTCTCAAAAGATCAATTTAAAAAGAGAGTAATATTTCATATATATGTGTTTGTGTGTGTGTGTGTGTGTATGACAGTCCATTCAATTGTCTACAATAGATTGTGTAACCTTTTTACTATTTAGTTTCTTATTTAATTAAATTACATGTAGCAAACACATTTTTTCCTTTTAAAAAAAATTAACATCATGACAGTAAAGAGATCACACATACTTACATATATATGTACATTGTAATACCATATATTCCTAACTCATTTCATACTATCTTTATGCCTCATATCAAGCAACTCACAAAGAGGCAAGGAAAAATAGCATTAAATAATACATTTCTTAGCGTTGCGTCACGTATAAAATTTTTTTTTGGAGTCCCGTGGGCCATATGGACTCATGTATCACATTCTCATATTTAATTATATGGATACAACTCATTTCTATCACTAAAAATGGCCCACAACTTGTGGAAACCACAGAGAAGCATAAAACTCATACTTGTATTTTCAGCCAGAATGTTACCATTTCTGTCCCAAACTTTAGAAAATTATAACTAATTCTAGAAAAATCAAAATCATGCTTGGTCATTCTAGAAAGCTACACATGTCTACTTTATGATAAAAATATTCCAAACCATAATATCTAACACAAAAGACGTTTGACATTCGAAATTGTCCAAAGGACAGGCTGTCCACTGGTGCTGTCACAGAATTTTGCAGCAAACTTAAAAAATATCCAATTAATACCACAAAAATTCAATCCATACAAATGATGCTAATCTGGAAATTTGTGATGTTAGCCAGAGGGGAAAAAATAACTCCATACTAGCTTAGGCACGTCCAGGCATCGAAAATTAATCAAACAATACCTGAGGTTAGTTGGAGTTCCTGATACTGGACAGAATATTTAAAAATTCATATCTCCCTTTCTAGACATCCAAATGGGGTACTTCTAGTTGGCACAAGTCATTGGGAATATCTAGTTTCTTTGTATAGAATTTTGGGGTAATTGGACATCATTTGAGCCCTGTCTGACAGAAATCATTTTTGGACAAGGTGAACAGTGCATTAGACAAAAATCAATATTTTTGCCAATTTTAAAAATTCATCAAATATTCTCTAGACTTCTAAAAATTCTATTTTTTAGCTTTTCAAAATTCTCAACAAGCTCTAATTGTATACCAAATCTCTGATCAAGAAGAGCTCATTTGGACAAAAAGTAACATAAGGTTCTAAATTAGTCAATTCTTGGTCCATATAAGATACCAAAATGTCCAAATAGCTTTCCTTGGGGTTTGGCACCTCTTTGGCAAGTCTAAAAGTATGAATATGACTTGCGTGAGTTGCCCAAGGAGTTTCAAACCTCATGTATCTCATTTTGGCCATTCCACTTCCATTTGTACACAATTACATAAAGCCCTTCAAGAAGCTAATCTCCCACAACATACTCATTTTGCATTCTAGCATTCACATAACATATTCGCTCATTTATACATCACATATTAATATAATTATACATGCTCAAGAGGTCATAGACCATATATAACAATGGGTTACATCATTTGACATCAATATGGCCTTAAAGAACAAAAACTATGCATTTTGATGTCAAGCTTTCATTTTCTCATATGGTTGGCTTCCATTCCCTTGCTCTCTTAGTCCACTTAGCATGTTAGAACATTGGAGAGAAGGAGATGAGATTCAAAGAATCCCAATAGTTCATCTCCTATTCAATCATACATAAAGCATGCAAAATAAGTCTCACAAATGCATGCATGGCATATGGACATGTGCAATCATTCAAGAAGCATTCTTAGCATTTGAAAAAGTCATACATAGCATACGTAGGCTTGCCAAGCAAGTGGATTGGCCTCACCCATTTACTTGTAGATTTTGGACTTGCCTCACCCATTCATTAAGAAGTTCTTGGACTCAACCATACTCTTGGGAGTCAACCTCACTTTTGGGAGACTCTTTACTTTGTCTTAATCAATCTTAAGCGTTCTTGGCTCATCCTCACCAAGGCTAAGGGTTCTCTGCCTTGCCACACTCAACCAAACCCAAGCAAGCATCATAAACATCATTTGGAAACATAATGCATCATCATGGTGCCATGGCATACAAAATCATGCTAGAATACTTTCCATAGCTTAAAACATACATACACACATTCAAGACAATGTAAGTACACATCTATGCATGAGAGAAGGTTGAGAGAGCTACCTTGCTTGTATTTGCACACTTTTTCCTTAAGCCTTGAATCCTCTCCCTTGACCTCACACACCCAAGAAGGTGGAGATCATTCCTCTTGGCCTAAACACATTATATGGAAGTTAATTATACTATTGAAGCAAAGTCTAAGGCCACACAATCACTAGAAAAGATAGGTGACTCATAAAGCTCTTTTATGGTTCCATAATGCACTTAATGAAACAACCTTAAGAAAACATCATCTTGGCTCTCTCCTATCCATTTATTTATGATTCTTGACTCTATTTAAATCTCTTGGAGTTATCACACAATCAATTCTAGGAGCCTAACTAGGTGTTACTTTTTTAAGCCATATTATGGAACATATAAGGCCATCTCACTATCTATGGTTTCTAAAATTTTTCCAAGGCTTCCTCTCATATTCTCCCATCACACATGATACAAAACTAAGCTTGTAAGGAATTAAAACACTCCCTAGGTGCATGAACTCTCCTTGGCCGAAACTATGCTTCCATATGGCACCAATGGAGTTGTTTTAATTTCTTTGATGGGAGAAGCATGTGGGAGGCTCTCTTGGTGTCTTAGGAACTCATATATACTCTTAGACAACTTAAATTACCACTAGGAAGCTTCATCTTAGCCTAGATGCAATCAAATCCCTAAATTTCATAACTTGCATTCTAAAACTCCCTTTTGAATTCTAGTTATATATTCTTAATCCTTACACTCCATAACCTTTGGTTCCATCAAGAACACATAAAGAAAAACTCTCCTCCTCACTTTCTCTCTTTAGACCTAAGCTTAAATGGCTTAGAAATATAAAATTTTGTAAGTGTTTCAAGTGAAGTCTTACATTAAAACGGAGCCCTCTTCGTGTAGATTATTTTTCACCGATTGATTTCTTGAAAATAGTTCCTTTTTGGCTTGGGTTAGACATGAATCTTCAAGTTTTCAAGAAAAGAAAACCACCATTAGAGAGCTCTTAGATAGAGGAATAACTTTTCTAACTGGCGCGGGATGAAACGAGGCCGTTTACTTACCTAAATGGAAGCTTAAACTTCTTCTCTCCCTCCCCTCTTAATGTCACACCATTGTTGTCCATTTTTCTAAAAATGGAAGCTTGGAGAAGGTGATGAGATGTAATCTTACTTAAGAAGCCTCTTTTACAATTTTTTAAAATGACCATTTTGCCCCTACACTCCTATTTTCTTTGTTTAGGCTCATTTTAACTCCTTTTTTAGAACTGTCTTTTCCATCATAAAATTTAGGTTCCTAATTAAATAAAATTCCTTTGGAATCACTCAACTCGGAGCTAAAACCTTCCCGAATAAATTAGTCAAAGTTTGGGTTAACTGATGTTGAAAAATGTCCACCGGAGGGGTTTTAACTATCCCAGGCCTTCCCATGGTTTTCAAGGCCTCTGAGAACCTTGGAGAACTCAAAATTTTCATTTAAAAATCCCTCCTATGTGAATTCCAAAAGTTGCTCAAAATTATGAAAATGCCATTACATTTCGTATGTTTTTTGTAAAAAATTGTTTCTTCATTCTAACTCCACGTTTCTTTTTGTCTGAGCCTGGGATTCTCATTTTTAGGAGTCTAAAATGCTTCCTAAATTTTTTGGGACCTTAATTACATCATTTCGGGGGTCTTTCTTTTGTATCCGATGAGTTTCGTTTGTTTACGGAGAAACCATATGTTACGTTTCTCACGTTTTCTTTTGTTTTCAGAGAATCGAATGTTACATACATCATACTACAAACTAATGTATTATGTTATCTTACATACTTAAAGCATTTAGATAATACCATACTGGATATCAATTAAAGGTCTTACAAGTTATAGTCATATAGTTAGTACACACTAAGCACCTAGGTCAAAACATTATTTATCCACAAAGCTAATATCTATATTTATGTACAGTCATCCAGGCTCCATAAGGTAACTACATTAGCTAGTCAACTAAGTTGGCATTATATCTTTATGCAGTAGATGGGATTGGCAAAGGCAGAGATGGGGTAATTGACTAAGAATCCTCTATGACTATTGTTGAAATTCATACAAATGATCACCTGCACCCTACCAAACCCTGGGATGTCAACATAGACCCATTTTACCTTGATTATGAACTTTGTTACTAGCATTGTCCTAATCTAAACACGTTACCCAAACAAGATGTGGGAATTTAGAAATTCTTAATAAGACAAAATGAAATTTTGAAAACAAGTAATGGTTTAGCTATCTCATGTGCAAAAAATATTTTTCATATCTATCCTTAGTTAATCTGAGAGATCATCCTATAGCAATCCAACAATAGCAAATAAACATGAATTTGCACACATAAAATAACCTGGTTTATAGCACAACCACAAAATATTATTCTGCATAAGTCTTACAACTTAATATAACATATAAATCTACATAATTATATAGCTTAGTATAACCTAATAATCTATAGCTCATATGCAATGGCAAAGTGATCAAATAATTTCTTTTAAAGGAACTATAGTTAATCAAGTCTAGAAATGCTAGTGTAGCTAGAAAGTATCCATAGGCACTATATCAAGTATCCCATACTACTTAATGTAAACCTATATTTTCAAACTCAAAAGGAATTGCATTAAGTGCCCCATATCACCTAATGTGAAACCTAACTTTTTTTCATCTCAAAACATAAATAACAACCTTCCCTATCCCTATGTAACTTAAAAATCTATTAGTACAATCAATATTTGTAATCATTCATTTCATAATTGCAAACTAGGTCATCCCTTAGTATGGATCCACATACTACAAGCAAATAAAATCTATGAGGGATTCTCTCTCCCTTAGGAACATCTAGTAAAACATAAACCTAATAGCAATGGCCTTTTCCCTTGATTACAACATATCATATAATCATAACTTTAAGTTAATACCTACGGTTTTAAACTTTATAATAAAGTTATCTGCATATGAAGTTCTCAAAAGCTATAGACCATATCCATTTATCATAAATGAATAGCATCTATCAACCATGATGAGGTATGCCAATGAACTATAAAGTATGTTATATCAAAAAGTATGCTAAGTCATTATAATATCAACTCGTAAATTCTTATGGGACCTTTTATTTTATTTATCTATCTTTTAAATGTCTTCAATATCTTAAAAGTCCTATTATTAGTTCTATTGGCCTAATGGTCTCTCAACCTCTCTATGTTTGATGATTCCAAAAGCTCAAGTCAGATAAAAGCTCACTATATGATTCATTTTGTTGTAGCTTTTTATATGACCTATAGAAAGTATGAAAACTTTTTGAGCTCTTTGCACTATTTCATCTTCTTGCTAAAAGCTAAAAGCTACCTCTACTTTTCATCTTATTATATATTTGTTTCTGGTGCTTCATAAAGTCAACCTTCTCTTTATCCTAAGTCTTCCAAGACTAATAATGAACATTAATTAAGGTAAGACAATTAGAAATACTCTGCAAGTTGCATTTTCCTCTAGATGTGTTAGCTAGAAGCAGAAAACACGAAAAGAAACCTAAGAAGTATGGTCTATTGGTTGAAAAGCATCCTAAAGAACTTCTAAAAAATTTCAACGGCATCACGGCTACACAAATCCTATGATAATCTAACCCCACAATAAATAAATCTTAGAAGAAGCTTTCAACAACTAGTTTTTTTGTAAGTTTATATAAGAAGCAACAACTTTAAACAAAAGATACATCAAGAAATCAAAGAGAAATTGTTCTTTAGCTTTATAGTCTTCCTTGTTCTTATTGTAAATTATTACCAAGTGTCTAGTTCATTGACTATTAAAAGTCCAAACTGTGAGCTTTACTATAATCCCCTTGTTGCCTGTAAGGATTCTTAAGTTTCATTGTAATTGTATGAAAAAATCTCCTTAGAGAAAAGAATATATTTGTGTGTAAGTTGTAAAGTTTGTAAAAGTTTTAGATGAGCTTGGAAACCTAGCTTCTTAGTTCTGTACTCTGATTTTACATAGTGAAAATCCCTTAGGAAGTTTCAAGGGGATTGGACGTAGGTCACATAGACCGAACCAAGATATATCAAGTGTATTCTCCTCGTTTCATTGCTATTATTTCTATCTTGGCATTTATACAGAAACCTTGTCAACAAGGTCTTGCTTTATCTCCTTGATCTCTTGCTGTTCAATTAACTTTTAGAAGATCCTGTCAACAAGATATTATTCTATCTATAAGATATTCAATTTTACTTTAATTTTTAATTAGTTTCTGCAATAGCACCTATTCACCCCCTAAGTGCATTTATCAATTGGTATCAGAGCAACTCTTACTAATTTTAATGCTTAACAGTTTAGAAAAAAGATCTTTTTGTATTTACAGAAAAAAAAAATGAGTTAACAACCATTTGAAGGATACTATTTTATTGAAAGCTTTTCAACTGTTAGACCTCCTCACTTCAATGGAAATCACTACGCTCACTAAAAGGTAAGAATGAGAATCTACATTCAATTAACAGATTATCGAGTTTGGGAAATTATTGAGCATGGTCTAAAGTTCCCTTCAAAGAAGAATGAAAAGAGAGAAGTAATTATTAAGCCTAGAGATGAATGGTCAAAGAAAGATATTAAGATGGTGGAAAGCAATGCTAAAGCAATCAATGTTTTATATTATGCTATAAGTGGCCAGGAGTATGATAAAATCTCCAGTTATGACACAACACAAGAAATGTGGAAGAAACTTAAATGACACATGAAGAAACATCGAAAGTCAAGGAGAGCGAGCTAAATATGTTGTTCTATGAATATAAGCTATTTCACATGAAGGAGAATGAGAACATTAAAGTATGTTCAATAGATTAGCTAAGATTGTAGGAGATTTGAAGGCTCCTAGAAAAACATATCCAAATCTAGAGAAAAATTCAAAAGTTCTGATGTGTCTTTCTCCTATACGGAATCAAAGGTAGACAACCTAGAGAGTTAAAACATTGCCACAATGCTGTTTAATGAGTTACATGGTCATCTCATTACCTATAAAAGAAATCATCTAAAAAGACATGAATTAGAAAAAAAAAAAAAAGAAAGGCTCTTGCTTTGCAAGTTATGACAAAGGAAGAACAGATCATAGAAGAAGAAGAACTTGATGTACAAGATATAGCATTCTTCTCAAAGAAATTAGAGAATTATGCTAGAAGGAAGAAGATGATGGGACAACTCAAAGGAGTTTCATCAAACAACATTATAAGACATGATGAAATAGCCAAGAACATATGAATGTGGCAAAAATGGTCATATTAGATCAGAGTGCCCATTTATAAAGAGGATAACATCTAAGTTGCATGTAAGGAGGAAGGCTATGGCTGCTTAGAGAGATGATGAAGAAGAAGAAGAAGAAGTTGAAATTGAGTAAGAACTTGCAAATATGTGCTTCATGGCTACTAAAGAAACTAAGATAATAACTTAAACAAAAGCTTCTAATTTATAGAATGATTTTAATGAACTTCTAGTAGATTTTGAAAAATTATTTGCAAAATATGAAAATCTTATCCTAGTCAACTTTAAATTAGAGAAAACTTAAGCAACTTAGAAAAAAAGTTTAAAAATGCTATAAAAGAAATAGAAGAATTAAAAAGACAAGTGAAATCTTTAGAAAAGGATCTTGCTAGCTTTGTAAGAGGAGAAGAAAATTTAAAATTATTATTAGGAAGTAAAAATGTATGTTTGATAGATCAGGTATAGGTTATAATGGAAAGAATGGTGTTAAACTCTATAAGAATTTCTTTGTCAAAGAATCTGATAACTCAAGCTCCACTATCATATGTCTTTGATGTAACAAAATTGGCTATGCTTGCCATAAATGCAAAAACAAAACAAGAAAATTTGTTTAGGTTCTTAAAAGTACTTGTATAATAAAAGAAAATCACACCAACCACAAAAGGACCCAAATGTAATGTCCCACATCAGATGGGAGAATCTTGAGCTAAGGCCATATAAGTGAGAGTAGTACTCTCCTCACCTTGGATGCATTTTTCTAGTGATAGGAGGAACAAAACCCAGAGAGATATGAGCAATTGAAGTGCTTGACAATATCCACAGAGGCTCTATGTGGTGTTTGTTATCAGAGCTAGCCTAATCGCATATATAACTCGAGGACAAGTTAGCCCCAAATAGGGGTGGAAACTAGGTCCTGGATCGAAACCAGGCTTTGATACTAATAAATGTCGCATCATATCTTGACATCTCTCAAAGTATATCACAAATGGCATAAAATAATTATTTTCATGAATTTCACACTTTTGGCAGTGGAAATAACCATTATCATAAGCTAAATAATTCAATTTCAGTTAAATGGGCCATATGGGTTTACCAATATCATCTTCCATCTATAACACACCTAATGGACCAAAAACATCACAATTCAAAGCTTCCATTTCATATTTAAATCTAGCAACACAATTCCATAAGTAAAGTTGCAGATTTTTTTTGGTTCCATATTCTACTATGAAATTCAAAAATTTATAACTAATTCTAGAAAAATTGAAATCATACAAATTATACCATTCTAGAAAGCTCAGGATGTTCCCTTACTACCATAAAAATTTCAAATCAAAACAATCACATTAGTCTTAAGAAATTCAATAAAATAGTACATCAATTCTAGGTGGTATTATGCAACTAAATCAGAATTTCAAAAATTCATATCTCCCTTTACACTAGTCCAAATGGGATGATCTTAGTGGCTAGGGAAAGCTTAGGATATCTACTATATTCTTATAAAATTTCATAAGCATTTGGCTCATGAATGATATAGAAATGTAAATTGACCATATAAACAGTGACAGTGATAGATTCTATATAATTTGGCCAACTTTGAAAAATCATAATAAATTTTTTAGAGTTCCAAATTGGGTGCTTTTTAGCTCTGTGAAAATATCTAGATGAGACCTATATTCATGCCAAATTTCATACACAAAATTGTCCATTTGGTCAGTGTGTGGTTTAGCTCAAAAATATGGCAATTTTTATACCATAATAGGGTCAAATTGCACCAAATGACTTTCCACACCATCCATGACCATTTGAGTACATCCCATAGTATAAACACAGTATATAGAAGTATCTCAAATGGTTTAAATTATCATGGAACTTAAATCCACCATTCCACTTGTATAAATACATATAAACATCATGGCTCAAGGATGTCAACACTACAATCTCATTCATTTGGCTCCACATTTGGCTCATACAACATATTTACATGGTTTTACAATTGATCAAGGGTTTACATCTCAAAAATATCCATACATACATACTTTGGCATTAAAGTACATAAAAAGCTATTCTATTGTCAAAAGCATTGCAAATCATGGTCCTTGGTTCTCATTTTTATTTTCTTAGGCTTTACCTAGACACAAGTAGATGGAAAGTGAGGGAGAGTGAGATTCAAAAAATTCCAATAACTCTTTCACCCTTTCAAGTAAGAAAACAAGGCATATATTCATGTCAAAGAATACAAGTATACACCAAACACTTCCAAAATTCATTCAAATCATAATTTCCATGTCATACAAATATGTCAAAGCTAAGAACAAGCTCTAAGGACTTTTGGTCTGGCCTCACCCTATTATTTGGGACTTTTGGATTATCCTCACCTACTTTCTAGAAACTTTTGACATACCTTCACTCATTCTTGAGACTTTTAGCCTTGTCTCATCCATATTTAGAGACTTTTGGCACAACCTCACCCATAAAAAGTAATCTATATTTCAAAAGCAAATTAAGAAGCATAATGGTATTATAGCAACAAACCAATAGCAAATGGCATGTCTCATAATTCAAACACACATGCAAGCATTCAATGACAATTATATCACCAAGAAATGCATACAAGAAAGGATGGAGAGCTACCTTGGTTCCCAATTCCCAGTTCCTTGGTTCAGCCTCACATCCACCAAGAAACACAATTTCCTTCTTTGATTCCTAGTTCCTTGGTTCAGCCTTACATCCACACTTAGGAGGAGCTTGGTTCACTTAGCCTAAACACATCAAACAAGATACAAATACATCAATGGGACCATCTCTAGCCTCACATAAACTATACACAAGTTATCTCTATTTTACACCACCATTATGGTTCCATACAAGATATAATGAAGCAACTCATATAATTCAAGATCTTGGCCTGAATTTCTCACTCAATCTAAGTCATATGACTCCATTTGAATTCATTAGAGTCATCACCAATTCAATTCAAGGAGCCTAACTCAAGTTACTTCTTTATATCTTAAAAAGGGAACTTAACTTTCAAATTTTAAAATATGGTTTCTAAATTCAAACCAATGGTTCCTTTGGTATTTATTATTTTATCTAAGTCATTTTTATCCTTGGAATCAAAGAAAACTCTCCCTAGGTATATGATCTCCCTTTTGGCTGAGATGTACACCTAGTTTAGGAGCCTATGGAGTTTTCTTCATTTTCCTTAGGAACTTGCCATCCATTAAGCTTCCTAGATGTCTTATAAACTTATTCATAGTCATAGATAACCTAATTTATTATTAGAAAGTTTTATAATTGCCAAGGTGCATTCAAAACCCTAAGAGCCATAAGTTGTTCTCTAATGATTCTTTTTGAATTTGCTTCCTTGGATTCCTTAGGCTTCAAAACCCCCATTCTTATCAGGTTTGGGTTGAGATAAGGTCTTTAACATCTCCCCCCTATTCTAGCTGAAATGGTAGGGAAGAAGAAAAGCCAAGAGAAGCAAGCTTTAGTCATGAAGAATTACCTTATTTAAAAGCTTTTTAAGTGCTCCTTCTTATGCTTTCAAGAGCTCTCCTAAATTCTCCTTCTCCTCCACTGGACTAGCCACAAAACATGTCCAAATAAACTATTAAAACCATGGGAGAAGAGAGGAGAAAGAGGAGAAGAGGTTTGGTGAAGGAGAAGACATGAAAAAGTAAGGAAATCTTACACTTTTTGCCTTGAATATTCCTCTCCTTACTCCTTTGCTTGGTAAGCCACTCAAGACTACCCTAGAATGTGTTTGGACTAGAAGCAAGTCAGTTATGAAGGCTGGAGAAGAAAGGGACATGTTTTAAGAAGCCTAGGGTCCATTTGCATAACTTTTTAGAACAATTTAGTCCCTCATCTTAGTTCTTTCCATTTGGGCTCATTTCAACTCCTTTTTTAGAACTATATTTTCCATCATCAAATTTAAGTCCTCTAGTTCATAAAATATCTTTGGTTTCACCAAAATTAGATTTAAAATCTTACTAAATAATTTAGTCAAAGTTTTGGTCAACTAACACTCTAAATTTCAAACCAGAGCAGTTTTGCCCATTCTGGGGTTCTTATGGTTTTTGGAGCCTCTAAGAACCTTGAGAAACTAAATTTTCTTATTTAAAGATCCCTCATTTGAGTTTTCTAAACCTATCCCAAAATTACAAAAAATCTTACTGGCCTTTGTAGCTTTCCGTTTAGCCATTTTTGCTCCAGTTGAACTAACCTTAGTCTCTAATCCACATTCTTAGTTATTCTAATTAACATCCTAGTCTCATTTAGACTCTAATTACCTTGCTTCAGGGTACTTGTCTTTCAATTTATCAGGTTTACTTCAATTTTTGGATTAATGGTTTTTTTCATTTTACCCCCTAAAAATAAATTTGTCCTCAAAATTAGAGATACATACCTTAGTTAAAGAGTTGGGGATATTGCTTTCTCATATTATCCTCCAGTTCCCAGGTTCCTTTCTCAAATGACAGTCCCTTCTAGACCACTTTCACCATAAGTATGTTCTTATTTCCCAGTTTTTTAAGCTTGGCATCTATAATTTTCTTCAATGTCACTATATAGGAAAGATTTTTTCTATAATTGAATATGCTCATATTCTATGACATGTTAGGGGTCTGATAAGTACTTTTTCAGTTAGGAGACATGGAAAACATTATGGATTTAGGCCAGGTTAGGAGGTAGGGCAATACGGTAGACCATAGGTCTAATTTTTTTAAGAATTTCAAATGGATTAATATACCTAAGACTAAGCTTTCTTACCTTAATAGACCATCCTACACCAATAACTAGAGATACTCAAATGAATACATAGTTTTTAGTCTTAAACTCTAACGATCTCCTTCTGTTATCAGCATATCTTTTCTGTCTACTCTGGGCTATAAGAAATTTCTTTCTAATTAATTCTATCTGTCTGGTGGTTTAGTCCACAATCTCAGGTCCTATCAGGCTCCTCTGACCTAGCTCAACCTAACATAATGGAGATCCACACTTTCTCCTATATAAAGCCTCATAAGAGGTCATCTAAATACTGGAATGGTAGCTATTATTATATGCAAACTCTACTAATGACAAATACACATCCCAATTAGCTCTCATCTATAAACACACAGGCCCTCAACATGTTTTCCAAGGTTTGGATGGTCCTCTCAATCTGACCATCTGTCTATGGGTGATATGCAGTACTGAACTATAATCTAGTCCCTAAAACATGCTGTAATGACCTCTAAAAGTTTGATGTGAACCTGAGGTCTCTATTTGATACTATGCTATTGGGTACTCTATGAAGTTGCACTATCTCTCTTATGTACAACTGGGCTAATTTATCTAGTGTATAAGTAGTCCTAATAGCCAAAAAGTGTGTAGCCTTTGACAATCTATCAACAACTACCTAGATAGCATTATGTTTAAAAGATGTCTTGGTAACCCCATTATAAAATTTATAACTATACTATCCCACTTGATATCAACTTAGCTGGTCTCTAATATTCTACTTTCATCCTCTGACACATTAAACATTTAGCCACATAATTGGCTATATCATTTTTCATTCCTGGCTACTAGAATACTCGTTTCAAATCCTGATATATCTTGATGGTACCTGGATGGATAGTATACTTACTTTTATATGCCTTTTCTAAAATTCTTTCTCTTAGTTCAGTCTAATTAGGCATGCAGATTCTATTCCGGCATACTATCATACTATCTTTAGACATCCTGAAATTTGAGGTCCTACCCTAGGAAATTTCACTTTTAGCCTGTCTTAGGAACTTATCCTCTCTCTTGGTATCTATAATCTAGGCTCTCAATTCATTCTCTACATGGGTCACAGTCATAAACAACTTACCTGATACGAAATGGCAAGAGAGATTCATATTTATGAGTTCTTGTTCCCTGATGATCATATGGGCTATGTGGATGGATTTTCTACCCAAGGAATTAGCCACCACATTGGCTTTTCCTAGATGGTATTTCAAGGTATAATCATAATCTTTTAAGAATTCCATCAATTTCCTCTATCTCATATTCAGTTCCTTTTGATCGAACAGATATTTCATACTTTTGTGGTCACTGTAAATTTCTATGGTAACCCCATACAGATAATGTTGCTAAATTTTAAGAGCAAATACCACTGCGACTAACTCTAGATCATGTGTGCGAAAATTTTTCTCATAAGGCCTTAACTTCCTAGAGGCATATGACACTACTCTACCCTGCTGCATCAACACACATCTTAACCTTTTTCTTGAGGCATCACTATAAACCACAAATGGTTTATTAGCATCAGGGATAAGTAGTATAAGGGTAGTGGTCAACCAGAGTTTCAACTCTTAGAAACTCCTTTCACATATATCATCCCATACAAAAGGTGTTTCTTTTCTAGTCAGCCTCGTTAGTGGTAAGGCGATCTGAGAAAAGTCCTAAATGAGTCATCTATAGTATCCTGCCAAACTTAGAAAACTCCTAACCTCGGTAATAGTTCTAAGTCTATCCTACTGTAACACGGTTTCTACTTTATAAGGATCAACCACGTGATATCATGTAACCTAAAAATCTCACCTTGATGAACCAAAACTCACATTTACTAAGTTTGGTATATAACATTTTATCTCTCAAGGTCTCTAGGACTAGTCTCAAATGTCCCTCATACTCCTCAAAGGATCTAGAGTATACTAGGATATTATCAATGAAGACTACAATAAATTTATCTAAGTATGGTCTGAATACCCTGTTTATATAGTCCATAAACACAGTCGATGCATTCGTTAGCCCAAATGGCATGATTAGGAACTCATAATGCCCATATCTAATTCCAAAGGCCATCTTTAGGACATCTTCATTTTTTACCCTCAACTAATGATTCCCAGATCTAAGATCTATCTTAGAAAATATTGATACCTCAGCTAACTAATCTAAAACATCATTTATTCTAGGGAGAGGATATTTGTTCTTGATGATAACTTTATTCAACCCTTTGTAATATATACATAATCTCAAGCTACCATCTTTCTTTTTCACAAATAATACTAGAGCTCCCTAGGGTAAAACACTAAGGCATATGAATCCTTTTTGTAACAATTCCTCTATTTGTTTTTTCAGATCAACAAGCTCGGTGGGAGCCATCCTGTAAGGAGCTTTGGACACCGGTCTAACCCCAAGCACTATGTTTATTGAGAACTCTATCTCTCTCAAGAGGTAGACCAGTAAAATCACAATTTTTAGGGAATACCTCTGAAAATTTGCTAACCATAGGGATCTCCTCTATCCCTTCCTCTACCTCAGCTTGAATAGAGAAAAAGACTAAAAACTCTTAACATCCATGCTCTAAGTATCTCTCAGCTTGGGCAGTAGTCAAAAAGGATAATTCAGCTCCTATCCTACGTATAATCCCACAAGCAGGTAAGGAAATGGTTTTATGCTCACAATCAAGCACGACATTGTTTATAACCATCCAACTCATACCAACAATCAAGTCAATGTCAGGGAAAGGCATACAAATCAAATCAATAGTAGTATGACAATGATTAAACTATACAGTGACATTCAAGCAAGCATGGGAAATGATATGAACCAAACTCATATGGAGAAGGATGCTCGTGTGGAGAAGGACTTGGTGATAGATGGCCCAACGACAAAAGAAAGAGTTAAGCGTCTACAAAGAGCAATTGGACTTCAATTTGCTAAATTAGAAGCCCATAATGTTAGAGCATGCATTGAGGAAGCAAATGGAGCCTTAATCATGCTTATTCAAGCCCAAGTTGATGCTTAAAGAGCCCCTTAAAGCTAAAGGACGTGAATAGTACTTCAAATGCAAGATGTCCAACTCATTAATATTAATTAGTTCCTATTTTAGTGATTTAAATAAGGCCATGTGGTCAATTAAGTTTTTAGAAAGTTTTATTTCCTTATTATTTCAAAATTATTTGTTTCCATTTCTTTTAGGGGCTGATTTGTTTAGGTTATTTTCTTTCTATTTTTGGATGAACAGTGCACGTGAACAGTGTGCAACCTTGGGAATTATGTTTTAGGAAGTTTCTTAAGTCTTACTTTTAAGGTTTGCTTAGTATTCAAGTTTTGGATTTCCTTTGCCTATAAATAGCCCATCTTTGTCTTCAATTTTCAGACGATGATTGAAGTAATAGAATTATTCTGAGTGTTTTCTCCAAATTGTGAGAGTTATCTTTCCCTTACTCTTGTGTAGCCTTTGTCTTGTTAACCTATTCTTAGGTTGGTGATTCAAGTTCATAAAAGCCCTTAATTCATGCTTCGACCCAGGTGCGTCGTTGTGTGGGTTGGTTCATCATGTTCGTGGTTGGGTGTGTAGTCTAAGTCACAGGTCAACGTTCCTCTAACGTTGGTTAGCCACTTGCTTCCGTTAGGTCTCAAACCATCATTTTACTTAACCTACGCCGTGAAGATTAGGCCACCCCTTGATTCCGCATCATTTGGTATCAGAGCTTTAGTTTACATGGTAGGTTGTCTATCATACATTCATCATCCACCATTCTACTTCTTTTCTAACCTCCATATTTTTTTCCTTTTCCATATCCATTCATTGCTACCTTTTATTAAAAAAAAAACATACTAACCTTTCTACCTTCCCTTGTTTCCAGATTTGATCCTTAGTGTGCAAGATTTGGTTTTTATGTTACAAGAGCCATTTATTTTGTAATTTGGAAAATTTTGTTGTTCTGGATGTTGTTGTTTTTCCTTTATTTATTCAACCCCTTTCCTTTTGAGATTTTGGACAATTAATAGGTCAATGCTAAGTTTCAAAATCTCAGCTTTTATTTCGTTTTGGAATCATCGAATTCAGAGTTCTCTAGAGGGAGTTATTGTCATTTTTAGTGGTAACGTTTTTTGATCTAATTTGTTTTCTATTGTGTGATCTTGTGATTCTCTTTCATCTGGTCTAAAAAAAAGAGGCAAAAAAAAAAAAGGAAAAGGTATAGAAAAGAAAGGCAAAAAAAAAAGTTCGCCAAAAAAAAGTGAAAAAAAAATGAAAAAGAAAAAAAAATGATCAAATTTCTTTCATTTGTGATCAGAATTGTTTCCTCTTCCATTTGTTTCCTAATTTTTATGATCTACTTTCCTATTCCTATATTGTTTCCTTTTATCTTGTGTTGTGAACTTTCCTATTATGACTTCAACTTGTTTCCTATTCCTTTGATTTGAACTTTCCTAATCCAATCCTCTATTGATTTCTCATATCTTGGGTTTTTAGAATCTTTGCAATTGGCTCTTTGGCATTTTAAACTTGATCTTGCATTGCTAGGTGGTTAAATCTTCCCTTTTTCATATTGGAACCCTAGGCTAACCAAACCCTAACCTTACTTATGACTTGTATGCTCCAAACATGACTTTTCATACCATCCACTAGCACATACTTTGGTGAACCGAGAATTGGCAGTCTTTAATCACTTGACGAGGTCCTAGGTAACATAAGAGCTTGGGATTTGATATTGAAAGGTAAAAGGCAAGAGTGGGTAAGATCATTGCAGAAAAAGCCAATAAGAGAGAGAAAACACAAGTGGGAGTGTCATCTCTTATTTGAGTGAAACACGTGAGGGTGTAATTGTGAGGTCCAATATACTTTGTTTCTTTTCCCCTAACATGGTAGATAACTGAGAAAAATGAGTTACTCATGAAAGTAATGAATCAAAGAACAATCCACTTAAGTTAGTACCATTGAAAATGCAAGCAATTGTGAGCCATTTTGAGAGGATGCTTGATAAGAAGCTAGAGAGTCTCCATGAACGCCTAGATCGAGTGGAGGGTAGTAGTTTTAGTCAGAGGACTACTCAAACTAACTAAAGATAAATTCAAATGGCATGTAGACATGACTGTGAGTATGAGGAAGCCATGGAAAGCCATGATGAAGGGTATAAAGAGGAGGAGGTCCAGCAAAGAAGAAGGCCACTCAACCGACAACGAGGACCACTGAGGTGGCCTAGAGATGAAGAAGAAGGCCTTGGGGGAGTTAAAATAAAAATCCCTTCCTTTCAAGGCAAGAGTGATCTAGAAGCATACTTCGAGTAGGAGATACGCATAGAGCAAATATTTTCATGCCATAACTACTCTAAGGGCAAGAAGGTAAAGATAGTTGCTCTTGAGTTTACTGATTATGCCCTTGTTTGGTGGGACCAGATGCAAAAGGAGCGAGTTAGATATAGAAAGCGCCCTATCTCAATATGGGAGGAGATGAAGGCTAGCATGAGGAGGCGATTCATTCCATCCTATTTTTGAAGGGAACTTCACAACAAGCTTCAACACCTCACTTAAGGATCCAAGAGTGTGGATAAGTACTATAAAGAGATGCAAATGGCCATGATTAGAGCTAATATAGAGGAGGATCCAGAAGCAACAATGGCCCGTTTCTTAGATGGGCTCAATTGTGACATAGCTGATGTTGTGGAGATGTACCATTATGTTGAAATTCATGACTTAGTCCACCAAGCTGCCAAGGTGGAGAAACAACTCAAAAGGAAGAATATTGCAAGGAAGAGCTCCAGTTCAACTTCCTTCAACTCATAGAGGAACAACCCAAAGAAAGATATTCCTTTTACTTTAAATTCAAAGGGGAATGAATTAACGAAAGAAGAAAAGCTTGCTGCACCACCCAAGAAGGTTCAAAGTGGGCATAATCCTTTAAGAAACCGAGACATAATATGCTTCAAGTGCCAAGGGAGAGGACACATCTCTAGTGAATGTCCTAATAAGCAAACCATGAATATCAACAACCTTGGTGAGTAGGAAACTAAAGGAGAAACAACAGAGGAAGAAGAAGAACTATTCATAGAAAATGAAGATGGAGAGTATGTAGAAGAAGGAGAACTCCTTGTAACTAGAAGAGCCCTTAGCTCCCAGATAATGACGGAAGAAGATGAGCAAAGAGAGAACTTGTTCCATACTCGTTGTCAAATCCAGGGGAAGATATGTGGTCTAATTATAAATGGAGGAAGTTGCTACAACGTGGCAAGCACCGAGCTAATGGAGAAGTTGAATTTATCTACTTTCAAGCATTAATGGCCTTACAAACTCTAATGGCTCAATGAATGTGGAGAATTGAGGGTAACCAAGCAAGTTAAGGTAATGTTTTCAATTGGCAAGTATAGGGATGAAGTGCTTTGTGATGTTGTACCAATGAAAGCATGCCATATTTTGTTAGGTAGGCCTTGGCAGTATAATAGACGTGTGTACACATGATGGTTTTCTAAACCATTATTCTTTTATACTTAGAAGGGAACCTATAACCCTCTTTCTTATGTCACCAAAGAAAGTGTTAGAAGATCAAATCAAGAGAGAGAAGAAAAGAGAAAGTGAGTGTGTAAAAGTGTCTTAAAAAAAGGAAAGTGAAATTGAGAAAAGAAAAGAGGGTCAGCCAAGAAAGGAGAGAGGAAAAGGAGAGAGAGCTAAGGGTAAAAGAGAGAAAGAGGGAGAAAGAGAGAAAAGTTTGTTAGTGGCAAGAAAGAGTGAGATCAAGCAAGCTTTGTTTTCACAACAAAACCTACTAATAGTTATCTACAAAGAGACTATGTTGAACACTAACGACTTAACCTCTACTTTACCTAGTGTTGTTGTGTCTCTTTTGCAGGAATATGAAGATGTCTTTCCCGAAGAGGTACCACCTAGGTTGCCACCAATTAGAGGGATAGAACATCAAATTGATTTTATACGTAAAGCACCTTTGCCCAACCATCTAGCTTACTGAGCTAATCCTGAAGAGACCAAGGAGATTCAAAGGCAAGTGTAAGAGCTACTGGAAAAGGGATATGTGAGGGAGAGCCTTAACCCATGTACAGTACCAGTGTTGCTTGTGCCTAAGAAGGATGGCACATGGAGAATGTGCATTGATTGTCAAGCCATCAATAATATAACAATAAGATATTGTCATCCTATCCCTAGGTTAGATGATATGCTTGATGAATTAAATGGCTCTACTATCTTCTTTAAAATTGATTTAAAAAGTGGCTACCCTCAAATTAGGATGAAAGAAGGAGACGAATAGAAAACTATATTTAAGACTAAACATAGACTTTATGAATGGTTAGTTATGCCTTTTGGTCTCACTAATGCACTTAGCACATTTATGAGGTTGATGAATCATGTCTTGCATGCATTCATAGGTAAATTTATGGTAGTTTACTTTGATGATATCCTTGTGTACAATAGGACTTTACATAAGCATGTAGATCACTTGAGACAAGTCCTAAAGGTTCTAAGAAAAGAAAGATTGTTTAGCAATTTGAATAAGGTTGATTTCTGCACTAATAAAGTTTTTTTCTTGGTTTTGTTGTGAGTGCTGAAAGGGTTGAGGTTGATGAAGAGAAAATCAAAGCCATTCAAGATTGGCCAACCCCTACCACCATCGGATAAGTAAGGAGCTTCCATGAACTTGCAAGCTTTTATAGGAGATTCGTGAGGAACTTCAGCACTGGCAGCCCCTTTGAATGAGTTGACAAAGAAGAATGTTCCATTCAAGTAAAGAGAAGTTCAAGAGAAAGCCTCCCAAACCATCAAGGAGAGGCTCATACATGCACCTTTATTAGTCCTTCTAAATTTTGGTAAGATTTTTTAGGTTGAACGTGATGCTAGTGGAATTGGCATAGGAGGTGTACTCATGTAAGAAGGTAAGCCCATTGCATATTTTAGCGAAAAGCTAAGTGGTCCTATTCTTAACTATCCTACATATGATAAAGAGCTATATGCTTTAGTTAGAATGTTGGAAACTTGGCAACATTATTTGTGGCCTAAGGAATTTGTCATACATTCTGACCATGAGGCTCTGAAAGATATTAAGAGCCAAAACAAATTGAATCGAAGACACGCTAGTTGGGTTGAATTCATTAAATCTTTTCCATATGTGATTAAGCATAAACAAGGTAAGGAGAATATTGTAGCCGATGCACTTTCATGTAGGTATGTTCTTTTTTCCATGTTAGACTCTAAGGTTCTTGGTTTTGAGTTCATCAAGGAATTATATATTAATGATATTGATTTTGGTGAAGCTTTTAACTATTGCAAGCCTGGAGTTGGTTGGGACAAATTTCACTTGCATCAAGGATTCTTGTTTCGTGTTGATAAGCTTTGCATTCCTAATTGTTCTATGTGCATGTTATTAATGAAGGAAGCACATTCAGGAGGTTTAATAGGACACTTTGGCATTGTTAAAACCTTTGATGTTTTGAATGAGCATTTTTATTGGCCTAAGACGCGTAAGGATGTTTAAAAGCTTGTGGGGAGATGCGTTGTATGTCATAAAGCAAAATCTAAATTAAATCCCCATGAACTGTATACTCCCCTCCCTATTCCTAGTGTACCTTGAGAAGATATTTCCATGGATTTTATTGTGGGATTACCTAGGTCTAAGAGGGAAAAGGACTTTATATTTGTTGTGGTGGACAGATTTTCTAAAATGGCACACTTCATTGTATGTCATAAGGTTGATGATGCTTCTAATATTGCTAATTTGTTGTTTCAGGAAGTTGTGAGGCTTCATGGGATTTTGAGGACTATAGTGTCAGATCGTGATGCTAAGTTTCTAAGATATTTTTGGAAGACTTTGTGGAGCAAGCTTGAAATTAAATTGCTATTCTCTACTACTTGTCATCTGCAAACTGATGGACAAACTGAAGTTGTTAATATGACACTATCTTCTTTGTTACAAACTATGGTTAAAAGAACCTGAAGAATTGGGATGAGTGTCTACCACATGTTCAATTTGCATACAATAGGGCTGTTCATTCCACTATTAAATATTCACCATTTAAGATTGTATATGATTTTAATCCTCTTGCACCTATTGACTTAGTTCTTTTGCCTTTGCACAAAAGAATCAATATGGATGGACAGAAATGTGCTGAGTTTGTTAAGTAAAACCATGAGAAAGCAAAACAAAACATTGAGAGGATGACTCAATAATATGCAGAACATGCTAATAAGGGGTGAAAGATGGTTGTCTTTGAACCAGAAGATTTGGTTTGGTTGCACCTTAGAAAAGAGAGGTTTCTTGACAAAAGAAAGTCTAAACTTATGCCTCAAGGAGATAGGCCTTTCCGGGTGCTAGAGAAAATTAATGATAATGCCTACAAGATAGATTTACCAAGTGAGTATGGTGTCAGTGCTACTTTTAATGTTTTTTACCTTTCCCCTTATTTTGGTACAGACTTTAAAGAGTTAAGGACAACTCCTTTTTAAGAGGGGGAGGATGATATGAACTAGACTCATGTGGAAAAGGATGCTTGTGTGGAGAAAGACTTGGTGATAGATGGCCCAATGACAAGAGGAAGAGTTAAGCGTCTACAAAGAGCAATTGGACTTCAATTTGCTGAATTAGAAGCCCATAATGTTAGAGCATGCATTGAGGAAGCAAATGGAGCCTTAATCATGCTTATTCAAGCCTAAGTTGATGCTTAAAAAGCCCATTGAAGCTAAAGGACGTGAATAGTACTTCAAATGTAAGATGTCTAGCCCATTAGTATTAATTAGTTTCTATTTTAGTGATTTGAATAAGGCCATGTGATTAATTAAGTTTTTAAAAAGTTTTATTTCCTTATTATTTCAGAATTATTTGTTTCCATTTCTTTTAGGGGCTGATTTGTTTAGGTTATTTTCTTTCTATTTTCAGATGAACAGTGTATGTGAATAGTGCGCAACCTTGGGAATTATGTTTTAGGAAGTTTCTTAAGTCTTACTTTTAGGACTTGCTTAGTATTCAAGTTTTAGATTTCCTTTGCCTATAAATAGTCCATCTTTGTATTCAATTTTCAAACAATGATTGAAGTAATAGAATTATTCTGAGTGTTTTCTGCAAATTGTGAGAGTTATCTTTCCCTTGCTTTTATGTAGTTCAGACAATGATTGAAGTACTAGAATTATTCTGAGTGTTTTATGCAAATTATGAGAGTTATCTTTCCCTTGCTCTTGTGTAGCCTTTGTCTTGTTAATTTATCCTTAGGTTGGTGATTTAAGTTCACAAAAGCCCCAAATTCGTGCTTCGACCAGGGTGCGTCATTGTGTGGGTTAGTTCATCGTGTTTGTGGTTGGGCGTGTACTCTAAGTCGTAGGTCAACATTCCTCTAACATTAGTTGGCTACTTGCTTCCGTCAAGTCTCGAACCATCATTTTACTTAACCTACACTGTGAAGATTGGGCCACCCCTTGATTCCGCATCAGGAAGTAACAACATGGCCTCCAATAAGTGTGGTGACAGATATATCAAATGGTAAAGTACTAATAGATAGACCTAATTTCATCACACAATCATAATATATAAATGAGTGACTAGTAGCCAAATCAAACATAGCAATCACAGGAAAACCATTCACTATAAGCATACCTCAAATCAAACTAGGTAATACACTGGCCTCTTACTAAGTAAAGGTGAACACTCTGCCCTGGGTCTGTGGCCTGAGTGGAGGCACTGTATCTATTTATGGGCAATTCTTGGTAATGTACCCCATCTTCCCACATGGAACATCATAAATTCTAGCTCATTTCATAACATTCATAAGCTTTACATCATCATTTCCATGAGAGTACATGAAAAAGGGACCGAGACTAATGGGTTTATTTGCGTTGCGTCATACTTAAAAATTGCAATCAATGTCGTGTGGACCGTGTGAGCTCATACTATATATTCTTATATTTAACTACATCAAAACAACTCATTTTAATCATAAAATTATGTCCACAACTCATGGAAACAGAAATAGAGCATGGAATATGGAGGTTTATTCTCGGCTAGATTTGGCCTCTTTTCTAGTCAAACTTTGAAAAATCATAAATAAATATAAAAAAATAAAAATCATGCAATCTTGGTCATTCTGGGAAGCTATGGATGTCTAATTCATACTAAAAATATGCCCAGGCCATAACAGCCATCACAGAGGACGTTTGACATCCAAAATGGTCCAGAGGTCAGACTACATTCTGGAACTGATATGGAATTCTGCAAAAAACTTTGAAAATGTCTAATTAATTCCAAAAAAATCTAATCCATACAAATACCAATCTGGAAAGCTGTGGATATTAGCTAGAGGGAAAAAATATTTCCAGACTATCTCTGGCAACCCAGACCTCAGAATTTAATAGAACAGTAACTCAGGTCATGCAAAATCCTTGATGCTAGACAGAATGTTCAAACATTCATATCTCCCTCTCTGGACCTCCAAATGAGGTGCTTCTAGTTGATACAAGTCACTGTGACTGTCTAGTTTCTCTGTATAAAATTTCATGGCAATTGGACATCATTTGAGTCTCATGTGACAGAATTCATTTTTGAACCATATGAATAGTGCAGCAGACCAAAACCATAAATTTTGCCAACTTTAAAAAATCATCAAATATTCTGTAGACCTCCGAAAATTATGATCTTTATCTTGCCAAAAAGCTCTTAATGAGATTAATTGTATGCCAAATCTCAGATCAAGACTAACTCATTTAGTCAAAGAGTGATATAGGGTTCCATTATGGTCAAATTTGGCTCCTATGGGATACAAAACTTGTCAAATGGCTTTCCTTTGGTCTTAGCACCTTTTGGGCAAGTATAAAAGTACATTTAAGACTTGTGTGAGCTATCCAAATGGTTTCAAACCTCATGCATCTCATTTTGGCCATTCAACCCATACTTATGCACATTTACATTAAACTTCCAAATTGCATACTTGGGCATTACATACTCAAAATAGATGCTAGAGCTCATACATTATATCTATACATTTAAACATCACATAATGTCATATTTACACATGTCTCAAGATTCATAAACCATTTACAACATCATATACATTGTAAAGCATCATTACGGATTCAAAAAGAGTAAAACTAGACATATGGTTGTCAATCTTCCTTCTTCATTGTTGTTGGCTCCCATTGTCATAGCTACTTGGTCCACCTAGCATGTTAGAGCATTGGAGAGGAAGGGATGAGATTTCAAGAATCCCAATAGCTCATCTCCCATTCAATCATACATAATATGTGCAAAGCAAGCTTTACAAATACATGCATGGAGAAAATGAAAATCATTGACGTTTAAAAAGCAAGCTTAGCATATGAACCAATCATACAAGACATTCAAGAGTTTGCTAAGTGTTTGGATTGGCCTCACACTTCTCCTCATGGATTTTGGACTTGCCTCACCCATTCTTTAAGAGCTTTGGACTCAACCATACTCTTGGGAGCCCACTTTGCTTTTGGAAGACTCTTTACTTTATCTCAACCAACCTCAAGGGTTCTTGACTCATCCTTACGGTGGTGAAGAGTTCTTGGCCTCTCCACACTCAAGTAAACTCAAACAAACATCATGTATTCATTTAGAAATATAACATGGCATCAAGAATCATGGCATATAAAGGTATGCTAGCATACTTCTCATAGCTTGAAAATACACATACACATATTTTAAAACAAGCTAAACACACATCCATACATGAAAGAAGGTGGAAAGAGCTACCTTGCACACAATCACACACTTTTTCCTTAGATTTCAAGCCTCCTCTTTCAGCCACACACCCACAAATTGGTGGAGATGGTTTCTCTTAGCCTAGACACACTAAAAGAAACATGAATTACTCATGGGAACAAGCATTGGCATTATACACACTTTACATGATGCTACTTTGGTTTATGGCTCCATTATGCTTCCATAAGGCACTTAATGAAGCAACCACAAAAATTCATGATCTTGCCTCCCTTCTTTCCTTTAATCTATGATTCTTGACTCCATTTAGACCTCTTGGAGTCATCACACAATTATTTTAAGGAGCCTAGCTAGGAGTTGCTTCATTATGCTACATTATAGAGCCTACACCTCCATCTCACCATCTATGGCTTCTAAATTTTTTTCAAGTCTTCCTCTCATCCTCTTCCATCATAAATGACTCAAAAATAAGCTTGGAGCAAATTAAAACACTCCCTAGTTACTCCCCTCATGCTTGGCCGAGACAATGCAAGAATTTCGGGTTCATAGAGTTTATAATTTTTCCTTGAAGGAAGAGGCACTTGGGAGCCTTCCTAGGGGTCTTGGGAACTCAAACAAATACTATCATAAACTAGGGAATTCTTGAATCCAATCAGATTTTGCCATATGTTCAAGAATCCATAACTTTGCTATCTTGAATTCTAATGGTTCATTTTGATCCCTAATTACTTTATTGGATCCCTCATGTCTCAAAGCCTCACTTGCTATCATGTTTAGACCAGAATTGGACCCCTATTATATAGCCCCTATTCTGACCAAAACCATAAAGGAAAAGAAATTCAAGAAGAAGCAACAAAGTCTCACTTTGCTTACCTTTTTTACAAGCTTTCCAAGGGAGCTTCCTTATGCTACCAAGAACTCTCTCAAATCCTCTCTTCCCTTTCCTAAATGAACCACATATCAACACCAAATTAAATGCCAAAAATTTGAGAAGGAAGAGGAAGAAGAGGGGAAGAAGTTTAACAAAGCAAGGAGTAGGAAAAAATAGCTAAAACTTACACTTTTCAAAGCTTCTTCTTCCTTCCTTGGCCTCCCTTCTTGTGCTCCACTCTCAGCCTTTCTTAATTCTGTTTTAATGTGTGGGAGATTTGGTGAGGAGATCTGACCAGAGATGGGACATTCTTATAAGCCTAGGGATTTATTTAAGTAACTTTTAGAATTTACAATTTAGTCCCTCTTCATAGTTTTATTCGTTTGGGCTCATTTCAACTTCTTTCTAAGAACCGTCTTTTCCATCATATTCCTTAGGCTCTTAATCATAATTTCTTTGGAATCACTCAAAAGGGATCTGAAACTATTTCGAACCGTTCAGTCAAAGTTTCGATCAACTGACAGCTGAAATCGCTCACCAGAAGGGTTTCAACTGTTCTAGGGGTTCATATAGTTTTTAGGGCTTTTGAGAACCACGAAAAGTTTAATTTTTTTGTTTAAAAAGTCCTCCTGTGAGTTTTCCAAACTTTCCAAAAATTACAAAAATGCCCCTACTTTCTTCGGCAAATTTTTTGAGCTCTTTTGGCTTTGGTTCCTGACCAACTCAAGGCTTAAATCCTCATTTTTCATTATTTAGGATTTTATCCTAATTTTAGTTGGCACCAATCCCCTTCTATTTTGGGGACTTCCTTTTGTATGTAGCCCATTTCTGACGTTTACAGAGAAATTGAACATCGTGTTTCTCATGTTTATGGAGGGACCGGATGTTACACCACACTTAAAGCATGTCACTGGAGAAGGTTGGGTTCTGGAAGGTTGCACTTTCTTGCCCTTCTATAGCCTCTTACTCCATTGCACCTAGCCTTTTTTCTTGCTGTTAGGTGCTACACTAGTATTCTCCTCTGGTTTCAGTCTTTTCAATTCTGGAACCTCTCTCGACTAGTTGAAGTCACTGTAGGTAATATGTCTCGAAGGTAATTTTCAATTACACTGCTGATCTCCACAAGGGCATTAAAATTTTATAATCTGTTGTAGAGTGAATCTATCTCTAATTAGGGGTTTCAACCCAGTCTTAAATTGTTCACATCTCTAGAGTTCATCATCATATCTTTAAAGGTAAGAAGAATATCGAGACAACTCAATGAACTTGACCACATGCTAATATACCGCCATCTCATTTGTCTACTTCAACCCCATGAATTCCATCTCTTTTTGTTTTCTCACAGAACGGGGGAAATACTTTTCATAAAATTCCACCAAGAAATTTTACTAATTAATTGGGATATTCTTGGTTTGCATCAATGACTTCATGCTACGCCACCACCTATTAGCTTCTTTTCCTAGCATGAAAGTGACAAATTGAGCTTTCTACTTTAAGGTGCAATCTATTATTGTAAATATTTTCTCGAGCTACACGACCCATGGCTCTGCGTTATCTGCATCCAACTCCCCATCAAAGGAAGGTGGAGCATTCTTTTTAAACTGATTTAATAACTTATAGATAGGTGCCTAGGTCAGAGCTAGCTCTTGAAGAGGTGCAAGTGGAATTCTAGAGGTAGATGGCTGTCATATAGGGGCCTTTCCTCTCATCTCTTCCTGCCTAGCTAGGGCACTCTGTAGCTGCATAATCATTTCATGTTGTTGCTACATGATCTGTGTCTATTGCTTCAACATATCTTGTTGCTAGCCCATCATGTTCTCCTATCTGTCAATCTTCTCCATGATGGTATGTAGAGGGTTGTCAGGCTCAACCCTTTTAGCCCTAGGTGGCAGACTCTATCTAATATTAACCATCTTATCTAAAAAGAACTACAGCCTCAGTATACAATTCAATTCAACAATAATTTACTACGCAATTCACTTATTCCATAGTGATTCACACCACAACATAAGCTATTCATATAGTTCAAGAGCTAATCACTGAGCAAAAGTGCTTGATCCATTACTTTGATACTAAACACCACACAGAGCCTCTATGGATATTGTCCCAAACTAAAGGCACCTCAATCGGTCACACCTCTTTGAGTTTTGTTCCTCCTATCACTGGGAAAACGCATCCACAATGGGGAGAGTATTACTCCTACTTATATGGCCTTAGCTTAGGATCCTCTTATCCGATATAGGACATTACATTTCCACCCCCTTTGGAACTAACTCATCCTTGAGTTGTACATGTGACTAGGCCGGCTCTAATACCAAACACCACATAAAACCTCTATGGTTACTATCCTGGACTGAAGGCACCTCAGTCGATCACATCTCTCTAGTTTTGTTCCTCCCATCACTAGGAAAACGTGTCTACAGTGGGGAAAGAACTACTCCCACTTATATGGTCTTAACCTAGGATCCTCATATTCGATGTAGGACATTATATTTCTACCCCCCTTTGGGGCCAACTTATCCTCAAGTTGCACATGCGACTAAGCCAGCTCTGATACTAAACACCAAACAGAGCCTTCGTGGATATTATCCTGGATTAAAGGCGCCTCAATATGGCCCTATCACTGGGAAAACGCATCCACAGTAGGGAGGGTACTACTCCCACTTATATGGCCTTAGCTCAGGATCATCCTATCCGATGTAGGATATTATATTTCCACCCCCTTTGGAGCTAACTCATCTTCAAGTTGCACATGCAGCTAAGCTAGCTCTAATACCAAACACGACATAGAGCCTCCGTGGATATTGTCTCGGACTGAAGGCACCTCAATCGATCGCACCTTTCTAGGTATTGTTCCTCCCATCACTGGGAAAATGCATCCATAGTGGGGAGAGCACTACTCCTACTTATATGGCCTTAGCCCAGGATCCTCTTATCTAATGTAGGATATTACATTTTCACCCCCATTTGGGGCCCATTCATCCTTGAGTTGCATGTGTGGCTAGACCAACTCTGATACCAAACACCATATAGAGCCTTCGTGGATATTATCCTGGACTAGAGGCACCTCAATCGATCACACCTTTTTGAGTTTTATTCCTCCCATCACTAGGAAAGCATATTCGCGGTGAGGAGAGTACCACTCCTACTTATATGGCCTTAGCCTAGGATCCTTTTATCTGATATAGGACATTACATTTTCACCATTTTTGGGCCACCTCATCCTCAAGGTGCACACACGATTAGGCCAACTCTAATACCAAACACCACACAAAGCCTTCGTAGATATTGTCCCAAACTAGAGGCACCTCAATCTGTCACACCTCTCTGGGTTTTGTTCCCCCTATCACTAGGAAAACGCATCCAAGGTGGGGAGAGTACTACTTCCACTTATATGGCCTTAGACCAAGATCCTCCTTTCCGATGTGAGACATTACACTAAGAAAGTTTAGGTACCTAAGAAAAATTAGATTTACTTATAAGTTTGTCTCAAAGGAAGGATTTCAAGGAGTGACTGGTTCCTGAATAGCCACTATTCACGTCATATGATAGATGACCGCTCTAAATTTCTCTCCTTTACTTAAAAAGATGGCAGCTTTATCACTTTTAGAGATAGAGGCATAAGAAAATTTATAGGTTTTAGAAAGGTAAGCCTAAACAAAAACTGTTGCATTAATTATGTATGTCTAATTGTAGGTCTTAAGCATAATCATAGCATTACCCAATTGTGTGATAAAGGATATAAAGTTAAATTTAAATCAAAGCATTGCACTGTATTTGACAATGATAACAAGGCCTTCTTGTTGGCCAAAGATTTAAGAACATTTATTCTTACCTTGGATTTGGCATAAGTAACTTGGCCATGCAAGCATGCATGTGATATCCAAACTATCCAAGCTTGACCTTGTAAAAGGTCTTCCTAAGCTACATTTTCAAAGGGACCATGTATGTGATGCATGCCAATTAGGTAAATGATGCTCACTGAATAATGACACCGCAAGTGTACAGGTCGCAGACGTAGTACGTGATGAATCAAGGTCGTTCCCTCAGAGAATTAGTACAATTGGCGATTAGGCATTAAAGTTCTCATGTTCATTTTAGTTAAACAATCAATTTGCAATTGGGTTTATGAAAATTACATTAAATGTAATTGACAGTAATAAACGATGGTTGTAATTGAAAGTATGCAATTAAAAACACCCTAGGAATTTTAATCCCCTTTATTTCAAATGTCGATCATTCCCCTTTTTATTAAACGGCTTAATGTAATTTTTAGAGTCAAGGTTGAATTAGGTGCAACTGCCTTTCGATCCAATTGAACCCCTATATCCACTCACTCTTGATGTCTCAAGGAGTGGTTAATACTAATTAAGCGCAGACCTTCTTTCAACTACCTAGGGCCCTTGAGGATATCTCTATCTCAAGTGCAAATTAGATTATATCTAATCCTAAGTTGTTTAACCAATGGTCTATAAGTAATTCCCTTCTTTCAAAGGTTAATTACCCAATCCACAATCAAACTAAAGCAGGCCACCCAATAGAATGAAATATAATTCAGATTAAATACTAAAATTCTCAATAATCCGTATAAACAATCAAGGAAAACAATCTCCACAGACTAAAGGTTCATAAAATCCCTAAGAGTTACAAAATCTAGCCGCTCATGACTTGAAATCCACAAACAAATTCAACAAACATGTTAACTATCATCAACTAAGAGGGAAGATGGAGTAGAAACACCTAATCGGAAGGATAATCGATAGAATTGATGAATTTCCTATCAAATTGAAGCTCTTCCAACACCCTTGGTGCGTTTTCTTCTCTCCTAGTCGGCCAGAACGTCCTCTCTATGCTGAATGATCCAAACCCTAGCCTCCTCCCGTCCATTTTAGCTTGCTAAACTAAACTGTGCGTTTCAGGGTCCGATCTCGCTATGGCGAGAAGTGCTTCTCGCTATAGCGAGAGCTCATAAGTTCCCAGATTTCTGCTATTCTCGCTATTGCTACACTATGGCGAGTTTCTCCCTGGAATTTGTATGCCTCGCGACTTCGTTGTGGCGAAGTACCTCACTCGCTATAGCGAAAGTGCATCCTCGCCATAACGAGTTGAGTGTTAGCTATAGCGAGGAGACTTGATCCACTTGTACTTTTTCACTTCTCGGCTTCCCTCTCTTTTCTCAATTCTTTCTTCCTTCTTTTATTTTTCCTAAAATTGAAATCAATCATAGAGTGAGGCTCAAACTGCTAAAGATAATACAATAAAACACTTTCTTTATTTTGTTTGATTGAATCCATTTTTAACTCTATTAATCAAGAAAAAAGTACTTGCCTCCCTAATTTGATCTCAAATATATTCCTTTTTTTATCATAAATTAGGGAGTCATCAAACTCCCCCACACTTAAATCCTTGCTTATCCTCAAGCAATTCTCATAAACTATTAAACAATGTGATCATTTATTTATTCTTTTCCATAATCATCACCCAATCAATCAGAATTTCAACTCCCCCCACACTTAGAATGAAACTAATGTTAGAAATAAAAGTTCAGCAAAACTCAAATTGAATTTCGAAAACAATGTAATCATAGCCCCACCCTGATTTCTAAGTGTGTGTGTGCTCCACAGATAGATTTTCAAAAAGCAATCAAGTACCCTTCAACATATCCTCATAACATTTTCAAGACTCATCCAAATATCCACTCTAACTTCAATCATCAACATTCATTAAAAGAGGTTTTTTTTTTTATTGTTCACCAGAGATCTGTTTTCAACATGATCATTCAGCTATTTTTATTTTTATTTTTATTTTTTTGATTGGCTTTTGCCCCCCCCCCTTTTTTTTTATTTCTCCTCGGTTCTCTTAATCCTTTTAACGTGAATGACGACATTGGTTATGAAGCCACCCGGTTACTCAGATTAAGGAAGTCCTCAGAGTGCTCACTAGCATACTCTTAGTTTCTATCACCGTTTGATGCAAAAGTTCACACTTTTTAGTACAAACCCCTGGTTACTAAGTGATTTCAACCATTAGAGTAGAGTTTTTTTTTTTGTGGTGTACTAATGATCCCTCTCAAATGACAGTCAGATATCTATTAGAAGCAGATAAATTGGAAGGATCTAAAAAATAATAATTGAGAATTAGTTAAAGAGAAAACTTGAATGACTTCAGTAATCATATTGTGGAAGAGTGGTCCTACTATGGGTGCATACTATGACTACATTACTTACTTTGTTCATTTCAAGATTACTTCACCCCCATATTCATTAATTAGTATTCATCTAAAGCAAGAAGGCTAATTCTGGTTAAAATTGGAGATATTATGATAGATTATTTATTAATGCTGGATATTTTCCTTATTAACCGAATTTGGGTGTCCATGTCTACATAGCCTAAGTGTACCTTCTCCCACACTTAAAATTAACATTGTCCGCAATGTATAAAAAAAAGGAACAAAAGCAAGATAACAAAAGCAAAATGGGGTGGAGGGAAGATAAAGTGACGAGACTCCCCTAATAAGAAAAAATTTGTAAGGACGAGAGGGGTGTGCTCAAACAACTCCTGCAACTGACAGACTAAAAATAGACAGAATTTAAGCAACATACAGTGAGTTGGCATGAGAATTCACAGAAAAGCCAGCACAAGTGTCAAAAGCATAGAGATATACAGTCATCCATATACAGTAATCCCAAAAAGCAAAATAAAATAATAAAAAGAAATAGCAGTCAAGGGATATAAGAGTCTTGTGAATCAGAAGGTCCAGGCTGGTCACCCGATGTAGGGTTCTGGGGAAGAACAATCACTGATGGTGCAGGACCTGCTGGAGGTGAAGGGGCAAGATCAGGCATCAAGTAGTCCATAAGCATTTGCAGTTGGTCCTTCATTGATAGGACATGTCCTTCTACTCTGTCAATGGACTCTCGTACCCAGCCCTCAAACTCAGCTGAATGTGGCGGGTCTTGCTGCATCTGCTCAGGGGTGCTCAGGCGCTATGGAGGAGATGGTGAAGAAGCCTCAGATGGTGCCCGGGTAGATGCCCATCGTCTGCGAGGATGCCCCGGTCCTTCATACTATCATATTTAAATGGCCCTTTCGACTTGAATTGTGCATCATTCTTGGAGACTCGACTTCCCTCCATAGTGACTAGCTCAGTAAGCATATGGGGGTAGGCCAAGCTCGCTCTATCAGACCTTGCCACTTGCTTGAAATTCAGGTACACAAGGCAAGGGATATTCACCCGCTGCTTGGTCATGAAGCACCAAGTTAGTGTAGCTCATTCTTGGATCATATCAGATCCATAGGAGCTTGTCAGGATGTTGCTGGTTATGAATTGCAGCCAATAGCGGGCAGGTTTGTTTAACTGATTGACCGGGTACACTTTGTTGACCAATCGGGCTCAGTCTTCTAGTGCGATAGTGGTTTCCACCTCCTCCCATGGAACAGATTGCGAATTTTCCAAGTAAGTTTGGAATACACATTCTTCTATGTTCGGTAGCTCATAAAAGTCTTAAAAGACTTTCTCGTTGGTGCGTACCCAAGCAGCTTGGCAATAATATTCATCCTCTTCCTCTTCAATGTCCTCAAAGTTTGCATACAACTCTTGGATCATGAGTGGAATCCGATGCACCGGCTTTTTGGTGAAGCCTTGCAATCCATGCTACTGGAAGTTCGGATAGGTAAGATCCAGGACATGAGGCTCATAGTATCTGTCTTCAACCACACCTCAGTCAGCGAAGAGCCTCTCAAAACGGAATTCTGCTCGGGCTGAAGCAAACCTATCTTTATCATAGGACTGCTTCTTCTGCTTAGATGAGGAAGCTTCAGCAGTCTTGGTTTGCTTTTTGGGAGCTATCACTGTGAAAAGCAAAGATGAAATGAAAGAAGATCAGTGCAAGTATTAAGAGAAATCAACTGGATAAACAGGGGAAATGGGGGGTCACATGTATAGCTGAAAAAAAATTATAAAGCATGAAATGACTACATGTGCTATGATTGCAAGAAGGAAATGAGCCTTTAAAAGCCTATAGGGGACTAAGGGAAAGAGGAAGATGAAAGCAACCGAATTAGGGAGCGCTTGGAAGGAGAAAAGCATTTCTGGAAAAATTGCTCGAACTCGCTGTAGCGAGTTGATGCTCACTATAGCAAGCACGAACAGGTGTTAGAAAAACACAATTTTATGCAGAACAATGCCAAATTAAATGAAGTCCCCTGCACAGAAATATGCAACTAACACAGCGTAGGCATTCAAAACAAATAATTGACCCTAAACTAGACAAATTCATACGAAACGTCCTTCAGCCCTAATGTTCACAAAAATGTCTAAAATCACCATGATTCAGGAGATAAAATGAATAATCGACTTACCTGATGCAAGGAGAATGGAATGCGAGGGGAATGGGAGCGTTAGTCGTAAGAGATTTGGTCGAAGAACAAGATCTCACGGAGGAGAGTTCAGAGGCACTATAGCGAGAATGAGTGTGGGTTTGGTTAAGCGACGTAATGAACTATTTTGGCTCAGATATTAGCGACCTCGCTATTACTAGGCAATAGCGAGGTACTCTCTGGAAAAAGTACGATAAGCAGGGCTGCTATCTTCGCAATAGCGAAAGGAACTCTTTACTATGGCGAGAAAACTTGTAAAAACTTGTAAAAACTTGATACTGAAGAATATCGCTGTAGAAAGGCTATAGCGAGGAATTCTCTGGTGTTTGTACGAGGTTCAGGAGTATGCAGCATTCGCTATAGCAAGAGGACTATCTCGCAATAGCGAAGAGACTTAAAATTATTTGCACATGTCACTCGCTATAGCGTGGCTATAGCGACATACTCTCTGGACTTTGTACCACATTGGACGCAGAGATCTCGCCATGGTGAAAGGGTTGGCTCGCTGTAGCGATGACATTTAGTATTGCTCTTAGGGCTCGCCACAGCCTAGCCATGGCGAGGGACTCTCTGGTTACTATGCCTGGAGTAGAAAAGGAGCCTCGCTGTAGCGAGGTGGGCCTCTCGCTATAGTGAATTTTTTTTTTTTGAATGAACTATTGAATATGCAAATAAGCATTCTATGACCCTATTTATATTACCTCTCACATCAACTCATTTTCCTCAAACCATAACCAACATAGTTGATCCACATGACTAGAATAAATATGCGCAATGCAAAGTAAGGTTATAAACTCCCTAAAATCATGTCGGACGTTAGTCTTTCCTACCAATCACATTGTTCCCAGTATCCAGCACTCCAGTACCAACACCCAACCTATAAAACACACAAAGGACATGGAAAATCAAAACAAAAATATGAGAACGATAAACTTAAATTGAAGAACAAGAAGAAAACTTGGGTTGCCTCCCAATGAGCACTTGGTTTATAGTCCTCAGCCAGACTTTGTCTGCCAATTAAGGAGGTTGATCCAAGGTATGGACTATAGTCTGCTGGTCTATTTCGCCACCCAAATAATGCTTAAGTCTTTGACCATTTACTTTAAACTGATCTCCTGATTTCTCATCCTGAACTTCAATGGCTCCATAAGATGTCACAGCAATTACCTTGAACGAGCCAGACCATCTTGATCGCAACTTACCTGGAAACAACTTTAAACGAGAATTATAAAGTAACACAAGGTCTCCAGGTGTAAATGTCCTTGGTAAGATGTGTCTATCTTGAACTCTTTTAGTTCTTTCTTTATAAATTCTAGAATTTTCAAAGGCTTGCAATCTAAACTCATCCAACTCATTAAGTTGCATTAGTCTTTTCTCACTCACTTTAGTCATATCATAATTTAATTTTTTAATAGCCTAAAAGGCTTTATACTCTAACTCAATAGGCAGATGACAAGCTTTGCCAAAAACTAATTGATATGGAGACATACCTATTGGAGATTTAAAAGCTGTCATGTATGCCTATAAAGCATCATCGAGCTTATCTGCCTAATCTTTTCTAGTGGGGTTTACAGTCTTTTCTAAAATCCTTTTTATTTCTCTGTTAGAGACTTCACACAAGCCGTTAGTTTGAGGGTGATAAGCCAATGTCATTCTATGGGTGACTCCATATTTTTCAAGCAGACCCTTGAACAACCTATTGTTAAAATGAGTCCCCCCATCACTAATAATTGCCCTAGGTGTGACAAATCGAGTAAAAATATTCTTTTTCAAAAATCACACCACCGTATTGACATTATTAGATTAGCAAGCTACAGCCTCAATCCACTTACTCACATATTCAACAGCAACTAATATGTAATGATGAATTCTAGATGAAATAAAAGGCCCCATGAAATCAATGCCCCATACATCAAATAATTCTACCTTAAAAATACCTGATTGGGGCATTTCATGCCTCCTTGAGATGTTACCTGTTCACTGACATGCATCACATTGACTAACAAACAAATAAGCATCTTTAAACAGTGAAGGCCAATAAAACCCAGATTGTAACACTTTGTAAGCAGTACGTTGGCCGCTAAAATGACCACCATAAGGAGCAAAATGACAAGCATGAAGAATGTCATTTTGTTCAGTCTGAGGCACACATTTTCGCAAAATTTGGTCAGCACATTTTCTATACAAAAATGGTTCATCCCACACAAACCATTTCACATCATGCAAAAACTTTTTCTTTTGATAAAAATTTAATTCATCGGGCACAATGCCACTGACCAGGTAGTTGGTATAGTCAGCATACCAAGGCACAGATATAGAATTCACAGCAAATATAGATTCATCAGGAAAACTCTCATTAATCAAGAGATTATCCACACAATCAGAGTTATTCATAAGCCTAGATAAATGATCAGTGACTTGATTTTTAGTTCCTTTCCTATCAGCAATTTGCACATCAAATTCTTGCAATAGTAAAACCCATCTAATTAGCCTAAGTTTAGATTCTTTCTTACATAAGAGATATCTAATAGCAGCATGATCAGTATGAACTATAACTTTAGTACCCATCAAATAGACTCTAAATTTCTCAAAAGCAAAGACAACAGTAAGTATTTCTTTTTCAGTAGTTGAGTAATTTACCTATGCTCTAGCTAAGGTTTTGCTTGCATAGTAAATAGGATGAAAAATCTTATCATGTCTATGGCTAAGCACAACTCCAACCGCATAATCGCTTGCATTGCACATAACCTCAAAGGATAGTGACCAATCAGGGGCCACTATAATTGGTGCGGTGATGAGTCTCTGCTTAAGTTCTTCAAAGGCTTTCAAGCAGTTTGCATCTAACTTGAAAGGGGTATCCTTTTCAAGCAATTGAGAAAGAGGCTTTGCTATCTGTGAAAAATCTTTAATAAATCGCCGATAGAACCCAGCATGCCCCAAGAAGCTTCTAATAGCTTTCACATTAGTGGGCGGTGGTAGTTGCTCAATTACTGAAACCTTAGCCCGATCCACTTCCAACTTTCTTTTAGACACTTTATGCCCAAGTACTATACCTTCACAAACCATGTAGTGGCACTTTTCCCAATTTAGAACTAAATTAGTGTCCTCACATCTTTTCAAGACTCGTGTCAAATTGTCCAGACACTCTTCAAACGTGATGCCAAATACTGAGAAATCATCCATAAAGACTTCCATGACATGCTCAATCATGTCAGAGAAGATCGACATCATACATCTTTGAAATGTGGTAGGAGCATTACACAATCCGAAAGGCATGCATCTGAATGCGAAAGTTCCATATGGACATGTAAAAGTGGTCTTTTCTTGATCCTCTGGGTCAATAGCAATTTGATTGTATCCAGAATAGCCATCCAAGAAACAAAAGAATTCTTTTCCTGCTAACCAATTTAACATCCGATCGATGAATGGAAGTGGGAAATGATCGTTTCTTGTAGCCGTATTCAACTTTCTGTAATCCATACAAACTCTCCAGCCTGTGACTGTTCTTGTGGCAATCATTTCATTCTTCTCATTTTGCACTACTGTCAGGCCTCCTTTCTTAGGGACACATTGCACTGGACTTACCCAATCACTATCTGAGATGGGATAGATAATGCCAGCATCAAGCCACTTGATAATCTCTTTCTTGACCACTTTTTTCATTATCGAATTCAATCTTCTTTGGTTTTCCACTGATTTCTTGTGGTCATCTTCTAAGAGAATTTTGTGCATGCAGATGGCTAGACTGATCCCTTTTATATCAGCTATAGTCCAACCAATAGCTCTTTTGTGCTCTTTTAACACTTTTAACAGCTGCTTCTCTTATGGAATTGTCAATGCAGATGAGACTATGACCGGCAAGGTCTCTCCTTCCCCCAAATAAGCATATTTTAAATGCGATGGAAGAGGTTTCAATTCTAATGATGGAGGCTGCTCAATGGAAGGTGGTAGAGTATGGGTTTTTCGTGAAGTCAGCTCCAGTGATTCAAAATGTCCATTCTGCTTAGCCATAGGTCTAAATGCATTGAGCTTGTGCTCAATTTCTACTCTCATCACTTCCTCTATACTTGGCTTACCAACAAGTACTGTTTCAAGAGGATCGGTGAAAGCATAGGAGTTCAATTCTTCTTGAATCATCTCTTCAACAATAGACACACGTGAGCATTCTTCGATACTACCCAGATGTTTCATGGCTTTCGTCATACTAAAAGTGACTCGCTTATCTCCAAGTCGCATTATAATCTCTCCTTTTTCCACATCAACTAGTGCTCTGCCAGTAGCTAGAAATGGCCTCCCCACTATCAATGGAATATCCTTATCCTCTTTAATATCAAGCATAATAAAATCAGCGGGATAAATGAACTGCCCAACTTTCACTAACACATCTTCAATAATTCCATGCGGATAAGAAAGACTTCTATCGGCCAGCTGCAAGGTGACCGTCGTTGGGTTGGCCTCTCCTATCCGTAGCTTTCGAAAGACTGATAAGGGCATAAGGTTCACAGCAGATCCTAGATCACAGAGTGCTCGACCTTCAAATTTATCCCTAATCATGCAAGGGATTGAAAAGGAACCAGGGTCTTTGCACTTGGTTAGTAGGTTAGATTTCAGGATATTTGTAGTCTCCTTTGTCAGAGCCACTGTTGCAAATTCAGTAAACCGCTTCTTCTTGCTAAGCATGTCCTTAAGGAACTTAGCATATTTAGGCATTTGCTCTAAGGCTTCAGAGAAAGGGATATTGATGTGAAGTTGCTTAAACATGCTCAAGAACTTCTTGTACTAATCATCAAGGACTTTCTTTTGCAATCTCTGTGGAAATGGGGGCAGTGGCACCACTTTAGGATGTACCACTGTCTTTTCTTCAGACTTTTCCACTTTAGACTCTCCTTCCTTGTTCTCTTCTTTGTTACTTAAACTGGCAGCCTTTTTCTCTTTCTTCTGTTGAAGTTCTTCACCTTCTATCTGAATAGTGCCTGATGGACCCCTATAATTCATCTTAGTTGGTTCCTTCACTTGAACTTGTACTTTAGGGAGTTCTTTACCACCTCTCAAAGTGATAGCTTTACATTCTTCCTTACCCTCTCTTCTTAGGTTAGGAATTGTATCGCTTGGCAAACCTCTTTGGTGTAGTGCATTCACAGCAGATGCTAGTTGCCCCATCTGTACCTCTATGTTCTTAAGGGAAGAATCTACTCTTGCATTAATACCGACTTGCTCTTCATTATTTTTGATCTGAGTGGTCATGAACTTAGCCAGTACATCTTCTAGATTCATTTTGGGCTCTTGAACAGGCACATTCTTCCTTATTACTTGAGAGAACCCAGGAGGTTGAGTTGGCCTTGCTCCAGAAGATGATGGTTGATTAAGTGATGGACCATTCTTCCAAGAGAAATTCGGATAGTTTCGCCATGCAGGATTGTAAGTGTTCGAGTATGGATTCTAATTCTTTGAAAAATTCCCCACATAATTAACTAATTCTGTTAATGCAAAGGGGCAATGTTCTGTTGAGTGCAGATCTCTACAATTCTCACAAGTAGTTGGAGTCACTTGGGTAGAACAAACATTCATTTGCTGACTTCGTTGCACTTGAGATTCCAACATATCAAATCTCTTGTTTAGGGCAAAGAGAATAGTTACTAGTGGTAGGGAAGAGTCTTCTTGAGTGCTAGCAACATTAGCAGTAATCCTTCTATCACCTCCTCTTTGCACATAGCTCTCAAATAATGTGTCCAAAGCCAGAATAACATCATCTACCGACATGTCATCCCAATGCCCATTTAAGATAGCATCCAACATAGTGTCAATTTGTGGAGTTAGGCGTGTGCAGAAATTCTGAACAATGGCACAATTATCCATTCCATGACTCAAGCACTGGCAGAGTAAATGTTTGTATCTCTGCCATGCAGCATACAAATGCTCATCTGAAGTTTGCTTAAAGTTGATGAGTTCACGATGGGCATCTGTTATTCTATTATTTGGAATGAAGCGAGCTCTGAACCTTGCCTCTAGCTTGTCCCAAGTGTCGATTGAACCCTCTAGTAAATTTAATAACCATTCCTTAGCCTTTCCTTGCAGAGAAAGTGGGCATAGTCTAAGTCTTAACACATCCTTTGGTACCCCATTCTGCTTGAATGAATCACAGACTCCCAAAAATGATAGAATGTGGCAGTTGGGATCTTCATCAGACCTCTCACCAGTGAATTGTCCATTGAGCTGCAGCAAGGAGATCATCACAGGTTTTAGCTCAAAATTAGCAGCTTGAAAATCTGGGACCACAATGCTAGGCTGAGTGGTTCTCATGGTTCTTCCTACAAAATCTTTGATAGTGCGATTCTGATTATCTTCGTTCGCCATATCTGTAGTGGGAACGATTATCTCACTTTCTGCTTGAATTAGTGTAGACCCCTCAGCCAAAATATCCGTTAAACTCCTTGTCTTTCTAAGTGTCCTGTTAGATCTGGATTTAGGTGGCATAAAATATGTACCTATAAAAACAAAGGAGTGTAGATCAAGAGTCTTATTAAGCCAAGAGAATCAAGAGGTAATTATTAAGAACATAATAACTGAATTACTATAGCTAACAATTGAAAGCGTAAATAACCAAGAAGAAGTAAATAAAAGAAAGTAAGTGTTTAAGCTAAAACTACTCAAAGCCCTCTAATTCTCTTCACTAATTGCCTTAATTCCCCGGCAACGGCACCAAAAACTTGATGCTCACTGAATAATGACACCGCAAGTGTACGGGTCGCAGACGTAGTACGTGATGAATCAAGGTCAATCCCTCAGAGAATTAGTACAATTGGCGATTAGGCATTAGAGTTCTCATGTTCATTTTAGTTAAACAATCAATTTGCAATTGGGTTTATGAAAATTACGTTAAATGTAATTGACAGTAATAAACGATGGTTGTAATTGAAAGTATGCAATTAAAAACACCCTAGGAATTTTAATCCCCTTTATTTCAAATGTCGATCATTCCCCTTTTTATTAAATAGCTTAATGCAATTTTTAGAGTCAAGGTTGAATTAGGTGCAACTGCCTTTCGATCTAATTAAACCCCTATATCCACTCACTCTTGATATCTTAAGGAGTGATTAATACTGATTAAGCGTAGACCTTCTTTCGATTACCTAGAGCCCTTGAAGATATCTCTATCTCAAGTGCAAATTAGATTATATCTAATCCTAAGTTGTTTAACCAATGGTCTATAAGCAATTCCCTTCTTTCAAAGGTTAATTACACAATCCACAATCAAACTAAAACAGGCCACCCAATAGAATGAAATATAATTCAGATTAAATACTAAAATTCTCAATAATCCGTATAAACAATCAAGGAAAACAATCTCCACAGACTAAAGGTTCATAAAATCCCTAAGGGTTACAAAATCTAGCTGCTCATGGCTTGAAATCCACAAACAAATTCAGCAAACATGTTAACTATCATCAACTAAGAGGGAAGATGGAGTAGAAACACCTAATCGGAAGGATGATTGATAGAATTGATGAATTCCCGATCAAATTGAAGCTCCTCCAACACCCTTGGTGCATTTTCTTCTCTCCTAGTCAGCCAGAACGTCCTCTCTATGCTGAATGATCCAAACCCTAGCCTCCTCCCATCCATTTTAGCTTGCTAAACTAAACTGTGCGTTTCAAGTTCCTCTCTCGCTATCGCGAGGAGTGCTTCTCGCTATAGCGAGAGCTCATAAGTTCCCAGATTTCTGCTGTTCTCACTACTCCTACGCTATAGCGAGTTTCTCCCTGGAATTTGTATGCCTTGCGACTTCATTGTGGCGAAGTACCTCACTCGCTATAGCGAAAGTGCGTCCTCGCCATAGCGAGTTGAGTGCTAGCTGTAGCAAGGAGACTTGATCCACTTGTACTTTTTCACTTCTTAGCTTCCCTCTCTTTTCTCAATTCTTTCTTCCTTCTTTTATTTTTCCTGAAATTGAAATCAATCATAGAGTGAGGCTCAAACTGCTAAAGATAATACAATAAAATACTTTCTTTATTTTGTTTGATTGAATCCATTTTTAACTCTATTAATCAAGAAGAAAGTACTTGCCTCCCTAATTTGATCTCAAATATATTCCCTTTTTATCATAAATTAGGGAGTCATCAGTAAACAAACCAAATCTTCTTTTAAACTTAAGGAATTTATTTCTATGTCAAGGATACTTTAATTATTAAACATGAATCTCTTTAGCCCTACATAAATTCAAAAGTTTGGAGGTAAAAGTTATACATTTGTTATCATTGATGATTATTATAGATTCACTTGGGTTTTATTCCTAGCTCACAAGGATTAAGCTTTCAAGGGTTTTAAGGCCTTTTGCAAAAAAGTTCAAAATGAGTAAGGGTATTTAATCTCTAGTTTTAGAAGTGATCATGGTGGGAAATTTGAGAATAAATTGTTTGAAAACTTTTGTAATGAACATGGCTTTACCCATAATTTCTCGACTCTAAGAATTTCTTAACAAAATAGAGTGGTTAAAAGAAAAAATCATACTTTACAAGATATAACTAGAACCATGTTGATTGACAATGATCTTCCTAAATATTTTTAGGCTGAGGCCATATACACCACTTGCTATACGTTGAATTGGTGTCTTATTAAACTCATTCTCAAGAAAACCTTATATGAATTGTGGAAGGGAAGAAAACCCAATATAAGCTACTTTCATGCATTTGGATGTAAATGTTTCAAACATAACAATGGTAAAGATATGATAGAAAAATTTAATGCTAGAAGTAATGAAGGAATTTTCCCAGGATACTCAACAACAAGCAAAGCATATAAGGTATACAACAAAAGAACTTTAATGGTTGAAGAATTTATACATGTAGTATTTAATGATACTAACCTTCTCTTAAAGAAGAATTTAAACTTAGATGATGAAGAAGGTGCAACTTGTTTAAATAAATCTCAAAATTCAATCCAAAAAGAAAATTCAAATAGAAATGAAGAAGAAAAGAAGAATGAAGGTGCTATAGAAAATCTTAAAGAGTCTTATCAAAGATTTTGTCAACAAGATCCTACACCTTGTCAACAAGATATACATAGGGAAGCAGAAAGCTCAAATAAACCAGAAGCTATGAACATTGAACTTCCCAGAACATATTTGAGACTTCCAAGGAAATGAAGACACTCCCTATCATATCCTATGCAATACATTATTGGAAATTCTAATGAAAGATTAAGAACAAGAGCATCATTCAAATAAAACAACTTGGCCCTCCTTTCACAAATTGAACATAAGACTGTAGAGGAGCATTGAAAGATGAGGACTAGATAGCTACAATAGAAGAAGAACTGAATAAGTTCAAAAGAAATAAGGTATGGAAATTGATAAAACCTCCTAAAAATGCCTCAATAATAGGAACAAGGTGGGTATTTTAGAATAAATTAGACAAGTAAGGAAAAGTCATAAGAAACAAAGCTAGACTTGTAGCCCAATGGTACTATCAACTAGAGGGAATTGACTTTGATAAAACTTATGCCCCTGTTGCTAAAGTTGAATCTATTCATATGTTACTAGCCTATGTTTCTTTTATGAATTTCAAATTATATCAAATGGATGCAAAAATGCCTTCTTGAATGGATTTATCCTTGAGGAAGTGTATTTCAAGCAATCCCCCAGTTTTAAGGATAAAAATTTACCTAATCATGTTTATAAACTTTCAAAAGAGCTTTATGGGTTAAAACAAGTCCTAGAGCTTAGTATGAAAGATAGAGCAATTTTCTCTTACAAAATGGGTTCTTTAAAGGGAAAATTAACACCACTCTCTTCATCAAAAGGCATAAAGACAATTCTTTACTTGTTTAAATTTATGTTGATGATATTATATTTGGAAGTACTAATGAGCTTTTTTTTAAAGAATTTCCAAAGCTTATACAAGGATAATTAATGAGTATGATAGGAGAAACGAACTTCTTTCTTGGTGTACAAATTAAACAAATATGAGAAGGAAATTTTATCAATCAAGCAAAGCACACCAAGGAGTTGCCCAAAAAGTATGGTTTTGAAAATGCAGCTCTAATGTGTCCATCAACAAATCTTAACAAAGATGAAAATGGTAAGAATTTTGATAAAAAATTGTATAGAGATATGACTGGATCTTTACTTTAGCTCACAACAAGTAGACTAAATATCATTTTTAGTATATGTAAATGTGCTAGATTTCAATCCAACCTTAAGAAATCTCACTATATTGCTGTAAAAAGAATTTTTAGATATTTGGTGGGTACACAAGACCTTGGTTGTGGTATCCAAGATCTAATAAGTTTAAACTAATAAGATATGCAGATGCTAATTTTGTAAATGACATGCTTGATAGAAAAATTACCATTGGCACCTATCAATTTCTAGGAATAGCATTGGTGTCTTAGTTTAGCAAGAAATAAAACTCAATAGCTCTGTCATGGTAATAAGAAGTTATTGCACTCAACTTCTATGGATGAAACAACAACTTATGGATTTTTCCCTCAACTTTAAGTAACTATCTGTTTAACTAAAAATCTTGTGCATTTTCCTTGAACCAAGTATATTGAAGTTAAAAATATCTTTATCTAAGATCATGTAAAACAAGGAGACGTTGAGGTAAGGTATATATAAACAAAACATCAATTGGCTTATATCTTTACAAAACCTTTGTTGGAAAATAGATTTACTATGCTAAGAAAATGTCTAGGCATGATTAACCATGTTTGATATACATATATTATGTTTTGTGTGTTTATTGTGTTTTTTGAAAACCTTGTTGACAACATTTCTGAGGCATAGAAAGTCAAATATATGTTGACCATGAAGTAATGGGCTAAAAGTACTTAACTATTTTCTTCACCAATCAGAATATCGTACGTGGTCTGTGCTTTCAAATCAGGCATTCTCTCTCTTTTGAAGAAGTTATGAAAAGAAGTGCATAGGGCATAACGTGCCAAACAACATGCTTGGTTATTCTCTCCTTATATTGATAATTAATGCAAAAGCATTTCATCTAGCTCCTCTTTCAATAAGTCACTTCCCCTCCTTTACAATTTCCTCCAAACCCTAACAATATGAGAAACCTATCTCTCCCTTAACTCAATAATGCCCAAAATAAAAATGATAGCTGTAACATCCGGTCCTTCCGTAAACGTGAGAAACACAATGTTCAGTTTCTCCGTAAACGTCAGAAATGGGCGAAATATAAAAGGAAGTCCTCAAAATAGAAGGAATTGGGGCCAACTAAAATTATGATAAAATTTTAAATATTAGAAAATGAGGATTTGAGGTTTGAGATGCTCAAAAACCAGAGCCAGAAGAGCTCAGAAAATTTGCCGAAGAAAGTAGGGGTATTTTTGTAATTTTTGGAAAATTTTGAAAACTCATAGGAGAGCTTTTTAAATGGAAAATTTAAGCTTTCCGAGGTTCCCAGAGGCCCTGAAAATCATGGGAACCCTTAGAACAGTTGAAACCCCTCCGGTGAGCGATTTCAGCAAAGGTTGACCAAAACTTTGATCGAATGGTTCGGAATAGTTTTAGATCCTTTTTAAATGATTCCAAAGGCAATTCTTATGATTAAGAGCCTAAGGAATATGATGGAAAAGACAGATTTTAAAAAGGACTTGATATGAGTCTAAAATGAAAAAGCCAAGAAAAGGGACTAAAATGCAAAAGTAAAAAGTTGCATAAAGTGACTTTTGGCTTCTTCTTTTTCACGTTCCAGCAGCTCCTCTGAGTAAAATGCTCTGTTTCTGCCCAAAAAATAGAGAGAGAGAGTGGCGCATAAGAGCAAGCTCAAGGGAAGAAGAAAAGCCAAGAGAAAGATATGAATTCATAGAAACTTTTGCTCTTCCCTTTAGAAAACTTCTTCCCCTCCTTTCCTCCTCTCTTCCTATGGATTTAGTGAGGTGTTTGGTTCTATTTTGAGCCCAAAATAGAGGGGTAAATTTTGAAATTCAAGGAGAGAGTTGAAGCAAGGAAGAGAGCTCTTGAGAAAAGCTAGGAAATCAAGGTAACTTGTTGTCTTCCATGCTTCTTCTTCCCTTCTCCTCCTTGTGATAATTTCGTCCCATATAGAGCCCAATCAAAGGGAGATGAATTCTAGTCCTAGCAAGGGAGATTCATAGATTTTGGAGTGTGAGAAGCAAGTAGGTGCAAAGAAATCAAAGAAAGAAGCATGAAAACACAAGATAGAAAAGTGAGGAATTCATGGAGACATTGTGAAATCTGTTTTGATCTATGAATTTCCTAGCTTAGATGAGTGTTTGCTTGAGTTCCTAAGATCCCTAAGAGGTCCCCCATATGCCTCTTCTGCCATGAAAATGAACAAAACCCCATGGAAAGTCATGAACCTAAAAGTTAGAAAAGTGTAGAGCATATAAGGGGATTGTAAAAACTGATTTAATCTATGAGTTCTCTTGGCTATTTAAGTGTTTCTTTGACCTCCTATAACTCTTAACAACCTCCCTAAATGGTTCTCCCATCAAGGAAAAATCAAGAAGCCATGAAATCCCATTTATGCTCTAAGTTTCGGCCAAGTAGGGATGGCATAGTTAGGGAGAGTTTTAAATTGTTTCAAGCCCATTTTTGAGTCATATATGACGAATGAATGTGAGGGGAAACCTTGGGAAAAATTTAGGAAGCTTAAAGAATGAGTTGGTGCTTTAGGTTCCATATTGTGACCTAAGGAAGTAACATGATGTTAGGCCCTTTGTTTTAATGATATGATGACTCCAAGAGGTTTAAAAGGAGTCAAGAATCATATTTGAGAATAAAGAATGAGGCCTAGAAATCATTTGAGGGGTGTTGCTTCATTAGGTGCCAATATGGACCATAATGGAGGTTGTAGAGTAATCTAGGGTTTAAGCAAGTTGCATGGCCCTAGACATTGTTTCATGAACTTAACTGGCTCCCATAATTTGTGTTTAGGCCAAGAGACACTATTTCCACCAACTTGTGGGTGTGTAGCTAAAAGAGGAGGCTTGAAAGCTAAGAAAAAAGTGTGTGCTTGTATACAAGTAGCTCTCTCCACCTTCTCTCATGCATGAATATGTGTTTAGCTTATTTTAGAATGTGTGTATGTGTATTTTCAAGCTAAGAAAAGTATGCTAGCATGCCTTTATATGCCATGATCCTTGATGCCATGTTATGTTTTAAATGAATATATAATGTTTGTATGAGTTTGCTTGAGTGAGGAGAGGCCAAGAACTCTTCCCTTTGGTGAGGATGAGCCAAGAACCCTTAAGCTTAATTGAGACATAGCAAAGAGTCTCCCAAAAGCAAAGTGGGCTCCCAAGAGTATGGTTGAGTCCAAAGCTCTTAAAGAATGGGTGAGGCAAGTCAAAAATCCATGAGGAGAAGTGTGAGGCCAATCCAAATACTTGGGAAACTCTTGAATGTCTTATATGATTGATTCACATGCCAAGGTTGCTTTGAAAATGTCTATGACTTCTATTTTTTCATACATGCATTTGAAAAGCTTGTTTTGTACATATTATGTGTGATTGAATGGGAGATTAGCTATTGGGATTCTTTGAATCTCATTCCCTCCTCTCCAATGCTCTAAAATGCTAGGTAAACTAAGTGGATATGCTAATGGGAGCCAACAACATTGAAGAAGAGAGATTGACATTCATATGTCTAGCTTTTACAGTTTTTGAGCCATAATGATGTATATGATTATTGTAAATGGCACATGACTTGAGACACATGTAAATATGATATTATGTGATGTATACATATATGGATATGATGTATGAACTTTAGAAATGAATTTAGGTATGTAATACCAAGTTATGCAAACATGGATTTCCTATGCTCCTTTGCTTTCTACGAGTTGTAGGCCAAATTTGATGATGAAAATGAGTTATATTCATATGTTTAAGTATGAGAAAGTGATAGATGTTTTCATATGGCCTACAAGACTCCGAAAGAAAAATTTTACCTATAGAGAAATGCATTTTTATTCATAACTCCCTATGCCACTATATTGTTTCCATAGAACAAACATAAGATGAGGCATGAGAATTGTATGAATTGAGTCCTAGAAGTATGGTGTTACAGTAGCACAAAAATCCACACTGTCATAGAATATCCCTCTCTCTGACTCAGAATCTAGTAAATCACCTCCAGATAGTGTTCAACAATAGCCATAGTCATCCTTAATGTCTACTTATCATTGCCAGACATGACGAGTAGTCCATTCTAAACCTTCAGAATCTGAGTCAATCTAACAACCTTCTTGCAAACCCTTCCTAACCAATACACCTATAGAAGACTCCTAGAACTCTAAGAAAATAACATCTAGCAAGGATATTTCAAAATCACATCCCACTTCCTCAAAAGAAGTTTTTGGTGCTCATAAAGGAAAATGTTCTATTCAACCACTCTCTACTTCAAGAGGAAAGAAATTAAAACGAGTTTTTAAAGAAAATCATTTGGGTGAGTCTACTGAATAAACTCCATCTTACTCTAATAACTCTGTTAAGGCTGAGGATTTTCTATTAACAAAAGAAAAAGAAAAGTATAACTTTAATTTTAGGTGTTCTTCTATTGCATGTGGAAGAACATTGTCTTTGTAAAAACTTAAAACCATCCACTATGATATTGAACAACCTTTCTTGGATATGGGCTGGCATAAGATACTTAAACTGCAAGGAGAAGTGTATGAGGAACTAGTCAGATTGTTTTATGCTAATATGTCAGTTATAGATGATGGTCTTTTAATTATCTCTTTTTTAAACGGCAAGAGGATCGTATTAACTAAAAAGAAATTGACCAAAATTCTAGGAATAACTTTTACTAGAGAATCTTACTTCTTTCAGAAGATATGGAGGAAAGATTTTCCAATCACCTATGAGTCTACCAGGGATTATCTGGTTGAACATCCACACCTCCTTTCTTTTGGTAGGGTTAATGGTCTTCCATTATGTTTTGAACAAAGAATCATACCCCATATTATCAGCACCTGCTTGTTGCCTCGATCACGATCCTTAGAATCATTAAACAAGTAAGATGTGTGTCTTTATACTGCCTTATAACAAAGACTCCCATTAATCTTAATACTTGGGTCTTGAGATTTATGGCAAAATCAACTCACATCGCCAACCCGTCTGCCAATCTTCCTTATGGAATGCTACTCACTAAGTCTTCTAGGCTCATCAAATTAATTTGCATCATTTCTCTTCTATTATTATAGATACCACCTGTAATGAAGCTACCTTTATATTAATGCAGTATACTCTAATAGGGACAAGGTGGATTAGAATGATAGATACTATTCTACCTTCTTACCAAAATGCACCTCCTGCACCTGCCTTTTGTCATGATAATCATGGTAAAGCCCTTGTGTCCCCTATAGTTAACACTCATTGCAAGGCTCCAGCCTCTGATGTGAGACCCACTAAATGGCTTGCACTAAGAACTCCAACCAATATAGGTCATACCCGAGGACCAGCTAGAAAATAAGAAGATGATCGAGGTAGAACCTTAAGGGAACTTGTTCCTTAAAACTCTAGCCACAAGATGCCACAAAGGCTAATCACTCCTTTAATAAGTCTAGTTTGTATTCTCTCAAGAACACAAGGATAACAAGCACACTAGCTCTCCAAAAGAAATTTTTCATTCATCCTTCTTAAATGCATTATAATAGAAGCCTATTTCTAGGCAAACAAAACTTATAACCCAAGAATCCCTCTTACAATCAAGACGTAATAGACTAACTAAAAAAAACTTTGGCCCAAGGCCTTATTAACCAAACCTAACACTAAACAAAGACTAATTAGGCTCTTATTTAAATTGAACATAATTCCAGCCCAAACAAAAATAAAAACACATTGATCCAAATATTTAAGTCTTGATGCCACTTGCATTGAAGAGTTTGGGGGACTTAGGCCACGACTTAGACCTTCCCCGCCCTAGCAAAGTTAGTTACTGGAACCTAAAGACCAAGTTTAGAGACTCCCACCGCGACTTGGTATACCAACACTGTGGCATAAGTGCTCTCGGGAACTACTATTCACACTTTCGTGAATCTCGCCACAGTGGAAGAGCATCTTGGAACTTACTATAGAAATTTTCATGATCTGTGCCGCAATGAGCCATACCAGTGCTACAATGAAACTAGCTACTGCCCAAAATTTTCCTCCTTTGATTTTTGCTGTGACTTGATCCTTTCATGCCACGGCGAATCTACTCTCTAGAGTACTCCCCACCTAATTTCCTCGACTTCCATCATAGCTAAACATCTTACGCCGCCGCAAGGTTGCTCTTTGTCATTCTCCCTAGGTGAATTCTCTGCCTTACACAGTGTCTTAGCTAACCTTGGCCACAACTCAACTCTCTTCTGCACTTATACCTCCCAAATTTTGTCCTATACACTCTAGCTTCCCTTTCCCTCTACCAACACTTTAAGGCCACTCTACTTTGATTTGTAGGGCTCTAATGGCATTCATCTATCTAATATACTCAGCATATCTCTCATTGCCAAATTAAATCCTAGGTGTGAAGTCCTACTTATCTACTATCATACATCAACAATTTCATAAAGCATTAATAGCAAAAAGATTCATAAACTACCAACATTATCATTCCAATATAAATTTTAATAGAGGTTCTATGCATTCTAGTCTAAGTCAACTTTTAGGATAACACATGATTACATTGACAAATAATAAATCATAACTTTGGATCAATAAGGTCCAATATAAATTCCAATAGAGGTTCCATGCATTCTAGTCCTATATCAGATATATAAGTACATACATCAAATTCTAAGTTGTAAAGTGTCTAACTCCCTATTAGTTACATCATTGTTTTTCAGTATACCAAAATACGTACACTTGACAACATGATTACATAATGATGATGTTATACAAATGAATAACAAAACTTAGCATCTATCATAGATTAGATCCATCTAAGTACAGAATTTTTCACACATGGTTTTAGCTCATGGATGTTCATCCACTTGCTTCCCTTTATCCTTACCCTAAAGACTTTCACCTGAAATAATTAGCCCATAAAATGAGGTGAGATGCAAATCTCAATAACTAAAGGCAAAGTCCATTAATATATTCCAATTTAATTAACATATGTTCATGAAATCATATAAGCATCAAAAAATATACCAGTCATATCAGTAAATAAAATAATTAGGCTATCAGTAACTACTATCCTATACTAGCAATCATATTTCCACATGTTAAAGGCCATTAACACCAAGAGAGGCCCATCCATAAGCACAACCTAAGCTCAGTACATACAAGGGTCTGATCACAATTTAGTACTTGATTGAAGCACAATGCATGGGTGGTAGCCGCATCACAGCTCCACCATAGACTCATAAGGTCTAACCACAACATACTAGATAGCCAACCATTCATTATACATTCAAAATTATAATTGTGTAGCAGATATAAAATTAAAATACATATATGTATGGAATTTAATATTAACCCTAATTACCTCATTTGTAAATAACTTTTTGAAAGCTAACAACAATGCTACTCCAACTTATAGACACAAAACTAGACTATTACTATTTCTAATCATCATTTATAGTAGCAAACTCATTACTCAAAGATTAAACGATAAAAAATTACCTAGAGAACACTTATCCAGCCATTATAAGGACCAAATTCAGATTTGGTTGCGCCTACACCAGTAACCTTAGAATAACACTCCAAATTATAGGCAAATTCGTACAAAATCACCACTCATATCATAAATAAGCTATTGAGGTTCTAAAGTAATAGAAAATGCATTAAAATTAGAAGTTTATACTTACCCAATATCCCTCATAACCTTAACTTCTAAAAATCCTCCAAGCAAACACCAAATAACCCATATCAAAATTGATGTGTGGGTGCAAATATTTCAAATGAAAAACTAGTCAAGTCAAATTGAAGAGAAAGAGGAGAAGGTCAAGTTATATAACAATTACCTTGGCTAATTTTGACTCTAGAAGTGAGAAGTGATGGATTTATAACAAGAACCCTAACCTCCACCTTAAACCTCCAAAAATGCTTTGTATCTCTTATGTTTCTGAATTCAAGTGAATGGCAATGAGTTCCTCTTAGGGTTTAAGTGAGAAATAGGATGACCCATCAACCCAAAATCTAATTGGGCTCCTTTCTAGTTGCTGGGCCTTAGTTTGATGAATTGGGCTATGGAACTTCTAGGATTTTTAATAGGGTTTTAGGCTTCTAACTCACTAAACTAGATTGGGCCATTGCTAAGTAGTCTCTCTTGGGCTAAGTCTCACAATAGAAAGTTAGGTTTACTCAAAAATATAATTGGGCCTCTATTAGTGTTTATTCATGGCATACTTAAATTAATTATGAGTCTATATTGAGTTTCTAACCCAATTGAATCTTTAAACCCACATTAACAATTTGTTCCTTTATAAGTTCCATTTCCCCTTTCCACTTAGTTATTTTCCTTAACTGCCTACACTAATTTCCTAACTCATCATAATCACTCTTGAATAAATTTCTGGGTGTTGCAAGATACATCAAGAAATCAAAGAAAAATTATTCTTCAGCTTTATAGTCTTCCTTGTTCTCATTGCAAATTATTGCCAAGTATTTGGTTCATCTAACTATTGAGAGTTCAAACTATGAGCTTTATTGTAATCCCCTTATTATCTATAAGAATTCTTGAATTTCATAGTAATTGTGTGAAAGAATCTCCTTGGAGAAAAGAATAAAGCTGTATGTAAGTTGTAAAGTTTATAAAAGTTTTATGTGAGCTTGGAAACCTAAGTTCTTGGCTGTGTACTCTAATTTTACATAGTAAACATCCCTTGGAAAGTTGCAAGGGGACTGGACGTAAGTTATGTGGACCAAATCAGGATATATCAGGTGTATTCTCCTCTTTTCATTGCTTTTGTTTTTGTGTTGGCATATGTACAGAAACCTTGTTAATAAGGTTCTACTTTATCTCCTTGATCTCTTGTTGTTCAATTAGTTTTTAAAAAGATTTTGTCGATAAAATCTTATTCTATCTACAACATTTTTGGTTTTGTTAATTAATTTCTACAATAACACCTCTTTACCCTCTCTAGATGCATTTATTAAGTCCATGTCTAGGTATTAATAGGGCATCTATACATAAGAATAGTTTGAGGCGTAGCCATCCATAAATAGGAACTATATTCATAGTAGTTCAATCATTATGGTCATATATGCATAAGCATAATCTCATGTTTAGTCATCTATGCATAAGGGGCAGCAAGGCCCTTCATGCTAAAGACCTCTTATATATATAAATCATGTTTTCCAACCTCCTTTCAATTGTTTCCTTCAGCCAAACTCAACCAAACATTCAAGCAAGCAAGTAAATCATTAAAGCATGTAATCCCAAGCTAAAACCATGTTCTTTTCTTCCTAAAAAACTCACATCCTAGACACCCATACTCAAACTATCAACTAAGTTCATACACTCAAGCTTGAATATTTCCAATGAATGAAGTTAAAGATAAAAGGCCATTAATACTAAATATTACTTCTTTTGCTCTTTCATATTCATCTCTCATTCACCATGATGTAACAAAAAGGAAAGCATCAAGATGTATAGATATGCAACTCAAAAGACAGAGAAGAGAGAAAGAGATAAGGGAGAAGATGAGAAATGAAAACTAGATAATATCTTAGAAAGATTAGGGAGAAGTCTTACCTAAAAGAGGTGAGTAGGGGTAGGTTACGAGCCTTTGTCTTCCTCTCTTCCTATTACTCCTTATGCATTCTTCTTTTCAAGTTACAAAGAAAAGTGGAGTGGTTTGCAACTATGTGAATAACATAGCAAAGTGAAAGGAGGAAAGTTTAGAATTTTTGGGTAAGTTATCTAAAGGCTAAGGATTGTACCAATATAGAGAGTGTAAGTAGCTACTTGCTAGGCATGCTTTTCTTCTCTCTATTCCTCTTAGACACATCATCTAAAGGAGGAGAAGAAATCTTCTTGATGTGCAAAACATTTTCAAACTTCTTCACACATTTCAATGCATGATATTTGCATGCAAGTAGAGTTTTAGATAATGTGGCAGTTAAAAAAGTTGTTCGTATAATTGTAACAAATGTTTTGAGCCAATCTGATCATATATAACCTATCAAATTTTATTTGACTAAAATTATATTTTTACTCTAAGAAAATTGTATTTTAGCCTTGGTTTAAATTATACTTTTAAACCTTAAATTTTTATTAATTGTATTTTGATCCTTAAATTTCACCTAAATATTTTTATTCCATGAATATTTTTTTTATATTTTTAAAACTTTGATAGCTTAAAATTTTCTTAAAATTCATTCCCTAAGTATTTATTTATTAATTTTTTATTATTCAATAATTTTATTTTTAATTTCAAATAAATCCTACAAAATCACAAAAATTTCAATTAAATACCAATGACTTTAGCAAATTTAGATTTTATTCCCAAAATTCATAAATCCATGAATTTGCATATTATGGCCTAATTTTATTAATTCAAAGGGTTTCAATTTAGTTAATTTCATTTAATTAATCTAATAAAAGTTAATTTGTCCTGATAAATGCTAATTTTAGACACATTAATCCTCCTAAACTTAGGCATTTTGATGAGTAAATATGGCTTTAGGGGTTTAATTATATACAATGTGATTTCATTAGCCATTTATGCACTTTATGAATCAATTTGCAAAATTATTGAGTTTTAATGCATGAATTTCTTTTAAATAATTTTGTGGATAATTCTACTCAATAATTTTCATTCTTTTGTGTAGATTTTTTGTTGGGCAATTGGGGCTTTAAATGAGAATTTGTTTTGAAGAAGAGGAAGAAAAGAGTTGGGATCAAGTACATTTTTTATTGGGCAATAAAATTTGAATGGGAGAAACAAATCACATGTGTAATTCGTGAGAAGAGAAATGAATGAAGAGAAGAGCTATGGGTTGTCTCATGCAGAACTACACATGGAGAAGGAGCAAAACAGAACACGAATAAAATACAATCGAGCAAAAGGTGAACAATGAAGAAGTTGACGTGGGGAAGGAGAAGCTGCAAAGAAGAAGCTACAAGCTGGGCACTCTAAGAAGGAAACAACCTCTGTTTTAGAAAGCAAAACGCGAAGAACTGCTTGAGAGAAGAAGGAAGCTCGAGTTAAGTGTACTATGAACAGAAGCTGGAATCTTGCTACAGCTCTCATTGCATGAAGCACTTACGGATTGACGTGAAAATTATGTAAGGAGGTGCAGCTTCAACGTGAAGGAGCTGAGATGGGTATACATGCATGAAGCCACAGAAAGAGGACATAGCTCACAGGGCATCTCATAAATTGAATGAGCTGGGAACTAGGAATTAAAACACATAAAAGACATTGGGCAGAACGTGCCACTGTTTGAGAGAAGAGACAGGGAAAGGAGCTGACGTGATTATCACGATGGAACAGAAGTGTGGAGAAAACAAATGAAGAAGCTGAGCTAACGTAGAGCATGGAAGATTAACATGAGCTATGGGCTGACATGTATTAATGAAGCATGAGCTGGATTGGAAGCTACAGACTAAATGGAAATAAGAAGAAGCTCAGGCAATTTACACACACAGAACACGTGAGAGGCTGACGTGAAAAAGGAATTAAATTGAAGTATGATGGGCATGTGACTCATTAAGAAAAGACGCTGAAGCATTCATAGAAAGGGCGGAAGATCAACACGAAAAATAATGAGCTGGGGAAAAAGAGAAAAAGGCAAATAACATGACGGAGAAAAGGACGCTGAGGCTCCAGAACGTGGACGAGCAAGTTGATTAATCAATTTCTCCATGGCTGAAGCTCTCATCATCAATTTTCTTCCGTTTAAATTCTCCATGGCAGCTTGAATCATCCTTGGTGGCTAGCTGAAGATTGAAGACTCCTATATGCATATTTGAACTTCACATTTTCTCACCAAATTGGGTAAAAATTCCTTTGCTTACTTTTTTAATTCTAGCATTAATTCTTTTTTTAATTTGACTAAGTTTAGCTTATTAATTTAGGAATTTAATTGCTGGAAATTATTGGATTGAGTTGATTTGTGGATTAAGTATAATTTCATATTTGGAATGTTAATTGTGATTAGTACATATTTGTGAAAAGTCCAGATTTATTGGCTATGCAATTTACTTTTAATTTCCTCTTGATTATAGGCCAATTGATGTAATGGCTGTTAGATTAAGTTGTTGGAATTTTTGTACAATTAATTATTTGAGGAATTTATTAATCTAATTGGTTAATTAGCATTTTAAGTAGATTGTGCAGCAGATTTTATTGATCAATTAAGATTGGTTATAGCGTGTTCTTGTTCTTAATTCAATTGATTAAGTTTTCAAGGTTTCTTGTGGTTATAAATTCCTTGAATAATTGATGAATTGAATCTTGGATGGTCATTTAAGAGTTTTTATGGGGAATACACTAATGAGCAGGAATTTAATCCCAAATTTGGTACACTAAAAAGGGAGCAAGGATAATTGAATTCTAGGGAGTCCATCTAAAGGCTAGCTACCACATTTTCTTAATTGTTCGCTTCATTTAGTCTTAAATTTTTTATTCTTGTCATTTAAATTTTAGTTTAATTAAATTCTAGCATTTCAAAACCCCCTAAACAAGTTTCAATTAGTAATACTTGGAATACTCTTTCACAACAAATTGAGGCACAAAGTGTAACACCCCAAAAATTAATTAAGGTATTAATCATGGATTTGGATTAATTAAGAATAATTAATATGAGATAATTAGGCAAGTTAAGTGAATGAAAATTTTAGAGAGATAAATTATTAATATAAGTTTGAAATTTAATTGAGTTAGAAATCTCATCTAGGCCCAAATGAAATTAAGTAGGACAAGGTTAGAGACTAATAGAGGCCCAATAATTTTATGTGCAAACCCAACTTTTTATTGTGAGACTTGACACAAGAGAGAGCACCTAGTGATAGCCCAATAACCCTTGTGCAAACCCAAATCAATTGAGTCCTTCAAACTTAGTCTAGCCTAATTAAATTTCTGCAACCCAACATATTAAAGCTAGCCCAACAAGGTTTAAATCAAAATTCACTTGCAATTGGACCCTTGAGTCAGCCCATGACCCACATTAGACCCAACTAAAACCCTAAACACTTCAGCCCCTCCACATTTTGCTAAAACACAAACACACAATTCATTTTCGGAGGTTTGAAGGGAGGCTAGGGTTTAGGACAAGAAATCTACCATTTCTCACTTTTAAGTTCAAAATCAGCCAAGGTACTTGTTATATAACTTAATCCCCTTCTTTTTCTCTTCATTTTGGCCTGATTAGTATTTTATTTGGAGCATTTTCACCATACTCAAATTTTGAAATGTGGTTGTTTGGTCTTTTCTTAGAAGATTTTTAGAGGTAGAGGCTAGGAGGGATATTGGGTAAGTGTAAACTCTCCATTCTAGTGTATTTTCTGCTGGTTTAAGACCCCCATAGTTGATTTATAGTATGGGTATTAATTATGTACGAATTTGCTTAGGAATTAGGATGATATATTAAAGTTTCTGGTAAAGGACATATTCAATCTGAATTTAGGAATTTGTAGTGGCTGGGTAAGCGTCTTCTGGGTAGCCATTTGTATTTTAATTCGTTGGGTACTTATTGCTGCTGTACATTATGATTAAAAGTAGTAATCTTCTGATGTTATGGTTATAAGGAGATTTTGGCACTGCTGGTAGCTTTTCAATTATCTACAGAGTGAGGTAATCGGGGTTTATACTAATTCCATGCATATGTTGGTTTCAATCTTGTATTTGCTGCATGATTATGATTTTGATACTAAATGAATTGGTTAGCTATCTATTATGTGTGATTGGACCTTGTGAGTCCATGGTAAAGCTGTGGTGCGGCTGCCACCCGTGCATGTGCTTTGATCGAGTATCGGGTTATAATCAGACCCCAGATGCACTAAGATCTGGTTGTGCTCAAGAGGAAGTAGGTGCTGTGGACGGGCCTCTCCCGGTGTTATTGGCCTTTAACATGTGAAATTGTGATTGCTAGTATAGGATAATAATCATAGATAGCCCAATTGTTTCATTTACTGGTATGACTGGTATGTTTTCTTATGCTTATATGAATTATGCATATATGTTGATTAAACTGAAATATATGAATGGAATTCGCCTTAATTACTGAGATTTCAATCTCACCCCATTTCATGGGATTATACTTTTAGGTGAAGACCCTTCGGATAAGGATAAGGGAAAGCAAGTGGATGAAAATCCATGAGCTCTAGCCATATGTGGAGGAAGCTACACTTAAGCTAATCTGAATAAAGTATATGCAATTTTGCTAATCTTTTATATAGCATCATCATATAATCATATTGCCAAGTGTAGGTATTTATATCTTGATTAGTTAGAATGTATTTATTAAGGAGTTAAGTCTCAATATAGCTTGGTTTTAGATGTATGAACTTATAGTATCTGATATATGAACTTTGTGGAATTCATGATATGGTTTACTATTAAGAATGTCATCATGGGATATATGAGATTGTTGATTTGAATCAATGATGCATGAAATCTTTAAGGGAATGCATATTTGAATGATAATTGCTAGAAGCTTATGAAATTCTGCTATTATTAATCTATGAATTTGCTGACATATGGTAGTTGGATGAGTAGGAATTTATACTTAAGTTTTGAATTGGTAATGGTAGAATAGCTGGATAAATAAGGTATATAAATACCATTAGAGTTGCATAAATTAAGGTGGAGTGGTCTTAGGGTGTCATTAGAGGGAGAGTGGAGAGTATGAGACAAGATTTTAGGAGTTGTAAGATTAGAAGGCATTTCACCACGACTAAAATATTATTAGTCACAGTCAATAGAGGCGAAGTTGCCCAAGGAAAGTACCAGAGAGCAATTCACCACGGCAAAATATGAGAGGCAAAACTGGGTCATCCAGAGGATAATTCGCCGTGGCTAAATGGGAATTGGCAGCGGCAAACTTTTGCAAAATGTGTCAGGCATTCTAAAGAGAAATTAGCCGCGGTCAATAGCGAAAGGCGAGCAAGGTAAGCTCTAAGAGGATTCCTCATTGCGGCACCATATAGGCAACTCGCCGCGGCGAAGCTCCAACTTGCTGTGGTGATAATGAAGAGTGAATGAACCTGAGAGCAATTGGCCACAGCGCAAGGGCATTTAGCCGCGACTAACGGTCCCAAACTCTCATTCTAACCTAGAAATATTAGTTTTTCATATGGTAACCTCAAGAGATAACTTAGAAACATTGGTAGAAGATTCCTGGGGGTCAAAATTAATGTGTAATGGAATCAAAGGCTTATCAATGAATGTTTATTTCCCTGATATACATGAATGCTTGTAATTATATGGTTGATGACTCTAATAACATTAAGGTTCAAATTTTCTTGTATTTTCTAAATGCAATTAGTCGTAATGTCTTGTAACCCCAATTTATGATTAATAATCACGTATTTAACCTTAATTACAATGATTAGAAGTTAGGGTCGTTATATAAAGACTCCTTAAAAAATGACCTAGGTTGCACCATTATCTACAGAATTTATTTTGCTACCTAGTTTTATTGAAGATTGCGCGACACAATTATCAGTCCTATAGTAATTTCATTTTAAGGAGGATCTTATAGTTTGAATGACATTCTTGTAAAGTAGTTACAGTTTGGGTACAATTTAATGAATCTAGGAGGCCTTTTATTGTACATTGCGTTTATTTAAGCATTCAAAATATTTGAATATTTGAAAGATGTATATATTTTAGGTTCATAAAAAAAATAATGATACTTTAATATCCTGATTTTGCTAATTTATAAATTTCATAAAAGAAATGCCAGTTATATTGTTTTGTTACTAAATTTTAATTATCATAATATTTCAAATTATGATAAATTTTTATTATTATTCCCTTCTAAATAATTTTAAAGCCGCACTCATATCTAGCATACTAAAAATAATTTTATAAAACCGACAATTTAAATTTCAAGATCATTACCTAAATTTCAAAATACCAGTCTCTTGAATAAAACTAAACTTAGATATAAATTTTTATATATTTACTCTTGAATTTTATAATAAAAACATACATGTGTAAAAAAACTTTTGAAAAGACTTATAAAAATTATATATTTGTTTACAAAAATTATATATTTATTATATTTTTGTTATAAAATCGTATAACAAAGATATTACAATTTTTCTTTGATAGTATCTTACGCTCACATATTCAAAATATCTAAACATATTAAATAGCAATTAAAATTAAAGTCATAAGGACGATCATTGGATTGATGCCATGGACATGATATCCTTGGGGAACGAGTATGGATTGTGGTTCTAAAGAGAATCTAACGTGTAAAAGGAAAGCAAGCGTGTATGTCAAAACCCAATATCTAAAATTGGCAGACGCTAAGGTACAGACACTGTATATGAAGGGAAATCTGATGCATGTTTGTTTGTTGTCGTTTTATCATCTTTGTGAGCTTTTTATGAGAAAACGTACTCTTTTTGGCTACAAGGATCAAACTTGGAAATTTTTTTTTTAAAGGTGTAATTTTAAAAGAATAAAAAATATAAACACTGCATTTTTGCAATCTAAAAAATACGAAAAAGAGACTCCTTCACAACTACTTTAAAAAAATTTACCTAAAATGCGCCTAATACATTACCTAGTTGAGCTTGGACCACATTTTTCCAATGAATCCACAGATTTTGGTCATTAGTGTTGGTTGCTTATGGATACGGAATTTGACCCACAAAGAAAGCTTTTGGATATGGAACCACTTAAATGAAGTAGGTCCAGTAACAATGATGATTTCAAGAATGAGAAACTTTGCCGTCTGTTTAAAACGATGGGTCCACTAGAGGCCCATAAAGAGACATGTGCTTCTCTCGGTAGTAGCCTAATAGGAATCATTATTAACTTGGATCATTACTCAATCTGGGCCTCATTTGTGACACGGCAGTCAAACCCACTCTATTACATTGAAACTCCAAACCTTCAACAAGTATAGTACGGACAAAGCTTTCTTTATGTCAACAAATTAATTATATCTCATGGTTGAATTTTGAAACTTTACTTTTTTAGGTGAATCATTTACTAGATTTATCTCCTTGCCAACCATTCAAATCGTGTTCCCTTCGGTGTATGTTGGTTGAATGTAATTGATTGGTCTTCACTTCTTTTTTGCCTCAGAAGTCAAATGAATGAAGGCCCATTTTGCGTCACAGAATACACTTTTCTTATCTTCAAAGGCCACCCCTCTAGCTTCCCAGATGAAGTTTTGTTACGTTTGGTAGAAGAGAAGAGGATTAATGGAGAGAAGCTTATCGCCTAACCTTTCTCTTGAATAAAAATCAAATATCAAAGTAACAGTTTTTATCATTGTTTTTATTCTTAAAACATATCCAAATCATAAATCGATTCTCCGCAATATTTCACTGAGTGTAGTTACAGAGAGAAACTAAAAATTTTTAATATTAAAAACTACTTTGACCACACACCTTTATTCTGTCTCTCTCCAACTACATACAATTCTAATTGATCCAATTAAATTCCCTTCCCTTTCATTCTCCAATAATTCCCGTTCACTTCCCCATCTATACTCAAATAGAGAAAATGGGATATTTATGTCCCTTTCCTTGTCAAACTTATCCAAAATATAACAAGTATAAGGTTATATAAATTTTTTTATCATTTGCCCCTTCCTTCTTGTCTTTTCTTTATAAGTCCTTCAAAACTCTAGAGTAATAAACAAAGAGATTTATGATATGTGTCCAGAAGGAAGAGATTTTAGGATATCACATTAACCATTTACAGGTTTAAATGTGGAGGGGGGTGAACTCAAAAATTAATAGCATTGCCTAGTTTTACGGAGCTTGTCAATGTGATGCCAGGACAATATTGCAGCAACATAAAGCTGTATCCATGGAAAGGTCTTTTTCCTTCTTTTCTTAATTATATTTCTTCCCTCTCTTTCCCATTGATTCATCCATATCTGTGGTGAGGTCCATATAAATTGCTTATTGTTCTTATTCTTGAGTTCATCTTTATCATATAACCCCCAATCATATCGTATTATTAACTGTTGTCAAAACAAACAAATCATGCTGCAAATTGATTGAAATGCTACTTGTGCAACTTTAATTAGTCTCACAAATTAACTGTCTTTTTAGAGAAGAATAACAAATCATTGGATACTGAACTTTGATTGATAGGTTGAAAAAGTAAAGCGGGTAATAGATAAAAGTAAAACACGAGGTGTGGGATTAATTGAGTTTGTGCTTCTAAAACACTCAATCTTTCTTCTGTATATCTTTTTGTTTCTTTCTTCCTAGTGCTTTGAGTAATGTAATTAATGCTTTCAATAAACCAAAGGAAGCTTCGACTTCAAAAAAAAAAGGAGGTAAGTTTCTACAAAAGGGGAAAAAATCTCGTAACCATTAATTCTTCATAGTTTTTGGATGTAACGAAACTTAATTTACCATGATAAGTGGGCAACTATATCCTCCTATGACTGCATGTCACCATGTATTATAGAGTTTATACATAAAAATATTTACTGAAAACAATTTCTAAACTAGAAATAGATTTAAGGTTTAGTCCTTATAATTTTACTTAATTTTTAGTTTAGTCCTATAGTTATAAAATTTGTAATTAGATGCTTATAGTTTTAAAAAAAATTATTAATTTAGTCCTTTCCATTAAATTTTTACCCATGCATCAGTTAAATTTGTTGATATAACCAATTATGTATAATTTTGAACTATAAATATATATAATTTATAATAATAAAAAAAGTACAAATAAATAATGAAGTAAAATAACTTCACTTATATAACATATGATGTAAGGTAGGTTAACCACTTGTATATTTTAAATGTCAAAATAACAAATAATTAGTTTTGTTAGCAAAATATAATAACAAATATCAAATTAAAAATTTTTATAATTATAAAGTGTCACACCCCACAAATTTAAGTACGTTGGCGCAAAAGAAAAAAATAAAGAGAGTATAACTTCATATAATAAATTATGGATATCATTTTCAAATCATATAAAACATATAAATTTTTCTTTTAGGTGATTTTTGTAGAAATTTCGGCAGAGTCTCCTCTATAATTTAGACCTCCCGATATTTCTACAATCTGTCAGCCAACACAATACATCCAAAAGAAACAACCCATATTCATTCAGACCAAAAATAAACTTCTAGGGAGTGGAGATACCCTATCTGTGATTCAGTGGAGCCAACTTCACACTATTTAAAACAAAATAGATTACACACATATTAACAAAATGCACCCACATGAACAACTGCAGACCTGGCAAAAGAAATAGACGAAGATCAACAAGTAGTAGGCTGCTGAGGGTAGACTAGGGTCTACACTGGGATCTAAAAAATAAATAAATAAAAAAAGTGAGTTTGATACTCAATGAATAAGCAATGCCAACCCTTTAAAATAGGGATAGGGCCTAAAAATATGTGTGTGTATATATATATATAACGCATGAAACGTGCTTTATGCAAATTCTTTCTTAAATTGCACTGAAAGCATCTAAGCAGAACCAATTGAAATAGACGTAGAGCACATAGCTCGTAGGAAAAAATAACTACAGACTCAAAGCATTTAGCTTGCGAGAATAAAATGACTCCGTGTGTGGTGGCCTACACACGGGGTTAACACTATCCCTGCTAGCTGAGGTACAGATCATGGTGCACCAGGGCTAACATCCACTGCTGTTAGCTACAAGGTTCTGAGCAGATAACTTCATAAAACAATATGTTTTCTCCAATTAACATTTCAGACAGAGCATAATTCACTTAAGTTTAATACTAGAGTTTCCCGATAATTCAAACAGTCTTAATTTTTACAAAATTTCGTGTTCAAATCAAATTTCGATAAACATACGTACGACGCAGCATTCAAATTTGTAACTCCATAAAAGGTTTTCAAATTTAGAGTACTGCAAGAAAACTTAGTAACAAAATGGTTGATAATATTTACGCAGGGTCCACATTACTTACTCATCTTCCAAGATAATACAGAAATTCCCTGCCCATTCTTCAGCTATGACTCAATCTCCTGAATACCCTACAATATCCGTTCACCAGATTTTAGAAGATGAATCACTCCAATTTATCTCATACAGAACTTATCTTATTTTAAAAATTATTCCTCATCTCGTAAGGTTAGAGCATAAATGAAGACGAATAAAAAAAATTAAAATACACACTTCACATGGCTAAAAATTCCTCTTCCTACGAATAGGAGAATAGTTATGGTTGTTGTTCTTAACCTCATTAGCTTGGTCTATTTGAACAAAATTCTAAGAAAAGAAAAAAAAAACATGAGTATCTATTCTTCATTTTTCTAGCATGCTATAGATATGTATATACTTTCAAGTAACTAAATCCACCATTCTCTACTCAATTTCATGCCCTCTATACCTATATAATATACGCAATATACATATATTGTGCTATTTTCTCCCTAATTCCACTAAGGAGCTAGACTCGAAACCAAGAAATAAAGGAAAGCGCATACCATATCCACTCTGCAGCAAAACACGTTAGAGAGGAGCTTCTTCTGCACAAACAAGAATTAGCAAGTAAGAAGCACAATGGAATTTGGTTTTTGATTAGGAAGTATATGCAGAAAATGGGAGTAGTCACCATAGGAAAGTTGACATACATTTTAGCATGAAAGAAGCCAAGATTGCTCCAACCAAACTCATCCTCTTACACCACTATTTTTTTGTCTGCGCAACACTTTCCCTCCCGGCTGGCCACACACCAGAAACACGTTACAGAACTAGAAGAACATGGGAGAGGGAGACGCTGTGAAATTAAGACCAGAAGAAACAATACACACGGCAGAAATTTCAGACTTGGGGGAAAGGATTTTTCTTGACCAGCACCACACTTCGTCCAGCACGCTTCTTACAGAAAAAAAAGAAACACATAGCAATGCCGAACTAGAGAAGGGAGAAGAGTATCAAAACAGAACTCAAATGAGGAAATATCATGCAGTAGGTCTAAAGGATGCGTTTACATGATTGAATGCGGCTGAAATGGAGCAACTCAAATGGACATGGTAGCAAGGGATGACTCACACAGCAACGAAGAACTAGAAGGAAGCAACGTACAGTGAACAGAAATGGAGATACAGAGCCTCTGATATGCTTCTGCAGTTTTCTTTGGTTGACAGGATGTGTGTTGCAGAAGCTTGAGTGGTAAATGATGTAAAAACCAAACTTAAAGTAGATAAAGGGGACATATATGGGAGATCAGAAAAATGGCAAAAAGGGAAGAAAAGTAGTGCTACGTGGCAGTTTGAATATTCAACTCTAATTAAAGAAAAATAGACGTCCAGTCTTTACATAAAGACTCATTATGAATTTTAAATTATAAGAATTTAATTAAAAATTAAATGAAATTATAAAAATAAAAAAGAATAATTTAACTTAAATTTAAATTAAAGTAGCTTCAACTATTTTTTCCCCCTTTAACTAATTAACCATCAGTTTAATCTAGATCATGACGCTCGTGTATATATAAACAAGCTCTCTCTCTCTCACTCGAATATCAAAACATGCATGAATACAATAATTAATTGCATAAAATTATCATGATCGATCAACTAACCAGAAGCTGGCATTCGTAAAAAATCAGTGGATAACCCATCTATTTTAAAGCAACGAAGTCATTTTATGCATCCAAATGAAAATAAACTTGTTTACGTCAAATAATTGAATTGTAAAATCCTAGCAAGTTTTGCTGCTTGACCCCTATATTTTTTTCCATTAAATCGTACAAGGATATGCTAGGAATAGTGTGTTGATTTTTACAAAATAATTGTAAGATTGGGATTCATGAGATCGGACTAAAGCAACTAGAGTTGGGGAGGTGAAGGAAGCAGCTTAGAAACCCCTCAGGCACTAGTTGCCAGAGGAACCACCAGTTAACAATGATTGTACAACCATTTATGCGTCAGATAAAAGTGGAGAGTAGTGATATTAGTCAGGAAAAAAAAAAAAAGCACATGGTCCAAGAGAAAAAGCTACGAGCCAGGCTAGGCGATCGGGAAACTAAAGAAGAAAAACAGACCCTTTAAGCTGCTCATGACTTTGGCCTTTCTACGGCTTTTTGTATTGTATTGGTTCTAGTTATATATGAAACATAACACCAATTGCATGCAGTGTTTTGCCTTATTTATTTATTTATTTATTATTATTTGGTTGGGATGAGAGGCATTTCATTTCCCTTCAAACCCCAAAAGCTTTGAATGGTCTCTGCATATTTGGAAAGATGCTGCTTCTGGTTCTAATTCTGCTTCTGCCTCTCTCTATCTCTCTCTTTCTCTCTCTCTGCGCCCAGTACTGCTCCCATATGGCCCTGATTCTGATGCAAAGAGATTAAAGAGTATCATCATCATGAATGGAGTTTGTTTGTGTCTGTGGCTTTGAGAGACGTTGAGAGCGACCACTGAGTCTCTGTGACTGTCATTAACCCCCTCTTCCTACATTGGCACTGAAAAACATGCTAATCTTCTCTTTTCCTTTCATATTTATAACTCACCCCTTAGGCCACTCTTTATATCCCATTCCTCTCTCTCCTCGCTCAACCTATTCATTTTTTTTTTCTGGCGCTTTTAAGATTTTGCCAATCTTCGAGTTCTTAGAGAATAACTTTAAAATACATAAATATAATAACAAAATACTACTTTATACATATCCTAAAATATTCAATAATAAGAGAGCTCGGTGTTTCCATAATTTTGCCCACTCTTTCGTTTTGGTGAGTCGATTTCATTAACGTTTACTATGATATATATGATCATAGCTCGGGTGTTTTCCATTTTCTGACCTGCTTTGCCCAACAAAGATCTTCTCATAATAGTCCGAACAGAAAATCCAAACAACCAGGACTAAAGGTTAGGAAATTTTCAGCGTTTTCTCAGACTCTCATTCAATGCGGGGATCGAGTAAAAAACCTGACCATGAGAAGATAAAATACATACCATCATTACAAAATGCGAAGCGAAAGAGGGATTATTCATAGTAGCTACAAAGAAAGAAATAAAACTTTCTCAGCAAAACCCTTAAAACATAGTTTTAGTCTGCTAGCTGTTGTACCAAATTTAACTAAAAACATAACACCCCCACTAATCCCACTTACATAATCACGCCACTTCGTTACTCGCGGTATACCAATTCACAAAAGTATTAGGGTAAGACCCAAAAAAAAAAAAACAGACTTGGAAGATGTTTCAAGAGTTAGTGGTTTTCTTTGCCGTTATTGTTGTCTAATACTTGGCCACCTTCCGTTATTAATTTGCGCGCTTGTTGTTGAAACTGTTGCTTACAAGCGTGGCAAGTGATCTGAAGCATAGTGGAATTGATCTGTTTGATCGCCTGCTCTTTCAAAGCGTAGGCTTTGTCCAGTTCCGCTTGAGCTTGCTGCCTTATTCTCTTGGCGTTCGCGAACTCTTGCTCCGCCACCTCCATCTGCCTCTTTGCTTCTTTCCTCGCTTCCTCCGCATACGCCTTCTCCGCCATCAAAGCCGCCACGGCACCCGGGGGCTTATCACTGCTATTACTGCTCTCCTTGGGTGATGAATTCCTATTTGATTCGATTTTCTCGCTGATCTCCGACGACCCGATCGAGAGTTGTAACTGGGTGGAGTGGGTTTCGTCTCTTAAGACGTCGTTGGGAGTGGCGGTTGAGAGCTGAAGGTCCAAGTTGGGGTAGAGTTTGTTATGATTGTTGGTCTTGGACGAGGTTTGATCAGTAATAGGGTTGTTGTGGAAGAATGTAGGCTCGGCTGGCTTTGGGATCACCAGACCAGGAGGAGGCCAGGCTGGACCGGTGCTGAAATTGGTTTCGCTTGATGGGCTCGGGCTCGATGCGGTTCGAGACAGGCACGCCGGTTGCTGCGGCTGCGACTCTGCCCGGAGTCGCCCCATGTTGCACGCATCTTGGTGTTCGATGAAGCTCTCCACCCTACGCACATGCATACAAAGGAAAAAAAAAAGCATAAACATGAAGACAAAGAAGAAGAAGAACCATTAAGCATTTTAGGGGATAGGATTAGATGGAGGAGTGGAGACCTTAAAGAGCGAGCTAAAGAAGAGGGGGGGGGGGGGGGGGAAAGTGATTGTAAAAGGTGTTTTTTCGAAAAGGCATCCACTGTTTTTCAAATGGCGAAAGGGGGTTCCACTGAATAAAGGTGAAGAAGCAAGAATCATATCAAATCACAACTCGAAACTCGTTATTTAAGATTAAGATATATATGCTGTAGTGCTCAGTGAAGAAATACAACGTATGATCACGAACGAGATGGTGTTTTAAGGTATTGGAATGCCAAATAGCTATTTATATATGCGACCAACGAATAAAAAAAAACTGAGCTTTGGGAGCAGTGTTCTCCAACCGTCGAAAAACAGTTTTTTTTGTTGAAAATTTGGATTAATGTTCCATCAGCCAGTAATTAAAATCTTTTATTTCCCCCCTTACTAACTTTATATTCCATTCCAAAAAATGTATTTCCCTTTTCTCAAGTCAAAACCTATGTAAAACAAAATGGCATCGAGTTTTGCTGAATTGATAATCATAATAAGATTAAAAAGAAAAAGAAGAAGTAGTAGTAATGAATTAAAAACATTTATCCTAACTTGAAAACAGATCTGAGTATGGAGTTGATTACCTAGAGAAGACGCGGCCACAATCGCAGGAGTGGCCACGGGTGCCACAGGTCTTGAGATGGGCCTTATAGTCGGACTGGACAGCGTAGGCCTTGGAGCAGCGGTGGCAAACCCATTGCTTGTGGTTGCTATGCTTGCGGCGGAAGTGCTTCTTGATGCCGACGAGGTCTCCGAGGGCGTGGCAGGGGTCGTGGTGCAAGCAGGTGGGTTCGGGGCACACGAACACTCGCTTCCTCACCACCGGAGTCTCCCTCTTGAGCAGCTTCCACGGCACCTTGTGCCTCCTCCTGTGCATCTGCAGGTTCTGGTCCCTCTGGAACCCCTGATTGCAGATCTCGCACACGTATCGGTCCGATTCCAATAGCGTCTTCGGCGACAGCGACACCACCTCCGCATCCGGATCTGTATCCCCAAATTCAATATTTTAGTATAGATGGAATTCAAATTAAGACTGACCCACTATATATGAGAATGGATTGCTCGGGAATTAATAGGATTAGCATGAATTCTGCACCTACCTGGGGTACCTGCAGGCCTTCTCTTCCTTTTGTTAGTAGTACTAGTGCCATTCTCTGCGCTGGAAAACTGCTCCGAGGTTGGAACTGACATGGGTTTTGTTTTCTGAATCTTTATAGTACTCTCCTCTATATAGGATACAAGCCTAACAAGTAAGGTAATGAATTCTTTGTGATAGGATTAAGTAAATGAAGAGATCATTAGGGGAAGAGTGTGAGGAACAGAGAGCGAGAAGAAAAGACAGCTAGAAGGCACAGGAGGAGGCGAGCATAGAGAGGAAGAGGGAAAAAGATCTTTCTTTCTTTCTTTCGGTTACTCTCAGCTTTCTTTTAACTTGCTTTTAAACTTTCAGCTTTTTCTTCCATCGGCTTTCTCTCTCTCTCTCTCTCTCTCTTCCTTCGCTTCTCTTGCTTCCAATTCCAACCCTCATCTTCAGAAGGTATTGTCTCTCCTTAATAAACTTTCAAAAAGAGAGACACATAGACCCAATCACAAAGCTCGAAACTTGATCCCACAAGCACCTCCTCTAATGGGCTCCAGATGAAAAAACATCCCCACAAACGAACAAATCCCTCTCATAATTTCCACTCTCGCACTGTTAATGTTTTGATTTCCATGCATAAATACATCTTAAATACCCACGTAAGCTTCCTATTTTTGTCACACTCTTTCTCTGTTACCTTTCTGTCCTTCCTCTCACAAGAGGCGGATATTATCTTTATAGACCATTGTACCCATACTCGTGACTGTGCAGAACCTCTAATTAATTTCACTCGAAGCAGCTTTTATAAAGTTAGATAATGAGGACGTGAAGTCACCCTCAAGGGCATTATAGTCCATACGCCTCATATTTTTCTTTTTCTTTTTTTTTTGGTCCAATTAAGGTGCTTTGCTTTTGGTAAACACGGGGTATCACCTTAACAGTTGTGAGTTGAAATTAGCGAGGTTGTCTTTTCTAGGTGAGGTTCGTAATGTTGGCAATATTGTCCCAAGCCAAGACATATATATATATATATGCAGTAGGCACTGTGGTACGGCAACGACCATCATTTTACCTCAAAGTTAATTGGCAGAGGGAAGAAAGGGAAAAATAGAAGAAAAGGAAAGGAGAGTATGCTACCACATTAATGGTATTAATGGAATTACCTTATATATGTACTGAAAGAGGTGAAACGCATTACACATTGATCAATTACTAATTAACCCGTGTTACTTATATATGGATATAAAAATGGCATATGTATGTTTAATTAACTTTGTAACTATCAAGTAAATTAGCATTGCATGTTTATGGCAAGCTGATCATAAAAATACATAACCATTCGATAAACATGTCTAGCTTGTTGTTCCATTTTTCCTCAGTTTCTCCAATTGTTTTGACTTGCATGATGAATCAATAGAAATACATTTAATGGGGGAAATACATCCAAAAATGTACGAAGTCAACATTTAGCGATTTGTTTACCACATATTATCATATATTTACAACAAATAAACTTGTGCCCCCGACAAACTTTCTAACCTTAACATTGGATACATAACCAATTAAATTAGGCGGAATATGCTACAAAGCACTTAGTGTTAGTTAGTAGCGATTTTTTATTGCATTAGTAATAGTTGTTTAAGGTGCTAATAACTCTACTTAGACATCATCATTAGTTAGTTATTAAAACATGACTTTTTATTATGTTACCAAGGTGTTGATAACTCAACAAAAATGTTACCATTAATTGTTACCATTAAACCAGCACATTACAAAACGTTATCAGCACATAAAACGTGCTATCAATTGTACCGGTACATTCAATTTCTTAAAATGTGCACTGAAAAATTTACTATTAAATTATTGCTCATGTTAGTTTTTCTTGGAACTTTTTTATAGGATGAAGAAATTATTGTTATTTAATCTAGTACACCAAATTAATTATCTAACTTTTGGACTAAATAATTATCCTACCATTGCCAAATTGTAAATTATTTGGGCAGGTTGTGGGAAGCTTCTTTGTGATAATTAGTAACCTAGTGTAAATAGCCTGTTTCAACTGGATTAGAAATTTTGCGTGTGGCTATATATGTGTGTCTGTGTCTGTGTGTCTATAATATATATATATATATATATATTGAGACATTAGTTCCACTTTTAAGTTTAGGTGATCAAAGTCTACAAAAATTAGCTCAATGAGAAATAAATTAGGAACTTAATTTTTTTCAATTTACATCACTATTGTGTTTTTTCCATTGAAGAAAATTCTTGAAATCATTCAATCATATTATTTATGAGGAGATTATAGAACTTAAAGAAAAATGTTGGGAAAAATAGCCAGGCTAAAGTTACAGGGAAATCTGGAATTTGAGTCTAGTGCTAATTGTATATGAAGATTCATACACACATAGACAAACATATTCCTTCCACATGCACATTCTGGTGTGGATATATATTCCCGCATGTGTTTTAGTGGAGGTTCGTCCTCTTTATCCTAAGAGCCCCACTTTCCAATACTCTTCAGAATGAAGAATGAAAGCTAGTCATGAGTAAAATCATTAAACAAAGTACATCATATAGAACCAATGTTAAAATATTTTAATGCGTGTGAATTTCTCGGATGCGAATGATACAAATAGGTAAGTTGATCACCGATCTTTAAACATTTAAACTTCTATTTATGAATATTGATAATTTATTTGATCTTAATTTTCCCCAACATGAATTTTCATATTGACTCTATAAGAACCATTTATGAACCTCGAAAGTTTTATTAATTAGAACCTAAGTGATGACTAAAGAGTAAATCATATATAAATTTTAACAATAATAAAATATGAAATTTATTGTAATTAAAGAGGATATATGTCACATTAAACATAATTAATGCTATTTGGTATATACCTATCTATTTTTTACAACTATAAAGCAACCAATAATGGATCCAACAATTTTGGATAATAAAGAGGTCATGAGTTTGACATTTGTCGCGTTCAAAGATTCTACCTGTTTTCCTTCGTTATATTATCCTTGGATATATGATGTTTTTAAATAAATATATGAATGCTCCTCTTCCTTAATTAATTACGGTTCAAAAAGGATGATGGATGAAAATTTTAATTTTGGATTTTAATTGGTATCATTCTTTTTGTTTATGCATTTGATTAATTCTTATTGATAACGTTTCAATAATTTATTTAAGCAAGAAAAAAAAGTGAAAGTCAAGTATATAATAAAATGCTTTTGCATATAATTAATGTTTGAATTTATTTTCAATTTTTAATCTTATTATTTTCATTACTTTTGTTCAGATTTGTTTAACAATTTTTAGCATGTGATGTTTATTAGAAATCCAAAATTAGTATGAAAAATATTAAAAGAAAAAAAAAGAGAAGGAAAAGTATTGCTTATTTTGATGTAAATGTTCTTGTTTATTATTTTGCGGAGGATTTTCTTGTTAATTCACTTAAACGAATGATATATATGGTCAGCAATGAACGTGCAGAAATGATTACTGATACGTGGCAATGGTCAAAGCCAGGACTAGAAAAACCGTCAGTCTTTTGGCAGAATACGGATAAATGAACGGTGGTGATGAGTAGATGAGAGACATTCTGTATCGCCGCAGCACAGTAACATCACTTTGAAATGACAAAAGAATATAAAAGAGAGAGGGGGGGGGCGTGGGAGAGAGACACTAGAAATAAGGTGGGTCTGTTTGGTGGCTGCCGCGTGGGGCCCACATCACTGGCCCCTTCTATTCACACCACCTCATCATAATTTTCACCACCTCCACCTCTGTTCATATTCATCAAATATATACTATCATATATTATTATACTCTACTTCAATTATTTAATTTTTAAATGTTAAAAAATATATAATTTAATTTTTTTTAAAAAAATGACATATTTCAATTATTTAATTTTTAAATTTTAAAAATATATAATTCCATGTTTAAAACTTTTAGTTTATTATTCATTAACAGTAAATAATATATTATTTCTATGACAGCAAATAATATATGTAAAGTTTTTAGAGATTAAATTTTGTATTTTTAAAATTTAAAATTTCAATAGATGAAGCATGTATTTTTTTTATAAATTGAGTTATATATTTATAAGATTTAAAAACTACATAATTAAAACAATATCTTTTAAGAGTAAAAAAAAATTATATTTTCTCCTATTATATATAATCCAACAACCGCTTATTTATTTAATTAAAACTATAGATTAAAATTTCACATTCACACCCATAAAAAAGATGAGGAGGACAACCTCCACGTGCTGAAAAGTAGAGATAGCAAGAGGGCTTCTAACTCATAATAATAAAATAAAATAGTTTAAAAAATGTTCCCTAATTTCACCTAAAATAAAATGTCGTGTGAAATATAAATTATTAAATTAAATAAGCAAAATTATTAGTTTAATTTCATTTCTGAGAGACACACTTGAACCGAACAATCCTAGTACTAATGAATTAATTATATTCCAGTGTGTTGTGCGGTGCAGGGATTTAGAAACGGGGGCTAGGGTAGTTAGGTGCACAAAGCTAGTTTGGTGAACAAGTAAATAAACTAATAGATAATATATGAGAATTAATGAAAGTAAGATTAGTGGATTAATGAGGATGATGAACACTTGGGAAAGATGATTGCAAATGACATGGTCTTAAGTAAGTTGCATGTGTTGGAGAATCCTACTCCCATCATCCCCCCATTCATTCATTATTATAAAATTATAGTAATGAGTATAGTAATTAATTAAACAAGTTTAAGCTCAACACAACCACTTAAGCAGCTTTGCTTTTTGTATGTCTTAATCATTATTCTACGCACATCATGAACAAGCAGCGCAGACATGTAGATCTCTTTATCTCTCTCTCATACGTATGATAATTATGCTTTTAAGGGAGTTGAATAATTTGAGAAAGCAGCAGTACTGAGATGGGGTCAACAACATAAAAGCTTCATTAATTTATCATGCTGACCAGCCCTTAATTTATATATATATAATTACTTCTCATGTATTTAAATTAAGCTTTAATCGAGGGAAGAAACCACCAAATCGTGTCTGATGAGAATGCCCTTGAAATCTTTCATTTTAATTCATTTTAATCTTAAAAATTGAAATCAGTATGAGTTATCATTTACTTAAATTGATAAAGAAAAAAATAAAAAAGATAAGAACTATCTTAGGCTTAATTTTTATTTTGGGGCTATTTAATTATCTTAGGCTTAAGTTAGAAATTCATTCTCTTAAAAATTTTTGTGTGAATTAATAGCAACCACGATTTAAGTTATATAACCACATTAGAATTGATGATACGGTTTAATTAAATAGCACGGTACTTGGCTTTATGTAACATATTATCATCCCTCATGATCTTCCAAGCACTCCACGTAAGACTTATAAATGGACATCATTAACCCAATTTTAAAAAATGTTCGATAGATCAATTTTTAATATTCATAATAAGATGCATGCATGTGCATGCAAGCCTCAATTTCTTCTCTGTTAAGTACTAAACAATTATCAATATAATAAGGCCGCTTCACATCGAGAACGTTAAGGAGACGTCTCCGTTTCCAATCAAACTGAGCTAAACAAAAAAAGAAAGAAAAATTGTACAACTAAGAGACAAAGAAATCTTCATGATTTTATCTTGCAGGAATACTGATCCAAATATACCTCAATAAAACCCAATTATTCCTATTAACTTCTGCTATACTCTTCCCCATGTTGTATGTGTCCGTATACATAATTTAAAAAAAAAAAAAAAAAAAGAACTTGGATCTTGGAAGCGCATGGCCTTGCGTTGCTTTTTGTTGTTGTTGTTGCTGCTGCTGCTGCACCTTCTTTCGTCAATCAAACAAACTAATAAGGTTCAATTGCCCCAGCTTTATTTTAATTATTGTTCTTCAATAATTGTTTTATCACAATGCATGATTCATAATTCACTTTACTCAAGAAATACAAGTTTAGACCATAATATATACGATAGAAAAGTAAATAAAATAAAAGATTTACCAAAACCCTTTATTACATTTTCTTTTTGTATTTTTATCAAATAGTAAATATATTCATAAGAAATTAATAAAACTAAAATTTAAACTTGTGTAAAGATGTTTTATCTGGGCCTCACTATTCAACTAGATAATCCTATAACATGATAACGTAAATATACCATGTTCATATATAAATCAACTCGTTAGTTAATTAAATTAAATTTTGTCTCCATTAATGATTTGGCTGCGCGTCCTATGTAGAAACATACTTAGATACATAGTAATGTATATATAGTATACAAATATATATTATATAGAATGATGATTAAAATAAAAAAAGATGATTGTGTGAATAAGATGAGAAATGGAGATATGGAGGGTATGAATGTTGGGTGAATAATGGTATCTGTGTCTGCCTAATAATTTCATGATGGGTACGCAGAGGTCATGGGGTCCCCTTATCACACTATTCACTATTGCCCGATGCCTATTTGTCCTTTTTGTATTTGTTTGTATTTGTAGCCCTGTACCATACACACATAATATGTACAAACTTACCACACATTCTCATCATTATCTATCAAACATTTATTTTTCTTTAATTAATTCTTTTTCTCCCAATCAAATTATCAATATTTGTATGATTTCCATGTAATTAACTAATCTAAAGTGAATAATTAACTGAATAATATATATATATGGGGGAAAGCTCATGAAATTTTTTATTCTCCTTTTTTGTTTGGATTTTTTATGTTCTTTCCACACATGACACAGAGACATAATATCAAAATTAATTAAAACCCAAAATAGTAAGATATATATTTGGTTAATGGAGCTTTAAAAAAAGTATTGAATTTCATAAATGTGGATGTCCTTAAGGAAGGGGCCGTGTCTCTAGGCTGCCCACTGACCATGTTTTCCACTATAACTTTTCTTCTTTCGTTTTGAAAAAATTGCTATAATATGATTGTTTGATATGTATATATTTATTTATTTATTTGTTTGTTTATTTATTTATTTACATAATTATTTAGATTTCAACGAGTCCCAGTTATATATAGTTTACAACTAAACTCCAAAAACAAAAATTATCTAAACTCAAATATAATCATTGACTCCTATTTAGGATTGAGATCACTGAAAACTAAACAAATACAACCATACAAAAATGTGTAAAATAATAGCATTTAAGATTAAAAAAAAGTAAAAATATAGTATAAAGCAAGTTATAGGGAGACATAATTTAATTACATCACACGTGAGACTGTAGATTGGGTTAAAGAACACCAATTAAGACGTTGGAATCGCAGAGAGGCACTAGGAATTTTTTCCTTCTCTTCACCTTCTCTCCTCCGCAAAATTGGAATAGTACAGTACCCAACTTGATGGCTGCAATAAAGTTTTGATCTAGCTATTTTTAAATTGTAAACCCCCATATATAAATGATTACATCACGTTCTAAACTGCATTTATATTCATCATACTTGGTTACTTTCAGTGAGCGACTCTCAAAAAAGTAGGAAGTTTTCATAGTTTACGCATTATTAACAATATTAAATTTATATATAATTAAAAACTATGTTTATCTCTCAATCTGTTTCTGGTTCGATGAGAAGAGGAAATCAAACATATAGTCGTTGAGTCATCTCTCTAATTTATATGACACGCAAGATCTGAGTAGTTAGTGATATGGATTCATAGCTTTCGCATATTAAAATCTTCTGTTCTGTAATTGATTTGGAATTTGGACTTGATGTAACTTTTCGAATCATATAGGTTGGATATTAATTGTTGGACTTTCATCAAAATTTTCTATTATTCCTTTAGAATCGAAAGGGTTACATCGTATAGCATCCCTGGAATGACCACACTATATATTTTCTCTGAAATGGATTGAATTTATATATAAATGATTGAAGCTAGCTAGCTAGCAACATTAATTTAAGGGTGACATTTGATATATCAGTGTGTGAGTGTCATTGAATAATGTCTCATTTTTCTCTAAAGCATTGGATTACATAATGTTACATTTAATTTGTGGATATATATATCAGGTTAATAATGGAGTTAATGTCTTCTTCTCTTTGTTATAACTTTATTTGTATCTTTCATTTGTCCTGCCAAATCAAAAAGATATGAATCTGGAATGCCAATATCATGGCGCCCACATGTTGCCATCAAAACAACAACTGGGAGAAAAAAAGGAACAGTTTGAGATCATTCATGATGTACCCTCAATTAACATCACTAAGATTAAATTCTCCCAATGGTTCGCCTTTAAAATTACCAGTTAGCCAGGATTTCAGTTCTCGATTTGAGATTTCGAGCTATATTTATTATTTATTTTTAATTTTTCAGCTACCCTTCTTGATTATCGTCTTCAACAATTACATTTTCAAAGTCTAACGTGCGAAAGAACCCCACAACACACAAGCTTAATTTACTCCCCCCCCCCCCCGGGGGGGGGGGGGGGGGGGGAAACCCAAAAAAAAAAAGAAGAAGACTCAATTTAATTAAAATCAAGCAAGTTTAGTTGGCACCGTAAGTTAAAGTGTTACTTGCCAATGAGCTTTGTTTCAGTAATCGCCTATGATGAAAGATTGAAATTTATCACTTGTCAAAACTAAAATTAACAAAAAAAGAAAATATATAGAGATTACCTTGAGATAAATAAATATATCAATAAAACAACCTACGCAATTGTTGATTCATTGCCTTCTAATTTGACAATTATTTTTTAAAAAGGTAAACTATAATTCTCTCCTTTTCTGAAAAATGTTTAAATTATATTGTTCTTTCATTTGTTTTGAAAAATTATACTTTCTTTTTTTAAAAAATAAAAAGATGCGTACCACGGACTTCTGTAATAAAAAAAAGCAAGAATTATATATATTTAACCAAACTATTTTTATATTTATTAGTTATACAATACAAGTATTAAATATGTATGACTAATAAAAAATAATCACTTTTTTAAATTTTAGAATAAATTAAATTTATGATTTTTAACAAAAAATAAATAACATTAAAATAAAATTTTAAGAAATATGTTTTCTAATAAATTATATTCTTAATAAAAATAAATCAATATTATTATAGGTGCCTTAAAGCTTTTAAATCCTCACAAACACAAAATAGATCAAAACCCAAAAGCCTATGATCACAAAGCCTCAAGTCCTACCAAGCCACATACAATATATTGAGGCAACAAGTTTCTTTGATCAGTGCAACTCCATCAATAATAAATTGCTTTGAGTAGTGCAATTTGATTGAAAAAGATAGCCAACTTAATCGAAGTCATAATGGTTCCCCATTGCATTAGACAAGACATAATTCTTTTTAGCTTATACAACACCTTCATTACTTGCTACTTTAATTTAGACACTTTACTGCTTGCTACTCCAAAATGACTCAATTTCATTTTTTTTTCCTATAAACTGAGACATTTCAAATTCTACTCTTACTATAATACCTTCATCTTTGAGTAATGATGTAACTCTTCTCCTTCTTCTATATATACACACACACACAAAAAGAGAGAGAGAGAGAGCCACCTCTTCTTTGTCTATATAGGCATTTGTAATCCACAAAAAATATTATTTTCTAGAGTATTTTAATAATCTTTTCATTTTAAAAAAATTGTATATCATTTTATAATATAAAAGAAGACGGTATAATTTGAGTATCTCTTAAACGAGTTGAGAATAATTTATCTCTTATTTTTTGCAAAACTCTAAAAAGTTATAATAATAAATATCACAATTTTTGGAATCATAAGGATTTATCTGTTTGCACAAATATTTTAATTACAGGAGCATGTCTTTCATTGGATTGCTTTTAATTTTAAACATAAATAGCAAATTTCTATGAATAAACTGAAAATTGAAAAATTATAAATCTTATTCATTAATAAAGTAAACTCAATGTCTTAAGTTCATTATTTTCTCTGAATATATTTCTTACTCTACCCGTTGGACCCAAATAATACAATTCACATCCTTTCTATTTATCTCCGTGCCAATTTGTTATCAATTTAAAAGAGAGAGAGAGAGAGAGAGAGAGAGAAAGAGAGAGGGTGAATTTTATTGAATGGGATTAGTACATTCTTACTATTCTTTTTTTTTTTTCCCTAAATTGATAGTAAATTAACAAACTGGCAAGTGAAAAGCATCCGTACTAAAAAATCCACAGATGTGATTGAGCATGACACAATTAGGGGAAATTACGGTGGAGTATGTAGGGAGTCACGTCCGATTGAGTGGGTTTGAGTATATAAAAGACAAAAGCATTCGAGAATAGAGAATAGAGATGCCTTGCGTCCACGTAATAGCCGTCAAAGGGGCAGTTTCCGCTTCCATCGGCGTGGGCTCCACCACCCCCTTCTGGGCTATTGTCATCCAGCTGTCACTATCCCCCTTCGAGTTGCGGTCGCCTGATTCTCAGGCGCACCCATCCCTCCCTGCATCCTCTCATTTTTTTCTCTTATATTTATCTTTGCTCTTTTTTTTTTCTTTAGTATTTTGATCATAAAATATTTTATCTTAATTTGACCTTTAAAAATTTCAACACTTTATTTTAGACAACTAAAAATTATTTTATTTTTAATATCATCTATTAACAAATAACTTATAAAGATGGCTAACGTGATTTTAATATAAAGCTCAATGTAATATTAAATGCCTTGCTATCAATGTAACATGTTATAGAGCATTAAAATTGTATGGTATTTATGGATACTTCAAATGTTATAATAATGTTTGATAGCATATTTTAATGATAATTAAGGATGGTCAAATAAAATTCTAAGTTGTTGGATGACTCGAGTTACTCTTATTTGATCAGAGTTTAGACTTTGTTTTTAAGTCTAAAGGCCAAGTTTGAACATAAAATAATCTGATTTTAAAAATATGTTGGGCTTGGACTTAAATTTATAAACAAGGCCATGCCATTCCAAAATGTAGTAATGGAATAAAGAGGAATTTAGTGAGCGATTTGTCATGGAATAGAGAGGGATAGTTCCTTCGCCAAAATGTAGTTGCTATTTAGCAAAGGGATTTTTTTCTATTTGATTCCTTGCTAAATTCCCTTGTTGATAAATTGCTAAGGGATATTTCCTCGACAATAATCCTTGTAATAACCAACCAATTTCCTCCCAATTCCCTTAGTATTTAGTGAGGGAATAAGGAAGGATATTTCCTCATTAATCCCCCTTTATTCCTTCACTAACAACAGTTGTGCTCTTTTCCTTGCTATTTTGTCTCTAACTTGTTGCCAAAGCATTAGTAATTTCCCTTTTTATTCCTTGGCATGTTAAAAAAAAATTTGCAATGTTTAATTTGTTTTATGTCCATTCCCATATTTTACTGCAATAAAATTTTACCACAAAATACAAGCAATTAATCAGCAATGCAAACAAAGAAACATATATGAAAAAGTTGCACATTACAGAACTCTTAACTATCTAAAAACAAAAAAGAAAAAAGTTAATACAAAACCCCTAATTATTTTTTTTAAGTCTTGTTCTATATGGTATTGATAAGTCCCAAATTAGCCTATTTTTATGGGTATTTTTAGAGGGACTTATAATAGTTTTTCAATGGTTTTAGGCCTTTTTAGATCAATATTTGTATTATTTCAAGAATTGTATTTAAATGATGTAGCTAGGTTTTTAATTAATTAAATCCCTAAAATTAGGGCTAAATTGTAATAATTTCAAATAATTAGCATTCACTTGAAATTAATTAATTTTGTGGTTAATTTGTATTTTGTGAAAGCTAAGTATGTTTTCTTGTAATTAAATTAGACGTTAGATATTTTAGTTATTAATTATTTAGTTTTAGTGATGTTATTTCTCATTTTGGTTTAATTTCCCTTGTTATAGGGAATTGTATGTCAAAAAATAAATATTTAGGCTAGGGAAGGAAGGTTCAAGAAGCCAAGGGACTAAATTGCAAAGAAATATTCAGAGGCCAACACAATGCTCTCATTATGACCAACTAGATCTTGGTCGTGGCAAGTGAAACCTGAAATACTAGTCATTTCTCATAATGGCAAATAGGAGCTATGGCGTTTATTTAAAAAAAAAAAACAAATTCCTACCTTGTGTGTGAAAAAGAGAGTTGTATCTTTTATTATAATTTTTCTTAATTTCCTTATGTTAAAAGAAAGTAAAAGAGCTTAGGGTTCTTGTGAAGAGAAGAGAGGCTTGAAGATCTAGGGAATTTCCTTTGGATTTTCAAGGTTAGTAGTAAGAATTTTTTTTGTATTTCTCTAATCTTATGATATTTCTTACTCTAGCTCTCTTCTTCTCTCTTCAAATTTGTTTTGATTTGTATTTTCTACTTTCTTTTGTTAACTTTAGATGATGAACTAGTTTTAATTCAATTCTATATCAAATTTTGATTATAATTAGTTTTTGTTTAATGTTAATTAGTGTAATTACATCCAATTTCTACCTTGATTCCTATGCTTCTAATGGGAAGTTTAGGATGATTATCATGATTAGAATCATTAATTAGATTAGATTGAGTATATTATCATTGAGTTTAGACCTTAATTGGATAGATAATACATTGATCACATTGATGATGTACTTACTAATTAATGATACGCTAACCTCTTGATAAAAAGGCCAAAAGAAATTCTTATAACAATGCACTTTGTTTGAAAAGGCTAACTTACAAGAATGTCCTAAGGAAGTTGTGAGGAAAGGCACCATGTTTAGGCTAATCCTATGACATAACTTGGTGCATAAATGAACATCAACTTTATTTTAGAATTAATTATGGTTATAAGAGTATTGATGAGATGCATTTGGTTGAAGCCAACTTATAATGTGTCCTATGGATATTAAGTCTAATGCATCTAGTAATGAGTTTAGGTTAGGCAATTCCATATGGACTGTATTTTTCGAAGCTAAAAGCTAAATAGGTTAGAGCAGTCATAAGGAGAATTAATAGGGTAGAGCTACTAATTATTTGATCTCAATAATCACTAGGAGTCAAATACTCTCTTAACCTAGTTCACTATTTAATTTAGAGTATAGGTGTCTTTTTTAACTCCTTAGACTGGTTTGAGTCTTTTACGTTAACTAGGACACTAGTTCTAATGATTAATGACTAGATTAGCTAGGATATTAGTTTAGGTTCATTCACTTATAATTAAGCAAAAACTTATTCTCTAGGATAGTCACCAATTATTACCAAAAATGCTTTCTCCGTGGGATCGACTTTCAAATACTCAAGTTTTATTATTTGAACAATTAGTATACTTGTCAGAAAAATTTTAGGGAGATTGATTTAAATAATTTATTATTGCCTAGGTTGAGCTATTATGTTGTCTAGAGCAATAGGTGGTCTAGAGCTTAAGGACTTAGTTTGCTAATAAACATCTTCAATTTAAGGGTCCACTAAATCTTTGGCACTGTTACTTAATAGCAAGCCAAATTTAGTCATCAAGTATGATATGGTTCTCTTTAACTAAGGTTTATCCTCGACAATGTGAATTTTGTGTTTGTAATAAGTTTTTGTGAATTTCATAAGTCCCATGGGTATGACTTATATTTGAAGACATGTGTAGCAATAGCATCACAAATCTTGTGAGATTGGAACACATCCCATTTCTTTTTATTGGTGGCTACGTGAACCTCCACACTCTATTGGAAGTTTCATGCAAACACTAACACTAAGAAATGGGACATATTCCAATCTCACAAGATTTGTGATATTGTTGTTACACACGTCTTCAGGCATAGGTCTTACATATGGGATTTGCTTAAGGTCATCCTCTTAGAACTCAATGTGAACTCATTATAGTTGCACTTATCATGATCGCAAGAAACTTATTGTTCTGCTAAACAAACATATAGACAAAGAAGAGAGAAAAATATCATATAACAATAGCAGTATAACATAAGTTACAAAACATTCTAATTATTGATATAAGCATTGTTGTGAAAATTTTGCAACTATACATTGCACAAATAGTAAGAGAAAAAAAATCCCAAGTCATCTTATAAAGAAGGTATATCAATTACCAATTTTTGAAAATTAATTCCTATTATCTAAAAAATTAGCTAGAATTAAATTAAATAAACTAAAATATAAAAGACACATAAATTGTGCAAATAAGAAAAACTAATTGTCTAATAGAAAAAGGCTATGAGATTTGGATTTCAATGTCTCTTCCTATGAATAAATCTCACTCATAGAATTCATTTTTATCCTAATTAAGATCTAATTTCTTAAATTATGCAAAACTCTCTCAAGAAAAAATCATGTGTATTTATGCTATATCTATGTCTACTTTTGTGATCATATACTTAAATACAAACCCATTAAACTCTATAGATCTCAGTATAACCCTGTATGTAATGGCTTGACATGTGTGCATGTTACTTTTTGTCTAGGTTAGATTAATACCTTTAGAAAACATGCCTAATTTTACTATTAGATGATCCCCTATAGTGATTCACCTCTCATTCCTTTTCACCACAAATCTAATTTTTATAATAGGTGGTCGACAAATTACAAAAGAAATTAAAAGCTGAATAATAAAATAATTAGATAAAAATTCATTACATGAGTATTATTAGAATTCAAACATAATTATAAAAAAATCCATCCAAACCTTAGATCTAAAGAGTTTAACTACTCATAATGAAATATAAAATATTAAGAAAAAATTGAATGAATCCATAACAAACAGAGAAGAAAAGAGTAGATAAAAATAAAACAAATTAATGATAACTATTGTCTTTAGTGGGAATTCCAAATCTTGGTGTTATAATTATTCTTTAAAGCTCTCTCTTTCTGATTGTAACATCCTCCTTTGCTTCCATTTGTTTCCTTTTTTATACTCTTTTGCTAGGTTTCATATTTTTGCCATAGTCTTTGATATATAAGATATTTTCTATTTTGCTTTTCTTGTAGCTTCGAGAAGTTTCTTTCCTTTGCTTGCAAATAATTTCCTATTTTGATTTCTTCCTCTCCAAGCTAGGTTTTGACCATCATACACAAGACAAATTGAGCCTCCAATTAGGCACATGGGCTTAGGCTTCCTGGCTTTATCCTTCTCTCATTAGCATTCAAATTATTCCTATTAATAAATGCATAGAATAATCACAATAACTCTTATTAACTTGATTAGTGACTAGGATTAAAGTTCAATTAATATGTAAAAAATATATCACATCAACATTTACTCATCCTCAAGTAAAGGAAAGATAGTAAAAAGTAGTCAAGATAGTAAAGATAATTGCAATTCCTTTATTTTTGTCTTTGATGGTTTGCACTTCATGATGAACATACTTTAAGAAGTTCCTAAAAAGACTCCTTACTATTTGTTTCCTTCATTAACTCATCACCCACATTTAGTCTACAATAATGTTTCTCAAAAGGTAGGGTTGTTAATGTTTTGAACACCTTAAATTTAATTTTTTTCTTTTCTACCTTTAAGGTCAATCTGCTATTGTTTACATCAATAATTGTGTTGATAGTGGCTAAAAATAGTCTTCTTGATGTCAAAGGTACTATCGTGTCCTTTTCCATTTCAAGCACAAGGAAATTTATTGGAAAAAAAATCTCCTAACCTTCATAAGCACATTCTCTAAAATTTCAACAAGGTGAAAATAGTACAAAGAATAGAAAAACTTCTTAGATCTTCAAGCATTAGTAGAAACTAGTTTGGAATGATTGCACTACACTCCTCAATAAAATGCGATGGTGGCATGCTCTTCAATCTTCCATTTATTAGATAAGATTTCTTTCAAAAACTTCACATAAGATAACATTTGTGCCAAAGCATCTACAAAAGGAATGTTTACTTGAAGTTGTTTGAAAAATTAAGAAACTTTTGCTTATCTAATTTCTACTACCTCAGTTGTTGAGAGAAGGGTACTAGTGGGACATATGGTTTCATTGGTGATGGTGGTTGAACCACCTTTAGCTTATCCTTCTCACTCTAGACTGGAGAGCTCATGGGCTCCACATCATCAACATGATCTTGATTATCAGGTGGTGTATTCCTCTCATCAGTGCCTTGCAACTACTTGTTAATTCTCAAAGTAATTGCCTTGTAGTGTTCTATTAGGTTGATCTCAATTTAACTAGGTGGTTTCCTTTAAGGCTTTGAGTTAGACAAGTTAGCCAATTATCCCAACTGTATTTCTAAGTTTTAATTATGGTTAATTTGCTAGTCCAATTTAGATTTTAATTTCTTAAACTTATTAGTAGTAACATTATATAATTTCTTAAACATAACTTCTTCTAGTTGCCACACCCTATTGAAGATATCCATTTTGCTTAGTTGATTAGTTAGCAAAGACTTCTCTAACATGGATTTCTTAAATGACTTTTTATCATGGCAAGATGGATGTTTAAGAGGTAGATACTGGTAGTGGCAATCAAATCGATAACATTTCTAGCCATGCTTCAAAACAAATTACCTGCTTTTCCCTTTTCCATCTAGTAAGGACAAGCATGCTTTCCATGCATGCTTCAAAAAGACAATATCTCATAAGTAGGGAAGTCACTAATGGTCCACTATAGTGCAACCCTTATGTTAAATTATGCTTCCTCACTTTATCATAGTGTTGGCCCTATCCTCCTACAACATTCTTAAGTCATCAATCAAGAGTCTTAAGTATACATTTAAACTTTTACCAAGTGATCACTTTAGACCAAGTATTACCAAGGTGAGAAATACATATTCCCTTTTCTTATACATGTTGGATGGAAGGTTGTATGATAGCCAACATGAGTACAATGTTGTCAAGCCACCAAATAGCTTAATAGTAGAACTTAAGTTGAACATTTTGGTTCTCATTGGAAAATGTTAGATAAGTAGCATCAAAATGTTTCAATGCCTCTACATTTGACAAATGACTGATTCTTGATTCATTTTCATAAACTCCCTCTAGATGACAATGCATCCACTTTGTGGTGTTATTAGAGATGAACAAATGATGGAGTCTTAGAATAATGGAAAAATACCACAACATAGAGAATGAGACATCCTTTTAATTCCTTCCACTTCTGGCCTTTGATTTAAATCTAGAATGTTAGTACAATGAATTAACAATCTTTTTATTGTTTTCCTTATAATACAACATGTAGTAATTAGAACATGCATCTATCTTTGTGTAGCCTAATCCCAGCTCATTCATTATTCTTTTAAATTTGCAAAATTTTTTCAATAACCTTCATAAATTTGGAAGCATACTATCGATTATGACTATTAAAACTATTCTCATAACAACTTTTACTTATATTAAACTCCAACTTTTGATTCAGGAGTAATGTTCCCACTAATAACTTATTATGCTTCACATAACCTTCATATAACAGTTTGTTGGCATCCTTTAACAAGTCAAAGAATTTTTAAGTTAATTTAGTTCCTGTTCTAACTCTTTATCATCAAGGTTCATATCATTATCTAGTGCATTCGTAGCCATTTCAAAATAAAGATTCTTGCTGTTTACCTTGACACTGATAACATTCATGATTGAACTATTATCTTCTAACATTCCTTTTTATGAACTGTCTAATTCACGTACCCTTATATAAATCCATGAGTTTTTTTTAACCTAGTACAATTCCCTCCTAACAAGGTTCTTGCACCTTGTGCATGGACAAAGAAGGTATCTTAAATAATCCACTATTCCTTCATCCTCACATTTAAGGAAACCATCAACCTTATCTTTAAACTTAATAGTTACTTAACTAGAAGTGAGATCTCTTCTTTGTAAAATCCAACTTTAATCGAGTCTCATAATTGTTAAAAATTAGTTCAAATCAAATACTTTGAAATGTCAATGCACAACATCATTGACTTTGTGACAATAAGGTATGACCCTCTCCTATTTAGGAAGACACTTTTGCAAACCTAATTAGTGGCACCCAGGAAAATCTCACATCTTGTACTTGTTGAAATTTTGGCAGCATTTCTCTTTAGTTTCCTAAGTGCATGACAAGATCAGGGCAACACCATTCTAACCAAATGTGCAGCCAAAGAATAAAATGAAATGTAACATTTGAAGATTTCACCAAGTACAATGTATAACATTTCTATAGGTACTACTGTTGTCTTTCCAAATTGTTCAACATAGATAATTCAAGACTTGATATAATGACACATGCCTTGCAAGGTATGTCTGCCTACTTGTATCAAATCTTGAATGAAAAACTAAGGTCTTACTACAATTTAATTAGACCTTATGATTTTTGTAGCAATTTTGGTAGAATTTCCCTTAAAAAGAGGACTCTCCTAAAATTTACAACAATTTTTAGATTATTATCATATAATAGTTTAAATAAATGCATATGCATAACACATTCATAGATTTATAGTACCAATCCACAAAAATGTAAAAAATTAGTCTATGTTAATTACAAAGGACTCTAGCATTTAATCAAGAATTTATTCCTCAATATCCAAACAAACCAAAATGTCAAGAAAGGGCACTTACATGTATAGCCTTGTTGAATGAAACATATCTCAACAATTCTAGTAAGAACCACCACAACATAATGAGTAAATTAAAACTAGAAAGTGACTTGCACAAAGTAAGTTGGTTGCCTATAGCAACAAGCATGAAACTAAATAAAAATACCAAGAAATAAATAGATTTGCTTAAAAAAAAGGCTATTCCTAAAAAAAGGTTTTTACCTAAAAAAAGGTGCAATGACAAGAATTGCCTATGCATTAGCAAGGGCTTCTAATTGGAGGGAGGGAAAGAAAAGGGAAGGGGATAGAGCGAAACACATAGGGTGCAGAAACCTAATTTTGAAAGAGAGAGAGAGAGATGGATAAAAAGTGAAATGAGGGAAATGGGATGGGGGATATAGGCTAATTTTTAATGAAGGATTAATCCCTTGCTAAATAAGAACTTAAATTTTCACTAAATTTAAACTTGCAAGAGATTTTTGAACTCTCACTAATCCCCCGCCAATTAGTGAGGAATTAGTGAGTTTTGCTTGTTAAAGTCATTGTCATTTAGCAATGCCTAGTTCCTTTGCTAATTCCCTTGCTAAACTATTAGCAAGGGAATTTCATTAGTAAGGAACATTGGCCTCCTTAATGCCTTACTTATCATTCATAAAATTTCTACCAATGTTTGCATGCTTTTTTTTTTTTTTAAATCTGGCCACTTAGCAACAGATGTTCTAGTGCACACTAGTCCTTTGCTAATTAGTAAGGAAATAAAAATAAAAATTCACTACAAAAAAGAGGATATTGTGATGGTGGTTTAACCACGATTTATTTAATCGTGGTTAAACTATGTGTTAATCATGATTTTATAAACCATGGTTAAACCAATATTTTAACTATGATTTATTTGAACTATGGTTAAGACTTTCTAGGCTTAACCATGTTATTTGAAACCATGGTTAAGACATAGTTTAACCATAGCTAATTAAACTATGGTTAAACTTCAGAAAGTATTAACCACAATTCTTTGAGAAACCATGGTTAAACCAATGGCTTAATCATGGTTAAGCCATTTCCTTATAAAATTCGAGTTAAGAGGTGGCTTAACCACGATTTCATACAAACTATGGTTAAGCAACCATTAATTTCCCTATCTCATGCATCAATCCTATTTTAGATCTAAAGTCTTTAAAGCTTCATCTCCTCCAGCCATGAATGAAGCTTCATCTCCCTTAATAAAGCAATAGAAATTGATAATTAAAGTGAAGAGACTCCCATCAACAACCATGATCATTCTGGCATCGACTACCACTATGGATAGTAGCTACAACTGTTCAAGGTAAGCTCCTTATTTGATAATGCCATCCATTAGTGTAAATATTGGATTTGAAGTCTATTCCTTTTTTTTTTTTTGGGATTGTCTATGTAAATAAGAGTTTTTTTAGGATTGTTTTAAGAGTATTGCAATAGCGTTGATTTTTCCATTTTTCTCATCCAAACCCATAAAAGTAGAAAGGTTTGTGTTTTTGTTTGCTAAAAATTTGTTGTTTTTCTATTCATATTAAATTAGTAGCAAAGATTGAAACTTTAATGTGACACTAAGGGCACTAAAATGATGTGCTTCACTCAAAAATTTTTGAAGGTTATTGTGTAACATAGCATGAATGGACTTGCATTTGAATTTGTTTGTTGAATAATTGACATTCATCTTTTATTTTCAAATTTAATACCATATTAAAAACTAAAATACTAATTTTTTGCAAAAAACTTGGACAAATTTTTGTCTTTAATGCATATAAATGAGGGAAATTTGAATGTGAGGTTTTTCATTTTAGGAATTTTTCATTAGACATCATACAATATATTTAAGGCAAAGAAAATGTTCAGAAGATGCCATGTGGTTAATTCATGATCACAAGGATGTGTATTTTTTCTTTTCTTTTTTTGGATAAAAACATAAATGTGCATTCTTTTCCTACTAAAAAGTGAAAATGGAATTGTTTTCTTCAAATAGCCTAGCATTTAGGGACTAATGTGAAGACATAAGTAAATTTGTATGAAAATAAAGAAGAAAAAGATTCTTCGCTCACTCAAATATGGGGCTTTTCTCTATTTTTCTTTTTTTAAACTCTTCATGAACACCAATATTTAGGGGAGAATTGAATGACAATCTAAAAGAGAAAAAAAATCCCTTCATCTTAATAGTTGTGCCTCTAGTTACTGTGCTAAAGAGTTTCTTTGGTATAAGGTCATAATGCTCCCTTTAGGATTTGCTTGCACTTCCCTACTGTGAAGATCCTAAAAGAGTTGGTTATGTTAGACTATTAGTCACATTTTGCTATATAAATTCTAAGAATTTGACAAATTGAAGCAAATTCTTTCTTTCTTATTCTTAATTTGTGGCACATCATGACTTTTTTGTAAAATTTGGGATTCATATGTATCCATATAATATAGTGGTAATGGTTTGATCTCCTTAGAAAGCTTAGAATCTTGAGTCCTAATTCCATAATGTAGTAGCCTTATATTATTTCCTTTAAGCTTTGATAAGTAAGCATAATGGGACAATATATTGGATGAAAAGTTTATCTCAACTATACACTTTAAGGCATGAAAAGTTTGTGCAATACTTCTCAATTATCGATTTCATTTTCTTATTCTCCATGAACAGGTCCTTGACAATACGAGTAGTATTAATGCTTCCCTAAGGAAGAGGTTGATTGCTGATGATCCTTATTTTACAAAGGATGAATGGCTAAGGATAATACTGTTTCTCGATGCTTGTCCTAATGAAGAGCAGTGAACCATGATGATGTGAGACTCCATAGAAACTCGTTCTAGGAACCCCAAATTACACGGATCAATGATCAAATTTTGGCATGCAGCACAAGAACAAATAATATGGACAATAAGCAACAAAGAACAAAGAACAAAGAAAAGGAACAAAGAAGAAGAAGAAGAAGAAGAGATGTTGGTCAATGGAATTGAACCCTAAGAGAACCCGTCTCTTAGAACCCTAATCCGGGACGCCACAAAGGAAACCACTCCTTTGATAAGTTAAAGATTTTCTCCAGCACACAAAGGCCACAAGAGAAACCTCACAAATCAGAAATGAGTCTGAAAAGATAATTCATTCAATCTGCCATTCTTGGAGTACAAGTGGGCCTTATATAGGCATTTGAAAAATAAAACCCTAAACAGAATAATTCCTAGGTTACATAAAAGAAATTTAAATCTAAACAAATTCACCAAGAATGGTGCCTAAAAATATGAAACAGCAATAATCAAATTAAAACAAAATAAAACTAAGAGAATTTTATGGAAAATGGCTGATTTTGTAGAAAATGGCTAGACTCCTTCAATTAGGCTCCCTTTGGGCTTGGGCTAGCATCTTGTAGGAATGAAATAATCTTTATGCCAATTTGTTCCTTTTGGGCTTCATATTTAGCTAAGACTATGGGCTCCAAGTCTATTAGTTTTTGGATCACTCCATTCAAGACCTCCTTCATAGCTTTGGCTCTTGATCTTGTGCATGGGCCTCCCATACCTTGCAATGGATCTTTAGTTGGCCATCTTTTAGAGTCACGTCCAGCCTTTTTGTTTCCAAGCTCTTGATTTTGTTCAAGCTTCTTCAAATCTCCTATCTCACCTCCATCATTATGACCTCACTTAGCTTGTTGATATGTAAAGTATAATAGATGTACATATATAAATTATCCCATGAAGGATGAATTTGAATAGGAGACAAAACCTTTCCTTAGAAATATGTTATTGTTTTGCTGCATCTATTCAATCTTAACCACATCCAATGAAAGGTCAAAAATATGTAAAGTAGCACACATACGATGGCTCTAGCTATATTTGAAATCTAAAAGGAAAAAAAATTATAGCAACAGTTAAAACTACCATATTAAAATGCATATTACTTTAGAGACCAATTAGAATATATAATTTTTTTAACTATCAACAATAATATTAATTCACTCTTAAATTTATTATTATTTGAATCCAAACTTTATTCTCTTCTGGCAAGCAATTGCAAATCGCATTTGCTACACATTTTTGTAATGCATTTGTGAAGTTCCTCTTGTCATTTTCGTACTCGATTTTCTTCCATTTCACAAGCAAGTGACATCCATGATTTGCAAGGAATGAAACAGATGAAAGTGTAGAAAGAGTATATGTGCTATGAATGGCTACTGTGTTTGACAATGATCCACCCAAATATATTTTTTTATAGAAAACAATTTTTCAAGAAAATGTTTAATTTTTGACTAAGAATATGTCACATTTCTTAATATAATAAAAGAATGTTTTGTGTTTTATAAATTATAAATTTTAATTATATGGGAATTGAAAGGTGATGGTCCGAATTTTTAAAAAAATATTTTTCAAGTTAATTTAACAAGAAAAATTTAAAATCAGCATGATATATGTCATAATCGTTATGGACTATAGAATATTGTATATTTTATTTTGAAGTATTGCATAAATCGATTTTCAATTGCTCTTAAAATTAGATTCACGCTCATCAAATACAAGATTAATTAATTACAGCTATTAAAGAAAATTATATCAGTAAATTTTGAACATTGACAGAATTAAATAAATATTAAAAAATTGCAAGGAAAATATTAAGTAATAACATCCTTATTTATGATATTAAAATTTTCACCCACACGACCATATATCGGTCATCAAGGCAAGGATGAAATTATTTTGATTTTTTTTGCAAATGCTGAGGGCTAACTACTGGAGGTGGGATTTTCAATAAATATCAAGAAGAAATATAAAATGGTAACCACGTTTTAATTAATACTGTTGACAATGAAATATCTGATTTGGATAGAATATGCACTAATGAATTGATAGTTGAACATACCTAATCATCCCGCATATATTAGTTTGATTATGCAGCAAAAAAATAATTATAGACAATTTATGGTAGTGTCTATCATTACTGATGATTTTGTTATTGACTTGAAATAAATGGGAAAAGAGACATTGAATAATATATTGAAGAACTTGTTTTGGAATTAGCAGCATATTGGGTCATTAGGTAGCTATCTTGCTAGAAAGCGCTTTTGCGTGAGAAAGACAATCAGGTCTAATCTCATATAATATCACCAAGAATAATATAATGAATCCTTCCTGTTTAGTGCAATCTACATTTCCAATGCAAATCAACTACTATCTAATCAAGTGGATAATATTACACTACTTTGAAAATTGACATTTTAAATACTAAAAAACAAAACATTCATTTTTATATATAATCAGAGCACTTATATATAATAAGAAATGTCTCAATTTCTTGAAATTACTGGCAACTCCTGGTCCAATCATTTAAATGTCAAGAGTATGATTATCATGCAAGGCATTTCCAACTGTTTGCTGACACGGAGAAAGTAAAAGAAAACCTCAGAAATTATTTTAATATTGGACCTGGACATATGACAGTTCGAAATCAAATCTCTCTATGTTTGCTGTATAATTTTGTGTATGTACATGCATGGGCAAAATAGGATATGCCATCACAACATCAAGGGAATTGTGTTTCTTGCAAAGGAGAAGTAGCAAAACTGTTCAAAAATTTTTTCACATTGAATGCATGTAAAGAAAATCAAAATTCACGGAGGCATAATGATTGCTATGTTATTTCTGATATAATGATCATGAAACACCACTTGTAATTAAAGAAGAGACTAATAATTTCTTCTACGAGAATAAAATGAAGAAAAGACCCAAAGTTTCTCTAGATTTTACCTTTAGAAAAGAGCTCGTACATGTTCTCATGTTCTCTTTATTTGGGAGATACATCAAATTGGGTTTTAATTTGACTGGTTATTATCGCTAGGGGAAAGATAATAATAGCCATAAAATGAATGGATAGAAATTAGGGTGTGGTATAGGGATCAACAAGAATTTGAGTGGGGTGAGATCTTTTTCAAGGCATTTTGTTCTTAAATTGTCTTTGTCCCAAAGAGGGGAGAGAGGGGGGGGGGGCATTTAATAGTTTTCTTCATTAATTATTGTAACTTCTGATGTATGTATTATATCATTGTTTCTTCCTAAAATGATGTCCTGATTTGAAGCTAGATGTCTTCTCATGTTTCCATGTTCATAATATTGAGAGACCAGCTAGCTGCTGCCTAGCTACTCCTATATCTTAATTTGTTTCATTTTTTTTGTTTTTGAATTAAGAGACTTCTCTGAAATCCACCTCAATGATTCTTGGATATGTCAATCACCTTTGCATAAGACAAACATATCTTGTTCATCATTGTATCATACGCCATGACAATGCAGTGAAGGGAGATGTGAGATGTTGGGCTACATGGCCATTTAGTTATTGTCTATGTCCTAATCATGAAAATGTCTGCTTCTTATTAATGTAGTTAATGTTATTTTTGCTTTTCATTATATTCAATACAAGAAAACAGTAAAATTCTCATAAAATTTTTTTCATGAGAAACACTCCCAACTTCTGTAATAATAGTTATTCTTGTGATTTTTTTAAAAAAATTTGAGTTAAAAAAATTGCTGTAAGAATTTACAATTCTTAAGGAATTTTTCCATAAAAAAATGTTTTTACAGAAAATTTTTAGGAGAACATTTACAAAGTTCATTGAAATTTTTTTTTGCAAAAGTTATGATAAGATTTGTGACTTTTTCGTGAAATTCTCATAAAAATTTGTTGTGAAAACAAAAAAAAAAAATCTAATTTTTTGTGTTTTTGCAATATTTTCCCATGGAAACCATGAGACATTTGTGATTCTTCATGTTAAATTATTGTGAGGATGTGAAAAAAGTGTATTTTTTTTATTCTCACAGTAATATATAAAGAGAATCATTATCAAAAAAAACTTTTAGTGGTGATAATAGTCATCGTTAAAAGTTTATTTTTTATTATTAAAGGGTATTTTTAAAAAAAATTATTTCATAATTTTAGAATCTATAAAATGTAAATCAAAATACCAAATTAACTACTCACTAAAAGTCCATTATTTTGTTGGGTATAATAGACATCCTAGAATGCATCAATAGAAGTTTAACGCCTTGGTAGTTAACCTTTATTAGCCCATTATTCTTGGTGATTGCAGGGGATGACACAAAGCAACACTATAATTGGTAGGAATTTTCTGGCACCTCATAGCTTAAAGTTGAAATGTAATGCTTTTCAGAAGTATCAAATTTCCTTAGGAGAGAACAATGAGCTATTCTCAAGGGTTGAATTCATCTTTCCATTTGCAGAACATGCAAAGAAGTAAAGCATTATGTGAAAACAAAAGAATCAAAATTCAAAATAGAGGACTCATATTGGTTGGAGCACCAAAGAGCTAGGACATGCTCATTTCCCCGAGAAAAAGTTGCTTATCCTCACCCACAAGAGTTCTGGCACAACCAATAGACATCAATTCAACCACGGATGCAAGAGCCCCTCCGTGCAGTCTTTCGAAATAATATTGCAATTCCAATAAATGCAATGCAAAGCTGGTATCAGCTTCTCTTTGGCCCCTTTTTATAATATAAATTTGTAAAGGGAGTTTTTTTTTAGTTTTTGAGAAGAAAAGGGGTCGAACTTTGTCCTGTTTTACATATCTATTACATGCAAATCTCTTCTCTACATACATATAAAACTTGGCATAGGCAAATGACGTATTATGCATAGGCAAATGACATATAAGAGAAGCACTAAGAATCTCCAAATAAAGCATATATCATGACTGATGGATGCAAAAAACTTTGATACTTTATTTAAATTTATATTAAATTATTATGAATTTACACTTTAATATATAGTCAAAACTACTACAATAACAGACCACAAAGTGTGAATAATTATGTAGAAACATACTTTGAGGACAAATTTTTTACCCAAAAAAAAAACAATCTTTTTTCACCAATCACTCCAAAAAAAATCACTTAAACGGGGATGGTACCAAAATGGAAGAAAGTTAACAATATGATCTCATGCGTTCAGAGCTTCAATAGTTAAACCAAATCTAATTTGTCGCTAGCATAGAAGTACCAAATGGCATTATTCAAATCGCACAAATTTCTGAGTGTTATAATATTAGTACACGTCAATGCTCTTTGTCATCAACTTAAAGATATATAATTCTATACCTATCTCAAAATGAACTAATATCTAATAATGCTGTGTAGCAAGTTGCAACAATTTGCACATTTTCTTCAGATATCATTCACTATTATTTATCCCTCCATTAAATTAAACACCAAAATAAACAAATAAATAAACTGCATTACAAAAAATTAGTTGGAAGATTACAACTTTGCTTGCAAGTTTGGCTCACAATATCACGAGATCATGCTCTGTCACAAGTAATTAATCCCCTGCGAATCTGATGCTACAGTACTAACAAACATTTTCAAACAGTAAATGAAATAATTAATGGACCTTTCCTTTTTTTCATTTTTCTCCATTCTCACGGGTAATTTTTTATAAGAATTTATAAAATAAAAATTTTTTCTCCCAGTAAAATATTGTAAGAATTGAAAAACATTTTTCCTCGAAAAAATTTTGAAATCTTATGACAAATTACTATAAAAATAAAGCAAAATATTACGAGAATCTAAAAAATTATACAATTGTTTTATTCTTACAATAATTAACAATGAGAATCACTACATTCTCACAGAAAAATTCTGTAAGAATTAAAAATTGCAAATTTTTTTAATTCTCCCAAAAATATTCTGTGAGAATTAAAACATATTTCTTCTCTTAGATTTTACAATTTTTTCCATTTTTCTTATACAATTTTTCCCTAAGAATAAAAACAATATGCAATTTTTTTAATTCTTATAAAAAAATTTTATTAGAATTGCAATATCTTAAATTCTCACCGAAAAGTTCTACAAGAAAAAAAAAAAATAAAAAAAGAATTTGTAATTTTTTTATTCTCACAAAACTTTTTAGTGAGAATTCAAAGAATTACACAATTTTTTTTCTTAATTCTCACATTAAATTATCATGAGAATAAAAAAAATTATAGTTTTTTCTATACAATTCTCATAGTATATTTCTGCAAGAATTAAAAAAATATCAAGATCCGATTTTGTTTTACGAATATTTAGAATTCTTTTTTGTGGGGGTGTTAAAAGGTAGGAGAACACTGTACAGAATGACAAGTAGGGCCTTATGGATCACCAAGTCTAATTGATAGGTTAAGAGGAGAAAAGTATATTACTTTGTAAGATATACAGACACAAAATTAAATAAATAAAAATTAGCTTTGGCTTTTATGTTTGTAATCAATAGCAAATTAATGTAACCGTAGCGATATAGAATCATATCTTCAATAACATCAATATTACTTCTTTCAGCCTTCTGGTCCTGATCAGTTAGTTGCATATTTTAATAAAAAGAAAATTTGCTTCCTAATCCATCACTATAAAAAATTAGGATTTTTCTCACGAAATTTGTGTTGCGAGAATTTCTCACAATTTTTGTTATAATTTAAAACTTTTCACAATTCTCACAATGAATTCTTGCGATTTTTTTCTTTGTAAAAATTTTTTGAAAGATTTCTAAGGGAAATAATGTAACAAATGTGGCTAAAAAGTGGCACTTCAGATTTGAATAAAGGAAACCGTCATCAAGAACTTCCCGATCTTGATATTCTTTTTCTTTTTATTTTTTTCTATTTTATTTTGTGAGTGGGTTTGGAATAAGGGTGGGGAAGAGAGCTGTGAGCACGACTCAACTTTCATCCCTCAAACCCTAGTTAAATGCACCTTAAGTATGTCTAAATTGAAAAGAATATTAAAAAGAAAATGAAAAAGAAGTGATCTAATTTAGACATTTCTCTTAACTCTTAAAATCTTAAATCAAATGTATATTTTTTTTCTCACCCATTTTTTTTCAATACAAATATAATCTTAATTTAATCGCCAACAAACAAGAAGCAGTGAGGGTTAGGTGGTGTGTATATGAAGAAAATAAGTAAATAACTAAACGTGCACGGCACAGAAATAATTGGAAGATAAGCCTGGAAGCGATTTCAACCTTAATGGAGATATGCCACAAAGAAAGAGACAGAGATATCTATAGAATTCCAGTGAATTTCCTTGGAAATGTTAATTTGTCACTTGTTAACTCAAAAGCTTGCCTACTTGGAGCTTTGCCAACTATGGCTCACTTTGGTCTACTAATTTCCATAATGCCCTTACATTAATTTCTCTCTTTCTTCCTTTTCCCTCTGTGTCACCACTAACACGTTCATATACACACGACTCAATAACAGGCAGCGAGGGTTCATTAATTGATTCCTTTATTCTTCCCAACGAGGAAAATTAAATACAAGAGAGAGTTAAGCAGCATTATCTAGTAGCGAGGACAGGGAAGCGTGGGTTGTTTTGCCTTTTACTTTTCTCTCTCTCTTCCACTCTTCTTTTTCCTTCCCTTTTTTCTTTATCTTTTTGGCTGTAATGTGTACTCTTTTCTGGGAAGATGACCTTTTAGTCTCCATGTGCCTCTCCATCACCTTCAACCCTTTAAACCATCTCACATGAAAGACAAACACCCTTAAAGTATGGCCTTAAGCTCAACCTCAGTTGCACCAGCATGAGTTTCACCTTGCTGACACGTCATTTGGGGTCCGGGTCTTGTTGCTTCTGGATCATGACATGCAATAAAAGCATGGAGCTTCCATGTCTTCTTGGGTCTCCAAGAAGTTTTACAAAGTAAAACAAACAAAAAGTTACGAACAAAAAGAAGTCATAAGTGGTAACATGTCGCACACAATAGGAAGGATAAAGATAAGCTAGGAAGGTGTTCTATTTACAACACAAAAGCTTCCACGAATTGACATATGCTTTGCAAGAGAAGGACACGGATTAATTGAGGTCCATGAATTAAATTGTTCTGCTTATAGTTAAGTGAATTTTTTTAGGTTTTTCTTTTTAATGATATGGTAATTAAAGTTATATTATTATTGGGGCAAAAAAGTTCAGCCAACAAACCCTAATCATAAATTTGGATGTTGGGACCCTCCTTAATTTTTGGGAATCTTTTTATTATTTTTATTATTTTAGAATTTTCTTTGGCAAAGTTGAATAGTGATAACTCAAGAACAAACCACGTGAGTGGGGGAGACCCATCTTTTAAATCCAAAATGAGGAGTTTGCTAGTGCAAGTCCAAAAGTCAAAGCATCAAATCCAAAAGATCAAAAAGTCCCCTCCTTTTATAAAAGAAAACCATTAAATGTTCAGATATTATATACACTGTAGCAATCGTACTGCGTATACCTAGCAAAAGATGAAATTAAACTTCCCAGTCATGGACGTACAGAGATAAATATGCAGTATTTCTCATCATCTTTCGGTAACTCTTCGACATTGTTTTTTGGATCTCATTGATGAACTTTAACCATAGCTGATGAAGTAATCAAGGTTTATTTATTATATGTTATTTTGGTGGAGGGATGATATAGTCAACATCTAAGCAGTAAGTGAGCCAAAAGAAGAAAAAGAAAACGATATATCGAACCCACGCATTATACATTGTTCACACGTTTTGCTTTTATTTGTTAGGTTTCTGCCTTTTATGTGGATATATAATCCATACTCGGTTAGTTATGCCTGAAGCCTTAATGTGGATTTAGAAGGAAAACAAATTTGCATGTTGTATTTGAGGTCATTCTAATGTGATAAGTGGATGACAATGGTTTCAGTTAGATCATCTTGCATCATATTCATCAATATGCTTAAATAGATGGTGATATAGAAGCATAAGTGTTTTTTGACGTTTTCTTTGTTATAAAAAGCATTTCTCTGCGTATTTTGCAAGTAAATAAATTTTGAGAGAATTTATCACGTGAGGAAAGCAATATAGGTTAAATAATGCAAAAATCGCGCAAAGTACTTTAATTATTATCAACACACCTCCAGGTTTCAGCAGCTGATGACTGCTACTCAGAAATTTAAATTATTAAATAAAATTTTATAAATAATTTTATCATGATATATAACATATCTCCTCACTCAAAAATTTTTATGGGTTAAAATATAAACAAAGCACTTGTCATTTTCTTTCTGTTAGAATTTCATTTAATTGTGATGAATTGGGAAAACAAGATTAAACTGTTGACACCACTTGGTCAGATAAATTTCAAAAAATCATTTCAACCAAAATGCTTAAGAATTATAATTGTCCAATATATATATATAATGATATGCCTTTGCTAGTGTTTGTGTTCATTTTTTAAGCACTTCTAAGTTGCGCTATATTTGAAGCAGGCTCATTTTTTAGCACTTTATAGAATTGGTCTTCAGACTGTAATGCTCTAGGTTTTCATTAGTACGGGCCTTGGGTAAGTCAACTTTATTTTTGGGCTTTGTCCAATAAAAGCTTATCCAAGCATATATAGAAGACTTTATATTGAAAGAAAAGAGGAAGCTGCAAATTTAATGGGCTGGATGGCCCAAATTATAAATTTCAAGCCCCGAATCAGTATCCTACTAGGGCTCAGTTTCAAATAAAAAAATTGGCCGACAAAAAGATAATCAAATAGTAGTGCAGCCGGGGTTTATTTTTCAATTTTTTCGGTTAATTCATATTATTTATCACCAGAGACTTGATATGCATTAAAATACATGTAAATTTTTTTCTTTGATTTAGTTTCAAATGAATTTTTTGAATAAAAAGATTAAATTATAAATAATATATTAATAGTAAGAGGTTAAATTATTTTTTATTTTCTTACGTTGATTTAATCTTCTACTCACAATTTTGTATTCAGTTTTTTAATAGATAATGTATATTATATATATTTTTTGTATTTATTTGCGGAACAGAAGATACCAAAGAGATGCAAAGACATTTATATGAAACTAGGAGCTTTCCCCCGGCAAGATGTAGGGGGATTCAGAAAATGTTCTTATGAGCTTTACAGAATTTTTTTTTGAAAAAAAAAATATAAATAATATATATATGTACATGAATAGTACATAAAACAATACTTGGTATGTAGCCCCATGAAAACTGTACAGTGAACAGCTTAGTTACGGTGCAGCTCCATGAGAATTTATATATATATATATATATATTGTTAGTTAATTATATTGATCTTTATATGAAGTAAATAATACTATTTATGCAATATCGTAGTTATACATTGCACATACAAATATTCAATTGTTTAACATCACGGAACTCGCAAGATAGATAGTTTCGTACCTAGTACTACCCTAGTGACCAGACAACATTGGTATAAATAGCATTACTTTCGCGACTAAAGACACAACCTCATCAAATATGAGATGTTGACTTCATGAAGACCATTTGCCAAAGAGTTTAATAATAAATTAGCAGGCTTTTTGACACATGCTGAGAAATAAATAACAAATCATTGAAAAAAATGTAACCACCGAAATTATCAATGGAAATATTTAAATTTTTTTAAGAGTCGCAGCATATGTTGGGCTTCGACCCATTAAATAATTCTTTTTAATATTTTTAAAAGAATGCAAGTTGGTTTTATAATATTTTTTTTATAAAGAGGACGCAGATCATTGTAATTTGCGTCCTCTTTGAATTATATTTTTTTTATCATTTTTTATTTTTATTATATCAAATAATAAATATTATAAGTATTATAATATTCTTTTATAATTTTAAATTTTTTCTTTTATTATATCCAAAAAATTTAATAAAAATATTATAATATTGCAAACAAGTATAATATTCAAAGTTATATACAAAAATAAATTTTAAATAAGTAAAAATTTTATATTTATAAAGAAGTAAATGAAAAATTATAAGTATAAAAAATATAAAATAATATAAGCTTACTAGATCAACCAATATGTTTTATTGCTTTGCACTGGGGCCTCCTTCTCAGTTGTTATGAACAATGTTGGACTGGGTCCTCATCGTCATCTTCTTCTTCTTTCTTCTTTTTCATCATAAGATGATCCATTATAATTAAAATTATGAGTTAGTTGAGAATTTAAGTCCCATTGAAGGGACTAAATAGTAGACTTGGTTGGTTAAGGGCGAAGATTGTTGTTTCTGGAAAGATGATTCCCAATGTCTTAAAGATGCACTGACATACTCTAAGCTAAATATAAATAGATTAGAGAGCAATGTTGTGAAAGACACACTATCAGCTTTGATGGTTTAGGGTGGAAGAGTAGAAAAGTATGATTGTGAAGCTAATGGTGTGAACGAAGAAGGACCAACACCCTCAAAATCTATGAATGATGTCTTAGGAGTAAAAGAAGAATGATTAATACCTATAAAGTTTGTAAGAGGTGCACTTGGTGCAAAAGAAAAAAGACTACCTCTGAAATTTGTAAATGTTGAAGCAAGTGTAAAAGAAGAAGGATTAGCACTTGCAAAGTCTATGTACAATGTAAAGAAAGAAGGACTTTGACCTTTGATATCTTCATAGATTAGGGCCACGGTGTAGTATGACAATGGTGCATCTATTTAACTACCACCACCACTTGTAGCATCTACTAGTGGCTTCCTATTGGATATAAAACTATATTCATGCTAATCTATGAAGACATCTAGTGGCCTATATAGATGAGGTGTAGATGGAGCAAGTTGAGAGACCATCATCTCCCGGTGTTCCCTAAAGATATGTAGAGTCGTCCTAATATTTTTGTGTCACATTTGAAAATGTGACTATTGGAGCTAGAAAGGAAAAAGTTTTCAAAAATTTTCAATTTTTGTCAAAGAAAACCGAAATCAAAGTTAAAGTAGAGTCATCACCAAAATTTTTATTTTTTAAAAAGTAAAACTTTGAAAAAACTTTTTTACAAAAATAGTTTACGAACTAGCTAAAGGTTCGAGAGTCGATTGTGAGTGGAGAAGGTGTTAAGCACCTCACTACACTCATTTCTAAGAACGATTATCTTAAGTTAATTGTGCAAAACTAAAATGACTATACTTTAATTTCAATTCTCCTAATAATCACATGCAAAATAAGAAGGAAAGAATTTAAAGAAATAAAATTCAAAGTAAAAAAAGAAAGAAATTAAGGAAATAAAATTGAAAGAAAATGTTTATTTTCAAAGGTAGACTTGACTTAGGATGGGAGCCTAATGCCTATGTACTCTTAAGGAGAGATCAAAGTTTACGTAGCTTGAATAAAAAACTGTGTTCGTTAGTTAATGTTTTGTTTTTTGTTTTTATTTTTTTGTTTTTGTTTTTGTTTTTAATGAAAAGAAAAAGATAATAATTTTAACTTTTACAAATAAAACAGCTTTGAAATTAGTTGATAAATTTTGATTTGAAAAAACTAAATTAATTTTACATCTGGACTCTTTTCTTTTTCCTTTTTATTTTTACCTTTTTTAATTTTGTTTTTTTTATGACTTTCATGATTTTTTTAAGCTTTTGATGACATTAAAAAGGATTTTTCTTTTTTATTTTTTTATATTTTTTTCTTGTATTTTGATTTTTTTGTTTTGACTTTTTTTATAATTGATTTTTGATTTTTCTCTCTTTTTCTCCTTTTTTTAAAAATGAATTTCTTGGTTTTAATTTTATTTTGATTTTTTTGTTTCTTAGGACTGATTTTTTATTTTTTTATTTTGTGTTTTGATTTTTGTTTAAAATTTTTAGATTTTGATTTTTTTTGATTTTTGATTTTATAATTTTTCTGCATTTTTTTATATTTTTGTTTATTTATGCAAAAAATATTTTTCCATTTCTATAAAGAAAATTTTAGAAAAGTTCATAAGTCTTAAAAAATTAATTTCTCACTTACTTTTCATGTTTGCCTTTTTTTTGGTTATTGTTTTTATCTTTTGTTTTTGTTGTTTTATTTTGGTTCTTTGTTTTCATTTTTTCATTTTTTTTCGTCTTCATTAAACCCCTTTTTCACTTGTCTATTTTTACTTTTTATCTTTTTTCAAAGGACAATCTCTAAAAGGATAACTTATCTTTGAAGTTTTGGAATACTACTTTTCAATCTTTTGCAGAAGAACCTTTAAGAAAGGAAAAAGATAAATCTTTAAGACTCAACTTGATTTTTAGTAAAAAGATTTTTAATCCTTTTTTGTTTTTTCTTGTTCTTTTTTTTTTGGTTGAAAATTTTTCTTTAAAGAATCATTTGATGGGAGCTATAGAAACCTAAAACATATTAAAACATAAATTTGAAACCCAATAGGTACCAAGGAGGTTTTATTATCACACATGACTTTTAGGTTTAGCTCTTATTTATTTGAGGGGATAAGAAATTCCACACAACGATTCTAAAAGAAAAATAAAAGTAAATATAATAAGGGTAAAACGACAATATTGTTAGGCATATATAATATTCTGTGATCGTGTGTGTTTTGTATGCATCCAATCAATCCTCATATTAAGCATACATTATATTACATGAACATTTTTATATAGCAAAAGATGAACCAGTGAAGCTTCCTCTTGGTTGTCTCTTTAGTCCTTGTTTAACTCCTAATGAACCTTTCCCAATACGCAAGGCAAACAACAATGAGAATGGGGTCTACCTCCAAGAACTACATCAACTTTATAATCAAAGCCCAATTACAAGGATAGCATGGATTGAGTTAAAATCATTTGTGCAAACAATAGTCAACAATAATCAACAATTATTATCCCAAATACTCAAAGAGATTAGCTAACCAAAGTCACTAAACATCATCAAATGGAGTTCTAATCAAAACGTGTGACAAAAATTCTATGGTCAACATTGAGACGACCCTAGTGATCACAACCAGTATTGCTATTTATAGAAGGATAAGAAAATAGCTATGAACTTAATTCTTATTCCATGAAGAAACTCCCAAACACCCATAAGTGCAAATCCCCAATCAATGGAGCAAAGGTCTAAAACTTGTATCCTCTTATCCATAATACAGTTATAGCATCCTAATCATGGATATCAAAGCACACATACATGCGAAACAGAAGTCAAGAACCAAATGCAACTTATGACTGCGTAACCAATAAACCTCGACTATTCGTGATCACAACGAAGCAACATGACAAGATAGTAGCAAAAGCTATTAACTAGTCCAACCATATTTATTCACGAAGGAATCAGCATACAGATCCAGATACAAACAACAAATTCTAGCTATTTAACGCAATCCACAATCCACATAGAGTGAAGCCTCAAAATCATGTCTAACTAACAAACCGAGACACACATAAAAAAAAATTTCTCATCAGAAGCTAACTACTAAACAGAGGAACATTCCAAAAAAAAAAAGGAGTCGTATTCAATTTGTGGGTCCAAATCCCTACTCTGACCCAAAATGATTCTCAACCAACATAGAAACTAAGGACAAATAATATATGAGTTAACAAATGAAGAAAGAGCATGGAAGAAATGTACCTTCTGGAAATAGAACCCAAGAGGAATACATCTAAACTTTTCGATTGAACACAAACATGGTTTCAGATCTCTTAAGGCTTGTTTCTTTGACTGAGTTGTAGATGCCTTCTAATGGTCTTAATCTTCTTTCTCTGCCATCATTCTCATGCCCAGTATTCTCTTATTCACAGTTCTGTTCTCTTGCTCGGCCTCTCTTATTTTTATTCTCTTCTCTCCTTCTTGGTCTCTCCCTCTCTCTGTTTTTGTTCTCTTCCCCGTGGCTCTCCCTCACTTTCGGTTCTCTCCTTTCAATCTGAAAATCTCCAGCCTCCCTTTTCTTCCTCTCAATCTCTCATTCCCTCTCCGTTTCTCTTTTTGTTCTCTTCTTCCCTGAGCCTCTCTCTCAGCCTCACTTCCTCTCCTTTTAATTCAAAAATCAGTTTTCGAAAGAACCCCCTCAAGCTCTCTCTTAGTCTCTCGCTCTCTCTGCCCCTCAATCCGAAGCCAACTCCCTTTCTCCTTTCTGCTTCTATTTTCTATCTCTCGGATCATTAGCTTAGGGATGAATATATAGAGAATCAGAGAGTGATTCTCACTCTCAGCCCCTGTGTATTTTACCATCTGCTCCTCATACGGATTGTTGCCGTGCCTCTTTGCCTATTTTCCACTCCAGCACTTTCATTTCTCTGTGCTTGTCCTCTTCTACAAAAGCCAGTACCTCTGTTGCTCCACTCCTCCACTTCACAAAGTCAGTGTCTTGGTTCGTGCCTTCCTCTCTCCTTGTGCAGCCTCGAGAGCCCACATGCCTGCTCCACCAGTCTACAGAGTTTGTCCTCATCCTCTCGCTTTCCCATTCCTGCATTCTGTTCTACACTTCACTGCTTCACTAATGCATTTTGTTGTTTTCTCATTTTTTCACTCTCCCATAGTAGACCACAAAAGTAGGGCTTAGGTTTTTTTTTCATTCATCTGTCCCTTTTGCTATAGCTTTTTTATTCCTTTTTTGTTTATTTTTGTTTTTTAAACACTGGGTTGACGGGCTTAGCTAAATTTTTTTTCACAAGTCAATGTATTAAAATACTTATACAAACTTGTCATTACTAACTTTATGATGTTGGTTATATAGGGTTAAGGAAGGGGGCGAGCAAAGTGTGAACATCGTATTTTGTTCAAGTATACTAAAAATATAATAATAAAACCAAATTAGCAAAATATTAAAAATTTTTTTTAAGAGGCAAAAGTAAAAAAGAAAAATAGCATACCCATTTTTCTTCTCCCAAATTCCAAAAGCGTAGATAATTTAAATTCAAATAGCTTAATCCCCAAAAATTTAAAAAAAAAGAGAAAGGGAAAAAAATAAAAAAAATCAAACTAAAAAAAAAAGAGGAATTATGAAAAATGCCATAAAAAAATAATAGCCCAAATTCTGCAGACTGGTCATATAAAATAGATGGAAACAAAACAAATGCAAGTATACAAAACTTTACCACGAAATCGTAAGAGCCACTCTTAGGATGGATTTATCATCATGTATGTTGCTAATATCAATGTATGTAATTGGATGTGTGATCCAAAGGAGATGCCTCTATGTCAACCTTGGCAATAACTTGCTGCCATGTATTCCATATAGTTATAAACACAATATGCTCACAGCAGCAATCTTTCTATATTTTTTCTCTCAACTGAAGTGTATGTAAGGATCCCACATTGAAGTGCTTCTGAAGGATATGTTGCCATTGGCGAAATTGGCAAAGAATGTGATCAGCATGGTGGAAATTAGCAATCCATAAGTAAATAATAGGGATAGATGTGCGCCATATATCTGGAGACGTTGAGCAATAGTTAGGACTTAACTATTAGATGCTTGGAGGTCGTATGGTTGCCAAATGAACTCTTCATCCTTCATTTGATCTAATAGAATCTTATAGGTCTACAAGGCTTTTGTGATTGGACGAATATGTTGAGAGACACACTTCCATCTAAAACCCAATAATGGCCTCAATGGGTATATGTTTATTTGGGAGTCTAGTTGAGAAGGTGGCTGTGGAATGAGTCAGGGGAATCTATCCCATACCCATAAGTGTAGTAATGTCAAACAACTACCAATATTTATCTCGCCATATTTCATTGTACCATACATTTCTCTATATGAGTATGCCAAAACTACTGATCCCCAGTTATAATGACCATTCTCCTTAAAATATGCAAGCAATGATAGATGCATCAACATGACCCTATGCTTAGTCTGGTCTAGCATTAAGTATCCCTCAATCAATCTTATGATGTACACTTGTGTGAATTACTATATAATCTTATCATCTACATCATCTAATAGGTTTGCAAATGTCCAAGCAAGTTATAGGATATTGAGCCTCTAACTATCCATTGTTTCTGGAAGTGGAGTCACACTGAGTAACTATTGGCACACGATTTGCCAATTATAGTCTATTTGTTTGGTCATACCCTCTCTTATGCAAGGTAGCTTAAACTGGATGGCAATGTCTAGGCTGATTATTGCCTACCCCTTAATTAGGTAAAAGGTATGTGTCTCAGGATACCATTTTTCCATAAAGGCCAAAACAAGTGCTATATTGCAGTCAAAGTGGCCAAGTCAGAATATCCCATAGAAACTTTCTCTTATAAGGTAGGGAACAATTATAAATGGGGGCTTGAAAATATGGTTCTCCTTTGCTACCTATCATTTACAAAGAATGTGATTAGCCTACAATATTTAGTTATAATATTTACACAAAACAATTTATAACCAATCAACTAAATTAACTTTGATTGTGTTAGTTTATTAGGCCTTGTCACACGGCTTATGACATGTGATGAGTTAGTAGGTATAGAAGTGAGCTATACTCGGGACCTAGATTCACATTGCTTTGACGACTAAGCATTTTATTGTTACACTCCTAAAGCTAAAGTTAAAGCAATCACATTCAAATTCATATATATAGAAAGTAATTTGTATGCAAGGCAACTACAAATCCATATGACAAAAAATGGCAAGTGTGACAAAAAATTTTATATGTCAAGAAATTAATTTGTATATAAAGCAAGATAAAATTCATTTGATAAGAAAAATTCATAAATAAGGTCAAATACACAAGTAAGGTTGATTACATCAATGAATTCAAATGCACAATAAAATCAAATACATCAAGATTCATTTAGCCACTGAAATGAATAGATTACTCGATTGTGAGTAGTTTGCCTGCGCAATCCACATCATTATTGTCTCTCAATCCTTTATGCCAATCCACCTTATTTTGAATTTTGGAGGACTTAGGCTGACCCCTTTAGTGAATCATAGCAGGATTAGGCACTAGCTATGGACTCATTGTTTGTGGCCAATATAGTTCTCCCTTCGGTCAAAACTTAGTCTTGTACACATTTATTATGGTATCCAACCAGAAAATTTGGTCCATATATTGTAGTGGGTCAATAGAGACTATAGCACATGTAGCAAATATATGTTAGCATAGATACTTTTGAATTTGAAACTTATCACAGTCATATGTGCAACATGATAGGCTAACCTTATAACATCAACCATACTGCTTTATTTGTCAAATTGTATAGCTCTTCAACCTTAAATTCTGATGCTCACTTGTTGAACTTGCATATAGCTAAAGCGGATAACCTCTGTATTAATAGTGACCATTTTTTCATCATGTATTTTGAAAAAACTATACTAGCTTCAAGTTGTGTAATTATTGTCTGTAACATCTGATTTTCTGAAAACGAGAAAAAACGTGAGAAATGTAACGTATAGTTCTCCGTCAGTGACAAAATTCACTGGATACAAAAGGAAGTCCCCCAAAATGAGATAGTTAAGGTCTAAAAAAAAATTAGGAAGCATTCTAGGCTCCTAAAAATGAGAATCCCAAGCTCAAACGGAAAGAAAAACAAAGCTAGAATGAAAAAATAATTTCTTACAAAAAGATTATGAAACGTAATGACATTTTCGTAATTTTAAGTAAATTTTGGAATTCACATAGGAGGGCTTCTTAAATAAAAGTTTTGAGTTCCCTAGGGTTCTCAAAGGCCCTAAAAATCATAGGAAGCCGCGGGACAGCTAGAATCTCTCTAGTGGACGTTTTTTAACATCAGTGTACCTGAACTTTGATGGATTCGTTTGGGAAGGTTTTAACTTTGATTCGAGTGATTCCAAAGGCATTCATTTAATTGGGAACCTAAATTTTATAATGGAAAAGACAGTTCTAAAAAAGGAGCTAAAACGAAGGAGAAACGAAAATGCCAAGAATGAAGGGCAAAATAAAAATGTTTGAAAAAGTGCTTTTTCCTCTCTTATAAATAGGTGGCACCTCACACTCTCTCTCACTTAGCTTCAGATTATTTTGCCCCAAATTAGAAGAAGAACCCGAGGAGAGTGGCACACCAATGGAAGAAGAAAAGGGAGAGAAAATCTAAGCTTAAGGTATGCTTCCATGGTAGTTTTTCATGCTTTTCTTCATCCACACCTCCTCTCCTCCCTTTTCCTTTGTTTCCTTTGATTAAAATGGAGTTTATAAATCTGATTCAAGGGAGAATTTCAAGAAAAAAATTCAGATTTGAAGAGAGGAGCTCAAAGAATACAAGATTCAAGTGAGAAAAAGTAAGAAAATAAGATAATTTCTCTTTCTATGGTTGTCATCTTTAGTTCCCTTCTCCACCATTTCGCCCTACTTGAGAAAACCCTAGGAGAAAATGATTTTTAGGCAGAACCAAGTATGAATCTAAGGAAAAAAGGTGTGAAGATTAAGAATATGCAAAGAAAATTATAAAAAATCATTAGATTTCAAGATGAAATTTCTAGGGTTTCAATTGCACCTTGTAAAATTTGATTTTGTATGATGATTCCTAGACCTCAATAAGAGTTTAAATGAGCTCCCAAGATCCCTAAGAGGCTCCCCACATGCATCCTCCTTTGAGAAAACAAAGCAAAATCCAAGAAGCTCCATTTGTTCCATACTAATATGGAAAGCTATGAATGTTGGCTGGAGGGGAAAAATAATTCCAGACCAACTCAGGCAGCCCAAATCTCAGAATTCAATAGAATAGTAACTTAGGTCGGGTAACATTTCTGATACTGGACAAAATGTTCAAAAATTCATATCTCCCTATCTAGACCTCCAATTGAGGTGCTTCCAATTGGTACAAGTTATAGGGAATGTCTAGTTTCTCTGTATAAAATTTCATGGTAATTGGACATCATTTACCCTATGAGTGATAGAATTTAATTTCAGACTAGTGCTACAGTACCAAGGACCAAAATCAAAAAAATTTTCAACTTCAATAATTCGCCAAATATTTCACAGACCTCTAAGAATTACCAACTTTAACTTCCTAAAAAGCTCTAGATGTATGCCAAATTTCAGACCAAGAAGAGCTCATTTGGACAAAAAGTGGTATAGCCTCCTAAAATGAAAAATTTTTGCTCCATATGGGTTACGAATTTATCCAAATGACTTTTTTAATTGTTTGGCACCTCTTGGGCAAGTTTCAAAGCACAAATATGACTTGTAAAGATTGCCCAAGTGGTCCCAAACCCCATGCATCTTATTTTGGTTGCTCAACATCCATTTATGCACTAAACACACATGTTATTCAAGAGTCCAATTATGTAATTTCATGAATTTTCATGCTCTATCTTCCTCCAATTTTGTTATCCTCTCTTCTTCCTTTCTTTCCATGGATTTTTTGAATGATTTGGTTCTATTTTTGGTCCAGATCTAAGGGGGAAAATTTGAATTTACCAAAGAGAAGAGAACCAAGAAAGAACCTGCCTTAAACCTACATAGGGCGAGGCTTAATTTGGTTCTGATTTTGTAGGTTTAATTCTGGCCGAAAATGCACATGGCTATTTTGAGCTTTCCTTTGAGTTCCATGAGTTGTGGGCCACATTTGATGATCCAAATGAATTGTATTCAGGAAATTAAATATGGGAATGTATTGTATGAGCTCACATAATCCACGTGACACCAAACGGAAGTTTTATACATAACGCAACACAAGAAATTGAATTATTTTAATTCCTTTTCTTGCTCCTTCATGAAAATTATGAATGTGAGACATGTAAATGTTGTGATATGAGCTAGAAATATATGGTGTTATATTTATTGGTATCAAATCAAAGTTCCAGGCTCTTTCGAATTGGATTTGGCTTGAGGATGTAGTAATAGGGCTATGTAAAAGGCTTGAATGGATAGGTAGAGCCTTGTATGAGACATGATGGGTGTATGAGTATAGTTTGTGACTTTATTCATGAGAAGTAATTTGTATGATGGTCTTAGAGTAGTTAGTGGATACCAGAAAAGAGTGGCCTCTAGAGTAGTTTGAGGAGAGTTAAGCTTGAGCAGAGCTGAGGGATCCGACGGTTAGAGCTTGATGAGATGTGATAGCTCGCCAGGATCAGTGGCAAGCCCTAGACATAAATGATGAGAAATGATCTCGTTGATATGAAGAGGCTTGCCAGAGAGAGTATGTGAGGCCTAATTCTTCCCGGTAGTCATACTCAGACCATTCCGAGATGTCCTGCTTAATGCAAAGACAAGTAGTGATGCAGCGCAGTATGAGATGAGACTGCGGCTGCATAGGACCAATTTAGAGGAGAATGAGAAAGAAAGTTGCCCCTTAGCCATAACACCCAAATGTCTAGATAAGTATAAGAGCCTGAAAGATTAATTCCCTTAGGCCAGAGATTTGAGTTATAAGCTACACCCTTCAAAGCCCTGATAGCCTAGAGGTGATAGCTAGCTATGCATGAATGAAGCAAGAGGTGGAACCCTCTAGCTTGATGATGGGCTAGATATAGAGGCAATGAAGCTTGGGTTGGTAGCTAAAGAAAAAAATCCAATCCCTACAAAAATAAGCCAATTAGAGGCCGTTAGCCACGACCAATTATTCCATGGCTAGTAGCGAGGCAATTCAGAGAGTTCCTCGCTTTCGCCAATAGTCGGATAGAAAAACTAGGGTGAACCCGAGACTGATTAGCCACAGTGAATGACAGTTTGAATGCCTTGTTGGTCATATTTAGGCCAATTTAAGGAATTAATTGATAAGGGATCAGTTGATTCACACAGAGCGAGAACCCCTAGTATAAGTAGGGAAAATGAGTAATGAATAGTTACGAAAGATCAGTAAGAAATCCGTGGGCCAAGTAGTTGAAACTGAGGAAAGAGCTCAACACAGAGGAAGTTAAACACAGGGATAATGAGGTTGTTGAAACCCGCCTATGAGGCATTGACTCTAACCTAGAGTGCTACCTTGTGAAACCTGAAATGATACAATATAGTGTAGCCTCGAAATAATGTAAGATAAAGCTACCCGTAGCGAGGCACATAGTGAGTGGCCTAAAAAGGTATACCTCATAGGTAACACCTAGTGATAAGTATGAGTAGCCCAGTAACAGAAGCTCAGAAAAGAATAAGAATAGTTAGTAAGCTACAGGTCTAATGAGATGACTAGCCTAAGCTGAGCATAAGCTAAAGCCTGAAGGAGATGACCAGTAGCATAGTTCCAGGTGAGATATGTGAATGAAAGGTTCAGTGAAAATTCTCCCTAGACCAAGAAACGAAAGATGAGATATTCTAAGTCAGGGAAACCACCCAATAGTAGTTAACAAATTCTCCTAGATAGTCCCCCATGAGTCATAAAGTATAGTGATAAGGGAAGCGAGGAAGAGCTGAGAAACTAACTACAAAAAAGATGCCCTTGCTCTAGTCATGATTAGATGAGTAAACTAAGCCCAAAAAGATAAATAGATAGGGGTCCAATAGCTAGTTAGACGAGCTCCCTAATATGAGAATGATATAGGGTTAAGGCACGTGAGTGATTAGAGCACCCAATAGAGTAGAGCATAAGTTTTTAGTAAGATAGAGTTTGGACATTGAGAGCACGTGTCCTGGATTAGGTAAGTAGAATCCTGAGATTAGTATATTGTGCTCTTGGGGATAAGGCTAAAGAGATTAAACAAAAAAAAAGCCCAGCTCTAATCTGAATGTAGAAATAAGCTGAGATAGACAGTTAATGCCTTAGTACCCTCAGGGAAGCTCGAGGGAGCTAGAGACCACCTAAGAAGGCGGGCCTCGTGTTATGTAGAGAAAGAATGTAAGTCGAGAGTGCCATAGAATGAAATTCCTAGGATTATATGAAATAGAATCCTTCTTACCAAGGGACGGTCTAGCTAAGAGCAGAGTAAGAGTATGAGTGAAAAGTAGACCCCCTTGATGTTACAGAGAGTGAATAAGTGGAGGAACCCAGGAAAAATGCAGGTGTTCTTGAGCGTAAAGAAACCTGAACTGGCAACAGAAATAGGCAGTAGTAAAATATCCTTTTACCTAAGGAAGAGGATGAGAAAGATAGAAAGAGAAGATATGACAGTGTTAAAGCCGAAGATATATTAGATTGAGAATAGATATTCAGTTAGTGTGTTTGAGTATTTAAGAAAGCACACTTGTCCTTGGCATAGATGCCCTTCTAGCATAATACTGCCCGAAGTAAAAATAGTTGGGCAATGCAAAGAGATCTAGGGATAAAATAGAGGAAGAATCCTATTTTCCCTGAGCACTCTACGAGAATAGGGCAGATAAAGAAAAGTAAAAAAGGAATACTTTAGATTATTGGAAAACTTATAATATACTGGCGATAGTGGCTCTGAGCTTAGTCATAAAGTGCCGGTATATTAGTGTCTGATGTTATGGTTTGCTTGCAACAGATGCTACATGATATTGGGTCTGGCCAACCTAGTAATAATGTGGTTTAAGTGTGTAGCAAACGACAACATCATTCACCAAAGTGTCCTGATAATCGAAGGGTATCCTAGTTAGCTAGATAACGAGATAAGTTAGGAAAGAAAGGTAAAGGGATTCCAATAATATCAGAATGATGAGAAAAGCATGTAAAAAGGAATCCCTAGTGAAGAATGTTCAGATCCAAATAGCATGAGTTCAGTATGTATGATTTGAGTCCCTTATAATACATGTAAATGAAATGAGAAGGGACCAATGCATAGCCTTTCTCCTACTAGAAATGTTAACCACACTCAGTGTGTGAGGTGCCCTAATGCCAAAGCACTTAAAAACAGAACGTGGGCATAGTTAGAAAATTGCAGGATATGAGAGGAAGATTAGAACGAGTACATGCAAAGTAAGTAAGTCAATATAGTAAGAAAAGAAAGCCTAAGCAAAAAAGGCTAAAGTGAGAATTTGAGGATCTTATGAGGAGCGATGAGTGAAAAATTTAAAATACTCCTTAGTATCAGTATGACGGGATCTTAGAGAAGTAAATGACACAGAACCCACTTCGCACGAAGAGCACGATGTACTTTTGAGTTTAGCCTCAACTATTATGAGCGATGGCAACCGGACTTAGTGAGCATATATTTTACTATCAGATATAGTAATCTTAGGCTTTGACGTCTCCCAGAGATGGATCGCAGTAGATCCTAGCATATCACAATGGGTTGTAGTAGACCCTAGCAGGGCTCTGAGAGGTTGCAGTAGACCCAGGGGTCATAGTAGATCCCATAGAGTTACAGAGAGCCCTAGCCACAACATGATAATTCTCTGGTGAGATAACGGCCTGAGATAGTTTTACAGAGTAGTTAGTCTTAGAGACCAGTACAGTTTTAGCTAGCTTTTGTCTCAGAGACTAGAGACCTCTTAAGTCTAGTGAACCGTTGCCACAGAGATATGAAGGCTTTACTTAGACAGTTAGACCACTGACTAGCTCTCTTTAAAGATGAGCATAGTGTATGGGATGACGAAAGTAAGAAATTAGCTTTCCAGAATTAGAGCCAATGAACCACTACCTAGCAGGTGGTAGCCCTGACCGAGGGATAGAGAGATCCCCGCATGCTAGCTCATGTATTCAGAAAGGGGTAAGGTGCATTTTTATATGAGGTAAGTGGTACAATATATCTCTAGTGAGCAAAACTGTGAGAATAACTAGCATCTCACCAGAACTCGACAGTAGTTAGTAGTAGTAGCTCTTCGGTGCCAATATGAGATATATGTTAGGCCAATCAGTATTGAAATGAGGGACTATAAAATGCCACCATAAGTGAGCAAAGAAAGTGAGAAAAAGTCCCAACCTACAAAGACAGATATAGTAATAAATAGAGAAACTAGGATCATTAAAAGCAGAAACTTCTCAAAGGAGCTTTAATCCTAGTAAGTAGTTGCGATATAAAGCCTGTGACAGAAAGAGATGTGAATTGTAATCATGGAATGAGTTAGTAAGAAAGAACGCAGAGATGAACAGTGGACAATATACTTTAAAACAGTAAATAGACAAAAACCTCCGATGGCTCTAATGATTAGAAAAGATGATGAGATGTTATGAGAAGCCATTCAGAGAGGATACGGGAGACGTGATATGAAATAAGTTACCTCCCAAGATGTGTAAATGAGTCCGCTGAAAGAAACGTTAATCCTACGAACGGGTTAACATTAACCCTACATGATTAGTAAGCTCTCCTAAGATAAGTCTCTAGAGTTAGAAATTTCTTTCCCTTATGAGAAAGAACTAGCTAGTATTTTATAGCAATAGAGCCCTTATTAAGAACTAGCAATGAAAAATCCCCTAGTTACAAGAAAATTCGAAAGAATGAAATTGTTGAAAAAGGTGTATAGAGCCAGGAAGAAGGGAAAGAAAAGAGTAGTTAGCCAGAAAAGAAAAGAGTAAGAGAAGGTGTACCCCAAATTTTGAGGATGAAATTTATTTAAAGGGGGGGGGGGGAGAAATGTAACATTTGGTTTTCTGAAAACGAGAAAAATGTGAGAAACGTAACGTATAGTTTCTTCATCAATGAATGAAATTCACTGGATACAAAAGGAAGTCCCCCAAAATGAGATAGTTAAGGTCCCAAAAAAAAATTGGGAAGCATTCTAGACTCTTTAAAATGAGAATCCCAGGCTTAAACAGAAAGAAAAATGAAGCTAGAATGAAGAAACAATTTCTTACGAAAAGCTTACGAAACATGATGGCATTTTCATAATTTTGAGCAAATTTTGGAATTCACACAGGAAGGCTTTTTAAATGAATTTTTTGAGTTCCTCAGGGTTCTCAGAGGATTTAAAAACCATGGGAAGCTTTGGGAAAGCTAGAACCCCTTCGGTGGATGTTTTCCAACGTCAGTGTACCCGAACTTAGACGGATTTATTCGGGAAGGTTTTAGCTCTAATTTGAGTGATTCCAAAGGTATTTATTTAATTGGAAACCTAAATTTTATAATGGAAAAGATGATTTTAAAAAAGGAGCTAAAACGAAGGAGAAACAAAAATGCCAAGAATGAAGGGCAAAATGAAAATTTTTGAAAAAGTGCTTCTTCCTCCCTTATAAATAGGTGGCACCTCACACTCTCCCTCACTTAGCTTCAGATTATTCTGCCCCAAATTAGAAGAAGAACCCTAGGAGAGTGGCACACCAAGGGAAGAATAAAAGGGAGAGAAAATCTAAGCTTAAGGTATGCTTCCATGGTAGTTTTTCATACTTTTCTTCATCCACACCTCCTTTCCTCCCTTCCCCTTTGTTTCCTTTAATTAAAATGGAGTTTATAAATCTGATTCAAGGGAGAAATTTAAGGGAAAATTCTGATTTGAAGAGAAGAGCTCAAAGAACACAAGATTCAAGTGAGAAAAAGTAAGAAAACAAGGTAATTTCTCTTCCTATGGTTGTCATCTTTGGTTCCCTTCTCCACCATTTCGCCCCACTTGAGAAAATCCTAGGAGGAGATGATTTTTGGGTAGAACCAAGTATGAATCTAAGGAAAAAGGGTGTGGAGATTAAGAATATGCAAAGGAAATTATCAAAAAACCATTTTATTTCAAGATGCAATTTCTAGGGTTTCAATTGCACCTTGTAAAATCTGATTTTGTATGATGATTCTTAGGCCTAAATAAGAGTTTAAATGAGCTCCCAAGATCCCTAAGAGGCTCCCAACATACATCATCTCTTGGATTTTTGTGGAATTAATTGGACATTTTAAAAGTTTTCTACAGAAATCTGTGATAGCATCAGAAGACAGTTTGACCTCTGGACTTTTTCAGATGTCAAATATCCTCTGTGATGGATGTTATGGTCTAGACATATTTTTAGTGTAAAGTAGACATCTGTAGCTTTCCAGAATGACTAAGAATGCATGATTTTAATTTTTTAAAAATTAGTTATGATTTTTCAAAATTTGGTCAGAAAAGGGGTCAATTCTAGCAAAAAATGCACATGACTATTTTGAGCTTTCCCTTGAGTTCCATGAGTTGTGGGCCACATTTGATGATCCAAATGAGTTGTATTCATATAATTAAATATGAGAATGTATTGTATGAGCTTACATGGTCCACATGACATCGAACAAAAGTTTTATACACGGCGCAACGCAAGAAATTGAATTATTTTAACTCTTTTTTTTGCTCATTCATGGAAATTATGAATGTGAGATATGTAAATGTTGTGATATGAGCTAGAAATATATGGTGTTACATTGTCTATGCTTGCTTAACCCAATATCTACACAAACTGTACATAGTTGCCTTTATCAAGCTGCTTATGGGCAAAAATTGACCCCCTTAATACGTTGTTTATGCACTTAACCAAGTTTGTTATCATATGCCCTCAACATCATATGCACAAGATGATTTACTCTTTAGAATATCTTTAATCCAATTCGCGCTTCCACATGGAGTAGACATAATTAGGCCAATTGTTCATCCATGAGATGGTGCTCATGTAATTAACCTATACAAGTTATCCATGAGTAAGCATTTTGACATAACATCTATCAATTCATTGTATATAATCAGCAAAACATACTAATATTGATAAACCTCTTCTTCGGCCACTTACTCCTATACACTATGTTCAGATTGCTTGCAATGTATCTTAATCAGAACATATGATAGCATGTGATGGTTATCATTCATTTTTTGGATTAGAGATGGTAGTTAAAATTCCAAGGTGTTTATGAGAAATCAAGTAAATTCTCATTTTATTCAGCATCACTTAGCTTTGGAGTAAGGAAAGGAACTGTGCCTATGACTCATGCATTTTGCCTTTAACAATGGCAAATGCCAAGAGTGCAACTTTGTTGGCCTCATCTTGTGAGCTTGTAATTAGCACATTACCCTTGTACTTTCCATACAAAAAGGTTTCATCAACTTAGATCTTTAACCTTTGGTAGTTGAATGCATCAACACATAACTTAAATGTTCAAAATACTTGATGGAACATCACTAAAGGTTCTATAATTAAGCTAGTTTATGGCACTCCTAATGAACAAACTCGTAATATGACCTTAATCTAAAGTGTTGAGCAATAGCCAATTATCTTGGTAGGAAAGCATATGATTGTTCCTATTTCTCAAATGCGATATTAATTGCTCGATACTTTGCAATCTATGCTTTTTTTATGATATTGTATGGCCAAATATACTATGCACCCTTTTAATAACTTGCCTAATAGAGGCCGATGGATTCTTAGTCGCCATTATCACAATGTGTGATGATATCACATTAGAGTTAAGTTTTGGATAATCATGTGATAATGATAGAGAAACACATGTGTGCAACCCATTATATCTTATTATTTTTCAATGATTTTCCTAGTCATCTTGGCTTGTTTTGACTCTCCAATTGCACCGACCACTGTACTCCAGACAATGATATTTTTTGTACTTTTCTAATGAGTAATGCACCTTAAAAGTGTGGTGTATGTGAATAGAATATATCTTCACTACACAATGCATGGACTATTTATCTTGAAATCTCATGTCAATATGCATCTCTTGAGTGCTATTCAAATCAATGTCCTCAACCATCTCAGAAATCTCAATATAATTCCCATCATCCATATTAATCTATGATAGCATAGTATATGTTCGATCGACATATTGAGCTAATTGAGTGACCTCATCCTTATTAGCATTATCTCCCTCAAAATCATTTTCCTTATGGTCATTGACATTTAATTGAGCATTATATTCATCCTCCTCCTCAAAGTCATCTATTATACCTTCTGCCTATTTAGAGGTAATAGAGGATTGGTATTAAAAAGAGGTGGTTGAGATGAGCTTGGTTAAAACATAAAGTTGACAGTGGGTTGAGAATCAAACATATATACATATGCTATGTAGAAGTTAAATAGTGAGACATGCTTGTTACTACAATAGAACCATCTAGTGGACGAGAGTGTCATTGGTACATAGACCTCATCTTGTGCTATATTCAAATCTATATCAGCAGTTGATATATGCACTATATATCTAGTATTCCCTATTGGTTTGAAAATTTTTTGTTAGCTTTCCACATTAATTAGACATTGGAATCATCTTTTAAAGTGTACACTAAGTATCTTGCGGGAATGAGGGTACCTATATGCTAACTTAAACATGAATTGATTTGCGGCCAACTGTAACTTTTTCCCCTTTGCCTTCTTTAACTTGTTAAGAGTAATGTCTGGATGAACTCTTAATATTTTCAATCTATCGTATATGAATGTTGTTAAAGATAATACAATTGATCTAGACATTACTATTATCTTTAATAAAAGCAATTGTATTATCTGGATCAATTGTTAAAAAATCTGGATCAATTTTTTTTTCACATGTCAATACACAAATTTCATTATAAGAATCACATGTCAATACACAAATTTCAATTTATGTTAAAGATAATACAATTTCTTATTTATAATAAAAGCAATAAATTTTGAATTGGAATAAAATAAATATTGCAACACATTAGTCAATTAATATTGGAATAAATTAATTAAACATGTAAATTAATCTAAATTATATATATGTACTATATAATATATATTTTATATATATATCAAAATAATTAGATAATTAGATAATTTAAATAATATATAATTAAATATAGTTTAATAAACATAATTTAAGTACAATATATATAATTAAAATTATATGTCAAATAAATAAATAAATAATAGATTAATTATTATATAATATATAAATACAAATTATATAAAAATTTATATTAATTTATTTATTTTGTATATGTATTTTTATATTAAAATTTTAACTATATGTATTTTTTAACTATATTTACTTGTATATAATTGAGTATCATATATATATATATTATATCTTTATTTGTTTATTTTAAATATTTTCTTAGTTATATTAACATTTTAATCATAAATAAATATTATTTTATTACATTTAATTATATGTTTACATTATGAAATTATTCATTTATTTTAATTATATAATTATACATTTATTTTATACATTACATATATATTTATAAAATATATATAATATATTCTATAAATTTGGGTGTTTTTTTTTAAATTATGGATGATAGTCAACAAGACCAAACAAATTCTATTCTTAAAAGAAACAAACTAAATAAAATATCACCTGATTAATAGGACAGCAATGGTAGTATGCTATAAAACAAACTTCATATTACTGCAAATAAATATCCAAATTACTTTCCTTAATTAAATGTAAAAAAATATAAACACAACAAACTAAACATATATATACGAAAATGGACTTATTAAATTATAAAAAAGTATTTATTACCTATACTAAAATGTTAACCAACGGAAGACGTTAATAACTTACACAATCTTTGCAAAATGGAGAATGGGCAAAAAGAGTTGGTCTGTAGTTTGGTATATTTTTTTTTATGGACCACAAAATAATTTTTTTGACCCACGTTGAGAACAAAAAAAATATCAGATATCTTCAAATAAGAAACTAGAGAAAGTGAAAGCACTAAAAATACTAACGAATAGTAGAAAAAATCATATATTTTCAAATGAAAAATCCAAAGAAGTAAAAACACTGAAAATACAAACACTAATTAAACATAAAGAAAAAACCTCTAAAAGTCTTCCTTTTACAAAATAAGCAAGCATGGGGTTTGTAGAAGTTTTAAACCCCACCAAAATGACAAAATGTAATATCTAGTTTCTTTAGAATTAGACCAAAACCAATGAGATTACAAAAGGAGACCCTTAGAATGAAATGAAATAAGGTAACATAGAGCTAAAGTAATAAACGGAGCATCTAAAAATGAGGGTAAGGATCTAAAGGTGGCTTGAAATCAAAACAAAAATAGGTAAATGGCTTAATACGGGACTCAGTGGCAAAAATCATAATTTCGAGCAACTTCTCAGAAATTTAAAGAAAGGATTTTTAAATGAAAAAATTGAACCCACTAGGGTTCTCAGGCCCTTGAAAACCATAGGAACCATCATAATGGTTAAAGCTTTTCGGTGTGCGATTTCGGCAAAGAGTTGATCGAAACTTTGACTGGATGATTCGGGCTGGTTCTGAATTCCATAAAATTGGAAGAAAAATATTTTTAATAAATTAGAGGACCTAAATTTTCATATGAAAAAGTAGTTCTAAAAAAGGAGTTAAAACGAGCTCAAATGAAGGAACAAAAGTGGATGGACGTAATTGGTATTCGGGAATTGTTATAAAAATCTTCCTCTATCTTTTAATATAGCCAAGTTAGCACTCTAACCATCTTCTTTGATTCAAAACTCAGAACAGAAACCTCAACCTATACCAGAAATGGCGTGAAAAATGGGAGAAGAAAGAGAAAGAAAACTAAGGCAAAAAGGTATGAAAATACATGAAATTTTGCAATAGGCTAGTTATGAAACTTTTTCCTCTCTTCATTTTTTTTCTCTTAATGGTTTTAGATTCTTGAAAGGAGGAGTTTGATGGCTGACCTCATGAGAAAAGTTAGAGGTTTGGAGCAATTAAATAAAGCAAGAGAATCACCACTTAGTAAGCTTTCAAACAAGGTATTCCATAAGTTAGAAAACTTGATATTCCTTGGACTTTTTTCCTCCTTATGTTTTGGCCTAGAGAGGGAGGCAAAAGAGAGAGCTTGAATTCAATAAAAATTTGATACAAACAAGAGTTTAGAAGGGAAGAGAGTAGGATTGTGCAAAGAAAACACTATGGAAAGCCATAGAGAGCATGTTATGTCACCTAGGGTTTCAAGCAAACCATAGAAGATTTGAAACCATATAAGAGCATTGTAAGCTATATAAAACCATAATTAAGCTAAAAGAAGTTAGAGAACATAGCCATGCATCAAAATCCATGAAGGAAGCAAGAAAACTCCCATTGGCCCTTTTATGAAATATGTCCTGGCCTAAAGCTAGATGAAGTACCTAGGGAGTGCTTTCATGAATTCTAAGGTATTAAGTGGTCTAAATATGAGCAATGAACACTAATGAAACCATTGGAATAAATTTAGGAGTCCTATTTTAAAAAGTGAAATTTTAGGGTCTATAAAGGGCCTAATGAAACAACCTAGTCTTGGCTATGTTTTGGCTTGCATATAATGACCCTAATGAGTTTTATTAACGTCTTATGGCTCATATTAAGAGAGATCTTAAGGCCTAGAGGTTGAATTATGAGAGTTCCCTCTTAAGGCACTTAAAGTAGCTTAAATTTGCATGTTAAGTATTCATAGGCTTATGTAGTAAGGAAATAAGTTAAAATGGGTTCTAATGGGTTGCCTTGCATTTGAATGAATGTATTTAGGCTAAGCTAAAGCAACTCCATTATTTTGTGTATGTGAACCTGAGAAGCATGTAAAGAAAAAGCAAGAACAAGTGGGTTTGTGGCATCATGAACCTCCACAAGTCTTAAGGTAGCGTTCTCTTTACTTCTTGCATGCAATTGAGTGCTTGAATGAGTTGATATACTTGTATGTGTACTTGCTTGATGCTTTAATGAAAGATAATCCATTATGTTTTCATATGAGCTTTATGAGTACCTTATGTTTATAAAAATTTTATGTGATAGCTTCTAACTCTCTAAGGCATGGAATTGAGCGCAATATCTCTTCCTTGGACCCGGGTTAAGAGTAGTAGAGCCCAGTTAGTTTTATGATGTTACCATGGCTAGAAATGAATGAGTTTTCATGTTATATAATGCATATGATTTACATGATGCATGTGCATAGCAATGTTGCACCATATATATTGTATTCACTCATGGCATTCTTGTGTGTATGGAATTGGATGAGATTTTGCTACTAAGATTCTCATCGAATCTCACCCCCATGCTCCCACGAATTATTTTAGGGTTATCAAGCTAAAGTAAGGAAAATGAGAAGATTAAATATTGAAAGTTATGTGCTAGAAGCACTATATATGCTAAGATGTAATTTATGTATCAAGAATGACATGGATAATGTATTATGAAACTTGTAATGTGAATAGTCCAACTTTTGGCAAGTGTGTATGTATGACTTGACTATTATGTATGGATAATGGTTGCTTATATATTTAATGATGTTTAAGAATGGAACCAAGTATTTGAGTATGAGAACATGTATGTTAGTTTGGTGAATATATGATTTGGCAATGAATGATTAACATGATGTATGGAATGTCATTGGGAAGCATGTGTTAGTTAGGTGCCAAGGGGTCAAATTTTGATCTAAGTCTTTTAGTATGATATGGAATAGTTAGAAATGTCATTTAGGATGATTAAAACTTGCTCCAAGTGGAAGAATTCCATTTGGATGCCAAATGACCTAAAAGGATATGAAGGTTAGGGATAAAAAGACCCTAAACAACTCCTATACCCAAAGTAGCCCAAATAACTTAGTTAGAGTTTGAGATTTGACATGTATATAGACCCTTAAGATAGTTTTGTGTTAGGTGAAAAATCATAATTTTTGGAGGTCCATAGAATACTTCACAAATTTTCCAAGTTCCAAAAATTATGTAGAATAGTCCCTAGTACTATTCATATGGCAGTTCTGGTTTTTAGTGGATTTGAAGGGCCAAATGAATTCCAATACTTATGAAATTTTATAGGCATGTATTTGGCATTACAAGATTTCTAGGTCCACTAAATTTGTGTAAAAAGCAATAGTATAGAGGAAGTTATGATTTTCTGAAATTAAGAGTCTGATTATGTCTGAGTACTATAGCAACCATTGATATGCCATGTTTTTCATAAGTCAAATGAGCTCAATTGCTCATGATATTTTACAAGAATGTAGATGATATTATAACTTTCTATAGTCACTAAGATCACTTAAAATGGAGTTGTGTAGCCCAGGATATGGAATTTTAAAGTTCAAGTTTGTCATATGCCCTCCTTTTTACAGCAGGTTATTATTCCATTATTTTTGGTAGGGAAAATGAACTCAATTTTGCCTACAAGTTTTACAGCATGTAGTTCACATCCTAATATTTCTATAGACACCAAGTTTTGCATTATTTGGACTCATATAACTTAAGTTATGAATTATCAAATTTAGTGTAGATTTTTGGCCACTATGTCCATTTTGAGTTCTTGACTTTTCTAAGGGGTTCCATAAGCTAAACATGTTAAAATAAGTATGAACAAACTTGTTTATGATAAAAATGAATTAAGGAAAAGAAAGAATGAAGGTTGGATCCCTATAGTTCAAATTGACCCATAAGTGGCATGATTTAGGTGTTGAAAGCTATGAATGGATGTGAATTTTTGCTTGAAATTTCATAATTGACATGCACGAGTTAGTTAGATAAGTTGTAGAGGATAAAGGGACATCAAACCTTGTCAATACAAGAGCTAAGATAATATCTTGTCAACAAGGTTGAGGATCTTGTTGACAAGATCTTGTATTTTGCGATGTGAAATTCGAGACCTTGTCAACAAGGTTTCTTGACAGTAAGTACAATATTTCTAACATAGTAAGTTATAATGTATAATATGTGATGGTGTGACACAAAAGGCAGAAAGACAAAGTGCTACACAAAATGAAATGAAGAGAAATTTTACAATTGAAAGGCAAGGGAGAGCTGGTAGGGGAAAGCACATTTTTATATTTGAAAAAGCTATGTTTCCTATGCAAGAGTTAGGAATCAGTGAGTAGTCTTACTGATGTCCACATCTTAGTTTGTGTTAGGTTGAGATGCAGACCACTAAGATGCGAATGAGTCACATTCGTGTCTTTCTAGTCCCATCAGTGTGATGTCCCATCACATTGATGGGGCCAGCTTTATTAAAAATTTAATTAAAAAAATAAGGACCCTTTAATTTAAAAAACATATTTAAGCATGTTAGGCAAATGTTTAATGGCACAGCATTTAGGTTTTTTCTTTTTTTCTTTTTGCCATATCAATATCATAAAACCTTAGTAGAGTTTCTTAATATCTATACTCATGTGATGCACGAAAAGAAAATCAAATCATGTTTTAAAATTATTAAAAAATAATCTGAAATCCAAACATTTAACATAAAGTTTCTTATTTAGTGGAACAAACACTAAAAAGAGTTCTTTTTAACTTTGAAGCTCTTTTCTATATCTTGGAAAATGATAAACATCAATTACAAAAGATAAAACATGAAATGCATGTTAAGTTTAGATTCTCTAAATTTTGTTATTGTAAAATTTTTTTATAGAATTTCAAGAAAAAATTTGTGAAAAGAGAGAAAATATATTTTTGCTATTTGTATCACTATCTTCAAACTTTACAAAAAAATTTTAAATAAAAAATTTTAAAGGATCCTTGCACAATGCATGCCTATACACAACCATTAAGTTGGAAAAAAACAATATTTCAAAAACTAAATAATTGAAGCCTGAAAATGTCTCATGATACATACAAAATACAACAATTAAGGATATGTGTGTGTGTGTGTGTATGTGTGTGAGTGAGTGAGTGTGTGTGTGTATGTGTGTTAATTAACACCTTCTTGGATCAATATCACATGAAAAATTGTGGGTGAGATTTAAAAAAAAATATCAGACACATTGCCTAATGCAAGCCAAGTTGCATTATTCATGTGGACAGTGCAACTTCCATGACAATTTATATATATACATATATATACCAGAACATTAATTTATATACTTATCGTTCATTAGTTTTGGGAGACTTATTTTGAAAATTAATTAACTACATTGACGGTATTAGATCGTAGCTGTCTTTGTTAGAAATCAAAATGCTCAAATTCTTTTCTACTTGTTTTTTTAGGAATTGCAACATAAAATTAATCATGACTGAACATTGGTCTTAGCAAATGTGAACCCACAATGAAATAAAAATGGAAAAATTAGACGCAAGGACCCAAACTTTAGGAAGAATATAATAAGGGAACTTAAAAAATGAAATTATTTTTAATGCCTTAAGGACCTAATTTCAGCATTGGAAAGATAAAAATACGTTCTTTTTATTATTGGTGAATCAAAACGTTGTCTTATTTCTCTCAACGCTTCTCTCCATTAATGGTTTCTCCTTCTTCTTTACCTTGTCATCATTTATGCTTTGTTGTCCAATACTCTTGCTCCTATTGATGCTTCTTTTTATTGACAATTTCTCTGTCATCGATGATTTCTCTTTTGTTTACTTAGAGCTCTCCATCAACAATATATTGGTGCTTTGCAAATCTATTTAACGACATATTTGCTTTTTGCCACAGTTATAGTTGAGCCCACTGATTATAGCATCATCTACGGTAATGGCAATCAATCGTGAGTAGAACCATTATGTCTTGATCAAGCTACTATCACTGCTAATATCAAAAGTGCTTATCACAAGGTTCGTAGTTTCTTTCTCACTAAACTATTAGGAATTTACATGTTTTCACTTTATATTCGAAATATGTTTGGCTATTGTTAATCTAGGGAATTGGGCAGTGAAAGACCATAATGGAAGGTATAAACTATAGAGACTCTAGATTTAGAATTTTAGATAGCAAATTCTTGACTTATAACTTTGGGTGATTGTTATTATGTTTTATATTTTTGTTGACTCGTTTAAAGTGTTCATACTAATACCAAACTTGAGATAAGTTTATTTGCTTCCAATTGTATTGGTGTATTATTTAATATTGATTGGAAGCTATTGATGTACTAATTGGAACATTAGTCAAATTATGCCTGTGTCAGACCTAATTCTAAATGAGTTTGATTTAACTTTACAAGTTGGAAAGAGGAGTAAACACATATGGAATGCAATTCACAAAAGTTGCAATATACCAATATGACTTTTATATGTTAACCTTAATGTAAGAGGTCATAGATTTTTACTATTGTAGAATATACACCCTTTGACATAAATTATGTTAGTGCCTCATTAATATCCTAATATATTACATTTGAAATGTGTTGTTAAGTGTACCTTAATCTTGTGTTAGCTTATTAGCAAATATAAAACATTGTTAAGTATACTCTGTGAGGTCCCTAGACATGGTGGTAAATTTTCTTAAATCCAGTAGTAATACATCTAAACTTGGTAGTAACAGATTTAAAACTTAATAGTAAAGCATAGTCCATAAAACCTAGAGATAAATTTTCTAACATCCAATAGTAACATCCTTAAACCTAGTAGTAATGATCCTAAAGCTCAATAGTAACTATACTTTGTAAGGTTTCTAAATATGGTAGTAAATTTTCTTAAATCTAGTAGTATAACACCTAAACCTGATAGTAATAGTTTTAAAACTTAATAATAACAATATTCAGCAAGGTCCCTAAACATGGTGGTCAATTTCCTTGAATCTAGTAGTAACACACTTAAACATGGTAGTAATTGGGCTAAAACTCAATAGTAAAACATGGTCCCTAAAACCTAGTAGTAAATTTTCTTTAATCTAGTCGTAATACTCCTAAACTTGGTAGTAATGGTCTTAAAATGTAATAATAACTATATTCTACAAGGTTCTTAAATATAGTGGTAAATTTTCTTAAATTTATTAGTAACAAACATAAACTTCGTAATAATGGGCCTAAAACACAATAGTAAGGCATGGTCCCTAAAACCTAGTAGTAAATTTACTCAAATCCAGTAGTAATATCCCTAAACCTGGTAGTAACGGTCCTAAAACTCAATAGTAATTATACTCTGCAAGGTTCCTAAACATGGTGGTATATTTCCTTAAATCCAATAGTGAGACACTTAAACCTGGTAGTAATGGGCCTAAAACTTAATAATAAAGCACGGTCCTTAAAACTTAGTAGTAAATATCTTTAAACCTAGTAGTAATGTTCTTAATCCTGGTAGTAACTAGTCTAAATTATGTAGGAGTCTAACTCTTTTAGGTGGAAGAGTATTGTTAGAGTGCGAAGTATCTAAAAAAGGAAATTATGATGGCTTTTATTACAACCCCATTGAAAACTATATCCATAAATGGTGCATAAGTTTGTCTTGCAATTGAAAGGTGTGTATGCAATTAGAATTCCAAGATAAGGTCAAAATCTATATGTTTAAAAATGAATGCATGAACTGTTAGTGAATGGTGAGTATGGAAATTGTAATGATGCCAATGTCCTAACTTGATTATATAATGCAAGCTATACAAAGCACAATGCAATTTCAAATCCTCTTCAAAGATTATGGGTAATACAAATTATAACATTGAATATTGTTTGAAGATGTAACTAATTCCCTTGTCATTCTTTATAATATAGAAGTAATTTCCTAAAATTATAGAAATAGAGTAGAAATGATCATAAAATCTAGTGGAAAATTTCCTAAAAATTGGTTGTAAGTACACATAGAGGTAACTCATTTATTATTCACACCTTTCCTTCCTAGGTTTCTATCCTATTTTTCTTTTTTCTCTTTTAATTAAATTTTTAGATTACTTCTAGATTACATGTATCTATTTATTCTCATGTACACTTATATATGAAGAATCTTGTTCATTCTCGGTTTTGTATGTTTTTATTATGAAGAACTTTTCATTGTTGTGAATTTAGGAAAATCATTGATGAAGCGTATAAAGATATAATTGGTGTTTTCATTTATTGTTTGTGGCAGTGGTTATATGGTATTGATTTTGTAATTGTGAGGATAGAGTGTCATGAAAGATAAAGATCAAGTCTCACATAAATATAGTTGAGGACTACAGAAATTTAGGTGATGGCTTTTGCTTGTTCATTGACATGGTTATGATTTATAATAATCTAACTATGATTACCAATTGAGGTCTAAAATATGGTGTGAGGAAATGAAATCTTATTTGTCATCATTTTTACAGGGGAGTGCTATGTTACTAAAAGAGTGGCAGAAATTGGAACCTAGTAACCAGAAAAGATATAATGATGAAGTATATGAAGAGCAAAAGGTGCACAAAAGGGAGCATCTTTTAGGAAGTTCAAGTGTAAGGAAATGATATTCATAGTTCTGCATCCTTCTATTACCTATTGTAATAAGTTCATTTAATTTAAACACATTATTTTTGTTCTATAGGTACCAATCATTACAAGGTGCTCTCCCTTTCAGTTCAACGAAGCTGTAGAATTCATCAAAGATAAAAATGTACTTAATAAGTTAATGGAGCAAATGGGATCTAAAAATTTGCTGGATTTGGCATTCCACCCCTTGTCAAGGGAGTTATGTGTCATACCATCATACAATTTGCATATATTCCATATTATATTTGTTTTTTGATTACAAATTGTCATATTTACACCTTTAGTAGTGAATTTTTTTGCTGCTAAAAGTCTTAAATAGCACATTTATGCACAAGCAAGGATTTTGATCATCTTAATCCTCAAATTCATGCTAAACCAATTTGTTTCAATCCATGTAACACATAAACAAGAACCAAATCCATGAAATAGGCTAAATATGCATTTTGATCCTCTTGAACACCTAATTTGATCTAAACTTTAAAAATTTATAACTTGAGCTACACAATTTTGATTAATGCAAATTAGCTATCTTTAGAAAGCTTGTTGTAATGCCATAATTTCTAGATCATATCCATCATACTGTACAAGTTCAAGTGATATATAGTAAGAAGGAAGTGAGAAATTTCATTAATATAACATACTTTCTTGCGTTGCGTCATGATTAAAAATTTATTTCGGTGTCACGTGGATCATATGAACTCATGCTATACATTTTCATATTTAATTACATTATTGCAACTCATTTGCATCACAAAAACATGCTTGCAACTCATGGAAACCGAATTGGAAGGTGGAACATGGGGTTTCATTCTCGGCCAGAATTGACCTCTTTTCTGGGCAAACTTTGAAAAATCATAACTAAATCTAGAAAAATTGAAATCATGTAATCTCAGTGATTATGGAAATCTTGGGATATCTAATATATGCTAAAAATATGTACAAGTCATAAAATCCCACACACAAAGTGTTTGACACGAAAAATAGTCTAGAGGTCGGACTAGGTCCTGATGCTATCACAGTTTATTGATATGAAATTCAAAAATGTTCAATTAATTTCAAAAATATCCAATCCATGCAAATAATACCAATCTAGAAAAATATGGATGTCAAATAGAGAGAAAAAATATCTTTAGATCAGTTCATCAAGTCCAGACCTCAGAATTCGATGGAACAGTACTTCTAGTCGGGCAAGGTTACTGATACTGGATAAAAATTTCAAAAATTCATATCTTCCTCTCTAGACCTCCAAATGAGGTGCTTCTAGTTGTCACGAGTCCCTGTGATTGTGTAGTTTCTTTGTATAAAATTTCATGGCAATTGGACACCATTTGAGTCTTATGTGACAGAAAAAAATTTTGGACCATTGTAACAGTGCATTAGATCATTTCCATAAATTTTGCCAACTTTGAAAAATCATCAAATATTCTGTAGACCTCCGAAAATTATGATTTTTAGCTTCCTAAAAAGATCTTAATAAGACCTAATTTCATGCCAAATCTCAAATCAAGACTAACTCATTTGGTTAAAAAGTAATATGGGGTTCCATAATGGTCAATTTTGGCTCCTTATAGGGTGCCAAAGTTGCCAAATAGATTTCCCTTGGTCTTGGCACCTTTTGAACAAGTCTAAAAGTACATTTGAGACTTAAGTGAGCTGCCCAAATGGTTCCAAACCTCCTGCATCTCATTTTGGCTATTCAACCCACATTTATGCATACTTTCATCAAAATTCCATATTGTACATTTTAGCATTACATACTCAAAATAAGTGCTATGGGTCATATATCATTTTCATACATCTAAACATCACATAATAATATATTTACACATGTCTCAAGATTCATGGTACATGTACAACATCATATACATTATGAACCATCATTATAGCTCCAAAATGGACAAAATAATACATAAACTTGTCAATCTTTGCTCTTCATGGTTGTTGGCTCCCTTCACCATAATTACTTGATCCACTTAGCATGTTAGGTCATTGGAGAGGAGGGGATGAGATTCAAAGAATCCCAATAGTTCATCTTCCATTCAATCATACATAATATATGCAAAGTGAGCTTTACAAATGCATGCATGGAAAAATAAAAGCCATGGACATTTTAAAAACAAACTTGGCATATGAACAATTCATACAAGACATCCAAGAGTTCACGAAGTGCTTGGATTGGCCTCACACTTCTCTTCATGGATTTTGGACTTGCCTCACCCATTCATTGAGCACTTTAGACTCAACCATACTCTTGGGAGCCCAATTTGCTTTTGGCAAACTCTTCACTTTGTCTCAACCAAGCTCAAGGGTTCTTAGCTCATCCTCACCAAAGGGAAGAGTTCTTGGCCTCTCCACACTCAAGCAAACTCATACAAATATCATGTGCTCATTTGAAACCTAACATGGCATCAAGGATTATGGAATATAAAGGCATGCTAGCATACTTTTCATAGCTTGAAAATGCACATACACACATTCTAAACAAACTAAACACATATCCATGCATGAGAGAAAGTGGAGAGAGCTACCTTGCACACAATTGCACACTTTTTCTTTTGGATTCAAACCTCCTCTTTCGGCCACACACCCACAAATTGGTAGAGATGATTTCTCTTGACCTAGATACAATTTATGGGAGCCAATTAGGTTCATGAAACATATTCTAAGGTTACACAAGTTGCTTAAACCCTAGATAGCTCTATAAATTCTATTATGGTCCATAAAGGCACCTAATGAAGCAACATCCCTCAAATGACTTCTAGGCCTCATTCTTTCCTTTCAAATATGATTCTTGACTCCTTTTAAACCTTTTGGAGTTATTACATCATCAAAACAAGAGGCCTAACACCATGTTACTTCTTTATGTCATAATATGGAACCTGAGGCATCAAATCACTTTCCATGAGTTCTAAATTTTTTCCAAGGCCTCCCCTCACTTTCATTCATCAAATATGACTCAAGAATGGTCTTAGAAAAATTTAAAACTCCCCCACCTACAAGAACCCCTCTTGGCCGAGACATGGGAGCATTTGGCCTTCCATAGGGTTTCCAATTTTTCCTTGATGGGAGAGTCACTTGGGAGGCTTCCTAGGGGTCTTAGGAACTCAAACAAACACTCACATATGCTAGGGAATGCATGAATTAAATTATTTTTTACAATGTGTTCTTGAATTCCTAACAATTCAATCTTCCAATTTTATGATTTTTACTTTGTCTTCTTTGCATAGTCTTAATTCCTACACTCCTTTTTCTAGGATTCACTCTTGATTCTATAAAAAAACCAATCCCTCTTGGCTGGCCAGAAGTGGGACACAACATTCAAGAGGAGGGTAATGAAAGAACAAGCTTGGGATTTAACAATTTACCTTAATTTCCTTATCTTTCTTGGATGTTTCTCCCTTTGTTTGGCTTGCTTTCTCCAATTTCAAAATTTTCCTTTCTTTTTTGCCCCAAAACAGACCCAAAACTTCAACGAAAGCATAGAAAGAAAGAGGAGAAGGAGGGGAACAACTTTGCTAAAGGAAAGGCTAAGAAATTCCATTAATTTCATACCTTTATCTTGGCTTTTTTCTTCTTCTTCTTCCTCCTCCCTTGTGCGCCCAAATGTTCTGGTCTTCTCTCTATTTTTTGTTCAAAAGAAAGTTGGTGAAGAGGGAGGGCAGATGGGGACGTTTTTATAAGGAGCTTTAAGAACCAAACAATTACAAAAATTCCCATTTTGCCTTTTCATCTTGGCATTCTCATTTTAGCTTCGTTTTAGCTCCTTTTTGAGAACTATCTTTTTCATCATAAAATTTAGGTTCTCAATTAAGAAAAATGCTTTTGAAATCACTCAAATCGGAGCTAAAACCTTTTCGAACTAATCGGTCAAAGTTTGGGTCAATCGACATAAAAAAGAGTACATCGGAGGGGCTTTACTGGTCTCGGGGCTTCCCATGATTTTTGGGCCTCTAAAAACCCTGGACAACTCAAAATTTCCATTTAAAAAGCCCTCCTAGGTGCTTTTCCAAAATTACACTTATTTACGAAAATGCCACTTGCCTTTTGGCAATTTTTTTGAATCACTCTGACCCCGGTTTCTGGGCAACTCAAGACTCAAATCCTTATTTTCTATTATTTAAAATTTTATCCAAATTTTATTTGGTCTTGAATCACTCATATTGGGGGACTTGCTTTGAAAACTGACTCATTTCGGTATTCGATCAAAAGAAATTGAATATGAGACAGAAGAAATGGATAGAATTCTTGAAAGATTATAATTATACCTTAAAGTATCATCTGGGCATGGCCAATGTAATGGCGGATGCCCTGAGTAGGAAGTCCATCCATGTAACCCATATAATGATTAGGGAGCAAGAGCTCCTAGAAAAGTTTAGAAACTTGAACCTCTCATATCAGGTAGTATTGGGTAAATTGTATCTGAGTGAAACCTGAATTGAGAACCCAGATCTTAGATGCCCAGAGAGAGGATGAGTTCCTGAATCGAATCAAGAATGAGATTTCCTAAGGTAAGACATCAGATTTCAGGATATCTGAGGATGGTATAATAGTATACCAGGATAAAATCTATGTGCCTTGTCGAAATGAGCTAAGAGGAATCATTTTAGAAGAGGCACATAAGAGTAAGTATATTATCCACTCAGGTACCACCAAGATGTATCAGGATTTGAAAAAAAAATTTGGTGGCTAAGGATGAAGAATGATGTGACTGAATATGTGGGTAGATGCTTAGTGTGTCAAAGGGTAAAAATAGAACATCAAAGACCGATTGGGTTGTTGCAACCCCTAGATATCCCTAAGTGGAAGTGGGATAGTATAGCTATGGACTTTGTTATGGGGTTACCTAAGACATCCTCTGGACACAAATATTATTTAGGTAGTTATGGATAGATTGACGAAGTCTGCACACTTCTTAACTATTAGGGCTACTCATACACTAGATAAATTAGCCCAGTTGTATATCAGAGAGATAGTGCGACTTCACAGAGTACCTAGTAATATAGTTTCAGATAGAGACCCCAGGTTCACATTGAACTTCTGGAGGTTGTTGCAGCATGTCTTAGGGACTAGGTTGCGGTTTAGTACTACATATCACCCCTAGACATATGGTCAGATTGAGAGGACCATTCAGAACTTAGAAGACATGTTGAGGGCATATGTGTTAAAGACGAGGGATAACTGGGATGTGTACTTGCTATTAGCAGAGTTTGTGTATAATAACAGTTACCATTCTAGTATTCAAATGGTCCCTTATGAGGCTTTGTATAGGAGAAAGTGCAGATCTCCTCTATGCTGGGTTGAGCTAGGTAAGATGAGCATAATAGGACCTGAGATTGTGAACCAGACCACCCGACAGATAGAATTGATTAGAAAGAAACTCCTTATAGCCTAAAGCAGGCAAAAAGGCTATGCCAATAAGAGAAAAGGCCATTAGAGTTTGAGATTGGAGACCATGTGTTCATTCGAGTCTCTCCAATGATGGGAGTAGGTCAGTCAATAAGGGTAAGAAAGCTCAGTCCTAGGTATATTGGTCCATTTGAAATCTTTGAGAAAATTAGACCTGTGGCTTACCATATAGCCTTACATCCTAACCTAACCCAAATCCACAGTGTTTTTCATGTATCCCAATTGAAAAAGTACTTATTAGACCCCTCACATGTCATATAATATGAGCATGTGCAATTGCAAGAAGATCTTTCTTATGTAGTGAAACTGGAGAGAATTGTGAATGCTAAGCTGAAACAATTGAGAAGTAAGAATATTCCTCTGGCGAAAGTGGTATGGAAGGGCTAACATCTGAGGAAGCAACTTGGGAATTGGAGGATGAAATGAGGCAAAAATATCCATAATTATTCCCTTAAGGTATGTATTTAAATATCGAGGAAGAAAATTTCTTTTAAGGGGGGTTAAAATGTAACAACCAGAATTTCTAAAATTTTTCTTAGTCTACTGGCTATAGCCTACCTATAGCGAATGTACCTGTTCGCTATAGCGAGAATCCAGCTAGCTATAGCGAATGTACCAATTCGCTATAGCGAGAATGCTTTTAGCTATAACGAGGTCAAGCGTCTCATACAAAAACTAAGGAGTTCCTTGCAATAGCGCGCCATAGTGAGAATAAGGGCTAGAACTTATACGTACTCGCCGTAACGAGGGTTATTTTCCGCTATAGCGATGGTGGGTCCAAAAAAGTGTGAAAAAATATATTTTTGCTTTTTAAGGACCCCACAAGCTTCTCTTCCTCTCTAACCGACTTATGCTTCAACCAAAATAGACAAAAAGGGCTTGAAAGTGTGAGAGACAAGAGAATTTCAAGGAGAGAGAAGGAAGGAAACCAACGAAGAAAGGTAAGAATCTTTAAAGATTTTTATGCTTCTTCTTCTTGAGACTTTATCCTTCTCCTTTTAAGCTCCCTTTTTCATGGGTTGCTGGGTAGTATGACTCTGTTCTGACTTAGAACAAGTACGAAACCCTTAAATTAGAGTGTGAGAATTAAGAAATGCAAAGAAACTAGAAGAAGAGGTAGTGAAATTCTAGAGGGAGAAACTAGGGATGCTTAAATACTTTGTAGAGTTTGCCTTAATGTAAGAATCCCCTAGCCTTGTGAGTATTTATTTGAGTTATAAGAGAGCAATTGCATACTATTTGTTGTGTCTAGGCCCAAGAGATCAAGCTCCATCTAGTTGTGATTGTGAGACCAAGAAGAGAGAAGAAAAGTTGAAAGGGAAGGCTTGTGTTGGCTTGTAAGGTAGGTCTCCACTCTTTTTCTTAATACATTTTAGGATGTGTGATGGTCATTGTATACTTATGTGTGCACTTGTATTGTGAGACATGTCATTTAATGTTGCCTTGATACATTGGTACCAACATACTTATATTTTGGGTCGTGAAAATTGCTCTTAAAGGGTGAGTTGGTGTAATACCATAAATTCTAGCTCATTTCATGTCATTCTTAAGCATTCTATCATGATTCATATAGGCTTTCCATAGAAAAAGCAAGGAGAATGGGATTAATTTCGCTTTGTGTCATATCTAAAAATTTTAATCCGTGTCATGTGGACCGTGTGAGCTCATACTATACTTCTTCATATTTAATTACATCATTACAACTCATTTGCATCCCAAAAAGATGCTTACGACTCATGGAAACTAAAATGAGATATGGAAAATAAGTGTTCATTCTCGGCCAGGATTGGCCTCATTTCTGGGCAAAATTTGAAAAATCATAACTAAATCTAGAAAAATTGAAATCATAAAATCTTAGTCATTCTAGAAATCTTGGGATGTCTAATTCATGGTAAAAATATGTATAAGTCATAAAATCCCACACACAAGGCGTTTGACAGCGAAATTGTCTGGAGGTCAGGCTGGATCCTGATACTATCACAGTTTACTGATATGAACTTCAAAAATGTTCAATTAATTCCAAAAAAAATCCAATCAATGTAAATGATACCAATATGGAAAGCTATGGATGTCAAATAGAGAAGAAAAATATCTCTAGATCAGTTCATCAAGCCTAGATCTCAAAATTCGATGGAACAGTACTTCTGGTCGGGCAAGCCTACTAATACTGGATAGAAATTTCAAAAATTCATATCTTCCTTTCTAAACCTCCAAATGAGGTGCTTCTAGTTGAAACAAGTCACCATGATTTCCTAGTTTCTCTGTATAAAATTTCATGGCAATTGGACATCATTTGAGTCTCAAATGACAGAAAACAATTTTCAGACTAATTGAATAGTGTAGCAAACAAAATCCATAAAATTTTCCAATTTCAAAAAATCATCAAATATTCTATAAACCTCTAAAAATTATGATCTTTAGCTTATTAAAAATCTCTTACTAATACCTAATTACATGTCAAATTTCAGACCAAGACTAACTTATTTGGCTAAAAAGTGATATAGGGTTCCATAATGGTCAAATTTGACTCCATATGAGGTACCAAACTTGCCAAATGGCCTTCCCTTAGTGTTGGCACCTTTTGGGTAAGTCTAAAAGTACATTTAAGACTTGTGTGAGCTGCCCAAATAGTCTCAAACTTCATACATCTTATTTTGGCCTTCTCACCCACATTTATGCACATTTACATCAAACTTCCAAATTGCATAATTTGGCATTACATACTCAAATTGTATTCTAGATCTCATACATCATATCCATGGTTATAAACATCACATAATTGCATATTTATACATGTCTCAAGGTTCATAACACATTTATAACCTCATATACATGATGAACCATCATTATGGTTCCAAAATCAATCAAACAAGGTACAAGGTTGTCAATCTCTCTTCCTCATCATTGTTGGCTCCCTTCACCGTAATTGCTTGGTCCACCTAGCATGTTAGATCATTGGAGAGGAGGGGATGAGATTCAAAGAATCCCAATAGCTCATCTCCCATTCAATCACACATAATAACCCCATTCAATCACACATAATTGCATATTTATACATGTCTCAAGGTTCATAACACATTTATAACCTCATATATATGATGAACCATCATTATGGTTCCAAAATCAATCAAACAAGGCACAAGGTTGTCAATCTCTCTTCCTCATCATTGTTGGCTCCCTTCACCATAATTGCTTAGTCCACCTAGCATGTTAGATCATTGGAGAGGAGGGGATGAGATTCAAAGAATCCCAATAGCTCATCTCCCATTCAATCACACATAATATGTACAAAGCAAGCTTTTCAAATGCATGTATGGAAAAATGAAAGTCATGGACATTTTCAAAGCAAACTTGGCATGTGAATCAATCATACAAGACATTCAAGAGTTCCCCAAGTGTTTGGATTGGCCTCACACTTCTCTTCATAGATTTTGGACTTGCTCACCCATTCTTTAAGAGTTTTGGACTCAACCATACTCTTGGGAGTCTACTTTTCTTTTAGGAGACTCTTTGCTTTGTCTCAACCAAGCTCAAAGGTTCTTGACTTATCCTCACCAAAGGGAAGAGTTCTTGGCCTCTCCTCACTCAAGCAAACTCATACAAACATCATAGATTCATTTAAAACATAACATGGCATCAAGGATCATGGAATATAAAGGCATGCTAGCATACTTTTCTTAGCTTGAAAATACACACACACACATTCTAAAACAAGCTAAACACACATCCATGCATGAGAGAAGGTGGAGAGAGCTACCTTACACTAATTCACACACTTTTCCTTTAGGATTCAAGTCTCCTCTTTCGGCCACACACCCACAAGTTGGTAGAGATGGTTTCTCTTGGCCTAGATACAATTTATGGGAGCCAATTAGGTCCATGAAACACATTCTAAGGCTATGCAACTTGCTTAAATACTAGGTTATCCTATAAACCTCATTATGGTCCATAAAGGCACCTAATGAAGCAACACCCCTCAATTAAATTCTAGACTCCATTCTTTCTTTTCAAATATGATTCTTGACTCCTTTTAAGCCTCTTGGAGTCATCACACAATTAAAATGAAGAGCTTAAACACATGTTGCTTTTTTAGGTCACATAATGGGGTTTACGGCACCGATTCACTTTTTTTGAGTTTTAAATTTTTTTCAAGGCCTCTACTCATCTTCACTCATCACATATGACTCAAGAATAGCCTTAGAAAAATTTAAAACTCTCCCTAGCTATAGGAACTTACCTAGGTCGAGACTATGGGGGGAAGAAGAGTTCATGGCCTTCTTGATTTTTTCTTGATGGGAGACACACTTGGGAGGCTTCCTAGAGGTCTTAGGAGCTCAATCAAATACTCACACATGCAAGGAAACTCATATATCAAATCAATTTCTACAAAGTGTTCAAGAGCTCTACACTTTTCTAGCTTAGAGTTTATTGATTTTTCTTGTAATTTTTTTGCTTTCTTGGATGGGAGGTGCATGTGGGAAGCTCTCTAGGGGTCTTAGGAGCATGTTTAAATATTCAATTATACCTAAGAACATTCATGTTAAATCAGATTTGCAAGGGAGCATTTGGATCCCTAATGGTTCCATCTTGTTTCTTAATGCCCCTTTCTTGATTCTATTAGTTCATTCTTAATCCTTGCACTCCAAAACCTCTAATCCCTCCATGAATTGGACAGAAAACAGCCCCTAAGAATTGGGCTCATGGTGTCCAAATTCGTGCAAGAGAAAAGGGGAGGAAGAAACTACCAAAGAATGGAAGTTTTACCTTGTTTTCTTGCTTTCTCTTGGTTGCTTTTCACTTGGCTAGCCTCCCCTCATCAGATCCAAAAATTCTACCTCTTTTCTGCCTCCAAAACAAATTTAAAAGCACCATCAAACTCATAGAAATAAGGAGGAGAAGGAGGAGAAGTGACTTGCTAAGGAGAAAGCTAGATTTTTCATAGAATTTCCTACTTTTCTTGACTTTTTTCTCCCTCCAAGAGTGCTCCTTCTTGTGCCCCTAAGAGGATTGATTCTCCTCTCTATTTTGGGCAGAAGAAAGACGGTGAAAAATAAGGGCAAGGGAGGACGTGAGAAAGAAAGAGTATTAAAAGCAAAAGAATTCCAAAAATTCCCATTTTGTCCCTCATTTTTGGCATTTTTGTTTCTAATCCATGTTAGCTCCTTTTTGAGAACTGTCTTTTCTATCATAAAATTTAGGTCCTCAATCTTATAAAATGCTTTTGGAATCACTCAATTTGGAGTTAAAACCTTTCCAAACGATTCGGTCAAAGTTCTAGCTCATTGCTATTGGAAAACGTATACCGGAGGGGCTTTAACTATCCCGGCGCTTCCCATGGTTTTTAGGGCCTCTGAGAACCTCAAAGAACTCAAAACTTTCATTTAAAAAGCCCTCCTATGAGTTTTTCAAAAAGTGCCCATATTTACAAAAATGCCATTAGCCTTTCGACAAATTTTTTAAATCACTCTGGCCTTGATTTCTGAGTAACTCAAGGCTTAAATCCTCATTTTTCATTATTTAAAATTTTATCATAATTTTATTTGGCTCCAGTTCCTTCTATTTCGAGCACTTCCTTTTATATTTGGCCTATTTCTGACGTTTACGGAGAAATCGAACATCGTGTTTCTCACGTTTCGCGTTTCTCACATTTACGGAGGGACTGGATGTTACAGGTGGTGCCAAAAGTCCTTTATGATGGATGAGATAAAGCCAAAAGTCCTTAGAAATGGATAAGACAAGGCCAAAAGTCTCATAGATGAGTAAGGCCAAGTCAAAAGTCCATAGACCAAGGGTGAGACTAATCCAAAAGTCCCAAAAATAGGGTGAGGCTAGACGAAAAGTCCCTAAAGCATATTTTTGACATTGATATGATATCCATGGCATGTAAATCATGTATGTATGATTTTGAATTGGTTGATGCCTACTTCCATGCTTTAACATGTCTATATACCTTGATTGCTTTCTTGAATGAGTGTATGAACTATTGAGATTCCATGAATCTCACCCCCTTCCCTCTCCCATCTTAACATGTTAGGTGGAACTCAATGAGATCAAAGTGCAAGCCAAGGAGCCTAGTTAAGCATGCTTAGCTAGTTTTATAGTTTGTTTTAGTTCCTTTAATGTAAAGAAGTGCCAAAATAGATATGTACATATTATTTTTTAGATCTAAATATTTGAGCAAGTGTAGAAATATATATAAATGATGTGTGAACCATGTATTGAGCCAAAGCAATAGAAATATAAAATTTGGCATTTTTGTGGCTTGTATGTAATAGTGTATTCTTGTGTATAGAACAGTGAATTTGAGATGTGTGATGGTTTGGACTACTTGGGAAATTCACACATATTGTGTTTATGCTTTAAAACTTGCCCAAGAGGTGTTAGAATATGTAGGAGACCATTTACCCCTATTTTGAACCATATATGGAATCAAATTTGCCAAATTCGTGAGCTATGCCAAGATATGATCAAATGAGCTCTTCTTGATATGAAATTTGGCATACAACTAGAGCTTGTTAGGAGCTTTTTGAGAAGCTAAAATATAGAATATTAGGAGGTCTGAGGAATATTTGACAAATTTTTGAAGTTGGAGAAGTTTTTGATTTTGGTTAGTGCACTGTGCAATTGGTCCAAAATTTGATTTGTGTCATTCATGGACAAAATGGTGTCCGATTGCTATGAAATTTTATGGATATAAACTAGATATCCATAATGACCTATACCAACTAAAAGCACCTCAATTGGAGGTCTGTGGAGGGAGAAATAACTTTCTGAAGTTCTATGTCAGCATCAGGGACTCTAGTTGACTCCAGTTGACCTTCGTTACTATTTCATTAGTTTTTGAGGTCCTAAGGCTATTGAAATGATCCAAAATTTCTTACTCTCCTCTAGTTAACATCTGTATCTTTTTAAATTGGTATATTTTGTCCAGATTGGATTTTTTTAGAATTAGTTATGAATTTTGAAGTTCATGATGGCAAACTATATCAGTACCAGGGACAGCCGAATCTTTATGCCTTTTTTGTTGTCAAACATGGTCTAAAGGCTATATTCATGTCTTGAAATTATTTTTATTGTGAAGTTAACATCTAGAGGTTTTCAGAAAGCTATGGTTTGCTTGATTCCCACTTTTCTAGAATTAGTTATGATTTTCTAAATTTAGAGCCAAAATTTGACTTTTGGGCCCATTTTGAGAAATTGCATTTTTTGGTTTTTGGCTTCATATCCGTGGTTCATGGGTTGTTTCATGCTATGTATAAGTTGTATGAATAGAATTTGAGTAGAAAATTTAATTGACATGTTCATGGGACCAACGGGGCAAAGTATGACCGTTTAAACCCTCGACATATAGCATTGAAATGCCACAGTTTTTACTCTTTTCTTTGGAATTTCATGTAATCAAACATAAGTGGAGATTAGTTGAGGATAACACATCATGGTGTTACACCTAGGGTTGGCCAAAACTATGCATGAGGGAAAGAGCAAGAAGAAGTAACAAAATCCATGGAAGTTTACCTTGTTTGCTAGTTTTTCCAAGGAGCTTTCACTTGCTTCTAGTTTCTCCTTCAATTTCTCTCCTCTTACAGTTCCATATAAGTAAGGCATGACTTATAAGAAGGGAAGTTAAGTTATAACACATTTTTAAAATTTATATTTTGCCCCTTTTATTGGTTCTTTCTATTTAGGCTCATTTCAACTCCTTATTGAGAACCGTCTTTTTCATTATGAAATTTAAGTCCTTTAATTCATAAAATGCCTTTAGTTTCATCCAAATTAGATTTAAAATTTTCTCAAACGAATTAGTCAAAATTTCAGTCAACTAATACTCTAAAATATAAACCAGAAGGGTTAACCGTTTTAGAGGTTCTTATAGTTTTTAGGACCTTTTAGAATCCTAGAAAATTTAATTTTTTTATTTAAAGATTCTTTCTTTGAGTTTTTTAAAAGTTGTCCAAAATTACAAAAAATACCACTCCATTTTCATCAAATTTTGTTTAGCTATTTTTGCTCCAACTTTCGAGTATCTTAAACCTTGTATCCTTATTTTTAATTATCTAGATTATTGCTCTAATTTTATTAGGCCTCTAGTCATTTAATTTGGGGGACTTCCTTTAATAATATGCTTAGTTTACGGCTTTTAAAATGACGGATGTTACAAAATCATCAAGGAAGCAAAGATGGAGAACAAAGAACATGAGATGCTGTACTTTGACAATAGGTAAAGTTTTTGTATATTTTGTTGCACATATAAAGATATACATGTATATTTTGTGATTTAACTATTCCTACAAATGTAAAAGCATGAAATTATGATGTAAATATAAAGTATTATCCAAATTGACTATGTAGGTGCCATGAAATGCATGTATGTAATGGCTAATGGAAGAATGAACTTGAGTTGCATGATATTTGGGACATGATAAACCAGTCATATATACAATGTTTTACATTTGGAACATGCCCAAATAGTCACATGAACTAAAGTGGTCCATTTTGAACCATTTGGAACCAATTTTGATCTATTTTGAGTTATATTTTGCACCTAAACCAAAAACTAAGCAAATGGACAAATTTTTGGATGAAATTTGGAAAGAATTTAGAGCCCATTTAAAGCTTTCCATAGAGCTAAAGAACACAATTTTTAAAACTCTGTAAAATTTATTATGAATTTTTAAAATTGACTAAAAATTACAAAAAATCTTGTGCACTATTCATATGGTTTAGGTGGATATTTTTATGTATTTGAAGGGCCAAATGAAGTATAATACTCATGAAATTTTAAAGCATATATTTGGCATTATAAGTTTTTTATAGCCACCAATTTTGTGTAAATCGAAGCTATGTAGCCAAAGATATACACTTCTAAAATTTTGGTTCTAATTTATACTCGTTTATTATAGCAGTTACTATTCTATTAGAATTTCGTGGACCAAATGAACTTAATTTTTACTTGAAATTTTTATAATATGTAGTTCACATCCTAAAATTTCTATAAACACCTCATTTGTATAAATCAAAATTTTTTAGCTTAAGATATGAATTTTTAAAATTGACATTTAATATGAGCAAATGTGCAAATGTGGTGTTTTGCAACATATGCCATGAAATCTGAAAATTATGCTCATTGTTGTGATATTCCAAGCTTAACAAACTTGTTAGGCATGAATTTGAGGATTTTTATGATGAAGCTATATGATTATGCACATTTAGAAATTTTAGGCCTTTAATAACAGTAATATCAACTCTCAAAAGTCTTCAAAATGAGAAATCAATGCTACAAGAAGAATATGATATAAAATGTGTGCACATTCTTTAATGGTCTGGCACTTTAGCAGTGGCTTACAGTCGCCACAAAAAGTCACTTTTGATGACAAAAATTGGTTGCCACGAAAACATTTTTAGCGGTAACTTATCTTAAATCACCACTAAAAGCTCTTTTGTAGTAACATTTTTGTTGTTACAAAAGACTTTTATCAACAACTTTTTCTTTGTTGCTACTAAAAGCATTGGCAAAATGATAAATACTATTTTAGCAATAACTTTTAGCAACTACCTAAAAAATTTGCCATTAAAAATATATTTTTAGTAATGAATTTTTTCACTCATTGCTAGAAATGATCACAAAAAATATATATTTTTTGTAGCAAGGCACTAATTCAATACAAAAATTGCTAGTTTTTTGAATTTCAATACTCGCTACTACTAAGATAAAAACTAGTTTCACTTTTTTCCCCTTCCTAAACATAATAATCGAAGGCTAGACAAAATCACAAACCAATTTCCAAAGTTAAAATTTGATTGCACATATCTAATAAAAGGAATCCAAAATAGCTTCAACTTGAACAATAATCAAAACAAGGATAATATCTGTATAAAAGAAATTTTATTTCTTTGCATAAATGGTTTGGTTCCATAAAAATTTTATTTTTTGGCTATTAAAGACAAATTTTTCTCTCTCTATATATATTATGTGTTCTAATACTACGCTAGGAAAAAGTTTTATTAGTGATTATTTTTCACTTTTATTAGCGGCTCATAATCGCCAACTATGCAATTGCCAACAAAAAAAGGTTATATTTGTGGGTAGTTTAAAACCAACGACAAAATATGGTTTCTTGACAGTTTGTAATTAACCGAGAACAAAAATCAAACTTTTATTGGCGGTTATTTGAAATAAAATCGCTAACTTTTTCTTTTTCCTTCTAATAGATCTATTTCCAGTTTATGCACCTTGAGTGCCTTTGACATTTGAGTTAGTCCGTATTCTTATTTTATTCCTAGTTTTACATTATACTAGCCATCAATTATTCACCAACTCAAAATAGAAACTAGTCATTTAAAAAGAACTATTATAAAGAAATCAAAGAATACTTATCCTTTTTATTAATCAATCAAAGAACAATTACAATCAGTAATCAAATGTACTAACAAATCAAAACCCATAGAAATTAACACAAGCTAATTACAACTAAACCAAGAGACACTGTTGGAACATATTGAGACAACTCTTCCCTGGGTTCATCTATCTAAGCATCAAAGTATTTGTTGTAATATGTATCCAGGAAGTACTGCAAAATAAAATAACAACGATTTGAAATTAGATAACAAGAATTTGGTCAAATTTTAGAAGTATTTTTTTAAAGTAAGTTTTATATTAAAGAAAAATCGGTAGTATAATAGCTTAAAAATAGAGATTCCGTATATCTTAAGCCCTCTCTTTACAACTAATAATAGCAAATTACATACTAATATCACTAAATACAATTAGCATCAGCAAATTACTAGCAACTAATATCATCCTATGGCTAAATTTTAGTATATAAGAAAATATAAAGGCAAGGAAACCATCTAATCACTTAAAGGAATTGAATTAAATACCATGTATGGGATCATATACTATCCATGTATGATGATATTATTCATGAATCTCATCATAGAGTATCCACAGTCTGTGCTGTTTAGTTATTTTGGACATTGTAAAAATCCAATAAAAAACATATTAAATTTAGGAAATAGTGTGCTCAATGATTGCCAGAATATTGATAAATACCTTCACTTTGTTCCAATTGTATAACGTGGTGGGTGTTTTTTACTTGAGCACCTTAAGCCTGCAATTTGCACAGAACATCGACATGACTTTAACAAACACGTGGAAAAAAACTTAATATAAGAAACTATTTTTAAATTAAAACACATAAATATGTAGAAGTACATAGACAATGAATGCATGTACTTATTGATTAAATAACTTCTGCATCTGCTCACAATTTTTTAGGTCGTCATTCAAAGGATCTATGTAATATATCTTCAGAGCACATGGATTGATGACAATCAACATCCAATGTGTCCTAAGAAAATTAACCAGTGCTAGCAAATTCTAGTTAAATAATTGACATTCAAATTACATATAATTGAAAAGTTTAACATTAAGTGACTTAACCTTACATGTAAAGGCCCAAGAATAACACCTCATTCTTGGCTTTTGTAACAAACAGATTTATTATTCTTGGCTTTTGTAACAAACAGATTTATTATTCTTGGCTTTTGTAACAAACAGATTTACTACTTGTTGTGATTGACTTATAAGTTGGCTATGCAGTATTTATGGAGTAAAAATAGTAACGTCATGGGGATTAATGAACATGAACCTCCTTGTAATGTTGCCAAAGACCAAGAATGTATGGTACAAGTACCTGAGATGAAGAAACCAATGGATTAATGATAAACTAATATGAACATAGTAAAAAATAGTTTATGTATAGTAGATGAAGCACCTAATATATAAATTAATAGCAGTGACCCCTATCATTTTACGCCAGAGGATATCATATATTACTTCCATTATAAGCTCATCATATGTTTCTCTATTGTAAATCTCTTTATCGAAATTTACAACTTTTATGCTATCATCCCTTAACATCTGTTCCACTAATGCTTTAAATGTCAATTTATATCTTTTTGCAAACCTGAGAGTTGAGCTTGGCTTTGATGGTGTAACGAATGTAATTTTTACAAAATGACGAAATGAGCCATATAAAAGTAAGTCCTCTAAAATGACTTAGATAATGTCCCAAAAAATTTAGGTTAAGTCCTAGACTCCTAAAAATGATAATTTTAGGCTCAGACGAAAAGAAAAATGGAGTTAGGATAGAGAAACAATTTACAACGAAAATTAACGAAACGTAATGACATTTTCATAAATAAATGAAACTTTTGGAAAACCACAAATGAGGGCTTTTTAAATGAAATTTTTGAGTTGCCCAAGGTTCTCAGAGACCCAAAAAATTATGGGAAGTCACAGGACTGGTAAAGCCCCTCCAGTGTATGTTTTTTAACGTCAGTTGACCCAAACTTTGATCGATTTGTTCGGGAAGGTTTTAGCTCCAAATTGAGTAATTCCAAAGAAATTTTATAAAATTGGGAACCTAAATTTTATGATAGAAAATACAGTTCCCAAAAAAGAGCTAAAACAAATCCGAAACAAAATTGCCATTACGGAAGGGCAAAATTAGAAATAAAAGATTCTAGAATGTCCTAAACACTTCCACACTTTTCTTCCATCTTCTCCCTTTTATTGAGCACGAAATTTTCTGCCCAAAATACAGAAGTTATTCGGCTCTCTAAGGCGCACAAGAAGGAGGAGAAAGAGAGGAAGAAAACCAAGGAGAAACTAAGTAATTTCATGGATTTTCTTGCTCCATCTTCTCCAATCTTGTTCTCCTCTCTTCCTCTTTTCTTTCCATGGATTTTTTTAATGATTTGGTTCTGTTTTTGGTCTAAACCTAAGGGGGAAAATTCGAATTTGCCAAGGAGAAGAGAACCAAGGAAGAAAAGCTTTGAAAACAAGCTTGAAACTAAGGTATTTTTCCATTCTTGATGCTTCATCTTAGTTGCTCCTCTTTGTGGTAGTTTCGGCCAGCCTAGGGGGGATAGAAGGAGATGAATTTTGGGCAGAACCAAGGGAGAAACCTAGGGAAAAGAGTACAAGGATTTAGAATATGGCAAGAAATTCCAAGAAAAACCAAAGGAAATCAAGTTAGAAAAAGTGTGGTGTTCTTGGAGGTTTTGTAAAATCTGATCTTGTGTGAGTAATTCCTTGGCTATTTGAATGTTTCCTTGAGCTCCTAAGACCCCTAGAAACCTTCCCAAGTGGCTCTCCCATCAAGGAAAATTTTGCAACTCCAAGAAACCCAATTATGTGCTTGTCTCAGCCAAGAAGGATTCATAGGGCTAGGAAGTGATTTAATTTGTTCTAGCCTTAGTTTAGGACTCCATATAATGTTAGAAGATGGGAGGAACCATTGGAAAAAATTTATGAGTCATAGGTTAGGAGATGGGACAATGGTGTCTACAATGGTGCCTTATGAAGCAACTTGGTCTTCCAATGGTGCAATTGAATATGTGATGGCTCCAAGGACCTTAAATGAGTCCAAGTCTAAAAATAACAAGAAAATGGAGCCTAGAACTTGGATGATATGATTTGCTTTAATGGACTATTTATGGAACCAATATGCCCATTATGAAACTAAGTGTGTGTTTAAGAGTGAACCTAGTGTCTTGACTTGCTTCAAGTGTGTAATTGTGTGATGTTTATGATGTCTAGGTCAAGAGAACCCTACTCCACCTAAGTACTCTTGTGCGACTAAGGTGGGAAAGGAATTGGCAAAGTAAGCTTGCATAGATTAAAAGGTAGCTTTCCACCTCATTCTCTTGCATTCTTGTGTGCATGTGTATATGTTGTGTGCTTGTATATGCTCTTGTGATTTGAGAACATGCCACTTGATGTCTTGAGGTTGCATTGATACCAATATGTCTTCTTAAATGACTATGATTGTGGAAAGAGCTCATAAGGGTGAGGTGATGCTAAAAGTCCCCTGATAGAGGTGAGGAGATGCCAAAAGTCTCATGGCATAGGTGAGACAAAGCCAAAAGTCCCTTGAATAGATGAGGCTAAGTCAAAAGTCCCTAAGCCAAGAGTGAGACAAATCCAAAAGTCCTAAAAATGGGGTGAGGCTAAACCAAAAGTCCTTAGAGCATGAAAGTGGTCTTGACATATTGTTGTGGCATGAAATGGAATTTATTACACACGTTATGCTTGTATATTCATATATTTGATGTATGTATGCCTTGAATGTGGTATGAATGGGTGTGTGAGCTATTGAGATTCTTGAAATCTCACCCCCCCTTTCCCTCTCATGCTTAAGATGTCTAGGTGGTGCCCAAGGCCAAGGAAATGCAAGTTAAGAACACTAAATGGCTAAACGTTGTTTAATTTGTAGTTTAAATTGTAATGGAGTGTCAAGAAGCATTGTACATATTTTTTTTGGTTGTGTAAAACTTTAAGCATATGTAACATGATGTATAGACTATATGTATAATGTATGTAGTATTAAATCAATGAAATTATGTAATTGGACCCTTGAATGGCATGTGTGTTTAGTGCATAAATGGATGTTGAAAGACCAAAATAAGATGTATGAGGTTGGGGACCACTTGGGCAGTCTCTACAAGTCATATTTGTGCTTTGAAACTTACCCAAGAGGTGCCAAACAATTAAGAAAGCCATTCGGATAAATTGGTAACCTATATCGAGCAAAAATTTACCATTTTAGGAGGTTATACCACTTTTTGTCTAAATGAGCTCTTCTTGGTCTAAAATTTGGCATGTATTTAGAGCTTATTAAAGGAAAGATAAAGTTGGTAATTTTGGAGGTCTGTGGAATATTTGGAGAATTGTTGAAGTTGAAATTTTTTTTGGTTTTGGTCTTTGGTACTGTAGCACTAGTCTGAAATTAAATTATGTCACTCATGGGGCAAATGATGTCCAATTGCCACGAATTTTATACAGAGAAACTAAACATTCCAGTGACTTGTGCCAACTAGAAGCAACTCAATTGGAGGTGTACAGAGGGGGATATGAATTTTTGAACATTCCGTCTAATATCAGGAGTTTTGCCCGACCTGAGTTACTGTTCTATTGAATTCCAAGGTTTGGGCTGCCTAAGTTGGTCTAGAAATATTTTTTTCCTCTAGCTAACATTCACATCTTTCTAGATTGGTATCATTTGCATGTATTGGATTTTTTTAGAATTAGTTATAATTTTTCAAAGTTTGGACAAAAAAGAGGCAAAATCTGTCCGAAAATAAACCTCTATGTTTTATGCTTCATTTCGGTTTTCTTGATTTGTAAGCCACATTTTGTGATCCAAATGAGTTGTATCCATATAATTAAATATGAGAATGTGTTGTATGAGCTCACACGGTTTACATGACACCGAACAGAATTTTTATACGCGACACAACACAAAAATAATCAATATTTTAATGTCATTTTCTTGTCTTTCATAAGAATTGATTGATATGAGGTATAAAGATAGTATGGAATGAGCTAAGAAATTATGGCATTATAGATGGTGCAATAATTGATTCATTAATAAGTTTGGACACTTTCAGGTGTTCCTTTAAATTGTGCAACAAAGTGAGTTAGTTTAATTTGAAATCAATAAAAAATTATAAGGAAGTGAACCATAAGGAAATGTTAACTAACAAACTTGTCTTGATAAAGCTACTCTAATGAGATTGGTGAGCCACACAATAAAGCTCCCCACTACTTGTCCTACCATTCTTGCGTCCTTAGTAGGAACAAGTAATTCAACATTCTCCTATATAGGGATATTAATCGCTACTCTTGCATGGTCTAGTGGTAATATTGCATTATAAAGTGTGTCTTTTGCAATGCTATACAGACAACCCTTTGCAACCATGCTATGAGTAAGGATGCCTAACCATAATAGACAATTTGCTTCACCCTAAACAAATCATAACATAAGAAATTATTAATAAATAGTGAAAGCACTTAACTATTAACTAAGTTAAAGAAAGTAATTAACTCAGGGAGATGCTAAGAAGGAAATGTGCAGCTATCTTTACTGTTGGGGCTAGCTTCTGCTGCCTATATCTCTATCATTTGCATCTTAAGCAAATTCTTAGTGAGTTGTCGTTAATCTTCCAATTATTTTTTTAACTCAGATTACTCTTGTTCTTATCTCTCCACCTTCTCTCTCAACTCAGCAACCTCAGCTGAAAAATGCAACTTCAAGCACTTTTGTGTCCCAAAATAGCCTTTTTGATTGACACTGAAGCTAATGCCCTTAACACGACTAAGTGCTTTAGAACACCAAGTGCCTTGCCCAATATATCCTTACCCCTTAAGAGCACATCGCCTTATGCAAAGGTTTATGATAAGGCATCTTATAACATAAAAATTAAAAAGTAAATGTTATTAAAAGTAGGAAAATAAAATAAAATGATTGAAAGTTTAAATAATTAATTAATACTTACACATTTGTTCCAAACTTTAGAGACACACTCATTGTCAATTTCATCCTCTTTGTTGACTCCAGTTGCCTTCTAGAGAATATGACAAGATATTGTGCTAACTTGTGATCCCTCTTACTCAATCTATGTATTAAGACAAAAAAAGTGTAAGTATTGCATTACATTACATATTCATAAATAGATAACATATATATTCATGTAACATATGTTGCTTAAGGCCTGAGTATCCCAATCGCCTTTCCTTGTATAGCTATTGGATATTCTTTGCTCTTTCTCAATTCTCCTGGCTTAATTTCTATGAAAAGACATAATAATCAAATATTGTAGAATACGATTACCTAGAAAGAATCCTATTAGCATCAGCCGATAAAAACATCCTAAGTCTCCTAAGTTATCATAACTTGAAATAATTTAGGGAGACACTTAAGAATGTTCCCCTCGATATCTCTCAAAAATCTACTGCTGAGTATGTACTGGAATGATCATAGTGCCTTGTCGACTGTCCTAAGTACAAACCTTATCCCACTCTAATCAATACCAAAAGACATCTGCAAACCAATATAATTAACTTGTTAGAGCATGCATATATAAGGAACAACATAAACGAAGTGGTAAAGTATGTTACTGCTATTTCATCCTAAATAGTGTTCTTCATAGCTTGGTTAACCCTTCACCAATCACTTATAGTGATAGACACATTCATATGAGCCACAACTACAATGTAGCTAATTAATTTTTTACCTTTTTTCTTAATTGGTTGAGCCTCAGTATTTCATTAAACTTTGAATTTTTTCCCAACACTTCTTGCATAAGTCATTTCTTTTAGGATGGTCAAATCTTGTTTAATTCGGTTTATCTCCTTTGTCACATCATCTGGAACACTGTCATGACCACATGGAGAAGCCATTCTCTTACAATGAAATTCAAACACACAAGTTACAATAATAAGCAAAATTAATTCAAAGATTAAAAGTAAAAATATTTAAAAAATTTAAGGGGACACATAAGGAAATTGAAGAATAAAAGGAAGCATACATGTTTAAGTCAATCTTTTTTCTTTTTCTCATCTGGTTTAGACTTCTTTGTCCTTTTTTTAGAATCCAAATGCCCTATTTATAATCATCTCTCACATATAGGATATCATTTTCAGTGGAATCACTTTTAAGCAATGTCCCCAAAAAGGAATCATCCTCAACATCGGTATCTTGACCGTGTTAAGCATCATCTTTGTCCTCATTTATTTTGTTTGTCAACAAAATAATGGACCAATTCTTACTAGCAGAATCGAGGACATAAAACACTTGTTGAGCTTAGGATACAAAAATAAAAGCTCGTCATTGTACTCTACCTTATTAAGATCTACCTAGATAAACCTTGACTCATCAATCCAAAGGCTATTCTTGTTGTCAACCCACTTACAACTGAAAACCAACACCCTAAACAAAATGTAGTCCAACTCCCATATGCATTCAATTATCTCGAAGTATGACATGTTTGCATAGATAGGATCCTTGTCTTTAGCACTAGAAACATGCATAGATTAAGCTATAAGAGTTACACCACTATTTTGTATTGTGTTCTGATAATGCTATGCTTTTATATAGAATGTGTAGTTGTTAATGAGATAACCAGTGTAAGAGAGGACATGTAGGCTTAGACCTCTTGTCAACTATCTCAATTTTTCAGAGATTGCACTAGGATTCACATTTAACTCTAAAAAAAATATGATTTCTTAGCCAATCTATAAAAAAACAATTATGTTCTTTTGATATCCAACTTTCATTCTTATTGGGCTTCAAGCTTCTAAGTATCCCCTTATGTTTCCACACATATGGGTTAACCTTATTAGAGTTGTGTAGAACAAATAAGTGTGCTTGCTCTCACTATGTACTTGAGATGCTAATTATTTTATTTCCCATAATCCCTTTCCCACTAGTTCTTCCCATGTATCAAGATATTGGAGTCTAATATCATCAACACTGGATAGGTATTCGATATAGAATTTAATAGCTTCTTTAACTATGTGCCGTTCAACAATGCAATACTCTAATCGACTTCGACTTTTTACATACCCTTTTAATATCTTCATGTAACACTCAATTAGATACATCCATCTCAAATAAGCTGGGCCACACATCTGCGTCTCCCTAACTAAGTGAATAGTTAAGTGAACCATCATGTCAAAAAATGAAGGTAGGAAATACATCTCAAACTCACACAAAGTGACCATAATTTGTCTTCATAATGCCAGCAATTTTGCAGGGTCAATCACTTTGTTGCAAATGGAGTTGAAGAAGAAGCATAGTTTAGTGATTGCCCCTCGCACCTTTTTGGACAAAATAGAGCATAAAGCCACTGGAATCAAATGCTCCATCAGAACATGTAATCATAAAACTTAAGACCCTTCAACTTCAGATCTTTCATTGATACAAGCTTTCTAATGTTTGAAAAATACCCTTCTAGTACCTTAACTCTGTCAAGTAATTCACAAAAAAGTAATTTTTCTTTCTTAGATAGAGTATGAGCCGCTAGAGGTAGATAAGTATGACGTTCCTCCTGCATCAATGCCAATTCTCCTCTTATTCCTGAAGTAACCAAGTCCAACATTACATTGATGTCATCTTTGGTCTTCCCTGACATATTGAGTAATGTACCAATTACATTATCATATACATTTCTCTTGATTTGCATCACATCAAGGAAATGCCTCATATATAAGAACTTCCAATATGGCAGTTCAAAGAAAATAAACCTTTTCTTCCACCCACTTTTCCTAAGGTATCCCACAAAAGGTTTACCAAAGTTGTTGTGCAAATCCTTTGCCTTTTCATACAACTACTCACCATTCAATGGTAAAGGTGCACTACCTTCCTCTGTATTTCTATTGAAAGCCTTTCTCCGCCACCAATAATGATATCTTAGAGGTAAAAATCTGTGATGCCCAAGGAAAATATTCTTTATACAATGTTCCAACCACATAGAATGTGTGCCATCCTCGCAAATAGGGCATGTGCAACATCTTTTGATGTTGTATCCTGATAAATTACCATACGATGGAAAGTTGTTGATTGTTCCAAATAGCATAACTTGCAAATTGAATCTTTCCTCCCTATACCCATCATATACCTCCACTCCCGTCTCCACATTAGCTTCAAATCTTCAATTAGAGGAGCCAAGTATATGTCTATATTATTTATAGGTTACTTAGGCCTAGAAATTAATATAGACAATATCATAAACTTAAGCTTCATGCATAGCCATGGAGGTAGATTATAAATCACCAAAATCACCAGCCATGTACTATAGGTATTACTTTGGAAACCGTGTGGGTTCATTCCATTGGTAGCTAATGCAAAGTATAAGTTTCTGTCTTCTTGCCCAAAGTCAAGGTACTTATGACTATTTTTTTCTACTAAGGAGAATCTATAAGATGCCAAAGCTTGCCATCTTAAATCCTTTCATCCGTATGCCATGTCAAGTGCTTCGCATCTTCTACATTGTTGAACATGAGTCTAAATCTATGTATGATGGGAAAATACTTTATCACCTTCATCGAACTCCATTCTTTCTTCTTATGTTGTGAGGTATTGCACTTAGGACACTTCTCTAATGATGTATATTCATTCCGAAATAAAATACAATCATTGGAACAAGCATTTATCCTCTTATAGGTCATGCCAATAGAGCAAAACATTTGTTTAGCCTCATATGTTTAGCTAAGAAGCTCATTATCCTCTAGCAGCATATCTTTCAAAAATCCAAACAACTTTATAAAGCTCTTATCACTCTATCCATTTCCCACTTTCGAGTTTTACAATTTCAACACCATCAATAATCTTGTAAATTTAGTATAGCAAGAATACAATGGCTTTTCTGCATCACTTTTCAACCTCTCAAACATTTCAAAACAATCCTAAATATCCTCTTTAACCATACTTGTTATCTCTTCAAGATGATCAGCCTCATATATACTTGTGTTGAAATTTTCTGAGACACAACTCCCACTATACTCCCAATTACTATGTTCATCCTTCGTCTTGCCATGTTTTGTCCAATATGTATAACTTTGGTCAATCCCATTGCACACTAAATGATCTTTCAACTCAGCTACACTAATTCGTTTCATATGATAACAATTTAAACAAGTATATAATTATACTTGGATTTTTTGCATGCCCAAATGCAAACCTAATAAACTCTTTCATTCTATCCTCATATTCCTTAGACAGATGATTAGCAGACATCCATTTTTGGTCTATACCTTTTCGATCTAACAAGAACCAATTTGAGAGAAATGTGGTTAGTGCACTCTTAATATGCCTGGACTCTTACCTATTACTCTACTAAATATTGCCCAATTATGCTTTATTTAATTATTCTTTTGTTTCAATATATATCTTAAAGAAAAAATGGCAGTATAATGACTTAAAAACAAAAGTTTCTTAGGCTTTAAACCATTTCTTCAAACTAAAACCCTACATCAATACAATATTCCAGTCGTCCATAATGAAAGAACAATGACAGGAAGTGTCCAACAATCCATAATGCAATGCCATGTAAATAGAGTAGGCAATCTTGATACAATTATAGATGTAATAACATAATTTTCTGATGTTATTAATCAAAATTGCTACTTTAAAATTCAGGAAACCTATATATATTTCATTTTAAAAGAAAATCCTTCTAAATTAAAGAACAAAAGAAAAAAGAAATTTACATGCCTTGTAGAAGGAGAGGTGAGAAATGTTGTGATAAGTGACAAGAAGAGAACGAGTTGAAGGGAGGAAAAGGGACCACGCACCGTGAGTGAAAGACCATGGGGTTGCAAAAGAGTCAAAAATGGCAAGTGGGTGAGTTGCAAAACTGGTGCGGCTCATGTGGAAGCCACTAGAAAAGGATAGAAGCCGCCGAAAATGAGAGAGAACCACTTAGGATGGCACCAAAGAAAATGGGTTAGGGGATGGAAGTTCTATAAATAGCGACAAACTATTTTGACACAAATAGATTTAGGTTACAAATTTAAAATAGCCTTAGTTTGTGGTTCTATAAAAACTACCAATTTTAATGGGATTTTTGTTAGCAGTTAATTTAAAACCGCTAACTAATGTAAATTAGATTTTTAAATATTTTTAGAAAAATAATTATATAGTTGGTAGTTTAAAAGAAACCGCCAACTATATTGATTTGTAGTTAGTGGTTTGTATAAAACCATCAACTATAATAATATAGTTAGCGATTTTTTAAAACCGCCAACTATTTATATTTATAACTACTAATAGAAGTTTATAATTTGACTATTTTATTTATAATTACTAATAAAAATTTATAATTTGACAGTTTTAAAAGAATTATTAATGAATGTGTGCCAACGTATCCTATTTTTATAACAGTGTAAAATACTATTATGTGTTTTAAGGTATTTGTCAAATTTTTATTTTAAAAAATATTATAAAAAAAGATAAATGACTTCAATTCAATATCAGCAGTCTAATCTTTCTTCAAATCCAAACCTCGTTTTTTTAATCTCTGCTTTGGCTTTTCTAACGAGTATACCGCCGGTTGATCTAGTGTCTCCCTAGCAATAACTCATGTTTATTTCTTTTAAATGTTACTTTAGCATATAGCAATAGCATTAACCGTAGCTCTAACATTTAGCCAGGAGTTTCGCAGTTTAAAAAAAAAAAATTAAAACATTGGAAGAAACGCGGGTGGACATAGACCCCAAAAATAAATAAAGAAATAAATTTTGGTCCCTGAAAGCAAGTGTAAGAAACTAAGGGAGAGAGTTAATTAGAGAGAAACATCATCGATCATCAAATAAATAATAAAAAATGGTGCCCAAATCAATTGCGAACTCAATGCTTGTGCTGAGAGTCTTTGCTCTGGCACCCATCCTTACTAGTAACTGTGCCGTCAGTTACTAACAATCTCACGTTTGATGGCGAAAATGTTGTAGTACAAATTTTTAGTCACTACAGATGAATACAAATCGCATGTAAGATAGTTAGAATATTGAAATTACTAGAATTGAATGATCAAAAACATATTTGTAATGATACTTGATTTATTGTTATTAAAAACCTGTGTGAAAGAGACAATAATAAACAACAGTGAGAGAGCAGAAAATATTACAATTCACTATATCCAAGAGTCAAAAAGGATTAACACTAAATTTTAAAACATAAATAGTATAAAGGGTTTAGGGGCCATAAAGGGTTTAGGTGCGGTTCCAAATGACAGTAAGGAAAAGGAACAATTCACATATAATCTCTTAGATATTATCAATGATAGTAAACGCCTATTACTTGCAAAATCTCATGAGAAAAATTTAGAAACCCCTCTTCATTTCTCTTTCAGGGCAAGCTCTGCTTGATAATCTCCAACTCAACTTTTATAAAGAACCATGTGAACTCATGAGTTTGATTAATTTAAAAGAGGAGATAAGTTTACACCTTAATAACCATCCTTTCTACTTTTTTTTTGGGGGGGTTCTTATTTTACTCGTCTTATCTACTTTCCATCCAAAACTAGCTTGGGCCACTGCATCTCTATGTGTCATTGATCCTCTTAATCCCTAGCATGTTTATTGATACAGAATGCAATAATGAAATGAATGAAATATAAACTTCGTGCATAACATTGTGAATTTCATCATTATCAAGTTGGGGATACTTCATGAAACCTTAGCTTTTTGCTACATCTAAAAACAGAGTATCAACTCTGAAACAACAATCATTCCTTATCTGAGGCCTCAAGTTCGTATTGCAAGAAAGGACAAAGCCTTTAGCTTATGTTTTGCAAGAAGAGAAAAAGCATACGAGTAAGTTACAAGGCCATTCCTAAACAGATGATCTCTCGATTTCTTACGTGTTTTCTTTCTCTCCATACTGGAAGAAATTTCATTAAAGCATACGGCAAATTTTGGATAAAGAATTTTGAAAGTAGTAAAAAAGGAATCTAATTGCGGGAAATCGAAGCAATGCAGAAAACTATGGGGGGTGAATATATGGTCAGAAAAATAATTCAAGATGACTTGTCAACAGCTGTTACTTCTAATAGTTGCTTTTACTTGGTCTATGCAAGATCATTCGGTTCCTATATTTTAGCTTTCAGTTATTTATCATTTTGAATTTTCTGTAATGGACAGGTGCTTAAAGACTCTATAAGCACCTGGCGTTTACTCATTCTTTCAGCAATCCAAGAAAATCCATTCAACGCAATGACACTATATTTTATCCAAACTTTGATAGTTAGTCTTTTCTGATTTTTTGCCGCAACAAAAGTTCCTCAAACAATATGAATAGCGAAGTTGAAAGCTTAAAATTCCTCAAACACAATAGGAGTGTACCTTGGTGGCACGGAAAGCTTCTTCGGCCTTGCGAAGAGTGAAATTGTTGTTGCCATCGTTTTCCGTCTAGGTGGCAGCAATTAGGCCTGGTCTTTGTTGCTATATGCGTAAAATCACAATTAGGTTCAAAATCTTAGCTGCGGGTATAAACCGCAATGGGTCTTTAAGCCTAATTGCAGTTGTGCAAAATTGTAGTTAGGATTTTGAACCTAAGTATGATTTTTCCCAATCACAGTTAATCCTTAGAACTTAATGGCAGTTGTAATAGTCGCAATTAGATCTTGTCTTAGCCAAGATTGTCATAATTGCAGCGAAAGTACCACGGGTCAATATCCATTTTTTAGTAATGCATGGTATACCGTGTTGCTGACCATAAACACATTGGTGCTTATGTGGCAGGAAAAAAGACATATTAGAGGAAATGGTTTTAAAAGTGATTCATTTCACATAACAGATAATTAAGCCCAATATTATCAATATTTAAAAAAAAAAACTTTACCAATTCTTTGAATTTCAGTACTTGCCAAGGTAAAATTAGTTTCATTTATTCTTTTATTTCCGTCGTGAACATATTAATTGAATGCTAAATCAAATTACAAATCAATTTCCAAACTTGAAATTTGATAGTACAGGTCTAATAAGAGAAATCAAAATAAGCTCCAACTTCAACAAGCAACAAAACAAGGATAATCCATTAAAAAACAACTTTCTTTGTGTGAATGATTGTTTCATTCTGTTTTTTAATAGAGGAGAAATCTTCTCTATATAGTGGTTGTCATACGACTGCCAAGTATGAGGCATCCATTTTGATGTTTTTTTTTTAACATTTAATATTTGTCAAGTTTTAATTATTTTTAACGAAAAATATAATAAAAATAAATTACTCAATACTAATAGTTTAATCATTAATTTTTGGTTTTGAGAATCTATGTTGATTTTTTCAAGAAGTATACTGCCATATAATTTAAAATTATTATCTCTCCGCTAATCACCAAAAGGGGAAAAAAAAAATACTATCCCTCTAGCAATAATTCATTTTTCTTTCTTTGAAGCGTTGGGTTAGCATATAGTAATCATTGCCCTTGGCTCCAACATGTAGCCACATGTGGGGTGCCTTCTGGGAAGGACCAAAAAACACGCGGTTTCGTAGTTTATAACAAATTAAAACCATTGGATCAAAGGAGAGAGGACACTGACAAAACACAAACAAAAACCTTTGTTGTTTTTAAGTATAAAAATCGCTTCAATTTTGGTACCTCAAGATATATGTCAGAAACTAAGTAAGAAAAATGGTTTCCAAATCATTTGTTGCGAAGTCAATGCTTGTGCTGAGGATCTTTGCTCTGGCAGCTTCAGTAATAACTGCGGCCTTAGTAAGTTCGGACCATGTCAAGTTTTACGATGATGATGTTCATCATGAAATCAAGTTGACATTCCAAAATGTCATCACATTCAGGTAAAAACAACAAAAAAGAACATCGTATACTATATCAATTTCTGCCTTCTTCACAGACATCATTGATCCATTGTGAAAATATAGTGTAACCTTGCTAATCTATAAGTGGGTAAGTACTTAATGACCTTAATTAGAGAATTAATGCTTCTATTCTCTCAGCTACTTTAATTATGTGAAAAACTGCAGGTATGTGATAGCAATTGCAGTAATATCTGTTGCATACGGTGCTGTGCAGCTACCATTTGCAGTGTACTATGCAGTGCAGCAGAAGAGATTGATACCCAGTGGATGCTTCCTTGATTTTGACTTCTACGGGGATAAGGTCCTCCCCTCAATTTTCTATGTCTCCAATCTCACTTTAAAACTATATTCATAAATGATTCATACATATCTCCGTATTTTCAATTGTTATGTTTTTTCAAAACTACTCTTACGCATAACATCCACAGTATGAAATACTATTAACTCAAAATTAGCTTAAGTTATTATTAAGTGAAACTATGTGTGTGTGGGTGTGTGTAGTTTTATTATAATTTTTAACTCATTCACTTACACAAAAGTCTTAATTTGAACCTGAAGTGTGTATAGATCATGATCTTATCACATATTAATTTTAATTAAAATAATATGGCGAGCAATAAGAACTTGATTTCTAAATTCTAATCATTTGATGACAAAAGTTGTGACATTGCTTCAACATAAAAACTTAATTAATCCCTCAATATGGTCTATACTAATAAGAGATATAGATAGTTAACTAAAAGTCTGAGATGACTCAAACCTAGCTAGCGATGAGAAAGTGTATTTCTTAAGATTGTAGATATGTCCATGATATTATAGAGAGTATGAATTTATCGTCAAAATTAAAGGTGGTGGCAATTGCAGGTGATTAGTCTTTTACTAGGCACGGGCATTGGTGCTGGTATTGCAGTTTCTTCTCAGAACAAAAAAGTACTTCGTATAACGTCATTGCAGGGCGTCAAAGAGAATGAATTTTATGACAGGGTGATTATTGCTTCTAGCGTTCTCACTATAGCTTTCTCTTCCATGGCTGTCGCTTCAGTTATTTCCTCCATTAATCGAATACAAAATAGAGGCATGTTGAATTGAATATTTAATTTTCTCGACAATTTTAAGGCATCCTACTTATAGTTACTTCACGTTGCTATTTGGGGCTTGTAATATGGGATTTGTATCCTCTCAGATTTTTAAAAGATATAATGGTTTTAATTTTAGAAAAATAAATACAATGTATAAATACCTACTTGAATAGTAAATTTCATAATATATATAAGATTGTATTTATTTCTTATTAATATATATATATATTGGGCTAATCATATTAATATATGTACTTGTCATCTTAATTTTCACTTTAATTAATAAATAGAAAATATTACATATCATGACAATCTTATATCTATTATTTTCAAAAAATTTATAAAAATAAATTTTGATTTGCATTTTTCAATTTTCAATAAAGAAATATTGATCAGGTCCTCTTATAATCACTTATTATTATTATTATTATTATTATTATTATTATTATTAATGTAATTAATTATATTTAAAAAATTCAATAATACAAATTATAAAAATATCCAAGAAAAGCTCGTAGCCGAGGGGCTGGTAATCCACAGTTGTATGGGTTTTTTGGGGGATTAACTTGCCGAGCTATAACTAAGGTTCGTCCAAGTGGACTTGAAATTGCACACTCATCCAATAGAAGCTCATTATCAGAGAAATAATCCAGTATACGGTGTATCTGGCGTACCAAAGTGCACCAAGTGGAAAGAAAAAAAAGTTGTAAAATTAATAAAAAAATAACAAAAATATAATAAGCATAATAGAGAAATTGAGAAGAGAGAAAAAATAATTTTTATTCATTTAAATCTTTAATATTTAATATATAATCTCTATTTATAAGTCTTTAATTATAAAACTATACCAATAAATTAAAATAACATAAAAAAAATTAATTTACATAATTGTACAATGAATTTTGTATGAGCTGTAAAGTATATGTTATTATATATGATAAGGAATCCTCAAGAGTCATTCTTTAAGGTTATAAACTTCCATATATTTATGTCATTTACAAAACTTCTCATTTGATGTTTATTAACAAATAATGCATTTTGTTAAAATTTTATTAGCAAAAAACTAATGGGATAAAAATCTAGTAAAAGAAAAAGAGTATATAATATTTATAATATAAATTGCCTCATTTAAAACCTTACTAAAAAAATCCAATAAGACAAAACCTTGGTTAAGGTAAAAAGAAGACAACATGTCTTTGAAATTTTTTTAAATGTATTTAGTGTATGGTGCACATAAAAAAATCAATAGTTAGAATTGAATTTATATAATGAGATTTATGCATAGTATAAATGGACCCCACATATAAAATAAATCTTAATCATTAAGTGTATAAATAACGTAACGCACTAAGTGCATGTAAAAATTTTGTATAAATGGGGTACACCTAAGAAAATAAATGGCCAAAATTGAATTTGTATTAGTGTAAGAATTTTTGCACTTAGTGCATGGTGAACCTAAAAAAATTAATGGCCAAAATTAAATTTATACAAGTGAAGTCTATGCGCAATATAAGTGGGGCTTACGTGTAAAGTTAATTTTAATCATTAAGTGTATAAATAACATCATGCACCAAGTGCATGTAAGAATTTGTATAGGTGGGGTGCATCTAAAAAAATAAATGATCAGAATTGAATTTGTACAAGTGTAAAAATTTTTGCACTTAGTGCATGGTAAAACTAAAAAAATCAATAGCCAGAATTGAATTTGTACAAGTAAGATCTATACAAAATATATGTAGAACTCACCAGTAAAATAAATATTAATCATTAAATATATAAATAATATAATGCACCAAGTGTATATAAGAATTGATGTATATCTTTTACTCATACATCACTTGATGCCCTTGAATTTGCACATTCTAATATTGTACACTAACTTTTTAAATATGACAATTGCTAATGTTTCAGTAAAAAAAATGTGTTAGATTATCACAGAATGAATCCATATTCTTTTTAAAGATCATGAATAAAAAAAAAATTAGTTAAACATATTTTGTTTTATCTCCTTTGATATATCATTCTTTTATATAAGTTATACATGTAGCATTATCTTCATATAATATTGTTGCAAATTTTTTTCTCTAAAGGTAAACAAATATCTTTTGGATATATTGAGTTATTAATTTTAGCCAAAGATATTATCAACTTGTTTCATGTATTACAATTATTTCTACATGATTTAAAGAAATAATAACTAAAAATTTTTTTATAGAGTGTTATGATATAATTGTACCATAATGTGAAGACAATATTTTGTCAAGACATTTCTTAAAAAGATAAAAATAAAAAATGCATCAAAATAAAAAAATATTATTATTTTAGGTTTTATTTAATTTTTGAGTTATTTTTATCACCCGAGTTATTTTAATTTTTATGTCATTAGTTAAGTCAATAAAATAATCCTAAAAAAAGTTATTGGAGTTAGATTTATTTTTTAAGTCAATTTTAATTTTATTTTGAATTAATAAAATAATTCTAAAAAAAGTCATTGCAATCATAATCAATTTTAGTTTAATTTGAATCACATTTAATTTTTAGTTAATTTTATTTTTAGTCATTAAAAAAAGGAGGATAAAAAAAAACAAAGCAAGCAAAATAAGAGACCTAAAGTTCAATGAAGAGATCCAAATTAAAATGATCCAAGAATTGATTTAATTTTTAAACCCAAATAACTTAATATCGGCCAATTCTTCAGCAAACCAGAACGGAGATAGTGCGAAAGATTGAGAGGAAAGGGAGATTCAGAGAGAGGTGATCGAAAGAGGCAGGAACATAGATACCGATTTCTATTTGCAGCTCAAGTACCCTGTTTATAGTATAATCTGGTTTTGTATATGAATGGATATGCTTCTTATAGAAATCTGCTTGTTTGGTAAACTGTTTTTAGATCATTTTTTTATTTTTAAAAATAAAAAAATTTGTTTGATAATATGTTTGTAATGAAGTGTTTTGTAAAATAAAAAAACAGAATTTTGTTTTCAAAAACAAAAAAATTATAACATATTTTAGATGTTTTGAAATCTTTGTTCTGTAGAATAAAAAAAAAAAAATTACTTTTTAAAATAATAATTCAAACAAATTTTTTAATTTTTTTATTCTTAAAACTTGTTCTAAAAAAATATCTATTTTAAAAATAATAGAACAAAAACAGAATCAAACAGCCCCTGATCTCTGTGTTTCTTGCTTACCGAGTTTGGGTTCTGATTTTCTTTCCATAGCCTTTGCTTATCCATTTGTCATGTCCTTCAGCATTGAATGGGTTTCTCTTCATTACTTTAATGTTTGTTAAGTTCATGGATTGTTTTTTATTCCAACGGTTTCTGAGTGATTAACATAGGAGAAAACATGACTCTAGTTAAGATTCACTTTGCTGGAATTTTCTGGTTCGGGATGAAAATCAAAACCCGTCTTTGTTATCGGTCATCATAGTAATCCTCAGGCGATATTTTGCTGTGAGTTTCTCAATGCTGTTTGGGCTGTGGTGAACGTATAGTGGTTGGGTATTTTTGAGATCGGCTTCCAGGTTGCGCTACCAAAGTTATGTTGTCTCCTCAGGCACTAGTGTCAACTGGTAAGGGCCCCATGTCTCTTCGAGTTATCTAGGTTAGGATAAGTCGCGTATAAAAAAATTTTTTTAAAAATTGGGTTTCAATGACTTGTTTTACCAAAACTGAATTTTCAATCTTTAGAATAATATTAATTAATTAATTAAAATTATTATTTTTAAATGTTAGTTAAATCACTTTCTCTTTTAAAAAACATAAAAAGAATTTCAAAATTCAAAACTTAGTTTTATTTAACTAAATAAATCTCTCCTTCTTAGGAGTTTTTTAAAGTTCAAAAGTTTTCAGAAAATCAAATAATTTCTCTTTTGTTAGGAGGTTCCAAAAGTTTACAAATTATTTTTAAAATTAATTAAATAAACATCTTTTCTTAGAAGTTTTTAAAAGTTTAAAATTTAGATTTTTTGAAAAAGAATAATTAAGTAAGTGTCTTTCTTATAAGGAGTTTTTAAAAGTTCAAAAATTAGTTTTAAAGAAAAATTTAAAAATCTCTTTTCCTTAGGAATTTTTTCCTGAAAATTCGAGAATATATATAATAGTACTTTAGAAAAATTAAATCACTTTTCATGTACTTAGGAATTTTTAAATTTTTAATCTAATTTTAAAATTTTTAATTAAAACATCCTCTATTTAATTTTTTTTAAATGAAATCAATATGTATATAGGTGAATAAAAAGTATTTTAATTAAAAAATAAAAAAGTATTTTGATAGAGATTTGTATATTTTTTAAAAATAAAAAAAATTATAAAATAATTTATTTCTTTAAATAATTTCCTGACCAAGTAAAATTGACATAGAGGCCCACTAGTAATAGTGTAAATAAATTCTACGAAGGTGGTTTTTGTGAAACCTAGACAAAAAGCCAAGAGGCCCCAGTAATAATAATTACAAAAATTTTGCAAAGGCCGTTTTTTTTTCTTAATACAGGAAGTAAAAACCTAAACAAAAATTCACGCCACCCCACTCTAACAAGCTTAGCATAATTAGATAACTCGTCCAGTAATTCCTATCCAGATCCGGCAAAAGAACAATGCTAAATATGTTAAAGCTTCTGCAGTAGTTCCAAATATCTGAGGTTAATATTGAAGTCATGTCGGGCCTTATAAGTGGCATTTAAAGGACAGGTTTTGGGTCCTTCAAAAACATTTGCATTCGTACAGTGCCGTGGAAAGCTTTAAACCAGATAAGCGGTTGCTTTAGACCCCGCAATTTACTTCCTCTGGATCTTGTGCGCATCCAAAAGTGCGCATCCATCTACGGCGTCCAGATGTGATTTGGATGGTTCAGATTTTATATAATTTTTTTTAAAATTTTAAAATTCTTTTAATATCATAAGATGAAAAATGTAAAATAAAACTAGTTTTATAACTGAAAAGTATTTAAAAAATTATTTTTTAGCATCAAAAGCATAGAAATTTTTTTTATAAAATATGGACTGTCCAAATCTAATTCGAACGGTCCAAATTGGGATGCGCACCTATACGCAGAGGATCCAGGTTCCAATCTACTAGGCCTCTAGTGTATATATATATATATATAAGCATTATCAATGCCTTGTATATTTGCCAAGGCTCATATATACATGCTATCTCATATCTGTTTGGTATATCTTATAGGAAAAAGACAAATAAAGGGATGATGATAGAGGTGTTCATTGGTCCGGTTAGCCCTAGGGGCTGCCCTAACCCAGCCTAATCAGGTCAAGTCGGGTGGGGCCAAAAACATAAATGGGCAAAACTTTAAACAAAATTATATCAGTTCGGGTCGGGCCATGGGTGAAGACATATTCTGCCTAATTTGTCCTAATAGTTACTTTTTTTTAGTTATTAATATCTTGTCATTTTATATATTTTATTTTTATTTCATCTTATTCTCTTTACATGCTGCAACTTTCATTATTTACATAAATCCTCTATATTTCTTAATTATTTTCATTATTGATGTGCATGCTTACTGACATTTCTTTTGTTGAATAATACAAATACACATATTTACCTAAAACTAATTATATTATTATAGCTTATATTTTACTTGATAATGCCAAGTTATTTTTTTTATTATTGATAAAAATATAAAGGTTTTAAAAGCCTATTGTTTTGAAGTATATATGCCTATGGTCTGTAAAAAAAATTTTTATATTACAAATATCAATTCAATAAAAAAAAAGTCTCGGGCGGTCCTAACCCGCCCTAACCTAACATAAAATCGGGCTTGTTCGAGCTGGCATAAAAATAAGCCTGATGTTTTAATCGGGTCGAGTATCAGGCATATTAGATGTTTAGCCCGACCCTACCCATAAATAGCCCTAGATGATGATAGAAAAGCTTCTTACCTCCTCCAATGACCAATAATATTGAAAGGTTTCATAATGGCATTAAAAGTTATTTCACAAAGTCAAAGATTTTTTTCCTTTACCGAAGCAAAACAAATAAGCAATCAAAGCCTTTAATGTCTCTAGCTTTTAGTCTTATTGATTCCCATTCCTCATGTCTCTTTCCTAGCTTTTCAATTTCTTCTCATCGCATCTCGTTTCTGAATCTTATTCTCTTATCTCTCCTCACTCTCTGTTTAATTTCATCACTTCACTTTTGTCTTTTCTTTGAAAAATATCATAATTGCTCATTTGCTCCCAGCCTACAATATAACAATAGATGCCCTTTTCATCCTTCATCATTTCATCAAGGTATTATTTAATACTTCAATACTTCATGCCTGAGAATGATGCCTTTTTTTTTTGGCTTCATATGTTCATTTCCTTTTTTTTTTGGCCCTAAGTGTTGTTTCCGTCAAATTGTCTCCCAATCTCAAACCATTGGTTGAAGCTATGAAATAAAGGGAGGTAAAATGTTTCTTTTCTTTTCTTTTTCTTTTTTTTTTTTCTTTATTTTGAAATCTTAAATACTAAATTTAAGGTGTTTTCCCCCTTTTCTCATAGAATTGTTGTTTTTGCAATTGATATTTTACATATATATTTTTTGTCCTATTTTTTATTTTACTTTTATTATTTGTGCTAATAGAAAATGTCAAATAAAAAGTATGAACCTAGTTTTGAAAAATTGAAGAAAAAGAGAAAAATTAAAAAATTAATTCAATCTCAATGTGGTGCTCTTGATAAATTTGTTATTATTCATAATAATAAAGATGTAACAAGAAGTGTAGTTGAGCAATCCCTTATAGATGACACTAAAAAAATGATAGAACAGTCACCCATAAATGATGTTGAAAACAACAATAGTCCTCATTCCAATCAAGAACAAGAAGATGATGCAAATTTAAACAAAAATAATTTATTTGAAGAGAATAATATTGAGCATAACAGTACATCAGGTGAAGTTCTTAAAAATATTTATGATCCTCGACATTAGAAAAACATTGATGAAAAGTTTAGAAATTTAATGGTAGAAAATGGTCCAATCAAATGTGATAATTTACAAATTCCAAAAGATGAAAATAATAGACATTTTTCTTCATTTTTTTACCAACGAATATTGCCAAATGGAGAAAAATAGGATAGAAAATGGCTAGTTTATTCAAGAGATTTAGATAAAGTTTATTGTTTGTGTTGCAAGTTATTTTGTTCAAAAAGTAGTGTTAATCAACTAGTTAATGAGGGGATTAAAGATTAGAGAAACCTTGGTTCTAAACTTAAAAGTCATGAAATAAGTCATGAACATATCCCTAATATGGCTAAATGGATTGAAATAGAAACAAGATTGAGGAGGAAAAAGACAATTGATAAAAATATACAAGAACAAATTAACAAAAAAAAAAGGAATATTAAGAAAAGGCCTTACTTAGAATTATAGCTATAGTCAAATATCTTTCTAAAAATAATCTTGTCTTTTGTGGGACAAATGAGAAGATATATGAAAGAAATAATGGAAACTTTTTAAGTTTGATTGAGATGCTTGCAGAATTTGATCCATTTATGCAAGAGCATGTTCAGCGCATAAAAAATAATGAACATCGTGCACATTACTTAAGTAATACTATACAAAATAAAATTATAAATTTGTTAGCCTTTCATATAAAAAATATAATAATAAAAAAAGTTAAAGAAGAAAAATATTTTTCTGTTATTCTTGATTGTACTCCTTATGCAAGTCATCAAGAACAAATGACTCTTATTTTGAGATATATTGATACTTTGAGTTCTCCAATAAGAATATAAGAGTACTATGTAAAATTTTTAAAGGTTGATGATCCATCTGAAAAAGGTCTTTTTTAATGAACTTATTAATGTATTGAATAAATATAGGCTTAATATTAATGATATAAGGGGATAAGGTTATGATAATATATCGAACATGAAAGGTAAAAATCAAGGAGTACAAAAAAGATTATTGGATATAAATCCTAGAGCATTTTATACACTATGTGGATGTCATAATTTGAATTTAATTTTATGTGATATTGCCAATTCATCTCCTAAAGCTATTTCTTTTTTTGGAGTTCTACAACGTATTTATTCTTTATTTTCTTCTTCCACCAAAAGATGGAAAATCTTGCAAGAAAGTGTACCTAAATTTTCCGTTAAATCACTATCTCAAACTTGATGGGAAAGTAGAATTGAAAGTGTCAAAGCAATAAAGTTTCAACCACCAAATAAAAAAAACGCTTTGATTAAATTATCAAATGTAGTGAAGATCCTAAAATAAAAAGTGAAGCCATGTGTTTAGCAACTTATAAGATTGAGAATTTTGAGTTTTTATTAGGAATGAATATTTGGTATGATATATTGTTTGTTGCTGATTCTATTAGTAAGACTCTACAATCTAAAGATATGCATATAGATGTTGCTATAGATAATTTAAGGGGCCTTATTACTTATTTGAAAAATTATAGAGAAAATGGTTTTGCATCTACTTTGGACTCTACAAAAAAAAAAGGCTATTGAAATGGATATAGATCCTAAATTTTGTGAAAATCGAATAATCCATAAAAAAAAATATTTTTGATAAACATGTTGATGATGAGATCACACATTCAGCTGAAAATTCTTTTTGTATTGAATATTTTATATACATAGTATACTTCTATATTACAAGAGGAAACTAACAATTTGATTCTCGTTTGGTGTATATAGTTTTAGTCCCTAAAATTATTGAATATATAAATTAGTCTTTGAAAATAATAAAATTATTATAAGTTAGTCCTCTTTAGCATATCTAAGACACGTTGCAAAAGAATATACAATGAGAATCTTATTTCCAAGAATCAACTCATGCAATTATTAATTTTTGAAACTAAAGTTAAATAAGGTTAATAATTCAACCATTAAATTGTTAGTATACTCATGTTGTCAAAATTCAGAATTCTACTTCTTGCAAAACTAGCATTTGCCATGATTTGACAGATCAGCATCTGCCATTATTATAGATGCTAGAGAGAAGAATCTAATTTCTCCGGGCAAGATTAGTGGAATTGATTTCGGAAACCTAGTTTGCTTAGTTATTCACATGTAGAAGCTCATAGTTACTTTTAACTTCTTGGTGTAGACAACTCTGATAGAGCCCACATCGGGAAATATGGGGATCAACATGGCAATCATGGCAGCCATGAAAGGCTATATGGTGGTTTTGACCATGAGAGCATCTGGAGCTTATTTAATACTCACGGATCCAACCAAAGGAATTGGAGGAGCAGTGAAGAAGACTCGTGAGCTTCTATAATCCACGCCGAACGCTTTCATGCTGCAACAATTCTCAAATCCTGCCAATACTCAGGTGGTGATTCCACCATATTATTTTTGTTTGAAAGATTAGTTGTTAATTAAAGGTTATAACTGGTTTTAGAGTAAATTACATACAATACACTATAATTTAATTTTATATTTTTGACTAAAATATCATATATATATATATATATACTTTTTTTGTTTAAATTTATTGAAAACTTAATATACTCTTTTTATTTTTATTTATGTATATTGGAAATAAAAATATACTTTTTTTAAATTTTTATTTATGTATATTTGAATATAATACATATTTACATATTTAAGTTCATAGAGAATATTTTAATTAAAAAATTAAAATTAAACTAAAATGTATATCTAATTCATAAAAAAATCTATATAATTTTAACAAAATTTAAAGAAAATCCGTGCCATTTACTTTTAATTTTATTACTATCCCTAATATATTCCTTCTTATAAGCTTCAAATATGGATAAAGTACAAGCCCATTATACTTTATATTAAACCTCAATTTTAATTAAGATAATGGATTGGGTGAAGTTTGAATTTTTCACCACTTGATCATACAAACTTTGTGGTTTTGTGCCATATTAAAAAATGTTTCACCAAAAGTTCAAGGTTTTAGGTGAAGACCTCTAGTTAGTTTTATTAATATCTCTGATTTATTATATTGTGAATAATGCTTTGCTGCCCTTAAATTTAACAGTAGAAACCATGTTGGACCATGTGAGTATGATTGCAGATAACATTGAAATCCCTTTCTTAATAAATGGTGGAAGCAGGTGCATTTTGAAACAACAGGCCCTGAGATAATAGCATAAAAATGAAAAAAAAATTGACATATTTGTGATGGGAATAGGTAGTGGAGGTACTGGCTCTGGAGTTGGACATGCACAATATCTTAAATCCGAAAATCCTTATGTTCAGGTGATTGTTTAAGACTATAATTTGAATTAGTATTGCACACTGAACATTGTTTATTTAGATATACTCATTAAATCTTTTGAAAATATTTCCTTTCTCATTGAGTGGCACACTGAACATTGTTTGTTTTATATATATTGAGTAGAGCCAGTTGAAAGTAATATTCTCAATGATAGAAAATCAGGAAATAATCTATTTCTTCTATTGAGAGTCGATTTGAACAATTTTTAGAAAATGAAACTATTTTTGGTCTTTTATTTGAATCCAAAAAATTTAAAAACTTTGGAAGAGGATGAATTGAAAAAATATTGTATTAATCTTGAAAAATTTCTAAGTTTTAGTGAACATTCTGATGTTGATTGTTTTGTTTTATTTTCATAATTGAAAGCATTGAGAGAAGAAATTAATACTCTGATAGAAGTGTTAAACTATATCAAAAGATTAAATTTTTTTCTAAATGTATGTATTGCTTATAGAATATTATTAACAATACCTGTAACGGTTGCTACTACTGAAAGAAGTTTTTCAAAATTAAAATTACTTAAAATTCTATTTAAGATCAACTATATTACAAAATAGATTGAATAGATTGGCAATATTATCAATTGAAAATAAATTTTTAGAATTACTTGATTATAAAACTTTGATAAGTGATTTTGCAGCTCAAAAAACAAGAAAAGTAATATAAAAATTGATAAGTTACATGAGGCCTCTTTAATAATTTCACTTAGAGTCCCAAAATTTCTAGACACAGCCCTTCATTCGTAGAGGTCCAGATGTATATAATTGTACAGAAAAGGATACACTTCTAAGAGTAACATTCTGACTTAAACCTGTTAGCTGCCAAATAAGAAATTGGTTAAATTCAAATAAACCCGAGCCGTGTGCAAGGACACTGTCCTTGAGAGATATTCCGCCACAAGACGGCACTCCCCAGGATTGAACGGATTCTTCTGCGATGTCGCAGGGAAGTAGAACAGCGAAAATTAAAACTCAGTGAGAGGGGAAGAGAGAGCAGCTCGAAGGTTGTCTGTAGCTGTAGTGCATCGAACCCAAAGAGCTATGCGGTATTTATAGGCTTAAATGTAACGAGGCGTTGGACCACATTTAATCATATTAATGGGAACGTTTCTGAACGTTGGGCGGTTTCCGACATAAGGATTAATGGAAATTTAATCAAATAATAAAAATAAAAATGGATTAGTAATTACACAAAACGGATGACCAACATTCAGAAATATTTCCACCCTGAATTCATAACCGAAGCCTTAAAACTGTAGATATTCCGGAAGGCTATTTGAAAATATTTAATTTTCAAAAATTATTTCCGGCAACGGTAAAAAGTGTCCAACACCGCGTATATTTTGCGCGCAGGGAGGGGGGGGAAATCGACGAATTTCAACTGAACTCAATTATGTTGGTTCAGCCTTTTGTGCGCGCGAGCCCATTCTCCTCCTAGGCCCATTTTGCTCTTCCATAATCACATGTTAATATTTATACCCTTGAGCCTTCATTTGTTTGAGCAATGTGGGACTCCTCTTTTTCTCTTCCCCTTTTGACACACACACATACATATTCTCCAACAATCCCCCACATGTGTGTCAAAAGATCACTATCATCTGAGTTATAAATATGAGTATAAACATTTCGAATATGGTGTCTTGCGGACTATGAACCATTCCTAGACTAATAAAGCTTAGTACACACAGTTGTAGGTGAAGCTTATAGCTTCTATGAACCAACAATTCTTCGTTGTATACTAGAGGCTTTAAGAGTCAATTTATACCCCCACAATTTTCGCTATTATCGCAGTTTTGCGCTTTAAACTACGGCCATGCGCGTGCCTGGTTTTAATGAATGCTCTAGAGATTTTTGCCATGATCTCATAGGAGCGGCCCCACTCCACATTCATATAGGTGATTTCATCAAGTGTGACTGCAATGATCACACCATCCATAAGGAATATGAAATCATTAAGAGCTTTTGCTCAGCCTCGCCAATAATGCATCCTAACACTTTTCCATATCATAAGAAGAAAATAACAAAGTGCTAGCAGAATTAACAAATGACTTGTTTTTACCCATATGAACCTCCTTCATGGGATCACCAATCACAGAGGTTGGGTTACCGTCACTGTTAATTTTCAAATTAGCTTAAGTCCCATTTCCCTCGATATTTCCAAAATTTGTTTCTTCCCTAAAGGTTTGGTTAGAGGGTCTGTCAGATTTAATTCTGACTTTACAAAATCGATCGATATAACTTCATTTTTCAACAGCTGTCTTATAATATTATGTCTCAAACGAATGTGCCTACTTTTGCCATTATAGGTCTTATTTTTAGTAACGGCTATTGCCGATTGACTATCACAATGTAATGACACTGATGGTGTTGGTTTTTCACCTAATGGAATATTTGCCAAGAAGTTTTTCAACCACTCAGCCTCATTACTAGCCAGCTCTAGAGCAATGAACTCTGAATCCATAGTGGATCTTGCTATAATATTTTGTTGAGCTGATTTCCAGGTTACTGCACCACCACCAAGAGTGAATACATAACCACTAGTGGATTTGGTCTCTTCTGAATCTGAGATCCATTTAGCATCACTGTATCCTTCTAATACAGCGGGAAATCCATTATAACATATACCATAATTCATGGTACCTTTCAGATAACTCATTAATCTGTCCAAAGCTAACCAATGTTCACTACTTGGACAGTGAGTATATCTACTCAATCTACACACAGCATATGCTATATCAGGTCGGGTGTAATTCATTAAATGCAACAGACTTCCAATAATCTGTGCATATGTAGATTGAGCTACCGAGTCACCCTTATTTTTAACTAATTTGGTGCTAGCGTCATAAGGAGTGCTCACAGGTATCTTTTCAAAGAATCCAAATTTTTTAAGAATTTTTTCAACATAATGTTCTTGAGATAGCAAAATGTTATTTTCACTCCTTATGATTTTAACACCTAATATCACATTTGCTTCACCCATATCCTTCATGTCAAATTTAGAAGAAAGAAACCTTTTAGTTTCTATCACAATATTCATGCTTGTACCAAAAATAAGCATATCATCAACATATAAACAAATAATCACACAACCATCATTCACAATTTTTGTATAAACACATCTTTCTACTTCAACAGTGGAAAACCCATCACTTGTTAAGACTTGATCAAGTTTTTCATGCCATTGTTTCGGTGCTTGTTTTAATCCATATAATGATTTAACAAGTTTACAAACTTTATTTTCTTGTCCAGGAGCAACACACCCTTCAGGTTGTACCATATAAATCTCTTCTTCTAAATCACCATTTAAAAAAGCAGTTTTAACATCCATTTGATGAATAAAAAGCTTGTAAACTGAAGCTAAAGCAATCAAAATTCTAACAGAGGAAATTCTTGTTACCGGAGAAAAAGTATCAAAATAGTCAATATTTTGTTTTTGAGTAAATCCTTTAGCTACTAGCCTCGCTTTATATTTATCAATGGATCCATCAGGATTATATTTCCTTTTAAAAACCCATTTGCAACCAATAGGTCTTGCTCCCGGAGGCAAGTTTGCCAAAACCCAAGTTTTGTTTTGATTTAGTGAATCTATTTCAGCTTTAATTGCTTCTTTCCAAAAACGAGCATCGGAGGATGAAATTGCTTCAGAGAAATTTGATGGCTCATCTTGTAACATATAAGTATAAAAATCATTTCCAAAAGAAGTTTCTTTTCTTTGTCTTTTGCTTCTCCTCAAATTTTCAACAAAATTTTCTCTTTCATTTACTTTAGATGAAGAAGGAAAATTTTCTGTTGTTTGAGAAGTATATTGAACTTTCAAAGGAAAAATATGTTCAAAAAATTCTACATCTTTGGTTTCAATAATAGTGTTATGATCAAGAACGTCACTTTTTAAAACTAGAAATCTATATGATGCACTATGTTCAGCATATCCAATAAACATGCAATCAGAAGTTTTAGAACCTATTTTTCTCTTTTTAGGATCAGGTAATAAAACTTTTGCAAGACACCCCCACACTTTCAAATATCTTAAATTTGGTGTGTATCCTTTCCATAATTCATAAGGTGTCTTATTTGTTTTCTTATAAGGTATCTTATTCTGTAAAAAACATGCAGATAATAAAGCTTCACCCCATAAATTATCTGGTGCAGAAGAACTTACAAGCATAGCATTCATCATTTCTTTTAAAGTTCTATTTTTTCTTTCTGCTACTCCATTTGATTCAGGTGAGTATGGAGGGGTTACTTCATGAATTATTCCTTCTTTTTCACAAAAGTCATTAAATAAAACAAATTCTCCTCCTCTGTCCGATCTAACTCTTTTAATTTTTTTATTTAATTGGTTTTCTACCTCAGCTTTGTATAAAAGAAATTTATCAAAAGCTTCATCTTTGTTTCTCAATAAATAAACTTTTGTATATCTAGAAAAATCATCGATAAAAGTTACAAAATACTTTTTGCCACCTCTTGTCATAGTTTGTTTCAAATCACCTAAATCAGTATGTATTAAGTTAAGTAATTCAGTTTCTCTTTGTACAGAAAAATGAGACTTTTTGGTTAACTTAGCTTCTGTACAAATTTCACATTTGTTTAGAAAATCATTTTTAATTTCAGAAATTAAACCAAGTTTTTGCATTTTCTTTAAATATGACTTACTAACATGTCCTAATCTAGCATGCCATATATCAAAAGTATCAACCATAAAGACAGGCAAGTAAGCAGAAGATGATGCATTTTCATTCATATCAGCAATGTTGAGTACAAACAGCCCCTGATTACAATAGCCCTTCCCTACAAACACATTATTTTTTGTCATTACGATCTTGTCAGATTCGAATGACACCTTAACCCCAGCTTTGCTTAATAGAGCTACAGAAATTAAATTAGCTCTAACATCAGGCACATGAAGAACATCATTGAGTGACAGAGTTTTTCCAGATGTGAGTTTTAGTTCAACCTTTCCTTTTCCTAGAACTTTTGCAGTTCGAGAATCAGCAAGGTAAACACGGTCTTCTCCTTCCTTGGTAGGATTATAGGAGGCAAACATTTCACGATTGGCACAAATGTGCCTGGTAGCCCCAGAGTCTACCACCCATTTTTTCACATCGGACACTAAGAGAGCTTGAGAAATGACCGCTATAATGATTTCATTTCCTTCATCTCCTTGAACCAGATTGGCCCTAGGAGGATTGTCATTTCTAGCCCTCTTCCTGCATTGAGCAGCATGGTGGCCTGGTTTTCCACAAACAAAGCAACTCCCTTTCTTTTTGAATTTGGGGTTAGAACTTTTGGGCTTGTAATCAAGTTTTGTTCTAGAGTCATACCTTTTGCCGAGCTGCTTTGTCTCTACCAAATTTGCTTTTGAAGCCATCTCTTTGCCTTTTGCAGCTTGCATCTCTTTTCGATTTGTGTCTTCGATTATGATGTGAGTGATTAGGTCCGACAGCGGCAATTGCTTTTGTTTGTGTTTCAGTTGTTGTTTGTAGTCCTTCCATGATTCAGGCAGCTTCTCAATCAAAATTCCAGCAACAAACTCGTCAGGTAAGTTGATTTTTTCTGCCCTCAACTCTTCTAGTAGCTTATGGTACTCATTAATTTGCAGCTTAATATCTTTATCCTCGGTCATCTCCCATCTATAGTAATTCCCAACAACAAACTTTTGCTTCCCAACATCCTCAGCAGTATATTTGGCGATTAGCGATTCCCAGATTTTGCTTGCTTCCTTGTACACATAGTAAACATCGAAGAGATCATTAGACAAAGTGTTAATGATGGTATTTCTGCATACCTTGTTGGCATATTCCCAAGCAATCCTTTGATTTTGGTCAATATCTAACGGAGGCTCAGACTGTGTGAGAGCAATAGCAACTCCATGTAGGTCAAGGGTAGAGTAGACACGTTCTTGCCACCTTCGAAAATTTTTTCCGTCGAACATCTCAATTTTTGAAATATCAGGTGGTGGCCTAGACAGTGGCATCGTAAACGAGCCGAAGGATGTAGCACCCACATTAACACCGGCAGGGCCATCGGGAGCAATGGTGTTGTTTTGTTGTGACTCCATATCTCTCAAGATTGTTAGCTGCCAAATAAGAAATTGGTTAAATTCAAATAAACCCGAGCCGTGTGCAAGGACACTGTCCTTGAGAGATATTCCGCCACAAGACGGCACTCCCCAGGATTGAACGGATTCTTCTGCGATGTCGCAGGGAAGCAGAACAGCGAAAATTAAAACTCAGTGAGAGGGGAAGAGAGAGCAGCTCGAAGGTTGTCCGTAGCTGTAGTGCATCGAACCCAAAGAGCTATGCGGTATTTATAGGCTTAAATGTAACGAGGCGTTGGACCACATTTAGTCATATTAACGGGAACGTTTCTGAACGTTGGGCGGTTTCCGACATAAGGATTAATGGAAATTTAATCAAATAATAAAAATAAAAACGGATTAGTAATTACACAAAACGGATGACCAACATTCAGAAATATTTCCACCCTGAATTCATAACCGAAGCCTTATTAGTAATTACACAAAACGGATGACCAACATTCAGAAATATTTCCACCCTGAATTCATAACCGAAGCCTTAAAACTGTAGATATTCCGGAAGGCTATTTGAAAATATTTAATTTTCAAAAATTATTTCCGGCAACGGTAAAAAGTGTCCAACACCACGTATATTTTGCGCGCAGGGAGGGGGGGGGAAATCGACGAATTTCAACTGAACTCAATTGTGTTGGTTCAGCCTTTTGTGCGCGTGAGCCCATTCTCCTCCTAGGCCCATTTTGCTCTTCCATAATCACATGTTAATATTTATACCCTTGAGCCTTCATTTGTTTGAGCAATGTGGGACTCCTCTTTTTCTCTTCCCCTTTTGACACACACACATACATATTCTCCAACAAAACCTAGTTTAAACCAAGTATTGATCCACCGAATCACATTCCCATAAGGTTGTTTTCTCTGTTAAAGGACGTCTTATAATTATGTATGTGTAATGTTATTATTAAAAAATTACATATTTTTAATTGAAAATTTGATAATAAAAATATAAACCTTTTTTTTTTAATAAATCCTTCCATCTAGAAGATAACTTCGACTCTCACAGCACTTGAAGTGTACGAGCAGAGCTTTTATTATGTCAAACTTTTGAGTTTAGAATGCGTTTATCATTTAACACTAGCGCTTGTATACTACATGTGTATGGCACTCTCGCAGCACTTGAAGTGTACGAGCAGAGCTTTTATTTTGTCAAACTTTTGAGTTTAGAATGCGTTTATCATTTAACACTAGCGCTTGTATACTACATGGTGTATGGCACTTTCAAAGCGTTCCTCCAATAGAATTAAAGATATGTTTTGCTCTATAGACCTATTGGGCAAAATGGTAGAGAACATTCTCAGCGTTCAATTTGTATGTTTAAGCAATAAAGTATTTGCTTTTTAATTTTCAATGAGGCGTCATTTAATTTGATCAGAGTAATTAATCCATTGAGATGTTTCCAAAGTTTTACAGGGAGAAGGAGAAAGGAATTCAAAATTGGCTAATCATCTGATGCAAAGATGGAAGACATGTAGCATACAAGGGTCCGGAAATGCTAGAGCTTTTATGTACGACTGGACTGCAGATATGAAATCCTAATATCTTTGACACGTCTTCGTGTTAAATGCTTTATAGTTAAACAACTTTCATATATTATATATATTTGGTGGTGTACAATGAGGCTTAATTTTTCTATACTATCTCTTATATATTATTTTCCAAAGTAACATAGTTTTTATACTACTTTTATCTGTAGTTAAATATCTAATATTTTTATTTAAAATATATATGAATTGTTTATACATAAAATATATTATAATTTAATGATTTTGAAAATATACTTGACAAAATTATTAACAAAAATATTATAAATGGACACAATTAAAAATTCAGTGTTGATTTTTTAAAATATCCTTGATTAATTATGTTTAAGAAGATTAATTAGTCTTAAATTTTTAAAAAACATATACCATTTTATTCCTTATATGACCTAATTAAGGTTATCGTATATAATAACGTAAAACTTTTTTAGGCATTATACAATTAGTATAATTTATTAGAAATATCAAAATTTTCATATATTTTATACTTTAATTAAATATTTTATACGTTTTGAAATGTTTAGAAAGTCAAGATTCAACATTACATATGAAATTTTGGGTGAATTAAATTCTTCACAAATATAATTATATGAGAAATATTTACATGCACCTCTTAGGACAATTAGAATGCACTAGAGTGAATGTAAGAATAACATTGCTCTAAGCTCTAGAGAAATAGGGTAGTGAGTGGATCGGATACAAATTTTGAAATGGGCAGATCCTTGGTAACTTCATCTTCCCACTGCAGTTGATCCCATCAGTTTGGCATTCCTTTAATGTGCTTTAGATTTTTAATTGCAATCTGAGAATCAAATGGAAGCTTCATCAGATTTAGGCAGCCTCTCACATTAATCTCCTTCAAGCAAAGGAATTGTAATACTATCCTACAAATGCTCCGTGACTACGTCAGATTACTTAGACGAAGAACAATGAGACTTAAAAAAAGAAAAATCCCTTTTCACTCTTTTAGTTTCTACAACTCCAAAATCTTATAACTTCTTCCAATGAAGCAGAATTATATAAGTCAAGAAATTCAAGACTTGTAGCATGTTTAAGCCAATTCAAGTCAAACATTGCACACTGAGAAATGCATAAGCTACGAAGGCTAACTATGTATTCATGCCCCTGGAATGAGGTTCTTGGAATATTCCCAGCTTTAAAACCTTGCAATGTCTCGTCTTTGATATTCAATACTAGAAAGCCACAACCAAAAATGTTCAGTGTTTTAAGATACTCCATTCTTCTCAGTGATGAATACATATCTGGAGAGAGCTTCTATTCAAATCACACTTAAGACGTAGATGACAAATGCATCTTTGTAATTTCGGGGAGATCAATAACTTTTGAATATAGAAGGGGCTTGAGAGGGAAATGCTTTGTCTTCAATGTGTTCCAAGCCTTTTAGTTCATGCAGCAAGGCATCTTCATCATAGGCTGGACCAAGGGCAGGTAACATACTAAAATTTTGCAAGACGCCAAACTTTAACATCCCTTGGGAATTCTAGGTGGTCCATTAGATTTAGCAACAAACACCTCAAATCCTTCAAATTTATGAGTTCATCTGGCAATTTTGTTATACCAGTATCTGGTAGATTCTTGTATTCCCAGTTTAGCAAGATCCTAATTGCTACAGGTAGATTTCTTAATTTTCTATTACCTGACAAGTCTAACACTCTAACAGTACTCATAAGTAGAAATATCTCAGTTAAAAAGTTTATCTCTGCTAGAGTATGTCTAATAAGCATATTAAGGAGACATGGAAAATGAGGTTTCCCTGAAAAATTTTCAATGTTACAGCCCCATAATGATAGCCTTTCTACCTCTTTCCACTTTGCACAATTACATACTTCAACTGCACTTGTCCCAGCACCATTTTTTACCAAGAACAACTCATATGCTTTTTTTCTGGGGGGAAGCACTCTACTCTAATTTGTCCATATTCTTTCATATGGCCGCAAACCTCTCTAGATCGAGTTGTGAATACTATCTTAGATCCACAATTATTAGGAGGAGGAACCCCTAATTTCAACAAATCAATTCTTCCCCCAACATCATCTAACAACAACACAAACTTCTTCTTCTTCAAGATTCCGTACAACACAATAGCTCTCTCATCACCTGTCTTATTAACCCAAGTACCATCCTGGACATATAATTTGTTCCCAATGACTTCTTGATTTTTCCCCAGATTTGTCTCTTTAGACACTACAACCCAGATGACTACAGCATGTGTTCTAGTTGGGAGGAACTCATTATTGAATTTATTTGAGTAGAGTTGTTTTTCCCACACCACCCATTCCATACAAGCCAATGATGCCCACCTTATCGTTCTTAAAACACACACAAAGCTCATCAAATGATGATTCTAGATCTGCAGAAGCACTTCATCGAACAGAGCATGGGCAGAATTTTGTGCTACAACATCAAAATGCTCTTTCCTTATAATCTCCCGAACCTCAGCCAACTTCTGGGTCACCACCATCCGGAGCTTGTAGCAAGCTCGACAATTCTAGGGGCAGTGGCCTCTGAAACACTTGGATTGTGTTTCTTGATTTCCCTTCTCCAGAATACCCTGGACTTTGTTTTGTAGGGCTTCAACTTTGCCCAACTAGTCCTTTACCTCATTCAAAGCCTTCAACTGCAGGTCCTCCTCTGCCATTTCAACCTTTATCTTTACGTCGAGACACACACTCTTGAGTTGATCTGAAGCGTTCCTCAAAGAGCTGAGGTTTCTTCTAGCTTGCATATTGAATCTACCATTTTGGCGCAGCAACCCCACAAGCGAGTTAGAATGTCCACGATCGGAGTAATGAAATCAGCCATGGTTTGGCACTGCCAAAGGAAAGAAGAACGAAACTGGGAAGTTCTGAATGGGAAGATGAAAAGCAATGAAGAATGTTTAAGTTTGCTGGATGATGCGACCACAGTCTACACTACCTTATAATCAACAGCTCGCTTTGAACGCTAGGTTATCCGATTTATATCAACCCCTTTTCTTATTTCATTTTCATTTAATTCAAAATCCCATACAAATTGTAAGATTTGTTTTTACACCACGCCGAATGACTTTAATTTTGTTTTTAAAATTTTCTATATTTGATCTGTTCTCAGTTTGAAGGACCATTTTTATCCACTTTCTCAAGTGTGTGTGTGTGTATATATAGATATTTATATAAGGTTTACCTTGTAAGGTAAATATGGTAGAAAATTGGTAACCATCAGTGGATATACATTGTCCACACAAAGCATATCACCATCCTTAATTAAATTGAGGTTCTAGAAAAACAGTAATGAGAGAGAGTTGGGAATGTGAGATGGGATTAGATGGGCTGGTAGCTGTGTGATTTTATGAACAAAAGCTCATGAGCTCCTATGGTGGTAGTTATAGCTGTCAATCCTAACCAGTATTTATGTAAACGCACCTTCCCTTCCTACTCTACTCTACAGGTTTGTTTGGTATGAAGGGGAGTAATCCTTTTATCATACTTTTATACAAAATTTATTATGTTTTTATAATTATTATTTAGTTATTTTTATTTTTATTTTTTTAAAATAAAAATACAAAAATTATTTTCTATTCTCAAAATTACTTTTTTTCATTTTTTATTCTATTTTTCTTTTCATATTGCATACTAAAAATGCTGTATTATCCCGCGCCTTCTTCATAAGCTCTACAACCATTATGGCACCAGCCAAGACTCTCACTTCACTTTTTCTTTTTCTTAATTTATTCGTCCAAATATCTAATATCACTTGGGCATATAGATTAAAAGAAGCCAAAGGGGCAACCAATGGCCTTTTTTATCACTTGCTTGTACATTTTTTGCAACAAGAATGTCTTTATTTTCTACGTTGGATTTGAATAACATGTTAGATGTACTTTTTTTGGGGTGGGGGTTAATTTAGTCTCTTTCAACTTATATGAACAAATGATATTTGAATTTTAGAAAAAAAGAAAAAATTATTTTGCATAAAACTAGTCTAAGAGATCCATGGTTAGCTTTTAAAAATTGTGAAGGATAAACTATATAATCTCCTAAATTGAGAAGAATTCTTTGTATTTTGACTTATGTAGAATTATTAGGAAAAAATACACTCCTGAAAAGAAATAACATTCCGATTTATAAACTCACTCTAAACCAAGTATTTGTCCACTAAATCACATTCTGAGTTTGTATTCTCTCTGTTTTTTCAGAAAAATGCAGAAGCAAATCACACAGCTCTTGCAAACTCACATTTAATATAGAGATGATTGGTTGTTTCCTCTTCTAAATTACACATGAGACACAATTGAAACAATTGCAGCTGATGCGTCTTGAGGTTTGATACCAATGGTAAAGAATTAATAATGTCCACAGAAACATTAATATTCTCATAGGAAGTTTCTGCTTCCAAACATATTTCCAGTACATAAAAACCATTCGGATGCTGCTTAATGCCATTCCTCGCTCCAGTCATGCCTGCATCTTCATCAATTAGTAGATCATACCCGTATTTGACAGAGGAACTAGATTGCAACGGGTGGATGTTTCAAACGAAAATAGTTCTAACCACAATAAGCTTGGCTTTGTTCTCTAGGATCCTAGCCACTCTGAATGTTGCACCTGTGTTAGCTCCACATGTTATGCCTACCTAGAAAATATTATAAAAACAAAATAAAATAAATGCTATTGCAGATTTTTAGTATGCAATTTATTAATAGTCTTTTCCCATGGTTAATTGAGTAAAGCTTAACACTAAAAATTTTATTTCACATGCATAGTTTTTTGGGAAGTATGTAGAATTATTATTTGAAGAATTAGTAACTGTCCTTCCTTCAAGGCCAACTCAATAGCTATGGTAACTACATCTTCACTGCTTACCTACAACGAAGAGTTTCAAATGAAGGTTAAGAGAAATAAAAGTAAAACAAGCTTATTTTTGTATCTAAAAAAAAGTAAAATTTCTAATACTTACTTGAAGAACTTCTTCCATTACATTCATGTCCAATATGTCTGATTTGAATCCAAACCCATTGCCTGTAATATGATGAGGACCTTTATCGATGGACAGCATTAAAGTTTGCAACTTCTTGAAGAGAATGAATCTACATAATCACCTAATCCCTTTCTTTTAGTGCTTTTATTTTTTATTATTTTATCACCTTATGGACACCAAAAACAAGTATAAAATGTGGAATTTTAGAAACTTCCAAAAGAAAATATAACAGAAACAGAAACAAGAAGTTATTTTTAACATTTAAAAGAAAAAAGAGCAGGATTATTTCCTGATTTTCCAGCATTGAGAATATTACTTTCAACTAGCTCTACTCAATATATATAAAACAAACAATGTTCAGTGTGCCATTCAATGATAAAGGAAATATTTTCAAAAGATTTAATGAGTATATCTAAATAAACAATGTTCAGTGTGCAATACTAATTCAAATTATAGTCTTAAGCCACAAAGTTTGTATGATCAAGTGGTGAAAAATTCAAACTTAACCCAATCCATTATCTTAATTAAAATTGAGGTTTAATATAAAGTATAATGGGCTTGTACTTTATCCATATTTGAAGCTTATAAGAAGGAATATATTAGGGTTAGTAATAAAATTAAAAGTAAATTGCACGGATTTTCTTTAAATTTTGTTAAAATTATATAAATTTTTTTTATGAATTAAATATACATTTTAGTTTAATTTTAATTTTTTTATTAAAATATTCTCTATGAACTTAAATATGTAAATATGTATTATATTCAAATATACATAAATAAAAATTTAAAAAAAGTATATTTTTATTTCCAATATACACAAATAAAAATAAAAAGAGTATATTAAGTTTTCAATAAATTTAAACAAAAAAAGTATATATATATATATATATATATGATATTTTAGTCAAAAATATAAAATTAAATTATAGTGTATTGTAACGTTTTATTTTAAAAAAAGTTTTAAGTATATTTTAAAAATAAAAGAGACATGTTTATAATTTCAACAAAAGTTAACAAAGAAATATGTAATTTACTCTAAAACCAGTTATAACCTTTAATTAACAACTAATCTTTCAAACAAAAATAATATGGTGGAATCACCACCTGAGAGTATTGGCAGGATTTGAGAATTGTTGCAGCATGAAAGCGTTCGGCGTGGATTATAGATGCTCATGAGCCTTCTTCACTGCTCCTCCAATTCCTTTGGTTGGATCCGTGAGTATTAAATAAGCTCCAGATGCTCTCATGGTCAAAACCACCATATAGCCTTTCATGGCTGCCATGATTGCCATGTTGATCCCCATGTTAATTTCCCGATGTGGGCTCTATCAGAGTTGTCTACACCAAGAAGTTAAAAGTAACTATGGGCTTCTACATGTGAATAACTAAGCAAACTAGGTTTCCGAAATCAATTCCACTAATCTTGCCCGGAGAAATTAGATTCTTCTCTCTAGCATCTATAATAATGGCAGATGCTGATCTGTCAAATCATGGCAAATGCTAGTTTTGCAAGAAGTAGAATTCTGAATTTTGACAACATGAGTATACTAACAATTTAATGGTTGAATTATTAACCTTATTTAACTTTAGTTTCAAAAATTAATAAATGCATGAGTTGATTCTTGGAAATAAGATTCTCATTGTATATTCTTTTGCAACGTGTCTTAGATATGCTAAAGAGGACTAACTTATAATAATTTTATTATTTTCAAAGATTAATTTATATATTCAATAATTTTAGGGACTAAAACTATATACACCAAACAAGAATCAAATTGTTAGTTTCTTCTTGTAATATAGAAGAATAACTTAAAAGTTGAAACCCTATAAAAATTATTATAGAATAAAAGAAATTTAAATAGGACTAAAAATTGAAAGGAGATTACCTGTCTTCTATGCTGGCAGTGGGTTGCATCATTTCAAGCTTGACGGCAATATAAGCTCCGCATCCCTCAGTGACTTTGTTAAGAAAAACCAGTGGAGTTTTCCCAATAAGCTGAAATTTGAATTCTTGTATTTTCAGTCAAGCACAATGGTAAAGTTAAGAACTTCCAGTGAGTGAGTGAGTGTGTGTGTAAGTTTTTTCATCACTATTTTTTTTCATTCAGTCACTATTAACAAAATTATTTTTTTACTATTTTTTTCCACCCATATTTTATTATACAATAATTAAAGATGATCACAATACGTAGCTCAAGAATCATATTTAATGACAACAATTATATTTTTGTTAAAAGAATGTTAGATGGGATTATCCAAAATTTTACGTAAATTTTGGACATACATAAATTTTTGTGTAATTAAATCTTAATTTATTAATATTTTTCTTGGCATCATAGGAAGACAGTGAAATATTTGCATATTTAAAGGTATCAATCAATAATTCCAATATTATTGATATAGTTTTATCATTTATTCCACACAAACACTTAATATAATATAATTTAACTAAAAAAAACAATTTTCAATACTATTCGCATCCTTCAAACAAATTCTATTACTTATCCTTTATTAACTTATAAAACTTTTTTACATCGTTGTTTATTTTTCAGTTTAATAGTGAAACTAGACCTTTAACTTTATCTACACTTTCATTATCATAAACTCCAAATCCATCAATAACCATATCTTGCATAAGATCATCCTTATAAATTCATTTTTCTCTCACTTGCGAATTTAACTAAATTTTTACTGTAGGTTCTTGTTTAAATCTCTCTCCATATCTAACTCAAAAAGTATAGCCTTATGAAAAAAGTTTAACAATCAAGGGGTCATGCACAACTTTTCTAATATGCCATTTCTTAAATCAACATTTTTAATATGTCATTTCTTATTTTACCTTCCACACTCGTATTAGCAAATGTAAAATCTAAAAATCTATTTAATCACTATAAAAAAATAAATTTTTAGTGACGGGTTTTAGTGGCAACTACAAAAAGTTGTCACAGAAAAATATTTTTAGCCGCAACCTTATTAAATTGTCGCTAAAAGTTGTCATTAAAATACTACTCTTAATTTTGATAAAAGTTTTAGTGACAACAAAAAAAGTGCCACTAAAACTATTTAGTAGCAACAAAAAATCGCCGCTAAATATTTTTAGTGGCGACATCAATATTGTCGCCACTAAAAAGTCATATTTAGTGATGATTTTTAATTATAATTGCAAAGTCGCCACTAAAACTAACTTTTAGTGGCGACAAATTGATTTTGTTACTAAAGGTCACTTTTAGTGGCAACACTTGTCGTCACCTAAAAGTTTTGCATTATTTGTGAAATTTTTAAAATTTTTTTGTCAAACTTTTTTGTCAAAAGTAACTTTTAATGACAACTATTGTAGTTACCATTAAAATTTTTAATGTAAAATTTTTATTAATTTGAATTTAGAATTTTTTAAAATAGACAAATACATTAAAAAAATAAATTATACTTATAAATATAACTTTATCAAAGAAAATAAAATGTTTAATGTTACTAATATTAATTAAATTTTATATACAAATAACTTGAAGTAATCTTTTTATAAAATTTTTAATAAAAATAAAAAAATATTTTTACATAAAAATAAGTTCAAAAAAATATTTTTATATGTAGGTGCAATAACACTTCACTACATTGAGACAAATGAACCTTAAACTATCATTTTCACTAATTGAATGATTAGTTTGGTTTTAAAAACATTACACATTTTAGAGTTAATTATTTATAATTTAATAATGTATGATAAAGTCTCTTCAGAATTATATATATATATATATATATATATCATTTTTTGAAAAAGAGTGTTATAAAAATATACATAATTAATCATTTTACTCACCTTTCCAATTTCTATTCTGCTGTGTAATAAAGAAGATCCCTCTTCTCTTATAGGATGGGATGAATGAAATAGATAATTATTCAAATATATGAAAATATCCTTCCCATGTTTCTAAATCTCACATCAACTCAAGCATAGCAGCAGGGCAGGAGAGAAAATTGTTCCACTTCCAATGCATTTAGTCATTTTAATTTTAGATTCAGCGACAAGTGTTGGTGTCAAATTTGTGAGAATGTTTAAGGCAATTAGAGACCTAATTGAGTTCGTGGATGGAGGTTGTCCCTATTCAAACCTTTAAATTCACTTACATTAGAGACCATCGATGAAGATGCTGTCAAGGATTACGATGATGATCAGCTATAGCTTGCTTAATAACAGATGATACTGATATTTTTGAAGTAGGCTTTTTTTTAGTGTTTTATTTTAAAAATACACATTATTGTAATTTGTAGCCCAATTAGTACTCATAATATAGTTGAGTTTATAATAATCACCTCGTGTTATGAACTTTGGAGCTCGTTAACAGATGTGATGACACTAGTGTTGAGATTCATAATGAGTGACCTTAATTACAACAAATTTTACCATATATGTGCACATGGCCAATTAATAGATCATGTATGAACACGTGCCTATTTTCCTTTATGGATATGATCCATATTTATCTTGTCTAATTAAAAATATAATTAATTTGACAAAATATATTTCATCTTTATCTTTTGTTGATAAAAAAGGGGACAAATAGGCACGTGTTCATAACTTAGGAAAATAAATATTAGAAGAATCCTCTAATAAAAGGCAAAGCAATTGAGGAGGAGGGAGTAAAATGTGTAACGCCCGGTACGTTGTAAAAACACCGAAATGGACCGGTTTGAAAAGCAAGCTCCCTGAGATGAGTGATTCAAGGCCAAATAAAATTAGAATAAAATTTTAAGTAATAGAAAATGAGGATTTAATCCTTGAGTTACCCAAAAATTGGAGTCGAAGTGATTCAAAAAATTTGTCGAAAGGCCAGTGACATTTTCGTAAATAAGTGCAATTTTGGAAAAGCACATAGGAAGGCTTTTTAAATGGAAATTTTGAGTTGCCTAGGGTTAAATGGAAGCCCTAGGACCGGTAAAGCCCCTCGGTTTACTTTTTCCAACGTCGGTTGACCCAAACTTTGATTGATTTGTTCGAGAAGGTTTTAGCTCTAAATTGAATGATTCCAAAGGCATTTTATTAAATTAGGAATCTAAATTTTATGATGAAAAAGACGGTTCTCAAAAAGGAGCTAAAACGAAGCCAAACTGGAAATGCCATTATGAAGGGCAAAATTGGAAACAATTTTAAAAAGAAAGCTTTTTTTTTCTTTTTTATATGCCACGTTCTTTCTCTCCTCTCTAAGACTGACTTGCTTCTGCCCATTTTTAAAGGAAAACTCTAGCTTTTTAGGCGCACAAGAGGAGGAAGATTTTGGAGGAAGAAATTCAAGAAAAAGGCAAGAACTTTAAGAAATTCCATATCCTTCTTTCTTGAAACTTACTCCTCTCCTCTCAAGCTTTCTTTCTATAGTTTTAATGGAGAGTTTGGTGCTGTTTTGAGGGCAGAACAGAGGGAAAAATTTCAAAATTTGAGGAAGCAAGCCAAGCAAAAGAAGAGCCTTCTTGGAAGAGCTTGATTCAAGGTACTTTCCATGCAAGATGTTGCTTTTTTTTCCTTAATTCTTCTCCCATATTTCGGCTAAAATAGACCCAAGGAGAGGGAAGGGTTTTTGTTCAAGAACCATTAAGAATTAGTGAGATTAAGTTAGAGGAAGATAGAAAATACCAAGAAATTCCAAGGAAATCCATGAAACTAGAAGTTAGAAAAGTGTAGAGCACTTAAGGGGATTGTAAAAAATGATTTAATCTATAAATTTCCTTGGCTATTTAAGTGTTTCCTTGACCTCCTACAACTCTTAACAACCTCCCTAAATGGTTCCCCCATCAAGGAAAAATCAAGAAGCCATTAAATCCCATTTATGCTCTAGGTTTCGGCCAAGTAGGGATGGCATAGCTAGGGAGAGTTTTAAATTTTTCTAAAGTCATTCTTGAGTCACATTTGATGAATGAAGATGAGTAGGGGCCTTGGGAAAAATTTAGAACTCAAGGAAAGTGAATTAGGGTCATAGGTTTCATATTATGACCTAAAGAAGCAATATAATACTAGGCCCTTTGTTTTAATGGTGTGGTGGCTCCAAGAGGCTTAAAAGGAGTCAAAAATCATAATTGAGAGGAAAGAATGAAGCCTAGAAGTTATTTGAAGAGTGTTGCTTCATTAGGCACCATTATGGACCATAATGAAGCCTATAAAGTAATCTAGGGCTTAAGTAAATTGTATAGCTTTAAAATATGTTTCATGAACCTAATTAGCTCCCTTAAATCATGTCTAGGCCAAGAGAAACCATCTCCACCAAATTATAGGTGTATAGTTGAGGCAAATGAGGGAAATCCAAGGAGAAAAGTGTGTAGATTTGTACAAGGTAGCTCTCTCTACCTTCTCTCATGCATGGATGTGTGTTTAGCTTGTTTTAGAATGTGTGTATATGTATTTTCAAGCTATGAAAAGTACACTAGCATGCTCTTATATATCGTGACTCTTGATGCCACATTATACTTTCAAATGAATATGTGATGTGTGATTGAGCTCGCTTGAGTGTGGAGAGGCCAAGAACTCTTCCCTATAGTGAGGATGAGTCAAAAACACTTGAACTTGGTTGAGACAAAGTAAAGAGTTTCCTAAAAGCAAAGTGGACTCCCAAAGAGTATGGTTGAGTGCAAAGATTTCAAAGAATGGGTGAGGCAAGTCCAAATACCATGGAGAGAAGTGTGAGGCCAATCCAAATACTTGGTGAGCTCTTGAATGCCTTGTATGATGTGTTTCTATGCCAAGCTTGATTTTAAATGTTCATGACTTCTATTTTTCCCACACATGTATTCATAGAACTTGCTTGCACATATTATGTGTGATGGAATGGGAGATGAGCTATTGAGATTCTTGAATCTCACTCCCTCCTCTTAAATGTCCTAATATGCTAGGTGGACCAAGTGGACATGGCAATGGGAGCCAACCATATTGAAGAAAGAAGATTGCCACCCTTATGCTTGATTTTTATCTTTTGATTCATAATGAGGCTTCATGACGTATATTATTATTGTAAATAGTCTATGACCTCTTAGACAAATGTAAAAATGATATTATTTGATAGCTAAATGAATGAGTATGGTGTATGTATTCTAGAACATAAATTGATTGTTTATGCCAATGTGTGCATTTGAGAAAAGTTTGGTGTAATGTGTATAAGGGCCCATTTGGTACACTGCATTGGATAAGCCCGATAAAATAAGGCCTGATAGTATAAAGTATGATAGGATAAGACCTGATAAAATTTTAATACTCTACAGTGTTTGGTGCAACACTGTATAAGATTGGATAGGATAGGATAATTTTAATACTATTCTATGTTTGGTGATATACTGTATAACATTGGATAGGATAAAAAATAACTATTTTGACAATAATACCCTTTACTTATAAATATATTATATATTCAAAAATTTGTGATGCTATTTTAATTTTTTTAAAAATAAAATTTCTCATATACTAGAAATAAAAAAAATTATGCTCAATATGTACATTTAATAGCCTTTTTTTAAAATTGCTTTTCATAAAGTTCAACATGACAACAAAATTTCATAAGAATTTATATGGCTACCGAGTTTTTAAATGTGTCACATAATATAACAAGTATCTTAATTTTATTTATCAAAGAAAAAAGAAACACTAATAAATTAATTAAGTTTGCAAAAAAGGCCACCATCGCCAAGGTTCTACAAACACCACAAAAGTATAAATACTACCAAGTTTTAACATAAAGTACCATAAATTTTAGTTATCTTCAAACAAATCCTTTACAAATTGAACTCTATGTTCACCTTGAAAGCCCCAAAATAAATACACTAGGGAGAGGTTTTGTATAAGTAAACGGCTAGCCTTATTGCGTTCTCTAGGTGTAAGGTCCTCTAATTTCATCAGTTCATCAGCAATAGCTCGTGAATTATCATAAAAATCTTTCAAAACCTTCACACCTTCAGCCATACACTTGACACTTTCAACCATGGCACCCATCCTCTCAGCAGATTTTCCAACAACATCCACAAGCTTATTGGCAAAACTGTCCATACTTTTTGCTAACATATCTTCTCCTCTTAACTTCTTTCTCACCCATCTACCTTCAAAATGACTTATTTTTGCCTTACTTTTAGTTTCACCCATAGACATTGATTGATTGACATGTTCAATGTTATCATCACTCAACCTAATTACTTTTTCTGAAAGTTCAGTAGTGTCATTGTTTCCATTAGTGTGTTTTTCATTATCCAAATCCTCAACTACATCAGTAGGAGTTTCAGCACTTTTTCCCAGTAGCACGATCCTTTCCAAAGATGACCAACAAGCGCTCATAGTAAGAAAAAACTTTAGTCCTATAATTCTTCAAGTTTATATCTTTCTGCATATATGTAATACAAACATATAGTCATATTGTTGTTAAAGAAAAGAAAAGTAAAGGAACATATGACACAACTATTTTAAAAATTTAAAAACCTTATTCGCTTGGATGTAGGCATTCCAAACATCATCACTATCAACTAAAATCTTCTTATGCACATCATCCCATCCAAAGCCACTTGTGTTCAACATGTCATATAAATTATTATACTCTGTTTTAAGCCTTCTCATAATTGACTCAATATGTGGCTTCACCTTTATGCCAGATTTAGGAAATTTTGCCTCCAACTTTTGTTCTAACCATTTGAAAGTACCTGGTTTAAATTGGCCAGCATCAGCTCTTTTGTTTAAGGCAACTGCCTCTTCTAAAAAGCATAGGAATGCCTTAAACTCCTTATCACTCTAACCTCTACGTTCTCCTTTAACTTTGCTAGCTTGTTGAGTACTTTCAGATGCCATACCTATCAAATATATTACAACTTCAACAAAAAATACAAGTAGACCATGAACTTAATAAAATTTAATAACTAAAACTCAACAAAAAATTTAATAAAATTTAACAAAAGTACATTACAACCTCAAACAATCAAAATGGTTATAAAAGTACACCATAAACTTCATCAATTAAAACATAAAAGTGCAAAAGATCTTCAGGGTACAATAACTAAAACTTAAAAGATACAATAACAAGTCTAGGTATAGCCTCAATGAACAATCCATTCATTATACATCTCATTTGCCAATGCATCTTTCCATGCACTCCATGCTTCACTTGGTTCAATGGTTTCTATGGTATCATATGGTTCTGCCTCGATCTCTTCATCAATTGGCATGTTATCTAGCTCTATTTCTAATGGATCTACACGCATCTCCCTCCTAATCAAATTGTGTAATAGGCAACAAGCAATAATAATTCGATTGTGAGTTTTAACAAGATAATAACTTGGACTCCTAAGAATTGCCCAACGCATTTTCAATAGCTTGAATGTTCTTTCTATCACATTCCTAGCTTGAGCATGTCGCTTATTAAATATTTCTTGAGGAGTTGCTGGGACATGTCCACATCTCCATTCATTGAGATGGTAACAGGTTCCCCTATAAGGGGCAAGGAACCCTTCTCCATTAGTATATCCAACATCTACCAAATAGTAGTATCCTATTTCATGAACCAAATATAAAATTAATTTTTTTATTATAATAAGGTTATTAATTTAAAAATAGTTTTAACATTCTTACCAGTTGGAACCTTAAGGCCATTTCTCCTATTAATTGCATCGCGTAATACCCTAGCATCCGAAGCTGAACCCTCCCAACCATGCAATACATATATAAATTTCATGTCTCGTGAGCATACTCCTAACACATTTGTAGCAATTTTGCCTTTCCAACTTCTATATTTTGGTTTATCAACCTTAGGAACATTAATACTAATATAGGTTCCATCTAAAGCTCCAAGACAACCCTAAAAAAGATAAGAAAAAGACCTGTTACAATATTAAATCAAAATGAAAAAAATTTAAAAATACGATTCCCTAACATAGTTCATACTTTGAACCATTTCCACCTATCATCAATGCAATTCTCAGGAACTGGCTCTGATGCCCTAAGTAAATTTCCTTGCAACCTTAACACAGAATCCAACACTAAATTGAAGTATCTACTAATAGTTTCCTCTGAACGTTGGAATTTAAACTTGATTACACGATTTTTTGTGTGGTGAGCTAATATGTGTAATAACATAGCAACTTGTTCTTCTATTAATACTAACCCATCTTCCTTTAGCCTACCTTCAACACGTAAAAGAGAACACAACACTCAAAATGTATAAGTATCCATTTGGAGTTGTTCCATGCATGCAATATCATCATTTATTAACCTCCTTATGAATTCTACCCTTGATTTTTCCTTTACCTTTGGTATTACCCGTCGCCTTAAGGATAATTTCTCATGTCGTCTTTAAGCCACACGAATGACATGAAGGTATGATATAATACATGCAATTACCATCTCCAAAAAAGGTTTGTTCCAACATCAAATACATTGACATGACGTTAAGTAGCTCACTCATATCATTAAGCCATAGATTTGGGTTAAGCTTTTTATTAAGATCCATAACACCTAAATATTTAAAACTACTCATTAATGAAAATAAACATTGTTTTGCAAAATCTATAATATGAGAAACAAAATTGTAATATGGTAACTTTCTCATGAATACAATATAAGATATGAAAGAAAGACTAAAGAAATGTCACAAGTAGAGAATTATTAATATACAAAACAAAATATAAATGTGGACATATGAATTATTAATATACAACACAAAATATGAATTAAAAATATAGTCTATTAGATGTCCACAAAATTATAACTAATTTCTTGACTAATTTGGTGAAAAGCATTGTGATTGTAACATCTAAAGCCACAACTTAGTCTTGGTCCCACAAAAAAAAAAACCACAACTTATGTGAGTATATTGTGGGTTCTGCACAGCTTCTCCACTAGTGTAGCTTGTATCTATTTCAATCAATTGTTGTAGTTATGGTACTTAATAACTAGCTTCATACAATAATGGAAAATTCATAACATAAAATAACTATAAGCAAACACTTACAACAAATTCGTGTTGGTGAGTCTCTGCAGCCACAAAAGAAGCAAGGCAAGCAATGATAGTAAGTTAGCCTAGTAAGAGCAAAGAACAAAAGGACTTGCCAGAGAGGTGGCAAGTCTCCATTGTTGTCTGTAACTTTATTGAATATAATAGCCTGGTTTAAGGATGAATTGGCTTAAGGGTTCCAGGGAGGTGGCAAATGCACCCACTAGCACAATCGAAGGAAGTTGGTTATCGGATCTTAGTGTGAAATGCTAAACTATAGGCTTGGCATACCTGACTTCTTATTCAGCTAGAGAAGGACTGCCTTACTTGTTCAAGCTTAGTGCTTGCGCACCAATACCACTTAAGCTAAGGAAGGAAAGATCCCTTTAACAAGCCGAAAGCACGCTACATATCTTTCTTCTCTTTTCAAAGATCGGGGCTGATGGGCTCTTGCTGAGATTCATTCCTCGTATCCTATACTACTCATCTAAGAGTGAATAGGGCTTATGGATCATCAACACACCAGCGACCAAACTTACTACGCTAGTAGGGCTTGTGGGAAAAGCAAGAGATCTTATTTTTTATTTTATCCTTAAGGATAGGGAAGTCTACCTCACCTTCGGGGGATTAGATTAGTTAGAGGACTTCCTTTCGCCCTCGCTTTCCTTCATCTCATGCATCTGGGGAAGGAAGCGAAGCTATTTAAGTAAGAGTTAGTGCCTATGGAAAAGAGATTTAATAGCAGTTAGGTCATGAACAAGAGCTGAAAGACGTGAAAGCTCAAAGCTACTGGTTCTGTCATACTCGATTCTATTTCTTTCGACTTTGTTCTCTGTTCGTGTCGAGTATTCGCTCTACTAATTGGAATGATAACCAGTAAACATAGTCATCTTTTTCAGAGCACCCTCAACCGTAACAGCAATACCAATGGATATGACCATACGTTCAATACAAAATCTGGAAAGCTACAGGGATGACAAAAAGAGGGCGCTTTACCTTACTTACAAAGAAGTAGTTAGAGCTGGGCTCCGAACTATAAGAGTTTGCTTTTGTTTTATGCTTCTAAGAGCGGTCTGATCCCTTATTTGATCAGACTGCTCTTGGTTTAAATTCAATTAGGCTTATGAAACTATTTGATATCGGATATTCCTTACTCTGTAAGCAAGCAAGAAAAGGGAATAGCAGAGAATGGAATGATTCTTTTTCTCGTTCGTGCCAGCAAGAAAATGGACAGATAGAACAGAAGCAGAAATCGAAACCCCAACAGATAAATTTGCTCAATATAAACCCAACAATCATTTTTTCACCCTATAATTTGAAACCCAAGACCGAAGAATCCAAGATAGGTTTGCTTATTAATAAGAAGATGAGAAGCAAATGTAGTTGCGCGGCTGGGAGCCTGCAAACGAGAAATAGATATATGCCGAGAGAAGGAAGTCTGGGAGTTTGGAAACAGCTAGGAGGTCTGTGATGAGCAAGGAAGGAGCTTCAACGCCTACGATGCGAACCAGAAACCTGAGAGAAAACAATAACAGAGTGAGACGGGAAAGATGATAGAGCGTAGGGCTGCAAGGGCATAAAAATAAAAGGCTTATACATTGAAATCTAATCAGAGCTTATCCCATCCCCTCAGGCCTGATTAAATTATCCAATATTTTGATGGATAAAAAAATATAATGGATAAGATAATACAATACATTGGTTATCCAAACATCTGATAACCTTTTAACATATTATATTATCTTATATTATCAGGGCTTATACATTGCACCAAACAGGCCCTAAGTGAGGTTGAAAAGGCCAAAATGAGATAAAAATGGTTTGGGACCATTTGTCCAGCTCTCACAAGTCTTAAACATGCTTTTACACTTGCCCAAAAGGTGCTAAGACCAAAGGGAAGCCAAATGGCAATTTTGGTACCATATGTGGAGCCAAAAGTAATCAAAATGGAACCTTATATCACTTTTTAGCTAAATGATTTATTATTGATTTGAGATTTGGCATGCTATTAGAATATGTTAAGAGATTTTTGAGAAGCTAAAGATCATAATTTTTGGAGATCTATAGAATATTTGATGATTTTTCAAAGTTGGCCAAAATTCTTGAAATGGTCTGATGCACTGTTACATTGGGTCTGAAATTATTTTCTGTCACATAAGGCTCATATGAAGTCCAATTGCTATGAAATTTTATAGGCAGAAACTAGAGGTTATAAGTGACTTGTGACAACTAGAATCACCCCATTTGAATGTCTAGAGAGGGAGATATGATTTTTCAAAGATTCAGTCCAGTGTTAGGCGTCCAACCAGACCTTGTCACTATTTGATCGAAATTCAAGGTCTGGACGAGCTTGAACTGATCTGGAGTGATTTTTTTCTTCTAGCTAACATCCTCATCTTTCCATATTGGTATCATTCACTCTAATTGGAATTCTATGAAATTAATTGGACATTGTTGAAGTTCATATCAGTAAATTGTGACTGCATCAAGACCTAATCCGACCTCCAGACTATTTCACATGTCAAACGCTCTGTGTGTGGGATGTTATGACTTGTACATATTTTTAGCATGAATTAGACATCCCAAGATTTCCATAATTACCAAGATTACATGATTTCAATTTTTTTAGATTTAGTTATGATTTTCCAAAGTTTTGGACAAAATGTGGACAAATCTGGCCGAAATTCAATAAGTTCAATTTATACTCCATTTCGGTTTCCTTGGCTCATGAGCAAGATTTTGTGATGCAAATGAGTATTAATGATGTATTTAAATATAAGGATGCATGGTATGAACCCACACGGTCCACGTGACACTAATTGTGAATTTTTAAGTATGACGTAATGTAAATAAATCCATTATTGTTGGTTTCTTTTCCATGTGCTCTTATGAACATGATGATATGGAGCTTATGAATACCATGAATGGGGTTAGATATATATGGTATTACAAAATAAATAGATGTTGTCAAGTGAGAAAGATATTTTTTCATTTATTTGGAATTGTTAATTAAAACGCATAGCTCACCCAAAAAGTGAGAGGGGTAGTTGCCATTTATTTGTGTAATATATTATTAAACCACAATTTTAACTCCATATGGAATGCAATTTTTTTTTCATATCAAACTTAGTGCTTAAGAAAACTATAGTAAACAGAGATGGAATGCACTTTAAAATTATAAAGGTAAAATAAAATTATTCTTGTAACCTTTATACTTTTGTAAGATTCTTGAGTTAATTTTTATTATTTAAATTTTTTTAATTTAATCTCTGTTATCAAATTTGTATTAATAATTTAATATGATTGTTTTGCAAATTATATATTGAGTTAATTTTACTTTTATTATTTATTATTTGTAAATCATACATATTCAAGACAAAAAAAATTTAAAATTTAAAATCATACATATTAAATTTAAAATTTAATAAAATTTTGAAGACAAAAGAAAATAACTTATCCTAAAAAAGAAGATGGAAGCGATTGAATGAATGGCAAAATTTTAGTATCCTGAATGGAATGAGTTGAAAAAACAATGAAATGCATTAATAAATGAAAAAGAAATGAAAAAGTAGGATAGAATGGGAATGTTTAGAAGCAAATATATTCAAAATTTCATTACTCATTTGCTCATTATGTGTCATTTATGTGTCAATCGAAACTAACACTAAAATTGTATCTATTTATGTAAATTCAAAATGTCATCTCTATTTTACTTCCTTCTTTTTTAAAATCTAAATTTTAGCATTATATAATCATTAATCAAATACACAAAATAAATGAAATAGATAATGTCAAATAATGTAGTTGTTATATAACATTTATTGAAAGTTTCTTTTTAATTATTTTTCATTTAATTTTTTAATCATTAATCAAATGTAATAGTAATAACACTATACAAGGGTTTATCTCTTAAAATATTTATAATAGCATCTGTTCATGAAATAGAAAAGGTTTATTCATTAAAATTTGCTACAGAGTTTATTCATAAATTATTATTGTATGCTAAAATTTTAATTAATTGTTGAAGATTAAAAATTATATAGAGTTTTAATAAATTTTCAAGATTAAAAATTAAAATTAAAAATCAAAGAAAAAAAAGATTTGTATAATTATGTGTTTCTTCTATTAGATTCAAAACTCCATTATTTATTCATTCATTCATTTAAACCCAAACCCCCTTCATCTCTTTTTATTTAATCTTCAAATTTAGATTCTCTTCTCCAGGTTATCTATAGATCTACTTATATGCTTCTTATCTCAAATTCAAAATCTAGATTTTAGCATTATATAAAAATTAATCAAACATACAAAATAAATCATTAATTAAAAAATAAAACTATAAATAATTCTTAGATAAATAATTCTTACATAAATAATTACAGTCTATTTGCTTTTTAAAAATTAAAAATTTTAATTAATTTATTTAATTTTATGAATTATTTAATCATTAATTAAAAAATAAAACTATAAATAAAACCATCACAAAATATCAAATACTAAAGTTTTTTTAGTTAAGTTTTAAGAAGCTAATAGATTATTATTTATAATTGTTTAGTAATAAATTAAAATTAGAATTCATTAAATTAATATATCAAATTTTCAATATTCTAACGTTGTAGCAGCAGCTCCAGACACTCATTAATTCCCTCCATGTTGCAACAACATTTCTTCAATTTATATTAACTTTTTTCAATTCCCTCTAGACACTCATCAATTCCCTCCACAAACACCAACGTTGCAGCAGCTCCAGCCCTAAGTCCCAACTTCTAAAGCAGAGCAAACAAAAGAGACTGAGCAAATGAGGGAGAAGAAGAACGAAAGTTGAGCAAATGTGGGAGAAGAAGAATGAAAGCTGAGCAAATGAGGGAGAAGAAGAACGAAGGCTGAGCAAAGATTGAATCTCTTGTCATTGTATGCTTGATTTTAGTCGGGTAAGCCTTTAAAATGCTTCTTCATCCATAAATGACCTAGGTTCTAATTTATGGAGGAAGTATAAACTCTAGGTTTTGTAAATTGGGATTTTTGGTTTAATATTCCAGTTCCATGGCTTGTAATGGTTCCTTTTGGTTTGGGTAAGCCTTAATTAATAATTTTTAATGAGAATGAGCAAAAATATGATGATTTTTATGGTTTTCTTAGTGAGGGCAACTATAGATGCGAATTTGGAACCTCAAATTCAATCTTGATGCTTTAATAGTTACATAATTCTTCTTTAAGCTTGTGTAGACCTTAAATGATGATTTTTAATGAAGATGAGCCCTAATGTGGTAATTTTACATGAGTTTACTATTAAGACAAACACATATGCAAATTCTATGGAGGATAGATGATGGAGAATGTTTGGGATTAAGAGCTTTAAATGGTTTAGTTAGGATGGAAATATAGTTGGGTGGTTTATATAAAAAGAATTTCAAAGAATGAAACTAATTATGATGTTGAATTTTCTCTTGTTCAATAGGTTAAGTTTTCTTGGACTGATTATTGGACACCTTGTTGGAGTTACAGAGGTAACCTAAAGTTATTTCCTCTTATATGCATTATGTGTTGTGTATTGCATGTGAAATGATTTAAGTGATTATGATGTCCCTCTACATTATGCCTAAGCCTATTTGCATTATTATTATCAGATATTGCATTCTATATTGCATGGTTATGTTATTATATTATATTAGACATTGCATTCTATATTATATCAGACACTGCATATCTCATCCCCTCTTCTATCTTAGCTCCTCCAATAAGGAGAAGACCATGAAAGCTAGTAGCAAGTAGAGCTAGGTGTTATAATGATATATGTAGTTTCTTTTGATTCTTTTGTAAAATGCATATATGACATGTAACTTCCTGGCTAATTTGAAATATATACCTATGGCAATGAAGGAAGATTTGAGAAAAAAATTTAATACTTTGATGTATTTGGTGTAACATCCGGTCCCTCCATAAACGTGAGAAACGCAATGTTTAGTTTCTCCATAAACGTAAAAAATGGGCCAAATATAAAAGGAAGTCCTTGAAATAGAAGGAATTGGGGCCAACTAAAATTATGATAAAATTCTAAATAATAGAAAATGAGGATTTGAGCCTTGAGTTGGCCAGAAACCGAGGTCGGAGTAATTCGAACAAATTGCCGAAAGGCCGGTGGCATTTACGTAAATAAATGCAATTTTGGAGAAGCACCTAGGAGGACTTTTTAAATGAAAATTTTGAGTTGCCCAGGGTTCTCAGAGGCCCCAAAAACCATGGAAAGCCCCGAGACTGGTAAAGCCCTCCGGTGTACTCTTTTCGACGTCGGTTGACCCAAACTTTGACCGATTTGTTCGGAAAGGTTTTAGCTCCAATTTGAGTGATTCCAAAGGCATTTTATTAAATTGGGAACCTATTTGTTATGATGGAAATGACAGTTCTCAAAAAGGAGTTAAAACGAAGGAGAAACCAAAATGCAAAGTATGAAAGGGTAAAAATGGAATTTAAGTGTTAAAGGAAGCTTCCAAATTCTTTTTATAAGTCACGCACTTCCTCTCCTTCATTAAACCGACTTGCTTCTGCCCATTTTCAGAAAGAAACTCCAGCTTCTTAGGCTCACAAGAGAAGGAGGATTTTGGAGGAAGAAATTAAAAAAAAAGGTAAGAAACTTTAAGAAATTCCATATCCTTCCTTCTTGAAACTTGCTCCCCTCCTCTCAAGCTTTCTTTCTATGATTTTAATGGAGAGTTTGGTGCTATTTTGGGGGCAGAATAGAGAGGGAAATTTCGAAAATTGAGGGAGCAAGCCAACCAAGTGGAAGAGCAAGCAAAGGAAAACAAGAAAACAAGGTAAAACTTCCATTCTTTGGTAGTTCCTTCCTCCCCCTCCCTCTTGCACGAATTTAGGCACCATGAGCCCAATTTTTACGAGCTATTTTCTGCCCAATTTATGGAAGGATTAGAGGTTTTGGAGTGCAAGGATTAAGAATGAACCAATAGAATCAAGAAAGGGGTATTAGGAAACAAGATGGAACCATTAGGGATCCAAATGCTCCCTTGGAAATCTGATTTTATATGAATGTTCTTAGACTTAATCGAATGTTTAAACATGCTCCTAAGACCCCTAGAGAGCTTCCCACATGCACGTCCCATCCAAGAAAGCAAAGAAATTGCAAGAACAATTAATGAACTCTAAGTAGAAAAAGTATAGTGCATTTGAAGGGATTGCAAAAACTGATTTGATTCATGCATTCCCTAGCATATATGAGTATTTGATTGAGCTCCTAAGACCTCTAGGAAGTCTCCCAAGTGTGTCTCCCATCAAGGAAAAATCAAGAAGGCCATGAACTCTTCTTCCCCCCCATAGTCTCGGCCTAGGCAAGTTCCTATAGCTAAGGAGAGTTTTAGATTTTTCTAAAGCTATTCTTGAGTCATATGTGATGAGTGAAGATGAGTAGAGGCCTTAGAAAAAATTTAGAAGTCAAAGAAAGTGAATTGGTGCCATAGGTTCCATATTAGGACCTAAAGAAGCAACATGATACTAAGCCCTTTGTTTTAATGATGTGATGACTCCAAGAGGTTTAAAAGGAGTTAAGAATCATAATTGAAAAGAAAGAATGAGGCCTAGAATTCATTTGATGGGTGTTGCTTCATTAGGTATGATTATGAACCATAATGGAGCTTATAGAGTAATCTAGGGTTTAAGCAAGTTGCATGGCCCTAGACATTGTTTCATGAACTTAATTGGCTCCCATAATTTGTGTCTAGGCCAAGAGACACTATTTCCACCAACTTGTGGGTGTGTGGCTAAAAGAGGAGGCTTGAAAGCTAAGGAAAAAGTGTGTGAAATTATGCAAGGTAGCTCTCTCCACCTTCTCTCATGCATGAATGTGTGTTTAGCTTATTTTAGAATGTGTGTATGTGTATTTTCAAGCTAAGAAAAGTATGCTAGCATGCCTTTATATGCCATTATGCTTGATGCTATGTTATGTTTTCAAATGATTACATGATGTTTGTGTGAGTTTGTTTGAGTGTGGAAAGGCCAAGAACTCTTCCCTTTGGTGAGGATGAGCCAAGAACCCTTGAGCTTGGTTGAGACAAAGTAAAGAGTCTCCCAAAAGCAAAGTGGGCTCCCAAGAGTATGGTTGAGTCAAAAGTGCTTAAAGAATGGGTGAGGCAAGTCCAAAATCCATGAGGAGAAGTGTAAGGCTAATCCAAACACTTAGTGAGCTCTTGAATGTCTTGCATGATTGATTCACATGCCAAAGTTGCTTTAAAATGCCTATGATTTCTACTTTCTCCATACATGCATATATGAAACTTGCTTGCACATATTATGTGTGATGGAATGGGAGATGAGCTATTGGGATTCTTTGAATCTCATTCCCTCCTCTCCAATGATCTAACATGCTAGGTGGACCAAGTAACTATGGTGAAGGGAGCCAACATCAATGAAGAAGGAAGAATGACAAGTCTATGTCTAGCTTTAGCCATTTTAGAACCATAATTGTATTTCTTGATGTATATGTTGTTGTAAATATACCATGACTCTTGAGACACATGTAAATATAATATTATATGATGTTTAAATGTATGAATATGATGTATGACTTCTAGCCTACATTTTGAGCATGAGATGCCAAATTATGCAATATGAAAGTGTGATGGAAATGTGCATAAATGTGGGTTGAATGGCCAAAATGAGATGCATGAGGTTTGGGCTATTTGGGCAGCTCACACAAGTCTTAAATGTACTTTTATACTTGCCCAAAAGGTGCCAAGACCAAAGGAAATCCATTTGGCAATTTTGGTACCCAATATGGAGCCAAAATTGACCATAATGGAACCTTATACCATTTTTTGGCCAAATGAGTTAGTCTTGCCCTGAAACTTGGCATGCACTTAGGTCTCATTAAGATATTTTTGGAAAGCTAAAGATCAAGTCATTTGGAGGTCTGTAGAATTTTCTATGATTTTTCAAAGTTGGTATCAGAATTTCGGATTTTCGGAAACACTGTTCATTTGGTCAGTTATGGAATTGTGTCATCCGAGGGGCAAACGTAGTCCAATGGCTACGAAATTTTATAGGCAGAAACTAGACAGTCACAGTGTCTTGTAGAAACTAGAATCACCTCATTTGGAGGTCTATAGAGGAAGATATGAATTTTCAAAGGTTCTGCCCAGTATCAGACATCTTGCCAGACCCGAGGTACTGTTCCATCGATTTCCGGGAGTTTGACTTGATGAACTGATCTGGAAATATTTTTTCTCTCTATTTAACATCCACATCTTTCTATAGTGGTATCATTTGCAAGCATTGGATTTTTTTGGAATTAGTTAGACATTTTTGAAGTTCATATCAGTAAACTGTGACAGTATCAGGAACCCCTCCGACCTACAGTTGATTTCGCGTGTCAAACGTGTTATGTGTGGGATTTTATGACTTGTATATATTTTTCTCATGAAGTAGACAGTCTAAGTTTTCCAGAATGACCAAGAGTGTATGTTTTTTATTTTTCTAGATTTACTTATGAATTTTCCAAGTTTTCCCAGAAATGGGGCCAAGTCTGGCCGAGGAGAAATATGCATGTCCCATGTCTCCCTTCGGTTTCCATGAGTTGTGAGCTAGTTTTTGTGATTGAAATGAGTTATAATTGTGCAATTAAATATGAGGATTCATAGAATGAGCTCACACGGTCCACATGACATTGAATGGGTTTTTGGATAGGATGACTTACAAATAAAAGTCCAAATCTTCATGCCTCCTCTATGAGAATTATGTGTATGTTTCATGATAATTATGCTATTCAAAGGCATGAGATGAGCTAGAATTATGGTGTTACATTTGGTATGACATAAATGCAATTATTTTGATTAGTGTTTTGTGGTTCTTATTAATATGAACCAGACTCATGTGGGGAAGGATACTCGTGTGGAGAAGGACTTGATGATAGATGGCCCAATGACAAGAGGAAGAGTTAAGCGTCTACAAAGAGCAATTGGACTTCAATTTGCTGAATTCGAAACCCATAATGTTAGTGCATGCATTGAGGAAGCAAATGGAGCCTTAATCATGCTTATTCAAGCCTAAGTTGATGCTTAAAGAGCCCATTGAAGCTAGAGGATGTGAATAGTACTTCAAATGCAAGATGTCCAGCCCATTAGTATTAATTAGTTTCTATTTTAGTGATTTGAATAAAGCCATGAGGTCAATTAAGTTTTTAGAAAGTTTTATTTCCTTATTATTTCAGAATTATTTATTTCCATTTCTTTTAGGGCTGATTTGTTTCCATTTATTTAGGTTATTTTCTTTCTACTTTAGGATGAACAGTGCATGTGAAACAGTGCACAACCTTGGGCATTATGTTTTAGGAAGTTTCTTAAGTCTTACTTTTAGGGTTTGCTTAGTATTCAAGTTTTGTATTTTCTTTGCCTATAAATAGGCTAGCTTTGTATTCAATTTAAAGACGATGATTGAAGTAATAGAATTATTCTGAGTATTTTCTCCAAATTGTGAGAGTTATCTTTCCTTTGCTCTTGTGAAGCCTTTGTCTTGTTAACCTATCCCTAGGTTGGTGATTCAAGTTCACAAAAGCCCACAATTTGTGTTTCGACCCGGGTGTGTCATTGTATGAGTTAGTTCATCGTGTTCGTGGTTGGGCATGTAGTCTAAGTCGCAGGTCAACATTCCTCTAACGTTGGTTAGCCACTTGCTTCTGTCAGGTCTCGAACCATCCTTTTACTTAACCTACGCCATGAAGATTGGGCCACCCCTTTGATTTCGCATCACTTGTGATATTATTATGGACTCTTAATATTACTAATTTGAATGTATGATGGTTGGTTGTGGGCTCTCTAAAGCTCTAAGTAGCATGGTGACTTGTATGTAGTATAAGGAACTTAGCTAGTCATATTTTTATTTAGAGATTTTTTGGGAGTTTGGGAAGTTCAAGTAGTCTTGAAATATGAGTTGAAACTTGTTATAAGTGTTAAGGTGGTTAATGGAATGATGTAAGGCCATTATTTGCACATATGGTGACTTGTATGTAGTATAAGGAACTTAGGTAGTCATATTTTGATCTAGAGATTTTGAGAGTTTAGGAAGTTCAAGTAGTCTTGAAATATGATTTGAAACTTGTTAAAAGTGTTGGAGTTGTTAATGGAATGGTGTAAGGCCATTATTTGCACATATATACTCTTTAATGTCAAATTTAGAACATAAATAGGTAGGTTTGGAAAGGGATGCATTTGAAGGATCAAATGGTTGAGTCTAGGTCTAATACTTGGCAAATAGGAAGAGGATATTTAGAGGTTTAATTCAAGCTTAAAATGGTAATTTTTGGATTTATATGGAATATTTTCTAAATTTTTAAAATTCATGACAGCAAAAGATGAATAAGGTGAATTTGCAGAATTTATGACCCTGACCAATTCTATTGTCATGCAATTTTTTAGGAACAAAAGATGTAGGATTGGGCTGAAATCTTTACGACATAGAGTAGACATATGGAGCTTTAATTAGAGCCAAAGTTTACAAAATTTAGAGGTCCCTTACTCAAGTTATAAACTTCTACATTTTAGAATCAGAATATGCTCTTTTGAGAAGAAATTAAAACAAGAATCTCAAAATTGAAGGCCAAAACATGCTTTTTTGAGGAAAATAAGTGACCGAACCGCCTTTATCATTTGCCATCGCATAGATCTCAAAAAAATACCCAGATTGAAAAAACAAATCACCTTAAATGGTGATAACCTCTCTAAATTCATGTCTTTTTAGCACATTTTCCTTGAGCCGTGCATACCTTTTGGTGTATTTTTGTATATAAATTATACTTAAAATAAGAAAATGTGCATTTTGTTATATCTAAACTTAGCTATACTTAACTGACTCACTTTTAGTTTAATTATGCAAATTTTAATCTTAATTTAAAATATTTTGGTACATTTACAGCTTCATACTTTTGCAAATATTACTGGAATTCATATGTTGGAACTTTTGGCAAATTCACCACAGCCAAATCAAATGTTAGCCACGGCCAATTCCTGCATGGAGGAGAGAGCAAACAGAGAGCATTTTGCTACGGCCAATTAGCATGTTCACCGCGACCAATTCTTAAACCTAGATGCTGGCGAGAACCCAAGGCCATTTTGTCACGATGAAGCATATTTTGGCCACGGCAAACTATGGTTTACTAAAATACTATGTTTTGAGGCTTGACAGACTCTAAAGCTTTATATATCCCACATTTTTTACCAAAGAGAGCATCCTCTGTCTTCTGGGCAGCTTGGGGAGCTTGTGTGCTAGGGTTTGGAGTTTGGAGAAGTGGTTGGAGCCAAGGATTGAAGTTTTAGAGAGATTTGAAGCTATTTCCATCGGTGTTTCTGATCCTCTCCTTCTCCTTCTCTTGTATTCTGCTATGGCTTCGACTTCTTAGTGTTTTGTAAGCTTGTGGTTGATTATGAGTAGCTAGACATTTGTTTTATGATTATTTTGAACCCTTGTATGGATTGACACTTGATTCTCCTCCACTTCCATTTATTAATGACATATATATGTTGATTTTACTCCATTTTTAATACTTTTGGTTGATTGGCCACCAATTAGTTGTTTGTTAGCTTAAGTGATGCTTGAGAGAGCTAGCTTGAATATTGAACTTGAGTTAAATTATGCAAGAACTTGAAATTTAGGTATTGAATTGATGGTTTTGTTGGTGAGGTAGAGATACATTCACTAACCTTATGTAGTCATATTTGGGTCTGAGCTTAAAATTAGGATTTATTTGGTTGTGAGAGAGATTGAGCAACTAATAGAATTAAACATTTTTTTTTTTACTTGAAAAAGCTTTTTCAAGTAATATTTGATCCCCAGACTAGCACATATAGTTGTTGGTCATTTTTGTGAGAGGAGATTATTCTTGTGCTATGAAATACAAGGGGGAGAAATAATCCTAGATCCCTTGTATGTTTGAAGTCAAAAAGGATCTCTTAACTCCTTTTATAAATTAATTTGCAAAGTCATTTTTACACTCAACTTCGATAAATAATTGTTCTGCTCAACTTAGTTTAAAGCATAAGTTTAATGATTAACTAAATTCAACTTCAATCCTCATGGGAACGATAATCTTTTTATACTACTTTGTCACTGCCCGTGCACTTGCAATGTAAGCTATTTGGCGAACAAGTTTTTGGCGCCGTTGCTGGGGATTGAAAGTTCAAATTTCTCTAGTTTATCATTAAATTAGTGTTAGTAAATTACGATTGAGCTTGTATCTAAAATTGTAGATAGTTTTAATTTGTTAATTTGCATTTTTAATTTTCTGTAATTAGTTTATACTTGTTTGAAGTGTTTTCTTTGTAGATACCTTTCTCGCACATGCAAGGGTTGCATCCAAATGGTCTTGAAATCCTTCTAGATATAGAAGATATTTTTGAAAGAGCCAATCCAGAGCCAGAAGTGCCTCCTTAACTTGCTATGGCTGACATGGATGAAAATGACCTTTACATATTGAATGACTTTCTCAATCGAGAGACACAGAGTTATCACTCTAGTATTCGGATGCCAGATATTCAAGCTAGAAAATTTGAGGTTAAACAAGTTATGCTTCAAATGTTGGAGATGAATGGATTGTTTAGTGGAAATTATAATAAGGATCCCAATGTACACCTTAGCAAGTTTATTGAGGTGTGTGAATCCTTCAAATAGAACGGAGTGTCCAAGGATGCATTAAGATTGAGGTTGTTTCCTATGACTCTGAAAGATAAAGCTAAAGCATGGCTCAACTCTCTTCCAGGACAATCTATTGGCACATGGGAAGATTTAGTGGCCAGATTCAAGGTAAGATTTATTCCTCGAGGTCGGAGAGCAACCATGAGAGGAGAAATCTTGAATTTTGATTAGCAACCTGGAGAGCTGTTTCATGAAGCATGGGAGAGAATTAAGGAGTTGTGTAAAACATGCCCCAACCATGAACAAAAAAATTATGTATTAATGGAAGCTTTTTGGAATGGTCTTGATGAAGATGCAAAAAGAATGCTGGATAATGCCTCTAGTGGTGGAATTGGAAAGATGAAAGTGAACAAGCTTTATAATCTATATGATGACATGGCCTCCAACACCATGCAATATGCATTCAGCAGAAGATCATCTCAGAGAAGAGGACAATCCTCTAGCCCATCTAATGATATTGCAGTAGAACTTGAAGCTATGAACAGAAGGTTTGACAACTTGGAACTTCAAATGAAGAAACCCAACCGCATGGGAATTCATATAGTATAACCATCCTCTACTGTTTGTGATCATTGTGGAGAGGGACACTAGTCTGAACAATGTCATTACACATTAGAGTCTATGAATTACATGAACAATGCTTAGCATAGTCAATAAAACAATCTTTACTCTCAAACATATAATGCGGGGTGGAGGAATCACCAAAACTTTTCATGGAGTCAAGGTCCAAAATTGAATCAAGCTTCTTTATCAGATGCAAGGCTTGCTTAACCTGATGGATTTTAGGTGATCCCTATTAACGAAAAAGAGTCCAAGATGCAGAAAATGTTAGCTTAAATACTAGCTACTAAAGAAACTTAGAGGGTTGAAACAAAGGCCACTTTCTTTTTGCATGACATAGCTATTAAGAACTTAGAAGTGCAAGTGGATCAACTAGCCTCCCAAATGAACGCTATGTCAAGAGGAAATCTCCCTAATGATACCATTCCCAATCCTAGAAGGGAAGGTAAAGATAAGTGCAAGGCCATTACCTTGAGGAGCGTTAAAGTTTTGTCAAATGCTTCTAAGCCTAACATGATGCCCCTTGAGGCAAAAGATGAAGGGACCTCTTCTTCTAAAGAGGATGATGTAGAGGAACTAAGGGTGGATGATAAGGAGCATGAAAATAAGGAAGAAAAGAGGAGTGAGGGAAGAAAATGCAACCAAGCACTCAAATTCCACCACTACCATTCCCTAGATGATTCAAGAAGTAGACTGAAGATACTCATTATAAAAAGTTCTTAGATACCTTCAAGCAATTGCATATCAATATCCCTCTTTTGGAAGCCTTGCAACAGATGCCCAAATATGCAAAATTCATGAAAGATGCACTATCCAGAAAAAGAAGATTTCAAGAACATGAAGTGGTGGCATTGATAAAAAGTAGCTCAGATTTCATTAAGGAATTGTCGCAAAAGAAGGGAGATCCTGGAATTTTTACCATTCTATGTCATATTGGCACAACTTTCATGGTTAGAGCATTATGTAACTTGGGAGCTAGCATTAATTTGATGCCCCTATCCATTTTTAAGAAGTTACAATTGGGTGAAGCTAGGCCCACCACGGTTACTTTGTAACTTGCTGATAGAAGCTTGGCGTATCCTAGGGGAATAGTTAAGGATGTCTTGGTAAAAATTGATAAATTTATCCTTCCAGCGGATTTTATTATTTTTTATTATGAAGTTGACCGAGAGATTTCCATTATTCTCAGGAAGCCTTTCTTAGCTACAGGCAAAGCCCTCATTGACGTGGAAAAAGGAGACATCACCATGAGAGTTGGTGAAGAGCAAGTGACATTCAATATGTTTAAAGCTCTCAAATTGCCAGATGAGCTGGAACACTGCTTCTATTTAGATATGATAGACCATCTAATTTACTATGAATCTTAACAATCTATGATAGAAGGTAAATATGAAGCACCTCATCTACAAATTGAACAAGATGAAGAGGGAGAGGAAGAATGCGTAACTATGGTGAGTGCTACTCCAGTCATTCCTTCGTCTAAAGTAAAATTTGAAACTCTAGACTTGACTTCAGCTGATAGACCTCCCTTAAAACCCTCCATTATGGAGCCACCTAAATTGGAGTTGAAGACACTCCCAGCGCATCTAAAATATGTCTTCTTGGGAGAGTCTAATACTTTACTGAGCATCATTGCTGCTAATCTAGCCATGGAGCAAGAGTTGAAGCTCTTAAGAGTGTTGAAGAAACATAAGAAGGCGATGGGATGGAATATAACAGATATTAAGGGTATCAGCCCTTCAATTTGGATGCACAATATCTTTTTGGAAGATAACCATCGACCTTCCATAGAGCATCAATGAAGATTGAATCCCAATATGAAAGAAGTGGTGAAAAAGGAAATTCTTAAATGGCTAGATGCAGGCATCATATATCCTATCTTAGATAGCTCTTGGGTGAGCTCAATTCAATATGTTCCCAAAAAAGGAAGCATGACTGTAGTGGCTAACACTCAGGATGAGCTCATCCCCACTCGCACAGTTATTGGATGGAGGGTTTGTATGGATTATCGTAAACTGAACATTGCAACCCAAAAAGACCATTTTCCTTTGCCTTTCATTGATCAGATGTTAGATAGATTAGTCGGGAAGAAATTTTTCTATTTTTTGGATGATTATTTAGGGTACAACCAAATTGCAATTGCCTTAGAAGATCAAGAGAAAACTATCTTCACATGTCCCTATGGTACTCCCGCATTTAGAAGGATGCCATTTGACTTATGTAATGTACTGGCAACATTTCAAAGATGCATGATCTCTATATTTTCTGACCTGATTGAGCAATCTATGGAGGTTTTTATGGATGGCTTTTCAGTATTTGGTGACTCATTTGATGAGTGTCTCCATAATTCAGATGTTGTGTTACAGCATTGTGAAGAAACTAATTTGGTGCTTAATTGGGAGAAATGTCACTTTATGGTACAAAAGGGCATTGTGCTAGGCCATAAAGTATCTAAAAAAGGATTGGAAGTGGATAAGGCCAAGATATCTATCATTGAACAACTACCCCCACCTACTTCTGTCAAAGGTGTGAGGAGTTTCCTTGGCCATGCCAGTTTTTACCATCGCTTTATTAAAGACTTCTCTAAAATCACCAAGCCTTTGTGTAGATTGCTTGAAAAAGATGTTGAGTTTAATCTTAATGATGCCTGCTTACAAGCATTTGAAGAATTAAAAAGAAGACTGGTCTCCACACCCATTATGACCGCGCCTAACTAGAACTTGCCATTCATTATCATGTGTGATGCAAGTGATTACGCTGTTGGAGCAGTCTTAGGTCAAAAAAAGGATAAAGTTTTCCACCCCATCTACTATGCCAGCAAAACCCTTGATGAAGCCCAGAAGAATTACACCACTATAGAGAAGGAGATGCTAGCTGTGGTATTTACTTATGATAAGTTTAGGGAGTATATTGTGGGATCTAAAGTAACGATATTCACTGATCATTCAGCTCTAAAATACTTAGTTAGCAAGAAAGATTCTAAAGCTAGATTAATTATATGGGTGCTTTTGCTGCAAGAGTTTGATTTAGAAATTGTGGATAGAAAAGGGTGTGAAAATCAAGTGGCTGATCATCTTTCTCGGTTGAATACTGAAGTTCAACCAGAATTTGTCCAAAATATTAAGGAGACATTCCCTGATGAACAATTGTTGAATGTTTAGCACATTATAAATCCGTGGTATGCAGATATTGTTAATTATTTGGTGTGTGGAGTGGTTCCCCCTGAACTGAAACAATGTCAATTGAAGAGGTTCTTTCATGATACTAAACATTATTTCTAGGATGAGCCAAACTTGTTTCGACGGTGTACTGATCACATTCTAAGAAGGTGTATACTAGAAGAAGAACAAGCAATAATCTTATAAAGTTGCCACTCCTCAGATTATAGAGGCCATTTTGGGGGAGAGAAGACAGTAGCCAAAGTTCTACAAAGTGATTTCTACTAGCCCACTTTATTCAAAGATGCTTCTACGTATATGCTTCAGTGTGATCGATGCCAATGGGGAGAAAATATATCAAAGAGGAATGAAATGCCAGTTACAAACATGTTAGAGGTGGAATTGTTTGATGTATGGGGTATTGACTTCATGGGACCTTTCCCCAACTCATTTAGAAATCAATACATTTTGGTGGTGGTGGATTACGTATCTAAGTGGGTGAAAGCTGTTGTTAGCCCTACCAATGATGCAAAAACGGTGCTAAAATTCTTAAAAAAGAATATTTTCACCTAATTTGGAGCACCAAGAGTCATTATCAGTGATGGGGGATTGCATTTTTGTAATAATCAATTTCAAGCCCTCTTAAGAAAGTATGGAGTAAAGCATAAAGTGGCTTTGGCTTATCATCCCCAAACCAATGAACAAGATGAGATCTCCAACCGAGAAATCAAAACTATCCTAAAAAAAATAGTGAGGGTGTTAAGAAAAGATTGGTCCACAAAACTTGATGATGCATTGTGGGCTTATCGGACTGCTTTCAAAACCCCCATTGGTATGTCACCATATAAGTTAGTTTTTAGAAAAGCTTGTCATTTGCCAGTTGAGTTGGAGCACGGTGCTTATTGGGCTATCAAGAAGTTGAATCTTGACTTCAAAACTACAAGTAAGAAGAGGCTCCTTCAACTTAATGAGCTTGATGAATTTAAAATGTATGCCTATAAAAGCTTAAGAGTATATAAAGAAAGGACCAAATGACTCCATGACAGAAAAATCACCCCTAAAGCATTTGAGCTAGGATAACATGTTTTGTTGTACAATTCTCGTCTTAGGCTCTTTCCCAGGAAGTTGAAATCAAGGTGGTCAAGCCCTTTCACAGTGGTCAAAGTTTTTCCCCATGGAGCAGTTGAGTTGGTGGGCAACTCAGGTGAAAAGTTCAAAGTGAATGGCCAATGATTAAAGCATTATTAGGGAGGACATGCAGATCGCCAAACATCTACTTTTCACCTTGCTGATTCCAAGTGAATAACTAATGAGTTCGAATGAGACTATAAAGCAAACGCTTTTTGGGAGGCAACCCAAGCTCTTCACTTTACCTTTTGTTTTATTTTTTATAGCTTTTAGCTTCTAGTGAAGTTATGTGTGTTTTCCTTTGCTTTGTAGGTGAACTTCTCAGTTGATGCTGATGGCAAATCGGAGCAATATCACTAAGGGCATTTAATTCAAGGATCATTTCTGGATAAACATTTTCAGGGAAGTGTACTTGTTCATGCTATTTGCTTTATAATGTGCATAAACCCTTGTTAAGATAGGTGCAACATAATAACTCAAATATGGTGTTTGTCTTGAATGTTTCCTTTACAAGTCCATATTTAATGCTTGAATCCCATATTGAGCCCTAAGGATTGTTGCACAAATCATACATGCTTAAGTTGATTTTGAGCCCTATTGAAGATGATGTGTGTGGGAACAAGCGGAACATAGTTTGAGACTAGATTACATGCTCCTCTCATGTTGATTTTGCTGTGTAAAGGAAGAAATTGCTGTATTGATGCATGCAAATTCCTTTGAGTCTTGTTCGTCACGGCCAATATATTGCTTTGCCTCGGTGAAACATGTTCTGGAACTCACCAGTTAAATCTGAGGATAATTGGCCACGGCAAAGTTTTCATGAGGGCTTGCCAGTTAAGGCAACCCAAGGAGAATTGGTCGCGGCTAACATTATATTGGCCGTGGCGAAAATGGTGAGTTGAAAACTAGAGGACATTTGGCTGCAGCTAACAAGTTAATTAGCTGTGGCTAAATGGTGTTCAATTTGCCTCTGGAATGAAATAGAGACGTATTGGTCGCGGTGAATAAATATTTGGTCACAGCTAAACGTCAGCTGATGCCCAAAGAATGTTTACTTTCCATCCCATTTTGCCCTCACAACTTCCCCTCAATTCCCACGTTGTCCTATTGAATTCTCACCCATTTTTAGTCTAGATTCACTAGGTCATTTTTAGCTTTCCCTCTGAATTTCTTATCCTACCCTTAACTCAACCTAAAGCTTCCAATCTGAATTCCCTTCGCCTTTCTCTCATTGCTTCTGTTGTTGCCATTCTTCTAGCCTTCCCACATCTCAACCTCTTCCCCACGACGTAACCTTCCCTTTTTTCCCCTCCACTGCCTTTTACTTATCCCTCTTCACTTCACGACGCAACAGTTAGTTCCTCATTCAACAGCTTGTGGTTCCTTATTTGGCGAAGCCTTTAGCCCCTTCTCTTCTTCCTCTATTTTGTTCCTCTTTGGTAAGTCTGCTCTCACTCTCAGTTTATCTATCCATACGTTGTGGCTGTTGGGTGCTGTTATTTCTTTGTGTTGCTCCATTGTGTTATGTTGTGTGTTGTTGATTTGGCTTTAGGTTGTATGTTGTTTTGCTTTGTTGTGTTCTGTGCTAGCAGACTTTGCCTTTAAGTTGTAATGCTGCTATATTGAGTTGGGTAGTTTCTTTTGTTACTTAATGCTGAGTTAGGAATTTGCATAAGTTAAAAAAAAATCTTGTTACTCTAATTTGTATTAGGATGCTCAGATTGGTTTTCTGTCAGATAGTTTATATGTGTTACTTTGTTGTTAGGCATTTTGTGTATAGGGGACTGAAGTGTTATATTAGGATGGATTGAGTAGCAAATTATCATTTTGAATCATTAAGTGGAGGTTGTTATACATTTAGCTAGGGGCTTGGGTATGGTTCTGACATTTTGTATGAAGCCACAGTGAATTTGAATTATAGTTGAATAGGGCTACCAATTAAGATTGATCAATCAGACTTGTCATTTAATTTTGTACTAAATGGCTAGCCTTGTCAATCAATTTAAAGCTTTATGATTATTGTTTGGGCATTGTGGTTGGGTGTGTCATGACAGATATTGATGGCTAGTTAGTTATCATTTAGATTAATTTGTTCCAATCTGATTGTCATCTGAGGTGTTCTATGTTTTATCAAGTGGGTTAAGTGTGAGAATGTCCTTTCATTTGTTTAGTCTGTGCTGGTCAGATAATTTATCTAGGAATACTTTATTTATTTATTTTTTGGTTTTTGTCCATTTTGTTTTTCGCTATGTTTTTGGTAGTTAGCTAGGCTAGTTTCTTGTGGTTTTACAAATACTATGGCTCCAAAGAGATCTCACCGAGTGCTTCGCATCAATCAGAGCAAGAGTCTCCTACTGCCATTAAAGAAAGAGTGCAAAGCCATCCCATTCTATCAGAGCGCGAATTTCCTTACACAATTGACTAGGCCTTCTGTGTGATTGCCGATCAGACTTATCCCCTACGCTCTTTGATGGGTGAAAAGTCGGGTGGAAATGCTGCCATAGTTAGAGAGTTTTATACACAGGCAACCATTGCAATCAGCTTGAAGTGTCGTGTGAGAGGTGTTCAAGTTAACATTTCGGTAGAGGCACTCCGCACATTCTACAAATTATCGGTGGTAGCCGATTGCCGCTACACTTACTTAATGCAGCATGAAGACGAGATCCCCTTTGATGATATTGCCTCATTTTTTGATCATGAGAGGCAAGTGTGGTGGAAAATCCCTCGTGGTAGACAGCAATATCTTGAACAAAAGATATTGCGCAAAGATGCCAAGTTTTGGCTTCATTTTGTTTCTTTCAACATTCTTCTGACCTCACATTTGAGTCATGCCACATGGGAGAAGGCCCTTCTGATCTACTTATTGATGACCCAGCAACTGGTTGATGTTGCTACTATAATGTATCAAAGCCTTGAAGCGACAATAGTGGACCACTCTTGCGCGATTGTCTTTCCCCACTTCGTTCATCAATGGTGTCTTCAATCGGGGGTGAAAGGCAGAGCCAATGAGGAAGTGTTCTTAGCCCCCATGCTCTTCAATTATAGAGCAATCAAGTTACCCTGTAGGGCACCACAAGGCCCGGGGCAGATCAGCCAGACTAAGATGTGATAGAGGAAGAGGTGCCAATCTCGGATATTCCAACAATAAAGGGTCTGACTCAACACAGTCGAATGACCCATGGAGGGCAAGTGTAGATAGGCATCTGGATCTGATAGGGGGTAAGATGGATAGTATTTATAATGATGTAGCCCAGATTTAGCTTTAGCTACAGTGCCTATTGCCACTGTTGACTGATAGGACTTCTGGAGTTAGGGGTGACGAAGGCCCAAGAGGGAACCAGCCTAACAATCTTTGACTTTTCTTTTTCCTGTTAATTGTGTTCTGTTTTTATATTCCTGCTCGTTATTTTGTTACTTAATTTCTGTTTTCATATGGTTACTTACAGTAAACTGGTGGTTATCTAGTTAGTTGTAGCTTGCTTATCAATGTTGGAACTAGCTAGATTTTAACCTCTTTTCATTACTATTGGTTAAGTTTAGTTTTTGATTAATACCTATCTCGCTTATATTTTGTGATCAACTACTGCTGTTTTGGTGAGTGCAGGTGTTGTTTTCTCTTGTGCAACTACCTTTTTATTGGGTGGTAGTTGCATGAGAGTTGACCCTCTTTTTTCCTATATGTATTAGTGAAGACACTATCTATTTTAAGTTTGGGGGTGAGGGTATACCTTTCTGTTGCTGATTCGGCATGATTTTAATTTTGACGCTTAGACTTTTATTTGTAAACAACTTAATTTCTGTGTTAGGTTGTTGAATTTTCCTTTAATTGGATTGTTTAGGTCCAATGATTGTGGGTTGCTTAAATTATATGCTTGACAGGGAATTTTGGAAGTGTTTGTTAGCGCTTGAGTCCTAGAATAATGCATTGTTTTATGATATTTTTTTAGGGCAAAATTTTTGTACACAAACGTTGGGGAATTATTTGAAAGCTCTTGTTTTGGAAAAATTACGGCAAATTAGTGTATATGTTTTTTCTCAATTTCAAAACTCTAGAACCATCCTTGGAATTCCTTGAAATGATCTAATGACTTCACTTGGTTTTGAAAAATGATTTAGGCATTAATTAAATGCATTTGTGCCTTTCAAGCTATCCTTTATCAACTATATTTTCCCTTAAATCCCCCACTTGAGCCTAATTGAAAAACCATATAAATTTTTTTTGAATTTGGGCATTAGACTTATACCTCATAAACTTGAAAAACCATGATTCCACCTTGGACTTAAGATAATGGATTAGTGCTTGATAATTTGGAAGAGGTAGGATTTTACATTTTGATGAGCTTTGATCATGGGAATATGAATAATGGGTCGTCTGTAATTATTTACACTTAAGATGTGTTTATCTAAAACAAAAAAGAAAAAAAGAAAAAAAAGAAAAACAAAACAAAAAAGGAACAAAATTTATATTTCAGTGAGATTAAGTGCATTTGGATTTGAAGATAAGTTTAGGGCAGGTGTTAGCATTTTGGAAGAATACTTGGCCACATTACATGCTTAAAAGTCCTAATGATTTTGAAATTCTGTAAGGTCAAATGTATAGTGGAAAGGGAAGAAAAGTTTTAGGATATGAAGTGTTGTTGTTGAGGCAGTGTTTATATATATACATTGAAGTGTGGTTTTTGTTCTGGACAATGTTTGGAAAATGGTACCCTGACCAGCCACACACACACATGTTTTAAAAGTGTTAGAAAACTTTACATTGTGCTGTGAGTCTTGCATCTTCTTACATTCCATTTTCCCTTATCTTGCTTATCATGGGTAGCAACTGATGAGGACTATACCATGCATATATAGTATCTGAAAAATTCATGCAACCTTATTGATTCTTATTTTGTTTTACTCGAGGACAAGTAACAGTTTAAGTTGGGGGTGTGATAACCTCTCTAAATTCATGTCTTTTCAACACATTTTTTTTGAGTTGTGCATACTTTTTGGTGTATTTTTTGTATATAAATTATACTCAAAATAGGAAAATGTGTATTTTTTGATAGCTAAACTTAACTAACTCACTTTTAGTTTAATTATGCAAATTTTAATCTTAATTTAGGATATTTTGATACATTTACAGCTTCATACTTTTGCAGATATTACTGGAATTCATATGCTGGAAGTTTTGGCAAATTCGTCGTGGCCAAATCAAACGTTAGCTATGGCCAATTCCTGCATGGAGGAGAGAGCAAACAGAGAGCATTTCGCCACGGCCAATTAGCATGTTCGCCGTGGCTAATTGTTAAACACAGATGCTGGCGAGAACCCGAGGCCATTTCGCTGCGCAAAGTATATTTTAGCCACAGCAAACTATGGTTTATTGAAACACTGCATTTTGAGGCTTGATAGACTCTAGGGATTTATATATCCCACATTTTTTACCAAAGAGAGCATCCTCCGTCCTCTGGGCAACTTGGGGAGCTTGTGTGCTAGGGTTTGGAGTTTAGAGAAGTGGTTGGAGCCAAGGATTGAAATTTTAGAGAGATTTGAAGCTATTTCCATTGGTTTTTCTGATCCTCTCCTTCTCTTTCTCCTGTATTCTGCTATGGCTTCGACTTCTTACTGTTTTGTAAGCTTTTGGTTGATTATGAGTAGCTAGACATTTGTTTTATGATTATTTTGAACCCTTGTATGGATTGACACTTGATTCTCCTCCACTTCCATTGATTAATGACATATATGTGTTGATTTTACTCCATTTTTAATGCTTTTGGTTGATTGGCCACCAATTAGTTGTTTGTTGGCTTAAATGATGCTTGAGAGAGCTAGCTTGAGTACTGAACTTAAGTTAAATCATACAAGAACTTGAAATTTAGGTATTGAATGGATGGTTTTGTTGGTGAGATAGAGATACACTCACTAACCTTCTGTAGTCATATTTGGGTCTAAGCTTAAAATTAGGATTTCTTTAGTTGTGAGAGAGATTGACCAACTAATGGAATTAAACACTTGTTTTTAACTTGAGAAAGCTTTTTCAAGTAGTATTTAATCCACAGACTAGCACATATAGTTGTTGGTCATTTTTGTGAGAAGAGATTGTTCTTGTACTATGAAATACAAGAGGGAGGAATAATCCTAGATCCCCTATATGCTTGAAGTCAAAAAGGATCTCTTAACTTCCTTTATAAATTAATTTGCAAAGTCATTTTTACACTCAACTTCGATAAACAATTGTTCTACTCAACCTAGTTTAAAGCATAAGTTTAATAATTAACTAAATTCAACTCCAATCCTTGTGGGAATGATAATCTTTTTATACTACTTTGTCATGGCCCGTACACCTGCAATGTAAGACTTTTGGCGAACAAGTTTTTACTACCATGCTTAAAGTTATGACTTTTAGAAGTTTGGAAGCTAAATTATGAATTTAGGAATTTAGGCCATAACTTAGTAGATCTCCGTCGTGGCTTAAATGGTTACTGAAAACTTTTAAATACATTAGAATGTAATTACACCGCGACTCGAATGCTCCTTGCCACAACGTTGTCAGATTCTGTAACTCTTAAAAAAATATTAAACTTGCATCATGACTTAAAATATCCACGCCGCAGCATAACACCCTACTGGAACTAACATATGCCAAATCACGATCCTCGCCGCGACTTGAGATGACCACGTTGCGGTGCGACTCTCTACTAGAACTAACATATGCAAAACACAATCCTCTTGCGTGACTTGATATGACCATGCCACGGCACAACTTTGTTCTGTAAGCATTATGCCGCGGCACAACTTTCCTTGCTGCGGCATAATATTCCTTGCCGCGACACAACGTTCCTTGCCACGGTGCAATAATCCTCGCTGCGGTGGTACTCTTCATTTCTATTTGAACTTTGACCCTGAATCAAGTAGTTTTGGTCAAGACTCTAATTAATTTTGATCCTAAACTCTTAAAGATTGATCCTAACCATTTGGTTCACCCTCTAATGGCTAGATTACTTCGTTTCATTGACATTTGGTCTCCTATCTACCTCTATAAACTAGCATTTATCATTTAAGGACTTAGGGATTAGTTGAATTAATTGAACTTTACTTTCTACCAGAACTTCAACCATTGTATCAACAAAGGTATACATTTCCTTACTGTAATACCTTTATTATCTAGCTTATCTTACTCATTCATAACCATTTGACATAGGTCAAAGCAAGAATACACGATAAAGCTCTATTAAAATTTGCTTGAATTCAAAGTGTGCAACAAGAAAATTTCTTATTTTGCATTTCATGGACCATCTAATTACATCCATGACCACATGAGCACGTGGTAATGCACCAAAATGGTCTACTAAACATATCTCAAAGGAGCATAAACCCAGAAATCAAAATCTCTCACTCTCACCCTAAGTCATACACAAGAATACATACACCATATATAGCCATCAAATGTTCAAAGTCTATACTTGCATTCATTTGGCATCAAGTTCCATACATACATCAAATATTTGGATATTTACACATGTTTAAATGATTACAAAACATTTCCCACATAAGGTTACATCATATGCCACCCATATAGCTACAAAATGGACAAAACTACACATATTGTTGTCAAACTTTCATCTTCCCATTTGTTGACTTCCATTTCCTTATTCATTAGCTCCACCTAGCATATTAAGACATTCGAGAGGAGGGAATGAGATTCAAAAAATCCCAATAGCTCATCTCCCTTCCAATCATACATAAAATATGCAATTCAATTCTTAAAAATGCATGCATGAGTATAATGGGTGACATGAACATTCAAGAAGCATTCTTAGCTTATTCATTGGTTGGATAATATGGTGCTTATGATAATGGATAGTTAAATTTTAATTGTTGTTTTAAATTTTTAAGTGTAGAAAATGAAATTTGGTTATGATTGAATTACAATTTCTTATTCATAATGTGGCTTGTTCCTTGCAACTATAAGAGAAACTGAAGGTGTGGCTTGATTACAATATGGTTCTTATAGCTGAAATTTTATTACCTATGTTACCTAATGTAGGAAATAGAAAAAGGGAATAGGGATAGATAAAAGTTAGATAATGATTAGGAACAAAGCTGATCCAAGATATATACGAGGAGTGGATAGTTTTCTCTAATGGGCATTTAATCAATCAAGGGTTAATGATATGATTCGTTGTCCATGCAAGGGCATTGATGGGAAAGTTCAAACTGCAAATATTTCCATACTTTATGGGCCATCGACGCTTCTTACCTATTACTCATCCTTAGCAGCGAAATAGAAGGGCATTTAATGGGAAGGTTCAAACTGTAAGAGTACCTATACCTTTATCCAGAGTTGAAGCACTAAGGCAATTACAAACATTAGGTAATGTAACCTTTGGGAAAGGATAAAAAAGAAAGCGTGATCGCCCAACCAATGCTTATAATTGGAGAAAGAAGAGTATATTTTTCCAATTACCATACTAGAAAACCCTTCTACTTCGACACAACCTAGATGTCATGCATATAGAATGAAATGTATCTGAAAACCTTGTTTCAATAGTGATGGGGGTTGCGGGGAAAACCAAGGACACATTAAAGAGTCAGTATGACTTGGTAGATTTAGGAATCAGACAACAGTTGCATCCAATCAAGGATGGGAATAGAGTATTAATGCTTGCAGCTTGCTATGCCTTGTCCCCACATGAGAAATTAAAGGTGTGCATCTTTTTGGCTAATTTAAAGGTTTCAAATGCCTTCTCATCAAATATTTCAAGGTGCGTACATGTCCGTGATTGAAAATTATTTGGATTGAAATGCCATGACCATCACGTATTGTTACAAGACATATTTCCAATTGCAATATGCAGTTTGTTACCTAAGGAAATGTCAGAGCGGATAATAGAGCTAGGTAAATTTTTCACAAATTTATGTTTTAAGTGCCTAAAAATTGAGGATCTAAAATAACTTGAAACCCAAATTGCACTCATAGTATGCAAATTGAAAATGGTATTTCCATCGGCTTTCTTTGATGTTATGGTTCACTTGCCCATTCACTTGCCAAAAGAGGCAATGCTTGGTGGACCTATGCAATACCGATGGATGTATCCTATTAAGAGATATTATGTTTTAATATGTATTTTATTCTATCTCTCAAATCTTGCAAATTATTTCTCTTCTCCACCATTTGCCTTTTACGTAGGTATTTGCGCACGCTTAAATCTTATGTTTATAACAAGTTTCATCCAGAAGGTTCAATTGCAGAAAGTTATTTAGCCGACGAATGCCTTACCTTTTGCTTTCGTTATTTAGAGAATGTGCCAACCAAATTTAATCAGCCTCTTAGAAATGATGATGAACCCATGGATATCTTTAACCAAATTGGGAGGGCAAGGGGGCATTATGAGTCTATTATTATGCCTAAGATAGAGTTCCATCAAGCTTGTGTGTATGTACTACAAAATTGTGCAAATGTTTTGCCATTCATGGAGTAAGTTATCACTCCTTTGCCAATCTCTATGACAATAATTAATTAGTAAATATTTCCTAACTATCACTACTACAATGTAGGGAGTACCAATTAGAGATTGAAACTCAAACTTCAACTATTGAAAACTTTGCCAAATGGTTTTGTGCACGAGTAGGTTCCTTTGTTAATATAGTATACTTTGTTAAGTAGTTTATTTTGAGTTATAAGCTTTTATCCAAATAAATTGTAATAGAGTATAGTTAATCTATGCAAGTTTTATAGTTACATACACAAGGCCAAGCTAATGATGACCTCATCAATCTAGCACTTGGCCCAACCAAAACAGTGCACCATTTTTCTACTTATTTGGTTAACGATTTTAGATTTCATACAAGAGATCGTGCCTTAGGGAGGAAAACTGACAATGCTAGAGTTCTAGTGAAAGAGGATGACTTAAACAAAGGGAAAGAGTATTATGGCATCCTAGAGGACATATATGAGCTTTCATATATTGGGAATAAAAAAGTATATCTTTTCAAGTGTTAGTAGTGGGATGTGGGTCATTTAGGAAGAGGATACAAGGTTGACAAGTTTGGCATTACAAGTGTAAATATTCGACATTCATTGGCTACAAATTAGCCATTTGTCTTGGCTAGCCAAGTAGAACAAGTATTCTATCTGAAAGATATCATTGACATGGAGTGGCTAATTGTTGTGAAGACAAATCCTCGTGACCTCTTTAACCTTTCAGAGGTGGAAGAATATGAAGAAAGTAGTGAGAATGATGGTCTCCTTCTTGATGAGGCATATCAACAAGATGTAGTCCAATTAAATCCAATTTGGAATGATGACATAGGCATTGAACTTGTAGTCCTCTTGCATTGAAATGATGTTGAACCAGAAATACTAAGCCATACAAGTATAAATACTTAAACAAGTGGGCATAATGCTAAAGGTGTGGTTGATGATTTCATTGATGACAATGATGAGATTGGGTCCACCGACGAAGAAGAAGGGGAAGATTTGCTTGATGATAATGATGCAAACGACATTGTGGACACTGAATGTGATCAATATTAGTATCAATCTTGCTAATCATTTGAAAAATTTACAATTATTGTACAAATATCCCTATTATATGATCAAATAGTTGAAGTATTTGAAGTTTGGTATATTTTTATGTCATATATGTTTTATGTTGTTTACTTTTATATTATTTTACTTCTTTTTTTATGTGTGCTTGTTACGTATATATTTTATCGTCTACTTTTGTTTGTCATTAATGTTTATTTCATCACATTTTGTTACTTATACTATATTTGGACAAAAGGTAGCAAATGTCGGGTTCTGCACGAGGAAGGTCAGGAGGTCGAGGAGGACAAGGCATTGGGCAGGGTAATGGCCGAGGTCGACATAACCCCACTAGAAAGGTGACATCACCTAATTGTACACATAGAGATTTGGTGCTAGGAGGTGCACTCTCACCTAAGCATGCACAGGAGGATTTGGAGTTAGGAGATGCACTTTTACCACTCCCACCATAAAGAGATAGACAAACTATCTATAATGATTCACCTCCGACACAACGATCATAGGTGCCGAGTAGTTCAAGTATCACTTCATGCAAATAATGTTTTGTAAATTATGTTTTTGCCATATATATACATCAATGACTAATTTGTTTGCCTTTTTTTATATACAGTAGCTTCTTGCAACACAATTAAGAAGGGTAAAGGAAAATATAAGAGTATACCAATGGACATGAAGACAAAATATGGTTCAAAAATCAAAGTTTACATTCTTAAAAACTCAGATAGACCTGTTGGAGATAGGGCCCGTGACTTTGCCAGCTATTGTGAACATATGGTGCGAACCACAGTCTTTCTTAGGGATGGTGATTGGGCCAAAGTTTACACCAAATACGGGGAAACTTTATTATTGAAAGTAAAGGCATAACATTATATTTATGGGCCATTTATCTCTATATAACATTCATAGTAATCCTCCATCAGTTAATAAGTTTAGTTTCTTATATTTTATATAGGATAAATTTGATGTTTGTGATGGGTTCCCTGAAGAGAGATTAAATAGAACTTGTGTTGAGACAATACGCCAACTATATAGATCTTGGAAGGCAGACCTACATGCAGATTATGCTAAGTGTGACACAAATGAAGAGAAGGAGGCTGCTCGACCAAGTAACATCAGTGGTGATGATTGGGAGTGGCTGATGCATTACTGGAAAAGTTTAGAGTTCAAGGTAATGTGTTTCTAACATGAATTTAAAGGATTGTTTGCTTTGTTTGTGTTTACATGATTTTAAGGTTTCATGATCATAATACCATCTAATTATAGGCTATGAGTAGCAAGAACAAGGCAAACAGGGCAAGACAAGTGACAAAGCATACATGCGGTACTCGTTCATTTGCTAAGGTTGAGGAGTCTACGGTAAGAATTTGTGTTGTACTTGAGTTTATAAACATTTCTTTTTGTGTCATTCCCTCTATGGTAGCATAGATTATCATCCAATAAATATTGTAGAGAGATCCCATCACTGGAAAAGTGTTACCCCCCGATCGAGTTTGGGAACTTCAACACACCCGTAAGAACAAGGAAGGAGAGGTGGAATGGGTAGATCCCAAGTCACAAGAAATCCATGTAAGTTGCTATAGATTATTAAGCTTTAATTATTTATTCCATTTCCTCATTGTCTATGGTGTTTATCTATTGTTATGCCTTTAGGGGTGCATTCAGGAACTAGTTCATGAGCAAGAAGTAGAGGATAATGAGAATCCATTAACGGGAGATCAAATTTTGGCCACTATACTGGGGGAGAGGTCAGGGTATGTTAGGGGGAAAGGATATGGAAAGAAACCGACAAAAAAGAGAATTATGGACTCAGTTGAAGTGGATTCGAGGGTTTCAACAAGGATGGAACAAATACAAGCTTAAATGGAGAGAAAATTACAAGAAGAGCGAGAAAAGTTACGAGAGAAAATGCAAGTTGAGATGGAAAAGAAGCTTCAAGAAGAGCAGGTTATAATGCAACAACGGGTTCAGTCAGAGATTCAAACTCAATTGGCTAGCCTTATGGCTACCATGCAACAAGTACTTGTAAATGATCTTTTGCCTTAATGTTATGTTAAACAATAACAATATATGATTAGTGTTATTTTTTATCAACAGGAACAGACTGCTCCAACCAATGACTTTTATTGTGGACAAGTTAGGTGAAGAGAAAGTGGACTTGGGTTTTTTTGTTGATGGTCATTTTGATGTATTAATTTATGCCATCACTTCATGTTCTAATAGATATTTCAATATAGATTCTGACATGTAGGACATTATGAGAGTACTTATAGTTATAATACTAATTATGATATACAATATTAAGAAATTAATGTCTCTTATGCATGTCAATTAGTGTGTATATATATTATTTTTTATTTCTTATTTTTGTTTTAAGTTTCTTCAATGTTAATTTAGTTTAAATGTATATTATCCATTATATATATATATATAATCAGTTTCCTTATCTTTAGTGGCAACAAATTTTGCCATTAAAGCTTATTTTTAATATCAAAAACAAAATGATCGCCACTAAAGCTTTATTGTAACACCAAAAGTTATTACTAAAGCTTAATTGCTACAAAAATGCTATCACTTTTACTTTTTTGTAACCATAATTTCTTGTTACTAAATGTCTTTAGTGACAAGTATGAGATCGTCCCTTAATGTATTTAGTGGCAATAATATGTTGTCACTAAAACTCTTTAGTGGCAACCACATGTTGCCACTAAGAGTCTTTAGTGGCGACTAAGACTATGTTGCTAATCTATTTTCACCAACAACAAACATTGTCACTAAAGGTTTTCATATAATAACAAATGACATTAATTTTTACCCACAACAATAAGTCATTGCTAAATATATATAGTAACGATTTTAGGAGTGTCACTACTTGTTGTCACTAAAAGTGTACCTATAGTGACAACCTATGTCACCACTAAAGCTTTAGATTTAGCAATGACATACAATTAGTGGCAACTAAATATATGGATTTAGTGGCAATTGTTGCCACTAATACTCTTTCATTTAGTGGCGACATTTGTTTGACGTAAATTATAATAAGTTTTAGTAGCGACTATATTCGCTACTACATATTTGTAGCATCGACTTTTAGTAACGACACTTTGTTGCAGTTAAAAAGCATTAGCGTTACTGGAGTAGAGTGGCAGAAAAGATGTCGCCACTAAAACTTATTAGTAACGACATTTTGGCAAAGTTAATTTTTTTGTAGTGAACCCATCTAAGTATCCATGAGTTTTTTAGAGTTTAATGGTCCAAGACTTATCCATTTCTGTAAATAAATTTTTTTAAAAATTATTTAATATTTAAAAAAATACCTTATTAAATAATTAGTTATCACTAAAGATAATAAAATATCACTATTTGACTTAAAGTAATGCATTGCCTCTCCCTATATACAATAAGGGGTAAAAATACCTTTGAATCATCATGCATATATATTAACATATATTCATGTGTATTTAAGAATTATTTTTTATGTTTTTGTGTCATTTTTTCCACTTTTCCTTTTTTTTTTTTACTTTATCTAAAAAATTTTGTACATTTCTCATGTAAATTTAATACAGTTAAATTCTATTTTTTTTAATACTATTCAAAAGAATTGAACTTATACTATTTTTTTTTGTTTTATTATAAACTTGACCCCTTCTAAAATAATCTTTAGGGTACATTTTATATATTAGTATGATATATTTAAAAAACCAAAATTTTCAATTGTTGATCTTAATTTCTTATCCAAGTACTTAAAGTAAAAGATCACACTTTTATAATCATTAGATAATTTCTTCAAATTGTATTGATAAGAAAATATAGCATTTGCTTGAATTATTGTCTAAGCTCAATAAAACTTTTGTCTCTTATAATTATTTGAGTTATGTTGATCTTTTTTAAGGTTAGATTAAAAAAATTGTTTTGAACATTTTAATTTTTTGCATTGGTAGTCTATCTTTTAGCAAATAAAAAATGCAAATTGGATCAAGAAGATAAAAGTAAACTTCAACAATAATCACAATGAAAAAAAATTAGAAAAAAATATAACTCTACACCAATAAGATAAAAAAATTTAAACAACCAAAAATGAAATTTCAAATAATAGAATTTAGCCATTATAATAAAGCAAATTTCATTTATATTTTGAACAATAAAGCCAAAAAAAATTTAGTAAAAAAATAATATAACTCTAACCAATAAGATGAAAAAAATTAAAACAACCAAAAATGAAATTTAAAATAATAAAATTTAGCTATTGTAATGAAATAAATTTTATTTATATTTTGAATAATAAAACCAAAATAATTTCAACACAAAAATAATATAACTCTACACCAATAAAATAAAAAAAATTTAAATAACCTAAAATGAAATTTCAAATAATAAAATTCTACCATTGTAATGAAACAAATTTTATTTATATTTCAAACAATGAAGCCAAAAAAAATTCAAAATTAGAATAATGGATTGTTAAAAATGAAAAAGAAACTCATAGAAATGATATGGAAGACCATGTAGATGAGGAGGATCGAAAGGTGCAAGAGGGACATTGAAGATAGCTAGATCTGCAAGAGGGATGAGAGGGATCGGGAGCATTGCAGAAGATGAAAGACATTGGTGAAGAGATGAGCATGAAGATGAAGACCAATAGATTTGATACAATAGGGATAAAATGGGAATGGCTTAACTATGGCTCTCTAAAAACCACGGTTAAGCCAAAGACTTAACCATAATTTTTAAAAAAGTTGTGGTCAAATCACTAAGAGCGCCTAACCATGGCTTGCCAAAACCATAATTAAGCCTTTTGTTTTTGTTTAAACATGGCTACAATAGTCATAGTTAAACCTGGCTTAACCATGATTATGCAATAACCATGGTTAAGCTCTTGTTGACCATGGTTATACAACTGTGGTTAAGACAAAAAGCAGTTTGACCACAATTACTGGATAACCATGGTTAAACATGGAATTTAACCATGATTATGTAGTAATCATGGTTAAATCTTTGTATTAACCACAGTTAAATTAATCGTAACTAATATATGTTTTGACTATAATTATTTTAATTATAATTAAAGTACTGTCTTTAAACATTACTTTTTTTAATGTATTTTGAGATAATTGAATAGGATAAGTTTGAATGGGATAAGTGATCCGGTTTTTTTTCTTCTTCAAAATTGCCCATAATCATGAAAAGAATCAAAAATTTGTATTCTCTTTTTGGTAAAATGAAAAAAGAATCAATCTTGATAGACTGGGGAAACTTCCTACTTACCCATGGCATGATATGAGGAAGCAGAAATACTTTAAGAGAGAGAGAGAGAGAGAGTTACTTGGTAAACATGCTCCTTGATGTTGGTTACAGGACAATCTTTGGGTAAGTCTCTGAGCCTCTCTGAATGAAAGAAGGAGAAACATTGATGGGTATGTTTGAGAACAATCTCCTTATCATTATTCATTGAAAGATATATTTTCTTGAGGAATCTCAAAAGGAGGTCTTGAAGTTGAGCCTTTGCTCTGCTGGCAGCTCAAATTTGACACATAAAAGGTTCTTGCTCTTCCACTACAAGTGCAGTGAGAGTTCAAGTTATATTCCAGAAGGAATGATTTGAAAAAAAAAAAATAATTTACATATATATATTATCAGATTTTCAATTAAAATATAATTAATAAGTATATAATTTTTTAACAATAATATAATAAAATAAATTTTAAATTTTAAATTTTAACATTACATAATTAAATTTTTATAAAAAATTTTAAAAATATTATAATTTTATTAAAAAATTCTGTAACAAAAATATAAGAAATTAAACTACATCTCTTGCTTACAAAAATGCGCAAATGAAAAGTCCACTTCATTTTGAGTGGGCTTCATTTTGAGGTGTGAGGTTGCGTTTGATAACTTCTTTTAATTTCAAGCGTCTTCCACTCTAAATCATGATTTTTTTTTTTTCTTTGGGGGAAACACAAGAAAAGCTAAAAAGGCCTAACCACTGATGACACCGGGAAAGCAAACATTACACATCGTCCATCAGAATTTGATGGCATCTGACTAGGAGGCGAGGAAGTAACCGAAGGCCCCTATCAATGACAGTGAGTTTGATTGGCTAACCAATCTGCGAACCTATTTGCTTCCCTATGCGTGTGGCTGAGTCTCACAACCCAATCTCTGCCCAAAGCACCCCAAATCGAATTGATAAGCTGATGCAAAGGATGAGAAGAAAGGCAACCATTTTGGATCAAGAGAATCGCACTCTTGGAATCTGTTTCCATCCATATTTTCTTGAAACCCAGTTTCTATGCAAGCTCAATGCCCGAAAGAATACCTCATAGTTCCAAACATAAAACCCCTCCTATTCCAATGTTCCAAGGATAGCCATGAACCAGCTTCCCGTTGCATCCCTTATCACTCCTCCACACCTACGGGCTATACTCCCCTTTCCCACTGACCCGCCAGAGTTCAACTTCACCCAATCCCGAATCTGAAAACACCACCTGATCATAACTTCCTTCTTCGTCGTAGTCATAGTTTTAAATTATAGTTGCGGTTCCATTGTGATTACAGGCATTGTAGATAGTATAAAAAAAATTACAAATGTTGCATTTGGTTGATACAAATGTGGTCGATGCCATAATAACAATATTACAATCACATCATATAATACGCACTGCAATTTAAAATAATGGTCCTGGCAAGAGTAGGATATAAACTCTGAGACTCAATCTTTAGAAAAAATTAAAAATATTTCAAAAAATCCTTTTTTAATTCACATAAAAATATTATTTTAAAAAAAGAAAAAAATCTCTATATAAAAGAAAAATGAAGAGAGTAAATAAGCATGACTAATTTGCCTTTTTGCATATTAAAACACACCAATTAATTTCAAAGTTATTTTGTTTACAAAAGATAAAATTGAATTTTATTTTCTTTTTCTTTTTGCCAAAAATTGAAAATCACCAACTAATTGACACAGATTTTTATCTAAACAAATTGCATGGATTTTGATCGACTTTAATCCCTTTGATAGTAAATGTATTCCCTAAGGTGTCATCTAAGGTCAAAGTTGTTTTTGTAAATAAATCTTTTTTATTATTTTAATTCTTTTTTCTTTTTTATTATTTTATTCGCGTGTGATTAATAAGAATAATCAAAATAAAATTAAAATCATATTAATTTTATACAATTAATTTAAAATAATTATTTTTAAAAACAAATGTTGTGAGGTGTCTAATATCATTTTCATACATAACAAGCTTTCAAATCTATCTCTAACTTGCGAACCTTTTTTTTTTTCTCAAAAAGATTTTTTTCAAAGTTTTGGCTTTATAAGTCAAATTTTGATGGTGACTCATGTCTTTTGGTTTTTATTTTTAAAAATTAAACCTTTTTTTATTTGTCTTGTGGTTACATTTCAAGTGTGACAATAATCACAAGTGAAAAACTTATTAACCTATATTCTTAATATTACTTATTGAGTTCGGGTATCTTACGAAATCTTAATGATTTTCAACTTCATTACAACAAACTTGAAACTTTCTTATAATAAGATATTGTTGAACTTTTATAGTTATCATACGAACTTTGCAGGGTTTCTTGTCAGTTTTAGTTATATTAGGACTAAGTTATACATAATTAAAACTTTGACTTCAACAAAAGTTATAATTTCAATTTCTAATAGTTAAAAAATGGATCCTCTATAGCATTACACAGTTACAGAAAAAAAGACTAAAGAACTTATAACATTAGTTAAAAGTTTCTTTTTTCAACTTTTAACATTAGGTACTTAATCTCACACCCTTTAATTTATTTATCTCTAATTGCATAGCATGCAGACACCCCTAAATTTAGCAATCCGAATTGCAATAGTTACTACATACTCTTACAAATTAATAAAGTTATCTATAACTATCATGATTAAGAAAATTACTCAACTATCCTTCTAATAATAAGACTTGATAGTAACATATCCAAATTCAACAAGTAATATTAAAAAGATAGGTTTGTAAGTTTATCACTTATTATAGTAAAAATATTTTAGTAAGAGCAAATTACACTTTTGGTCCTTTATAATAAATTAGAAATATAAGATTTTTAGAAATAATTAATTTAGTTTCTAAATTCCTGTTAATAATATTTTTTAAAAAAAAGTTATGTTCATACAGATCTCATCCTTTTTTTTAATTTTTGGAACAAAAAATTTATTGCTTGTATGTCAATTAAAAAATATATTTTTTATTAAAAAATTTAAGAATAATATCAATTTCTTTTATTAAAAATAAAATTTTTTAAAGTATATATTTTTTAAAATTTTACTCCAACGTTATTTATTTTGTATTGAAAATTACAAATTCAGAAAGTCAAATTTTAATACTTATTTTATTATATAAATAATAAATATAAGGGTATTTCAATAAAAAATGTAATTATAGCTATCTTTTATTACTAAGAGATCAATATAGAGCATCTTTTAATTTTATGAGACGAGAGTGTAAATTTTTTAAATAGAGAGAAGATTATATAATTTACACATCTCCTAAAAAAAGTGTAATTTATTCTTAACTACAAGACTAGGGGAGTTCTAAATAATATCGATAACAAAAGTATGGCTATAAGTAACTTGAAGAATGGAATTTACGATCTCTCACTAGCTGGTAAAAGACCAACAGGAGCTAAAATCATATTTTGATGTTGATTTGAAGTTTAAACAAATCAGTTAGAATGACTAAAGACTAATAACCCTAATGGCTACCTTATAAATACAATCACAAAAATATTTAAAAATATTTTGTACAGGTATATCTAGTATGAGAAATCGAAATAAGCTTCAACTTGAACAAGCAGCAAAACAAGGATAATCTATACAACAACAATTTTCTTTGTGTGAATGATTCTGTTTCATCAATATTTTATTTTATTTTATTTTTTTCGGTTTATTATAGGCAAAATCTTCTATCTATAGTGGTTGTCATACGATTGCCAAGTGTAAGGCATCCATTTTAATGTTTTCTAAACATATAATACTATTAGTCTAATCATTTGTTTTTTTCTCGAAGAATCTGTTTTGGCTTTTTCAAGAAATATACTGCCATTTAATTTAAAATTAGTATGTCTCTACTAATCACCAAAAAAAAAAAATCACACCTCTCCAGCAATAACTCATTTTTCTCTCTTCGAAGTGTTGGGTTACCGTATAGCAATATTATTGCCCTTAGCTCCAACATTTAGCCACATGGGGGATGCCTTCTGGTAAGGACCAAAAAACACGCGGTTTCTTAGTTTATAACAAATTAAAATCATTGGAGCAAGGGAGAGAGGACACTGACAAAACAGACACAAAAACCTTTGTTCTTTTTCAGTATAAAAAGGTCTGTAATTTTGGTATTAAGAAACCAAGGAAGAAAAAAATGGTTTCCAAATCTTTAGTTGCGAACTCAACGCCTGTGCTGAGGATCCTTGCTCTGGCAGCCTCAGTAGTAACTGTGGCCTTAGTGGGCTCGGACAATTTCCAGTATTATCGTGATCATTATATTAATGGTTACGATTATTATTCTGAAATCGTCACGGTCAAATCCCAACGTATTGACACATTCAGGTATGAAAAACAATCGTATACCACATCAATTTCTGCCTTCTTCACAAACATCCTCGATCCATTTTGAAAATATAGTGTAACCTAGCTGATTTATAGGTGGGTAAGTACTTAAAGACCTTAATTAGTGAATTAATGCTTCTATTATCTCAGCTACTTTAATTATGTGAAAAACTGCAGGTATGTGATAGCAGTTGCAGTAATGTCAGTTGCATACTGTGTAGTGCAGCTTTTATTTGCAGTGTACTATGCTGTGCAGCAGAAGAGATTGATACCCAATGGATGCTTCCCAGATTTTGACTTTTACGGGGATAAGGTCCTCCCATCAAATTTCTTCCCCTACTCATGCATATCTCCCTATTTTTAATTGTTATGCTTTTTTGAAAACCACCCCCATGTGTAACACGACAGTATGACAAACTATTAACCCAAAATTAGTTTAAGCTATTATTAAGGGAAAGTATATGTATAGTTTTATTATAATTTTTAACTCATTCATTTAAACGAAAGTCTTAATTTGAATCCGAAGTGTGAGTAAATCATGATCTTAAACTTAATTTTAATTAAAATAATATGGTGATCAGCAACAAGGACTCAACTTCTAAATTCTAATCATTTGGTGACAGAAGTTCTTTCATCGTGTTAAAAATTACTTCGACATAAAATCTTAAGTTATTAGGTCCCTGAATATGGTTTATAGTAATAAGAGACATAGATATGTAGTTAACAGCCTAACCTAGAAAGCTATGAGAAAATGTATTACTTAAGATCATATACCTGTCCATGATATTATATAGGGAGTATGAATTGATCATGAAAATTAAAGGTGGTGAAAATTGCAGGTGATTAGCCTATTGCTGAGCACAGGCACTGGTGCTGGTATTGCTATTACTTTTGAGTTCAAGAGAGTAGATCATTGGATTGATGATCCATTAGAGCGCAGCATAGTGAACAAATTTGACAACAGGGCCCTTATTGGTTCTATCTTCCTCTTTGTCGCTTTCCTTTGCATGACTGTCGTTTCAGTCATTTCTTCTATTAATCGAACCCTAACTCAATGTAACCAACATGGATCCTCTGCCGTGCAGCATGCACAGCGCAGCGACTTTCCCAACAATATTAAAGCACTATCTATAGTTACTTGACATTGCTATCTAGAGCTTGTAATTTGAGATTTATATCCTCTCAGATTTTAAAATAGTAATGATAATAACAATCTTAATTTTAGAGAGAAAAATATAATGTATAAAGAGATATTTGAATGACAAATTCCACAACACATACGAGATTATAATTATCTCTCTTTAAAATTAGTATTATTATTATTATTATTATTATTATTATTATATACATTTGTCTACCCATACTAATATATATACTTGTGATATCATCTTTTCACTTTAAATAATAAACAGAGAATGTTACCCATCATGGCGATTTTAACACTATTGTTTTCACAAAATTTACAAATATAAAGTTAGACTTGCATATTTCAGTTTTCAAAAATAATCATTATAAAAAAACATGTTTTTAGTAACATCTTTTAGCAACAACTAAAACAAGTCATCACAAAAAATATACTTTTATTCTCCCACCTGCCTATGACATGTAAGGATAGCAAACAAATCATAGCACACATAATATCATACATACATAGGGTCATCAAATGTTAAAAGATATGTATATTTAAGTGTGTGTGTGTGTGTGTATGCATGTGTGTATGTATATATACATATCTATTTTAGAGCATATTTAAGCCCCTTTTATAGATTCATTTATGCATATGAAATAACATATTAAAGATCCGTATTCAAATATCACAATTTGTGGCATGATTAACATAACTATGTTAAAGGTAATTAGCATATCTCACATAATTACATTACATATAATTGCATTTAGATTACACATATTCATTGCAATACCATTCATCATGTCTAGAGTCATACATTTAAGCAATATACAACAAGCTCAATTTATTACTTCTAAGTACCACATAAACTTGATACATACAAACATGTTTCATATTATATTGACAAGGCCTTACCATGGTCGTTCATGTAAAGTAGTACTCTAATGCATACATTATTATATCATATCACTATACATGCCTTTCTTAAGAGACGTAGATAATCTTGCCTTGCAAGCACTAGTGATAAGGAAAACTATTTCTTAAGTTTTGTAATATGTATCGTATACTATTTGATACAAGCCTAAGTTTTCGAAATTATAAGTAACCCACAAAGTATCCATTTTGTTTGGTGTGAAACCTAGGTTTCTAACGTCATTAAAGAGGAAAATTGTTCTCTTTAGTTATTATGATCACTAGAGTCATCACTTTTAATGGATAGGAGTAAACATTACTAGGGCATCCCTTATAGTGGAGCAACAAACCTTAACCTTAAACTTGAAACCAAAAGTTATATAAAAGGCCTCCTAAACCTCTTGTGACCCTCCTACTATAACCTTGTCCCTAAGAGAATAGAACTAAACCTATGAGGGACTCTATGTCTCAAAATTCTAAATGATCATATTCTTCCTTTCATATAAATAGAAATTCTATCTCTATTGATACAGATCATCTCCTCGAATTTTATCCCTCAAGAACACTATCTTTTGGAGACCTATTATAAAATTGAGAATTTATAGAATCCTATCTTAGAAGGCTATTTCCTACTGGAAGTTCATTCCTTAATAATCCTGTCTCCACCTTAAAGTTCTTTTTTACCTATAGAAAACTTGTCTCAATTATGTATAGCATATAAACAAGAAAATACCATGTAATCAATATCTAGATACATATGACATAACAACAAGTATTTATTATATTACTTAACTTTCATATTTTAGGTTATTCAGGTTATATTTCACGGCCAATACCCAATATTCCTGTAAGTATAATTACAAAATTATATAGCAATCACAAGCAAGTCTCAAATATTTACTATTAACATGATCATGTAGTAAGATACTAGATATACCAGTTATACACAACATGTATGCTTATAATTTAATTTGTGGAATCATTGGTTGCATGAACCAATTCTAATGGAACCTTTTTCTTTTTTACAATATCTTTTAATGTCTTAATTAAGTCCATATAAGGTACTTCGTAGCTAAAGTCATCTATGCATGGGAATAATACAGAGTTTAGTCATCTATGCATAGGAATTTATTCAAGGCACTTAAATTTCTCAATTATCCATGTATGGGAATAGTCATGCATGGGTCTTCAAATAACTCCTTGCACAGGGAATTATATGGAATTTTTATTTGATTTATAGCCTTTGAGTTCTATAAGAATTTAGTAGGGCAATCCAGATAATGTATAGAGGGATTATAACATATGCAAAACATACTAAAGAAAAACTGCGTGGTTCAACCATCATACATCCCTAAACAAATAATAATTATGCCTTAAAGTAATACCCTTTACTTGTAAGGAGCTATGGACATAAAAATGCACACAAAACAACGTATTGAAATTTTTAGAATGGCATCATGATGTAAGGAGCACAAAGCCACAGAGCCAATCATTCTGGGTTGAGAATGATTTCTTAATTTCTGCTACATACAGTCCCTGGTTATTCTACTTGGTCACTATTATTTCTTTTTCTGCTTTTGTGTTAAGCTTATTTATTTTTCTTAATAAATGATTCGCTACAAAAGGATTCGAGACATAAAATTTCTCAATTCTGACATAATGTACTTATTAGATCGAATAAGTACATTAGATTTAATAGAATTATTTTGCTGTATCTAGACTAATACCAATCCAACCCATTTCATGAATAAAATGTGACCAATTAACCAACCAACAAAACTACTTGTTAGAAATAAAAATTGGTTGTTGCATCGAAACATATAAATGTTGACTAATCTGACTAACATTAAACTTGGTAAAATGAAAAGGTTCAATAACTGAAAAATAAGATTATTCAGGAATATCCTTTGAATGTTGATTTCTTAATTTCTGCTACATACAGTCCTTGGTTATTCTACATGGTCAGGCTGTGTGTAGATCCCTTGTTTCATAAAATTATCTTCTCCAAGTTCTAAAATGATACTTTCTACATTTTAAATCATTCTCATATAATTATAGCTATATGAGAGCCTCAAGAACAAGCATAAGGTGAGTTAAAAACACACAAATAGACTCCATAATTTTTCTTTAGTCCCACCTATTCCAAGTATGCAAGGAAGAAAGAGGTCAAAGAGATGATGTGTGGAGGTATGTAGGCTACCATTATATGCTTAGAGGGGGTTATGTTCTCACCTATAGGACCACATGAATCTTTTTCTTCCTTCCTTTCTTTTCTCATATTTTCTTCCTCTATTTTTCTTGTTTCTCTCTTTCTCTTTCTTTTTCTTGCACACTTTTCCTTCCTCTCTATCTTATCTTCTTTTTCTTCTCACACTCTTGTTCACTCTTTTAGACTCTTCCCTATTTTAGACTCTTCCTTTTCCTCTTAATGTTAAAGCAAGGTAAGAGTATAGGCATGTTTTAGTGAGGAAACAAATAGCTGAGAGTCCTATTTATAGAGAAGTGAGGGTAGTGTATTAGCCTTTGAAGTCTATCTCTCTCTCAATTAATCTCTCTCATGTCTTCTTTCCTTTTGAGTCTCATTTAGCTTCCTAAAGAAGCTTGCTAAGTGGGATCCACAGTCAAAACTCCTATGGATTGCAAATCTCTTAAGACCTTTTTCTTTCTTTGTTTTTTAAAGATATTTTTGACTTCATTTAAAATTTGACTCAACATATCTTGTTTTGGGATTGATTCGTTGAAAGTTCCAATTATAAAAGTTATTCTGACCATTGACGCGATTATTTTCATATAAAAATCTCTTTCTGGTTCCACTATTTTAATTTTGGGAAAAATCATATTTTGTCTCTAGGAATATTATATTTTAGTTCCAATTAAAATTGTTACTTTGAACTTTAAACCTTGAATAATTATATTTTGACATCTAAATTTCACCTAAATATTTTTATTTCCTAAATAATTTTCTCATATTTTTTGGGACTCTAAAAGTCTGTTGGATTCAATGAACTTCTTTTCCTAAATGCTTATTATTTAATTACCTATTATTTGATAATTTATAAATAATTCCTATTAGGTTTCCAATTGATCCCATAAAATTTTATTATATTCCAAATAAATTCCTCAACTTTTCCTCACAGTTAAAATTCAAAGAAGTCCCATACTATCTAATGTAATTATTAACTAAATATTTTATATTTTTTACTTCACCAAATATTAATTTTATTAAAATTCTAATTTTGGAAATGTTATAATTCTACCTTCCTGTTTTAAAATTTTCTTGTTTAAAAGTAAACAAAGACATGGGAGCCACCAAGCTTGAAGTTAGGAAATTCGGTGAAAAAATTGTAAAATAGCCATTTTGTCACCGTTATGTTGCTAAGGGATGTAATCTAATGATGTACATGTTGTAGGCACTTAGGAATACTTGTCAATGGATGTACTTAATGTATATGTATGAGAATTGGAATTATAGGGCATGATGTAGCAAGTTTTCGGTATGAATAGTAAGATCTTGGCATTATGTGCATGGTGTATGTGTTGGTGTGGGAGAGTGAGTTTTACAAATCTGGGTTGTTAGACATTTGAGCCATGTTTGATAGCCTATATTGATGCTTTCTCATGTGCTCATAGAGCCTTAGAGGTAGGAGAAGCAAAGTTGAACCCTAATAGTCCTCTTGTAACATGAAAACTGGTCACTTTGCCCCATGATATCCAAGTCTGACCAAACGACCTCTTCTTACCTTGAAATTTGGCATGTGACTAGATCTTATCTAGAGCTTTTTGGAAAGCTAAAGATCAGGTCATTTGGAGCTCTATGGAATTCCTATGATTTTTCAAAGTTGGTATCAAAATTTCGGATTTGCATCAGCACTGTTCATTTGGTCAGTTGTGAAATTGTGTTATCTGAGAGGCAAACATGGTCCAATGGCTAATAAATTTTATAAGGATAAACTAGACAGTCACAGTGACTTATAGCAACTAGAAGCACCTCATTTGGAGGTCTAGAGAGGAAGACATGCATTTTCAAAGTTTCTACCCAGTATCAGTCATTTTGCCTGACCAGAGGTACTGTTCCATCGATTTATGAGATTTTGGCTTGATGAACTGATCTGGAGACATTTTCCTCTCTAGTTAACATCCACATATTTCCATATTGGTATCATTTGCATGCATTGGATTTTTGTGGAATTAGTTGAATATTTTTGAAGTTCATATCAGTAAACTGTGACAGCATCAGGACTAGTCCGACCTCCAGACCAATTTGTGTGTCAAACGTCCTGTTTGTGGGATGTTATGACTTGTACATATTTTTATCATGAAGTAGACATCCCAAGATTTCCAAAATGACAAGATTACATGTTTTCAATTTTTCTAGATTTAGTTGTGATTTTCTAAACTTCGCCCAGAAATGAGGCCAAGTCTGGCCGAAAATGAATATACATGTCTCATATCTCTTTTTGGTTTCCATGGGTTTAAAGCATGTTTTTGGGATTGAAATGAGTTGTAATGGTGAAATTAAATATGAGGATGCATAGAATGAGTTCACACGGGCCATGTGACACTGAAATGAGTTTTTAACCATGTCGTAATGTTAAGAAAGTGTATGAATCCAATGAGTAAGATCTCACTTTATTCTTCCTATATCTCATATGAGCATGTAAGGGATGATGGGTATGAGCTAGAAATGATGGTGTTACATCATCTATGCATGGGAAAAATCCAAAGTTTAGTCATCCTTATATAGGAATTTATTCAAGGCACTCCAATGTCTTAATCATCCATGTTTGACAATAGTCTAAGGTAAGCCTTCCATACACAGGTCTTTAAATAACTCCTTTCATAGGGATATGGAATTTTTATTTGATTTGTAGCCTTTAGGTTCCATAAGAATTCAGTAGCGCAATCCAAATGATGTATGCAAGGATTATAACACATTCAAAACATACCAAAGAAAAATTAAATAGTTCAACCATCATACATCCCTAAACAAATAACAATTACCCCTTAAAGTAATTGTACTGGAGCTATAACACAAAAATGGACCCAAAATGATGTCTTGAAAATTCTAGAGTGGCATCACAATGTGATGTTTGGGCACCATGATGCCTTTTTTTATTTCCTTAAACTTCCTTGTTTTGCTTGATTGGCACTACAATGCCATTCATTCTAAGATGAGATTTATTTCATAATTTCTACTACACATGGCTCTATGTTAAACTACATGGTCAAGTGATGTGTAGACTGTAACAACCAGGAAAAAGAAAGAAGAAGAAAAGAAAAGAGAAAAGAAAAAGGAAAGAAAAGAAAAGCTGAAAATTTTTGGAAGCTGAAAATTTTCTAAGTCTGCTAGCTACAGCCTAGCTATAGCGAATGTACCTGTTCGCTATAGCGAGACAGCCTTCTAGCTATAGCGAGAATGCTTCTAGCTATAGCGAGTTCGGGCACCCCATACAAAAACCAGGGAGTTGCTCGCCGTAGCGACGTCATAGCGAAGGCAGGGGTCTGGAACAGACATGAGCTTGCCATAACGATGCCATAGCGAAGGTCTGGAACAGACACGAGCTCGCCGTAGCGAGGGCAATGGCTCGCTATAGCGAGTGTAGTTTGAAAAAGTGAGAAAAAGAGAATTTGACTTTTTAAAAGCTTCCAAATCCCTTCTTTCTTTTTCTAACCGACTCAAGCTCACTTTAGGAGAAAGAAAAGGGCAGAGGAGAGAGAGAGAAGCTTAGGAGAAGAAGAAAGGACAAGAAAGGTAAGGATTCTCATGGCTTTTCTCTTCACATGTTACTCTTCTCCCCTTACCCTCTCTTTCCACGGTTTTGGTTGTCAAAATAGTTAGGTTTTGAGCTTGGTTCAGAAGAGGGAGAGTGGGAAACCACTCTTGAGGGAGGTTAGAAGTCATATAGTCTTCTCTTTCTTGCTTTCCCTTCTTAAGAGCTTGAGAGTTTGAGCAAAGGGAGAGGATAGTTCATGGATTCTAGTGAGAGAAAGAGACCTAGTTTGACATGCTCAGTAGAGTTGATAAGAAGAGATCCCTAGCTTATGAATCAAATATTAAGGAAATAATTCCATGCTTCTTGTGTGGTTAGGCTCAAGAGAAGTTCCCCCATCTAGAAGTGGTTGTGAAACCCACAAGGGAGGAGACAAGTTGAAAGAGAAAGTTGTCAATAGCTAACAAAGTAGCTCTATCCACCTTCTTTCATGCATAATTGTGTGCTTACATTGTTTTACTTATGTGTATGTATGATTTGAGTTATGAAAAGTGTGTTAGCATGATGATGCATTATGAATTGAAATGATGATTTATATGATTGTTTTGGTTTGCTTAAGGAATGGAAAGGCCAATAACCCTTTAGCCATGGTGAGGATGAGCCAAACCCTTAAGTTGGTTGAGACAAAGTAAAGGGTCTCCCAAAAGTGAGGTTGACTCCCAAAAAGTAAGGGTTGAGTCTAAGAACCTCTTAAGAATGGGTGAGGCAAGTCCAAAATCTACAAGTGAGTGGGTGAGGCCAATCCATGTACTTGGCAAGCTTCTAAATGTTATGTATGGCCTACTCACATGTTGAGAATGTCTTTCTTTTATGCATGGCCAATTCACATGTTTCAAATGCTTTTAGTATGATTTTATATGCTAACATGCCATACATGCACCATGAGACTTGTTTGCATGCTATATATATGTATGATTGAATGAGTTGAGCTACTGAGATTCTTTGAATCTCACCCTCCTTCTCCACCATCCAAACATGCTAGGTGGACTAAGTGAAGCTAGAGATGGGAGCCACCAAACTTGAAGTTAGGGAAAGTAATGAAGACTTGTAAAAGAGCATTTTTGGTTACTATGTTGTGTATGAGATATGAAATGTAAATTGATAATGTATATGATGTAGTCCCTAAGAGTATTTGTAAGACAATGTATGTATGATGATGTATATATGAGAATGGGACCCATTTTGAATGAAGAAGTAAGTCTTGAATGTGAAAAGCTCCATGCTAGCATAGGCCACATGAGTGTATAGGTGGGCATGGGGTAGTGAGTTTTTCCAATCTGGGTTGCTAGACACTTGAGCCATGATTGATGGCTCCTATAGATGCTTTCTCATGTGCTCAAGGAGTCATAGAGGTAGAAGAACCAAGATTGGACCCCATGAGCCCCACTTTTGGTCAAGAAAAGGCCTTTTTGCACATGATGTCAAAGGTTAACCATATGACCTCCTCTTGCTTTGAAATTTGACATGTGGCTAGATCTTGTTTAGAGATTTCTAGGAAGCTAGAGATCAAGTCATTTTGAGGTCTGTAGCATTTCCTATGATTTTTCAAAGTTGGCATCAGAAATTCGGATTTCAGAAAACATTGTTCATTTGGTCAGTTTGAGAATCGGGTCATCCGAGGGGCAAACGTAGTCCAATGGCTACAAAATTTTATATACAGAAACTAGATAGTCACAGTGACTTTTAGGAACTGGAAGCACCTCATTTAGAGGTCTAGAGAGGAAGATATGAAATTTCGAAGTTCCAGCCCAGAATCAGTCATCCTACCAGACCCGAGGTACTGTTTCATCGGTTTCCGGGAGTTTGGTTCGATGAATTGATCTGGAAATATTTTTACTCTCTATCTAACATCCACATATTTCCATAGTGATATCTTTTCCAAGCATTGGATTTTTGTGGAATTAGTTATACATTTTTGAAGTTCATATCAGTAAACTGTGATAGTAACAGAACCCCTCTGACCAGTGGATGATTTCGGATGTCAAACGCATGATATGTGAGATATTGAGACTTCTACATATTTTTAGTATAAAGTAGACGTCTTAAGCTTTCTAGAATGACCAAGATCATGTAGTTACTATGTTTCTGTATTTAGTTATGGATTTTCAAACTTAGCCCAGAAACGAAGCAAAATCTGCCAAGAACGAAAATGCACGTCTCATATCCCTTTTTGCTTTCCATGAGTTTAAAGCATATGTTTAGGATTGAAACAATTCTTAATAGTGTAACTAAGCATGAGGAGGCATAGAAAGAGCTCACCCGGTCCATGTGACTTCAAAGTAATTATCTACCCATGCATAATGCCAAGAAGAAAGAGCACCAAGGTAGAGTTAATCATCTCCCTTGTAAGCTTAACATGTGCATATGAGTATGTGGGCATGATGGGTATGAGCTAGAAGTTAAGGTGTTACATAGACCCGCTGTTTCATAAAATTACCATTTTCATGTTCCCTAATGCTACTCTATGCATTATGAATCACTCTAATATGATTGCAACTACATGAGAGCATTGAGAACAAGCTTAAGGTAAATTAAAAACACAGGAATAGACTTCATAATTTTTTGTAAGTCCCACTTATTCCAATTATGCAAGGAAGGAAAAGATGAAAGAGATTATGCATAGAGGTATGTAGGCTACCATTATATGCTTAGAAAGGGTTATGTTCCTACCTAAAAGACCTATGTAAATCCTTTTCTCCCTTCCTTTCCTTTCTTTTCTTTTTCTTCCTTTATTTTCCTGGTTTCTGTCCTTCTCTTTCTCTTTCTTGCACACTTTCTCTTCCTTTCTATTTTCTCTTCTTCTTCTCACACTTTCTCTTTTATGCTCTCTTTCTCTTGCTCACTCTCTCTAACTTTTCCTTTCTTTTTTAATGTTGGAGCAAAGTGAGGGTATAGGTATTTTTTAGCAAGGAAAACAAATAGAGGAGTGAGGGTGATGTATTAGCCTTTAAACTCTCTCTCTCTCCCTCTCTCTCTCTCTCACAGAGGTAATCTCTCTCATGTCTTCTTTCTTTCTAAGTCTCATTTAGTTTCTTAAAGAAGCTTGTTAAATGTGATCCACAGTAAAAACTCCTCCCGATTGAGAATCTCTCAAGACTTCTTCATTTTTCTATTTTCTGAAGACATTTTTTACTTCATCTAAAATCTATGATTCAACATATCTTGTTCTGGGCTTTGATTCATTGGAAGTTCCAATTATAAAAGCTACTCTGATCATTGACGTGATTCTTTTCATATAAAAATATTTTTCTAATTCCATTGTTTTCATTTTAGAGAAAATTGTATTTTATCCACTGGAATATTATATTTTAGTCTCAATTAAAATTGTTACTTCAAACCCTAACCTTTTAACAATTATATTTTGATCCCTAAATTTAACCTAAATATTTTCATTTTTAAAATATTTTCTTATATTTTCGAGGCTCTAAAAGTCTACAAGATTGACTAAACTTCTTTTCCTAAATATTTATTATTTAATTACCTATTATGTAATAATTTATAAATAATTATTATCAATTTTCCAATTAGTAACAAAAAATTATATTGTATTCCTAATAAATTTCTCAAATTGTCCTCATACTTAAAACTCAAAGATATCTCCTACTATCTCATGTAATTATTAATTGAATATTTTCTATTACTTATTTGACCTAATATTAATTTAATTAAAGGCTTAATTTTGAGGATCTTACAATAACATCATAACACTAACATAAAATTGGATGATAGTTTATGATTATATTCCTACTCACTATAATGTAGCTTGGTAGCGAGTAACAAGTCAAATGATATTTGTACTTTCTTTCACTTATATGGTGTTTGTGATAAAATTATGTAAATGCACATGTCCATGGTTTTATTAGCTGCTTGCTATTATAATATGTTTAGGCACAATTGTTTAAATTGTTCATTTGACTAAATGGCCATGTTGGCTTACTAAGATTATGAAATACATTTTTAAAAGTTAAAAAACTTCTTAGAGGTGACTTTAGTGCAACCAAAATTTTTTAATGGCGATTATTGCTGCCATTAAAAGTTTTTTTTAGTGGCAATCTTTTGTAAAAACCAAATTAATAGAGCTTTAGTTGTGACAACTGTTGCCATTAAATAGTTTTAATGATGACTTGTGTTGCCACTAAATACCATTTTTTGTTGCAAATTTATTGTTGTCACAAAGAACCTTTTGATATGAAAGTTCTCGTGAAGATTTAGCGATGACAAAAAGTCATCACTAAAATTTTTTAGTGACAATTTTTCAATTTGTAATGAATTGATTAGACCTTCTTCTAATCACTTATTAAGTTGTTATTATTATTTATCTAGTTATATTTAAATTTTCAATTGTACAAATTATAAAAATATAAGAGAAAAGCTCTGAGCTCGTAGGCCTATAATCCACAATTGCATAAGCCTTTTTTAGGCCTTAGCCTCTTAGGCTATGTTTAAAACTCATCTAAGTGGACTTAAAACTTCACACTCATCCAATAAATGCTCTTTACTAGAGAAATAATCTAGTATATGATATGCTTGGTGCACTAAAGTGCACCAAAGGATGGAAATTATTTGAGAAAATTATATTCTCCTTTAGAGATATTTAAATTATACAATCATTTCTTTTATTTTGAAAATATATACTTCTTTTTCCTGAAAACAAAAAATCAAAAGATATGCTACTAGTCTCATTTACAACAAATGATATGCTACAATTACATCTATTTTGACTAATATGCATTTGGTTGATATAAAAATAGTTAATTTTTCAAATTTAAAATAAATTATAGTTATAATTTTTAACAAAAAATAAATAACATTAAAGTAAAAGTTTAAAAAATATTTTTTAATAACTTACATTTTTAATAAAAGAAGTTAATATTATTCTTAAGAATATTTTAGTTATATTTTAATTTTAGAAAAGTTTGTGTATATTTTTATAATGGGAAAAAGATGGTGTAATTTAAACATAAAAAAAAGAATAATTTTCAAGTCAAAAAAAAAAAGAGAGGAGGGAATAATTTACTCAAATTAATTGAACATTTTTTCCTTCCTTGAAATACTAATTGAAATCTAAATCAAATAACAAATTGATTTCCAAAGTTAAAATTTATGTTTGTACATATTGTTTTTTGGACAAAAAATTCATTCCTTATGGAAATGATTTTCTTTCTTCAAAATAGGTATAAACTCATTCCTTCTTTTCTTAGTTTTTTTAAAATTTTTTTGGGAATTGTTTGTTCCAAGGTAGCTAGTTGTAAATGATATAATTATACAAATGTCCATAATCTCCAAAGAATAACTTTTTAGGATTCATTCTCATGTTTAATGGCATACATGCTAAAACTCCCAAATGAATTGTTCAATTATATAGATTCATTTTTTTTATTTATATTATTGTAACTCATAGGTCTATCTATATGGTTGAAGGCCTATAAATAAACATTATGTACTAAGTATAAAGCATCCAAAAATGAATGAAAATTATCTTCCTCTTTCTCTTCTCAATTTTTTCTCTTGCTCATGTTATATTTTTTATATTTCCATTAATTTTACAACACGTTATTAGTAGGAGTTGTGGTAGCTTACTTTACTTGGTCATTTCCATCCCATTTGAGTGCTACGTATAATAAGACTTTCATAACAAGACTTTTTAACAGCAATTTTGTTACCTTTTAATATCCCAAATGGGCTTCTAATGGCCAAAAATAGGCTTCCTTTCCATTTTAATTCATAAACCATATATGCCCATCTAATCTCATCTCATGGAGCATATGCATAACCATCAAATGCCTTAAAGGAGCAAGTAGCCAATTTTTACCGAAAATCATATTATAGCCCAAACTTCAAAAATGCATAATTTTGGTTATACAATTCAAATTTACGCAAATTAAATGTTTATAGAAAGCTTATGATTTGAATCTGCTACTCTAAAGATTTTGAGTTAAAATAAATCCATTACCTCTCAAAAGGCATAAAAATCGAGGTTACATCAGTATGAACAATAACTACATAGGATAGCTTTTTAAGGCCAACTTTAAAAATTTAGCAAATATTTTGTATAGCTTAGAAAAATGCAACTTTAGCTCTATAGAAAACTTTGTATGTCCTCTAATTGCCTGTCAAATTTCAACTTCAAACTAAATCATTTGGGTTGTCAAGGGTAAAGTTGTATTTTATGACTCATTTAGACCAAATTTTGATTCCAAAGTGATCCAATTAGGCTTTAATATGTGATACTTTGAGCAAAGTTCAATCCATATATGCATCCTTTTTATAAGGACCAATACATGAAATAATCTAGTTTTTAAAAATCACCATCTCGCTTATATCTTTGCACATAGAACCAATGGCAACTCACAAGGCAAATCATGTTCTAAATACTTATATATACCTTAAGTTGGCATCATTCCACGATCTCATACTTATACATGATTGTCTATTACAATTCATCATCATATACATCCAGGTTTGCTACTACTTTGTCTCATAATAAACATCTAACTAGTATGTATATTATAGGTATTCTACTATGCTTTCTTAGCTCTAATTTTTCTCTAGCTCCTTCTCTTGAGAGAATCTCAGTAGCCACACTCAATCCAATTCAATACACACAATGGATGATTCAAAGATTAAATGCAAGTATATAAGGTCATATGCACATAAAACATCTCAAACATAGAATTGGCATGAAAACACACTAACTAGGCTCAACTCTAGGTTAGGGAAGAACTACTATGCTTAATTCTTAACCCATATATGCATAAAAACTCATGCTAAGGAGTCAATTCAAACCATAACTCATGCAATCATCAAACAACCAATACACACAAAGCATTTCAACTCAAATACATCTAAATGCATATAAGAAAGGAAGAATACACAATCTTTTTGAAGCAAGGAACTTTGATCAACCACTAACCCACTTGCTCTTTTCCTCTCCCTTGGTCCTTCTCAAGTTGGCCTACACACAAAAGTGTGATTGCACTAGTTTAGCCTAAATGCATCAATTTAGATACAAAGCAACCAATTAAAACTTATTCCATCTCTTTCGATTACTACATATGCTTATTAGAACTTAAAATATAAACTCAAGTTACTTTAGGCACTTTAAGTGGTAACTTTCATAATTCATTTTCGAGGCCTTAAGATCTCACGTTACATAAGCCATATGACTCTAATAGAACTTATTAGGGCCATCATATGCAAGCTAAACATGTTTAACATCAAGTTGCTTCGTTTAGGCCCTTTTGAACCTTAATTTTTCACTTATAAAAATAGAGCTTCTAAATTCATTTCAATGGTTCCATTAGTGTTCATGCTTCATATTTAGACCATCAAAAACCTTAAAATCCATGAAACAATTCCCTAGGTGCCTCATTTCTAACTTGGTTGAAACATGCACATCAATGCCATACAAGGAGTTTTTGCCATTTACATGGGGAATTTGGAGGATATAGGAAATCCTTGACTCTTTTCTAGTTCCAATATGGCCTTAGAAGGTTAAAACATCTTCCTAGGGTGTTAAAACTTTTATAGTTCATTTAGGACCCTGAGTGACCCTAACTTGATCCCTTTGGATTCTTTTGTGATTCTCTTTGTATAATTCCTCTCCTTCCTTCTGAACCCTTATTTTTATCAAGTTTTCATCAAGCTCAAGTCTTCTCCTCCCTTTCTCTCTAGGCCAAACCATGGAGGAAAATAAAACTCAAAGAATAGCAATTGTTCTAACTTAAGACATACCTTATTTGAAAGCCCTTTGAATGGTGATTCTTATGATATATTTGGTTGTTTCAAACCTCCCCTTTTCCTCAAGAGGTCAGCCACTTAGTTCACCATTTCAAGGAACTAAAACTACCATTAGAAAGGGAATGAAGAGTTGAAGATGTTTTCTAACTAGCAAAAGATGAAATTGTGCATGTTTATATACTTATATTACTTCCTTTTCCCTTCTCTTTCCTCCCTCCTTTCATGCCACTTTGTTGCTGGTTCAGAGCTAGAGTAAGTTGGTTTGGAGAAGAAGATGATGATGGCATGATGATATAAGGAAGGGAAAAGATATTTATAACAATTTTAAAAATTTCTATTATGACTCATCTCTTAATTTCCTCTATTTGAGCTCGTTTTATATTCTTTTTGAAAATCAACTTCTTCATATTGAATTTTAGATTCTCTACTTCATTAAAAATATATGCTCAAAGGATTCTAAGGCTTAAAATGGTTTGGAAAAATCCAATCTAAAATATTACTATCGAGAAGCTAATTAGTACACCATTAGGGATTTAATCGATTTAATCCCATTTAGTTAATCTACTAATATTATTTTATCACATTATGATGAAGGATATGTGTTTCTTATGTTAAATCTCATTATATTTAAATTCCTGATTTTTTCTACTTTTCAGTTATACTAACTCTTTTTCCTTCTGTTTTACGTCTTTCGCTCTTTTAGCCCTTTCCTTTCATTTTATTTAAGCCTTTAGTCTCTTATTATCATGTCTATTATTTTGCCTTTTAATGTCTAGAAATTTTGGAAAATACTAAGTACAATAAGAGTCTTTAACAAGTTGGTGTAAGGTGTCAATACTTGGAACTTCATTTTCATCGCATTGAGGTGTAAGAAATTTTTTATTTTTACTTTATATTATCTATATATATATATTCAATATTTAATATCTTTATATTTATAAAGTTTATAGGAAGTCATTTACTATTCATAAGCTTTAAACAGTAACCGACTTCCTTTCGTGGGTTGTATGCATTTTTTTCCTCTTTTTCTAATCTATTTTAAATTTTGAAATTTTTTTATGCAACACGAGCCCCTTCTAGTTATCTATAAATTCAATACTTATTTATATTCATAATATGATTATCAATTTGATATTAGCAAATATCTTAAAAACTAAATGCTAAACATGATTAGATAGCCAACAACCACATCACTTTTGATTTTGGTTATTTTATAACCAATAATTTTGGTATACAAATGAATAGTGCCTAAAAAAAATTTATGGCATATTTTGATAAATTAATTATTATAGAATTTTTTTTACTATAGCCCTAAAAGTTAATATTTTATGGACTTTGTGCCATCAAAAAGCTTTAAAAGCTCTCCAAATTTAACATGTTTATGAGCAAGTTAATGATCATTTATGACCCATGTGCAAATTAGACATTAAAGGTCAATAGTAACTAACCATGATTATTGAAATAAAATCATGAGTACTAACTATAATATGGCTAGAAGTTATATAAAAAAAAGGGGCTATTAATACTTTTTAAGTGGAATAGGTCAAAAGAGACCATGAAACTTAGAAGGTTATAAGATCATTTAAAAAAATACTTTTGCAATGACTTTCAAAGGAAACTAAAAAAATTGTTGCTAAAAGTGCACTTTTAGTACAACTTTATTAAATTGCCACCAATAAAATTGACTTTTAGTGGCAACAATAAGTCGTCGCTCAAGCTTTTAAATTTTTGTTTTAATAAGAATCAAAAAAAAAATTTTGAAGCCAAAACTTCTAGTGGCAACCAATTCTTAGCACTAAAGTGGCTTTATGACAAACTTTAAAAGCCACAACTAAAAGTTACTATTGTTGCTATTAAAGCCTAGAAATTTGTTTTAATATTAATTTAAAGTAATCTTAATGAATATATTTATCACGTAAACGAACTTTATGTTCATTTAATAATTGTTGGCAATTTCTTTTTAATTATTATTTATCTATTTTTATGAGTTATCTAATTATTAATAAAAAACAAAAATAAACCAAATAGATAATTCTATGTAATTATTTAATTTTTAATTAAAAATATAATTACAAATTTATTAAATTCATAAATTTGTACACTATTTATTAAAATTTTGATAATTATCTTATAAAAATTAATATTAATTTTGTTTAAATAATCTCAAAAAATACATTTATCACATATATTATTTTTTATTTATTTAAAAATTGTTTGTGATTTCTTTTTAATTATCTTTTATCTAGTTTTGTAAGTTATCTAATCTTTAATCAAAAATAAAAACAAACTAAATAAACAACTTTATTATAATTATTTAATTTCTAATTAAAAGATAATTATAAATTTATGGAATAAAATTGTACAATATTTATTAAACATATAAAGATATAATATCAAAAACATCTTAACTAATTAAATTGTTACACATTTTCTTAATTTATTTTTATTCGATTTATATTGTAATAAAAAAGAAATAAAATAAATATAATAATAGTAATATAATAATTAAAAAAAGAGATAAGGACTAACTTAAAATGTAGGATTTGAAAAAAAAATTAATAGGATAATGTTTTTATTCTTTTTTTTCAATTTTAAAATATCATTTTAACTTTCTTTTTATGCAAAGAGAGAAAACATATCTTAAATTTTAAAGCCCATTATCTCTTTCGTTTTCCCTCTTGTGCACCTTCTTCATCTTTGACCATCATTGTGCGTTTAACCTCTCATGTAGATCTAAGACATTTTTTCATTGACAAATCATGATTCCCTTTACCTCTATTTCCCTTTCATGTTTTTTCCAAATTTGTTGCATGTTCTTGGTTGAAAAATGTGCAAATCTAAGGAATCTTCATCATATTTAAGGAATATGGATGTTTGCCATGATTCTAGGAGAAAGAAGATTTGGAAACAAGCTAGATTTCGGGGAGGAAGAGCGAATTCAAGTGGATTTCATTCTTAGGACTAGAGCATTGGCAAAGTAGTAAGGGGAAATGGAGAGAACAGAAAAGGTAAAAATCGAAAGGGAAAAACTAATAGATGCGAAAGAGACTAAGGCATTTGAAAAAAAAGCCAAGAAATTGAAAGAGGCAGAAATGTGAGAGCGAAAGGGGGAGAGAGAGAGGGGGGTGAAACTAGATAAGAAGCAAAAAGTAATTGGGCCTCAAGTGCACCTTAAACAAAGGATCAAAAGGTGAAGTTTAATTCTAATTTTTATTAGAGTTCAGTCAAAGTTTTGATTTGGCATATCTTTTTAAATCTATCCTTTTCAAATCTATCCTTTTCTCTTGTCTTTTTGAAAGTATCTTTCTAAAGGGCCTCTATTATGATCTTTGAAAAATATTGGGCAAGGAAGTTATTTTATTCCAACTTGCTGATGAATACTTGCCAACGATTGATGAGGTGGGTATATTTGAAAACTCCTACAATGAATCACCTTGTAATCCATTTCACTATTGTAATATAATACTCTAATATACTCATCTTTAAGCACGTGTTTAGTTCCCTTGTTAAATGTACAAAAGACATTAAAGGAGCAAAAGTTAAGAACAATAAATTTTATGTCTCTATAAACTACTATAATGTTGATTAAAAGGTAAAGGTTTTTATTCTTATCTTAATCTAGTGCTTAAGTACCTATTATTTTTTTAAAAAATAATTGTTCTTACTTAAAATATAGATTTTGGATATAGGGGCAATGGGTCCATGATATTCTAAAGATCATCCACGTTTGCCATTAACCTATAAGTGTAAGGTACTATTTTAGATTAACTTTTTGAGTGATTCATGAAGAGATGTAAATATATTATTATGTATGTAAATTACACTATGTAATATCTTGTTATAGAATATGAATTTGATCAATCAAACCATTGAATTATAAATAATTACATTGATCTTGCAAAAAATTAGACCACCATAAGTACATAAGAAAATATTTGATATTTTCTTATATTTGAAAAGTAAATTGTATGTTAAAATATGATAGTAGAGTACAAAATAGTGAAAAACTAATGTAAAATTCTATGATCATGACATTTGTGATAAAAACTTTTAATTCAATTGTGGATCTTATAAGCAATATCCTATAAAGATTATTTTGTAAGTTGTATTACATTACTCTTGAGGTTTTAGAGGTTCAACTAGTGATCAATTGAGATAAAAGAAAAGTTGTCACATTTTTCCTTAGGTCGCTTGGTGAATTTATTTGTTATTTATTTACTTCATAATTACTTTATTGAGTATCAAACTTTTTTGTTATGTAGCAAGTCACATTAGAAATATCTTTACAAAACTTAGCAAATGTGATGATGCGCTCCATATATATGTTGGAGATGATTGGTCTAATAAAGATACATTTAAGGTGACATTTGACTTGATGTAATTTTATGGCCCTAAAGTGTTGTTTGTTTTCATCCTTCCTTTTCTCTTTCTCTTTAGATTTTGCTAATCAAATGAATTGTACTTTTATGTTTTAAGATTTTAGGTTTACAAGGAAATATTCTAAGAAGTTCCTAAAATAGATTTCAACATAGAGGCCTCACACGGAAGCATTGTCTCACCTTGTTGTTTTGCTCAAAGCTCCCATGGTAATTGCAAATTCTTGGCTCATAAGTATTTCATATATCTTAAAGGATCAAAGAGATATATGCTAAGGGTAATTTTCTGTCAAAGTATATTGATGTTTAATTCATCTCTTTCTTTGTCAATTTTAGTCACCATCTCTAATTATTCATTAATGGGTTACATAAGAAACTATTCATTTGTTAATTCTTTTATATATATAATGATATATAAATTATTTTCTTAAATAAGCTTATGTGTATGTTGTCTAAATGCCCCTTTTTCCTATCTCCTTTCTCTTATTTTTGTTCCTCTGTTATGGTAAGTCTGTAATAAAATTATCATAGTAGTGTATGCTACAAGAAAGTTTTTATTTTTTAGGTGCTTGCAAACTTACTTATAGAATGTTCTATCTAATATAGACTATGTGAACTTATTTCAATTATATGCTTTAACTAACTTTGATAATTTTCAATTGGAATGAGAGATTAGAGATGGTATCACTTGAGATGCAAAAATTTTGTCTTTATGTGGCAATTCAAAATGTTGGTTATAAGATAGCTTTATGCTTGCTTGTTTATTTGATATTAAATAGAAATTATTGTTCTTCTTGACTTGATTAGAGTTTTCATATTTGAATAAAAAAGCCTCTCAAGTTGACATTCTAACTCGTGAATTTAGATGTGACTGCACTATTGAAATAGTTGCTTAAAGATGATAGTCTTTTGAGTCAATAAGCCAAGCTTTCCATTTACATAACTTTGAAAATACTAGTATTGTCTTAATTGTTTTAAGAGTATTTGGATTGATGAAAATTACAATGTGTTTCATTTTAAAACAATTAAAGAGGCCATTTCAGTGTATTCCTTCACTACTCATTGAAGAGGCATGTAATAAATAAGAGAAAATGTCTTGAATATATTTGTCTCATTAATGCAACTTATTCCTTAAGTACTTATCGAGAATGGTGGAAAAAGATGTTTGATAAAAGATTTGGAATATATGGCATGCCTACTACAATAGTAATTTGCATTCCCTTATTCATGCTCCTAGTATTAATCAATTTTATAAGTGATATGTAACACCTCCTTCCCTAAATGACCCTACAGTGAAGAAAGTTGTTGACAAACTAGCAAGTTTTGTGGCTAGAAAGCAAAAAATATTATCTTAAGGTGTTGTTTTTAATAATTTTATCAAAAAAAAACAAATTAATATTGTCTTTATGCAGATTTTAGTGAATCTATTTTTATAAATAAAGAAGTTCCCTTATTGAATCATATTGTTGATTTTGTGTTGTGCTGGAAATAGTGGTTGTGGTAGTCAAGATTTATGCATAACCTAATGATCTTATTGATTTTTACCACTTGAAGAGCAAGAAGGTATGTTAGCAATATTTATCTACCTTCTTAAAACGTACATAATTGAATTATTGTTTAATTATATACCTTGATGTATTCATGTCTTATGGTTTCCTCACAAATAATGTTTGAATTTTGATGCATTTATACTGATGTAAAGTCTTGATGTTTTATGCATTGTTTGATGTCATCGATGATAAAATCAATCCTTACAAAATCATCTTTATACTTTTTTCACATCTATAAAACTCTTCTTTACTTTTGTTCCAATCAAGGGTATTTGTTTTTTGTTTTCAACCTATGTTTCTACTAATTTTGGATTAGCACTTTTTATGTGTTTATCTATATGTGTGTTTCTTTCTTCAAATGTTTAAGCTTTATAGGCTTTTTTTTTAATCTACTTTAAGGTATGAGTTAACTTAAGCTAGAAGATAAGGTTTAAGATGATAACAAACATGCTACTAGAGAGTTCACCAAGTGCAACATTCAGCGCCTCCGTAAACATGAGAAGTGTAATGTCCAGTTTCTCTATAAACGTACGAAACTCACCAAATATAAAAAGAAGTCTCTCAGATAGAATAATTTAAGGTCCAAAAAAATTTGAGTAATAATATAGACCTCAAATAATAAGGATCTAAGGCCATAGGTGTCCTGAAAACTGTAATATCTGGTTTTTCAAAAATAAAAGAAAACATGAGAAACATAACGTACAGTTTCTATATAAACGCATGAAATGTATTGGATATAAGAGGAAGTCCCCCAAAGAGAATGATGTGAGGTCAAATAAAATTAAGATAAAATTTTAAATAATGGAAAATGAGCATCCAAGGTCTGAGATGCCTGAAAACCAAAAGCTTGAGTAGTTTAATTAAATTGCCAGAAGCGTAATGGCATTTTTGTAACTTCGGGTACTTTTTAGAAAACACCAAGGAGGGATTTTTAAATGGAAAATTTGAACTTTTTGGGATTCTCAGAAGCCCTAAAAATCATGAGAAGTCTCAGGACAGTTAAAACCCCTCCAATGTACATTTTTTACTAATGATTGATCTGAACTTTGACTGGTTTATTTGAGAAGGTTTTAGCTCCAAAATGAGTGATTCCAAAGGCATTTTATATGATTGAGGACCTAAATATTATGACGGAAAAGACGATTCTAAAAAATGAATGAAAAACGAAATGCTAAGAACAAAGGACAAAAGTGGCATTTTGAAATATTTTAATTGGTTCCCTTTATATTTATATGCGGCGTCCTAGTGCTGGCCTCCCATAACTGACTTATGGTTCTACCTAAAATAGAGAACGAAGCTAGGGAGAGGGGCGTCCAAGAAAGGAGGAAGAAGAAGAGAGAATTCCAAGACAAAGGGTAAGAAAAGTGTAGAAATTCGTGCTCCTTCCTTTAGAAAACTCATCTTCCTCCTTCTCTTCTTTCTTTTTATGGTCTTATTGAGGTTTTTGGTTTTGTTTTGTTCTTAGACCAGAGGGGGAGAGCTTGAAATTCAAGGAGAAGAGAAAAGCAAAAGGAAGAGCATTCAAGGGAAGCTAAGAAACCAAGGTAATATGGTAGTTTTCATGCTTCTTCTCCCTTACTCTTGTATATGTGTATTTCGGCCAAGATAAAGCCTAGCCATTAGAGAATAAATTCGGACCTAACCAAGAGTGAATCTTAGGAATTAGGGTGTGGGAAGCTAGAATGTACAAAGAAAACAAAGAAAGAACCATGAAATTGCAAGATAGCAAAGTTAGGGATTTGTGAACATAAGCTAAAATGTGATTTTATCCAAGGGTCCCTAAACCTATAAGAATGTTTGTATGAGTTCCTAAGACCCCTAGAGAGCTCCCCATATGCACCTCCCATCAAGGAAAATTGCAAAACTCCTATTGGTGCCAAGAAGAGTATTGTCTCGGCCTAAGAGGGTTGAAGCAACTAGGGATGGTTTTAATTTCTTCCAAGCTTAGTTTTGCATCATATATGATGGGAGAGTATGAAAGGAAGCTTTGGAAAAATTTTAGGCAACCTAAAAAGTGAAATGGAGGGATAGGTTCTATATTGTAGCATAATGAAGCAACACACAGTTAGGCTCTTTAAAATAATTGTGTGATAGCTCCAAGGAGTCTAAATGGAGTCAAAAGTCATAGATTAAGAGAGAGAATGAAGCCAATATCATAATTTCCCAAGGTTGCTTCATTCGGTACCTTGTAGAACTATAGTTGAACTATATGAGTGCTTAAGTTGTTCTAGTATGTGTGTGGCTTTGGTAAATGTTCCAAGAGTATAATTAGAGCCCATTTCATGTATTTAGGCCAAAAGAATCAAGCTCCACCTCCTTGTGGGTGTTTGGCTGAGGGAGAGGAAAATTTTTCAAAGAGAAAAGTGTGTTCTTGTATGTAAGGTAGTTCTCTCTTCTTTCTTTCATGCATCCTGGGATGTTTTCCTATCTTTGAATGTGTGTGTGTGTGTGTGTGTGTTTGAGCTATGAAAAATATTTTTAGCAAATATATATATGCCATAGTACCATGATACTTTGATTTCATGCTTTAAAAATGCTTTATGAACATGCTTTGGCTTGTATGAGTTTGGTAAAGCCAAAAGTCTCTAGAAAGAGTGAGGCCTAGTCAAAAGTCCCTTGAAAATGGGTAAGGCAAATCCAAAAGTCCCAAAGAGAATAGGTGGGGCTAAATCAATGTCTTGGCAAGCTTAGATATGATTTCTGTGACTTCTTGAATGAAAGAAATATTCCATGTATGTTCATGATTTTCAAGATAGCCATGCATGCATTTTTAAACTCAAAATTTGCATCTATTATGTGTGCTTGAAAGAGAGAAAAGCGATTGGGATTCCTAGAATCTCACTCTTCCCTCCCCATTACTTAACATATCTAGGTGGATTAAGAGAGCAAGAAAATGGGAGCCACCACCCTTGAAGGCAAAGAGATTGGTAAAGAGGTTATAAAATACTTGTATTATAGCTATGTGGTGGTCAAATGTTGTATCTTCATGACGTATATGATGTATAAGCTCTTTAACATATGTAACTATATGAATATGTGATGTATATATGAGAATTAGAGGCAAATGTATGATATTGCATGGTTTTAACCTTGTATGGCAAGAGTGCATATGTATGTCTCTTGTGTGTAGCATCAAATGGGAGGGTGAGTTTGTAACATCCGGTCTTTTTGTAAACATGAGAAATGTGATGTTTAGTTTTTCCATAAATGCATGAAATGCACTAGATATAAAAGAAAGTCCTCCAAAGAGAATGATTTGGGGTCAAATAAAATTAAGATAAAATTTTAAATAATGAAAAATGAGGTTTTGAGTCTTGAGTTGTCTAGAAACCAATGTTGGAGTTGTTCAATAAAATTGCTGAAAGCATAGTGACATTTTCATAAATATAAGTAACTTTTAGAAAACTCATAGGAGAGCTTTTTAAATAAAAAATTTGAGTTTTCTAGGGTTCCTAAAGGCCCTAAAAACCATAAGAAGTCCCGGGACAGTTAAAACCCTCTAGTGAACATTTTCTAAAGACAATTGACTCAAACTTTAACCCATTCATTCGAGAAGGTTTTAGCTCCAAATTGAGTGATTCCAAAGACATTTTATAAGTTTGAGAACCTAAACTTTATGATAAAAAAGATGGTTCTAAAAAAGAAGTTAAAATGAAGTTAAAACAAAAATGCCACGTATGTAAGATGTAAACGTCATTTTTAATGAACAATTTCTCCGTTTTTTGCTCTATATTAGGCATCCCATTTTTCTGGTTACTTCTAACTAACTTGCTTTGTCTAAAGAGAAGGAGGTTCTGCCCAAACCAGTCACACAAGAAGAAGCATAAGAGAAGGGAGAAAGAAGCTAAGAAAGGTAGGAAATTTTAAGAAATTTTATGGTTTTCTCTTCTCTAATATTGTTCTCCTTCCTTCAAACTCTCTTTCCATGGTTTTGGTGGTTCTTATAGACCTGTTTTGGCCTTGGTTTAGAGGAGAGAGATTAAGAATCCAAAGAGAAAGCTAAGGCAAAGGAAGAAGCTCTTGAAGGAAGCTTAAATTTAAGGTAGTTTCTTCTCTTTAGTTGCTTCTTCTTCTTCTTACTCTCTCTTGGATGCCATGGCCAAGAATAGAACCATTATGGGGGAGAAGTTTCTATCTAAAACAAGAGAAAATCTTAGGTTTTAGGCAATGGGGAGTTAAAAAATGCAAAGAAATTGGAAGGAAACTAAGTAAAATTTAAGTTAGGAAAGTAAAGAACTCTTGAACACTTTGAAAAAACTTATTTGATTCATGAACTTCCTTGCATGTGTGAAGGTTTGTTTGAGTTCCTAAAACCCCTAGGAAGCTTCCCAAGTGTCTCTCTCTTCAAGGAAAAATCAAAAACACCATGGGCTCCAAAAGGTGTGTGCGTCTCAGCCAAGGCAAGAGCAATAGGTCAGGGAGTGTTTTAATTTGTTCCAAACTTAGTTTGGGACTTTATGTGATGGAAGAAGATAGGAGGAATCCTTGAAAAAAATTTAGAAGCTATAGATTGAGATATGAGACAATAGGTTCCATAATGTAGCCTTAAGAAGCAACTTGTGTCTAGACTCTTGGAAATGAGTTTGCAATGATTTCAAGGAGTCTAAATAGAATCAAGAGGTCTAGATATGAGAAGAAAATAGAGCCAAGAACTTGAATTAGGGTAGTTGCTCTATTAGGCCATTAATGGAACTAATATGAGACCAATGAACTAAATGTATTTCTCAAGTGTGAGTTTAATGCTTTGGTTTGTTCCAAAGGAGTAATTGAGTGTTATTTGTTATATTTAGGCCAAGGAAATCAAGCCTATCTAGTTGCAGGTGTGTAGTTGAGAAAGGGAAGGAATAATCAAGGTTAAAGCTTGGATTTCCACTAAGGTAGTTCTCTCTTTTTTCTCTCATACATGTTTGGATGTTTTCTTGTCCTTAAATGTGTGTGCATATATTTAAACCATGCAATGTGTTCTAGCAAGTATTTAAATGCCATGGTACCATGTTGCTATGTTTATGTGTTTGTAAAACGCTTTTATGTATGTTCTTGGCTTGTTTGAGTGTGGTGAGGCCAAAAGCCTCTTAGCAAGGATGAAGATGAGCCAAAAATCCTTAAGATTAGGTGAGACAAAGCTAAAAAGTCTCTAAAAAGAGTGAGGCTTAGTCAAAAGTCCCTTAAAAAGTGGATGAGACAAGTCCAGAAGTCCTAAAAAGAATAGGTGAGGCCAAACCACTATCTTGGCAAGCTTATGTATGATGAGTATGTGTTTTTGAATGAAAGAAATGTTTTATGTATGTTCATGATTTTCAAGAAAGCCATGCATGCATTTTTAGACTTGAATTTGCATCCATATTATATGTTTGAAAGGGAGAAGAGCTATTAGAATTCCTAGAATCTCACTCTCTCCTCTCCATTACCTAACATGTCTAGGTGGATCAAAATAGCAAGGAGTTAGGAGCCATCACACTTGAAGACATGAAGGTTGGCAAAGAAGTTGTAAAATGCTTGTATTATAGCCATGTGGATATTAAGTGATGTAATACAATGATGTATATAATGTATAACCTTTTGAATATGTATGAATGTATGAATATGTGATGTACATAGCAAAGGTATGATATAGCATGTTCTTGACAATGAATGGCAAGAATTGTTTATGTATGCTTTGTGTATATCTTGGAGTGGAAGAGTGAGTTTGTGAAATCTGGGTTGTTGAACCCTTAAGACATGTTTAGTAAAGTATTCTCATGCTTTCCCATGTGCCCAGGCTGCCCTAGAATAGGTAGAAGCTAAATTGGACAATTTAAGACCCTTTAAAAGACCAAAAATGGGCAATATGCAACCTTACGTCAAAATCTATCCAAATGAGCTCTTCTTGACCGAAAATTTGGCATGCATATAGGTCTTGGATAAAGCTTTTTGAAAAACTAAAGTGCATATTATTTGGAGCTTTAGAGAATATTTGGTGAATTTTCAAAATTGGCAAATTCTATAGATTTGGTACCATCACTGTGCAATTGGTCAGAATTTTCATCTCTATCATTTGTAGGGCAAATGGTGTCCAATGGATATGAAATTTTACAACAAATAACTAGACACTCATAGTGATTTATACCAACTAGAAGCACCTCAATTGGAGGTTTATAGAGGAAAAAATGATTTTCTAAATTTCTCTATCAGTACTAGTAGCACCAGCTAAGTTCATGTATTGTTCCATTAGTTTTTAGTAGCTAAACATGTCTGTCTTGGTCTGGAAGTATTTTCCCTTAAATTTAATATCGTAGCTTTCCAAATTGGTATAGTTTGATTGAATTGTATTTTTTTAGAATTAGTTATGCATTTTTAAAGTTTATATCAGTAAACTATATCAGAAACGTTTGGTAGTCTAACCTATGTCACTTTTCTATTGCCAAACATAGTCCAAATAATGTTATTATGGCTTAGAATTATTTTTAGCATAAAGTTAACATCTATAGCATTCTAGAAAGTTATGGGTTGCTTGATTTCAATTTTTCTAGAATTATTTATAATTTTTCAAAGTTGCTATCAGTAAACTGAATTCTAGACCCAAGGTTGAAATGTGATTTTTCTGGTTTTTGGTTCCAAATTCATGGTTTATGGAATGTTTTGAAATGTTTGTGACTTGTATAGATAGAATATGAGTAGAAAATGATATTAGTGAGTTCACAAGGTCATAGAACACGAAATAAATTTTTAAACCCCGACATAACGCAAGAAAATCCCAATTTTTTTCAATTCCTTTTCTTGGTTTTTCATTGATTTCACATGAGACCAAGCTTGGATATAAGTGTGTGAAGCCTAATAAATTATGGTGTGATAGAGTTTTGTGAAATTTGGGTAGTTGAACCCTTGGGGACATGTTTAGTAGTCTATTCTCATACTTTCCCACATGCTCAAGTGACCCTAGAAAAGTTAGAAGCAAAAATGAACCAAATGTGACCTTTTAAGAGGCCTAAAATGGCCAATATGCAACCTTATGTCAAGATCTAACTAAATGAATGAATTTACCCGTGAAACTTGGCATGTATATAGGTCTTGTCTAGAGCTTTTTGGGAAGTTAAAGTGCATATTTTTTGGAGCTTTAGAGAATACTTGGTCAATTTTCAAAGTTGGCAAAAACTTACAATTTTGATAGTGGCACTGTATATATGGTCAGAAATTTCATCTCCTTCATTATGGATAAAATGGTGTTTAATGGCTATGAAATTTTACAAAAACAAATTGGACACTCACAGTGACTTATACCAACTAGAAGCACCTCAATTGGAGGTCTGTAGAGGGAGAAATGATTTTCTAAAGTGCTGTATTAGTACCAGTAGCGCCAGCGGAGTTCATATATTGTTCCATTTAATTTCAATGGATAAATATGTTTTTTTTGGTCTGAACTTATTGTTAGCCTTAAGTTAACATCTGTAGCTTTCTAGAATTATATGGTTTGTTGGGTTTTGATTTTTCTAGAATTAGTTATGAATTTTTTAAATTTATATCAGTAAATTGTATCAAAAATGCTAGGAAGTCTGACTTATATCACTTTTCTATTGTCAAACGTGGTCCAAATGGTGTTATTATGGCTTGGCATTATTATTAGTATAAAGTTAACATCCAGAGCTTTCCAAAAAGCTATAGGTTGTTGGATTTCGATTTTTTAGATTTAGTAGTAATTTTTCAAAATTTGCACCAAAAACCAGTCAACTGAACCCGAAACTAACATGAAAATTTTTTGGTTTTTGCCCCCAAATCTAGAGTTCATGGAATGTTTTATGATGTATATGAGTTGTATTGATGCACTTTAAATAGAAGATGACATGGATGGATTCATATGGTCCACATAGCATGAAATAAAAATTTTGGATCCTACGCAACATAATAAAATGTAATATTTTTATTCCTTTTTCGTTGGAATTGTATATACTCTTGTGGGATTAAGCTTCAATATGAGGGTATGGAATTAATAAATTATGGTGTTACAAAAACATAATTAGAATAACCAAATGAAATTTAACGAAGATGCAGTAGCATTTTCATAATTTCAAGCACTTTTTGGAAAACCCAAAGGAGAGATTTTTAAAAGGAAAAAATGAGTTTCTTGAGGTTCGTAGAGGCCCTAAAAACTATAGGAACCCCTAGAACAGTTAAAACTCCTCTGGTTTACATTTTAGAATATCGGTGGACCTAAACTTTGATCCTTTCATTTGAGAATGTTTTAAATCTAATTTGCGTGATTCCAAAGACATTTTATAAGTTAAAGAACCTAAATTTTATAATAAAAAAGACGATTCTCGAAAAGGAGTTGAAATAAGCCTTGAGGGAAGAAGCCAAGAATGAAGGGTAAAATTGATATTTTGAAAAGCTCTTATGGAACCCTTGATATATATAAGTCGCGCCCTGCTTCTCCTCCATATTTGGCCGACCTAATTTCTATCCTAAACCAGAGAAAAGACCAGCTAAGTAAGGTGCACAAGATGAGAGCAAATAAGGAAGGAAAAGCTTAGGAAAAAGGAAAGAAAACTTTGAATTTTCATGATTGTTCCTTCACTAATGTTGTTCCTCTCTTTCTCATCTTTCTTTCTATGGTTTTGGTGTATGATTTAGATCTATTTTGAGCCATATTTAGAAGGGGCAATTCGAAATTCCAAAGAGAACCATAGCCAAGGAGAAAGTTCTTGAAAAGGCTAAGGAATCAAGGTAACTTTATGCCTTTTCTTGCTTCCTCTTCCTTGCTTTTTAAGAGGTGATTTTTGGCCTCATATAAAAGAACCAAGAAGGGGCAAATTATGACCTAAACCAAGTATGAAACCTAGGTTTTTAAGGGTGAGAAACAAGTATATACAAAGAAATTCCAAAAATGAGCATTAGAAAATAGGTTTTTTCTTGCACCTTAGCAAATATAAGACTTTCCAATAGTAACTTAGGTTGTCTAAGAATGTATATGAGTTCTCAAGACACCTAAGAAGTCTTACAAGTAGCCATTCCATAAAAGAAATGAAAAAAACTCCATGGGTGCCTTCCATTGTATAGGTCTAGGCCAAGCAAAGAAAAAGTAACTAGGAAGTGTTTTAATTTCTTCTAAACCTAGAATAGGACTAAATATGATGGAAGAACATTAAAAGAAGCCTTGGTGTGTAAAATGAAGATTTAGGTTCCATTTTAAGACATTAAGAAGCAACTTATAGTTAGACTCCTAAAAATGAATGTGTGATAACTCTAAGGAATCTAAATGGAGTCAAGAGACTTAAATTGAGGGAGAAGATAAAGCCAAGATCATGAATTCCCATAGTTGCTTCATTAAGTCTTCTATGGAACCATAATGAAGCCATATGAGAAAGTAAGCCTCCATAGTAAGTTCACAAGGCTAAAACTTGTTCTCATGAGTGATGCATGTCTCTTTTGATGTGTTTAGGCTAAGAGAACCAAGGGCCACCTAATAGCAAGGCTTGGTTGAGAAAATGGAAGAATTTTAAGAGGAAAGTATTATGTTCTTGCTTTAAGGTATCTCTCTAACCTTTCTCTCATGCATGGCTTGGATGTTTGCTTATCTTAGAGTGTTTGTATGTATATGTGAACCATGAGAAATGTTTCTAGCCAATGTTTACATGTTATGGTGCCATTATGCTACTTGAAATTTGTTTATGGTTGCATTATGGCTTGCATGGGTTTTACCAAAAGTCCCATAGTAAGGGTGAGGATAAGTGAAAAGTCTCTAGAAATTAGTGAGACAAAGCCAAAAGTATCAAAAAGAGTAAAACTTAGTCAAAAGTCCCTTGAAAGTAGGTAAGGCAAATCCAAAAGTCCTAAGAAAGATGGATGAGGCTAGACCAATGCCCTTGAGTGCTTATGCTTGTTATGTATGAGTTTATGTGACAAATAAAATACCTTATACATGTTCACTAGTTACTTGAATATCATGCATGCATTTTTTGACTTGTTTATACATCCATTAGATATGTTTGAAAGGATTAAGAGCTACCAGATTCTTTGAATCTCACTCTTCCCTCACATATGCCTAACCATATCTAGGTAAGCCAAGTGGACAAAGAAATGGAGGCCAACAACTTTGAAGATCAAAACTTTGACAAATGGTTATGAAAAATAGGCATTTTAATGGCATTTTGATGTTAAACTATGTAACCATGAAATGTATACTTGATGTAAACCCTTGAACATGTTCTAATGTATGTATAAATGGTGTATGTATCAATGTGGGAGCTAGATAAATGAGAATGTGAGATTTTGCCACCCATTTGCCCTTATGTGATGTGATGTACTTATGCATGTATGCATGTGGCAAGATGAGATTGAACTCCATGAGGATTTGGATCATTTGGCATGCTTTTATATATGGTATTTATGCTTTAAAACTTGCCCAAGTGGTTGTCAAAATTCAAGAAAAGCTTTTGGTGTCTTAAAATTCCATTTGAAGCTTCAAATTTAACCATTTTGTATGTTGAACCAAAGTCTGACTAAATGAGTGAGTTTTTTCATAAAATTTGGCCAACAAGTAGGTCTCACCTAAATCTTTCCATAGAGCTAAAGATTACTTAATTTGGAGTTCTAAATAATTTATTATAATTTTTTAAAATTGGCTAAATTATGCAGAAATGGTATGGTTACTGTTCATTTGCTCAATTTACTTCTCTATATCACATATGGGCCAAATGAAGTTCAATGCTCATAAAATTTTATATACATACACTAGACATCATAAAATTTCCATAGCTACTAAGATCACCTTATTTAGAGCTTTTGTAGAGGGAGAAATTAATTTTTTGAATTTGTATGATAGTACCAACAACGCAGCTTGACCTAGAGTTATTATTCCATCAATTTTCATGGGCCAAAGGCCATGACATTGGTCTAAAATTATTTTTATTCATTGGTAGATATCCATAGATTTCCAAAATGGTATGGTTTGCTAGGTTTTAATTTTTCTAAAATTAGTTATGAATTTTTAAAATTTATATCAGTAACCTATGATAGCAAACCTAGGTAGCTGGATCTTTGGTGTTATTCTATTGTCAATCATGGTTTATTTGATGTTTTATAGTTTGAAATAATTTTTACCCTATAGTTGACCTTTAGAGATTTCTAAAAAGCTATCATTTGCTTAATTTTGATTTTTCTAGATTTAAATATGATTTTTCAAAGTTGATGTTAGAAAATTGGAACATGGAACCCGAGGCAAAATTCTGATTATTGTATGATATGGTTCCAAACCCAAAATTTATGAGACCAAATGTGATGTTTATGACTTGTGCAAATTTGTTATGTATAGTAAATGACATGGATGAGTTCATATAGCCTATGAACCATATAAAGAAATTTTTGGGCCTTACATAGCACATATTTAATTTGATTAAAACTATTATTTTCTTGTAAGTGTGTGGAACTTTAATCTTGCAATGGAATGGAAATGCTAGAGAGAGTAAGGTATTACACCAAGGACAAAGATTATGCAAATAAGGTTAATAAAATTCTTTAGCTTATTGGATTTAGTGATTCAGTTTATGTTGAAGCATATGTAAATACAATAATAGAAGTTGAGAGCGAGCTTTTGAACTAAATTATCAAGTCTACCAATATGAAGTGCCTGACTCCACCATATATTCTCAAACTTTCTTCTTAAAATTCTAATGTTGACTCTATTTTTACACTATGATCCATTCTTAGTTGTAGATTTTTCAAAAACTTAACTAAAATTAATACGATGATGTATGAGGATCCTATAGCAAAGCAAGTTGAGAATAATTAAGAATAGGATGTTAATTAGAATATCTAAAGAAATGATTAAGAAACTGAGGATAAACCAAAATTAGAGCCAAAATAGCTAAACAAAGTGAATTGAAGCCTAGTAGCAAAATTGTAATTCCAAGCAACTTTTTGAAAACTCAACGAAGTGAGTTTTAAATGATAAATTAAGCTCACTAAGGTTTCCAAAGGCTTAAAACACCATAGAAACATCAGAATAGTTAAAATCTTTCTGATGTGCCATTTAAATCGTAAGTTAACTGAAACTTTGACTGGATTATTTGTGTTTTGAATCCTATAAATTTGAAACCAAGTATTTTTAATAAACTATAGGACCTAAATTTCATGATGAAAAATATGATTCCCAAAAATAGTTGAAATGAGTTCAAATGGAGAAAGAGAAGTGTAAAGGCAAAATGGGAATATTGAAAAATCATAAATCCCTAGCCTTTCCTATATAAATTGTAATATCATATCTTTCTAGCCTTCCTCATGCAATTCACATACTCCATCATGCATTGCTTAAGAGTTGTAAGAAAATGGGATATAAATAATGGATTAAATTTGCGTTGCGCTACATATGAAAATTTCATCCAATGTCACGTGGGTTGTATGAGCACATACTATATTTTATCATATTTAATTACATCCATACAACTCATTTGCATCACAAAATCATGCCTACAACCCATGAAAACTAAAATGGAGCATGGAATATGGGGGTTCATTCTCGGCCAGATTTGGCCTCTTTTCTGGTTAAACTTTGGAAAATCATAACTAAATCTAAAAAAATTAAAATTATGCAATGTTGGTCATTCTGGAAGCTATAGATGTCTATCTCACACTAAAAATACTCCCAAGCCATAACTTTTATCACAGAGGACTTTTGACATCCAAAAGGTTCCAAAGGTTAGACTGCATCCTAAAACTGATATTGAATTCTGTAGAAAACTTTGAAAATGTCCAATTAATTCCACAAAAATTCACTCCATGCAAATGATATCAATTTGGAAATCTGTAGATGTTAACTAGAGAGAAAAATATCTATAGATCAGTTTATCAAGCCCAGATCTTGGAATTTAATGGAACAGTACTTTTGGTCGGGCAAAATTCCTAATACTGGACAAAAATTTCAAAAATTCATATCTTCCTCTCTAGACCTCCAAATGAGGTGCTTCCAATTGGCACGAGTCATTGTGATTATCTAGTTTCTTTTTATAACATTTCATAGCAATTGGACATCATTTGGGCCTCTTGTGATAGAATTCAATTTCGGACCAAATGAATAGTGCAGCAGACCAAAACCATAAAAATTGCCAACTTTGAAAAATCATCAAATATTCTATAGACTTTTGAAAATTATGATCTTTATCTTCCCAAAAAGCTCTTAATGAGACCTAATTTCATGCCAAATCTCATATCAAGACTAACTCATTTGGCCAAAAAGTGATTGAAGGTTCCATTATAATAAATTTTAGCTCCATATAGGGTACCAAAGTTGCCAAATGGATTTCCCTTAGTCTTAGCACTTTTTAGGCAAGTCTAAAAGTACATTTAAAACTTGTGTGAGCTTCCCAAATGGTCTCAAATCTCATGCATCTCATTTTGGCCTCTTAACCCACACTTATGCACATTTACATTAAACTTTCAAATTGCACACTTTGGCATTACATACTCAAATTGTCTTCTAGAGTTCATACATCATATCCATACATTTATACATCACATAATATCATGTTTACACATGTACAAGGGTTATAGACCATTTACAATATCATATACATCATAAAGCATCATTATGGTTCCAAAAAGAGAAAAGTTAAGCATATGGTTGTCAATCTTCCTTCTTCAAGTCTCTGATAAAATTGATTACCCTGGAAATGGTATCAAAGCCATCACATTCTTAAACTAATCGAATTAGATCTGCTAGTAAAAGAGAGTAAAAAGATATTAAGCACCCATCATATACCTAACCATGTCTACTGTTTCTTCTACTCAAGATATAGACGAACTTGTCCGTCTCTCCTCTTCTCTTTCCATGCCTAGATCTATTCCCTCTTCTTATATATCTCATGCTTCTAATCAGATTGATAATCTTGTAGAAATTACCCATATTCCAGAAGAATCTAGACTCGACGAATCTGTTACTCCTCTTCTTAATCCTTATCATTTCTATCATCAAAATAGATACTTTACTCGATCTATCCGAAGACTCATTTCTCCTCGAAATCCTCCAGTAAAAGAAATAGTCTAAGATACCAAACTGGATTAGTGTTGGGTTCAATCAACCCAAGCTAAACACTATGTTACTCTGGAAATCCCTACTAATTTCATTTCTCACTGGATCCATTAAGGCTATTCTCATCTCCATCTTAGAGCCATTCGATTAGTTCTCACCTTACATGGAAGAAAAGGGATTGCTGCTACAGCCCGTGTTTTCCTTCTTGATACATCTTACACCTCTTTCCAAAATGCTTTGATTGGAGCTGCCCTTGTCACTTTGAATGGTGGAAGCGTGATCCTGACCATAGTTCCCAACTTCAACATAAAATTGTCAGATCCCACTCTTCCAACCAGGCTAAAAGTATAAGTCCATATCATTAGTGTTGAACAAGTTTCTGATGTTATCCCAACCACTCTCCATCACCAGATGATCTACCGTCTGTAGAACTACTCCGTTGATCTTCACTTCCCTAACACCACTGATGATGTTCTTTATATGGTTTCTGACAAACCTGATAACACCACTATTATTCAAATCCCTAAGCAAATTCCTCGAGAAGATCTGCTTCAACTAATGCCTCTTAAATGAATTACCAACTATAAGAAAGAGTTTCATGGGGGACAAAAGACATTTCATACATCTGCTCCTCCTGTTCTAGAAAAACTCTCTGATGAAACTATAAAATCAACCTTCAAGAGACCTGAATCTGCAGAAGCCACCACTTTAACGCCAAGACTGATGAATCATTCTATGATGATCAATACTGTGGTCACCTAAGACCAAAAGAAAGGACTAGTTCCCATTTACTAGTTTCATCCTGATGGGTCTTATACCTATGTTGGCAAAATCAATGGGCACTTTCTTTGGGACTATAATCCTTTCATATGCGACCCTGATTGTGGATATGACGATCTTGAAAACTGGGAAGGACCTGAGGACAATACTTGGAGACCTCGTAATTCTTGTGCTTCTCCTTGGAATAAAAAAATACCCAAACCATCTTAAAAATCTGGCCAATGTTCCCACTATCAGCTAAATACCAGTCTAATGATGATGACCACCCATCAAAATCCAGATGGGTTGGTATTAAGACTCCTCGGCCTAACCCAAACAGTTTCTATGATCTCCTTAAGGAATTAGGTCATGATAACCTTCTTCCTTCTCCACCCCCAAAACCCAAACCAATTAATCCAGTACAAGCACAGCCTCAACCTATTCCATCATGATGTTTTCCTTTGCATTAAAAACTTATGAATCAGAATTTCCTGCTATGGACAGAAGAACTAACCCTGAGATAAATGTTACCTACAAGCCTTATTCTGTTCCTATAGAAGTTTCACCCAATGGTGCCATGAGACCTGTCTCACAAGTTGAAGAAGTTCTCAATGGGCATATTCATAATGCTACGGTTCAAAACAAAGTTCTTCAAAGGATTGACTCTCGACTTGAGAATCTCTCCAGTCAAATGGCTCATACTAATTCTCGCCTAGATGGACTGTCTTCTCATATCCAAGAACTGTATGATCACCTTCAAAGACAGGTTACCTCTTTGGATGCAGAACTTAAAGGATTTATCACCTATGGCTATATGGGACCAGCTTTCACACAGAAGGAACAAGAGCTTCGACAAGTCAAAACTCAGATTGATCAAATTGAAAAAGATATAGCTAAGAATCAATCTTGGAGTATTATGAATCTTATCATTCTCCTTTTGTGTCTTCATATAATCCATATCCATCACCCTCATATTCACCTTACCCACAGGAAACTGATCATTCCAAATGTTTTAAAATGAACTATGAAGTCTTCAGAAAGAAAGAAGACTATCTTAGTCCAGCACAGCTTAGACAGCTTCAAGCCCAATAACCTTTAACTTAATCTCAACCTCTTCCACCTAAAAATATCCGTCCTCCTTAAAGACTACCTCATTTTCCTTCACACCAAGAAGCTTCACCCTCCTAGACAAAACTTTCAGAGCACCCTCCTATAAAATCTTTACAAATTCATACTCCCCCTTCCTCACCATGGCATACTACTCCTCCAGTTCATCCTGATCCAACTTAGAAAAATAAGCAACCTCAAACAGAACCAACTAAACCTTCTAGGATAATCTCTTTATTATCTACTATTAACCCTTACCCTTCTGATTCTGATTCAGACCAATCACGTATTATTGGTCTTGAACCTATCAGTTATGAAGATGATGAACTTGTTCAATACTCACCTTCATGTATGGTGAATCCTACTCATGTTGAAGAATATGATGAGTCAAACGTCGACCATGACGAACATGAAAACTATGCTGAACAATCATATCATACAACTTTCTCAGATCCTCCACTAGCCCAAACTCATCCAACCATTGGACCATGGTTCACATTTGATGATATATCTCCTGATAAATGGAGAGACAAGTTGCATGAGTTTTTAAATGGATTGATCTCCAAATGACTCAACCAAATGCTAATCTTCAAGTAACCCTCACTGAATTTACCAACAGACTTACTGGTACTCTCCGAGAATGGTTCCAAAGTCTGGGAGAATATTGACAACGATTCTATACCATAGCTAACAGTGCTAATGACCTTCTTGGCCTTATTCACAAAGAATTCCTTAGTGATTTCCAACTTGTAGACAAGCAAAAGCGGCAAGAATACTTCCAAATGAAATTTTGCTCCTTAAAGAAAAAAGATCTTGATTTTTATTATAAAAGAATGGTAGAACGATACTATCTCCTCAATGGTTTCAATGATGTTAATCTCAGACATACATTTATTGCCTTTTTGCCAGAAGAGCTACAGCCAAAACTCTCAAGAGCCATCTAATCTCTCAGACGAGATATGATTGACATTTCTCTTAAAGAAATTTACCAATTGACTTTGGCTACTCTTGCAAAATTATGTGAACAGCATAAAATATTTGATTCCATGATGGATGGAAAGCTTGCTTTGCAACAGGTTTGTAAAAAGCTTTATCTGCAGATTAAATGGAAAGACAAGTCATAATGCTCTTGCCCTACAAAGAAACAATCTCATTACAAGCATGGTTATTCCAAACCTTCCAAGTCTCACAAGTATTACAAGAAAAGGAGACTTAAAAGACCAATTCGGTTTTTTAGACAACGGCTCACACAACATGAAAAACGAGACTGTTGCTATATTTATGGAAAAAAGGGACATTTTGCAAAATATTTTCCTAATAAAACAAAGAAGGAGATTATGCTCTTTCAACAAATTCAGGCTAACATTCCTTTATCTGTTAATGATGACATTGAAGAATATTTCTCAGAATAAGACGATGCTGATGCCAACACTGTTTTTGCTCTTCTTGGACTTTACTTGTTAGATTTGGATTCCACTGATTCCGATCATTCTGGTTATTTAGACCATTACATTCACCCTAGTTACTCTGTCCAATCTTGCAATCTTACTGAGCAGAAAAAACCTCTAATGTCTTATGTTCAAATGCAGATTCTTCAGAGCAAGTATCATAAGCCTATCCCTGTTATAGCCTATATGGATACTGGTGCTTCTAAAAGTCTCATGAATCCTGTAGTTCTCTCTCCACAGGCATGGACGACTCATTCTGAATACTTTAGTGCAACTAATGGAAAAATCTTTAAGGTTGATCTTATTACCAAGAAAAGAATTGGTATTCGGATCTTTCCAAATTGCATAGTCTAGACTAAAGTACTTGGAAGTAGCCTCCCAAACAAGGATATCTTAATCAAAATGGACATCTACTGTCAAGCAAAAAAGCTTCAAATCCTTCCTTAAGGGATCCAATATAAATAACAATTCAAGCCTTACACCACCTCTTCAAAGGTGTTTGAGTTTTCCAATGTTCTTGCTGGATATGAAGATATTCAGAATCAATTTATACCTTACTGCCCAGAGTCTCATGACCAATTCTCTCACCCTTCACCTCTCTAGTAGAATCAAGGCTTCTTCATCTAGCTTCCTTTCAAACAAAATGAGGATATCAATCCTACAAAAGTAACTCATCCTGGCATGAATCCTGATGACCTACAACTTGTCAAAGACAAATGTGCAACCCTTTTTCAGCAAGGTCTTATTGAATCTACAAAATCTGACTAGGCATGTCATGTGACACCTTAACCTTTAGCTCATACCCAACGTGCCCTCTAGCCCATATGGCAATGCGGAACTCATAAGGGAGACACTTTCTCTACCTTATGCTTGCTCTCTTTATGGCACTATGTATGGGTAGAGATCCACTTAGAAGTAATATGGACCAGTTGAGCTCTCTCTCTGATTCCTCTTGCTCGATTACTCTATTGAGACTTATTGCAATCCCAAACACATGCTTTAAACTTATGGAAAGCAAAATCTGCTCTTTCTATGCCTCCTCATGCTTAGTTACACTATTAAGAATTGTTTCAATCCCAAACATATGCTTTAAACTTATGGAAAGCAAAAAGGGTTGGAGACATGCATTTTCGCTATGGGCAGATTTTGCTTCTTTTCTGGGCTAACTTTGGAAATTCATAACTAAATGCAGAAAAATCGTATCTGCATGATCTGGGTCATTCTAGAAAGCTTAAGCCGTCTACTTCATGCTAAAAATACTTAGAAGTCTCAATCTCTCACTCATTCTGTGTTTGACATCGAAATAGTTCACTGGTCAGAGGGGACTTCTTTGCTGTCACAGTTTACTGATATGGACTTTGAAAATGTCTAAATAATTCCACAAAAATCCAATGCTCATAAACTATATCTCTATGGAAATATGTGGATTTTAGATAGAGGAGAAAAATATCTCCAGATCAGTTCACCTAGCCAATTTCCCGAAAACTGATGAAACAGTACCTCGGGTCTGGTTGGGTGTCTGATTCTGGGCAGGAACTTCGAAATTGCATAACTTCCTCCCTGAACCTCTAAATGAGGTTCTTCCTATTCCTACAAGTCACTGTGACCATCTAGTTTCTGTGTATAAAATTTTGTAGCCATTGGACTACATTTGCCCCTCGGATAACACGTTTCTCAAACTGACCAAATGAACAGTGATTTTCTGAAATCCGAATTTCTGATGTCAACTTTGGATGCTCATAGAAAATGCTATAGACCTCTAAATGACATGAACTCTAGCTTCCCAGAAAGCTCTAAACATAATCTAGCTACATGTCAAATCTCGTAGCAAGAAGAGGTCATATGGCTATTCTATGACATCATGCGCAAAAGGCCCTTTCTTGGCCAAAAGTGTGGCTAATGGGGTCCAATCCTAGTTTTTCTACTTCTTTGACTCCTTGAGCACATGAGAAAGCATCTATAGGAGCCATCAATCATGCCTTAAGTGTTTACTAACTTGGATTGGGGAAACTCACTACCCCATGCCCACTTATGCACCCATACAATCTATAGTACTTTGAGCATTTCATATCAAAGGCTACCTTTTTATTCATCATAAGACTCATTCTCATACATTCATCATTCATATATACATTGTCTTACAAAAACTATAAATGTACATCATATACGTCATTGCTCTACATCTTACATCTCATGTATAAAATACATATACAAGAATTCTTTACATTCTTCTTCATCTCTATCCCTAGCCTCATGCTTGGTGGTGGGTGCTCCCATCTCTTATCTCACTTGGACCACCTGGCATGGTTGGATGGTGGAGAGGGAGGGTGAGATTCGGAGAATCTCAGTAGTTCAAATCTCATTCAAACATACATATATTGCATGCAACAAGTCTCATTATGCATGTATGGCATGTTAGCATATAAAACATGATGAAAAACATTTAAAACATGTAAAATGGCCATGGATAACATTCAAGAGCTTGCTGAGTACTTGGATCGGCCTCACCCCTTCCCTTATGGCTTTTGGATTTGCCTTCCCATACTTTAGAGGTACTTAGACTCACCCTTACTCTTTGGGAGTCAACCTCACTTTTGGGAGACATGGCTCAATCAACTTAGGGCTTCGGCTCATCCTCACCTTGGCTATAGGGTTATTGGCTTTTCCATTTCCTCAAGCAAACCAAACAATCATTTAAAACATCATCTCAATCATAACATATAATCATGCTAACACACTTCTCATAGCTCATATTATTCATACACACAAGCAAGACAATGTAAACACACAATTATGCATGAGAGAAAGTGGAGAGAACTATCTTTGTTGGCTATTTCCTACTTGCTCTGTCAATGGTCTCCTCCCTTGTTGGTTTCACAACAACTTCTAGATGGGAGAGTTCCTCTTAAGCCTAACCACACAGAAGCATGGAATCAATACTTCAATACGCAATTCTTAAGCTAGGGATCACTTCTAATCAGCTCTACTGAGCTTCTCACTCTAGGTTTCTTCCTCACTCTAGGGTCCATTAGCTATCCTCTCTCTTTGCTCACCTCTCAAGCTCTTAAGAAAGGGAAAAGCAAGATAGAGAAGACTATATACTTCTAATCTCTCTCAAGAATGGTTTCCCACTCTCTTTCCTCTAAACCAGACTCAAGACCTAGCCATTTTCGACCATTGAAACCGTAGGAAAGAGGGGAAAGGGGAGAAAGGCAACTTACTAAGAGGAAGCCATGAAAATTCATACCTTTCTTGTGCTTTCCTCTTCTCTTCAGCTTCTCTCTCTCTCCTCCGCCCTTTGCTCTCTCCTAAGACGAGTTTGAGTCGGTTAGAAGAAAGAAAGAAGAGATTTGGAAGCTTTTAAAAGTCAAATTCTCTTTTTCTCGCTTTTCTGGACCGCTCTCGCTACAGCGAGTTAGTGCCCTCGCTACGGCGAGCTCGTGTCTGTTCCAGACCTCTGCCTTCGCTATGGCGTCGCTACGGCGAGATCGTGTCTATTCTCGACCTTCGCTATGGCGTCGCTACAGCGAGCAACTCCCTGGTCTCTATATGGAATGCCACACTCGCTATAGCTAAGAACAATTTCGCTACGGCGAGCAACTCACTGGTTTCTGTATGGAATGCCGCACTCACTACAGCTAGGAACATACTCGCTACGGTGAAGAGGCATTCTCGCTATGGCGATTTCATATCTCGCTATGGCGAGAAGACTTAGAAAATTCTTAGCTCTTCGAAAATTTTCCAGCTTCTCTTTTCTTTTCTATTTTCTTTTCTTTTTCTTTTTCTGGGTTGTTACATGTCAAGCATTCTATGTGGATAAACGTGCAGAATAAAGACATGGAAAAAAGAAACTAGTCATTCACTATAAGCCTCTCAATATGTTTCTCCAAGATGATAAATTTTCATTACCTAAGATCAGTTCTCAACTCAGTCTGCTTAAAGAAGCTAAAGTTTTCTCTAAGTTTGATCTTAAGACAGGCTTCTGGCAACTTGAAATTAATCCAGTTGAAAGGTATAAGACAGCCTTCTATATACCTAATGCGCAATACCAATGGACTGTTATGCCATTTGGATTAAAGGTTGCTCCATTTATATTCTAAAAGGCTATGACAAAAATCTTTGACCCATCCTTCATAGTGTCCTGATTTATATTGATGACATTCTCCTTTTCTCAAAATTAAGCGGACCCCAAGCAACTTCTCTAACAATTTTTAGGCCTTATACAAAAATATAGGATAATGCTTTCTTCCAAAAAGAGCCAATTGGGCTAAACCCAAATAGAATTTTTTTGGATGCATATCTCAAATGGCCATTATCAGCCAGGTCTACACATAGCCCAAGAATTACTCACCTTTCCAGATAAAGATCTCTCTGTTAAAGAAATTCAATAATTTCTCAGGATAATCAATTTCATCAGAGACTTTATTCTAAAAGTGTCTAATCATACAAGCCAGCTGTCCAAACTTCTCTAAAAGGACCCCCTTCCTTGGGGACCTGCTCAGACTGTAGCAGTGAGACACCTCAAAAGAGTCTCTCAAGTACCTTTACCTTTAAAGATTCCTAATAAGGGTAAACAAATCTTTCAAATAGATGCCAGTGAAGACTTTTGGGGCGCTTTCCTAATTGAAAAGATTGATAAAAAGTCATATTACTGTGGTCATGCTAACAGACAATTCAAAGACTCTGAAAAATATTATCATACAATTTATAAAGAGATTTTTACTGTTAAAAAAGGGATCGAGAAGTTCAGTTTCCACCTATGCTCACATGATTTCACTATTCAAATGGACAACTTTTCTTTCCCTAGGATTTTAGAGTCCAACAAAAAAGTTCTCCCAGATAAACAACTACTTCACTGGAAAAACTGGTTCTCCCACTATAAATTCACAGTTGAACATATCCACAGATGCCATAACATTCTAGCAGACTTTCTTTCTAGACCTTGAAGAACCCTTAGTCTCATCACCCCAGCTAAACCTGTTCCTCTCACCCATATAGCTCATTCTATCATTGGATGTACCTTCACTATCCTTAACCCCAACTGAAAAAGGACTTCCCTCTTGGAGAACCTCAGCCAACAACCCCTGCAGAAGTTTAAAACCTTTCCCAGAAATCTTTGTTCTATTATCTCCACCATTACCTAAAAGACTATCCTTATAATGTCATTCTTTCACCCTTCAACCTTGTTCAAATCTCCTTTTTACTCTTGCTTTAAATCACAGACCAAGTTACAGATGATGCCCTCTGGTATCTTTAGGCTCGCATTGCCCTTTACTCGAGTGCTATCACATTTCCACCACTCATGATTTTTCAACACCTCACCATCTTTGAAAATAGGGACTCCAATCTATAGACCCTACTAGAATGGTTCTCTCCATTACCTTAGTGGCGCTCTGAACTTGACCATCTCATTCACCGTCACAACCTTTAGCAAATATTTGACAAACAAGTGTCCAGCATCTTTATCCTTCACCGTCCTCACTGGATCAATAGATAGAACATACTCCTCACTCGAAATCATGCATATGAATGGAATACTTTTTTAGATTGGCCAACATAATCATCTGATGCCTTAAAGGCTTTAAAATTATTTTTATGTAAAATTAATAACTATAAGCCTGATCCATTCATATTTTGTACTTCATTGGGACCATATCCTAGAGAATTTATCCTTGGAGAACCTAGGCTTCCAGAACTAGATCTACCTAATATAAAACAATGGACTCCAGAATAGATGATCAAATTTCTCACGGGAACCAGTTCTCAGGACCCCAGAGCCTCATCATCCTCAACAATCTAACCACCCTCTGACACAATAATGCAAGACTCATAGGATCCATATGAGCTTATTGCTTTAAAAGAATTTGAAGAATGGTTTACCTCCTATTTCAAAAAGTCTCTAAAGGACCCTGACGACTCCACTAATACTGACGAGGACCCCAATTTGTCTCCATCCCATGAGCCAATCAAGAAAGGATAAGCCTTATCTTAAAGCTTATCCTCCAGCCACTAATGACAACCCCAACTTATCTCCATCAATCAAGAATGGATAAGCCTTATCCTGAAGCTTATCCTCTAACTCATACTTTATTGTATAATTATGAGCATTTACTCTTTTGCATGTGAAAATGTCACTTTCCATCAAGTCTGTAGGCCAATGTGTTTCTTTCTTTTGTAAAAGATGTTTGTCTTATTTCTTCTCTCCTTCTTTATAAGAAAGACCTCTTAGAAAAAAAAAAAGAAGGAGGAGGACAAGAGGCCTTTCTTCCCCCTTGTATACAAAGTTTGAAATAAACTCCATCTCTTTCATGACTTTATTCTAAGTTACTTTATCTTCTGAAATATTTTATCAGTAGATCTCTTACAATTATCTTGTCCATACACTAGTATGCTCTGCACTTGCCTCTTTTGAGGATCCTATATATCAGAAAGTATTGCTACTACCATATTATCTAGATACCAATAATTCCTTGTCTATGATCTTTTTTATTAATAAGAGTTTCTAAGACAATCAATAGAATCCTTTGTCTTAAAAGGCCAGCGCACAAAGCCCAGAAGAGAAGTGGCTGTTAGTGCAAGCATACCTAGCCGAGGATTCTGGTGACTCTAATTAGAAAATTCTACTTGAATTTTTCATAAAGATGACAAAACATTAAACCTATCCCCCGATGTTTAAGGGATAAGTTTTTATAGTCTTATCAGGCTTGATGTCCAGATTAATATCGTAAGAAATGAATGTGCTCCAATCTGTGACGGGACCAAAAATGGTATAGCCACTTAGTCCACCTAGCATGTTAGAGCATTGGAGGGGAGGGAATGAGATTCAAAGAATCCCAATAGCTCATCTCCCATTCAATCATACATAACATATGCAAAGCAAGCCTTAAAAATGCATGCATAGACACAATACAAGTCATGGACATTCAAGAAGCAAGCTTAACATGTAAACAAGTCATACAAATCATTCAAGAGCTCACCAAGTATTAGATTAGCCTCACACTTTTCCTCATAAATTTTGGACTTACCTCACCCATTTTTTAAGAACTTTGAATTCAACCATACTCTTGGGAGCCTACTTTGCTTTTAGGAGACTCTTTACTTTGTCTCAACTAAGCTCAAACTAAGCTCAAGAGTTCTTGGCTCATCCTCACCATAGTAAAGAGTTCTTGGTCTCTCCACACTCAAGCAAACTCAACAAATATCATACATTCATTTGAAAATATAACATGACATCATGAAATCATGGCATATAAAATCATGCTAGTATACTTTTTATGGCTTGAAAATACACATACACACATTTTAAGACAAGCTAAACACACATCCATACATGAGAGAAGGTGGAAAGAGCTACCTTGCACACAATCACACACTTTTTCCTTAGATTTCAAGCCTCCTCTTTCGATCACACACCCACAAGCTTGTGGAGATGGTTTCTTTTGGCCTAGATACAATTTATGGGAGCCAATTAGATTCATGAAACACATTCTAAAGCCACACAATTTGCTTAGATGCTAGATTACTCTATAAGCTCCATTATGGTCCATAAATGCATCTAATGAAGCAACATTTCTCAAGTAAATTCTAGACTCTATTCTTTCCTTTCAAATATAATTCTTGACTCCTTTTAAGTCTCTTGGAGTCATCACACAATTAAAACAAAGAGCCTAACATCATGTTGCTTCTTTAGGTCATAATATGGAACCTACGGTGCCAACTCACTTTCTATGAGTTCTAAATTTTTTCCAAGGCCTCCCCTCATATTCATTCATCATATATGACTTAGTAATGGCCTTAGAAAAATTTAAAACTCTCTCTAGCTATCCCAACTTTGCTTGGCTGAGACTATGTCCCTTTTTGGCCTCCTTGGAATTCTTTTTATTTTCTTTAAGGAGGAAGCATGTGGGGAGCATCTTAGGGATCTTAGGAGCTCATTTAAACTCTTAATTAGGCCTAGTTATTATCATATGAAATCATATTTTGGAAGGTACACATAAAACCTTAGAATTTATATTGTGAAATCTAATGGTTTTTTTATAATTCCCTTTGCATATTCTTAATCTCTACACCCTTTTTCCTTAGATTCATGCTTGGTTCTGCCTAAAAATCATCTCCACCTAGGGTTTTCTCAAGTGGGGCAAAATGGTGGAGAAGGGAACAAAAGATGACAACCATAGGAAGAGAAATTACCTTATTTTTTTACTTTTTCTCACTTGAATCTTGTGTTCTTTGAGCTCCTCTCTTTAAATCCCAATTTTCCCCTCAATTTGTCCTTTAAAACAAATCCATATACTTCATTATAATCATAGGAAATAAAGGAGAATGAAGGAGAAAAGGTTTGGAAGAGAAAAAGCATGAAAAACTATGAAAATCCATACCTTTCTACCTTGAATTTCTCCTCCTTTTCCTCCTCCTCTTGTGCACCTCATCCCCTAGAGTTTTCTTGTGGTTTTGGGCAGAACATGGTCGTGCATAATGAAGGGAGAAGAAGGGTGCATCATATATATAGGTGGGAATAAGTTACACTTTTCAAAAATTCTTATTTTGCCCTTAGTTCTTGGCATTTTTGTTTCTCCTTCATTTTAGCTCCTTTTTTAGAACCATCTTTTTCATTATGAAATTTAGGTTCCCAATTTAGTAAAATGCCTTTGGAATCACTCAAATCAGAGCTAAAACTTTCCTGACTGAATCCGTCAGAGTTCAGGTCAATCGACATTAGAAAACGTCCACCGGAGAGGTTTTAACTGTCCCAAGGATTTCCATGGTTTTAAGGGCCTTTGAGAACCCTGAAAAAATTAAAACTTTCATTTAAAAAGCCCTCCTGTGTGAATTCCAAAATTTTCTCAAAATTACAAAAATACCATTACATTTTGTAAGTCTTTCGTAAGAAATTGTTTCTTCATTCTAGCTCCATTTTTCTTTCCATCTGAGCCTGGGATTCTCATTTTTAGGAGTCTAGAATGCTTCCCAAATTTTTTGGGACCTTAACTACATCATCTTGGGGGACTTCCTTTTGTATCTGGTGAATTTTGTTCGTTAACGAAGAAACTGTACATTATGTTTCTCTGGTTTTCAGAGAACTAGATATTACATAAATCACACCCCACTTCTTCTCCCTCACTTCTGGCCAAAAATTTCCAACTCCAAACCAAACCCAAGGACATCCCAAGAGTGCACTAAAGATCAAGGGAAAGGCAAGCCACCTAAGATAAGTAATTATGAGGATTTTGCCTATGATGTTTATATAACCTAGTTTCTACTCTTTCTTCTCTTCTTCCTTATAGTTTTGACATCTTAAAAGATGGAGTGTTGGGTCTAAACTCATAGAGGAAAGAGCTTTTAACAAGGAACCAAATACACTAAAATAATCACCATTGAAAGTCTTTTCATTTAGTATATAACACATGGTATGAAATGAGTTTCTCTTTGTTTCTCCTTGTTTCATGAGTTCGGCCAACCAAGGAGTAATATGAAGGGAATTGGCTTTTGATGAAATCATGATAGGAACAAGGTTTTTAGAGTGTGGAGATTAATATGAAACCAATAGAAACCATTAAAAGGCCACAGGTTGCAAGATTCTATACCTAGGGTTTTGATTGCACCTTAAGGCCTTAAATTGATATTTCAATCTATGTAAGAGTATAATTGAGCTAAGAAGAGGCTAAAGACTTCATTTAGATTCCAATTTCCCAAGAAACGAAACAAAAACTCCATGGAAGTCATATAGGGGGTGTCTTGGCCAAGGACTAATTAGAGCACTTAAGGAGAGTTTTCTTTAATTCTAAAGTTAGAAATGATCTAGATATGAATTATAAATACTAAAGGGACCATTAGTTTAAATTTAGAAGCCTTATTTTGAAAAGTGAAAGTTTAGGGTTCTATTATACATAAAGAAGCAACTTGATATTAGGCTCTTTAAATTGAGTTTGTGAGGACTCTAATAAGTTTAAATGGAGTCATATGACTTATATTGGGTGAAAAATTTGAGCCAAGATATTGAATTATATAGTTTGCTTCATTACACCACTAAATGGAACCATATAAAAACCTAAAGCTAAAGTTAACTTACGTAAGGCTTATGTGTAATGACCGGTATTTTTGAAACTAAACTGGACCTCATAAATTAATACTGGAACACCTTAAAGTAATGCAAAATGAGACTAATTGAGATTAGGATGTTAATTAGAGCATCTTAAAATGTATATTAGAGCCTAAGGTTAGCCCAGAACTTGAGCCAAAATGGCCAAACGAAAAGTTACAGAGGCTAATGGCATTTTTGTAATTTCAAGTAACTTTTAGAAAACTCAAAGGAGGGATCTTTAAATAGGAAAATTCAGTTTTTTAAGGTTCTTAGAGGTTCTAAAAATCATAAGAACTCCTAAAATGGTCAAAACCCCTCCGATTTGTATTTTAGAGTGTCAATTGACCAAAATTTTGACCAAATCATTCAAATCCAATTTGAGTGAAACCAAAGGCATTTTATGAATTAGAGGGCCTAAATTTCATGATGGAAAAGATGGTTCTCAAAAAGGAATTGAAATGAGAACAAATAAAAAGAACATAAATAAGGGACTAAATTGAAATTTTAAAAAAATACATAAATGAACCCCTAGCCCCCTTAAATCACGAGCCACTTTTACCTAGCCTCTTAAATAACATTCCACTAGTCCAAAAGAAATTCAAGGGCAGCTCAAAGTGGTGCACCAACTGAGGGAGCAAGGAGAATTCCAAGCAAAAAAGTATAAGAATTCCTTATGTTTTTATGTCTTCTCCTTCACTAAACTTCTTCTCCTCTTCCTCCTCTATGTTCTCATAGTGTTGATGATTTATTTGGACATGTTTTATGATTGGTTCAGTAGAAGAGACGGAGAATTTGAAGGGAAACTTTGAAGCATAAGAAAGTGCTCTTGAAAAGCTTGTAAATAAGGTGAAAAAGTATGGTTTAAAGTGCTTCTTCTTGGTTCCTTCTTGTCTTCTTCATTTTGGCTAGATTAGGGATGATATATTAGGGACTTTATTTTGATCCAAACTTCATAGGAGATGGGATTTTGAAGCATAAGGAATCATATAAAGTAATTAGGATTCAAAAAGAACCTATAGATAATAAGCTATGGCATTTAGGGTTTTGGTTGCAACTAGAGATTTATGGAGCTTTTTAGTGATGATTTAGATTATGTAAGACCATTTTTGAGTTCTCAAGACATCTAAAAAGCTTTATGGATGGCAAATTCCCTAGAAAAACTAAGAAAACTCCATGAACTCCTTAAGTGTGTGTGCATCTCGGCCAAGAAGGGGATTCTGTATCTAGGGAGAGTTTTTCTTAGCTCCAAGGATACAAATGACCTAGAAATGAACAATAGACACCAAAGGAACTATTGGTTTGAATTTAGAAACCATATTTTGAAAGTTGGAAGTTTAGGTTCCTTTTAAATATAAAGAAGCAATTTGATGTTTGGCTTTTTGGATTGAATTTGTGATGGCTTTAATGACTTTAAATGGAGTCATGTGACTTAGATTAAGTAAGAAATTGGAGCCAAGATTATAGATTATATGAGTTGCCTCATTATGTCCTTGTATGGAACCATAACCATGGCATAAACTAGAAATAACTTGTGTAGAGTTTATGTGAAGTTAGAGATGGTTCCACTGATGTGTTTGTGTCTTATTTGATATGTCTAGGCCAAGTAAACCAAACCTCCTCCAAGTGTGTGTGTGAGGTTAAACCAAAGAGATAAGGAATCAAGGAAAATATTGTATTTCTTGAACTAAGGTAGCTCTCCATCCTTTCTTATATGCATTTCTTAGTTGCTTGATTGTCATTTAATGCTTGTATATGTGTGTGAATCATGAGACATGCCTATAGCTATTGGTTTGATATTATGGTACCATTATGCTTCTTGAATTGCTTTTAAATTGTGAGATTGCTCTTTATAGGTGAGGTTTTGCCAAAAGTCCCTTGAAATAGGTGAGGTGAAGCCAAAAGTCCTCAAGAATGGGTGAGATAAGGCCAAAAGTCTCAAAAATAAGTGAGGCTAAGTCAAAAGTCCTTAGAAAATGGTTGAGGCTAATCCAAAAGTCCCAAATAATAGGGTGAGGCTTAGATCAAAAGCCTTTAGAAAATGGTTAAAGCTAATCTAAAAGTCCTAAATAATAGGGTGAGGCTAGACTAAAAGTCCTTAGAGCTTGATTTTAATCTTGACATACCTGTGTATTCTTGAACACATTATTTGAATGGTTCTTGAAAGTGTTTGATGCAAACTCATATTCTTTGACATGATTATATGCCATGTATGCTTACTTGAAAAGGTGAAAGAGCTATTGAGATTCTTTAAATCTCATTCTCCCCCACTTTCCATTTAACTTTTTCAAGGTGAAGCCCAAGGAGCAAAGAATGAGAGCCAAAGAGCAAAATTTGTAATACTTTGACAATAGTATAGCTTTCAATGTAAATTAATGTTAAAGTATATATATACAAGTTATATATGAGATGTAAACCTTTGAATATATAAAAGCATGTAAATATGTTGTATGAACCAAATTTGGAATTATATGTATGAGAATGTATGATTTTGACATCCTTAAACCAAGATGTCTACGTGTATATATGCAAATAGGATGGTGAATTTGAGCTCTATGGTGATTTAGACCTATTAGGATGCTTCTATATGTTGTGTTTAATCTTTTAGAAGTGCTCAAATGGTCATGGTATGTGTAGAAGGCCATTTGGTACCATTTGATGTCAATTTGATCCCAATTTTTGCCATATTCTTACCCTAAATCAAAATTAGACCATATGGATGAACTTTTGCATGAAATTTGGCAAACATATGGATCTCATTTAGAACTTTTCACAGAGTAAAAGAACACTATTTTTGGAACTCTAAATAATTTGTTATTATTTTTTAAAATTGGCTAAATTATACCGAAAACTGTCACTATTACATATATATAGTTAGTTTGGTTTTTGGTATAATTTAAAGGCCAAATGAAATCCAATACTTATGAAATTTTATAAGTGTATAGTAGACATTATAGGCTTTCCATAGCCATTAAAAGCACCTAATTTAGGGCTGTATAGAGGGAGATATAAATTTTTAAAATTTTTAGTTTGCTATAGAATGTCTTCCAGACCCAATTACTGTTCTATTAGATTTTTGTGAGTCAAATGATATTATTTTGATCTAAAATATTTATGATAGTTATAGGACATCTTGAGCTTTCTAAAAAGTTATAATTTGCATGATTTTAATTTTTCTAAAATTAGTTATGAATTTTGAAAGTTCATATCAAAATATAGAAGCAAGGAAATTGCAAATAGGTTCTTGAATTTATGATGCTTGGTCCAAACCCGAAATGTAAGCTTCAAAGGGTGATGTTTCTGGTTGAATAAGTATGTTATGGATGGAAGATGACTTTGGTAAAGCCACATGGCCCATATAACTAAAAATAAATTAATTTGGCTTTTGATAACAATTATTTCTGCTACTAAAAGTGTTAATTTGATAAAAATGGATGTTTTATGCCAATTATGATATATATTAAGTGTTGTCTTAATATGATACTACATTATGTGAGTTTAAAAATGGTTCCATTGATATATTTGTACCTTGTTTAATGTGTCTAGACTAAGTAAGTAAAGTTTCTCCTAAGTATGAGTGTGAGGCCAAGAAAAGGAACTAAGGATCTAAGGAGAATTTTATGCTTCTTTAAGTGAAGGTAACTCTTCATCCTTTTTTTTTTAATTGCGCACCCGGTATCCTAGCCTATCTTCACTCGAGTTGTGAGGACTTAACGTGGCCTAAACTAATCTGGATCGGGGCATGACGACACTACAAGGGTGGGAACCCTTAACCACTTACGCTGCTGCATTCCCAAGGCTCGAACTTGAGACCCTTGGTTAAGCTAGAACAACCCCTACCAGTTGATCCAAGCGCTCGTGGTTGGTAACTCTTCATCCATTCTTGTATACTTATATTGGTTGTTTGAGTTTCATTGATTCTCTTCATCCATTCTTATGCTGCTGCATTCCCAAGGCTTGAACTCGAGACCCTTGGTTAAGCTAGAACAACCCTTACCAGTTGATCCAAGCACTCGTGGTTGGTAACTCTTCATCCATTCTTGTATGCTTATATGGGTTGTTTGAGTTTCATTGATTGCTTGTGTGTGTATGGATTATGAATTATGCTTGTTGCTATTGGCTTGATGATCTTATGCAGTTATATGACATTAAATGCATCTAAATTTTGGAATAGCTCTAAATGGGTGAAGTTGTGCTAAAAGTCCCTTGATTTGGGTGATGTAATGACCTTAACTTCTAAACACATTAATCAAGCTTAACTGGTCTCTTAACACAAGTACCTAAGGTTAAGTATTATTAATAATTCATTACCAGGTGAGAACCTGGGAGAAATTTGAACCTTTTTAGTTATTCCTAAATACCAAATAGGTAAGCAGAAATTTTATAACTAAAGGATACAAAAATTCTCTTATAAGATCTTCGCTCCATTCACATTTAATTATAGGAGGCATAAAACTCATTTACATTAGTTTACAAGTCAATAAATGTCATTACCATGGTGAAACTAAGGCTTCTAAGCTAAAATGGGTGTTTTGAGACTTGGGCCGCGACTTGGACAATCCTTGCTACGGCTAAGTTAGCTACTAGAACCTAAAAACTAAAACATGCAATTCTCATTGTGACTTAAAACTCGTATGCCATAATGAAGCTCTCCCTTGGACTCCAATATTTAAATTTTCACGATTCTTACCACAGTGGGCTTCCCTTGCGCCATAGTGAGATAAGCCATTGGAATTCAAGGTTCTAATTTTTCCTCGGTTATCATCATGGTGTGCCTATATGGCACCATAGCTAGAGACCTCTTTAAAAATCTCTTAAGCATCTTGCTTGATGCTTGCCATGATGAGATTGCTCTCGGGTACCCTCTAAAGTGAATTTTTCTTGTGGTACGCCACGACTTAAAATTTTATGCCATGGTGCTCCCAGCTTCTGTCACCACCCAATACACTTTTGGCAGTAGTTTGAAGACTCTAAGCCATGACTCAACTCCCTCCTAATCCTACTCTCTCAATTACATACTTCCCAGCCATTTACCACTAACTCTAAATGAATTCTACAACTTCCATAGCTAACATACATGGTTTTATAGGCCTCCTAACTGCTAAATACCACAACTCACTAACCCTCATTATTTATAGGTTTAGGGGGATCACAGCAATTGATTACCACTATATATCAACACCTTATGATAGCAAAAGGTATCCCAGCTACTAACAACATCATTTTGATACATATTTCAACAAGACTCCATACAACAATATTCAAATTGATCATTCATGGCAAGATATAATTATATTCTCAAGTGATAAGTCATAATTCTTTATCAATATTAATCTATATCAGATCATAAATAAGTACATACATCAAAGTTCAAGTACTACATAATCTAACTCCCTATTAGATATATCATTGATTATAAAACATCGAAATACCTACACTTGGCAATATGAGTATATGATGATACTATACAAAATAAATTACAAAATTAGCATCTACTCTAAGTCAAACAAACTAAGTGAAGAAATCCTACATAAGGCCTCAATTAGGGATGTTCATCCACCTACTTTCCCTTTTTCTTACCCAAGGAACCTTAACCTAAAATCATTAGCCCATGAAAGGTAAGATATGAATCTCAATAACTGATGGATAATTCCATACATATGTACCATTTAATTAACATAAATGCATATTAAACATAGTTACCAAAAGCATCATCATGATTAATAAATTAACTAGTTAGACTACCAATGACTACTATCCCATACTAACAATCATGTGTATCATGTTAATGGTTAATAACATAAGGAAAGGCATGTCCATGACGCCAACTCCCTATTGAGCACACTCTAGGCTCGATGCATTCATGAGTTTGATCACAACTCGATGCATGATCGAAGCATAATGCACAGGTAGTAGACACACCACAATTCTACCAAGGACACGCTCATATTCCATAATAACAATAAACAAGTAGCCAACCATTCATTTAACACAGCAAAACATATTTATGCAACAAATATTAGATTAACAAAGTACATATGCAAAGAATTAAAAGTAAACCCCAGTTACCTCACTGGTTGCCCAAAATCCTTGGAAGCTATCAACAATGCCAGAAGACCCTAGAGGTCCTAAATTCACCAAAGTATCACCCTTAGTCAATAACCATGGCAGAAACCATAAGCTTAATCACTCCAACCATTATAACCATTGAAAAAGCACTTACCCAAACCTCTAATGGGTTCTGCAAATTTGGATTTAAGACTTTTACCCAGAACTATGGTGGTTCACCTCAATTTTCTAGCATTTTTGTATAATAGCAAAACCCAAATGGAAAATCAATCTTTGGGGCCACTTCCCAGCATGAAACACACCAAAATAAAAGGAAAACACTTACCTAATGGTTCTCCTAGTCTCCACATCTAAAAATCATGTAAGAACAACCAAAATAACAAATTTCATATTTGAGAAGAAGATGAAAATCCCTCAAATGAGAAACCAATTAAACCAAAATGTAGAGGAAGAAGAGAGGAATTAAGTTTCATATAACTTACCTTAACTAAACCCTACTCTAAAAGTAAGAAATGGTAGCAATACACTAAAGAAACCCTGGCCCCCTTTGGATATTTAAAATTCCCTCTTGAGCTTCTTATGTTTTCTATAAAATGGGAAGAAGGCTATGGAGAGTTTAGGGTTTTAATGAGGTTCTGGGCTGACTCAAGGGTCCATGCTCCACTTAGGCCTATTTTTTTAAGTTTTGGGCTTCTAAGAAATTAAATTGGGCCATTCCTATATACTAAGAGTATGCTTCTATAATTGGTTCTTAGCATATATAAATTGATCATAAGGCCCAAAAATTAAATACCTAGCTTTATTAATTAATTTCTTTAATAAGGCCCATAATTATAATCAATCCATTTTTACCTAATAATGCCTAAGTATTATCATTTTCCTTAAAAGGTCCAAAAATTCTTTTCCTTAAAATTCTTATTTCCATAATTCCCTTGAATCTCCCTTTATAATTCCATAATTATTCTTAATTAATTTTGGAGGGTTACAAGTGAGGTAAAGCCAAAAGTTATTAAACATGAATGAGACATGGCCAAAAGTCTCAAATGTAAGTAAGGCTAAATCAAAAGTCTCTAAAAGCGGATGAGGCCAAACCAAATGTCCCAAATAATTAGGTGAGACTAGATCAAAAGTCCCTATAACTTATTTTTACCTTAATAGATCTATATGACTTCATGCATATGGTTATGATTGTTATTTGGATATCTATTATGCATACTTTCATTCTTTGACATGAAAATATACCTTATAAGTGTGCTTAAAGGTTGAATGAGCTATTGGAAATCATAGAATCTCACTCTCCTCCATATTATTTCTAACCATGTCTAGGAAACTCCCAAAGAAGCAAAGATGGAGACCAAAGAGCATAAATGGCTACGCTTTGACAATAGTCTAGAATTTTGTGTATTTTGTTGCACCTGAGAGGATGTATATGATATTTTATGATGTAACCATTCCTACAAATGGAAAAGTATGAGAGTATGATATAAATGTTATCTTTGAATGTAAATGTGCAAGATTATGCAACTTGACCATATGTGAGCCATGAAATGTGTATGTGTAATGACAAGTGGATGAGTGAATTTGAGTTGCATGAGGTTTAAGACATGATAAATGAGTTGTATATTCTGTATTTTATATTTGAAACATGCTCAAGTGGTCATATGAGTTGAAGGGGTCCATTTTGAACCATTTGGATCCAAATTTGCACATTTTTGAACTATCTTTTGCACCTGAACCAAAACTAGATCAAATAAATGAAATTTTTAATGAAATTTGGCAATCATTTAGAGCTCATTTAGAGCTTTCCATAGAGTTAAAGAATACAATTTTTGGAGCTCTGTAAAATTTATTATGAATTTGTGAACTTATCTAAAAATTACAAAAATTATTAGGCACTATTCATATAGTCCAAATCTAATGTTTTTATGCATTTGAAGGGCCAAATAAACTCTAATGCTCATAAATAAGCTTTCCATAGCCTCCAAGTTTGCATAAAACGAAGCTGTGTAGCCAAAGTTATGAATGTCCAAAATTCTAGTTTCGGGTTATGTCTAAATATCGTAGCAGTTATTGTTACATTGGTTTTTAGTGGGTCAAATGAAGTCATTTTCAATTGAAATTTTTACAACATGTAGCTCATGTTCTGAGCTTTCCATGGACACCTAATTTGCACAAATCTCAATTTTGTGGCCCAAGATATAAATTTTTGAAATTAGTGTCTAATGTGTGGATTAGTGTAAATGTAATAGTTTGGAGTATAAAGCTTGAGATCCAAAAATTATACTTCTTTTTCTGATGTTCCATGATGAAAAGACTTGATTGGTATAAATCTTGGGATTTATATAATAAATTTATGTAATTATGCCTATTTGGAGAAATTAAGCCTTTAATGTCGGTATTTTCTACTACTAAAAGTATTAAAGATAAAAAAAATTGATATAATAAGCTTAATATCATATAGAATATGTGCTTATATTTTGCTGGTGTGACATTAGTGACATGCCAAAACATGTAAAAAGTTTCTTATAGTTGTTATCTTATGTGTGCTTGAGCATCTACTACATGAATAATGGAGCTTGATAAGGAAAGGATTTTAGGTATTGATCTGTTTTTATTTTCAATCTATGGGACTACCACTTATTTGCCAATCTTTTTGTTTTACATTGTTGAATTGTAACTTTGTAATACTAAGAAAGCTTGTTTACTCTATTATGTAAAGTGATATTTGTACTCATTATAATATACATAGGTAGGGAGTAGCAAGTTAAGTGATATTTGTACTCTATTTCACTCTTATGAGGTTTATGATGAAATTAAGCAGATATATATGTCCATGATGACACTTTTCTTTATAAAATATTGCCTTAAATGATGTATGTACCATACCCATGGTTTTGTTGACTACTTCCTACTAATATGATTAGACACATTTGTTTAAGATATTCATTTGATTGAAAAGCCATGTCAGCCAACCAAGATTATGAAATAATTTTTTTAAAAAAAATTCACTAAAATTTTTTCAAATAAAAAACTTTTAATGACAACTATTGTCACTACTAAAAGTATGTTTTAGTGGGAGGGTTGCGCCTAATATAACATCCGGTCCCTCCGTAAACGTGAGAAACGCAATGTTCGGTTCCTCCATAAACGTCAGAAATTGGCTAAATATAAAAGAAAATCCCTGAAATAGAAGGAATTGGGGTCAACTAAAATTATTATAAAATTTTAAATATTAGAAAATGAGGATTTGAAGTTGAAGATGCCCAAAAACCAGAGCCAGAAGAACTCAGAAAATTTGCTGAAGAAAGTAGGGGTATTTTTGTAATTTTTGGAAAATTTTGAAAACTCACAGGAGAGCTTTTTAAATGAAAAATTTGAGCTTTATAGGGTTCTCAGAGGCCCTAAAAACCATGGGAACCCCTAGAACAGTTGAAACCCCTTCGGTGAGCGATTTCGGCAAAGGTTGACTAAAACTTTGATCGAACAGTTCGGAATGGTCTCAGATCCTTCTTGAGTGATTCCAAAGGCAATTATTATGATTAAGAACCTAAGAAATATGATAGAAAAGATAGATTTTGAAAAGGAGTTGAAATGAGACCAAACCGACAAACCATGGATTAAGGACTAAAATGAAAAGTTAAAAAAATATGTGACTTTACCCTTTTTCTTTTAAAATCACGTCCAGCCCTTCTCCTTCCTCTCCACCGATGTTTTTCTGGTCTGAAATAGGTTTGAAAGTGGCACACCAAGGGAAGAGAAGAAGGAGAAAAAATTCAAGTCTTTGGGTAAGAAAATTTACTTGTTTTTAATGCTTTCTCTCCACCAATCTCTTCTCCTCTTTTTCCCTCTTCTTCTCCATAATTTTTCTGAAGTTTTGAGGGCTGTTTTGAAGGGAGAACAGAGGGGAAATTTCGAAAATCAAGTAAGGAGGCCAAAGAAGGCAAAGAGCAAGCAAAGAAAAGCAAGAAAACAAAGTAAAACTTTCATTTTTTGGTAGTTTCTCCCTCCCCCTTCCTCTTGCACGAATTTAGGCACCATGAGCCCAATTCTTAGGGGCTGTTTTCTACCCAATTTATGGAGGGATTAAAGGTTTTAGATGGCAAGGATTAAGAAGGAACCAATAGAATCAAGAAAGAAGCATTAGGAGACAAGACAGAACCATTAGGGATCCAAATGCTCCCTTACAAATCTGATTTTATATGAATGTTCTTAGACTTAATTGAATATTTAAACATGCTCCTAAGACCCCTAGAGAGCTTCCCACATGCACCTCCCATCCAAGAAAGCAAAGAAATTATAAGAAAAACTAATGAACTCTAAGCTAGAAAAGTGTAGAGCTCTTGAACACTTTGCAAAAACTGATTTGATATATTAGTTTCCTAGCATATATGAGTGTTTGATTGAGCTCCTAAGACCTCTAAAAAGCCTCCTAAGTGTGTCTCCCATCAAGGAAAAATCAAGAAGGCCATGAACTCTTCTTCCCCCCATAGTCTCGGCCTAGGCAAGTTCCTATAGCTAGGGAAAGTTTTAAATTTTTCTAAGGCTATTCTTGAGTCATATGTGATGAGTGAAGATGAGTAGAGGCCTTAGAAAAAATTTAGAACTCGAAGAAAGTGAATTGGTGTCATAAGTTCCATATTAGGATCTAAAGAAGCAACATGATGCTAGGCCCTTTGTTTTAATGATGTGATAACTCCAAGAGGTTTAAAAAGAGTCAAAAATCATAATTGAAAAGAAAGAATGAGGCCTAGAAGTCATTTGATGGGTGTTGCTTCATTAGGTGTGATTATGGACCATAATAGAACCTAAGAGCAATCTAGTGTTTTATCAAGTGATGTAGCCTTAGAATATGTTTCATAGACCTAATTGGCTCCCATAAATTGTATCTAGGCCAAGAGAAACTATCTCCACCAAATTGTGGGTGTGTGGCCGAAAGAGGAGGCTTGAAAGCTAAGGAAAAAGTATGTGAAATTATGCAAAATACATGCATTTGAAAAGCTTGCTTTGTACATATTATGTGTGATTGAATGGGAGATGAGCTATTGGGATTCTTTGAATCTCATTCCCTCCTCTCCAATGATCTAACATGCTAGGTGGACTAAGTAACTATGGTGAAGGGAGCCAACATCAATGAAGAAGGAAGAATGACAAGTCTATGTCTAACTTTAGCCATTTTAGAACCATAATTGTGTTTCTTGATGTATATGTTGTTGTAAATGTACCATAACTCTTGAGACACATGTAAATTTAATATTATATGATGTTTAAATGTATGAATATGATGTATGACTTTTAGCCTACATTTTGAGCATGAGATGCCAAATTATGCAATATGAAAGTATGATGGAAGTGTGCATAAATGTGGGTTGAATGGCCAAAATGAGATGCATGAGGTTTGGAACCATTTGGGCAGCTCACACAAGTCTTAAATGTACTTTTAGACTTGCCCAAAAGGTGCCAAGACCAAGGAAAATCCATTTGGCAATTTTGGTACCCAATATGGAGCCAAAATTGACCATCATATAATCATATACCATTTTTTGGCCAAATGAGTTAGTCTTGCCCTAAAACTTCGCATGCAATTAGGTCTCATTAAGAGCTTTATGGGAAGCTAAAGATCATAATTTTCGAAGACCTATAGAATATTTGAGAAATTTTCAAAGTTGGGATTTTTCCATGGATTCTGGTATGGGTACTGTTCATACTAGAAGTTTTGAATTCTGTGTCACCCGATAGACAAATAGTGTCCAATGCTTATGTAATTTTACATGAATAAACTAGAGTTCATAAGCTTTCTGTGGCCACCGATATCACCTCATTTGGAGGTCTAAGCAGTGAGTTATGCATGTTTGAAATTAACTATCAGTATCAGTAGCGCCGCATGAGTCCGGTTACTGTTCCATAGGGTCCAGCTAACTAAAAATATTGGTTTCATTCTTGAATTATTTTTAGTATCAATTTAACATTTTTATATTTCCAAAATGACCAAATTTGTGTGATTTCAATTTTTATAGAATTAGTTATGAATTTCACAAATTTGTATCAGTAAACTGAACCACAGCCCAGGCAGCCAGCGACTCTGGAGCTTTTTGGATGTCAAACGTCCTGTGTGATGAATTTTATGACCTGGACGTATTTTTAGTGTGAATTAGACATCCTAAGGTTTCTAGAATGACCAAGATTGCATGTTTTTTATTTTTTTAGATTTAGTTATGATTTTCTAAAGTTTGTGACAGAAAAGGAGAAATCCTGGCCAAAAATGTAAACACGGATTTCATATGCTCCTTTGCTTTCCACGAGTTGTAGGCCAAATTTGATGATGGAAATGAATTATATTCATGTGTTTAAGTATGAGAAAGTGATAGATGCTTTTATATGTCCTACGGGACTCCGAAAGAAAAATTTTACCTGTAGAGAAATGTATTTTTATTCATAACTCCTTATGCCACTATATTGTTTCCATAGAACAAACATAAGATGAGGCATGGGAATTGTATGAATTGAGTCCTAGAAGTATGGTGTTACACCTAAATAGATACTTTTAGCAGTGACATTTGTTGCTACTAAAAGTCTTGCTGACTTTTTACAAAAGCCTAATTAATAAAGATTTAGTGGTAATTATAATTGCCACAAAAAGGTTACTTTTAGTGGCAACTCATATCACCGATAAAAGTACACATTTAATGACAATTACAAATTGAAATTAATGGGGTTTTGTTGCTATTAAAAAGTTTTAATGGCAACATTGTCCCTATTAAATTGCTACTAAAATTTTTTAGTGGCAACTTTTGAACTTTTAGCAATGATAAAGCTTTTTTTTTTTTTGTAGTGAAGGTTGAATGGTCATGTTATTCTATTAATGTAATTTATTGTGACAATTTTATATGCAAATTTTTAAGATCTTCAGAGGAAAGCCAATGTTGAGCATCCTCTACCAAGAAGGAAACTTAAACAAAAAAAAGGAAAAAAAAAATCATATTTATACTTGAATTCTTATTCTCTACCTGCTATAAATTAAATGTTTTATATGTGACAATTGAGAAAAAGAAAAAGATCTCTTATATACATGTGACACCAAAATTAGGAAAATTTATGTATTTTCATTATTTAAAATTTTGTTATTTATGTTTTAATTAAATTATTTTGTTTCTTATATTGATTGTATAATATCAAGAATTACAAAGTTTGAATTCATTTTGATTAGCTTTTGGAACAAATATTTATTACAAGTATTTGATATTGAGTTCATTTTATTGATATTAAAAATACATTAAAGGAAGAAAATTAAGCGTTCTTGCAAACTGTATAAAGTGTTTTTTTTTTTTATTTCTAGCTAATTTTATGAATAATTTGACATAAGATATTCTATAGATAGACCCACAATCTGTGCAATAATTTAAAGGGAGAATATATGCACCAAAAGTGATAATTTTTCTAAAGAAAAAATATTATAAAAGCATGCATAGAGAAATTTAATTACTTTATGTTTTATACTTTGAATGTGTTTTTGTAGTAGCAATATTGAAGTAGTCAATACTATATTGTTCATGAGAAGTAAAAATATATGGTGATAATATATATATATATATATATATGAATATATAATGTGTGTTAGTTCCTGAAGAACTACACATAATAACATATAATTTTTATTCATAAAGAATTAATATAGATATTTTCTATTCTATGGTTTGACACAAAATTCATAATGAAGACCTAAGTCTCGCAAATAGTACTTAATTAAGATGAAAAATATTTTTCATATTTGATAATAGGTAATGTCAATATCAATACTACATTGTGTAGTACAAAACTATTGAAGGTTATGGAAGAGCTATTACATTATTACCTAACGAGACAAAGTTTATTATTGATGATATATTATTTTCTATTGAGTCTCAAAGAAATTTATTAAGTTTCATAGATATCTACCATATAGATATCATATTAAGACTACAAATAAAAAAAATATTAAATATTTATTTGTCACAATTATTGTATTAAGAAAAAAATGCGTATTGAAAAAATTACTTGGCTTGTTGTAATGTTTAGTTTTCATAAAAACAACGGAAACGAATATGTTTTAAAAGCAAGTCCACTAAAATGAATTGGTTAAGGTCTAGAAAAATTAGAATAATGATCTAAACGTCAAGTAATGAAAATTGAATGTCAAAAGTGCCCTAGAACAGAAGCTAAAATAACCAAACGGAATTTAACGAAATTGTTACATAACGTAATGGTATTTTTATAATTTTGGGTAATTTTTAGAATACTTACAGGAAGGCTTTTTAAATGAAAATTTTGAACTCTCTAGAGTTTTTAGAGGCCTTGAAAACCATACAAAGCCCCAGGATAGTAAAAATCCCTCCAGTGTACATTTTCTAATGTTAGTTGACTCAAACTTTGACCCATCGTTCAATAAGGTTTTAGCTTCAAATTAAGTGATTCTAAAGGCATTTTATAAGATTTAGAACCTAAATTTAATGATGGAAAAGATGGTTCTCAAAAAGGATTTAAAATGAATTAGAAACAAAAATGCCAAGTTTACGGGACATAAATGAAATTTTCTTAAAACAACTTCTAACCCTCCCTATATATATGGTGCGCCCCACTATTCTCCTCATTTGGTTGGCTTTATTTCTACCCTGAAATAAAAGTGAAACCTAGGGAGAAAGGCACACAAGAAAAGTGTAACACCATACATTCTAGCTCATCTTATACCTTTAAATGACTTAATATCATGAATCATGTAAGTTTCCCATGAAAAAGGCAAGGAAATAATGATTATTTTCGCATTGCGTCATATCTAAAATTTTCATTCGGTGTCACGTGGACCATGTGAGCTTATTCTATCATTCTTATATTTAATTACATCAATACAACTCATTTGCATCATAAAATCATGCCCACAATTCATGGAAACCGAAATAAAGCTCAAAATACCCAAGTGTAATTTCGGACAGGTTCGGCCTCTTTTCTGACCAAATTTTGGAAACTCATAACTAAATCTAAAAAAATTAAAAACATACATTCTTGGTCATTCTGGAAAGCTATGGATGTCTATTTCATACTAAAAATATGTCTAGACCATAACATCCATCACAGAGGACGTTTGACATCCAGAATGGTCCAGAGGTCAGACTACATTCTGGAATTGCCACAGAATTCCATAGAAAACTTTGAAAATGTCCAATTAATTCCAAAAAAATCTAATCCATACAAATGATACCAATATGGAAAGATGTGGGAGTTATCTAGAGACAAAAAATATCTCTAGACCAGTTCATCAAGCCCAGACCTCAAAATTTAATAGAACAGTAACTCAGATCGGGCAAAATTTCTAATACTGGATAGAATGTTTAAAAATTCATATCTCCCTCTCTAGACTCCAAATGAGGTGTTTCTAGTTGGCACGAGTCACTATGAATTTCTAGTTTCTCTGTATAAAATTTCATGGCAATTAGACATCATTTGAGCCTTGTGTGACAGAATTTATTTTCGAACTAAATGAATAGTGCAGCATACCAAAACTAGAAAAATTGCCAACTTTAAAAAATCATCAAATATTCTGTAGAGCTCCAACAATTATGATCTTTAGCTTCCCAAAAAGCTCTCAATAAGACCTAATTGCATGCCAAATCTCAGATCAAGAATAATTCATTTAGCCAAAAAGTGATATAGGATTCCATTATGATCAATTTTGGCCATATAGGGTACCAAAATTACCAAATAGTTTTCCCTTGGTCTTAGCACCTTTTGGACAAGTCTAAAAGCACATTTAGGACTTGTGTGAACTGTCCAAATGGTCCCAAAATCTCATGCATGTCATTTTGGCCTTTTCATCCACACTTATACACATTTACATCAAACTTCCAAATTGCATACTTTGGCATTATATACTCAAATTCTATTATAGAGTTCATACACCATTTCCATCCATTTATACATCACATAATATCACATTTACACATGTCTCAAGGGTTATAGACCATTTACAACAACAATATACATTATGAAACATTATTATGATTCCAAAAAGGCAAAAGCTAAGTATATGGTTATCAATCTCTCTTCTTCAATGTTGTTGGCTCCCATTATCATATCCACTTAGTCCATCTAGCATATTAAATCATTGAAGAGGAGGGAATGAGATTCAAAAAATCCCAATAGCTCATCTCTCATTCAATCATACATAACATATGCAAAGCAAGCTTTACAAATGCATGTATGGAGAAAATGGAAGTCATGGACATTTAAAAAGCAAGCTTGGCATGTGAACACATCATACAAGACATTCAATAGCTCACCAAGTGTTTGAATTGGCATCACACTTCTCCTCATGGATTTTGGACTTGCCTCACCCATTCTTTGAGAGCTTTGGACTCAACCATACTCTTGGGAGCCCATTTTGCTTTTGGGAGACTCTTTACTTTGTCTCAACCAAGCTTAAGGATTCTTGACTCATCCTCACCAAAGGGAAGAGTTCTTGGCCTCTCCACACTTAAGCAAACTCAAACAAATATCATATACTCATTTAGAAACATAACATGGCATCAAGAATCATGGCATATAAAGGCATGCTAGCACACTTTTCATAGCTGAAAATACACATACATATATTCTAAAGCAAGTTAAACACACATCCATGCATGAGAGAAGGTGGAGAGAGCTACCTTGTGTACACTCACACACTTTTTCCTTAAAATTCAAGCCTCCTCTTTTAGCCACACACCCACAAATTTGTAGAGATGGTTTCTCTTGGCCTAGATACAATTTATGGAAGCTAATTAGGTTCATGAAACAAATTCTAAAGCCACACAACATGTTTAGACACTAGGTTGCTTTACAAGTTCTATTATGGTCCATAATTGTACCTAATGAAGCAACACCCCTCAAACAATTTCTAGGCTCCATTATTTCCTTTCAAATATGATTCTTGACTCCTTTTAAGCCTCTTGGAGTCATCACACAATTAAAACAAAGAGTCTAGCTACATGTTGCTTCTTTAGGTCATAATATGGAACCTAAAGCACCAACTCACTTTCTATGAGTTCTAAATTTTTTCCAAGGCCTCCCCTCATATTCATTCATCATATATGACTCGAGAATGGCCTTAGAAAAATTTAAAACTCTCCCTATCTACCCCAACCTTGCTTGGCCGAGACTATGTTCTTTTTTGGCCTCCTTGGAATTCTATTTGTTTTCTTGAAGGAGGAAACATGTGGGGAGCATCTTAGGGATCTTAGGAATTCATTTAAACTCTTAATTAGGCCTAGGAATTATCATATGAAATCAAATTTTGGAAGATGCACACAAAACCCTAGAATTTGCATCTTGAAATCTAATGGTTTTTTGATAATTCCCTTTACATATTCTTAATCTCCACACCCTTTTTCCTTAGATTCATGCTTGGTTCTGCCTAAAAATCATCTCCTCCTAGGGTTTTCCCAAGTGGGGCAAAATGGAGGAGGAAACCAAAGATGACAACTATAAGAAGAGAAATTACCTTGTTTTCTTGCATTTTCTCACTTGAATCTTGTGTTCTTTGAGCTCCTCTCTTCAAATCCCAATTTTCTCCTCAATTTCTCCTTTAAAATAGACCCATATAATTCATTATAATCATAGAAAATAAAGGAGAATGAAGGAGAAGAGGTTTGGAAGAGAAAGAGCATGAAAAACCATAAAAATCCATACCTTTCTACCTTGAATTTCTCCTCCTTTCTTCCTCCTCTTGTGTGCCTCACCCCCTAGGGTTTTCTTCTGGTTTTGGACAAAACATGGTCGTGCATAATGAAGGGAGAAGAAGGGTGCATCATATATATAGGTGGGATTAAGTTACACTTTTCAAAATTTTTTATTTTTCCCTTTGTTTTTGGCATTTTTGCTTCTCCTTTGTTTTAGCTCCTTTTTGAGAACTGTCTTTTTTATTATAAAATTTAGCTTTTCAATTTAGTAAAATGCCTTTGGAATCACTCAAATTGGAGCTAAAACCTTCCCGAATGAATCAGTCAAAGTTCGGGTCAACCGACATTAGAAAACGTCTACCAGAAGGGTTTTAATTGACTCGAGGCTTTCTATCAAAGCCTCTGAGAACCTCAGAAAACTCAAAATTTTCATTTAAAAAGCCCTCCTGTGTGAATTCCAAAATTTGCTTAAAATTATGAAAATGCCATTACGTTTCGTAAGCTTTTCGTAAGAAATTGTTTCTTCATTCTAACTCCATTTTTCTTTTCGTCTGAGCCTGGGATTCTCATATTTAGGAGTCTAGAATGCTTCTCAAATTTTTTGGAACCTTAACTACATCATCTTGGGGGACTTCCTTTTGTATCCGATGAATTTCATTCATTTACGAAGAAACCGTACATTACGTTTCTCATGTTTTCTTTAGTTTTCGGAGAACTGGATATTACAAAAAAGGAAAAGGAAAAGGAAGAGGAAGAGGAAAAACAAGGCCAAAAGGTATGTTTTTCATGGAATTTTCTAGTCTTCTCTTTAGCAAACTTGCTCTCATCCTTCTTCTCTTTCTTTTTGTAGATTTATTGATGTATTTGGGGCTGTTTTGAGGCCAGACTAGAGGGGAAAATTTCAAGTTTAAGGAGAAGAATCCAAGCAAAAGAAAGAGCATCCAAGAAAGGCTAAGAAACTAAGGTAAAAGGCTAGTATCCATGTTTCTTCTTCTTTGTTCTTGTAAGAGTGTATTTTGCCTCATGTATGGACAGCCAAGAGGAGTTGAATTTTGAACCAAACCAAGGATGAATCTTAAGAATTTGAGTGTGGAGAATAAGAATATACAAAGAAAATAAAGAAAGAATCATAAAATTGTAAGATAAAAAAGTTAGGGTTTTAATTGCACCTTAGTTTGTAAGATGAGTTCTAACCATAAATTAAGATGTTTAAGAGTTCATATGAGTTTCTAAGACACTAAGAGAGCTTCCCACATGCTTCTCCCATCAAAAAAATCAAAACACCTCCTTTGGTGTTCTAATGAAGTATAGCCTAGATCTAGGGTGGAAGAAGTACCAAGGGATAGTTTTAATTCTTCCAAGCTTGGTTTTACATCATTTATGATGGGAGAGTATGAGAGGAAGCCTTAGAAAAAATTTAGGAAGCTTAGGGAGTGAGATGGTAGTATAGGTTCTATATTGTGACTTAAATAAGCAACATGTAATCAGACTCCTTAAATTAATTATGCGATGGCTTCAAGAGACTTAAATAGAGTCAAGAACCATAGATGGAAGGAAAGAATAGAGCCAAGATCATAAATTATAGGTGTTGCTTCATTAGGTGCATTATGGAACCATAAATGAGTCATAGGGACAACCTAACCTTTAAAATGAATGTGTAGCTTTAAAAATTGTTCCAAGAGTGTAATTGAATTCCATATGATGTGTCTAGATCAAAGGAATCAAGTTCCACCTTCTTGTGAGTGCTTGGCCGAGGGAGAGGAACCATTTCAAGGAGAAAAGTGTGTTGTTATGCACCAAGGTATATCTCTTTTCTTTCTCTCATGCATGAATGGGTGTTTATCTTATCTTTGAATGTGTGTATGTATGTTTTAATTCATGAAAGATGTTTTAGCATGTACCTATATGCTATGGTACCATGATGCTTTATTATGCACTTGAATGATGTCTTATGAACATGTTTTGGTTTGCTTGGGTATGGTGAAGCCAAAAGCCTTTAGCTAGGGTAAGGATGAGCCAAAAGGCCCCAACAATGGATGAGACAAAGCCAAATGTCTCTAAAGAGTGAGGTTTAGTCAAAAGTCTCTTAAGAAAATGGGTAAGGCAAGTCCAAAACCCCAAAGAAAATTGGTGAGGTTAAACTATTTCTTGGCAAGCCTATTTATGTTTTACGTAACTTCTTCAATGCAAGAAATGTTTCAAGTATGATTATGTATTCCATGATATCCATGCATGCATTTTAGATTTAAATTTACATTTTTTATGTATAATTGAAAGGGAGAAGAGTTATTGAAATTCCTAGAATCTCATTCCTTCCTCCCCATTGCCAACATGTCTAGGTAGACCAAGTGAACTAAGGAATGAAAGCCACCAAGCTTGATGGAAGAAGATTGACATGAAAATATGTTATGTATTCAAATTGTAACCATTTTGATGGTATATGATGTAACCTTATGATGAATATGTTGTATAACCATTTGAACATATGTAATTATATAGATACTTGAAGTATATATGAGATTTGATGTCATGTGAATGATATAGTAACTTTTTGACATTGAATGGCAAAATGAAGCTTGTATTTCTTGTGTATACCTTGGAATGGGAGAGTGAGTTTGTGAAATCTGAGTTTATAAACCTTAGACATATTTAATAGACCATTTTGTGCTTTCCTACGTGCTCAAGTGGCCATGAAATCCTTGGAAGCAAATTTGGACCCTTTATGACCCTTAAAAAGCACAAAAAAGGCTATTTTTGAAACCGTATGACACAATCTGACCAAATGAACGAATATTCTTATGAAATTTGACATGCATATAGATCTTATGCAAAGCTTTTTGGGAGGCTAAAGGAGTTATATGGAATTAATTATGAATTTTCAAAGTTGTCAAATTTCTGTTGTTCTAGTGTGGTTACTATTTATATGATCAATTTCTTTTCATGTATTATTTGAGAGTCAAATGAAATCCAATGCTCATAAAATTTTACAGGCATAAACTAAACATGACAAGATTTCTATAGCCACTGAGATCACCCCAATTGGATGTTTGAGCAAAGAGATATGAATTTTTGAAGTTCTATGTCAGTACGAGTAATGCCAGTTGAGTCTATATATTGTTCTATCGATTTCTAGTAGCTAGACATTCCTATTTTTGTCTAGACTTATTTTTACCATAAAGTAGACATTTGTAGCTTTCTAGAATGGTATAGTGTGCTTGATTTTGATTTTTTTAGAATTAGTTATAATTTTTCAAAGTTTATGACAGAAATTTGGCACATGAACCCGAGCAGCCTTCCATTATTTTGTGTATATATGCTATGAGCTCGAGTTGTTGGCCACATTTTGAGAGGTTTTAAGTTGTATGTATGTATTTAAATAGGAGAATGAGATGGATGAGTTCATATGATCCATGGGACACAGAATGAAATTTTTATCTACAACATAATGCAAAAATAATCTATTATTTTAATGGAATTTTTCTTGAAAAACTTGTGATATCAATGGGAGGAGGCTAAGATATGAATAAGCCAAATTAGTTAAATATACATTTGTCTTCTCTAGTTTGTACTAAACTATTATTTGTACAATTGAAACATATGTTATAGTAAACTAGAAGTTCATTAATCTAAATACAGTTATTATTTGGCATGATTGGTTAGGCTATTTTGGATCAATTGTTATGCAAAAAAATTATTAAGAATTCACATAGGTTCCATTAAAGAACTAAAAATTCTTCAATTTAAAGAATTTTCATGTACTGTTTATTCTTATAGTAAAATAATTACTAGATTATTACTAACTAAAGTTAGGATTGGATCTCCAACATTTCTAAAATGTATCAAAGGTGATATTTGAGGGCCTATTCATCCAACTTGTGAACCATTCAAATATTATATTATTTTAATAAATACATATACAAAGATAGTCATATCTGTGTTTATTATCAACTTACAACTTAACATTTGCAAGATTGCTTACTTGCTCAAATGATTTGATTAAGAAAATAATTTCTAAATTATTCAATCAAGGCAATTCATGTTGATAATGTTAATGAGTTTATGTCTCAAGATTTTAATGACTATTATATGTTTATTGGAATAACAATTAAAAATTCTGTTACTCATGTTCACACAAAATGGTTTGGCAAAATTATTCATTAAACACCTCCAACTAATAGCTAGATCAATATTTATGAGAACAAAACCTTCCATTTTAACATATAGCGATATGTGATTTTATATATAGCAACACTTATATGCACTAAGCCAATAAGTTATTATAAATTCTCTCCATTATAATTGGCTTTTGGTGAAGAGCCAAATATTTCTCCTCTTAGAAATTTAGATATGTGATATATGTTCTAATTGGTCCACCACAATGCACAAAGATAAGTTCTAAAAGAAGGTTAGAAATATATGTTATATATATGTCCCCTTGCTTATGGTATAATTCATCAATTGGTATTTTGACAAAATAATTTTTTCAACATTAAGGGGGAGATAATAAGTAGTTGAAAAAAGAAATTATATAAAATACATTTTTATCATCTCATCTAGATCCTTATATAAAGCAATATGAACTAAAAGATCAAAAAATAATATACTTAAAAAATATTACAAATCAACTACCAAATATATTTATTGACCTAAAAAAAGTTATCAAATCTCATATACTAGCTAAAAATGTTCTACTCCAAATTGATGTCCCAGTACAACAATTGGTTAGTGCAAATGAAAGTAAGCTACAACTGAAGCATGGTAGAGCAATTGATTTCAAAGATAAACAAAAAATAAAGGAGAAAATAACCAAGATGGTCATATTGAAGAGATAGAAAAGATCTAAAATATAACTAATCATAAAACCCCCCCAAAAGAGATCAAGGCACCTAAAATAATGAAGAAATCTCGATAAATGTTATCACTATGAGAAAAAGATGAAATCGAAAAGATATAGTTGTCGACAACTTTTTTTTTCATACAATGTTATTATTGAAATAATACAACAAAATGAGAATCTTAAACCTAAATCTTTCAAGGAATTTAGACAAAGAGATGATTGGCCAAAAATAAAAAAATGCAATTCAAGTATAACTAAATTTATTTTCAAAAAATGAAAATCTTGAACCATTAGTCTAAACACCTGAAATGTATGGCCAGTATGATATAAATGGGTATTTGCGCAAAAACAAAATGTGAAAAAAATCATAAAATATAAAGCATGACTTGTAGTATGAGGATTTTCACAAAGACCTGTCATTGATTATAAAGAGACACATTCTCTTATGATGGGTGCATAACTTTTGGATATCTAATTAGTCTATTAGTACATGAAAAACTTGATATCTGTCTAAATGTTATTACAGCCTATTTATATGGTTCATCATATAATGAAATTTACATAAAAATCCTTGAAAGATTTAAAATGATAGAAGCATGTAAAGATTCATGGGAAAATTGTTCAATACATTTACATAGATTTTTATATGGATTAAAATAGTCTGAACATATATGGTATAATCGTCTCAGCAAATATTTGTTAAAGGAATGATATAAAAACAATCCAATTTGCCAATGTATTTGGATAAAAGATCTGGATTAGAATTTGTCATAATTGTTATATATGTCAATGATTTAAAAATTATTAAAATTCTTGAAGAGTCTCAAAAAACAATTGATTATATAAAGAAATAATTTGAAATACAAAATCTTGAAAAAACAAAGTTTTATTTCAACTTATAGTTCAAACATTGAACAAATAGAATTCTTCTTTATGAATTAACTTATATTAGAAAAATCATGAAGCGATTTTATCTACCAAGTCTCACAATGGTTGTAAGATTACTAAATGTTAATAAAGACCCTTTTTGTCTTCCAAAGAGAGGTGGTATTAATGTATCTTATTGATAGTATACAACCCAGTATATATTTACTATAAGATTGTTAGCAAAATTAAGTTATTTAACGAAAAGACATTAAAATGGAGCTAAGTATTCATTGTGATATATCTGAAGGGCCATTAATATAAGGTTTTTTTATTCAATTAAATATGAATCATAATTAGTTGGCTATATAGATGCAGGATATTCATCTTATCCATATAAAGCTCAATCTCAAACCTATTATTTCTTTACATGTGGGGACATAGCTATATCATGATACTTTACAAAATAAACTTTAGCTATTACTTCATCAAATCATACAGAAATAATTGTAGTGCATAAGGTAAGCCAAGGGTGTGTTTGGCTAAGGTTAATAACTTAACATATCCAAAAGATGTGTGGTTTGCCCTTAGAGGAAAAGATTCTAACAATATTATATGAAGATAATGAAACATATTAAAAGAAATAAAATGAAGTATATTTCACCAAAATTTCTTTTCATTCATGATCTTTAAAAAAATAGTAATATAAATGTTTAATATACTCATTTATGTGATAATTTGATAGATTTGTTTATTAAAGCATTACTAATTGCCACATTTGAGGAGTTGGTGTACAATATTGGGATGCATTGACTTAAGAACATATGTTGTCACTAGGAGGTGTAAAAGACATGATGTACTCTTTTTTCCTTAACTAAGACTTTATCCTATTGGGTTTTCTTAATAAAATTTTTAATGAGGTAGCTTATGTTATAAATAATGTATACTTTTTTTACTTTACTAAGCTTTTATCGTATTGGGTTTTCTTAAAAAGGTTTTAACAAAGTACGTTATTTGTTAATGGACATCTAAGTAGAAATGATGTAAATGATATAAAATGTCTATAACCCAACAAAATGACTTTCTAGGATCCTTTCCAATATTTAATTGCATACATCCTATAGCTTCCAAATGAATTATATAATTATTTAGATTAATTTTTGTATTTATGTTACATAATTCATAGATCTATCTTTATCAAATAAAAACTATATATTAAGTATGAAGTATCCAAAAATGAATGAAAATCATCTTTTTATTTCTTCTCTCAATTTTCTCTTGTGCTCGTGTTATATTTCCATTAGATTTACAATAGTTAGTAATTTTTGTTTTATTAAGCCTTAGTGCCCATTTTCTCTACCAAAAAAATTTTTTGTCCTTTCTTCATAGTCAATAATGGACAATAAATGTCACTATAGAGGTTGCCAAGTGTAACGAAACCATTTTAATGCTTTTTAAAATATTTAAGTGATAACATTTAATATTCATCAAGTTTTCACTATATTTAACCATGTCACTTTCAAATTCAATTAAAGTATTTTTTTTTTTGAAGGAGCCTCTAAATAATAATGAAATCATAATTAGCACGACAATATAAAAATAATTAATTAATTAATGAGGCCAAAAGTACATGAAAAAATAAAACTAATTTACCTATATATTAATTAATTATAAAGTAAATTACTCTCTCTTTTCTTAAAAAATACTTAAATTACACAATCCTCCTCTTAATTATAAAAATATATGCATTTTTTTTGAAACTAAATATGACTAAAATACTCTTGAGAATAATATTAATTTTTTATTAAAAATATGACTTACTAAAAAAATATTTTTTCAAACTTTTATTTCAATGTTATATATTTTGCATTGAAAACTATAAATTTAATGTGCTGTAAATATAAAAAATTCAATATTTTTATATTAGTTAAATCTATCTTTAATACTTGTTTTATTATATAAATAATAAATATAAGACTATTTGGGTTAAAATAAATATAATTTTAGCTCATATTTTGCTGCAAAAAAGTCAGTATAAATTATCTTTTAATTTTAGAAGAAAAAGTGTAAATTTTTTAAATAGAAAGGAGAGCCTTATAATTAAGAGATATGTTAGAAAAGAGTGTAATTTATTCTTAATTATAAGACTACAAGGGAGCTCTAAATGATGATAATATCAAAAGTATAGCTATAGGTCTCCTTTGGTACACAAAATACGGAGAAATAGAATTGAAGAGAAGTAGATGATTTGAATGAACTAGAATAAATAATGTTTGGTATGACATAGAAAAAGAATAAGAATGTATTTTTATTTATATATTTAGTTGGTTAAAAATAATAAAAGAATGAAAAAAATGAGGAGCCAATGTCAAAAATGTTCCCAAGTAAAAAATAATAAAATAATAAATTTTGTTTTTTCCATGATGCGAGTCACTCAATAATCTTGGGGGTCACATGGTAGGAGTTACAATATGACGTGAACAATAGGTGGAAATTCTATAGTAAAGTGAAGAAAAAGGAAAGAAAGAACAAAAAAAAAAATGAAGTAACTTCAAGATTCTAGCAATGTACTGAAGTGATGATAAAAAGGTCAAATAGAAAAAAAGTGAATGTATTGAAGCAATGATAGAAGGCTCGTGAATGCTTTTCTTATCTGAGCGAAAAAATTTTGCTACCAAGCATGTGTCCGAATCCTTAACCTTTTCCACTTCTCCCCATAAACTAAGCAGGCCCAAGTAACTTGAAAAATGGAATTTACGCTCTCTTACTAGCTGGTAAAAGAATATCAAGAGCTAAAACTACTTAATGTTGATTTGAAAGAATGACAGAAGTCCAATAACCCTAACGGGTACATTATAAACACAATCACAAAAACTCGAGATTTCTTCCCTCGGGGTGTAAGTTATGTGATTCGCCCTTGGTAGAGAATTGGGTCGTCCTACTTTCTCTACTTCACATGGTCATGTCCAAGTCCTTGAAGTTGCATCCAAGCCTAATAATTCAATTTCATTGTTGTCGTTTTCATTGTTCTCTCTACGTGGCTTCTCCTCCCTTCTTCTCTTTGTCTTTATCAAATTGAGTTTGATTTTGATATGACATAATGTCTTGCGTGGGCCTAGAATGTCAACCGAAATATCCAAACCTGTGGACACAGTATGCTCTCTACATTATCATTTTCCCCTTTCCGTTTTAAAATGAAATGAACTTTAGGGTCCAACAGCATAGCCATTGCCACCATTAATTATACCTGAACAACTATATAAGATGTGGTGCCAACAATTTCCAGTCATATTATAAGGCAAAGTTACAGAACAACTAGGAGAAAACATGGAAGGAAAGAGGATACCAGATGTGATACTAAACTCAGGCCACAAAATGCCGGTTCTAGGCTTTGGAACTTCAGTGGATCCTCTTCCACCAAATGACAACCTTGTGTCCATCTTCGTTGATGCCATCAAAGTGGGTTATCGCCATTTTGACACTGCTTCTGTCTATGGAACAGAGGAAGCCATAGGCCAAGCTGTGGCCAAAGCTTTGGAGCATGGTCTTATAAAGAGCCGTGATGAAGTTTTCATCACTTCAAAGCCATGGAATACAGATGCGCATCCTGATCTTATTCTCCGAGCTCTCAAGACCACACTAAAGTAACTACAATCTTTTTTCCTCGGCTTGCTTAGATGATCCTAGTAATAGTGGGTTTGTGGTCTTGTTTCTTTGTTTTCGCACTAATTATTGGGAATTGATCAGAAAACTGGGGATGGATTATGTGGATCTTTATCTGATTCACTGGCCAGTGAGACTCAGACATGATTTGCAAAATCCTGTTAAATTTTCAAAGGAAGATTTACTTCCCTTTGATATGGAAGGGACATGGAAAGCTATGGAGGAGTGTTCCAGATTGGGCTTAGCAAAGTCCATTGGAATTTGCAATTATGGAAGCAAGAAACTCACCCAACTCCTGGAAATTGCTACCATCCGTCCTGCAGTCATTCAGGTATCCGTAATTTTGTGACATTGCCTATTGATCAGTTTGTGTATTGGCATTGTGATCATAATGGTCATGAAGATGATGCTAAATTGGTTTCAGATAGAGATGAATCCATCGTGGCAGCAAGGGAAACTCAGAGAGTTCTGCAAGCAGAAAGGTATTCATGTGAGTGCTTGGTCACCACTTGGAGCTTATAAGATATTTTGGGGTTCAGGTGCAGTCATGGAGAATCCAATCCTACAAGACATTGCTACGGCAAAAAAGAAGACCATAGCCCAGGTAACTGAAAATTATGAGCAATAAGAAGACCGTAGCTCAGGGAGAACACATAAACTGCCACTTCCCCTTAATTTGCATATGCTAATAAAAAGGAATGAACTAACAGTTTTCAGAATTAGAAGCAAATGCTTTCTGCGAGTTATTTTATCAAACACTCAAAATGCATTGAGAAAAGTACACAGAAGCATTTAGATTAACAGTAGCACCTAAGTGGCAGTTGTAAAGCAGAATCTTTCACACAGCTACTAGTCTATCAAAAATAACAAACCCTTTAAAGTTTCCATATCAAGACTACAACAAAGTAATAGTAGAGCAATTAACTGACAAACAGAGAGAGACGTTAATATTTCAGGTTGCACTTAGATGGGTATACCAACAAGGATCGAGTGCGATGGTGAAAAGCTTCAACAAGGAGAGGATGAAACAGAACCTTGAAATATTTGATTTTGAGCTGAGCGAGGAAGAAATAGAGAGGATGAAGCAGATTCCACAGCGCAGGCAATACGCAGGTGATATGTGGCTATCTGAAACTGGGTCATGCAAGACCTTGGAAGAACTTTGGGATGGCGATCCTTAATTCTATTTTGTTGTGTGATAAAGGTACAAATTTGTTGTGTGATAAAGGTACAAATAAACTTCAAATTGCGATTTCATATAATTAGTTTGTCTTGAATTATGTATCAGTATGCCCAGTTATTTTAGCTCTATCTTTTTAGATAGACCTAACCTGCGTAGAATAATAAGCCACCAGATCTGGCGCAGTAATGAGGAACGTGTTCTCATCTTCAGTGTTTTATTCCATCAATGTATTGCTATATTCCATTTTAGTTTTCCCATCTTCAGTGTTTTATTCTATTTTGGATTGAAGGCCAGTAAAATTAATTTTGATAAATTTGATTTTATAAAATTAATTTTATATAAAAGTGAGTTTATATAAATATAATATATGTTTAAAAATTTTTAATAAAAAGTGATTTTGTTGATGTGTTTTTAATGTAATTATGTTTGTGTGAGCCAAAAAATAAGTGTAAGTTATTTCAATCTAACGTAGTTTTTAGATGTCTCAAAACTATGGTGCAACACGATGAATGCATATCCAAACATGATGCAAACGGGTTTTTTTCAGTGTAAACCAGATTGAAATAGAGATGGATGACCGCCGATCCAAACACACACCTAATCTTCTCCAATCGAATGAGGACAGGAAAGGACCAGTAAAGATTGGAATGGCTTTTTTATTTTTTATTTTTGGTTACAAATTTTAATTATAGAAGTACAAATTATAACTGTAAAGTTATTGTGAGAACAAATTACAATTTAAAATTCTTACAATTGAAAAATTTTTATCTAGTTATAATTTTTATTTTCATATTTAAAATTTGTAATTTAAAAATATAAAAATAAATAAATAAGGTCATTTTAACTGAATTCCTTCTAGCCACTATATAATTGGAGAGGATTCATTTTGTATTTTATCCTCACAAGGACTCTAGCCTTCTATTGAAATTAGCTCTAATTATTAATTTTACCATTTAATATTTAGTCTAAAAAACAAAAGCTCTAATTATTAGTTAAAGTTCTTTCATAATTGATTTTATCCAATTATATATAACTAATCTTATCAAAATTAACTTTTTAATTCTTACCCAAAAAAATTGACTTTTTAATTGAATTAATTTTTTATAAAATTGATCTAATGAACGTAGCTATTAAGTTTATACTTTATAAATTTAGATATAATCGAACAAAATTGATTATTTATAATTGAAATACTGTATATTATATAGTAATTCATACTTTTTTCTTTTGATGGCTCATTCAATTAGATAATTGTTAACCCCTCTATCTACTTTTGTGATTGATTTGTGTTTTCATATACTATTTGAATTTTTTTATTTAAGATATAATAGTTGTAACATTTTAAAATTTAAAATATATTACAATTTCTTTTTCAGAAAATTGACCATCTAATCTAATTCAAATCAATTAAACTGTGATTATTTTAATTGAAGTAATTGGTTAAATTTTGTTACTCGACCGACTTAACTGATTCAATTAGGTAAAATATGCAAACAAATTTACACCTCTAGAATTAGTTGATGCCATCCCTATATACGACATCTATACTCCAAAAAATTTATAAAATTTGAAAATTTTGAAATAATAATTTAAAATTCAATAAAAATTAGACTAAATAGATAGAAAGAATTGAAACAAAAAAAAAAAGTCACCTGAATTAATTTGCTATGTATAGTTCAAGTGATTGGGCAAGAGAGAGTCTGAGCAAAGGTATTGAAAGGAGTAGTGAATTATTATTATAAAAATATTGGTCAATAACAATTTTTTTATAAATAAAAAGAGATCTCATATAGAAGCGAACACCGAGCCCACAAGCCTTGTGTGCCCGATTCTGCCAGGCCAAATAGGATAAGTTGGGTAAGGCAAAATAAAAATCGAGTTAGATTAGCCACCAAGCTAATCTTATGAGCCACATTGGCCTAACTTGACCTAAAGTTTAAATCAAAAATAATTTTAAAAATTTGATAAAGATTTATATAAAATTTTTAATTTTTTAAAAATAAAATATAATCTTAAGATTGTGTCCCCTTCTCTTTATTTTATTTTATTTATTTATTTTGGGGAAAACTGAGAGACCCACCTAATTTTAATATAAATTTTACAATAATCTATGGTTGAGAAGTGAGAGCTAAAACTGACCCACTTTGTATGTTGATACATGGATATGATGATTACACCCGATCTCACAGACCTAATCGCCTGGATATGATAACAATGAAAGACTTTGAATTTTCTCTATTTTTATTATTTTTTATCAATTTTAAAAACGCGCGAGGCTTCGTTTAAGTTTTATTTCGCTTGAACTCCACATATCTACTGAGAAAAGAGATGGAGACATCCAAACTCGCAGGATGCAAATGCGTGGACGCAACAGAGCCACAAGAAACTCTCACCGCTATTAGGCTACTCTCAATATCTAATCACAGTGGTTTCAAACGGGTGCTCCAAACCACAACGAGAAAACTATGGAAGCAAAGCAAGTCCCAGACGTGGTACTGAATTCTGGGCAAAAGATGCCAGTGATAGGGTTGGGAACAGTGACTGTTCCTCGTCCACCAAACGACGCCCTCACCTCCGTCTTCATTGACGCCATTCGCATTGGCTACAGGCATTTCGACACTGCTGCTATCTATGGAACAGAAGAACCTCTCGGCCATGCTGTGGCCAAAGCATTAGAGCAGGGCCTCCTCAAAAGCCGTGACGAAATCTTCATCACTTCAAAGCTCTGGAACACCGACGCCCATCCCCATCTTGTTCTCCCAGCTCTCAAAACTACCCTCCGGTTAGTCTACTTCTCTCCCCCATTTTATTGCATATTTTCTCACGCAGTACTGGTATCGTGCGGCGTCTTGTACTGCCCAAGGGTTCTTTCTCCTTGTGGAATAGGGGAGAGAAACAGAGAGGGCCTACTTACTGCACAGCATGTGCTTACTGCAAACGATTTGAGTTTTTTGTATACACATTAATATTTCTTACAATTTATAATTTCTTACGTGGTTTGAGTCAAATTAATTTATCCGTCGTATAGTTTAAAATGGGTTATTTAACTCTTCCTTTATGATTTGTTTACCGACTACTTAATTATCTTGTAATATTTTTGGTTTTAGAATAAAAAATAATAATCATATAAATGTTAAATTAATGAATAATTTTATATATGAAATATTGTTTTACTTATGCATCAATAAATTTCATAGGCTTTTAAAATTGTTGCCAGAATGAAGAAAATATTTGAGAATTGAAATTGTAATCTAAACAAACTTCTAACAATAAAATAGTTTATTATTTCAATATTTATGTAATTATTATTGTTAAATTTGAATAAAAATATTATAAAGTGTATAAATAATAACATAAACAACTATAAGGAGTTTAACACTCTTTGAACTACAGAGTGATTTTGAGCAACGAGGTAAATTGTAAGTAGTGTTTTCTCCCACTCTAATGACTTGTTTGACTTTTTGGGTTGGAATTGTACAGAAAGCTGGGACTGGAGTATGTGGATCTGTATCTGATTCATTGGCCAGTGAGATTGAGACAAGGAGTTGAAGGCTTCAATTTCACTGGGGAGGATGTGATTCCCTTTGACATGAAAGGAACATGGGAAGCCATGGAAGAATGTCATAGATTGGGCTTAGCCAAGTCTATTGGTGTCAGCAACTTTAGCATCAAAAAGCTCACCCAGCTTTTAGATAATGCTGCAATCCCTCCTGCAGTCAATCAGGTTTGTGTGTGTGTGTGTGTGTAGATAATGCTGCAATCCCTCCTCCAAGCCGCATTGTAATGGCTCATTCATTTTGACTTAGTGACGGAGAGTACTGAATGGTGGTTCTAGGTGGAAATGAGCACATCATGGCAGCAGGGAAAACTCAGAGTTTTGCAAGCAGAAAGGGGTCCATATGAGTGCATGGTCACCACTAGGAGCATACAAGGCCCTTTGGGGTAACAATGCCGTGATGGAGAATCCAATCCTTCAAGACATTGCTGAGGCTAGAAACAAGAGTGTAGCTCAGGTGCAGCACTGCAGCTTATCGCATTTCAAACTAAGTACTTTCAAATGGAGCTTTCTTTGGGCCGATAAGTTCTGTACCAAAATCCTATTTTGGTGTAAAATGTTGTCATTATTAATTTGATTCTTTATAAATTTCGTTTTTGGTATATGGCAGGGCAAAGGTTTGAACTCTTAACTATCTACACTTTTTACCACTAGACCACCACCTCGTAGCTAATAATGACACCACATTTTCAAGGACTAAAATAGAGCTTTTGTAATAAAAGTCACTATGATATAATTTCTATTGCCTTTCGCATATGCCCGAAGCATGTCTTCCCCTTGTTCCTGGGAGTGATTTTCACAGCCTTGAATTATAAATCATATGGTTATAGGAAATCCCAATTCCAAGGCCACAGAACTTTTCCTTTCTTTAGTCTCTACAAGTGCTGAGCAATATTTTGTCAGAAAGTAGTCTAACAAGTATAATGAAGTTGAATAATTTTTGTTCTAATACCATGTACTATATTGAGATGACAGAGAGTGGCACTGATAATCCATATCTTGAGTCTAGAATGAAGGTTGATAAATAGAATCAGAGTATTCATGAATCAGAACCTTTCTTTTTTAATATATATATATATATATGCAGATAGCACTAAGATGGATATACGAGCAAGGGGCAAGTGCCATTGTGAAAAGCTTTAACAAAGAGAGGATGAAACAAAACCTCGAGATATTTGATTTGGAGCTAAGCATGGAGGAATTAGACAAAATCAGCCAGATTCCACAACGCAGGATGTACGAGGGAAAAGGGTTCGTGTCTGAAAATGGGCCTTACAAGTCCTTGGAAGAACTCTGGGACGGTGATATCTGAATAATACTCCTATGCTTTCCTTTTCTTAAAACCAACTATAAAGCCAATCATAGTTTCCATGGATTCATTCACCCTTGAATTATTTGCTTTTCTCTTATCGAATGCTCAGACACAGATCTTCTGTTTCATCTACATTTTTTTCTTTTTTGTCCTTATTTGTGAAATTTACGAAGGTACAATGCAAAAAGAGATAGCAATATCTGAGAATGGAGGGATATAATCGCATGCTCTAATACTCTTAAGAGCTCCACTAAAAGGTTACATCATCTAGGAGAATAGACCCATATAGTGTTTTCCATCAATTTGGGTTATATCTTTCTGAACAACTTAAGAATACAATATACTATACTTTTGAAAAAGTGCTCTTGAATTTGTTAGAAGAAAAGACTTCATTCAAACTAGAACTAGAATCCTCCGGTCCGGAAGAAGATCCTGTGAAAGAGAGAGATGAGAGTGGGATCCAATACGATCCAGTCATGTGAACCTCGACCCCTTGTCTCTTTTACCCTCAACATACTAAGCTCAAAATCACGCTTACCGTAATACCCCATAAAAATAAATAAATAAATAAAGCAGACCCATATATTCCAGTGACAAGATGTAATGAATGATTGTAACAAATTTTTTATAATACAAAATTTTACGTTTATCATTTACCAGAATTTGGAATTTGATAGTACTTTTTTTTTGGGGGAGAGATGTGAAGGTAAAGCGTTTGAGACTAGAGAGAGCTTTGATGAAGGAAGTTTATTAAAGAAAAAGAAATAGTATTGCAGAGTTTGGTTAAAGAGATGGCAGTACAAAAGTTCTCCCAAGAAGGACCCATCTTGATTGTGATCTAACATGCCGCCCCGGAAGCTGGGTCCCACCAAACCCAGCTTTCCCTTACAGTACAGAAAAGATTCCCTTACAGTACAGAAAAGAACTACAAAATTAATGTAATTCTCTACACAATGCCTATGAAATGAAAACAATAGTAGCTCTAGACGACTCTTGTGAGGACAAAATGTCTGCTTACTCACACTTGATGGATCGATATATGTGACGAACAAAGAGCAAAGCTGCACGGAAACCGACAGTTCCAAGCATCAAGAAGAAACCATAGCAAACACAGGCCATGTATCCGAAGAAAAATGAGGTCTGCATGAACCCTGACATATCAGAGCGAGCATAGTAGTAATATAAACAGTAGGCATAGATGAACAAGCCTGTTGATCCACCGCACAGGAATGATCTGCAAGGAATCCATGAACATAGGTCAAGTCCAGTGAGCATATAACAAGTTTCTCTTGAACACCAGTTTTCATGGACCTTAGGGCATGTTTGGATTGAGAAGAATGGAGAGAAAGGGAAGAGAAATTCTAATTTAGACATTTTCTTTTATATAGATTTAAATCTAATAATTTTTCCTCTTAACAAATGTTTGGATTGAAGAGAATGAATGGGAAGAAAAGAAAAATGTTTATTTAAATTTAAATCAAAGAAAATGTTTAAATTAAAATTTCTCTTCCTTCCCTTCCCTTCCATTCATTTTGAATAATGAGTTTTAAATTTAAACTAAATGCATGTCATAAATAAACGCAGATGATCTCACCATTAAAACAACATGATTTCAAAAACTGAAACAACAATTCAAAAGGTAAATGGAAATGCAAGAAAGCTCGCACTCTTGAAGACTCCTATTTCCACTGGAGGATGGTGGCAACGAGGTCCACCTATTCAGAAATATGAATACTGGCACACAGCAATGACCATAAGGAAGATTTTACTAAGCTTGATGGGTAAAACAACCGCAAGAAAAGCAATTGATTTTTGACAGACAGACCTAAGAATCAGTCGACACATTTCTAAGCAAATTATCAAGAACTTTATGACCAGTAATTGTTACCTTCAAAATTTTGGCATTTTGAAATTTAAGTTATCATAGATGTTCATTTTTCATTTTAAAAAATATTCATATACAAATAATAACTTAAATAAAATTAAATAAAATTGAGATCACAATTTACATATTTATCCCTTAATACAATAACTGTCAGACAAGATTCAGCTGCTAGATCATCCAAGAGGGCAGGTAATTGAGAACGCAGCACAAGTCCAATATATTATATACGCATGCCACTAGCTGCTCACTAGGAATAGAACAACCAATACAAACAGTGGGGCAAGACATAGAAGACAACCACTTCTGTTAATGACTAAATGGATCAGCCTAGAGAAAGATCAATGTTTATATAACAAACCATTTTATAGACCCATCCCCAAAGGAAATCATGTATCAAAGTAATGTTTGCCTAAGAGCTAAAGTTACTAACAAATAAATAACCATCAGTCAATTAGCCGTCAAATCAGATGGTATGCATAACTGCAAACCAATAAGGAAAGAATTGTGGCAAGTAGTAAATTCATACCTCCACCACCACTCATGGTCCTCAGCAGCAAGCTGGAAATATGTCAACGCCACAGTAATGAAAGCAGTGACAATCAACAGAATGATGAAGACAATGAAGAGGATGCTATATATGGTGTAAATCCTGTGGCCCCAGACACTCGCAAATATATAGTATAGTTCAATGTATATTGCACTGAAAGGCAAAAACCCTGCCATTGCCATCTGAGGGATTGTTCCGCGATACCATGGCAAAGGTGGAATCTCCCTGGGATATTTAGTTGTCCGGCAAGGAGCTTGGAATTCTGACTTGCTATTCTTTCCAGCAATCCCACCCAACACAAGTAAAGGCGATGTTACAAGGGTCCATATAAGAACTATCACCACAATTGTGCCAAATGGAAGAGCAGCAGTGGCATTGTAAGCAATTGCTACAGTATTCAGAAAGCAAAATGTGAGGAACAGAGGTCCACAGAAAAGGCATCCCGTCAAAAGTAGGTTTCTAACCTGTCATGATAGAAGGACAAGCATATAATGATTAACAAAAATAACATTCAACTTTATTCAGTACAGGACCAAATTGCAAAGAAAATTCTTAAGCACACACCCAATTTGTTCCTTCTAGCTGACAATAGAAGGAGGTGGCGGTGTAGCCAGCAATCCCCGAAGTGAGTGCATATATGACAACAAGTGCAGTAAATAGTGCCCCACGATTGTATGGATAAAATACACCAACAAGTGCCAGAATGAATATGAATACCGTGCTGCATAGCATGCATAAATACAATTTATTGTCACAAAATTATAAAGACAATATCACAGGATAACTTTCCAGAAATGTGCCTTTGGGGTTGAGACATTGCATTGGAAAGAGCTAAAAGATGCTTACAGAGTAAACAGCTGGGTACCAGAGCCAAGAGCAGCTGCAAATAGAGACTTGTACTTGGGAAACCTAAATACATCTCCATGGATGTATTTCCAACCAGTCTCCTCCTGATCCTCAGCAGATTCTTCATCATGGGCATATCTTTTGGAAAGACAAGATTCATCCGTCAGCAAAGAGGAAAAAGATTCCCTTTCAAAGTCAAAGTAAATAGGCACCCCCCACAAAAAAAAAGGATGAATAGTTCTTACTTGACAAAATCATTCTTAAGGACTCGCATGAGAATGGTTGCAAGAAACCCAGTTAAAAGAAGTACTGTCACACATGAATTTATGATTGAAAACCAATGGATCTCCAAATGATGAGGCAGTGAGGAAGATTGAGAGTACTTGTCCATCCGCTTCTCAAAAGGAGTGTTAGTCTCCTTCCATTTTACAGTATAAAGAAATTCCACATCAACTTCTCTATCCTCTGTAAGGTCCACAAGTGCATTTGGATCTGTTCGTACATTGATTTCAATAACATGGTCCTTGTTATAAAAAATGTCAAAGTGAATCTGCTTGTACAGGTAGTACTTATAATCACTAGGGTCTTTTCCTTCCTTATCAATTTTTCCTATGAAACCCCAAATAGGTAAGTCATCATAATACATCTGAAAGTAGTAGTCCTTTCGTACAGCTGACCGAAACTTGGCCACTTCTTCCTTCTTGAGTGTCTTTTTGCAAACTACTTCAGAATCTTTGTCCCGCCGGAATTCAAGTTTATAAGGGGCACTCACTAAACGATCACCATTCAATACTTCTCCAAGAGCTTCCTTTTTCTCTTTCATGTGATCTGCAATCAGGATCAAACAAATAAAATGACTACTCACAAAACGAAGGAAAGTCAATGGAAAAGGATGAGTATTGAAAGACTAAAACCAACCTGGTGGACAGAATGCAAGATCGAAATAACGATAGGTTTCACTGAAAAGAAAAAGAGCGTGATTTTTATATCTCAATACCTCGTTCATAAAGCACATCAAATTCAAACACTAATTTAACTGTTCAAAACGAATATAAATCCTGCCAGCACGAGACACACAGACAAACTAGTGACAATCGTTTTAATAAAGTGAATCAACCATTAAGCGCTTATCAGTAATTCATAATCCATTTCCATCATAGCGACTAAAATACATTTCCATACTCCGGGTAATAGCAATAGATCCAGCATTCGGAGACCACATACATGTTCAACAACAAGATCCCACATCCACATGTATATGTCCCATGATTCAAATCTCAGGCATTGTAGCAAGGTTCAAATGAAAAAAAATAAAAAATAAATCATAGAACGTATCAGCACCTGACACTCGAGAATATGATAATCACATTTCCCAGCTAAGTATAATAGAAGCATAACTCTATCCGGGATCAAGTAAGGTGCGATAGTTTGCATTATATACTCGCCCCAGTACTTATCACTCTGAAACATTAGATTAAAAACTTTGGGCAATTCAAATTTCCTGGCAGTTTTGTTGAGCAGAAAGGGGGATCATGTAAGTGAATTTCTCATTCAAACACTAACGCTCAGAATGAGCTTAGATCCAGTTGACGATAAAGATACTACTCCACCCAGCCACAATCCAGCCAAAAAATTCATGTTAAAGAAGCACAGAAATTAAATCCGAAACTTTCAGAAGGAGGTAGTAGATCGAGCAAACGTTTACCTGGGATTATGAAAAGGGCCAACCTTGTTAGCATACAGGGGTACCGGATCTCCTTCCTTGTAACGATGATCTGATGCATCCGATCTCACTTGGGTCACATCCCGGAGAGCAAACACAAAAGCGATGAACAATAGCGCCACCGCCCTCCCCATCGTTCCCCTTTCCCTTCAAACCAAGCGACCTCGAGCAAACCAAAAACCCAGCAACCTCAGAAGGGTCAAAGAAAAACAGAGAGAGAGCGCCCTGAGAAAGGCCACAAAACCTAAGGGGGCTTATAAATGAAGGAAGCGTTAGGAGGAGGAGGAGGTGGGATTTGGAATTTGGTGGTCTAACAGTGACACAGACTCGTTGCCTCACTGAAATACTTGATGTTTCACCTTACAACGCGAAGACGCTCTTTTTTGGCTCAGCCACCGACGCACCGGTGCGAACCTTGGGCTGCTCTTGCTCCCTCGTTTTGGTGGGGTTTGGTTCTTTTATAGCATGATCCATTTTTCATTTGAGTAAATAAATTACACAATTTTTTTAAATTTGTTGAAATTATATACAATTTTTTTATTTTTTAAATATATATTTTTTTAATTTTAAATTTGTTTTATTAAAATACTCTCCATTAAATATTTTTTTTTTGACTTGTAAGAATTAGTTTTAAATGTCATTTTAGTTTTGAGTAATAAATTTCTTTATTATTAAATTTACTATCTTTGTCATTTAGATTCAAAGGAAAAAATATTTTAGTTTTAAAAAAATATATATTTAAGTTAATAAAAAGTTTAGCATAATTTTTTGTCAGATAAAAATATATAATTTTAAAAAATAAAAAGGAGATGTGTAATTTTAATAAAATTCAACAAAAGTTTATGTAATTTTCTCTTTTATTTTTTTTTTACTTTTAACGTGGACGTCGATGTGTAACGACGTGATTGGTTTGGGTTGTGAGAGTGTAGGATCGGGTGCGACTGTAGTCAACCCTTGGATGATCATAAACTGTCCTTCAAATTCAGTCTAGATCTGATTTTTTATAGGACGTCTTGATTCAAACACGTGTAAGCTTGGATCAATATGGGGCAAAGTAGGATAAAAGAGGTGTCGATGACAACTAAGGAAAGATGAAAAGGCAAGTGGCTGCATAAATTTCTATATACTCTCCAATATTAGCAATGGAAACAACATTTTTTGTTATGAGAAAGAAATAAAATAATCAGAATTTCTCTTTTAAGATAGAAAGTAAAACACAAAATTAATTTTTAAAATAAAGATACTTATCTTAAAATCACCATATTACCTCTTATTATTTTTTATCTATAGTTTCTCCAATGTTCATTCTCATCTTTTCTCTTGCCCTTACATATATATTTTAATTGTATATATTATATATATTTTTTGTGACTTCATTTTTTATATTTTAATTAAATGCAAAATTAGAATTTAATTAAAATTAACCAAAATAAATATTTAAAATCATTTATCCATTCAAATATATTAATAGCAAAGTCATATATATATATATATACACACACATATATAATGTGTGTGTGAGAGAGAGAGATATATATTAATTGCAAAGTTGTGCACGTGTGTGTATTTTTTTTTTTTTTTGAAGGGGGAGTGAAATTTACTTTTTTAAAAAAATTAACCAAACACAATATATTAATAAAAGCATTAAACAAGTATTTTACTAAACACTAACATGTGGTGTGTGTGAAAGTAAAAATTACTTTTAAAAAAATTTGATCAAATACAATACATTAATAAAAACATTAAACAAACATTTTACTAAACACTGATTGCTTTTACCATAGCATACTCTTTACGAAACTTATGAACGGTGATGGCCTAAAACAAACCAAGGGCGAGGCAGACAATGCAAGGGCACCTGCTCGAGAAGGTATAAAATTATTATGGATTTTGTTACTTTTTTTGTTAGTTATGGTTTTCCTTTTCTTTTTTTTTATAAAGTTAGTTATGGTTTTCTGCTTTCCATCTTTTGATCCCTTTTTCATTTTGAATGTAAGCTAGATCTTATAAAATTTTAATGAATTTTGGAGTCTAATAAGAGAGCCTTATCTCTTTCTCTCTCTGTTATGCATACTCTTCACATAAGAAACACCGATACGAATTTATATATATTAAATATTACAGGATACAATATACAAAATATAATAACGTTTAAAATTTTAATATACGAATATAAATATAAATATATATATATATATATATATTCAATGAATCAACTGGTTGGTCTAAAGACAAATTAAATTAATCCGTGCATCTCAATCAAACTTAAGCATTTCCCTTGTTTATTGAAGCTCCAAAGCTACCCTTTTCATCTCCCGTATAACCCAAAAGTCAGTCTTCTTTGAAGTGAGAAAAAAAAATTATAGAACTCCTTTTAAACTAGCCAAAATGACTTCGTTTCATAAAGAATCAATATGACACTGTGACTTAAATCATCCAGGTCGCGATGCTAATGCTCTCAGCCTCAATACACAACTTGGTGTTATGACCCTAAACTTTTTAACAAGGGCAAAAGTGACTTCATCTTTTTTTCTCACATTCTGGTTTTGGGTCTTTATGGGTAACTTTTGGTTCTTTTAATTTTTAATTTATCTATACTTTTGGACTTACAAAAACACTGAAATCCATTTACTGACTAATTAATAGCAATTAAACTGAAATTCAACAACTAGATTACTTAAGATTGCAATTAAACCTATGTCCTAGACCTAACTCAAAACTAACACCAAATTGCTTAATTCTAATGCAAAATAATATGAATTGATGAGAGTTAACAAGTAGCTACTTCAATATCTGAATAATAATATGCTCATCCAAATTTTGAATAACGCTACAAGAGCATAAATGAAACAAGGAAACAAGTCAGACTTTACTACGTGAGTTCTACTCTTATTAAGTTACTCTCTAATATATAAGATCCCTCCTATATTGGAGAAGATCTGAACTAATTAATTGCACATAATTTTGTGCATTTTAATCTTTTTTTTTTAATATTCACTATAATGCTATCAATCTTAGTGTATGAAAAAAATTGATTTTGGCAAAATTATGTTGACAATTAAAATAATAAGAGAAACGTTCTTTCAATTATGTATTAAAAAAGTCTTAAAATAGAAAGTATTGTCAATTTTTAAAATGGTGTGATCAATCAAAATTATCTTCTTTGAAAATGTTTAACACCGTTAAAGTTCCTAATTTCTATATATTTTATTGATGGTTTTGAAGTACGAATGCATTTAATATATTCATATTATATATGATATGTGATATGTATGATTTACAAATTCGTTGACAAAATATTAGTGCCATAATTTTGACTCTAAATGTACATATATATATTTTTTTGATAAATTAAATACAGTCTTGTTTTGATTATAATGGTTAGATTGCTTGATTTCTATCAATTTTTTAACGATAGGTAGATTTTTATTACCTTTTGTTGTTAATTTTTTGGTTCAATTTTTTATTAATATCATTTTTGTGATTGTTAAGTCTTAATTTGTCACCATCTTTATTAACATTTTTATTTTGAAAACCTAAAGGAAGAAAACTATGAATCTTGTTTTTGAAAATAATAATTTAGTGCCCAAGCATGCATCCAAGCAGCATCTACCCCTATTTAAAGAGTCACACTGGATGGTAGAATCGAACAATCGATTCGAATGAACCCTTAAAAATCAATCCAAAGATAGACAAAATGGTCAAACTCAGAAAAAGGTCAAATGAACCGAGCTGGTTCGAACAAAATTTTTCTTTGTATTTTTTTTTAATTTTGTTTTTGAAATTTTTTTTTAGGCCAACTTTTATTATTGAAACTTCATCGTCATGATTTATGCTTATACAGCATTTTAGGTTAAAACAATATAATTTTGTATATTTTTTTAATATAAATTAGAACTACGTAATAAAATGATTAATGATGTTCCAAATAAATTATTTGATCATTTTATTTTGAATTTTTTATTAATTTAGTGCTATATATGATATTTAAAATATTATTATGTTATAAGGTGTATATATATATATATATATATAACATATTTATGAATTTTATTATAGGTTCAATAGCTGTTGAATTATGTCCATGCTTGTTGGCCAAACTTATTTGTGAGAAAAAATTGCATATTATTCAATAAAGTATTTAGTTTGATTTTTTGAGGCTTTAGCCTTGCTTCCAGAAAAAATATGTTCTTTTTTTTTTAATAGTAAAAGTAGTTTTTCTGTTACGAGAAGGAAGTGAAAAAATAAAAATTTTCTTTTGAAGCATAAGTATAAGCAATCTTTTTCAACACAAATACCTTAATCAAAATTATTAATGATCATATTGCCCCTTATATATGTATAATATTTTCTTTTTCTATTTCATTTATTATCTTTCCCTTATATATTAATTTTGATGTAACTTTTATATTTTATTTATATTAATATAGCTCTAGGCTCTTTGTCTTTTTGGTCTCAAACTAACCTAAGAAATGAAATAATATTTTTTAAAAAATCAAAAGAGAAAAATTAAAATGTATATGGGAGAGAGAAGTTATCTAACTTCCATTTACTTCTTTTTGTTATTTTCAAATTTTAAAAATATATTATAATTTAGGTTATTTTATTTAAAAAATATTGACATGCATGTTAAGCAACTAATTTGTATTTATCTTGATTAATAAGTTTTATAATCCAAAAGGCTTGGTCCAATGTCTGGAGGATGCATCACTTAAGTTAAAGTTTTAGGGAAAAAATATTTTTATATATTTATTGTAGTTTTATTTTCTATATTTTAACTAAATTAAAAGTTAGAAATTTGATTAAGGTTAACCATAATGAATATTTAAAGTCAATTATTGATTCAAATAGCATTAATTACAAAGTCAAATTTATAAAGATAAAATATTTTTTTTTTCCTAAAGACAAAATGCTTCTTTTTCACCATGCTTTATATGAAAGGAAAGTTATATATAACTCTGTTAATTTATAATCAAATTGTAGTTTTGATATCCAGATTTTAAAATGTAACATTTTCCTTCCTAATAATAATAATAATAATAATAATAATAATAATAATAATAATTAAAATGTTATATATTAATTAAAATAAAAATAATATTGAAAAACCATGTGGTTTGTCATATGATATATTTGTTTTCAACATTTTCTCCAATTTTATAAGTGTTTTTCTCAAAATCACGTTATTTTTAAAAGTTAATTTTTGCTAATATGTAATATTTTTATCCTTTGTAATAACTTAAGAAATAAAGTATTATGTTTTAAAGTTTAAATATTAAAATTGTGATTAAATTATAATTCAAGATTATATATAATTTTTCTTTCTATGAATTTTCATTAAAAGAAAATGATTTTAAAGCGAATAAAAATTCATGGCAATTTCAAAACTAGCCCTTGGAACAATCAGCTCACTGCCGGTCTAATTTTTAAAATTATGCACTTACATAATAGGAAAAAAAAATCCTATCAAAATATGCTTAACCTTCCCAGTTGTGCAAGAGATTGCGGTTAACGACTTAAAATAATGGAATTGGCGAATATATGTTGGCATTTTACAAGCTTTTAGGTCCACCACCTCCAATTCTCAGTAGAGCAGCAGGGAAAAGGGACCCTAGAGCCTTTACAGCTAAAAAGAAAAATACAAGAAGCAGCGACACACCACCACCAACCGCCCACTGCCACCACCAGGTGCTTCACCTCCTCCTCCGCCTGTTTGTGCGTTTCGCTTTTTCTTTTTCATTTTGAATTTCAAATTTTTATTTATTCGCCATTCTGGGACCCATTTTTCTCTTCTTCGCCTCTTCCACCAAAACCCAGGTAATCATTTTCTGGGTAAATGCCAGATCTTGATTTTCCTCCGATTTCTATGGAAATTGGGTTCCAGCTTTTGTGAACAACAAGATTATGGTGGGAAATAAATCCCGCTTTGGAAAGCTTGCAATTTCCTTAATGTTGGGGTTTAGTGGAGGGGTGGAGGAGAAGGAAATCTGTGCAACCTGGATTCCCATTCCGTGGTTTTGGGGGAAAATATTTGTGTAGTGGTGCCGGATCGGCGCTGAGAATAGTTTATTTTCACTCTTGGAGCTTGGCCGGCACCTCGTAATGACGGATTTTGGAACCTAGGTTTCGACATTCTCAAGAAAGAAATTTGGACAAGTTTGCTGTTGTTGATTGCTGGAAATCTGTTCGAATAGAAACAAGAATATAAACCTCTGAATGTTTTGATTTTCCGTTTAATCAGGGTACAAGGAGACAAAATGCCGCCACTTGGTTGTGCTTGATTCGAGGTAAGCTTTTCCACTTTCTCGAGTCAAAATGGCTCGATGGGCTCCCACCATTTTTCGAAATTTCGTCTTTTTTATCCATTTAAATTCATCAGGAAAGATTGGTGCTATGATAATGTGTATAATTCTTTTTTCCATCTTTATTTTGAATGAGCTCTTATTTTTGGGTATTCTGAAGTTTTATTATGTTTCTCTCTGGTTTGAGTATAGGTTCGTAGCGCTTGATAATGGCGGACACAAACTCTGTTGAAGTGATATTGGACTTTCTGAGGAAGAATCAATTTTCGAGAGCTGAAGCAGCATTGCGTGGTGAGCTTAATAGTCGTCCTGACTTAAATGGCTATCTCGAGAAGCTTACCTTGGAAGAAAAGACCTTACATAATATGTCAGAAAATGATAAGCGGAAGCCAATTCTAGAAATTCAAGGGGTGGGTTCACATAATAGTGTTGAAGTTTCAAAAGAACTAATTGTGAAGGAAATAGAGTGTGGGACTAGTAGGAATGCAATTGAAAGCAAATGGAAAAATGTACCTTCTATCGGAGAACGGAATAAATTAAATGAGGTGGTTGGGACAAGTGGCAAAAGCTTTGCTTTCTCTAAAAGTTCAGAGGATGGTGTGCTTGATTTATACTCATGGAAGTTCAATCCCGACAATGGTCCTGTGGAGCCTTTCCAAAATGACGTTGGTACCAGTTCCAATAAAAGTTTGAAGGCCCCATTATCTCAGCAATCACAATATCAAACAAGTGAAGCTCTTGATGCGGCCAACACCATTGCAAATTCTGGAGAGGAAAATACTGTTCCCACAGATAAGAAAGCCTCATGGCTTGGAAGTAGTATTGGTAGAGCCTCTGTGGAACAAAAATATGAAAGTTTGCAAGTCAAAGAACCTAGGGAACTCTATCGGCAGCCTAAATATAACAATTCATCTTTTAAAGAGAACTTTGCGGATAATCCCTGGTCAACAACTGATGAGAATGTGAATTCATCTTCAGACATTTGGAGAGATTGTTCTGTTAAGACTGTTTTCCCCTTCTCCAAGGGTGACATATCTGCAAGCTATGATAAAGCAACTTATACGGACAAAAAAGAGGGGAAAAGAAGGGCAGAAATAAGTGATATTTGTGCATCAATAAAAGAACAAGTGGATGAAGTGGGTAGAGCTATTTACTTAGGCAAGTCACAAGGCAGTTCAGAACACAAGACCATTGGCAGCTTAAGTTTTCCTCTTGTGCCTGGGAATCAGAAGGAAGAATTACCTAGGCTTCCCCCTGTTAAGCTCAAGTCAGAGGACAAGCCTTTGGCTATTAACTGGGAGGAAAAGTTTGAACGTGATGGACCTGCTTCAAGAATTGCTGGTGCTGATGGCTCCTTAATCATAGGGTCATATCTGGATGTGCCTGTTGGACAAGAACTTAATCCTGCAGGTTGGCTTATATATAACACTATTATTAAACACTATCGTGTGTTCACTAGTGATATCTGCATTTCAATTGGCATATTCCTTTTTGGGCCTAAATTAGCAGTTGCATTTGTTGATTGGTAATGATTGTAGTTTATGTTGTGGGCTCAGTGGAAGCTTTGCCTCTTGCTGGACTTCGGATCTAAAGTTCTTACTAGCCCTTTTGTTCCTTTATATCCTTCACATTTCAAGTTTTGATTTCTTAATATATTATAAGGCTTGTGCGATTTGAAGCCTTATTCCGTTGATGTATTGTGTGTAAATTTGATTAATTGCCTTAATGGTTTTTAATATTGTAGTGGATCAAATTGATTTGGATCTTTGGTGCTTCTCTCGATTTCTTATCTGTTTCAAATAGGAAGAGTTTCAATGAGAATTGACTATAACATTGAGGCGCCCTATGGGGTCAATGATTTATGTTTAGTCTGTGGTTCACAGTAGGATTTACAATAATGAATTGTGTGAATTTGAAGACTGTAAACTGATATCTCCTGCTGACAAGCTTTGGGCGTTTTGAAATAGTAATTACTTATTTTAGTATCGCATGGCTACTTGAACTGTGTAGAATACTTGTTTTGGTTATTATTTTAAGAAATAAAAGCTTCAAGTCATACGTTCAGGAGAAACAACCAAAGGGGGGGGGGGGGGGAAGAGAAGATTAGTGCTACTAGAGATGTAAAATGTAGCTATGCTGTTAAAATAGATGCTTAATTTATGCTTCTGCACTATTTATGAGTATTGAGTAGCAGTACCTCTTTAGGCATCCTTAGGATGCTCTGTAGCTGAGCTTTCTGAGGGGCTTTCTTCTATTATATTTTTGGTCCATGAAAACATCTTAGATTAGGGAAAAGTTGCTGAAAATGTGAAGTGACTGCAATCCTCATGCTTGCAGCTAGGAGGCTATTTGTAGTTCACTGTGTAAAGGATGAAATTATTTGACAATGTTATGTTCTGATGAGAACAGTATCCATTTTGTGAATTTCTCCGGGAGTGAATTACTAGAGGAAGAAATTTATTGATAGTTTTCTCGTAAAAAAAAAAATTGGCAAAACTCTCATTTTTTTTCAATCAATGTTTTTAAAATTGGACCCAACATTGAACTAGTGGAGGGACTAGTTTATAGTTCACTAGACATATTGTGGCTCAATCGGTAGTAATTAAATAAAAATAAATATTATATATATTAAAATTTTAGTGTAATAAATAATAAGAAATATCAACAAATATATGTTTTTCAATTTGTTTGTTTGTTCCTCATTTAATAACCCATTAATTGTTGTTGATAAAAGCAACTATTAATTACGTAGAAAACTGGAAACTCATAGGTTGGTTCTCTCTTCTCTAGATCTATGCAAATTCATCCTTTCCTATTTGCTTTGCTTTTGGATGGCTATACTAGTCAAAGTGCTGTGGTGCCAACCCCTCTCTTGGCAAGATCCGGGCTCTCTTATTAAATTAATGCTTTGCACCCAAAGTAAAAGAGTCTTTTTGCTTTATTTTGGAGCATTCGTGCCCTTAGCAAAATGGTATTGGAAGAAGCTATGAAGCACAAGTGTGGGACAGCGAGATCCATAAACTCCATACACTTCAAGCTGCAGAAACCATGGGCCATGGATTGAAATGATGAAAAGAAGAAGAAGAAGGCGGAAGTGATGAAGTAGAAGCAGAGGTAGAAGGTAAAGTTAAATTGAAGCTGAGCACTGCCATGGATGCGGTTGAGTGGCTCTACTTCTGCATCTTCTTCAGGAGACCATGGGCCTCTCTTAACGTTTGCTTTGTCACAGCACGGGCTCTTCCCATGGCCTCTCTCACTCAGATCCATAACCAGAACAAGGAAGAAAGGAAATATCATATGCACGCAGGGCCTCCCTCATGTACAAATAGAAAAAGCTGTTAGAAAGAAGAACCTTAAGTCCCATATCGAATAAAGTTAGGAGAGGAGCTTAAGTCTCTCACTATAAATAGTGGGCCAATACCAGCAGTCTAATATGCCTTATTGAACTGGCCAACCCATTGGTTTGGTCAGTTTTTGACTGGTTTGTCTCGTTGATGACTGGTTTTTTTAGTTGGCCAGTTTTTAGGGTTAATTAGACCGGGACTCTGGTCAATTCACCTGTTTTCTGGTCTGATTTTGTATACTCTCTTTTCAATACATACCTATGTGATACGAAGATTGTGGAAAAAAGATTCATTTGAATTTAAAGAAAAATGCTTTCCACTAGACTCAATGCAGGCTTTCAAAGTTCTTTTTATTGTCTCTACCAATCTTTTCTTATTCTACACGTTCTCTACAGTGACACAAGAATAAAAAGGTATATATAGGTTCTTTATTATGTCCCTACAGATTGGCATGTCTATTAAAAGGAAGGTATGACATGTATAAGAAGATTTAAATTAGTATGCTAGCTCCCCCCCCCCCCCCCCTTCTCTTCTTCTTCTCCTCCTAGGAAAAAGAAACTCATAAAGTAGGCAACTTATTTTTCCATAGGATGTGCTGTTCATATAGAATTGATTCTAACTCTGGTCTAAGTTCTTGGTACATCAGCCTACACTTGATTGATGATTAATTTGCAAAGAGCTAATCTTAGTATGTTATATTTTTTCTGATTTTTATATCTGATTGTGCATACTGCATACACTTCTTCTGAAGACTAGGTTTGACCTTTGCATATGTGCTTCAGGTATGAGGAGGGCTGCAGGGGGCAGTTGGCTATCTGTAAGTCAAGGGATAGCAGAGGATACATCTGATCTAGTGTCTGGTTTTGCTACAGTTGGTGACGGGTTGAGTGAATCTGTTGACTATCCAAATGAGTATTGGGACTCTGATGAATATGATGATGATGATGATGTTGGGTACATGCGGCAACCTATTGAGGATGAGTCCTGGTTTTTGGCGCATGAAATCGATTACCCAAGTGATAATGAAAAGGGGAATGGCCATGGAAGTGTTCCAGATCCTCAGGATAGAGGTCCAGCCAAAGATGACGATGATGATCAATCTTTTGCTGAGGAGGATTCTTTTTTCTCTGGAGAGCAATATCTTCAAGCAAAGAATGTTGAACCAGTTACAGTTTCGGATGATCCTATTGGTCTAACAGTAACTGAAGTGTATGACAGGACTGATGAGGATGATCTAATGGCTCAATATGATGGGCAATTGATGGATGAAGAAGAACTGAATCTGATGCGTGCAGAACCTGTCTGGCAGGGCTTTGTCACTCAGACAGATGAACTAATCATGTTAGGAGATGGGAAGGTTCTGAGTGATAGTGGAAGATTACGACTTGAGGATATTTGTATGGATGATGATCAGCATGGTTCAGTTAGGTCAATTGGGGTGGGGATCAACAGTGATGCTGCAGATATTGGCAGTGAAGTGCGTGAAAGTTTGGTTGGTGGTAGCAGTGAAGGCGATTTAGAATATTTCTGTGACCGTGATGTTGGACTTGGTGGCTCCAGACACTCTCATCATGATTTGGATAAGAAATCTACTGATAAATTGAGCAAATATAAGAAGAAAAATGATAAGAGTGAATCAAATAAACATGTTATTGAGGATGATAAGGGTGCATGCTTGCCAATGAAAACTCATGCTGATGGGAGCTTCTCATTTCCCCTATCACTGAAAGATGGTCAGATGATTCAGGCTGGCACTAGTAAGCCCCTGTCATCAAATTGCAATGCTGATGAGAATGATGACTGTCTTAATGCATTTGTGGGACCTGATGATATGCTTGCTTTATGGAGGCGGAAGAGCAGTGATTCTTCACCCATGAAAAGTTCTAGGGATGAAAATAACGCTAATGTGGTAAGGTCCGCTAACTCTTCTCCGACAGTCTCAAATTATGGATATACTGAAAAAGAGCATGTCAAGCTAGAAGAGGATGAAAAGGCTGGTGTTGCAAGGGAAGAAGATCTAGGGGCATCGCTAGAGGACGAAGAGGCTGCTGCTGTTCAAGAGCAAGTAAGACAAATAAAGGCACAGGAGGAGGAATTTGAAACCTTCAATCTAAAGATTGTGCACAGGAAAAACAGGCATGTCTTATTCAATATGCTGATCTTAGCTGTAGGTTTCTAGTCATGTTTGTTTGCAGGTCAAGATATACATCTCTGATAAACATGCTTAGCATTTTCGACAATTTTCAAGTTTCTTAATGAAGTTATTGATTACTATTTTTTTTTTGTTAAATATTTTTTGAGACCATTATGAACTTCGTGCATCCTATTCTTAACTTACAAGAATATTTTCATTCAATCTCCCTTTTCCCCTCACTTCTAAGTAGTGGACTATAAAATTATAAATATGTGGGTTTTATGTATATTGGCTTATCATAATGGTCATTTTAATGGATAATAAGATAAAGCTGGGGTGATAGCAAACCTGCTATACCCTTCCTGATTTGTAGAATATCATACATCTTAAAGGCGTATTCAAAACCAAGCTCTTATATTTATGATTTGTGATGAATAAAATGTATTATTTGATGTTTATCATTAGCATGATCGTAGAAATATATTTGTGCTGACATATACTAGTAATGAAACTTCCCTATGAATCCTGTGTTTGGACTAGTTGGTGGTTGTTGTAATTTCCTAAACTTGTTTCAAAACTCTCAAATAGTTTTTATCTTTATCTCATTTCAAGAAATGAAGAAGTGACTGTACTTGAGACAATATAGCATACACATCTGTCTTGACAATTAAAAATATTGTTGAAATGGTGAACTTCCTTTCCCTTGATGGGCAGGTTATATTTTTCATTAATTTATTTTTGTCCAATGTTAGAAAGACCTCAATGAGCTTGTGATGATTTCTTGCTATGTTAATTAGCTAATGATTCCTTGGCATTGTTTTATGAACTCCCATCTTTTATCCTTGATAATCTATCTGAACCCATGTTCTGTTGCTCAGAACTGGCTTTGAGGAAGACAAGAATTTCCATGTTGTTTTAAATTCTGTAATAGCTGGGCGCTATCATGTCACGGAGTATCTTGGATCTGCTGCATTCAGCAAAGCTATACAGGCTCATGACCTGCATACTGGCATGGATGTTTGTGTTAAAATTATAAAGAACAACAAAGACTTTTTTGACCAAAGCCTTGATGAGATCAAGCTTCTCAAGTATGTCAATAAGCATGATCCTGCAGACAAGTATCACATTCTTCGGTTGTATGATTATTTCTATTATCGAGTAAGTGACTGTTAGATATGCTATTGATCTTGTTAACTGTTTCTTTCAATTTACTGATATAGGCATATCTACGTATTACCAACTGCTTATTTTACTTTTCTCTTTCTCTACTTTCTATGTCATCTATCCTCTGGAAATTTTTATCCACTTTTTTGGCTGACTGTTGCCTTGCATTATCTTATATATTGGCTATTTAAAGTTATGTGCTCTTCATTGTTGCAAATGCATATCATAAAATTAGCATAATTTTGTAACGTGCTTCTCTAGTCCAAGGCTTGTATGGTGTATGGGATATCTTGTATTAAGCGTTAGATATTACGAGATGATCCTGCTTCCCTTTCAGGAGTAAGTATTTTTTTTTTTTAAATATTGAAATGGCTTTTCAGCTATATTTATTTGTATTTACTGGACCTTTATATACTATTTCATCTCTAAAATAGACATATTTCTGCTAGAACAATAGTTATTTTGATTACTATCCCTATTTATTTATAGTTTCTGCTATAAGTATGTGTGCTACATGAATTCTAACATATGGTATAATGTAACTATGGTGATATACAATGAATTCTAACATATGGTAAGTTATCAACACTTGCAACACTTTGAAAACAATTAATTAAATTTACTGTCCAGGTCATACTCAGAGTCAAAGTGACGAGATGAAATATATGTTAACAAGTTGTCATCTGACTCCTTAGTCTGTCTTCTATTTGTATGTGGACTTCATTCATTTGCTAATGCCCAGTATTATAAAGGCATTACTTTGGTCTGCTGACTTTACTAGTACTCATTCTTTCTCCCTGTTGTATTGCAGGAACATTTGCTAATAGTATGTGAACTACTTAAAGCAAACTTATATGAGTTCCATAAATTTAATAGAGAATCAGGGGGGGAAGTGTACTTCACAATGCCAAGATTGCAGGTCTGTGGTGTGCCATTTACTTCATGATGTCTTATTTTTATCATTTTTACTGTTATTGTGAACTCTTCTAATTCTATGAATGCAGTCAATTACCATTCAGTGTTTGGAAGCACTTCAGTTTCTGCACAGCCTTGGACTAATACATTGTGACTTGAAGCCAGAGAATATTTTGGTAAAAAGCTATAGTAGATGTGAGGTGAAGGTCATTGATCTTGGGAGTAGTTGTTTTGAGACAGATCACCTTTGTTCGTATGTTCAGTCAAGGTCTTATCGTGCTCCCGAGGTTATTTTGGGACTTCCATATGACAAGAAGATTGATATCTGGTCACTTGGCTGCATCTTGGCAGAACTTTGTACTGGCAATGTAAGATTCATAGATGTTCGATGAATTTATGGTGTGAAGTTTATTATACAGTTTTTCTTAGTACCAAAGATGTCCCTCTTAGGCCTTCAAATGTCCCATGGGAAATACTTCACATTCATCTATTTAACTGCCCTAGCTCTAGTGTTTAAGTTCGCTTGAAGTTAAGGTGACTTCTTGATCAATTTTGAGCAAGGCTATCCGTGCCTTCCTGATGATGATTTCTTATAGCATGATGAAGTCTTTGAATTAGCGATGAAGTGATGCTAAACTGCTTGGCCGAGGGCTGCATTTTAGCTCTGGAATATATTAGATCTTTGGGTAATAATCTTCAAGAATGCCCAAGGATCATGAAGGATATGATTGTGATTATTTTTAGCATTGCATTGTGTTATAATAGTTAGTTGGTTGTTTTTTTTGTTTCTGCATGGTTCGTGTGACATTTTTTTCCTTTTGGGGGGGTGTTGGTGTTTCCTTTGAGGGTTAGTTCCCCTTTTGAACGATGATACATCAATGGACTTTTTATTTTTTCTCCAGTTGAGATTTTATGTTTTTTGGGTAAAAGAGATTATGAGATTTATCTGGTGTTTTGCCAAGGGTGCTTCCTTTTCTAGTTTGTTGAATGTGTGCATGCTTTACTCTTTATCCCTCTGACACTATTAAACATGGCACAGGTCCTCTTCCAAAATGATTCACCTGCAACATTACTTGCCCGGGTGATTGGCATCATTGGTCCAATTGATCAAAGTATGCTTGCAAAAGGACGGGATACATACAAGTATTTCACCAAAAATCATATGCTTTATGAAAGGAATCAGGTAAGAATTGTAATTTCCTTTTACTTTGTATGCAAAATGGACTGGCCTGCAACTATACGTAGCATAGTTAAGTCACGTGTTTGGCATGTAGCCCAGACTAGAATTCTCGTTTCTATTAACTTGCTTATTCATGATGCATTATGAAGAAATCAAAGAGAGAACAGCTAAACATTTAGGACTGTAGGTTTCAGGCCCTATGTAGAAACAATAGAAGTAAGCATACAATCAAACTAAGTGATGATGAGACGGTCTTTATTACATAAGCATAAATATGTTGTTCTGGTCATTCATCTATTGCCCTCTTTTTCATCTATGGATCATACTGGCTCCCAAGTCCCAACCACTAGAAAGCCTTGGTCTTGATATAATCTTGGAGAATTCGAAAGTCCATGACTTTCTACTAACACAACACTGTATAAAGAGCTGGTTGGCAAATTTTCTGTTATGCTCACGCAAAACAAATCGACTGAAATTTTAAAAAAATCCCTTTTGAGGTCAACCCATTGATGTAGCACCAACTGAGCACACAACAGCGTCATTTGTCCTTTCAAACTTCTGTAATTATATGGTTTGTACCAGCCATTTTCCTCCTGTCTACCTCAGAATGTGTCAAGTGGCCCAACCTCTGCAAGGGAAGAAAGGAACTAAGATGATGGTCAAATAAGGTTTTACCAATAGGTCATGAGAGAATGGAAAACAGGTGGTCAACACATTGAGTGCCCTGCTTGAGTGTCAACCAGTGCACTGATAGAGGTGCATTCTTGACAGTCATACCATTGGCTTGCACGAATTGATGAGTGGCAATCCATGCAAAATAGAAGTCTCCTTAGTAGAAGCTCCTAAAAATACCTTCTATTTTCCAAAGTGATTGATAGTTAAATATTTGGTATATTAGATTTTGTAGTAAATAAATTTTTCCTTGATAAAGAGAAGTAATTCCTCCTATGACTAAATAAGCAGCCACCAGTGGGACGGTGTTGTTATCAAGTTTTAATCAGGATTGGAGAAACTTCCATGGGATTGCAAATATAAGAGGCCAGATAACACAACAATATTATTTCTGTAGACCTGAGCCCGTGGTAGCAAAAGTGGAGAATATTTCATTTTCCCTTTCCATTGAATAATGAAATGAAAAAGAGAACTTCCTATTATTTTTTAAATTGACTACTTTATTCTCATTTATTTATGTTTTCATCATTTTAGTTTTTTAAGGAAGAATCACTGATCGATGGATTGCTTAAATATATTGGCTGCTTAATGCTCAATATTTCAGTTCCTGCTATGTCATAATGAAATTGATGTTGTTGCCTTGCCATCTTGCTTGAAATTATTCAACCATAAAGCAACTCCTGTTCTGTAATCTGCAGGAAACCAACAGGTTAGAGTACCTTATTCCGAAGAAGACATCCTTGAGGCATAGATTGCCAATGGGAGATCAAGGCTTCATTGACTTTGTTGCGCATTTGCTTGAGATTAATCCGAAGAAGCGACCTTCTGCATCTGAGGCCCTGAAGCACCCATGGTTATCATACCCTTACGAACCAATATCATCGTGAAGAATTTAGGGTACTTTTGGAGATAACATCTTTGGCCCATAAGTTGGGTTAGATGTCTCAATCAGGGAAGGCGCCACCTATTCATCTTAACTGTCTTCATTGTATTGGAAAGGTGATCTTGAAGTAGTTTTGCCTGCCTGTTCTCGTTTCTGCACCATGCATTGAAAGGATGTAATTTTGCACGTACAATGTATTGTTAGGGTTTTGCTTTCTTTACTTTGTTTCGTCTGTTGGAAAGGGAAATCCTAAAATCTTTCTGTACATGATGTGAGATAATTCTTTTAGGCTATGTAGTAATATTTTGTGAATTAGATGCTTATCCAATTTTCTGTGGCGTGTGACTCAATTGTTGGGGCACAAATCAAGATTAAAGCAAAGATGGTGAAATGGTTATCTGACCGGGGGCTTTTGTGGAACTTGGAGTCCATTGCCTTTCCTTTCAGTTGGCAGCAACCTAATTGTATCGCGTGTAAAGAAGGACCTTCTTGTTTTGGTTCTACATATAATACTAGGGTTTTGGTAGCAAATGGGTTCAACTTTTGGCACCGGCTTATAACTATTAATTACTTTGGAAGGCCTTTTGAGCAACAGGAATTTCTGGATTTGCCTTTCGTCTGTTTCTCCTGGCCAGTTTTTGCACCTACGAAATTATTGTTGTTAACGCCATGTTTCATGTAAATATCTTTTTATTTCCCAGCTTATTTATCTTATCTGATTGTTCTGTGTAATAAGCACGCATGGGTCGGGTGTTTTCAAGTGTTTTGGAACTTGAAACCAGGATTGTTCTAGTAACATAAATTGCTTGAAGGACCAGTGAGCTAACTGTTCATATGGTACCAGTATTTTCTTTATAAAATTAAAATGAATGCGATGGTATGGGTTCAATTCTTATTCATATTTATTATTCCAGTTTTGTAAATTCCCATCATGAGTTTGAAATGAAATAATATTATTTTTACTCGTCAGTGAATATTACTATAGATGTGATTTAAGGGCAAAACAAAACCTTTTGCCCGCACCTGTGACTCTTAATATAAAATGGATTAAAATAGTATTTTGGTTATTTAATTATTTTTCGTTTTAAATTAGCTTTTCCAATTTAAAATGTTTTAAAATGATTCTATAAATTTTAAATTCATCTTAAATTTGTCCTTCAAGCACTATGTGGCAGTAAGGAATTAGAATTTAGAAATTTAAGATATTATTTTAAAATATTTCAAACTTAAGGTATTAATTTATAATAATAAATAATGTTAAGATGACAAAATATTATTTTAACCTAAAATAAAATATAATTAGTACGTGCCATTATACATATATTTCTATGAAAATTAAATACAAATAAACTTAAAAATATCTACGTTGTTAAATTACAGAACAAATAATAACAATTTATTATTTTGCCTCACCCCGTTGGATTCCAGGCTTTTTTTCTCTCCATGACAACGTCAGAAAGTAACAAAATAGCTTTTCATTAACTGATTTAGTTAAATATTTCTTTTACCTGGTTGGGTTGCCTTTTGCAGATTTGAAAAAACAAAAAGGACGTTGTTATTTAAAATTTTTCCCATAAATTTATTTCCATAATTCTATTTCAAAAACCAATAAAAGGTTCAACCAGTTAAGCTTATGTAAGCCATCCTTTTTTTTTTTTTGAGGAATGAAACGAGAATAGTATTAACAAACAAAGCAAAGAATACAAGAGAGAGAGGGGAGAACACGGCCAACTACAAGGGACCACGGATGATATTCCAAAGGACACCTTTGGCTTTTAGGTTATGCGTGGCAAAGCTCCTAACACACTGAGCAAGTTCAATGGGGTTATAATAATTTTCATTAAAAATGGAGTTCTTTTGATTATGTTAGAGCTTCCAACACATTGTACTAAAGAGAACACTCCATGTTTAGTTGTCATTGTAGGGTTGGAGATTCCACATCATCCCATCGATGAAATTACCACAGAACAAGCTATTTTTAAGGTGATCAAGGACGATTAGATGCTAGGAGGAGTGAGCTGTTGAGCATTGTCTTAGGACGTGATTTATATCCTTCTGATCATAAGAGCAATAGGTGCAAGTAGCGTCGAGGGTCATATGCTTGTGACTTCTCTCATAATTGGTGAGGATCCTATTTTTAATTGCAAGCCAAAGGAAGGCACGGATTCTTTATGGGCCAGACTAGTTCCAAATGATGTTCCATTTCGAGTCCTCCTCTCCCCAATGAACCTCTTGGTTGACTTTATAGGCTAAGGCAATAGAGAAGAGGCCGTTACTATTAGGGGACCAGGAACTGGTGGTTTCGCCATTGTAGTTTCTTCCCCATTTTATATTCTAAAAGGTATCATCCTAGACAATAGCAATGCTCTTCCAAAGATGAGAAAGGTTATGCTTCCTGAAAACACCCTAGCAGTCACAGTTCCAGCCATATTTAGCTTTCAACACTTTAACCCAAAGAAGATTAAGCCTGGTGGTGAGGTTATAAGCTAGCTTAGATAAGAAGGCTTGATTCTGCCCATCCATGTCTTTCATGCCACAACCTCTCTTCTTGAGGAGCTTGCATATGTCCCTCCAGTTGACCAGGGGGATACCTCTTTTAGAGTTGGTGTTACCCCATACAAAGTTGTGAATAATCTTGTTGATATCATTATAGCAAGAGGCGGGAAGCTTCGAGGTTCGCATTGGGTAGTACGAGACAAAAGAGAGGACACTTTTGGCAAGCATAAGGTAGCCAGCAAGGGACAAGGTGTTGGCTTTCTAGCCGGAGAGCTTGTGCTGCATTCTTTTCATGATGTAGGTGTACATGTCTTTAGTAACTCGTTTATGAAGGAAGGGAACCCTGAGGTACTTTCCCAAATAGTCAGTTTGCACGAAGCCTAGCTAGTTGCAGATATCCGAAGCCACCCTTTGATCCACATTCTTGGAAAAGAAGATTCTTGTCTTTGTTCCACTCACATTGTGACCAGAGGAGATGCAAAAGTCATCAATCAGTTTCTTGACAAGATGAACTTGATTAGAGGAGGTATCACTAAATAGGATAAGGTCGTCCGTAAAAAAGAGGTAGGAGAGAGAGGGTCCTTACTTGCCTAGCTTGATGGCTTTCCAGCCTCTTTTACTAACCTCTTCGTTGATAGTCTGGGAGAGTCTTTCCATACAGAGAACTAAGATGTTGAGGCCTAGAGGGTCTCCTTGTCGAACACCTCGGGAGGAGGAAAAGGATTCAGAATGTCTTCCATTCCAAAGGACTTGCATCGAATAGGTGGAGATACATTTCATTATTAAGCTGGTAAGCCTGCTTGGGATTCTAAGATCCTAGAGAGTCTCTTCAATGAAGTCCATCTAAGCTTATCAAAACCCTTTTCTAAGTCAACCTTGATTGCCATCTAACCCGTCTTCCCCTCCTGACACCTCATGGAGTGGACCACTTCTTGGGCAATGATGATGTTGTTTGTGATACTCCGTTCTCTGATGAAGTTGGTTTGGTAAGGAAGGATGAGGTTGGGCATGACTAAGTTCAATCTGTTGGTAATAATTCTAGTCACAATTTTATCGGAGACAGTGCATAAACTTATGTATTTAAACTCTTTGAGGCACTGGGGGTTTTCTACTCTAGGAATCAGAGTGATTAGCCTTTTGTTGATTTCAAGAGCCATGGACCCACCATCGAAGAGGCTCTTCACAAAGTTGTAAACGGTGGTGCCAACAATATCCCACTGGCTTTGGTGAAACAAGGCATGAAGTGCATTGGTGCCAGGGGATTTGAGAGGGTTCATATCAAAGATTGCTATTCGGGTTTCTTCAACGGTGACATCACGATGCAAGGTGTCGAGCAGAGGGGGTGTAATTGCAGGGAACTTACCTTTGGTAAAGCAAGGCTTGGGCTCCATATTCTGAACCAAATAGAGTTCCCTGAAGTACTTAGAAGCCATGTCTTGAACATGCGCTTTGTCATAGTGACAGCTCCCAGTACCATCTCAAATGGAGTTAATACGACTTTTCCTACATTTGATCAAAGCCTTAGAGTGATAGTAAGATGTGTTACAATCGCCTAGGCAGATCTACTTGCTGTGGGACTTTTGAAGCCAGAGGAGCTCCTCTTGAAGACAGGAGTCTTTGTACTTTTTCCTAAGCGACTCCTTAAGCTGCAGTAGCCATGCAGAGTAAGGTCGTTGCTCCAACGAATTTTGGATGCTCGACAATCTAGCGTGCAGTTGCCTCTTCCGTTTGCCAATAGCACCAAAGACAACATTATTCCACCAGTGGGCTTTAGAAATAAAGTTCTGGATATTGATGAACAGGTTCTGGTCATGGGCCCAATTGTCTTTCACTAAGTCGTTAAATCCAAGATGGGATAACCAAGCCACTAGGAATTTGAAGGGGAACCCATTGTCTTGTCTAGCTGTATTATGACCTAAATTAAGCAAGATGGGTCTATGATCAGACTGGATCTTTGGGAGGTGGATCACCGAAGAGTTGGGGAAGGTGTTGGTCCAGTGATTGTGAGCTAAAGCCGGGTCTAATCTCACCAACAAAGTAACTTTTTCCAAGTGTATTTTGGTCCAGAGAAGCCAAGGTCGATAAGTCCATTATTATGGACAAAGCTAACAAAGGAGTTACACACAGCAATTCTGTGGCGGTTCCCTCCTCTTCTATTATCAATGTTAAAGGTAGCATTGAAGTCTCTATAGAGAAGCCATGGCTCTCTTTGGTTGTGCATAATGGAGGAGAGGTCAGTCCAAAGATTCTTTCTTGTCATCAGATACGGGTTTCCATAAATGGTAGAGAAGGTGAAAGAAGTGCTACGGTCTGTCCAAGTGATGGAAGTATGGATAAATTGACGATGATTTTGTAGAATTTGGATGTTGACATTATCTGACTTTGTGAGATCTAGAGAGGCCAATTTTCTTGATGACTTTGTCATCTTTGCTTCTAGATATTCATGGTTCTAAGAGAACAAGAATCTCAAGCCTGTAACCTTGAAGAAAGGACTTTAAGACCGTGTGGAACTTGTGAGCTACCGCTCCTTGGCAATTCTAAACCATAATGGACTTGGGAGAGGGGAGAGGGGAGAGGGATTAGTTAAGGGCAAAGGGAGTCTCAATGACCCCTTCAACGTTGTTTACTGTTTTTGATAAGCTGTCATTATCCTCATCTTTAGAGGAAGCATGAGCAAGTTCCTCTGAGATGGCTTAGAGCAGCTCATTTGAAGGCCCCTTATTGGGACTCTTGGGCTTAGAAGACAAACCTTTAACTTTGAGGCCTGTTAGAGTCTTGACTCCAAATTGGAAGGGCTTATCGGGTGGCTTAGGTTTTAGGTCAGTCTTAGTCATCTGTCTCTACCAGGAGTTAGGCTTGGGAGCATTCAAACTATGGGGACTTACCCTCTTCATTTGGTTAACCATTGTATCCATAATGATTATTACACTATGCTTCATGGAGTCAAAAGTGATATCAAATCGAATGGGCTGATAGGCTTTTGATGAGAAAATTGTTTCATTGTTTACTGTGCGTGTGGTGCTGGTGCTTTGTCTTATAGGGCTCCTTGTAGCAGCGACAAGGGTCGCTCTAACTCGTTTGACTTGTGTTACTTTCAAATCATCTGATTTTTTGCTTTTCTTATTTGTCTCACTATTTTCTTATTTGGTGTTTCTAATGCCTCTTTTGTAGCACCGCTGACAATATCAGTGGCGGGATAGGTATCCTCCTTTACATCATTAGGAATGTTATTTAAGGAAGCCAGTAGGTTAAACCTAGTAACTTTTTTAGCGTTTGTCTGGTCTTTAATCCCTGGCGTAGTTTTGTTTTGCATGTCTTTTTTCCTACCTTTTCTTTAGACTTGCATCCATAGCCCAAAGGCGTTTTCTTCACGCATTACCATGTGGACGGTGGTCTCAAACTCCATGGTAGCAGTGGAGTCACGTTCTTTTGGATCCATTTTCAATGGGTACCCATTCTCCAGGTGTTCATAATGTCCATAATGGTAGCAAATTATAGGTAGACCTTCATATTCCATGAATAACAACTCACCTTCAACTCTAATCTTGGAGATCAACGGTTTTGAGAGGTCGATGGAGATGACCATTCATGTGAACTTTCCTTTATCCCCAGATTTCATATTATAATCCACACAAATCACCTCTCCGAGCATCTCTCCAATGGCTCGAACTACACTCTTGTGGTAGTACTAAGCTGGGAGCATGGAAAGCCTAATCCATCCTATTACTTGGTGAATGGTATGCTGCAGGGGGTTGAACGAGGGAGCCCAAGGATGCACTGTAAGATAGTGCCCAAACATAGTCTAGGGGCTATCAAGCAAGGCATTTTAATAGTTGAGGTCTTCTTTGAATTTAACTATAAAGCAACCCCTTTCCAAGTCCATGAGTTAGGAGGAATCCATGGGCTTCCATAAGGTGGTTAGTCGATCCTTTAGGGTTTTGTATCTAATGGATCGCCTAGAAGTTTAATAATAACTGCTAGCTTCATATTCTCATCCAGAAGTTTCTGAACACGTTTAGAGAAAGATATTGAGGGTATTAGCTCGCCTATATTGATGGTTACATCTTCAAGTTGGATGGTGAGCTTCTTGATGTTCTCTTCCAAGTTAAGAAGCTTAACCTTAAAGGATGGGGCTACAGGCTTGAATGACTCACAGAGAGGCACTTGTGAGCCGTTGATGTTCTCCCCTCTTAAAGTTTCCTTGCACAGTTGGTATGAGATGGGGTTCTCTTCCAAGTCTATGCCTTCATAGGTTCTTACTCTTTTTGACGTTCTATCTCCATTCGAGTGGGGAGGAAACGCGTCCTTTCCCTTTAAGGTCACGTTAAAAGGGTTAACACAGGGAGATGTGACGCCTTCTTCAGCTTCTTTTAGAGGCAAAGGTTGTTCCTAGGATTGATGAAAGGAATATAGATATTTTAGGAGAAGAGATCTATCAAGCGAACGATCTCGTTCTCTAAGTAACGTCTCTACTGAAGGACTTTCTTTGGGGGACCTTCTTCTGGTAACATGTCTAGATCATTTCCTTAACTTCTTAAGTCTATGTTTTAAGCAATCCTTATTGTATACAGAGAAGTGAAGAACCAAACAAAAACAAAGCAAGTAGCATTAACCATGAATTGGAAAAAGGAGGTTAGTGGAGAAGGTGCAGTGAAGGTTGTTTGTTCTGCTTCATCTAGTCCTAATACAAGTCGAGTGTGTCCCCGTTAATGTGCTTGCCACTGCTAATTTTGGGGTTGTCCACTCGCCATTTTCTTTTGGCATTTTCTCTTATGGCTCCCCTCGTACGAAAAAATTCAAAGACAGAAAAGAGATATAGTGTCACAAAAAGTGTTTGAAGAAAAGATATGAGTTAGGATCACCTAATTTCTCACAATGTGTTTATCAATGCGGGGGCCTAGTTCTCTAACATCATTTGTCCTTAAATTTAAATTAATTTCTTAACCTAGAAACGCATGCACATTTAAATTAGTTCTTTAACTTTTATTTAACATTAAAATTAATTTCTTAAATTTAGAGCATTTAAAAATAGTTTCTTAAGATTTAAATTTGTTTCAAATTTTGGTCTCTGCCTACCCTACATAATGCTTAAGAGACAAATTACAACCAAATTTGAAATGTAAGAGATTATTTTAAAATACTTCAATGAGACCACTTTAAAACTATAAATAAAGTTATTGAACTAAAATATTATTTTAACCTATAAGATAATACCTCTATGGACATTTAATTACTATTTTTAACTCTAGTTGTGTAAACATTAATAAAAATAATTATTTATAATATGAAATATATCATGTGATAAACACATTAAAAATGCAATGCCCTAATCTAAGATCGGCCAACATTCTCTTCCATCTCTCATTATGGAGATCATCTAATCCAGAAAGATATTCCTCAGGGAGATATTTTTCAAGAAACATCATGAGTTTTGGATGTTTCTGAACATACTCTAAAGGGAGAGGATGAGTAATTTGATCCACTTCCTTTCTCTCTTCAGGAATAATAGGAAAACAATTTGAACAGATATCATAAATGTGCTCGCACTTATCCTTTAACCTTCTTGGGATAGGCTCTATGTCTTGTCTCTTTAACACAAAATAATTGTGATACCTAGATATCCCTTATCATTTTCATAAGAAAACAGAAGTTGATAATGTTGTTATTCTAATTAGCCTACAAATTCTTATTTCGTTGTGGGGAAATGGAACTACGGAAATTCCAGCTTACTCATAATTTTGCACATGTTCTTGTAGAATTTTTTTCACCCATCAAATGTTATCTACAAATCATAAAAATTGGTAGATTGACTCTCTATTATGTTAAGTATAAGCCACTACAACAATTTTTAAAAACTCCCATGGATAGCCCTTTAACCAATGCTATCTCACTCTCTACCTCCGTTGAGTTTGCTGCACCTAAGGGTTTCTGTTTCTGACTTAGTTAGCTTAGTAAATGACCCCAGAAAATTCTAAAATTTTCCAGATTAAAGGTTATGTGTCTTAGCTATCCTTCCATAAAATTTAGTGCATTAACTCCTTCATTTACTTATTTAACAAGATTGATTATGAAACCTACTTAAAATTGTCCTGTGCAGAAGTTAGGTGACAATAGTAGAGTAATTTCCTAATCTATCTTACTCCAAAAATTTTCTAATTGTCCAGATTTCAAATTCAATAAAAGGAAAACCTACTATAAAAATTTGGACTTTAAAATCCTCCTCTAACTATGTCCACAAGAGGCAAACATTAGATGTCTATATAACACAGCGACACAACAATGTCATATTACATATGTTTTGTTGTTTGAGTCCACTCAATATGTCTCTATACAAACTTTAACATAGTCTTTTTCACATTAGTTAAATACATACCATTATTCTAGAATTGCTTTCAAAATTGTGAAAATTAGTTTCATGCAAACGCAATTACCAGAGATTACTTGTACATGGAGTTTAGTGGTTCTAATAAACGTCGTTGCTAACCTACAGTAAATTCCTCATGTATTATACTTATACAAAAACTGATGAGAGGTTAGTAACACAACACTAAGTACTTAACTAGAGTCAAACTTTAGCATTTAACATTATTCAGGGAAATTATAACTAACTATAGTCGATACATAGTCTTCTAATTGGTTCACTTATCCTCTGTTGGTCGTACTCTTTTTGTCGTATGGATACTACCTAAAATAAATGGTTAGCCTTATAATGAGTTATAATTCTAGTAGATAACAATGTATTCACGGTATACACATATAAGGAACACTGAATATTAAATAAGGTATATTTGATTCACAGTTCGGTGTAGGAGTATGTAAATCCCAGGTAGCAGGGTACTTTCGTTCATTAGGCTAATACACTTTTGTCATTGGCCAATAATAGTGATCTAATACTCATGAGAGTCACTTTAGTGGGCATATATACAACCATACATAGCATAAGAAATTCAAAAATCATTCAGTGCAATTATGTATAAAAACATATAGAATACTATTTTAGCTACCTGTTTCGTTACTGCTATTACGTAGAGTTATTCCTTAGTTCTCATTGCTCCACTTGCTTTTTCCTAAAATTTTAGTCACACATTACCTTAATTAAGGATAGATCATAGTTAATATTTACACTTCAATTAAGCTACTATTTCACCGTATGAAAATCCTAGTCCCCTTTTGTTAGTTAAAGATTAAAAATTCCTAATTCCCCTAACCTTAGTACATCCATTTCAGTCATAACACTACGTGAGCATGTATTTGTATGCTAACTGATTGCATGATTTCCTTTTTGCCTTTAATCATTTCTTTTAGGTTCTGTTCTCTTACATAGTCCTTCTTATCCAAATTATAATATTCCCATGGTGCTATTCCAACTATTAACCAATTACATAGAATTTTCTTCCTACTCCTTCGCCTCATTCTTGGTTTTTATCGTTTCAAAAAAGGAATTTGAATTACTCACCTTCAAGTGTTCATGGCTTTCCCTTAAGATTTTTTTATGTTCTCTTCTTCACACTTTTATGGCTATCCAACCATTACAAATTGTTCCAAATTTAGAATTTCCATCAAGTAAAAGGAAGCAACTTATAAACATACTAAAATTTTTATTCTTACCTTTGATGAAATCTTGGTACCTTGGCTTATCTCCTCGTTTTTCCTCTTCTATGGTTGTTCAAGTTTTCCTTCTTTTCATATCACCATTTCTCTTCACCTACTTGAAGTTAAGATGGATGATAACTTTTGCAACGGACAGCTCATACTCCCACCACTATTTAGATGTTATCAAACCATTTACAATTCCATCTCTCATCATTCACTTGGTGCATAGTTAGGTGGCAGCATCTGTGTGTATTATCCTCATCTAAGCCACGTATTAGGTGTAATGTTTAGCTTTCATAGTCAAATCAAAATATGGTCCTAACCAAATGCAATTATAGGCATATATATACACACACACACACAAATATATACAGATTGTGGTGCGGTGAAGCATGAGGTGGCAAGAATAAATGTTTAATTCAATTTTTCTTACTTCCTTTTCTACTTGATTATCCAGTCGTGTGTCTCTTCCTCCTATTTTCCACTCAAGCATTACCTCTTATATTTATCCCTAGCTTCTCCATGACTAAACACACCATTTAAGTTAATCAAATGCCATCTACACACATATATGTACACGTTTCACATAAGGAAGCATGAGGTGTCAAGGGAGGTTGTGATTTAATTGCCTTAATTCTCTTCCATTGCCTATCTGTCCATGCATGCTAGGTGTCTATCCTTTAACTTATGCCAACTATTATATTACATATACTCCTCATTATTCCCCACGGCTGGATATAGGGTATTATTATAACTGAATGCTATCTACTCATATACATCTATTATATACATATTTTTGTTTTCTTTTGGACCATACATATGAAGAACAGGTGCAAGTATTTTGTCCATTTAGATTCTCCCCTCTTGATCCCACTTCACCATCCCTTAATGTCTCCTTTCAATTTTTGTTTAGGCTACCTTCAATTCCATGCAACTCCTTACTAATTCCCACAGCTAGGTAAAGTACCACACCATGACCGAATAGCAGATATGTATTGTGAGGGAATGGAATGTCAATGTGTCACTATCTTGGCTTTATTATCATTAGTTTGTTAGTTTCTCCTTTATTTATTTATTCAACATTACCACCAAGACTCCTTTTTTTGCTATTCAACTCAGTTAGTTCATAATTATCGTTGGAATTCCCAAAGTGATACATTCTCGAAGAGCCGTATATTCTTCTTACTGATCAACAATTATTACAATATTGGGTAACCCCATCATATTGTTCCTTGTTATCCTTCCTCTATTATTTTTATTACAGTTGCAAAATTTTAGGATGTGATAATAATCAATTCTGGTTTCCTAGTTAGTTTCAACAGAATCTTTTTCCAGATATATTTAGACTAACAGCCTCTTTTCTTCTGGGCTTTCTTCTTGTCCTAGCCTTTTAGGATCAATAATTCTTTTGATCTTACTAGTAAACCTTTTGATTAAAGAACTCATAGACAAGGAAATGATTTCTACTAGATTATTTCCTCTTTAATACTTTTTAGTGCACAGGATTCTCATACAAGGCAAGTGTAGAGCATACTTATATTGGATAGGATAATCGTAAGGTATTTACTAATAAAAAGATTTCAGAAGATAAAGATATTTAGAAAGTAGTCATGAGAGACTAGAAGGATTTTATTGCACACACTTGTTTACAAGACTCCTCTTGAGCACAAATGAGGAGAGGTGCTCTTCTTATAGCTGAGGGCTAAAGTTTACAAACAAATAACTTTTTCTACAGTACAAACATACCTTTAATAATTTTACAATGAAGCAACTTTAACAAACTGGAAAGTAGCTCACATGCAAAAGTAAATAAACACATGGACAATAATTCTGATAATAGGACAAAGGACAGGCTGGCAAAGATAAGCTCAAGGATAAGACTTATCCTTTCTTAATTGGCTTGTGAGATGGTGACAGATTAGGATCATCAGAGTCGTTTGTTGCATCAGGGTCATCTGTTATTTTTCCAAAACAAGTAAATAGGCACTCTTCAAGTTTATCAAAATTACTAAGATTATTAGGATCTTGTGAGTCTTACATGTGGATATCTTGAGATAATTCTGGAGGTGTCTTTGATGAAGATGCTCCTGGGATCGTGGAATTGGTTCTTTTAAGAAAGTTGACCATTTGTTCTAGAGTCCATATTTCAATGTTAGAAATATTTACTTTTGGGAATCTAAGTTCACTAGGGATGAATTCACTAGGATAACGTCCTAATGAAGTGCAAAGTTAAACTTGTTTTCTTGATAATTATTAATTTCATATAAAAATGATTTTAAAACTTTTAAAGTATTACAGGACTGTTTTGCCCAATTGAGGAACGTATTCCATTCATATGCATGATTTCTTGAAAGGAGAATGTTTTCTCTATTCATCTAGTATGGACAATGGATGATAAAAATGCTGGAGACTCTTTGGTTTACATCAATGTTATGCTATAAGTCATATTGTATGATTATTCTATTAAGTTCCTTGCACTACTAAAATAATGGAGAAAACTATTCAATGAAGGTCTAAAGATTGAATCCTTGTTATTAGCATCTGTAAGGTGTTGGAAAACAAACAGAGGTAGGAACTCAATAGCTCCCGAATAGAGAACTGTGAGTGCTTAAAGATACCAAAAGGCATCATCTGTAACATGGGTGTGAAGCCTTAGAAGTATCAAGAAAGGAGTTTGTATCAAGTTAAAAGAAGGAAGGATGGCATTAAAAAGGGCATATCTGAGATACCTATACAGATAGTAAAACAGAGATTTCTTAACAAGTTGTTGGACTTCAACAGGACTGGTTGGTTACTCTCACATGGAGGAAAGTCTTTTTTAAGTTGAAGAGAAGGATAGTGGATAGTACATCTGGGTATGAAATGAGCCATGTGAATGAGAGGAATTAGTTTTACTGGAGTGAATAAGTTCACAGTTTTAGGTTGAGAGAGGAAGTCTGCAAGGATGTTGCTGTGACCTTTAATGTGTTTTACCTTAAATTTATAATAGGAAAACTAATCTTTCTAGCGAAGAAATTGTTTATCTGGTAGAACCTTTTTCTTAGACTATAAAATTTTAGGGAAAGAGGAATTGTCCATTTGCACCACAAACTCATGTGGACATAAATGAAAATTAAAATTTTTGATTCCCTTTTTTACTACAAGAATCTCTTTGTAGATCGTATAGTAGTATTTTTCATAGTCTTTGAATTATCAACTAGTATGACCACAATAATATTTCTTTCCATCAATCTCTTCAAGTAGCACAACTCTTCAAAAGTCTTCACTAGCATCAGTTTGGAGGATCTGTTTGCCCTTATCAGGAATCTTTAAAGGCAAATGAGTCTGAGAGACTTTTTTAAGATGTTAGACTACAGCTATTTGTACTGGTCTCCAAGGAAGGGGGTCTTTTTTTAGTAGCTTTGACAGCTGGCTAGTGTGATTAGATACATGAGGAATAAAGTTTATGATGAAATTCACTACTCCCAGAAATTATTAGATTTCTTTTACTGTAAGGTCTTCATAAGGGAAAGTGAATAATTCTTGTGTAATATGAGGGCCTGGTAGGTAGTGCCTAATAGAAATATGCATCCCAAGAAATTTTATTTGGGTTTGACCCAATTGACTATTCTAAGCTGAGAGCATTACTCCGTATTACTTTGTGAGATTTAGGAACTATTGGGGGGTTGCTTATGATCTGCTTCATTTTTTGAGTAGAGTAAGATGTCATCAATATAAATGAGAGTATTATGGAGGATGGGCTTAAAGATCTTAGTCATGGCCTTTTGAAATAAGGATGGTGCCACCTGTTGATCGAATGACATAACAGTCCATTGTTATTGGGCATTAGGTATGCAAAAGGTGGTTTTGTACCTCTCTGTTGGATCAATCTTAAGTTGCCAAAAACCTGCTTTAAGATTAAACTTAAACATACTTTTTCTTTTTTTAATAGATTAAGTTGTGAACTAATCTTTGGCAATGGAAATTTATCATCTTGTAAAAACATATTGAGAGGCTTATAATCAATAACTAATATTTTCTTTTCTCATTTTTACTTGGAGCATTTTTTCACATAAAAGGCTTGGTAAGCCCAATTAAATTTTGTTGGTTAAATCAAGCCTTGTTTGAGAAGGGTTACACATTCTTCTCTTCTTAAGATTAAATCATTAGGGTTCATGCCAGGGTGAGTAGCCTTTGTAGGGTTGACATCTTCATTTCTTTTAAAAGGTAACTAGATGAAGAATTCTCTATTTTTCTAGAGAGAAGATGAATGGGAAAATTGATTATGTGACTCTAAAGAATATTGAATAAATTGATCGCGAATATCTTCATAATCAACAAAAACTTGAGAAAGCTCAAACACCTTAGGGAAGGTAGTGTAGGCTTTAAATTGCTATTTAAATTGGATTGCTTTAAGGAGAATGTGAAATTTCTTTGCTTAACAATAGACATCCATTCCAATGAGAATGTTTTTATCTGGGAGACTATTGCTAAGTATTTTGATCAAAACAATGCAATTTGGAAAGATCTTAATACCAATCTTTTTCTTGATAATAAGATCAATTTTGAATATCTTACTATCAGCAGCACTAAAATATTTTGAGTGCTTAGTTCAAGCTTTAGGATGAAGTACTGCATAATTCATCAAACTTTTAGAAGTATCAATATCCATATAAGTAATTATGGATATTGGTTTATGGTATTTGCTTTGTAGAATCTACATTTGAACATAAGGCATTGGAGGCTCCTTATGTTCTGCTTAGTAACAAGGTTAAATAGAGCAACTGTGATGAATATAACCGTCAGAATGATCTGACACATCGAAATGGTTTGAGTCTGAGTCTGAGTCTAATTTTAAGGATTGTAAGTCTGGCAAGGCAAAGACTTAGCATCATTAGCATCCTCTTGCTCCGAAAAGAGTTCTTCAATTTCTTAATCATTAGAAAAAGGAATGCTTGCTTGGAGTTGATGAAAGAGTTTAATTTCTTTCTTTGTTCTTTTGGGACACTGTCTGGCAAAATGGCTTTTCTTGCCACATATATAACAACAATCTTGTTTTCTAAATTAAGTTATTCTCCTCTTGAAAAACTAAATTGGTTTTTTATGTCTTCTTTTGCGGTGACTATGGTATGGAGTTTTTCTGAAATGAGATTTCTTTTTGGTTGGGCAAGAGCACCTAGATTTGTCTTTACATTTGATCTGCAAATAGGGCTTCTTGCACACCTTTTAGAGTGCTTGTTTTCCTTCTATCATTGAATCAAACATCTTGTATTGTTCACATAATTTTTTAAGAGTAGCAATTGCAAGTTAATAAATTCTCCTTGAGAGATGTCTGTCATATCTCTTCTAAGGGATTGAATGGCTCTTAAGGGTTCCAGTTAGATTTCTTCTGACAAGGAGATGATAAATGTATGATAAAGATTAACATCATTGTAACCATTGACCAAATAATATTTTTCTATCATCTTTTGATAATGAAAATCAAAATCTTTTTTCTTCAAAGAACAACAACACATTTGGAAGTATTCTTACCACTTTTGTTTATCAACTAGATGGAAGTCTCTAAGGAATTCTTTATGAATGAATCCAAAATGATTATTTGCACTGGCAGCTGTGGTATAGAAACATTATCTGTACTCCCCTAGGCTTTGAAACCATTCTCAGAGAGTGCCGGTGAATTTGGTAGTGAACTCAGTAAGTTCTACTTCAAGATTAGCAGTTAGACGAGTCATTTGAAAATCAATCCATACTGAAAACTCATGCAATTTATCTCTCCATTTTTCAGGAAGGATATCATCAAAAGTAAACCATGATCCAGTAATTATACAAGCTTGAGCATGTGCCTGATTATGAGAGGTTGTAGTACAAGGTTAGTAATTAGTATGATCATCTTATTCTAAGTTGGACTTTTCTACTTCTTTAAAAGGTGTGGGATTGACCATATAGGAAGTTAAGATCTTGGCCTGATCAAGAGATTTTATCAAAATTGATTAGTTTTAAACCAATTATACTAGAATGATTAGTATCCAAATCAAAACTATAAGGAATCTTTGATATTGTAAGAGCTATTATTCTAGAAGACTTGAGAGGTTCAAGCTGGGTTGTCTAAGGTTAAACTTCTTGTTTATTTTTCTGGGTATGGTCTATAGGAGTAGATTGGGTTTTTTTAGGTGAGGAAAGAGGTGTCCTTATTTGTAAGGATTTTAATGGAGGAGGTTGTTTAGGAGGTTTAGTCCATGAGGGTGAAGGTTCATATTAAAAAGGGAAATGAGAGGGTCTTTGTGGATGTCGAGGTTCTTTAGGAGGAGGTCATGATTGTCTAGGTTGAAACTATTTAAGCTGAACTGGACTAAAATAATTTTCTTTCTTTTTAAAAACTTCATAGTTCATTTTAAAACATTTTGAATAATCAGCTTCTTCAGGATAAGGTAAGTATGGAGGAGAAGTGTGAGGATTATATGATGGTGTATACAATGGAGGAAAAGGTTCATAAATGCTTATGGAATAATCTCTTGTCATATCTTTTTCAATTTGGTTAATTTGATATTTTATTCTTTTGAGTTCTTGTTCTTTTTAGGTGAAAGCAAGACCTATGTAACCATAAGTGATAAAATTCTTTAATTCTGCATCCAGAAATGTTACCTATTATTGAAGGCTATCATATAATTGTTAGACATAAGTAGAAAGCCCGTCAAGGTAAGAATTGGTATGAGCTGTCTGACTCGAGAGGTTTTATAAGTAAGAGTCAATTCTATCAAGAACTTTATTTTGTGCCATTGCGTTACAAGTGTGCCAGTTTAAGACTTTTTTAGCTTAGGATACTGGCCTCATTGCCCCATTAGGAATAACTTCTGTTGGAACAGAGAATGACTTATAAGTCGCATTTGTCTCAGGATTAGTTCTTCTTTCCATTGGAGGAAATTTTGAGTCATAGGCTTTGGACGCAGAGGAAAACCACATACAAGGGATTGGTTATAGCATCCCTTGTGATTGGATGATTAGTTCTGGTTTAGGTAAAGGAGGAGAAAGGAGAAGGTCTTTATGACCAAGTTCCCAAAATAACTCATGAATGGTTTTAGGCCGTGGCTTAGACTTTCTAATGCCTACCCATTTTGGCTTGGGTGGTTGGTCATTATCATCATCAATGCTTGAGTCATGTTTTTTATGAGAGCAATGACCACATTTCCATGTAGGTTTCTTCCCCTTATCTTGTTTCTAGGTAGCAACTGCAATGGAATCTCTAGGTCTCCATTCATGGTCTCCTAGGCCTTCCCAATTTTCAAGGTCATAACAGCCATGATTAGGGTCACACATAGAAGGATCACAATCCCAAAAGAAGTGACCATTAATCTTTGCTATATAAGAGTAAGACCTATCTGGGTGAAATGAGTGAATAGGGATAATACCTTTTTTTTTTTTGCTTTTGGGTGACAACAGGAGTGAGCATCATGGAGTGGTTTAGAAACCTACGAAAAGGGGTAGTTGACGTGCCTTCATCAGATCCAAGTCTTTTGAAGTTTGATTTGACAATTCCATTTGGAAGCTTTTTAAGAACTAGAGGAGTAGAGGTGTGGAAAGCCTTCTGTCCATCATGAAACTCCTTTTCATAATTAGTTATCCATTCAATAGGCATAAACTGCAGCAGATCTTTCTTAGGAATCTACTTTGGGATTTAGATAATAATGGTGTTGTCTAGTTTGTCAAAAATTATATAAAGAACATCATCAGTGGTGTTTTGGCATTGAAGGTCAACAGAATAGTTCAAAATATGGTAGACCATCTTGTAATGAAGATTTGTTAAGACATCATTATAGACTTGCTTAGCACCAATGATCTATACTTACACTTTTAATCTTGTGGTGAGAGTGGGATTTGTCAACTTGATGTTGAAGTTGGGAACTATAGTGAGACTTCCACTATTCAAAGTAACAAGGGTGGCTCTAATTAGTGCATTCTAAAAGAATGTGTATGAAGTATCAAAGAGGGAAACACAAGTTGCAGCTGCAATTTCTTTTCTTCCATGAAAGGTGAAGACTAATCTTATGGCTCCAAGATGGTGAGTGTATCCTTGGCAGATCAAGTAGAAGATGAAGCTTGTAGGGATTTCCAAAGTAACATACTACTCATCTTAGGTAGATTGTAACTCACACTAATCTAGTTTAGTGCCTTGGACTATTTCTTTAATGGGAGTGTTTTAAGAGAAAGAAATCTGTGGATAGATCTAGTAAGGGAACAATTTTGGTGATAAAGTTCATAAGAATTAAGAAGAGGAGCAATGGACTCTTCAGGGTAAGACTCATTTAGAATATGGGTCATTTCTACAAGATTATCTATTTTATTAGAGGCATGGGATATACAAGAGGAAGGAATAGATCTAGGTAAAGAAAGTGATGAAGAAAGATGAACATGTTCATAGGAATCTTCTATAGAAGACATTGTGACTAAAAACCTTCTTACTCTTTTTTACAATAAACCTACTTCCGATTATCTTGGCAATGTCTATAAGCTCTGATATCAATCGAAGTACATATCCAGCCTTGTTGTTAGTTGACAATGCCTTAACCTAAGATCGGCCAACATTCTCTTCCATCTCTCATTATGGAGATCATCCAATCTAGAAAGATATCTTTTAGGAAATATCATGAGTTCTAGATGTTTCTAAACATACTCTAAAGGGAAAGGAGGAGCGATTTGATCCACTTCCTTTCTCTCTTTAGGAATAATAGGAAAACAATTTGGACATATATCATAAATGTTACTTATATGGAAAAATATAAAATTTAAACAATATATAGGAAATGTCGTTTTCTTTTATTGACATACTATTTGTGATGTGGGAAGTGATAAGACCTGAGACTATATGAGGAAGCTCTTTATGGGGGGTGTATGTTTTCTACTAAACTAATCAATTTAGTGATTTAGTTGTCGCTATATGCTTTAGGCCAACTCACCCCTGATGGTAATATATGGGATTTTGTTGCCCTTTATTGATTTGCTAAGGTGTTGCCATATTTTGCTTTATTATGCTATTTTTTCAATGTTGTGGAGTTTGTTTCTGTTAAGGGCATGTTTTCAATTGAAGACAGGCCAAGCCATGATCATTTTGGGAGCAACTTCATGAGTGTAATAAAATGGCCTACTAATACTTTTATGTTTGGGACACAGATCTTGGTGGTCCGTTTCCTCCCTACAACAACATCCTGTAGAGGTTGGTTATAACACTAAGAAGATGACGAAGAGATAACGTGACTATTTTAAGGATATTTTCCACATCTTTTAAGTATTGATGATTTGATCATTGGGAAGGCAATTCTTTCTCTCAAAGTCATATCTTTTTTTTATTGTTGCTATTCCCATCCTCAACAAGTGTTGTAATTCAAAAAATTAGATTGGTTGAGAATTTAAAAGGCTATCATTTAAGTAATAAAGTGTTGCAATAGTTTTTCAAAGTCTTATATCAATGAAAAAGATGAAGGGAGGAACATGATGCTCTTGTAAATAAGCCTTTTTAGTTCTTGTTTAGATGTCACAACAAGCCAACTTTAGGATTAACACTAACCAAAAAAATGTGATTTTAGCCATAATTTTTTAGTGGCTTTATCTTAAGGGTTTAGCAATTGTTTCAAATTTTATAGTCCAATTATCAATTGTGAAAGGTTTAACTATGATTTATACTAACTGTTTATAAAACCGCGATAAAGCCAAGGTTAGACCATGGTCTAACCACGATTTTTGCAAACCATGGTTAAAAATTGTTGATTTAAGGTAGCGATTTTAATTGTGGCTAAATTTTGTCCACCTTTTAATATATTTTTTGTCCTTTTTTTTAATAAATAAACTTGTAGCTAAATAATTTTCAACCAACATCTAGCAACAATAACTAATTTCTAGTAGCAACAACCAATATGCCATTGAAATTGCAAATAGATATTCTTATATCATTACTTTACAAATAAGTTAAAGTATAAATGTAATTTAAAATATATTCAAACTAATCATTCATATCACTGGAATGTGGGGAATGATTATTATTAGTGGGCGTGTGTCCACTATCTCGATCATTTGGTATCTAAAATTTAAAACAAAATGTTATTAGTAATAAATTAAAAGCCAAAATATAAAAACATTTGTTCTTATAATTCAACTAAAATAAAAGGTTTAAAAAAATACCCATTGAGCTTATGTAATGGCAAGCTTTGGTAGTAATTGAATTTGAAAACTTCAAAGGAGGAATGACATAGATGCTTCCATTTGTTGTGATTACTTGTCTCTTTTAGTATTTTTGGCTTTCGCTTGTCATTGTCCCTCATCTATTTTTTCCATTTGTGCTTGAAGTTGTACAACCTTGTTTTGCAACTTCATGTAAAAAGGCTCAGAAGATGAACTTGCATTAGCCTAATATCCAAACACTTGTGATAGATATGTACCCAATTCTATTCCTTAGACTCAACTGCAGTGCTCTTGGGTTCTTAAAGCCCTGATTACTTGAAATTTCTTGTGATGAGGGGTCCTTAACTTGATACATAACAATCTTTTCTTGCAAATTCAAACAGAAAGCAATAAATCATTTAAAGAATAAATCATTTCAACAAAATTAGAAGTCAGCACCTTATTCCCACAAAATTCAAACACTTATATAGATAACTCTAGTTTGGTTGTTGATGTATGATCCATCTATATTTATGGACTGCAGTCTACACATCTCCCTAAATAACTGAACTCCACACTAATCAGTATTATGTTAACAATAAAAATTTCTTAAAAAAGCATTTTAAGCAAACCCAAAACAACACCAAATTAGATATGGGTACTCAAATAGATTTGAAAAGTAACACGAGAAAGGATATAAGTTAACCAAATTTAATAACTTGAGTTTCAAGTCCTACAAATTATTCAACAAAAACTAGATTAGAAGTCATAAACCAATAAAGCAAATGAGAGGAAAAGCATTGCCTATTAGACAAATGATGGAGACAAAATTCATGATTTCTATAACAAAAATTCTTTTTTGGAGGAGTGCGTAAGTCACAATAAAGAAGAAAGGGTGTTAAGGTAACCATCACTAGTTTCAATGATGTTAGATTGATGGATCTTTACTTGCTAGTAGTCTTGCTAAAAGAAGGGAGTTATGTGAACTTAAAAAAATGACCATGCATGAAGATGGGGGAGGGGTTATCCACCAATTTAAGGAATTAATAGGTTTAACCATGGTTTTCTATAGGGTTATGCACCAATTTAAGGAATTAATAGGCTTTAAATTAACGATGATTAATATAAATGTTGTTAAGCTATAGCATTGCTATAGTTAAATTAATTGCTATTAAACTATTATTGTAATGTACTTTTTTTGTAATGTAACTACAATGGTGTAATTAGGGTTTTAGGGGGCTATAAGTGAGAGAGGGTTTGATATTTTGTCCATGTAAAAATTGTAAAAGTGTTATTTTAGTGGAAATATCCCTTTTAGGATCATAGAAGTATGTTTATTTAAGGGATTGAACCATTATGCTTTTGTTATTGATCCTAACAAGTGGTATCAGAGCTAGTTTCAGCCTAGAAAAGAGAGAGAAAGAAGAAATATGTGCCACTTTAGCAATCCAGGAGAGAGATCAATTAGTTAGTCCTAATGCTAAGTTAACAAGTCCTAGCACAACGTCAGTAATTTTTGGGAAAATGTTGATTCTAACTAATTTTAATGCCGTGGTTCTATTTTTTAGTTGATTTTCTCAAATTTAGGTTATTTTTTGGAATTTATTGCTAGTTATTTAAGTAGATGTGTTTAATAAGGAATTTATTAAATACTATGACTACATTGAAGTTTGAGATCCTATGGTTTAAAGGAAAGATCTATTTTACTATATGGCAATGCATAACTCAAGATTATTTGGTCTAGTGAAGTCTTGATTTTGCATTACAAGATGAAAAGCAAATGAGATGAAAGATGAAAAACTTAGAATGGAGTATAATACAAAAGAAGGTAGTTAGTACATTTTGGTTAGTACATGCCCCACAAATAAAAATAACGATATTAACAAAAACATCATTGAAGAAATTATGAGAAATGTTATAGAGTAAGTATGCCTTAAATATGTTAACTAATTGTTTAATGATGAAGATGGATTTAAATTCACTACTAATGAAGGAAGAAGGTAATATTATTGACCATTTGAACAAAATTTAATGAGCTAGTATCTCAATTATCAAATGTAGGGAGACAACTAAGGAAAAAGAGCAAGCATTGCTTTTGTTGGCTTGACTTCCTAGATCATACATTAGTGCAATCAATGCTAGTAAGGAAAAGCATTTGAATAAGGTGATAAGGGCTTTGAAAGAGAATCGTTGAATGATGTAACATGAAAATTACCTTAGAGAGAGTTAACTACTAGTTGTAAAAAGTTTTGAGAAATGGAGGAAGAATAGAGGTGAGTAACAAGATGGACAACCAATATCTTGTTTGAGAGACTTCAATAATGTTGAATGTCATTACTATAGAGTTGGGTCACATCCATGTTTACTGTCTAAAGTTTAGGGAGGATATAAAAGGCGTGACAGAGTTGAAAGGTAAATCAAATGTTGATTCTTCTTTCAACATGGTCAATTGTGATGATGAATTTTATCTCTCAAATGCGACTACTATTAAGAGTAATTTTAGCCAGGTAATTGATTTTGCTATTAATATCCATATTTGCACTGACATAGACTTGTTTTGCACTTTGCACATTGACGTTGACTTTAGTTATGTCAATATGGGGAATAATCTAAAGTGAAAAAAGACATGAAGGCATTAGAAGAGTTTGCCCAAGGCTTATGCCTTCTAGTGAAACTCATATTATTTTGTTTGGTAATTTTGCTTCACATGGGTATAAGTATGTTAGCATTGGGAATCAGTATAGAGAGTACAAGAGTGGAAACTTAGTTATACAAGGAAGGAAGAAAGGGAAGAACATTTACTACTTAGATGGATATGCCTTATTAGCAAAGATGGAATGCAACAAAAGGAAAGATGTAATGCCTAGTAAATTTTATAATGGATTAACCTTAAGATAAAGATAAGAAGAAGGATAACAAAGAGCAAAAATCTAATTAAAATAAAGAAAAAGATTAAAAAGCCTACTTTAGGCCATTAAAAGGTGTCCAGGTAAATTATGCAAGGAATAGGGACAAAATGATAATTATATAAAAATAGTAATATAATAAGAGAATAAATTATTTTCCTTTAATATAAGGTTATATAAAGTTATTAGAGGTTTTATAATAGTTAAAATAGGTTATAGTCTTAATATCACGCATATCATGAAACTTAGTGGCATAGGAATAAATTTAACAATTTTAAGCCAATGAAGGCCAAGATTTATTTTTCTAAAAATGAGAGCTAATAAAATAAATAAATTAGTAGGATAAAATAAAAAATATAGGATTCATGGGCTAGATTAGAGGAAAAATTCAAATTAAGGACAAAATGGTCCAATAATGTGCCACTTTCAAGTATTGGGAAATGTGCACCTACCCTTTTCATCTTTTGTCTTTCTTTCTTGGCTGACCAATGCCTTTTTCCAACAGAGAAGAGAGAGAAAGTGCAGCAAAATTTAGCCAAAAATAGATGAAAAAATTGGTAGAAGAGAGAAGTTTGGTTTTCATAGTTTTTAAGTAAGTTTTTAAGTTTTTGACCTTTTTAACTTTCCTTATATTTTAGGCTTTTTTTCCTCTCCTCAAGGGCTTTCAATTGATATATCTTTTTTGTGTTAAGAAGATGAAGTTGAGTGGTTGTTGTGCTCCATCAAGTTTCCATCTTAGGAAAAATAATTGAGCAAAGGAGTTAAGATAACATCCTAAGTCATTTTTATACAATTTGATATCTTGGAAATTTGGTTTTAATTGAACCCTAGAGAGTGAAATTTTGGCCAACATGATGAAATTATGATACGTTATATTTTGTGGATGTAAATGTTGATTAGTAGCTAAAACACATAAATTGGATGAGGTTTTGATGAAATTTTTGTATGATAAGTCTATTGGTGTGTGAGTCTTAACCAAGGCTGGAATTTTAGGTCATTGGGATGCTTTGAACAAATTGAGATAATGGAGATTTAATTAAGTGAATGTGAAGTGGTCTTGATTCAATATGATGCTAAATTTGGCTAAGTTGTACATTCTTGGAAAGTTACCTTTATTTGATGCAAGAGTTTGGGACTTTTCATGCTTGAACTGAATTATAGGTTTTATGGCTGATCATATATGATTTATTTAATTTAAGAATGTTATTTGAATTGTGAAAATGAAATTTAAACCAAGAAAATGGAATAACTTTAAGTTTAATGCAACATTGTGCTTTGTGGCCAAAGAGAGTCAATTTGAGTTATGTATCTATATGGTAGCAATGGACTAAATGGACAGTTAAAATGGCAAAAGTACGCTATCAATGAAACTTTATGGGTCTTAGCCTAGTTTAAATATTAGAATGGCATGTTTTATATGTGGTATGATTAATGGTGGAGTATAAAAAGTTAAAGCATGCTTTGGAACCAAATATGTGGTTAGAAGCTTTGTTTTTACATGCTAAGCCTAGGTTGAGTATGGAGTCTTGTACAGTCAAATGCTTTGTTACTTATTATATTGTCCAATATGTTGTTTTAGGCTTTTTAAGTTGATTGATAGAGCTTAGGAGACCTTTGGCGGAGGAGAAGGACCTTTTGGGTTAAAGTTGAAAAAGTTTGCTTGGCTTTAAGTGGTGAATATCTAACGTAGCAATTTTAAATTTCTTTGTGTGTATATATGTTTCTTAGTAATTAGAATACTTGTATGTGATTATATGTTTGCAATTGTAAATGTTTTATGGCATGAGTTGGCTATGTATGTATATTTCATGAGCCTTTATGGCTAGAGATACCTTATGGGATCAACTATGATCAGGCAAGGAATTAAATGTAGTAACTCTTCCCAAGCCAAGAAAAAATATGCAAATTCATGAGTTAATGGCCATTAGCTAACTTATGTGATTGCCAATCTAAATACCTTTATGATGATGTCTATGCATGCTTGTGTTCCTTTTCTTGAGTGATACTATGTATGCTTTGATTGGTGGAATTTGCCATTAAGATTATATATCTCACTCTTTATATATGATCTAACTCATGTCAGGTAATTATAGTACAAAGGATAAGGGCAAACAAGTGGCCCCTTAAAAGCCATGAACTTGAAAGAACTTTTTATATATCTAATTTTCTTTTGGAATGGTCATTTGTAATGGAATTGATTTTGGGGCTGTTTACTTTGGATTATGATATTTTTTTTGTAATGTAATGTAATAAGGATATTAAATCTCATAAAAATGTTGCTATTGTATCACTAGAGCTTTTAGTTTAATATAAGCATGTCTTGAGAAAAAGAAAGTGATGGATATGCTAAACTAAGGTGTCTTGACACTTGAATTATGGAATGAAATAAGTATTCGTTCAATGATTGATTTGTACCAATTTCTCTCAATTTCTTCTTCTTCTAACCAAGAATATGCATGGTTGTGAGTATGGAATGGAGTTTCGCATTGCTTTCCTTCTTTCTCTTCCTTAAGGCCGAGATGTGCATTTACTAAAGGTTAGGACTATTTTTTTTCGCATAATTTGGATGAGACTAGCTTGCAAATGATAGATAAATGTTGTTATGGCTTTATATTGTTAGAATTGCCATCTTGCAATTGTCATTTATTTTGGATTATTGGAAATTAAAGCACATATAGGGCTAGTTGCTAATTAAGCCTTTAAAGTGCATAGAATTGTTATGTTTAATTTTTCGAATGATCCTTGATGCTACTTGATGGGAGATTTTAAGCAAATGAAAAAGGCTAGGTGTAAGGTCCCTTGGATCCAAAACTTTAGACCAATTTGTGTGGTCTTTATGGCTGGATTTTTAATATGTTAGTTATGGAATTTTATGGTCTTGGAATTGTTGCTATCATGAAAATTAGGTATCCATGTCTTGAGTATATTTGAAAAAGGCTTAAGGCCAAATATGATCTATCTTATATCTGTGACCAAAAGAAGTATGAAAGTTCATTTGGAGCCTATGCATTATCTAGTGTGGTCATTTATTTGGAGTCTTGATGTGAAGCTTGTGGTGCCACCTATGTGTCATGTTGTGGAAAAATTATAAGTCCTAAATGATGGATAATATGTGAAGCATCTTAAGTGTATAAATTTCAAGATGAGAAAAGGATGCATGTGCGATAGCTATATTGTTGAAAAGAAAAAGTTTCAATCTTTTTTTTACTACTTTTTATGACTTGGTTAAGGATTTCTTAGTATCATGGTGATAAATTACTTAAGATAATTACTATATATAGTAAGATGTGTTAAAAGACATTCAAAAGACTAAGAAAAAAGTTTAATTTTCTAACAAAATAGAGATATTTGGGATGCTGGAAAAATAGAGAATTTATTGCAATAGTTTTTTAAGGTATTAGATTGATGGAAAAGAAGAAGGGGGGAGTGTGATACTCCTATAAATAAGCCTTGTTAGTTCTTCTTTAGGTATACTACACCAACTCAAGCCTTAAGATTAATTATAAAGGTGTAATTAGGGTTTTAGGAAGTTGTGAATGAGAGAAGATTTGCAATTTTGTGAATTCAAAAATTATAAAAGTATTATTTTAGTGGAAATAATCCTTTTAGGATTATGAGAATATGTCTATTTGATGTAGTATAAATGAAATTTCATATCCTCATTTACTTATGACTTGGATTTATCTAGGTTCCCAAAATAATGTTTATGCAAATTCCCCCTATCCCAAAATGGCATTGTTTTAATAAGTACTTGATTTTGTAAAGATTGCCTAAATAAATCCACTTTTAAGAAAATACCATTTGGATAATTTTAAATTATAAGTTAATAATCATGTCAACTTATGTTTATACCACATAAGCAGGTTTCTCAATTGACCATAAGTTTGCTAAAGGAATATTTTGATTTGGAAGTAAAATCTATCAAGGATTATATTAAAGATGTTATAGAACTAATGAAAAATATAAGAAATATAATAAAATCAAAACAGAAATATAAGAGAAGACAAAGTGGATAATTCTCATTTACTTAGAGTATCACATGCTTAATACATAACTTCTATTTATAAGTTTTCAATCACAAAAATCAACATATAAGAGTTACAATAACATATGTATAGGAAAATTAATTTACATAATTGTTTAATATAACTTCTTTGAGGGTTATAGAGTATATGTTGTTAAAAAGGATCCTAGAAGATTATTCTTAAAGGTGATAGACATTCACATAATTATGTCATTTGCAATAATCCTCCTTGGATATCCATTAATAAATAATATATCTCGTTAAAACTTCATTAGAAAAAACCTAGTAAGATAAAAACCTAGTGAAAGAAAAAAAGTACATAATTTTTACAATATAAGTTGTCTTGTTAAAAACCTTGCTTGAAAAATCTAGTTAAACAAAACCTTGGTTAAGAAAAAAAAAAGAATACATATCTTTTACTCCTCCTAATAATAATGTCACTTAATGTTCTTAAGTTACCACATCCCAATTATGTATGCTAACATTTTAAATGCGGTAATTAATAATGCCTTAATGAATAAATTTGTCGATTACTACATGAACAAATCTATTGAACATCTGTATCTCTATTCTTTTGAAAATCATGAGTAAAAAAGGATTTTAGTAAAATATATTTCATTCTATCTCTTTTAATGTACATTCTTCTTATTTGAATTATACATATTATATTATCTTCATATAATATTGTTAGAATCTTTATATCTAAAGACAAACCACATATCTTTTGGATATGTTGAGTTATTAACCATAGTCGAACATACTTTCTTCATGCATTGTAATTATTTTTGCATGATTTGATGAAATAGTAGGTAAAGTTTGTTTCTCAAAGCACTATGATATAGTTGTATCCTTATATGTAAAGAAATAACATATTTGAAATTAAGCTTTATATGGATCGAATAAGTATCTTGCATATGCATAACTAATTAATTGTTATCCAGATTTAATTAAATAAATTAACCTAAAGATATGGTAGGAAATGCTTAACTCTATTCTAGTTTTTATTTTTGGTTGGAGAAGAACTCAATCTTGTTAACAAAATAATAACAAAGAAATATCAGGTTATGTATTATTAGTAAGATACATCAATGCTCCTATAGCACAAAGATATGATATTTTAGGACTAAGAAATTATTCATCATTTTCTTGAGGATAAAAGGTGTTTTTATTCACATATATTAATCTTACAATCATTAGGGTAATTAGCAAATATGCTTTGTCTATATAGAATTGCTTTAAGATTTTTAATATATATTGATTGATAAAAAAGAATTTTTTAAAAGTGTCTGATCTATAAGTCAAAACAAAACTTTATTTTTTTGAGATCTTTCATATCTTTTAAATAATCAAATTTTTTTAAACTTTTCAAAAATTTCAATAATATTCAAATCATCAACATATATAGTAATTATGATAAATTCTAATTTAGTTCATTTTCTAAAAACACATGGAAAAATTAACTCATTTTTACAACATTCCTTCAATAAATATTTGCTAAAATAATTATATTATATATATCCAAACTATTTTAGTCCATATAATGTTTTCATGTAAATGTATTGAATAATTTTCTTAAAAATTTTTATATGCTTCTAACATTTTAAATCTATCAATGATTTTTATGTAAATTTCACTATATAGTGAGTCATATAAACAGAATGTAATAACATTCATAAGATGCATTTTGAGTTTTTCATGTACTATTAGGTTAATAAGATGTCTAAAAATAATTGCATCTACTACAAGAGAATATGTTTTTCATAATTAATACTAGGCCTTTGTGAAAACCTTTATACAAAAAGTCGTACTTTATACTTGAGGACTTTATTTTTCTAAATTTATTTTTGTATAAACATTCATTTATACCATATTGGTTTTACACTTCAAATGTTTGGACTATATTTCCAAAAACTTCACATTTTGAAAGTGAATTTCATTCTACTTGAATTGTGTTTTTTCATTTTGACTAATCATCTTTCTATCTAAATTTCTCGACAATTTTAGGCTTAAGATCCTCATTTTATTATATTATTTCAATAGCAATGTTCTATTTAAAAAAAAAGTTATCGACAACTCTATCTTTTTAGTTTTATCTTTTTTCTTATAGTGATATAATTTGTTGAGATCTCTGGGAGCTTTTATGATTAGTTATGTCTTGGAGTCTCTTCTAAAATACCTACCTCCTTAATATAATCATCTTGATTATTTGTTCTTTTTTGTTTTCAAGGATTTTTATCTTTTGAATCGATTGATCTGACGCATTTATGTGTGATTTACTTTTATTTGCACTAATCAATTATTATACTAAGACATCAATTTAAATTGGAATATTTTCAGTTCGTATATGAGATTTGGTAACTCTTTTTTGGTAAATAAATGTATTTGGTAGTAGATTTGCAATATTTTGTAAATGTATATATATATTTTTTAAACTTCTAATTCACATTATTTTGTACGAGAATCTAAATAAGATAATAGTAATGTATTCTATATAATTTCTTTTTTTAAGTAACTATTATCTCTTCTTGATATTGGGAAACTATTTCATCAAAATAACAATTGATAAATTGTACTATAATTGAGGGATTTATACATGACATATATTATTAATCTTCTTTGAGGACCCATTTTTGTGTGTTGTGGTGAAATAATTGGAATATATATTGCACATCCAAAATTTTTAATATGGGAAATATTTGGCTTCTAACGCAAACCCAATTATAGTAGGAATAATTTATAATAACCTGTTGGTTTGATGCATATAGGTGTTGCTACATGTAAAATTGCATATTCCCATGTTGAAATGGGGAGTTTGTTCTTATAAGTAGTGATCTAACTATTAATTGGAAGTAATTAATGAATGATTTTGCTAATTCATTTTGTGTGAATATGAGTAACAAGCTCTTTAATTATTATTTTAATAAATATATAATAGTCATTAAAAGCTTGAGATATAAGCTAACTAACATTATTAAGACAAAGTGTCTTGATTGTATAATTTGAAAATTATACTTTTAATCAAATCATTTAGGAAAGTAATCTTGCAAATAGTGAGTTGATAATAAATATACATGTAATTATCTATTTAGATGTATCTATTAAAATTATATGATATTTGAATGGTCTACACGGGAGATGAATGGACCCATATATATCACCTTGAATATGTTCCAAAAATGTAGGAAATCAAAATTTAACTTTAGCTAGTGATAGTCTAGTAATTAATTTGCCTTAAAAACAAATAGTACATGAGAATTATTTGAATTAAAGAATCTTCTAATTCTTTAATGGATTCCATATAAATTCTTAATAATTTTTTGAGATGGAATAATAGATCATGCCATACAATTAATGTATTTGAATTAATAAACTTTCAATTCATTGTAACATATGTTTTCAATTGTATTAATAATATTATAGTACAAAACAAAAATAATGTAGATAATTTTTTCAATATATATATATATATTTTTTTTTTCTTGATATAATAACTTGATAAGTAGATTTTAATATTTTTCTCATTTATAGTTTTAATATAATATTCGTCGCAGTGGATATCTTTGAAGCATAATAAATTTTTTTAAAATTTAGTAAAAGTAATGTGTTATGAATAATGAACTTTGTCATCTCAAGTAATAATATAACAACTTTTTAGAGCTTTTATTAGTTATATATTACTTGATATAATATTGATATTGACATCATTTATTATCAAATGAGAAAAGTATTATTCATCTTTAAGTATTATTTGTAAGAAATATGTTTTTACCATATATCTTATATCTAACTATAGAATGAGAAATATCCATATTAGTCTTTTAAGAACTAAATCACATTCTATTATGTGTAGTTCTTTAAGAACTAATACTATTTCAATATTGCTATTATAGGAACACATTCAAAGTATAAAACATAAAGTAATCAAGTTTCTTTTGCACATAATTTTATAATATCTTTCATTTGGAATAATCAGCACTTCTAGTGCATGTATTCTTCCTTCAAATTGTTATAAAGATTGTGAATCTAGTTATACAATATTCTATATCTAATTATTCATAAAATTGGTTAGAAATAAAGGTAAACGCTTTATACATTTTTCAAGAATATTTAATTTTCTTTCTTTAAAATATTTTCAAGATTAATAATAAACACTTTGTACATCAAATATTTATAATAAATAATTTTTTCATAATAAAAATTTAAGTACAATAAATTCATGAAATTAATTCAAGTGTCACATATATATAAAATATTTTTTAAATGATACATATAAATAATTTAATCATAGGTAGAGAATATAAATTAAAGTATAAAATAAATATATTTTATTTTTGTAGTATTTTATAATGAATGTTAAGCCATATATAGAAAGAAATTGCAATTGATATTCTCTCTTAGAATTTTAAAAATTTATAAATAAATTGCCACAATAAAGTATATAACCATTCAACATCTTATAACCTTTTGAGTTTTATGCCCACTTTTGGTACTTTTAAGTTAAAAAAATTTATAACTATTTGTTTTTATAGCTTTTTAGCCATATTGTTACCATTGCTTATAATTTTACTTCAATATGCATGGCAGATTATTATTGGCATTTAACTATTAATTTGTGCAAAGGTTATACATAGTCGTTAACTTGTTCATAAATATATTTAATTTGGAGAGTTTTCAAAATTTTTTGATGGCATATAAATTATTAGCCTTTGGACTTATAGTAAAAAGATCTTTTATACTTGTCAACTCATCAAAGTATACCACCAATTATATATATACACTATTCATTAAGACAATGGAGTCATCAATTATAAAATAATCAAAACTAAAATGATATGGTTGTTAACCATATAATTATATTTAACTTTTTGATTTTTAAGATATTTATCAAATTTATGATTATATTATGAATATGAATATGTTTTAAATTTATAGATAATAAAAAATATTGAAATAATAAATGATATGAGGTAAGAAGAAAAAGTTTCTTATAACTAACTCTAATGATTAAAAAGCTCAAAAAATGGGCATTTTACACTAATTTATTAGATACTCATGTTACTAATGTATTATAAAACTAATAAAAATATATAAAATATAATAAAACCAAGAGAAAAATTTAAGAAAAAAAATAAGTGGACAATTCTCATTTACTTAAGATATCACATGCACAATAAATTTCTTTTATTTATATGCCATTCATTATAAAAACCAATTTATAAGAATTATAATAATATAAATAAAAAATTAATTCACATAATTATACACAATAATTTTTGTGAGGATTATAAAATATATGTCATTAAAATGAATTTTAAATTATTTTTTTAAAATTATAAATATATATTCACATATAATTATATTATTTACAAAAATATTATATCTTTGAAAGCACGGCTTTAGAGACGAGTAATTGTTTTAAGGAATAAATCATTAATTTACTAATAAAAAGTAATAATAAAAACTGGAATGCAGTGCGCGCTGGGTCAGGGATTCGGGGTCTACATCGGACGTTACATTTACGCCTGTGCGTGGAGGGGTGGAACTCAATGGAGGAAAAAGCGCCGTTGCCGGTGGAAGAGGTGGAAGCGACAGCTGATGAAGCAAAAACTTCTCTCTTTCCTCTCTTTCCACTCGCAGACTCCTCTCAGCACACCAGCCCTTCAGTTCCCCAATGGCTCTGCAACTCCAGCTTCACCACCGACATTTCTGTCATAAACGACGCCGTTATATCCCAACTCAACCACGAAACTACCCATTCACCGCGGGAAGAACACGACCTTGAAGATGAAGAAGGTGCCACTGATAATCAGGCTCAACCGAAGCCCTTTTCTTCCTATGAGATTCTGGAATCTTCTGAATCTGACAGAGAGGAAGACCGTGGAAGGGAGAAAAGGAATAAGAAAAGGAAGAAGAAGAAACGTAAGCGTGATGAGTCCTCAGAGAAGGGGGGATTGGATTATTACGGTTCGAGAAAGTCTCGTGTTCGAACTTGGGCTGATTCTGAGACCAACACTGCTAAAGATTATTTCTTTGATTCTCATGGTGATCGCGATAATTTGGCATTCGGGTGTATCTATAGGTATTCTCTGTTGTCATACCTTGGGATTTGTGTGTCCGTGTTTGCGATTATTTGCTGGGCTTACTTTTTGTTTGTAATGGAGATTTTCTTCCTTCTTGCTTCTTGGATGGGAACGAAGAGCCCACGGGAGAGAATAACAAAAGTTTGAATTAATAATCTAATACTCAACTATTTATTTCATGCGATTTTATCAACTTTCTGAAAGATTTAGTTTTTGTTGCTGAGGGTTTTTGATAATAAAGTCTATATGGTTCTAAGGCTGGTACTCTTTCAATGAAATGGATGTCCCGGGAGCCCAAATGAAGTATTGTGTATGCATTTTATGTTCAGAAACACAGGAATAGGATGCTTCCTTTATAAGTTGGTAATTATGGTCTCCTGGGCGTTTGCGTTGAGATTTTGATCTCATTTCCTTTATACCCTTCATGCAACTATTTTCTCTCTGTAGGAAAGTACAGGGATAGATTGGTTGATAGATTCATATGTTATATGAATGCTTCTCCTAAATCAGGAAACGTTGACTACTAATGACTGATGGGTATAAATTTATAAATTTTGTAAAAAATGACTTTTTTTTTAAAATTATTGTTGACCACGTGGGCATCTCTCTGATGGTTGGGTGGGTGGGAGTGAGTTTGGGAAGAGTTGCTGGTTTAATTCCTAATATACCCACAATAAATGGATCCAGTTGTTCTCGAACTAAACCAAAGAAACTGGAGAGAAAATTAAAATTCCATTTTTTTTTGTTATTTTAGATTTCAGAGTTTTATTGACATCAATGAGTAGGCTGTGTTGGTTTTTTATTGATATGTTATGTTCAAGATATGAAGGCAGGGATTATCTTTATTTCTCAAACAATTCTGTTTTCTTGGGTGTTTTGTTTTGTTTTCTCTCTAGTAATGAATTATCTTAAGTCTTATAAATACCATGCAGAATGGATATTGCTCAGTACAAACCTTACAATCCTTTGAAACTATCTGGGCTACATCTACGAGGTTTGTATTGGTGGAATCAAAGGGATTCACTCTTGGAAAGAGATGGTGATGTTGATGCTTTGGATGCTAGACTGAAAACTGCTGGTCGCTACTGGTCTGCAAAACATATGGCTTTAGAACGCCATAAGAACTTTAAGCGTATTCGTCTTGTTGCACCAAAAATGTCCACAGTTTTGACTGAAGAAGACTTCATACCTTTATCAGACATTGAGACATCACATAGAGCTGTTGACGGTGAATCTGTTTCCATAGCTTCAACACTTGAAGAATCTTGGGAAGATGAAATGTTGCGCAAAACTCGAGAGTTCAACAAACTGACAAGGGAGTGTCCGCATGATGAAAAGGTTTGGTTAGCTTTTGCTGAGTTCCAAGATAAGGTTGCAGGAATGCAACGACAGAAAGGTGCCCGCTTGCAGACTCTTGAAAAGAAGATTAGTATATTGGAGAAGGCAGTTGATCTTAACCCAGATAATGAAGAGCTATTGCTTTGTCTTTTGAAAGCTTATCAAATGAGAGACAGCTCAGATATGCTAATTGGGAGATGGGAAAAAATACTTCTTCAGCACTCTGGAAGTTACAAGTTATGGAGAGAATTCTTGCATGTTGTTCAGAGAGACTTCTCCAGATTTAAGGTTTCAGAGATTAGAAAAATGTATGCACATGCAATTGAAGCTCTATCTGCTTCTTGCAGCAAGAACTTTAGGCAGGTTCTCAATTTTTTTCTGCCTTATCTCCCTTTATGTTTTGTTTGTTTGATAGTAAATATTGTCCTTCTATTTTGATTTTATTCATCTTGAGTCCACCAAGTTTCTGTTTTCTCTAAAGTAAATCATCTGATCCCTTATATGGATGTGTGCTAATAAAGGGGGAAACAGGAAAATATCTTTATTTTTCTTTTTTTTTTTCTTCCAATAAGGTAAACAATCCATGAACAAATTATGTTCATTTCCCTTTCCCTGGTATACTGTTGCATAACGATTATTACATTTTTTTCTTCCCTTTTGATTTTGAAATATCTGCCCAATCAAACGGGAAAGCTCCACTTATGGTGTTGCTACTGCATGTTTCAAGTATTGAGCCTATATAAATTATATACTAGTAGGACCCAAGGAGATGTAGGGAATCTGTCCTTAAAAGCACGTTGTTAAGGGAGAAGAATCATTCTCCTTAAATACTACACCAAGGATCTGTAGGATTTAAGGATTTCATACTACCCTGGTCCTATCATAGCATTGCCCCTGAAGAGTTGATCTCAGTGGCTATACTTTGCAACACTTCACTTGACTTTTTTGCTGGTCAGAACCCTCGTAGATAGCCCTCTCTATGCCATTAGCCAACTGGATATGATACCAAATGATAGGACCCAAGGAGGTGTAAGGAACCCATCCTTAAAAGTGCACTGTCAAAAGGGAAAAACCATTCTCCTTAAGTACCACACCAAGCATTAGTGGGATTTAGGCATCCCATACTACCTAATCCCTATCATATACCTTTTGTTATGATTTTTGCTATACATTTTGTAGGTGTATGAACTGGTTACTTAATATACAGGAGGTCATAAATTTGATATCTTAAGTATATAACAACTTTACATACCTTTGTGTGACTGTTTCTCCCATTTACTTGCATATTTCCTGTTAATATTCTTGTCCTAGAAGTTTCTGCAATGGTGTTGAAAAGGAAAAATCAGTTGTTTTGATTTTGAATTTTTGCAGGTTCACCAAGCTGCTGATCCTTCCTCGCTAGATCCTGGAATTGTTCAGCTAGAACTTGGTCTTGTGGATATATTTGTTAGTCTCTGCAGATTTGAATGGCAGGCTGGTTATAGGGAATTGGCTACTGCTTTATTTCAGGCTGAAATTGAGTTTAGTTTGTTTTGTCCACCTTTGCTTCTCACAGAGCAGAGTAAGCGAAGACTGTTTGAGCATTTTTGGAGTAGTGAAGGTGAAAGAGTTGGAGAAGAAGGTGCCCTTGGTTGGTCCACATGGTTGGAGAAAGAGGAGGAAACTAGGCAAAGGACAATCAAAGAGGAGGACTCACACAAAGATGAAGTAGGTGGTTGGACTGGTTGGTCAGAACCATTATCCAAAGTTAAGGAGGGTACTGACAAAGTTGAAAATGAAGCCAACAATAATTTGATTCCTGAGGATTACCAAGATGAAGATGAAGAAGAAGATGTGAAGCAGGAGGATGATACTGAAAATTTGCTAAAAATGCTTGGTATTGATGTCAAAGCTGGGGATGGTGGTGAAGTTAACGAAACTGCAACCTGGATCAAATGGTCAGAAGAAGAGTCTTCTAGAGATTGTGAGCAGTGGATGCCTGTTCATAGGAAATGTGGTAGAGACTCTGTCTGCATTAACAGTTACAGTTATACTTCTCTCATTAAATTTTTTTTTTCTTTTTTTCTTTTTTTGGTTGAAATATCCTTTTCCAAAGTTGTGTTTTGCTTAGATTTTTTTTTTTCTGATTGCAATGTAATTTTATTCTAAACGAATTGCTTATACTAGTATATTGATAACCATGAACAGATAAAACCTCTCTTAATTCTGCAATGCATGAGACAGAAGAGGATGAGCAACTCTTGCGAATCATATTGTATGAAGATGTGAATGAATACCTGTTTTCCTTAAGCACAACAGAGGCACGACTATCGTTGGTGTTCCAATTAATTGACTTCTTTGGTGGGAAGATATCTCAATTGTAAGTTTTCTGGAGTAAATAGCCACTTCATTGGTAATATCACAACTGGTAGTGGGAAACATTCAAATTAACTTTTAGGAGTTATGATTAGGATGTCCTCTGTACAACTTTTGGGTAGGTGTCCCTTCTGCCATTGCAAGAAGGTTAAGGTTTCATATATGCATAAATAGAGATACGAAAACCATGAAGGGGGTCCTTTCTTAGGTGTTTAGATTTTTTATTGTGTGGTTCTTCAATATCGTCTTAGTGCTTGGTTGACCAAGTTTAGAGTTTGTCCCTGTTGCTTCCTGCCTCATAATTATAATTGTCAATAAAAGTGTTTAATTTTAGCATAATGTGGTGGTGAGCCTGTTTGTAATCTTCAAGATGAGCTTTCACAAGTTGATGCTGTATTAGGGATAAAAAAACCATTATTTAGCTCTTAATTCTTTAACAATATTGTAATTCTTTCCTAAGTATCTCATAGGTAATACATAATTTTCTATTTGGAACGGATGTGATAACAATAGGTACTCTTCTATTAGGAAAGGATATGAAACATAGTTAAAAAATCCATCATGAACTTGAACATGTTACTGTCATTTATAACTTATCATCTTTTGTTACGTCCTAGATTACTTCATCATCTTTTTTCCTTTTTTGGGACCTTATGGCATAATAAAATGTATTTAACAAGTTGATGACTTTTTTCTATCTCATCTTTCCTTGGTAGGATTTGTTCAAACAGTCTGAGTTGGACAGAGACTATCCTTAGCTTGGAGGATCTGCCAGATTCTATACTAGAAAAGTTGAAATGTATCCGTAAAGTTTTAACAAAAGCACAAAGCAATTCTACTGGTTGCAGTTTTGAATTTCTATCAGGCTGTTTGTCTAGGAGTGCTGATATGATGAAATTTCTTCGGAATGCTCTCTTACTTTGTTTGAGTGTTTTTCCACGTAATTACATCTTGGAAGAAGCTGTTCTTATTGCTGAAGAGCTATATAATATGAAATCAAATCCTTCTAGCTGCATGGTTACCCCCTGTCGAGCTTTAGCAAAGTCTCTCTTAAAAAGTGATCGACAGGTACTCATTTTCCTACCAAAGACATTAAGATCACAGCCTATATCCGTTTTTTTTTTCCCCATCTGTGAATAAAAAGGGAGATAGAAGGGTTTTGCTAAATGAGGTTTATATGCAAGTTCCTTTTAATCTTCTTATTTGTAGCCTTTTTATTATCTGTCTCGGGGTACCTCTGACGATGCCTTTTTTTGTGTGTGTATGGTGACTGTAGGATGTATTGCTATGTGGGGTATATGCACGAAGAGAGGCTAATTATGGTAATATTGATCATGCAAGAAAAGTGTTTGACATGGCGTTGTTATCCTTAGAAGGGCTTCCAGTGGTATGTTCTGAGTTTTCTGCTACAATGTTCTTTTGCCAAAGATAATTTTTCTTTGCTGTCTCTTTAATGGGATTAAGAGGTGCCTTTGGCTTCTTTATTGTGCTTAACTATGGTTTTAATGTTGAACTTGCATACAGTCTCAAGCTTTTGAAATAACTTTAGGAAATTAACATTTATATTTATAGATTGTAGCTTCTTATAGGATACTAACAAAAATTCATGGTAATTTCAGATAATGTTTTGTAGATGAATAATGCATCAAGCATGCATTATTATTAAACTTTTCTTTAATATTGTAAAAATTTAGGGTTTAATTTCCTCTAAACTTATTTTATTAGATGAAAGTAATGTTATATTTATAGATGATAAAAGACAGAGTAGACTCTTACTCCAATTAAAAGATGTAACTCTAATAAAATAAGATAACTTTATCCTAATCAAATTAGGATAACTCCATCCTAATTAAAATAAAAAAACTTAAACTAATCTTATCCTAATCAAAACAAAACACTTAAGCTAATCCTAAATACATAAAAAACATTATCCAAAACTAATTGAAGACAAATAAGCCTTAATTAAAATAAAACAAATAGAATGACTTAATTAAAGTTAATAGTAATTTCCAACATTCCCCTCAAGTTGGATATTTTGGTTTGGAGCTAATCTTCTAGCATTGCCAATCTTCTTCTTTCTTAGCATTTGGTGGTTGTCCAAAAAATTTCTTTATTCTTGTTATTTTTTATTTTGGTTTTTGACTATTTGTTTTTTTTTTTTCCTTTTCCCCTCATTTTGTAACAAGGGTCTTGATAATTTGTATTCTATCCTCATCCTTTTTGAGAGGTAGAAATCTTGGTTTTTGTGAATCATCAATGTATGTTTTTCTCATACTAATCGTTAACGTATGGTTTTTAATGCTAACTACTAACGTATATATTTTTTTAAATGGTGCATGAAAGGGCGGTTGGTTGTTGCATTTTGGGATTTGGTCGACTGGGGCGTTTTGATGATAGGGATGGGGCGTGTGGTGTTTCCCATGATAGCGGAATGATGATTCCAAATTTTGGATGTTTCTATTTGAAAAAAAAAAAAAGATAAAGGGAGAGCTCCAGAGCAGTGCGTTTTTGTGCCTCTTGTTGGCTAAACTTGGCCATTCAATATAAGTTAGGCCTCTTGGGGCTTTGATACCATGTAGAAATTTAGGGTTTAATTTATTTTAACCTTATTTTATTAGATGGGAGCAACATTACATTTATAGATGATGAAAGAGAGAGTAAACTTCTATTCTAACTAAAAGATGTAATTCTAAAAAAAATAAGATAACTTTCTCCTAATCAAAATAAGATAACTCTATTATAATTAAAATAGAAAATTTAAACTAATCTTATACACACTTATGCTAATCCTAAACACATAAAAGATGTTATCCAAAACTAATTGAAGAGAAATAAGGCTTCATTAAAATGAAACAAATAAAATAACTTAATTAAAATTAATGGTAATTTCCAACAAATATAAAGGGCTATTCATATCTTGGAAGTTAAAGTAACTTTTCAGAAGTTTTGCCTTTATTAAAAATATTCATTAAAACTGAGTCTCGTCCTAACAGCTTAAACTTTTTGGAGGAGTTGATTTTTTGACATGGTATGAACTTTCAGAAACAAGCAGTTAGGACTCCGATTCTTGACACTCTTATTCTTATAATTTTATTAAATATTTAGCATGATGTGTGTTGGGCATGTGCTTTGTCTATGCTTCAAGTCCAAAGGCTTTCACATGATGGGATGTTGGAAATTTATATCAAAACCATTCCTAGGTCTTCTCCAGACAACTGAAGCTCTTGGGATAGGTTGATTTCTTTTATGCACTTTGTTTCTGCACAAATAGAAAGTGGCCAATGTCAGTGGCGTTTGGCTGGGCACATGAATCCTTGTATGAAATCAATCTTTGATCTTTATATTTCTAGCACAAGCACGTGCCTTGTGTACAAAGTGTTTGAATTCATTGATACTGATGTAAAACAAAATCATTCTAATACCACTTACTAAAATTTTGTAGGATAAATTTTTGCACGATTCACTGTTGGATTAAAAGTTCCCATCACATATATCATCCTTATATAATTTCACATTAATCCAAAATATTGCAATATCTTAAAATTAGCATATAATATACTTTTCATACATAAGATAATATCGACATATAATAGAAAATACTTTAAGAAGTCTGATATTTCTGAAATTGGATATGCAAGATTACCATGATGGAACATGTAATTAAATGGTTGTTCTAATGAAGATATAAATCTTATAAAATGTTATTAAGTGTCAAATTTACCCTAATGTCAATATATCATCTCTATATTTAATGCACTTACTGTGCAAAAGAAAATTAGCCCTAATCTTAGTGGTTTTGGGCTGACCACATGGATTGTTATATGAAACTAATCTCCAATCTTTATATTCCATATATATATGTGTGTAGTGTCTGAGCTTTTAAAAAAAAAATTGATTTGTCTATATGTTATGTCTGAAATTTGAATCACTCCTTAGCATTTTTGTGTCTGATAAATTACATCCAGATTCTTAATATCAGTATTTTCTCCTGACTTTCTATTCCCTTTCAATATTGCTCTGGTTAACTGCATGGAGTAGGAACTGCAGTCAAGTGCTCCTCTTCTATATTTCTGGTATGCTGAGGCAGAGCTTGCTAATAACTCTGATGATGATCGTGAACCTTCATATCGTGCAATGCATATATTATCATGCTTAGGAAGTGATACAAAATATAGCCCTTTCAAAGGTCAACCATCAAGTTTGCAACTGCTCAGAGCACGTCAAGGGTTTAAAGAAAAAACTAGAACAGTACGGTCATCTTGGGTTCGTGGTATAATAAATGACCAATCTGTAGCTCTGATATGTTCAGCTGCATTGCTTGAGGAGCTTACCTCCGGATGGGATGCAGTTGTTGAAGTTTTTGATCAGGCATTTGCAATGGTGCTTCCAGGTTATGATTCTTTAGAAATTGGCTTTCCATTTAGGAAACGTAACACCTGCAGAACTAGTATGAGGAGACATTCTTAGTTTGAATTTTCTGATATTTCCTTCACTAAATTTGCCCCATAAAGAGTCGTCTTTGTTACCAGTCTTAACTGGACATCACCGCCCTGCTTTTACTTGTTATGATAAAATAGACTTCAAGAAATTTAAGCCTTCATGGTTCATCTGCTGTTATGTGTAAAGATTAAGAGAAAAAATTTTACGCACACTGTCTTATTTTTGGTTGAGTGTCCATGACAGCATTTCATTGGCATTTGTTGTGTCCTGATGCAGTAATGCATGTCAGTTCCTTCTAATGTTATATGAATTCTAGTCCATCTATTTTTTTTGGGTAGACAGTCCATCTCATCTACTGACCTGTGGACCAACAGATAAGAAATTGGAATTAAAAGATTTGATTTATAACAACGGCAGCATGAATCTTTAATGGTCATGATTATATTAAAAAATGGTATATAATTACCAAAATATGATTAGCTTGGAAGAACCCAGGCAATTTACCATGTGCTACAAACACTCAATTTTGGCATATAATGTGGAGGCAGTTTGTGATGTGACCTAGGTCAATTGTTCCTATGGAGCTGATAATGATATTTATAGCATCATAAGCATTGTTGCTGAATTTCTTGCCAATATGCTGCTTATTGTGTCTTTCTGGATATTTGCAACCTGCAGAAAGGAGAAGCCATAGTTATCAACTTGAATATTTGTTCAATTATTACATAAGGATGCTTCAAAGACATCAGAGGCAATCGAGTCTGTCCAAAGTTTGGGAGTCCATTTCTCAGGGCCTTCAGATATATCCTTTCAGTCCAGAACTTCTTAAAGGTGTAGTGGAGGTTGGCCATTTTTACACAACTTCTAATAAGTTGCGGTGGACGCTAGATGATTACTGTAACGAGTAAGACCCTTGTTATCCTTATATTTTTGTTGGAAGTTATGTCTATTTTAATTAAATTGTTTTTAGTTATTTTATTTGTGTTGTTTTAATTAGGCTTATTTATTTATTTAGTTATTTTATGGATAATGTTTCTATTTGATTAGGACTAGTTTAAGTGTTCTGTTTTGATTAAGATAATATTAGCCTAAGTGTTCTATTTTGATTAGGATTAAAATCGTTTAAATATTCTATTTTGATTATGATAGAAATATCTTATTTTTGAGAGTTATGTTTTTTAGTTGGTTTGTCCTCCCATTTATTGTCTATATATGTACACAGTTTCTAGTCAATAAAGTTAAGTTGAGAAGATTATTAAACACTGAATTTCTATATGGCATAAGAGCCTCATCGGCTTGAACCAAACCTATGCCTAAATACAGCTACCAAATCCTTCTAAATAATGAAACCCTTGGATCATCCATGGAGATGACTACTCAAAATTGCTCAATCACCCCTGACACCACACCGGTCCTGATTACAAGTCATAGACATAATGGAAATATCTTGAGTGGAGTCAATCCATCCTTGAAGTAAAGAGAGAAGAATAACACAAAATAATACTTTTTCTTTTTATTATTTGCAAGAGAGAGGTTACAGAATAAATAGGTCCAGGGCAGTTAAGTTTCTGCCCGTTACAATCAGTACCAGAAATGGAAAAAGACACAATTAAATAGAATAGAACATTAAGGGAAAGACCAGAAATGAAATAGGAAATAAAGGGGAAATAATGGTTGACCTTAATCCCTCAAATCAACGAATTAAAGGCAGTCCAGAAGGAAATAAAAATCACGGACAGGAAGGGGAGCAATGGTCAAAATAATTAAGGCAAATAATCACCCATTAAGGTCATAGTAATCACCTATTTACCTGCATTTGTCCCCTTAAGTTGGGGAGTAGATGTCAATCATCCCAAGCTTGTTTCCAAATTCCTCAAATCTGGCCTTAAAAGGGTTTTAGTAAGAATATTAGCAACTTGAAGGCCTGTGGGAATATAAGATAGAGAGAATGGACCATTATCCAATTTTCCTTTGATGAAGTAACAATCTATTTCAACATGTTTACTCCTATCATATTGAATAAGGCTCTTTGCTATACTGATGACAGCAACATTGTTGCAAAGAATCTCCATTGGTCCATCACAATTGATCTTTAATTTTTCAAGAATCCTTTGAATCCATAATCCTTGACATATATCTTGAGCTAAGGCCCTGTACTTAACCTCAGCATTGCTTCTTGCAACCACAGATTGTTTTTTACTTCTCGAAGATACCAAGTTTTCCTAGACAAAGGTGCAGTACCTGATAGTTGACCTTCGATCAGTAATAGATCTGGCCCAATTCTCATCACAACTTATTTCCACATCCCTCTCAGTACTTTTCTTGAAGAAGACATCTTTGCCAGGAGTCATCTTTAAATATTTGAAAATTCTGTAAGTAGCCTCAAGGTGCCCTTCAGTTGGTTTACTCATAAATTGGTTGATGACACTGACAAGGAGGCTTATGTCAGGTCTAGTGTAGGTTAGGTAAATGAGTTTGCCCACCAATTTCTAGTATTTTTCAATGTCAGCAGGATAACTATCTTTTATGAACTTTGACTTGTAGTCTGCTTTCATAAGGGTCTTAGTTGGTTTGCACCCCAGGATGCCAGTCTCATTAAGAAGATTAAGAGTGTACTTCCTTTGGGTGATGACAGGGCCTTCCTTCCTTAGATCTGGAAACTTCCATTCTTAGAAAGTTTTCAGCAGTCCAAGGTCCTTGACTTCAAATCGTTCAGCAAGGGCCTTCTTTAGGTCATATATCTTGTCTGCAAAGTCATCTGTGACAGTGATATCATCTACATACACAATAAGAACATAAATTTTTCTATTAGTTGAAAACTTAGTAAATATAGTATGATCAGCTTGACCTTAAGTGTATCCCTGGGGTTTTAACAGTTATACTGAATTTCTCAAACTATGTTCTAAGAGATTGTTTGAGGTTATAGAAGGATTTTTTAAGTTTACATACTTTGAACATTTAGGAAGGCATTTTGAACATCAAGTTGGTACAAAGGCCAATCAAGGTTAGTAGCAAGAGATAATAATATCTTTATGGAATTAAATTTGGCCACAGGACCAAAAGTTTTTTGATAATCAATCCCATAAGTTTGGGTGAACCCTTCTACTATCAATTTGGCCTTATACCTGTTTATGCCACCGTCAACATTGTACTTGATGTTAAAAATCCATTGATGAGAGGTTATTATATGCAATAAAATTTCCAATAGGGTGCTTAGTTTAGGTCTTACCCCCTTCCTTCTGGCAATAGGAATATCTTATTCATAATCCAAATCATTAGGTTGAGAAATTATACCTGTACCTTGACTTGTGTCTATGTTCTTATTTGGACCAACATTAGAGGAAGTGCTTTGCTGAAGGTTTGGGATAGTCTCAATCTCATGGGCCTTCTTCCTTCTAGTGTAGCTGATAAAATTCTTTTAATTTTCCTCATGTTGACCAAGAGCAGTTTTGGGTTCCTCAAGAATGGTATTGGGACTATTAGGACAGTCATTTCTGTCCTCCTCTGTTACAGTACCAGTAACAGTGGTAGGAACAGTATGAACGGCAGAAATAGTTACAGGATCTTGAGGTTGAATGTGAGAGTCAATAGAGAGGCTCCATTCCTCACGACAATTCATGTTCTCCCCTTGAATGGAGGCATTACAAAATAGGGTTGATTCCCCCCCTCCCCCCCCAAAAAAAAAAATTGACATCTTTAGAGACAAACATTTTCCTTAAGGTAGGAGAAAAACACTTGTACCCTTTATGCCTTGGGAAATAACCCACAAAAACACATTTGACAGCTCTTGGGTCAAGTTTGTTAGTGTTGTGCAAATGAATAAAAGTATTGCACCCAACCACTTTGATGGGTAAGTAATTGATAATTTGAGTGTGTGGAAACACTTTGAGAAGCGTAGTGCAAGGTACTTGGTGGTTTAAAGCTCTAGTGGACATCCTATTAATAAGGTAGGCTGAAGTTAAAATAACTCCAACCCCAACCACCCCCCCCCCTCCCACAAAAAAAAAAAAAGAACTTTCAGAAACATGGATTTTGAACATGAGAGATCTAGCCACCTCAAGGAGGTCCATATTTTTACTCTCAGCAAGGCTATTTTGCTGAGGGGTATGAATGCAATAACTCTAATGTTGAATACCATTTTCAGCCAAATAGGAACCAAAGATAGTTAGTAAAATATTCCTTGCTATTATCCAAGTGAAGGATTTTAATAGGGGTTTGAAATTGAGTCTGGATAAGATGGTGGAAATTTTAAAAGACTTTTGGTACTTAAGATTTTTCTTTCATTAGGTATACCCACATTGCTCGTGTGACCGTCCACAAAGGTAATAAACCATCTGACCCTCGAACGTCCTTGGACTTTTGAGGGACCCCAAACATCACCATGAATGAGTTGGAAGAGGTAAGTAGGTTTTGTAGCTTTGTGGCCAATAATTAAGTTTGGTATGCTTAGCAAATTGACAGATTTCACACTCAAAATCAGTGGATTCTCTATTGAAAAGTTCAGGATACAAACGTTTCATATATTGCACATTAGGATGTCCTAGGTGATAATGCCATAGGAGTAAATCAGTACACCTATTAACTCTGTATCCAGCTTTATTATGAGGTGTCATGCCCATAAGATAGAGACCATCAACTTCTCTAGCATTGCCAATTGTCCTCTTGAATGCTAACTCCTGAAAAGTGCATTCAGTGCAACACAGTTGTTTTCTTTTAGAGCTTTACTAATGGACAGTAAACTGCATTGAAGACTTGGAACTAAAAGCACATTTTTGAGGAGTAATTGATCTGATATCCTAACAGTACCAACACCTGAGACATGTACGTGTGTTCTATCAGCTATTTTTACTTCTAAGGGTGTAGTGCATGGGTAAATATGATCAAATAAAGATGAGTCATTAGTCATATGATCTGATGCTCTTGAATCTACTAGCTGAGTATGATTGTTTAGCATTTAAGTGTTCAAGGCAAAGAGTTTACCTAACTGGCCAATATTCCTAGAGTAGTGTCTTGTTTTTGGAGGTTCACTAGATATGGTGTTTTGGCTAACAAAAAATATTTGAGGCAGATCAAGCTGCTCTCAGCTGAAGAGAGAGATCTCTTAATGACGCAGTTTCAAAAGTGGTATTGTACTCTTTAGCTTCACGTTTATGCTGGGATTTCATATTTGAAGGCTTACCATGATGCTTCCGGTACTTTGCTTTAGCATGCCCAGATTTTGTATGGTGTTCGCACCATGGCCTGTTGTCCCCTTTTTGTTTTTAGTTAAAATTTTCTCTTGGAGGGCCATGGATAGCTAAGCCAGTGTACTCAAAACTGTTATGCGCATTGTGAGTCCCATGAAGCAATTTCTTATGGCTTTCCTCCTTCTTAACCTCTAAAATTGCTTCATGAAGGGTAGGAAAAGGCTTGGTTTCCATGAGCTTACCCCGCACCTCTTCATATTTGTCATTAAGGCCAAATAAGAACTTGAAAGTCCTTTTCTTGTCAACAATTTGTCTATAATTAGTAGTATCTTCATTACAATTCTAGGTAGTTGTGTCAAAAACATAAAGTTATTGCCAATATTTGTTGAGAAGAGAGGCATATTGTATCACAGTTAACTCCCCTTGCCTCCAAATCATGAAGCACTCCTTCAATTTCAAATAATTTCAGTGTTTTCACTACTGGAGTAGGTCTCATGAGTTGCTTCCCAGATGTCTTTGGCAGTTTTGAGGATAATAAGATTTTCACCAATATCTAGTGTGATGAAATTGATTAGCCATGATATCATCATATTGTTTTCTGCATCCCAAACCAAGAATTTTTGAGTCAAAGAGACTTGGTTGAGGTGTGGCTCTTGTAAGGTAGCCATATTTTCCTTTACCTTTTACATACATGAGGATACTTGAAGGCCATTGTATGTAGTTATTTCCATTGAGTCTTTGTCCAGTAATTATCACTGGTGACTTGCTAGAAATGGGATTAGAAGGTAAGACACTATTGGCTGAATCCCTAGAAACATTAGAGTTGCCAATGGTGGTACTAGAAGCAGATGTGTTTTGCCATTCGCTAGTTTCAGCATTAAAGGCCCTTATATGGCCAAAAGTGATGGGGGGTAGATTAGACATGACTCTGATACCATGAAGAAGAGAGAGAAGAATAACACTGAATAATACTTTTTCCTATTATTATTTGCAAGGGAGAGGTTGCAGAATAAATAGGTCCAGGGCATGTAAGCTTCTATCCCTTTAGCACCAGAAAAGGAAAAGACACAATTAAATACAATAGAACTTTAAGGGAAAAGACCGGAAATGAAATAGGAAATAAAGGGGAAATAAATGGTTGACCTTAATTCCCCAAATCAAGGAATTAAAGGAAGCCTAAGAAGGAAATACAAATCACGTATGGGAAGGGGAACAATAGTTAGAATAATTTAGGCAAATAATAACCCATTAAGGCAATAATAATCACCCATTTACCAACAGTCCTCATGTTTATCTGTGGGAAGGGGAGAGGAGGACTCCCTGAATGGCCAAGCTTGCCAACCTGAGATAAGTGATGCCAAATACAAGATTTGGTATGTCAAGAATCACATGGTGATCACTGGGCTGGTTAATTTAGTGATGCTTGAAATGGGGGAATATTTTCTTCTATATAAAACAGCTCATGAGATTTGGCAAGCTGCTCGAGAATCATATTCAGCAGAGAATGTTGCGCAAGTGTTTGATATGGAAAGCCAGATACATGAGCTAAAACAAGGTAGAAGCCTGTAAACCAATACTTCAACACGCTTACATGTTGCTGGCAGCAATTGGACGTGTTAGAGACCCACATATGGGAATGCATTGGTTATGTGGCAAACTACAAAAAGATTATCGAGAAGAGGCGAATTTATAAATTTCTTACGGTCCTGAATAACACATTTGATGAGGTATGTGCAAGGATACTTGCTATAACACCTCTTGCCTCTTACCTCAATTGAAGTTGTGTTTTCAGAAGTAAGGCGTGAGGAGAGTTGAAGGAAGTTGTTGAAAAGTTCCAACACTTCTCCAAACCAAGATGAAGCCATTGCATTGGCAGCACATGGCCCAGTAGCTTACAACAATGATAATAGGTCAACAAGACTGGGAAAAATAAGCTGTAACCATTGCTTAAAAAATGGTTACACCAAGGAAGTTTGCTGGAAAACTCATGGAAAGCCACTAAATTGGAAGCCAAAAGCAAGAGATTAGAATCATGATTTATTGGTGAATAATGAAGGAATGACTCAGACTAAGACCAATTTTTTACAAAAACTACTCGAAAACAACAACTAGAGCACTATAGAAAAGGTTCTGGGTTCTAGCACTCTCGCTCAAGTAATAGACCACTGGCAATGTTAAAAGAATAGCTCCAAACTGGGAATAACTAGTTTTTCTTTTTCCTCTTTTTTTTTTTTGTTGGGGGGCGGGTTGTTGGAAATTACATTTATTTTAATTAAGTTGTTTTTAGTTATTTTATATGTTTTGTTTTAGTTAAGAATTGTTTTTGTTATTTTTTTGGATAACATGTTTAGGATTAGTTTAGGTCTTTTGTTTTGATTAGGATAGAAATATCCTATTCTTGAGAGTTATTTCTTTCAGTCAGAGTAGGGGCTTGCATTTTCTTTTATCGTTTATACATGTACATGGTTTCTGTTCAATAAAACCAAGTTTAGCGGATTATTACACTTTGAATTTTTACAATTTTCATGATTTTGTTAAAACATGTGTGTCGATGCTTTCTTGATAAGAGTGAAATTTCAAGGAAAAATACAAGAGTAGCTGTTGAAATGTAGGTTAAACTTCTTTGTACCAGAGCCAAAGAAAAGACAGATAAATTGTGTTCTTTGCCCATTGAAGATGAAGTCAATTAACAAGAAGTCATAAGTTTTGTCCTATAAGTGAAATGGTCCTGTAAATGTGTCTTATAAAAGCCCCATCTAAATTATTGTATAACACTGGTCACGAATATCTGGTTAAAAATTGTTGAGCGCTAGAATTTGATGGCCAATAGAGAAAGACGTTTTGACTAGGCAAAAGGAAGTGCAGTCCCCATTTAGGCAGTTTCCTTTCCTTTCATACCAAGATCATTTGATGAAAATGAGATTACTTTTTTAACAATTTTGGTCTTGTGTAATCAAGAATTGTTTTTATTTTATAAATAATTGGTGAATATAGTGAAATGAGGGCGAGAGAAGCATAAAGTGCTGGAAGAGTATACATCTGGAAGAGAAATGTCAGAAGGCTGTGTTACTGAGGTTACCGTGCAGCTGTCTCTGATTATTTATTTATTTATTTAAAGTTGATTCTAAATGTATCTCCTGAACATGAATAATATCTTCTTTGTTCTCTAGATATATAAATATTTACTAAAATAACCATTCATTTCTTCGAACTGCACTTTTCCAGGAAACCATCAGTTATTCTCTGGCTTTTTGCATTGTCATTTGAGATGTGTAGAGATGGCTCACAACACAGAATCCGTGGACTGTTTGAAAGGGCATTGGGTAATAATATGCTTTGCAGCTCAGTTGTACTCTGGCGTTGCTACATTGAGTATGAGATGAACATTGCACATGATCCTTCTGCAGCTCGACGTGTTTTCTTCCGAGCTATTCATGCCTGCCCCTGGTGAGAGCTTGTTAGCAAGTGTGATATAAAGAGCTAAGGAAAAAAAAAAAAAAAAGATTAATATGCCTCCTGGCAACAAACTGAAGATAATTCTGACTCTCAAGCCACACTAGAATATGTTGGATTACCCCTTTTTGATATCGCATATTTAGTTATTCCTAATCGTTGTTACCTTTTTGGTTTATGTGCATACCAGGTCAAAAAAGCTATGGTTGGATGGCTTTCTCAAAGTGAACCCTGTACTAACTGCAAAGGAGCTATCAGATCTCCAGGAAGTTATGCGAGATAAGGAACTGAATCTGAGAACAGACATTTATGAGATCCTTTTGCAAGAGTCATGACAGTTGCCCTTCTCTGTTGCCAGAATCTGGCTGTACTATGCTGTGTTAATGGGAGATCATGTAAGATTTTATGGAGTTAGTCAAATTGTGCAGATCTCCACCAAAGCGTCGTATACAATTTTATCGTTTGAATAGCACAAGCTAACATGCATGCTCATAGCTTGTGAAGTCGATGCAATTGTAAAGATAGCTGTCTGGCAAAGCAAAATTTGAGGGGACGATCTTTGGGTGGAGCAGAATGTGATGCTGGTACCTGTAAATACATGCTGCAATAAAAGAGAGTAAAAATCAGCTAGTTGCGGTTGCAAAAGCCACCATCTTGACAAGGCAATTGCATTATTTCAGAAACTTGTTGAACTAACAATTCAGCCTGACGTGCGTATATCTACTTTGCTTGTTGATGCATTGTGCAAATGTTGGATGCTTAAAACTGCACTGGAGATTTTCAGCGCCTTTTAATGAGAGGCTTTCGTCTAGATGCCTTCAAAGGTAGCGCTGCTTTGCAAAGAAAATGGATGAAGAAAACGGTTGCCTCCCTGACGGTGTTATTTTTTAAACGACTATTTGTGCCTTAAAAAACAATTTGTGCTCTACTGAAGAAAAATAAGAATGATAAGGCAGAAAAGCTTCTTAATAAAAGGAAGAAATGAAATAAGGTAAGAGACTCTGGTTCCAGTGCAAGTTATACTTGTATATCTGTTAGAAGGATTAGTAGATGCTTGTTTCTTTTGGGTCAAAGAAGTTGAACTATCAAGCGGCCTGTCCTTTGTTGAAGGTCGTCTAGCTATACCTGTTTTCACTGTGTTAATGTTATGACATTGTGTAGTCTCCAAAATGATCTAGCAGAGTTTCTTAGCTTGTCTGTCATTTTAAGTAGCACTGTACATTTTCCATCTATGAACCTTGCCATTTCACAGAGAGAGAGAGAGAGAGATAAAAACGAATACTAAAGAAAGTTAACCACTCTCGAACATGAAGTTTTAAATTATTAACGAAGGACTAGTACTACGTGTATATCACTCCAGAACCATATTGAGCAAAACAAGTCAACTTCAAACACGTTTTTTAACAAAATCACTCTCACTCTGCGGCTAAATTGTCAAGAGTTTCAAGTTCCAACATAACGATGCGCCTCTGCTGCAGCTCTTTCCTTCATTGCAAGAGCTAGAACCTGGAAGTTGCTCATGAGCATCAAAAGCAAACAGACGGGATATAATTGTCATTGTTAATGGTAGTTTCCTACGCTCTGTGCCATTGCCACCTGCTTGATCCTCTGAACCAGGAGCTGCACCATGGGGCTGCCCATCTGTGGGAGGGGCAGTTCCATCTGGGGGCGTTCCTGCTGAAGGTGTTTTGCCAGAAGGGCTTGAAGATGAAGATGGTGATGGAGATGGACATGACATGCCAGAAAGGCTATTACCTGTCACACTGGTACATAAAAGATATATACCATATTACAATTACAACTACGCAAAAACTATCAAAGTCCCGAACAAAAATTGAAAAGTACCAGATAAGTTGTGCAGGGGACACTAGATAGTTGGTGTATTCATTTTGATCATGATATCTTAGATGTTATACATTAATATCTAAGATGACAGGTGTAATAGGATGACATTATTTTAGATGGTGTCACATGCTACTAAAAAACTATGATGATGTTATATTACACTTCTTTTAGCTTTGTTAATTTATAAAATACCACTTTCGCTTGTATTTCTTTTATGAAAATTTTTAATTGTCATACGAATCACGAGCTTCCTAAATATCATGATATTTTATACCTTGATGTATTACGCTATAATATCTAAGATATCATTGAATGTGAAATAATGATGTACCCAAGCCCTTGTTAATATCTAATACAAATGAAAGCATTGTCATATCCTTACATCAGTTTCAAGTTTTTATTTTGAGATAAAGAGCTGGGTATGGTTCCGCTGAATCTATTATCTGCTAAGTTCCTGGTAAAACATGAAGAATTAGTTAAAATGTTGAAAAAGTAATATCAATTTATTCTAAGTTGGAAGATTATTTGCTTGCATAATGGTACTTACAGTGACTTCAGTTAGGCAATAAACCGAGAAAGCTGGGACTGCTCCAGACAAGCTGTTATTATGCAAATCACTGCAAGTTTTATATAGAATCAAAATGTTAAGAGACAGAGATCACATCATCCATATGATCGTGTGCTGGTGTTTCAAATTTGTAAATTTCAGCTCAACTCACATTGTTTCCAGTTCCGTCATGGAACTAAAGTCTGGTAGTTTTCCTGATAAACCAAAGCTTCCGAGGTTCCTGTTTCAGGCCAAATACCAAGATGCAATAAAATTTAAACTTTCAGCAATAATATGTGTAACTTTGCAACTGAATGCATAGTTTAATGAAAATTGTTAGGTAGACAAAATCAATTATAATAAAATAGATGTGTTAGGATATTAGTTACACTTTTCAGTATTTGGCATACTTAAATGTCTACTTATGATTAATTTCGTCTATAGTAAGTAAAAGCATGAGGGTTACAATGCTGTCACACGGGGGGAGACATCAGTCTTGCAATCTAGCCATTCCCATGAAAATGAAGATGGAAGACATGGGTCCCCACTCCATTTCTGTAGCACATCAAGACTCTTCTGTAGTGCTGCTAATCCTTTCACTACATTACCAAAAACAACCAAATAATTTCAGAATGACAGATGACACAAAAATATAGTAATTACTGAGTTTGGAGTAAATAAAAATCAAACCATCATCACTGTTGGTTCCATCGGTTAGTGCATCACTAACAGTGTAGACTTCGTAGGCATTGAGGAGAGGAGGAAGTGTGGAACTTTCAGCTGCAAATACAGTTATATTTGTGTTGGAATTTGCTGTCCTGTTTGTAATGTACAACTCTGATACACCTCCAAATGGTGGGATAACTGGTTTTGAAAAGGGATCTTCGTTTATCTTTACTTGAATGGATCTTGTGTCCTATGGACTAAGCTGAGTCACTTCCGAGAAATAGGCTGTGATATAAACAGATTCACTTGTGGCAGGAAGTTCCGTGTCTAGAACAATACCCCAAGCAGTTCCTATGGTGATTATTGCATCTCGAAGCACGGCTATAGGTGGTTTATCTTCTGCTTTGCTCACATCAATGGATGGGGCTTCATTTGACACATCCTGCGCTAACCCAAAGCCACCTCGTGCTATCCAAATCCGATCATAAGCATCATCTGGATACCTATTGGTTTCATTCAATGAACATTTATCGCCATATAACACAGTAAATTACATGTGTTTTAATCGATACCCTAGTGTGGTATGAAGTGTGCTATTTAGCATTTTTTCTATTATTTTTTATCCAAACTTCAACACAATTAGTTAGATAAATAATGTTAAAATGATGTACAATTCCTTATATTGAGAGATGTCTAAATTATAGGGGACATTTTAAAAATTTACACTATTTTCTTGAAATTAAAAGATGTATTATACCTACTTCTCTTGTGTAAAAGATAAGTTACATTTATATTTATTTTGATCAAAATATCCTTATATATATATATTATAATGAAAACTAAATATGTACTTAATAATACAAAGAGAGTCAATTTTTTAGATTTACATTAAATTAAATTTATAATATTTAACACAAATTAAACAAGATTTAAATAAAAGTTTTAAAATATTTCTTAATGAGTTCCATTTTTAATAAAACATCAATATTATTTCTAAGAGTATTTTGGTTAAATTTTAGTTTCAAAAGTTTTGTATATTCTTTTATAATAAACGGAAGGTTTATACAATTTGAACATCTCTTAAAAAAAAACTTTATTCTTAAATTTATTATTATGATTAAAATGATATTTGAAAATCATAATTGTCAGTTTAATGTCAATAGTACCCTCCAAACACGATGGAAGTGTTCAAGAATAAGTGAAAGAAGCCTTTAACATTGAAGATATTCATTGTTTCATCAATTTTAGGGGGGCTGGTTTGTTTGGAAGTGGGAAAATGCAAGGGAATGTTAGGCTTCATTGAAAATTTTCTCTTACTTGAGAGTTTGTAAAAAACAGGGGAGAAGAATGGAAGATTAGTTAATCCTCCCTTCTTTATAACTTAAGTTCTCTCAATTTGAAGAGTGAAGAGGGAAAAAGTTTTCTCCAACAAAGGAAGGAAAAATTAAAATTTAACTATTTCTTCCTCTTATTTTTTTTCTTTTTTTCTTTTCTTCCCTTCCAAAGGCACACCACCCACATTGCCCTGCTGTATTTAAGAGAATAAATTTTTGAAAGAATTACAAATAAGGACCTAAATTTAAAAATAATTATTTTAAAAAATCTGTTATCACTAAATACCATTGATTTTAATTAAAATCAATGGTAATGTATTCTAAATAATGATAAAAGATTCTTTAAAATAATTATTTTTATATTTGGGTCCTTGTTTATAATCCTGTCTAAATTTTGTGAGTTGATGTTATCAAGGTTTGAATCTGGGTAAAGGTAAGAAGCATATCTTTTTAATTGCTACATCAACCCTGGATGTTTTACATAAGGTGGGTTATAGGAATAAGAAAACACAACAAAATTGAATAGCATACGTTAAATTATAGAACCAACTGATTTTGGGTCAAACCGATAAAATGTAATTGACCTATTTTCAACTAACATGTACACAAATAAATAACAATATGAGTGATCATAAGAAAGGAAAGGGCATACCTAGTTGTATAATTTGCACCGGCATTAGCACTGTAAGAAAAAAACAGAGCATGCCCTGGATCAACATGACTGTACATGCTCAAATCCAAGCTGCGAATCTCAAGGGCAGAACTGAAAGGAATTTGGGCAGCAAGTGTTTGAGCAACACAAATGCTAGTTGTGTTTGCCTTTGTGACATCAATGGCCTCATGATATACACCTTCGAGACTGGAAGTGTTGACTGTAGCCCAGAAATTGCCATCAAAGTGGAGATCAAAGGTAGGGGGAGAGCCTTTACCATCATAATTTCCATCAATAAGGCTTCCTCGAACAAGAACCTTCTCCCCTTTACCAACATTGATGGTGTAGCAGTTCTTCTTTAGAGTTGGGAATACTCTGAGACTGCTCATCACTGTTTCACTCACATAGATAGGCACTGTGCTGCTATATTGTACAACTTGTGAGTCTCCATTGTGAACGTAAGCATCATCACCGGACCATTGGAAGATGTCGTCAGAGTAAGAAGAGTTTGATCCGAAGTCAATGTTAATGAAGACTGCAAGACAGGGATTAAGCATTGTAGTAATTAGAATGATCCCAACTAGGACACTGAACAGGTTATGGGTTGCCATTGTTGCTTTGGGTGTTTAGGGCAGATGGCAATTTTGCTTAGCATGCATGTTTGTGGTGCGAGTATTTATGGAAGCTTTTGCAGTTTGACTTCCAAGGGAGTGCTTACAATTCGTAGATGGATTTTCTGTTGTTCTTCAAGAGCAGCAGGGCGTGATGCTCATCCAAGAAAGAGAAAAAAAAAAAGGACAGTTTTTCCGTTTGGGGGCATAGATGGTTTAGATGCTATTTTTGAAGAGAATTCGGATACTTACAATTATGAAATTGCTTTCCAGTGAAGTGTATGATAACTTGGGGATTTTGACTCAAGTGAAGTAGGGGATATTGTTAATGTTCCGTACACATGACCAAAGTTTTTATTTCTTCGGATGTATTATATATTATTTTTATTACATGTATACTCAAACTACTAACAATATATATATTTTTGAAATTTAAAATTCTATTACAATATTAAATAATTTTATATTTTATCTATAATATAATTTTATTTTAACAAATAAAATTATTTTATTCACAGTTATATTTAAATCACTAACAAAATATATATTTTAAATTTAACAGTTAATTATAAATAATTATATATTTTTATACGTAAAACATATCAGTAAATTTTTTTTCTTTCAAATGTTTTTTCTCCCTTACTTTGTTGAAAAAATTGGCTTCTGTGATGGAGTGCTCCACTGGACCTCTTGCTTTTTCTTTTAATCGAAGATATAAACAAAAAATATGAGAGAAAAGATGATGTAGATGAAGAATATAAAAATTTAAAAGAAGCAGAAGAAGCAAAGAATGGCGAGACAATGAGAGGTGTGAGGACAAGAAAGAAGAAAACGAAGAGACTTTTAAGAGGAAGAGGAAGAATCAAAAGATGCAATGAATATAAGATAGCGTTTTTTATCTTCCAATCAAAATCGTCTACGTGGCAACACAATCTTCACATCTCCTGTCCCTCGCTGCCACGTGTTTTTCTTTATCCATGTGTCAGGGTTAAATTTTGACCTTGATAATGTGTAACAAAGGTCACGCCTCATGTTGAAGCGTGACCTGAAAATAAATTTCTTTTAAAGGGGTCGCAACTCAGCCCTTTAAAAAAAAAATTAAAGGGTCACGTTTTAGCATGAGGCGTGACCTGTTGTGATTTTTTTTAAAAAAAATTGGGTCACGCCTCATGCTTTATTTTAAAAAATAACTTAATGCATATAGGGAAATAAAAACTTGGGTCATGTGTACGAAGAATTAAAAATATTTGCACCTGAATCAAAATCCCTGATAACTTGTACCTTTTTTTTTTCCTTATGTTTTGTGAGAGGGAGAAAGATGTATAAAATCTATGTGAAGCTCACATTTATTGTGTCTTTTTCTTTCTACTACAAGAATAAAATAAAAGAGGATCTTTGGACATGCATGAGACCACTCAACCATCAAGCATAAACTAAATGCATAATTAAAGTATTATGAGGTAAAGGAAAAACTCTTTATCAACTAGAAAAATGGGTTGATTAATTGTCTCTCGTTTGAATTGTATTGCAATATTAGAAGATCAAATTATTGAATAGAAGAAAAAAAGGTAAAAAATGAAACTAAATGAAGAGAAATGGCATGGCAATTCGGTTGTCAAATTCCTTTCGTTTTGTGTTGGTCTTTGACAATGTTATGATAGTTGAAGAGTTTTTGTAAAGATGGATGCGTGTTTTTTTTTTTGGGTAAGCGTAATACAGATGTTGAGAATCTATTGCTTGGTAATTTTGTGATATAAAATGTTTACACATCTTCCCAATTTTGAAGCAATTACAAGTAGCTATCACAAATTTCAAACATTTACCAATTAATTTCTTATATAATGGGAAAAGTTTTATGTACATTAATTTCTTCTTTCTATGATCGTTACTTCATCATGCAACAATATATTCTTCTTGAGATTTATACATTTTATTAATGTTCAAACCTTGAAACCAATAAGTAAAAAAATTTATTTTTCTAAATATATTAGGTCAATGTAGAAGTGCACCTTATAAAATTGTCTAAAATTTTTTTAATTTTGATTAAACTACAAACTAGTCTAAAAATACTCTTATACCATATAACCAAAAAAAAAATCATTAATGTAGTTTTTTGAAGATTGCATTTTAAAATGCATCTTGAAAAATATTTTATCAAACCTAACATGATAGCTTTTGTTATCAACAAGTACTTAAATGATATCTCACCCAAAAATAAAGAACTTAAATGTTACAACATGAATAAAATAAAATCATCAATATTCTATTGGATTAAACCCCCCCCCCCAAAAGCAGTCAATTGAGTGATATGATATATTAATTATTATTAATCAGTGGCACTAGTTATGCTAATCATGATTAAATCCAACTACTACAACGTGCAACCTCAAAATCGTTACATTTAATAAACTATATGTGAAATCAAATACTAAAATTTCAGGTCGGCTGTTTTATAAGGTAGAGAGAATTTATATGGAACACTTGGAGCACTTACTTTAGCTGATCAATACTAATGCCAGGTAGGAAACGGGGGAGTTTATTCTGGTCACATAGTTTTATTGAGAATATTAATATATTATTGTTATTTATATATAGTTACGTACTTTTTTTCCTTTTCAAAGTCATATAATTTAATTTTAAATTATAGTTAAATTAAATCTTAATTTTTAAACTAAAATTATTCATTTGTCAAAATATAAATTACATTTTTTTGCCCAAAGAATATAAATTACATTAATCATATTCAATTTTTCAATAAATATATAATTAATGTTTTCAAAGCAGGAAGTCAAGGAAATTGGATCCCTTCTTATTGTGGCAACAACGGGAAGGTGCTATCCCTTTGAGAATGAAAAACTGGGCATAAAAAAAAGAAAAGAAAAGAACGAAACATGAAATCTATAAAGGACACGACCCTCCTGTTCCCGAGACAATGGGAGAACTCAAGGGTGTCGTAAAGTCAACCTTAGCATACATACCTCAAGAGACGGCTCAGGTTTTTATTTTTTTTTCTTTCTTGGGGCCAGAAAGTAGGGGTGGGCAAACTTGTCTCGACCCGATTGGCCCATCTTGACTTGATACATAATTGGGTCGGGATGGGATAATTTTTTTTTTTAATTAAAACAAGGTCGGGTCGAGATAATATTTCAGATCGGGATAAGTTTCAGGATAACCTCTTGGCCCTATCGGGTCTTACTCGGCCTGAGGTCTATATATATATATATATATATATATATTTTTATATAAAAAGATATAGATTAAATTGAAAAGAATTTTTTTATGGTCTTTTTATAATTTTAACCAAAATTTTTAAATGTATTATATAAATTATAAATAACTAGAGGGGTCAAAATTTATGTTAAAACTCTTCTAAATATATTTATCACATTCATGTAAGAAAAATAAAATTAAAAAATACATAGTTTTTCAAGTTTTAATTACTATATATATATATATTTCATTGAATTCATTTTTTTTCATGTCTATTGTATAAATTTTAAAAAAATAGTTATATGTCCAAAATAATTAAGCAAATATGAAAATATAAATTTTTAAAATTAATTTTTTTTTCTTAAAAAATTAAAAAAAAATTGAGCTGTAGCCCGATTGGCTCGACCCGAGGCTAGGCCGGGTCCGAGACAATTTTTTTGTCTTGAAATTAAAATCGGGCCAGGACTCAAGTTGAGGCGAACCTCAACCCATCCCGACCCATGCCCCCCTACCAAATAGGAGACAACCTGTGCCCCCCTACCAAAAAGGAGACAACCTGGTTCGAATGAAGGCCATTTAGGGAATGTATGTTGACATTATAGAACACTGTTTTTAAATTGAAAAAATGCATGATATTTTAACGCTAGGTCATAATTATAGTCATTCCCTCCTAGGAATTCTTGAAAAATGAATCCTCTGAATTATATTATAGAACATGGTTGAAAAGGAAAAGAAGAAGAGAGATAAGATATAAATAAAACTAGGATCTACCTTTGCATTCAAGATGACTTTTCTCTTATCCTCTCTCTCTATCCCATTGTGTAGTCTTCACAACTTGTTTATTTTTTTTGTTTTGCTTTTCAAATAAAAAAAATACAGAGAAGCTTTATTCTTTAAGACAAGACGGACAGGAGAGAACTTAGACTGGAGAAAAGTTGAACTCCTTTACATCTTGTTGAGGAATTCAAGAAAAAAATTGTGAACCTTGCAAGATAAAAAAAAAAAATGCAACTTGAGATTAAAAAAAGAAGAAGGGATAAACAGTGTCACGATCTGATATTATTAAACAGTGAAAATAAACAATAATTCTCAAAATTATATATATATATATATATATATATGATTAGAGTTGTTAAAATATGTCATTTTATATAAATTATGAGTTATGGGTTCAAGAGTTAGTTTATTTAATCCACTTATTTTAAATGAATCAAAGATTTTAACTTGACCTATTAAGTGAGTAACATTTATTATAATAATAAGTTTTTTAAAATCCAAACAATTATTTTAAACAAATCTTTAAGTTATATATGTTAATTAGCTCAAGTTTCATCTAATAATTAAAAATAACTATTTGGTTAACTCAAATTTCATCTAACAACTAAAACAAAATAAAATAATTAATAAATTTTTTAATTTTTTTCATAAAAAATATTTAAATTTTGTATTAAAGAATCACTGTATCAAGAGTTAAAATATTATCTTAATTTTTAAAATCATTAAGATTAATGAAAAAAAGGGGATCAAGTTATGTGAGTTGATTTACTAACCTTGGGTTGACCTATCTACTTAACCTCTAAATTAAGCAAGTTGAACTAATATGATTCTAAAATTATACGAGTTAATAAAATTTAAATTTAATGATAAATTAAACGAATAGGTTTAATAAGTTCAATCTCTTTCTCCTAATCTGTATGTATATCTCTATTACTTCATATATATATATTATATAAATTTCTTTTTAAATTTGTCCACTATTCTATGTTCTAAATGATACGAATGCTCGATATTGAAAATGTCACGGCATACCCATAATGACATAATAGTAACTTATTATTATTATTATCTCAAATTTTGTTTAGGTCGGTAAATTATATTTTGATTAATTTTTAAAATTTACTCTACCATACAATAACGTTTTATTATGAAAGCATGCCTTTTCTATTTCCTTCCATAGCTAGTCAAGAACAAGCTTCATTTTGCGGAAAAATCATGCAATCAAAAAGGTAAAGAAAGAAAGCTTGATAGAAATTCTTCAAAGCTAGCCAAGATCCAAGAACAAGTGGACTAACCCAGGTACTGTGCCATAAAAAATAGGAGAAGTTATAATTGTTTCTTAGGTATGATCAAATTATGGAGCTTTTATTTTATTTATTTATTTTATTTTCAATCTAAAACTTGGTTCTTGTCTTAAAGTAAATTAAAGATCTAGTTATTGAAACTAAGATCAAATTATGAAGTTTTTATTTTATTTATTTTCAATCTAAAACTTCGTCCTGTATCAAAGTAAATTAAAGATTTAGTCATTGAAACTAAGATAATTTTTTTTCTTAATTTGTTTTTTAAAGATAAATTTTCTCAATTTAATCTTTGAATGATTATTCTTATCTCAATTTGATTCTTAAAAAATAAAGTCTATTAATTTAGTCCCTTAAATATTTTTCTTCATCAAAATTATTTTTCCAAAAAAATATTTATGGTTCTCTTTTAGGGACTAAATTAAAGCAAAAAAAAAAGTGATTTTTCAAGAACTAAATTATTTTACTCTAATGTTTATTGTCATAAGTTAAACTGCATAAATACTCTTCAAGTTAGGGGTTTATGCAACTTACCCTATTAACTTTAAAACTTGGTTACCGACTCCCTAGATTTAATATTTATGTAACGTGGTCCTTCTGTTGATGAATCCTTCCAAAAACCTAATGGATACTCATATTGGATATTTATATTCTTTACATATCCAAAGTGATTCAAGCTTAGAGCGCCTATTTGTTTGCCTTCTATTTTCGTGTACAATTAAAAGAGGAAAATGGAGGGATATAGGGTTTTTTTTTTCTTCCAAAGGATGAGTATTTTTGTTTTGGACAATTTCTAGATACTATGTTGGATTTCAGAAATAGTATGGCATGATGTAATTTCACGTGGAGGGGATTGTTTTTTTTTTTAAAGGTTTTTGCAATGAAAGGGTTTAAGATACCAATAGTCAAGTTTTAAAATTGACGGAATAAATCACACAAACTTTTAAATTAGAAGAGGTTCAATACATTTAGAGTTTGTTTAATCTTACTTAACCCCCATTTTTATTAATAACAAACTCACTGTAACACTGAAAACTAAAATACCCCAATCATAATAACAGAGTCTTAAAAGGTCTTTGTACTATAAGCTTAAATATCATGCAGCCAAACTACTTGGATGAACTGTAGGATTTGCACTTTTAAAGAAACATTCATTAATCTTACAGATTTAGGACTTCTGTATGATAGGATTAGAAGGAAAATGAACCAACAACAAACCCGCTTAATATCTAGTTATTAAGATTTCCAACTGAATGCAAAATGGGGCCATTGCTTCAGTTCCTTTAAATGTTGCAGAACAATTAGCTAGAAGTTCCTTAGCTCCAAAAATAACAAAAGCAAAGAAACAGAATATGGTTGTTAATGTCAATGTTAGCTTCCTACCCTCAGGGCCACCTAATTGATCATCTGAACTAGCAATAAGACCTTCAAAATGCCCATCTGGGGGCGTTCCTACCGGTGACCTTTTGCCAAAAGGGATTGAAGATGGAGGTGTACATGACAGGCCAGATAGACAATTACTTGTCACTCTGATATATGAAAGGATCATATTAGAATAACAACCAACACAATGACCAAAGAAGCAATAGAAAAGTTGTGCAAGGGATACTAATATAGATACACTCATATTAGTTTCAAGTTTTTATTTTGAGAAAGAGAGTTAGGTATGGTTCTGCTGAATCTATTATTTGCTAAATTCTTGGTAAAATATAAATAATCAGTTAAGAATTTGAAAAAATAATATCAAGTTTATTATAAGTTGGAAGTCTGCATATGGTATTATTTGCTTATTTTTAGGCAATAAACCAAGAAAGCTGGAAATTGGTCTAGACAAGTTGTTATTAAGCGAATCGCTGTATGTTTTATGGACAATCAAAGCATAAGGAGACAGAAACCATGTTAACCATAGGATGTTCTGGTGTTTCAAAATTTGAAATTTCAGCTAACTCACATTATTTCTAGTTCAATCATGGAACTCAAGTTTGGTAGTGTTCCTAATAAGCCAAAGCTTCCAAGATTCCTGTTTCAGGCAAAATACAAAAGGCAACAAAATTTGATCATTCAGTAATAATATGTAACTGGATCCTTAGTTTAACAAAAGTTCCTTTAGGTGGACCGGATATATAAAAGACATGTAAAAAATCAATCACAAATGGACATATAATCATGTTAGAACACCTCCCAATATAATATATTGTTGTGAATTGGAGGTATTAGGAAAGTAGAGAGAAAAGAAAGAATGACATAGAAAATTAACGTGGTTCGGCCAATGTGACCTACATCCACAGGCAGGGAGAAAAAACTTTACACTATTGAGACTGAATGATACAAGGTACACAGTATAACTATAGAAGCCCTCTTTATATACATAAACAATCCCACTCCTAACCCAATTCTACTCAATGTGAGACTTGTCCCCTCTTTTATATATAAGGAATTTCTTTTCCATCTAAATTCTATTCGATGTGGGACTTGAGTTTTAAGATTTGAAGGCGTCATCATAATTTTGCACCTTGACTTAAATCTCCAAACGTTCGATTCGATCATCTCCCTGCCATTACGCCCCGTGAGGCCTCATGCTGCTCGTACTCGCACTAGGTCCAAGCTATGCCTGAACTTGTCAACAGATAATGGCTTTGTCAACATGTCTGTTGGATTCTCTACTGTTGGTATCTTCTCTATGATCACCACCTTATTTTCCAAGGCATCCCTAATGAACTTCAATCTAATATCTATGTGTTTGGACTTTTCATGGTAGACTGGGTTCTTTGCCAAGCTCAACGCACTTTGACTGTTACAATACACCTCAGGCATCTGAACCTTCAATCTCAAACTTCCAATCAAGCCATGTAACCACATTGCTTCCTTCACTCCCTCAGTCAAAGACATGTACTCCGCCTCAGTGGTCGACAAAGTAACTATAGACTGCGAAGTTGCTTTCCAACTAACAGCACATCCATATAGGGTAAAGATATAGCATGTCAACGATCTCCACCTTATAAGGTCTCCACCATAATCTGAATCTATATAACCTACCAATCCACCAACAAATTCATCAGTACCATAAACTAGACAAACATCAACTGTACCTCTCAAATACCGCATGATCCACTTTACTACTTCCCAGTGAATCTTTCCTAGATTTCTCATGAACTTGCTCACAACACTAACTGCATGGGATAAATCTGGTCTTGTGCATACCATCGTATACATCAAACTCCCAACTGCACTAACATAAAGGACTCCATTCATGTAGTCTTTCTTTTCATTTGTGTTCGATAGTGTACTAGCATCTAATCTGAAATGTGCTGCTAATGGGGTACTCACAGGCTTAGCTTGATCCATCTGAAAAGATCATAACACCTTCTCAATATACTTCTGTTGTGACACATACAATCGGCGTGCTTTTCAATCCTTCTAGATTTCTATGTCTAAGATTTTTTTGGTTGCACCCAGATCTTTCATCTCAAACTCACTGCTCAGTAACCTTTTTAACCTGTTGATTTCAGCCTTGTTCTTTGTCGCTATCAACATATCATCCACGTACAACAACAAGTAGATCCAAGAATCATCTGACAACTTCCTGGAATATAGACAGCTATCAAACGGGTTATGAGTAAATTCTTTAGAAACCATGAAAGCATCAAATCTCTTATACCACTACCTAGGTGACTGCTTTAAGCCATACAAGGACTTCTTTAGCAGGAAAACATACTCCCTTTTTTCAAGATCTTGAAACCCCTCAGACTGAGTCATGTAGATGTCCTTTTCTAGATTCCCATATAAGAACGCCATCCTCACATCAAGTTGCTCTAACTCCAAATCAAGCGCACTTACCATGGCTAGAAGAACCTGAATGGTCTTATGCTTCACAACTGAAGAGAATACTTTATGTTAGTCTATGCCCTCCTTTTGTGAGAACTCCTTTGTTATAAGTCTCGCCTTGAACCTTGCCGGCTCAACTTCAAGAATCCCTTCCTTCTTATTGTACACCCACTTGCATCCTACAGGCTTTACACCTTTTGGTAGAGATACCAGCTCTAAATCCCATTCTTTGATAAGGACTGTATTCCCTCATTCTTAGCTAGTAACTAATCAGTTGCTTCCTTACTTTGGACTGCCTCCTTGTAGGACTGCGGCTCCTCAACATCAATGCTTTTTGCCACTACCAGTGCATATGCAATAGGATTAGTATCAATAAAATTCACACAGTCTACATACCTGATAGGTCTTCTATTTTCTCTTCTTCCTTTCTTTATTGCTATATTCTGCTGCTCTTCCTGCAAATCTCCAAGTTAGTCTATAGAGCTCTTGTTTGTCATTGAGGTCTCCACCTCAAACTCCACCTTCTGATTAGCACCCAGATCTTTTCCTGGAAGATTATCAAATTCCTCTTTCTAGTTGAACATAACAGATTCATCAAACGTCACATCTCTACTAATAATGAATCTTGGGGTCCTATTCTATTCTGTACACCACAATCTATACCCCTTCACACCAGTTGCATACATTAGAAATATACACTTCATTGTCCTCGCCTCCAATTTACCATCATTCACATGAGCGTATGCCTTCAAACTAGAATAGTCCAAAGGTGTACCGTACCATACCTCTTGTGGAGTTTTCAAATCAATTGCAGTTGATGGAGATCTATTCACTAGATAGGTTGCAATGTTAACTGCTTCAGCCCAAAATTGCTTAGGAAGATTAGCACTCAACCGCATACATCTTGCGCTCTACAGAAGTGTTTGGTTCATCCGCTTTGCTACACCATTTTGTTGTAATGTGTACCATACAGTGTGGTGTCTCACTATACCTTCTTCTTACAGAACTCATCAAATGGTGTATTGCAAAACTCTAATCCATTATCAGTTCTGAATGTTTTAACTTGCTTCTCAATACGCTTCTCAATCATAGTCTTTCACTCCTTGAACTTCCCAAATACCTCATCCTTCTTCTTCAGAAAATGCACCCACACTTTTATGGAGTAGTCATTAATAAATGTCACAAAGTATCTACACCCTCCATGAGACTTAATTAGAGAAGGACCCCACAAGTCTGAACGTATATATTCAAGGATATCAGTGGAGGTATGTTTTTCCGAACTGAACTTGACTTTGCGTTACTTGCCCTTGACACAAGTTTCACAGAACTTCAACTTTCCAGTTTCCACACCCTCCAACAATCCCTACTTTCGCAACATTGCTAGTCCTTTCTTACTCATGTGCCCTAGTCGTCGATGCCATAACTCTGTTTGATAATTGATCTTCTCCAAAAAACTAGAAATTACCACAATGCATATTACCGAGTTTCCAATAAGTATATAGACCCCATGCTGAAGTCTACCCTTCATCACTACCAGTGCACCTCTAGAAACCTTCACCTGTCCACCCTCGCCAGAAAAACTGTATCCTTTCTTGTCTAAGGCACCCAGAGAAATCAAATTTTTTCGTAACCCAAGAACATACCATGCATCAAATGTTCTAACCATACCATCAAACATTTTTACCTGTACTGACCCACTACGTTTAACACTAAGTTCCTGATCATCTCCCAACTTCACATTACCTTTCCACTCCTTAAAAGAAGTAAATAGCTCCTTTGTGAAAGTTATGTGATAAGAAGTTTCAATATCCATGACCCAGGTATTTGCAGAATTTGAGATACTAACCGTCAGAACATCTCCACCATCACCCTCATCTGAATTGTCCTGAACAACTAAGGCACTTGCCTTACCATTTGATTCCTTTTGATTATTTTTCTTTTTCACTGTGGACAATCCTTCTTGAAATGCCCATTTTCCTTATACTTAAAGTACCATAGTTGTCCCTTGGACCTTGACTTCGAACGGGACTTACTTCAATTACCTTCATCCTTCTCTTTGCTCCTGCCTCTATTCACTACCAAACCCATAACTGATGCTTCCTTACCAGACCCAGACACCCTCCTTTTTAGTTCTTTTGATTATAAAGCATCTTTTACATCACCAATCAAGATAGTGTCTCTTCCATAAAGCATTGTGTCAACAAAGTTTTCATATGAATTAGGCAACGAGCATAAAAGAATTATTGTCTGGTCCTCTTCCTTAATTTTAACCCCAACCCTTTGAAGATCTAAAATAATTCGGTTAAAATTGTCAATATGATCTCTTATTGGTGTACTTTCTAACATCCTGAGGGTATATAACCGCTACTTCTGATATAACCGATTCGTCAGGGATTTCTTCTGGTACTTGCTTTCTAATTTCTTCCATAACAAAGCCGCAGAAGTCTCGTCTACAACCTCCCTCAAGACCTCATCTGTCAAACTCAATAGAATGGCACTATGAGCTTTCGCCAAAATCTTTGCCCTTTCATTCGCCTTTAAACTCTCGGGTAACCTTCCCTTTCCATCTATCACCGCCGCGCACCCTTGTTGAACCAGAATTACTCGCATCTTCACCTTCCACAATGTGAAATCATTTGACTTATTGAATTTTTCAATATCGAATTTGTGAGACGCTATCTTCTTTCAGCAAAAAAAAAAAAACTTAAGCCAAAAGCCTAACCAAGGAACCTGGCTATGATACAAATTGTTGTGAATTGGCGGTATTAAGAAAGTAGAGAGAAAAGAAAGAATGACACAGAAAATTAATGTGATTCGGCCAATGTGACCTACGTCCATGGGCAGGGAGAAAAAACTTACACTATTGAGAATGAATGATACAAGGTACACAGTATAACTATAGAAGCCCTCTTTATATACATAAATAATCCCACTTCTAATCCAATTCTACTCGATGTGGGACTTGTCCCCTCTTTAATATATGAGGAATTCCCTTTCCATCTAAGTTCTATCCGATGTAGGACTTGAGTTTTGAGATTTGAAGGCATCATCACACATATCTTTAACATGTTCTCGTGCTTATTTATTATTAACATAGTCTACCTAACTTCAGCAGGCCAAATCTACCTAAAAAACTTTCTAATTTAGCAGGAAAAGCGAAAGCATGAGGGTTACAATGCTGTCACACGTGGGCAGGCATCATTTTTGCATTCCAGCCACTCCTATGAAAATGAAAATGGAAGACATGGATCCCCACTCCATTTTTGTAGTACATCAAAATTCTTTTGTAGTGCTGCTAATCCTTTTGCTACATTAACAAAAATAAAAGCGAGAAGTTTCAGAATAACTGATAACATATAAACAAGAGTAATTATGGAAGGCCCAGTAACTAAGCCGAACCATAATCACTGTTGGTTCCATCTGTTAGTGCATCACTAACAATGTAGACTTCATAGGCATTGAAGAGAGGAGGAAGTCTGGAGCTTTCAACTACAAATACAGTTTATTTATGTTGGAATTTGCTGTTCTGCTCGTATTGTACAACTCTAATACACCTCTAAATGGAGGGATAAATTGTCTTGTATAAGTATCTTCGTTTATCTTAACTTGAATGGATCTTATGTCCTTTGGACTAAGCTGAGTCACTTCAGAGAAATATGCTATGATATAAACAGATTCACTTGTGGCAGGAAGGTCTGTGTTTAGAAACAATCCCCCGAGCAATTCCTATGGTTGTCGTTGCATCTCGCAGGATGGCTATAGGTGGTTTATCTTCTGCTTTGCTCATATCAATGGATATGGCTTCATTTAACACATCCTTCAGTATCAAAAAGCCAGCTCCAGCTCTCCAAATTAGATCATAAGCATCATCTGGATACCTATAAGTTTTCATTCATGGAGCATTTATTAGCATATTAAGAAGTAAATTACATGCGATTTGATCGATACCCTTGTGTAGATTAAAGTGTGTTATTTAACTTTCATTCTTCATCCTAACTTTAACAAAAATAGTCAGATGAATAATACTAAAACAATGTACAATTTAAACTATAGAACAAACTAATTTTGGGCCAAAACCACAGAGGGATAGATTGTAATTTACCTATTTTTAACTAACATGTATACAAATAAATAATACTAAAGAGATCATGAAAAAGGAATGGGTATACCTAGTTGTGAAATTTGCACCCGCATTAGCTCTGTAAGACAAAAACAGAGCACGGTCAGCATCAACATGACTGTACATGCTCAAATGCAAGCTTCGAATCTCAAGGGCAGAAATGAAAGGAATTTGGGCAGCAAGTGTTTAAGCAACACAGATATTAGTTGTGTTTGCCTTTGTGACATAAATGACCTCATAGATACACACCTTCGAGACTTGAAGTGTTAACAGTAGCCCAGAAATTGCCATCAAAGTGGAGGTCAAAGGTATGAGCAGTCTTTACCATCATACATCCCGTAGAAAAAGCTTGCTCGAACAAGAACCTTCTCCCGCTTACCAACAGTAACGGTATAGCAATTCTTCTTCAGAGTTGGGAAAACTCTGAGAGTGCTCATCACGGTTTCACTCAAATCGATAGGCACTGTGCTGCTATATTCTACGACTCGTGACTCTCCATTTTAAAAGTAAGCATCATCACCGACCCATTGGAAGATGTCATTAGTGTAAGAAGAGTTTGATCCACAGTCAATGTTAATAAAATCAGAGGCTGAGAGAGAGGGATTTAGGATTGTAATAAGGATACCAAGCAGGAAACTTAACACATTATGGATAGCCATAGTTGGTGTTGGGTGGTTATGTTGTTTAGCATGCATGTTTGTTCTGCTTACATTTATTTATACAAGCTTTTTCTCTTTGACTACTTCCAAGGGGATGTTTATAACTTGAGGTCTGGCTTCAGAGCACCCAAAATCGTGATGGGAACAATGTTTACACATCTTCTAAACTTCGGGCGAAGCGCAAAGTAACTATCACAACTTTCAAATTATCAAGAATGATAATCATTACAATAAAATTTTCTTTCTCTGTACCAAAAAAAAAAAAATTCTCCATGTCATAAATTAGTTTTCTTACTCATGTGACAATCACATGACTACTTATGTATATGTATTCTTCTTGAATGTAAACATTTCATTAATATAGTTGTCAAAAAAATGCATTTCAAAACATTTTATTAAACACACAAGTGATAACTTTTGTCATAGAAAAAAGTAATCAGAATAAATGTCACAACATTATCAAATTAAACCATTAATATCCTCTTTTTATTTTTGGGGGAAAAAAGGTCAACTAGTTGACTGAATATATGATTTATATTATTATTACTAATCAGCGGCACGGGTTATGCTAATTATGATTAAATCCAACTGCCATAAGATGCAAAAGAGGTGGCAGTACCATCCCTCAAAGTTGTTTCATTTTATAAACTATATATATATATATATTATGCCAAATCAAATAATAAACTTCAAATGAGCTTGCGGCGGATTTAAGAGTTTGATCCACAGTCAATTGAGTGGATGAACTTGAGAAGAATATAGATTTTAAGAACAAGGTTTAAGCCAAAGTTAGACTCGGTGCCATACAAAATTGGCACTGTGCTGCTATATTGTACAACTTGTTGTGAGGCTAATTCTCTAATTCCATATGAATTTCCTGCACAGATTATCATACGACAATCTCTTCTTAGTTATAAATTCGATTACAGACATCAATTCATGAAAACCAAATAGACATGTATATGGAATTTTTTAGTAAGTAGAATCAACAGAAGAGATTATGCAACAGAAAGATAATTTCCTAAATACCTTTATTCATGATTATAAATTGGAAGTAAAAAGCTCAAAAATAATCAGGAAGCACCTTAAATTACAACACAAAAAGAAGTGGTGTTCTCACATGCAATTTGTTTTTAGCAAGTATATCATGTCAGTAATTTTCAAGAGAAATAACTCCCGACAAGAACCCTCTCACTTAATGGTTATAAGTTTTTGCAACAAGATTCTCTACACCTATTTTTGGTGTTGCCATCTATCAGATTTGGACTGTTGAAATTAAATTTAGATAGTTTAGATTTATTTATTTATTTTCATCTTTTTTAATTTGTTTAGATTTAAAAAATAGAATATAAAATAAAAATAATCTTCTAATTGTGAAATTTAAAAAAATGATATTTGATGTTAAAAATAATAATAATAAAAGATCTAAACCATCCATATTAAATTTGAACAACCTAGATTCGATATCGCTTCATTTGGTGCAGAGAAACTGAACGCTTGATTTTTCTCAACATGATGTCTTCTTATCAAAGACTATGTTTTAATTGTGTGATAATTGACTTCACCCACTTACCCATTAGACAACAGCCTATTATGACAAGCTTGTAATTCTAGGAGATATAAAGATCACTTAGGATATAGTATTTTAAAAAATTTTAAAAAACGGAATTTAAGAATATATATATATATTATTTTAAAATATTTGAACACTTGTGAGTCTCCATTGTGAACGTAAGCATCATCACCGGACCTTTTGAAATGTTATTATAGCAAGAAGAATTTGATCCGCAGTCAATGTTAATAAAGACGGCAAGACAGGGATTAAGGATTGTAATTAGAATTCCAACTAGGACACTGAAGACGTTATAGGTTAACATCGTTGCTTAGAAGCTTTTGCGTTTTGACTTCGAGGGAGTGCTTACTTGTTTGTGAGATTGTTTTTCCTGTGAGTTGCACGTGACCACTCAAGACAAAGCCAAATGGCATATTATCAGCTAATTAAATGCATGATTAGAGGTACCATAACATGAAAGAAAAATTCTTTGTCAGCTAGAAAATTGGATCGATTAATTGTAGATCTCTCTTCTGAATTGTATTGAAATATTAAAAGATCAAATTATTGAATAGAGAAAAAAAAAAGATAAAAAATATACTAAACTTGATGAAGAGAAATAGCATGGTCTTTGAGAATATTATGATTGTTGAAAAGTTTTTGTTGGTGTATTTTTTCGATTGAGTTCTCCCCCATTACATGTGAAAGAATTTGGGGGGCTGGTGATGAATATACGTTTGGATAACTCCTATTATTTAGATCCCACCTAACAATACCAGAATGATAAAATTACTCATGAGATGCTCCACAGTAAAAACCATTATAAAGGTAAGGATCTTCACCTTCTCTTCTGCCTCCCAACCTCCATTCTCTACATCTTTTATCTCTAAAACCTTAATTAGCTATGAAAAACTAACTTGATTGTCAAAGTTCACAACTAGGTTGTGGCCTTGACTATTCCTTATCTTGCCAAAATTATAAACTACCCTCTCCCCGTAAATTTCGGAAACCCATCGAAAGTCTTAAGATTAGAAATGCATTTATAAAGAATATATATGTCAAGTGAAACCATTAGAAATTTAGAATTAGAAAGCAAACCATAATTTTTGTGAGATCCATTTGTTATTGCATTGATAACATAGTAAAGTTGATAAGATTTCATCTTGGAATCATATATATGAGGCTTTGTCAGAGAACTCTTCACTGAAAGATGAAAAACTATTGGTGCGGTGACATTCTGCCTTGGCAAGGCCTAGTAAGGGGTTGGAGTTAGATTGAAACATGATGCTTGGAGTTGTGCAATTAAGTAGAAAGAGTTGCTCCTTAATTAACAGCTATAGCTTTTGATCTAATAATAAGTGTCCAATCCAACAATGGCTTTGATGCTAGAAACCTTATAAGCAGTGAAAGCCATGGATTGGGAGCTTCCGTAAGGTGAATCCATTAGTTTTTAGCTTCCATTTAGAAGCACGGACTCCATGAAGAAACCAAGATGGTGAATATATCTAGTAAGTAGCAGCACACCTTAATGTAGGTAATCTTCATTCAAACTAGCATTAACTGCACTTTTGAGAACCTTAGTAAATTAATGCAAAACTACACCCTTCATCAGTTACAACTGATCTAGTGACCGATCCAAAACATGACTTCTATCAAGAAGTTTTTAACTTTGGGAGCCCATACCCGCTAGGAATAGTTTTGCAATGAAGGGAAATTAATCAGGAAGTGTTTGAGCAAGGCATATACTTGTTGTGCCTCCCTTTGTGACATAAAGTACCTCATGGTAAACTATTTCAAGACTTGAAGTCTTATTTCAAGACTTGAAGTCTTGACTTTGGCCTAGAAATTACCATCAAAATACAGAATTGATGGAAGATTGGGGTAGTACCTGTAAAAGTGAATTTTCTTGAAATTCTCTGCCTCATGCTATTATTATCAGAATCATCAAAGGAACTCAAATCGTTTACCACAGCAAATTCACAATAGTCACATAGAGGAGAAATTGTCAAGAGGAAAATCTCACTCATGACTTCTATCTATGTTCTCTCTTTTTGCCTGGAAAAGAGAATGCGGGAGAAAAGGGAGGAATTTCACCATTAGCTTACACATACAATTAGTTTACAAATATGAACATTTCCCATTTCATTTTGTTTATTTAAATAAAATAAATCCCATAATAACCAACTTATTTGTTTTGAATTTCAAAATTCAAAAACAAAATTCAAATTATTCAAATATTAATTAATTGATTAATTAACTAATTATTAATTAATTCATTACATTGATTGATGGGTTGGCTTATAAATCCATCAAGGGGTAGCTTATTTTTCAACATCTACCATTAGTACATGATGGAATGAACAACATAGACATAGAACTTTTTACTTTTTTTGGACTTTCATACTAAGTGTTATTCTATGACCACTCAAGTATAATTTCTGGGAGCTCTTACACTAGAAATCTTATTATAAGATGAGCATAAAAGATGCATCCCTTAGATATATATTACACATTTATTTATGCGCCTCAAATACTCTAGATTTACCCATATACACCATATTTTATACTCGCAGCTAATCTAATCCCTTTTGAGTTTAATTTTACTCAGATTGCCTTTTTCATATGCATAGTATTCATACTTATAATATTGCTAAAACTATTTCATAATAGGCATGCCTTGGATACCAGTATGACTTTTTATATCTTAGGTAATTTTTCTTTCACCCACATACTATTTATATTAGAATTAATTGCTTTCTAAGTAATATTCCTTTAGATCAAATTATCATAATTATAAAATATATGCTAAAATAGCAAATACTAAAATACATGGCAAGAAAAGTGGCATGGTTCACAATACAAGCATATACACAAGCATACAATGACTATATACATCCAAGAATGCAACAAGAAAGAGTGGAGAGCTACCTTATAAGCCAACACAAGCCTTCCCTTTCAAGTTCTCTTCTTCCTTCTTGATTTCACACTCACAACTAGATGGAGTTGCTTCTTTTGAGTTTAGGCACAACAAAGAGCATGAAATTACTCTCTCATAACTCAACAATTATTCACAAAGCTAGGGGTTTCTTCAGAGCAAACCCTAACAAGTATAAGCAACTAGGGGTTTCTCTCTCTCTCTAGGGTTCCATTAACTCTCCTTCCTCTCTCAAGCTCTCAAGAAAGAAAGCAAAGAAAAAGAAGTGAAGATACATGAGTTTCTTGCTCATTCTTGACTAGAACAGAGCTTTCTTACTCAACAACTCATGGAAAGAAACCTTAGAAGGAGAAGAATAGAATCAAGAAGAAGAAGTATGAAGAGCTTTAAAGGATCTTACCTTTCTTCCTTAGCTTCCCTTCCTTCTCTCTTAGTTTCTCCTAGTTTCCCTCTCTCTCTCAAGCCTTTTCTTTGCTTTGGATGAAGCTTAGGTCGGTTTAAAGGAAAAGAGTGAATTTGGATGCTTTAAGAAGTCAAATTCTCTTTTTTTACATTTTTTCATACTAACCCTCGCTACGGCGAGCACGTATCAGTCCCAAACCCCTGCTTTCGCTATGGCGCGTGCTACGGTGAGCAGCTTCCTAGTTTTTGTATGGGATGCCCGCACTCGCTATAGCTAGAAGGCACTCTCACTATAGTTAGACCATTTCTCGCTATAGCGAACAGGTACATTCGCTATAACTAGGTCACTTCTCTCTATAGCTAGCAGACTTAGAAAATTTCAGGACTTCAAAAATTTTTCAGCTTTTTTTTTCAGGTTGTTACATATACCACTATTAAAACATGATTTTAGGGAATTTTAAAGAAAAAATAATCTAAAAATGATGTCGTATATGCCCCAAGAGGCTTTTACCTTCAAAAAAATGCCCAAAAAAAGAAAAAATTGAAGGCTATACACACTAAGGGTGGTGTTGCATGCTATACACCACCCTACATGGCATTATCAGTAACGTGGTTGCCAGCATTGCCTTTCTCTTCTTTCTTTTTTTATTGGTACGAAGTTCAAGCCAAAACATCATGAAAGTAAGTGATGAGCACTAAAGAGAAAATGAGCTTACCACTTCATATTCAATCTCTAAACTCAAAATTTTTGGAATTTTTAAGTTTTTCAACTTTGAGGGGTTAAATTTGTGAAGTCATATCTCACTTATTTCTTATCCAAATTAGACAAACTATACCTCATTAGAAAGCTTGTAAGATGAACTTTATAGTGGTATAAGGTTGCACAATGTCATGGCTTGAAGAGTGAAATACAACCCTTAAAATATTGGCTAGTTGAACATGTTTTCTAGAAAAATAGATTCTAGATCGTAACTTCAAATTGTCATATCTCACTCAAGTTTCATTTGAATTAGACAAAATTAGTAGCATTGGTAAACTTATTTAACAAGCTTTCCAGCCATATATGGCTTACATCGATTGATGATCTGTGATGAGAACACCAGCATTCGAAAGTTGGCTACTCCACTATTATTTATTTTAACCTTCAATTTCAAATTTTTCTTTAATGGCTAAATTTCTACCACAATCTCTTTACTATATAGGCTACCTATGGTACAATTTTTATGGCCTATTTTGGTCTCTATCAAATTTGCTAATAAAGAGGTTTTAAGGTTCAATCTCTACTTTCATGCAGATCTAATCTCTTTCAAAATAATTGCACAAAATCAACTCAATATAAGCATGTAAAATCAAATGAGTATGGAAAATTTTGAGCTAACCTAAGTCTAGTATCAATAATAGAAAATTAGGGTACTTACTTACAAAAGCTTATCTTCTTGAAACTCTTTACGCCACGTGATTATGATCAAAATCACTAGAAGAACTCGAATTGTTTACCATAATAGATTCACAATAGTTACATTGAGGAGGAATTGTGAAGAGAAAAATCTGGCTCTTAATTTTTATGTGTGTTCTCTCTTTTTGCCCAAAGAAGATAATAAGAGAGAGAAGGAAAGAGTTTTACCATGAGTTTACACACACGGTCAATTCACACATCTAATGACTTCTCATTTTATTTTATTTCTATTAAACAAAATAAGTCTCATAATAACCAACCAATATTTTTTGAATTTCAAAATTCAAAAATAAAATTTTTTATTTATATATTAATTAATTAATTAAACTAAATTATTGAATTAAGTTATAGGTCAACCTATTAGAAAGACACATTTTCCAACAAGAATAAAAGTGGGTGGGATTGTTTCCCATCATAATTGCCATACAAGAAGCTAGTTGGTACCAGAATCTCCTCTCCTCGCTCCACGTGGATATATAGTGTAACAATTCTTCTTCAATGTCAAGAACACACTCTCAGAGTTGATCTGCTTCCTACTTCACTTTCATTTTTAAAAAAAGGTACTGTGCTATACTTCTTACCCTATCATTAATATAATTTGAACCACAAAGTTAATGCGAACATAAGAGCTAGAAGACAATACTGATTATAGAATAAAACATAAGCAATTAGTGCTAGGGATAATGCATATTTGCTCTTGATATCTGGCATTGGGAGAGACCTCCGGAAGGTTCTTTCATAACTAATTAAGAGCTTTAATTAATCCCCTTTGACTTCATATGGGGGAATTGTTCTTTTAAATTGTGATTGTTAGTGCATTATGGTAATAAAATTATGTTCATAAGTTACAACCATATAGACTCTTCAAATTATCTATTCTAACTTGTGAAGCCAAAATTTAGATATCAAGAAAAAATTTTGAAAATGTTTAAGATAGACTAGATAGATCTATAAAATAAAGGTATGGCAAACCAATTATAAATTAGCCATATTTTTTAGTTATTGCTACACATTTATACATTTATTTATTTGTAATAATATCTTTGATTGATTGAACTTAGTCAAGATTCTCTTAAAAAATTATTAGTGTATGAGAATGTTAGCACCAACAAAATATTTAAGTTGGACCAAGCTTTAGGCCTATAGTTTGGACTACTTTTGGTTGAACTATTGGATAATATTAATTGGATTGGATTATATTTGTTGAATAAGTTAGTCAAATTGAGCTTTTTGAGGCTAAAATGGACTATAGCATCGTTAGGCCATGCATGTAATCCATTGAATTTTTTAAAATGGTCAAAGAAAAATAATCCAATAATGTGTAGATGAAATATAGAGGAATATTTAGATATTCCTAAACAATTTTTAGCCATTTAAAATATTTTCAAGGTAGCTAGAGGCGAGGGATAATTTGTGAGTTGACCAAGTTAAAGAATATACATAATATATTTGAAGACCCACGGTCCTATATTTTAGGAATATAGGTGATATGGTCAGTTAATGAAGCAATTACTCAACAAATAAATATATTATTTTAATATTCAAAAAAGTTGATGTGATAGTTATTTACATTGAAATTGTTGATATTGTTGATCATGATTTTACATTATTATAACATAAGCTGAAAATTTAAGAGGAAGTAGCAAACAGTTTTAGTGGATTAATCACTAGTTTTAAGTTTATAAATACTCATTGTACATTCATTTTATAAAAAATACACATTCAATCAATCAAACACAACTTTTTACAATTTATCTTTTACATTCATACCTTTAATATCCAATTTTTATTACTTTGTTCATAGTTTTTTTTATTGCATTTATATCTTTATTTTTTTATTGTTATTTTTAGCTGTAAGTGTTAGTCGCTCTTTAAATTAAACACTTCCTTTAATAGCCTAAGACCAAAGCTAAAGAACAAAGTTCCTCTCTTAACATATAGCCTAAATGTAAGAATGAAAGGTGTGAGTTAAATGATTCATTTGACTAATCAATCCAAATTGGCGAGCAACAAAGATTGTGGTTACTTGTAAGCAGTCAATGGCTGGTATGTATACGTGCCTAAATTTCAGAGTTGGTTGACTTTGGATTTTAATTGTTTGTATGAAGTCAATGTGAGAAAAGCTCTAGTAATCTAATTATCTTCAAATTGGATTTTGATTTACTGAATTAGGCCCAAATTAATGAACACTAACGCATCATTTCAAAGAATTTGGATATGGAGATCACCTATTGTGTTTTGAAATTATTATATAATTGTAAAATATTATTTTCTAGATAATGGAATGATAGAAAGCTCTCTATAGACAAACTTCTTATCTTCAAATTCTAAAAACTTGATCGCCATGCACTGGGATAGCGAGCGGTGTTTGGTAAAGTTTTTGGCCCTAAATATGAAAAGAAGGGATTCTCCGTTAAGAAAGAAATTTATTGATTACTCTCCGATAAGAAAAAAATTCACCTAATTCAAATTAATGTTATTTGAGTTGCTTTTTAAACAGCACTTGATAAAGAAAGAAAGAAAAAAAATTTGACACTCTAAACCTAAAATTTGAAAATTTATACATTAATTAGTGATGGATTTTATAGTATTGCTCCATGTTCGCTTAATTTTCTTAAAAGTTTGCATATTTCCCTTTTTCCAGGGGAAGCAAACTCACTCCAGTAATGACCTTCTACCTGTCTCATTAATAAATCAGCAAGTCAATTCTTCTCGCTACATCACTTTTCAAAGTTACTAGATAAGATTTAACAATGATCAGAAGTGTGAATAGTTTGTAGAAATTTTGGATGTCGGGTGTGACATTTAAGATATTTGTTTTAATACACAGGTAATTAAGATAATGAATATCGTTCAATATGTTAAGGTGTTAGGAAGAAACTATATCAAATAATATTTCATATTAGTCAAAAATTATAAGGATTTCATATATATTACATCAGTTTTAACTTTATTAATTTTTATAAAATGTCAATTGTATTCTTTAATGACAATTTTTAATTGTTATGCTAAATATAAAAATTTTAAATATCATAATACATATTTAATTAGTGTTCAAAATACTATAAAATATAAAACGACAGTATATCAAACGATTGTATATTTTCTTCATGTCATCATATTAAAAGAAATGACAAAATCAAGCTAAATACATAGAGAATTATTGCTATCATGCATGCAATGCCAAGCACGATGAAGCTAGGGAAGCTCATAAACTAAAGATTAAATACAAGTGTGTTCCAAACTAATAAATGAGTTGATCAAGTGGTCCAGTGAGTCAAATTGAATGACTTCCAGACTCATTTGTGCACAATAAGCTCGGCCACATTTGACAATTATCTCAAGGGATCATGTGCGACCCACGCCCAAAGGATCTGTGCATCGTTACACACTATCATATGCCCACATCTCTTTTGTACTACACATTGTAAAGTTAACAAGTTCCCGTCACATGTCCCACAACCTGTCATTTGACTGAATACAATCACCACGATGCCTTTGAAACTCATCTATAAATATATAGCTTGAAAATCCTTAGGTATGATTGAGATACTATAATTTCTCTCATCGTCGACAGGCCTATGTTAGAGCTATATCATTCATGCCTGCCACTTGTCTTACGAACTGCTACGTGAACCTCTCTACACTCAGCTCAAGGTCTCTTTGTTAACATTTGACTAAATTAAACAACCATCACTACAAACAATACCAAAGCAGATATATAGGCTGTACATCCTTTGTACAACTGCACAAAGTGTAATAAGAAAAAAGAAGAAACAAGTAATGAATCCCACCTGCATGAAGCCTATATCCTTATTCTTTTTTCTCTCTAATTATAGAAAATCCAAGTTGAACTTATGGCCCTTTTGATTGAAGATAATTGGAGTAGATTTATTGAGATATAACAAGGTTACTTTAGACGCCAAGACAAATATAACAGCTTGTTTCTAGCACCTTCATATACAAAGTATCTTGTCTTTTATTTTGGGAGATCCCTTATTTAAATAAGCAATAATCTGTTGATGAGCTAGTAACACAATATCCATTAAAAATTCAACGTCACTAAGAAAGTCATGATGAAGTGAGGGAAGGAGAAATTAAACATTATTTTGCACCATTATGGTATAATATGAAAGAGGGATGGAGCTCAAGACATATTAATGGATCAAAAGGCGGTTATGAGTCCTTTCAAGATCATGTGCTTCATTGTCGGCTGCCATAGATCACGTCACACTTGAAAATTTTGTCCTAAATGAAATTATTAGAACCTCTCTGGTGGTTAAAGTTGTTGCAAAACGATTAGGAATCACAATCCTTGAGGAGTTAAATTAATCTCACAGAGTTAGAATAAGTATGATCCCTCCATCATGCCCACTGAGAAAATTGTTGAGACTAGCTAGATTAGAGCACATGGTAATCGACTGAATAAATGTGTATTATAACAAGCCATTATATATACACGAATTTAAATACAGCGATAAATGTTTGTCATTTAACTTTTTTTAATAAAAATATTATAATTTTATTTTTCACTTATCATCCCATGATATTGATTCATTTAAAACCGTTATTTCGCATATCATAATATTATTAAAAAATTTGATAGTAAAAAACAACATATTATTATTACTATTTATAAGTACAAAGATATTTTAAAGCATCAATATGTCAAAATATCAAAGTAGGTGACGTTTTTTTAAGAAAAGGAAATATGTATTTTAAGGAGAATACAAATCCAATTTTGATTTCCCCTATTTGCCTTTTGATTGATCGCATCGTTAGAAGCCACTTTGGAATACACTGAATGTAGGGAATTGAAAATTCATAGCGGAAGTTCGTTAAGCATGTGCAAATTAATCAACCTCAAGCAAATGAGTCCCCCAAACTCCAATCCAAGACACCCCCCCCCAAAAAAAAAATTGTATGCTGTATATTTTCCAGCTATACTTTAGTATTCTAGCCAAGTATATCAAGAGAGCCATAGAATGATTGTAGGTGCAAATATTTATAGCATTTCTAAATTCCTTCAGTTTAACTCTTAATATCTCGACATATGGAGCCTTCCTTAAGCATTTTTTTTTTTTTACAAGTGTATATATCCTTAAATACATTTCTTTCTGTCAAAGCAGTATGGATCTAAAGGTGAGTCTCGGTCTAGTCAGGCTTAAGATTCATACAAAATATGTAAGTGATTCTTCTGCATGCGAACTGATGTTAGGAACTTCCATTAACAGACAAAAAATCAATAAACGGAACACCATCTTTGCTCTGTTGTCCCATATGTTCAGCATCTTGATTCACTTCCTCATCTTCTCTTCTGGCATTGTCCGTTACCTCGCTTCTATTAGAATCAGTGTTTACTTGAAGAAAATCATAGAACTCAACTGATTGACTTCTATCTGCAATATTAAATAATCATCACAATAATAAGAAATTCCATTATTATATCTCAACTTACTATAGAAAAGACGTGTGTGTGTTTCATGCTTTCGGCCAAATAACAGTGATATTAATCATTAGATGATAATATCCAAATTCATTGAGTACTTGATAATATGATACCCATAATGTAAATATATCGGTGTTCTGCCTAGTTAACAGTGATATTGATCATTAGATGAGAACATTCAAATTTATGCAAGAGTAGATAATACGATACCCATAAAGTATCAATGTCCTGCTTAGTTGGAAGTGATATTGATTATTCGACAATAATATCCAAATTCACTTATTTTGGGTTCTGAAGAGTTGCGCTAAATCTATACATGAACTGTGAAGCGAGAAAAAAAGATGCAATAGTTTACCATGAAGCATTGTTGAACAGGAAGTTGGATGGTGAAAGTGAAACTTGTTGGGAAATTGGAGGAAAGGGTTATATGTGACACAATAAGGGTAGCGATGCTTGTCATAGTATTTCTCAACAAAAGAAGGGAGAAGACTACTACTACTCCTGGTGTCATAGTTTGTGTGATGATCCTGAAGATCTCGTTCTGGAGAACACTTTGTGAGCTGATGATGAGGAGGCCGTTTTGCATAAAGCTTAGACCTTTCTCGGCGAATCCTGGCCATCATAACATGCCAGTGATTCTTGACAGCATTATCAGTGCGTCCTGGAAAAAGCCTTGCAATCACAGCCCATCTATTCCCATGAATTCTGTGAGAAGCAAGAAGCCTCTCCTCTTCCTCCTCTGTGAAAGGACTCCTGTTAATTCTTGGGTCCAGTTGATTGAACCACCTCAACCTGCAGCTCTTCCCTATATTAATTCAATTCAACATATGTTAGCCTCAAGGAAGACAAAGATTAAAAGAAAAATTATAATTCAACATACGCCTTCAATTTTGCTTGGACTAAATCTACCTTTTGGAAGATTTTAAGAATGTATTCTCTCATATCAGTCTAATACATTTAGGAATTTATTTTCAAAGAATTCCATGTACAAAGAAATGAAATCTAAATTAATAAAAAAAGATGCTATCTTTTCTGTACTAATTGAACTCATCAAAGATAACATATAATCAATATAAACGATAATTAACAAAATTTTAATTTTCCTTACACCCTTTAGCTGTGTATCTTTATAGTTATATTCAATTCAATTAGCTAGCAAGGGGAATTAAAACGATATAGTGCGTGCTGTGGTAGCCTTGTATTCTCATAAACTATTTAGAGGTAATATATGTATTTAAGTAATTTATTTGTGTTAGATAGTAATTAAGAAGACAATAATTATATAGAATCAGATGATTGATGTGATGAATCATATACATATATATGCACCTGATCTTCCTCGAAGCTTTTCAGCTATGGCGTTCCAATTATGAGGTCCATAGCGTTCCACCAACTCCCGAAGTTTCTCATCCTCGGCTGGCCTCCAGTGGCCTCTACTGCACATATTATCTCCCTACCTAGAAACAAACTAAGACCAACAAGCACAACAGAAACTATAGCAAAGAAAAAACCCTAATATATGATTAGGGTTAGATCTCTTCTCTTCTTCTCCCTCTTTTGAATTGATCTACCCCTGCTACAAACTGTATAAGTGAAGCAAAGAGAGAAAGAGAGAGAGAGATAAGAGGAGGAAGCCAGAGGGAAACGAAGAATGAAGGGGAAAGAGAGAAAGAGAGAGAGAATATATGGTGGGGAAGTGTTTTCCGTTAGAGAGTGGGAGGGTTTGGACAGACCTTGCACCTGCGATTGATGCAAACGTTTTGGCTAACAAATCCCCATATAAGTAACACTTATTTATATATATATAAATATATACATATATTAATATATAGATATGTGATGTGGAAAAAAAAAAAAAAGGAGGGAGAGAGGTTGCTTAGTGGAGCGAGTTTGGTTCTGCTTTCAACGTCTTTAATTTCCAAGTTTCTAACCTACAACGTCTACTTATAACCCACCAAGGCTTACTCAATTTCTATTTTTTTTATGCATTCCCTAATCACATTACATTGAAACCATCTCATTTTTGCAGATGGGTAATGTGACATCAACATGTATAAAACGTATACCACTTTGCTTGCCTTAATATCATTATTATTATTATGTGTGAATGAAAAGCTATACTTGACGTCCCAAAACCCTAATATCCGAACTTTCTTTTAGACTAACGTCATTTGGCGGCTAATTAAGCAGCACGTGTATGATCAATTAATTACTTTAACCAAATTTAATAAGTAAAGAGAAGGTAAAAAAAATAATATATAATGCCCATATATTGGCGTATTTTGTGTTACATTGATAAAATTACAACAATGCATAAGAGCTAGAAATAAATAAATAAAGGATATGTGGGGTTTGGTATTGTTGTTAGACTATATATTTGGAAGTTGTGGGCAAAGGAGATGGATGTTTTAGGTTTTGATCAGCTTTCAGGCGTAACTAACAAACATTTAGCTTAGAATCTATACAACTGCACGTGGATAGACTAAAAACTACCACCTTTTTGACTCAAACATCTGGTCTAATCCTCGCTTTGTTCTTCTTACAGTTATTTACAGCATATCAAGTTTACAAACATGCCCCTAGCTCGCGTTAGATATTTCGGAGCATATAGTCATGTAAGAAAATTTTCTCGTATGAACACACTAATCTAAAACTTTTAGATCAACATTAATAATTGCATTTTAATTATAAATTAATGACATGTAACATGCGACTATACAAAAATATCACATACAAGATGACACAACAAAATTATTGAATCCATAAAAAAAAAATTGGTACATTATCATGTAAATAATAATTAAAAGGTAAGTGTCACAGGATGTATTCCATTCATACGTATACAAGTATGAAAATATCAATCAATATAGGAAAAATATGTCTATGTTTAACATGGTTGCCAGCATCTAAAAAGTATCCACCTAGGTTTGATTTGAGTGGTTGAGACCCAGTGAGTGGGTACATGGATAGAGATAGTTCTGATACTTGATTTTCAATACGGTATTAATTAGAGATATACAAAGTGTTGAACATTAAATGTGGAACTTCTTTTATTTAAAGAATAGAATTTAAAGGGGTGTTAAATGTGTCAATATTCAACGCGTACGTTCGTGAGACACGAGCATCTTTTTTCTTCACTTGTCAAAATTTCGATATCCAAATACACACAAAAATTCCCGCTTTGAATTGCCAATACTTCGTATATGGAGATGAGGTTGACTTCTCATTATTTGCTTCCCATGATGTACATCACGCTGCTATAGTAACACATAGAACAAATCACATCCCACTGGCCTAAAATATAAATAATTAAGTGATCTAGTTTCCTTTTAAATATGAGGTAAACACATACATACATACATACATATAAATATAAACATACTGACATATATACATACATAATGTTAAAACCAAAATACATAATTATTTTATATCTGATAAAAAGAGCACCATCTTTCGTATCCGAAAGGAAACTAATATTTTTTATGAAAGACAATCTTGTAATGAATGACATATAACCTAACCGAAGAAAATTGCAACCAGACATCAAGTATTTTACTATGACCTATACAAGATAAGGGAGACACGGATTTCAGGCTACGCCTATTTCTTGCAAGAAAGAGTATTTAAATTTATGGGTCAAATTTATATGTAATTACTTATATCTTTATTATTAAAATTTTTAATTAAAATATTTCAAACATAAAATTCTCTAATAATAGCATGACAAGTATATAAGTTTATAGATAAATTATGCATTTGTCATATTATTATTAGATATTCATATACTAATCATATTTTAATTAGTAAACTAATATTAAAAATATACGAAATTGCATCTAATCCTAAATTTATACCCCCATGCACATGTTATTTCCCTCGAGGAAACATCCTAATCATTAAAGAAATAAAACACAACAAAACAAAAATATCTACCCTGAGTTTATGCTGATATGAAATATTTAGACTCAGAACTTTGAGCCACTATATATATATATATATATATATATAGGATTATATAAATATATATATATATATATATATATAGGATTTTCTATTTTACTCCCGATACGTAGGTTTAAATCTGACTCGATATTCATTAATGTATGACTATTCGTATGTTTGTTCTTCGTTAAACTAATTTCAAAACTTTTATGTTCGTACAAATTCACAATAAACGGAAAAAAAAAAAGGATAACCAATGCATTAATTATAAGGTATATCATTTATTACACACTTTCATCTAGTTTATAATCACGAAAACAATGCTTTTATATGGTGTATTATAGAAAACCTAATAATGATTTAGTAAATGAAGCAATACTTTTTAAAATTAAAGAATATAGAAACGTAAATACTATTACATACATGCATGCATATAAACAAAAAAGAAATATTTTAAGATAATATTGATATTAGTATTAAAGTAGTGTGATTAATTGATAAACTTTTATATGTTTAATAGGAATAATAAATTAAACAACTCAAACATTTATAATTATAATTTGTAGAAATTAAAAGATCTCAACATTTTTTTTCAAGGATTATTTATTGTTGACCACGTCCAATTACCAATCCGTGTCAAAATGACGATTGAAAAATGACATGTAAAAGATTAAAAGAAGGAAAAATTATAATTGAAACCTCAAGTTAAAAATATTTATGTTGAAAAATCTTATATTTTAAAATTATTTTGAAAAATTTAAAGATAAAAATTTTTAATTGTTTAAAAAAAATTTACAGTTCAGAATTTCAAATTAAAATTTTTTTATCTTTAAATCTTTCCTAATAACTTTAATATCCTTTAGTATAGATATCTTCAACTTAAAAATCTCAATTATAATTTTCCCTTGAAACGATTTATTTGGGCAAGCTTATCTCCAGCATTAAAATTACCCTCCAAGTTCCCACTATACATTGATGATTAAGCATTAATAAGCTGCCAAAACATAGTTTTTCTTACTGTTTCTCATATGCTAAGAGTTGCTTACACAAAATAATAATATTTTTTTTGGACAAAAAAATTTTTACATGCTCTTGAACCCAACATAACGTTTAAGATTTTCCTGTTATATTCCGATTCGATCAGAAGGGAGGACGGGGCTGCAATAATGTTAAGCAAGCTTTTGCATCATCGTATTGTTAGTCCATGAAAATGAGCACTAAGCATCTAAATCACGAAACATGTATATGAAAACGTTTTTTCAATTGTAATGAATCATAATTTAGGTATATATCGATTATCATGTACTCTCTCTGTCAAGTATGATCAATACTCAAGAGGTTATTTTTTCACATAATATATATATATATAACACAAGTTAAATTCATATTAATATATACGATTTTATAAACATGATCTGCACAACAAAAAAGCTTATAATTGAGCAGTTGATTTTTTTCTCTTCTTTTTTTGTGTGCAGTTTAATTCTTTTTGCATAGATTAATAATTTTGTTTACCCATTAACCCATTAATGTATGGAAAAGTAATATTACTGTGCCGCATGGTTAAGGAGAAGGTTTGAACTTGCATATTGTAGTTGCTCAGAATCGGTTAGAACGTACATGATGATGTTACGCAAGAAAGAATGTTTTAATAACTTCACTTTCATTGATCACTACAATTTAACAACTATGATATTTCTAATTACATTAATTTACTGTTAATAAAATTTGTTAATCTTTGTTGGTCTATTAGCTGGGTAAAGCATGATAAAGCCTATAAAAAACTACTAAACCAAGTCTCTTTTCTTCAAAGCCAGCCTTTATATAAGAGACGTCAATGCCTACACCAAATGAGAAAAACGTCAAAGTAAATGTTTTACTTGTAACGCCAACAAGCATCACTTGTAATAGGTGCAATTGCTTATTCAAAAAAATAAAATAAAATAAAATCTCATGATATATAATATGATAATAAAAATACGTAAAATGTTTTGATAGCCTTAACTGATCCAAAATGACTTACGGAGTTAGTAAACATTCCGTTATATTTAATGAGGGCAATAGTCATTGTATTGACTGTTGGCCTACCTTTCCTCCTAATTGCAGAAATTGCTTGTTCAAAAAGTGAGGGAAATCTTTCACCCACCATCTGTCTAAAGATTGGTAACTGTCGCTGCAGCCGTTTTCTTCAATTGTTAACAAAACCTCTCTCTCCATCTGCTCATCTGTAATCTTATATTGATCTGCGCAGGTTCTTTATTATAACGAATTAAGGGGGAAGAAGAGGTCAAGGGTACCTGAACTGAAACTGCAAGGGAAAACATTTAGCACATACGTACTCTGCTTTTATGGGGTCCTAAAAAATCTGACAAATCCTAAAAAATGGAAGGTACAATTAAATTTGTCCTACTAAATAAATACTTGTGTTGATGAAATAATACTAATATTATAGTGGAGGATGCTGGAGTGTTTTTTATTTAGCTAGCCTGTATAATACGCGGTGGTATAGCAGCATCTTTTAGAGATAGATATGAAAGTCTCAACCTTCATGTACAGAGCGCTTCCTTGACTGTTCACCCGATTTACCTACTTTTCTTATAACCATATGCCATCAGCAATTTTACTGTTACCCGGAATTAGTTTTGGTAGTACCAGAACTTCCATTCTCTTGTACTTGCATATGTTTGCAAAACATAAATGTAGGAGTTTTTGTTGTGTTAGTCTCTCCTAACCAGGAAGATAACTCGTCAACAAACATAACAACCAAATGTGCAGCCTCTTCTTCCAACCAATTAACAAGCGGGAAAACTAGGTCAATCGAGACTGCTTTACTTAAATGACGAAGCTTCAACAAAAATGTCATTGCCAGCCTATCAGCCAATTACTCTGTGTTCCAGCCCTTATATTTCTAATCCAATTTTTCGACTAATCCAGATTAGGTTGATTGTTGGACTACATTGCTCTTGTTGGAGAGAAAAGTTTTACAGACTCCCAATTCACATTAAGCTTAAAAATGACATGACCGGTAAGAAGGGAATCCCAGAGCTTCCTTTTTACTTAAGAAATTTAATTAAAACAATATTGAAAGCATCAAAAGGGAAATATTCTTATTAGTTTTGAATTAACAAAGCTGTTAGTTTTTCAGAGACTGCTATATTTTATGTTTCCATAAAATATGACTTCCCCCGTCAGATTCCCCTGCTTGGTTCAGATGTTCTGATTGGATGCAGTCACCTACATTTGGAAAAAGAGTTTCTGTTTTTGGAAGTTATATTCACCTCTCAACTGTAAAAACTGCCAAAAACCAACTTTCAAATATTCCAAGGGATTACTTTTCATTCATGACCTCCTGCCAAGAAGTGTACACCCACCTATCATTCCCTAAGTTACTAATAAGCCCTCTTTTCCTACTTCCGATATCTCCACTATTATTATTATTTGATACAGCAATGTCATGGCCATCTCTTTCCCCACCATCTTGACTTAGTTTGAATTAACTCCTAGTCTAGACTATTTTCAAACTTGGTTGTGAATACCATCAAAATTGAATCCACTACTTTGAGTGCAACTCACTTTTTAAACTTTATGGTATTAGGTACAGGACAAAAATGTAAATGTCATTGTTGGGCAGGGTTATATTCAGTAGTTCAAATACTGACCCTGATGGAATATGGCACCTTTAAAATTCTTCTTAGAAACCAGATGCCAATTATTTTGGCTTCAAAGGTATGCGTGTTGTTGTCACTTTTGCACTGAAGTATATGAATATTTCAGTCTTTTGCATTTAATCAAGAAGAGAAAAAAATGGTAACATCAGAAGTTTATAACTGATATTGTCTATCAAAAAGTGTGTGAAGGTAATACCTCAATTGGATGAGCATCTGCAGCCATCAGCAGGATATCCTTACATAGATATACGGCACTTCCCCGATTGTATACAGCGTGTAGTTGAAGAAAACTTTTCCTTTGTACAAGTAGTAAAACCTATCAATAGCATGTAGAACATAAACTCCATTAAGACCATATCTTTCGGCTTAAGTGTTCAGGGATGCAATGATCTCATGAGTCTAAGATGATAGCAACATTTTGTCATATATTAAATGGACTGTGGAAAAGCTCGTTTCTTTGTAACAACCCCATCCAGAGAATCATACTGAGAAAGATTTACAATCTTCAGCATCACTCATTGACTACATCAAGATAATAGAGATACAGCCCACTAAAATTATTCCACACTCACTCTCCAACAATGAATTTTCAAGTTACGAATTCGAACTGAATTCTATGCCACGTGTATCCCACAAAGCAAGAAATTATTAAATCTTAGCGTGCAACTGAAGGGATATCAAAGAGTCTACTATTTCCTGCGGGATAACCAATTCTGATTCACGAAGCAGTCAAAATTCAATTATACTAAAATACAAAAGAGAGTACAGGCAATGAAATGGAAGGTTACTTTTTGTGGAACAATTTCCTAATTCCTATCATAGCCAGGCCCCAAAAAAGCACAAATTCATCACATGAGCCTTTCACTTCAAGCTGATAATGCAACTTTATGACCTTACTTGGTATCAGCAACTACATGAATTTTTCTGTTGCACCCATAAAAAATACTTCACTTTTGCTTTGTTATCCTCAAATGATGAAAAAGATCCTTTTACTGTATAAACTAGGGTAACCTACCCCAGAACTAATCTTTTATTTTTTATTTTTTGGCTATAGAAATATCAAGAAACAGAAGTGTGAAAGTACACTCAGCCAATGACAAGATATTGAAATAACATAAGTTTGCTACGATAGAATAATCAGTAGTCAGTAACTTTTATTTGCAGAAAATTCTATCACTATGATCTGGTTACAAACTAGTTGAAAATTACAATGCTGACAAACCACATAAGCCAACCAAAAGAAATATAAAATTGATTGATGGAAAATAAGCCAAAAAGAACAACAACAATTGTAAGACATCCCGCAAGGCAAACAAGTTGCAGCCTCACGGGCAATCTTAGCCAAACAATGAACAAATGCAATGAAGATATAAAGAAATGTTAAAAATATAATGATATTAATTGACAGGAGCAAATCTAAGCCCAATTTGAACGCTATTTTTTTCTTGTTTTGTCCTGAAGAAAAATTACTTCAAATATTTCCAAACAAATATAATTGCTTAAACACTTCCACAAAAATATAATTGTTGTCAAAGAACAAAAGGATATAAACTGTAGTATTAGATGAAATGATCTCAACTGAAGCAGTAAAGTCTTCCAAATAAAAATTACCCATCCTCCAACTGCCAAATTACTCCCATGACCCATCTTCTTCCTGTTTGCCCAACCAAAGATTGAATAGGAGATATCAGCCAAATACAGAATAGCATATAATTACATATATATCTTCTGCATGAACATATAGAGCCCCATTGAATTTACACATTCGAGACACAGTTCTCAATTTTATAATATCTGACAATTAGATTAGAAGCTTATAACCAGATGATGCATTAGTAGTGCCTCAGCTTCCAAAGCTGCTTGTGCTTTTTCGTGAATAGGTAAGATGTTAGTGTGCCTGAAATTTCTTTTTAAAAAAAAAAAGAATCAAAACCTAGGCCTAACGTCCTAACTTAACTACCAAGGAAAAAAAAAATCAATAAGTTAACTAGAGACATAATCCTTATGAAAAGATTATAAGTCCTCCGGCTTTCAAAATACAAATTACAGAGTACAAGAGAACTCTCTTGGGATGCCACCGACTTTCTCATCATCTGGTTGCATAGGAAACTTTGAATATTTACTGTGATTTCTCTTATGTGGAATACACCTTCAACCATTTAGCCTAGATACTTTCCTACGTTAAGCTTAAAAGGAAAAAAAAAATAACTTCCGGAAAACCCATAAAACATTCATCTGAAACTACTAAATTAGTTGCATTCTTTTGTTGACTTTTTCCCCTTCAATAATCCTCAGGGTCATGATTCACTTCTTATGTCGTATATCCAAATATTAGGCTCAAGTCAGAGAGTCTAAAATTGAGTTCAGTTCAATAATTTTCAGAGATTGGAATTTTCCCCCAAATTCTTCAGCACCAAAAGAAAATCGTACAATGGAAAAGTCACGGACGAAAACCTACTTGTGAATTCGCTCTTCGATAGGGTCACGTCGAAATTGAGGTGCTTAGAATGCATCGATCACGCGTATAGCCTAACCACGGGTATCAGCATCGGAGCTTTCATCGACCGCTGCTTCGGCTTCAAACAACGAACTCACAATCCGGTGCACCGACGCAATGGGGATTATAGTAGATTTCAATGCCATTTTTCAGCACCCACAGTTAGTCTGAGGAGAATCAGAAAACGACAAGATTAATTGGGACAAAAATCAAAGAATTCCAAGAACAGACATAACGAGATTCTTGGTTTAGCTGATCGAGAAGGAGATCGATGGCTTCGTCTTCATCGGGGTTTCGAGACTAGAAACGAATGAAAAGATCTCATGAAGAGCGTCTACTTTGAAACTGTAATCTCTGATCCTCTGAATCTTCTTCCTTTCCTTGTCGTCGAATCAGTCATCTCTGCCCGCCGGCGGTGGACGGTGGCTGGCTGCCTGGGTTTTGGGCGGGAAAATGAATGCCGACAAATACAATATAAAATAAAATCATTTTTATTTAAATGATTAATAATTTTAAAAAAAAATATCCCGTAGCTTTAAAATATAACAAACTATCTCTTATCTTTTTAAAAAAAATTAAAAATGCTGACTCTAAATCTCATTTAGCTTTAGGGTCTTGTGTTGTTTCAATTTCAAATGACAGAAAAATTATTACATTTTATACTAAATATATTAGAGCTGTAAATAAGGCAAAATATATTTTTAAATACCAATTGAAATCTAATAATAACAAAGTTTGTAAATAATAAATACTAAGAAATAATAAAAAAAGTAAAGTAAATTAAAACAAGCCAAATAATTATGTTGTATTAACACTACCTAAATAATTAACTTAGATACCAATAAATAAAAAGGGGTATGCAAAAATTACAAAAAAAGGTAGACATTGGGTTTACTCAACCAATAAATAGAATAATTCAAAAATGTAATAATTCAATCAATATAATATAAATAGAATAAAAAAAACTTAACTTTACCACTCCCCCTCTTTTTTCTTTTTAAATTTCTTTAAAGAATTCCAACAAAAGCCAACGCATTGAGGATAATGTATTTATATATCCAATTACATCATTTATTCATTTCTTTATTTTTTTATTTTATATTATTTATATCAATAAAAAAAAATTTTGTAGCTACAGAAAACAACATTCTTTGACAGCAATAAGTAGGTATATATGAATAAAGCAAAGGGAGAAGATAAGAGAGAAAAGGATTATCTCTAATAAACATGCTAATCAAGAACAATGCTGAAGTTGGTGTGCTTAATCCATTTCAGAATGTGGCACAGCACCCCAAGTTCCCCTGTAATTTTCAACACCAAATTTTTGTTCTTGAGAAGGAAAAGAAGCAGTTGGCTATAAAGCTGACATGGTTGATCCGTTCCTTGGTAAGTTCTTTGAACTTCCCATCCTTTGGTTCCTATAAATGGAAGCAAACAAAGTTTTGGTGAGAAGTCATAAATGTAGGAGTAACAGACTTTGTTGTTCACATAAGCTGCTTCATTTAGCTTAGCTAAAGTGGCAAGAGCTTAGTTTAGAGCCTTCTATCAGAAAAGGACATGGTGCTAGCATTTGTAATTTGATAATGTTCCACCCCTAATAGTGCAGCAAAATCTGCATGCGTAACTGTTACTTCACATTTTCTCATGATATTTGAAATGATCCTTGATCAATGTTGCTGAAATTTTCTTGAATTGGTGCTTATAACAAAACCCCAGGTAGAAGTATAATATAGAGTACCTACCAAACCATTTTAACTCATTCTCTAGTGTGTAGCAGAACAAAACTAATTTTTCTTTTCAATCTTGCATTAGTGGTAGCTTTTTCTGTAGCATGACTCAACTTCTGGTAACTCATTCAACCTTTTTCTTTAAAAAGATCTTTTTCAAAAAATAGGCATATTAGAAAGAAATAGATCCTTTAAATTTATGAGTTCATTTAGATATTTTATTGATACTATCTAATATAAATACCTATTTAATATATGTAAAGTTAAGTACAAAAATAAAAAATAAAAAGATAGGTTTGGAAGTAAAAATTAATTTTTTTACTTTTATTTTAAAGTATTTATAAAATGAGATAGATACTGTTAAGTAATGATTATACAAGTATAACATGCATTATACAAAAAAATTTCTTTTCTTTTTATTTTCTTTCCATCTACCAAACATACCCCAACACTTAATAAGATCTTAATAATCTTGTTTGTGATTCTGCAAGTTCTTACCTTTGGCCGAAAAATATATTATCGTAATGGAATACGAATTCGGTTAGTTTCATTTTTTTTTCTTTGGTTGGCAACTTCTATGACTTAAAGAAAGACATCATGTGAATAAACTAATGTAAACTGCCTCCATAACATATCATGCTCATAGGCTAAATAGTGTTTCTGTGCTCTTTTTTAAGTACTGACAAGTTTAAAAATAAAAGACTAACCATTCATATCTTGTATGTTACATTTTGCAGATAATCTTCTTATACCTTGTCTGTGCTATTGGGCAACGTCTGTTGCGCCTAGGTATGGTGCTATACGTATGGCTGGTCATCAAATTTGCTCCAAGTTTGGTTATCGATATCTTTGCTAATTAGTGCCCTGGCGCTTCCTGGTTAGGTAAAATAATATTCCATTGGACTGTAAAGAATAATTTATTATAAGTATGATGACATAGCAACTAGTCAATTTATCATAGCAAATCACAGAGTAACTTAATCATCTGATTTCTGAGACACAAATAAGTTTAGAAACATAATATTTAAGATGCATGCTTAAATTCTAGGATTATGCTTTATAAAATATTGTGCATTTTTTATTTGAATAAAACTTGTTTCTTTTGATTTACTAAGTTATTTTAATATTTTGCTGCTGATTAATATATCATCATGATTTGCTGTGTTTTAGTTTGAACAATATATAGTTTTTTATTACCTTTTCATGTTTGAAGTAGGATTATTAATTGGCATTATTTTTGAAATTTCTTTCAAGTGCAATTAAATATATTTGAATTTAAGCTAGGAAATATTAATCATTTGGTCCCTATAATTTATCTCAATTTTAAACTTGGTCCCCATAGTTTTATTTTTTTGTCAAAATCATCCCTATAATTTTCAACCGTTTCAAAGTTAGTTCCTACAATTTTCTAACTTTAAAATTCTAGTCCCTACGGTGTCTATATGGCACAACGCTGTGAATTTTTATCTTATGTGTCTAACGGAATCTGAGTTAGCTACCACATAAACCATCTAAGGTGGCTGAGATGCGTTGGGCAACCCGAGGGGATGAAATGCATCATGTGTTGAAGCCACAGAAAATGCAGCGTTACTCCCTTGGCTTGAAAACGAAGGGTAAGGGCAAAAAATACAGCGTTACTCCCTTAGCTTGAAAATGCAAAACACAATCTCTGCAGATCCAAAGTTAGGGATTTATTCTTCTGATTTCGGATGCAACACAAGGTGATTCTATTTTCATCTTCGTGACTAGGCAAGAACAATCTCCACTATTCTTCTCATTTTTCTTTGATAACTTGTGTTAAGAAGAAGAAATCGGATTTACCATGTAATTCTAGTTCTAATTTCTTCGATTAAGAAGAAGTAGCCAAAGTGCTGAGCCCACATGTTGATAATTCTTGTTAAGACAATGTTCAAGTTTCTGTACATCAAAGTCAAGGAAGGAAGGACCACTTGTTTATTGTTTTGAAACTCCAATAAGGTCCCACATCTTGGTGATTATTTGTTCATCTTATTTCATGCAACATGGGCATTTCTCATACCGCACGTTTTTTCTTTGGTTGGGCCCCACTTATTTTGTTGATATCATTCTTTACAAAAGTTAATTTATAAGGAATCTTAAAGATCATATTTATACAAATAGTACTAGTTGTAACTACACAGCATTCTTTATTTTTTTTCTAAGATTTGTGAACTACTTTCAACTCTAATTTGACTAATCAAATATATCATTATCTACAACAATTCAACCTAACATGATGCAACTAATTAATGAAGAGATGTCTATAGCTAAAGAGAGGATGTACAAGAAGAGATAGATACAAATGATAACATTATCGATATCTAGTTTGATGATGGCGAAAATAAAATTAATGATAACTATTTTAACTAATACGTTGATAAATATATGATCGAGAAAGTTGGTAAAAGTATCATGTAGAGAGCACAACCATTCCTAACCACCACAATCTTCTAAACACAATTCCTGTATTTATAATATATGATGTGGATGTGAAGTCTATCGTTTTTTATTATGACATTGATAGGTTGCACTCTAACGATAACTTAGAGTTAGACGAAAGATATATTATTGACAAATACATCTAATATATCTTATTGAGATATATAAAGACTTTAAATTCAAATTTAGAGTGAAATTTACCTCTATTTGTTAGTTTCAAGAAATTTTGAAAGAGTATTCATTACTCTATGATTATGATATATGGAACTAAAAATAATGATAAATTGAGGTGTAAAGTATATTGTATAATTTTTAATTATATAATTCTTTAATATTTGACATAGGTTAAATAATTATTTTAAAACTATAATTTCTTCCCCCATTAAAAAATAACTATTAGCAATTGTAGCTACTAGCACTTAAATCAAACCTTCTTTTAGGAAAGGGATAAAATATAGACGCCAGCTTAGGTTATTAAGGCATTGTAGCCTTCTTCTTTCATACTCGATGCTCTCTTGTTCTTTCTAGCTTAACTGTTGTTCTTACTTCTTAGTTATGGATGGTTTTTTCTTCCTAATGCCTCCCCTTCTACGCTTTGATTCTTTTGAGACAATCAATCGCTTTCGCTTTGCTCTGTTAGTTCCAAATCTGACTCTTGTTAGTCTTCGAGGGACATAAAAAACTTCGAACTACATCGATTTTAAAAAATGTAAAACCTTAGCAATAGCTAGAAACCGCCACTAATTTTAAAAAGTATGATAATTACAAAAACTGTTGCTAAATGTTCATTAGTAATGGTTATTCCCGTGGTTAGTAGAAATCACTACTAAATCGCTCGTGACAGATTGGGTAATTGCTATTAATGTTGAATTTCGGATCAATTTCAATTTTTTCCTTTTTTTTTCTTTTATAAACTTTATCCTATATATTTATAAAAATTTTCAATGTAATCCTAATTCTCAACTTCATTCATATTAGTAATGGAAATGTCTGACTCGTTGAACACTTTGCCACAGTCCTGATATTTGTGTTTGACCCAATTTCATGACCCAAACCCAAAATTGGCTTCATTTCTATCTCTTCCTTCTTCCAAGAAAGTCATAGATGAAACCGTGTCATCATTGCCGTCGGAATAAGTATCCATTTGGCTCAGTTCCTCTCCATTTTTTCAGTCCGGCCACATATTTAATAAGTCAACTAATTCTATTAATAATCTAAATGATGTTAATAACTATAAAATCATGGTTCTAAATTACGGTTCGTATCATGTTATGCCACTATAACATTGCTAGTGCAATATCGATCACATTCGTATCAATCAATCACAACGCTTGCAATTCTTTTTATACGATCTGCAACATCGACAACTGCAATCACAATGTAACCGCAACGCAATTTAAAGTTATGACTAAAATAACATTAAAAATTTTTATAAACGCATACAACAAAATCAAAACTGACTCCAAACTTAGAAAGACAAAAAAGATATTTTTGCTGAAAAAACTAATTAAACCTAAAGCTATTCCACCTAGGGACCATACAGTCAAGGATAGTACTAGAGTATTCATTCATAAGCTTTACGCTTGACCACTCATATTCAGCCATACATAACCAAATGTCTTATAAAACCATTTCAGTAGCTGCTATTCCACACTCCCAATTCGTCAACAATTTGAAACTTGTAATCTTTTGAACCAGTAACAGTCTGCTACTTTCTATCTCCTGACTAGGACTCGGAAGAGTTTGAATTTGTCTGATTTCCTCCATTATAACCCATTTAGTCTCCCTCTACTTAGGCCCGGCATGCTCTACGCATGAAACAATAGCATTCCCTCTGATGGCTACTTTCCATGTATCAACAGGACATTGTTCTTGGAATGTCTCCACCTTGTATGAGTAAGTTGGTCTAGAATTTCTGGAGGTCCTCATTAGACTTACAGCTTGTTTGGTAGAATAGAGCATATTGAGAGGTGAGGAAGGGGAGAGAAACATGAAGACATTCCCAAAAAAAAAATATGTTTGGTACTTTTGGATAGTGTTTATGTATGGATTCCGTCACAACGTGGTTCCTACACAGTTCATTTTATCATTTTATTAAAAGAATGGTATTGTTGAAAATAAAAAGAGAAAAAATATTATTTTATCCTAAATAATAGTAGTATTTTACTTTTGTTCAAGAAAAATATAATAGAAAATTTCAAGTTGAAAATAGTTATACTTAAAAATGTTAAATTTTGAAATTATTTTGAATGATCAAAAGATCAAAGACTTTAACTTAGAATTCTAAATTGTAATTTTTATGTGCAGTTAAAATTTTTTGTCATTGAATCCTTTAAAATAATTTTAAATTTTAATATCTTTTAATATAAATATATTTAATTTAAAATTTTCAATTGTAATTTTTTATATTAATTAACAAAAATTAATTTTTAACCTTTCATTTTTTTCTTACATATTTTCACTGTTTCAAATATCTAAATAAAAAAAATATTTTTATTCCTTCTTATGTTATACCAAATATAATTTTAGATTATAAGATTTCATTTCATTCTTATTTTTATTTTTCTTTTTATTTCTTTAAAAAATTTTCTACTCTACCAAACTTCACAATATTCACTCCACTATTGTTTAATCTTGTATGCTGTTTGTCCTGCATTAGCTTCTTCTCCTTCCGTAAGAGCCTTGTTTCCAACATTCCAAACGAAAGGCAAGAATCGTGTAAGCATGCAGGACATGAAAATTTGCTTCCATCTTTGCAAACCAGATATCAAACCATTTCAATATAGAATTTGGTAGAATTAGCCGCCTTCCAATTGGTAAGTACGAACCGAACCATAAAGCTGTTCCGAAAGCACATTGAAAAAAATGAATGGTCCAAGGTTTCCTCACATTAATTGCACAGTGAATATTTGAAAGATACTTGGATATGATGATCCCTTTGTACTGAAGCTATGGAGATTGATTTATGCTTCAATTTCCGTAGATTGATTTAGTCTTAATCCTTCATCTTCCAAATAACCCTTGAGGATGGATTTACGATGCACGAACACCTAAATAAAATTTAAAATTGTAACATATGTCAGACATTTATATTAGACAGTATATAACACTACACGATATTTTAAATTATATGTTAATACTTCAAAATTTATATATCTCTGTCTATATTCTTATCCTATCTTGTATCGTGCATCTGTACTTTTTAAGAATGGATTATTGGAACCAGACGAACTAAACTATTGTTCATGAAACAACTTATCCAACACAACTAACACTCAACTTTTTTTTATTGTCAATAAGACCAAAAAAAAAATTTAATAAGACTGAACTTTTTGTTATCAGGAAAATATTAGCAAAATTAGAACTTCATGAAAAGATATTAAATAAAACTTGTTTATCAAAAAATAAATAGAGTATATTAATCATAAAATATATATATAAACAAATAAAATATAGGTCTCGATAAAATAAAATAAAATAATTACATATCCACTCTTAATTTAGCTTTTGTTTAATACACTAAATCTACTTAATTTCTCATGTCCCATATACATCTCACGGGAAAGATTTTTGAAAAAATTATAATTAAGAGTTCAAAATTAAAATAAAATTATTTTAAAAGATCTATTATTACTAAATTTAAAAAATTTTATTTAAAGTTAATAATAATCTAACCTAAAACAATGATACACATCTTTTAAAGTAATTTTTTTTAATTTTGGATTTTCCCAATATTTTTTCACGTGGTTACTCTGTTATCATTGCCCATGAAGTCTTATCCGGAAGCAAAACAACCACCGGATATGATGAGTGGTGACGACTTGATAGATAATGTTGCCAGCTTTCATGACTGAAGAAGATTGTGGGAATAGTATATTGAAGGGATAAGATATAGAAAAGTAAACATGATTTTACCTACCTTTTTTGAACAAACGAGAAATAATTAAACACAAAAAGAAAATAATAATTTGAAGATCTTACGAAATTAGAGGGTGGCTACAAATTGAATGAAACCTCAATTACAAGGTTCACTGAATATGAAGAGAATCGTCTCATCACTTCTCACTGGTCAACAATTTGGACAGAAACAACTGGCGTGACATTAATTCCTGACTTAAGTATGATTGTCTGCAATCCCATTGGCTGAACCTTAACTGAAAGGGTTTCCCAACAAGAGTACTGAACAGATAAGGAGTTGAAGGATATTCAGATCCTTGATCTTTGAATTTCTGTAAATTTCCTTCACACAATGTACAGAAAGTTCTAGTAGCTTTTTAGCCAGATGATACTAATTCAGTACACCTTTTTTCCCACTGAATTGCTTATCTTTAAAAGAAGTCTAGCTTATTGCCAGCTACTTACGTGGATACAGGGGCATATATCAATGGCATTATAGAAGTTTTAAAAAAAAAAAATCACAGGTATGCTGCGTCGCCGTTTTTCTTCAGGAGTGTTAATGGGAAGAACTAAAACCAACAAAAAGAAAATATGAAAAAAAATTCACATTCACCAACGACCAGTTTATATGCATAAAAGTGCCCCACTATAATCAGGCCTGATATTTAAGCATTAGCCTGAGAAAAATTTCAACATAGAGATAAGGATACAGTATATTATGATAAAACAACTTTCAGCACTAGTGCTTCTTAAAAAAACAATCCATGAGACATACCTGCAGTTTGCTGCAGTAGCTTCTACATTACTCTCTATTAATCATATATCATCCACCTCAAGAATTAGAATATACAGTTTACATAATGAAATAAAACAATGAACATCCAATCTGAAAGTTCAGAACTGTCTTAGCCATGAATTACAGATGTATTTTACCTGTATCAGATATCGATGCTCACTGAGGTAGTAGGGAAATGAGTCAGATACCCATCTATAATTATGATATAGTATTTCGAAATTAGACAGTTTCACAATAATTAAAGGTGTAAACAGTAGACACTCCTGGCATATAGTAAGAATGCATATATACATTTGAGAGTCAAAACCTGCTTAATTGCTACAAGAAAATACAGGGTTGAATTTGTAAACTGTTTATTTTACCTTCATATAGCTTTATATACACTGCTGCATTTTATTCTTTCTCTTTATTCTTGCACTTGATTTAGTGCATTCTCCTTTCTCTTTCATTATTTCCTGCTGTTGTTGCCACTTGCCATAGAAGAAAGGCTCAAGTCCAAGTGTATAACAATTTCTTGTTCCTTCTTTTTTTTTTGTAATACTAATCAATTTACCTGTGTCATATCCGTGTAATGTAGTTTCCAGTTTGCAATATTCAGATTCTCTTACAACTTAACAAAAAATGGACTCAATGTAGCCAAATATGATATTGATTATTAAACTGAAACTTCTAATACCCATCTAGCAAAACAGGGTCAATACTTTAGCATGTTGACAATTTAACATTTTAATAAGGAAGATTACAGTTACACTACCTGAGTATTATCGATGATGTTCTGACAGCATATAATGTTTCTTCCAAAAATAGATTTTTGATTTTAGATGTCCAACAAGGAAATTAAAAGTAAAACAACCGGAGTAATGAGTACTACAAATCCTGTTATGAAAGCATGAATAACCTGAATCAACAATATTGTAGTGGTTTGCAAGTAATCAAATGTTCTACATAAGCACATCTTTGTGGTATGCCTCTTAAAAACATGGCAAACATTGACAGAAAATAGTCTCATTCTAAGGCACTTGCCTAACATTTTTAACAAAGTCCACCCTTGCACCATTGGATTCCCAGAAGAAGCCACATAAAGGGCATTATTTGCAATATTTAGTAATAAAGAGATTCTCGACCAGAGAACTAAGTCTACTATTGTTAGAGATGTTGATAAAATCTTTCATGGGCCTTCTCCGATCAGCATGTAAAAGTTGCCCAACCACTGCTCTGCTAACATGAGGCCACAGAGTACTTACATGACTCTTTCCACCTCTCGGTTGCATCACCTCCCAAATCAGGATTGCACGTTGAAAGTATGCCAAGAGAATTCCAAAATTTTGGAGGAACACTAAAAGTGAGAATAAAAACATCCAAGCACTTACATAATTTCACACGAAATAATTCGCCAAGATAGTGTGACAAATAGAGCACTTCCAAAGAAGCAGCTCATGGCATTATGTCCAGTTAATACTGCAGGGACATACTCAGAGGCAGCTTCTGGAATTACGAATAAATGCCATGCTTCCAGCAGATTTTTCTAACCTATCAAAACGTGAATCCTCCTTACTGCATCCCATTCAAGTTATCCTGACAGGTGTCACAAGCTCAACAAGGAATTTCATGCTATTATTTCCCTCTCAAACTCATACTCTTACGTTTCTCACTTAGTGCATAGCGTCTTGCCATAGCTGGATTGTAAAATTTCCTCATATGATCTGAGAGCCTATGAATGGCACGGAGATTACCAATTACAGAAAGCTGCATCAAAATACAGTCAAACTTTCTGTATGGTAATTTTATTCCCTTGTTCATTACTTCTTCCAAAAGAAAACAAGCATCTTCCACCTTATCACACCTGAATAGCCCATCAATCATCACACAGTATGTGTCAGCATCCGGTGCACAACTCCTCTTGGCCATTTCATGCCAAGTCTCAAATGCCCCATCTGGATCACCCATCTTAAAAAACATTGAAGTCAGCATGTTATAAGTCTGGACACTAGGCAGACAACCCAAATCAATCATGTTTCCATAAAGTCTGAGCGCTTCATCAGACTTCTTATTGTCACAAAGAACCTTCAGAAAACAATTATAAGTTACTATATCAGGTGGATAACCTTTGTTTCCCATCTCCTCCAAAAATTTGTAAGCCTCGTCTATCTTTCCATACAAACACATTCCTTCAATTATATCCTTGTATGTTGAGACATCAGGGAGACAACCACTACTAATCATATACTCCAGAAGTTTAAAACAATCCTCCATTCTATCATTTTGGACAAGAGCAACAATAATGATTGCATATGTCTTGGCAGTGGGAGAAGTTATGGTAGAACCTTTTGTTCTCATGAACTCAAAAAGTTCTACTGCCTCTGTTAGCATGCCTGCTTTGCAGAAGGTATCGATAGCAGTATTGTATGTAAAATTGTCAGGGGTATGACCTAATTGGATCATATCTTCCAGCACTTTCATTCCTCTAGTTGGGTTTCTGACTCTACACCACCCAAAAAACAATAAGTTATATGTATCTGCATTGGGCTTAATTTTGTTTTGCACTTTCTTAAACAGACCTTCGGCATCCTCAACCAGGCTACACTTGCAAAGAGTATCCAACAGCAGGTTAAATGCATTTATTTCGGGTTGTGTTTTTACTCTTATCCTCTTCTTCTTTGCAAACTTCTGCACATGAGTAAGATATTTTTCGGTGTATTTTCTCAAAATTGTCAAAAGAACTTCAACCGGAATTGTGTTCTTGTTATGCCTCTTCATATAGTCCAACATATCACAAACTATTCGAAACTGTTTTACTTTGTATCTTGTACTAGATAGTATATCTATCATATCATTATAAGCACAAAACTCATGGGAATAATTCTCTTGATGGCCAGCCCATGTGAAAAATCTAAATGCTATCTTTTCCTCAAAACGAAGCCTATGGAGGACACCAGTAACCAAAGGAGTTGATAATGGTATTCCTAGTTGGTCAAGAGCTTTCTCCATATTGGTGTGTCCAATGGGTTTATCCATTATTGTGTTGTATAACTTTTCTATATCACTTCCTAAGCGATTCTCCTCGACATCACTAGCATTAGAATCAAAACTTTGATCCGCAGAAACAGTTTCTGAACAGTACAAGCGTATGGAAACGTCACATGTAACAGACAAATTCACGGGCAATGAAGACTGAATCAAGCGCATACAGGAACAGGAAGCCTCTTGTAATGGTATTCGACGATAAGTAGAGTAATTAGAGAAGTACATGCTTGGTGATTGAAGTAAAGCTACATTGTGGGGTGGACCTTTATTTCTAAAGATATAATTGATGGCGCATGATGAAAAAGAACGGGATTTTATAGAATATATGTACCTATCAAATCTTCCCATCTTCTTGCCAGATGAAATTAAAGGCACTGATTCTTAGAAGAAGACTAAGAAACCCAGGAAATTCAGGGACCAAAAAATGAGAAATTATTGGTAGCATATGAAGAAAGTGCAGTTTTGAATTGTGGGCGTGGTGGGCTTTCGTGCACTGCTCAGAAACAGAGGAAATGGAATTATCTTACTGTGCTGGACGCTCCAGCTTCAAGCAAACAGCACACATCTATCTATCTGCGCCCCGTGTTGATCGGGAAGGAAAGGAGCCGAAGGAAAACCAGTGAATCCCTGTCATGGATTAAGAACCAAGACCATCTTAGCCCGGCCCGGAAAAACAAGGGCCGAAGGTAAAGCGAGGAGAGGATAATCCCAAAAACATTAAAAAAAAAACTTAGGAGAGGATAATTTTTTGGCATTTATGTTTGTCATCAATTTTTTAATAAAATTATAATAAATGAAAAAAAATTTATAAATTAGCACTATATGATTAGATTTAAAAAAAAGAATGGAATTTTATGTAATTTTTAATATCATTATTATTAGGTTCTTGAATTCAAAAATGATAAATATATAGTTTATTAATAATAATATAATAAGTATATAATTTAATTAAAAAATTATATAATTACTTACAAAAATCATACACTTATTATGTTATTATTAGAAAAGTATATACTTGTTATATTTTAAATGAAATTTGATAAAAAAACTAAATAATTGCATATAAATTTTTTAAAAAAATTATTAATATGTTATATCATTATTAGAGAATTTAATAATAAATACTTAAAATTTGTATTTATATTTTGTTGGACTTATTCAATTTTAACCCTAGTAAAATGAGAGAGAAAAAAAAAGTTGGACGGGAGGGGAGAATTCACATATTGGTTTGTTGCTCTTTGATTGATTCAATTGTAAAGACGTTTAATTTGATTTGATAACAGTCTGATTTTAAGTTATTATTATAATCATTTGATTACACAAGGATTACAGTATATAATTATAATCTATTAAGCGTTTGCTCAAATTTATATATTTCTTACATCCCTGCTCCCTTTTTTCTATTCTACCTCTTTTCCACTTCTTTTGCTTATCTATGTTCATTTTTATTCTTATTATCCACTAAGTATATTCTGCATGGACAAATTTTGATAAATGTATACACTATACAGTACTATGAAGGGGAAAAAACTTAAAATACAGAATCCCTTTATCTATTTATGAAATAAGAACAACTTGAAAGAATCAAAAAAGAAAATTTAAATACATCAAAAATGTACTCACATCAATCTTAAATATTATATTCAGTGTCATAGAAGTACATGGCATTTAAGCAATGCCAATCTTGTCTTTATCCTCGTTTAAATAAAATAAATCATTATTTCATTATTTTTTTAAGTAAAAATATTATTATCATTTCAATATTATTTTTATATAACTAAATATACAAATAAAACAATATTTTCATTTTTTATATCACATTAAAAATAATAAAGTCTATTATATTCTCATCTTCGTTCTCCTTCTAGAATCATTCAAAGTTCAAGTCGGACTCCGTAGGATTACCCATTTGCCTCTTGACTGCCTCAACTTTTTTTTTTTTTCAACGATGACGATGACTGGATAGAATATTATGCCGACCATTTTCTTCTACATCATTTCAGACAAATACATCACCTATACAATGAAAAACATAATCCAAGACCCACAAAAAAACATATTTAACACACCAATTATATATCAGGCAAGGTTTTTCAGTGCATCAACCGCTGCTATATATAGCAGATTACATATCAATAACCCCTGTCACAAAGAGATCACGCACACGCACGCCTGTGTACATGACTTATATATATATATATATATATAGAGAGAGAGAGAGAGAGAGAGAGAGAAACTTATATAACAAAGCAGCAGAAAAGGCAAGAAGATTAGGAAGCCTAGCACACTCCATTTTTCTTGCCTTCCTTGAGCCTCTTCAAGAACAAGTCAACGTCTGCCTGAATCTTAGCCTTGTGATGATCTGTGTCATTGGTTATAGGAGTGACATGAGCAGCTTTGGTGGACTGAGGGCTTGGAAGTGTATCCAAGAGCTTCACAACTCTGTCAATGTCAGAGATAAGTCTCTCCGCCAGGCTCCGGCTGAAATCCTCCCGGATTACCACCCGGAGCACCGCCACGTGCTGCACATCTGGGGGCATCGTGTAGGCCGGAACAATCCACCCGAACCTTCGAAGTTGGTCTGATATCTCGAACACCGTATGCTCGCCGCTGTCTTTCAAAGAGAATGCTACCAGTGGCACTCCTACATCCTTGGACAGAATGTTGAACCGCCCAGTTTTTTCTATTCCTTCCTTCAGTATTCTTGCGTTCACCAAGCAATTCTCCATGATGTTTTTATAACCCTTTTTGTTAACAATAATCAAACATCAGAAAACCTTTTAGGTACATATGAATGCAGTTATCTATAGGACTAGGATTATCATGCAGTGTTCATTTCTAACTTCAATATCAGATATTGGTTCTCATAAATTTACTAGAAGAGACTATCACCTCAAAGCCAAGCCGTATAAACTGGTAATATTGAGAAATTATTTGACTTGAGCCTGCCAAAAAGAAGTAGATAGAAGCATAAATGTCAACCAAAAAGGGCAAAGAAAAGGTGTTTTCACAGCCTCATTTTAAGGTAACAAACTCGCCCAATTGCAATGGACACAAATGTGTAGTATGCTAATGTCCAGTACATGATTCAGGGAATTTTTCTCAGGTAGGCAATGTCTACCGCATAATGTGGACCAATCAATATGAACAGAAAAAGTACCTTTGGAGAAATTGAGGGTGAAAGTGGGTTGATCAGACCCAAGATAGTTGATATGGAAGACAAGATCCTCAGGCAAGTCATCCTTACTCCTCCAGACAACCCAGCCAACACCAGGGTACACGAGACCATACTTGTGACCACTAACGTTGATGCTCTTCACCAATGGCAAACGGAAATCCCACTCTAGGTCAGGGTATAGAAATGGAGCAATAAAACCTCCACTGGCAGCATCGACATGTATTGGGGTGTTCCACCCTGTCTCCTTGTTCTTCTTAGTGAGAAGCTCATTAAGCAGCTTCACATCCTCAAACTCTCCAGTAAGAGTTGACCCCAATATTGCTGCAACACATATGGTGTTCTCATCCACCAGTTCCACTGCTTTCTCTGGGTCCATCACATAACATCCCTCACTAAGCTTCACTTCCTTCAGCTCTACCTCAAAGTACCTTGCAAATTTTTCCCAACAAACCTGTGTGACATGTTTCAAGAATTGTTCAACATTCATGTCAGCTTGAATCACATTAAAGCACTTTGATTCTAGTATATTTGGTACATGGGTATTTTTGGGTGCGGATTCTCTGCGGTGCTAGAAAACAAAACACTTTGATTTTCTGTAGCATCTTGATATAGAGAGACAGAGATAAAGATAATACTTCAGATATTTGAAACCTACGGCCCTAAAGAAACTATAATTTGAGACCCACCTGCACATTAGCTCCAGTAACTATGTTGGGTCTATCATATGGTTTGCCTTCTGATTTTCTCTTTATCTGCCATTTCCTTTTGAAAGCAAGACCTGCCAACATGATTGCCTCTGACGACCCCACAGTCCCCACACCCACTGCAGCCTCATCTTCTCCAATAGGAGCATGGAACAGACGCGCTATCATATTCACACACCGATTCTGCAGAATTGATCAAATGACACCACTCAGTCTTTCATACTTCAAGATCTGACCATCAAACGCAACATAAAATCTAACAAATTATCATGAACAATAGTTTCCCAACAGAGTATGCTTGAACCAGAAAACGAACCCAGTAATTCTATAAGTCTCTGGTCATTGAAAAACATAATCTTTCATGAAAAATCAAAACTTTTCACTGTCATCAAACAGAGATTCAAAGATCCAAAGTTCTAAGCCATATACATACCTGGAGCTCAGTGGTAACAGGGTACTCGTCCATGTCAACGTAGTTCTTGTTAAGGGAGGCCATGATGAGCTTGTCGCACTCAGGCTCCATCCAAGTGGTGACAAAGGACGCCAAGTTGAGCCTGGGTGCTCCGTCCAGCATCAACTCGTCGCTTATAATCTGATACGCCGCATCCTTGGGTATGCACTTCTCCGGCATCTTAAACCTTTAATTATACAACAAACATACAAAACCATTTCTTAAGAAAACAGCAACTTTTTATGGTTCTTCAAAGTTCAGAGGAAGGGAATTGAAAAAAAGACATACTTGGGAACTGGGTCTCGAACATATCTGGAAGCAAAAGTGGAGTGCAGGTGCTCTCCTTGTTCTGGATCTTTGACTGTGGATGCGATCACCATTTTGGAGGATTTCTTTGTTCAGAGGCGAGGGATGCTATTCTGAGAGGAGAAGCAGTGTGTGTAGAGTAGAAAATAAATAAGGGGAAGAAAGTAGTGGGGTACTGCCGTACTGGGGAAGGGCGGGAGCACACTAGTAGTCACCGCAGAGGTGAGAGAGAGAAGGGTCGCTTGCCCTTGAATTCAGTTTCGAGTTAACTTCTTGACGTGGACCCTCCCTATCTGTTAGGTGGCGGTCCTTCATCATTGATACAGAGAAACCGACGTACAAAAATTATAATATGGTAAAAAGAATATTAAAAAAATTTTAAAATTAAAATCTTCTTAAAAAATAAAATAATTAAAATTATCATTATTATTTTTTAAAGTTATTATTTAAATAAAACTATTATTGAAATTATCATTTATTTTTTTGATATTATAAGTATATTTTAAATTTGTTATTGGATAAATACACTTTTATAATATCAAAAAATTCAAATTATAACTATAAAGAATATAAGTGGTAATTTAAAAAGTATTAGTGACAATTTTAATTTTTTTATTTTTAGAAAAGTGTTCATTTTTAAAAATTTTTTAGTGTCATTTTTATTATATTGTAGTGTTTATTTGTTATTTTACCTTATTTTTAATTAAAAATGAAATAACCATTACAAAAATATTACATAAATAACAAGTAAATTAATTAATTCTTATCATAAAAATTTATAAATTGACTTGGCAAAGATAGTAAATATTGATGACTTTATTTGTCACATAAATAACAAGTAAATCAATTAATTCTTACCATAAAAACTTATAAATTAACTTGGCAAAAATCGTAAATATTGATGACTTTATTTGTCACATATATTTTTTAATTTATTTTATTTTTAATTAAAAATAAACTGAAAAATACCGCTAACCGATTGTGTTACGTAATATCTTGACACAAAGTGACCCAATCTCATTTATTACTGAAAATTATTAAATAATAATTTTTATTTGTTGTTATAAATTTTTTAATAAAATTACAATATGTAAAATAAATGACATTAACTTTTTGTAAAATTTAGCTACATTATAACTAATGCTTCTTTTATTTTAAAAATAATATTCAACTCTTTTAACATTTTATATATTACCAAAATCTTCATTTCAATTTATTTTATGGTGATGAAATTAGTTTTTTACTCAATATATAAGTATGTAATTTTTAACAACATCAAAATAGGCCAGCCGTGACAAGCCAACCATAGATCGGTTGAGATAGGCTAGCGAGTTTAACAAACAGTTGCACAATGAAAAGATCATAACCATCCATGTATGCCTGCAAGTTTTTTATTTTTGAAAAACTTTTTAATTATTTAAACAATTAATTTTCAACACATTTTTACTTATTACACATTATCAAACAAATAAAAAGACCAAAAGAAGCTTTTTTGGTCTCTATAATAAACACTTTGCCACAGTTTTAACAATTAAAAATCAATTTACATCACACTTTTATGGGATAATAGTTTCTTATTAAAAAAATAACGTATTAAAAAAACAATTTTAAACTTATATTTCAATGGTATTTATTTACTTTTGGTTCCTTCTTTGTCTTTTGAGTCTACATGCCTTTTACCTTAAAAATTAAAAAAATAATAATATATCTTATCTTTAGTAAAATATCTATAAAAAATTTTTGCATATATTAAGTATATAACTATCAAAATAGATCAACTTGGTCCACATAAGTTGGCCTACATGCATTGTGAGTTAATCAAGCCTATTTTAAACGCCCAAGTTTCAACCCAATTCATCCGGTAAATTAAATGAGTTAGCCCATTTAATCCATCAAAAAAGTAAAAAAAAATTAAGGAAAAAAAAAAAACAAATAGCATTCATTGCAAGTATCCTACAAAATACCAATAATTATCTCAAACAATTAAATATAAATTTTAAACGCTCAAACAACTCTTTCAAGTTTTAACAATTAAATAAAAATAACTTTTTAATTAGTTCAAGTCTCATCACACTAATAAAACAAAATAAAATAAATAATAAAAGTCTTCAAATCTTTTTATTAAGAGCATTTGAACTTTGTCTTGAATGGTCAATTTTTGTATAAAGAATTGAAATGCCATTTCAATTTTTGAAATTACTAATATTAGTTAAGAAGGAGAAGAAGAAGAAGAAAAAGGCTAAGTTGACTGGGGTAACCATCTTAACTGGTGAGTTGGCCCACTTAAGCAATAGGTCAAGTGAGTTTTTGTTCTTGTTTTAATGGGGCTGAAGTGGATTAAGTGGGTTGGGTTAATGTGATTTTAAAATTATACAAGTTGACAAAATATAAACTCAATTTACTCAACAAATACAGCATCTAAGTTTTTATTTCTATATGGTTTGGTCACACTAATTTTAGACAATGGGTCTAGATTGACAAGTATCATCAATCAATGTTGGGTAAAAGTTTTATTTGAGCCTATCAATCATATGCCTTATATTTTATTACTCAATCGGAATTGATTGTCAACCCTCAAAATTATCCCATGCATTTTTTTTGTTCTCAAGGTTGACTTTTACAAACCCAGCCTCAAATTCCAGTAAATTTGCAAGTTCTTTGACGAGACATTTGAAATTTATTTTTTCATTTTCTTTCTATTTGTATTTTATTAATTTTGAATAGATTATGCTCTGTCCTATAATGTCGATTTCAAGAAAAAAAAATTATTCTTTAAGATTCTAAGATATATATATATATACATACATATTTTTTTGTTATTATATATATATGCGCGCGCCTGCGGGGGTGCGCCTTGCCGACACACACATCAATATAAGAAAACTTCACCGAAAAAACAAAAAAGAAAAGGTATTTGGAATGATAGCTGTGTGGGTTGACCATTAGCAACAACTAAAAACCGTGACCAATGGTAGGTGGATATTTTCCATTGTCTTGATCAGAAATAGGTGTAAAATGAATTTTCCGCAGCAAGAACGCCATTAAAGAGAGAAAAAGTTAGCAACTTTTAATGTTGTAATTTTTTTTTTACACTTTCAATGTTGAAAATTATTTGATCTCATATCTCAAATTTATTTATTTGTAATTACATTTACTTAATAGACAAAGAAAAGCAGAATTAGAATCAAGCAAGAAAGTTTGAAGATGAAATGAAGTATAATCATATTTATTTGTGTGGACTCCACTTCTTTTTATTTTTCTATTTTCTTTTAAGACCTTATTTTAAATACCAAAGATGATTTCATACTGAGATGTGTGGCGGATGTTTAGCTTAGTTGCGAATCAAACAAGAGTGAAGCATCTTTATTTTATTTATTTATTAATTAATCACAATTTAGGTTTGTATTTTTATGTCAAATATGGGCTCCACTCATTCCCTCTTTGGGTGAGGATGTGGATTAATAGATATAAAGGCACAAACAATAAGTTCGTGGGTCATCATCATCAACAAAGCATCGAGTCCTTGGGATCCGGATCTTTTACTCATCCTTTGAGGATGAGTAGATATTTTTTTAAATTTGGACTGTTTAGATTAAATTTTGACGATTTAGATTTGATCTTTTATTTTTAAAAAATTTTTAATTTAAATTATTATTATTTTAAAATATGACAGTTAAAAAATTATTTTTATTTTTTATTTTATATTTTTTAAAATTAATAAAAATATCAAAATATAAAAATTAAAAATATCAAATCTAGACCATTCAAATTTAATTTTAATAGTTTAGATTAAGATGAGTAAGAGATGAGTAAGGAAAGGATGAATAGGAGATCGGAATCCCTATCCGTTGGCATGCTTTTCAGTTTGAAGATGATGTTTTGAGCAAATTTGAACTCTTTATTATTTATTTTTTATAATTTTAATCATTTATTTACAAAAAAAATATATCAAATAAAGAAAGTGTTTTAATCTTTGAAAACAGAATTGTCTAATAAAAAATTAAAAAATTATATTCATCTTATATTTTACTTTCTTCTAAGTAAAAAAAATATATCAAAATAAAAAAAGATAAATAGTCAAAAAATAATATATATATATATATATATATATAGAGAGAGAGAGAGAGAGAGAGAGAGAGAGAGAGAGATTGAGTAAAAAAATTACATCTAAGAATCTAAATTTTGTAAAATTTATAATAAAAAAATCAAAAATTAAAATTATTTTCAAAATTCATAGTTACTACCAAATTTTAAAAGATTTATTATTAGATTTAAAAAAATTACTATTAAACTTAAAAAAGTTTATAACTTTCCTAAACCCAATAGTAATTTTTTTAATTCTCTAAAACCTTATAGTAATTATAATTTTAAAAGTAATTATGATTTTTTAGATATTTTATTACAAAATTTATAAAATTTGAGTTTTTAAATATAATTTTCTAAAAAAAAATCCCTACTTACAATGTTTTAAGGCCCACGCTTTTTAATGTCCCGCTCTCCAGCAATGAAATCTTCCCTAATACTGACAATATTTCTTTAATAATTTTAAATATAAAAATTTATAATGTAAAAATTTTAACTGTTGTTATTCTCCTCACGAATTCTAGCGGTTGTAAATTGTAATGATTAAAAAAGTATTTTATTTTATGTGATTTACAGGAAATTAATTTGTCCTATTGTAATTTAAATTGTCTTATTTAATCTCATTAGGGTTTATTTCCTTTTTATTTAAGTAATTTACTGAAATCAGTGATAGTGTTACGGAATTCATAGAAAAATTCTGGAGAACTTAGGGACAACCTCATCAAAAAATTCTACTAAAAGTATAACATCCACGTGCAATATTTTTAACATCGTAGGATTTGACTCATAAAATATTAATTTCATAGCATTTGGCTCATTCTTTGTGTATATAGTGCTATTAGGGGAAAAAAAGGACATATAATAGAGAATCTCTTCATCTATTTATGAAATAAGAACATAGCAAAAGAATCAAATAATAAAATTTAAATACATAAAATTTACTCGCGTTATTCTTAAATATTAAAATCAGTGTCATATATTCAAATTATTACTTCATTAACTACTTTTTTATTTCTTTTCAGAATACGTTATCCATCTTTTGACTGAAACCCGCCATTCTAGTGAATTTATAGGATTACCCATCTGTCACTTGACTGCCTTACTTTTTTTTCATTTTCAATGATGGCGATGATGAATAGAATATTATACCAGATCATTTTCTTTTATATTAGTTGTTCCAGACAAACACATCACCTATACAATGAAAAACATCATCCAACACCCACATAAAAATATTTAATACACTTATTATATATCAGACAAGGTTCTTAAGTGCATTGACCACTGCTATATATAGCAGATTACATAGGAAAGAAGATAATGTTGTAACAATAACCCTTATTACAAAGAGATCACGCACAAGCATATATATATATATATATATATATGTGACAATATGACAAAGCAACAGAGACGGGACAAAGATAGGGAAGCCTAGCACACTCCATTTTTCTTGCGTTCCACAAGCCTCTTCCAGAACAAGACAATCTCTGCCTGAGTCTGCGTTGCACTATTCTTAACCTTGAGATGATCTGTGTCGTTAGTTATAGCAGTGACATGAGCAGCTTTAGGGGACGGAGGGCGTGGAAGTGTGTCCAAGAGCTTCAAAACCCTTTCAATGTCAGAGACAAGTCTCTCCGCCAGGCCCCGGCTGAATTCCTCCCGGATTACCACCCGGAGCACCGCCACATGCTGCACATCCGCTGGCATCGTGTAAGCCGGAACAATCCACCCGAACCTTCGAAGTTGGTCTGATATCTCGAACACCGTGTGTTCGCTGCTGTCTTTCAAAGAGAATGCTACCACCGGCACTCCTACATCCTTGGACAGAATGTTGAACCGCCCTGTTTTTTCTATTCCTTCCCTCAGTACTCTTGCGTTCGCCAAGCAATTCTCCATGATGTCTTTATAACCCTTTTCGTTGGCAGAACCAAGAACAACAATCAAAGTATCAAACATATCAGAGAACCTTTAGGTACATAAGAATGCAGTTATCTCTAGGATTATCATTTCTATCTACAGTTTCAGATATTGGTTCTCACAAATTTATTATAAAGTCAACAAAAGGCAACAAGAGATGATTACCTGAAAGCCAAGCCGTATAAACTGGTAATATTGAGAAATTATTTGACTTGAGCCTGCCAAAAAGAAGTAGATAGAAGCATAAATGTCAACAAAAAAGGCAAAGAAATTGTGTTTTCACAACCTCATTTTAAGGTAACAAACTCGGCCAATTGCGATGGGCACCCAATTGCGTTTGAACTGACTGTATATGGGGCATTTTTGTGTAGACTCGGCTTACATAAGCTCACTTATTAATATTTGTCACACATAATTCAGGGAATTTTTCTTAGGTAGGCAATGTCTACCACATCATGTGGACCCATCGATATGAACAGAAAAAGTACCTTTGGAGAAATTGAGGGTGAAAGTGGGCTGATCAGACCCAAGATAGTTGATATGGAAGACAAGATCCTCAGGCAAGTCATCCTTACTCCTCCAGACAACCCAGCCAACGCCAGGGTACACAAGACCATACTTGTGACCACTAACATTGATGCTCTTCACCAATGGCAAACGGAAGTCCCACTTTAGATCAGGGTATAGGAATGGAGCAATAAACCCTCCACTGGCAGCATCGACATGTATTGGGGTGTTCCACCCTGTCTCCTTGTTCTTCTTAGTGAGAAGCTCATTAAGCAGCTTCACATCCTCAAACTCTCCAGTAAGAGTTGACCCCAATATTGCTGCAACACATATGGTGTTCTCATCCACCAGTTCCACTGCTTTCTCTGGGTCCATCACATAACATCCCTCACTAAGCTTCACCTCCTTCAGCTCTACCTCAAAGTACCTTGCAAATTTTTCCCAACAAACCTGTGTGACATGTTTCAAGAATTGTTTAACATTCATGTCAGCATGAATCACTTAAAAGCACTTTGATTCTAGTATATTTTAATATTAGTGTTTATTACATGTGCCAATTTCGTAAGACATTAACCATGCATTTAGTAAGCGCAAACAGTCTAGGGTTCCATTTTTGTTAGTGATCCCTTTTTAGGCACCCGCTTTAGAGCTGAAACAACCTACTAGCTCTTTATTATTATTATTATTTGCGAACTAAAAAATAATTAGAAATTTTTTAAGTTCTATCTTCTTTATGTTCCATAAGAATTCACTCTAAATAAGATTAATGGTTTGAAAGAAAAAGAAGAAACAAAGAAAGAAAGGAAGGAAGAGCATAAAACATTGTAGTCCAAAGTTTGAGCAATTCACTATATTAAGAAAATGGTCAAATGCTATTGTATCAAAAATATTATATATATATATATATATATTAACTCAATGTCATTGTCATCAAGTTTTAAATTTTTTCCTCAAAAATATGTTGGGAAAGCTGAAATTTTTTTTCCTTTCAAACTTGGTAGCAGTGCCACCAAATTTGAGGTTTTACCAATATTAAATTTTTATTGCTACATGTGTTTTGTTGAATACAGATTTTTTATGGTATTAGAAAATACAACACCGTGTGCTATGTTCTCCAAAGAAAGGTTTATCCCTCTGAAAAGAAAAAAACTAATTTCTTTTAAATCTAACCTACAATGTGTTAAAATACAATAGTGGCTTATTATCTAAACACTATATATTTCACAAGTAAGATTTTAAAAAAATTTAGTTTATTTTTTAAGAGGATGACTCCCCGTTTGGGCAACACAGGGCAGTGTTCTGTTTTCTAGCATTGTAGAAAATCTACATGTATATGTGCCAAAAAATAAATAAACTTAATATTGGTAAAACTTCAAATTTGGTGGCACTTGCACCAAAGTTCAACTTTTCCAACACATTTTTCAAGAAAAAAATTAAAACTCAGTGGCATTGCCTCCAAATTCCAAAAAAAAATATAGCATATGAATACAATACTTTTAATACTGTAGCATTTGAATCATTATTCTTTTTTTCACTATAGCATCTTGACATAGGAGGCCATTGTAGTCCATTGAACACAGGGGAGAGAGAAATAGAGATAAAGATAATATTTTAAGATTATAGATTTTTTGTTTTTGTTGTGCTAAGCACAACAAAGATAATTTAAAAAAAGATAAAGTTTTAACAAATAATAATAAAAAAAAGTATTCGCCTATTTATTTAGAGAATTTTGACTCTCGATTAAGAGATAGTAACGTGTCTTTCAAATAAAGAAAGGGTGATACAAAGTAACAATGCGCGTGAGATTAATTTCTTTTATTTTTTCATCTATTCTCTTTTGTTTATTTATTTCTCTTTATCTGAAAAGCACTTTTTCACTTAAAATAATCCAATTGCCTATTTGGAGGCAGAAGCACCGCATAGAATCCGACCTAAATACTTCAAATATTTAAAAGCTATGGCCCTAAAGGAACTACGATTTGAGACCCACCTGCACATTAGCTCCGGTAACTATGTTGGGTTTATCATATGGTTTGCCTTCTGATTTTCTCTTTATCTGCCATTTCCTTTTAAAAGCGAGACCTGCCAACATGATTGCTTCTGATGACCCCACAGTTCCCACACCCACTGCAGCTTCATCTTCTCCGACAGGAGCATGGAACAGACGCGCTATCATATTCACACACCGGTTCTGCGGAATTGATCAAAAGACACCACTCAGTCTTTCATACTTCATGATCTGACCATCAAACGCAACATAAGATCTAACAAATTATCATGAACAATGGTTACCCAACAGAGTATATATGCTTGAACCAGAAAACGAAACCCAGTAATTCTCTATGTCTCTGGTCATCGAAAAACATAATCTTTCATGAAAAACCAAAACCTTTTACTGTTATCAAACAGATATTCCAAGATCCAAAGTTTTAAGCCACACAAATACCTGGAGCTCAGTGGTAACGGGATATTCGTCCATGTCAACGTAGTTTTTGTTAAGGGAGGCCATGATGAGCTTGTCGCACTCAGGCTCCATCCAAGTGGTGACAAAGGACGCCAAGTTGAGCCTGGGTGTTCCATCCAGCATCAACTCATCGTTTATAATCTGATACGCTGCATCCTTGGGTATGGACTTCTCCGGCATCTTAAACCTTTAATGATACAACAACACACACAACCATTTCATAAAAAAGCAAACTTTTTTCTGGTTCTTCAAAGTTCACAGGAAGTGAACAGGCAAATTAGATTCTAGAAGAGGAAGGGAATTGAAAAAAAGACATACTTGGGGACTGGGTCTCGCACGTATCTGGAAGCAAAAGTGGAGTGCAAGTACTCTCCTCGTTCTGGTTCTTTGACTGTGGATGTGATCACCATTTTGGAGGGTTTCCTTGTTCAGAGACGAGGGATGCTATTCCGATCAGAGAAGCACTGGGAGAAGAGTAGAATAAAAATAAAGTGAAGAAAGTAGTGGAGTACTGGGGAAGAGCAGGAAGACATCAATTTGACTTCACGCAATGAGAGAGTGGGGTTGCTTTTTCCTTTCCTTGATTTCGGTTGGTTAACTTCTAGACATAGCGCCCATATCTCCGTCAGTCCGATTCTTTGCCGTGTCTTTGCCTTTATAAATTAAGTACATATAATATAATAAAAAAGAGAATTAAAAAAAGAAAAAGAGGCAACAAATAAAAAACCTCATGTATACAAGGACAGCCGTTTGTCATGCCCTACATCGGACTTGGGCCGATGAAGGGACTTACAAGCGGGAGATTGCACACTTCAGACGACGTATTTTTTGGAAATAGAGTAATAATCTCATAACAAAGTAGTATCAGAGTCGAACTCGCAACTCTACCGAAGGAAAACTTAGATACCGTACGGTGGGGCCTACTGGTGGGCCACTCCATGACGAGGGCGTCACGGATTGGCCGAGGAGCTGTCATGCCCCACATCGGAGGGTCTCGGGCTGGTGAAGGGACTTATAAGCAGGGGACTGCACACTCCAAACGACGCGTCTTTTGGAAAGAGAGTAATGACCCCGTGACACGTTGCTCCTCTCAATTTTTAAAAATTTTGTGTGTATAATATTAAGTTTTGATATTAAGTTTTTTTATTTTTAAAAATTTTAAATCTATAAAAATCAAACAAATAGATGATTAGATTATATTTTTAAAATTATTTAATATTTTAATCTAAACCTAATAAATATACATGCATATATTATGCATATAATTTTTACAAAAAAAAGAAAAATTTATTATTATTCTTTTTCCTTTTCCCCCTAAAATATCATTTTATACTCTCACAAGTAATTATTTCTCTTTTTTCCATCTCTTTTTTTTTTTTGAAAAAGTTGACCAACAATTATATAATATATATTACATTTTGCTACTTGCCTATTCTTTCTCTCCTATTTGTGTATCACACTTCTAACTTTACTTCATCTTTATCAATTTAATTTTATATTTTTAATAGTTTGCCTCCAATGCTACTTGTACTTAATTTTTTTTATCCATGATCATCAAACATCATTGGCCTTTTTTTGTCTTTGTTGCTTTATTGTTGGCTAATGCTCTTTAAATCACTGACCATTTAATATTAATGTTACGAATTTTAATTTATTATTTATATTACATTGTTTAATGTTTAATTATAAATTTGTAATATTCTTGACTATTTTTAATTGTAGTTTTTGTTATAGTAAAATATGATTTATGATAAGTAAGTTTATAAATTTTTTAAATTTTGAATAGATAATTAAAAATTTTCTAAGGAGAAAATTATCATTAAAGAAACCATCTTTATTTGGAGTTCATGAATTTAATTTCCGACAATAACAAATTGAAATCAATATAGAAAACTTGCCATCAAACTTAAAAAAATGTATTAAAATCTTAATTTATCATCCTAATAACTAAAATAAGATGCAAAAAATATATTTGCAAAGGAGACTAGCAGACCACACTCGTTAAACTAGGGTCCTGGCTCCGCCAATGGGTATAAAGAAAAGAAATTAATCTTATATATATATATATATTTCTATTTCTATGTATCATTCTCTCTCCAACTACATGATTATATGACCGAAAAAATTCAATTTTTTTTATTTGTAGTAAGACATCTATTAGGTTGTGGTCCTTCCTCATTTATTTGTAATTGAAAATAAAATTACAATTACAAAAATATTACATAAATAACTAATTAATTAATTAATTCTTACCATAAAACTTTTGTAAATTAACTTAGCAAAAATAGTAAATATTGATGACTTTATTTGTCATCTACAATTTTTTTAATTTATTTTATTTTTAATTAAAAATGAACTGTAAAATACAGCTAATCAATTGTGTTATGTGATATCTTGACATAGAATGACCCAATCTCATTTATTGTTGGAAATTATTAAAGAACAATTTTTATTTTTTGTTATAAAGTTTTTTAAATAAAATTATAATATGTGAAGAAATAAGTTTTTAAAAAAATATATTACATTAACTTTCTTTGAAATTTGGCTAAGTTATAACTAATAGCTCTTTTGTTTCAAAAATATTATTAAGCTCTTTTTAGATTTTATATATTACAAAAATTTTCATTGCAATTTATTTTATGGTGATGAAGTTAGTTTTTTGCTCCACACGAGAATGTGATTTTTAGCACCATCAAAACAAGTCGATCCAATTTGGCCTATGACAAGTCGATGTATAAGATTTTAAAAGTTATGAAAAAAAGTGGATAAAGATTAAATTGATACGAATGTGAACTTTGTGATAATGGATCCTCTGTTATGTTGCACCATGTTATATAGTGCAGAAAAGTTTAAAAAAATAAAATTAAAATAAAATAAAGTAAACTCCCTATTTTGAGGGTAGATCACGGTACTATACCCCCCCCATCCCCTTATGGAGAACCATCCTTGAACTTTGTAAACCTTATATTTAATGAAAGCATGTCAAAATAATAAAATAATTTACTTGTGCATGTATAAAAAATGTTGGATTTGATTCATGCATCTAATCTCAAAATTAAAATAAAGTTAATTGAATTTGTTTTTATCTTCTTTAAGCTTCTGATTTCTTCTTCGTCTTTCGAGTTTATGCTCCTTCATCTTAAAATATAAAAAATAATGTCTCGTTTTTAATAAAATATCTATAAGAAAATTTTGCATGTATTAAGTATAGGCCAATTTGATCACACAAGGTGGCCACATGAGTTGTAAGTTAAACAAATAAGAAATTTCAACTTGACTTAGCAGGTCAGTTAAGCAGGTTTGCTTACTTAATTCACCAAAAAATAAGAAAAAATTAAGGAAAAAAAATCAAATAGCATTCATTGCAAGTATCATCCAAAATTTAAACAATTAAATTCAAACTTTAAAACACTCAAACAATTCCTTTAAGTTTTAACAATCAAACAAAAATAATTATTTAATTAACTCAAATCCCATTAAACAACTAAAACAAAATCAAATAAATAATGAAATTCTCTAAATTTCTTTATCAAAAACATGTGAATCTTGTTTTAAAAGATCAATTCTTATAACAAAAGTTGAAATGTCATTCTTATTTTTAAAATTATTAAGATTAGTAAAAATAAGAGGGGGACAAGTTAAGCAAATTGACCCACCTAACCTGTAACATTAGTGAGCTGAGATAACATAATTTTGAAATTATATAAATTGACAAAACTTAATCTTAAACCTACCAAAATAATTGATTGAATAGGTGGACCCAATAAATTCAATCCATTTTAACTAGTCTAACTAAGTGGATGTACACCTAAAGTTCAAAATTCCATCCGAATAACAAACTTTACATGTACATATCAAATCTTGTTTCTTGAATGTTTGTGCATATGGTGGAAGCAAAAATTATTCAGAGGTAGCAGTACATCTTTTACTGATGTCTTATTCTTATCCTTTGATTATTTGACAATATATAAAGAAAGTTTGAGCCTTAAAGTCGATAATTTGAATCAAGATTCCAAATTAAATTGATGGGGGGAAAAATCTAGTTAATCAAACAATGTCATAATTAACAAAACCCAAAGAGATATTAATGAAAACATGTCGTTTAAGCTTTACATTTCCACCCCAAATGTTCGAAACTCCAGGGTTACCTTACTCGATGCTTCAACCTATGATAGGTCCCATTTTATGCCGTTTTGCGTCCAATCTAATATGCATATATGCCACGCCGATACAAACATCAATATAAGAAAAATTCACTGAAAAACAAAAGAGAAAAATAACTTTTTGGACTGACGTTTAGCACTAATTAAAAAGTGCGACCAATGGTAGGTGGATATTTTGCATTTCCTCGTCATGAAGTAGGTGTAAAATAAATCTTTTGCTATAAGAATACAGTTAAGAAGAGAAGGATTAAACAATTTTTAATATTAAAAAAAATGTTCAACTTCCGACATTAAAAATGGCTTGGTCTCACACTCTCATGCCTCGTTTGATTTTAAGGAATTAACCTTACAGAAAAAGAGAAAGTGAAGGAATCATGAAAAAAAAAAAAGTTTTATTCTGGTTTTATTCTTTCTATTCCATTGCTAAGAGCATGCTCATTCCCCCATAGCATTCCATAAAAAACTCATATGGAATGTGATTTGATTTTTCCAATCAACTCTAAGGTGATTAACTTGTCTCCGTTTGCAGTTTTCTTTATGTGAGTGTGGTGACAAAATGTTGGAACTTGAAAGCAAGAAGTGAATTATATTGGGTTTGAAGATTTTTGTTTCAATAATTCTGAGAAAGAGGAAAGGATTTTTTTCCCAAAAAAAAAAAATTGATATCAGTTAATTCAGAACCTGTTCATGTAGGCATCCATAGTTTTTCTTCTGAAAAAAAAAAATTGATGTCAGTTAACTAACAAATGTATTTTGCAAATAAATAAATTATTATTTTAATACTTTCTTATTAGGAGTGTTATATGAAGAATGCACCTAGAAGGGGGTGAATAGGTGCTTTTGTAGAAAAATAGAATTAAAGACAATTAAATCGATTATATGTTAATATCAAATGATTTTAATAAAAAAACTTGATAAAGAGTACTGGTGCGAAAACCTTGTAGTCAAACTAAGATCTTGTCGACAGGATCTTCTAAAGGATAACTGAGAAGTAAAGATCAAGGAGATAAAACAGGACCTTATCGACAAGGTTTTAGTACAGAAGCTGAAACAAAATAAAAACGCAGTAGAGGAAGGAAAACACCAGATATATCCTGGTTCGGTCTTCAAGACCTACGTCCAGTCCCCTTGATACACAACAAGGGATTTCCACTATAAAATCATAGTATACACCCACAGAACCTAAGCTTCCAAGTTCACCTAAAACTTTTACAACACTTGGGTTTTACACAAGCTTACCCAAAACTTACTTTCCTCACACTTAGGAAAGGTTTACAGAAAAATGATATGAGGATATATCTAAAATCCTTATCAATAAAGGATTACAATAAGCTCACTTTCAAAAGCTCTCACAAGCTAGATTTACCTAGAAACTAAGCTCAGAATATTTAAGATGAAGAGAACAATGAATAATATAACTTAGCTTTGCTTTCTTTGCTTTCGGTTCTCTCTCTCCGCTTCAGTTCTTCATCTACTGTTATATAGTGCCTCTAAAGGAAATATATCCGTTGAAGTACAGTAGAGCTTGAGTGGTAGCTGAGAGGTATCCGTTGGAATACAGTAGATGAGTGGTTTGGTGGTATTTGAGCATTTCAGTGGAAGATCAGTGATGCCAGCTCAGAATATCTCTCACCAATCTTTTCCTTTGGTCAACACGTACAGAGGAGTGGGTAGATTTAATCAATTAGCCCAGAGTTTCTTTTCATCTTTCTTCTTTCGTTCAGCAAGTCAGAGAGTAGGTAGTTTTTATGTTTTCTATGACTGAACAGAAAAGGGAGCAGTTGGCTTTGGAGCTTGATAAAAGTATAATCCCAAAACAGAGACAGCTTTCAGCTTTGGTGAGTCTGTGCGTTTGGCTTCTTTAAAGATCAGAATATTAACACAAAACACAGTGACTGTTGAGGCAAGATGTTTTAGCTTCCCTCTTTCCCATTCTCTGTCTTTATCTTTTGCTTTTCCTCCCTAAAGCGTCTAAGAGAACTTCTAAACGATCCTCTGTTTTCTTGCTCTGTTTTTCACCGATTTGCTTCTGCAACTTTCCCTCTTTATCTCTCTTCCCTTTTCTTCTTTCTTTGATGCAGCAATCTAACTGTATGTGGTTTCCCATACTCCTTCTTCTCCAACAATGGTTTTTGCCTCTTCATTTCTTTTGCTCTTTTCATCTTTCTTGCTCTTTTCTTCTTCTTCTATATGGCTTTTGTTTTCTTCTTTTTCGGGGAGCTTTTCTGGACTTGTCAAAGCTTCATTTTTTGTTTTTACTTTCCAGCTTCATTTAATATTCTTTGCAGATCAGAGTCTTCAAATGGGTACCATCGATTTCCAAAGCTAAATCGCAATCTTCCAATGCAGAATGAAACTCTTTCAATCTCGATCTTGCTTTGGCTCTGTTTGAAAGGTCTAAGCAGAGGGATTTTCGAAGCCTTTGAAGCTGATCTGGGTTTGAATGGTTTTGGGTCTGAAGGATTTGGTTTTTGCAAAGAGTGCTGAAGAGTGAATAGGCTTTGTCTCTTTCACGATCATCTTTGCTGCTACCATCTTCTTGTTTTTCTTAACAAATGATTTAACTTTAATGCTTGTATAAATTTTAACTTAAGAATTTTGTTATCATCAAAATAATTAAAATCTTGGAGCTAACATTATAATCTTTTGTACAACATTTTTTTTATTTTACTTTATTTTTATCCAACTAAATATAATTATAGAATAACATTTTTATTTTCTTTTAGACCATATCAAATATAATTTATGCATCATAATACTTCATTTTATCAAAGTTTATTCTTATTCCCAGTCTTATTCTCATGCTTCCAAAATATTTGTATCAACCAAACGAGGCATCAATTTATGTCTTCTTAATTACACATCATAGCCGAACTAGAAACACGGGAGAGACACGCAGGTTGAAGTGAAGTTTAGTGATATTTATTTGTGTGGGCTCCACCTCTATTATTTACTTTATGTTTTTTTCTCTGACCGTCTTTAGTATTAAAGAAGATTTATTCCATATTGGGATGTGGGGCTGATAGTTGGCCAAAACAAAAGAAGAAATGTGTGGCGGATGTCTAGTTGTGAATCGAACAAGTGTCAAGCATCTTTATCTATTATTCCCTCTTTGGGCAAGAGAGTGAAATAATAGATAAAAAAAAATTTAAATCTAAAGATTTATATTATATAAACATAAAATATTTTAAAAATTAAAATTATTATTAAAAATTATTATTATTATCATCAAATTTTAAAATATTTATTATAAATTTTTTTTAAAAAATTATTGAATGTAAAAAAATATTTTTTTATATCTAATAATAAATTTTTTGAAATTGATAATAAATAATTTAAAATTTAATGATAATGATGATTCTTAAAAATAATTTTTACACATAGGCTCCGTTGGCTCGACAAAGACAACTCATAAGTTCTGTTCCAAATACACTTGACTCTTTAATAAAAGTGGCAGAAACTCGATTTGTTCTGTCACTTTCTCAAAAAATTTTGAAATGGAAATGATTTATATAGATTTGAGCTTGTTAATAATAGCTATGGCATGACATTAAGAGGGGAGAGAAAGAAGAAGTTTAAGCTCTTGTTTAGGTAAATAAACGGCCCCGTTTCATTCCGCACCAGTTAAGAAAGTTATTTCTCTTTCTAAGAGCTCTCTAATGGTGGTTCGCGGAATTACGAACACATTGCCTTTACATAATTTATGTAATGTCTATTACTCTTATACTTATTATTATATTTATCAAATTATCTTTTAAAAAGTAAGGATAAAACAATCATTTGTTATTTCACTTACCTCCGCTTAACCACATTTTACATTTCTTTAACTATTACATCCTCCAACCAAATATACTATTAATTTTTCCTAAATAAAGAGGCAAAAACAATAGGTTGGTCACCATCAACAAAGCATGTAATCCTTCTCCAAAGGCCGCATTAGCATATTTGGCATAATGTTTCAAGGCCCACAATTTGCCGTCTTTCTCTACACCAATAAAATCTTCTTTAAGAATGACAACTTTACGAGTGAGTTTACCAATATTTCTTTAATAATTTTAAATATAAAAAAGTTTCATGTAAAAATTTTAGTTGTTGTTATTCTCTTCACGAATTCTACTGGTTGTAATGATTAAAACAGTATTTTACTTTATATGATTAATATTAGGATATATGTGGTTTATTCCTAATAGTTTAACTGGAAATCAATTTTTCCTATTGTAATTTAAATTGTATTATATAATCTCATCAGGGTTTATTTCATTCTTTTAATTAATTTGTAAAATATTTAATTTTAGTTTTAACAAAAATAATCACATAAATATTAAAAGGATAAGTAAACAATGAATGTACGTTTTATTTAAAATTTGAACAATTATATAAAGTTTACGGTTATTATTGGATTAAATTGATATTTTAATTTGAAATTATCATTTAATTTCAACGACAGTCTTAAAATATTGTAAAAAATATTAAACATATAAGTGAAATCGATATTTAATAACCACATTATTTATCATTTTAGCTCTTGTGTAATTATTTTTGTCAAAATTTAAATACAAAGTACTACCAAGATAAGTAAGCCATAATTAAATAAGTTATAAGAGAAATGACACATTTTAGACCAATTACAATGTTAGGACCCTAGGTTCTGACAATATAGTTAAAAATTTTATATATATATATATATATATAATTGAGTATATTACATGTTTTACAATTGTGCTTTATGTGATTTCATAATTTGAAATCATTGATCAACCAATTCATTGTTAATGTGATTAAAAACATCTCTTTTAATATAAGTCATTAGACAATCGTTTGTTCATGTATCTCCCATTCAACTACATAGTTAATTTCTTACAATCCTCATTATAGAAAATGCTCTTTCTACAATTGTTGTGGCAATAGGTAAAATTATTTTTAATTTCAAAAGCAGATAAACCAATAGATAAACATTATGTCTTTCAATCTCAACTAACTTCTTTGCAAGATTACTAATTCATTTTAAAGATAAAAATTTAACACTACTTTGCATAACAATAATGTAAGTCTCAAGTTGATTATCAGGTATCACTAAATTAATTGAAGAAAACTCACATGGATAAAACTTTACAAATTCAATCAACATTCTCTTATCAATTATAGGAAAGAAATTGGCTACATTCAAACAAACCAAACAAAGAAACAATTCAATATTTGTATGACTAGAATGATCATTAAGTTCTTGAAGTTACATGTCTACAATGATATAAAATAACTTAATAGGATAATGATGTTATATTACAACATCTTAAGCTCTACCTTCATGTTGTGGTCTTCCTTTAAACAAAAATTTATCATCCATACGCAGAATGTCAATATCATGCATTTTGCAAAATAAAGTGGCTTCATATAATAAAGACTTCTATCCACTACTCTCATAGCTTGTAATCGTTGCTTTGAGATGTTAACCAAGTTAATCACAATGATGATATCTTGATCTTTCCTTTACAATGTTTGTGACAATTCATTTGAAATACCCAACACATTTTTTTACCAAATGTCATGTCTAAGAGTGTACATAGGGTCAAGCTGAGCTGGGTTTCATCTCATTGTAGAGCCCATCCCAATTTAAACCAAGTTTTATTTTAGTGACTTACAGCCTAAGGTATGGCTTGATCATATGTTGGGTCGAGTTGACTAGTTGGGTCAAACCAAGCCAATCTCCTTTTTTCAAAAATAAAAAAGTTGTAAAACTTTGGAAGCTCATATCTTGGTATCCACTTGACTCTTTGTCACACCCGAAAATGCGATCGCATGGCGCCCTTTTAAAATAAAATCAAAAAATTTCGAAAAATGAAGTTCAAAATTGAAGTATATGTAAGGGCATGGGTTCAAGAGTCGTCACTAAAATTTTAAATTTTAAAAGTAAAAACTTTAAAAAAGCCTTTTTGTTTTGGAAAATGGTCTACGAACCAGAAAATAGATCTGGAAGTCGATTGTAAGTGGGAAATGTATTAGGCACCCCACTACACCCGTCACTAAGCAAAAATAAAACGGCCTTGATTCTATTTTAATTCTCCCTAACAAATCACATGTAGAAGAGGAATAAAAAAATTAAAGGAAATAAAATTAAAAGTAGAAAAGGAAATCAATATAAAAAAAACGTGAAGAAATTCAAGAATTAAAATAATAAAGAAAGAAATAAAATTTAAAAAAAAATATTTATTTACAAAGGCGGACTTGACCTAGGATGAAAGCCTAGGGCCTACGTACCATTTAAGAAAAAGATCAAAATCCACGTAGTTCGATTGAAAATTGTATTTGGTTAATGTTTTGTTTTGTTTTTATTTTTTTGGTTTTTTGTTGTTGTTTTGTTTGATTTTATTTTGTTTTTTTCTTTTTTTTATTATTTTATTATTTTCTGTTGTGAAAACACAAAGAAAATAAAAATTACTTTTTCCTTTAACAAATAAAACAAGTTTTGAAATTGGTTTATGTGTCTTAATTTGCTAAAGGGAAATTCAATTTTACTTTTCTTGCCTTTTCAATTTTTTCTCTCTTTTCCTTATCATTTTTTTTTTGCTATTTATTCGATTTTTGTTTTTGTTTTTATTATCCCTTTTTTTGTTCTTTGTTTTTATTTTTTGTTTTCTTAATTTTTGATTCACTTTTCCTCTTTTTGGTTGTTCCTAATTCTATTTTGTCTTTGTTTTGAATTGTCTTTTAATTTTTTGGTTTTTATTATTTATTATTTTTTTTAAAAGACAAAGAAAATAAAATTTACTTTTTCTTTTAACAAATAAAACAATTTTGAAATGTATTGGTGTGTTTTAGTTTGTTAAAAATAAATGTAATTTTACTTTCTTTTTATATTTTCAATCTTTTTCTCTTTTCTTTTTATTATCCTTTAATTTTCCGTTTTCTTTTTCTATGTTTTTTTCCTCGGTTTTGTTTCATGTTTTCTTTGTTTTGTTTTGTCCTGTTTTATTTCTTGTTTTTTTTTCTCTCATTTTTCTTATTTTGTTTTATGATATTAAAAGGATTTTCATCCTTTTTATCGTTTTTCCTTGTATTTTGATTGGCTTTCTTCTTCTTTTTTTTTTTGAAATTTTGGTTTGAATTAATTTTTCATTTTTTTTTCTCATTGTTGATTGATTTCCTTTTATTTTTCCACTTTTGTTAGATTTTATTCTTTACACATTTGTTTTGATCCCCTTTTTTGTTATATATATATATATATATATATATATTTATAAACAAGAATAAAATTTTTTAGTTCATGAAATATATTTCATTGAAAAAATACCTAAGTTTCAGAAAAGTTTAATTTCTATTTACTGTATCTTCCTTTTTTTAGGTATTTTTTGAAAATCTTTTTATTTTACTTCTCAATTTTCCCAAAACAAACTCTGAAGGAAAATTTATCTTTGAATCTTTAAAACATTATTTCAATCATGTGCAAAACAAACATTAGGAAAGTAGTAGGCAAGTATTTGAAGTTCATTTTTATTCTCAGGAAAAGTTTTTTTTTAATCTTTCTTTTTTTGCTCTTCTTTTCATGAATATATTTTTAAAAAAAAATTATTGCTGGGGCCATTGAAACCCAAAACACTAAACACATTCGAAACCTTAAAGACGCCAAGGAAGCATATTGCCACACATGGCCTTTTGGTCCATCCCTAAATGCTTGAGGGGACATGAAATCCCACACAGCAATTTTAACGTGAAAATTGATGAAAATAAATCAAGAAAAAAATGATAAAAATATTTACAAACCCAAACTAGTAGCTTGCAGATGTGTGTGCTAAGTGTTCAACCAGTTTCATCATGTTCCAATATATTTCAAGTACAAAAAAGGAAAATTGTAAATAAAACGTGTAAAATACAGCATAACACCAATTTGTCCTCATGGTGATGTCTCCTCCGCCCTTCAGCATCCTTATGCTTGCCATCCCTTGCTTGCTATCCTCTTTTGAGCAAATCCTCAGTGCAATTTTAGTGTGGTATCAAGGTACTCCCTGCCATGTCAATAAGCCAGGAAAAGAAATATGCATTAGTTTGGAGCCAAACAATAATACTCAAGTTAATTCTATAACTTCCAAAGCAAGAGTTCAATACATAAGATCATATGCTCATCCCTATAATACTACAATCAAATGAAAAGAGAAGCTCAATTCGCATTTGCTGTAAACAAAATGACTCGACCCATACACCAACCACATTAAGCTAACTCTATGATCAACAAGTCATTCTAAAGTAAATCTAAGACTGACATCACCAAACTGGGAATAAATCTGAATGCCTACTTATATTCTAGCCACACAAACTGGAAAGAGTGGGGGGAGTTAAATTTTAAACAACCACTTGCTTTTAGGGAATGATCAAATCAGTGCATTAATGTATAAACATATACCCACATGTGACAGGGAGGATTTTATAAGCATATTTGAGATTCACAGGCAATACACAGTACTGCGCAATAACTAAAAGTAAACAGGAATTGTGGCCAGATTTCAAACCCGTGCAACCAAATTTTTGATAAAATACACGATGATGCAACACAAAATCAGATTTTAGTTCAGTCCTGTATAAGACAACTCGAAATATGGTGTTCACAGCTCCAAATCAGTGACCCAGATTAAAGTCATGTCAAGAAAAACCACTAGGACAGCAAAACTTTTAAACAAAGTCTCATCTAAGTTCAAGGCCAAATCATACGAAAAGTATGAGAGTACAGCAAATATGCATGAAACAGATTTTAAGACTTGATATTAAGGGAAGAACTAAATCAACCTTATGAACAAAGCATGATTCAAATTTCGCTGAACAGTAAGGCCAGAATCAACCAAGTAAATGCATGTTGTTAACAATCCCTTCAATGACATATCCAAAATTATGCATTCAAAATTTTAACCCGTCTCCCTCAAACTGAAAATACCCAAGTTTTAATCAACATTGTCATATAAGATACAATACCAAAATGGATACCTAGAACTCCCCGGACGCTTTTAAATGGAACTGAAAATTTCATCCAGTGAAGCACATCCACATTTTATCCACAGTCCAAACATACCAATTCCAAATAAATCTTTAGGTATGCATAACGTAGGATAAACCACAGAGGAAAATGGATAGGTCAACAAAAACATATGATAGGAACAATGACCACAGGAAGCAAAACATTAAAAGGACCCAACAAGGAGATTATGGCAATAATCCAATTCAAACCTTAGATCTTGTAAACATTCTAATGTCAGCCAATTGATTCATATCATCGCAGAACATCAGAACTTGAGTTTCATGCCTAAAATCACTTCTATGGTAGTAAGTAATTCACAAAGTACCCCATGGCTTACATTTTGGAAACTAGAAATAAGAAAAGTGTGACAAGGAATATACCTTCCAAAATTTGAGAAAGACATGGAGTCTCTTGCCTGAAATATTTCTCAGACCTCCTCAAAGTATTTCCCCTCTCGATGTCTCTCATTTCTCGTAGCCCGCAGGAGAATTCTCTTCCTCTTTTCTCAGCTACAGGTTTGCCTTATCCCTTGGTCTCTTATCTCTGCAATTTCTGTTCTCGGTCTTCCTTCTCTCAATTCTTTCCCCGAAAGTCCCTCAGAGTAAAGCTCTTCCCCCTCAATCTCTCTTTCCCTCGCTGAATCTCTCCCAGCCTCTCTAACTTAATTTTCGAAAAAAAAAAAAACCTCCTTTACTTCTATTGCTCTCCTCCTCCTCAGTTCTCTCCCTTCCTTTCAATCTCGAACCCCTTTCTCGATTATTTTGCTCTCCTTCCACTTCAGCAACACCATTTACAATATCATAGCACTTTATGTACAATGGTAGATACAATTTTTGGTATTTTGCTTCAAGAGCTGCCCTCTCCTCAAAAAAATTTGCCTTTAATTCATCATGTTGGCTCTGGATCTCTTTGAGAACCTTAACACGATTCCGTACATCAGGCGATAGACTCTCTAGAACATCTGCGTGCTGCCCAGCCAGACTCTGTATCTTATTCTTGAGAGCATTGACTAGGTCTGCTCGATTCTCCTCGTTAAGAGCTGAGCTGAGATCTGCCATGTTGAGGTTATCCTTGTCGTTGCTCATAGAACCTTGCTTATAACGAACGAGATGAGTGAAGGAGGCACAAAGGAAGATACAGCGAAATTGCCAAAACCCTCGAGAACCAGCAACAAGAGTAAAGAGGGTTTCAAAACGTGGCTTCCCTCGAATCCTCTTCCTCTCTCCTTTCCTTTTTCTCTCTCTGTCCGTAAGTGTGTGCGAGTGAGAAATCTCGTCCTCCCTGCTTCTCTCGTACCAGAATATTATCGTGCCTCCAGTGGGTGTTTTTGCACGTCTGTGTGTGTGGTCCCTGTCTCCCCTTTTGCCTCGTTTTCTTTTGTGACTCAGCGCCTCTCTGCGTTTTCTGTCTGCCAGAGGAGAAGCCCAAATAGAACGGGGCACCCGGGGGGAAAGGAAATGGGTAGGGTTTGAATATGGGTTTGGGTTGTTGGGCTTGTTCTTGATTTTTTTCACTTTTTGTCCATTTTTGGGCTGATTTGGGACTCTATTTGTTTTTCCTTGGGCCCTTCTTTTTTTAATTTTTTTTTTTTTTGCTTTGGTTTCAGCTCAAAACCTTCTGGATTAGGTTTCAGAATATTAAACTTTTTTTTTTTGGTTTTGGGTTTCCTTTTCTTTTTTTTTTTATATTGTTTTGGTTATTTTTTTTTGGTAGTCCTTTTTGATAAATTTTTTTTTTGTTTTTGTTTTTGTTTTAAATCATTATTCTTTTTTGGTGTTTTATTTGCTTTTAGCCCTTTTTGTTTGGATTTTATTTTATTTTTCTTTCTTTTTTCTTAATTCATTTTTTTCTTTCTTTTTCTAGTCTCTTTTGGTCTTTTTTTTAATTCCATTTATTTTGAATTTTTGTTACTCCCTTTTTTATTTTTTATTTTGTTTTAATTTTAGATTAATGGGCTTTTACTTTTTTTTTAAATTTTATTTTTAAGTTTTTTTTCCTTTGATTTTTTTTTGTTTTAATTTTGGATTAATTGGCCTTTACTCTTTTTATTTTATTTTATTTTTGAGTCCTTTCTTTTTTGATTTTTTTAAGCTTATTAAACTAAAAGGACTTGTTTGATTTTTTCTCATTTCTTTTTTTTGTTTTATTTTTTATTGGTTTAATTTTATTATTATTTTTGGAGTATGCCTGGACAAAATACGGTGTTCATACTCTTTTATACATATGACCACTTATTTTGATACATTTTTTTAAGATCTATGCAATGGAAATGAAAAAATATAGGTTCAGAGGAGGAAATATGAATAACACACACATTTATAAAAGTTAAATTTTCAAAATGTATAATTCAAGGTCTAGTGGTTTGATTAAAGTTTTTTTTTTTAATTTTGGACATTTTTTGAAATAGACATGATACAAACTTTTGCCTAGCTATTTTCCTTAAAAAAGGTTATTTATTATCACAATTTTAAGTTTTTTGCTTTCAAATTAAAAAAAATACATATTTTCTATATCATTTCTTTTCTTTTGAATATAATAATTTTAAGAAAGGCTCGGCAAGGCCTTTGACCCCCTAAGTGTTTATAATTTGTAAATTGTGTTTAAAATTTTTTTGCTAAAATAAAATGACCCCTAAAAAAGATTTCTTTTCACTTAAGTCCTTATTCTTTTTTTTAATATATAAAAGGGTAAGCTGAGATGGCCAGCCTGGTGCTTGGCCTAACCTAACCACCCAGCTCCCCTTGGTTTTGTCTTTTTTTTTTTTTAAGTTTTTACCTAACTCAGCTTAGCCATTTGACTATGTTACCTATACACCTCTAGTAATATTAATGCAAAATCAAACTCATGTAACAAATGTAAAAGACCACTTGCTTCAGCTTTCTTATTTACATTTGATCCATCTTCTTTTATAATTTCAAATATAATGTGAACCCTAATGAGTGTAAGCAGCTTGTTTGAGACCAATTTCTTGATTCAAACATTGTCCAATAAGAACTTTTCCTTCTTCTTTTTCAATGCTTCTCTACCTTTGGCCATATGTTTTTTTACCAAACATGTCATGTCATTTGCAAGAAGCCCTAATAACATTTGATAAAGTAGATACTAAATTGAAAAGGGAAGCAACTTGAATGTGATTATTGGAAATAGCAACTAATGTAAACTATAATTGATGAGCAAAGCAATGCACATAAAATGCAAAGGAATTCACTTTTGAAATTAAACTTATGAGACTATAAAATTCATCGTGCATGTTACTAGCACCAACATAACCCTATCCACAAATGCTTGATATATTTGGCCTATATTTGCAAAACATAAACAAAATGTGGCATCCTTTCCTATATTATACTCCAATCAATTGCCAAATTCATTAAGCTAAGAGAGACAAAATCTTCTTATAGAATTCCCAATTTTTCTTTAAAGAAAATTATGCAAAATATGTTGACATGATCTTTTTTACAAATATGCTCTTTGTGTCTCATCTTAGTCATTAAGATGATATGCTAAAATTTTAATTTGCTTTCTTGAGTGTGATGACAAATCTTTTAAATTAATTATAGTTTGTTATTGGTAGATATTAGATTCATGGGCTCTAGCTGAATATTATTGTTTTGATGTCAATTTTCTCTTAAAAATTTTTTTCTGATGGTTCGATAAATATTATTACCTTATTAAAGAAAATTAAAAATAGTCATAATCAAATATTAAATAAATGCATATAAAAATAAATAAAAAAGAAAATGTAAGTAACCTCTTAAAACAAAATAGTTTGTGAAACTTGTTGCATTAAAAGAAAAGGACAAATTTTTCTCAAAACAAAATAAAAAGACAAAAAATATATATCATTAAACTAATTTTTTTAATTCATGGATGGTATTACTCTCCATTTTGAATAATTTTTTTATTTATCATGCACCAATATACATGTAATGTGTAGTTGAAATGTGCAATACAAATATATATATATATATATATATATGGCAATGGCATATTGGCATTTCTTCCCATTCTCTCTCAATCTCAAATAGATTCAAGATTTAAGAATAAATCATGAAATTCTTACATCTCTATCCCTCCCTCCCTCCCTCTCTCTCTTTCCCTAATAATTTTAATCACACCATACCAACAAGCAGCCAACTAGTAATAATTGCTAGTTAAAAATATAGAAGCTCACTAATGGCCAAGGGAATGATGGAAAGAGATGCACAATTCGTGGTAGCAATGGGGGAGTTCACTAATGCCTAAAAGTGAATGAAAGAAAAATATAGATGGGATAGAAAGAAGTTGTGCAATCTAAATCTCAACAAAGAGCAGAGATGGGGGAGAGAAGTTAAACCATTAACATGTTTTGTGTCTAAATGGAGAACGCTTTTTGACACTCATACTTAAAAACAAAAAACTATTTCCCCAAAAATGTAGTTGCCAAAACTTATCATCCACATGCTTTTTTTTTAAATTAAAAGGGACGTAGACTATTTTTTTGTTTTAATTTTTCTTAATTAAAAAGGATGCCTTGGTGTTATGTGATGAGATATTACATTAACGTGAGGTGTTAGTGGATGCAAACTTGGCTAGTCTACATCTTAACTAGGATGCAGACCAACTAAGTCCACATCTTAATATATCAATACTGAAATGTGAACTATGTTGTTCTGTGTCTCGTGACTCCTTAATGAGAAGTCATTTGATTGACTCCTCAGTAATGAGCTTTTTCTCCCCATTTTAACTATTCCTCAACTCTTCTTCCATTCATTTTCAAGTTTCGCTTATTCTCTTTCAATCTTTAGCTCTCTCATTTAATAGTCCTCTCATTCTTTGCCTTCAATATGTTGCTCTCTTAATTTTAGCTCTCTCATCTTCTCCATTATTCTCAACATAATTCCAAAAAATTATTTGTGGTCTAGTTAAAAGAAAATTATAACAAACTACAAAACAACTCTTTTGCTTATTCTCCATTTTATAAAGATTATGGGGATATTAATATTTTTTGTTAGTTAACATCATATGACAAGTGAGAAAAAAACTTTTTATAATATATTAATTTTATTTTTACATATACACGTTCATTTTACTCTATTTAGTTTTTTATTTTTTCTTTTGACCTTTCATTAAAAAAAGTGATTTATCTATTTGCCCACTATAATATAACTGATAAATGTGTTACAATATTAAAGTTTATTTCATAGTAGATAACATTTGCTTCTTCTGTTGGTCTTATGGGTCATTAACTTCTTTTGCCAGTCAACATTTTATTACAAGTAAGACAATTTTTTTTAATAATATAGTAATTGTGTTTTTACATATACATATTCAATTTATACTATTGAGTTTTTTTTCTATTTTTTATTTTTTAACCTCTAAAAAAAGAGTAATTTATCTATTTATGTGCCATAATATAATTAACTATTGTGTTACAATATTAATGTTATTCTAGTTTAAACTTTATTAATTTTGTTGCAGATAATAATTTGTATTATCTTTGACATAAATTGAAAACCAAAAATTAAAAAAATATCTAAAAAAATATAGAGGTAAAAATATAAATAAAATGAAATAAATATTTATATATTGAATATAAAGGTTATTTATGATTTTTTTTCATGTGTCAATATGCAAGTTCTATTATAAAAATCATAATGAGTATAAGAAAGGAAATTGTATGCCTCTATATAAATGGGAGGATTTATGATAGCATTGGGGAAGCAATATTTATATGTGATAAACTGAAAATATTTAGAATTAACTTAAACATTACTTTGGACAAGTTGAAAAAGGTAGTGAAAGAAAAGTTACAGTTAGACTCAAATCAATTTGTGTCTAAGTAAGTATATAGATATCATTTTTCTTGTAATCCTATAAGGTACTTGGTGTGCACTCTAGAGAACAAGTCTAATGTCTAATTGATATAGTAAGTAAACTAAAATTTCCAAACAAATTGGATGCATTGGATATATACCTGTATATCTTAATCGTCGATGTAGATTTGCATATGGCACAGGATGAGATCTATGAACCGCTGACACTTTCGTCTACTAGCCAATTCGATTGTATTGATGAGCAAGTCTCACTATTTAGATCTTACATCATAAATGTATACTTGGTCAATTCTCAACCCATTGTAGACCACACATCCCAACCAAGCTCGTCTTAATTGCTTATTTTCAATATCAATCATCTGTCACCCTAGAATGAGCCAAATGATATAATGGACGAATTTGATGAAGAGATTTAATATGATACTCCATCGAATGTCAATGACCATTGAGAAGATGATGCTGAGAGAGACAATGTTAAGGAAGATGAGGTAATTGCATTGGCTCAATATGTAAATTGAACATATTTTATGTTATCATAAATTAACATAAATGATGGGACCTATTTTGAGATCCCTGAGATAGTTAAGAACATTGATTTAAACCACAATCGAGACTTAAATATTAGAATGAGGTTTCAAGATAAGTAATCCATGTGTAACGCAATAAAGATATACTCTATCTACACATACCATACTTCCAAGGTGCATTACTTATAAAAGAAGTATAAGGAATATCATTGCTTAGAGTACGGTGCTTGATGTAATTAGAAAATCAAAACAAGTCGAGATGATAAGAAAAACCATAAGAAACTATAGCCCATACATGTGCTTTTCGTCATTGTCACAAGATCATCCAAAGCTTGACTTTAATATGATCTCTTCGCACATTGTGACAATAGTAATTCATTCGTCCCTATTCAATAAGTTATTTAGAGGATGCATAGCATATTTGGTATACAGTGTCATAAAAAAAAAGCACAGACTACAAAGTACTAAATAATCGATATCACATTTAGGAATTGGGAATGATTATATGTTTTTTTGCCAAGGTCGTTAGCCGTTGTTTAGCACTTTATGCCAAGGTCATATTGTGGGTTTATTCATAAAAAATGTCCATAGAATAGCTCAGCTACAAAATTTTTGGTGATGTTCCATTGAGTAGTTTAAACCTTTTAAGCTATATATTGACGCTTTTGACTACTTAAAGCTAATGATATAAGTTAATGGAATATTTTCATATGAAAAGTACAAGGCACTATGCTAATTGCAAGCTTATAAGATGAGGCCAACAAGGTTGTATCTCTAGCATTTGCCATCATTGAAAAGGAAACACATAAGTTGTATGCGCAGTTCCTTTCCTTACTTTGATACTGAGTGATGCTAAATAAAATAGGGATTTGCTTGATTTCTCATAAACATCCTAGAATTTTAACCACTATTTTTAATCTAAAAAATAAATAGTAGCCACCACACACATACCATATGTTTTACCTACGACACATTGTTAGCAATCTGAACATAGCATTTAGGAGTAAAGGTTGAAGAAGAGGTTCATCAACATTGATAAATTTTGCTTTCTTTATATGATGAAATGATATATGTGTTTATTAAAATGTTTACTTATGGATAACATGTATAGGATAGGTGCACAAGTGTCATACGGTAGATAAATAATTGGCTTAATTATGTCTACTCCATATAAGGCAACGAATTGAATTAATGATATTCTGAAAAGTAAATGGTCTCATGCATATAGTGTGGAAGGTCGACACTGAGGGCATATGACAATAAACTTGGTTGAGTATATAAATAGTGTAGTAAAAGGGGTTAGATTCTTGCCTATAGGCGGCTTGGTAAAGGCAATTATGTACATGTTGAATAGATATTGGATGAAGTATGCACAAACTATAATCACACAACTTAAGGCTAGTGCAGTTCTTTTTTAAGACATAAAGAAAAAGTTGTCATTGTTGATCCAGAGAACATTTACCTTAGCTGTGCTTAAGTTCGACTGATGGGCCTTAAAATTTGAGATTAAAGAGCTGTATGATCCAATGAACAAGCAATTTGGTCGGTGTTGTAATGTTAGCCTGTCATGTTACATGTCTGACTACAATGAGTTTCAGATTTAAAAGCATCCCTACTAACATGTTTTTGCTACATGTGTCACGGTCCTTATTGGCCTACTACAGTATGTGAACCGAATTTTTTGCCTAAATACCATAATAAATACGTATAAAAGTGAGTTTCAACTGATAGAAGGGGAACTACATTAGCCCCAAATAGTATATCCACAATTGGTACCTGATTCTTTAATGATTTGTTAAAGAGATTGGCCTAAGTCCTCCAGGATCCAAAATGAAATGAATTGGCATGAAGGGCTAAGGGAACAACAATAATGTAGGTTGTGCAAACAAATTGATCACAACTGAGTAACCTATTCATCTCGTTGACTTAATGAAGCTTGATATATTTGACCTTGTTTATGTATTTGATTTGATGATGTATTTAATTCTCTTTATGTACTTGACATTATGGTGTATTTGACTCCATTGTAATGATAATGGGTGTAATCGTGGAAATGCATTTGCTATAATGTTTTGTTCACATGAATTTTTAGTTAACTTTGTATATAAGTTAATTTATTAATATATGATTTTGCATGTGATAACCTTAACATTGTGAGTGTAATAATAAAATAGCTTATCGTTGAAACATTGTCAATCTGGGTCCAAACGATGACTGACTTTTATACCTGCAGACTAGTCATGTTTCACAAGTCGTGTGGCAAGGCTAAGTAAGTTAACAAAAATAGAGTTAATTTATTTGACTAAGTATGGACTCTTTTATATAAACATATAACTACATATTGATGGCAAATTGCATTCTTTGCAAATGACAAGTAGCGCAAGAGAATCACATTTTCAAGCCGCTGCTTTTGGTTGTTCCCTACCTTATATAAGCAGGTTTTTGTAAGGTATCTAAACTGGGCCGCTTTGATTTCAATGCAGCACTTATTGTGACCTTTATGGAAAGATAACATCTTCCATCTAATTAAGGACAAGGTAACGATCACCTTACAAGATGTTACAATCCAACTTGGGTACCCCTGCATAGGAAAAGTTGTATCAAGATGGGCAAATTATGATTGGTGGGCCATGTGCCAACATTCACTTAGCTTAAGTCCACCTCTAGAGACGATGGACAAATAAAGGCTCAGTGTCTTATAACTCACCTAGACATTTGCAAAACTACCAAATGATACAGATGGCAAAACTACATAGAATTCACATAGGTGTACATCTTAAGATTGATTGGGGGACATTTGATACCAAACTAGATTGATCATAGGATGATATTAATTTATCTATCGTTGCTCATGAATTTTAAAGAAGTTAGTTATTATAGCTAAAGATTAAAGGTCTTAGCACACTTGTATAGAGAAACATGTAACATAATAAATTATGATAAGGTAAAGATTGGTGGTTGTTTAACATTGCTATACTTATAAGTATAGGATCAATTCCACTAACTTGCTCTATAGCCACCCCTTCAACCAGCCCATATATGAAGACATACCTTCTAAAGCCACCAGTAGATTTCAGATGAAGAAGTGTCCCTTAGCATATTCACATGGGTGTACATCCTAAGAATGATTAGATGATATTTGATACCAAACCAGACTAAGCATAGAGAGATGTTAATATATCTGTCGTTACTCATGAATTTTAAAGAAACTAGTCATTATAGTTAGGGATTAATAGTTTTGACATACTTGTATAGAAAAATGTATAATGCAACAAATTATAATAAGATAAATATTGGTAATTATTTGACATTGCTACACTTATAGGCATGAGATTGATTCTCACAATTCACTCTATAGCCACCCTTTCAATTAAACCCATATATGAAGATATACCCTTTAAGGGTACCACTGATTTTTAGATGAAAGAGTGTTCCCTAGCATATTTATCTGACCATAAAGGCCTTTTGTTAGATCAAATGAATGACACAAGTTCATTTGGCAACCATACAACCTATTTAGTATCAAATAGTTAATTCTTTATTATTGTTTAACGCCTTCATATGTATGACATGTATTTGTCCCCCATCACTTACCTCTAGATCGTTAAGTTTTATCATGCTAATTGTGTTCTTTGCCAGTTTAGCTAGTAGTAACATATCCTTCAGAAGTCATTCAACATAAGGTCTCTTTATACACTTTAGCTAAAAAGAAAAACTTATAAAGATTGGTGTCATGAGCACATTGTATTTATAACTACAAAGAACACGTGGCAGTAGGTTGTTACTTAGGCTGACATAAAGGTGTCTTTTATAGATTGCATCTTCAATTACATACATTGGTATTGGTAATATATGTGATAATAGATCCATACTAAAAGTAGCTCTTAAGGTTTCATGATAAGGTTTTGTATACTTACAATTATTTCATTTACACTTTTTCTATATATTTGTACTTGATCTATACATGTAATTGCTTTTTATTTTTCACAAGCTAATGTATTAAAAGACTTATACAAGCTTATCGTTACTAACCCTCTAACACCTGATTATGTAAGGTTAAAAGAGAGGGCAAGCAAAGATAGCGGGATGATGCTATTTGCCGTTGACAAATATCGAGAAATGATAGTTTCCTAATTTGCTATACCTACACTTTATCTGTAGAGGCCATCAAAGCCAAAAGCTCAATTATGAAAGCGAGGTCACAGTTTTATATTTACTAGGAAGCTAATGGTAGATGTTGCAAGTAATGGTGATAGTCATATAAATGCCCTCATTTTTTTACTACACCCTAACACTAATCCATAGATACATTAGAGGTTTAAATCCTTCTTCCTTTGCATTAGGTATAGGTTTTGTGAGTGCTTATCCTTCTTCTTTCACACCAAATGCATTGTTTACACATTCCATGGTTATTGTTCCTTCTTCTTTTGCATCAAGTGCCATTTTCACAAATTTTGAAGGTATTGATTCTTCTTCTTTTGCACCAAGTGCATCATTCATAAATTTCAAGGTTGCTAGTCCTTCTTCATTCACATCATCAATTCCTCAATCATACTTTCTCACCTTGTCACCCTAAATCATGTAATCTAGTAGTGTGCCCTTCATAACATTGTTCTTTAATTTATTTGCATTTAGTTCAAAGTATGCCCGTGTATTTCCTAGACATTAAGAATCATCTTTCTAGCAACAATAGAGGTTTTTGAACCCTAACCAACTAATCTTACCTATTCAGTCTCCTTAATAAGACTTAGATCCTTAGTTGACTCATAATTTCAACAATAATGGATTGTTTAATAAATAAGAAGAAGAAAAGGATGAGAAGAAAAAAGAAAAAAAAGCCAATGTAACACTGCACACAATAATTTAAAAGAAGGTATTAGTACAAGACTTGAAATCGCCTTGATTGATTTGACAATTATTTATATAATTTTTATTTCTATATTTAGAATTTTAAATTTTTTTTACCAATGTAAAATTTTTATTTATTTAAAATTTACTTTTTGTTAATATTTTTATAATGTTTTATTTATTTAGAGTATCATAGCATTTGTTTCTTATTATTATTATTATTATTATTATTATTATTATTATTATTATTATTATTATTATTATTTTACTAAAATAATGAAATTTTAAAAAAAAATTCAAAAGGGATGCAAACTAGGGTGGTCCACATCCCCTTTTTATTAAAAAAAATTAAAAGGGATCCAAACTAACTTTTAAAAAAAGAAATAAGAGGGGACACAGACTAACCTATTTTGCATCCCCCGTTAATTAAAAAAAAGTTGTAAGGATCGCAAACTGGCCTAGTTTGTAATTTGTTGGACAAGGTATAAAAAAAGATTTTTTTTTTTTTTATGAGTCCCAATCTCACTTATATTGAGACCCTATACGAAAATATAAGTAATTGCATCAATTATTTTTGTTCTTGGGTTTTTAGGTCAATGATTTTTCTTTTAAGTATAAGAGTCAAAGCACAAAAAGAAAAAGAAAAGTGATTAGAAAATATAAAAAAAGAAAGATAGAGATAAAATAAGAATAATTCTTTTGTAAAAATTACATACAAAATATATATATATATATATATATGTAAAGTTTTTTGGGTTCAAGTTAATATGTCAAATATTAAAAAAATGACATAACTAATTATATATATATGTGTGTGTGTGTGTGTGAAGATTTAGTGAATTTAAATTTTTTTAAAAAAATAAAAGACATAATATTATTATTTAATATTACATATATAATATTTTTGAAAAAATGAATGTAGGAGGGTCGGGAGCAACTGGCCCACTCACAAACACGCTGCCTCTGTTTTAGACCATACAAAAATAAATCAATTTTGAACTAAATCACCGAAAGTTTAATTTACTTTCAAAACTATTAATTATTAAACAATTAATATATTTTTTTTTCTTTTTTAACGTACGAAATTGTTAACCACACAAGTTACAGACATCATCATTACTCGTGTCATCAGCATGATGAGCCAACGAACCTAAGGAACGCTTGCTTCAAAGTTCACCATATGTTTCGTTGATGTTTAAGTAGCTGGTCAGGTAAACGGCGGGAGGAAGGAGGAAAAAACAAAAACAAAAACAAAAAGAAGATGAAGAGTAGAATGTGTCTCATCATTTTTTGGGTTGAAAAATTAGATCTCATGTAGTAATAAAAAATTACTAGACGTCAGATCATAAAAAAACTACTTTATCATTTAATATTTTTTTGCCCTTTAGGGAAGGACTATCTCTCTTTGGTCAAGTTGAGTCTTTTCCTGTAGCTAGCTGTTAGAATTGTTCAAAGAGTTATCGTAAGATGATATGATTATAACTCGATGACATTTTTGGCCTGATCGAGAATTCCAACTTGTGATAATGTCACTAATTAGACATCACTTCAGATTTTTCAACGTTATTGGCAACATGCATTCATGTTCGGTGGATTTACTACTCATGCCACCGGTGCTATGACTAATTTATGTTTTAGTTCTTAAATTTTATAGATACACAATTTTGTCTCTGCAAAATGTTGACTCTGTTATTTATTAATCTTTAGAGTGTATATATTTGCCTTATTTTTGTTATATTTTTAACTAATAATAAGTAACAAGTTAAAATTTTTAAAAAATTAAATTGTGTATTTTTAAAATCCAAGAATAAAATAGTTAAAACACTTATCTTTTAAAAACTAAAAGGTATATTTCCTCTTTATATATAATAATTTAGCAAAAAATAACCTTAGAATTAATTTGTATGAATCATTATTTTAGGCTTTCAAGTTTTAGGGCCCAATGCACATCATATACCCCCCCCCCCCAACAAAAAAAAAGGTTACAGCTTCATTTAGAAAAAGTATCTCTTACTGTCGTTTATATATTATTATATAATTAAATTGCAAATTATGAATAAGTTGAATCTTATGAAACTATAGATAACAATAGTAGTCAATTTTTTTAGTATAGAAGTGCTAAAAAAATTGTGACTTGCTTATCTTTTCAAACCAATCTATCCTTATATCTTTGTTATCAGATTTGTAATTGTTTAATAATAATATGATAAGTATATGATTTAATTAAAAAATTATATAATTATCTATAAAAATTATATATTTGTTATAATATTATTAAAAATTATATACTTATCATATCTTAATTTTAAAAAATATAATAATAAAAATACAAAAAATTATATATAAATTTTGTCCTATGAAAAATAGTTTGGGCTTTGATAGATTAATTAAGAACCTTTTTCGGTTTTACCGGAAAAACTTTTGGAGTAATCTATTGATGATTTAACTGGGCCTATGTCAACCTCATAGCTGGACAAATACGATGGACCTTGAATGGGTTTGGGCTGGGGAATTGGGCCTACTAATAGCCGTATCTACAAGAAAGCACGAAGCTCCGTTTAAGTCCCTTCGTCTCCTTCCACAGCTGGCGCCGCTCTGTGTCGGGAGTAGCCTCCATTTACAGTAAGCTTCCCTTTCGCAGGTCACTTGCTAATTTTACAGCAACTTTCGCTGTCAATCTGGAAATTTATTTTCCTGAAATCTCAAGGACATTTTAGGGTGTTCGACCCCCTAATTTCACTCATTCTATTGTTGAGCTTTTGAAGCGTTTATGCTACAAAATATCTTTTTCTTTCCCCCCTTTGAAATCCCATTGCATCAATCTTCTTGTCATATTGTGCGTCGCTTTTATTATTTTCCAATGTGAACGTGATCATCAGTCATTACTTTTACTTTCTTTAGGAGCTTTGATACACTACAGCGGAAGAATTTATTGCTGGCTTTAGGTCATGGTGCAGTGGCAGAGACATATACTGCCTATACTTCGCCATATTGGGAAGAGAGTGAACCATGCCAATGGTGCAGCTGCAAACACTGTAATTTCTCGCATAGGGTCTTCATCTACACATGGTTAGTTTTTGCTATCTTTTAAATATTGTTTGCTTTCTCTGTTATTATATTACTTTATGAGTTACTCTGTGTCCCCATAATTTTCAAAGTTTTCTGGTCTGCAGGAACTGGAATTTGTGAGGGTTGATTAACATTAATCATTTTTTGTGTAGGCCAGTTACAAAGGGCGTGGAGAACGCCTTTGCCCAGTATCTCAAGGCCTTTTTGGCATTACTTTCAACATCAGGTAAGTTAATATTTCCTTCCCTTGAAGATGAGTTTCTCTTTAATCCTATTTGATTTTAAGCTTACAGCATACATATAAGTCATTGGATTAAAAATAGGTGCTTAAACATGCAAGCCTTTACCCTTCTTTTTTAAAAGCACAAATCTTCAGGAAAATTAGTCCAATCGCATGAGTAAAAGATCATATGGGGCAGATTTTGCCAATTAAGCTCAAGTTTGACTGACAGTTCCACAAATTCTAGCACTTGAGTACTATATCACTATCTGAACAGAAGCTTACAGGATGGAGGATAAGATATCCTTCTAAAGATAGAGAAGAAAGGGAAAACACAAGAGAATACAAAAGGATCAAGTATGAAAACAAAGTTTTCCGATCTCTTTATGGAAGTGGGATCTCCTTGAAGAAACTATGAAATGAACAGCACGGGGAAGCCATAATGTGTTAATGACTATCCCATCCCACACTAATTATTGAGGCAAATAGAAAACCTTGAGAATGAGAGTATTCCTCTCTAACCAGATGCACCATAAAACCACAAAGACTGCATATTGCCACTGAGTTTTGGTCTTCTCATTCTTACCAAAATCATTGTACCTTATCAAGAGAAACTGCTCCAAGGTCAGAGGACCCCATGTTTACCATAGAATCCAAACAGCTTATTCTGCTAAAAATGCTACCCATAATGTAAAAGTAAATCCCCATCTGATTCGAATTTGGTCAGGCACATAATACATATATTATAAGAAAGAACTGTATTTGGGTTGTGAACCTGCAACATGCTACTATTAATCCTACAGAGTTTCGCTGTCCAAAAAGTTACGTCTTTTGGAGCCTTAGATTTCTAGATGGGGCTTGCAAGAATAAACACAAAAAGATCAAGAGCTTCTGTCCCAAAACACAAACCATTTACCTTATTGATGACTCTAGAGAAATGTCAACAGCACTGGTAACTGATTTTGGATCAACTGCTGTATTTCTGCCGTAGAAATACACCATATCACGAGTACCTGCTTATGCTTTCCTATTGGTTTGATTATCAGACCTTTTGGGTTCTGCTCAATCACTTAGTTTACTTAGCCTTGCTGTACTAACCCAACTAAAACCACCGTAAAAGATGCTTTTTTCTTGTCACTTAAAAAAGAAGTCAGTTTTCTGAGAGTTTATTCTGCATATGTCAAGATTTACATAGAAAAATATGTTCAGATTTATTTTCCTACTCATTAAAAGCTAGATCCTGAGCGTATACTGAGGCAGTGGTATTCTTATATCTATCTACTCAAATTCACAACAGGGAATTTCAAGTTCCACCAAGGTGCTAGCAAATTCATCTGAGGAGACACCCATTTCATCTCCATTAACCCCAGTTTTGTCATTGGGTAGTGGTAAAGCTGAAGACCAAAAGCAGAAATCAGTTGTTAAGCCATCAAAAGTTCAAGCTGTTTTAAAGGGAATAAAGCAGGTATGAGATTACATATTTCATGCACCGGTCATTATTTGATTATTTGAAGTTTTCTGATGTGCACCAGTGAAAGTGTTTAATATTCAATGGTACACTAAATTATGCGTATTGGTAAAATCTTTCATTGTTTTCTTATTTGTAGTGCTAACCATAATTCTAATAAATTTATGGATATAAGCAGTTTCACTGAGAAGGCATTTGGTATACTATTATTTTACATTCCATGGTATCTTGGATACCATGATATAGATTACTAAGGTATAACATACCACGGTATTTAAAATGTCCATATTTGCCAAAGGTTGTCATAGAAAGGATATAAGTGCTATTTTATAAAAATTAACAAGCTAAAAAGGACGTGATGTGAGATTTTTATGATTTTTTGGTGGTATGAGATATTTTCCAAATGGTGTCATCCTATGACAATCTGATACCTTGGATGACATACATCATTTTGGATATCATTGTACCAAACACTGACATCTTTGCTCTTGACTACATTCAAGATGACATTATACCAAACACCTCCTATAGTATATCAAGTGGAACCCCATACTGGTTCATGAGGCAAATGCTACTGAAATAGAACATTGTTTAATTTTATTAAGATTTTGTGCAGTGGCCATATTTTTTTTCTTTTACCGACATAAAAATTTTAGTTAGTTCAGAATTGAGTATCACAATAATGTGAAAAGGTAAATAATGTCGTTTTATTCATGTGGTTCCTTTGCTACCCATTTATCTGTTTGGAGAGCATTTCATAAACTTAAGTTCAATTAAGTTTTAAGGCTCTTTCTGGCCCCCACCTCCCAAAAAAATAAAAAATAAAAAGTTTCAAGGCTCTGACGCATGCATTTCTAAATGATTGTGTTTTAGTGAAAAGTCATTTCCTTTTTCCTTACATGCCTTGGCTCTGACGCATGCATTTCTAAATGATTGTGTTTTAGTGAAAAGTCATTTCCTTTTTTTTTACATGCCTTAACATCGACCTTAACTATCTTGCTTTCAGAGTCCAAAGAAGATCAACTTGGTTGCTGCCTTGGTTCGTGGTATGCGTGTTGAGGATGCATTGCTGCAGTTGCAGGTGACGATAAAGAGGGCTTCCAAAACTGTATATCAGGTGGGTAACACTTTGGATTTTCTGTGTCACCTGTGTGGACAAGACTGTAATTCAATGGTTAAGTCCTTAGGGGTTGCATAAAAGCTTTTTCCATCCTTCTCCATTTCTTTCTTTTGTGACCTTAAGAACATCTATTTTAAAGTGGCTTTGTAGATTCTATCGCGTTGGGACATTGTAATGACTAATGAAGAAGAAATTGCACCTACAAGTGCTTCCGAGAGTTCATTTTCTAATACAACCAATATCTAATAGCCCTTCTTTTTCCTTGTTCTATTCTGGCTTATTCTTACGTTTATTCTATACACAGCAATGTCTGATATTCTAGATTTGAGGTCTGTTCAATTTCTATCGAAACTCTATTTCCACCTTTGTTGGAAGGGCAAAACTACATGACAATGTACTAAAATTCTACGCATTGCAGGTTATTCATTCAGCCCGAGCAAATGCAGCTCATAATCATGGGTTGGATCCAGATCGTCTTATCGTTGGTAATGACGAGAAATGAAGCTGCTTTGTCACTGTTTTTATCCTGCTTATGGTGTATTACTTTTTCTTGCAGCTGAAGCATTTGTTGGAAAGGGATTCTATAAAAAGAGAATTTCCTATCATTCCAAAGGAAGATGTGGAATAAAAGTCCGACCAGAGTGCAGACTAACAGTCGTGGTGAGAGAGATAACTGCTGAAGAGGAAGCAGAGATAGCTAGGCTGAGGGTTCACAACTTTCGGAAGCTCACTAAGCGGGAAAGACGGCTTGTGCCTCATCAACTTATTGAGACCACTCCCATCTGGGGCCGCAAAAACAAATCTAGCTGTCAAAAGTCGAGTGCTACAGCTACTCCATGAGCCAGCTTTTATTCAAGTCTTAACGTCAGATAGGTAATTATGACGCTATGCTGGAGTGCGATAGGTTCTGCTCATGAAACACTAATCAGACGCTGGGAAATATGCAGGACAACTGTTAAAGCAAGAGCAATTTTTACTCTTGCACCCGTTGGTCATGGTTCTAGTTGCCTTGAGATGTATGAAGAAACCCTTTTTGCAAATAATATTTTATTGAACCATTTTCCATTTATTCTCTTTAATTTATTTTAATTGATCCTTATTTTTCACATTGATTAAGGTTCTGTATTGCCTTCCTAAGCCGTGAATGGAAGTTCTATCATGTCAGGAGCATAAGAGCGAACCATTCACCTGTATGTGAAGTACAGAACCATGGTTCAAAATCACTTGTTTTTGTTGTTAATGGTCAATATTGTGTTAACCATTTACTAAGGTTGATAAATAAAGACTTTTTTGCCCCCTTGTGTGTCTAGTAGCTGGAGCGTTGCATTGGTTTAATAGACAAAAAAATATGCTATAATTATATTTGTTAGGATCAAAATATTCTCAAAAATACTATTAATTTTTAAACAAAAATATAACTTATTAAGAAAGTATTTCTTAAAATCTTTTAATATTATTTATTTAGTATTAAGATAAAATTTTATTCTAAAATTAAATATATATTTGATACACATTTTTAAATTAAATATTATTAATTATTATCTATTAATTGGTTAAATTTTAAAAAAATAATTTTGTAAATATATTCTTTGTTTTTAATAACTATTTATTTATTTTATTAAATAACTTTTAAAATGTACTAAATTTGAAAAAATGATTATTTTATAAATTTGAGGTTGCCTTAGTTAAAACAAGTTTAGTTGTAATTGTAGAAATTCATATATTTTTTCATTTCAAAGAATGATCATATAATTTTTTATAATAAGTCGTGTAATTAGGTCATGTTTTAGGAGAGAATAATTTATCATATTCTCAATCCAAATCAATCAATGTCTTTTCTCAATCACCATTCAAAGATTATAGTGGAAGCTTGATAATACTCCACCGTTGGGAGGCAACCAATCTTTTGAACTGTTACACGTTGATGGGGGGATAGTTTCGCCATACATACAAACGGTCATTTACAGTTTTCCTTTCCTACTTTGCCACCTGAGGCTTGGTCAGATAACTCGATGGATAAAAACTTGAAGTAACATATTGCAAATTGGATTCTCGTCGGAAAAAACAAGGGTCATTTGGACATCAAGTTAAATGGTTGTTTAAACACAACATAACATGCAATCAAGCATTGATTATGAAGAAACTGATATAGCATCAAAAATTATTTCATTCCAAAATATTTAAATTGTTTTGAGAAAAACTCATGAATAATTTTTTTTTAATTATGTTCAACGATATTGCTATGTGACCTGAGGTCACAGGTTCGAGACAAAGAAACGCAAATGCAAGATAAAGTTGCGTACAATAGACCCTGTGGGTCCGCCACTTCCCCGGACCCCGCACAAGGTGGGAGTTTCGTGCACTGGGTTGCCCTTTTATGTTCAACGATATCCCAATAAGCTACACAGATATATTACATCCAAAAGAAAATAAGAAAAACGGGTGACATGAATTAATGCCACTGTAACATTTCTTTTTTTGGTGTGATTATTATGTTGTTAACTTTACAAGTATACAGTCTGCATCACCACAAAATACAGTTTATAGCAAAAAACCACAACATGCGATGCAAAGTTTTGGTCTCTTGTCTAGAACATCTTTCCAATGCCATCCTGCCGAGGAACAGATTCATGAACATCCATTCGATGCCAATTCCCTACCAATGAAGCCATCTGATCGACCTTGTCAAACAATCCTAGGAGGCCACCTGTATGAATGAAAAGGATCTTTCTCCCTTCCCACTTCTTTGGATTCTCAGACATATCTCTCAACATTCCATAAGCAGCTTTTCCGCTGACAAGGTATTAACAACCAGATACACACTTCAGTAAAATCAGCAGCATTCACATTCAAGACTATACTAAACAAAACACTCAGTTATAGAAGATTATTTAGTTCTTCTGTTCATAGAAGATGAATATATTGGCCATAAAATGAAGGTGAGTAGTATACCATCGTCTTGATATCGGTATTTTTTATGTTAGGAGACATCTAAGATGTCTGTGTTTGGTATATTAGTATAGTAGTATTCAAGATGATGAATGTGGTACAAGAGATTAGGAAGTCGAAGGATGAAATCATTTTGGGTGGTGTGTCATTCCACCCAACAAATATCACATCCTTTTTAGCTTTGAAAATTTTGATTAAAAAAACCAGTTGTATCTTTTCCATGACAACTTTAAATTGTCATACAAAATATGAACTTCTTAAATACATGGTATCCTAAATCATGGTATCCAAAATACCATGAAATGTGAGATAACAATATACCAAGTATTCAAGATGACGAATGTGGTACAAGAGATTAGGAAGTCGAAGGATGAAATCATTTTGGATGGTGTGTCATTCCACCCAACAAATATCACATCCTTTTTAGCTTTGAAAACTTTGATTAAAAAAACCAGTTGTATCTTTTCCATGACAACTTTAAATTGTCATACAAAATATGAACTTCTTATATACTTGGTATCCTAAATCGTGGTATCCAAAATACCATGAAATGTGAGATAACAATATACTAAATGCATCTAAATTTCTATTGAGTCATATGCTTGGTTGCTAACCATATAATTGGGTCAAGTTTCAGTATTATTTCCCTCATAAGGTTCACCATTTTGCCAAGAAAGCGTTCATATGAACTTTGTAGGTCTAAAAGATGAACAAGCATGATATCATTTTTCAGTTTTTGGTCTCACTAACAAAGGAGCTAATAATTGTTTCACCATCTTATAGGTTAATTTATTATTTCAAGGTTATTCCCTACTGCAAGGAGATGGAGAAAGCTGATGAACTCATGAAGATATTATACACCGTATAAGACAGCAAAAATACCTGTATACTGGATCAAGAACTACACCAGTAGCTGCAGAGATTTCTGTTACAAAATTAAGCTCCTCGGAGGTGTTAATTGCATAGCCAAGACCTTTAGCCTGTCAAAAACGTAAGGAATATAGTTGAATTTTCATTATCAATTAATAAGCATACTTACGCCAATAACAAAGCAAGTTTTCCATATCACATACCTATTTATTTAAAAGACACTTCTTCTTATGACTTGTTACCCAAAGAAGGTCTCTAGGGGTTTGATTATTGATTCCTAAATTATGACAGGGTCCACCCTTCTCCGCAAAAAAGTATATTCTGGTAGAGATGCATATATACACTAAAATGACTAAATTTATATCTGCATAATCTTTTTGGAAATAATTAGACAACACTATATTGAAATTTTACATGCTGATTTTGCTTTTACCACATCTCATCATATTGTTTGCTGATATCCCATTTTTTTCCAATCACTTTTCTTGTACTCTTGATATTTCTGTGAATGCAATTAAAACTCATATTTGGATCATTAAATTATGCATCAACTTATGCTTGCCTTTCTGTTAAATTAATAAAGATGCATACAAGCCTGCAATGAATTTCATTTAATTGTCTTATATCCACATTTGAAAAAAAAGACTCGTTTTTTAAAAACCAGCCACAGGGCAAATAAGTAAATATTACAGTTTTTATAAGTATAAATTTATGCCCCTTGAACACCCAACCCAACCAGCATTGAATGGGCAAATGAGTAGTGTGTCTGTCATTCATTCAGACCAGATAGGACACCAGAACTTTGGTGGACTCCAGTTTGAATAGAGGAAGAAAACTCCAGCAGGAAGGCCGAGCAATATCATGTATACACTTGCACGACAGAACTAGCCAAATCTTACCAATCAGAAGAAAGTGACCTCTTCTACTCTACCAAGACACTCACATTTTGTATGTGGACAATATCGCGAGAGTTAACAGCAGCTTCGAGTCCATTAAGAAGGCCTTGAACAAAGGTGTAGAAGTAATCAGGGTCATCACAAACAGAGAATGCATGTACCTACAACCGTGAGGAGAACATAAATGATGTATGTGGCATGCAATAACATGAACTGTGAAAGTCTTCTTAAGGGAAGACATACTCTAGCTTTCAATGAACTCAATGATGATCCCAATGACAGACCAGCAATTGTACCCCCACTGGAAATGAATAAAAGTAAGATGTTAAGCAGAGGAAATTATAATAAACTATGACTTAACAGATCATGTTCTTCTGAAATACAGTCCACTATTCTAAACATGAATTACAATACAGCTCAAATCACTTTCTCCTGGAAGTTTGGTTGTAAGTTGACACTGTCAACACAAATAATTCTTAGGGGAAATTCCACTTACCTAACCTGAACTTTGCATTCAATTGCAATGTCACCCTGATCTAAAAAAAGTAGCAATGGACCTGCTGATCCATAGCACTGACCCTCCCAACCATTAAAAAAAAATTGCATATGTCACTTGACTATATCAAGTTGAGGCTCATTAGAATATCCTAGAGTGATGTAATAAAAGCCTCCTTCAATATAGATAGAGTCCTATGAGGAAAAAATGTCTGTAACTAGGAAAAAGATATATCAAGCAAGTAGAGCTCAACCTGCCACATGCTACAACAATATCATCAAACTTAACATTGCTGGGCCCACTTTGAATCTGCTGCTCGATTTCCCGAACTGCCTCAATATAGCCCCTGAATAGAGTAAATCCTATTAAGTATGTGAATTTGATAGATAATATAATGTCTAAAATTCAAGACATAGAGCACTAATGCAATTCAAAACTCCTCTCTCTTAGGCCCTTACTGATTTAATTGAGTAAGAAACATTAACCTCCTTCTTATAGTTCTGTCGCTGGTGATACTCATCAGACAATAAATCAGAACAGCAATTCCCTTTTTTTTTTTTTGAATATCTCCCATGATTGTCAATCCAAGTATCACCCCATACTATGTCAGATCATCAATTGACTAAGTTGGCCATCTATGGCCAAGATGCAGCGTTATTGAAATTACTTAGCATAATGGGGATTGATGTGAGATTTTTTATTTTGAAAAGAATTGTTTTTGCAAGAATTAATTTGCACATACTCTATTTTGCTAATATCGGCTAATGGAGAAGAAGCTTCATGCTATGAAGATACTTTCGTTATCTGCCCAGACATTAAATTGTAAATAATTGGTTTTACCCAGTAGAATCAATTTTGGGCAGTTGGGAAACTAAGCAAACACACTTAAATATTAGATTATACATATAATAAAAAATTGCATAAACCAAACAAGTTATTTAATTTTTAAAAAAGAGGCCCTCTGACGAACAAACATTAAATCTTCCTTTCCTTAAGCAAAAATCAGTAATTTAAAAGGAAATATAGTCAATGTAATTGGTGCTGTACTATGATTAAAATTAATTTCATCCCAATTATAGAACAGAAGAAGAAAAGGGAAGAAGACAGTAAAGATATACTCTCACCATGTTCCCAGAGAGTTTGATCCACCAACAGGAATAACATATGGCCTCCTCCCTTCCTTTATCAACTTTTCTTTTAAGATATTAGCAAGTGTCTAAGGAAATACCAAATTATTCAGCAATCAACAAAATCAAAATATATCACTTTGGATGACTTAAAAATATTAGATGCCAGTAAAAAACGATGACATTGCTTACTATATATATGGATCGGATCACAAATCAATCCGTTGAAAATGAATTTATCTTCATTACTTAATGAGGTTATATGAATCTCAATCCACCTTCCGTAAATACAAAGCCAATAACCAATCAAAAGCAACCAATTTCCTTTTTCTTTTTTTATTCCTTCTTTTTTTGGGGGGCAGGGGAGGAAAACCACGGTGAAATACAATGCTACTAGAATTTAGAGCAATGCATAACATATGAACAAAAAGCAACCGGCAAATGTTATTGAAAAGAATGGTATTTATGAAACAGGAAATAGATATCTGCTGACAGTGTCTTGATGAAACAATTCTCTACAAAGTTACGCAAAAGAGTGTAAGCACAAACACAAAAAATGCTGGCTGCAGTAAAGTGTAGGGAAAAATCTTTCTTCATCCTTCTGCAACAAAAAGGAAAAAAAAAATCCCTTAAAAGGGACTGTTTTTGTAACTATCATCATGAATAATGATGTCAACTAGGTCCTAACTAACAATAAAGTTGCTACTAAACTTCCTATTAGCAGTTTAAGTATATTAGGAATCACTTTACTACCCTCTACTTTCGTGTGGAACGCTCAACATTGTCATGATGTTTATTTTTCTTCAAACACTACACCAAAGTAATCACATATATTGCTTAATATACAATATAGATTTCTTTTTTTTTTTGGGGGGGGGGGGGGGTTGCAAAAAAGAAACAAAAAATCACTTGGAAGGAACCAAGCTATCCAGTTCAAATGCTAGAATCAGTGAACTTAATATCTTGAGAAATATGTAGTCTATTCATGAATTACCACTGCAAAAAAAAAGCTGGTAATAAAGGGCCAATATTCTCACCACACTGCCAATTTTTGAATACTCTTCTTTGGATATAAGTTCAATGTGAGCTCCTGCCAAACGCTCAACCATGAGGTTGCCTGTCAGTCCAGGATCTTGGTCAACAAGGACCTGCCAATAAATAAAGACTTATAAATATAATATTAATGCCTAGCAAACCCTATTTGATTACTGAAGCAAAATGTTATCGAGATATATGAAAGAAGAAAAAGAAAATGTTAACCTTAGAAGTACGCAGTATAAGATAACAGTCAAGATTTAAATACTTTGCAGCAACAGCAGTTGCTCGACAGTGGTTGCTTTGGATGCCTCCTATTGTAATAATACAGTCAGCACCTTGTGCTACGGCATCTGCCATCAAGAATTCCAATTTTCTAACCTTGTTTCCACTCAATTGCATTCCTGAAAGGTCATCACGCTATATTTGGAAAACTTTTCAGTCAGTAAAAGACTGGACTGAGGAAAAAAATACATCCAGATTGAACATCTATCCAAGAAGGAAAAGAAGCAAGTGAATGAATAAAGAGATAATACTCAGAAGCAGTTAAAATACATAATATGAACACAGTAAAGTCAAATGAGGTTCTAATGATCTGATCCAGATATTGCTATCAAAAAATGATCACATTACTAAATCTTAAAACAAGGTATTATACAAAGGAAAAATTTTATATGCAATTCATTATATCCTTATTGTCAAGTACTCCAATCAAAACATAAATTCTCTAATAATAAAATCACGTGTATGATTTTTGCAATATAGTTTCCCAATTAAATTATACATCTATTATATTATTATTGGATCATCACACATTTTGATTGAAAAACTTGATAGCAAGAATATAAGAAAATGTATATTAGTCCTTATACAAACTAGTAATCAAAACAGGCCTGTGTACAAACAATCCTCAACAACACAAAACCATATTCTTAATCCATAAAACCAAAATAATCCCAAGACGTTTTTGCTTACATTCTCTGACTGACATCTTTAATGTATAGTACTACCAAAAGCAAAATAGATGACAAATGAAGACGACAACAACGACAATAACCAATAAGTTAAATAACATAAACCCTACAAACAAGTACCTTGAGCCCCAAAACGGCATTATGAGCATAGATAAGGCAATACCTTGAGCCACACCTCCGTGTTGCTTGGCAAATTAGGAAGGTTCCATTTGTGAATTGGAGTGGGCAGCTGATAACAAGGAGAGAAATTGCTTTCAGTACAACTTCATTTGAAGAAAGTTAAAAACAAAACCAGTATCACAATTCTTGCGAGACCTAAGCAGCCAAACGGAAGCTAAGTGAGAATTCAGAAACAGAGAAATTGCGTGAATTTGCTTACATGGGCAAGGGAGAAGACATGGGAAGGTAAGGGATTGAGATGGGACGCCCAGGAAGGAGGGGAGTAAGTCTTCTTCGTGAGGAAGTCGAAGCTGGATACCCTGGAAGACTCGTCTTTGGTGCTGGCAACGGCATCGAGTTTAGCTTCCATGTTCTGAAATCGACCGTTGCTGAACTTGAGAGCAGAGGATCGTGACCAGGGAAGGCCTTGGGGGCTCAATCTGTGGTGGGTCAGAGGGTTGGGAAGATGGTGGTAGTGGCGAGCGTACAACATCTCATTCCATGCTTGGGACGACAATGAACCTGGACAAAGATGTAATTGATGCACCTCATTTTGGTCGCCTCCAATCAATTCCCCCCCCCCCCCCCCCCCCCTTCTTTCTCCGGGGGTTTTTCTCTTTTTCCCCTCTTTTTTGTGCCTTAACTATAAAAATTGGTTTATTAATAAAAAATTCAACTGGTTTTAAACTTTAATTTAATTATAATGTAATATGATTATAACTTTATTAGAGAGAAAGAGAATTTTTAGGTTTATTAAGTATTATACAAAAATCAAAATATGACATAACGCGCGTGACGAAACTTTGAGATATTTTAATATTATTTATGCAATTTAATTGGATATAAAAATATGATAAATCATAATAAAAACAATGAACTAAGAAATAAAATAAAATAGTAAAAAAATACGCACAAAAAAACTCTAACATTGGAGAGGCTATAAACTTTCCACCAAAAACCAATTCCTCCTTGCCTCACTCTTCATAGACTCATAATATATCCTTCTAACTACATCTTTTTGTCCCAGCTCACCCCCTTCACACTAAATGATGCACAGTTAGTTACATGATCCCCTTTCTTGCCTCTTCTAGAATAGGTTCTAGCCCTCTCTAATAATTTACTCCCCTGGATCCAAATCTCTTATTTTCTACTTTCTTTCTCTTATTATAAGTTTTCAATAACATAGGTGTAATAATTTTAGATCCATTATTTCTCTTCCCATCAAGTTTTACCCTGTCCTCAATGTAAAAATTAGATAGTTGGATCATAGCAATGGCCAGCATGATCTCCCACCTAAGACTATTAAAATTACCCTTCTCATATACTATTGCAAAATTACATGATAACACAAGTTTATCCCATAGTAGAGTTAAAATATAGTGCTTAAGCATCTCATTTGTATACATCTTAAACTATGTAGCAATCCTTTAAATCCAATTTCAATAGTGAACATGCCTTGAGGGCCACCAAAACCATGACTAATTCTCTTTGTTTTACATACTTTCTCTAACATGAAATGACCAAAAACAAGGGAAACATACTTTTGGTGCTTCTGGGAGTTTGAGTAGATAAAATATTTTGAACTTCATTCTCACTGTCCACTATTCACACTACCTTGTTATGTGGTGCCAAGTAAAATTGTTATTGATCTCCTATTTGAATTTTCTCTTCAATCATCTTGTTACACTAGCTAAATCGAAAACAAAGATCCACATCACCTTTTCTCCAAATCTCTCTATATTAGTATGACAATATTTAGCATTATTAGAGTCCTGTATTACTAAGATGGTTAGGAACTCTTCATATTCAACATGGACCTTCCTTGCTACTAGTTTTGTATTTTCATAAGTATTGATAGAAACTCCTCTTATTTTAAAACCAAAGATCTTCATCTTGTTCAATGCATCAATCAAAATTTGAATAACCAGATATTAGGAAAAACTCCCTAAGAGATTATTCAATCTCATTAATTCTTCACTAAGGTCATCAAAGTCCAAAAACCATAGTACTTGATTATCAAAGTAAGGTAACCATAGCACCCATTGAACTATATTCCCTTTACACCTTCCTAATTGTAGAAACTATAAAAGTGTATTAGCAAACCCCATGGCCCTCATAACCATCCTGTAAGTGAAGTGATAACCTTGGCAATTGCTAATTGAATCGATAGATACTTAAAAACTATAACCTTATCACGCTCATGATTAGCATATATGAAAACAAATTTTAAATAATCATCAACAAATCTTCTAAGGTAATCCCATGCTATGCCAAAATAAGTGAGATTGAATGACTTAGTGACTTCATCATACAAGAGATTACCCTAATTAAGATCAATTTGCATAAATTAAAAAACAATTAACTCCATCCAAATGAGTTCTAATAATGTTTTACCAATATAATTACGAGTTTCCTAATCTAGGGATGCCACTTTGTTAATCATAATTCCATAAACAAGTTTGGTAGTTAAAAGCCATTTCCTTGAAATATCATCCACAACTATTGGAACATAAAATCCTTTTATACCCACATGCATATCTCAAGATCATCTTTGATTTGCTTCCTCTAACTCATAATCATATTTACAAGACAATTCTTCTTTAGCCACCTTAATAGCTCTGTCAAAATGAAGTCCTTCACTAATTAGATTTGTGAAATATAAAAGAAGTTCACGTTTTTAATGTCACTCTTGATGCTATCTACAACACCATGGTATTGAATTTTCATTGCAACATGCATGCCATTGTTTATGACAACTCAATTGACCATTCTACTTTTCCTTGTTTGACTCTTCTTCGAGAGAGAGATCTTCCCTTTCATCCTCTATATTGTCTTTTTCATCCATGAACAATACTCAAAGTACCATTAATTGTAGGTTCTAAAGACTTATTGTTCATCCTATCATGACAAAAAGCAACCCATAACTCACCTTTTCTTGCTATATTAGTGATGGATATGTGAGAAGAAAAACCCAATCCTAGGTTTTTCCAACATTGTAGATGAAAAACGAACCCACATTTTCCCTCACCAAACACTACATTTTAGTGTGCTTAGAAGGATCCACATCTTAAGTGGTTTCTTTTGGGTCAAAAATTGGTAACTTGTAACCCTCTAGCTTCAAGTTGTTAAGTAACTGAATATTATATCAAAGTGGCAAAAGTATGGCAAAATTTTAGCCATAAAATTTCTTTTATTTTATTTAACTATATAAATCCTAAAATAGATCTCATGTTTAATTAACTATCATGTGTTGAATAACCAATTACATATATATAGCATTCATCAAACTACAAGTATTACTAATAATGTTTTAGTACAAAGCTTGCACCTAACCATAAAACAAACTCTAAGTTGATATCTCTTAATATTATCACAAATATTTAGTGGATAAGGCTCATGCATCTTCATAACACTATCCTCTAAATATTAGAAGACTAGTATATTCTTAACACTTCAATTTACTATTGGCCTTGTCTAAATACATCACTAAGTGTAGTAAAAATTTATATTCTTACTAAAAAGGCTTACTAATTTTGAAAACTCAAAATAATTTGACTGCCACATATGCAGAAAATATTTTTGTTTATATTCCCTTGTCCATGACATATAAGAATAGCGAACACAATAGGGTAAGCCTAATGCAAATAGAATAATATTCATATAGTTGATAAAAAAAATAATATTCATATATAAGGATATAAAAATATAGGCATAGAGGGCATATTCCTATATATGCATATTCATCTTGAATCACATGCAAATATTATTAATCATAATCGTGACATATTGAATTTATCATATCTAAGCATCACAAATCATAACATGGTTAATACATCACAAATTAAGACTTAATTAATATCAATATGCACTTTATGATAGTATATCGCATATCATATACAATTGCCCTGAAACATAAATACATAGATATATATCATAATACCGCTTAATTTCAATTATATCTTCCAAAGACATCTTTTAAGCAACATTAATTCAACATCATAATAACAAACTCAATTCCTCACATATGATTTCTATGTATCACATAACTTGATACTTATTGGTATGCCATATCATTTCATTCATAGAACCTTAATAATACTCCAATCAGTACATCCTATGCTAAGGAGATGTAGATGATTTCGCCTTGAAAACACTGGTTATTAAGAAATAATTTCCATAAGCCATATATCAAGTTTCCCACACCACTTATACAGGCTTAAGTTTTCGCAATCATAAATAACCTATCCAAGCATCCTATACTATTTAATGTAAGACTTAGATTTTTAGTGTCGTCAAGGAAGAAAACTATTTTCTTTAGTCATTATGATCATTGGATTCTTCATTTTATAGACAAGAGTAAACATACTAAGACATCCCCTAGAGTAAATCCACAAACATCAACTTGAAACTTAAAAGCCACATGAGGGCCTCTCAATTCTCCTATAACCCCTATTATAATCTTGTCTTTAGGAAAATGAGAATTCAAACTACAAATGAATTTAATCCCTAAGTTGATTCCAAATGATCATATACTTCTTTTCATATAAATAAAAATTTTGTCTCTATTGATCTCATTCCTTGAGAACTCTATCTTCTAGAGATTTAATGAGAATTTGAGAGTTCATAAAATCTTGTTTCTAAGAAATGTCTCATATAAGGAGTCCATTTCTTAAGAACCTAAAGTTCTTTTACCTATAGCAAAATCATTTCAAGTGTATATGTAAATAGATATGAAATAATCATCATACAATGACATGTAACATACAACATACATTCAGCCATGTATAGTTACATAATAACAAGGGCTCATATAAAGATCTCTTTATTTAAATTTATATTCTAAGTTATCCAAGTCATGTTTCTCAAGCTTACACAAACTCAACTTACACCTACTCATTTACATCACAAATTATACATATAAACATGTGTCATAAATCAAAATATATATATATATATATATATGTTTACATAACCTATACAAGACACCAATATCAACAATTGTCTATATCAATTCTAATAGAACCTTTTTCCTTTTTAGCATATCTTTTAATATATTTTATGTCTTGATTAAGTCTATATTAAGATACTCTAAGCGCTACGGTTATTTATACATGGAAATAATCTAGAGTTCAATCATCTATGTATAAGAATCAAGTTATTTTGATATGCATAAGAATAGTTTAGAGTTCAATTATCCATGCATGGGTCTTTATATTATTCCTTGCTTGAGGAATTATGTGAAATATTACTTGACTTAAATTCTTTAGATTCTAGAACAATTTAGATAGGCAACTGTGTATGCAAACATCAAACATACAATGCGCATAATCAATTAACAACATTCACTTTATATACCATGGAAATCCTATACAACCTATGTGGTTTCAAATGACAAAACTGTGCTATTATAGAGCTAAAAACATAAATAAAACACTAAGAAATACAAAGAGCCATGCATATTTACACAATTAGGTCATGCAAGTTTTTGATGGTAAGGTCATGATATAACACATGACTTGTGTGTTTATAATTTAAGAATTGCATGATCTTATGTAAATTTACATGCTGGTGAAAAGGCATGTGTTTTCCAAAACCTAAATATATAAGCATGGCTTGTGTGGCTTTACACAATCGAGCTATATGCAACTCCTTTATTTTGAAAAGTTTATTGTAATCAATCCAAAAACATGTTATCTTTCCATTTTATACATCCCCAACTATCCTAACATGATTATAGCAATGTAAAAGCCTTAAAAACAAACACAAAGCAAATTAAAAACTCATGAATCTATTCCATGATTCCTCTTAAATTCAATCCACTTGTGGTTTTGAAAAGAAGATAATTAAGATATTGATGTACAAGACTATGTAAACTACCCTTATATATTTAGATAAAAGGCTTATTCTTACCTTAATCTTTTTCTACATTTCTTCTTCTTTCTTTATTTCTTCCTACATAGCTTTCTCTTCCTTTGTTACTCTCCAACTTTCTCTCTTATTCTCACATTCTCTTTCATTCTTCTCTCCTTAGCTCCTCATTATCATTAGAGCTCTCTCTCTCTCAAGTTGAAGTGTGTGTGCATGTGGATTGTGTTTTTAGATAAAGCAAAGGAGCTAAAGGTCCTATTTATACGGAATATAGGTCGATTATTCCTTCTCTGCTCTAAATCCCCTTCTCTCACTTTCTCTCTAATGAATGGCTTTATGAAAAAGCCAAAGATTCTTACTCAATCAATTTTGACTCATTCTCAATTTTTGAACACATGTTTTAATAGAGATGTTTTTAGTTGACTAGTGTTTGATCTAAATTTTAAGGAGCATTGTTCTGATTTATTAGGTGCTCTAGTTAGATAAATTATTCTTATTGTTATGCAGCCATTTTTATATAAAGATATTTACCTAAGTTTACTTTTTTTTAAAGAGAAAAATCATATTTTGACCTCTGTAATTTGGTCCTAACTAGAATTAAGCTTTAGACCCTACACTTTTCGTAATTATATTTTGACCCATAAATTTTACCTAAATATTTTTATTTCCCAAATAACTTTTTATATTTTGAGTGCTTAAAAAGTCTAAGAAAGTTATTGAAATTATTTTCTTAAGTATTTATTATTAACTATTATTAACTACTCTATTATTTAATTATCTATAATTAATTCCTAGAAATTCCTAATAATTAATATTAATTCCCTAATTGATCCCACAAAATTTTGTTATATTACTAATAAATTCCTTAATTTTCTTTGTACCTAACACTAAAAAAAATCTCATATTATTCCATGTAATTATTAACTAAATAATTTTAATTATTTAATTTTCCTAGTATTAATTTTAATTAAGGGTTTAATTTTTAGAGATGTCATAATCCAAAAGTATTGGGCAGCTTTAAAATAATTGAATTGAATAACTTGTTGGGCCAAGTTGTTACTGCTGCTAAATATTATCAAATAAGGTCCAGTAAATTTTCCTTCCCAAAGGCATTTGGGCTTCTTCCCTAGTCGATTTTCCAGGCCGATCCAATGTCCATTCAGTCCTTTCCCTTTTGCCCTCTTTTTGAACGTCTTTTGTTGTCAAAGGCTGGTATTGTGAACGCTTGCTCTAATTATTTGCCCACACCGTCTCACTTGCATGAAAACAATGCTCCATTGCTCTCTCTTAGCTATTTCAATGTTGGGTAGGACATAAATTCCTTCTAACTGCATCTGTTGCTCTGGTTTGTTCGCACCAGCCAATGCAGACACGAATCTGACAACCAAAGCACCTTCTTTGGAGTTCTTTTCTCTGACTTCCTTTATCTGAAGTTATTGCTCTTCCTTGTCTTTCAACTTAGTTGATTCTTCATTAAAAAAAAAACAGTAGACCTCGAGCAATCTCCTCCACAGTTAACACCCTCTTTTCCATTTCTGAACTCTGCCTTCTCCCTCTTTAACTCTGCCAAAAAAGCCTTCTGATCCTCTTTTTTCCTTCTCTGTTTGTAAAATGGGCTGATTAATTACAACTTTGTTTTAGCCTTTTAAATGATTTAGAGTTTCCAGCATCTCTAAGGCCCATTCTTTCATAATTACAACATTTTTGTTTTTATGGCGACCGTATATTGCTCCAACATAAAACTTTCTCTTCCAGCTTAGTATCCTCCATCCCCTTGAATCATATCACTTTCATACCAAATTGATGAAACTCTGAGGAATTCTAGTATTATATGTGCAATTGAACTGCAATACACCAGTTCAACAGAGAATTGGATACGAAGATATGGTAGATTGAAGTGATAACAATGGACAAAGAAGAAAAGAAAACAGCGAAAAATACATAAGAGACCTCTAGCATTCGAGATGCTGGAACTCTACCAAAAGCCAATTCTTTTTTTGCCTCACTCTTCATAGACCCCTCACAATATATCCCCCTTCTAACCACTTTATCTCTCTTTGCTAGCTCACCCCCTTCCCATTAGGGGCTACATAGTTGCTTGACTTCCTTTCTTAGCTTTATAAAAGTTTTAAACCCTTTAATAATTCACTCCCTCAGACCCAAATCTCTTTTTACTTCCTTTCTTCTGTTACAAGTCTTCAATACCATATGCCCAATAACTTTGATCCATCAATATGATTAAAAACTAAAACGTCAACATTACATTTTTCAGTGAAGCTGTTAAAAATTTAATTAAAAAGAATTCCAGATAAATCATTTTACACGAATATAACAGAAATCATAAGCTATTTTTTTAACTGAATTTTTAAATATATAGGAATTTCGGGCAATTTAATACCCCGTTTGCTTCAGATACTTTTCCTTAGTTACCAGTGTCTTCGCAGCCTCTAGACCTTTCCCTATTTGTTCCATCTGTTTTCTAAAAAGATTGCATTTAGCAAATGGGATAAAAATTATAGTGCTTCACATTTTTCTTTTTCTAACGGGGATTCAGACAAGAAATATGAAGGCATCGTCTACTGACAGCTTATGAAGAATGGAAACATGATTTTTTGCTCCTGTTATATTTGAAACAAAATAATAATTGTCAATATAAGCTTGAACATGAAGAAAGCATGCTTGGCCAAACTGCATAGTCAAGACTGGTCAAAATTTCACCATTTGTTCAATTAAATATAACAAAAAGCACTCGAGTATACAATTCTTTCGGTGATTGTGTAGTGTACATCTAAAATGCCGAAGATCCACCTCTTGTCTTCCCTATCAATACGTCCTTGGCTTCATTTATCTTAGAAGCAAGGTAATGGCTCCCACCAGCATCGGGATGATTTGCCATCATCACTCTCCTGTGAGCCTCCTTAATCTTCTCCATCACAGTACTTTCTCTGAAAGTGGCAATTAATTTGAGCTTCAATGTCAGTTGGCTCTTAAAAAAGATATATCTAGCAAAAAACAGTTCAACATTTTTCTGACAAAAATATTTCTATTTTAGAAACAATTAAACAAACAAATGGTTAATTGTCCATATATGGTTAACAAATTATACAGTGCAAAGCAGAACTGACACGGAATTAGAATTTGCAACAAATTAATGGTTGTTCCAAAAAAGAGCTCAATATATAAATAAATAATTAAGTTACCAAGTGGGTTATGATGAACAGGTTATACACATGAAGATATACCTGACTCCGAGAATTAACGCTGCTTCTCGTTTGGTCATAACCTTCTCAAAACCACCAGGATAAAATCTTCGAGACCGCGGAATTTGAGGGCGAGCTTTGAATGCATGCCATGCAGCAATCAAATATCTTCCCCCCAAGGCGGCAGCTGCCACAGTAGTACCCAGTACCAGAGGTGATCCCTATACAAGTAGAAAGATATATATAAATATGTTGGGTCATTCATAAAGACAACTATATATATAATAATAATAATAATAACAACAACAGAGTTTATATAACTAAGCAGAAAGATGACATACTCCAGCAAACAGAATAATACAGAAGATCTTGTGCTTGTTTTTAATCAAAAGGGAAGTCAAGGAAATTCTCAATTTCTGTTAGCCACTCATGTAAAAGTCCTGCTAAAAGAACAAATCACTATGGTTCTTGCCTCATTGACATCCTGATCTCGTAATTATAGGAAAAAAAATAAACTAAAGAACCAAAACCAACATATTGCCGACAAGATTTGTTAGATATTCAAGTTTAATTGAGTCAGGTTTTGCTCAAAACGTAAAAATCGAATAAGTGATAAAGCCCAAACTCTTTTATAACCTGAAAAGATTACCATGGTTCAATATAGCACCCATCAAAGAAATCAAGTGTCATTTGTATAATAATTATTCCTGCAAAAGCAAAAATTTGGACATGTCAATTGTTCTTATTGCATTTCTTGCAAGAGCTGTATTGCAAGTACTTTAGAATTTTGTATAAACACACTTAGGTCTTGGTTCTGAACAACTACTAACTCTTTAGTTCATGAAAGGGAACAAGAATTTTGCTTTTCTTGATAAGAGGAGACAAGATGTAGATCACACTAAATATTAGATGTGACCTGTGAGTGAAGGAGCAAGAACATTCTTAGACGACAGTGAAGCTGTTTAGAACCAATAACTAGTCTTTAGATATAATTAATGCTCCAGCATAAGATATGAATGTTCAATAAAATGGCCTGAAGTTCCATTAAGATATACACAATTTTAGTTATAGCTGAAGTACTTGCACTAACTTTTTAAGTTTTCCTCCTGTAATAGGAGAGAAAGAAAGAGGAAGGTAGAGAAAGGAAAGTAAAATTACTCAAAAACTAGGAAGTAGAAGATATCCCGCCAATATCTATAGCTAGAGCTTCTGCTATGTCAGATTTCAGGACATTGTTACACATCTTGACCTTCTTCTACTAACCAATATATCCTTCAAGAAGATAATTTATTACATGAATTCAACTGTGATCTAGAAGCACTAGTCCACCTTACAAGGGCAAAGCTACTTGGCCCAGCAGCAAATTGTGTGGCTGAAATGCTTAATCCAGGATGAAATCTACAGCCCAAATGCCTTCATGGAGCCATATTAGGAATTTAGGATAAGACTTCAAGACAACCAATTATCACAGACATGCTTGCTTCATATGGAGTTCATATTACTCATGGTGGGTTGGGAGTCTATTTAAGGTTGTCAGACCACATATCATTTCCATCGAAGAGGACTATAGGGGCAAGGCCAAGGACAAGGACTCAAGGAGAACATGCAACACAATAGCTAGCAGTTTTGTAGACACGTTTAATTAGTTGAATATAACGACATTTATTTCGGAATGGTACAAATACACTTCTTTTTAAGATTATTCTGTTTCCCGTGCTCACTTTTCTTCGATGTATCAGCCTGAATTACTCCCCTAGCCAATATATTCCATCACGCCCACTCAATAATGAACCTAAGATATCCAGGCCACCATCTCAACCTCTCAGAAAATTCCATAATCAATTGAAACGCAAGTTAGACAAACATCTTATTTCATCAGCTTATGCAAATGACGTACCCATATTTAACAATAATAGAAGCTCCATCTCTTCAGGTTATCAATAAAAATATGCTTTAATGTAAATAAATCCAAAGGGGCAACTTTATATATGTAATATATATATATATATATATATATCATAACCTCTACATAATTTTGGCATTGAACAACATGTAAAACTCTTACAATCAAATATCTTGTTCCGAACAAGCAGAAAACCGAAGAAAAAACAAGAGCAAAGTAAATTTACCATTGCCAAATCCCAATGGCTCTCGCTACGAATCAATCGAAGAAGCAAGCTTTAGCGGAAAAGGAGATCCCGATGACTCGTGGAGTTGAATTATGCAAATAAGAAATGGATAAAATTAAAGCTAATAAACCCTGATATTCCAGAATGTTATGGTCGAATCTGCAGAAGCTGAAAATTTTGGAAAACGAAAAAGAGAGGAAGATATATATACATAAATAGAAGGAGACTACGGAATCTCGGGGGCATGCCATTCCAACTTGTGCTTCAAGAAACTCCTAAAACCGCAAATGGAGAACTTGCTTGAGGCGGCGACTATTTTCTTGATAGAAAATTCTGGAAGAAAATAAGTTTAATTTTATAATTTGTTCTATAATTTTTCTAAATTTTAATTTAATTTCTGTCCTTCAATTTTTTCAATTTAATTTTTACATTAAATTAAATTGACTGGCAATTGATAAATTATAAGAAAGTAATTCCTATAAAGTTAAAAAAAATGGTGCAACGCCTAGATTACAAACAAACTTTGTATGCATTAAGATCAAAATCTAAGCATTTTATAGATAAAACTTAAATAAATTAAAATAATTATTAAGTCACAAAATGTATTAGTTTTGTAAAAGAGGAAAAAGATAATGGATCAATATTTTAGATATCAACACATTAACAATTTAAATCTCAAATTATTTCATTGTAAACTTGTCAATTATTTGAGATATCAAAATAAAATTGAACTAAACTATATAATATTATAGAATGTTTTACCCTTTCAATTGTTTTGTGTGTTTTTTTAATTAAAATTAGCTTTCTACAGCATGGGAATCGGCGTCAACGGGGGAGTTAGAGCTTTGTTGTTCCACCAAATCATGGTAGCGATTTCCCAGTTACTTTGTTTCTCTATCTTTCTTTGACTTGAATTTGAGACCATATAACAGAAACACAAGAAAAAGTACAAAACACTTGTTTGAAAACCCCGTGAAAAATTACGTTGACGTAGAAGTTTTAATATTTTACTTTATGTCAAACATGATTTTGGAAGGAGATATCACGTTTCCAAACAAGCTAAAAGTCCTATTCCAAGCACACTTGGCTTCACCATGAGCAAAAAGCCTGGTATTTAGGATGAAGATAAGGTGAGGTAGAAAAAAAATTGAAATAAAAGGGCTATTAATGTGGGAAAAAAAGGAAGATAAATGAGGCGTTTTAAATTTCAATATTGAAGAAGGAAAAGGTAGAAGATTTTAAAAAAAATAGAGTGAAGATATGATAACAAATTAAAGCAGATCATCTAAAGTGTGGTATGACGCAATCTCAATCGTCTGTTCTATCAAAGGTTGAGGATGAGCAACATCCAAGATTTCTCTTCAAAATCTCTTTTCTTCTTCACTTTCTCGCCTTCCTCTCAACCTTATTGTCCCAGTTTCTGCTTCTTACGTCTCGCTGAATGGTGCTTTGATAAGGGAAAGGAGGTGTTTTATTTACGGGTTTGCATCACCTAAAATATTTCAAGTAAAGTGAGGAGAGAGACCAAAAAAAAAAAAAAATAAGACTCACATGATAGAGGTAAGTCCCACCTTTCTCTTTCTATCCTTTTCCTTACTTCATTCCCTGAAATATTTTAGGGGATCCAAATTCGTCTATTTACACTAGGTGGAGAGGCCTAAAGTAATGATTATTCAAGTTACGCCTTGCAGATTAATGCAACGGTTAAAATTGGTCAACAAGAAAACAAATTTTTTCAAATGATTGATTACTTCTGGTTAATCGTGGCACTTTCCCTCTCATTCATTGTATTGCATATTATACACATCCGATATAAAGATTTTTATTATATTATATTAACATATATATATATAGCGGGAATCTTATCCTTCATTTTATATGTTTACATATATATATATATATATATATTTATGTTTGCTTTATGTTAAGGTAAAAATTCTGAAACTTTTTAATTTCCCTAAAAATTTTGTATTTTTGATATCTCAAAAAAGAAAAAAAAATACTTCCTTCAAGTAAAAAATTAAATTAACTCAATACTATGATTATTCTATTATTTAGTGTATTCTTTTAATTCATGTACCTATCTAAGGCCTAGGCTAAGCATAATTAAATAATTATATTTACTAAAATTCACATAATTAATCATATAAAGTTTCCATACAATTACATATCCTAATTAAATCACACAACTTATCCTATATTTTATTTTACAAAATTAATTAACGCATCATTTATATATTTATATATCTTGCTTAGAGAAGGATGTTACAATTCACATGTGGTAACAGTGGCCATTAGACCTATTTTTGGGTTTTGTTTTGTGTATATAAAAGAATGTCCTAAGTTAGGAGTCACTTATACTACTTTGGTAAATGAGGGATGCTTATATGGTGTCTATGAGTATTATGTAAATAATTTATTATGTTTTGTAATAGAATCAACTTGGAGATGACTATATTGGATTAATACAAATGGATTTTTGATGGTATTGATGCTTTTGTGTTGATTAGGTGTAACTTAGAGTTCTATTTTGTAAATTGTAGCTCAATTGTAGTTATAGTCTCACAATACATATTTTAGAGTTATTTAATTGAGATTTAGAGGTCCTAGATTAATGTATTTTAATTGGGCAATTCACTTTTGTGAGATTTTATGTTATTTTGGTCTTTAGTTAAAGAATGGAGGTTTGAAGTGGCGACTTTCACCATTTTAAGTGCTTTTAACAAGTTTAGGCATGGAGCAAGTTTACTTAAATGTTTTAAAATAGTTGGGAATGGTTTAGAGTCATTTAAATTTCAATTATTAATTTTGGCTACGTGGAACCTAAATGATAAAAAGCTGTGATTTTTGGACTTGGAAGTTCTTGTGTGTAAAGTAAGGTTTGCAATAGTCATATTTTGTTATACATGTTATTATTAGGATTTTTGTGCTTCAGCATATGCATTTAGATATTTAAAAATTGCTCAAAGTAGTTTGGTAAATTTAAGTGATGCATAGCTCAATTTAAGTATGCCATTAGGTAGCCAAATTGTGCCTTTTGCTATAATAAGTTTTTCCACATGTTATAAGGGCTATGACTTGCTCTGAACTAGGAATCCTCATAACTTTGAGGAGCTCTAGGCTTAAACATACAAAATTAGGTACTTGTAACTTGTTAGTTGCGGTTTGTAAGCAATCAGTCTTGTAGAAACAAAATTGGTATGTCACTTATTCATTAAAAATGCCACTTTGTTGTTACTTTCATTTTTTGCTAACATGAAACTTGTGGTTCTGTTTTGGCTTGTTTTAAGGTAGCTCATGGGCTCTAATTATGGACTTAGGTATTTAGGAATGTTGGTAAGAGTTCTAGCTTGGAAGTTATGGAGACATAGCAAGCTTAAGGTCCAATTTCAAAGCTAAAAAGTGCTATGCTACTATCATAAGAACTTTAATGGCTTGGCAATTTAATTTTGGATTAGTAAGTTGTAGTATCTTTTCTTTGATTTGTCCATGAGTTTTATAAAAATTATAACCTTACTTCTTTAACCTTTCAATCCTCAACCAAGCCTTAGACCTTGAGTTGCATTCCATGTAGTGATGTTTTTTTAGTCTTAGAGCTTACCTATAAGGTAGAAATCACTTTGCCCTTGTGTAAAACCAATTGAGGCTGTGGGCTAGATGAGTTCCTCCCCCACTTGAGTTTTTAGCCACTTTTACTTTAGTTGTTTGGAGGGGAACCATTTGGGAGAATTAGAAGGAGTATGATCTAAGCATTGAGCATTCTTTGAAGGGTGGCCAAGGGGTAATTAAAAGAATTAAAGTTAGTTAGACAAATTCTTACTTTAGGGAATTATATAATCCCAATTTAAGATATTTTTAAAGAGTTAGTATTACTCTAAAAATTGTTGTTAGTAATGACTACAAGATAGAAAATTGGTTTAAAGAATGAATTTATATTAGGAATAGCTAGCTATAAGTTATATAATTTAAGAGATTTAATGTAATTTTGATAAAAATTATCTCAAGTAACTTCATAGGCATCTCAAGATGAAAATAAGAAAAAAAAAACTTAATGCAAAGTAGTACTTGGGAACGTTTCTAACTAGCAAGTAATCATGTTTGATTTTAATAGGAATTAATTCCATTTGAGTTTGGTAAGTGACTAGTAAGGAAACTTTAGGTTATAATTAACTAATTCATAAAGCTTACTTAAAAAAAAGTTTAGATTAACCATATTTTACTTAAAATTTAAGGTTAATTTCATTTTTTTTTGTTATGGTCCACTAAAAGTGACTTCTAAATATTTAGGCTTGCTTTACTAGAAAGAGTTTTTATACTCGACATTTGCCATAGATTATGTACGTGGCATCTTATACAAAATAACATCAAATACCTAGGCAACTTAATGATACATGACTTTTACTTCTGAAGGGATTTCAAGGTTTGCATGTATAGATACAAAGATGAAACACAACTTGAGATAGCCTTGAACAACTTACTTGTTGCATATGATATGCATAAGAACACATGGTTGAGCTCATATATAGCCTAAAAGAAAAATGGGTAGCTTGTCACATAATAAGGCCTTCATCATAGGCATCTGGAGCATGTAACAAAGTGAAAGCTTAAATTCGAATTTCAAAAGTTGGATGACTTCAGACTCGAAACATTATTTAATTTTGTAAGTACGTAGGTTGCAGAAAACAAGTAATATAATAAGTTTAAGTGTGAATTTAAGTCATGACATAAAATACCATGGTTGAAAATTTAGCATTCATCCATGTTGCACTGACTTGAAAAGATATACACATTCACAATTTTTAACTCATTTTAAGAAGAATTTGACCTCTACCTAACTATCAGTATAAAGCATAAAAATAAGACTTTGCCATTGTTTAAGTATGTTGTTACTATTGTTGGTATACTAGGTTATCATGCTTTGAAGGCACTTGATATCGTGGGTGTTAAATTAATGCTTGATTAGTATATTCTAAGGTGGACTAAACAAGAAAAAAGTGGAATTATACATGATATCAAAGGAAATGAGGTTTTATGAAACATCAAATTATCTACCATGTAGCACTACAGAGAAAATTTTTCTCCAACTCATAAGGATATCATCCAATAGCCAAGAAGTATTCTTGTTTTTATGTATAGCTTTTAGTGAATTAAACAAACAAATAATGAATATTTGAAGTGGTTAAAAAAGTATGGATAATAACACAAGTGATATCTCACTAAATACAAGTGATTATGAAAGTATGGCACAAATGAAGGGATTAAAGAAGACAGAAGGTAAAAATGGTAAAAAATGCTTCAAGAGTTGGGTTGAAAAAGAGCCAAAAGGGAAAAAGAAAAGCTCAAAATGCTAATGTCTCAACAATAATTAGAGGTACTTGTAATTATTCACTTAACTCGCTTATTTGCTTTCCCTAAATAATACATAATTTTTCATTTTCCTTGTATTATAATGAAACTACTTTAAGTCAAGCGCAATATGAAATACTCTTTCCAATAACTTCAAGAGCCAATGTTCACTAAAGTCAATAATTCATCATATGTGAAGTTATACTTGTCATCATTCGATTAATTTACTTATTTGCTTTCATTGAGTAACTTATAATATTTTGTTTTCTTTGTAAGATAATAAAGTTATTCTAAATCAAGTGTTGTGTGAAATATCTCAAACAACTATAAGTCAATTTAGTACTACTAGTTTTATTAGTTTCTTAATAGTAAGATTACTAACTTTTAAGCACTACTTGATCAAAGTAATTAATCTTGATGTTCTAATTTTTCTTTCTTATGTAATATGGATATTGGTTGATCATCCTATATAGTCACTTGAAGTAGTAAGCTTCTATGATGTTGCTACAAATATAAGCAACCAAAAGCACTGTAAAGAATTGCATGTGCATAAATAGCTTTGTTACTTTGAAGAAATAGCTTTATTACACTAAAGAAATAGTTTTATTATATTTGTATACTTGTAATGTACACCTCCAAGTAATGGAAAGCTTTGGCACTTGTTTATAACTTCATTTGTATCTTAAATATTACAACTTCATTCCTATGCTAAATCTAATGTAGAATCGCAATTCAACATAATAATACATACAATATTGCCACTTTGTTACAACTTCATTCTTACCCTTAAATTTAACTTTATTATAACATAAACCATTGGTCTCTATTTCGATCATACTCCTCTTCAATATTTGTTGTTCAAATTGTTGTCCGGAAAAGTCTTTGGCCTCCTTGTTAATGACACTTGAAATAGCAACAAGCAAGGTTATTATAGTTAAGTCCACCTTTCCAAATTAATAGCTCATTTTTCAACCTTTTTTTATAATTAAGGCCTTCTCTTCAACGTATTGCTTCAAGTCTTCAACATTTTCTTCATTGGTTTTTTTTACTTTTTAGAGTGTCCTTTTTATTATCTAGTATATATATTTCCCCCACCAAGTTCTGTTAACCATAAAAGCTGCTATTACAAAATAGACTAAGTAAAATACAAGACTATTCAATCAAATGAAGCATTGAAAAAATAATCAGTTATTGGTAAAAGAATAGTATAGACAATGTAGTGATATAATAAAGCAATCAATATGATATCTTATATTGCAATTATTATGGCAATATCCTCAAACAAAATTAACATACAAATAACTAATAAATAGATCTTGATATTAAGCAAATTAGGAAATGTATGAACTCTAACATACATTTTTCTCATTGGCTTTTTTATTTCTCAAAGTGTTTTCTTTATTATCTAGTACAAATGTTTCTATCATATGGTTCTATTAACCATAAAAGCTTCTATTGTAAAGCCATAGAATTGATACTATTGTAATATATTTGGTTTAGTTTATGCTTATCTTTTTATGGTGATTTGACTTTTTTTTTTCTAAGTATCTATGTAATAATAAAAACTTAAACACAACTTGATTCAAATGATGAACATGTAGCCAATTATATTTTCTCCTAGTCATTCATCACCCACACAATTAATAAGCTACCTACAAATATCAAATTAAATCTTTTAAAAAAACTCAAATAACCAATTTTGATTTATTATTTATTGCATAATCCTTTATCATACCTATTAGGTATGCACATTAAGGCCCTATTTGGTTCTTTGCGACACGAATATATTCTATTTATGTAACTTGTGTGATGCTTATTATGCTTTTATAATTATTACTCCATCTATTATACTATTATTTTAACTATCAAATCACCTTTTTAAAAATAAGAATAAAAAGATATTTCTTATCTCACCTACCCACTTTTTACATTCTCTTCACCCCTACATCTTTCAACTAAACAGTAAATATGAAAGGTAACCAAATTTGTTATGTATTTATTTCATGTTTGTGTTGATACTTTTTTTTTTTCTTGGAAGTTATACTAGTAGTATGTATTATTTATGACCAATGATATATATGTATATATATATAATTGAAAATATTTATAATAGACTTATAACTGAGAAGATAATAAGTAAACTAAATATAAGTTTAAGTGTTTTAACAACTAATCATAAACAATTGTTCAAAAATAAGAAAATTGACTATATATAAAACAATAATTGAATTTATAGTTAGACTTAATGTGGGATAAAAAAAAAGTAGCATTGAGTCACTACCAAACCCCTAAAAATAAAAAACCAAAATGACTTAATTGATTTTGACATGTAAAAATCTAATGTGAACCTTCTTTTTATTTTGGTTTTGTTTGATTTTAATCAATTTGATTTGGTTTAGTTTGATTCCATAAATTTGGTTTGATTTTAAATATTCTTAATATTAAAAGATAGATAGGCTAGTTTAAGAAAAGTTACTTATCTAAAATAGAAAAGCATGCAAACTAAGTGTAGGAAAGTATAAAGGTTGGTGGGGAGTATTTAATGAGAGGTAAAATTGTAATTTTATATAATATTTTTAGATTGTTAAATAATCATATAGTGTTGTAATAAAAAAATTGTTTTATTTTCACAGCCTTAAGAGAGTAAAGCAATGTTTTAAAAACATATATGGTTATTAAACTAGTAGAGGCATTGATTCAAAATTTATTAGTTTGATCATAATTAAATTGTAGTTGAATAAATGATAATTAAATATATATTTTTTAAATTGTATATATTAAAATTCTAATATAACAAAAAATAGTAATAAATTTTAAATATTTAATTATTAATTTTATGTTTCTTAGGATGGTTGAGAAGTCACTTTTTTAATGAAAAATAAAAATTATCCATGATTAAAATTTAAGAGTATTTAATTTTAATTTTTTAGAGTTTTTAAATTATATTAAGATTCTACTTGTCATTAAAAAATAAAAAAAAGCAAATGGCTTATAAATTATAAATTAGAAAAAACAATTTATAATGTGAAAAAAATTAACTAATTTAAGAATATGGTTATAAATAGTGTATATATTAATTTAGATGTTAATATATTATATATATGGTATATATAATTATTTATTGTATTATTTCATTTAGATGCTTATATATATTAAACAATATATAATAGTGTTAAAGGAAGCTTGTGGTTTAAATGGTAGAAATGCTTGACACTTAATGGAGAATCACACGTTGAAAGAATTATTTTAAACTAGTTGAAACTATAGTCCCATCAAATTTTTTGATTTTTACAAATTCTTGACTGATTTTATCCATTCCTAACCAATTTTATGCTTAATTGATTTTATGAATTGATTGAACTGGACTAAGAATTAATTTTCAGTTCAACCAACTAATTTGGTCTATTTTTAATAAGCATGGGATAAAAGGTGTCCATCAAAAGAAAAGAGAGGAAAGCGTTGGTTGAGAAAAAATTTATAAGAGGATGGCATTAGCATACCAACGATTGTTCCTTTATAAATGAGGTTATTAATCTCTTTACTAATATTTATGAAAGTCAACAACATCATGTTTGTACCCTAAATTAAAAAGTCTCACTTTTTTTTTAATAAAAGGTAAACTAAATACAAAGGCATTTAAATAATTTCTTTGTAAATTCATAATTAATGCAAAAATATTTATGTCATTTTTTATAATAAATACAAAATTATAACAAAATAATTTAAACATCTCTCTCTCTCTCTCTCTCTCTCTCTCTATATATATATATATATATATACTTTTAGTGTAAAAAATGGTTTAAAATATAAATATCAAGATTATTAATTTTTACAAAACTAATGAAAATGTCAGTGATCCCTTATATATATATATATATATATATATGATTTTTGTTCATTGTTAAATATATTTTAGCAGATCATAAGACTTTTTTATTTTTAAAAATATTTATTTTAATTTAACTTTAAAATTTTGACTAAATATCTCTATAAAAATATATATAAGAAGATATTTTAGTTAAAAAATATATGTATTTAAATTAATAGAGAGTATTTTAATTAAAAAAAATTAAAATTAGACTAAGGTGTAATATAATTTTCTTGTTTCAAAGAAAGTTTTTATATATTTTGAAAATAAAAAATATGTGTAATTTTAATAAAATTTAAAGGATATCTATATATTTTACTCAATGTTTTTATTTTAATATTATATATAGCAAAGACAAGATTGTTTTAAATTTTTATTCTCAAATTATCAGTCTTTTGATCAAGTTAATCTTGTTTTATATTAATTTAGTCAATGGATCATATTAATTTTAGAAAAAGATAGAAGATACAAAGTTTATGAAGTTTATTACACATATTCTATATTGATTTCTTTTTAAAATTAACACTGTCAATTTTATAGAGAAATTGAAAGAATTTATTTTAGAAATTCTTCATATTAGCTTAAATTTAAATAAAATCATCTTTAAATATAATTAAAAAAACTTATATACACAATGCCTAAACATGCATTCAACCTTTTTGTTGCTGCTTGGGCAACACCGTCAACTTGGGTTGGCCTTTTTTGACATGGATGTACTCCGCATGTCTTTTGGTCAGATTCTGGATTTTGTTTTGCAAAATCAGCTTGATTTTTATAGTCCAATTCAACCACTCTGGTGCTGATAGACAGTCAATATATAGTTACAAAATTATAAAATATCACCTAAACATTTTTGGCGTATAGGGATGGCTGAAAATTACAGCTTCAATTTTTTTCTCCTAGTTCTGTTAGTCACGCTTCTCACTTAACTTGTCATCATTATTTGTTTCTTAGACCACCATAGGTTGTCTTCTGAAAGGTCAAACTACATTTAGGTTGACTTGAGATACGAGAAGACTTGATGAGATGTCTCAACAAAAACGAAAACATCTAAGCCATGATTATGTCCAAATTTTGGGCCACAATGACACATGCATGGATCCAATGTGTAGAGGCTATACGTATCTTATTTGAATTATTTATATTTGATTTAGATAATTTATATTTTATATATTTTTTAATTTTAATTTTAATTTAATTTTAGTTTAACAAATATGGAATAAAAAAATGAAGATAATATTATAGTTATCAATTTCAAAAACAATAATATTTTATATTAAAAAATAATTTTTTTTATAAAATCTAAATTATCTAAATTAAATTTAAACAATTTAGATTAAAATGCGCATCCCCGAGACCAGGTTGATAATCACACTTCTTCATCGTTCAAGCATATCTTGAATGGATCTTCCTTATGAGGCCTGCATATTATTTTATTTTGGCCGGCGAGGAGTGACGCCTGGGAGACTAGCAACAGTAACAGTGCTAAACCGAACCATGGTTAGTTGTAGTGTACCTGCGACTGTTTGCTTTGGACCCGTCAAGCAAGCAACGTTTACCAAGCGGCCGCTCCAACTTGTTCGAGGGGCAAAAAGAGCAAGAAACATCCTCCCCCAGAGCAACCTATTTTCCCAAGCTCTAGTCCTTCTATTTACCAAAGAAAAGTAAACAAAAGGTAACACCAATCACACGATGCCAAATCCAACCCTTTTTCCTCCGTTCACACTGGTCATGTTAAACTCTTCAAAGCCTTCTCCTTTAAGTCTCTCTTCCTTTCTCAGTCAGCCGATTCTCAGTGTTCTTTCCTTCTTTCTTGCTCACAGTTGCATTTTCACCCTATTTACGTTCCCCCCGAGTTTTCTCTACCCCTCCGCGAGAATTTCCTTGACGTTCCTACCATGATTGCCAAGCTTCCTTGAGTTTGAAGGGGTGGGGGGATTCCGGCGCTGTCGGCTGTTGATGAAGTTTTGAGAGTATATTGTCGTAAATCCAGCTTCACATAGGTCTTTCTCTTTCTGAGGTTACCATTTTCTGATACTTCTCTTCATCCGGAGTCCATTTTTGTTGGTTATTACTTGTTTATAGCCCGTTCTTATATTTTGTCTGAATACGTTATGCTTCTGATCCTCCTCTGACTCTTTGGCATTATTCATAATGCTTCATCATGTTCAATACTATATATGTTCACCCTGGGCACACATATAGAGGAAGGAATAAAGGCATGAAGGGTATAGATGTGTTTTTTCAACTCCTCCATTGTCAGCTGTGTAAATCAAACTGCCAATATAAGCTTTTTCCATGCGTATGAGAAGCTCAGCAGCATAGTGTGCTATGTATGGTTTATATAAACTGGAAAATTTTCGAAGATCAAATGTGATTCAATTAATGACACTATTAATTAGTATGAGAAAGTGAGGGTGTGAATGCATACTCTGAGGAGATATCGTACAATGAAGTTACTTTGTGGAGCAGGAGGATATAAGGTTCCAATACACAACTTCTGAACTCATTTACCCCTTATGAGCTGTCAAATTTCAAACATATTAGTGCCTGGGCGTATTGTTACTGATATTAGGATAATGAATTTCTAGGAGTCTTGTTTATTGGGTTTGAAGTTTTAGTTCAAAAACTGCAAAGCTTTATCAGCAGAATCTCTAAAGTACAACAGGCAGAAAATGAAGGCACAAAGATGACATGTTAGGACTCTGGAGGCCGATGTAAATGAGGATGAATGAAATTCTTCAAAGTTATGGCAGGTTCCTTGAAAAAGTGAGGGTTAACCAACTAGCAATATCAATAAAGCACAAGATTGGATAATGCAAATATTATTGTGTTAGTGATTTAAATAATGGGGACGAAAAAGTCATGAAAATGTCAAAAAAGGACTTGTTGTAAAAGCGTAAGTTTCATATGGCTTTGTAACTCCTTGTCTTTCATGCTGCACCTTGTGTTTTGTGTTCTGTTTCATATTCATCCCTTCCAAGTTTGATTTGATAAAGTTTGATTTTGGAATTGCTGACATGGTATAGAAATATCTGTGTTGTATGTTTTGTTAATTTTGTATAGCTTTACAGAATTGCCCAGGGAACATGGCTGATTTGGAAAAAGATGAGGTGCCAATGCTGTCAGAGACACATAAACAACCATCAGTTGAACTTGTGGATTCTAAATCCCAGAGGCTTGTATCCAGGACACAAAGTGCATCAATATCTATTCCTGTGAGCTCCATGGAGCCATATGTGAGAGAAACTAGTCTTGTGGGACATACTGGTCCACTAAGGAGTGAGAGAAAAACCCCCTTTGTGCAGATGAGTGGTCCACTATATGTGACCAACAAACATGGAAATCTCTTCCGACAGAATGTTGATGTCACAGGGAACAAAGCAGCGGAGAGTGTGTCAGAAAAATTTTCTTCTTTGCCAGGCACGGGTGAAAATGATTGGCAGAACAACTATGCTCACAAAAATGAACACTTACTGAGGTCTGGACCATTGGGAATGTGTAACGATCCTTATTGTACTACTTGCCCTACTTACTTCAAGGCTTCTCAGCAAAGGAATCCGAAGTCTTCTGGTATATTTGATCCCAAGGTGTTTTTCTTCCTTGAATAGACTATAATTTCTTCTTAATTTAAGATAACATTGATCACTATATTTTGAACTTGCCTTTGATTCTATAGTGCATGCGTTGCCAAACATTTAATTATGGGCATGTTTATTCACACTATTCATATTTATTCTAGCAAAACTCAGGAGTTGACTTGTGATGATTTTGTCATAAGTCATAGATATTTCTTTGAAATATACTGTGCCTCTTTGATTCTTAAGTGGGCTATAGTTTTTCACACGTATGCATCTCTATACTCTGTATATTGTTCTTCTTGCAATTTAATATGATTCCTACAACTCTTCTAATTATATGATTGTGGTTTTTTTGTCAAGATGTTGGATTGCTTTATATGAAAGAGCACTTTGTTTCAAAATTTCAATGGCTTATCACTTATAGCTATATACATGAGAAATGATTTTGGGATTTAGTATGTTATTGCCTGATTTAGCTCAAGTATCTAAAATTTATTTCCTATTCATATTTGACCTATCACTAATTGCAATTGTTGTAGAGAAGTCAAAATGCGAAGAAAAAAGATGTAAGTGAAACAAAATTCATAAATGATCTAAAAAAATTGTTGTAAAAGCATTAAATCATATTGTAATGTTTTCCTTACATGGGTATAGGCTCCTAGGTATTCCATAGGACATGTTAGCAGCTCCAACATCTCCTTTTCCCCCTAAGCAAGGAGGGGAAGAAAGAAAAAGAAAGGAAGAAATAAATACTGTTACTGTTACTATTACACACCCTGTCCATATGTTTGTCCCCTACTTATTTTCTGAAGGCCACTAGGGTTAGCTTTATTATGTCATTATACTTGATCTTCCTGTAACCTGTTCCATTTCTTTCTGTGGACATTTTATCATAAAGAATCATTGAGACATGCTATCTTTATTTACTTAGTGTACCTTTTATTGTCTTTGAATGTATACAGTTCCACAACGCTCTCTATGGAGATGCCAAGGGTTGTGCAAGAAGATTTATTTCTTTTCTGTCTTCATATGTCCCTGGAGTTATGAATCCTCATACTAAAGTTGTACAGCATTGGAACAAGTTTTTTGCCATTTCTTGCTTAGTGGCAATTTTTTTGGATCCATTATTTTTTTTCTTGCTCTCTGTAAACAAGGTACAGTTCTCTTCCTTTTATTTAAAAACAATTCTTGCCAGTTGTAGTTACTAATCTTGACATGTGTTTGTTAAGAACTGAAGATTGCAGCAAAAACAATGTATTATTTCTCTGAATCAATTTCATGGAGTGGGTACACAATAAATAGGAGGACTGAATTAATTAGGAATAAATGCTTCTTAATTTCTCGGTGCAAAGAAGGAAAGAATTTGAATAAAAGCTATTTACACTCTGCACATAATTAAAGACAATAAAGAGTCTAATAATAATAAAGTTGACTCTCTAAAAAAGGTAACAAAACATTCAAATGTCCATGATTCTTGGAGAAGAATTTGGAATTCCACACTCCCGCTCAAGTTGGGGAGTATATATTTACCATTCCCAACTTGGATAAGTGAATATCAAATTGAACCCTTGGAATGGATTTGGTCAAAACATCAGTAGTTTGTTGATGGATGGATATGTAGATCAATTCAATTACCTTCTGTTCAATTTTTTCTTTGATGAAGTGACGATCAATCTCCACATGCTTAGTTTTATTGCGATGAATAGGGTTCTGCAATACTTTGCAACTTAATTGTCATAGAACAACTTCATTGATGTTGGTGATGATAGTTGAAGCTCTTAAATTAGCCTTTTTAGCCATATTCCTTTGCAAATTTCATGAGCCATAGCTCTAAATTTAGCTTTTGCACTACTTTGAGCAACTATTGATTGCTTTTGCTTCTCTAAGTAACAAGGTTTCCCCAAACATAGGTGCAATACCTTGAAGTAGACATTCTATCTATTAGAGACCTTGCCTAATCAGCATCACAAAAGACTTCTAGATCTCTACTTATTCCCTTCTTGAAGAAAAGTCCCTTTCCTGGTGTCATCTTTAAGTATCTTAGGACTCGGTTCACAACTTCAAGATGTTCTTCAATAGGACTATTCATGGATTGACTTGCTCCATTGATAGCAAAACTAATATCCGGCTTGGTGTGAGATAGATATATTAGTTTGCCTACTAGTATCTGAGACGTCCCTTCATCAATGGGTGCCGAACCTTCTTTTGAACCAACCTTGTTAGTTGGGTTCATTAGCGTCTCTGTTGGTTTACACCCTAGCATCTTAGTCTCTTTGAGCAAATCTAGGATGTACTTCCTTTGGGATACAACAATCCCTTTGCTAGATCGTGCAATCTCCATCCTAGGAAGTACTTTAAATCCCTGAGATCTTTTACTTCAAACTTTTTATTCGAGACTCTTTTGAGATGTGCTAGTTCTTCCTCATTATTACTTGTTACAATGATGTTATCTACATAAACTATAAGAATAATCAGTTTATTAGCAGCTACCTTTTTAATAAAAAGGGTGTGATCTGTTTGCCCTAGTGTATAACCTAATTGCTTCATTGCCTTGGTAAATCTCTCAAACTAAGCTTGTGGAAATTGTTTGAGGCCATAAAGGGATTTTTGAAGTTTGCATACTAGATTTTCATTATTAGGTTGCTTCAAACTAGAGGGTATGTCCATGTAGACTTTCTCCTCAAAGATTACCATTCAAGAATGCGTTTTTGACATCAAGTTGATGAAGCTTTCAATCTAGGTTAGCTGCTATGGATAGGAGGACTCGAATAGTATTGATCTTGGCAATTGGAGCAAAAGTCTCTTGAAAATCTATTCCATATGTCTGGGTGAAACATTGAGCGACAAGTCTCGCTTTGTACCTTTCAATGCTGCCATCTGCTTTATACTTTACATGAAACACCCATTTGCATCCCACAAGTTGTTTTCTTTGAGGTTTTTGAGTGAGCTCCCAAGTACCATTCTTTTGTAGTGCTTTTAATTCCTCATTCACAGCTTCTTTCCATTTTGGATGCGTGAGAGCTTCTTCAATATAGCCAAGGATTTTATTGTTGTTCACATTTGCTATGAATGCCCTGTAACTTTGAGAGAGTTTTTCATAGGAGATAAAGTGAGAGATACAGTGTTGTGTACATGATCTTGTTCCCTTTCTAAAAGCAATAAGAAGATGTAGATTAGTAGATATTAGACAAACTCTCATTATCATTGGAAGGCTTGAAATCAAAAATACCTTGAGAGTCTTGAGTACTTTCACTAGGATGCGGATTCGAGTTAGCTTGACAATGCTCTACTGTCTTAGGGCGCCTTGTAGACTTGTAGCTCCTTATCTTCCCTCTATTTCTACCCTGTAACTTCTGGTTCAGCAATTGATTCAACCTCAAGTTCAGATGAGTTCTGAATTGGCTAGGAAATGACATTGGGTTGGGGGGGGGGGGGAATGCCCAAAACTTATTTTCCTCCTCTTGATGTGCTGTAATCTCCCCAAAAATATGGGTTTCAGGATAAAATGGTACCTGCTCAAGAAATGTTACATCCATGGAGGTATATAATTTCTTGATGGAAGGTGAGTAATATTTATAGCCCTTTTGATGTGGATAGTACCCAAGAAACAAACACTTGATTTAGGATCAAGTTTGCTCCTTTGTCGAGGTAGAATATGGACATAGGCGGAACACCCAAACACTTTTAGTGGAAGGTTATTCATGATTTTGTTTTGAGGAAAGGCTTTAGAGAAAACCTAACACGAGGTGTCAAATTTTAGTGGTTTAGAAGGCAGCCTATTAGTGAGGTACGTAGTTGTTAAAATAACATCCTCTAGTAACCTTTAGGTACATTGGTGGTCAACATACATGACCTAGCTATTCTTAGGAGCTGGGTTTTTTCTTTCTATTGTCCCATTCTGTTGAGAAGTATAGGCACATGAGCTTTGATGAATTATGCCATTTTCAAGGAAAAGACTCTTAAGAAGAGAATTAAAATAATCTCTTGCATTATCTATCCAAAAAAATTGTATTTTTATTTGAAATTGAGTTCGAATCATGGCAAAAAAATTTTTTGACAAGAGAGACAGTTTCAGACTTGTCTTTCATAAGTAATATACATGTGATACGGGTATGGTCATCAATTAAGGATAAAAACCATTGGACACTTGTTATATTGGGAATGTGAGAGGGACCCTAAATATCACAATGTATAACTGAAAAAGGATGTGATGGTTTGTAATTGTGAATGGGATATGAGCTACGACAATGCTTAGCAAGATGACAAACTTCACATTGTAAAGACTTTGGATCTTTATTAATAAATAAGGAAGGAAACAACTTAGCTAAGTACAAGAAATTAATATGACCAAGGTGTTGGTGCCATAATATTATTTTCCTCATCCAAAGTCTTTGTACTATTTGCATGAATGGCCTAAGACATATTGTTGGATTTGATTCGGCACAAGCCTTTTTCTACTTTAGCATGGCCAATCATCTTCCTTGAATCCAAATCCTGTAATAAACAACCAGATGGGGAAAATTTAACAGTGCAATTTAAATCATGTGTAAGCTTGCTAATGGACATCAAGTTGCATGATAAGTTTGGTACAAGGAGGATAGATTCTAAAGTTAAATCTTCTGCAATAATCACTTTTCCAATTCCAGTTACATGGGACAAGGTCCTATATGCAATTCTTACTTTATAGTCATTATTACAAGGTTTACATTCATGCAATAATGAAGCATCCCCTGTCATATGGTCTGAGGCTCTTGAGTTAATTATCCAGGCTGTTGCATCTTCTACATTAGTATGAAGAGCATTCAAGAAGGTACCTTTTTGTGCAGTAGAACCAGAACCAATACCAGGGGTAGTTTATGGACTTGGATTGAGAAATTTGTGTAGCCAATCGATCTGCTCCTTGCTAAAAATATCTTGCTCATTGGGCATTTTTTTCAGATCCTTCTGTAGTGGCCACAAGTTAGAACATGATCTGTTAGTAGTCTTTTTTTACATTGGCTTTAGCTAGTGCATCTGTATCTCAAACTGATCTTTTTGTTCAAATCTTTGCTGGACTTGACTTGGACTATAATGCTATAGTAGTTCAGCTCTCTAGACGAGATGAACTTAATTGGCCTGAACTACAAGCAGAACTTGTTGCCTTCGAAAGTAGGTTGGAGTTGCTTAATCGAGTTACTAATCTGAACATCAACAACTCTTGCTCATTTTGCACAGGCTAAACTGGTTGAGAACTATCGAAACAGGGGATCATTTTTCAGAGGCAATCGTGGGTATAGAGGCAGAGGAAGGTCGATCAGGCCTAACAAGTTTGTCTTTTAGATTTGTACCAAGGTCGGCCATACTGCCACAACTTGCTTCTATTACAAATTTGATAAGAGTATCCCACGAAAGCCTGAGTCCAACAACTTTGCTCATTTTGCTCAGTCTAATCTTCACTTTGAAATTGCCTCACCTAAGACTCTTACTGACCTTGCTTGGTATGTGGATAGCGGTGCCACTAGTCATATTACCAATGATATGACTTACTTTAGTGGTGCTGATCATAATTCTGGTAAGACTAAAATAACTATGTGTAATGGTTAGGAAATTGATGCATTAAAGTTAGATTCTGATCTCCCCATTAATTCTGGATCTGGACTAAGACTTAGAAATGTTCTAATAGCTCTTGATGTGACCAAGAATCTACTAAGTGTATCTAAGATTACTAATGACAATGATGTTATAGCAGTATTTGACTCTATTGGTTGTTATGTGAAGGAAAAAGTATCAGGCAAGGTTCTGTTGCAAGGGATGAATGAAGGAGGCCTCTACAAAGTGAAGAAAGTGTATAATCAAAATCCATCAGTGTCAGTTTTCATGGCAACAGAAAATGGTAGTTTTAGTTTCTCTAGTTCCTCTTTTTCAAGAATCTCTCCTAATATTCTGTGGCACAGATGCTTGGGACATCCATCCCAATGCATTTTGAACTTAGTATTAAAATCGTGTAATGAAAAGCTTGATGAGAATGAAGAAGTTATCTTTTGTGATTCTTGTCAATATGGGAAATCTCACTCTTTGCCATTCAAGGTGTCATTTTCCAATGCCTCACAGCCACTTGAAGTAATTTATAGTGACCTATGGGGATAAGCTCCAATAGAATCCCTTAATGGTTATAAATATTACATTTTGTTTCTTGATGATTATACCTGTCATATTTGGGTCTATCCACTAAAAGGAAAAGTGAAGCTCTTCATGCCTTTAAAAGTTTGAAAAACCTAGTGGAAAACCAATTTGGGAAGAAGATTAAAATTCTTCAAAGTGATTGGGGAGGAGAGTACAGATCTTTTGTACAGATTTGTCAAGAATCAATAATTATTTTCAGACATTGCTGTCCCCACACTTCTCAACAGAATGGAAGGGTTGAGAGGAAGCATAGACACATTGTAGAAACTGGTCTTACACTTCTTGCACAAGCTGCTATGCCACTAAGGTACTGGTGGGAAGCCTTTGATACAGCAACAAGGTTAATCAATAAACTTCCTACCAGTGTTTTGAATGGAATTTCACCATATTTTAAATCGTTTTAGAAAGAGCCTGATTACAGCAGCCTCAGGACATTTGGATGTGCATGTTTTCCATGCCTTAGACCCTACAATCAACGAAAACTTGAATTTCATACCACCAAGTATGTATTCTTGGGATATTCTGGCTCACATAAGGGTTACAAATACCTAAGTCCTACTGGGAGAGTTTATATTTCTTGGCATGTTGTTTTCAATGAGAATGATTATCCATTCTCTCGTGGCTTTCTCAATACTAAGAATGAATATGCTCAGACAGTCCAACCAGGAGCATTTTTCAAACTGCTCGTCACTAGTGTCTCTCGAAAAGAAGATACTGTCTCAAAATCAGTAGTTGAGGTATTCTCTCCAATGGCTGACACTGATGTCTCACAAAATAATGGAACATAGTCTGATGAAGAAAGTGTAGCACCTGCTAATTCTACTACTCGGTCCGTCCTCATCTTCTTCTGAAAAGGAAAAAACAAGTGTTACTACTTCTGATCAGGAATCAATATCTGTTAGAACTTAGTTCAGATCAACTTCCTAACACTCACTTGTCTCATCCTATGATCACTCGAACAAGGAGTAGTGTCATTTCATCTAAAAATTATTTTGTGGGATTAACTACTGCAGCTACACAGACTCAAGCAGAACCTAGCTTTGTAAGTGAAGCTCTTCTCTCACCAAAATGGCGTGAGGTAATGGAAGAGGAGTATAATGCCTTACGTAAAAATCAGACCTGGGTTCTTGTACCTCTAGCAGATCACTTGAAACCAGTTGATTGTAAATGGGTATTCAAGTTGAAATATAATCTAGATGGTACAATTCAAAGGCATAAAGCTAGACTAGTAGCTAAAGGATTCCAACAAAATCTAGGAATATATTTTAGTGAAACATTTAACCCTGTTGTTAAAACTGCCACAATTAGAACTATCCTAACAATTGCTATCTCCTCAGATTGGTGCATTTGGCAGTTAGATATCAATAATGTGTTTCTAAATGGTTTGCTTGAAGAAGAAGTCGACATGTATCAGCCTAAAGGGTTTGTTGATAGTAAGAGACCGAATTATGTGTGCAAACTAAGGAAAGCTTTGTATGGATTAAAGCAAGCACTTTGTGCTTGGTTTGATAGGTTGAGAAGCACTTTAGTTTCTTGGGGTTTTCAAAATTCCAAGTGTGATACCTCCTTATTTTTCTTCAAGTCATCTACTCAAGTTATTTTTATTCTTATTTATGTTGATGACATTTTGGTGATTGGAAGTAATCAGACTAGTCTAACAAAATTCATACAGTAGCTAAATCGGTTGTTTTCCCTAAAGGATATGGGTGACTTACACTATTTTCTTGGGATAGAAACTTATAGAGATAAGTCTGGGCTATATATGTGTTAGCAGCACTATATATCTAATCAGCTTGTAGGGTTTGGTATGGCTAATGTTGCTCCATCCCCTAGTCCTATGGCAGCTGGTAAACAACTGTCAAAATATGATGGTAAGCCTTTGGAGGATCCCACACTATATAGGCAAGCAATGGGCAGTTTACAATATCTTATCCACACTTGGCGAGATTTTGCTGTTAATAAGCTCACCCATGGATGCTCACTAGCAAGGAGTTAAAAGAGTCTTGTGGTATCTCAAAGGCACATCAAGTATGGGAATTAAAATTAAGTCTTGTAAAAATTTACAACTCTATGGCTTTTTTGATGCTGATTGGGCAGCATCTCTTGATGATAGGAGGTCAGTAGGTGGATATTGTGTTTTTTTTGGGAATTCTCTAATAAGCTGGTCTTCAAGAAAGCAAAAGGTGATAGCTTGGTTCAACACTGAATCAGAATATAGGTCACTTGCAACCTTGGTAGCAGAACTTGCATGGTTTCAATCCTTATTCCAAGAGATTGGTTTGAATTTAACTCAAATACCAGTCATTTGGTGTGATAATTTAAGTGCAGAGGCATTGGCTGAAAATCCAGTTCAACATGCAAGAACAAAATATATTGAATTAGATATTCATTTTGTTCTTGATCGGGTGTTGCAAAAATTACTAAAGGTTCAATATGTACCTACAACAGAGTAATTAGCTGACATTCTTATAAAGGGATTAGCTCATTCTAGATTTTGGTGTTTAAGAGACAAACTTGAAGTGTGCTATGCTCCCTCTAGTTTGACAGGGGGAGTTAGAATGTGATTTGTTAGTAGTATGTTTTCACAGTCACATTGTGAATATGGCGTGAGTATCTTTTTTTGTTTTTTTGTTAGTATAATGTGTCATCAAGCCAAGTGGGTGTGCGTAATAGAATTGTGTTTAAATGCAATAGAGGTTTGTTGTTTGGGGTGTGCCTCAGTTGTCGGGAAACAAAATATTTTTCTTTTCTCTTTCTGGCTTTACTCCACATAGCCTTAGTTTTCCCTTGCTTTATTGGGTTTCCGATCAACTAGCTTACCATGTATTTTCTAATATGTCTCACGAGTGTGACCTAAGTACTGACAATGATCACACCAAAGTCTTTCCTTCCTTTGCTTGCCTTCATTGCTCATATTTGCATTCTTGGTTAAGAGGTCAAAACCTTCATGGGTGGTAGCAGTGGTGGTAGCACCCATCATGAGCTTCTTCCGGCTCTCTTCCCTTCGAACTTCTAAGAAAGCTTCTTTAATGGATGGTAAGGGCTTAGTGTTGAGGATTTTTCTCCTTACTTCATCCAAAGATTTTGTTAAGGCCTAGAAGGAATGTAAAAACTCTCTTCTTTTCAATGAGTTCTCTATATCTCTTTGCATTTCCAGTACAATCCCAATCTGGGTTATCATAAACATCCAATTGTTGCCAAAGACATGTTAGGAGTACTATAATATTGTTGAACCAGAAGCTCACCTTGTTTGAGATCATAGAGTTTGCTTTTGATATAAAAAAGTTCAGCAATATTTTCTTGATCTAAGTAGGCTTCTCTCACTGCCTCTTAGATCTCAGATGTTGTGTTGAAGAACAAATAACTCCGTCCTATGTTAGTGTCCATGGTGTTGATTAATCAGGACATGACCATGTTGTTTTTTGTTCTCTACATTGAGTACTTTGAATCCTTCTTTTTTGGGGGAAAAGTTGCTTCAGTCGAGTAATCGTCTTTCCTTTTGCTTGAGATGAACATTATCACAGATTTGGCCCATTGGAGATAATTCTAATTGTTCAGCTTGTGACTTGTAATGAGTTGAATGGTGCCTCTTATAGTGACTTGGTTGGAGGACTTAAGCCTAGTGGGCTTGCTTGAGTTTTGACTAATCTCAGAAGTCACTTTTGTGGATCACAAAACATGGATATGTGACGCGAGGAAGAAGACGAGGGTGAAAAAATATTTGAATAAAAGTTTGAGCTCTGATACTATCAAGATTACAATAAAAATAGTGTACTATTTCTCTGAATCAATTTCTTGGAGTGGGTGCAAAATAAATAGGAGGATCAAATTAATTAAGAGTAAATGCTCCTTAATTTCTTGGTGCAAAGAAGGAAAGAATTTGAATAAAAGCTATTTACACTTTGTACAGAATTGAAAATAATAAAGAGCCTAATAATAACAAAGTTGACTCTCTAAAAAAAGGTAACAAAACATTCAATTGTCTATGATTCTTGGGGAAGAATATGGAATTCCTCAAGAATTATATAAATGAGATGGAAATGCTTCACAGCTCAATATAATTTTTTAATTGCCACTTGGTTTCTCTCCAACTTCATGATATATACTTGGGAAAGTGTTGAAGTGTTTTTTCTCATTTTGTTTTTTACTGTTGACGTCAGTCAAGACTTCTTTGCAGTTTGCACCTTGTGTTTGTTTGTCCTGTACATGCTTAAGGAGCAAAATACTAACAGCCCTGCCTCAGTTTGTGTTTATATTTATAAAGTGGCTACTGGCTATAGCCTATAGTTGTTGCCCTGCTAACACCAGGCCAAGACAGAACCTTGGCCAGAAAAATAAAAAAGGAAAAAGAAAAATTCCTATAACTTGGCATTGATTGGATTCATGCATATGATATGTTTGGGAAGTGGACTCCACTGAGGCTTTCTATTTTATATTTGATGAATAAAAGTTTGGATGACAAGCACAAGTTGTTGTGGAGATGGTGTGGGTCTTTTCATTTTATTATAAGATCCTGTTGAGAAATTATCAATTTGTCTAGAACAGAGCATGCTACTTTTCTTGAGGTTTCATTTAGATGAGGGGCTCCAAACTAAGAATTCTTCCCCCCACCCCTATTGTGAAAAATAATGGTAATTATTAGTGTATAATATACTTTTCCTATGCATGGTGCATGGTCCACATTCGTTTTTTTCTACACTAGAAGATCTGGCCCAAGAAGGATTTTGTTATTTCACTTTTTTTTTTTCTGTGGATATGTGGCTAACCAAGAAAACAAATACAACAACAATAACAAAACTTTTTCCTACTAAGTAGGGTCGGTTATATGGATCAGTCAACGCTATAAAGTTTTATCATAAATTATATTTTTAAACAAACTATTTAAATTTAAATATTTCTTAATAGTTTCTTTTATAATTTTTCTTAGTCTTCCTTTACCTCTAAATATTGAACTATTTTTCATCTAATTTACCCTCATAACTAAGGCTTCTATAAGTCTCCTCCACATATGCCAAAACCATCGAAATCGTGATTTTACAATCATTTTCACAATAGGTGCAACCTTCACTTTTTGTCTAATGTATTTATTCTTAATTCTATCTTGTCTGATATGTCTACTTATTAAATGCAACATTTTCATCTTTGCAATATTGAGTTTATTCTTTTGTTGACTTTTTATTGCTCAACCCTCAATTCCATACAATATTGCAGGCCTAATAGTTGTGTAATAGAATTTTTTTTAAAGTTTGAGTGGTACTCTTCTATCACAAATAATGTTCAAGGTATTTCTTCATTTTATTCACCTTACTTGAATCTTATAATTTATATTTTCTTTTATTTTTCCATTATATTGTATGATGGATCTAAAATATTTAAACTGTGTAATTTGTGGTATGGTATGATTTTCAATTTTCACTTCTACACTAAAACTAATACGTCTCTTACTAAATTTATATTCCATATACTTTGTTTCATTTCTACTTAAATGTAATCTGTGTTTCCAAAGCTATTCTCCACATCTTTAACTTCTCATTCATTTCCTCTTTCGATTCTCCAACTAAGATTATGTCATTTGCAAAAAGTATGCATTGTGGCACCAGCTCTTAGATGTGTTCAATGAGCACATTCAAGATTAAAATAAAAAGATAAGGACTCAAAGTTGTAAATCAATAGTTATTGAAAAATCTTTTGTGAATGTACCTTTTGTTATAACACTAGTTGTAACCCTATTTTACATATTTTGAATTATTCAAATATAAACTATGCGAACTTTTTGTTTTCTTCTAGGGTTTTCTATAAAACCTTTTTTGGCACCCTATCATATGCCTTCTTTAAATCGATGAACACCATATGTAAATCTTTTGATTCCTTTGATATCTTTCCATCAATTTTCGCAACAAATATATCGCTTCGATCGTCGATCTTTTTGGCATAAAATCAAATTAATTCTCAATGATTTAAATCTCTTGCCTTAATCTTCGTTCAACTATCCTCTTCCATAATTTCATAATGTGATTTATGAGTTTAATTCTTTTATAATTTGCACAGTCTTGTATATCTCCCTTGTTCTTATAAATAGGGACTAAAGTATTTTTCTTCCATTCTTTCAACATTTTCTTAAATCTTATAATTTTATTAAATAACTTTATGAGCCAACTTATACCTTTTATATTTAAACCTTTTTATACTTCAATGGGTATATTGTCAGATCTAATTGCTCTGCCATTTTCCATTCGCTTTAAAACTACTTTTACTTCTGACCCTCGAATCATATGATAAAAAGTATAATTTTGGTCCTCTTCTTTAATGTTTAGATTATCCGAGTGCAATAAAATCTCGTATCTTTTATTAAATAGTCTATAAAAATAACCCTTATACCGTTCCTTGATATCTTGTTCTATAAACAAGACTTTTCTCTCTTCATCCTTAATGCATTTCACTTGGTCTATGTCTCATGTTTTTCTTTCTCTACTTTTAGCTAACTTGTAGATACTTCTCTTTCCAACTTTAATACTTAAAGATTGGTATAATCCATCAAATGTTCTAACTCTTGTTTCGCTCATCGTCTTAATATATTTCTTAACTATCTTATATTTTTCCTAATTTTCATCACTCTTATACAAAGACCACACTTTATAACATTCCTTTTTAATTTTAATTTTATTTTGCATGCTCGCATCCCACCACCAAAATTCTTTATTCTTAGGTCTAAAGCCTTTTGACTCACCAAGTATCTCCTTTACCACCTTTTTAATCTCTTTAGCTATCTCATTTCACAAATCGTTAGCACTCCCTTGTGTTTCCTAGGATCTTTCTTCCAAAATTGTTTTTTATAAGCTCTTTTTTTTATCCTTCTTCAATTGCCACTACTTGATCCTTGATATCCTATTTTGACTTTTATTCTTTACTCTTTTCTTAATTTAGATATTCATAACTAAGATTCTATGCTAAGTAGTCAAACTCCCTCCAGGTATAACTTTGTAATCTATGCAAAGTTTTCTATCCGATTTCTTTATAAAAAATAAATCAATTTGAGAGCATGCCCCCTATTTTTGTACGTGATAAAATGCTTCTCACGCTTCCTAAAACAAGTGTTAGCTACTGTAAGATCGAACACTAATGAGAAGTTTAGAATAGTTTTACTTTTTGCATTTGCTTCCCTTAGGCTATATCCTCTGTACGTACCCTCGTCACCTCTAGATGCATTTCTTACGTGACCATTAAGATCTTTTTCTAAAAGAATCTTTTCTCCTAATGGTATTTCTTGAACTAAACATTCTAAATCCTCCCAAAACTTTACCTTGTAATGTTTTTCTAATCCTATTTATGGTGCGTAAACACTAATAACATTAAAGGTTTCTCTTTCCATTATAAATTTTAATGTAATGATTCTATCTCCTAATCTCTTTATATTCACAACATTTTTTCAAAACTTATCTACAATTATACCTATCTCATTTTTAGATTTAGCCTTGTCAGTATATCAGAGTTTAAAACCTTGGGTATCTAATTTTTTCAACTTTTTCTCCTACTCATTTGGTTTCTTGTAAACACATAAAATTAATCTTCCTTTTAATCATAGTATCTACTATTTTCATTGACTTACTTGTAAGTGTATCTATATTTTAAGTTCCAAAATGAATTTTACTCTCATAAATTAACTTCTTTACTCACATTCGTTCACGAAAATGTGGAAACTGTTGCTTATTTTTCACTACACCCATGCGTTGATGCAGTCTTGTTCATTTGTCACTGTACTCGAGCTATACAGCGCGTTATTTTTGGGCAATGATTTAGCATCACTTTTAATACATTGATAATACATATCATAAAGATTCGACAAAATTTTATGTTGGCTGTCGACGACCTAACACGACCTTCCTCTTTTTTTTTGGACTTAGGACTGGCTATAAAAAATGATTTACATCAAAGTTCAGCATAAGTAGAGTTAAACAAGAAAACAAATAAACTTAAGAAACAGTATCATTACTAGCATATGAAAAGAAAAGGACTTCCTTCATGATCTTGTCCTTCCAGCTGTTCCTCGCTTGTTTCTAGATCAGACCCGATTGAGGCGAATGAAATCTTGATATCAAATTATTGACATCAAACCCCATCACCTGCAATTGTCTCTACATAGCATATTGGGATTGTTATTTCACTTGGTTGTGCCTAAGAATGCAGATAGTTTATGGGCTTGTATGTTGACAAAGAGGCATCATAAAGTAGCTTGGAATAATAATGCCCATGGGTTTGATTTTCTTACAGTTATCTTTTAATTCCTTGTATAATTTAATGAACATTTTCTTTGGTTTGTTGTATGCAGGATAACAAATGTATTGTCATCAACTGGACGATGACAATAGTACTTGTTTGCTTTAGAAGCATTAATGATTTTGTATACTTTCTAAACATTCTTCTCCAGGTAACTTTCTAGTAACTGCCTTATCAGAAAAATTTTTCCCGTATATTTATGCAATAATACCACATTGTTACTTCCTAAACTTTGATGCTCTTTTGTAATGCAAGCCAAAAATGATTCTTTCAAGTTGCCTCTTGATAGTTTAGGTTGGCTTATGTGGCTCCTGAGTCCAGGGTGGTTGGTGCTGGTGATTTAGTTGACCATCCAAAGAGAATTGCTCTCCATTACTTGCAGGGTTATTTTCTTATTGACTTGTTTGTTGTATTTCCACTTCCTCAGGTATATCTCTACCCATCTTCCTTTCCCCCTCTTGCTCATGATAATCTCTTTTTTTTTGGTCTGAGTTTGATCATCATAACTTGGTGTCTCAATTATCTATTGATATATGCCTCCTAGTTTCTAATGTGAATTAAACTTTCATCTGAAATTTTGGTTTCCTTTTGCTTTTCCTCTTTACTTTGGGATATCTATTATTCAGTTATGATATGTATGTCCTAAAGGACCCCTAAAGCTTAAACTGTGAGGTGTAGGCTTATAAATGGTTTTTATCTTTAATGTGGCTGTTGCATGCAAAAACCCTTTTTGCTTGCAGTGTAAACAGAGTATAGGCTCGCCTTACCTTGTATTGGAATTGAGTTAAGAGAATAGGGGTAGAGAAGATCAAATTGTTGGCCATTTACTTGTAGAGATCCTAATAAAAGCCTAGGTTGTTAGGTGTAGGCTTTGAAATGATTCCTGCTGTTTACCATCGTGTGCCTTGCATCTTCTGCTTTGTATGTGGTGTTCGAAGTCTTTTGTTTTGCTGTCATGTGCTTTCACGCCTTTTTCCATAGTTGGCCCTGATTTATTGTTATCATGTTATTTCCTTTTATTTGTTATTATGTAGTCGATGTTTTATTTAATTAGATTAGGATTAGTTTGTTATTTTTAACATCCCTGATTTATTGGGATTAGAGTGGCTAAGTAACTTGTGGCCAATGTCCCCTAGGTTGCTTATATGTATTGCTCCTTTTCTTCATGGAATAACAGGAAAAAAACTAGTTTTCTTCATGGTATCAGAGTCTTAAGGTTTGAACAAATCTATGCTTCAATTCAGTTCCATGAGAGCTTACGATTCTAGCTCTCAAGAGAATTCCTCTTTAATATCACAACCACCAAACCCCTTGCCAAACAGCCACTTGTCCTCCTTCATGGTTGTCATTGGCAAAACTCCTCCTCTCATGATCATGGGCCATAGGTTTAATGGCAACAATTATCTTGTTTGATCCCAAAGTGCCTTGATGTTTATCCGAGGTCGTGGGAGGGAAGAATACCTCATTGGAGAAGCTATTGCACCTGCCACCTCTGCCTTGAAATACAAAACATGGGTTGCTAAGAATATTACCATTATGTCATGCTTAGTCAATTCCATGACCATAGACATTGGAAAAACTTTTGTGCTAGCCAAGTCAACCAAGGAGATTTTAGATGCTATTTGAGATTTCTATTCCAAGATGGAAAATTGAGCAGTGTTATTTCATATTAAAGGCTTCTTAGAAGATCTGAAACAAAGTGATGCTACTGTTACCCAATATTATAATACTTTTGTGAAGTATTGGTAGCAACTTGACCTTTGAGGTCTATGAGTAAACCAATTCTATTGATGCAGCCACTTATTGCAAGATTGTGGAAAAAGAACGGATCTACAGTATTTTAATTGGGTGATCATGCTATTTGACAAGGTGAGGGGGGACAATAATGGCCATATGCCCCTTACTAGCACTTAGGGAAGTTTTTGTAGAAGTGAGATATGAAGAAAGTAGGAAGCAACTCACCCTTGGTGTACAAGGGCACCACCAACATCCAAATCATCAGCATTAGTAGCTCATAGCACCACTAGTTCTAAAGGAAAGCCTTGCAGGAATGGTAAGCATTGGTGTGACCATTGCCATAAAACAAGTCATACTAAGGACATATGTTGGAAGATACACAGAAAACTTGCAAATCGGAAGCCACAACAACAATGGGAAAGCTATGGACTCATCATGTCAAGAGAGGAAAAGCATCAAGTCCACCTTAAAAAGTGATAATCCTAGGGATTATTTCAATTTTGACTTTAGCTCATTCCTAAGAAATTATGGGATCCTACACCAAATCTTGTGTAAATACCCTACAATATAATGGAGTTGCTGAATGGAAAAATAGACACTTGCTAAAGATTGCTAGGTCTATCCTTCTTCCTTCTAATGCACCTAAGCACTATTGGAGTGAAGTTGTCCTTACTACCACCTATATCATCAATAAGATGCCTTCTAGAATCCTTAAATTTATGCCTCCTCAACAAAAATTGTTTGAAACTTACCCAACCACACATATCATGTCATCCCTCCCATTCAAAGGCTTTGGTTGCACAAAATTTGTCCACAATGACCATGGCAGCAAACAAGATCCCTAAGCCATAAAATGTGTTTCTATTGGGTATAAATGTTTTTCACCTGCCATCACCAAGGTTTATATCATCATGAACCTTATGATATTTGAAACTAAATTTTTTTACTCCCAAACATTCCTTCAAAAGGAGATGTTTGAAAATCAAAACAAGGAATGGATGTTTGGAAGCATATTGGTACCCATACCTTCACATGACCAAACACACCAATTCTGAACCTCTACATAATGAGAACCCCACTCATCTTGATCTAATACTTGAGACCTTTGCAACTGAACCAAACCAACCCAAAACCATTGAAATTGAACCAAAACAGCCTATACCCAAGGCCTATCTTGATACTATACAACAAAAAGAAGTGCAGTTTTACACAAGGAGGAACAAGGCTCCATGGACATATCAACATAATTCAAGGGAGATTCCTAAAGCTGAAAATAGCACATGTCCTGAGCAAAGTTAGTGCATTTCCCTTACTTCAAGTCTTGAACATCGAGAGGAGTTGGACACACCTATTGCATTGAGAAAGGGAATAAGAAACTATACTAAACTTGCAATCAGCAATTTCGTTTCATACGAAAATTGTCACCTAAATTGCAAGCTTCTGTGCATAATGTTGCTTTTGAAAAACTTTCTAACGGTATGTATGAGGCAGCCAAGAAGAAAGAATAGAGAAGTGCTATTCAAGAAAAATTAGATGCCTTTGAGAAAAACCAAACACCTCTTAGTAAATCACTTGTAGGGTGCAAGTGGCTCTTCATAATGACATACAACCTAGATGGTAGTGTCAACTTATACAAGGTGAGACTTGTAGCCAAGGGGTATCGTTTGCATTGCTGGCCAAATTCAATACTATCAAAGTGTTGAATTTAGATTGGCGTCTTCACCAATTAGATGTGAAGAATGCTTTCTTGAATGGGGATTTGGCGGAAAAAAATTCTATATGAAGATTTCACTAGGAGTATAGTGTGAGAGAGATTTCAAAAAGGTGTGCAAGCTCCATAAATAACTTTATGCTCTTAAACAATCTCCCAGGGCCTGGTTTGAGAGGTTCCCCATTGTATGTAGGGCCTAAGGATACAACCAATGTCAAGCTAACAATACTTTATTTCTTAAAGTAGGATGAGATGGGAAGTTAGCAATTGTTTATGTGGATGATATTGTGATCATTAGAGATTATACTGATGAAATAGAAAAATTAAATAAGTCTCTAGCACATGAATTTGAAGACAAAAACCTTGGTGTTTTAGGGTATTTTCTTGGCATGGAAGTACCTTGTAACAATCAGGGTATTTCCATTTCACAAAAGAAGTATACCTTACGTTTGTTTGAGGAAACAGGTATATTAGAATGTAAGCTTGCAAATACTCTTATGGAGGCTAATTATAAATTGGACCTCAAGCAAGAAAGTTCCCTTGATGACACTAGTAGGTATCAAAGACTTGTAGGGTAACTAATCTATTTAACTCATATTCGTCAAGATATCAGCTTCTTAGTAAGTGGTGCAAGTCAATTCATGAACAAACCATATGAAGAACATATGGATGTAGTGTATAGAATCTTAAGATACCTCAAGATAACTTTTGGTAAGGGCTTATTTTTCAAAAGAAGGGATCACAAAGGTATAAAGTTTTCTTAAATGCAAATTGGGTAGGATCAATGTTAGATAGGAGGTCTACTACTAGTTACTATTTGTTTGTGTGGGGAAACTTGGTAACTTGGGAAGTAAAAATCGATTGGTAGTTGCTAAGTGTCGTGTTGAATTCTCTGCTATATCAAAGGAGTCCTAGGTCAAGGTTTGTTATATAAAGATAAGTGCAATTATCAAGTTTTTGGCTATAGTGATGTAGATTGGGTTAGGTCTCTTGTTAATAGATGCTCCATTTCAGGATATTGTGTCCTTATTGGAGGCAATCCAATCTCTTGAAAAAGCAAGAAACAAGATATTGTTGCAAACAGAGGCTGAGTATTGTGCTATGGCTTTAGCGACATGTGAACTTACATGGTCCAAGCAACTCCTTCAAGAATTAAGATTTGGAAATACTGAACAAATAGAGTTGATTTATGATAACTAAGCTGCAATACATATTGCTTCCAACCCAGTATTTCATGAGAGGACCAAACATATTGAGATCTATTATCACTTTATAACAGAGAAAATTCAATCTGGGTATTTTGCTACTAAATTTGTTAATTCAAATGATCAATTGGTAGACATACTAAGTTTCTTAGGGGTCCTCAAATCAACTATATATGTAACAAGCTAAGTGCATATGATTTATATGTTTCACCTTGAGGGGAAGTGTTGGAATGTTATACATAGTGTCTAGGTTCGTTGTATCTAGAGTTGTACTACCCTAGTATTATACTTGTTTTTTATCTACAAATAAGACATAGTGTAAGGGATTAGACACATCTTACAATTCATTCATCCATTTTTCTCTCTAATTTATCAACCACCAAGCTTGGAATGATCAATATTTACTCCCCAGCTTGAGGGGGAGTGTTGTTTACCATTGTGTCTCTCGCATCTACTGTGTGTGTGGTGATTGAAGTCTTCTGTTTTGCTGTCACGCATTTTTCCATTGCTGGCACTGTTTTATTGTTTTCATGTTATTTCCTTTCATTTATTATTATGTAGTCAACATTTTAATCAGTTAGATTTGGATTATTTTGTTATTTTTTACAACCCGTGATTTATTGGGATTAGATTGGTTGAGTAACTTGTGGCTAATGGTCCCTAGGTTGCTTGTATGTATTGCTCCTTTTCTTCATGGAATAACATGAAAAAAGCAGTCACCAATTCTGATTTTCTTCAGTTCCATCTTTATTCTCTAATGGCTTTCATGCTTTGGCAGTGTAAAGCCTAACAAAACCCAAGATTTCTCTTGTCTTGTTTCTCCAAGTGTTTCTAAACTGCTTGTTCAGTGTCATGTTTATTACAGATGAACTGCATTTATTGTTCCTTTTGGTATGTCAAATCTGTGTTATAATTTATGAGAACATGAATATGTGTCTGAGAATAAGTTGGTGGTGGGGGAAGGAAAGGATTATCCATTTTATGAAGATAGAAGTGAATATGGATTATAACTTATGGACACCTTGTCATGACATATTTTAGTCAAATTTTTGCAGATAATGATTTTGTTTGTCCTACCATATCACTTGGGTTCATCAGGAGCAAATTTTGCTAAGAATGTTCTGCGTGTAGCAGTCCTTGTTCAGTATATTCCCAGATTGTGTAGGTTTCTGCCTCTTCTAATTGGTCAATCTCCAAGTGGATTCATATTTGAGTCAGCATGGGCAAATTTCTTTATAAATCTTCTCACCTTTATACTATCTGGCCATGTTGTTGGGTCTTGCTGGTATCTCTTTGGTCTACAGGTCAGTGGATTTTTTTTTTTTTTTGGGGTAGAAAAAGAAGATTTATACTTTTTTTTTTCCTTTTTAGTGGGTGGAAATTTTAAATGACATCTTATTTTCTTTTACAATGCCATTTTACTTCCACACTTACTGCTCATGCACTTTCAAGAAGTTTCACTTGCATGAGTCTCATAATTTTGTAATACAACATGTGTGACTACCATTATACCCTGCTTAGATTAAGGGGGAAAAACTTGATTCACTTGAATACTTCTGATTTCTGTTGTGATGCATAACTTGGCTATAAATGAAGTGTGAATTATGGCCTAGCAGAGGTGCTTTGTCAATGTGTTGACACACTGATCATGAAATTCAACTATTAAACTTATTGTTTCCTTTGATGCTTGATGATAATAACTTTAATTAGAGTAAAAAAGGTTATTTAGTGGTTTTATCAATGATGATTGATATTCAACAATTGACATACTCCTTTTCTTCCTCTTCCTTATGCCAGAGGGTTAACCAATGTCTACGAGATGCCTGCCATAGTGAGGAAATTAAAGATTGCATGCAATTGATTGATTGTGGACATGGGCGTCCACCAATCAGTCAGTCTGGCCCAACTCTGTGGCCAAACAATACTACTGAAAGCATGTGTTTCTCTGGGTCAGATGATGGATTTCAGTATGGGATCTATGCTAAAGCTGTTAACCTTACTACGCAAGATAATGTGATCACCAGATATGTATATGCATTATTTTGGGGATTCCAGGTGTGCCTTTCATTCCTTATTCAATAGTTCTATATTTTCAGATTTTGCATACATACTTAGCGGTGTGTTCATTTTGTAGGAGTGCATAAGTAAGGAGCTATGATTCATGAAATTATCGACATAAACATTAATATAGAAGTGTGAAAATATGTTCATTTTATGAAAGTATCTAAGAAGTGTTAAATATTAAAATCTACACTTCTACTTTGAAGAGTACAATTCAGTGGTCCGGTTGGTGGTGAAATTAAGGAAACACAAATTACTTTAATAGATATTCGGCACATGAGGGAAGATGAGGTGCACGCTTGAGCTTGATTAGGTTATATTAAAAATATGGTCAAATGTATTGTTAAAGAAGAGTGTTTTTTTCCATATCTGGTCATTTTGGCCTCTTACCAAATAAAATCATGTTTTAATTAACTAACTGCATCATCAGAGGAGCTCTTGAACCATCTTACATAGACACAATTCAGAAAACTAAATATGAAAGAGGAGCTATGACATTTGGACATGCGTTGAGAATGATTACTTTATTATTTTTATGAAAATCACTGCAGAAGTAACATTTTACAATTGAATAAATGTGTGCATACATTTAAGATGGTTCAGCAATTGCCTACATTCACAGCAGAATATTTAGGAAGAATCCATTATCTAGATAAGTAATTACAGTTTTTTTTTTCTCAAGTATCTCTCACATACTCATATCCCAATAGCACTTATAATCTAACTCATAAAATTTCCTCACAGGCCTAAAATAATTCCACCCATAAAATATTTTCATAATGCACACCATAAGCAGCAGAAAATATTAATCATCTAACTTTGTTTTTATGAAAAGTCTGACCATATAACTCCTTACTAAACCAGGATAGGAAACATTAAAACCAAGGTGCAGGTGGCTTTTCCATCTTTTCTAAGCTTCTTTTTTCTTTACTTATTTTTATTTATAATTTATGTTAAGAGCCAAGAATTATCATATTGAAACCATATTAGACTGAAGTTATTCTTGCAATAAGATACTTTGGCTTTTCATAGGGATGATATTTTTGTAGTCCAATATTAAAATGAACAAAAAATGCATTTGAGTATTTCAATTTATGAAGTTTTATGCCTTTGTGATCTTTATGCAGCAAATCAGTACTCTGGCTGGAAATCTAGTCCCAAGCTATTTTGTCTGGGAAGTCCTTTTTACAATGGGCATCATAGGACTGGGACTCTTGCTTTTTGCTCTTCTCATTGGGAATATACAGAACTTTCTTCAGGCTCTTGGACGGAGGTAGAACTTATATCTCGATACATGCAAATTCCCTTAACTGAGATGCAATATATTCAGTGCATAACAAGTGCTGTCTGATGACGATGTTCCTCTTAATCTTCTGTTTCTATCTAAATCAAATTCTGCATTGAGGTGTCTCTAATAGTTCTAGAAAATGCTCTGTGGTCCTAACTTGAAGAGGAAGGGCATAGTAGTTTTGTGGAAGGAAGTACAGGTTTCTTAGATTCTCTTCTCCAGGAGTATTTGGATTAAGCTAATAGCATTCTGTCCAAAAATTTTTCCATTCTTTGGGAAACTGCCTAGGCGGTTAGTTCAAACTCCAGTTATTCAGCAGCACATATACTAATTCTTTGAAAGGTCTTGGTGGCAAGGCAGTTTTTGAAAAGTTATTTCTTTTCTTATTTTTGTAAATTTAGAAAGTATAATAAATTTTTTATTTTTTTTTATTTTTTCCATAGAAGTAAATCAGGACAATTAAATTTGTGAACTGATGGACTTGTAACTATTGGGCCAAGGGTGGAAGAGACCTATGAAGAGAGAAAAAGAAAGAATGAGGCCCAAGAATGTGGTGAGGTGGTAGATGAGGGGCAAAAGGGGGGAACTACCTCGGAATAACTAACTCTGATCTTATGAGATGTGTGAGTGAGGAGAGAGAATCTGGTAAGGTGTATGGGTGAGGGGTTTATTATCAGGGGGAAGTAGCCGTAGGAGGCTTAAGGAAGTTTTCAGTGAGAATTGGGAGAGTTGGCCTCTCGAATGACAGGGGTTTTTAGCTTTCATTGCACTTGTTTTCTCTTTCTTTCTTTTCTCTTTTTGTTGTAAGCTTTATACTGTGATTCATCCTTCCATATTACTCTGTTTTGGGAGGAGCACTATTGTTTATGCATAAATAACGCAAGTTATTAGGACGTTTCTATGAATTTGGTATTAGAGCGATGACAATTTGGGAGAAGCTAAATCAATAGAATGGGAATCCTTAGTGAGAAAAGTGAAAGTAGATGCAAGAGGAGAAATGGCAAAGAGATAGGGAAGAGATGAGAGAAATGACTGAAAAAGTGTTAGCCAGATGGAAGAGGGAGACATAGGAGGAGAAAGGGCAAAGAGACATGGTAGAGATGAAACAAATGATAAAGGATATGAAAGAAGTGATGAAGGATACAATGAAGCTTATGAAGGAGAGAGCGGATAAGGAAGACATTGAGGAGGAACCTTATAGAGACTGAGGAATAGAGCTTTCACCTCTTTTAGGACGGGGCTTGGCTGAATCAAAGGTTAAAGAGGATGTGAAGGAAGTGGAAGAAAAAGAGAAGCATGAGGAAGGAATGATTGCAAGTGTATCAGGTCAAAAGGCATTAATTGACTTGCTTGTTCTCTAGAACAGCCCAAAAGAGGAGATAGAATCAGACTCAACCCCAAGTCTTTAGCACATTAATGACCAAGGAAGCCTATGGAGAGAGTACAGCTTTGGTGTCAAACAAATTCATGGGCATTCATCAAGTAGGCGATGCTGAAGAGGAAAAGAAAAGGGCCTTAAGTCGTTGCTGGGTGGATGAGAAATCTAAGGGCCAAACATTGGAGGAATATTCGGTAACAAAAGCAATTGTCAATGGCAGAGGAGGAAGACAATAATAGCATAGGGAAGGCAAGTAATTGGGTTTTGAGGCTAATCAAGTGGGGGAGGAGTCCAAAATTGAATTGGGCACCAATATTGGGCAATGAAAGAAGTTGGGTTATTCAGAAAGAACAAAGACCTAAGGGTGTTTCGGTCCACTGCAATGTTGGGCTTAGTTAACAAGTGGACATCGACTATCCTTCTTTTTGAACCAGTAGAACTCACCCAAAACGTGAACATGAATAAGCATGCTAAAAAGCAACACTATGCAAGGAGGAGGGTTTCTTCATTCTTGTTGAGTGTTGAAGCCTTGGACATCTTCTCACATGGCTAACATTGGTGTGGCAAGCAGACGTGAGCTGCAAATTGCTCACTGCCATGAAGGGACGAACCACAGTAGGCTAGAATTTTTCTATAGGAGGAGTAAGTTTGGGTTGGAGGATTTGTTGCAAGCAAGAACTGTAGCTGCGAAGAGACTTAGACACAAAAAGAAAGCCAAATTCAGGTGCCAAGAAAGAGTTTGAGTAGTACATGGATGCGATTGCAAAGTTCAAGCACCCCAACATTATGAGACTTGGAACCTATTACTATGCCAGAGAAGAAAAGTGGCTCGTCTATGAGTATCTTCCCAACAAAAGCTTGCAATCCCTTATCCAAGGGAACTGTAGCCCAAGAAGAATTCCATTGAAGTAGACTACCCTAGTGTTTGGTTGGAGGGGCTTGGGGGGGGGGGGGGGGGGGAGGGGAGGGGAGGGGAGGGGAACCCTTCCCCTTGTTTGGTATGAAAAAATTGGAGCCCCCCCAAAAGTGGAGGCTTTTGGAGGGGAGAGAAATTTTTTTGGGTTTGTTTGATCAAATTGCCCCTATTTTGTTTTTACTTCAAATATAATATAAATCCTATTTTTTTAATAGGATTTAAAATATTTTTTTATAAAAATAAAAAATATTTTTGAATAAAAATAAAAAAATTATTTTTTATAATAAAAAGTAAGAAAAAGCTTTTTTTTTTATAAAAATATCTTAAAAACAAAAAAAAATTAATTAAGGGTATAATTGTCCATTAATTCCTTCCCTCCCCTCCTCAATCAAACAACATATCATTAAAACCTCTCCCCTCCCCTTCCCTCCATTAAAATCCCTCCCCTCCCCTCCATTGAACCAAACACTCCCTACAAGAATAAGCCTGATTTTAGGGGCAATCAAAAGACTAGCTTGGATTCATGTTGAATATAAAGCTGTAAAAGTACCTCATTTGAACATCAAATTTTGCAATGTGGTGCTTGACGAGTATGGTAGTGTTGTCATCTTGGACTTGGGCTTGTCTCTACTAGCAAACCTAGCAGAAGTGTTTGATCAAGAATTGTCAAGGTACAAGAACATGGGGGAAGAGTTGGTGTCAATGCTACATGTGGGGTTGGCATATGTGGTGGAAAAGTCAAAGAAGAGACCAACTATGGCAGAAGTTGCTAAGATGATTGAGGATATCAGGGTGGAGCAATCTCCTTTAAGAAAGGACTATGATGAGTCTTGAAATTCACTTCCACCTCCCAATAGGGGTAAGGACCAACAAATAAGGTTGTTTTGGTTACTATGAAGATGGTGATGGATTCGAAAAGGAAGCAGTAATTGAGAAGAAAGACAATGGGGAAGTTCTGCTACTTGCTCAAAAATTTGGGAAGAGTCCTTCAAAGTTGTGCAACCAAGCTTAAACACTATTTAGTGCAAGTAGTGAGCACCCTGGGTATCTCTCGGAATGATTATAGTAAGGTACTTGCTACAATATGCCAAGAGACACCTAGTAGCTTGGAGCAAAATGATGTATGTACTAGTGAACATGTGGCAGATGGGAGCAAATCAGCCAAAGGGATGGACCACACAGCAATGCATGTTGGTGATACAAATGGCAAACCAGATGAAATTGCTGCAAATTTGATGCTTGATACAAAAGCATCAAAAGCCATATTTGAAGAAAGTGCTGTGCAAGTCAAGTGTTCATTGGGTTACATGGACTTTGAGGGCTGTTCAGATGGACGATTGATTAAAAATAGTCTCTTCCATGTGGTTTACCTAAAGCTTGTTCTGGTGCATGGATCAGCCAAAGCCACAAAGCATCTAATGTGACACTGCCTAAAGTATGTTTACCCTCATGTTTTTGTTCCCCAAATTGAAGAGACAATTGATGTCACCTCTGATTTATGTGCTTATAAGGTTCAACAATTTGAGAAGCTAAAGAGTAATGTACTCTTCAAAAGGCTAAGAGATTATGAAATAGCTTGGGTTGACTCTAATGTAGGGAAGACAGAAAATGGAACGCTATCACTGCTTCCCTTATCAATTGCTGCTCCTCTACAGGAGTCACTGCTTGTTGAAGAGTTAAAATTGGCAGATTTCAAGCAGTTTTTCTCTGGTAGGGGTGTTCTGGTGGAGTTTGCTAGTTGAGCTTTGTGATGTGGTGAATATGCATCTGTATGGAAGGTCAGGGATGCAAATCAGAAGGGTGATGGTTACTAGTATGAGTTGGTTCAAGGAGAAGCTAATAAGCAAATAGATAATTTAGAAAAGATATATCTTGTGCCTGGATTAAATCTACATATACCACTAATTGGAGGACTTGAACTATGGGATAACCAAGTTCTCTTCCTTGAAATTGTGGAAGTTCTAAATGGGGGGCACACTATTCATTTATTTACAGCTGGCAATAATGGCTTTGGAGAAACTTTTGCAAGCTCATCTTTTCTCATTTTGAGCTGGAGACTTAATGGCTATGAAAAACGAGTATATTGGATGGATACTTATGGGAGATGTTTTAATTCTAAATGGCTATGCTGATGTTACCGACCTTCATGGTAGGATGAGCATGCTGGCTTTGATTATTTCGGAAAGCAAGAACAAGGTCCTATTGGAAAGAACCTCCTAGTCCAAAATTCAAATTCTCACCTTGAGGGCAAGGTGAAGCTTTGAGGGGCTAATGATAGACCTGTGATTATTGGACCAAAGGTGGAAAAGACCTAAGAAGAAATAAAAGGAAAGAATGAGGCCCAAGAATGTGGTGAGATGGCAGAAGAGGGGCAAAAAGGGGGAATTACCTAGGAATAACTAACTCTGACCTTATGAGATGCGTGAGTGAGGAGAGAGAATCTGGTAGGGTGTGTGGGTAAGGGGTTTATTATCGGGGAAGAAGCAGTGGGAGGCTTAAGGAAGTTTTCAGTGAGAATTGGGAGAGTTCTCTGGCATCTCAATTGCCAGGGGGTTTTCAGCTTTCATTGGTGTAAGCTTTATACTGTGATTCATCCTTCCATATTACTCTGTTTTGGGAGGAGAATTACTGTTTATAGATAATTAACACCAGCTATTCAGAAGTTTCCATCATGAACATAACATAATTTTCTGTCTTCCAAAAGCAGTGAAGTTGCTGAAGTTATATATGGACTGATGTCCATTTCCCAATCCCTACTGTAGTCTCCCATGCATACAGAAAAGAGTTTTTATGTAGTCTGCAATAAACCTTAGTGATCTTTTTCTCACTATAATCCTTTTTTGGGAAATTTATAAGAACTCACGACCATTTTTTATTATTTACTTTTCTTATTTCAGATTATGTTCTGAAACAGCTCTAACATTATGTTTCTCACAGCATAAACTCTTAATTACTAACCTATAAAGCATTGGTATCCAAAAAATAGAGCTTTATCATGTCAAGTACGTTTCCGTCACTCATATCAAGCACTATGGGATGCTTCAAATTACATTTATATGACATGCATGCCTCTTAAGCTCAACTGCAAATTTCTTGGATAAATTATAGTTTACTCCCTATGGTTTGACCCCAAATCAGTTTGCTTCCTGTGATTTAAAGTGTTGCATTCAACTTCCTTATGGCTTGTTCCGTTACCACTTAACCACCCTATGATATTTTCAATCATAACCTTAGTAGAAATAATCATGTGAAAGTTAAAATGATAAACAATTTCATTGTTGGAAATGTGTTTCACTTATAGTAGAAATAATCATGTGAAAGTTAAAATGATAAACAATTTCATTGTTGGAAATGTGTTTCACTTATTAACTTGAACAATTTCACAACCTTTTAAGGATATTATTGGGATAAAGCTAATATTTCAAAATTGATACTGTTCACCTAATCCCTGCAATAGTCTCATTGTTTTAACGTTCATGTGATTATTGTAGTTAAAATTCACATGCAATACCACAAGTTGGTTTAGTGGTAATTAAAGAAACCACAAGAGTGTTGAATGACACATTTTAAACCAGAGGACAAACTAATTTTGGCTAAACCACAGGAGAGTAAATTGGAATTTACCCTTTAAAACTTTGATGGTCAAGTTTAAGGAAGGGCAAAACACCCTGATCCTACAGGCACTCACAAAATTTGCCCACTTGGGCTTGGGTATTGGGATTTTTATGGGTATTTTAGGAGTCTAGATTTGGGTAGTAAGATACCCACCTTGCTCCAGACCTGTAGTGAGTGTGTGTATTTATTTATTTATAATTATACATACATTTATATATATTAATTGATAAAATACATTAGAAAAAGTATTAAAAAAAATCTAAATAGCATTATATTGGTTTTAACTTTTATTAATAATTGTTTGAGACACTTGATTCTTTGTTGTTATTTTATTTGAACAAGTAAATGAGTCTCAAGTTGAGAAAAATTGTTCATTTCAAAACTTTTTCGGGTAAATGGGTTTGGATCCAAAGATTTAAGGATTCAATGGTGATAAGGAATTTTTACCCACTAAATATGAATCTAGGATGGGGACTATAGTGCCCTATCTATACCTTACCCATGATCATCCCTCGTCAAGTTCCGATGTATATATGATTATATTATGCTCACTTTATTTTCTTGCATCCCTCTTGTAGGAGGCTAGAAATGTCACTTAGACGCCGCGATGTGGAGCAGTGGATGAGCCACCGGCGCTTGCCAGAAGATCTAAGAGGGTATCCATTTTCTTCATCATTATTACGTTCAGATTGCCAAAAAATATGTCATTAAGTTCATTCAAGTTGTCACTTGCTAATTCCACACCCCTTCCCAAAACTCCTTTGCTCGATAATGTAAATATTAGATGCATGACCAATTTATTGTTCAGATAAGACATGTTATTGTTTCACATGCCCAGACTCAATTAAATGATCAACTACTGAAAACTCAAGTTCACATTCTGAATAAAATTTCTTCCCGTAACCTTTTGTCTGTCTGCTAATATGTACATGTGTCTGTGGTGTATTAAATATGATTAATCACTATGTTATGTAGATTAGTGGTGTATTTATAGTCGATGATAACAGACTAATAGTTGAGACTTGAGAACGACCTAGTAAACCCCCTGTCGTGCAATTAATTTCCGTTTTTATCATGTCAAATTGAATGTTTCATGAAGTAAACAATGCTGATTTACTTTGCTATGTATTCATATATCTTACCTTTCTAATTTTTATAGCATTATTTGTGTGCATTGCAATTATTTTCATCCCCTGAATTAAGTTCCCATCTCCATCAAGGGTGGTGATATAGTTAATGCACCCATTTGAAGAGCTACTGATTGTTCCTTACTATAGCATGTCGATAAGAATGAGTGCTTAGAAATTAGCATGTCTACAATTTTATTTATCACTTCTTTTTTGGTATTATAATCATATGAATTTGTGGATCATACTGTCAAGTGATACACAATCCACTCATATGATTGGTCTGTTGTGTAGGAGAGTACGACTGGCTGAACGATATAATTGGGCTGCAACCAGAGGGGTAAATGAAGAAATGCTTCTAGAGAATTTGCCAGAGGATCTTCAGAGAGACATAAGACGTCATCTCTTCAAATTTGTTAAGAAAGTGAGCACAGGACTATCTGTTGCATAATTGACTAGTTATAACTTGTGCCAAATTATCCTGCTCATTCTGTTTAAACCTATTATATTTATGTAGTTCAGATGTACGATTCATTCAAAAACCTGCTTCTGTAGGTCTGTCTCTTTTTGTATCTTGCTAGAATTGGATGATAGTTACATTTGAAACCCTTCATCATCATGAAACTAAAACAATACCTTATCAAATGACCACAAAAGTTCTTTTTTAAATGATTTTGTCTCTTCATATTCTGATGATTTAAGACATGTGCAGGTTCGAATTTTTGCCCTGATGGACGAACCTATCTTAGATGCCATTTGTGAGAGACTAAGGCAGAATACATACATCAAAGGAAGCAATATTTTGTACCATGGTGGTCTGGTGGAGAAAATGGTGTTTGTTGTGCGTGGAAGATTGGAGAGCATTGGAGAGAATGGGATTAGGGTTCCCTTATCTGAAGGGGATGCTTGTGGAGAAGAACTTCTGACATGGTGTCTTGAACATTCTTCTGTGAACAAAGGTATGACAAAACCTGATGAAGACACCATATGCCTATTAATTGTTTTAAAGTGTTAACCTCTTCTTCAACTCAAAAGCTTTAAGTTATTATGTGAAGGCACATGAATATTTTTATTATCATCTCTAAGAAGCTTCCTCACACAAAAATCCAAGACCCTTGAGCCTGACGTGTTGAAACTTAATGTCTAATTAAGAGAATGGGAGAATGCAAGAGTTGAACTCTAGACTAGTTAGTCATGGAGGCTCTATACTATTGTGATTAAGAACACCTCAATTCAAAAGCTCAAATTATTAAGAGAAAGCCTATGAATAATTTTATTATAATGTATAGTAGTAAGAAATTATTATGGTATCCCCTGCAGATGGTAGAAAAGTGAGGCTTCCTGGACAACGATTGCTCAGCAACAGGACTGTATCCTGTTTAACTAATGTGGAGGCATTTTCACTCCGATATGCAGACCTTGAAGAAGTCACTAGCCTTTTTACAAGATTCTTAAGAAACGCACGCGTTCAAGGAGCCATAAGGTGATTATTCCTTTTATGATTCACCATTATCTTTCAATTTAAGGTGAAGGCTTCTTTGGCTGCATCAGCCCAGTGGGCTGTTCACAGAATATTGGATTGAAACATATCCGAGTTTGACAGAAATCAATATCTGATACAACTGGTCCAGTCTAAAATGTTGGGGTAAATTATAATTCACCTAGTGGTTTGTTCTGCTACCTATTAACTATCTTGCGTTATTATCTGACTTAATTTTAACAGAAATAACTATGTGTGTAAATGTTAAAATGATAAACAATTTCACTATTTAGAGCATGTTTCAATTATACCTTCATAATATTATGAAGTTATTGCTAGAATTAAGCTGATAGTTTCAATTTTCAATTGTTAGCTTAATCTAAACATTAGTTTCTGTACATCATGAAATTATTCGCAATATAAATGAAACATACTTTTAACAATATAATTATTTATTAACTCTCTGATGGAACTTCTGTATTTTACTTAAACAATCCCACCCAGATCAGAAGAACAAGATAGAATTGAAGAAATACAGCAGGGAACAAATGAAAAAAAACAAAGAGGAAGAGAAATGAAAATGGTCCTCTAGCACTCGAGAGGCTAGAGTCTCTCCACACTGGTCTGCGTAATTTCTGCCTACCCTCCTCCTCACAGGTCTCTCACCATATATCACCTCCTTCTCACCACTTCGTCTCTCTCTGCCAGCTCACCCCGCTTCCCACTAGGTGCTTCATAGTTAGTTACATGACTCTCTTTCTTGGCTCTTCTGCAATAGGTTCTGACCCCTCCAGGCCTAAATCTCTTTTCTACATCCTTTCTTCTGTCATAGGTCCTCAATACCCAAGGCCCAATAACTTTGGGTCCATCTTTTCCCTCCCCTTCAAGTCTGACCTTGTCCTCAAGGTGAAAATTTGATGGTTGGATCATAGCAATGCCAGGCATCGTCCCCAACCTAATACCATTAAAATTACTCTCTTCATAAGCTTTCACAAAGTTACAAGCTATCTTAAGTTCATCCCACAGCAGAATTAAAATATAGTGCTGAAGCATCTCATCTATATTTATCTTGAACTCTCTAGCAATCCCTCGAAACCAATTTTCAGTGATGAACATGCCTTGAGGAGCACCAAAACCACCATCAATTCTCTTTGTTTTACAAACTTTCTTTAACGTATAAAGACCAAGAACAAGATAAACATACTTTTGGTGCTTCTATAGGGTCTTAGTAGATAAAATCTTTTGGACTTCATTCTCCCTGTCCACTGTCGACATCACCCTGTTACGTGGCGCCAAGTACAATTGTTCTTGACCTCTCATCTGAATTTTCTCCTCAATCATCTTGTTATACTGACCAGATTGAAAACAATGATCCACATCACCTTTTCTCCAACATCTCTCTGTATTAATATGAATTTTTTTAGTATTACCTGAGTCCTGTATCGGCAAGATAGCTTGGAACTCTTAATACTCAGCATAGATCTTCCTTGCTGCTAGTTTTGTATTTTCTTGAGTATTGACAGCAACTCCTCCTACGATAGAGCCAACAATATTCCCCTCATGCTAGTCATCTTTCAAGAGTTGACCAGCCAAATGCTCAAAGAATTTCTTTGAGGAATGATCCCGTCCAAATGGTTCTACACCAGGGCCATCCCAGTTAGGAAAATAGAACACACACTGCACTGCATTCCCTTTACTCACTACCGCTTGCAAGGGTGTTTCAACAAACCCATTGGTGCCCTTAGTTGTTCTGGCCTTAACATCATTATTGCCAGCAAGTGCAAGTGAAAAATATCCTGTTGTGGAACTTCTTGAATCAGGTGTGTCACTCTCTTTGGCCTAGTCAGTTGGAGTTGCTGCCTCAATAATCACATGCTCATGCATTGGTTTATCAATTATGGGCCCCTTGAGCTAGTGAAATTGCGGATTTGTTAAGGTAGCCAAGCTCTGCCTCAGTTGAAATTCTATAGAAGTAGGCAAGGAATCCTTCATCTGTGGCAATCCAAGCTTAGCCGGTCCCATCTCTCCTTGCTCAATGGAACAAAAGGTTCTCATCCTAAAGCCAAGTGGCTGGAACAGAAAATCCAAATATGTGGGGTCTTTACCACGACCAATAGTCCCTCCGTGGCCATGGAACAGAGTAACTTTGGTGCCATACTCATTGCAAGCCATTATGACATGTTCCTGTGCTCTGTAAAATTCCCAAACAGCAGTGAATCTTCTAGTATCTTGTGCATTTTTCTGAAAAAACTCCACCACAAGAACATAGCTCACATTTGAAGCTACTGAAGTCACATAAGTTCCAAGTGACTCATGCCCTTTTGATTTCCCCATGAAAACTTGTGGTTCGCTGACTACCATGCGTGTGCTTTCCTCACAGTATATTTTGCATTTATTGCTTGCTGTTAGAGGAAATCGAACAACCAAGGTCATAATGGTAGAACTGGAAAGATGGTCTGAGACATTTTGAGTGAGGAAAACTCCTTTCCATCACAAAAAGAATCCTTGCTTCCTTGTTCCTATGGGTGCTCGAAAACCTCCATAGTCTTTAATCAATGAAGAATATATGCTGTGGTTGTTTAGGGCCTTAGATCTGCCTCCTCCAATTGCATTGGGACTTTTGCTTGATCCTTGGGTAATATTTTGGATCGGGTCAAGTATACAAACAACCCACAACAACCTGGTGTCAGTCCCATTGCAAGTTGGGCCATAACAACTTCTGTATTCCCTCCCAAACTTGACCTCAAGTGTGTTCTCTACTATTGCACTCGTTCCTTCAGCCTTGTGGATCTTCAATCTTCTTAGCTCAGCCCAAATTCCTTCGTTAAACCTATTCTGAATTGCTGCGTTCAACAATTCCTCAAAAGCTTCCTTCAACGGTATCGATACATGATGCACCTCCTCCTGATCTTCCCTAAGCATTTTACTATGACCGAAAACCACCCTCTTCTCTCCTCTTCTTACTGTATCACCATCATGCTGGTGAGGAAACTCCACTGGCTTACTCAATGCTGTAAATAAGAATGAAGCTTCCATTTCAGTTACATAATGCTGCGTTTTAGCATACGCAATGAGATCCATGTGTTGGGTGGGTTTTACCGGGCTACAGGGTTGGGTAACCCAATAGTGATGAGGCCCATTGAACTTTCCTTCCAAAAAACGTTTTGGCTCCTAGCCCATCTAACCTCTCTGACCTGATCCATGACCCTGTTTCTTTCCACCTGTTTGCTATCTTGATCTTTGTCCTCTTCCATCAACAGAGTTATTCGCTGTCAATCGCTGCTCCCTCGTTTTGTCTCTGTCTTCCTTCCATTACCACTACGCTTCACTTTTGTTCTCCTAACTCTCTTATCATTGAGAGGTTGCTGAATTGCTCGAGATCTGATTGATGCAAAAACTGAAGAGTTCTCTTCATTACCTCGTTGCACTTCCTTGTGCGTTGAGGATGTAAGAATTGGTTTAATTTGCTGAAGCTCAGATTTATCAACGGTGGCTGATTGTACCTCTCCTATGGGTCTGTTTGGTCTTGACTTGATAGGTGTTGAGATGAGAAGAATTTCTGGTTTCATATCTTCTTTTGGGCTGTTTTGGAAAGCAACTAAGCCCATCGAAGCCTCTTGACCTGGTACACTTTCATTCATTCCTTCTTCATGCATCTTCTTTTCAACAGCTTCCTTTACATCCCATTTAGTTTCTGATTCAGCCAAGTTTTCTTCCTCATCCGATCTCCCCTTTACGAGGTTCAGCATGTCATTCATTATTTCTTTAATATCCCTCATCACTTGTTTCATCTCTGCCATGTCCCTTCGCCATTTCTCCTTTTGTAACTCCTTCTTCCATCTGGCAAACACCTTTTCACTTTCTTCACTGAAAATTCCCATAGTCTCAGATTTCCCTAGATTGTCACGACTCTAATACCAAATTGATGGAACTTCTGTATTTTACTTAAACAATCCCACCCAGATCAGAAGAACAAGATAGAATTGAAGAAATACAGCAGGGAACAAATGAAAAAAAAAAGAGGAAGAGAAATGAAAATGGTCCTCTAGCATTCCAGAGGCTAGAGTCTCTCCACACTGGTCTGCGTAATTTTTGCCTGCCCTCCTCCTCACAGGTCTCTCACCATATATCACCCCCTTCTTACCACTTCGTCTCTCTGCCAGCTCACCCTGCTTCCCACTGGGTGCTTCACAGTTAGTTAATGACTCTCTTTCTTGGCTCTTCTAGAATAGGTTCTGACCCTTCGGGCCCAAATTTCTTTTCTACATCCTTTCTTCTGTTATAGGTCCTCAATACACAAGGCCCAATAACTTTGGGTCCATCACTCTCACAAGATCATGTTTGTTAAAATTTAAAAGAAAAATGTTACGCGTGATTAAGTGATAATTGAACAAATCATGCAGCCAGTTTACATATTGCAGCATAGACTTGATCAATGGATAAAAACTTATATAGTTTATTTTCATTTTTATATATAGTGAAGCCGTTTCTGTTTTGAAATCCATACCTACATAATTTGATAATGATAATGCTTTGATGATAGGTATGAATCGCCTTATTGGAGAAGCCTTGCAGCAACTCGCATTCAGGTTGCATGGAGATACAGGAGGAAACGTCTGAATCGTGCTGACACCTCCCAGTCAAATCAATCATTGAAGCCGTAGGTTTCACTCTAGTTTATGATTTAGTAAGGTTCAGTTTGTATGATATCCAAACAATGTCTTAATTAACTAGCTTGTTGCCACATAAATGTGGGATTTTTTTTTTAACAAAAAGAATCTTTGCTTGACGTTGAACAATTAGACAAATGGAATTTTTGTATGATGTGTGATTTATTTAGGTTCAGTTTGTACTTTGTATGATGTCCAATATCTTGTAAAATTAACTAGCTTGTTGCCACATACGTGTGGAATAACCTCCCCCTCCTTTTCCTCTCTTTGCTTGATGTTGAACAATTAGACAAATGGAATTTTTCATCAAAATATATTTACAGAAATTGTCAAAACCTGAGTAGATACATATTACAACAAAATGCTTATAGATGAAGGTCTGATCATACTACTAAAAATTGTTTGGTAAATGGTTATCACATTATAAAATTGTGTGCCCAAAAAATATCGATATAAAAAGGTGAGACCAAACATCAACGCGAAAACAGTAGGATTTGCTTACGTTTTTCACCATATCAAAGTTTATAATTTTCATTCTATACATAACAAGCGAACAAATGAAATACACTCATAGTTAACTCTGTTCAGTATGTAAACCATTCTGGATTGAAATGAAATACATGAATGTCCATCTGACCCCTCAGAAAATAAAAATGGCTTGTTTCACAAAAAGGAGCACTCCCATTTCCCTTGTGAGTTTGTCCGAGGCTAGAAAGTAGAAATCATTGTAAATGAGAAAACTTGCAATAACCAATTCCCTATAAATTACAATTCATATCGCATAAGAAACTACTGGTGAAAGCCTTCTCTTCTATTTTTTCCCCCTAACGAATAAGAGCAGTTCAATGTGTAATTGTCATATGTAGTCCTCCTTGAACATTCAAAAGTTCCCACGTGATCTCATCCAAGAGTCCATTAAGGATATGCTTTTCCATATCCCTTGTGATATCATATATCTCGAGGAATGCAAATGTGTCCTCGTTCCAACCCAAGTCCCACATACAGTCTATGTCTGGATACTTGTTGTAGACATCACTTTCAAGCATTTTAGGAAGGTAATCCTCGACATGAACGTGGGAAGTTCTGTTCCTGCCGTAGAACTCTAGCCTTTCCATGTCCTCATTCAGCTGCCTAACCAAGTCATCTAATGATCTAATTTTGACGGAACTGATTGATACCTTTAAGCAAGAATGAACTTTGAGTTCTTGCCGTATCCCTTTACGTTTCATCACTTCATAGCTGCAGTCTAATATAAGCTTGCTGCCTTCATCTTGATTGTCCAGACGACCACCGCCTTGAAGAATGCTAAATGGAATGTTTAGTCTGAAAAGTGCTTCTGCTGTGTTGAGGAATGGTTGACTCGTGACCAAGATCCATTTGAGGCAGTTTTCACTTTCTGTAAGTAGCTCTTGCATTCTTTTTTCAGAAATTCGCTGGTCTTGCCAATGTGAATGGTGACTTGTATCCATTCTTTCTTCATGAATTCCTTTGATATATATATAAATAATTAATTAATTCAAATACAAACTTGCTTGATTTGTTTAATCTATATGTTTCTGGTATTATCATTTTATGGATTTTGCCCAGATTACTTGAAAGTAATTTTCCTTTTAAAAATAGGGTGAAGATGAAGTGCTGTAACAAACATAGTAATAATAATAATAATAATCACAGAGATATGAGATACAGGGCTTTAGAGACTACTGTTACTACTATAGATTTCAGGTGTCTACAAAAAAAAACTGGGGTGAGGATTATCAATACACTAGGTTCTTCTCTCTTGGGGATATGGGGGCGTATCACTATGATAGAAGTTGTGTTGGGCTGTTTCTGAGCAACACTTCTACCAAGTTGAACAAGAAGAAAAGGAAGTTAAGGTGGATTTTGTGGGAAAGATTATGGCTATATGGAGAATGAATGAAGATGATGGCTTAGAGCAGGTAAGAAATTGTTGTAATCCCTTAATCTACTACATACATAACTTGATAATAGGAGAAACTAGTTCCTTATTTGGGAAGAAAGTCATCTTTAAACTCACCATTTATTGGAGTTGGTGCAATTTCACAAGACTTGAATTTTTCATCTGCTGCCAAAAGAGTAGCTTGATGTTGCTTGTCATTAGTAGCCACCAATTTGACATCTTGATACTGCATAATATGCAACAAGGATTACGTTAGCTTTCGATAAAATTTGTGTTTTATCTTTTGGGAAGAAACCCTGTAACTACTTCAATTATTTTTTCTTTTTTAAGTTCCCATTGAATGAGACGGTTTGAGGTCCTAATGAAATTGATCTTACCAAATAATTGGGAACTAAATCTGCTGATTCTTGTAGGCTTTGAACTTTCCCACCATCAGACTTGTACAACGTAGGAGGGAGTTCTGCTTCTTTATATGGTTTTTGTCTCACATCCAATGGTTCAACGATAACTACTGACTCATTGGAGCTAATGATACGTGCATCTGCTTCTTTCAACATGTTGACCCTTTCTTGCTCAGCTTCCTTCGAGAAATTGAATCTATCAGATGTTCTTTGTCTCACTTCTTGCGAAATGGGACTCTGTTGTTTCACTTGTGTTGTGTTATAAACCATTGTTCCATTTCTTCTAGTCAACACTTCTTCAATCTTTTCAGGCAAGTCAGCTTTTTTCTTTCTTGTATTCTTTACCTTCTTGTTGGCTAATTTATGAACATTTTTTTCGTCCATCATTGTTACGATGCCATGCCTTCCTGTAACTGGTTCAGATTGTTGATTTCTTGGAGAGGCAATTTGACCTGGCTTCCTAGTGTTCACTTGTTTCTCTTTCACATTGAACTCATTGGAAGCTTCATCTATGTTTAGATCATTGGAATGCTTATTTAGGAACCCTTCCGGTTTGGTAGCATCAACATTTTCTGCAGAGTTGTGCTTAAATGATGTGGCTTGGATAATGAGTGGTTGCTTCTTCTGGGAATTGATCAGGTCATGTGAGGGTTTTGACGAATTCTTCGAAGTTGTTTCACTCCCCTTTTGTTGTCTTACCCCCAACATTTGCTTTTCACGATGTTGTTCTTCTTGGGGCCCATATTTCAAGAGCGCATAAGGCTTTTGAATTCCAAGGTGCTTCGGAGACTGTTTTTGATTGCTTACATTATTCTTGTTCGTGTGTTTCTTTACTGGTTGAAGAACACTTCCAATGCTTTCTTTTTCTCCCTGCACTGACGAGTCAACTTCTGGTCTTTCATGCGCCTGTTCCAGCTGAGCCAGCATGTTATTTAGAAGCAAATCATTGGTTCTACCCTTTACTGTGACTTTCTGTTCTCTGTTAGTTGCCTGATCCTGTTTTCTTCCATTCACCTGAACATCTTTTTGGCTTTCTCTAATGAGGTTCATTTGAACTGCATTGTTATGCTGCTTCTCTGCTTTGATGGTGCCCTTCTCTAGTCCTTTGGATACTTTTATTTCATTCAAGTCCCTCCATAGTGTTTTTCTATTTTGCACAGCCACCTCAGAGCTTGTCTTTTGGATGATCAAATTTTTATCTGCACCATACATCAGCTCCTTTTCCTGAGTTTTAGGCACAATGACGGGTTCTGTCACTTTTTGCTGTTTCGGATGTACCAAATTCTCTGTTTTTTTGCTCTTCAATTCAATCTTCTTGGTACTTCCTGTTGCAGTATGCTTGAATGTCGTTCCTTCGGTTTTCTGTGTAGAACCTAAATCCTTCTGAGAGGTATTTTCCGATTCCACTTTCTCCGGAAGATTATCCAGGCCCATTAATCTGGCTATTACATTTGGAATCCTGGCCTTCTCTGTGTTGGATTTCATTGAAGCTGATTGATTTTTCTGTTCTGAAAGGGCATTGAGATTCTTATTGTCAGAGCTATAGCTTGTTGATCGCCTGTGAGGAATCAATTTTGATGTGTTTACATCTTGCTTTTCATTACTCGAGTTTCTGCGTTCCTTAGAGTAAGTGAGAGCAAGTGGCCTCTGCATCAAACTAGTGTTTCCAATTTCTTGAAGGTTATGAGAATGTCTCGAGGACTTGTCAAAGGAGAACGTTGGTGGTGCCAGTTGCTTTTGCTCAGAAGTTATGACTGTTCCCTCGTCATTGTCATCATCATTGTCCTCCTCTATCAATGTAATCCGATTTTTCTTCTGTGAGGGCTTCACGAACTCTGAACTTTTCTGCAGGTCTACTAACATCCTGAGAGACTCTTCCAAATCGATGGCTCCTTGTAATAGTTCATTTGCAAATTCTATTGAATATCTATCCATGTTAAGACCACCATTGGAGCAGGCTCTCAATATCTGGTTTAACTTCTGTGCACCTTTGGATATCTCATTTATCTGCACAGGAGAGAAATTAGGGAAGTGGCTTCTTGTAGCCAATTGCCTATCCAAATTGCTTCCTCTTTCCATCTTGCTATACTCCATTGTTCCCCTTTTAATCTGGTGAAGGAAACCCATCATTGAACTAGTGAAAGACGAATCAGCCCTTCTCAGTTTCCCTCCATTCTCAAATGCATAAGCCAGGGCAAGGGACATATCACTCAATTGCACTGAGCTCTGACCTCTCCCGTACAGAACAATCTGATTTGAAGCTTCTCCGATGTTTGCTGATCTATGGCTTCTGCTACCAGACCTATTCAGCATGTCCCCGGTTCTGGAACTAACCTGTAGAACATGAAATAATTTCACTAACAGAGTTCAAGCAATCTGCTTTGATGCATGCTCAGAATACTCAAATGGATCATAACTTACAGCTTCACTAGCTTTTATATTCCTGGATCCTCTGTATATTTGCTTGGAGTAGGCATATGCATCTGTGAGAACATGTTAGGCAAAATAAAGATCTCTTAAACTTTTTCTGTAGTAGAAGAGTGCGGTTATAAGCTAACTTGTCTAAGCATCGCCAAAGCGTGGATCTCTTATACATGATGGTACTGCTTGGGCACCCAAAGTATCTTTATACTCTTTTTTTCTTTTCTGTTCATTAATTTCTGATTCAACTTACTGGATAGAAAGTAAAGCAGAAATATCCTAGGCTCAATTCAATACTTCAACCATGTGGTGAAAGAACATTCCGTCAATTGCTGCCCTTACCGATAAATTTACGCTCACTATATATTGGAACTGGCGCCTATGAGATAAGGTATTGACTTTGGTTCATTTTAAGTCTTAGAAGTCAAGAAAGAAACACCTATTCTGTCAATGTTTACTTGAAATTTTTCTTGAGAATTTCAACCTATATTACAGGCTTGTAAATTGTAATAGTAACTATCAGAAATTCAGAAACGAGTTCTGGGAGGGTCTGATTGAAAAGTCAATCTTCATGATATCATAACTATTTCCCATTTTGACTCTTATCTATTCTACGCAGTCTCATTTAATTACAGGAGACAAACTTGTTAAGTAGGCAGGTCAGGGTAGTTAAACATGTATCTTACTACCAAGAGAAAAAATAAACAGAAAAAAGTAGTCCAGAAAACAAGAAACATCATTAAACAATGAAAGCTAGATACATACTAAATAACCCAATGATACTAGCATATTTTATATACTAAACAATGATTCCCAAGGAAATTTGAGAAAAAAATTTAAGTCACAAATCAACTTTTTTGGTGGACAATTCTAATATAAGAAAGGATGCAGCTTTAGCTTGTAGTGGGCACATATCTCATTCTCATAGCAAGCTCAAATGTATTTCACTCGCTGATCACAACACATAACACCAAGAGCTGCCAACAAAAGCACTGTAAACTACCTTTTATATATATATATATATATATATATGGGGTCTAAATTTTGAGTTTTATTCTTGTCATAAAGCGCAGATATTTCAGAGAAACTTACCTATGGGGAGCTGGTTGGATTGAGTTGACCTCTGAGAATGAGAAGCAGCCATTCGTTCTTTCCTAAGCCGCAAATCATCAAGTAGCTTCTGTGCAAAATCTGATCTCTTGGCCATGTTCTGCTTGCTGTAACACTGTATGCTGCAATACAATATGGAAAAACAATGTTTTTCACGATAATGGATTTGCGTTTGGCCTATTTCTTTCAGACACGAGAGTAGGAATGTTGTGTCCCTTCAATGGTTGAGAGGGTACTATCAGAGTTGGGTGAGGGGTGAGGGCAGTCATGAAGCAATACATTAGTGTATGAATTTTTGTCACTGAGAAAGATTGACGTGAAAGTTATAGCTCTCTCTCTCTCTCTCTCTCTTCACTTAATCGGTGCGTGTATGTGGGTGTAAGGATCTAACTTTTATTCTAATCTAAGCAATGCCCTGAGGTCTGAAGAAGGGGCTTCCTGCTTAAGTTATTGTTCACTTTGGAAGACTTTTTTTCCCTTCAATCTTTCTTTCTTCTCAGATATGATGGGGCCAGATGGTTAGTCAAATCCAAAGAATGCACGTTCATGAGTCAAGTGTTCTCCCTTCTCACACACGTACACCGAGTAATGCATGTGTCATGAGTCATGACACTGATAGTTAGCGTTGTAACTTCTGAGTTATGTATGTAGTATAAACAAGACAAGGTACTCATATGACTCTAAAGTTGTTCCATGTTTTGGTCCCAAAATATTCTCATTAGTAGATAATTAATTAAAAAAAAAAAAGCGGAATACCTCCACTCCAGGTAATAAAAATATTAAAAAAAACTTAAGTATAATTTTTATATTTTGATATTAGATTTTCTAATAAAAACACAATAAATTTATGATTTTTACAGATAAATTATAATTTTTACAATTTAACATCACATGATTGGATAAATTTTTTTTTACCCATATCATATTTTTATTAAAGTACCTCATTACAAAGATATAAAAAATTTTACTTAAGTCTTTTTTTTTTTTTTTGATATACTACTTAAGTTTAGTTATAAAAATATCTCCCACCCTACAAGTAACATTGATATAAGAGTGTGTAGTTATTTAATTGTTTTACTACTATTTATTATTTAATTTCAAAATATAAAAAATTATTATCTATATGAAATATATGTTTAAAATCGTAAGTTGAGGATGGATGGGTTTGTGCTCAAAAACGTGTGACAGCACACTATTCTTAAGGTGTTATTCGCCCCCACTAGTTTGTTGCTGGGTTTCAGCGAACCACCCCCAGGATTTATCCTAAGCACCAGAGATTTCTATCAGCAACTACAGATATATCCTTTCATGCAGTACGAAAAAATAGAGAGAATTCTTTTTTCTTTTTTGTTTTGGAAGGGAGATATAATGTTCTGTATATCTGCTTTTCTGGTCTGCCTCCTTTGAATTTAAGGAGTATGAAACCGAACTTTTAATTGTGATTAAAGAATAATCAATTTCTAAACGTTGGCAATTAAACCGAAATCAATTTCTAATTTTAAAAACGTATATACATGAAATATAAATTAAATTGAAATCTGTTTTTTTTAATTATTATTAAAAACAATTTGACCAGATACACACCATTAGATCTATTTTGATCCAATGCTCACGAATCCAAATAGTGCTAAGTGCTAAGTGTTTAAATATTAATTATATAATTAATATTTAAATCCACTTCATCCTTCAAAGCACTATTTGACATATGTTATATCTCCCCTCTTATATAGACTTATGGGTTGTTATCTTTATTCAATGTGGGACTTTGTCCTTTTAGTTTTCTTTTCAAACTACTCCAACAATCCCCCACTTAGTTTAAAAGAAAACTAAGTATCCTCTCTAATTCATAAGAATATGCATAAAATAGGTGTCTTTCAACTTGAACCGATTATTAGTGTAAACACTTCAAAGTATTAACAAATTGATGGTTGCTTGAACGCATTGAACCACAATTCTAGTGTTAATACCGAAAATACCACACACATATCCTTATATTTATTTGTACTGCACGTATTTATTCTCCGCACTTTAATGGCCACGTGCTCATCCTAGGCTTTTCATGAACATTTCAAGAATTACCCCCAAATTCTTGTAAGAGCGGCACCACTCTTTATGTTCATATAGGTGAATTTCCTTTAAGCTTTTAGGCTTCCTTGAATTCATTAAGAGTTTGACTCACCCTGAACACTTAAGTTCTCATATATGCACTAGACCTGGAATGGTTATACAAATTCTTTAGTGCCCAATCACTTATCAGTAACTTGTTTTTACCCATTGAACCTCTAAACAAGATTTGGTCCAGTTAAAGGTTGGGTTTCTATTACTAGTGACTGATGTTAAGGGGTTTCAATCCCATTCCTTTTGATGTTTTGTTAACTAACTCTTTATTAAGTCCTTTTGTAAAAGGATTAGCCAAGTTTTCACTTGTTTTCACATACTGAATTGTTATAATTCCATCAGAGATCAGTTGTTTGACATACTCATGCCTTAGACTTATATGTCTAGATTTACCATTGTAAACTTTATTAAAAGCCCTAGACATAGTAGCCTCACTGTCACAATGTAAAGATATGGCTGGCATCGGCTGTGGCCACAGCTTTATTTCCAATAACAAGTTCCTCAGCCATTCTCCCTCTTTACATGCAGATGCTAAGGCAACAAACTCTGATTCCATCGTAGAATGACTTATACAAGTCTGTTTCTTTGATGCCCAGGAGATGGCTCCTCCTGCTAGTGTAAATATCCACCCTGAAGTTGATTTATTATCACTTACATTAGTTATCCAACTAGCATCAGTATATCCTTCCAACACTGCTGGAAAATTGTTGTAAAATAATCCTAGATTGATTGTTTTCTTTAGGTATCCTAGGACTCTTATAATTGCTTTCCAATGTTCTGTACCTGGGTTACTTGTAAATCTTGAAAGTTTACAAACTGCAAAAGCTATATCAGGTCTAGTGCAATGCATTGCATACATTAAACTTCCAATTGTACTTGCATATTCTAATTGTGCTACTGCCCTATTGTCATTCTCATTTAAACTATGTGAAGAATCATAAGGAGTGTTTGCTTCTTTTATGTTGAAATTTATCCAAAATTTTCTTAACATAGTGAGATTGATTAAGAGCAAAACCCCCACTATGTTTCTTAATTTTAATCCCTAAGATAGTGTCTACCTCTCCAAGATCTTTCATTCTAAATTATGAGAATAGAAACTTCTTAGTTTCATTTATAGCAATCATGTTAGTACCAAAGATTAACATGTCGTCCACATACAAACAGATAATGACACCATATTCATTTGTGAATTTCAAATAAACACACTTGTCTGCACTATTATGATTAAAACCATGAGACAAAACAACAGAATCAAACTTTTCATGCCATTGTTTCGGTGCTTGTTTTAAACCATACAATGACCTAATCAATTTGCAAACTTTCTTTTCATTTCCAGGAAGTACAAACCCTTCTGGTTGTTCCATATAAACTTCTTCTTGCAAGTCTCCATTTAAAAATGCAGTTTTAACATCCATTTGATGCACAAACAAGTTATTAATTAATGCCAAAGCAAATAAAACTCTAATAGAAGTTACTCTAGCAACAGGTGCATATGTATCAAAATAATCAATTTCTTCTTTTTGTTTAAATCCTTTGGCAACCAATCTTGCTTTAAAAGTTTGTATAGACCCATCAGTATTATATTTACTTCTGAAAATCCATTTGCAACCAATAGATTTAGACCCTTCAGGTAAATCAACCAATTCCCAAGTTTTGTTAGACAATAAAGATTCCATTTCATCATTAATTGCTTCTTTCCAGAAACTAGAATCTCTAGACATTATCGCTTCTGTATATGTTTTAGGATCTTCTTCAACATTTAATACAATAGGAATTTGTCTTATCACAATATTCCTATCACCTTCTACTAGAAAAATAATTGCTTGACTATTGACAAAATCAGAATCTAAATGTTTTTCTTTTCTAACTCTTTGACTCCTCCTTGGTTCAATTTCTAATTGAGACTCTTCTAATCCATTTCTAACAGATGGAGATTCATTATCTTCATGACTTGAAAATAATTCTGTTGATAAAGAATCTGTAATAAATTTATCTTCAAAAAATTCCACATCTCTTGATTCCACAATTACATTAGAATTAATATCCAAGAGTCTATATGCTTTTGAATTTTCGGCATATCCCACAAAAATACTTTTTAAAGCTCTTGGTCCTAATTTAGTTCTTTTATGTTCGGGAATTCTATAAAACGCAAGACATCCCCAAATTCTAAGATAATTTAGATTTGGTTTTCTACCTTTCCACAACTCATAAGGAGTACAATTTATTGGTTTTGAAAAAACTCTATTCAAAATATGGTTAGCAGTTAACAAAGCTTCTCCCCACAAGTTTATAGGAGTTTTTGCATTCAAAATCATTGCATTTACCATTTCTACTAAAGTTCTATTCTTTCTTTCTGCTAAGCCATTTTGTTGAGGTGTATAAGGAGCACTTGTTTGGTGAATAATCCCATTATTTTTGCAAAAATTTGTAAATTCTGTAGAGAAATATTCTCCTCCTCTATCACTCCTTAAAATTTTAATTTTCTTTTCTTTTTGATTTTCAACAACAGACTTATAATTTAAAAACATTTCAAAAGCTTGATCTTTTGTTTTCATTAAATAAACATGAGTAAATCTTGAAAAATTATCTATAAAGGTTATGAAACATCTATTTCCTCCTCTTGTTAAAACGCTGTTCAATTCACAAATGTCAGAATGTACAAGTTCTAAATTTTCTGAACTTCTACTCACAGAAGGAAAAGGTTTCTTAACCATTTTAGCTTGCACACATATTTCACATTTTTTATCTTTATTATTTTGGCATGAAATTAATCCGTTTTTAGTCATATAATTCATTGTTTTATAATTAACATGTCCTAATCTATCATGCCACAAAGAAAAAGAATGGTCAAGCATGTAAACAGAAACTGAATAATTCTTATTAATGCTTAATTTGAACATTCCATCACAAGCATAGCCCTTGCCCACAAACACTCCATTCTTTGAGACAATAATCTTATCAGATTCTATAACAGCTTTTAATCCTTTTGCAGACAGCACACTTGCAGATACAAGATTCTTCTTCATATCTGGAACATGAAGAATGTTCTGCAAAATTAGCTTTTTTCCAGAGGTGAATTGCAATTCCACACTGCCTTTTCCAAGTACACTTGCTGTATTACCATTGCCCACAATGACATGTTGTCTTTGTTCAGCAATTTCATAATTCTTGAACTGATTCTTGTCATGACAGACATGAATCGTTGCTCCAGAATCATACCACCAGTCAAATGACTTTGCAGTAGCTGCCATATTCACCTCAGAAACAGTACTAATATGCAAATCAGAAACCATGGCAATTACTTCAGTAAATTCTGTATCCACCATGTTTGCACTATTAGCATTTTCGTTCTTTGCCCTTTTCTTGTATCTGCAATCTTTCTTTAAATGTCCCTTCTTTCCACAAACAAAGCAAGACTTTAAAGTCTTGAATTGCTTTCCTGGATTAAAGGCAGAAGAATCTGGGTTCTTCCTTTTGCTGTTATTGCTCCTAGAAAAATTTTGGTACTTATTCCCTGCAACAACCACATAATTCACTTTAGATTCAGATTCTGAATGCTTCTTTTGTAAAACTCGGGTTTCTTGTTCAATCCTTAAATGTTTTAGAATCTGATCCAGAGTAAAGCTTTCTGTGGTGTGCAGTAATTTTTTTCTATAATCATGCCAGCTTGGGGGTAATTTGGCAATAATGGCACCCACTTGCACAGATTCTGGAATGTCCACTTTTATGTCTTTCAATTTTGAAACTATAATCTGTAGATCATGAACTTGATCTAAAAGGTTAATAGCATCTTGTAATTTGTAGTCAAAATATTGCATAATTAAAAACTTATCTGTCCCTTGCTTTTCTGTATTGTATTTGGCTTCCAGTGCGTCCCAGATCTCTTTTGGAGATGTCATGGATGAATACAGGTCATACAGCCGGTTGGATAATGTGTTAAGGATATGGCCACGACATAGAACCTCGTCCTCTGATCTCTTCCTTTGAGCATTCTTAATAGCTTCACTGTCGTCATCTTTAGGAGTATCAAAAGGCTTTAGAGTAGGATCCAACAAGTACGAAATTTTCATGGCTGTCAATAGGAATGTCATCTTATCTTTCCACCTATTGAAATTCGTTCCATCAAAACGATCAAGCTTGATGAAATCCTGATTCATGACCTTGAAAGCTGATTCCTGAGCAGTTTCCATCTCTAGCAATAACACCTTAAGATTGTTTAAAATCGTAAGTTGAGGATGGATGGGTTTGTGCTCAGAAACGTGTGACAACACACTATCCTTAAGGTGTTATTCGCCCCCACTAGTTTGCTGCTGGGTTTTAGTGAACCACCTCCAGGATTTATCCTAAGCACCAGAGATTTCTATCAGCAACTACAGATATCTCCTTTCATGTAGTACGAAAAAATAGAGAGAATTTTTTTTTCTTTTTTGTTTTGGAAGGGAGATATAATGTTCTGTATATCTGCTTTTCTGGTCTGCCTCCTTTAAATTTAATGAGTATGAAACCAAACTTTTAATTGTGATTAAAGAATAATCAATTTCTAAACGTTGGCAATTAAATCGAAATCAATTTCTAATTTTAAAAACGTATATACATTAAATATAAATTAAATTGAAATCAGTTTTTTTTTTAATTATGATTTTTAAAAACAATTTGACCAGATGCACACCATTAGATCTATTTTGATCCAATGCTCACGAACGCGCCACGTGCCAAGTGCTAAGTGCTAAGTGTTTAAATATTAATTATATAATTAATATTTAAATCCACTTCATCCTTCAAAGCACTATTTGACATATGTTATATCTCCCCTCTTATATAGGTTTATGGGTTGTTGTCTTTATTCAACGTGGGACTTTGTCCCTTTAGTTTTCTTTTCAAACTATTCCAATAATATAAGTAGTTAAAATTATTTTGGCTATTAACACAAAATAATTAAAATTTAAGTTTATTAAGAAATATTGAATTAAAAACTTTAACATACATAAAAATAATAATGGTCTTTTAAACACTTGTTCACGAAGTTGAAATATTTGATAATATGCCAAATCAATGACTTAGCTTTTATCCTCTAAATACCAAGTAAGAATGTGTTCAATATTATATCTCCCACCCTACAAGTTACATTCCTGATAATTAATATAAAAATTAAAATAACTTTTTTCTTGAAACAAAAAATAAAAATAGATTGTGATGTACGAGTGTGTAGTTATTTAATTTTTTACTACTATTTTAGTATTTAATTTCTTAATATAAAAATTATTATCTATACAAAATATGAGTAGTTAAATTAATTTTTATTACTAACAACAAATAATTAAATTTTAATTTTATTAAAAAATTTTTAAATTAAAAACTTTAACATACATAAAAATAATAATGATCTTTAAACACTTGTTCATGAAATTGAAATCTTCCTCCAAGGCAATAAATACTGAGTAAGAATGTATTCCATGCATTCTTTTTGAGATAAAAAAGAATGTATTCTATACCCTTGTCTATCATTCTTTCTATCCAAAACCTTATTAAATTATTGAAACAGGAAATCAATCGGAGAAATTTTTACATACACTAGATATATATATATATTTGCAAGATTAATCTCATGCAAATGCACTTACTGTTTTATATATATACAAAATAAATTTTAATTATTAAATATATATGCACTTAATGACCTAAAAAATTTTCACAACTGTAGTATCTTTAATTTTGGTGAGAAAAGTATAAAAGTACAGTATATTCTATATATATATATATATATATATATATATAACTGACGCCTCCTGATATCCCGCTTCATGGTGGCGACACTTGCCTTCTCCGATTTGGTGCAACGTTTGTTGTTTCTGCTTCAGCTTTTAATTAGGTAATCATTTTATAAAAATAATTTAATTTTAATTTTTTTATAAAAATGTCATTTATTCAAATTTAAAACATAAAATACACTTATATTTTTTTCTATCTTTTTCAGAGGAAAAAAAAATTGGGGCCGCTTACTGGAATTTCCAGTGTTGGCATGTTGGAATTGGATTGAAGAAGTAGGGAATATGATTCCAAATTATTTCTTATACAGCATAACAAATTTTACTGGTGTTTGGCATGTAAAATTCTGAAAATTTTCTATTGAAGAAAATATTAAAAAAATGATGAGAATACAATTAAAAAAAATCAAATATAGCAATCCTAATTTTCCAGTAAATGATTTTTTTTCCTAGTTAAATGAGATACTTCATTTGAAAACGAGAATAGACGCTATGGTCGGTAAATGATTTCCAAGAGTGTTCAAAGCCCTTAAAACAGAAAAGGGAAAATTATAATTTCTTTTTCTTTCTTAAGATATCCATAAACTATGCAATCTTCTCTTTTATTATAAAATTATAGACAAACTTTTCTTAAAATAAAAAAAAAACCAAATTAGCAAAAAAATTAATATTAATTATTTTTTATCAAAAACATAACTTATTATAAGATATATATCTTAAACTTTTATTTCAATATTATTTATCTTATGTTGAAAATCACAAATTTAATTTGTTCTAAATTTAGAAAGATAACTATTTTATATTAAAGAATTACATATTTAATATTTATTATATTGAAAAATTAAAAAAAAAATATTTAAATATTTTAGACAAGATATGAATAAATATAACTTTTATTTTTGTTGTGAAGAAGGTCAGTTTAGTGCAAGTATAAATTTCAGAATGCAATATAATTTAAGCATATTTAAAAGGAAAAGAGAGTAATTTATCTTTAAAATAAAAAAGGTACTTTGGTCCATTGTTGTGATTGTGATGAAGCTTACTTGGGCCTCAGAGGCGAATAAAATTGGGCCCATTGTGAAAAGCCCATGGAAGGGAGATGGAGAACATAAAAGTGGTAGCTGAAGAGGTAGTTGGGAAGGAGGATGACTGTACTTTGAACCCATTTGGAATGAATATATATATATATATATACGTATATACACAAAGACACACACAGTGTCTCGTGTCTCTAAATTGAATTAGTTGTATAGTTTGAGAGTTGCAGTATAAGGGCACGTGTGGTTGGGAACCACCTAACCGATATACCGTATACCCTACATAGGTACCTCTTCTATTCTATTCTACAACTATTTCAACTGTAGAATTCACTCATGCCTTAACTGCTTACCCATCATCCTGAATATAATTATGCTTTATAATTAAAGTTAAAAATATTTATTGTTAAATTATAAAATTATTCTAAAAATCTAACAAATGAAAATTTTTTATTCTTATAGTTAAAATTTTTTAAATATAATTTTTTACAATTAAATGTTTTTATTTCTGTAATTAAAATTCTTTATAATTAAAATTTATATTCTTATAATTAAAATGTTATATTTTTAAAAAACACATAAAATAAACACGTGTTAAACTGATAACTTTACACGCAATGACCGTAGGCGTGAGGATCCGTATCCATCATCCCACACAGTCTTTGTATTTGAGTATTGAATATTTTGTACAAAATGAGCACGTGATTTCTCTTTTAACTAGTTGCCTTTCTCAGTTCGTTGCATGAAAATATTGAACTGAATAGTAAAAGAATGAAATAAATAAATAAATAAGATAACAATTAAAAAGACAGAGAGTCCAAGCAAAAGAGTACTTACCTACAATGCAGCTTGAACAGAATTTATATTATAAAAGATATGTATCCACGCGACTAAATAAAATTGAGCCGCGTAGGGGCTAAATCGTTTTTTTTTTTTATATTCATAATTCTGTTAGAATTGAAGAAAAAAATTCAGAAAAAAAATTATTTTATTGATAAAACTTAGTATATTTATTAACTTTTTAATATATATATATATATATATATCAAATGATTAGTTATTTAATGCTCTCACTTCCCACAATAAAAGCATTTCGATAACTATAGATACACACAGCGCGCGGACACACACTATAAACATATTGTATTACCATGTACAATTATATCTACTAAGACTAATAACCCTTCTTAGGTATTAAGAATGGCTTCGGCATTTAAGAGAGGGGTTAATTTGGTGTTTTGAATAAATTAAAAATTTCCTCAAATGAAGGACCTTCAGTTTCAAAAGCTTAAAATGAAAATTGAAAACTAAGTGGGCGGAAAAACTTTAATGCAACCTAAAGAACACTAAAGATAAAAAGCATAAGATGAATATAACTTTAAAATGGAGTAAAGATTATTAAAATAAATTTATATCAATTTAAAGTGCAGCAACAGTAAGACAGAGAGAGAGAGAAATATGAAACACAATAAATCTCTTATAGTTCAACTTTAAGTCAAGTTTATATAGTACTTGAGATTTTTAACTATAATTACAAGTTTATTAGCGCACTATTAAAACTGTTACAACCCTAAATCATCTAAATTGCTCCTTTTTACAATAGGATTTATCTTGATTTCAACTCAAAGAATCTCTTTTCTTGAGATTTCAATCCTAAAAGAAGGAAAGGATGAAGATGTATCAGCAAAAATTCTATCAAAGAGTGATTTTACAAGTGAAAGTGCACTTAGAAATAAATAAATAAATAAAAATCTTAAGTACTTAAGAATAATCATAATAAGTAAGGGGTAGTTTCTTTGAGTAATTAAATGGGCTCATGTTTATAGCATTTTCGTCAAAATAATCATTATAAACAAGTTAAAAGTCAGATAGTATGAAACTAGCTATTATAAGTTTTTCAGATTTTTGGTAGAGAAAGAAAAAGAGAGAAAGAGTTTTTAGCCAAAACAAAAGCTATAAATCGACTTGTAATTCTTAAAAAGAAATTTTAAGACTTTTAAAAACTTATTTGTTAATTTGTAGTATCTGTTAATCAACTTATAATTTTCTTTGTATCTTATTTTTAGGTTGTTAATCAACTAATAGCTTTATGCCAATCAACTTATAGCCTATGACTTTAATAAACCCTAAAAATATTTACCCTAAAGAGTCATCAAGTTCATTCTTAAAATATTTATGTTCCAACCATAAGATTAAAATTATTTTACGAGCCCAAAAATACTTCTAATTCATGTACAACATTTTCTAAGTCCTAGAGTCAATTTTCTATAACATTTTGAAAGCTTTGGTGAGCTCGGATTTGAAGAAATTTCCTGAAAGGTCATTCAAATTATTTGTTATTGCCAAAACTTGGATATACACATAAGTAGGATGAACAAAGGCACAAATTGTTAGGCAGAGTTATGGACTTGAACTATGGTGACTAACTTAATTGGTCAGTGTCTAAAAAATTCGAATCAGCTAAATTTTAATAATCAGATTATGTTTGCAATTGGCTTGGATTTTTTTTTCAAACTTTTTATTAGTATTTCATATAAATTTGACCATTTTTTTAATATAAAGTTCATATTAAATACTAATGCATGAAAATAAATAACATTATATGCATTAACATTACTTTTTTAAATAATATTATACTATATTTAATTGTAAATATTTATTAATTTTTTATTTAAAATAATTCAGTCGACGGATTGATTAATTAATGACCCAATTGATCTAAAGTCTTAATGGTTAAATTCTCTCCCCGATTTAACAATTAGTTCGATTCTAAAATCTATGCCATTAAGTATAACATTGTTCACACATAACATCCCTATCCATGGGGAAGATTTTGTAGCTTCAACACCGAAAATGACGAGACAGGGTGAAAATAGACCTGAAAATCTGAACACGAGTAGGCCATATATTCGGATCTCCTACAATAATAAATTATTATATATAATACAATAAAAATATTTAAAAACATAGAGAATAATTTAAAAAAAATAAATTTCATATATCTTCTTATTCATTTTTACTATTCTCTCTTTAATTGCATAAGCACATTATTACGTACAACATAATATTTCATTTGTATCATTTTTTAAAGTCTAAGTTGATAAATTTTTATATATAAAAGAAATATAAGAAGACGATTAGTTATTAAAAAATTTAAAAATATTTATTTTTATATAACATTGATTCAGGATTTGAATCTTTTGAAATTTCAAATCTTTTAAAGCTGGTAAAATGAGAAAGATAGAATGAAAATAATGAATGTAACAAAATAAAAGAAGTAAATTTTCTATATACTCTAACTCCTTATATCACTCTCTTCTTATTTTAAAAACACTTTACGCTTTAAAACATCCAAATTTCATTTATTCATTATATATATACAATGCCATCACAATTCCTTGGCGTGAATACAAGTCAACACAAGACTCAACATTTTTTTGTGTGGTTATTTTGTTGTTTTAGACTCAAAAGCTATATATGAACATGATTTTATCAAGTCGATTTTTTAAAAAAAAATTGTTACATGTTTAGTCCCTTAATTTACAAATAGACAACATTATTTTTTTTGTTTTTCAAAACGATTTAATTTTGATCCTCTTAATTATTGTTCGTCCAAATTTAATATCAAATTTAATAATACGTTGACCTAGATGTTAAATTTGAATAAAAATTAACTGTATTAAGTGAATAAATAATATCATTTAAATTAACAAAATACTATGTTCGGTGTTAAATTTTGTATGAATTAAAAGATATAGAAATAAAATTAAATCATTTAAAAAATAGAAGAACAACATTATTTATTGAGTTAGGAACTTTTTTTTTAGTTTCCCATAAAAAAAAGTCAGGAACTTTTTATAAAACTAAAAGAACTAAAAAGTATGTTTGAAGGGAAATAGTATTTATCAATCTGATTGGTTGGATTTGCTTATTATTTGAAAAAGTTTTATAGTAAATTAAGTTTTAACTTGATTCACTTGACCCAACTATTATATAAGTCAACTTCTATAACTCATAAGTTGGCCCATTTATTTATTTATTATTTTTTAATTTCCCAAACTAAAACACCTAATTGGTAAGCAATCTGTCATGAATCTTTTATACTATAGATCTTCTTTTTTGCTTCTCAAATTTTGAAAACAAATTTGACCAAGAAACTAATAACCTTGCTACAAGATAATATTCAAATTTTGTTGTTGAAATTAGTTACTTATGTTTGAATATTTCTTGTAATGTTGTTGAAATATTGAAAGTTTACGTTGTTAATGAAGTTCAAAATATACTTTCTTATTTATTTTTGAATGTATCTTGAACTTGAATTACCTTTGACTCATATATAGAATTTCAATTGTAATCTAAGTTTTTTTTTATAAATTAAACGAGTTGACTTATTTAATCTACTTTAGTAGGTTAGGTTCAAAATTCTAACCTGTTTAACCAAATAAATTTAAACGAATTAGTTCATTTAACCCATGACCTATGATAAGTTAATCTACACAAATCAGATTAATTCATTCAACAGTTCTAAGAATATATTTGATTAGATGATGTAAAAAAAATGTAAATAATATGTAAATAAGATAAAAAATAATTTTTGTGCTTTAATTAAAAAAATAATTTAATAGTTAAAATAATAATTTAATAAATAAAGTAATTATTAAAAGAACATAATAAATATTATATAACTTATGTAAAAAAATACATATGTATTGCGGCAAATTGAACGGAGCTTGAGAAAAAAAAAAAAAAAAGCATAAAAAAGCGACTTTAGTTTCATTTAAAAGGCGGTGTGGGAGGACCATCCAAATTCGTTACAGAATTTAATAAGTGTGGCTTTAAGGCACACGGCGATCGCGACCTGCAGCCTTATCAGTCATCACCTTTTAACCCCTTATTAGGTTGCTCCCCACTCTACATCTTCATCTTTTACATTTTTCCTTCATAAAAAAAATTCATCCATTTTTTAATTTCTATCATGCATCACATTAATTAGGTGCGAAAGACTACAAAATACATATAAATACCATTAAAATCGGGTTCATATTTTTATTTCGGAGTGATAAAATCTTTAAATATGATGCTTGCATGCATGCATGTTTTTATGAAAACTATGTAACTCTTTTGGAGAACATTAATCGGTGAAGATAATTTATTAAATTTAATGAGAAGGATTTACAAGTTGATAAGGAATAATTAGTATATGATAGTCATGTTGCTTTTGGAAGAACTCAAGAAGGGAGACAAAAACAAAAAAGAAGTGCAATCGTGTATATATATATATATTTATGTTTCAACGCGCATTTTATCTACTCTTCTTTTAATTTAGATCGGTATGCATCATGACTAAAATTTTCGTGAAACCAACAATATTAATATACTATGAATGCTGAAAATCTTCTTTACCAACTTTGTAAATGCCATTAATTTGGTTTTGCTTTTGAAGCTTGGATGGTGATGAATGTACGTACGTAGATGGCCCTAGAGAAAATTGAACAACCAACAAAATTAAGATGCACGTATATACACACACACACACACATGCTCTCAGTAGGCATCACTAAAGCTTCACATTGATTATATTTATGTATTTGGTCAATGATTCGTTGCAAAACTTCATCGCTTGAATTAATTAAACAGTTGAAATGATCATATATATCACTATATATTAAAATCGATCCAACAAAGTTGGATCGTTAATTAAACACGTCACTTGTTGGTTCATAAGGATGAAAACTTAAGTACGCAATCGCTTAATCTAATGAGAAAATGAGATCTTACATAGGTCAACAAATTAAAGTATATATATCATCAATATATTCGTGTTTTATTGTACAAATTAATGAGTCAAATTATAATTACATTAACTATATAGTTAGCATGACTTGTATATTGATGTGAGAAGATCAAAAAAGAAAAGAAAAAAAAAACATAAACCTACACAGAAGTAAAAATTCAATTGAATTACTTAGCCCTAGGATGAGTTTAAGTTAAACTATTGTGCGTATGATAGAGTTCTTGTTCTTAATTTTTTAGGTACATGATGGTAAAGAGGCTCAATCATGCATACATCAGATTACCAACAATTAAATTACCTAAAGCCATATTTATTAGAGCAGATTTGGTGACTTTGAACTCTTAAGTACGATCTAGTTTATAAATACTATATTAAGTCACAAAAGATCAATTGCACGCTAAAATTAGTTAGGAGACAAGGTTAGATCTAACTTGGTTTTTGACTGGGATTCATTGCTGTCCTAAATGTTTGAATAGAAGAGAATCATAAGAGGTGAAAGGGTAGGAGTTACAACTCATAATATCCTGATAGAAAGTATGGAGTCTGTTGGAAAATTAGATTAGCTAATAAACCCTAATTAATATTAAATAGGATCACTAATTTAAATAGATTGTAAGTTGGGGCTTATTCCTTAAATGAGCTTATAGATAGTGTAACTTATAAACTATTTATAACATAAATAAACTGAATCTATTTACATAATATTTATTATTAAATTAATTATTTGATATTATTAAAACATAATCTATTAATTAATTTAATAATTACTTAATACTAATCCATAAATTAACAACTTTTTTTCAACAATCTCTCTCACTTAGATAGTATTAATCAATTGATAAACTAAATAAGAACAAATCAACATAATACACCAAGAATATGAAATAAACAATATGCATTGTAGCAAAATCTATAAATAAAATGACAAACTAAAAACATTGAATTTGATAAGGGAAATAATGATAAAATACTAGCAGAGTTCCATAGTTGTTTTAAATAGATTAGTAAAAGAAATATGTCCTTAAACACTTGACTCAGCCAAATATCAAAATAAAACAAAGTATTAGCAAAGAATACAATTCAAAATTTCATTAAATTAAGATATAATAAAAAAATTCATAACACCTAAGAGTCATATGTTTTTCAAAAGGCTCTAATAGATAACAAATCAATTAGTATATTATTTGTAAATACATATATATATAATCTGATTTTGAAATTCATGATTCTTTTTTTCAATAAAATAGAAACTTAATATCAAAATTTAATACAACTAAAATTTCTATGATTTAAAAAAAAACATATAACAAAATCATTGTTACAACTAAATAGTTAAGATCCAAAATATACTTTCAATAATATGCATAACAGAAATTAATTTTCTTAACCATATAACTTGAAATTGGCCTTACAACAAGTAACATATTCTGCAATTAAAATTAAGGTAGCTTTTCTAGAAATCGTGAGATGTATGTAGATATTGAAGTAGTTGTAAGTGTTTGCATGGCATTATCTTATAAAATAATTCTCCCAAAACATCATAACATATACATAGAAGTAGATTTCAAGTCATATACACATATTACATAATCTAAATTCAAGAATGTCAATGATTACAAATGAATTAGATCTACTTTAAGCAAACATGCGATCCTGGGTATCTTTACTAGTTCCATATGAATTTCTAGGTAGCTTTCCAAAGATTTAAAAACAAGATTATTCAAGTATCTATCAAACATGTCAATAGCAAAAGATATGTTCAGATGAGTACGTATTGGAACATACATCAAGCTACCTACAATGGAAGCATGTAAATTTTTTTTTAAATATTATCATCTTAGGTTGTACATGATTACTAAGCAGATTCTGAATATCAACATCCCCTTTAGGAAAATGATATGATTGAGTATGTAATATAAACTATTATTTGTGCAACAAAACCAAACAACTATTGAATTAAAGTAAATATTTTTTTTTATTTTCTTGCCAAAAAGAATAACTGTACATGTCAAAAATTAGGAACAAAAATTAAGTTCCTCCTCGAAAAGGGTACATAAGGAGGGTTATTCAATATAAAGAAATAGTTTTTTGGTAGATTTACTACTACCACTCCATCAATATCGAATATAGTCCTTTCCTTCTGTTGGAGTAGTTTGAAAAGAAAACTAAAGGGACAAAGTCCCACATTGAATAAAGACAACAACCCATAAGCTTATATAAGAGGGGAGATATAACATATGTCAAATAGTGCTTTGAAGGATGAAGTGGATTTAAATATTAATTATATAATTAATATTTAAACACTTAGCACTTAGCACTTGGCACGTGGCGCATTCGTGAGCATTGGATCAAAATAGATCTATTGGTGTGTATCTGGTCAAATTGTTTTTAATAATAATAATTAAAAAAAACCGATTTCAATTTAATTTATATTTAATGTATATACATTTTTATCTTCAAAATTAGAAATTGATTTCGGTTTAATTGCCAACATTTAGAAGTTGATTATTCTTTAATCACAATTAAAAGTTCGGTTTCATACTCCTTAAATACAAAGGAGGCAGACCAGAAAAGGAAATATACAAACCATTATATCTCCCTTCCAAAAACAAAAAGAATTGAAATTCTCTCTATTTTTTTCGTACTGCATGAAAGGAGATATCTGTAGTTGCTGATAGAAATCTCTGGTGCTTAGGATAAATCCTAGGGGTGGTTTGCTGAAACCCAGCAGCAAATTAGTGGGGGCGAATAACACCTTAAGGATAGTGTGTTGTCACACGTTTCTGAACACTAACCCATCCATCCTCTACTCACGAAATTAAACACCTTCTCACTTTGCTTCCTTCTATTTTTGATCTCTTTCCTTTTTTGTCCTATTCTTAAGTTTGTAACAATTTGCTATATATCTTATGGCTTGACTTTTTACAGTAGTTACTCTTGCCTTTGAATCCCTTCTTAAAATCGAAATGGTTTGCATGATTGCCACCATTCTTATTAGCATCTTTCTATCTCTTATACTAGGACATAGGCTTGCTACCTTTATGGAAACCCATATTGAGTTTGTTGTTGGACTCATTTGCCACAAAAGTTAACAATAGGAGTGAAAGTATTTTCCTTTTTCATAGATTCTTCCTTCTAACAGATGATAGCAATTAATTGTTCAATTGTCCACTCACTTTGCTAGGTATTATATGAAGTCTTCAGTACTTGAAACTATGGCTAGAGAGATTACATAATGCATAAGACAACAAAGCTATCTCTCATATCAAAATGAAAGGACTTAAGCTTGTTATTGTAATTGACAAGATTCATAATGTGTTCTCTTACACCAAATAACCCATCATAGTGGATGTTATTTAGTAGAGAGAGATAATGGTCCTCCTAAGCCTTATCAAATCTCTTATAGTTCTCCCCAATAGCCTTCAAGAATTTTACTATGGTTTCCTTTTTAAGAATCTCTTGTCTAATGGTTTTGTCAATCGTAAACTCCATGACCATAAGACAAACTCTATTAGAATTGTGCCATTTCTCATGAAAGGTATTATCTATAGCATTTGGATTGTTATTTAACTTAATAGGTGCATCAACCCTTAGAGCTAGGTCCAATTGTGCAATTGCCAAATATATGTTTAGGGATTCTTTCTAGTCATCATAATTTATTCCTTTTAAAGTTTTCACAGTTGATAATTGCATGGACATAAAAGTTAAAATAAAAATAATACAAGGAAACATGAATTATGCACAAAACATAATTACAAACAATGGTTCCCTTCAAGATATAGCTATATGTAATTACAAATGCAAAACTATTGTTTATCATAATTTTGCCTAATGATCTTGAATCACAATAAATTGAGAAAACTTAATTGGAAAAACAAATGTCTCTAATATCTCTGCATAAATAGAATATAAGAAATTTTAAGACATCAATTTAAATATGCAAAAATTAACCATACATCAACAATACTATACCATAAGGTATATTCACTACTAATATTATTTGTTGTTGCCTTTATAAATATATTCATTGATAATTTATGGGCTTTTATATCCTCTACTATGCTGAAATTAAGTTTTAAACCCCATTTTGGTGTTTAATTTTGATTTTTGTTTGGGAGATAAGTTTAGATCCATCCTACTATTTGAGTGGGATGCATTGCTTTACTAAATGCATAAATCATAGAGGATCACAAGAGATGAAAGGATAGAAGCTACAATTCATAATTCCTTGATGGAAACTAAAGAGTCTATTGGAAAATTAGGTTAACCAATAAACTTTAACTAATGTTAAATAGGGTCACTAGTTTAGATAGGTTGTAAGTTGAGGCATATTTCCTAAATAGGTTTATGAATAGTTTAGCCTATTACAAGTTATAAATAATACAAATAAATCCATTTATACAATGTTTATTACTAAATTGATTATTTGAATAGTTAATTAATGCTAATCTATAAATTAATTATTTTTTTTCTAAACTACATGCATTTAGTAGAGAATTTTTTTGTTAATTGAATTGTTGTGATAATAAAACCTACACCTAATTAATGAGTAAGTGATTCCTTGCTTTAACATTCAATGTTTTTGAAATAACAAAGCCATAGCTAGCTTGGTTTAATGAGAGCATAACCTTATTAAATCCGAAATATAATATCTCCAGTTACAGACACATATATAGGATCCTCTATACTTAATGAAAAGTGAAAATTTTCATGAGTGTGGCGATTAATGAGTGTCATGCTTTATGAAATGAGTTTGCCTCATTTAGCTAAGTGAGCGATTAAATGTATGCCATAATTGGTGTATGTTAATTGGAGCTTTAATTAATCAAAAAATAAAAATGGGTATGACTTTTTCTCAGAACAAACATCCATGATAGCATGTATATGAGCCGCTAGCTAGCTTCCTATAATTATAAAGCCCACCCACATTCATTTTGCAGATGATGAATTATGATCATATAAAACAGGAAGAGATCGTAACAAAACCAATTAAATGCTTCAGCATCGAGTGCTCATGCTGTATGAAGAATAAATAAATAGTAATGCGCCAAAGAGATTTTGAATGTTAAAGTTTCATTAAAAGAGTATGATCATTAATGTAAAGCCAATTTAGTATTGATGATGTGGTTTGGTCTATTTAGCTTGTCCTTCTTCCTTTTTCTAATTTAAACCCACATTTTAAGCGCAGTGAACCAGTAGATATATATACCAAACAAATTAAAGTTACTCTGCAACCTTAAATCAAAACTAAAACAAAAGAATCTGACCATTGCCATATTAATAATTAAGAGCTAGCTAGCTTAGGTCAAATATGTTATTCCAAAGGCTTTTTGTTACATTTACATCTGTGCTTTTAATGATTCTGATTTCCGATATTATTAAGTTTATTAAATTACTATCAAATTATTTCTCAAGGCAAGTGCATGGAATTGAAGGAACTCCTTAGTAGAGGGATAGACTTACACGCAAATGTTTTACAAGGGAAACAAGTGTCAAATGAAAAGAATTATAGCATAGCAGTACAGCCCTTGAATTGATCCTGGACAGAAAGTCATACACTTAAATTGATTTAAATTACTTTATTTAATATTCGAAGATAACAACCCTAAATAATAATATTGTGTAGGTTATTCATTAGTATATATAAAAGAACTCAAGATTTTAATGATGGAGAAATTAATTAGTGTGCTAAGCTGGAGACAGAAAGATGGTGAACTTGTTAGCTGCCATGTTAACTATCGACGCTCCTTTTAATTTGGGAAAGGTCAAAACTGTGTTCTAAGAATGATAAGAACTGCACATTTTATAACTATAGTGATTTAAGGATTACAATTCATCGAGATAATAACTGGTTTTATATATGTCACGTCTCTTTATATTTATTACCAAAAACGACACATACAAAATATATAATTCACTAATTAATCATTTAGTTTTGAATAATTTAAGCATGCATATGGGCTTATGTTGGTCGTTTTAGTCTTTTACATCCTGCAAATTGCATATAGTACTAGATCAGTATCAATTTAACAACTAAATAATTATTAGTTTGTTTGATTTGAAAATTCTGCTTATTTTCAATTTGTGTAACGACACATTATATATCGAGTTTCGACTACGAAGAGTACAATAATTAAGTTCAAAAGCAATTTAGATTTTCATTCATTTATAAATTATTTAATACATTAATTCTATATAAAGCTATAGAAATTAACTGACTAAAAAGATACTGGTACAGATATTTCCTAATAAAAATAATAAATGGGTAAAATAATTCTCGATTACTAATTAAATATCTAATTTCACTCTGAAAACATATACATATATACATTATGCATATTTAGGTATGATTTTCTCTTGCACACACATCGTCACATCCATGAAAGCATAGAGACTCACTCAAATCCATATTCATTTCCAAAGGATCGATTATTATCTTAGCTATTCCATATAAATGGGAGATTAAAAACCCTAGGCAATTAAATTCATGAACCATATCACAGTCCACTGAAGCATCAGCGTGATGAACAATGATTGAAATAAATGAATGGTGATGACTAATTAGCAAATAATTGCATAATTGCATCAACGAAATAAATAAATAAACGGCTAGTGTTAATTTGAATATTAAAGCTTCATTAAAAGAGGATACGATAAAAGGGTCATTAGCCAGTGTCTGTTGCAGCAGAGATATACTGACATCAATGAGCTAGAAAAGTTATCAACCTCTATTAATTTGTACTCTTTTTTAATTATTATTTGACATTTTAGAAATAATGCTGTCTTACAATATCCAAACAAGTTTTTTTTTTCTTTTTTTTTTGTTTACAATAATCTTTTCTAAGTTCACCTTTTGATTTTTAGAGGAAAAAAAAAGCTAATCTTCATCAAAATTGTAAACTCATATTATATAATTAACTAAATATTTATGTATCATTCAGCTGCTTTAAGTGTCCATTAGTGAGAGTTTCACTGATCATTAGATCTGTTTTAAAAATTAACGTTTTATCTCCCGACCATAGCGTTTTTATTTTAAAATATTGTTCGCTTAATACTGTAGTTTTGAACTCCATATATGAGACATATTTTTGTCGTCCTTGCAAACCTTCACATCATTCACACACACACACACACAGACACACACACATATATATATATCAAACCCAAATTATTAAAATATTAAAAATGTTAATTAAACATAAATTTCAAATGTTTAGTGATTTAAGAATAAAGGCATGTCGAAAAAGGGGGGGCTAAAAATCTTGGCATATTAGGGTTTGAGGCGAAACTGGTAGGGCCTTGTGTTTCAGCTAAACACCACAACCACAAATATACAACTCCTTTTTCCGGGGTACGTCGATCTGAAACCCTAGGACAGAATTAATGGATATCATTCACACTTTTCTCAGGAACGTACCTACATCAATAATCACGGAGTTTAGTCTTGGTTCACTCTCTTTTTGTTTTCTTCTCTTCATGTTTTTGGTTTCAAATCGTCGTTTAATTTATTTGGAATGTGATCTCTCTCTCTCTCTCTCTCTCTCTCTCAATACATATATAACTTTTAAGTATTAATTAAATTATCGAGTTTTTTAATAAAAAATTATTTTTACATAACAACACTCTACCCAAAATATATATTTGCAGATTTGTTATATATATATATATATAATTCATATATGAAATCGTCCAAAATATTATCTGTTCTATAAGAATACATATGGATCAAATACATGGACCGTAACATTGTACACAATAAATGCTTTGTTTTATTTTTTATTTTTTTGCATTAAATCGCCTTATAAATACTTTGAAATTTTAAAATGGTTAAAAATAAATAGAGTAAAACATTATTTTGGTCTCTCACACAGGTAAAATATTTTTAATTTAATATTTTATAAAATTATTTTTTTTGAATTTGATTTCTTATAAATAAGATATTTTTTAATTTAGTTAGTTATAGAATTACTTTTTTAATTTAGTCTTTTACATATAGAATTTTTAATTTCTCAATTTGATAAAAGATTAATAATAATAATTTTATTTGTAAGAAATTAAATTAAAAAAATTAATACGAAATTAAATTAATAAATATACTATTTGTATGGGAGATCAAAATAAAGCTTTATAAAAAAAATTTTAAGAAAAAATTTGTGGGCCTAGTCTAGATAGCAGAGAGCGGTCCGATGCAGTGGAGGACCTTGACGGCGCCGTTCTGAATGAGAAATGGCGGGAAAACGTGGGTGGTGGGGTCCACTTTTGTGGGCAAGGAGGGCCCACAATTTCATCTCATTCAATTCCATTTTGATTTCATTGAGAAGAAGCCTTTTCCAGTTTTCCTTGCCCTTTTTGTGTTCCCACCCATCCTCATCCTTTCTGTTGCATCTTCCATGTTTTCTCCTATTTATAAATGTTACCAAAACTCTTGGTAATTTTTATTTTTTATATATTTTTTAAAATATTACTTAATAACGAGCATTTCAATTATCACATATTTTGATTAACTATAACAAACTTTATGTCTATAAAGTAAAATTCATATAAATTAAATAATAGACAGTTTTTGTCACCATCAGAGTTATTGCCTTTGAAAAAAAATGATATAGCTTATCATTACATGGGTATACTAGTTTTATAAGAAAAAAATACAGAAAATGCAAATTTCTTTCTAAGTGTGAAAATAGCTTATTATTTAATATTTTATTAGTCTTTGTCAATAAGATTTTAGATTCTAATAATTTTTTGGTCTTACTATTAAGACAAAAAATAAAACTATTTTTTTAAAAAAATATAACTTGTAATGGGAGAGAGTGAGAATTTAGTTTATTATTATCTTAAAATAAAAATTATTCTCTGAGTAATTAATATTAATTTATTATTTTTAATAAAAATACTTATAATTTAATAAAAAACTAATTACAATTTATGTTTAAGAATCTTGAGTTAAAGTTATACCTTCCTGGTTCATAAATGTCAAAAAGTATTTTGTGTGTGAGACTGTGAGTTTTATTTTGATTTCTTCTTTCACTTTCTACTTCTAAATTATATTTTATAGAAAAATAAAGAAAACATTTCTCTATATGTTATTTAATTGGTCATTAATAATAATATTTTTTTGAATAAATTTTTTAATTTTACAAAAAAATTTCTTCCAATTTACTTTTTTAATTATAAAATTAACGTTTTACATAATACACGTTTTTTTTCTAAAATTAAAATTGTTTAACTAACTTTTCTTTTTATATTGATAATAAAATCCTTGGTTTATATTAAAATTTAATATTAATTTAATCATTTTTATTATTATATTAAAAATAAAATAATAATTTCATAATATAGTAAAAGTTAAATTTTTATAACATATATTAAATATTAAAAAACTCGAATAATGTTATAAAATAAAAATTATTAATTACAATTTAACTAAAATTATAAAATGATTAATAATAATTTTTTAAAAAAGCTAAAAGCAGGTAATAACAAAATCATAAGGCGGCTAGAACGGCGGTTGCATAGGAAAACGAAAGTTACGGGCTACAAGTAGGGGCCCAAATATGACGTCACCTCCTAGTAAGTCTCCCAAACCAACAAATAGGTGGTCACACACTCACACCTTTCTTCCAAATATTTTCGAGTCTTTCTGAGTAAAGATTTTTCTTTAATTGTAAAATAAAAATTCCACTTTTTTTTTAATTATGTATAGATTTTTGATAAAATCATTTTATGCACATTTAAACATTAAATTTTAAAGTAAATTTATTTTTATTTTTTTAAAATACAAGTTTTAACTATTTCATTATTGAATATTAAAAATATACAATTAAATTTTTTTAAAATTTAAATTTATTACTTATTAATTTTGTATTGGTAAAAAATGATAGAAATAGAATAAATATACATGTTTTAAAAATTATTAAATAAAAAAATTATGTATGATTAAATTGTGTGATTTTAAAATTTAAAATAAAATAATTAAAAATTTTGACTTAAATGCAGTTATTTATAATTTTATTGTTAAATTTTTTAATTAAAAATGATAAATATATAATTTGTTAATAATAACATAACAATTGTATAATTTAATTACAAATAATACAGTAATTTATACTTTGTAAAAAACATGTATGTTTGTTATATTATTATTGAAAATTTATTTATTTGTTATATTATATTTTAATTAAAGATCTTGATAATAAAAATATAAAAAATTATATTTAAATTGTTTTGATAACCACAATGTGTATGTTTAAAAATAAAAGATAGTTTTCTTCTAAATTTTATTTTAGTGCTCTAAAATATCACAATATCTTGTTTTCACAGTCCGTTTCATAAATCCCAACTTTCCTTTTGTTTGGACAAATCTTAGCAATTTCTTGCCAACTCGTTCGCATTCGCATTTTTTCAAACCAAACAACTATTTCAATCTTGGCATTATTTTCTCGTAACAAAATTCAAGAATTTAATAGTTTATACCATAACAAATTTAGAGTAAATTACACAAATTTTCTTAAATTTTACTAAAATCATATAAACTTCTTTTTTTATTTTAAATTTTATATAAATTTTCATTGAAACAAAAAATTATTTTATATTATAATCTAGTTTAAATTTTTTTTACTAAAATATCTTTCATTAAGTTATATTTTTTTATTAAAAAAAATTTGTAAATGAAAGATAATTTGGTCAAAAAATTTAAAAATGAATTAAAGTACAGAATACTTTTTTTAAAACTGTTTATATATATTTTAAAAATAAAAAAGAAGCCTATATAATTCATAAAAATCAAAGAAAATATATATAATTCACCAAAAAAAATTATTGGAAATTACATTTCAAGGAAATCCGTGAATGATTTCATTTCTTTTTATACATTATGGTTGAATGTTCTTTCAAGTTTACCTATTTAAAACTAATTATTCACTTCATTGAGTATATCTACTCTATGGTCTCTTTGTGTTCTTTTTTACATATACTTGTGTACGTATGTACTTTGAATTTTTGCCATGTCAATAGATTAGTCAAGAAAATTACATAGTGTACATAATATTCTTCTTACTATTGGAACCCTTGAATTAGCTAGGAAGATACAAATTGACGTTCTTAATGATAATAAATTATCTAGTATACAAAAATAGTCAGTGTTAGTCACTATTAAGATAGAGGTATATAACTATTGAGTGATATCCATATTCTAAAATAAAATAATAAAATAATAACAAATGAGTACTGATAAAAATAGTTTATTTATTTGTTTATGATACAAATAATTTATAAATGTATATGAGTCTCTTAATTTTGCTCTTAAAATTAATTACTTGCACTTTATTCTTTTAAATATATGGTACACTTTAGCCGAGTTAACTTTGACTACTAAATTAATTAACACGCGGTGTATAAATCGTATCTTTTTATATGGACATTGTGTTATATTTAAAAACTTTGAATGTAATTAGAATTTAATTTAATAATGAATATCTGTATACGAAATTATAACTTGCCATTAGTATCATCATATGATCTCTTCATATATTTGTCATAATGTGGTTTTGGATAGTAAAGATTTTGTATTTAATGGGGCCAAAGAATTTGAATGCTCAAACAGGATAAGTTTTTGTTCTTTTCATATTATAATTGCTTAAATTCATGTACTGTAGACTGAAAAAATAAAAGAAAAAAAATGAGATGGTAGAATTATCGTTTAACAGATTAACCCAGAAAAAGAAATTGGAGAAGATTTGACCATGAAAAAAAAAAACTGAAAGTTCCAAAAGAGGCATGTCTGAAGTCCTTTTTTTTTCTTTCTTTCTTGTATGTTATTCTTCATAGTCAAAGGATTTTATACTGAAATCAAAAATTAAAGTGAAAAAGGGAAGAAAAATGTCGAATTTCTAAATTGATCTTAGAAAAAGAAATTTGAATCTTTGAATTATAGAAACAAATTGTTTAGAAATATTTCTATTTTTATTTCTAATGATTAGAAGTTGAATCACGTTGAACAATTTTAGGTATTTTTCTCAAATTATCCGATTTTTTTAATTTATGTTAGTTGATAAAATCTTGGTGATACCATATTTGAGACCCTACGAATTATATAGCGGTATTTCCATTACCATTTTTTAAATTTAAATATCCAAATGTGATTTTATTTTCAATCAAAGTTGAAACTTTTGACTTTTTATATTTGGAAAATTTTTTTAAATCTTCTGAGTGAAATTCAAATAAAAATTTTATTTTTTTCATAAATAATCGTGTAAAAGAATAAACCAAACTATTTAAGAAAACTTCCAGACTTTTATAATTAAATTAATAACAAAAATGTTAAATTATTCATATTTTTCTTGTGACAAAATAACTTTTTTATTTTTCATTGTATCAAAACAAATCTAATATATATATATATATATATATTAATTTTATAAATGTTGTATCAAAAATTTTCACTACCCAAAAAAACATACAAGGTTGAGATGTCATTAGGTGATTGGTGTACAGGAGAGTAGTAGGAAAGAGGTAATCCCAGAGGATCCGGGACTCTTGAGAGGGGAAGGCAAGGCAACGTTTGACTTTTGCGTTCCCCTTGGTAGTGTGTGTACGAACAAAGATGGGAAACGAGAAGAGAGAGAGTCGTAGATGAGGAAACATAAATGAGGTCAGAGAGAGAAAAAAGGGTAAATCCGTCATTTCAACATCATATGTAGCCGAGAAAATGGTGCACCGGGTAATCGGCGGCAGATGACAAAAGAACCGGCAACGTTATTTAAAGCTCAATAGGGGGGCACGCCTGGTTGTGCTTGTACCACTCACTCGTCCACTTTTGGAGAGAGAAAGAGAAACTTAAAGGCCCTTCCTTTCTTTCTCGGATGCAATGCTTTAAAAACCCCATCAGTTACACTTATGAGAGACACTCTCTGTGAAAGTGAAGAAGTGGGGGGTATCGTATACATAGCTAGATAGATAGTAATGGTTTTTTTTTTTCTCTCTTAGTTAATTAGGCCATAACTCCCTCTCCCAAATCCCAAATCATGCCGATATCTTTGATCAATCATTCGGCCGTTTCTCATATCGCTTGAGAATCTTCGGCTAAATGGGTGTTTGGTGATTCGTTTTGCCTCCTTAAACAGAATGCTTTGTTCTGTACCCACCAAAAATCTCCTTTCACCCCTTCTCCTAAAACTCCTTCTTTTTCCATACCCAGAATTCAAAATTGCTTCTTTTAATGGTTTGATGTCATGGGAGTAGCTGATTCACTACTACTACTGCTGCTGCTGTTGCTACTGCTACACAATCATCATCAGTGAGTGAGTGAGAGGTATGGAGTACGGGAGTGGAGGCGGTGGTGGGTCCCCCGGGGACCATCATCAACACCACCACGACGCTTCTGATTCCCAGAGGAACAAGAAGAGATACCATCGTCACACTGCTAGCCAGATTCAGAGGCTTGAATCGTAAGCCATTTTTTTGTTGTTTTTTGCCTTTTTCTGCCATGAACGGTCATGTTTGGTTCTTCCTCCAATTTTGATTAACTGTGTCTGTTTTTTTTTGTGGGAGTGAAGAATGTTCAAGGAGTGCCCCCACCCAGATGAAAAGCAGAGGATGCAATTAAGCAGGGAGCTAGGCTTGGCCCCTAGGCAGATCAAGTTCTGGTTCCAGAACAGGAGGACCCAGATGAAGGTACTCTCTTCTCTGTTTTCCTATCACTTCAAATTATTAATATTTAACTCTGTTTAATTTCGTAGTTCTTTTTGGTTACACAATTCAGGCCCAGCACGAGAGAGCGGATAACTCTGCCCTCAGAGCTGAGAATGATAAGATTCGATGCGAGAACATAGCCATCAGAGAGGCCCTGAAAAACGTCATTTGCCCTTCTTGTGGGGGCCCTCCTCTCCACGAGGATTCCTACTTCGACGAGCAAAAGTTGCGCTTGGAGAATGCCCAATTGAAAGAAGAGGTTAAATGAAAAAAAAAAACACTCAAACCCATTGCAAAACCATTATTATTCTCCCTCTTCCATGACTTAAAATCAAAACTTGTGTTAATTTTGCAGCTTGATAGGGTATCTAGCATTGCAGCTAAATACATAGGAAGACCAATTTCTCAACTTCCACCTGTTCAGCCTATTCATATATCATCCTTGGACTTGTCAATGGGAAGCTTTGGGAGCCAAGGGATGATAGGTGGCCCTTCTCTTGATCTTGATCTTCTCCCAGGGAGTTCTTCATCTGTTCCAAGCTTGCCCTATCAGGCGGCTTCTCTTTCGGACGTCGATAAGTCCGTCATGTCAGACATTGCCGGGAATGCCATGGAAGAGTTACTTAGGCTTTTGCAGACTAATGAACCCTTGTGGATGAAGTCAAGCACAGACGGGAGAGATGTTCTTAATCTTGATACCTACGGGAACATGTTCCCTAGATCAAATAGTCACCTCAAGAACCCGAATGTTCGGATTGAAGCGTCTCGAGATTCAGGAGTTGTGATTATGAATGGCTTGACTTTGGTTGACATGTTTATGGACGCTGTAAGTTCTTCTTCTTCTCTAGTTTTCTTGATTGTGAAAATGTCATGACTTATGACTAATTTTGCAGAACAAGTGGATGGAGCTATTTCCTACAATAGTCTCGACGGCAACTACGATCAAAGTGATATCTTCTGGAATGCTGGGTGGTCATAGTGGCTCTTTGCAATTGGTATACTGACTGAACATAAGTCTAAATTTTTTATTATTATTTGCCGTTTATGAAACTTCTCAATTTCACATGCTAAACTTCACAATCAGATGTATGGAGAGTTTCAAGTGCTTTCTCCACTTGTTCCAACTCGAGAGTTCTACTTCCTGCGTTACTGTCAGCAAATTGAGCAAGGCTTGTGGGCGATAGTCGATGTTTCTTATGACCTTCCACAAGATAACCAGTTTGCTCCTCAGTTACGGTCTCATCGACTTCCTTCTGGCTGCTTGATCCAGGATATGCCTAACGGGTATTCCAAGGTTGGTTATATTTTCTCCAATTGACTAATCACAAGCCTATTTTGATACCCATAAGAGGCAATTTCCAATTTACTCTTTGAACTCCTTCAACAGGTGACTTGGGTTGAACATGTAGAGATTGAAGATAAAACACCAACTCATCGGCTGTATAGAAATCTTATCTATAGTGGGTTGGCATTTGGAGCAGAAAGGTGGCTTACTACTCTTCAGAGAATGTGTGAAAGATTCGCTTGTTTGATGGTTACAGGCAATTATACACGCGATCTTGGAGGAGGTATATACAAATACATATGCCATTGCCATCATATCTATAATGTTTAAAACTTCTTGCTTTAATCTGAACATTGTTATCTAAAATTTCAGTGATTCCTTCCCCGGAAGGCAAGAGGAGCATGATGAAGCTAGCACAAAGGATGGTCACCAATTTCTGCACAAGCATCGGCGCATCGAATGGCCACAGATGGACAACACTTTCTGGGTTGAACGAGGTTGGAGTCAGAGTCACAGTCCATAAGAGCTCGGATCCCGGCCAACCCAACGGCGTGGTGCTAAGTGCAGCCACTACCATCTGGATCCCCATATCTCCCCAGACTGTGTTCAATTTCTTCAAGGATGAAAGAAAAAGACCTCAGGTGTGTATATATATACACTATGCTGCAATATTTCAAATTTTCATGTATATATATATATATATGGTCAAGTTAATTGGCTTATTTGATGTTGTGATCTTCAATTTTTTCCCTCTTTTTAGTGGGATGTTCTTTCCAACGGGAATGCTGTGCAAGAGGTTGCCCATATAGCCAATGGGTCTCACCCTGGAAACTGCATTTCTGTTCTTCGAGTAAGATGTACTTCCCTAATTAGTTGTTGTCTTTGACATGGCATGAGAACTAAAACTATGGGGCCGGTTGGATTACTTGGGTCTGACCCAGTTTTTATATATTTCAAATTATCTATTAAGTGTACTTTTTTTTGGAGGGGGGGTTTCGGTGACAAGGGATGTGTATTTTCAATATAGTTACTTAAATATTAAGTTGTTTCACTTATTATTATTTTAATATTGGATTAAATTGACTATTAGTCCTTAATAATAAATGTCATTATTAGAGTTAGGTCTGGCCTTGATTTTGTTCACCGTATTACTTGTATAACCAAGTCATGAGAACTGGAAGTTTGACTTTCACTAAACTAGTTAAACTTTTTTTGAGTTGACTTGGGTTCTTGACGTTACTTCTACATGTGAATAGGCCTTCAACACCAGTCAGAACAACATGTTGATACTCCAAGAGAGCTGCATAGACTCATCAGGATCCCTTGTGGTGTACTGCCCGGTTGATCTGCCGGCCATCAACATTGCCATGAGCGGGGAGGACCCCTCGTACATTCCTCTGCTACCGTCTGGGTTCACGGTATCGCCGGACGGCCAGCCCGATCAAGGAGGAGGAGATGGAGCATCAAGCAGCTCAAGCACACATAGGAGGTCAGGGGGCTCACTCATCACAGTGGCGTTTCAGATTCTGGTGAGCAGCTTGCCATCTGCTAAGCTGAACTTGGAGTCGGTGACCACCGTTAATAACCTCATCAGCACCACTGTTCAGCAAATTAAGGCTGCCTTGAATTGTCCTACTTCATGAGCACCCATACCAAAAAGTTTTTTTTTTTTTGAAAAGGAAACTTTTTCATAAATTTTTTTTTATATAAATTTTAGTGTTGTAGCATCCTTAAATATGGTGATCAGAAAAGAGTTCAGGATTCAGAGACTGTTTGGTGGTGATGGTATTGAAAGCAGTTTGGGTTAGTTGGGGACTATGAATGCCCTTTCTCCTCATCAAGAAAGAGCAGAAGAAGAAGCCTATCATCATTTACTGCTGCTGTTTTTGCTGTCAAGGAGGTTCAACCTTCATTACATTTCGCACCAGCTTCCATTTGTTTTTTTTTTGGGGTTTCGATTTCTGGGTTCATGGGTGAAAAAGGCTGTTTTTTTTTTGGGGATTTGTTTGGGAATTTGGATATTAGCTTGGAAGAAGCAGTAGAAGAGGGAGTCAAGAACGCACCATACGTGGTCTATTATTCTAGCAGATCAGAAACGCCATGAAATATGTATGGTTCGGGTATTGACTTCCTGTTCATAGACCTTTCTATTCATATAATTTATTTTTCAACCCTTCTTGTCATACGTACACTCATGACTCTCTTTTGTTGCCTTTCAATTGAAAAGTAAATAATAATAATATTATTAATTATGATGAAAATATATAGACATGTAATACAATTATTTTGAGATCATTTTTCATATGTTGATGGTTATTTTACTATTAATTGTCTTCTTAAATCATAAAATATAGGAAAAAGAGAAGTAAATTATGGTTAGGGTTAATTAAATTATATTTCATGCTAATTTTATTTTAAAATAATTATTTAATTCATCTTATCTATATATATATATATATATTAATTGTTAATGAAATTAATCTTTTGCTTTTCAACAAGTGAAAAAAAAAGTGTAGAAGAAGAGAATTAAGAGGTCATTTGATAAATAAAATTATTTTTAATAAAATTAAAACATAATAATTTTTATATAAATTTAATGATAAAAATTAATAAAATAAGTTTAATATAATAATTCTTGTTAATCATATTATTTTGACGTTTAGATAATTCTTAAGTATTAAAAGAAATATAAAAATAATTTCTTCTGACTCCCTCGCAAACCAAACCAAATGTAAAAAAGCAAAAAGGCGGCGAGGGAATTGACAGTTTGGATAGTGTAGACTCTAGAGGCTTCACATTATTGGTGGGGCCCTTGCAGTAGTAATTGATTGAACTTAAATAAAAACATGTAATCTTTCTACCTTTGACTTAGACAGCTCGACGTGCACCCCCACATGCAGGATCAAAAATAAAGCATGTCCTTAGGACATTTCTTAAATGTAGTTCTTTTGTATAATTAAACAAAAAATTACTTTGTAATAATTACATGTGGGTATGTTACGCCTAAGACAAAATGATCAATTAAATTAAAATTTTATTTTAGCTTTAAAAATATATTTAATATTTTATATTGATCTTCAAAATATTTTTTTAAGAATCAATTTATAAATTTCAAAAACGTTTTAAACAAATTTCAAACACTGTCCTTGTTTCCTTTCATCCTTAAATTTGATATGATTGACTGAGATTTATTTATGTTAGGTGACATTTATAAGTTTTCCCTATGTTTATTCTTCCTTTCTTCTCTCTCCACTCTCTTCTACTTTTTTTAGGAAACTTTAGCATGAATAGGTTGTCTATACTTCCCTTCATACCACTCAAGGTAATGAGAGCGGCTCCAATTAAAATATTTTGAAAGGAGGCGAATGAAGTGTTAAGAGGAGAAACACGGACTGTAGCCGTAATCCATTTTCTTCAGTGATAGGTGAAAACTAATCTTATGGCTCCAAGATAGAGGTAGGTATATCCTTGTCAAGTCTAATAAGAGATAAGATTGGTTGGGATCTCCAAGATAACATGTTGTTTAGCTTGATAGATTATAATCCGCACTAATCAAATTTGATACTTTGGATAATCTCTTTAATGGGAGGTGTTTTTAGGGAAAGAAGTTTGCGGATAGATTTGGTGAAAGAACAATTTTGGTGATAGAGTTCATATGGGTTAAGAAGAGGAGCGATAGATTTTTTTAGACGGGACTCATCTGAGATATGAGTAATTTTTGTAAGATTATCTATCTTATTAGAGGCATAGGATATAGAGGAGAAAAGAATAGATCTAAGCAAAGAAAGGAAAGAAGAAAGACGAACAAGTTCATAAGACTCTTTTGTAGATGACATGTTAACTAAAATATTTTCTTACTCTCTTTTACTGGCAAATCTAGTCTGATTATCTTACAAATATGCAGGCTCTGGTACTACTCAAGGCCCTGACCTTAAATCGGCCAACATTCGCTTCCATCTCTCATTATTGAGGATCTCTAACTTGTGTATATTTTCATTAGAGAGATACCATTCAGAAAACATCAAAAGGTTAGGAAGCTTCTGAACATACTCTAAAGGGAGAGGAGGAGATATTTGATCTACTCTTCAGAAGTAATAGAAAACAACCTAGACAAAAGTAATCAGGACGGTGTTTACACTTATCCCTTAACCTTTTTAGGATAGGTTTTATGCCTTGTTTCTCTAATACAAAATAATCTATTCTAATTTTCCAATTAGTCTCAACAAAATTATTTTTCAAGTATGCTTGCACTAACAACCTCTCTTCCTCAAGACTTTCTTCTTGTGCTGTCCTTTTAGGATCAAGGATTCTCTTGATCTTACTAGAAAATCTTTTAATTAAAGAACTCATAAACAAGGAGATTACCTTTGTTAGACCATTTCCTCTTCAACACTTTCTGATATACAGGATCCTCATTCAAGGTATATAGAGTATACTTATGTTGGACAAAATAATCATAAGAGATTTACTGATAAAAGATTTTAAAATATAGAGAAACTTAAAAAGAAAACATGAGAAAACTTAAAGTGTTTATTCAAACTAGATTACAAGAAGAGTTCTGAAGCTTGTGATCTTCTAAGAGACTCATACTACTTATAGCAAAGGCTATAAGATACTGATAAACAACTTTTATATCAATGAGAAATAATAACACAGATACACCTTTAATAATTTTACAATAAAGCAACTTTTAAACAAGCTGAAAAGCAACTCACATGCAAAAGTAAATAGACAATAATTATACAAGACAACAAAGGGCAGGTTGGCAAGGATAAGTTTAAGGATAAGCCTTATCCTTTCTTGATTGGCTCGTAAAATGGTGACAGGTTCGGATCATTATCAGTGTCTATAGCATCAAGATCATCAACGGTTGACTTTCTAAAGTGAGTGAAGAACCACTCTTCGAATTTATCAAAAATCACTGGGATCATTAGGGTCTTGTGAATTTTGCATATGAATATCTTGAAGTGGTTGTAGAGATGTGCCTGAAGTAGAGGCTCCTAGAGCTTGGGAATTGGCTCCTTTGAGGAAGTTGGCCATTTGTGTGGGAGTTCATATTTCAATGTTAGGAAAAAATTATACATAATATTTATTATATTCATATAATCATATTTAATAATATTTATATTTTTTATAAATTTTGAAAATAAAGATAAAAATTGCTTTTTATTTTTCATTTTTATTTCCAAACAATATACCCTTAAACCGGGTTTTCCCTTGAAAAAATGGGTTTTGAATCAAATCTGAAATTGGCTTTCGAAAACTGGGATATGAATAAAGATAATATGTTGTCAAACTGAGTTCTGTTCCCGCTTTTTTTTTTTTGAATTTTCAGCATTATGAATATAATAATCACTCAGGGCCTTTTTGGTTTTTGGCTTGATTCACTAAATCATCTTATTTGTGATTTCTCTAACCATCCATCTTATGAATTTGGGCTGTTTAATTAGATGATATAAAAAAAGATATTATAAAATGTGGATAAATAAGATAACAAAACATTTTTATATTTTTATTTTTAAAAAGATAATTTAATAGTTATAATAATAATTTGATGGATAAAATAATAAATATAAAAATATAAGAAAAATTAAACAAAGCATATAAATGTATTATATCACTTTGTAGTAAACCAAACAAGGTTATTTTTCTTTGTTATAAGTCTGGTTTTTATAACGATGAGTAGGAGTAAAGAAAGATTTTTGAAAAAAATGCCCAATTAGCATGCCATGTCATCTCTAAGAGTAGTGGGTAACCGTATCTGACTCTAAGATTTATTCAGGAAAAATATATTAAATATATTTCTGGGACTAAAATATAATTTTGACCCAACAAAATTTATTAACGTTGAACGAACGTTTTAACATTTGAATTCAAATAAAGTAAGCCTCTACTATGGCTACGTGGAGCTGATTATGGCTTTAAATGTTTATATGTTTTAGTTCGCTAATTTTAAAAAGTTTAACTCTTAAAATTAAAAGTTTTTTATAAAATAAAATTTAGGACCAAATTTACAATCAACAACGCCTAGAGTACGATCAATATTAACAATGAAAATGAAGAAGCCAATAAATATTGTAGCCGTTTGTACAATCATAGACCATTAAGAAGTCACCAAAAAGTGTGAATAATATGAAACAAGAAAATTGGAGTGTAATTCTTAAGTATTTGTTCTGAATTTTTTTTTATATATATAATTTTTTTAAAAATTACTAGTGTGATGATGAGTGTTGAATTATAAAATATATTAAAACGATTTGATAACACACATTTAAACATTTTTATATAAGTCTTGAAGTGCTGCTTATAAAGATGGAGGCTTGTGTGTACACAGTAAAATGAATAGCGATGTTATATTTTCATTCAAGAACATGATATCGACTATAAATTTTACAAAGTAATATCTAAAATACATTAGTGGCAATTGTCACCAGGTGCGTTTGTGCAGTAGATTGAATCGCATTTTATGATTACAATTATTTGAGATTTAGTTTTAAAGAAATTAACAAAATTAGAATTCAAACTTATAAATGTTACCAAGAGGTATCCTTTATATAAAATATACATAAATATTTAAAGTGAAACATTGCTCAAAATTTTCCTCACAATTAGATAATACAGTAAAATTAATTCATATTAGACCGTTATCTATCTTAGAAGTAGGGGTATCTAAGGAGTCTTTTGGCCTAAGCACCACGTTACGTTGGGTGGGTCAGGTCGAAAAAAATATAAGAATAAAATAAAAGATATAATTAGATTAAAATAGTTTTGCGGTCAGCATAAATTGAGTTGATTCAGTATTTTTAATTTAAAAAATTATTTAATAGAAATTCATAAGAAAATTTTATTTTTGTAAATAAAATATAAATATTTATATAATAATTAATTTTATAATTCTTATTAAAAATTAAAAAAAAAATCTAATTAATCAGACCCGCCATATCCAACCTAGTGTGATTTTATGCAGCCCTAGTTAGGACCCATAAATTAGACTCTCACTTCAAGAAAAAGAAAGAGCAGACCAAAGATTATGGGAGTGGTAGTGAGAAAAATAACCAAGTTCAACATTTAATTTGTAGTAGCCCATTAATAGTTTATCCCTTGTAGTTGTATGGGCTTCATTCTTCCTCAAAAATATGTCGTACACACGAAATCAATGTTCATGTCCCCTCTCTGCACTGTAATTGCTTCTGGGGCAACGACATGAGTTTTGGCTCTAGTTGCACTGTAATTGCTTTTAGTGCAACGACTTGGACTTTCCCGGGGAGTTGTGTAACGCGCCGTAGCATGTGGAATTGAATTATTATTATATATATATGTATGTCTTGTCTTATTGGCCTAGGGGCCAAAAAAAATTATTGTACAAATTTGCTACGTTGGCTAATTTTATTTAACTTAACATAATTTTATTAATTTAAAAAAATTATTTTATAAGAATTTATATAAAAATTTTATTAAGAAAAAAAAGCTCAACCTAAGCTTGAGCCCACCCACGTAATCTATAAAAAACAAAAAAAATTAATACAAAACTAGACCAAGTATTAGACTATGACAATACCCGGACAGGGCTCGTAATTTGCATACCCTTAATCATTCTTAGCAAATCACAATAAAATAGGAGTGCATTAAGTACTTTATGTGAGAAGTGAGATGTAAGAAAAAGAAAATAATCATTTTTAAATTATAAATTAATTATTAAAAATAATAACAAATCTATTAATAGGAAAATAAAAAAAAAATTTGTTACAAACGGAACCTATATTAATAAAGACAAAAACTATTAATTAAATACTATATAAATTGAGTTGATTCTTCTGAGTATTATTTATGTGACTCTATTAACTAAATAATATAATCTATGTATGAGTTTTATTTAATATGATAATGTCATCTAATGTTTTTGGATTTAATTAAATGTTATTTAAATTGAGCTAGTATTTTTAAGTATTATTTACATGACTTTATTAATTAAATAATATCACCTATGTATGAGTTTTATTTAAGATAATAATGTCATCTAATGTATTTGGATTTAATTACAATTTCGTTCATTTTTTTTTTAACTTTCTATTCTCAAGGTCTTTACCTCATGTGGAATAGAAATTAAAAAAAAATTAATTTTTAAAAGATAAAAATTTTTCAAACACATGGAATTACATTATAGTTACAACTACGTTATATTAAAACATAGGGTTGTATCAACTGTCAACACAAGTTGCCGCAAAAAGAAAACTGTGCTTTATCTTTGAGTAATTTATCTGCATTATTTTTTCCTAAATCAAAATGTTGACATTTTATAATAGAAATTTATGATATTTATTAAACTTTACCCAACTTACTTTATATAAATTTATTGTTATATTTAAATATTATATCTAATTTTTATATTTATTTTAAATATTATTTTATAATATATGTATCTATTTAATTATAAAATATTATATACATTCATATTTTTTAGAAAATAATTTGATTCCAATTTAACTATAATTAGATTATAAAATCATGAATCACTCTTTATTATAATTTAATGATTAGTTTAATTTTTAAAACATAAATAGATAGCATTCACTTATTTTCTTAAAAAATGAAAATGTATATATTTTCACAATAGGATAGTAGGGGCACATATTTTTCAAACAAGAGAAATGACAATGAATTGGGGAACCGAAGAAGCTCATTTTGACGAGACACCGAAACAAATATTCTTTGACTTTTGGACCCCTTTGGTTTTTTGAGAAATGATCGTGCAAACGATATCCCCAGCCAGAAATGATGTCCCCTACACCACTCTTTTTTTTTTCTTTTTTGACTTTTGGACCCTTTAGGGAAGCCACGATGATTTTACTATATATGGCCCAGTTTTTTGTTTTCTTATTTTTTGTTTCTGAGAAATGTCCACAAAAGATTATTGAATGATTTTGAAAACCGTTGAAAAGGGCCAATTTGGTGGAATCCAAGAGAATGTATCTGTCACCTAAAAAGGGAAAGAAATAAATTGAAAAAAAAACTGTCTAAATTGATTTTTCAGAGGACAATAAATTTCAATGATATTAATAGGGAAATGAATTAGTATCTAAATTATTTTTTCCCCTTTTTATATTTTTTTAAGAATGAAAAGGATAATTACAGCATATATTTCTATATGGTATAGCCCAGTTTCAGTAGGTTATTTTGTGATTTAGAAGTCTTCATTCGAATATTTTGTAATTTGTTACTTTAACATATTGTGTAGCACACGCATGTAGAGGGCATGTGATTAATTTTTTTGTTCCAAATATTCAACATGAAGCTTTAATTTTCCAAATTTGCCCTGAAAAGTTCATGAAGACTTACGAATGAATTCTAAAACCCATGAAAGCGTCAATTTAGTTGAATCCAAGAAAATCTATCTATCACTTAAGAGGGAATAGGGAAAAAAAAGAGTTGTGTCTGAATTAATTTTTTCAGAGTATAGAAATTTTAATAATAGGCTAAATTATACATAATTTTATTAAACTTTAAATTATATCTAGATAATTTCTGTAACTTGACAATAATTTTTTTTAAAATTTGTGTAAATAATTTTTTATTATTAGTTAGTCTGTTATTTTATTAATAAAGTATAACATATTAAAAGATTATTTGTATATGATCTAAAGTTAAGGAAAATTATCCGTGCATAATTTAAAATTTAAAGAGATTATTTATAAAATAAAATAAAATTTAAAAGAGTTAATTGTTACTTACGTATCACCTTTGTTAATGAAATAATATACTAACTAACAAAGTTATTTGCACAAATTAAAAAATTTAGAAGAATTCATTATCAACTTTTAAAGGTAAGAGAGATTATTTATATATGATTCAAAATTTAAGAAAATTTTATATAATTTAGACTCAATAATATTAATAAGGAAATGAATTACTATTTAAATTATCTTTTTTTTTTGTTATTGCATGTTTAGTAAGAATAAAAAAAGTGTAATTATAGTTTTACCACTCTATGGTATGACCAAATTCTAATAAACTATCTTGTAGTTTCAAAAGTTTCCATATGAATATTTCATGGTTTGCATTGTTAACATGTTAGTAGCATTTGCCTTATTTTCGTCAAATGAATGGAAGAAGGTGCAGTTGACTTCCAAATAACCCTCTGCCTTTGAGCTCAAGTTTATAATTTTCATTTCTTGCTTGAATTTTAATCCTTAGCAATTAGAAAAGCGAAAACAAATTATGATGTGGAGCATGCACTAGCATCAGAAGGGCCACATATGATAGATAGATTGAAAAAGTAGATTGTGTTGTGTGTCTCCATTGGCATGGAGGATTAGGGATTTTGAATGAAGATTGGCTGAGTTTTTCTTTTTCAGTGAACAAAAGGGGCTAAGCAAAGACTAAGCCAGAACAACATAGAGAGCAAAGCCATCCCTCTCAGATCTTCAAGGAATTTCTGGCCAAACTCCATTGAGTGAGCTATATTAGCTAAAGAGTTCATCACTCTATTAGCTTCATGATAGATATAAGTGACCTTCACTTGCCAATTTCTATTGACAAGTGCTCGAGCCACACAATGAGGACTGTAACGTGCTTCCTATCCCATTGCCTAGTAACAAAAGTGCTTTCTATTGGCTGAGGATTTTCATTAATTTTTAATTTTTTTTTAATTTTTTTTGGAGAAGGAAAAAAAAAGTTAGTCGTGTGTCATTCACATTTGTATTTTAACAAATATTTAATAAAAATAAAATGTAGAGTATCAAAGTAAAAAACTAATTAAATTTTAGAATACTTGAATCAAAACTTTTGAACTGCAAAGTAATCAATTAAATTTGGATCACATCATAACATAATAGATATTATAATCAAGCTCAAATGAAAAAGATGAAGAATTGATGAGTTTAACAATACATGTTGTTATTGATTTATAACTTGTTTTGTACACAAAATGAAAAGGAAAAAAATAAAGAAAAAATGATTTTATGAATGGAAAAGAGACAGTTGTTTTCCAACTTTAATTTGATTATAAAAGAGATAAGTATTATTAAGTAATAATAAGTAATGATTATAATAATACAATAGATATTTGTAATAAATATTGTACATAACTTTGCAAAGAAAATTCTTTTACAAAGCAAGCAGCCAAACGCAGAATTGAATGGATAAAATTTTGATAATAAAAAATTTTAATTTGCAACTTTCGACACAAATGAAAATAAATAAAATGAAAATGAATTTTTATCATGTATATTTGAATGGATTGTAGTTTCACAACTAAAACTTTATCACTTTTGTACTATTTATAACTTATTTTTATTATTTTATAGCTTAATAGCTTGGAGGAAAAGGTTAAAAGAAAAGATATCAAAGGTGAAAATAAATAATAACATTTATGCCAAAATAATAAAAAATTCATAACATCCCAAGATGTAATGGAAAACTGAGTTAACTCATAAAAGTTATTGGGCTCTAAACATAGTGTCACAATATAAAAGAAAAGCAAGAGAGAAAGGAAAGACAAAAAAGGCTTGGGCCAAGTTTGAGCCCAGTTAATTAATTGGGCCTATTAAAGCGCACATGCCAACTTTCTTAGCAATATTAACATAACCCAAAGTTTCTTTTTTGGTCTGGTCCATTACTCATGACAATAAGTCCAAGTCTCGATTTCTTAACATCTTAGCTCTTCAATTTCAATTAAAAAAAAATCTAAAACTAACAATATATAAAATTCTTTTTGTTAATTTAATTCTGGACTTTTTGACTTAAATATATGAAAAAAAAGAACAAAAGAAGAAAATATATAACTTCAAAAACATATTCCATATATATGTAAATTTTTTTTTTTAATAACGCAGAGCCATAAACTTCGTGTTATTTAATTTTTTTTATTATAATGGGACGCGGAGCCATAACTTATGTGTCCCTTTTTTTAAAAAAAATAAACATTGACGGACTCGTTGGGTCAGTTGATTGACCCCATAAGTCAGTTTGACTCGTAAGTTAGTTTTTAAAATAAAAATTATTTAAAAAATTAATATTTTAATTAATTTATTTAAAATTTATAAAATAAAAAAATTTAAAATATATAAATTTATTGTAATAAATATTTTTTAATTTATGTATTATTTAAATTTATATTAATTTTTTTCTTGTATATTAAAAAATGTAATATCTTTAAATCTCTATATAATTTTATTAATTCTATAAGTGTAAAAAATTTATATTTTGAGAAAATTTAATTAATTTTATTGAGATTTGTAAAATGTGAAATTTAAATAACCATAAAAAAGTAAACAAGAATTTAAATGAATTAGTAAAAGTATTTCTAAAATTACATTTATGTGGGATTTTTTTAATTGGGAAAAAATATTAATCTATATATTGAAAAATATAATGACTTAATTTGTTTATATAATTTGTTTAATTTTATAATTATAAGAAATTTATGTGTTGAAGAATAGTAATTAATTTTGTTTAGATTTTGAAAAAGTAAAATATAAATAATAATTTTAAGAAAATTCAGATAAGAATTCTTAAACATATAATAAAAATATTTGTAAAACCATAATATAATTCATTTACTGTTTAAATTTTCATAAATTTTTTTTGCTTATAAAAAATTTTCTTATTTATAGTTTGAAGAACATAACGTCTTAATTTGTTTATATTATTTTGAGAAATAGTAATTAATTTTGTTTAAATTGCAAGGGAAAAAATTAAAAATTAAAAATTTTTAAAAAAATTAATAAAAAATGAAATAATTAGTAAAACAAAATAGTAATTTATGTATTTATTGTTTTAATTTGTATAAAATTAGTTTAACTATGAAGAAAAAATTTTTAATTTGCACTATGATGAATATAATATTTGAGTTTCTTAAATATTGTAATTGTGAAATATTAATGTTTTGAGGAATATTAAATAATTTTGTTAAATTGGCAGATATAAAATTTAAAGTAACTATTTTAAAAAAAGTTCAGATAATAATTTTTAAAACAAAATTTATAAAAGTATTTTTTAAATTATTTACAATATATGCATGGTCTATATATATATATATAATATTTTTAAAGTTGTAATTGTAAAATATTTATATTCTGAGAAATATTAATCAAATTATTTTTGTACATTTGGAGATATATTTTTTATTGTTAATGTATGAAAAGAAATTTTTATAAATGAAATATAACAATTTTAAAAATATAACACATTAAAATTAAAAAATAATGTTGTAATGTATATATATTTATTATATAGATGTGTATATAATTGTAGCAATTAATTTTTTGATAAGTTAATATTGTTGAAAAAGAGAATAAAGTTTTCTTAAAATATATTTAAATCTATCATTAAATAATACAAATGAACATTAAACTTGAAAAAGAATAATAGGCATCAGTCGTAATGACTGTTTGTCCTACACCGAGTCCTTCTCCTCATTTGTTGTGGTCGACGTTGTTGTGGCTGTTCTTCCTCTTCATCCTCCTCGGTGTCATTGACAAGTACTTTTTCATTTTCTTCTTCAGATGAGTCATTTTCCACTTGATTGCGAATTTGTTGGGAACTGAAATTCCATTGAGAAGATTGGACAGACGAAATTGGTTGATTTGGAGTGAGGAAACCTTGTTGAGGTAGATAGAATGCTCACTGTGAGAAAGAAGTATTGCTATATTCTGCACTAAATGTAGCTGGATCCGTAAATAATGATATAATTGATACTCTGGCAGCTTGCATTGACTGCGATTGTGGAGTGGAGAAAGATGACTCAATATAAGTGGACGCCGGCAATGAAGGTGTATAGTAAGGTGCAAAGAAAGATGGGCCTGGAATGCCAATGTCTACGGATGGTGGAAAGAAAGAAGAAGTAACATCTCCACCAACAGTATGTGGTAAAACAAAAGGACCAATGTCACCACCAGACATAGGGGCTGTCGTGTAAGATGATGATAGCATATTCGTATGAAATCCCCTGAAGTCGCCACCAAACATTGGTTCTTTGGATGAGAGGAGCTCATGGCCTTTTTTTCTTGGTCTCGCCTCTGGCTCTGGAGGTATGGATAAATCAGGTGCTGGCGGAGCTAGTTGGGAGACGAACATATCTTGATATTCTCCTAAAGCATGCAGCATGTTTCGAATATCACTGCTTGCTTTGTGCCTAAAATCTTCATAACTAAGTGTCGGCGGGTCAGTGATAGTAAGTCTGTATAAGTCTTCCAACACATCGATCTGTGAAAAAGAAAATCAATTGTTTAAAATAATACACATATATATTTATTTAAGGATAGGTAATATAAAGATAAGAATTATGTAAAAGTCATACCACAAAACCTTGAGAACCACTAGCAGAATGGATCCATCTTTGCATATGTCGCCAATATCAACGCATATAGTCTGATGTGCGATATAGTGGTCTATCAGTAAGGTCATTCTGTGCCACTACCAATGGCAATGAATTTCATGCTGTAATAAAAACTACATGTTCTTCACGTCAGTCTTTGTGAATCTTTCTTCTTAATTGAAGAGTATGCAGCGATCCTATATTAAATGATTTTTCTGGAATATGTTACACCCTACCAAATTGACAGAGAATGCGATCAGCGTTATACCACTCAATTATCCAAAAATAAAGTATAGCTACAGATGCACGTCATACATCAGACATCGTTAAGCAATACTCCGGAATCAATTGGACAACCTCCGGTGGGTCATATGAAAGCCAAATGACCTACACAACAGAAGGTAGTTACTCTATGGTATAATTGTAAAATGAAAAATAAGTAAGTACCTAAATATAAACCTCATCATCCTTCATTTGATCTAATAATATCCTACACTGCCGCAAGGCATTTGCTGTCGTGCGGGGATATTGTGAAACATCCCATCACCTATGAGGAATGGGAGCATACACATTAACTTATCAATCATCGAAAAATAACATATCTAAAAAATGTATATGCCTATACTTGAAACCTAGTGGGGGTCTAGTAGGATAAATAGCCATCCGAGGATCGGGTTGGGGGGTCTTCGTGGAGCAAGCTAGGGAAATTGGTCCCATGCCCATAAATGAAGTAGAGTCAGATAACCACTTATGTTAACCTCGTCATAGTGGGTGGCATTACACATTTCTCTATATAAATAGGCCAACACTGCTGATCCCCAACTGTACTGGCCAGCTTCTACAAAATCAGCAAGTAACGGAAGATACATTAATATAACTTTATGTCCAGTCCTATCTGGCATCAAGTACCCCCCAATCAAACGCAAGATGTATGCTCATGCAAACTGGCGAACGTCATCCTGTAAGTTGTTGAACATCTAAGTCAACCAGGGAACGCTCAACCTTTGTCCATCCAATGTCTTAGGAGACGGTATCGCACCAAGCAAGTTATTACAAATAGTTGACCAATTGAAGTCTATCCGTCCATATACTGCATTCTCCGTGCAAGGTAAACCCAATTGAATAGTGACGTCTTGCATTGTGATTGTGCACTCGCCTTTAGTGAGGTGAAATGTATACTTCTCCGAATACCACCGCTCAATAAAGGTTGACACAAAGGCGGCATTGAAGTCAAAATGACCGAATCGTGAAACACCGTAAAAATAAGCCTGTATGAGATATGAGATAATAGGCAAAGGGGGATCGAATATATGATCTTGTTACGCTATTCATCTTATGCGTAGAATTCTATTATCCTGTGCAATTATATTAGAGAAACGGTCATAAGTTAAGTTAACTCAATAATAAACAATAAAGTAAATTTATTTACTCTTCTTTGCCACACTGCTTGAGACACATAGCGGGTCTCTAAATATAGTAAAGACTCATCCTCTAGTTCAGGATGAATAGCACTCTGGTGAGGGTCCATGATGGCAACCAAAAACTCAAATATCTATGAATAGTAACACTAATATGTTAAACTGATGAACAACAAATCATAAGCCAATAACATAACCTTAGTACATTAAACTAATGAACAACAATTCATACTCAAGACAGATATAAGCAAAAATGCACTTTCAAACTAATCATTGACAATTCATATACAAATGATCATTGATAATGAATATTTAATTCGCTCTAATAACTATGACTATCCTCATGGTTGACGAGAGGGGCATGTGGCATAATTTTGGCCGATCTGTCGACATAATCCACATCTTTGGTTGTCTCTAGAGTTTTCTTGCCAATTCATCTCATTGTGTATTCGTGAAAATTTCGGTCGACCTTTATCTCGAATCATGGAAGGATCAGGGACCAAGCGAGGCCCACTTGTGTGAGGCCAATAAACTTCTCCTCTCATTGGATGAAATTTTGTCTTGTAAGCATTTAAAATTGTCTCCAACTGAAAAATAGCGTGCACAAATTGTAGAGGATCAAAACAAATCTTGGCATATACAGCAAAGACATGTTGACAGGGATGCTTTTGAAGTTAAAACTTGCCACAGTCACATGTTCTGTTCGTAAGGATAATCTTGCAAGTTCACCCATACTATTTATTGGAGGAATTATAGGGTTCTTTGACCTCAAATTCTGATACCCTTCTATTAAATGCACGAACCGATAAAATAGATGCTCTTGCAATTTTAACTGAAATCTTCTTGTGGATATCCTCAGAGAATAAGCTACTTGCTTGCATCTGAGCAAATGTTGTCTGTGCCCACTCAACCCAATATTTATTCAACCGATACATTGTTTTCTTGACTAAGTCAATAATGAGCAGGAATCTAACACATTTGAAGACACTATTGATACACTCTGCTAAATTTGTTGTCATGTGTCTCCAACGACGCCTATCTACGTCATATGCACGTGACCACCTACTCTTCGGTATATCCTCTATCCAATTCGACGCTTCTGAATGCAACTGTTGGATCTGTGCCAATTGTTCATCAACCAAATGACGCTCATTTAAATAGCCAATGTTCACAAACTTCTTCTTCAACCATTTAATCCTCAACGTCGTATTCAAATTACTCGCAATATGACCTAAAACAAAACATGTGATGTGCATGAGGTGGTTGCCACTCATTTTCTGGGTTTGCGATTGCTACTAATATTCTCAAATGACGATCAAATATCAAATAAATATCTTACTTGTTCGGTATCACTCGTTGCCTGAGATTACTAAGAAACCACCTCCATGCCTTGTAACAACCAGAAAAAAAGAAAAAAAAAAGAAGTTGAAAATTTTTAAAGTTCTGAAAATTTTCTAAATTTGCTAGCTATAGCGAGAAATAGTCTAATTAGAGTGAATGTACCTATTCACTATAGTAAGAAAAAGTCTAGCTATAGCGAGAGTGCTTTTTCGCTATAGCGAAAATGCTTCTAGCTATAGCGAGTGCGAGCATCCCATATAAAAATCAGGGAGCTGCTTGCCGTAGCGCACGCCATAGTGAAAACAGAGGTCTGTGAGTGATACGTGCTCACCGTAGCAAGGGTTATTCTTCGCTATAGCGAGGGTTAGTCCAGAAAAATATGAAAAAGAGAATTTGACTTCTTAAAGTGTCCAAATTCATTCCTTTTGCTTTTAACCGACTTAGGTTTCATCTAAGGCAGAGAAAAGGGCTGAGGAGAGAGAGAGAGAGAGAGAGAGAGAGAGAGATCTAGAGAAGGAAGGAGAACAAGAAAAAGGCAAGCATAACTTGAGATCTCCATAGCTTTTCTTCTTAGAGTTTTGTTCTTCTCTCTTTACCCTCTCTTTCTATGGTTTTGGTTGTTGAATTAGTTAGGTTTTGGGTCTAGTTTAGAAGAGGAAAAGTGAAAAACCACTCTTGAAGAAGGCTAAAACTCATGTATCTTCACTTCTTCTTCTTTACTTTCCTTGAGAATGTTAGTTCTACCAACTTGAAAGCTTGAGAGAGAAAAAGAGTTGGTGAAATTCTAGAAAGAGAGAATCCCTAATTTCTTATATGCTTTGTAGGGTTTGTTATAAAGAGCCCCTTAGCTTTGTGAATAATTGTTGAGTTATGAGAGAATAATTTTATACTCTTTGTTGTGCCTAGGCTCAAGAGAAGCACCTCCATCTAGTTGTGCTTGTGAGACTAAGAAGGGAGAAGAGAAATTGAAAGGGAATGCTTGTATTGGCTAGTATGGTAGCTCTTCACTCTTTCTTATTGCATTCTTGGATGTATATAATCATTGTATGTTTGTGTAAGTGTTTGTTATGTGAGACATGCCATATGTTATTGCCTTGATACATTGGTACTAATATGATTGTGTTTTGAGTTGTAAAAATTGCTCGGGTGAGAGAGTGCCAAAAGTATTTTGAGACGGGTAAGGTGGAGTCAAAAGTCCGTAAACCAAAGGTGAGACTAATCCAAATGTCCCAAAAACTCGAGTGTGACTAGACCAAAAGTCTCTAGAACTTATTCTTAGCATTGATATGAATTCATGGCATGAAAAACATGTGTTGTGTAATTGTGAATAATTTGCATGTTTTGACTTGTTTATATGCCTTGATTACTTCCTTGAATGAGTGTATGAGTTATTGAGATTCTATGAATCCCACCTCTTTCCCTCTCCCATCTTAACATGTTAGGTGGCGCTCAAGGAGATCAAAGTGCAAATCAAGGAGCCTAGTTGAGCATGCTCAGAAAGTTATATAACTATTTTGATTCTTTTGATATAAAGAGGTGCCAAAATAAATATGCACCTATTATTTTTGAGATGTAAATACTTAAATAAATGTAAAAATATGTATGAATGATGTATGAACCATGTATAGAGTCAAAGCAATGAAATTATGAGATTTGGCTCCTTTGTGGCTTATCTGTAGTAGTGTATTTTTGCCCATAGCATAGTGAGTTTAGGATGTATGATGATATGGACCACTTAGGCCTTTTATATATGTTATGTTTATACTTTAAAACTTTTTCAAGATGTGCTAGAATATGTGGGAGGTCATTTAGACCCACTTTAAATTATTTTGGGTACCAAAACTGCCAAATTTGTGAGCTCTAATAAGATATGAATAAATGAGCTTTTCTTGATATGAAACTTGGCATGCCTCTAGAGCTTTGTTGAGAGATTCTTGAGAAGCTAAAGTGGGTAATATTTGGAGGTCTAGGGAATATTTGGCGAATTGTTGAAATTGGAGAATTTTCTGGTTTTGATTATTGTATTGTGCAACTAGGTCCGAAAATGAATCTGTGCATTCATAAACCAAACGGTGTCTGATTGTCATAAAATTTTATGAACATAAACTAAATATCCACAGTGACCTATACCAACTAGAAGCACCTCAATTGGAGGTCTGTAGAGGGAGAAAGAATTTTTTGAAGTTCTATGTCAACATTAGAGAAGCCATCTGATCTTTGTTACTGTTCTATCAGTTTTTGAGGTCCAAGGGCCACTGAACTGATTTGAGCTTATTTTTTTTGTCTAGCTAACATCTGTATCTTTCCAAATTGGTATATTTTACCTAGATTAGATTTTTGTGAAATTAGTTATAAATTTTCGAAGTTCATGATAGCAAGTTGCATCAGTACCAAGGATAAGCGGACCTCTGTCTCTTTTTCGATGTCAAACATGATTCAAACGCTGAGATTATGACTTGAAATTATTTTTAGTGTAAATTTAACATCTAAATATTTCCAAAAAGATATGGTTTGCTTGATTCTCATTTTTTTAGAATTAGTTATAATTTTTCAAAGTTATAGCCAAAAATTTAACTTTTGGGCCCATTTGAGAAATTGTATTTTCTTAGTTTTTGACTTCATATTCATGGTTCATGGGTTGTTTGAGGCTATGCATGAGTTGTATAAATGGAGTTTGAGTAAAGAATGTAAATGATGGGTTCATGGAACCCACAAGGCAAAATATGACTGATTAAACCTTGGCTTAAAGTGTTAGAATACCACGATTTTAGTCTTTTTCATTTGAAATCATATGGAATCAAGCCAGGGGGGAGATTAATTGAGATTAAGCCATTATGGTGTTACATTTTTGGTATCAGAGCAAAAGTTCATGCACTTTTACTCAATGTTGGGCTCTTGAATGATGTGAGTTGCTTGTGTTTGGTGCGAATTGCCATGGAAGTGGTAGCATTCATATGCATATGTGCTTGTACTATGATTGTGAACTGAGGATTGCTACTTCTTTTCAGACATAGTTGAGACTAGACGGGGCAGGGGTAGAGGCAGACCGCCTAGAGTTCAGAGAGCTGAGCCAGAGGTTCTAGTTAGGTTTGAAGATCTTCTGTAGACCATTATGGAAAGGCTTGATCAGTATGAGGCCATGATGAGCCAGCACCAAAAGATGCTGAAACAACAGAGGTACATTGCCCAGCAATAGCATGATATGATCATGCATTTGCAAGATACCCTGGCTAGGCAAGATGAAGCCAGGAGAGAAGCCCCTATACTTCAGCTATCCACATCTGGCGTTCCACCTGCACCTCCCCAAGAGCCTACTGCTGCTCAGACCCAAACGCCTATCCAAAAACTATTAAAGCAGTTTAGGCAGAACAGTCTACCCTCGTTTGACGGGGAGTTGGATGCGAATAAGGCAGAGGCTTAGGTTATGGAGTTGGAGAAAATATTCTCGGTGATGGATTGTAGCACCGAGTAGAAAGCTCAGCTAGCCACTTTTATGCTACAGAAAGAAGCTGATAAATGGTGGCGTAGCACGAAACCCCTTATAGAGACCAAGAACATATAGATAACTTGGGAAAGCTTCTTGGTCGAGTTTTATGAGAAATATTTCTCTAGTTCGGTAAGGAAGAAGAAAGAAATAGAATTTATGGACTTGAGAAAAGAGGATAAGATGACTATGGACCAATACGTAGCTAAGTTCATTGAGTTGTCTCGGTATTCCTCTTACCTTCAGAGGTATGATGATGAACTCTAGAGATGTGAGCAGTTTAAGACTAGGTTAAAGCCCTTGATTAGTGATAGAGTTACCCCACAACGGATCAAAAAGTTCAATACCCTTGTGGAGGTCAACAGGGTGATTAAGACAAACCTGCGAGCTATCATGCCTGCTGCAGCTACAGCTAGTCAGAAGGGGGTTTCAGAATTGAAAAGACCGAGACCAGAAAAGGGTTCTAGTATGACACCTAGTGCCAATAGGAGAGGCAAGGGACCATGGAACCGAAGGCCACAGCGGGGCAAGCCGGAGTCAGTCATCCTTCCAGTAGTCTCCGGTGACATGTTTCAAGTGTGGAAAACTAAGGCACATTGCTAGACACTGTCCTCAGATGGACATAGCGCCTCCTCCTAGGCCACAGACCCAGGGCCGTGTGTTTGCACTCACTCAGCAAGAAGTCAGTGCGTCCCCCAATTTGATCCGAGGTACGCTAATAGTGAATGGCTTTCTTGTAGTTGTTATGTTTGATTCGGGTGCTAGTCACTCGTTTATATCCTATGATTGTGTGAGGCAATTGGGTTTGGCTGTTAGTGTCTTGCCATTTGACTTGTTTGTCACTACACCCACTGGAGGCTACGTGGTTACTTCCCGTACCTGTTTGAATGTCACTGTTCATTTTAATCATTGTCATACCACTATTGATTTGATCTATATGCCCTTCCATAATATTGATTTGATTGTTGGTATGAACTGGTTGGCCGCGAATAATGCGATACTTAATTGTGAACATTAAACCATTTCCTTACCTGCTTGTGGGACCATACCTAAGGTAGGAGTTGAGTTATCCTTTGTGACTACTGCCTAGGTTGAGAGACATTTAGAACATGGATGTCAAGAGTTTCTAGTCTTTTTCTCTATTCAGGCTGAAGTAAAGGAAAGGATAGAAGAGATCCCAGTTGTCAGGAAATTCCCAAAGGTTTTCCTTAAATAGTTTAATTTTAGTAGTCTACCCCCTGACGAGAGTTAGAGTTCCCCATAGACATAGTGCATGGGGCTAGGCCGGTGTCCAAGGCTCCTTACAGGATGGCTCCCGCTGAACTCGTTGAGTTAAAAAAGCAGATAGAGGGATTGTTAGAGAAAGCGTTTATCCACCCTAGTGTTTCACCTTGGGGAGCTCCGGTGTTATTTGTGAGAAAGAATGATGGTAGCTTGTGTTTATGTATAAATTACAGAAAGTTGAATAAATTTACCATCAAAACTAAATATCATCTCCCTAGAATCGATGATTTATTAGATCAGTTAGTTGGGGCATTTGTGTTTTCTAAGATAGATTTTAGATTTAAGTACCACCAGTTGAGAGTGAAAACTGAAGACGTCTTTAAGACAGCCTTTAGAACAAGATATGGGCACTATGAGTTCCTTGTGATGTCATTCGGGTTGACGAATGCGCCTGCTGTGTTCATAGATTATATGAACAGGGTATTCAAACTATATCTAGATCAGTTTGTGGTGGTCTTCATTGATGATATTCTAATATACTCCAGATCCTTTGAAAAGCACGAGAGACATTTGAGATTAGTCCTAGAGACCTTGAGAAAGAAAAGGTTGTATGTCAAACTTAGTAAATGTGAGTTTTGGCTGACCGATGTGAGATTCTTAGGTCATGTGATCTCACGAGACGAGGTCGCGATTGATCTCCATAAAGTTGATGCTGTGTTACAGTAGGATAGATCTAGAACGATCACTGAGGTTAGGAGTTTCTTAGGTTTGGCAAGGTACTATAGATGATTTATTCAAGGCTTTTCTCAGATGGCCTTACCACTGGCGAGGCTAACTAGGAAAGAGACACCATTCGTGTGGGATGATAGATGTGAGAGGAGTTTTTATGAGTTGAAACTCTGTTTGACCACTGCCCCTGTACTGATTATCCTTAACCCTAGTGAACCATTTGTGGTTTATTGTGATGCCTCGAGCAAAGGGTTAGGATGTGTGTTGATGCAGCAGAGTAGAGTAGTGGCATATACCTCTAAACAGTTGAGGCATCATGAGAAGAATTATCCCATGCATGACCTGGAGTTAGCTACTGTAGTGTTTGCTCTTAAAATCTGAAGGAACTATCTGTATGGTGCTACTATAGAGATTTATAGTGACCACTAAAGTCTGAAATACCTATTTGACCAGAAGGAACTTAATATGAGACAGAGGAGATGGATGGAGTTCCTGAAAGACTATGATTATGTATTAAAATATCATCCAGGCAAGGCCAATGTGGTGGCAGATGCCTTAAGTAGGAAATCTATCTATGTAACCCATATGATGATTAGGGAGCAGGAGCTTCTAGAGAAGTTTAGAAACTTGAACCTCTCTTGTCAGGTGGTATCGGGTAAATTGTATTTCAGTGAAACCCGAATAGAGAATGTATTGAGAACCCAGATCTTAGATGCTTAAAGAGAGGATGAATTCCTGAGACAGATCAGGAATGAGATTTCCCAAGGTAAGACCTCAGATTTCACGGTGTCTGAGGATGCTATGATAGTATACCGAGATAGAATTTATGTGCCTGGTCAGAATGAGTTAAGAGAAAACATTTTAGAAGAGGCACATAAGAGTAAGTATACTATCCACCTAAGTGCCACCAAGATGTATCAGGATTTGAAATAGATTTTCTGGTGGCCGGGGATGAAGAATGATGTGACGGATTATATGGCTAGATGTCTAGTGTGTTAGAGGATAAAAATAGAACATAAAAAACTGGCTGGGTTATTGCAACCACTAGATATTCCTAAGTGGAAGTGAGATAGTATAGCCATGGATTTTGTTATGGGGTTACCTAGAACATTCCTCTGGTGAAAGTGGTCTAGAGAGGTTTGACATCTGAGGAAGCAACCTGGGAATTAGAGGATGAAATGAGGCAAAAATATCCAAAGTTATTCTCTTGAGGTATGTATTTAAATTTCGAGGACGAAATTTCTTTTAAGAGGGGTAGAAATGTAACAACCAGAAAAAAAAAAAAGAAAAAAAAAGAGAAGCTGAAAATTTTTGAAGTCCTAAAAATTTTCTAAATCTGCTAGCTATAGCGAAAAATAGCTTAACTATAGCAAATGTACCTGTTCGCTATAGCGAGAAAGGATTTAGCTATAGTGAGAGTGGCTTTTCGCTATAGCGAAAATGCTTCTAGCTATAGCGAGTGCGGGCATCCCATACAAAAATCAGGGAGCTGCTCGTCATAGCGCGTGCCGTAGAGAAAACAAGGGTTTGGAACTGATACGTGCTCGCCATAGTGAGGGTTATTCTTTGCTATAGCTAGGGTTAGTCTGGAAAAATATGAAAAAAAGAAATTTGATTTCTTAAAGCATCCAAATTCATTCCTTTTCCTTTTAACCGACTTAGGCTTCATCCAAGGCAAAGAAAAGGGCTGAGGAGAGAGAGAGAAAAACCTAGAAAAGGAAGGAGAACAAGAAAAAAGTAAGCATAACTTAAGATCTCCATAGTTTTTCTTCTTAGAGTTTTACTCTTCTCTCTTTGTCCTCTCTTTCTATGGTTTTGGTTGTTGAATTAGTTAGGTTTTGGGCTTGGTTCAGAAGAAGAAAAGTGGAAAACCACTCTTGAAGAAAGCTAAAACTCATGTATCTTCACTTCTTCTTCTTTACTTTCCTTGAGATGTTAGTTCTACCAACTTGAAAGCTTGAAAGAGAAGAAGAGTTGGTGAAAGTCTAGAGAGAGAGAATTCCTAATTTCTTATATGCTTTGTAGGGTTTGTTATAAAGAGCCCCTTAACTTTGTGAATAATTGTTGAGTTATGAAAGAGTAATTTCATGCTTTTTGTTGTGCCTAGGCTAAAGAGAAGTACCTCCATCTAGTTGTGCTTGTGAAACTAAGAAGGGAGAAGAGAAATTGAAAGGGAAGGCTTGTATTGGCTAGTAAGGTAGCTCTCTACTCTTTCTTGTTGTATTCTTGGATGTATATAGTCATTGTATGCTTGTGTAAGTGCTTGTTGTGTGAGACATGCCATATGTTATTGCCTTGATGTAGTGGTACCAATATGCTTGTGTTTTGAGTTATGAAAATTACTCGGGTGAGGTAGTGCCAAAAGTTTTTTGAGATGGATGAGATGGAGCCAAAAGTCTCTAAACTAAGGGCGAGGCTAATCCAAAAGTCCCAAAAACTCGGGTGAGGCTAGATCAAAAGTCCCTAGAGTTTATTCTTGGCATTGATATGATATTCATGGCATGAAAAACATGTGTTGTGTAATTGTGAATACTTTGCATGTTTTGACTTGTTTATATGCCTTGATTACTTCATTGATTGAGTGTATGAGCTATTGAGATTCTATGAATCTTACCTCCTTCCCTCTCCCATCTTAACATGTTAGGTGGCACTCAAGGAGATCAAAGTACAAATCAAGGAGCCTAGTTGAGCATGCTTAGGGAGTTGTATAACTATTTTAGTTCTTTTGATGTAAAAAGGTGCCAAAATAAATATATACCTATTATTTTTTAGATGTAAATGTTTAAGGAAGTGTAAAAATATATATGAATAATGTATGAACCATGTATAGAGCCAAAGCAATGAAATTATGAGATTTGACTCATTTGTAGCTTATTTGTAGTAGTATATTTTTGCCCGTAGCATAATGAGTTTGGGATGTATGATGATATGGACCACTTAGACCTTTCATATATGCTATGTTTATACTTTAAAACTTGCCCAAGAGGTGCTAGAACATATGGGAGGCCATTTGGACCCACTTTAAACCATTTTAGGTACTAAAACTGCCAAATTTGTGAGCTTTATCAAGATATGACTAAATGAGCTCTTTTTGATATGAAACTTGGCATGCCTCTAGAGCTTGTTGAGAACTTTTTGGGAAGCTAAAGTGGGTAATATTTGGAGGTTTAGGGAATATTTGGTGAATTGTTGAAGTTGGAGAATTTTTTGGTTTTGGTTATTGTACTGTTCAACTAGGTTTGAAAATGAATCTGTGTCATTTATGAATCAAATGGTGTCTGATTGTCATAAAATTTTATGGACATAAACTGGATATTTACAGTGACCTATACCAACTAGAATCACCTCAATCGGAGGTATGTAGAGGGAGAAACGACTTTCTAAAGTTCTGTGTCAGCATCAGGGAAGTCATCCAACCTTCGTTACTGTTCCATCAATTTTCAAGACCCAAGGGCTGCTAAACTGATCTAAACTTATTTTTTTCTTCTAGATAACATCTGTATCTTTCCAAATTGGTATTTTTTTAGATTGAATTTTTGTGGAATTAGTTATGAATTTTCAAAGTTCACGACAGCAAGTTGCATCAGTACTAGGGACAGTCGAACTTCTGTCTCTTTTTTTATATCAAACATGATTCAAACGCTGAGATTGTGGCTTGAAATTATTTTTAATGTAAATTTAACATCCAAAGCTTTCTAGAAAGCTATGGTTTGCTTGATTCTCATTTTTCTAGAATTAGTTATGATTTTCCAAAATTAGAGTAAAAAATCTGACTTTTGGGCCCATTTGAGAAATTACATTTTTTTGGTTTTTGGCTTCATATCCGTGGTTCATGGGTTGTTTGAGGCTATGTATGAGTTATATAAATGGATTTTGAGTAGAAAATGTGAATGATGGGTTCACGAGACCCACAGGGTAAAATAAAACTGATTAAACTCCGACTTAAAGTGTTAGAATACCACGATTTTAGTTTTTTTTCATTGGAAATCATATGGAATCAAGTTAGGAGAGAGATTAATTGAGGTTAATCCACTATGGTGTTACACGCCTCATACGTTTCATCCTCAACGATAGCAAATGTAAGGAGGATAACTTTTCTAGCACATCTTATGAGCCGGCAATTAACAACGTTCCTTTATATTTCCCATATAGAAATGTGCCATCTATTTGGATAATCGGTTTCAAGTAATTAAAGGCATCAATACAAGGCTTAAATGTCCAAAATACCCTATAAAACATAATTGTTGCCTCTATATCTGATGCTATCTGTGGGCATTCCTTAGTTACAAATTCAAAGTATGAGCCTGGATTAAAGTGTTGGACAACAGATAACCATCTTGGGAGAACTGCATACGATCGCTCCTAATTCCTAAAAGCGATTGCAATGGCCCGTTGCTTACCCCACTATTCTTTTTTATAAGACACCGTATATCCAAAGGTGTTATGAATCCTCTCAATGATATCACGGATCGAAACAGAGGGATTTTCTGTAACCATTGACACAATATTTGATGTTATTATATCAAAGTCTAGTTTCGGATAATCTTGTGATAGCATGGAATAGACACAAGTGTGTGGGCCCGCATACTTTGTTATCAGCCAATCATTTCCTCCCTCAGATTGACATGCCCTTATCCGTCAATTACATCTAACACCATATTCTAGACAACAATACTCCACGTACTTCATTGATGATTGATGCACCTTGAATGTGTGGTGTCTACAGACTGAATAAAGCTTTGCAACATGACTCAGTGACTGCTTATCAAAAAATCGCATGCCAATATATATCTCTTTGTCATCATTCAGATCGATGACCCCCTCCATGTCAGGTATCTTAAATTCACTCACATTATCATTACTGATCTGAGATAAAAAAGCAAATGCCTGCTCATAATGCAGGTTCAATGAAGTTACAAGATTTCCTTCAGTATCAGTACCAACAATATCATCCTCCCCATATTCATTGGCATTTGGCAGAGCATCATATTTATCCTCCGTTTCAAACTCATCCATTATATTTTCAGTTGTATCTGACGGACTAGAAGGATTGTTATGACACATCTCACCCCTCGATGAACTTGGCTGAGATATATCATTGATGAGTGACATTGGTTGAATATTAGAAAGTTGGGTCTCAAATGGATGAACACTTTCGAGATAAGAGCTCAACAAGGAGATCGATTCATTCGGTCTATTAATCTGACTTGCACATGGATTTGTCAACGGTTTAATCATATCAGTCTCTTCAACACTTGGGCCAACATCATTAGTTGAGATGTGTGCATATAATTCAGGTGCCCCCAGTTGTAACAGAAAGTGTCAGTTCGCTTCCCACATGGTTTGGATATCTGAATCATCCTCTAATATGCACGGCAAGTACCAAGTTGGATTAAGTGATCGCGAGTATTGATACACCAACTCAAATACATACTGTCTTGACTGAAGTCGTAATTTTTCTCTAACTGCAACCTTTAATTGCTTAAGGTTAGTATTAAGGTCAACTTTTAATAATTTTGGCTTATCATAAACAAATGTTGTTCCTTCGTTTGTGTCAAAAATTCTTCCATTAGCATGAATGCATATGATCTCCTTCCTTTTACTCATTGTCAATCTTTATTCAATGCCTTTGTATAAATAATAATTAAACAAAATATATTAAAATGATCAAAGATAAAAGATAACGAAGATATTACAATGAACTTGAAACTTTTGTAAGCTCTTAAGAATCTGTAAAAATAAAAAAAAAATTATCAGAATTTTCTACAAAAAAATTGAAAATATATGAGAAGAAAATAAGCAATAAAAAGTATTTTAAAATAAATTACAAACCTCAACAAAAATACGAAGGTTGATAAAAAAGTTTAAATTTTTAACGCATCTAGAATGAGAGATAATATAAAAACGACCTGAAATTTAAAAAATGCAGCTCTTGAGAACATGTTAAAAATTTTTAAAAATAAATAATTAAATTTTTCAGAAGAAAAAAATGAGTATTTGATAAGTACATAAGAAACAAAAACTATTTAAAAATAAAATACAAACCTTAGAATGTAGATGAAGAACAAAAAAAAATTTATTGAAAAAACAGAAACATGCAAGAAATGGGGGATAATATAATAATGGACTAAAATGAGATGAAGAGTAGGAGAATATTTGACTGGAAAAAAAGAAACATACAAGAAATCTGAAGGCAGAGAGGAATGAGTTGAGAGGAGATGAAGAAAAAGTTTGCAAAAAGGAGAAACAAAATGAACGCAGGAGAAGAGACAATTTTATACTAAAATTATATAATAATTCTTTTTTTATCATTGACCCAACGGTCAATGAGAATTTTTTTTTATTTTTTTTATGTGAGAAGGTCAATGATTCAGCTTACCCGACGATAAGTAAATTTAATCCATTGACCCCAAATAATTTTTTTTAAAAGAAAAAAACTTAAGAAGAACGCGGAGTCACAGCCTCTGCGTCTCTCTAATTTAAAAAAATTATTTTAAATGTAATAATTTGTTTATACATATACAAAATTAATTTTTACTATTACACATATTCTTCTTTTATTTTTTTTTCTTTATATATATCAGTCAAAATACCTTTAATCCTGTGTCATTTTATTAAAAAAAAATAATACAAAGAGTAACTGTATATATGAGACATGTATATATATATATATATATACATTTTTTTTATCTTTCCCGTTCACTCTCTCTTCTCCCGTATGTGAAGGACATCTTTTCGCACTGAGCAAGTTCAAATTGCCCTTCTGTCTTCTCTTCTTCCCTCCAAGGACTAAGCATTGATTGTGTCTTCCAGTTTGAAGGCATCAAAGCTTTTTCAGTGATTTCTCTCTGTGACCTTGAAACTAAGTTTCCATGGCGCGTGGAAGGAAGTGGCAGAAGAAGAACGGCGCGCTTCCACGGCCGCAGCATCACCAGTGTGAGAAGCAAGACGAAGAAGAAGAAGAAGAAGAAGAAGAAGAAGAAGCTATGGCAAATGAGGAAGGTTTCAAGAATCAGCCACTGGTTGAAGGCGGTGGTGGAATAGTAAGAGGGAAACGATCAGAAAGTTTCGATTTTGATGCCCAACAAGCGAAGAACGACCCATTCCCTGAAACGGAAGACACAGAAGCTGAGAAGACGAAGCGTGGCAACGAGGCTTTGGTGAAGGAGACAAAGGAGGACGAAACTGTAGAAAGTGATGGAGCAGGATTGGTGGGTTTTATTACGAAGCGTGGTAGAGGAATAACGCAGAAATTGATTGATCTAGGTAGCTTTGAAGATGAAGATGTGAAAGGAGTATCCAAAAAAAGACGAGGTTGGAGAGGAGGTACAAAGGCGAAAGTTGTTGCTAATAAAATATCTATGACCGAGGAAGATGTAGGAATCGATGACAATGGCGATTTAGTTAAGGAGAAGCAGATTGATCCTGGAGATTGCAGCGGCAAGGAGTTAGATGATGAAGTGAGGATTAAGATGAGTAAAAGACAAAGGGTCTTGCATGAAGAGAGGGACAAAATTCAAGATGGAATGGTAGAATGTGGTATGGAAGGAGTAGTTAGTAGAGATAAAAAAAATTCAAGGCGTGGGAAGGCGCCTAGTGATGCTAAGGCAGAAGATGAAGTTTTGGAGGCTCATGGTACAATTGAAATGGCTAGAGATTCTTCAGAAAGCAGAGCCTGTAAGGCTTTTAAATCTAAAGTTAATAAACAGGAGATGCTCAAAGTGAACAAGCACAATGTTGAATGCATTAAAAAAGAGTCCTTAATGTGCCATCAATGTCAAAGAAATGATAAGGGCAGGGTTGTTAGGTGTAGAAGCTGTAAGCGTAAAAGATTTTGCGTCCACTGTTTAGAGCGTTGGTATCCTCAATTGAGAGAGGAAGATATTGCTGAGGCATGTCCTGTGTGCCGTGGAAACTGCAATTGCATAGCATGTTTGCGCTCTGATGAATTGATTAAAAAAATGAAGCAAAGAGTAGAAATCAATAAAAACGAGGAAGTTGAACACTGTAAGTACTCGCTACTAGCACTTCTGCCATATTTAAGGCAGCTATGTGAAGAACAAATGATCGAGAAGGAGATAGAAGCTAAGAGACAAGGTCTCTCAGTTTCAGAGCTTCAGTTAGAACGGGCAGATTGCGTTGATGATGAGCGTGTCTACTGTGACAACTGTCGAACTTCAATTTTTGATTGTCATCGAAGCTGTCAAAAATGTTCTTTTATCCTCTGTCTGGTCTGTTGCCAAGAGATTCGTCAGGGGCAGCTGCTTGGAGGTGCAGAGCCAATTGAGTTTATCAGCCGGGGACTGGACTATATGCATGGTGGAGCGGAACAAATAACTAAATCACATGTTAAGACAAAGACTGAGGATCGTAACTGGTCAAGATCTGGTTTGAACGTGACAAGTGATGGTAGCATCCCTTGTCCAAGGGTTCATGCTGGTAGTGGTCGTCGTCGTACTAATCTTGAACTGCGATGCATATTTTCTGATAATTGGATTTCAGAATTAGTAATGAAAGCAGAAAATATAGCTAAAGCTTATAAGCTTGACAATGCAGCACAGACAAGTAAGCAGTGGTGTTCATGTTTCAAACTAGATAGTAACAACAACAACATTATTGGAAATAAGAATAGGAGGAGGGCAGCTTCTCGTGAAGATCCCAGTGACACTGACAACTATTTATACTGTCCCAGGGCTATAGATGTAGGACCTGCGGATCTGAAGCATTTTCAGTGGCACTGGAGTAAAGGGGAGCCAGTGATTGTTAGCAATGTGCTTGAATGCACATCTGGTTTAAGCTGGGAACCATTTGTTATGTGGCGTGCTTTGCGTCAGATAAGTAAAACCAAACATGATCAGCATTTGGCAGTGAAGGTCATTGATTGCTTGGATTGGTGTGAGGGAGATATCAATATCCGCCAATTCTTTAGAGGGTACTCGGAAGGTCGATGCTATAAGCTGTCATGGCCTCAGTTGTTGAAACTGGAAGTTTGGCCTTCTTCTAATTTATTTGAGGAGCGTTTGCCACGTCATTGTGCTGAGTTCATCACTTCCTTGCCCTATAAAGAATATACAGATCCCCATAATGGTGTTTTAAACCTTGCTTCAATGTTGCCAGACAAATGTATAAAGCCAGATATTGGGCCAAAGACATATATTGCTTATGGCATTGCTCAGGAGCTTGGGCGTGGCGATTCAGTGACAAAGCTTCATTGCGATATGTCTGATGCAGTGAATATGTTGACACATACTGTTGAAGCGCTGCTTGAAGCCGATAAACTTGCAGCAATAAAGAAATTAAAACAAATTCACCTTGAGCAAGACAGAAGGGAGCTATATGGCGGTGGTCAGGGGGTAGAAGCTAATGCTGAGAATGGCAAAACTACAGATTTTGAAAATACGTTGCCTGTAGATGATTCTGTTGAGGGAGGTGCTCTCTGGGATATTTTTAGGAGACAGGATGTCCCTAAACTGGAGGAATACCTTAAGAAGCACTTCAGAGAATTCAGGCATGGCTACTGCTGTCCATTACAGCAGGTTATTCATCCTATCCATGATCAGACATTTTATTTGACTATCGAGCATAAGAGGCAGCTAAAGGAGGAATATGGAATTGAACCATGGACATTTGTTCAGAAATTGGGAGATGCTATTTTGATTCCAGCTGGTTGTCCTTACCAGGTCAGAAATCTGAAGTCATGTATTAAGGTTGCCCTCGATTTTGTCTCGCCCGAAAGTATAGATGAGTGTTTCCGTTTGACAAAGGAATTCCGTGCGCTTCCCATAAATCGCAGGGCCACAGAGGACAAATTGGAGGTTAAAAAAATCACCATTCATGCAATGAACAACATAGTGCGAAATTTGGAGGCAGCAAGGTTAGTGATGCAAACCTCATGCAAGTTCTAAATTCTTCTGGATTCACCTTAGAGAGGGCGAAGTTCCTCTTTAGGTGAATAACTGAATTTCACTTCTATTGAGTGTGTTGATTCTCATAATTCTATGTTTATATATGTGATAGTCTAAATGGATTCACTTACTTATCGAGGCACTCTAAGTGCTTAATTATAATTATAAATTAGGTCAAGTACAAAGAGTAGTACAAATAGTTCAAGCTCAGCCCACTAATGATCACACACTTATTTTAACCTAGGAAGCATGGATATTGACATGGGACATGACACTGACATGGATACTCACAACACAACGAAATTTGAAGTATCCACCTGTAATTTAAAGCGCTGTGTAATGTTGTGTCATGTCTAATATGAGTGTTTGGTATGTGTTAGAAATGGAATCGCTTTTTCGAAGTGTGTGGTTCATAGATTTTAACTTGGCACTCACATACTCACTATTCTAACAATATATATACCTTATCAGTTATCATTAAGCATTTGGCTCTTAGAGCTCTAGGTGATAGCAGAGGCTATCAGTTTTTCATTCTGAGTATCAATTGGAGCCCCCATCTTGGAGAGCCATGGCAAAGTAGACAAGATTGTAAGAGCCCTTCATAGAGCTAGAGATGTGCTGCATGTAGATCCCACGGCACAGCTAAAGAATTTGGAGCAAGAAGGGATGGTGACCAATTATCAACAGAAATTCGAGGAATTAGTTTTGTCAATTGGAATTAACGAAGAAGCTGGCTATTAGTTGCTTTCGGGGGGAACTCAAGGATGAAATCAAAGCACCGGTGATCGTGTTTAAGCTGAAATGCTTAGTCAGGGCTATGTACCCAGCTTGACTGCAAGAAGCTACCCTTAATGCCTTATGTAAGAATTCTTCCAACTAAATTGAGGAATTAGATTCCCCTCTTAATTTCTAACCTTGGACAGTCTTGAACCAAAAACCTTTTCCTAACAATTCCTTACCTCAACTTTCTCAAATAGTAATACAAAATAAACCTTCACCTTCTGTAGATAGAAATACCCTTAATTCCAAACCTTCTCGAACATCAGATAAACCTGTGAAACGATTTTCCAAAACAGAAATGGATGAAAGAAGAAAAAGAGGCCCTTGATCATAAGTTCAGGCCTTCCCAAGTGTTTTTAATGAAGGTGCATAACGAGGGGGAAGAGGAAGAGGAAGACGAAATAACCATGTATGAGTATGGGAAATAGATTCAATAACTTGCTAAATTCTGGACACAGGTTTTGAAGCATACAAACGGTGAAGTTGCTGCATGGAATCCTTGCCCTTCATCTGTCAACAATTTTCTAATTTTTCTGTGTAACCTTTGAGGACAAAGATCCTTTTTAGGGGGAGGTAATAATTGTTACATGGTATAAGTAGTTAATAGTAAGAAGGCAGTAATGACTAACTATTGTAATTTCCTATTTACCCTTATGAGTAATATAAATCAGGGTAATTGGACAGGGGATTACTGTCGATGAAATAGTAGAGTTCTGGTTTATAGAAGAGGCTATCAGTTTTTCATTCTGAGTATCACTATTGGTGGCTGTGAACTTGCTTTTCCTTCTAGACTTCCATTACATATATCGATGGAAAGCAGCTGGTTGTGAAGAAAATGAGGAAAGGTTGAAATACTTTAGCATAATGTCATTATTACAATTATGGGGCTTACTGTGCCGGAATTATGTGATGCCTATAACATGTCACAATCCTCCTTTTCCATGGTTGAGTCTTGCATCGTTGTTTTGGCAAGGAAAAATTTGATGTTCACTTTTTGTATAATTCTTGCTAGTTTGATGCCCTTTAAATGTGAATACACGCCCTTGTTTTGCACTTATCCTCTACCTTTTGCTGATTGATCTTTACTTACCCTATCGTCGGTGGTGGACTAAATCTGTTAATCTTGACCTCCATCTTTGATGTTCATATGTTCTGGACTTCTGGTGGAATCTTTATTTATAGATATGATATGGTGGTGTGGGGATTATTTTGTAATGTTATATTTCCCAATTGTCTGTTCTTTTTGTTACTAGGATTCTGTTTCATCCAAGTTCAGTGTGCTACATAATCTTCAGTGTTAATCTTGTTATTAATTTATTTGATAGAAGCGTCTCTTATAATATTTTTGTCATGCAATTTTCTGCTATCACTTATCAAATTAACTGTTGTTTATTTAATTTTCAGGAAGGGGGAAGACTAAGGCTGCTTTGTAAATTGAAGCCTGTGGATCTCTTTTTTTGGTAATATATAGCTTAACCATATTTTGTTTTGTACTAGCAGCCATACCTTGGAAAGGCCCTCCTTGATGTATTTTGTAACCCACGTGTGATGCTTGTCAGCTGAACGCTGGAGTGCAAAATGTAAATGCTTTTGATGTATAGAAGGTTGTTAAAAAAAAACAAAAACCAAAAAAAGCTCTAACAGGGAGTAGATATAATGGGGCAACCAGTGGATGTTGTTGCTTTATTCGGATCAGGTTTAGACGCAATGTTTTATATTTTAGTTTAATTAAAATATGATAAAGGTATGATTTTTTAATTAAAATATAATGAATATATAGTTAAATTAAAAAATTATAATTATTTGTAAAAATTATATACATTATTTTATTATTAAAAAAATTATATATTTATCATATTTTGATTGAAAATTTTAATATTAATGATATGAGAATTTTTTTTTTCTCTATTTCATTATCCGTAGATATTTGCAGCACAATTATGGTGCTAGTTGACAAAGGCTCTCCAGAACCATCGTCCAACTTGTATTGCTGCATGAACTGCAATTCATAAGCCCGAGGGTTAGTTCGGTGGAAATGTGAAAATAATTTTTTTAATAAAAAATCCTTTAAAAATATTATAAAAATAAAATTTTAAATAGAATTTGTGCTTGTAATTGTTAGAAAAGGGAATCTGCTTTCAACAGAATACAGTAACATTTTACACTAAAATTTTCCCCCCAAAAAAAATTAAGAAAAAAAAACTACAAAATATCCTATTAAACACATTAGGTCATCTACAAATAATTCTTAAAAATAAATCTATCAACTTTCATATTTCAGAAATTGGATTTTTTTAATAATATTAATTCAAATGTCCCATCAGACTGTTTTATAATTGATATAGCAAGCTTTTATTTATTTTTTATGCCAACATTTTTAACAAAAATACAAAAAAGAAAGAAATAAATCCTTAATTTTGTACCAAATCTCTAAAAAAAATGGTGACATAACTAAAGCTGAATTTTTTTTTTAATTTTGACAATTTAAATAATTATTTGTAATTGACTTAAAATTCAAAAAAACTTTCTGCGTTTTTTAATTAAGGAGCATCAAAACAACAAAGTATGCTAGCTAGTGGCATGAGCATGTATATAATAAGGATATACTAAGCTGTGAGTAAAAATATTACTCGGATATCAATTCTTATCAAAGTGGCACAGCTCTTACGTATAGCGAAATAATTTATATATGAGATAAATGGAAGCTTAAGGATTTTTAGTAAAATAATATTTTTATTTACAAAGTTTGTTGGATATTTTCTTGATACAAATCTTAAATGAAATATAAGTGTTTATCGACATCTACTGTTAAAAAGATAAAATTGGCACTATTTTGTACTATTTGACACTATTCATTATTCACCATTATTCACCCACTATTTACAACTATCCATCTATAACAAAGATTTGAAAAGTGAAACAAAATTACACTCGTAACTTTTCAAAAGTTGTTTTTTTCTTTTACTACATTAAAGGATATATATAATTATTCATTTTTTTTCTCATTTTTACAATATTCTTTTGTAGTTATATTTATTCATATGTACATTAGTACGACTTCTTAGCCATCTCTACATGCTTTATGAGAGACACATGTTGCCACATATCTGTCTTCTTATAATAATTATTTATTGGGTACAAATCTTATATGCTTACTGCATTATTTTGACAATACTTTAATTTGTTTTTTGGACCTTCACTGTTCCAAGAGGCACAAAACCATTATAAGGCTCACTTATGCTTTTCTCGCATCATTTACTTTTTGCCTGCGGAACAACCCTCGAAACCTCCTTGCTTTTGTTCAATTAAAAAAAAAACAAGTTTGATGGAGATTTTATAGATGTCAATCTTTTAACATTTCTTCAAGATTTCTCTATATTAGAGAATCTAGGCTTATTGGGTCGTCAGGATATTCTTTTGCTATGACAACTCTAAGTTCTTCACTTATATCAAGACTTTTTTCTTCAATAATTCTTTTTGTTAGTAATTCTAGATTTTGGAGATGTACCAAATTATAAATAAGTGTATTGACCTCATCCTTTTGTTTTGGTATGGTATGCTAATCACAAGAAAGATATGTAGACAATATTCTTTTTCCATCAATTAGTCTGAAGTTTATGCCTTATTGTATGAGCTTTGCTTATCTATTTAGCCAAAGGAGGTTCTATCTTGCAAATTCATCAGAAGTAAATTTGTTTTAAACAAAGTTGACATCTTCACATTGTTCGTGAACTTGAAAATCCATTTCTTTGGTTTCATCTAATTTCCAAATTTGGTAGGGTTGATAAAAGTTTTCTTTAACCCTTTCACTAATATTACTAGTAATACGGAAAGTGTAATATTTCATAAATCTATCATTTTTTTATGACAGAATAAATAATTATTTTATAAAACATGAAAAATTCTTGAGTTGTTTCCAATCTTGATTTTGAAATGTAATTTTGCCAACAATACCTCATTCGATGTATGAGATGTTCCAACTATCGCACTTAATAAAAACATGTAATTTTAGCAAATCATAATTTATAAAAATAATTTGTGAAATATTCTATTTGAATTTTTCATGTAAACCTTCAAATTGATCAAATTTGATATGTTTTATTATCAGAGAGTAGGTAAAATCTTTTTTTATTTTTTTTAAATAAATTCTTTTGATTGTTTTCAAAAATAGATTTTTCTTACTCTTCTAATAAATTTATTAAATTCATAGTGGATTCAATATGATCAAAATTTATGTAATCATAATCATTTTTCAAAATATTTTTCAAAATCAATTCTTTCAACTATTTGTCTTTTTGATATTTTTCAAAAAGTTTTGAAGTAAGATTTGTTAGGTTTTTCTTGGACTATGCCTTCTTTCCTTTAATATGGGCTTTCGATATTCTATTGATATAGTCATAAATTTGGTATGACAAATTAGGATTATAGAAATTTGTGATTTGATTATCATCGAATATTTGAGAGGGCATTTTAAGCTTTCTTGCTTGTTATAGAACGTCTTTGAAACTTTGAGAATATTGAGAATTGTAGGTGAGAATTGTAGGTTTTCCAAGACTAAGTATATGGATTCTAAAGTTCTTGTATAGCACTTGGTAGATATTGATAGGCTAATGTAGGTTGCAAAGATTCTCCCTTTTTAGGATTTTTCTTGACTATAATCCATCCTTCGGTTTGAGGTTTTCTTTTTATCCATTGTTTAGATTCTTATTAAAATAATATATATGAAAATTATCAATTCCTTTAATATGTTCAATATTAAACATATATTGACAAATAAAATTATATAATCTAATCCTTCTTGAATTTTTTTTCATTTCTTTTGTTTTAAAGAAAATTTTTAACTGATTGATTATTAGTTCTAACAATAAATTTTTTAGAAGCTAAATAAATATGAAAACATTTTATTCCATTTTTTATGACTAATAATTCCTTTTTATAAATTATATAATTCATTTCATTGTGTTTGAATTTTCTTGTATTATATTTACAAGCTAATTCTTTATCATTAACTTTAGCTTTTAATATTGCACCCTAATATTTGTTACTGGCATTTATCTCCAAAAAAAAAAATTTATCTCCTATTTTAGGGAAATAAACTATTGGTAAATTATTAATTTCATTTTTCATTTTTTTTACTATTTCAACATCTTCATTTCTTCATTCAAATGGTTTATTCTTTTTTAATTTTTCTAATAAAGGTTTTTCTTTACTAGAAACATTTTTTATAAAATTTCTTCCATAATTAAGTATTTCTAAAAAATTTTGTAATTATTTTTTATCAGTCAATTCATCATAAAAACCTTTTATTTTCAAGATAATATAATCTTGTAATTTTATACCAGACTTTGTTAGTCTTAATCCTAGATCTTCTATTTCTTCTTGTTCTACTTCAATCTTTTTTAGATTGAATATAATACCTCTTTCTACAAATTTATCACAAACCATTTTTAGGTGTTTTTTATGATCTTCTTCTGTATTGGAAAAAATCAAAATATCATCTAAACATACTACAAAAATATTTAAAATTTATGTTTATGGTTTTTGACTAGAGGTATTGGGATTTTTAATCCTTTATTTGTAAAACTTTTTGAAAAATATCAAAAAGAAAAATAGTTGAAAGAATTAATTTTAAAAAATGATTATGATTACACAAATTTTAATCATATTGAATTCATTATGGATTTAATAAATTTATTATAAGAGTAAGAAAATCCTATTTTTGAAAAAATTAAAAGGATTTATCTTTTTGAAATAGCAAGAAAGATCTTGCCTAATGAAGTATGTGCTCTAATAACGAGACATATTGAATTTGATCAATTTAAAGGTTTACGTGAAAGATATAAATAGAATATTTCACAAATTATTTTTACAAATTATGATTTGCTAAAATTATATATTTTTATTAACCACGATAATTGGAATATCTCATATATCAAATGGGGTATTATTAGCAAAATTACATTTCAAAATTAAGTTTGGGAATAACTCAAGAATTTTTCATGTTTTATAAAAACAATGATTTATTCTATCATAAAAAATGAAAAATTTTGAAAATTATACTATATATCTTTTTTGTATTATTGGTGAAAGAATTCGTGAAATATTCTTTCAACTATATCAAATTAAAAAATTGGTGAAATCTGAACAAAATGATTTTGTTGATCAAGAAAACCATGATCAAATTCAATTTGTTATTAATCAATTCTCTTTTCAAAATTTTGCAACAAAAAGCTTTTTAGAATTACTTACTGAAGCAAGATTGCAAAATGGTAGTATGCAAACATGAATAACGAATGGTTGAAGAATTTTTTATACCTACATGCTAGTTGATTATGAAATATCCCCATAATAGCAAAAAACTATAAACAAGTTATTATATGATATAATGGAATTCCAAAATCTGGATGTACAAGCGACAGATTCATTGAAATACAACGTTTAGATAAAGAAGAACAAATTGGTGCAACTATTGAAAGCAATCAAGAACCCTATGATTCAGACAACCTAGATTCAATCACCTTACACAACATAGTTGCATAGAAGATTGACACCTATAAAAAAAAAGTATTGTCAAAATAATATAGTAAGTAGATAAAATATGTACACAACAAATAATTATCATAAGAAGACAAATATATGGCAACATGTATCTCTTATAAAGCTTGTAGAGATGGATAAAAAGTCGTGCCAATGTACATACATATGGATAAATGTAACTACGAAAGAATCTTGTAAAAATAAGAAAAGTCAAAAAATAAATAGTTACATATGTCCTTTTAGTGTAGCAAGAGAGAAAACAACTTCTGAAAAACTAACAAGCACAATTTTGTTTCACTTTTCAAATCTTTATCATAGATAAGTAGTAGAAAATAGTGAGTGAATAATGGTGAATAGTGAATAGTGTGTGAATAGTATCAAATAGTGCAGAATAATGCCAATTTTTTCTTTTTGGCAGTGGATATATATAAATACTTGTATTTCATTTAAGATTTGTATTTAGAAACATCTAACGAACTCAATGAATAAAAATATTACTTTATCAAAAATCCTTAAGCTTCCATCTACCTCATATGTAAATTATTCTACTGTACATAAGAGTTGCACCACTTCGACAAAAATTATTCTTACAAATTATGATTAGCCAAAACTACATATTTTTATTAACCACGATAGTTAGGACATCTCAGATATCGAATGGGACATTATTGGCAAAATTACATTTCAAATCAAGGTTGGGAACAACTGAAGATTTTTCTATATTTTATAAAAATAATGATTTATTCTATTATAAAAAATGATAGATTTATGAAATATTATACTTTTTATATTACTAATAATATTGGTGAAAGGGTTGGAAATTTTTTTTATCAGTCCTACTAAATTTGAGAATTAGATGAAGCCAAAGAAATATATATTTAATTTCACGAACAACATGAAGATGCCAACTTTGTTTTAAACAAATTTGCTTTTGATGACTTTGCAAGGCAAAACCTCCTTTGGCTAAGCAAAGAAGCCAAGCTCATATAGCTAGGCACAAATTTCAAACTAACTAATAGAAAAAGAATATTTCTACATATCTCCCCTATGATGATCAAATCACGCCAAAACAAAGGTCAATACACTTATTCATAATTTGGTACATCTCCAAAATATAGAATTACTAGTAGAAAGAATTATTGAAGCAAAAAGCTTTAATATGAGAGAAGAACTTGCAGTTGTCATGATAGGAGAATATCAACCTGACAACCTAGCAAGCCTAGATTCACTAACATGGAGAAATCTTGAAGGAATGTTAGAAGATTGACACCTATACAAAAAAAGGATTGTCAAAATAATATAATAAGTTGATAAAATCTATACTTAACAGATAATTATCATAAGAAGATAGATATGTGGCAACATAGGTCTCTCATAAGGCATGCATGGATGTCCTTTAAATAGTTACGGAAGAATCTTGCAAAAATGAGAAAAGTCAAAAAATAAATAGTTACATATGTCCTTTAATGTAACAAAAGAACAACTTTTGAAAAGCTACGAGGACAATTTTATTTTACTTTTCAAATCTTTTTCATAGATGAATAGAAGTAAATAATGAGTAAATAGTGGTGAATAGTGAAAAGTGTGTGAATAGTGTCAAATAATGCAAAAATAGTGCCAATTTTGTTTTTTTGGCCGTATGATATCTATAAATACTTGCATTTCATTCAAGATTTATATCCTAAAAATATATGATGAACTCTGTGAATGAAAATATTACTTTACTAAAAATCCTTGAGCTTCCATCTACCTCATATGTAAATTATTTTGCTATACATAAGAGCTACGCCATTCCGATAATAATTGGTATCAGAGCCAAGTATTGTAAAGTAATATTTTTAGTTCTATCTGCAGCAAGTTTGTAAGTTTTCTATCAATCTTTCTAATCTTATTTACTATTTAAGTTATTTGCTCTTCATTATTAGCAGCCCAAAATCCCATATGCATGAGTGATAGTATTCATTGTTACTAGTCCTTTTGTTGTGCCATGTGTTGGTCGTTTAAGTGCTAGATTTATGAGGAGAAATTAGTAACTAGGGATTGTTTTAGGAACCATAGGTTTGTCTAAAATGGATCAAGTAATTTGTGTAGGAAATAAGTACAGAAAGAATGAGAAAAATTCTTATGAACATAGCCTGTACATAGATAAAAAATTTGAAAAGTAATCTATCTGCTATTAGTATTGGTATCAATACTATTGTAGATATAATTACTAGTTGGTTTAGAAAATTAGATGAAAAAATCACAAAAAAAATCATAAAGAGGTAATTAGTCGAGTAAATAATCTAGACAAAAAACTTACTTCAATCATATACACTAATTGAGGAAGATAATCATATATTATATTACATTAATAAAATATATGTATTAAAAGAAAAATAAAAAAAATCCAAAAATAGTGTTGAGTTTGATTATGTTAAATTTCTAATAGAATATTGGAAAAACCAATATTTAAATGCTAATGATTTTCAAAAAGGAGAATTTCTACTAAAAACAATTCAAGACTTTTATAATCAAAATGAAGAACTATTTAAAAGTCATAATTATTATTATGTTCTTCAATATGATACAACTAATGTATCTAGTGATGGAGATGATGAAAAGGTAAAAGTTTTAGAGGTAGAGAAGAACTCTAACTCTGAAGAAACTAAAATTGTTTATACTAGTTTGAAAAAATAGAATCAGAAATGACTACATAAAAAAGCACTTCTACAATACAAGATAGAAAACTAAAAGACACAAAAGAATAATCTTTTACAAGAGATAGAGGTAAAAGAAAAATATGTGAAGAGAATGATCTAGAAATAGATCTTGAAACCAAGCCTTAAATGGAGTGAAAGTGATTATCTTAATCTATCTAATTGATTGTCTTCTATAGTAATATCCTATTTTATAATTTCTCATAATTTAATAATAGTTGAAGTATCTTTTTTAGGTACAGGTTTAAACTCATGGGTATTTATCAAGAAAATAAATTCACATTCATTATCATCACATAATAAATTTGAATAACTTTCACTAATACTAGTGATTTCATATAAAACTGGCTTGTTATAAAAAATATTTTCACTAAAACAAATTTTTAATTTATTGGTATCTAAGGTTTTAATCATTTTCTCAGCACCATTTCTTTTTTTAGGACACTGTGGAGCTATATGACCTTTCTCATTACAAATATAACATCTACAAATCTTTTTTGGTTTTTGTGATTTTTCCCGACATATCTATTATTTTTCTTAATATATTTGGATTTTTCAATTTTTTTATTTATATTTTTAGGATTTTTTTTGCCTCGGATTACTACAACCAAATTCCCAATTATTTTTAAGAATATTATAACAATATTTAGTTTCTAGTTGATTTTTAACTTATTTAGTTGCTTTTGCCATTAAGTAGCAGTCTACTATTTTTCGACATATATATCTAATCCTATTTCCTATACTATCATAACCATAAGATTTTTTTGAGAAGGCATTATAATTATTATTATATATTTCATTCCATGGTGGTGGTAGTTTATTGAAATACTAATTTAACCAAAATTTTGAATTTATATCATTAATTGGTGGTAATGATGTTTGTGAACACCGTATTTTGTCTGGGTATACTCCTGAAATAATAATAAAATTAAACTAATAAAAAAAAATAAAAAAAATCAAACAAGTCTTTTTAGTTTAATAAACTCAAGGGAAAAATCAAAGGAAAAAGAACTCAAAAAAAATTAAACAAAAAAAAACTCATTAATCCAAAATTAAAACAAAAAATCAAAGAGGGAGTAACAAAAATAAAAAAAAATGAAATGAAATTAAAATAATAAAAATAAGGAGAAAAAAAAAAGAGACAAGAAAAAGAAAAGGAAAAATGAATTGAAAGGGAAAAAGAGAAAGTAAAATTCAACAAAGAAAAAGGCTAAAAACAAATAAAAAATAATAATAACTAAATAATAATAATAATTAAAACAAAAAAAACAGAAAAAATTTCATTAAAAAAAGGGATTGCAAAAAAAAAAAGCCAAAATAATCTGTATTAGGAAAAGGAAACCCAAAACAAAAACAAAAAAAATAAAAAATAAAAAAAGAAAAAAAAATCCAAAGAAAAATAAATTAAGAGTCCAAAATCAGCAAAAAAAATTAATTAAAACAAAAAAAAAACAAAGAACAAGCCCAATCCAGATCTAACCAAGCCCTACCCACTCAAAAATGAATAAAAATAAAAAAAATCAAATAACAGGCCTAATCCAAAGCCCAATTAATGAAATCCAGAAGAAAAATTAAATCCAACCCAGACCCAAACAAAAACCTACCTAGAACCCGCCCAAATCCAAACCAAAACCTACCCGGTGGTCCCCCCCATTTGGTCCTCTGTCAGATAGACGGGAAATCACACAGAGAAAAGGAAAAACTGAGAGGACGCGTGAGAAAAAAGGGGGCACAGACGCACTGGGAGAGGGAGGGGCAGAAAAAGAAAACGCAGGAGGCGCTGGAGAGAAAAAAGAAAAACACACAGAGAAGGACGGATGGAGGGGCATGAGACGCATAGAAAAAGGAGTGAAAAACTGGAATGAGAGAGATAGAAGCAGGGGTCTGATAGACAAAAGGGGAGATTGGGAAAAATGGAGCGGGATTCGAAGCTGAGAGGGAAAACGCGTCTGAGAGTGAGGGGGCTTGGAGAAGGAGAGAGAGAGAGGAGAACCAGCGAAGGGGCCCGAAAAACTGAGGGGAGAAAATAAGAAGGGATTTTCTGATTCAGAGGTTCGGGGAGCAGGCGAAGGAGGCGAAGAAGACAGGGGATTCAAAAAAAAAAATCGAGACGGAGAGAGAGCAACAGAGAAAGGAGCGCGAGGGATTTAGGGACTCGAATCGGGAGAGCGTCGGGAATCTGAAAACAAAATGGAAGAGAGCGAGAGATAGAGAGGGAGAGAGAGAGATAGAGATGGAGAGCGAGAGATAGAGACGAAGGTGGGGGGGATTCGAGAGACAGAGATCGACGAAAAGACCGGGGGGAGCCTCCTGCCTTAATGATGTCGGATCGACGGAGAAGAGGCGACTGGAAACAAAATTTTGAGGGAAGGAGCTTTTTTCGGATAAAGGTCGGAAAAGGGTCGAAAAATCAGAGGAAAAAAAAAAGAGAAGTGGGAATTTCTGATTCAGGGGGGGAGGCTCGAAAGAGGATCCGTCATTCCTTAGAGGTAATGTTCCACGCTTTTGCTTCTCTTGAAATTTGGTGCTGTTTCTTCTGAGCATGGTGTGGAAAACGTATTAGTGATTATTTCTGCTGTATGGCCTGATTCTGTGATTGTGCCTGCTGTATGACCTGATTCTGTGGAACAATAGGATTCGGTTTTTATAAAGAAAAATCTGTTGCCCCTGTATGCTTTGGTTCTGTTCTGTATTAACAAAAGGTTATTCTGTTATGCAATTATGAATTACCTGCTACCATAAGAAATGATTTTAGGCATGAAATTCGAGTTTTGGTGTTCTAAGATAATCTGAGTTAATTGACTGACATTATAATGTTTACTGGATCTAAAGTTGGATTCTTCCCCCTGTCATATGTTCCTTTTGAGCCAGGGGTCTTTCTTGACATGAGTTTAACCTAGGTTACTGATTTGGAGTTATATATGAACCCTATTCGGTGTTTACTTGTAGCTATAGCAATCTCAAGCGTGATTGTAACTTGGTTCTTAGCTGGAAACTGAAAAGAAAATCCCATTTAGAGTCTGCATGTTGTCTTGGTGATTTTGGAATATGAATTGAGCTTGATTTTTTGGTCTGTAGATGAGCATAATCATGACCTTACTTTTAACTTGTCTTTGCTAAAATTTGTTGTTGTATTCTGACAAATCCTATGTTTGATCTCACTTGCTGGAGTGTTATTATGAAAATCCTACGGTTTGTGTCCCTTTGGTTGTTTGTTCTTTGTTAGCTGTTAAAATGCCAAAGTGGACTGGCAGATTTCATGTGTTTCCTTACGGGTGCTGTGCTGCTTCATGAGTGAGTGTGTTTTCGCGGGAACTAATGCATATTTTGCCTTTTTTGTGTATGAGGCTTGCTACTGGTGGTTCGTGATTCGGTGAATTGATATGCAAAGGAAGCTGGGCAGAGAGATTAGGAAGAGACGAGACCAGACACCATACGGATGCGCAAAAGAGAAGGATGACATGAAAACATTAATCAGAGAAGACGTGGGAAAAGCAACTAACATTGGGTTTGCATTTTGTGCGTCTGTAAAGATTAAGATTAGAATGAATACGTTAGTTTATATTATATGTTTATAGGTATTGTTAGTTTGCCTTCATTACATCTTTTTTTACTTTATTTTTTATTTTATTTTATTTTGTTATTATATTTTTTTTATTTTGTGATTTTATTTTATTTTTTTTAAGAATGGTCGTGTGGGATCTTGTATCCCCTCAGGCGCATAGAAATACACCTATAAGTCATGTGTGGCTACAAAGCCTCCTTGGCGCCTATTAGTGTTTCAAATTTAGGTTTAATAAATCTTGTGTTTTAATTCTCCAAGTTAAATTCTTTCTCTTCAAATAAAGATTTTCAAAAAAAAAAAAAAAAACAAAAAGGATAAAAAGATAATAAACAAATAAACTTTTCAAAATCAAAAACTAATGTGAAGAAACTAAGTATTTGTAACTTCTCATTTCAAAAAAAAAAAAAAACAACAAAAAAATGATAAGCAAAAAATTTAATTAAAGTCCTTTGATAAACTTTAAAGATCTCCTCAAACTCTCATTTAATAAAATTAGAAATTACATCTGCTTTACGAAAATTACAAAAATAAAAAAAGAGGTGTTTCAAAACAAAAATCACAAATTAGAAAAAAAAACACGAAAAAAAAACAAACAGAAAATAAGGAAAAATATAATAACAAAACAAAATATTATGATATTATACATATTAACAAAATAAAAAGATTAATAACACAAAATCAATTAAAAAACTAAAACCCCAAAAAAGAAAAAGACAATAAAAAAGAACAATCGAAAAAAAACAAGGGAGAAAAGTGAATTAAAAATCAAGAAAATAAAAAGGAAACAAAAACTAAAAAAAAATTAAAAGACAATTCAAAACAAAGATAAAAATAGAATTGAGAAAAAAGGGGACAACCAAAAAGAGAAAAGCAAATCAAAAATTAAGAAAGCAAAAAAAAATTATTAAAAACAAATGCAAAAATTAAAACAAGGGTACTAAAAATAAAAACAAAAATTGAATGAAAAGCAAAAAAAAATGATACGAAAAAAAGAGAAAAATTTGAAAAAACAAGAAAAGTGAAATTAAATTTTCCTTTAGTAAATTAAGATACATCAACCAATTTCAAACTTATTTTATTTGTTAAAGGAAAAAGTAATTTTTATTTTCTTTGTGTTTTCAAATAAATAAATAAATAAATAAATAAATAAATGATAAAAATAAAAAAATAAAAAGACAAAAATATGGAAACTCAAAAATAAAACAGAACCAAAACAAAAATTAAACAAAACCATAATAAAAAGAGAAACAAAAAAATAAATAATAAAAAAATGAAAAACCAAAAAGGGTAATAAAAAAAAACAAAACAAAAAAAAATAACAAAAGAGGAAAAGACAAAGGAAAGTAAAATTATCTTTACTTTTAGCAAACTAAAACACAATCAACCAATTTCAAAATCGTTTTATTTGTTAAAAAGAAAGGTAAGTTTGAATTTCTTAGTCTTTTCCAAAAAAAAAAAGACAAACAAACAAAACAAGAAACCAAAAACAAAGACAAACAAAAAATAAGAAACCAAAAACAAAAACAAACAAAACAAAACATCAACCAGGTTCAACTTCCGATCGAACTATGTGGACTTTGATCCCTCTTGAAGGGTACGTAGGCCCTAGGCTTTTATTTTAGGTCAAGTCCGCTTTTGTAAATAAAATATTTTCCTTTTAATTTCATTCCTTTCCTTTTTATTTCAATTTTTGAACTTATTTGTGTTTTATTTTAATCCTTCTCTCTACTTTGAACTTTATTCCTTGTATTTCCTTTATTTCTTATTTTGTATGTGATTGGTTAGGGAGAATTAAAACAGAATCAAGGCCATTTTATTTTTGCACAACTGACTTAGGATAACTGTTCTTAGTAACGGGTGTAGTGGGGTGCCTAACACCTTCCCCCACTCACAATCGACTCCCGGATCCGTTTTCTGGTTCGTAGACCATTTTCCAAATAAAAAGACTTTTCCAAAGTTTTGCCTTTTAAAAATTAAAATTTTGGTGGCGACTCCTGAACCCTACCTTTACACTTATATTTCAAGTCCTATTTTGGTTTTCAATTTCAAAGAGAAAATCAAATTTTACTTATTTTTCTTTTGAGAAAGGCGCCACGCGGTCGCATTTTCGGATGTGACAATGTTAAAACTTTTTAAAGAACTCGTCTAATTTGTTAATATTACCTAATTTTAATTTTGTGAATATGTAATTAATATTTGAATTAGAACTAATTTCATCCATAGATTCACAAAATTCTAATTTTATTATTTTCATTATCTTGTGAAGGATTTGTTTAAAAGATTAAAAATTATTTAATAACTTGCTTTTTTGAGCTTGTCCTGCTATTGAATATTCCCATTTTCTTAAAAATTGCAAAGTGTCTCCTTGCAATATTCTTGCTATAAAATTTAGGATTTTTTTTACCATTTATCTTTATAGCTAATTACTAATAAAGAGAAAGACTGTGCTCAATCATCAATAATTTGTTTATATTGATTAAAGGGAGCATTTTTTAAATCCAAAATTGTACTATTTACTTATATATTTTGTTTATTTAAATCATCTCTGCTATTGTTAGTAGTCAGAATTTCATCCTCATTCTGTCTAATTTGTCTAGATGAACTACTATTTTTAGTATTAATAAAGATTTTATCATATTCTGCTTGAATATAAAGCTTGGTTTCAGTATCTATTTCTAGATCATCCTCTTTACCTATTTTTCTTTTACCTCTATCTCTCATAAAAGATTGTTTTTTTTTTGTGTCTTTTAATTTTCTATCCTATACTATAGAAGTGCTTTCTTTTGTAATCATTTTTTATTTTACTTTTTCAAACTCAGTGTAAACAATTTTAGTTTCTCTAGAGTCAGTTTTTATCTTCCTTTATAACTTTTACTTTTTCATTATTTTCATTTCTAGATACATCAGTTGTATCATATTGAAGAAAATAATGATAATTATAACTTTCAAATAGTTCTTTGTTTTGATAATAAAAGTTTTGAATTATTTTTAGTGGAAGTTCTCTTTTTTGAAAATCACTAGTATTTAACTATTGGTTTTTTCAATATTCTATTAAAAAATTAGCATAATCAAACTCAACACTATTTTTTAGGTTTTTTTTTTTATTTTTCTTCTAATACATATATTTCATTACTGTAATATAATATATGATTATCTTCCTCAATTGAAAGTTTGATTGAAGAAGTTTTTTATCCAGATCATCTACTTGACTAACTATCTCTTTATAAATTTTTGTAATTTTTTTTATCTAATTTCCTAAACCAACTAGTAGTTATATTTACAATAGCATTGACACTAGTACTCATAGTAGATAGATTAATTTCAAAATTTTTATTTATATGCAAGCTATATTTATAAGAGTTTTTCTCATTCTTTCTACATTTATTTCCTACACAAATTACTTGATCCATCTTAGACAAACCTATGGTTCCTAAAACCATCTTGTGTTACTAATTTCTCTTCATAAATCTAACACTCAAATAGCCAACACACAACATAACCAACAGCTAGTAACAGAGGATACTATTACTCAAGTATATGAGATTCTAGACTACTAAGAATGAAAAAGAAATAACTTAAATAGCAAATAAGATTAGAAAAATTGATGGAAAACTTACAAACTTGTTATAAATAGAACTAAAAATATTACTCTACAATAATATGCTTTGATACCTATTCTTATCAGAGTGGCGCAACTCTTATGTATAATGGAATCATTTACATATAAGGTAGATGGAAGCTCGTACAACAGAATAATTCACATATAAGGTAGATGGAAGTTCAAGGATTTTTAGTAAAGTAATATTTTTATTTACAGATCTTAAATGAAATATAAGTATTTATAGATATTTTACTGCTAAAAAGACAAAATTGGCATTATTCTGCATTATTTGACACTATTTACTACTATTCATCTATCACAAAGATTTGAAAAGCAAAATAAAATTGTGCTTGTAGCTTTTCAAAAATTGTTTTCTTCTTTTGCTACACTAAAGGACATATGTAACTATTTTTTTTTTTGACTTTTCTCATTTTTACAAGATTCTTCTAGTGTTACATTTATTCATATGTATGTACATTTATACGGCTTCTTGTCTATCTCTGCATGCTTTACAAGAGACACATATTGCCACATATCTATCTTCTTATGATAATTATCTATTGGGTATAGATTTTATCTACTTACTGCATTATTTTGACAATACTTTTTTTTTCTGTATAATTGTCAATCTTTTAACATTTTTTCAAGATTTTTCTATGTTAAAAAATTTAGACTTGTTAGACTAATAAAGTTGATGGTCTCCTACTATAAATGTCACGGTAATGGTTTCAGAGCACCTCCTTCAAGACAAAGTTAAGGATATGTTCTCTCCTTTGGGGACATGGGATTTTAATACTTTTTGTCAATTTGTTCCAAACATTGTCCTCAATCTTATTAATGTAAAGCCTTTAGGGCCTATTGGGAGAAAAGTGTAACAACCAGAAAAAAGAAAAGAAAAGAAAAGGGAAAAGAAAAGGGAAAGAAAAGAAAAGCTGAAAATTTTCAAAGGTTGAAAATTTTCTAAGTCTGTTAGCTATAGCCTAGCTATAGCGAGAGAGCCTTCTAGCTATAGCGAAAATGCTTCTAGCTATAGCGAGTGCGGGCATTCCATACAAAAACCAGGGAGTTGCTCGCCGTAGCGTACGCTATAGCGAAGGCAGAGGCCTAGGACTTACACGAGCTCGCTGTAGCGGGGGTTATGGCTCGCTATAGTGAGGGGTAGTCCGAAAAAGCGTGAAAAGTGAGATTTTGACCTTTTTAAACTTCCAAACTCTTCCTTTCTCTGTAAACCGACCTAAGCTTCGACTAAGAGAGAGAAAAGGGCTGTGGAGAGAGAGAGAGAGACCTAGAGAAGGAAGGAGAACAAGCAAAGAGGTAAGCAATCTTGAGATTTCTCTAGCTTTTCTCCCTAGCATGTTATTCTTCTCTCTTTACCCTCTCTTTCTATGGTTTTAGTGATTGATTTGGGTTTGGTTCTGAAGAGAGAAAGTGGAAAACCACTCTTGAGGAAGGGTAGAGCTCATGTAGCTTCCTTTCTTCTTCTTTGCTTTCCTTCTTGAGAGCTTGAGAGAGGAAGGAGAGTGAATGGAATTCTAGAGAGAGAATCCCTAGTTCTTACATGTGTAGTAAGGATTTGTCTTGATGTAGAGCCCCTTTAGCTTTGTGAATACTTTTTTGAGTCATGAGAGAATAATCCCATGCTCTTTGTTGTGCTTAGGCTCAAAGGAAGCAACTCCATCTAGTTCTGAGTGTGAAATCAAGATGGGAGAAGAGAAATTGAAAGGGAAGATTTGTGTTAGCCAATAAGGTAGCTCTCTACTCTTTCTTGTTGCATTCTTGGATGTGTAATAGTCATTGTATGCATGTGTGTGTACTTGTATGATGAGATATGTCATTGATGTTGCCTTGATGCATTGGTACCAATATGCGTATGATATAAATTGTGGAAATTGCTCAGGTGAGGTGGTGCCGAAAGTCCCTTGAGACGGGTGAGGTGGAGCCAAAAGTCCCTGAACCAAGGGTGAGGCCAATTCAAAAGTCCCAAAACTCGGGTGAGGCTAGACCGAAAGTCCCTGGAGCCTATTCTTGGCATTGCATGAAACACATATATTGTACCATTGTGACTTGTTTGCATGCTTTGACTGATATATATCTTGATTGCTTCTTAAATGAGTATGAGCTATTGAGATTCCCTAAATCTCACCCCCTTCCCTCTCCCATCTTAACATCTTAGGTGGAGCTCAAGGAGAATCAAGTGCACACCAAGGAGTATAGTTGAGAATGTGTAGAGAATTGTATAGTTCTTTTGGTTCTTTTGTTGTAAAGAGGTGCCATAATGAAGATGCACCTATTATTTTTGAGATGTATATATATGAGCAAATGTAAACATATATATAATTGATGTATGACTTGTGCAAAGAGCCAAAGTAATGAGAATGCGAAATTTGGCCTTTTGTGGCTTATATGAAATGATGCATTTTGTCCCGTAGCATAATGAGTTTGAGTTGTGTATGGATTTGGACTACTTAAGGAATTCATAAATGCTATGTTTATACTTTCAAACTTGCCCAAGAGAAGCTAAAGTGGGTAATATTTGGAGGTCTAGGGAATATTTGGCGAATTGTTGAAATTTGAAAAATTTAATGGTTTGGTCATGGTACTGTACATCAAGTCCGAAAATGAATCCATGTCATTTATAGACCAAATGGTGTCCAATTGTCATGAAATTTTATGAGCATAAACTAGATATCCACAGTGACCTATACCAACTGGAAGCACCTCAATTGGAGGTTTGTAGAGAGAGAAACGACTTGCTGAAATTCTGTATCAGCATCAGGGAAGCTTTTTGACCTTTGTTACTGTTCCATAGGTTTTCGAGGTCCAAGATCTCCTGAACTGATCTGGACTTATTTTTTTCCTCTAGTTAACATCTGTAGCTTTCCAAATTGGTATAGTTTTCCCAGATTGGATTTTTTTGGGAATTAATTACGAATTTTCAAAGTTCATGACAGTAAACTGCACCAGTATCAGGGACAGCCGGACCTCTGTGTCTTCTTTGATGTCAAAGATGGTCCAAACGTTGAGATTGTGGTTGGAAATGATTTTTAGTGTGAAGTTAACATCCCAAGATTTCTAGAGAGCTATGATTTGCTTGATTTTCATTTTTCTAGAATTAGTTATGATGTTTCAAAGTTAGAGCCAAAATCTGACTTATGGGCTCAATTGAAAAATGGCATTTTCTTGATTTTGGCTTCATATCCGTGGTTTATGAGTTGTTTGAGATTATGTACGAGTTGTATAAATGTTGTTAGAGAAGAGAATGCGAATGATGGGTTCACAGGACCCACGGGGCAAAATATGACCGGTTAAACCCCAACTTAAAGTTATAAAATACCACGGTTTTGGTCATTTTCTTTGAAAATCATATGGAATCAAGCCTAGAAGGAGATGAATTGGAGTTAAGTTATTATGGTGTTACAAAAAGACACCATTTCTTGGAGGCCCTCAGAGGATGGGGTGTTTTCTACACGTTCTGCTTACTCTAACTTGATGGAAGAGTATAGTAGAACTCCGCAGGGTTTATGGAAGAGAATTTGGAAATGGTCAGGCCCTGAAAAGATACGGAGCTTGTTGTGGCTAATGGCTTATGACTGCATTCACACAAAATTCCTCCGAGTGAGTTAGGGGATCTTGAACTTTGCTGAGTGTTTGTTTGAAGATAGGGAAATCGAATCTATGATCCATTGCTTAAGAGACTGTGTTAAGGCAACTCAACTATCGAAGCGAGTTGTGGAAAGAAAATAGTGGAATTCCTTCTTTAACCTTCCTCTTTAGACGTGGTTAAATTGGAACCTTCAGAAAGACTTAGGCAATGCGAGAGTTAGACACCTTCCATGGCAAAAAGTGTTCGAGTATTTAGCTTGGTTCATATGGACTTCACGATGTAATTCCATGTTTAAGGGAAAGGTTGATACAGTTGATAGTATTTATTTCAAAAGCCTACATCAGGTGGTTACAGATGTTAACATTAAAGACAAATAGAGAATAAGTGGGATGCAACGTGAAACCTGACTTGTTGGATGGGAGAATTCGTAAGAATGATGGTTCAAGATCAACATTGATGGTTCCGTGGCGAAGGATGGTTCTACTTTCTATGGTAGTCTTATCTGTAATGAGTTAGGTGGTTGGCATGTGGGGTTTGGGTGCAACTTGGGAGTATGCACTATCACGTGTGCAGAATTTTGGGGAATTTTATGGGGGGTGAAACTTGCTTGAAAGTGCAACTTGAAGAAGGTGATACTTCATACTGACTCTAAAACTACACTTCTTTTGATTCGTAATAGATGTGATGTTGTTCGTCCATGTTACAATTTGGTGATGGAAATACAAACCTTGCTTCACTGTAATGAGTGGATAGCTCACATTAAACATACCTACTGCGAGGCAAATAGGTGTGCCGATTGGTTGGTAAAACATAGTTATAATATTCCTTTTGGTGTCCAAGATTTGGCGAAACCTTCCCTACGCATGGGGCAGCTCCTTCTTCAAGATATCCAAGGGTTCTCCTTTAGCAGTCTATTGCTATGTAGCTTGTTTTTTGTCTTTCCTTCTTGTGGGCTTAGCCCACCTTTCTATTCCAAAAAAACATCTGTAAGTTCAAATCCTAAATCCTAAACTCATCTTAAAAGTTTAACTAGATGGGCCAACTACACAGGAATCCATGCAACATTTAAAGGAAAAAAATTAACGGCACGCGCGGAGCATGAAGCAAACCGTATTCATCATGGTTTCAAAAACAGCACAACTTGCTCCAAATTTCATATATATAAAGATTTGCACAATCTTAAGCTTAGAAACTCATATAAATACAAGATGCTTGAAATTCAAATGTCAACCATCAAAATTTAGATACCATTTTAGATTATGAATTAAAATTTCTAAAAGAGACACGGAAAATTCATAGATTGACACCAAATAATGTGTAATTAATACAATATATATGTACCATGAAATCATATAGCAATAAAACCTGGAACATGCAGATTCAAGTTTTATCCAAGTAATAAACTTTAGCAGCTCCATTAAATAAACCCATAAACATTAATCCTTCGTTTATGAATTTACTGTTTGGCTGTTTCCCCTTATCTTTCCTCCATCTACATATATGAATGGTTTGTGTTTTTACAGTCTATAAAATTATCACTTTTGTGCTATTTGTAATTAATTTATATTATTTTTATAGCTTAATAGCTTTGAGGCAAAGGCTAAAAGATGATATATCATAAAAATAAATGAAATAAATTATACATATCTCATTTGAGTCATGTGTATTTATTGAAATTATATAAAGGTTCTCTGTATGTTCAAAATATATATAAAATTTTTTAAAATAGAAGTTTTTTATACTTTAATTTAATTTTAAATTATTTAATCAGAATATCATTTATTAATCTAAACACATATTTTAAATGGAGAATATTTTAATAAAAAATTTAAGATTAAATTAAACTATAAGGTAATTTTTATATTAAGAGGTTTATGTATATTTTAAAAATAAAGAAATTGTCTAAGTTATTTAAACAAAACTCAGAAAAAATTTATCTAATTAACTCGAATAAATAATAACATTTTAAAAAAATCATAACATCCTAAGATGGATTGAAAAACCAAGTTAACATGTACGTTAGTCTTTAAATATTTTTTCACAAAATATTAAAAGAAAAATAGGAATAAAGAGTAAGACAAAGAAGGCGTGGGCCAAATTTGAGCCTTCATTCATGGCAATATCAAATGGGATCAGGATCCTCTGAAGTGGGGATCCTGTGCAGTTTCCTGAAGTGAGAGGTAACCAAGGCAAAATCTTATAAAAAAATAAAAACATAGATGTTTGTTAAAAAAAAAAAAAGATGTGAGAGACTTTATCATTTCAGAGGGAAAACCATTTCAGAGGATCCAATCACTATCGAATGAGCCCAAGTTTCAATTTACAATCAAAGCACATATTTCCTAGACCATATATGAGAATAAAAGTTAAAATCTTCGTGACCCCAAAATAAAATTGAAAGTTTGAAACCTGTATCTCAACATTTGACTTTGTTTAGGTTAAAATGCAAATAATTTTAAATTTCATCATTTCACAAATAAATGTCTTTAATTTCAATTTTGACAACTAGATCCTTTCAAACTTCTAATATTTGTCAAAATGTTTTGGCTTCGTCTATTTTGTCATTTTCTTAAGAAAATAATTTTTTTAACAAACAATAACTTTTTATCCCATAAACTTTATTAAAGTTTTATTTTTATGTGTAAAATATTCTTTTTAATTTCATTTCTATCCCAAAAATATATGCTTCCTTTCTGTTAATACTGTCAATTTTTTCGTTGTCTACATACTTGAATTTGATAGGTCTTTAATAAATATACAAAAGATGACCTATGGCCCTAATAAGCAGCCAACTCTAACGCAAAAATTGACGGTATTAGAAAGGAAGTATTTGAGACAAAATTTATGTGGTAAAAAGTTTTTTTTTTTGGTGGAAAAAACATAGCCTTAAACATCATGATGAAGTCAGCTATGATATATTAGTATCCAAGTGATCACCAGTGTCTTATCCATGATCGATCATGGGTAATTATCTTTTAATACACAAAAATTTATAATTATATAAGTTATTATATGAATAATATTATTTATATAATTGTTGCGCTTATAATTTGGTACAATCCTATCCTCCTATAAGTCATTTTATTTAAAGAGAATTATAGTTGAGTACTCAAAGTTAAAATTTTTTTTATAAAAGATCTATTATCATTATTTTAGAATAAATTATCATTAATTTTAAATAAAATTCTCTAAATCTAGTGGTAATAGGTTTTTTTAGAATAAATTTTTTAAATTTTGAGTCCTTAATTATAATTCTTCCTTTTATTTAAGTCATGGTGACTTATTTAAAAGGAAATTCAGATAAAATTACTTATGCAACTCTGCATATGCAAAATTTTATTAAAAAAATATTCATAAACATATCAAATTCTTAAGGCCACTACAAATATATTTGTATATTTAAAAGTTATACATATCATCAGTTGAAAGAAGCTATGCAGGAAGCCTAATGAAAGTGGTTTGGATTTAAACATACTCATCTTATTGACAAAGCTCTAATGCGTTAAGAACGTTACGGAGGTTACTTGATGAAAGCCACAATTTTTTTTTCACTTGGATCGTAAGAGCCAAATATTGCAGAAATGCACACAAAGGACAATTGCTTAAACACTCAAATTTTTCATGGATGTAGCAAGGAATAACCAAGTTCAATTAATTAATCACTTCTCTTCAATGGCAAGTTAGAACAAGAGAAGGTATTTTAACTAATCATTATCTATAGTGGCCTATGTAACTAAGTCAGGATTCTCATTTAATGAAAGTTTCTAATCTTGTTATGCATACCAAAAGGGATTAGAATATTCAAATTCTTCGAAATGCTTACTCTTTTATCTCACTAACCAACAGGATAGACTGATTTGGATAGCAAGTCAAGACGAAGACTATAGAGTGGCATATGGTTTTAGAACATTGAATTACGAACAAATTGACTATTTCAATATTGCTTTTACTGCTTGGCAACTTTTATGGAAACTCATGCTGCAAATGAGAATGATTTTATTTGTCTGGAATCTTGTCACAAAAGCTTTGCCTATTGCTGATTTGTTATGGGCACATCATCTAACAATGCAAAATATATGTCTTTTTTGTTTATTGAATTTAAAGGCCCTGAACCATCTCTTTCTTATAGTGTTACTTTTCCTGAGCATTACGGTTTGCTTCCCGTTTAACATTAAAAGTTGACTTTATTCTGGAGCAAGACATTATAATCTAGATTCAAATTTGATTCTCCCAGAAAAAGGAACATTTACAGCAATTGGAGAGTTATACTAATATGATTGTAACGACCCTATATGTTATTTAGCTAACAAGAAATATAATCATTCACAAAGGCTATAAAGCTAATCTTGTTGTGGCTGTTAAGCAGATTCAATAGTTGATGCACCGGTATTAAGTAGCCTAGCAACAAATAAAAAAGGATGATCATGTAACTATTCAACTAATGGCAAATATTGGGATAGTATACAACATAATTTTGCAAAGGAAGGATGGCCTATATTAGTGTGGATTAGGAAGGAAAAGAGATGGAAAGGTAACTATAAGGTTTTTCTAATAATAATATTTAATTAAGTAATATTCAGGAATTTGGGATGGGAGGATACAAAGTGAAGAGATTCAGATACTTATAATTGTAGCAAAATGATCTTTAATTTCTTTGTCCACATAGATTGGACCAAAATGACAAGACAAACTTTGGTCAATTTTTCATTGTAGATGCACCATAGTTTGAGAAGGAGATGAAGATGGAATTTTATAGAGGGAATGGTAGTCCTCTTTGGTCTTTTTCTTAATTTTTCACTTTTGGAAATAAAAAAATTGCCTAGTTTTTCATGACAGGTTAGTTCTTTCTTTGTAACCCCTTTTAAGTTACTAAAAAAAAACCTAATAACCCACTTTTGAAATTCAAAAAATAATAATTAATTAATTACTTCTTTTAAGTAACTTCGGTTATTTAGTGGAGTTATAAGCCACCCAATCATGGGTGCCCTATTTTCTAATGTCTCTCACTCACACATTATAAGATAAATAATAGAGAACCTTTCATTCCTTTTGGACTTTTATACCAAATGCTCTGTTGTTATCACCTAAGTACAATCTTTGAGAACTCTTACACTAGAAATATTATTATAAGACTAACATAAGAGACACATCTCTTAGATATACATTATACATTTATTTGTGTGTCTCAAATGCTCAAGATTCACTTATATACACTATACTCTACACTCACAAAAAACCTAACTACTCTTAAGTTTAATCTTACTTAGATTGCTTTCTTATATGCATAGTATTTACACTTATGATATTATTATAATAATTTCATAATGGATACCTTATACATTAGCATAATTGTCTATATTTTGAGTAATCTTCCTTTCGCCCACATACTAGTTAGATTAGAACCAGTTACTTTCTTGGTTACTATAACTATATGATGTATACTAAAGTGGTAAACATTGACTTATTTTCTCATAATGTTGTTAAAATCATAAGGGTGCCATTAAAAGAATCTATTCCTTTTTAGGACTTATATAGCAATGAAGTAGAGATTTAGTCACTAGCTTTCCAATTGCAATTATTAAGCACATGTAATATGAATTGCATGTTATAATATCTCTCTTATCTCATAATAGTATATGTCAATTAGATTTATTAATATTGTATAAAGTTTAGACACACACAATATTTAACTTAGACTATACTATTCCACTCACTATTTATGGAACTTAAAAGAGAATTTACATCTTGCTATAGGAATGATAGATAGTAAGCATCCATAATTTGATCCATATATATTTACGTGTTTGGAATTCATCTTCACCATCTTTCCTCCTCTTTGTTAAAATGACATATTTCTATTTGTTTTTTTTTTTTGGGTTGCATTGGTGGTTCAGTTGCCTTACATGGCAAACACAAATATCTTATTTTTGCTTGCTCCTTATGAGCACTAAAGGAATTTCTTTGTATGTGATAGCCAACCTTATCAATTTGTATGACATATTATTATTATTATGTATATACTACGTATGATTATGACATAATATATCTATATAGTCAATAATTAAGTTATATATAGGGTGTAGTACTTTATGTTCTATACATACTAAGAGACTTTACATTTTGTTAATGTATATCTTTAAATATGGATTTTGTTAGGGGATCAACTTACATCTTATGCATAGACATATTATAGAATAATGCTCTTTTGTGCTATTACATCTATCTCATTCTCATGTCCATGTGTTTAGTTTTGTTATGATACTTAGAGTCTTTAGTGTAGGTTATGACTTCTTATCTATTACAATTGATTAATTTGGGACATAATGTCCCACTAATGATCTCTAAGTGTTTCATAATCTTCTTCAATCATATAGCTTCTTACACCGCTACAGAATATGCAATAAATTCTACTTTCAAGGTGAATAACTATGCATATTTACTTTTTACTGCCTAAGATATGATATCATTGTTTAGCAAGAATGTATATCCAAAAATTAATTTTCATACAGCTAACTATTCTCTCCAATTTGCATTATAGTATCTTTGCAAGTGTAATTATTTACTTAACAATACAGTGTATAATCTACAATACCCTTTAAGTATCTTAAAATTTTTTTGACAATATTATAATGTTATTGACTAGGATTTGATTTGTACCAGTTTACAAGGCTAATTGCTAATAAATATCCAACTTTTTACACATCATTGAATACGTTATATGAACTACATTAGAATTAGGAAGTCTCTACAAAATTTTCAATGTAGATTTAGTTTGAGGATATATCTTGCTGCTTGGACTATTGCTTTTTTTACTCCAATGGTAGGTCTATAGTCTTTCATGCTGAACCGCTTAAAGATTTTCTAATACAATTCTCTTGTTAAAGAGCACTTACTTTCTTTAAGTAATTCTCTTAGATCTTAACTCCAATGATATATTATGCTTTATTAATATCCTTCATCTCAAAATTTAAGAATAACTATTCTTTAACGGCTATCAAAAAATCTAAACTATTCATAGTTAATAATATATTATCCATATAAAAAATAATATTATAACATTTCTTTTAAACCACTTAATGTAAATATAATGCTTTTCATTGATCATTTGAAAACTCATAAGAAGTTACAACTTAATGAAATTTCAAATTTTGCTATCTAGATAATTGTTTTAATTCATCAACGAATCTTTAGAGCCTATAAACCTTGTACTCCATTCCTTTCTTTTAGAGCCTAAAAACTTTGTACTTTATTCATTTCTCAATGAAATCTAATAGTTGTCCCATGTAGATTTCTTCGTCTAGTTATTCATTCAAAAAGAATATTGGTTTTTACATCCATTTTATGTAGGTGCAATTCCAAATATAATTAGGATAAACTTAATTGAAACAAACCATATAACAAGTGAAAATGTATTTTCATAGTCTATACTAAGGGTGTTCAAATGTTCAGTTAAGTTCGGTTTTGAACTAAAACTAAACTGAATTGAGCAAGTTAGTTTTACAAAATGGAAAACTTATTCAATTTTGGGTTTTAGTTAGTTTGGTTCAGTTTAATTCATGCTAATTTCTTTTTCAAATGATTTTTTTATTTATAGATATTTGTTTTCCAAACATATATATATTTATGCACTTACATTATCAACTAAATACAAAATTACTTAATTAACAATATACCTACGGAATTTGGACCTTATTGTTTAATAACTAGTTTATATGAACTCTAAATTCTGACAAGTAATAAATAAGTACATTACAAATTAACAATCATATATCCATTTCTAACCATACTTTAAAGTCTTTTGCATACCTTGTTATATTTAACTTCAAGGTAACTTGATCATCAATAATAAATTAGTTATGTATCATATCGTAAAAGCTGATAACTTTTATTTATTAGTCATTGGTTCAATTTGATTCAACCAAACTAAACATTAAATTGATTAAATCAGTTTTGACATGTAAAAAACTATATTAAACCTGCTTTTTTTGTTTTGTTTTGTTTTGTTTTAATTAGTTTAGTTTGTTTCAATCTATTTGATTCAGTTTTAAATACCCTTAGTCTATACATTCATGTTGTGTATGCCTTTTAATAACTAAGCATATCTTATGTATTTATATTGATCCATTTACCTTTCTGTTTATTTTGAAAGCTTATTTGTCCTCAATTGCCTTTCAACCAAATAGATGACCAACCAAGTGCCAAACATAGTTTGCCCTTGTCAAATTTGTCTTACTTTTAAGCAATGAGGTTGTCTATGCAATATTTTCATCTTGTGCCAGGCTCTTACTTGAATCGATAGTTCAAGGTATAACTACTTATTCCTTACTATCTAGATTATATGTCTCATAAAGATGTAACCCTATCAATCACTCTTCTTAAGTAGAAAATCCATTCTCTAAAAAATATATATTTTAATTCAAGATCAGTTATACATCCACATTTGTTTTCACTAATGAAAACATCAACCTTTGATTGTTTTGAGTATTTGATAAAGATACATTTCATATCTTTTAGGCCTAATTCTCATACTTATGAAAAGTATCATGGACATAAATAGTTGATCCCATGGTGTTAGGATGCTCAAATCTAGCTTGCAATTTGTCTACAATTGATAGGGTATAGAAGGAACTAATTTAAAAGGCACTCAGTTGAATAAGATGCTCAGTCAAATAAGAAGGCATAGATTAATAATGCATTATATGAATAAGAAATGGGTTAGTATGCTTAAGTTATCATCAACCTAACCATTTTAAGCAACATTGTACTCTTTCTCTCAACAATCCCATTTTATTGTGGAGTGCCAAGAATTGTTGCTTGTCTCATTAATTCCTTTTTCTTCATAGAGCTTTTTGAACCAGTCTAACAAATATTCACACCCACAATTAGTTATTATATTTATGTAATGTTTAAAGCTTTCAAATGCTTTTGACTTATGGAAGATTAAATGAACTTAACTATATTGTGAATAATTATCAATAAGGGTTTTTATGTTTTTCCCTCGCACTCTTTGGACCATATATTTCAGAATGAATTAAATGTAATGGATATTCAACCCCAGTTCATTTTCAAAAAATATTTTTTAATTACTTTGTCCATTAGGCAATCTTCATATAGTGACATTTCTAAATTAGAAATGGGTCTTAACATTTTGTAACTTACGAGTCTATTCATTATCTCTTTGTGCATAAGGCCTAGCCTAACATGTCAACCATTCATATCCATAACTAAATATGAAGCAAAGTATTAGGTAAAGTAATCATGTTTATAACTATGCCTAACACAACAAAACCATTATAAATGAAACTAGAATTATATACATCATCCCATTTCAAATTTTAATGGAGTTATCATGAAAAAGTAGCATTATATCTCAAATTATGAAGAAAAATAATAGAAATTAAGTTTAGTTGAATCTTTGAAGTATATAAAATATCATGTAAGATGAGGCTTTATTCTTTACTCAAAACTAATTTGCATGTTCTAATTCTTTTAACTTTAAATCTTACATTTTTTCTTACATAAAGCCATATGCTTTTGAAAAAGTAGTTGATAGCATTCTACAAGCAATCTTTGATCACTAGCTATATGATTTGTGAAAGTCTTATTTTACTTTGTGCAATTACGAGCAAAGTGATCCATTCTCTAACAAGTATAATACTAAACCTTAACTATGTCAAGTTTTTTTCCCACCATACTTATCTTTCTTAAATTATTTCTCCAAATATTTTCTTCTTATGAAATACTTGCTTTTCTTACCTTTAGGTCTCTAAGTTCTAGCAATCATAGTTACATAGGCATGTCCAAAGGATTTTTGTAGCTTCTAAGTACTTTTTCTTAAGTTTTATAGGACAAGCAATTCCAAAAAATAATAATACTAATAATGATACTCTCATTGTCAGTCAAATTCACTTTCATATATTTTCAATTGACAAAAAGAGATCTTACGATAGCTTAACCTTACTATTTATTAGTAAGGACATGACTAGCTAACTTTAATTTTCTAATTATCAACCTTTGCAGTTTGGTTATAGAAGTATCACTAAACTTGTCCTCAAGGGCTATTTTTATAACTTGAGCAGACAAATATAACTCACGCCCACATATGAGGTTATTAATTATGTTGCTTAGCACTATAATGTAATATTGTCATTCCTTTTATAAGCTTAATAAAATTCAATATCTTTCCTACATTGAATTATTATCTCCATACTCAAATTCTAACATGATATTATTTGGTAGTTCCTTAACATCATACTTTTTTTAATGATGGAAGAACCTTACGATGTCAAATTTACTAATTATCACTGTCCAACATCCCACTCTTATTCAGCTAAGCAATAATGTTCTTAGTAGCTATAGTCATAATCTAACCTCTACATAGATAACATAAAATAACTATATATACACAATGTTACATATATGCATTTGCAATGAACTTTGATTATACCAATAATGACATTGTTAAGTTCATGATTAAAAGTCTACGTTTATCTTACTTTCATTACATGTGTTCTAAGAATGTTGTTATTTTTTTGTCAAATTCATCTACAAATCTTGTTTAAACAATTATTCTTTAATGATCTTTAGGCTTCTAATCCAAGAACTCCCATTTAACAAGATATTTCTTATTTCTTTTCTTATTCAATTATTTAAATTTAATTCTTAGATGAACCCAAGCTTACCAATATAAGAGCTCCCACTTAACAGGGCACTTCTCATCATATTTTTATTCAATGTGTATTTATACTATATTAACATCAAGATCATATCTTAAAAGGATTTAACCTTAAAAAAAACATTTCATCTTTGTAAACACCTTCTTGTAATCAAAGGTTTGTCTCCAATTATAGGAGTCAATATTTTAGACATTAAAAGTGTATACTTCACAAGTTTGATAATTTTTAAGGTGAATACTCGTTTGCTATGCACTATGCCTTAAAAATTCGTATATATTTCATATTTGAAAATGAGAAAGAAGAATGAATCACTAAATATTTATGACAACATGATGTTTCTATGTGAACTCTATCTTAAAAATACATTGATTAAATGACAAATTATTGTCTTTATTTGGTTTTGTAAATTTCTCTCCAAAGTCCTACTTGATTGATATCTAATAATTATCATTTAGGAATGTGTTAATTAAACCTAAGATCCATGAGAAATGATTTTCATCTTTAAGTCAATTATACGATCCTCTTATGTATTTGATGTGTGTTTGAATGCTATCAAAGTTTGTTCAAACATGGCCATAATACCTATTGGTGTATACCATAAGAGTTAATCATGAGATGATTGTAATATCATATATCGTATCATATTTTTGAGACAATACAATTATTATATTTTTTTATCTGCGTAGTATAACTTAATATAGTAATTATCTCTAAAATAATTATTACTCTTAAATTGTCCCTAATCAAGTATTATTGCTGTATAAGATAACAACAATACATCAAGACTAGTATGTATAATGATGGATGACCTTAATCACATATCTATGAGATATCAAGTCAATATATAAGTACACTGTTGGAGAACAAATGTATTAGGTTGACTCGCTATAAGAACGCTACATGAATTATAGAGTGTTATTAGTAATTCTCATGTGACCATAGTGAAAGGAAGTCCTTTGAACTAAAGTCACTATAGTTCTTTACATAAGGAGTTAAGTACTTTGATATTGTTTTATGTTGCCTTTAACCGAGATGGCCAATGAGGTAGTGATTGGGCATATCACGAATCATGCAAAAAGATGTGAATAATGTAGATGAGATTTTGTTCCTCCTATATAGTAGAAGTGATATCTATAGGCCCCTTAATTGAGTAAGACTAAGAAATATATGACTATGCTCAAATGAATCAATATGTGATATTAATCATTTATTTTGATTAGTCTACTCGTTGTCAAGAAATATAACTTGAATGTTGATGAGGATAACACATTTCATGTGATGGAGGTGAGATAGGAGATTTGAAAAAGTTTGAACAAAATCAAGAACTTGGAAACAAAAGGGCTAGAAATGACTCTAAAAGATGCCCAAATAAAGATCCATTGCAAGGTATGGGAGGCCCATGCACAAGATCAAGAGCCAAAGTTATGAAGGAGGCCTTGAATGGAGTGATCCAAAAACTAATAGACTTGGAGCCCATAGTCTTAGCTGAATATGAAGCCCAAAAAGAACAAATTGGCATAAAGATTATTTCATTCCTACAAGATGTTAGCCCAAGCCCAAAGGGAGCCTAATTGAAGGAGTCTAGCCATTTTTCACAAAATCAGCCATTTTCCACAAAATTCTCTTAGTTTTATTTTGTTTTAATTTGATTGTTGCTGTTTCAAATTTTTAGGCACCATTTTGGTGAATTTGTTCAGATTTAAATTTCTTGTATTTTTCCCGCCATGTAAAAGGTGCCACCTAGGAATTATTCTGTTTAGGGTTTTATTTTTCAAATGCCTATATAAGGCCCACTTGTACTCCAAGGATGGCAGATTGAATGAATTATCTTTTCAGAATCATTTCTGATTTGTGAGGTTTCTCTTGTGGCCTTTGTGTGTTTGAGAAAATCTTTGACTTATCAAAGGAGTGGTTTCCTTTGTGGCGTCCCAGATTAGGGTTCTAAGAGACGGGTTCTCTTAGGGTTCAATTCCATTAACCAACATCTCTTTTTCTTCTTCTTTGTTCTTTGTTCTTTGTTGCTTATAGTCTATATTATTTGTTCTTATGCTGCATGCCAAAATTCGATCACTGATTCGTGTTATTTGGGGTTCCTAGAACAGGATTCTAAGGGGTCTCACATCATCTGGTATCAGAGCATTGGTTAAGGTTGGTTTCATCCACTTTTTCTTTGTTCTTTTCCCTTATTTCGTTTGATTAGTTTCTGTTCGTCTTCATTTTTGTGCGACTGTTTCTGGTGTTTTCCTTCGTATTTTTGGACGTGTAATAGGTATTTCTTGTGTCTCAAGATCTCTTCTTTCTTCTTGTTTTGGAATCACGTCAATCTGATTTTTCTAGAGCAAGTTATAGTTGTTTCTTGCGTGCATGTCATTCTGATCTTTCAGAAATCTTGTGTTCTGTTTGCAAATTTTAGCACCTTTGAGATTCGAAAAAAAGAGAGAGAGTATATTTCAGTGAAAAAAAAAAAGAAAAGAAAAGAAGGAAAAGTTGCAAAAAAGAAAAAAAAAAGGAAGTCAAAATTTGTGAAAAAGAAAGTTGTGCTGGAAATTATAAATTGTTGACTTAAATTGCAATTGCTGAAGATCATCTATTCTTGGAATTACCATTTTTTATTCCTTGAGTTGATTTGGTCATTAAATGTCATATTGTGCACAATTCATAAAAGGAAATTTTGCATTCATTCTGTAACACCTTAACCTCTAGCTCATACCCATCATGCTCACATATTCATATACTCATGCTAAACTTACAAGGGAGATGATTTTTCTACTTTGGTGCTCTTTCTCTAAGGCATATTGTATGGGTAGAGATCCACTTTGAAGTAACGTGGACCGGGTGAGCTCTCTCTCTAGGCATCCTCATGCTCAATTGCACTATTGAGACTTATTTCAATCCCAACTATATGCTTTGAACTCATGGAAAGCAAAAAGGGATTGGAGACATGCATTTTCGTTCTTGGCAGATTTTACTTCATTTCTGGGCTAAGTTTGGAAATCCATAACTAATTGCAGAAAAATCGCAACTACATGATCTGGATCATTATAGAAAGCTTAAGACGTCTACTTTATGCTAAAAATAAGTAGAAGTCTCAATATCTCACTTATTCTGAATTTGACATCAAAATCATTCACTGGTCAGAGGGGGCTCCTTTGCTGTCACAGTTTACTGATATGGACTTTGAAAATGTCTAACTAATTCCAAAAAAATCCAATGCTTGCAAATCATATCTCTATGGAAAGATTTGGATGTTAGCTAAACAGGAAAAATATCTCCAGATCAGTTCACCAAGCCAAATTCCCGGAAACCGATGAAACAGTACCTCGGGTCTGGTTGGGTGTCTGATTCTGGGCAGGAACTTCAAAATTTCATATCTTACTCTCTAAACCTCTAAATGAGGTGCTTCTAGTTCCTACAAGTCACTGTAACTATCTAGTTTCTGTGTATAAAATATCGTAGCCATTGGACTACGTTTGCCCCTCGGATGACACGTTTCTCAAACTGACCAAATGAACAGTGATTTCCAAATTCCGAATTTCTGATGTCAACTTTGAAAAATCATAGAGAATGCTATAGACCTCTAAATGACATGAACTCTAGCTTCCCAGAAAGCTCTAAACATGATCAAGTTACATGTCAAATTTTAGAACAAGAAGAGGTCATATGGCTAATCTATGACATCATGTGCAAGAAGGCCTTTTCTTGGCCAAAAGTGGGGTTCATGGGGTCCAATCTTGGTTCTTCTACCTCTATGACCCTTTGAGCACATGTGAAAGCATCTCTAGGGGCCATCAATCATGGCTCAAGTGTCTGACAACTTAGATTGGATAAACTCACTACCCCATGCCCACTTATGCACCTATACAGCCTATGCTAACATTGAGCATTTCACATGAAAACATGCCTCTTCATTCATCATAGACTTCATTCTCATACATTCATCATTCATACATACATTATCTTACAAATGCTCTTAGGGACTACATCATAAACATTATCAATTTACATTTACAACTCTCATATACAACATATTACATAAAGTCCCTTTTTACAATTCTCCCTTAGCTTCTCTAGCCTCATACTTGGTGGTGGTTCCCATCTCTAGCCTCACTTGGTCCACCTGGCATATTTGGATGGTGGAGAGGGAGGGTGAGATTCAGAGAATCTCAGTAGTTCAACTCTCATTCAATCATACATATATCGCATGCAACAAGTCTCATTATGCAAGTATGGCATGTTAGCATATAAAACCATGATGAAAACATTTAAAGCATATGAATTGGCCATGCATAAAGGAAAAACATTCTCAACATGTGAGTAGGCTATACATAACATTTAGAAGCTTGCTAAGTACTTGGATTAGCCTCACCCACTCACTTGTGGCTTTTGGACTTGCCTCACCCATTCTTAAGAGGTCCTTAGACTCAACCCTTACTCTTTGGGAGTCAACCTCACTTTTGAGAGACTCTTTACTCTTGTCTCAACCAACTTAAGGGTTTGGCTCATCCTCACCTTGGCTATAGGGTTATTGGCTTTTCTATTTCCTCAAGCAAACCAAAACAAATCACATAGATCATCATTTCAATTCATATCATACCATCATGCTAACACACTTCTCATAGCTCATATCATACATACATACAAGTAAGACAATGTAAACACACAATTATGCATGAAGAAAGGTGGAGAGAACTACCTTGTTGGCTATTTACTACTTCCTCTTTCAATTGTCTCCTCCCTTGTGGATTTCACTACCATTTCTAGATGGGAGAGCTTCTCTTGAGCCTAACCACACAAAAGCATGGAATTAATACCTTAATACTTGATTCTTAAGCTAGGGATCACTTTTAATCAACTCTACTGCTTCTCAACCTAGGTTTCTTCCTCTCACTAGAGTCCATTAGCTATCCTCTCTCTTTTCTCAACTCTTACGCTCTTAAGAAAGGGGGAAAGCAAGAAAGAGAAGACTATATACTTCTAACCTCTCTCAAGAGTAATTTCTCACTCTCTCTCTTCTGAACCAACCTCAAGACCTAACCATTTTTGCTATCTAAACCGTAGGAAAGAGGGGGAAAATGGGAGAAGGGCAACATACTAAGAGGAAGCCATGAGAATCCTTACCTTTCTTATCTCTTCTTCTTCTCTTCAGCTTCTCTCTCTCTCCTCCGCCCTTTTCTCTCTCCTAAGACGAGCTTGAGTCAGTTAGAAGAAGAAAGAAGAGATTTGGAAGCTTTTAAAAAGTCAAATTCTCTTTTTCTCGCTTTTCTGGACCGCTCTCGCTATAGCGAGCCATTGCCCTCGCTACGGCGAGCTCGTGTCTGTTCCAGACCTCTGCCTTCGCTATGGCGTCGCTACGGCGAGCTCGGGCCTGTTCCAGACCTCTGCCTTTGCTATAGCGTCGCTACGACGAGCAACTCCCTGGTTTTTGTATGGAATGCCGCACTCGCTATAGCTAGGAGCATATTCGCTACGGCGAGGGGGCATTCTCGCTATGGCGAGGCCATTTCTCGCTATGGCGAGAAGACTTAGAAAATTTTCAGCTCTTCAAAAATTTTCCAGCTTTCTCTTTTCCTTTTCTTTTCTCATTTCCTTTCTTTTCTCTTTTCTTTTCTTTTCTTGGCTGTTACACATTCACCTTGTTCTAAATTTCAAATTTCTGATTGCTTCATTACTGATTTCATATTCTAATTTCCTTTCCATCCTTTCCTCTTGATAATTAATCATTTAACCATTTGTTCTCCCATAATCTGCCACATACCATTTGTTTCATAAATTCATTGTCTTCATTTCCTTTCCTAGTCACTTGTTGTATTTTCCATTGGCTGCACCTACGAATTTTTTTTTAAATGTTGGACTTTTGTTGTCTCTTGGAGAACTTTGCATCTTGAATTCTAATTTGAGATTGCCACTTCAATTGCTACTTCTTTTGATTTATGGATTTAATTTAGTACACTATAGGAAGCAAGTTGAGAGGAAAAAGGCAAGAGTGTTTTCATCATTGTAAAAGCCATTACAAGTGTGAAACACGAGTGAATTTGCATCATTTAGAGTGAAACACGAGAGGGAGTGGTCAGGTCCTTTCTCTTGCTATTCATTAACATTTCAGGTGCCAATCATGTCTGAAAGTGAAGATAACCAAGTTGACCTTAAATTGTTCATCAAATCTGTTCAAGAACAATTCAAGAGGCTAAATACTAGGTTGGATCAAATAGATTCTTCTTCTTCCAATAGCAAGGCAAGACGTGGTAAAAACGTTCTAGGAGGAGATGAATCTGATTTTGAGGAGGAAAGCCAACATGAAAGAGTTAGGAGAGCTCCACCTCAAAAGAAAGATGTGTTTAGTAATATTAAGATGAAAATCCCTTCCTTTCAAGGGGAAGCTGATCCTGATGTATACCTTGAATGGGAAAGAAAAGTTGAGTTTATATTTGACTACCAATCTTTTTCATAGGAAAGTAAAGTGAAATTAGTTGCTTTGGAGTTTATAGATTATGCAAGTCTATGGTGGGATCAATTAACCACTAGTAGGAGGCGTTCTGAAGAGGGTCCAATTCGGTCTCGGCTAGAAATGAAGGCTCTCATGAGGAAGAGATTTGTCCCTACCCATTACTATAGGGATGTGCACAAAAGGCTCCACAAAATCAAATAAGGATCTATGAGTGTGGAAGAATATTTTCAGCAAATGCAAATTGTCATGATCAAAGCTGACATTGAGGAAGATTCAGAAGTTACAATGGCAAGATTTCTTGGTGGCTTAGACTCTGAAATTGCTACAGAAGTTAAATTGCAAAACTACCTTGATATGGAAGAGTTGTTGCATAAAGCCATTAAGGTGGAGAAGCATTTTAAGGCAAAACAGAAATTGAAATCACATGCTAGTTCCAACAAAGACTTCAAGTCCTCTTTTAAGTTTAAGGGAGAGACCAAGTCTAAAGAGGAGAATAAGTTGAAGATGCAAACATCTACTTCTAAAGGTAAATCTGAACCTAAATCTTCTTCTAGTTCTTCTAAAATTAAATGCTTTAAATGTCAAGGTTTTGGTCACATTGCTTCACAATGTCCAAATAAAAGGACTATGATTTTGCTTGAGAATGGTGTTGTTACTAGTGAAAGTAGTGGTGATGAAGAAGTGGAAGCTGAGTTGAGCTCTAATGGAGGTGATGAATCTAATGTGGAGGTAGCTGAAGCTGTGTTTGGTGAGGTTCTAGTGTCAAGGCGTGCTCTTAGCATTCAACCTAAAGAAGAGCTTGAAAAAGAACAACGAGAGCATATCTTTCACACTAGGTGTTTTGCTAATAACAAGGTATGTAGTCTTATCATTGATAATGGGAGCTGCATTAATGTTGCTAGTACCTTGTTAGTTGAAAAGCTAGGTTTGCCAACTAGAAAACACCCCACTCCTTATAATTTGTTGTGGTTCAATGATAATGGGGATGTTAAGTTACTAAACAGGTAGTTGTAGCATTTTCCATAAGAAGTTACCATGATGAGGTTTTGTGTGATATAGCTCCTATGTATGCTGGACACTTATTATTGGGTAGACCTTGGCAATTTGATAGGAAAGTTAAGTATGATGGTTATACCAATAGGTATTCTCTTGAGTTTAATAAGAAAACCATTATGCTAACCCCTCTCAGACCCTTGTAGGCATATGAGGATCAAAAGCGAATTACTCAAGAATGCAAGCTAAGAGAGAAAGAAAAGAAAGTGCATGAGAAAGAAAGAAAAGAAAGTGAAATGGAGAGAAAAGGAAAGAGAGCTACTGAAAAGAAAAGTCAAGAGAGTGAAGAAAAGAAAGTAACATTATTTTCTGGAAGAGGAGAGATTAAGAGGATTTTATATAGTGAGACATCTTTTGTACTCTTGTATAAGGATGTTTATCTAACCCTTAGTGACCTTGATGAATCTCTTCCTTCTAGTGTTTTGAGTTTGTTGTAGGAATATAAAGACTTGTTTCCGGAAGAGGTACCGAATGGATTGCCTCCCATAAGAGACATTGAACATAGGATTGACTTTATTCTTGGAGCATCTCTTCATAATCGACTTGCTTATAGGGCAAATCCAGAAAAGACTAAGGAAATTCATAGACAAGTGGAAGAACTCATGAAAAAGGGGTTTGTGAGAGAAAGCCTTAATCCATGTGCTGTTCCGGTAATACTTGTGCCCAAGAAGGATGGCAAATGGAGGATGTGTGTGGACTGCTGAGCCATTAACAAAATCATAATTAAGTATAGATATTCCATTCCTAGACTTGATGACATGCTTGATGAGTTGCATGGTGCTTGCTTGTTTTCAAAAATAGATCTTAAGAGTGGTTATCATCAAATTAGGATGCAAGAGGGTGATGAGTGGAAGACTGCATTTAAGACTAAGTTTGGTTTATATGAATGGTTTGTTATGCCCTTTGGCTTAACTAATGCTCCTAGTATATTCATGAGCTTAATGAATCATGTGTTTTGCCCTTACATAGGAAAGTTTGTTGTTGTGTATTTTGATGACATTCTTGTGTTTTCTAAGAATCTAAAAGAGCATGTTAAGCATTTGCATTATGTATTTATTATTTTGAAAGAAAATAAACTCTTTGCAAATTTAGAGAAATGCTCTTTCTGCTTGGATTCTATTGTTTTCCTTGGTTTTGTTGTAGGTATTGATGGCCTCCGGGTGGATGAAGAGAAGGTGAAGGCAATTCGGGAGTGGCCAACACCTAAGAATGCTAGTGAGGTGAGGAGTTTCCACGGGCTTGCAAGTTTCTACCGACGTTTTGTAAAGGACTTCTCAACCCTTGCTGCACCTTTAAATGAGCTGGTAAAGAAAAATGTTATCTTTAAATGGGGTGAGGCATAAGAGGTAGCTTTTAACACTTTGAAAGATAAATTGACCAATGCCCCTCTACTTATTCTTCCTGATTTCTCTAAAGTTTTTGAAGTTGAATGTGATGCCTCTGGAATTGGTATTGGTGCTGTTTTGATGCAAGAGTCTAGGCCTATTACTTACTTTAGTGAAAAGCTTAGTGGTGCTTGTTTGAATTATTCAACTTATGACAAGGAATTGTACGCTTTAAAAAGAGCTTTGGAACATTGGCAACATTATTTATGGTCTAAGGAATTTGTTTTGCATTCTGATCATAAGAGTTTTCAATACCTAAAGACCCAATATAAGTTGAATAAGAGGCATGCTGTGTAGCTTGAATTCATTGAGTCATTTCCTTATGTACTTAAACATAAAAAGGGGAAAGAAAATGTTGTGGCTGATGCTTTGTCTAGGAGGTATAGTCTCATTACATCTATGCAAGCTAGGTTGATTGGTTTTGAATCTTTCAAAAGCATGTATGAATGTGATGCAGATTTTGCTGAAACTTGGAAGTTGTGTAAAAAACATGGTGCTCATGATTTCTTTAGATTTGATGGTTTCTTGTTTAAAGGAAATAAATTGTGTGTGCTTGTTTGTTCTATGCGTGAGCTTTTGGTTAAAGAATCTCATGGGGGTGGTTTGATGGGGCACTTTGGGATAGAAAAGACTTTATCCATGTTGAAGGAACATTTTTATTGGCCTCATATGCGTAGGGATGTGATTGCTATATGTAAAAGGTGCATTGTATGCAAGCACGCTAAATCTAAAATGCAACCACATGGTTTGTATACTCCTTTACCTGTTCCTTCTCATCCTTGGGTAAATATTTCAATGGATTTTGTACTTGGATTGCCTAGAACATCTAGTGGAAAGGATAGCATATTTGTTGTTGTTGATCGATTTAGTAAAATGGCTCATTTCATTGCTTGCTCAAAAATAAATGATGCTGTCCATATTTCTGATTTATTTTTCAAGGAGATTGTTAGATTGCATGGTTTGCCCCGATTTATTGTGAGTGACTGTGATGTTAAATTTGTTAGTCACTTTTGGAAAACTTTGTGAGCTAAGTTGGGTACAAAGCTTGTGTTTTCTACGGTTGCACATCCTCAAACGGATGGATAAACCGAAGTGGTGAATCGAACACTTTCTTCCTTATTGCATGTTGTAATTCAAAAAAATTTAAAGAATTGGGAAAAGTGTTTGCCTCACATTGAGTTTGCATATAATCGTGCCTTACATTCTACAACTGAGTTTTCTTCTTTTGAGATTGTATATGGTTTTAATCCTTTGACTCCCTTAGATCTACTTCCTTTACCTTGTAATGAGTTTGCTAACCTTGAAGGTGCAAAGAAAGCTAAGTTTGTGCAAGATCTTCATGCTAAGGTTAAGGCGAACATTGAGCGCAAGAATGAGCAATATGCTCAACATGCTAATAAAGGCCGAAGGAAGGTTATCTTTGAATCAGGAGATTGGGTGTGGGTTCATTTGAGGAAAGAAAGGTTTCCTGAACAAAAGAAGTCCAAATTACACCCAAGAGGCGATGGTCCTTTCCAAGTGTTGGAAAGAATAAATGATAATGCATATAAAATTGATTTACCTAGTTCTTATGGGAATGTAAGCGCAACTTTCAATGTGGTTGACCTTTCTCTTTTTGATATTGCAGATTCGAGGATGAATCCTTTTCAGGAGGGAGGGAATGATGGAGGTGAGATAGGAGATTTGAAAAAGCTTGAACAAAATCAAGAACTTGGAAACTAAAGGGCTGGACATGACTCTAAAAGATGCCCAAATAAAGATCCATTGCAAGGTATGGGAGGCCTATGCACAAGATCAAGAGCCAAAGCTATGAAGGAGGTCTTGCATTGAGTGATCCAAAAACTAATAGACTTGGAGCCCATAGTCTTAGCTGAATATGAAGTCCAAAAAGAACAAATTAGCATAAAGATTATTTCATTCCTACAAGATGCTAGCCCAAGCCCAAAGGGAGCCTAATTGAAGGAGTCTAGCCATTTTTCACAAAATCAGCCATTTTTCACAAAATTCTTTTAGTTTTATTTTGTTTTAATTTGATTGTTGCTGTTTCATATTTTTAGGCACCATTCTTGGTGAATTTGTTCAGATTTAAATTTCTTTTATTTTTTCCATCATGTAAACGGCGCCACCTAGGAATTATTCTGTTTAGGGTTTTATTTTTCAAATGCCTATATAAGGCCCACTTGTACTCCAAGGATGGCAGATTGAATGAATTATCTTTTCAGAATCATTTCTGATTTGTGAGGTTTCTCATGTGGCCTTTGTGTGCTGAAGAAAATCTTTGACTTATCAAAGGAGTGGTTTCCTTTGTGGCATCCCAGATTAGGGTTCTAAGAGACGGGTTCTCTTAGGGTTCAATTCCATTGACCAACATCTCTTCTTCTTCTTCTTTATTCTTTATTGCTTATTGTCCATATTATTTGTTCTTGTGCTGCATGCCAAAATTCGATCACTGATCCGTGTTATTTGGGGTTCCTAGAATGGGTTTCTAAAGGGTCTCATGTAACATCCAATTCCCTGAAAACCAGAGGAAACGTGAGAAACGTAACGTACAGTTTCTTTATTAATAAACGAAACTTACCGGATACAAAAGGAAGTCCCCCAAGATGATGGAGTTAAGGTTTCGAAAAATTTGGGAAGCATTCTAGACTCCTAAATATGAGAATCCCAGGCTCAGACGAAAAGAAAAACGGAGCTAGAATGAAGAAATAATTTCTCACGAAAAGCCTACGAAACAGAATGGCATTTTTGTAATTTCGAGAAATTTTTGGAATTCACATAGAAGGGCTTTTTAAATGAAAGTTTTGAGTTCTCCGGGATTCTCAGAGGCCCTAAAAACTATGGGAAGCCCCGGGACAGTTAAATCCCCTCCGGTGGACGTTTTCCAACATCGGTGTGCCCGAACTTTGACGAATCTGTTCGGGAAGGTTTTAGCTCCAATTTGAGTGATTCCAAAGGCATTTTACTTAATTGAGGACCTAAATTTTGTAATGGAAAAGACGGTTCTCAAAAAGGAGCTAAAACGAAGGAGAAACAAAAATGCAAAGTATGAAGGGCAAAATGGGAATTTTTGAAAAAAGTCCTTTTACCATAGCTATATATAGGTGGCGCCTCACACTTGCCCTCATTTCACTTCAGATTTTCCAGCCCCAAATCAGAAGAAGAACCCTAAGGGAGAGGCGCCCAAGAGAGGAAGAAGAAGGAGCAAGAAATCCAAGCTTAAGGTATGTTTTCATGGTAATTTTCCTTGCTTTTCTCCACCTCCACCACCTCTCCTTCATTCTCCTTTCTTTCCTTGGATTAAAATGAGGTTTATAAATCTGATTCAAGGGAGATATTCAAGGGAAAGTTCGGATTTGAAGAGAGGAGCTTAGAGAAATCAAGATTCAAGTCAAACTAAGCAAGGAAACAAGGTAAAAATGCATCCTATGGTTGATACCTTTCACCCTACTTCTTCTCCATTTCGACCTAGACCAAGAACCCTAGGAAGATCTGATTTCCAAGCCCAACCAAGCATGATTCTTAGGTATTTGATGGAGAGGAATAAGAATATGCAAAGAAAATAACAAAATAACCATTAGATTTCAAGATGCAAGTTCTAGGGTTTCAATTGCACCTTGTAAAATCTGATTTTGTATGATGATTCCTAGGCCTAAGTAAGAGTTTAAATGAGCTCCCAAAATCCTTAAGAGGCTCCCCATATGCTTCTTCCCTTGAGAAAACAAAGAAAACTCCATGGAACCCAATATGCTTCATAGCCTCGGCCTAGATGGGTTCTCCTAGCTAGGGAGAGTTTTAAATTTTTTTAAGGCCATCCTTGAGTCATATTTGATGAATGAAGATGAAGGGAAGCCTTGAAAAAATTTTAGAACTCATGGAAAGTGATTTGGTGCCTTAGGTTTTATATTATGACCTAAAAAAGTAACATGATGTTAGGCTCTTTGTTTTAATTGTATGATGACTCCAAGAGGCTTAAAAGGGGTCAAGAATCATATTTGATAAGAAAGAATGAGGCCTAGAAATCACTTGAGGGGTGTTGCTTCATTAGGTGTAATTATGGACCATAATGAAGTCTATAGAGTAATCTAGTGGTTCATCAAGTTATATAGCCTTAGAATATGTTCCATGAACCTAATTGGCTCCCATAATTTGTATCTAGGCCAAGAGAAACCATCTTCACCAAATTGTGGGTGTGTGGCCGAAAGAGGATGCTTGAAAGCTAAGGAAAAAGTGTGTGAAATTGTGCAAGGTAGCTCTCTCCATCTTCTCTCATGCATGGATGTGTGTTTAGCTTATTTTAGAATGTGTGTACATATAATTTCAAGCTATGAAAAGTATGCTAGCATTCCTTTATATGCTATGATCCTTGATGTCATGTTATGTTTTCTAATGAGTGCATGATATTTGTATAAGTTTGCTTGAGTGTGGAAAGGCCAAGAACTCTTCCCTTTGGTGAGGATGAGCCAAGAACCCTCGAGTTTGGTTGAGACAAAGCAAAGAGTCTCCCAAAAGTAAAGTGGGCTCCCAAGAGTATGGTTGAGTCCAAAGTGCTCAAGAATGGGTGAGGCAAGTCCAAAATCCATGAGGAGAAGTGTGAGACCAATCCAAATACTTGGTGAGCTCTTGAATGATTTGTATGAGTTGTTCACATGCCAAGTTTGCTTTAAAATGTCCATGGCTTTTATTTCCTCCATGCATGCATTTGTAAAGCTTGCTTTGCACATATTATGTGTGCTTGAATGAGAGATGAGCTATTGGGATTCTTTGAATCTCATCCCCTCCTCTCCAATGATCTAACATGCTAGGTGGACCAAGTACTTATGGTGAAGGGAGCCAACAACCATGAAGAACAAGGATTGACAAGCCTATGTGTTATTTTAGCCATTTTGGAACCATAATGATAGTTCATAGTGTATATGATGTTGTATATGTACCATGAACCTTGAGACATGTGTAAATATACTATTATGTGATATTTAGATGTATGAAAATGATATATGACCTATAGCACTTATTTTGAGTATGGAAAGCCAATGTGTGCAATATGGGATTTTGATGAATGTATGCATAAGTGTGGGTTGAATGGCCAAAATGAGAAGCATGAGGTTTGGGACCATTTGGGCAACTTGCACAAGTCTTAAATGTACTTTTAGACTTGCCCAAAAGGTGCCACAACCAAGGAAATGCCATTTGGCAAATTTGGTACCCCATATGGAGCTAAATTTGACTATAATTGAACCCTATATCAGTTTTTGGCCAAATGAATTAGTCTTGCCCTGTAACTCAGCATGAAATTAGGTCTCATTAAGAGATTTTTGGGAAGCTAAAGATCATAATTTTTAGAGACCTAGAGAATATTTGATGAATTTTCAAAGTTGGGATTTTTCATGGATTCTGGTATGGGTATTGTTCATACTGGTAGTTTTGAATTCTGTGTCACCTGATGGCCAAATGGTGTCCAATGCTTATGAAATTTTACATTCATAGACTAGAGGTCATAAGCTTTCTGTGGTCACCGAGATCACCTCATTTGAAGGTCTGAGCAGTGAGTTATGCATGTTTGAAGTTAACTGTCAGTATTAGTAGCGCCCCATGAGTCTGGTTACTGTTCCATAGGTTCCAGCTGACTAAACGTATCTGTTTCATTCTAGAATTATTTTTACTATCAATTTAACATTTGTAGCTTTCCAGAATGACCAAATTTCTGTGATTTCGATTTTTATAGAATTAGTTATGAATTTCAAAAGTTTGTATCAGTAAACTGAACAACAGCCCAAGCAGCCAGCGACTCTGTAGCTTCTTGGATGTCAAACGTCCTATGTGATGAATTTTATGACCTGGGCATATTTTTATTGTGAAGTAGACATCCTAAGGTTTCCAGAATGACCAAGATTGCATATTTTTTATTTTTCTAGATTTAGTTATGATTTTTCAAAGTTTGTGATAGAAAAGAGGAAATCTTGGCCAAAAATGCAAACACGGATTTCATCTGCTCCTTTGCCTTCCACGAGTTGTAGGCCAAATTTGATGATGGAAATGAGTTATATTCATGTTTTTAAGTATGAGAAAGTGATAGATGCTTTCATATGACCTACGGGACTCTGAAAGAAAAATCTTATCTGTAAAGAAATGCATTTTTATTCATAACTCCCTATGCCACTATATTGTTTCCATATAACAAACATAAGATGAGGCATGGGAATGGTATGAATTGAGTCCTAGAAGTATGGTGTTACATCTCATATCATCATGTCTCGAGTTTAATTTGAATATCGGTACAAAAAGGATTAAATTGTATAGTACTAGTCACGGATTAGGTATGTGTCGAATTACAGAAATTCTTATTATTTGGGTAACAGTAATGTATTGCTAAATACTACTCAATATCCATAATCCAAAAATAGGTTATTGCCAACATAATAAGAACATACAAGGTTATACACAAAGAGTAGGGATGAAACTAAAATATCATAATATTATTGAGGTTTTAGTTAGATTAGAAATCCTAATAATAAAACCTAATATAATATAATTATATTATATTATAGTGTAATATATTATTTAATATTAAAATAATATTAAATAATATTATAGCACATTATATTATTAAATAATAATATAATTACATAATGTGATTACGTGATATTATTTAATACTAAGGTAATATTAAAATAATATTAAATAATGTGACATTATGTTAGGCCTATCTTTCCTCACTCTCTATTGGGCTTGGGTTATGGTTCAGAAGTTTAAGTGGGATTAGAAGAGTGTCAAACCCTTAGTCTATAAATATAAGATTAAAAGGGGCAGTGTAGATGATGCATAAGATTGCCTTTTAAGTCCCAAATTACTTAGAACTTTGAAAAACCCTAATTTGAAATAGTGAAAATCGTATCCTAGCAAAGACGCAAAGTTAGAGAAAGTTTCATCTACTCTTTGTGGATATCATAAAGGCACATATCATTAGATCCACGCGTATGATTCAGATCACAAACAAACAAAAGGTAATTTTCTTATTTTATTTTGATTTATGTTCTTGTGCATATTTCTGAAGAAGGGTTTCGATGAATAAAATTTTTAAATTTTCACTGTCCTTATAATTATTGAGAAATCAAACAATACCAACAATTAGAGCATGATTTTAAATATTTTTAGAGACCAAAAAAACACTTAATTTGGACTTCACACATCCCCTCATGAACCTTTAAAAGTTTCTAGCTTAAAAAAATTACCAAAAAAAAAGGAGAAACATGAAAATTCACTCTTCTCAAGCGGAATATAAGCCTCATCCGCCTTTTTCTAGGTGGATTTAAGCTGAGGTTTGCACCATTAGTCTCTTAGTATCATGCTCTTTTTGTTGGATGTTTAAAGTGCCAATTGGTTCTAGAGGTGAGCTTCATGTGTTGGTCTTGAGAGTGGGTGTAACACTTCATCTTTGATCTCTAAACTTAGCCTTTTTTTTTTAATTTTTAAAATTTGTGTGATCAAACCACCAATTTTGAGGCTTTATGTCTCCTTTGTTTCTTGTCAAAACTGGATGAAATTTATATCACTAGAAAGTTTGTAGAATGAACTTTCCAAAAGTATGAGGTTTGCACATAATTATAACTTGAGGAGAGAACACATGACTTTACAAATTGGGTCATTGATCATGTTTTCCAAATTTTTAATTTCAAAGCTTTTTCTTTAAATAGTTATATCCCACTCATTTATCTTTTAAGTTGGACAAAATTGGTAGCATTGGAAATTTTGTCCAATAAAAATTTTCCAACTGTGTATAGTTTGCAATAATTGATGGCCTGTAGAGAAAATTCCAACCCTTAAAAGAAGGCCGCGCAATCATGTTTCTACTTAAGCTTAAATTCGCAATTTCTCTCTAATGAATTATTTGATTTCTCCAAAATTCCGACTACGTACTTCCCACCATATAAGCTTTATATAAGATAAAATTTGTCGTTTAAGATGATCTCTACAATATTCTACCATTAAAGGTTTCCAAGGTAAAAAAATGAACATACTCATAATTCTCATATTCTTTGTGCAATCTCATGACATTAAACACAAAAATCACAAATACAACATTAGGAACAGAAAAAACTGAGCTAACCTGACTTTGATACTAATGAAGAATTTAGGTACTTACCTCTGCGGTGGAATAATCTTCTTTATTGTCTTTGTTCCACGTAGTCTGGACCAAAATTACATAATGAACTTTGGCCACTTTTTCTTAGCAAATGCATCATAGTTTGAGAAGAAGGAGATGAATATGAAATTTTACAGAAAGAATGGTGATCCTCTCTTTTTTGCGTTTTCTTTCTTAGTTTTTTACTTTTGCAAAAACATTCTTCAATTTTTCATGATAGGTTAGTTTTTCCTTTGTAACCCTTTCTTAATTATTTAAAAAAACCAACAATCCAAGTTTGAAATTCAAAAAATAATAACTTAAAAAAATGTTTATTTATTAATTAATTCTTTTAAGTATCTTGGACTGTTGGATTAGATTATAAATCAACTCATTTTCTAACAAAAGCATAGGGGAAAATTTTTGCTACTTCTCGTAGCAACAAGGGAAGCACTCCAGTGGGTTCTCCAACAAGATGTTGTTCTTGTTTGGCGAAGTGATCACGCGGTGCAGATTTTGCCCTTAGACAGGAAGCAATATTATGAAGTAGTGACCTCGCAATTCAATATGAAGTGACATCTTGTTTTCATTCTTCGCAGATGGGCTTAATGAGGTTTACTAATCGGAAGCAATAAAAGAGGCAATTTAGAAGGAAGTCTTACTCTTCTAATGGTTATAATGTTGTCGTTGTGATTTTTTTTCCAGTTGTTTCTGCTAGAAAAAATCTATGAGTTATACAACTATGACATTTCTCTCCTGTATTTGCCTCACATGTCACAATCAGTTGTTATTTCATTTTCACAAAAGAAGACTCACATACAGAAAATGCATAATTGATTCTTTGATAATTAAGCCCTAGGAGAGGGGAGATATTATGGACCAACTAGTGGACGATGTTGTTATTGCTTATTCATATCAGAGATATTTTTAGCACAATTATGGTTTTAGTTGACATTTCTCATCAAAACCATTGTCCAGCTTGAGAACTCCATACACTGCAAGTTCACAAAACCCAAAAGGTTAGGTCGGTGGATTAATGAAAACAACTTTTTTGTTATTAATATTAATACCAATTCTTTTAAAATGTATTATAAAATTAAAATTTTAAATACAGAAAATATGTCCTTGCAATTATTTTAAAAAAATAATTTGCTTTCAATTGAGTCCAATGACAACTAATTTTTTTTAAAAAAAATTATCAATTAAGAACAAAGGCAAAACAACCCTTTTAAGCTTTAATTTACTTACAAATAATCCCTGAAGTTTTAAAATTGAAAATAAACCCCTCAACTTTCATACTCCATAAATAGGCATTTTTCTATTTTTTATTTGATGATTTTCACCCACATTTTTTTTTGTTTTTTAAAAGTATCTAGCCAAAAAAATAAAACTTTTGCGTAGTAGCAATAGCAATTTTGTCTGTTGTGAGAAGAAGGTAAAAAACTAGAGCTTCTTCCTTGAAATAGAAGTAAAAGCAAAAAATTATTTCTCATAAGACAACACTACCCTCAAATATAATTTTTTAGTTATCATCTTACTCATCCTTATCCTTTTTTTTCACTTTTTTTTATAAACCTTGTATACTTATTTTGATATATTTATTTTAAAATTTATATATTATATCTATTTATTTTAATTATAATATTTTATATATTCATTGTGATTTTATTTATAATATTTTAATTAAATAAAAAATTATAATTTAATTAAAATTAATTATAATAAATATTTAAAGTTATTTATCCATTCAAATAATATCAATTGTAAAATTAAATCTATGCATTTCCCTCCTTAGTAATATGACAATAAAAATAATTTGTTCTTAAATGATTTAATTAATACTGATAAAATCACTAATTAAATAATTTTATTTTGCACATATTATTATTTCTTTCTTATAGTTCTTTTATTTATGAAATTCTATTTCTAAAAAAATAAAATAACAAAAATTCATATTAACCACAAACCAACCTTAGCTCAAAATCAAGAAATCGAAAGATATATATTTATAATGGAGGGGCCCCGTGTTTGTAATAGAAGGGGGCACATAGGAGATAAGTGTCAAAATCAAGTGTTTGGATTCAATTTCTTTAAAGATAAAAAGAGAGTACAATCCCAATCCGTCAATGTTTAGCAATCAGCTGGAAACTCATAAGTACATGATAATCTATGGACTACGTATTTTTCGCTTTCAACTATTGTTCCCCTCTCTCGTTCTTTATTGCAATATCTGGTGGTATATAATTTTATTAATTTAATCAACTATATATAATCATATTAAAAGAAAAAGTAAATTATATGTATTTCTCTTAAATTTTATTAATATTAGACAAATTTTTCTTTAATTTTAAAATATACACAAATCTCTTTTCAAATAAAAAAATTATCTTACAATTTTGTTTCATTTTAGATTATTTTTACTAAAACACTCTCAATTAATCTAAATACTTATTAGCAAAAAAAATCTAAACACATATTTTAATCATAAAATTTAGAATTGACTAAAATGTAAAGTAACTTTTTGTTTGAGGAGAAATTGATATATATATATATATATATATATTAAAAAGAGAGAAAAAATGTCTGTATAATTTAATAAAATTTAGAGAAGGTTTATTTAATTTATTTTAAAAAATTAAAAAATATAAGAAAAATCAAGTTCAATATGTAAAACGCTTTGCTCATAATTCATTTTATTTCTCTTTTTTTGCCCGAATTTATTTTATTTTCTTGTAGTTGTGGTGCCACTTATATATATTATATAGAGGGATTTTCTTTATATAATTGTATATAATATTTATTTTTTCTTATAATCATTACTTATTATTATTTAATAATATTTATTTCTTTTTAAATTCAAACTAAAGTAGAAATACAAGAATATTTTTCCGTCCATCATATTACCTTTCCTCTTTAAATTTTTATATTCCATTTTGCATATCAAATAAGATTTGAGGATGAACATAATAAATTTATTAAATTTTATACATATTATTATTTTAAAATAAAAGGCATATGCGTGTGTATATATATTATTTTTTAGAGATATGAAAATTCTACTATTTTAGAGAATTATTTTTTAATTTTTATTACAAAATATTTAAATGAACCTGGTTAACTTAACTTAGTTTAACCAAAGTGCAATCACAAACTGAATCTCATCAAATACTTAAGTCTATTTCATTTACTTTAAAAAATTGAAAATTGAAAGAAAAACCAAGTTCAATATGTAAAACTTTTTGCTCATGATTCATTTTATTTCTTTTTTTTGTTGTTGCCAGAATTCATTTCATTTCCTTGTACTTGTGGTGTTATTTTATATATATATATATACATATATTATAGAGGGATTCTCTCGATATAACTATATACAATATTTTTTTTATAATCATTATTTATCATTATGTAATAATATTTATTTCTTTTTAAATTCAAATTAAAATAAAAAACAAAAATATTTTTCCATCACCAAATCATCTCTTCTCTTTATATCTTCTTTTCCATTTTGCACTTGTTTGAAGATGGGTATAATAAATTTATTAAATTTTATACATATTATTATTTTAAAATAAAAGCCATATGTGTGTATATATATATTATTTTTCAGAGATATAAAAATTTTACTATTTTAGAGAATTATTTTTTAATTTTTATCAAAAAATATTTAAATTGACTTGATTAACTCAACTTAGTTTAACCAAATTTCAGTCTAAACCGAACCTTATCAAACACTAGAGTCTCGCCAAAACTAAACAAAGCCTCGAAGTTGAACAAATAAATGTTGAGCCCCGACGTGGCGCAAATGGAGCCCCATGTGAAGTTATGAGTTTGGCAAAGATGCTTGCACCCCATGTGATGTCTGATCAGTTGCCCATACAACCCCACCCTGCCACCCCCAAAAACTAGAGGTCCCTGTTTCCTCCTCCGCTCTGCATGTATCACTTTTATGGCTCACAATGAAACCCTAACCAAAAACTATTCAACAAGAAACAAACGACCTGTCTAGATAAACCAAACCAGAAGTTATTTAAAAATAATAATAAATATTAAAAAAATTTAAATTCAATAACTTATATCATATAAAATTTATAATAAAAAATTTTAAAAATTAAAATTATTATTAAAGACTATCACTCTCATTAAATTTTAAGAGATTTATTATTAAATTTAACAAATTTATTATTGAATGTAAAAAAATGTTAAATTTTTATACATTTAATAATAATTTTTTAAAAAATTAGTAATAAACTTTTTAAAATTTAATAGTAATTATATCTTTTAAAAGTAACTTTAATTTTTAAAATTTTTTATTATAAATTTGTATGAGTTTTTAAATATATATTTTTTATTAAAGAAATGAAAGTACGACTAAATATGGACAGAGATAGGTGGCAAGAAAGCAGATCCTAGTCCATAGGCCAGCCCGACAGGGAATACGATACCTTGAAGACAAATCTGTGTCCCACTTTACGTCTATGAATAATTTTGAAAAAAAAAACTATTTTTAATTAAAATTTAATGACAAAATTAATAAATATATTTTAAAATATATAAAAACATGTTTTAAATTTTGGTTTAAAATAAAAATATTAATTATAATTAAATTTAACAATAAGAAATTACATAATTTTAAATATGATAGTAACCATTTTTAATTTCAAAAATTAATTAAAATTAATTTTTTATTTTATCCAAAATTCATGGACTATTTTGCAATGTTTTAAAATTTCTTAATTAATTTTTAATTAAACATTCGTTTAAAATAATAAAATGTAATTTTTTAAAAAAATTTAAGTAAATTTATTTTATAAAATATAAATTAACTAGTATATTAGACACATATTTTTTTCTAATATATTTATCTTTACGCTTAATTTAATTTATTTTGTACTCTTTTGTGAAATGGTAAGGGTAGTGAAGGACACGTGTCAAGGTGGCCAGTTAGAGTTTTAGTTCTTTCAGCCAACTTTTCCCCCAACCTTACACCGTTTGAACTTGTGGCTCATAATTTTTTTGTTATTTTTTTTTAATAATGGAAACTAACGTAACGCTAAGCAAAACCCTTGGCATTAATTAGATCTGGCAAGCCTCACCTAGATACTTCGTTTAGCGTCTAATCAAGTCAAATAATACATCAGAAACAAATAATTAACTTACAAAAAGTACAAAAAATAATTCAAAATAATTAATTCTTTTAATTTTATCTTAAATAAAAATTATTTTTTAAAATATCTTTATTTAATATATGTATTTTCTTATTAAAATTAATTACAACTACTTCTCATAAATTGAAAAACTCGTTTAATAAAAAATATAATTGAAATACTATAATTAATATACTAGACATTAGTAGTTTGTTTCTTATATTTTAGATTAAATCAAATTTTAAAAAATTCTTTTATAATATAATTTACACTTTTTCATTCCCTTCATTTTATCCTTATTTTTTTAAAAAAATTACAGTTAAAAACCCAAAGTTAAAAAAATTATTTTAAAAAACTTGTTACCATTAAATTTAGGAATTTTACTTAAAGTTAATGATAATTTATCCTAAAATAATAATAACATGTCTTTTAAAATATATTTTTTTAACTCTGGGTCTTCAACTATGATTCTCCTTATTTTTATATGTTACTCCTTCCGATCTCAATATAAGTCACCAATACCTACATCACAAATATTAAGAAAATTGGTTAAAAGTAATTTAACTAATTAAATTTGTATCAAAATATAATTTTTTTTATATTTATCTCTAATTAAAGATCTCACCTTTATTTTTAGTAAATTGCATTAGTTTTAATGATTCTCTATTTAATTAGAGGTATTTAAGAAAAAAATCATTTAATGACTAAGATAATTAGGAGAAGTAACTTATATTTTGAACTAAAATAATTCTCTAATAAGTTATTTATATTGGAGATCAGAGGGAGTATATTTTAATTAAAAATTTTGTATTTATATTTAATTATTAATTTAATTAAAGGGATGGAGATGGGAAGCCGTGAGGCTTAGCGTTGAAGGTAAATAAGGGGGAGAGTGGAAGGTGAGGTGGCCAAAAAGCGCAGGGAAAGTTTGGTGGGGGCCACATTAACTTATAGCTTACTTGTTATGAGGCGTAAGAAATATAAATAATATATGCAATAATATAATATAATTTATCACACCAACCTTGAATCTCGTTATTTCTAGTTACCTAGAATCTTGTTGTTTCTAGTGGTCCTAGATATTTCTTGAAATCTTTTTCCCTTAAAAAATATTTCAAATATTCTCGCCTGTCTTCCATTTATATTCTTATTTTATTTATCTCTTTATTCATTTCTGGTGGTGTGCCTGCAATTTTCTCGTGCGTGTAACTGAAAGCTCCGTCGACACACGCTGTACCCAAAACCTACCCCATAGAATAGCATATTATTTAAACATATTTTTTTTAATAAAAATTCACTTGATAAGCTATTATTAAATACATACTCATAAAATAATTATAAAAATTTAAAACTATTTAAAATTTTAAATTTCTATAATTTTATGATGATTCTGATTTATTTATTATTTTTAATGGATTTGTGCTTAATATAATATTTTGAAAACATACATATTTATATAAAAAGTTCACACTTGAATAAAGAATAGTGACCGACAATTAGAGGTGCAAACATAATCTTGTAGTTAGGTAGTTAGTCCAATCATATTGGATTGGGTTGATTTGAATTAAAAATAAAATTGGTTAGATTAAGTTAGATATTAGGTTAATTATGTTAGTTTTGCTTGACCCATTTTAGTCATATATATTTTTTTTAAAAAAATTATTTTAAAAATAAAATATAATTTTACAATAATTTATATAAAAATTTTATTTTTAAAAAAATTATTTTATAATTTTACTAAAAAATAAATTAATCCTACTAAACTAGCAAAAAAAAAATTATTTGGTATCAAGCTAAGTACAACCTAACTTATATGCACCCCAACCATCATCAAATGATTATTAAACAGCAAATTCATACAAATAATTGAAGTATTAATTAGCTGTGTTATTAAAATCTTTCCCTACATTAATGAAGCGTGTTACTGAAGTTTTACTTTATTTTTATAGCAAATGATACTTAAACTATTCTCTCACAAAATTGGAGAGTTTGATATTCTCAAATATATGATAACGAGAGATAAATTGGGAATAATTATTTCAAATCTCAAAATTAGAGAGATTCCCAATCTTCTCCATGACTTTATCACTACGAACACCCAACTTGTGTAAATATTGTCATAACCACATGTTATTTCCTTTTATATCGTTAACCTTATCAATACCATTTTCTCAAAAAAGAAAAAGAAATTATACATTTGAATACTGTAGCTTGAACCGAAACAAACCATATCCTTTCTGTAGATTAAGCAAAGATGCCTTTGAACTAAAATCAAACTGAATTAATTAAACTACATTAAATTGAACTAAATTGTCAAAAATCGAATAAAATTAATTAAAAATTAATTTGATTTGATTTTTGTAATTATAAAACCGATTAAATTAGTTCGGTTGTCAGTTTTTTTTATATTTGGTTTGGTTAATCGAACTAAACCGAATCATTAAACTTGTAATTAATTAAAATTTAATATTTTATTTTATTTAGATTAATGGAATCTTTTGTTAATTAAACTTGTATTAAAGTTATATTTTTTATATGATTTAAGAAATATATAAATTATTTATATTATTTTATTATAAGATATTGCTTTTATTTTTTTTTCTCACTTTTTTAAGTTTTTTTGTAAATGTATAAAATTTTTTTAGATAAAAAAAAAGATAAAAATAATAAATTATTTCAAAATTATTATTGGTCAAAATTTTAAGATATATAGAATATTAGAAGTTAAATTCTATATATTACAAGAAATATTTTTTTTTAAAAAATTATTTTTAGATGAAAAAAACATGAATTGAACCAAATTAAAATCAAATTAAATCAATTAGAATTTAAAATTGACAAAGTCTAATAAAATGTTAAATCAATTAAATTGATTCGATTTAATTTTAATTTAAAATTAAATCAAACTAAACCTTTGAACACCTTACGTGAATCATACAAAAAATCAAACGCGAGAATGGCGCGTGAGAGAAAATAAAAATAATAGCTCAAAAAAACACATTAGGAAACAAAAGTATCTATATAATTTTTGAATAAAATCTTGCTAATTATCTGCTCCGCTCTCATATGTTCCACAAATAAACCACGCAATCTCATTCTTCACAAATTTTACAAAAATCGAAACAAAAAGATTAAAAGCAGACAGCACAAGCACACGCCACGTGTCGCGGGCCCCGGTGCATTCTCAGCCACAAGACTCTCAGGCCTTCTCGAATCCTCCACGGAAATTTTTCAAATATAATTCGAAAATATTTTCGTGATTCTGACGTGGCGCTATCTCCTTTTTAATTTTTGGTTTCTCCATTTATTTTATATCCCTCCCTCCTTTCCTGCCCATTTCCTCCTCCCTCCTGCTTCTCTGCTCCTATCTTCCTCTATTTTCCCATTCATTGCTCTTAAAATTTCTCTGAGTCTGCTTTATTTTTCTTGGAATCAGGAATTCTCGGTAAAATAAATATTTTCCTGGAAAATTCAAATCGTGGTTGTGGAATCTGTTTTCTTGAGCAAAATCTAAGGTATCTATTCTTAATTTTCTCACTCTCTCTGTTTAACTCAGGCCATTGAGAATGTAGTTGATCTGATTTGTGCAATCGTAATCGAAGCTGTTTTCATTTCACAAGGTTGTCTATACTCTCCCGAGGAAAACAGAGAAACTGTAGAGATTGTGAATGATGCTGTGAGTTGGTTGGATAGGATCTATTTCGTTTGAAGGTGTGGTGTAATTGTTGTTTGCTGTTTGTCATACGCTACGGGGATCGCTCTCTATAAAGCTTGGGTGCTTTCTCCGGCAGGACTGACTCTGATTTTGCTTCAATGGAGATGCAGGTATACGAGCAAACCCTTTGTCAGTTACTCTTTCAAGTTTTGTTCTTTTGTGCATTGCCTGGGTAGTTGTATGCTTAGAAGTATGGAGTTAAGACTAGTTCAAATATTCATTGCTATTTTTGTACTTTTTTTCCCAATAAAGAAACCAATATCGCATAGAATATGTGGCTCAATGATTCTGTGAATGTTCCAGGCTTCCACCTACAGAAGAAAACAGAAGAAGTTGTTCACACCGGAACATTTCTGTAGTTATATTCAATTGTCGCAGAGCTCTGCGATGACATTTTAACCCTGTATGAGTGATAACTTAATGACTATCTGTATCTGGTATGCAAATAACCTGTTTTACGTGTTAACATGGACTTACTATAGCCACCCTGAAGTGGAGAGACTCCTCTGCTATGATTGTGATTGTTGAGACTTGAGAGTACCACTCAGTGCAATGACAATTCAGTTGTCTGAAGTTTTAGTTTTTAGTACTATTGTAAGCTGTTATTGTTTTATGGGAAGAGTAAGCAGTTCATCCCATATGACATCTATAATATTGAAAACAACTGCTGCTTTTCTCTCCTGCTATCTCCCAATAAATTTCGGGGGCAAGGTATAGACAACCGAAGACATTAGGAAAGATCTTATGATAACAAGTCTTTTCCAGCATAAATTGATTCCTTATTATTCCTAATACATAGAATAATACTTGACAAAGTGTTTTCTCGAATATAAGTGGAAACTTGGCTTGGTATGAGTGTAGATGTATAGGTTGCCACGTCCGTGCCTGAAAGAGATGGCAATTGATCTCTTATAGACTAAATATAACATACTGCTCCTTTATTGAAAAGATGATTTTAATAAGAACTAGTTCAGTAACTTTATATCTTAAAAAGGAAAGAAATGTCACTGGGGAACTGAGTTGTATTCTAGGGAGCATCTTTAAGGGGGAATTTGTTTCCAAACCCCCTCTTCAATTCAATCTTAGTTTGGAGACATCTATCAACTCATCTATTATTTGCATGTAGGATGAAATAGAGGGCACAAGGTCAAACAACTGTGGCGCAAAATCTGAAAATGTCGTCTGTTTGAAGGATATGACTACTATGGGAGACAATCCTAATCCCAAGGTTGTCTTATTTTCCATATTGAAACATTCTTTCCCCCTTACTGAAACAATATGGCTGTAGAGCTCATGCTAATTCTGTTTAAATCTTACTTTTTATAACAGGCAAGGAAACCATATACCATTACTAAGCAAAGAGAGAAGTGGACAGAGGAAGAGCATCAGAAGTTCCTTGAAGCTTTAAAATTGTATGGTCGCGGTTGGCGTCAAATTGAAGGTAAGATCATTCTGCTGCCTCGATTATAGTGATCTTATCTAAACCATGAGTTGTATGCATTGTCAAGTTAGATGAAGTCAATCGTATCTTCATGCAGAACATGTAGGTACTAAAACTGCAGTTCAGATTCGAAGCCATGCTCAGAAGTTCTTCTCTAAGGTTAATTTTTACATTGTAGTTGATATTCCTGTGGGTAATATGTTTGTTATATAATAATAAAAATATTGGATTTTGATTGGTCTTTAGGTCTATTTGTGGCAGAAAGGAAAAGATTTTGATCAATTTACAATTTAATGGCAATAGAAAAGTTACTGATGCTTTGTCCACGAAAAATTTCTCATGCATCATATTCTCTAATTGGTTTCAGGTTGTGCGGGAATCTGAGGGCAGCACTGAAAGTTCAATAAAGCCAATTGACATACCTCCTCCTCGGCCAAAAAGGAAACCCTCGCATCCATATCCCCGTAAATCAGTTGATCCCCTCAAAGGACATTCGATACTGAAAGAACCAGAAAGATCTCCATCCCCAAACCTGTCAGCTACAGCGAAAGACAGCCATTCCCCGACTTCTGTGTTATCCGCATTTGGGTCAGAAGCATTTGGGTCAGCATTTTCTGAGCAGACTAATAGATGTCTTTCTCCAAATTCTTGCACTACTGACATCCACTCGGTAAGCTTATCACCAGTTGGAAAGGAAAATGATTGTATTACATCCAACTCATCTGAGGAGGAAGAGAAAGGATATCTAGCTTCAGTCCCTTCATTTACTGGTTTGAACGCAGACCTCTCCCTGGTATGATAAGCATCATGTTATTCTATTCTTCAGCTTCTGCGTTGAATTATTTTCACGAAACTATTAACTGACTTCAAATGCTGTTGTTATTCCAGAAGTCCAAGCTGACTTCCAAGGAAACTCGTTTTACTGAAGATGCTGCAAACATGCCACATGTCACAACCATTAAGCTTTTCGGAAGAACTGTCTCCTTAGTAAATAATCAGAAGTCTCTGAATTTAAAGGAGAATATTAAGTCAATTATATGTAAGTCTGCTGAAGTGGATGCTGTTGAGAATGAGAAGCTAGGCCAAGCATGGCCATCCAACCAACTAGATACACCATTATCACTGGGCATTTGTAATAGTAACTCGTCTACAACGCCTGATGGAGCTAGAGTGAAATGCATGGAATACCCAAAGGAGAACCCGTGCTTTGTTGAATCAGGATCTGATGCTTCTTTGCCATGCTGGAATTTAGGCCAAGGTCTTCCCGTTTTAGACCTCAGGCCATGTAGCGAAATTCTAAATCCTACACCTTTTCCTCCGTCTCTGAAAGAGAGAATGAGAGAGAAGGAAAGTCCTTGTGCCGATTCTAACGCTGACTCAGTTAGTGAAATGGAAAATGGAGACAAGAACTCGGATGCTATTGACTCTCAATGTCAATCATCTCATCATGCCCTCCACAAGTCTCCAAGGGGGTTTGTACCATATAAAAGATGCTTAGCTGAGAGAGAAGCGAATACGTTTGTTGCTGCATTGGAAGACAGGAAGGGGCAACGAACTCGAGTGTGCTCATAGCTTTCCTTTTTATTTTTCCGCACGGTTTAAGATGAATGAACACTGACGCATACGGAGCAACGGTTGGACGAGTGTTGAGTATGGACGCTACTTTTATGAAGTGTCCTACTTCATGGGTCACTGTTGTGGTGTTAGAAAAGTACACTATCTTGAGGCTTAAGTCGTTGATCTAGGTAGCTGAGACTAATTGACAAGCATCTGATTTCCAATTCTTTTTCCCCATTTTCCTCCCAGAGCTTTCTTCTACCTTCTACGAGAAAACAGAGTTATGTCCAATAATTCAGAGGGAGGGATGCAAAGTCCTCGTTGTCATGTGACGGTAACTTGACCAATAGGGGCACAGGATATAGTCCACAAGCAAGTCGGCAGTTGATTCTGCAGTATAATGTTCAATTTTGGCATCTTTATGTCCTTGTAGCAGCATGATTGCGTCTGAAATGAAGTGTTAACAAGGAAACGTGGACAAGAGCATCAACAAATGTCACAAGCATTAGCTATTTGTTCTTTTGACTCCGTCATTGGCTTTAGGAAATCAGTTATAAGCTAATATATAATGCTCGAGGAATCATGTCTCGAGACCCACATTAGCAGTTCGTATATCTGGATTTTCTTCTGTATCAAATTCATTTTCCGACCACTTATAAAATATTGCCCCTCTGTATATGAATTTACCGTCGTGTTCCAACTTTCGCTTCTGGGCTCTTTTGTCGATCCTTGCTAAAAAACAATGGGTTTCAAATTATAGTTCCCTCACATAAATGTTCGGTAATTCGATAGAATCATTGGTACCATCTCTTCTTAAGCCATAAGATATCCGGTGCAGACCGTTAACAAAACCTTTTCACTGTTGTTAAGCAATATTACCTGTTGGTTATCGTTTATTTTGTTATTATTTATGTTTGTTTAGTATCGATGGGTTATCTTCCTAGTCAACGTTGTTTGCCCTATTTTTAGTTATTTCCTATATTATCTTGTAAGTAGAATTTGCCAGGATTTGGTTCGATTATTCCAAGTTTTTTGGGATCAGATTGGTTCACTGAATCTGTATTGTATTTTATCACACTGTTAATAAGAACGTGAACGAGAGAGAATGTAGCTCACTGTTTTTGATCCCTGTGCGTTATCCTCCCTACCAAGCAACATGGTGTAAGAGCTACGGATGACATAAACTGGGACAATGATATCTTTCGGCTCTATGAGAGCCTCCCACGCCTACACCGCTGATTCCAGCCCAGAATCGTCAGCCATGAAGCAACCAAATGGCACCAGTAGCCCATCTCCTTCCTTCATGGCTGCTGATACGCACCCCCATAAATTAAATGGCAATAATTATCTTGCTTAATCCCAAAGTGCCCTGATGTTCATTAGAAGTTGTGGAAAAAAGGAGTACCTCACAGGAAAGGCCATTTAGCTTGCAAGCACAGATCTCAAGTATAAGGTGTGGTTTGCTGAGAATAGTATTATCATGTCCTGGTTGGTAAATTTCATGACAATGAAGATTGAGAAGAATATTGTTCTCTGTAAAACTACTAAAGAGATATGGGATATTGGAAAGGAGTCCTATTCTTCTATTGAGATTACTACTACGATGTTTCAGATCAAAGGAACTCTATAGGAGGGTAAGCAAGGGAATCTGAATGCTACCTAGTTTTATTACAGCCTTGTCAAATTATTACAGTAGCTAGACATGTGTGAAACATACCAATGGTCCTACAACACTAGTGCTAACTTATTATTGAAAATTAGAAGAAAGAGAAAGGATTTACACTTTTCTTTTCGATCTCAATTCTATCTTTAAAGAAGTTAGAGGGAGAATCGTAGCTATTTGACCTTTGCTGTCACTTAGAGAAGTGTTTTATGAGGTCAAATGGGAGAATAACAGAATTCAACTGATATCTGGAGAACCCAACCTTCAACCAACCCCTGAATTCTCTACCATTATGATAAAAAATAGTCCCATAACGAACTTGAGACAGAAAAAGGGAAGAAAGCCATGGTGTGACCACTGCCACAAGTTAGAATACACCAAGGATACTTATTGGAGACTCCGCAGTAACCTTACCAATTGGAAGCCTTACCATCAAAAGGAAACATGGACTGATGGTTAATAGAGAAGAGCATAACCATGGTCCACCTAACTACAAAGTGTTTAACAAGGAGATAAAGGAGTAACTCAAGTTGTTACAGAAGATTATTAGCAATCAAGGACAAATATTTGGTTAGGTCTTTGGTACTAGGATTATGGCCTATATTGGTAATTCTCTCAGGGTTAACTCTAAGAATTCCAATAATTGGATAGTTGACTTTGGTGTTTCTAAACATATGACTAGTAATAGTTCTATCCTTGATAAAATTGTTCCTAGTTGTAATGAATTTGTAAGAATTGCCGATGGAACATTATCTGAAGTTATTAGTATTGGGATGGTTCAACTACCATTAAATCTGATCTTGAAAGATGTCCTTCTTATCCCTTTATTACAATGCAACTTATTGTCTATAAGTAAGTTTGCAAAGGACTTGATGCCAAACTAATTTTTATGCTTATGACTACTGTTTTCAAGATTTGGAGTAGAGGAAGAGGATTGACAGTGTTAGAAAAAGTGACTAACTCTACTATGTAGATGGATCTACAAATTGCAATAAGGTTGTTCTTTCATTTTTTGTTTCTTACAATAATGATGAGGATGTTTTGTTGTGGTATTATAAGTTAGGCCATCCAAATTTTCATTATATGAAAAAATTGTACCCTCATTTGATCAATAAAAATACCAATTTTATCCAATGTGAAAATTGTCAAATCTCTAAGCAAGTCAAATCTTCCTATCCCTCTCACTCATATCAACTATCTCAATCTTTTTCCTTTATGCATAGCGATATTTGGGATTCTTAAAATGTTAAAAATTTAAATGGTGCAAGGTGGTTCATCACTTTTATTGATGACCACACTAGGTTCACATGGGTTTACCTCTTAAAGAAAAAATTTAAGGTTGTAACTATATTCCAACACTTTTATAAATATGTTCAAAACCAATCCCAAAGTCCTATAAAATTTTATAGAATTGATAATGGTAAAGAATTTTTTAACTCTACCCTTGATTCTTACCTCATCCAAAATGGTATCCTTTACCAAAATTCTTATGTTAATATACTTTAACAAAATGGGGTCATAAGTTGTGTTGACTGCCACTCACTTTATCAATATAATGCCTTCAAAACTTTTAAAGTTCATTTCAACTTAGAATAGACTTCTTAAGTCTTTTCCCACCGACCAAACCATTTCCTCTCCACCTTTAAGGGTTTTTGGGTGCACTTCATTTATCCATAATGATCATGTGAGCAAACTTGAGCCAAGGGTCATCAAATGTATTTCCATTAAATATTTACCTACCAAAAGGGATATAAATGTTATTTTCCTTCATTAAAGAAATTTGTTTACTACCTCAGATGTTACCTTTTTTGAAAACCAAGCTTTTTACTCCAAAAGACCCATTTAAGGGGAAGGTTACAATAATACTAAGCATGGTGAATGGCTGTTTAGGAGTAACCTTGCACTGCAAATTCATGATGAACCTAGCATCACTGTCACTTATTTACCCACAAATAGCTCTAGTGATCCTTTCCAAATTCATACTAAGCCTACTTCTCAAAGTCCAATATCTTAATCTATCCTACTTAGCCTTCACCCACACCCAACCAATCCTAAAGAGGCCAAAACTTGTCTAAACCATACACAATAGAACAAGATACATGTTTATACCTAAAAGAAACAAACTAGGTGATAGAGCAACAAAGAGAATGACAAAACTCAACATGTTAGCATGAGGAACAACAAGGCACTTTTCCTGTGCATGATTAGTCAACTTTCCTTACCCTAAGTTTTGAAACCTGTGAAGAGCATGATTTACCTATTGCTTTGAGAAAAGAGGTAAGGAAATGTACTATGCATCTTATAAGTAATTTTGTTGCCTATAATAGATTGTCTCCTAAGTTAACAAGCCTTTGCGAACAATGTTTACTTGAGAAAATACCAAGTAACTTTTATGAGGCAACAAAGAAGCAAGAATGAAGAGCTGCTATTCATGAGCAAGTAAAAGCACTTGAGAAAAGTAAGAATTCAGATATTGTTAATTTGCCTCCTAGAAAGCATCTTGTAGGGTGTAAGTGGATTTTTACAGTGAAAGGCAATCCCAATTGGAGTATCAATCACTATAAGGTTTGACTCATAGCTAAAGGGTTCACTCAAACACAAGGCATTGACTATTAAAAGACATTTGCTCTTATGGTAAAGTTTAACACCATAAAAGTCTTAATCTCTCTTATAGCAAATTTGGAGTGGCTCCTTATTCAACTAGATGTGAAGAATGTCTTCTTTAATGGGGAACCTAAAGAGGAAGTGTATATGGAGATTCCCTAAGAATTTGAGTCCAAGAGTACTTTCAATAAGGTAAGCAAACTTCATAAATCATTGTATGGGTTCAAGCAGTTTCTAAGAGCTTGGTTTGAAAAGTTCACTTACATTGTGAAGAATTATGGGCATACATAGTGTTAGATAGATCACATAATATTTGTCGAATCTAGTCCCAATGGCAAATTAGCACTTTTAATTATTTATATGGATGCCATTGTGCTCATAGGTGATCATTTGGATGAGATTAAGAAGTTGGTGAAGTCTCTTGATGAGGAATTTAAGGTGAAAAAGCTTGGTGATTTAAGATATTTCCTAGAGATAGAAGTAGCAAGGAATAAAAAAGGCATCACTATCTCCCAAAGAAAATATATCCATGATCTTCTTGAAGAAACAAGTATGTTAAGGTGCAAGCCTGTAGATACTCCAATGCAGGCTAACTATAAACTAGGGCTCAAGCATGAGGTTCACCTATTGACAAATGTACTAAAGATTATTAGTAAATTAATCTACCTATCTCACACTTATCCAAACATTAGTTTTCCAATAAGTGTTGTTAGCCAGTTCATGAATAGACCAAATGAGGACACTTGGAAGCCATTTACAGAATTTTGAAGTATCTCAAAATGACATCTATCAAGGGCTTCTTTTTTCAAGAAAGGAACTCATAAGAGTGTGGAAGTTTTCTCAAATGCAAATTGGGTTAGGTCTGTGACTAATAAAAGATCCACCATTGCCTATTGTACATATGTATGAGGCAACTTGGTCATATGGTGAAACAAGAAGCAACCCATGGTTACTAGAAGTAGAGCTAAAGTTGAGTTGTGTGTGTTAGCACTTTAGATATATGAAGGAATTTGATTATTAAGACTTCTTAAAAAACTATAATTTACTGTTGAAGGACCAATGAATTTGTTTTGTGACAATATGACCACTATTAGAATTGTAAAAAATCCTATTTACCATAACAAGATGAAGCATGTGGAGATAAATTGATACTTCATCAAAGAGAAGATTAATTCATATTGATTTGAATTGAGTTATGTCTTTTCTAACTCTCAGGTTGTAAATTTATTGATGAAGGCTATTATTTGGGTTAAGTTTGAAGAAGTGAACTCCAAACAAGAAATACCTGGCATTTACTCCCCAAGTTGGAAGGGAATGTTAGTTATCATTTATTTTATTATGATATATATTTGTTTAGTATCTCTGGGTTATCTTCTTAGTCGATGTTGTTTTCTCTATTTTTTTCCTAAATTATCTTTTAAGTAGGATTTGCTAGGATTTGGTTCGATTATTCCATGTTTTTTGGGGTTAGACTAGTCAGTCGAAGCTGTGGTCGATGTCCCTGCCTTTATTGTATTTTATCGCACTGTTAGTAAAAAGAACATGAACGAGAGGGACAGAGCTCTATTTTTCGTCCTTGTGCGTCGTCCTCTCCACCAAACAGCATATTAAACAAATTCATTCTCTCCAGACTTGAAACCAGAATAATATGGCTAAAAATAATTTCAGGAAAAAAAAATGAAGGTACTAGCTTATGGCAAATGGGCAAAGAATTAGTTGCGAAAATAGCATATTAGAATTGAGAGACAGCAAGATACTCATGAAGAACAGTGCTGCCAACTGTGTATTAGCCTTTCATCATGCTTTGCTCAATATGATAAAAAAGGGCTCAAGCGACTTCGTTGTGTTAAGGTTGAATGGGGTGGGAGAGTTTATCTAGGTGACATTGACATAGTTAAACCAGAAGGACATTGTCAATAAATAAATCAGCAGACATGCATCAGGTCTAAGCCCATAAAGTTAGAGAAATACATGCCTTGCTGCGCTGAAAGCTGAAAAGCAGTTAAATTTCTCAGTACAAAAGTCTCATTCGCAGGCATCTTTCATATATAGCAGTCAAGTAAAATGCAAGGGGGTTAGCCCAGGGTTAATAATGTGTCTCTGCAGCATATAGCACAATAAGACGTACATATGGATTGAGCATCTCTCTCTTGATCTTCATTACTATCTAGGGTTTTGGTTAAGCCTTTGGCGCAACTCTGATCTTGGTTTTGCAACTTCCACAAATATGACCCTACCATCCAAGAACTGCAATAGTAACCCTTTCTTGTCAGTATCCTACATTGCTCAAAAGTAATTTAACTTCATTAAAATAAATGAAATATTAAGAAAGCAAAAAGAGAGGGAAAAAAACTTTTAAGTATTGGGGTGAATCTGGTTAGTCAATCAGATCCCTAAGCAGTGGATGCATTATGGTCGTTGATCCAGTTTCAGGGATGACAATGAAATTATCTTCAACTAATCTTCTAACAGTGAATAGTAGGGAAATTAGTACAACTGCCTAAAAATTCACTGAGAACTCCAAGTCTTCATTATTGAAGAAACCAATAGTGAAACTCAGTCACCTTTGGAAAAAACTCCGCAATACTTCTCACTTGAAAGCAGAAATTTATTTTATGATTAGATTATAATGTAAACATAATTGTTACTATATTTTGACTCACTTAAATATTCCATCAGTGTTAACCAAAGTTCTTTTTTAAACATCATAAACCAACATATATAACTGATCATTCACAAACAAACATGCCACGATGAGAAAAAGGAAATAGCATACCTTTCCATGCATTCCGTCAATAGCCTTCTGGGACTCCTCTTCAGTTGCATAACGAAGAAAAGCAAACCCTCTTGGTCTATTTGCTATTTTATCCATCACCAGGTTGACTGCTCATATAATTGAGTGAGTACTTTAATAAGAGAAATGGGTTACACACAAATGGATTTCTAAAATAATTTCTTTTGCAAAAGGAGAAATTAAGAAATGGAAAACGGATGAGATGACAGATTATGAACCCTAAGCTGTACTCATATAGCATGTTAGACAGAGGAACATGTCAAAATTAATACTCTTACCTTCCACAAGTTGGCCAAAATTCTTAAAGGCATTTCGCAAGCTCTCTTCAGTGGTACGAAAAGATAGCCCTGCAAGAAACAGGAAATTCCAGTATGAGATGACACATGCATAGAGTACATGCAAAATTATATGCATGCATGCAATAATGTGTAAAATAAAATTCCAAACATATTGCAAGCATTTCCACCTAAAGTTATGGGAATGCGCACAATCTTTTGCCAAGATGACTGATGGCCAATCACCTGTGGAGAAAAGATTAACCAAGGCATATGAACTGACACTAGAGTTCATTACAGATGAAATGTTTATGACGTTGGCAATAAAAGGATCCAATGTACGCCCTCTTCCTCTTGTGAAATGCTTTACTAAATGAGATCAGGTTCTTGATTTAGAAAGCTAAGATTTATAAAGAGCAAAAAGAATGAGTGGAAGCCACCACCAAAAAATAAAAAATAAAAAGAATAATGTAGGATCTACAATACATTTCGGAAGTGAAGGTGCAAAAGGGATATATACTCGGAATAAGAGGAATGAAGAGAAGATACAATCTTGTTAGACAGAAAATTCTTTTTATATCTAATATAGAGATAGTGTTGAAGATGGAGTCTAATTATACCAAAGGAGGTCATAGAAGTTGATACCAAAGTTTGTTTCTTGGCTCTGGGAAGCTCTCGCAGGTTAGTAGCCCTTCATCTCTCGCCTCCCACCAAGAAAAGAACATAGGCATTGCTACTAATGTACCATAGAAGCCTTGGAATTTAATCTCATTTTGAGGTCCATATATCAAAAATCATTGAACCATGATGGTTCCCAGGGTAAATGGTACCTAATGGAAGCTAGGTTTGAAGCCCAGGTAACTGGTAACTTCTTCCACTCTATCGTTAAACCATTCTACAAAGCAATTCCAGCCTTATTTAGTTCTGGTATCAATACCCTCGCTTTTGTGCATCTCACATTTCCTAGTGCAGTTCATATTTTGTACCGAATAAGGCTCAAATTCTCAGCAACTGAACTCCACATAAATCAAATTTTTAGAATTTGAACCAAAATGCGAACCTTTCTTTCCTATTCTGCAGACAAAGACCACCGTACCTACCCTTGCCCCCTTATTTCAGCTACTAAGGAAAAATTTTCAGGTTTCCAGTGTTAAAAGCAATACTCATGCGAGGAGATTTTAAGAACAGCATTCCAGGCGTAGATGAATGATCCATATCAGCGAAACAAAGAAGCCATACACAATAATCAAATCAGTCTGCATCCTATGAGAAAATCAATTTCTAAATTTTCCAATCTCCTACTTGTGACAATAAAGTACTGCCAATATTCATCAATACCACCAAAAGGGAGCGACCCACAAATTAAAACAGGATGAAGTTCAAACTAAGAGAAGAGGAGAAGAAGCTAACCACTGACGTAGAGCTTAGTTGAAGGAGCAGAAGTGGGTTTGGTATGGGAAGATGGGGTTGGTGATTGAGAGGTAGTAGGAGGAGTTAGACACCCCAGCACAAAGGACGTGCCTTTTCTGAGTGATGACGAAGGGAATTTTCTGTTGCTCTGAGACTTAGCCACACAAATTCCGTTTCTTTGAGTCTTATTGCCAAAAGAAGATGGAATGGGTAACGGAGTCACAGCAGCAGTACGAACAACAATGGCTGCCATTTCTTCCACGAGAACAGAGCTTGAGGTACCGAGACAGGCCTCGGGAGTTCGGACTTCGGGGATGACCCTTTGCTACTAACGAGGCCTCTAGGCCCTTTAATTTTTATTAACCTGTAAAAAAAAAATGCTTTTAAAATAGGTTGATTATTAAACCAGTAATTTACTAGTTTACGTTAGTTGGTTCAATCGTTCGAACTAATAATAATTTAATATGTATTTTTTTTATATATTAAAATTTTAAAATAATAAATTTTAATAAATTTTAAAATATGTTATAACTAATTATATATAAAAACAAATCAAACATAATATAATTTTTAATTTTTAATTTGTTTAAAGTATATTTACATAATTTTAATAAAAATTATACAAATTTTGATTTTGTTTCATATCTATTATATTAAAATTTTACAATTATAAATAACATAATAATGATAATTTAAGAGAAAATGTATTATTTTTGTTAAAATAAAATCATAATAAAAATTATATATCAAATATTGTACATTATAACTGAATATGTTTTCTATCTCAATAGAAGAGGCACACTAAAAGTATTAAAGGGTCACTAATTTGAGTCACAATGTCACAAATTTTTCTAAAAAAAAATTTTAGACCAATTTAATCAATGACCCAACTGATTTTTTAATTCTTGACCAATTTCACCGGTTTTGAACCTATTCGGTTTTAATAGTTAACCAAATTAGATTAAAGATTAGTTCCCAATTTAATCAATCGAATTGGTCAGTTCTGTAAAAAAAAGTTAAAATTATTAATAAAACTATAAAATTGAATTATTTACTTTCAAGTATTTTATATATTAAAATTAGTTTTAAGATTTAAAAATAAAATTTAATGTTTTGAGTGTTTTAACAAAAATATCCTTGATGGTAAAAATACCTAAATAACCTAATATTGTTGACCAAAAATGATAATATACATAAAATTTAATAGAAATATAAATAAAAGTAACAAGTAATTTTTGAAAAATCTAATAACAATAATATCACATTATAACTATACTGTGTACAAAATATAGCATTGTGGAAGCAAACTAGTAATATATGTAAAACTTACTAGTAATAAGAATAAAAGTCACAACTCTTAAAAGTTTTAATAGTAACAATTTTACATTATAAGTAATAAATGTACATAATATAATATTACTAAAAAAAGATGGTAATATATATAAAGTTTGGCAGTAATATAAGTAGAAATAATAAGTGATTCTTGAAAAATTTTAATGGTAATAATATCTCATTATAACTTTTTTGTATGCAAAATGTAATATTGTTAAAGGAAGATGGTAATATAAATAAAACTTGGTAGTAATATAAGTAAATGTGACAAGCAACTATTAAAAGTTCTAATAATAACATCTCAATTTTAACTTTTTTGTGTGAAGAAAGGTAATAATATACATAAAACGCGATAGTAGTATAAGTAATAAGTAACTCTTAAAGGTTTCAATAATAACAATTTTATATTGTAACTATATTATGTACAAAATGTAACATTGTTAAAAGAAAATGGTAATATATGTAAAACTTATAGTAATATATAAAAAAAAGTAACTCTTAAAAGTTTCAGTAGTAACAGTTTCGTATTATGACTAATAGTTGTAAGCAATATAACATTGTTAAAAGAAGGTAATAATATATGTAAAACTTTTTGGAAGATCTATTGTTAACAATATCACATAACTATATTGTTACACAGTATCGCATTGCATTCTTTTGTACACAAGAAAGTTAAAATAAGATATTATTACCATTAGATTTTTCAAGAATTATTTATATTACTACCAACTAAAGTTAGGTCCTTTGGGTATGCTACATTAAGGGTATTTTGATCAAGACATTTCAAATATTAAGTTCTCTACTTCTTTAAAATAATTTTAAAATATAAGATTTTTCATAATAAATATTGTAGTTTTATGGTCCTTATTAGTAATTTTTCCCTAAGAAAAATGAAGCCAACTTTTTTTGGAAAAAGAAAATAATAATATATAGGGAAAATCTTAAATGACATAATAGTTCTGTTTTACTAAAATTTTGAAATGGATTTAGTGTATTAAAAATGGATTAAATTATATTATCTTATCTTTAGTTTAACTAAATTGTACTACAACCCTTATTTTAAACTATATCATCCCATCTCTCAAATATATTACAAAAATTTTTATTATTTATTTTAAATTAAATTAAGTTTTTGTACAAAATACATTCATTCTAAATATGAAATTATTGATAGGGGTGGCACCCGCCCCATTCCCACCTATCCTAATTTATTCAGGTTGTGTAATGAACCAAATTAGACATGTGACTGGCACATGAACAAAGGGGATGCTTTAACCTTATAAGACTTAGACTGAACAAACACAAATTAGGTACATGACTCTGCATAATCCTTAAAACCATATTTACAGCCACTTATTGAAAATTTTGACATATGCTCCCAGTAAAATGACTAAAAGTCATGTTTACAAGTTTGTTCAAACATGCAACAATGAAAGATCCACACTCCAGGTATAAAATAATGACGCTCAATGGCCCTAATAGCCTTCGGAACCACATTTACAAAAAAAGAAACTAACACCAATCTTATGGGATTAAATGTCCATCCATTACCAAGCTTGCTTTCATAAGGGTTGCTTGCTCACTGATGTAGAGGTATGCTTAAGGATCTAATGTGGACTCGTTAAATTGTCCAGGAGCTGCAAATTAAAAGAAGATATAAAAGGGTGAATCATAGAAACTTAGTGAGTGGATATAAACAAACATAAATATATGCAAAGATGGTGAAAGCAAACTCGAACATATACACATAGATGTAAATAATATAAGTCTAAGCTTTGTCACAAATACAACAACTTCGAGCAAGACTTTACTTTCAAGTGCTTCACTTAGACATTGAAATGCCAATATCTTAGAATAGATATGCACATAACTCACTATACGTTCCCAGGCAACTAGGGCAAAAAAATACTAACATTATTATCATAATAAGTCTACTAACAAATGATCAGTGTATTAACAAGCATTAAAAAAGCTACTAACAAGCGATTGTTATACTTTTAGGCTGCTGTAACTAAAGAACATTGATATCAGGCAGTCGGTGTATTAGCAGACGACTTTAACTAAATCATATTAATAGCAGGCAATCAATACATTTATAGGTACAATAGCTAAATGATTTTGATAACAAGCTATCGATATACATGTAGACAATGGGAGCTAATATACACACATAACTTGTAAAAATTTAGTAGGCATTCTAGGCAGTATCTATAACATGCATGGAGTAAACAGAATCTTTTATTATAAGACATGCTTTGGGTAAGTACTATATCAGACATCATTCTCAGTAATGGATTGAACAAATGTTGTAACTTTCTTATTAATTTTTGTAACGTATTCAACAAACATAGTAACTTCCTTAGTAACTTCAGTAACATGAGAAGTAAACATTTTCTAACGTTCTAAACCAAAATTGTAATTTTCTAAACCAAAATGGAAACTTTCAAAATCGGAATCATCCATAACCTTTCAAACACCATAAAAATATATCTGGATAGAACATTTAGATATTTCACAAAATAATTATAACTACAATAATGTAAATATAGAATATCTACTCATAAGGTTGAGTACAAACAAAGTCTGAACATGCTGCTAGAGCTTAGAAGAAAACTAATGGCAAGGTCTCTAAAAGATATTTAACATATTGTCATATGAAAATTTCTGCCTAGTCCAAAAGTCCTAATATTACAAAATGTCTAGTAAAATAAAGAATTTAACCCCAAACTTGTTTCCAACCCATTACTCATAACGTATAGTGCTTCATAATAACTTTGAAGGTATCAATCTAGCCTTAGAACATCATATACCATGAGATTGATTTTCACCTAGGTTTTAAAATTGAAACAAAATGAAATCATGTTATTCTCTTATAATTTAAAACCCTAAGAACAAACTATAAAAAAACAACAAATTAGCAACAGAATTTAGTTTCAATTTTTTTTTGTCGCTAGTCTATCGCTAATCCATCACAAAATTCATCTATAAATTAGTAACGAAACTAGTGATAGAAAATTTTGTCACTAATTAGTATAATAAACTATTCTAATTTTGCTATAGATTTTAGCAACGAGAAGTTTTGTCACTAATTTGTTGCAAATGATAATTTGAATTTTGTTAATAATTTATGTGATATAATAATTTGAATATATATATCCATCGCAAATGATTTAATTATTATTAATTATATATATTATAATTTAATAATTTATGTATTATAATTTAAATTATAAATTAGTAATTTAATGATTTTAATATCAAAATAATAAAATGCAATAAGTATTAATATGCTTAATTATTTTATAGTCAATAAAAGGTCTCCATTTATATTCAAAATTTAAAAAATTTATAATTTATTTAGTTTAAATCATATATTAATATAAATATAGAATATATTTAATTAATTAAAAATAGTGAAAAACTTTGCAAATTTAAAATCATAATTTAAATAAATGTATATTAGGGAATAATTTTATTAAAAATATAAAAAATACAAAATAAATAAAATTGAAATAAATATTTCACTCAAAAAAATATAAAAGATAAATAATATAAAAAAATATAACAATATGTCTCTTTTTCAAAATTTTACAAATATTAAAAATGACTCCACTCGTCTACTCTGCTTCAATCATGGCACATATCTCTCACATATCTCCTCTTCCAATTGGATTCTCCTCTCCCAATTGGATTTCCCTTTCTGTCATGCTGTGAGAGTTATATTTTTGTATTTGAACTCTTAGTTAAATTTATGCCTTTTTCCTCTTGTCTCTCTATTTGTTTCTATGCTTTCTTAAATAATCATGTCAAAGTTTTCTTTTTTCTGACAATTAAAACTCTCTTATTTAAATCTCAAATCTCTCAAATTCTGTTGGAAGAAGTAAAGACTGAAAACTAACGGGTCCAAAATCAGAAAAGGAGTAGAAGGCATGATCCAAAATCCGATACATATCTTGTTTACAAATTTGAGGGAGGAGAGGGGATCTGCCCACTCTTAAATAAATATAACTAAATTTTTATTGTTAATTAGTCATTTAATTCATTATACAATCCCCCGGTCTTGAATAAATTCTATTTCTATGAATTCTTTTTTATTTATATCATTTATTTAAATATCCATGTGAATATCTATGCAGCATTCATGTGACGTGATATAAGAAGAGTTATATAAATGGAACTTATGACAAATTTGTATGTATCTTAACTTTTATTAAACTTTCACTACTACCAATATAGGATATGTTGACACACATTTGTGGGTGGTTTTTTTAAAATCGCAAAATTATTAACTTTTGTTAGCGATTATAAATAAAACTGTCAACAAAATAAGTAAATATAGTTTGCGGTTCTTAAAAAACTGTCAACTATATTATTATAGCTGGCAATTTTATACAGATCACTAACTATAAATTCATACAATTGGCGGTTCCTTTTAAATTGTCAACTATATAATTATTTTTATAAAAATATTTAAAAACCTAATTGACATTAATTAGCGATTTTATATTAACCGCTAACGAAAATCACATTAAAGTTAACGATTTTTATAGAATTGCCAACTAAGACCATTTTAAATTTGTAACCTAAATCCATTTTCGTGTTACAATAGTTCACCCCCTATTTACAAAACCTTTGCTCCCAACCCATTTTTTTTGGTGCCATCCCTTGGTGGTTCTCTTCCCATTTTGGGTGACTTCCCTCCTTTTCCAATAGCTTTCACATGAGCTGCAATAGTTTTGCACCCCACCCACTCGCCATTTTTGGCTCCTTCGTAACCCCACGATCTTTCACTCATGGTGTGGCAGTCCTTCTTCCTCTCTTCAACTTATTCTCTTCTTGGCACTTCTCACGTCATTTCTTAGCTCTCCTTATACAAGTTATGTAATTTTTTTTTTTACTTTTTAAATTTAGAAGGATTTTCTTTTAAAATGAATTGTATACAAGTTTTCTGAATTTTGAAATGGCAATTTTGATTGATAACATTAGGTAATTATCTTATTCTATCTATAATTGTATCAAGATTGCCTACTCTATTTACATGGCATTGCATACAAACCGTATGGACTTTGTCATTTTTTTTAGCTTGTATCTTTATTGTTGATTAAACTTTATCCAACTTCTATTCATATTTAGTGAATATAAATACTCTTCAGATTGTTTAGTTTGTATATTTATTGTTGACTAAACTTTATCCAACTTCTATTCATGTTTAATGAATATAAATACTCTTCAAATTTTTTAGTTTGTATCTAGTTTAAAGACAAATCTAACATAGTGGTTTTAGTGGGATTTATTGTGATATTGGAGAATTAAGTTCTAAAGTTATTAGAAATTCCATTTGGGTAGGAGCTTGAGTTATAATTATTCAGGCTTTTTTGTCTAGCATCCCCTTTTATTCTGTCATTCCAAATTCCAACTAGAGTTTCTTACTAGATTGAGAAGATTATGAGAAATTGCTTGTTACTGATATTGAGAGATAAAAGAAGAGATCAATTCCAGTTTTGCATGTGTTATTAGACAAATAAAATATCAACTCCCCTAGGGTTTCAGTGTTAAAGCTCCTTTTCTGTAAAAATTATAAAGCAAAAGTTTTTAAACATTTTCTGTCATTGTTCTTTCATTATGGATAGCTAGAATATTGTACTGATGCAAGATTTTAGTTTGAAGAAAGGGCTTAAGGCCTAGGAAGCTTCCATTTTTAAGTCATCATATTACTAGCTTTTCTTTGAGATATAGATTAAAACAAAAGAATAATTAAATAGAACATAATTGGGCAATATTTAGTAGAGTAATAAATAAGAGTCTAAGTATATTAAGAGTCACTAACTACATTTTTCTCAAATTAGTTTTTGTTAGATAAAAAAGATATAAACTGAAAATGGATTTCTACCAATCGTCTATCTAGAGAATATGAGGATGGAGTGAAAGAGTTTATTAGATTTGCAATTAAGTATGTAAAAGATTCTAGTAAAATTATATGCCTTTATTTAAATTGCTATCATGTAAAGCGAGTTAGTACAATTGAGTTGAAAGATCATTTAGTGTGTAATGTGATTGACCAAAGTTTGGACAATGCATGGCGAAATGAAGGATGAGCATAGTAACTGAAATTATAGTGAGAGTTGTGCCTTAAATGATTTCAACACAAGTATATATGAGGCTGACTATCTTGAAGATATGGCAAATATGGTTGAAGATGAATTTTAGGATTGTCCTGAAATGTTTGAGAGGTTGAAAATGTTAAAGATTGTGCCTTATGCATATAAATTTAACTGTGAACATTGTTTTGATTTAATAAAAGAGTTTTGTTATTATTATTATTATATTATTTGCATATTTGCCATATAATAAGATCCTTAGGTGATTATAATTATTCTAAATGTCTCTAGTCATCATCATTATAGGAACAATAATTAATTAAGACTAGTATGATTTTGATTGATGATCATGAGATGATAATGTATGTAGACACAAATCAAAGTCATAAGCACTTATTAGGGACCAAGGTGTTAGGCCGACCCATCGTGAAATAGCTACATGGATTAAGTCATAAGCGTATCTCATCTATAGCCATATCACTAAGTCCTTAGACCTGAGATAGCCATAGATTCCTACATGATGATCATTGTACTTTAATATAATCAAAAGTGGCCTTTAATCGGGTGATCATAAAGGTTGTAATTGGATACAGTGGGATCCATGTAGAAGAAGATGAATGGTCAAGATAGGATTTGTTCCTCTCGTAAAGAGAGAAATATCTTTAGGCCCCTCGATAAGTAAGACTAAAAAATGTATGGTCATGCTCAAATGAAAGGAGTTTAATTTGTTTTGACAGTCTACTTAAAGATCAAGAAAGCATGGTCAAGCAATGTAAGGATGACGTCTTTATGCCTTGTGTTTGACTTAGATATCGTGTGACAAAAGAGACTTGACATGAGCTATAGGATAGGTTAAATCGAATCATTGATCCTCATATAATTTGGGTTGTCATAATATCTTACTAGAGGTCACTTATGACTTGTGGGCTAAAAGGGATTTTTGTATTATTGCTAACATTATATGAGCTTACAGGGTCACACACAAGAATGAGCCAACATGAGTTAAAATATTCATATTCATTGAATCTAAAAGGTATCTAGATTAAATGAATATCCAAATTCATTGAACTTCGAAAGACGTTTAGATTCAATGAATGTAGTATCTACATTCGATATGTTTACTCTCTATATTGTTTCCTATTTTGAATAGGAGATTATCCTATTTTTTTGTTAGGATAATATATTTTCTCTTGATAATGTGGTAGACAAATTTAATATATTTAATATATATTAATTTTCAAATTCAAAATCTGATAAGTTTAAATTTTATATAAACTTTAATTTCAAAATTAGTTATTTGATAAGTTTAAATTTGATTTAAACTATAATAAGATATATATTTAATATATTTGAATTAATTTTAAAATTATTACCTGATAAGTTTAAATTCGATTTAAACTATAATTTAATATTAATTTTGGCTTGGAGACCAAGTAAAACTCTCTTATAAAAAGGGATGTTGGGGTTTCTTATGAGAGACAATTTTTAAGCCATAACAGTACACCACTTGAGAGAGAGAGAGAACTTTTGCCATACATTAGAGAAGTTATGTGGTTTTATGGACGAACTTGGAGAAGGACATTCCTGTAACGTGGTGCTAGCACATCGTTCGTGTTGGAAATCTCATTCGTATGGATATTAGTAGAGGGCGTTGGTTCGTAAAGAGCAACATCTAGAGATCCAAACCTGATTAATCTAAAGTAGAGACAAAGTGTTTTTTTTTTTTTACGCTTGAGGTATAATTCTTCTACCTTACTTCAATTTAAGCAAACATAAAGGATCCATGGGAGGGATTTTTTTTCATGCTCTGTTTTATTTTTCAGCTACGTGTGTCTACAAATCCCAACAGTAGTATCAGAGCCATGTCATACATTTGTTTAAATCGAAGTTTTGTGTGTATTTTTGATAAAGTTGTTGTCTTGAATATGATTCGCATGTTTTGATTTGAATATGTATTGCATGTTTCGATAATGTATATATGAGAGATATATATATATCAATAAAAATGCCTATAAATTAATAAAAATATCCCATCCTCGTTCGATTTCACATTAATAAAAATGCAAAACTTGCTTTGATAGTACGTTTCATTCTGTATAAGAATGAGAAATATATACTGCAAGGATATCTTTTCCTATGTGAAGATATGGCAGTAATTCCCATCATAGGGTGGTAAGTCTAGACTCTGGTAAAAAATCACAAAGATGAGATATTTGAGTAGTCTATTCGGTGGCTAAAATCAAGTTTTCATTAGAAAAAATGTATTCCTTAATTTCTACTCTAAATGATATGTTTTAATGAATATTTTATCCTTACATCACTACCAACCTAATGGTAATGTCAATAATGGGAGAATTTATTTCATAATGCTTAGAAATTTATCTTTTTCTCGCTGATCTTCTCACCCAAGCTCTTCTTCCTTAAGTGATAGAGGGTCTTCCTCATCAACCAATATTTTTCGGGAGGAAATTCAATTCAAAGATATCAACCAAGGAATTAATAATTGGGCAATTCCAGAAGTCCCAAAAAACGCCCTTTACAAACCAGAGGGGAGCTTCTTTCACAAATCTGATTATATAATCAGAACCGTGGAAGATGTCATACTAGTAAACCCCCAGAAAAAGGAATTTTATCTTCTTTTTGAAGACTCTATCAAACAATACAAAAAACATTATAAATTTATACACGTAGGGTGTGTTCAAGTGGCTATAAAACCTTTTGTTAGAGAATGACTAAATGTTTCCTGCCTAATTTGCCTAAGAGATGTTAGGCACAACTAATTCACAGATTCTCTTTTAGGAATAGTTGAAGCAGGGTTACATGCAAGGCAATCTACTTTAACTGTTATCCCAACAGAACATCAGCCTTAGATGAAGAAAATATTATGAATATGCTCAAACTCAATATAAAACTCCATGGTTTTGACATGAAGCCATGATCAATCCCTGTAGCTTTACTATATATGATACAATATAAAGTTATGAACTCCTCCAGTTCCAATGTCCTTATACTAAAAGAGACTAGTCAAACTACTTTATTCTCAACCGATACCTCTAAAGCTAATGTGATAACCTCAAAAGTCATTCGCTGGGAACAAGTAAACCTACCAGAAGAATGGGTCATGCAAAAGGTAGCCCTACTCTCCCGACACCAACCCCTAAATTCAATAGAATTAGGCAAACCCAAACTGGAACTGTAGGAATATCCTTTGAAAGGAATAGAAAATCTTTCAACTCTGCTTCAAGTTCTTCAAGTTATAAGTCCACCCAAACAAATGAGGAATTTAGAACTGTAAGGTCTAAACTACCAAGGTACTCATATTCCTCAACCCCACAAATGGCACCTTCAATTATCCATTTTCATGGCATAGATACCTCTTGCAATATACCACAACTTACGTATCAGAGAGAAGATGAAGACCAAAGGTCCATCCAATCTCCAACTTATTCTTCTATGAACGAGCCTTTAGAATTAAACATAGTCCAAATAGAATTCCAAATAAATAAATAGTCTCTGCAAAAAGAATTCTATTCTAAAGAAAATATCAAACAACGACAATAGTTCTTTGAAAACTTTAATGGAAACTAAAGAAAACAAGTTCAAAATCAATTTTACACATTCCTTGAAAAGGTGCAAACAAACATCCCATTTTTTGAATGGTTTAATGCTTATGCTTGTGCCACAAAAGTAGACTAACCTTTCTCAAATTCAGTAAATATGACTAAAAGGGCTTAGCATACACCAAAAGGAGAAGTAATTAGTTCTAACTTCCTCCTTCTAGATCTGTCCAACTTCCAAATCTTAATGATAATAAACAAAATCCTCTTATTGCTTCGCCTTTTAAGTTCAAAAATATAGATGAAAGTATTAATTCCAAAGAAATCCAAAGTCTTATGGAACAAAATAATTATACAAATAAATATCTTCAAACAATAGGTGAACATCTTACTTCAAAATTGACAAACCAAACACCCTCTTCACGCTCCACATCTACTCCAAAATCTACTATAGAAAAATCTTTGTTCAAACCCTTCCAAGTTCCAACCAATATTAAAAGGGAATTTGAAAAAAGTCCAGACCAAAATCTTCTTAAAAAAATAAAAGACCAACTAAAAGCCTTAGTAGTCCCTAAGACACCAACCATTAATAATATTAATCCCGAGGAATCTCAATCTGATTTAGATTCAACCTCAAAATCTCCCGAAATTGCCCAAACTTCTTTCCAATGGAATAAACCTTCAAAATTATATTATCCAAAAGTAACAGCCCCAGACCTTGTCATAGAAGAGCAAGATGTAAAATTTAAACATTTTAGTGCTAATAACATCTATGAATGGAATATAGATGAGCAAACTGAGTATCAAATACTCAATACCCTCCAACAAATGACTATGGTTTGTATAGCCTATCAAACCTTTCACAATTACTCTAAAGAAGCTATAGCCAATATCCTTACTGCAGGATTCTCAGGACAACTCAAAGGCTAGTGGGATAATTATGTCTCGCTTGAAGAAAAGGATCAAATCTTTAAAACCATCAAATTAAACCCAGATGGTACTCCCATAACTCACAATGGGGATATCATTCCTGACATAGTCAACACTTTAATTTTTTCAATAATTCAACATTTTATAGGAGATCCATCCATTTGGAAAAATCGTTCTGCAGAACTTTTATCCAACCTTAAGTATAGGACTCTTACAGATTTTAGGTGGTATAGAGATGTAACACCTTCATTATAGCTCATCTCATGCCTTTGAATAGCATAATTATCATGAAACATACACATAATTCTCATAGAGGAGGCATGAAGATTTGGACTTTTATTTGTAAGTCATCTTATCCAAAAATCCATTCGGTGTCACGTGGACCGTGTGAGCTCATTCTATGCATCCTCATATTTAATTGCATAATTACAACTCATTTCAATCACAAAAACTAGCTCACAACTCATGGAAACCGAAGGGAGACATGGGACATGCATATTTCTCCTCGGCCAGACTTGGCCCCATTTCTGGGCAAACTTGGAAAATTCATAAGTAAATCTAGAAAAATTGAAAACATGTACTCTTGGTCATTCTGGAAATCTTAGACTATCTACTTCATGGGAAAAATATATACAAGTCATAAAATCCCACACATAACGCGTTTGACACATGAAATCAACTGTAGGTCGGAGGGGTTCCTGATACTGTCACAGTTTACTGATATAAACTTCAAAAATGTCTAACTAATTCCAAAAAAATCCAATGCTTGCAAATGATACCACTATGGAAATCTGTAGATATTAACTAGAGAGAAAAAATATCTCCAGATCAGTTCATCAAGCCAAACTCCTAGAAATCGATGGAACAGTACCTCGGGTCTGGCAAGATGTCTGATACTGGGCAGAACATTTGAAAATGCATATCTTCCTCTCTAGACCTCCAAATGAGGTGATTCTAGTTTCTACAAGTCATTGTTACTGTCTAATTTCTGTCTATAAAATTTTGTAGCTATTGGACTACGTTTGCCCCTCGGATGATACAATTCCATAACTGACCAAATGAACAGTGTTTCTGAAAATCTGAAATTCTGATACCAACTTTGAAAAATCATAGAAAATTCTACTGACCTCCAAATGACTTGATCTTTATCTTTCCAAAAAGATCTTAATGAGACCTAAGTTTATGCCAAGTTTCAGGGTAAGACTAACTCATTTGGCCAAAAAATGGTATAGGGTTCCATTATGGTCAATTTTGGCTCCATATTGGGTACCAAAATTGCCAAATGGATTTCCCTTGATCTTGGCACCTTTTGGGCAAGTCTAAAAGTACATTTAAGACTTGTGTGAGCTGCCCAAATGGTCCCAAATCTCATGTATCTCATTTTGGCCATTCAACCCACATTTATGCACACTTCCATCATACTTTCATATTGCATAATTTGACATCTCATGTTCAAAATGTAGGCTAGAAGTCATACATCATATTCATACATTTAAACATCATATAATATTATATTTACATGTGTCTCAAGAGTCATGATATATTTACAACAATATATACATCAAGAAATACAATTATGGTTCTAAAATTGCTAAAGCTAGACATAGACTTATCATTCTTCTATCTTCATTGATGTTTGCTCCCTTCACCATAGTTACTTGGTCCACCTAGGATGTTAGATCATTGGAGAGGAGGGAATGAGATTCAAAGAATCCCAATAGCTCATCTCCCATTCAATCATACATAATATGTGCAAGCAAGTTCTATGAATGCATGTGTAGAAAAATAGAAGTCATGAACATTTAAAATCAAGCTTGGCATAGAAACACATCATACAAGGCATTCAAGAACTCACTAAGTATTTGGATTGGCCTCACACTTCTCTCCATGGTATTTGGACTTGCCTCACCCATTCTTTGAAATCTTTAGACTCAACCACACTCTTTGGGAGTCCACTTTGTTTTTGAGAGACTCTTTACTTTGTCTCAACCAAACTCAAGGGTTTTTGGCTCATCCTCACCATGGGGAAGAGTTCTTGGCCTCTCCACACTCAAGCAAGCTCAATCACACATCATATGTTCATTTAAAAGCATAATGTGGCATCAAGAGTCATGGTATATAAGAGCATGCTTGCATACTTTTCATAGCTAAAAATACACATACACACATCATAAAACAAGCTAAACACACATCTATGCATGAAAGAAGGTGGAGAGAGCTACATTGCTTGCATTTACATACTTTTTCCCTAAGTCTTGACTCCTCTCCCTTGACCTCACACACCCAAGGAGGTGGAGACCATTTCTCTTAACCTAGACACACCAAAAGGAACATGAATTACTCATGGGAACAAGCCTTGGCATTATACACACTTTACATGATGCTACTTTGGTTTATGGCTCCATTATGCTTCCATAAGGCACTTAATGAAGCAACTTCAAGAATTCATGATCGTGGCTCCCTTCTCTCCTTTAATCTATGATTCTTGACTCTGTTTAGACTTCTTAGAGTCATCACACAATTATTTTAAAGAGCCTAGCTAGGAGTTGCTTCATTACGCTACATTATGGAGCCTATACTTCCATCTCACTATCTAGGGCTTCTAAAATTTTTTCAAGGTTTCCTCTCATCCTCTTCCATCCTACATGACTCAAAAATAAGCTTGAAACAAATTAAAACTTCCCCTTGGTACTCTTTCTAGCCTAGGTTGACATTATGGAAGTATTTGGGGTTCAAGGGGTTTCCAATTTTTTCTCGATGGGAGAGTCACTTGGGAGGCTTCCTAGAGGTCTTAGAAGCTCAATTAAACACTTACATAGCCTAGGAAATTCATGAATCAAAACAGATTTTACAATCCCTTCAAATGCACTACACTTTTTCTACTTAGAGTTCATTAATTTTTCTTGCAATTTCTTTGCTTTCTTGGATGGGAGGTGCATGTGGGAAGCTCTCTAAGGGTCTTAGGAGCATGTTTAAACATTTAATTAAGTCTAAGAACATTCATATAAAATCAGATTTATAAGGGAGCATTTGGATCCCTAATGGTTCTATCTTGTCTCTTAATGCTCCTTTCTTGATTCTATTGGTTCTTTCTTAATCCTTGTCATCTAAAACCTCTAATCCTTCCATAAATTGGGCAGAAAACAGCCCTTAAAAATTGGGCTCATGATGCCCAAATTCGTGCAAGAGGAAGGGGGAGGGAGAAACTACCAAAGAATGGAAGTTTTACCTTGTTTTCTTGCTTCCTTTGGCTTGTTCTTCCACTTGGTTGGCTTACTCTCTCAATTTTCGAAATTTCCCTCTCTGTTCTGCCCCAAAAATAGCACCAAACTCTCCATTAAAATCATAGAAAGAAAGCTTGCGAGGAGAGGAGCAAGGTTCAAGAAGGAAGGATATAGAATTTCTTAAAGTTTCTTACCTTTTTCTTGAATCTCTTCCTCCAAAATCCTCCTCCTCTTGTGCGCCTAAGAAGCTGGAGTTTTCCTCTGAAATTGGGCAGAAACAAGTCGGTCTTAGAAAGGAGAGAAAGAACGTGGATAAGAAGGAGCTAAAAGGCACTTTATGTAACTTTTTACTTTTGCATTTTAGTTCCTTTTCTTGGCTTTTTCATTTTAGACTCATATCAACTCCTTTTTGAAATCCATCTTTTCCATCATATTCTTTAGGCTCTTAATCATAAGAATTGCCTTTGGAATCACTCAAAAAGGATCTGAAACCATTCTAAACCGTTCGGTCAAAGTTTTGGTCAACCTTTGCCGAAATCGCTCACCGGAGTGGTTTCAACTGTTCTAGGGGTTCTCATGGTTTTCAGGGCCTCTGAGAACCCCAGAAAGCTCAAATTTTTCATATAAAAAGCTCTCCTGTGAGTTTTCAAAACTTTCCAAAAATTACAAAAATACCCCTACTTTCTTCGGCAAATTTTCTGAGCTCTTTTGGCTCTGGTTTTTGGGCATCTCAAACCTCAAATCCTCATTTTCTAATATTTAAAATTTTATCATAATTTTAGTTAGCCCCAATTCCTTCTATTTCGAGGATTTCCTTTTATATTTGGCCCATTTCTAACGTTTACGGAGAAACCGAACATTGCGTTTCTCACGTTTACGGAGGGACCGGATGTTACAAGAGACACTTTCCTAACTAGAGTCTTTACAAGAGATGACTGCCGTCAACCTTTCTGAAAAGAAAAATTCTTAGCAGGACTCCCAAAATCTTTAGGAGAAAAGGTTCGAGAGAAGATTTGAAACCAAACCATAGATGGAATTATTTCCTATGATCATCTAAGTTATGGCCAACTTATAGCTTATATCCAAAAAACTATTCTTAAAATTTGCTGAGATGATAAGATTCAAAGCCAATTGGCCAAAGAAAGAACTCAAATAGAAAAGACCTAGGAACATTTTGTGAACAATTTGGTCTTCTCTCTTGCAAAAAGTCTAAACCACGAAAAAATAGGAATTATCCAAAACAGTATCATAAGAAAATATAAAAAAGAAAACCTAAAAAGAAATCTTAGGACAAAACCACCAATAGATCTCCTGAAATCAAAATTAACTTGTTTTAAATATGGTAAACCTGGCTATATATCCAAATATTGCCGATTAAGAAAGAAAATTAAAACCCTAAATCTAGAAGAGTCAACCTTAGAACAGCTTATGAATGATTCATCCTCAGATAATGAAAGTCATTCCAAAGATGCGAATCAAATTCAAGAAGATGATGTTTCAAACAGTAATTCTGAAGGAGATATTAATGTTATCATAAAAGAACAAAATCTTTTGTTTGATATTATTAGTACTCTTCCTAATCCAGAGGAAAAGAAACATTATCTTAATGAATTCAAAAAGTTACTAGAAGACCAACCCTCATCTTCAGCATCTCAACCACTAATCCTTACTAGCAAATACAATTTAACTAATACCCTTAAAAGATTCTCCAAGATATCTCACCCAACAACCCTCCAAGATCTTTAATATGAGGTAAATAATCTCAAGTATGAAGTTAGAACCCTTAAACTTCAACAATAACATTTTAATTCAACCTTAGCAAAAATCCAAGGTCCAAATCTAATAACCAAAGATGAGGAAGAAAATCAAGATGAAGATATATCTAAATCTGAGCCATTTTTAAACCTTATTTCAAGGTTAGAACTCCAAAAGTTTTATATGAAAGTTAACATCAAAATTAACAACGAGTTTATCTTAGAACAAATTGCCTTATTTGACACTAGAGCATATTCCAACTGTATGCAAGAAGGGCTGATTCCCACCAAGTATTTTGAGAAAACTACTGAGCGTTTTAGCACTACTAGTGGTGCAAAATTAAAAGTCAAGTACAAAATAACGAATGCAATAGTAGTAAACCAAACTCTCCAGGTTCAAACCCCATTCCTTTTAGTCAAGGATCTTAGAAATAAAATTATTCTAAGAATACCTTTCATAAAAAGTTTATTTCCCTTGCAAATTTCACACGAAGAAATAACCACCCAACACTTGGGAGAACCCATTCCTTTCGAGAGTATGAGTGGAATGTAATGCCCTTTAGACTCAAAAATGCTCCCTCTGAATTTCAAAGAATTATGAATGACATATTTAACCCTTATACCACATTTATGATTATTTATATTGATGATGTCTTAATATTTTTCCAGACAATTGACCAACATTTTAAACATATTCATATTTTTATAAATATCATTAAAAGAAGTGGTCTTGCTGTCTCAAAAACAAAGATTAATCTTTTCCAAACAAAAATTTACAAGTATAAAAAATTATTTGATAAATATTTATGTTAATAAAAATGCAAAAATCGAACGAGGAACGCCAAGATTAGTAATTAACTATAAGCCTTTAAATGAAGCCCTCCAATGGATTAGATATCCTATTCCTAATAAAAAAGATTTGTTAAATAGGTTATATTCAGCATAAATCTTCTCAAAATTTGACATGAAATCTGGATTTTGGCGTATTCAAATGCATGAGAAGGACAAATATAAAACTGCTTTCACAATTCCTTTCGAGCAGTACGAGTGGAATGTAATGTCCTTTGGACTCAAAAATGCTCCCTCTGAATTTCAAGGAATTATGAATGACATCTTCAACACTTATACGAAATTTATCATTGTTTATATTGATGATGTCCTAATATTTTCCCAGACAATTGACCAACATTTTAGACATATTCATATTTTTATAAATATCATTAAAAGAAGTGGTCTTGCTATCTCAAAAACAAAGATTAATCTTTTTCAAACAAAAATTAGGTTTCTTAGTCATCATATTCATCAAGGAACTATTACCCCAATTGAAAGAGTAATCCAATTTGCTAATAAATTTTTTGATCAAATTACTGACAAAACCCAACTCCAAAGATTCTTAGGATGCCTAAATTATGTAGGAGATTTCCTTCCTCAACTTAATAATCTCATAAAACCTCTTCATGATTACCTAAAAAAGGATCCTCCTCCTTGGACAACTAAGCATACTGCAATTGTCCAATCAATTAAGTCTCAGGTAAAGCACCTTCCGTGTCTTTGCCTACCAAACCCCACAACCTTTAAAATTGTTGAAACTGATGCTTTTGATATTAGCTACGAAGGCATCCTTAAGCAAAAAATTAATGATAAAGAAAACATCATTGCATTTACTTCTAAACATTGGAATCCTGCACAGCATAACTATTCTACCATCAAAAAAGAAATTTTATTAATTGTCTTATGCATTACAAAATTTCAAAGTGATTTATTAAATAAAAATTTTCTAGTTAAAATTGATTGTAAATCTGCAAAAGACGTTTTGAAAAAAGATGTCAAAAACCTTGCATCTAAACAAATTTTTGCCAAATGACAAGCAATTTTAAGTGTATTTGATTTTGAAATGGAATATATCAAAGGCTCTGCAAACTCTTCCTGATTATCTTACTCGTGAATATTTATAGGGAGGATGAAAAAGAAAAAGAATACTAGCAAAGGAAAAAGCAAACTCTAAGAAATTTCATCATCTGATATGACAACAAATTGGTTCTGAGCTCGTCAAAATTAAGGTCTTCTACCCTCAAAATCGAGTCATCCACCCAACAAACTGGGTCTTCTACCCAATCAAAAGAAACTACCTTAAAGCTAACCCAAAAGGAGACAAAGGCATCCTATGCTTTTCCTATTGTAAGCCTTCAAGGAATAGCATCCCAAGTCTTAGTCAAACTTCCAAATAAATCTTGGGCAGACATAGCCGAAGAAGACTTTAGTGACTAATCTCTAGATGATGAACAACAATCTAGCCTTGCCCTAATCCAAATGATTGACTCCATGAAAACACAAACTATCACTAATAAAAGGATTATCAAACAAGGTGAATCCTTAGTCGATCTTCCTCAACCAATTCCTCTTCAAACAGCTGAACCATCCAAAACCACTTATTTTCAAAAAGACACATTTATGAATATCATCCAAATGGAATCAGAATTCTAAGACAAAAACCCCAACATAATCTCTAGAAAAATATTCCCAAAAGACTTTCACTATTTACCAACTTTTTTAAACAAAACCTAAAAATTTTATGAGTTCATTTTAGTGGATTCAAACTCAGTGGCAATCAAGCACTATAGAGATAAAAGTGATGCGAACACTTTTACTCACTCAACAATACAAATTTTGAAAGTGCTCTCCCCAAAAGACTGAAATCAGGATCTAAACAAAATCAAAAAAAAATTTCCCATAATTTTTACCCTATCCGTTATAATTATTGGGATTACAGAGATGCCTGGTTCAGTACTTTTTGGTGTCAAAACAAGCTTTTTCGCCATTCCTAGTTGATTTAATTTAAATAAAATTTAAATTATGTTTTGCTTCAATGGTTTCTAAAATGGTGGGAATTCTTTGAACCTAGTCCAAAAATTTTTCCTCTATAAATTACTGAAGGATTACAAATTTTTTCCTCAAAATTCAACATTGATGAAGATCCATTTCCCACTGATCTTCACTTCTTCAGCAAACTATTTTTTAGCCAGGATCTTTTCTTGGCATTATAAGTATAGCAAACAAAACAATCCAAATGTCTTATTTCTCTTGCAAATTTCACACGAAGGAATAATCACCCAACACTTAGGAGAACCCATTACTTTCCACTTTGCCAAAAAATCTATTTTTAAAACACTAAATCCTATACAAATCAAAACAAAATAAATTAATTTCTTAAAAGAAGAAATATCTTTTGAGAAAATTAATTCCTAACTTTCTCATACCATAATCCAACAAAAGATTTCAACCCTATTAAGCCAAATTCAAAATTCTATTTGTTTTGACCTCCCTAATGCTTTTTGGGAAAGAAAAAACCATATTGTAGAACTTCCTTATGAAAAAGATTTTCATGAACGAAATATTCCCACTTATATATATATATATATATATATATATGCGTTAAGCATGGCGTGAATAAGATTCGCATGTTTGAATAATGTAAATATATAAAATATATATGTGCGTTAAGCATGGCTTGAAATTCATGCGATATGATTGACAAATCTAATCCTAACGCGTTATATTCTAATTGAATATTAAAAATAAAATTTAAAATATCTTGTTACCTATCATGACTATTGGAATATTCATATTGTATAGATATATTCGTGATTTGTTTTCATGGATGGGTATGGTACATGGTATGGCCCTAGGTTTTATTACATGGTTTTGTAATTCTAAATACAGCCTATGTGTCGTGTTTCTCTTTATTATCTCTTGATGTACATTCTCTTCTCATCTCACTCCCCTTGAATATAACTTGAGGTTTCTTTATAAAATATGTGTAATTTTGGTGAAGAATTGACACAAGGAGCAAGTTCATACCCACATGTGATCTGTAAGTCAAGGACTTGAAATTTTTTTTTTCTTTTTCTTAGAGGTGTCTTCTCATTGGCTTGGGAGGACATAGGTTAGATGGGCCATGCTATGTCACATTTTTTTTCTACATTATTGTTTGATGAGATCATTTATATATGCGTATGAGATGCCATGTATAGTAGTGATGCAAGTTCATGTGATGATTAAAGGAATGATGAAATAATAAATAAATAAAATCCCTCACTTAAATGTTAAGTCAAATGCCACCCATTAATGAACATCTGTCAAGGTTTCCATCACTCGAATGTAGGATCTATCAAAGCAGGATGCACTTGGGTTATCTTAGCAAGATAGTTTTGGATAATGGTGTTACCCATAAAGTTCAAAGATGGTTCGATTTAATTAGGACTATCAAAATAGTTTTGGGTCTCATGGCATAAGATGGGATTAAATATGCCAGAACATATGATGTCTGAATCTCATAAAGGTCTAAGAGTTACATAAAATGTAATTGTAAGGGGTTACCTACCTAAATAACTTAATTTTAAGCATCTTGCCAAAACGGACTTAGACTTAAGTAAAAAATGGGTCTTAGCCTACTCAAATATAATTGAGGGTTATTAATTTTGGTAGGAGTTTAACTAATTAGAATTTGCATATTTTATTATAGATAAATGACTATGAACAACATTTCTACATTATCATTGTGATCCATCCTTAAGAAGGACAAACTCAATGAGACCAACTTCCTTGATTGGTTCAGAAGCTTAAGAATTGTTCTTAAGTAAGAAAGGAAGATATATGTCCTTGATGATCCCATTCTTAAGGAGCCACTAGCCAATGCTCCGAGAACTCATAAGGATGCATATAATAAGGACCTCAATGACTCTGTGGGTGTAGGATGCCTAATGTTAGCTACCACGGTCCCAGAACTTCATAAGGATCTGGAACACATTGAGGCTTATAAGGTGATTGTGTATCTCAAGAAAATGTTCTAGCAACAAGCTAGGCAAAAGCGATTTAAGACTACTAAAGCCTTGCACTCCTATAAGATGGTTGAAGGAGAGTCAGTTAGCGCTTATGTTTTGAAAATGAAAAGCTATATTGATCATCTTGAGAGGCTTGGATTTCCTATTAGCCAAGAGTTAACTACAGATTTGATCTTGAACTCACTCCCAGATAGTTATAACCAGTTTGTTATGAATTATAATATGAATAAGATGGAGAAATCAGTTTCTAAGCTGCATAGGATGCTTAAAATTGTTGAGCAGAATATCATAAAAAAGCCCAACCCAGTCTTAATGGTTTAAAAAGGAGAAGGAATGAAAAAGAAAGGTAAGGGTAAGAGGAAGAGCTCAGACAACAAGTTCAAGAAACAAGCCAAATCCAAGCCCAAGGCCAAGAAGGAAAAGCCTCCAACGGAGGGAGTTTGCTTCTTTTACAATGAACCAGGTCATTGGAAGAGAAATTGCAAGCTTTACTTGAAAGATTTGAAGAAAAAGAAGGGTAGTGAGACTATTATTTCAAGTATTTATATTATAAAAATTAATCTTTCTATTTCTACTTCATAGGTATTATATACTGCACGTGGTTCTCATATTTGTATAAATGTGTAAGGTCTCAAAAGGAGTAAGAAGTTACAAAAGGGTGAAGTAGACCTACAAGTTGAAGATAAAGCAAGGGTTGCTACCTTAGTTGTAGGAATTTTTGAGTTATCTTTGCCCAGTGAGCTTTTGTTAGTTTTGAACAATTGCTATTATGTTCCTTCTTATTGTAGAAACATTATTTCACTTTCTTATTTGGATAAGGAAGGTTTTACTTTTATTATTGGGAATGGCAATGCTCTATTTATTATGATGACATTTTTTTTACAGATGGTGATTTGCATGATGGTCATTATTTCTTAAATCTTAAAGCACCCAATAATGAATCAATCTATAACATATCTATTAAAAGAATCAAATCAAATGATTTGAATCCAACCTATTTATGGCATTGTCATCTAGGTCATATAAATGAGAAGCACATATCAAAACTCCATCAAGAGAGATTGCTTTGCTCATTTGACACTTGTGAATCTTGTTTATTAGGAAAGATGACCAAGGCACCTTTTACTAGTCAAAGTAAGAAGGCCATTGATTTATTAAGGTTGATACATATAGATGTATGTGATCCACTAAACACTGCTACCAGAGAAGGATACCAGTACTTCATTACCTTTATAGATGATTTCAATAGATATGGCTATGTCTATCTGATGAAACATAAGTCTAAGTCTTTTGAAATGTTCAAAATTTTTTTGAATAAAGTACAAAATCAACTTGGTAGAAATATCAAGACACTTCGATCTGATCAAGGTGGAGAATATTTAAGTTAAAAATTCAGAAACAGTCACATTCACATTAAATTGTATTCCATCTAAAGTGGTTCTAAAGACACCATATGAGATATGGACTGGGAAGAGACCCAGTTTGTCTTTCCTCAAAATTTGGGGATGCAAGGTGTATGTCAAGTAACAACAGATGTATGTGGTCTACTAAACACTACTGCTAGAGGAGGATACCTGTACTTCATTACCTTTATAGATGATTTCAGTAGATATGGCTATGTCTATCTAATGAAACATAAGTCTAAGTCTTTTGAAATGTTTAAAATTTTTCAGAATAAAATGCAATTTAACTTTGTAAAAATATCAAGACACTTCAATCTGATCGAGGTAAAGAATATTTAAGCCAAGAATTCATTTACCATCTTAGGAGTTGTAGGATCGTCTCATAACTAACTCCACCAGGAACACCACAATGGAATGGTGTTTTTAAAAGGAGGAATCAAACGCTATTGGATATGGTTCAATCCATGATGAGTTAGACAAATCTTCCACCATCCTTTTGGGGCCATGCCTTAGAAACAGTCATGTTCACATTAAATTGTATTCCGTCTAAAGTGGTTCTAAAGATACCATATGAGATGTGGACTAAGAAAAGGCCCAATTTGTCTTTTCTCAAAATTTGGGGATGCAAGGCGTATGTCAAGCAACAAGCCTCAAACAAGTTAGCACCCAGGTCTATAAAATGCCTTTTTGTGGGTTATCCCAAAGAAACTAAAGGATATCACTTCTATTATCCCCCTGAGAACAAAGTGTTTGTTACTCAGAATGGTATTTTTCTGGAAAGAGAATTTATATCCAAAAGAACCAGTAGGATCAGGGTGCATCTCGAGGAAGTTTGAGAAGTACAAAATGGCATTAACTTAGAAATAGACAATCGAGGAGACTCACAAGGAGTTGTTGAGCTTACTCAAGTAACACAAGGCTCGCAAAAGTCTAATAGGGCATGACGCCAACTAGAGAGAGCTATAAATTTCTCATGACTGAAAGTCGTGAAGTGTTGCTCATAGAACAAGATGAGCTAACTACCTATCAAGAGGCTATTACAGGACCAGATTCTGAGTTGTGGCTAGACGCCATGAAATCTGAAATGCAATCCATGTATGATAATCAAGTTTGGACCTTGATTGATCCATCTGAAGGTATTAAAACCATTAGGTATAAATGGGTTTTGAAGAAAAAAACCAACATGGATAGCAAAATGCATACTTTTAAAGCATGGTTGGTTGCAAAAGGATTCAAACAAACATATGGTAAAGATTATGATAAAACTTTTTCACCAGTTGCTATGATTAAGTCAGTCAGGATCCTTCTTACCATAGCCACGTATTATGACTACGAGATTTGGCACATGGATGTCAAAACTATGTTTCTTAATGGAAACCTACTCAAGGATGTGTATATGACACAACTTAAAGATTTTGTTCGTCCAGAGGATAATGGGAAAGTTTGCAAGCTTTAAAGATTCATTTATGGATTGAAACAAGCATCTTGGAGTTGGAATCTTCATTTTGATGAAACAGTCAAACAGTTTAATTTCATCCAAAATAAAGATGAACCTTGTGTTTATAAGAAGTTTAGTGGGAGCGTGATTGTGTTTCTAATGTTATATGTTGATGACATTTTACTTATTAGAAATGGCATTCTTACTTTGCAGAATATCAAAACTAGGTTAGGAAAATGTTTTCTCAATGAAAGACTTAAGAAAGGAAAATTATATCTTAGAGATTAGGATCTATGGAGATAGATCCAAAAGGATGATTGGCTTAAGTTAAAGCGCGTATATAGATAAGGTATTGCATAGATTCAATTTGTAAGATTCCAAAAAGGGATACATACCAATGTCTCATGGCATCAATCCTTGCAAAATTCAGTGTCCTAGTACACATAATGAGCGAGATTGTATGAGTAAGGTTCCATATGCTTGAGCCATTGGATCCATTATGTATGCCATGTTGTGCACTCAACCGGATGTTTTGTATACCTTGAGTGTGACCAGTAGATACTAGTCGGATCCAGATAAAAGTCACTAGACAGCTGTCAAGAATATCCGTAAGTACTTGAGAAGGACTAAAGATGCATTCTTAATGCAGGGAGGATTGGAAGATGAGCTTACTGTTAAAGGTTACACAGATGCAAGTTTTCAATCCGATAAAGATGACTTTAGATCGCAATCAGGATTTGTGTTCATTTTGAATGGTGGTGCAGTAAGTTGGAAGAGTTCCAAACAAAGTACAGTAGTGGATCCTACAACGAAGGCTAAGTACATAATAGTATCAAATGCAGCTAAGGAGGCTGTTTGGATCAAGAAGCTCATTGTTGAGCAAGAAGTAATAACTAGCATTTCAAATCTAATAAATTTGTTTGGTGATAACAATGGTGTGATTGTACGAGTTAAAGAGCTCAGATCACATCAAAGGTCTAAACACATACTCAGACGTTATCACCTCATTCGAGAAATTATTGAAAAAAGGGATGTTAAGATATTCAAAGTACCAACAAATGGCAATGTTACTGATCCTCTTACAAAACCTCTAGCACAAGCAAAATATGAGCGTCGTGTTAGGTCATTGGGCATTAGATACATGCACGATTGGGCTAAGTGCAACTGGGAGATTGTTAGAGATTGTGCCCTAAGCCTATAAATTTAATTATGAACATTGTCTTGATTTAATGAAAGAGTTTTATTATTGTTATATTGTTTTCATATTTGCCATATAATAAGATCCTTGGATAATTATAATTATCATAAATACCCTTAGTCGATCATCATTATGGGAACAATAATGAATTAAGACTAGTATGATTTTGATTGATGATCATGAGATGATCATGTATGTAGATACAAATCAAAGTTATAGGCACTTGTTAGAGACCAAGGTACTAGACCGACCCATCGTGAGATAGCTATATGGACAAGGTAATAAGCATATCTCATTTATAGTCATATCACCTAATCTTTATACCTGAGACCACCATAGATTCATACATGAGGATCATTGTACTTTGACATAATCAAAAGTCGCCTTTAATCGGGTGATCATAAAGGTTGTGATCAAATACAATAGGATCCATGCAGAGGAAGATGAGTGGTTAAGATAAAATTTATTCCTCTCATAGAGAGAGAGATATATTTTTGGGCCCCTCTATAAGTAAGACTAAAAAATGCATGGCCATGCTCAAATGAAAGGAGTTTCGTTTGTTTTGACAATCTACTTAGAGATTAAGAAAATATGGTCAAGTGATGCAAGGATGACATCTACATGCCTTGTACTTGACCTGGATATCGTGTGACAAATGAGACTTGACATGGGCTCTAGCATAGGTTGCATTGGATCATTGATCCTCATATAATTTGGGCAGTCATAATATTTTGTTAGAAGCCACTTATGATTTATGGGTTAAAAGGAATTTTAGGCCTACTGCCAACATTATATAGGCTTAGAAGGTGTCTAGATTTAATAAATGTCCAGATTCATTGAACCTAGAAAGGCATTTAAATTCAATGAATGTAATGTTCACATTCGATGTATTTACTCTTTAGATTGTTTCCTATTTCAAATAGGAGATTATCATATTTTTTTTGTTAGGATAATATATTCTCTCTTGATAAAGTGGTGGACAAATTTAATATATATTAATTTTCAAATTCGAAATCTAATAAGTTTAAATTTGATTTAAACTTTAATTTTGAAATTAATTACATGATAAGTTTAAATTCGATTTAAACTATAATAGATATATATTTAATATATTTGAATTAATTTTAAAATTATTACTTGATAAGTTTAAATTTGATTTAAACTATAATTTAATATTAATTTTGGCTTAAAGACTAAGCAAATCTCTCTTATAAAAAGGGGTGCTGGGGTTTCCTATGAGAGATAATTTTTAGTCGCAGCAGTACACCACCTAAGAAAGAGAAAGAGACAACTTCTGCCATACACTAGAGAAGTCGTGTGGTTTTGTGGACAAGCTTGGAGAAGGACATTCGTGTAAGGTGGTGCTAGCACACCGTTCGTGTTGAAAATTCCATTCGTGTGGATACTGATAGAGGGTGTTGATTCGCAAAAAGCAACATCTAGAGATCCAAACCTGATTAATTCGAAGGAAAGACAAAGTGTTTTTTTTTTGCGCTAGAGGTATAATTCTTGTACTTTACTTTGGTTTAAACAAATATGATGGATCTATGGGAGGAATTTTTTTTTGGATGCTCTGTTTAATTTTTCCACTATGTGTGTCTACAAATCCCAACAAAAAAGTGATGCAAAAAAGCCATTATATTCTGGCTATACTAAATTCACAAAATTGTGAGCGATATCGAAGTTGTACCACTTTCATATCAATTCATTGGTTTCGATTTCATACTTCAAATTTTCAATTATGGCATTATGCATACAACTACATCATTCTCTTATAGGGATATTTTAATGTTTAATAGCTTGTCGCTTATATTGCTATGTCGAAACTTGTAAAATAAAAGCAATTCATCTTTAGATTGAAAGTTTGCTTCTCATACGGTCATACTGGCTAAAAACTTACAACATGTTTATGTATAGCATGCTTCTCATAGTAAGAACTATTTGCCATAATTGTTAGGAGTACAATATCTGGCAAAGTTGATGTTACCAACATGTTTTTTGATACTACATTATATAACTTTAATGTTATCAACTCTAGTCTTATGATTGATAACCACTACTTAGAATTAAACTTATTCAAATATCTACTTTCTCCAAATGTACTTATCCAAGTACTTAATATTAAACCTTATTATTAAGAGTGCAGCAATTAATATTAGGGAAAAAATAAAACAAGTAACCCCATGAGATAACTAATATCAATAAATAATTATAGACTTCAGAGCTTTAAAGGCCACCTACAATGTTTGAATTTTTTAAGCACACATATTATGATGAGTCAATTGGTCAATTTGTGGACTATAAGGTAGTTAAAATTTATGTATGTATATGTTTATCTTTTCTTTTCTCACTAAGATTATGCTAAAAGCTAGAGGCCTAACTAACTATACTATGAGTCTTATTTTTTGTTTTGACTATAACTAACCTTATGCTGATGGTCGGAGACCTAACTAATTATAGTGTGAGTCTTGTTTTTTTATTTTGATTGTGACTAGACTTGTGCTAACAGCCAGAAAGATGACTAGCTATAGTGTAAGTCTTTATTTTTTTTGTTTTGATTATCACTGGATTTGTGTTAACTGCTAGAGGCCTAGCTAACTATAGTGTGAGTCTTAATTTTTTTGTTTTGATTGCAACTGGACTTGTGTTGATAGTCGAAAACCTGACTAACTATAGTGTGAATCTTTATTTTTAGTTTTGATTGTTACTGAACTTTTGCTGATGGCCAAAGTCCTAACTTATTATAGTATAAATCTGCATCTTTTGTTTTAATTGTCATTGGATTTGTATTGACCGCTGGAGGCCTGATTAACTATAGTATGAGTCTTGTTTTTTTGTTTTGATTATAGCTGGACTTGTGTTAATGGCCAAAGGTTTGATAAGCTATAATATGAGTTTTATTTTTTATTTTGATTGACACTAGACTTGTACTGATAGCCAAAGGCCTAACTTACTATATAATGAGTATTTATTTTTTGTTTTGATCGTCACTAAACTTGTGCTAACGGCTGGCCTGGCTAGTTATAGTGTAAGTCTTGATTTTTTATTTTAATTGTAACTGGACTTTTGTTAATGGTCAAAAGCCTAACTAATTGTAGTGTGAGTCTTTATTTTTAGTTTTGATCGTCACTGGACTTGTGTTGACAGCGTAAGGCTTAACTAGCAGCAGGAGTCTTCATTTTTTAATTTGTCACTGCAATTATGTGATCTTTTATTCAATATTTTTTACTTATTTAATTGTTATGTGGTTATCAACATCATTGCATATTCTTTTCATATACATAATTATATAATTTCAATATTTGATAGCTTTGATTGTGATGGCTAAATATATTTATAATTTCAAGATACTTATTCTTTATTATATAATCACGCTTCATGTTGATACTATATAACAAAAAATATGCTTAAACATATGCCTACTTTTGGTTTTGGATGCATTGTCATTGTTTTTTTTTTATTGTAAGATTATTTTTCTTTGCTTCCTTTAACAGGCTAATTATTTAAGGCTTAAGAATGCCATAATTTTTACTCAGGACTCAACAGGCATGGCATCAAATGATGTAGAAGATGATGATGAAGTCGTCTTATGGTTAGAGACTGTAAGTGGTAAGAATAAGAAGGGTCACATCTTGGGGGAAGGATTTGAGGGTCACGATATTGATATTACCTATTCTCGTGGAACCTCTTCTTTCATTCATAACTCAAGACTCTATATAGATTTTGAAGAGAAATTACACAATAGGATTGCCATAGAGATAACACCTTTAAGATAGGAAAACCAAAAGTTAGAGAGTAGAAGCAACTTATAACAAAGCAGCATCAACAAATCTTGTCTATGCTAAACCAGCATTAGTAAATACTCAATAGGCTAAGAGGAGAAAGAGGCTAGGAGAAAGTTGAAAAATGGGGGACGAGGTGCAAAAATGATGTCCAAGGCTTTTATAACGCTTATATTGTTTTGATTGATATTTTAAAAAATCACTTTGGCCCAAAAATTACAATTTGACCCCTATACTTATTTTTATTTTCGCAAGTCAGTTCCTAAAATCTTTTAGTTTAGACGATCTTCCTATTCAATGTATTTTCTAGTAATATATTAATAAAATGTTGATAATAACCTCATTAGGTACTGTTAGTGAAATGTTTAATTTCTAATAACAGCTTACTCTTTGTTAGTGACATTTCTTATAAGTTACTGTTCTTCTCAAATGTGCTAGTAACCTTTTCTCTAATATAATAGTAACATCTTTCTAACATGCATGTAACCTTTTTCCAATATACTAGTGACGTCTTTTTAACATGCTAATAATGAAAGATAAGGCCATTACAAGTCAAATAAGTGAAACATTAACCAAATATTCAGGTGGGTTTGGGTAAAACTCAAATGTGTATATTTACAAGTGGGGCATATTTGCCTTGCTCCATTATCCTCCCTTAAGAGTGAGTGTGTATGTATATTTAGTTCATTTATACTCTAGTATTTATCATTTTGATCAATTATTTAATTTTATTTAAATTTTAACATGATATTAATGACAATTATCTTTGTGATTATTTTAATAATATGAAAGATAAATAGTTAATTAATTTAATCAATGTTTATAAGTTCATTTATTATTGATTTCATATGGGAATTATTTGATTAATTAAAAAAATCCAAATGTTACAAATACAAATAAATCTAATAGTATAATTCAAAATTAACTTAAGGTAGAATACTATTAATAATTTAATAAGAAATTCTTTCTTACTAAAAAATATAAATAGTACAAATAAAAATACATGTTATAATTAATATTTTAAAAATCAAACCAATCATTAAATCGAGAAAAAATGTAGTTTATGATTTGATAGTCGACTTGTGGTCAAACCACAATTAAAATATTTTAATTAATTTATTTTAAAAATATATTCAATGTAATTTTAATGAAAATTTTATATAAACTTTTCATAGTGTTATATTTAAACTTTGCACCATCGACTTTCATAACACAAGGTGGCATAATTGAAAGCGGCTAGTTAAACTCCCATGAAGTGTGAGGTTTGATTTTGAGCTTTGTCATATTTTGCTTTCTATTAAATTAACTCCTTATTACAAGTTTTGTGCCATTTCTTGGAAGAAGAATAACTTTGATCGATTCAACTCCTTACCTCAGTTCACAAGCGCACCTACTTAATTGAACTCAATTATTGACTAAATTTAACTGGTTCTTAGACATTCTAATTTGCAGCCTCTTTTAGACCATATAATAGGCCAAGTTTTGCCATCACTGCTTATAATATATATAACTTATTATACTCAATTCCTTATAGTACTATGAATGATTTGGTTTTTTAAAAAAACTTCACCCAATACCAATTCACAAGTAAAACTACCTAGTTGAACTTGATTTTTGATCAAATTTAACTAATTATTGGACACTCCAATTTACAACATCTTTTGGATTGGACATATTACATTTAATTTAATATAATACTATGAATGATTTGATTTTAAAAAAATCCTCACCCAATTCTAGTTCACAAGCAAACCTATCTAATTTAACTCGATTTTTGATCAAATTTGACTAGTTCTTAGATACATCGATTTACAGCCTTTTCTGGACTAGATAACGGGTTAAATTTTGCAATTACTAGTTATAATATATATAACTTGCTACACTCAAGTCAACATAATACTATGAATGATTTGATGAAAAAAATTCTTTAATTACTAAAATCTCTCAATAGTATAATTTTCTATACTTGAACCTCATAAGGTTTAGGTATGAAGAATTAAAAATAAAAAAACCATTCGAAGAATAGAAAAAAAAAAGTAAATGAGATAAGAATAAATAGTGAAAAACCCACCCTATGTCACCTCATTGCTATTCTTAATTATTAAGCTACCCTTGTTACCATATTAAAAACAAAATCATAATCAAAATAAAAAAGGAAGTAAAACAATGTTCAATATAATTGAACTTACCAAAGCAGAGGATGTCAATAAGTTTTAAAGAAACCTATCATAAAAATAAGGACTACTAGTGATGGAAAGAGTTTCTTGCACTTTTGAGCATGAAAACACTTCTTTTTCCAAAATATTGTTGCTTTCTTGTCTCATTATTTGCTATGTTTATAACACATGCTACTTATTTGTTATAATGTTTAATCAAAGTGGTGCATAGTTATGATGTTAGGGCCTAATGTAGGTGTAATTTTTTTTCTTGATATGACAATAATAGTAGTTATGTATTTTCAATTTTAAAGAAAACATATATTGTGCAAAAGATACTAAATTTATTAACAAAAAATAAATAATTGAGAAAGTTCTTGCATTATACATTAAATGACAATAGACAAAAGGATATTTTTGAAACTTGAGATATATCAACTACAATTTAACTAGACAATTATAATTAACTCTCAAAAATATAAATACACATATGTCACACATTTTTTTAAAATAAATTTTATTTTTAATATTTTTAAATATCTACAAATAATTAATTTAGTCATTTATATTTAAATGGTTAAACTTATTTAGAAATAATTAATTCATAAAATAATATCTTAACACTTCAAATCTCTTAAAACTAATAGATTTTCAAGTAAATGCATTTTACATATATTAAATAAATAAATAATTACATTCATTAAGAGTTACCAATATGGCCAAAAAATGATAATAAGACTTATTTGTAATATAGATGACTTAATACCCATATCTGTTGAAGAAAAATTCGACACATTTTATTTATGCATTTGAAGCTCACATAAAGTTTTGCTGCAGATTAAATTTATACACTTAGTATCGACAAATTTTTGAAAGAATTTAACTCAAAATTAAATTTTTTTAATACAAAATAGAACTCAAATATCTTTCTGCCATCAAATTTATCTAACAAAAATCTCCTTTTATCTGGGCCGTGAAGCTTTGGGGGTAGGTAACGGCAGTAAGCAGAGCAGTCCCACGTTGTAGAATTTCTGTTGGGCCACAATGCTCAATCCCAACCGGGACGGGCCCAAATTTACCGGCCTAGCTCTCCGAAGCGGATCTCACAGCCTCCGACAGCCATGGTTATCTCATAACCTACGACAAACTCTTTCACCAACACTTCCGTAACTATGATGGTAACCTCATAGCCTCCGACAGTGTCCCAATTAATAAAGTGTCTCTTTCTTCGTTTTCATTTATCTTGAGTCCTGATAATGGCGGCGACGCTATCTCTTGGTTTGGGTACCAAAATGCACATGATGAATGCCATAAAGACAAAATCTTCAGCGGTTCTATACCATTATCCTTGCCCAGATGGTGCTTTTGCTGCTCTCGCTGCTCACCTTTACTTCGAAGCTACTTCTCTCCCTGCTTTCTTCTTCCCCAACACTGTCTATCGCCCCCTCAGGTTCAACACTTGACCCTTGCCTATCACATCTCGTCCTATCACATCTCTTCTCATTCTCAATCTTGGGTTTCCTAAACTTTATTCCATTTCTTAAATTATCAGGGCAGAAGATCTTCCCCTGCATGAAATTGATGATCTTTACCTTCTGGATTTCGTGGGGCCTTCTGGGTTTGTTCAGGAAATCTCTGCCAAAGTTGGAACGTAGGTTCCTCTCCCATTTCCTGTATGTTTTTGGCCTCCATTCATTATATGCTTATTTGAGGATGAAATTTATATTTCGCTTTCTCTAATTTTTCAACAATGTATTATGTTTTCTCATATGCAGAGTGGTCATTTTAGACCATCACAAGACTGCGCTTGAGAAGTTAGGTAGTGAGAGCTCAGTTGATAAGAATGTTATTAAAGTGATTGATATGGAGAGGAGTGGGGCTACTATTGCGTTTGATTACTTTAAAGAGAAGCTTATTTGTTCTGATGCTGATGCTAACCATCAATCGGTGCTTGAGCAATTTGAGGGTGTTCGGCAACTTTATGATTACATTGAAGATGGAGACCTTTGGAGATGGAAACTTCAAAACAGCAAAGCTTTTAGCAGTGGTTTAAAAGATTTGAACATTGAATTTGACGCCGGGTTAAACCCTCTCTTGTTTGAGCAGGTGACTGTCAATATACTTGCCTTTGAATTGCAAATTTATTTTGTCACTTCTTTATTGGTTGGTGCCATCTAATTTAGATATTTGTAGGTTTTCTATCATTTTAAAGAGTTGCTAAAAGCATCGAGGTCCAAAAAACTGAAAAAGAAACCCCTCTTTTTAACCTAGAAAGTTGTCCGTGAGTTCATTGTTCTGGTTCTACTTTCTTCTAAGGCTTCGGACATTTTATAATCGATTTGGCTCCTGGTTTCCATAGATTGTATTTGCCTTAATTGGAGTGACAGTTTTGTTTCTTTTGTTAATCCCAATTGCAAGGTATGAGACTTGACTCCCACATTGAAAGTATAAGATTATACCAACTTCATGAGCAAACTTTTGGGCTGTGGCTCTTTTGTATTAGTTGGTATCAGAGGCTTCCACTACTTCCGGAGTATGAGATTAGAAAGTGTGGTGGAATGTTAAGATACCAACTACATATATGGAACCTGAGTCACATCTCCAACCTCTGGAGTTAGCTTTTAGGTTGTCGCACGCCTGTAAAGTTCAAATCAATTTTCTTTCCACACTATCTGTTTGGCCTCTGCTTATTATTAAAATTTAGAAGTTGTGTTTGCAATAAGATAACAGGCCTACAATCGCATTTTGTATGATACCAGGATTTTTATAAGATAAATAACTAGCCTAACTTCATACAGTATACCTATTAAACCTTCAGGGAGAGAAACCGCTTTACCTTCATGACATCCTGCCATTTCTCAGTTTTTTCTTAATGTAGGAGAGTTGTATTGCTTAGATGTCATAAATTTCTTAAATATGATTACTCTGTTGTTGACAAATTAGTGGCAAAAGGGAGAGAGCTAATTGCCAATAGGTGAGGACATGGAATAAGAGAGGGAATAGGTCTGTTGCTGGAATGAGTGAAATACTGAAAGCAGTACTGGTGCCATTAAGTTGCATAACATCTCCTTGCTCTTTGACCTGTTGATACAGGCGAAGGCAATATCAATGTTAATAATCTGATGTACTGACATAGTTTATGTGTTTCATCTTTTTCACTTTGATTAAATGAATTTTGGAATACTTGAAATACATGATAATTTTCTGGATTTTGGCAGCTGCTGTCATTGAATGTGGATTCTGTAATTAATCAAGGCATGGTGAGCTTATCACACAAGCAAAAGTTAATAAATGATTGTCTCAGCCAGTCATACAAAATTGCACTCGGAGGTGGTGCATATGGCTCTTGCTTGGTATGGTTGTTGAATTTTTCTTTTAATATCTCTCTTTCTTCCCTTTAGAGATCCTTGTAGCCATGTTTCTAACAGATTGTAGACACCCATCAGCAATTTGTTTCATTTTAAAATCATCATATTGATTATAATATATGGGAAAAGGATATGATGCATTAATACATGCTTTTAGTTTCATTCTAAACTTAAAAAATTTGCTTTTGATGTAATTTGTCGATTACAAAATTGTATGCTTTTTCTTTTTCTTTTGCTCTTTAATGTATTACTAAATATGATTTGATTCAAAGAATTGTTGCTTGTGCTATTTGTAGGCCGTAAATGCAGATGCTTCTCTTTCAGAGCTGAGAAGTGAATTGGGACATCAGTTAGCTAGTAAAAGCCAGAATCTGAAGTTGAGGTTTGTATCATTTCATTACATAATAAATTCCAAAGTCTTTAACATTAGGGTCCCCGCCTCCAATCAACAATAAAGAAAGAAAACTAGAGTCTTCATGCTGTAGTTCTCAATAATGCCAGAGATGATTTTCATTTTACTGCTAGTTAAAAGCGTATTGCTGCTATTATCTATACTTGTGCTTGGAAAATCCTTGTTGTAGTATCATGTTGCCTATGACATGCCTTAATCAGTCGATCTGGTGATTTAAGGTATATTGACACCGGGGTAATGGATTATCTTATACAATACAGGAACAGTTTATATGATTGGGTTTATATTTCCTCCTGAAGTCTTTTATAAAATATTTATTTCATGAAAAAAAAAATACAAACTCATAACAGTAAGAGGAATGAAGCATAAACATTGGGCTTTTGTACGGTCAGAAGGTGATTTAGTATGGATTTTTGTTGAGTTTTTTTTCCCCCTTTTTTTTTTCTGTGAAGGTAGAATGTTATGAAGGGGAAGAAAGAGGAAGAAAAAGGGTAGGTAGGGGGAAAAATCAAGAAAGAGCGCACAATAACCATGCAGAAAAAATTTCAAATATGCATAATTTTATTTGTCAGAGCCTCATATGTTTGAAGTACAACAGTCAGATGATTGTAAACTACTGGTTTTCTGATTGGAGTTTGGCTCGGTTTAGAATCTACCGTGTAAATAAACTTTAAAATTCCCAGAAATAGAGACCTAGAATTTCTAAAGAAATAGATAAACTTAATTAAGAAAATATGAAGCTGTTTTGCAAGGGTTTCAAGGGACTCTTACCCTACACTGAGCAATCTTGCATTGGTAAATAAAAATTTATTCCATCAGTTTGTAGTCACATTGAGATGTCAGATCAGTGATGCATCCATTTTTCTTGTAGGGGTATTGGAGCTGTTGTATATAAAGTACCAGAGCTTGGAAATGACCAGATGCTAAAAGTAAGTCTGAGGAGTTTGGACAATGAAGATACAACTTCCATCTCTCAGGTTGCTCCTCTATCATTATTGCTCATTGCATTGTATTTGCAGCTTGTAAACAAGGGTTCCATATTTATACCTTTTTTTGGTGCTTTATTAGGAATTTGGAGGTGGTGGACACAGAAATGCTAGCTCTTTCATATTAAGCTCAGAGCAATTTGAGCAATGGAAGGTGTGACTAGGACACTTGAGTTTACGCTACATGTTCTCTGTCCTGCTTCAATCTGGAACTGTCACTTTGCCCAGGCAAGTGATTGTTGAGGTGGCTCTCTGTATGTGCAATTTTTAAATCTCCATTGAGTGTCAATGTAGTTGTTTCATGCAATGTAGATTAAATCCCAATACCAATAAAACAAATATTCTTATGTAGTCCCGAGCATCAACAGATTGGTTGACAAGACAGTCATAAATAAAGCATATAAACAAGGTAGGTTTTACTTAAAAGTTATTTTTGTAGACCAAATTTACTTTTAGGGTATGTTTAGATTGAAAAGAATTGAATAAAAGGTAAAGGAAAAGAAAATTTCATTTAGATATTTTTTATAATTATATTTAAATTATTTTTTTCTTAGAATATATTTGGATTACAGAGAATGGATGAAAAATAGGAGGGAAAAAAATGTTTATATAAATTTAAATAAAAAATGCGAAAAATTAAAAGTTTTCTTCCTTTTTCTTATCTTTCATTCTTTCCACCAAGTATCCTTTACAATTACCATGTGATCATAGAGGATGTAGTTACGCCAAATTTTTTTTGGGGGGGGGGGGGGTTGTTTTCTAGTTTTATGTCTAAAATTTTAAGTTTAAAGATAAAAATTGAAATGGAAAGGTTAAAAATTATAATTTTAAAGAAAAATTATACTTTTAAAAATTTTAATCGTGAAGAAAATTCAAACACATTTTTAAGTTTCTAGGTTTGAATTGTTTCTTTAGTCACCTAGTGGTCTAATTATCTCATCTAAACAGTGGAGAAAATTCATGTTTTTAATGACACGTATAACAAAAAACTAATTTAAACCACATATTTGGTTTTGGTGACGAAGGCCAAAATAAAATATATTTGAACTTAAAGCCATGCTTTCGAATCTTTTCAGTTGCCGTTCACTAAAATTACCCTTCGAAATGACAAAAAGATAACAATAATAAGGTTAACAATAATTGGGTATTTTTCTTTATTCCATAAGTAACACCCCGGATCACTCCATAATATTTTCCAGACCTTACACCAAACCATCAGCCTGGGTTCAGGCATCATTAAGATCGTCACCCAAAACTCCAAGATATCCTTGACTGTTATAATAATATTTAAAAATATATATATCAAACCATCTTGACCAATGAAGCATACTAATATACAAAAAACCAAAAAGAAGAAGTCTTGCAAACAGTTGTATATATGTTTTTTGTTTTATGAATTCAGCTCAGGTTATTCCCCACCACCTATCTGGCCTGCCATTAGGTCACTGGCATATTAGTTTGTGAATGTAAAATGAGATACTTCTTCACAACCTGCCATGGCTGCATTAGAAGGATACCATGCATCGTCCGTAATGAATTGCATCCATGAATCATCTTTGTCTTCCTCCTCCAAGCATGGAGAAGATGCCCCAGCTACGTCTGGAGACATGGTTTCACTTTCATTAATATTCATGGTTTGTGAGCTCTCAATTAGTGTTAAACTACTCTGCCCTTGCTCTTCATTTTCAGAACAGATTCCATTCTTCTTGAACACACGGCACAGTGCATAAGTATCCTGCAAGGTAACCAAACAGCTGAATGTTAAGTGCTAAGAGAACTTGATGTGGACTTTTGTCAGTACGAGTAAACTACAATTTTGGTCCTTAAAATATATTTGTTTGATCAGTTTAGTCATTGAAAGATAATTATCATTAAATCAATCGAAATATATTGAAAAACACATCATTTTTGTGAACACTATTGACCTCATGTTAATAGAGATGTCCACGGGAACCAACTTTCTCTAATGTAAAATGCTAGTAGTTAACATGGATAGTTAGCAACCATCTAGATGCCTTCTAATTAATGTGATATTTGGCAAGCATTCAAACGGGTCACTGTCTTTATTCCCAAATCAGAACCTAAAACATCATATTTTTTTGTTGTCAAGCATCCATATGGTGTTGTTAACCATTCACATCAAGGACCAAAATAGTCATTATCTTTCAAGGACTAATCTGATGGCACAAGCATTTTTATGAACCAAAATGATAATTTACTCTATTAATCACTCTTCTCTTCTGCATTAATAAACAAACTTTACAGCCTAGAAAAAGTAAGAGCGAAAAATGTTTAGTGGGTCTATACAATTTCAAATCTTTTCCTCATACTGCTTTTTGTTAGCCTATGCTGAAAAAGTCGGAACAGAGTAGTCAAAAATTGAGGCCTAAACAGATCTGCAAAAATGTGTTGCACCATAAAGGAAAAAATGTCATGTTTGGTGGAAACTAACATTCAAAGAGTACTCCGGCCCCAAAAAACAAAAATAAACGAAAAAACATTCAAAGAGTACTAAGGCTTGGTCAATGTGTCTTTTGTACTTTGCAGTAGTTGGACTTGTGATTGTAAGCAGAAGCTTTAAGACATTCTGTTGAATTATATACGACATACTGTTGAATCTCCTTAGCTTAATCATGAGGTTTTGCATAATTTTATTAATTTCTATTGAATTTTCTTTTTTTTTCTTTTTCTTTTTAATTTCTCCCTTTCCAGGCAGTATCCATTGGTTTATTTTGGTGTTCGGGAATAAAGTAAAAAGTGGCCGACACAGAATGAAAGTGATGGAGAAGCAGCTACTTTATGAACTGCATAAGCCTTCAAATGGTCCTAGATTCTATAATCCTACATTATGTAGGATGAACGGATATCCAAGAACAACGACAAAAATACATAGAGTTTAAGAAGGCAACTTTTGTCTCATTACATTTATTTAAGGTTTAAACTATGGTGTCTTGTAAACTATTCAAAATCTTTATCATTGTACCATTTGTAGTAAGTTGTCTCGTTACAATAACAAAAAAGAGGTATATATTGGAGTAAAGCAAGCAAGGAATATATCAACCATTTGTTTATTTGTACTTCTCTAACAAACAATTATAAAGGAGAGGTTTTTAAAATGTCCCGTTTATAAAAAAATAAGTAAATTAAATTAATCATAAAAATACATAAAAACATGTTAGAGATAGGTCTCACATAAAAATATTCTTTACATGTTTTTATAATTTTTTATAATTAGTTTGATTTATTTATCTTTTGTAAATTGACGCTAATTAATTTTTTTTTAAATATAAAGTAAGGTGAGAGAGAGGAAGAGAAGGAGAGAGGGAATAAAACTACTATAAAAGGGCAGACTTTTTCATGCACATTCCACGTTTCCCTACAGTTCTCACGCATATACCAGTTAATGCAGTTCTGCATATTACTTTCGCAACTTCAAGTACTACTACTCTCTGTGACTGTTTTCTGGGGTGACTCTGGTTAAGTGAAGGAGAAAATATGTGAGGAACTGAAGCTATAGATTTCTTTTTTGTCTTTGGTGTAAAAGAGGGAGGTGAAAATAATGAAGGAAAAATGCTTTTGTGACTGTCTTAAGCATCGAACTTCATGCTTTTTTTTCAGGTCAAATATGTAGTGATGACAAGTGTATACACAAGCAAAAGAAAGTTCTGAAAGTTGTTAAAGGGTGAGTATGGGACCCGTGGGCACCACCAAGGACTAGTTTTCAACACAAAAACATTTGCTTTTCTGAGATGTGACTCATGCATGTACTCTTTCTATAGCTTTTGGAATCTCCTACTAAATCTTCATGCTCATATTTTCTTATGTCTTTCGCATCCTACCCCTCCTTCCTTCTCAGCTTCTCCATGCAAGTCCTGAAACTGAGATAACTGAATCCTAATCCTCTATGAAACATGGACACTTAAAAAAAATCGTATCCTAGTTAGACACGTATTTGACACTTGCATTTATTTCTATGTCCATACTTTAGCTTAGTTTATTCCATCACAAGGCTTCAAAATCTGAGGGAGAAAAAGTATTTGAGAGGGTTACTTGGTTATTTCTCTTGGACAAAGGGAGCTATGGCAGCTTAGTAAATCTGCAGAAACCTGATATAGTACTGATCAATATAGGCTAGTATGTATTGATTTTTCAAGAAACTTAGTTGTAGAGTTTAGGATATCTATTATTAGGTTTGTCAATAAAAGCATCAGCATTAGCTCTTTTAAAAAGCGTATATATTCATTAGAGAATTTGATAACAAACATTTGAAGAATATTGTTTACCTGCATTCCAGAAGTGTCCTCGCATTCTTTGTCATCAAGGCGATACTCATGCATAACCCAGTCAGTTCTGATGCCTTGAGGGGCTCTGCCTCTGTAGTAAACAAGAGTTTTCTTCATGCCAATGGGTCTGTTTTGGGAAGTGACCCTTCTGTCTTTGCCAGTAGACTTCCAGTATCCAGCTCGAGTGGCTCTGTTTGTTCTGAAACCATTGGGGTATTTCCTATCCCTGGGTCCAAAGAAGTACCACTCTGGGTCTCTACTTGGCAGAAATGACTTCTCTACCTCATCACAATGGCAAAAAAATGTCCCACCAAAATCAGCCAATTGAAGAATTTTCCCTAATTTTTGATTCACATAATCAAATTATGCTTCAGATCACACAAGGAAAAAAAATGTATGGGAAGAAACACAAATAATCATGAAGGTAGTTCTTTTTCAGGTTCAAACTTATATATATATATATATATATATATATATATATCCTACTTTGAATGTTGATAATGGCATACACTTTCTTGCATGGCATTGAAGGCACAAAATTGTGCTTGAATGTGGATTTTGTGTGTGAGACTAACAAATGAGAAAGTGCAAGCCAATGTAGGGGAGAAAACTACCTATGACCCAAATGAATTCTTCTGAAAAGTATTTTGAGAGTAAAATTTTAAATACATCAAGTAAATGTAAAGAAGTACATTCTTAAGATCATTCAAGGAGGGGATTTAGTCTAAACAAACCCGAAGATACCCAAGAAAAAAATAATCCTACTGAGGGAAGTATGATCAAAATGAGTGAAAGGAGCAAATACTAAATGATACAGGGATGTTTGAAGTTGGGTGAGGTGAGAGAGAAGAAAAACCTGCAAGTTCCCACGGTTCACATTTGTAGAGATCAACCTCAGGAATGATGTCAAGTTCAATTTCTTGGCCATTGATCTTCCTCTTGAGATAATAATTGACAAGCTCTTCATCGGTCGGATGAAACCGAAAACCTGGCGGTAACCCGACCCGTGCCATATCTATGCTTGCCTCCTCCTTTCTCTTCTTGTAGCTCTAGTCAGCTGTTGCAGATGGAAGACTCTTCAATCTTGCCAAACCACCATTCTTTATATAAGAGACAAAAATAAAGGAACCAAAGTTCCTTATCTTTGAGTTTTTTTTATCTTCTTTCTTTTTCTTTTACAGATTTACAGATTCTGGCATAACGTTTGATACAAGCCTTTTATGTATATTTTCTTTTTTTTTTTATCACTAATACCCCTATATGTGTAGTTCCAATAACTTTAATTATGCATGCAAATCCAGCATGTATAATCCCATGCTTTCCAATTCATATTTATTTTAATTAATGGGCCTTTTTATTTCTTTTGTGAGAACATTTTCCAAGCAAAAGGAAGTCATGCCGTTGGCCAGGGAGAGACATCTTTTCTTTTAGACTTAGATATCTGTCGATAACTAGATCTGCCAATCATGGTGATGCAATGCTAGCAGACACCACTCTTTGCAGAATTAGAAAATTCATTTAACATTTTAAAAATTTTGTCCAATTCCTCAAGATAAAATTCTTGAAAGATTATGTCACATTAATTAATTTAATTTTACCGAGAGTATAACTTCTTTCTAATTTCTTTTTTCATCTATCTGCGCTATTTATATGACTATAGTCTATAGTATTTCAAAATGGTTTGAAGGAAACGCTTGATGCTGTGTTTGGAAAATCGGTAGCCCATCTCCAAACCACGTTTTGAAGGAAGCAACATTTTAAAGCTTCTTCTTTACCGTGGTTTCCCAACGCGCTGCCAAACTAGCATTGAGTAAGCAAAAATGACATGAACAAATATTGCATCCAGAAAAAGGAAATTCAAGCTTGCTTTGTTAGTGCTAAATTTTTACTGCATTTCTTACATACAATGCATATCTACGTAGAGGGAGTATCTATTATTAGTTCATAGTTTCCACCCTAAGAGAGCTGCCCCCTGAGTAATAGAGCACAAAAAATACCTATTTAAGAGATAGATACATTACTTAGTGAAATTTTAAGAGTAAGTTTGTTTAACGTTGTGTTCTAATTTTTAGGATAAAAATTAAAGTGTAATTTTTATGTCTTTTTAATCACACTTTTCAATAGAAAATTAAGAGTAAATTAAACAGACTTTTTTACATTTTGTTGAAATTATATAAATTTCCCTTTTATTTTCAAAATATATGTAAATCTTCCCTAAAATTAAATGATGCCTTATATTGTAGTCTTATTCTAAATTTTTTTATTAAAATATCTTTAATTTAAAATTTTTTTAGTTTAAAAAAATATGTATTTAGGTTAATAGAAAGTATTTTAATCAAAAAATTTAAAATTAAAAAGTGTAAAAATAACTTTTTGTTTATAAAAAAATTATGTTAAATTTTAACAAAATTGAAGAAATATTTATATAGTTTACTTAAAAATTAAGCCAAAAATTTTTTTACAACTAGATATCAAATGATTATAAATTTGTTCACATATAGTGGTTTAATGACGGAATTTGATAGCCATTACTGTCCTCATACGTTATTTAATGAGTAACTTAAGACAGTCTTTTGGAGGCCTAATTGCATATTGATTTTATATTATAATGTGGATGACCAAATAGTTTATCAATTAATGAACTAGAAAAAGAAAACCGAAATATTAAATTAAACTCAAGATTTACATGAATCACTGGGTACCTAACACATCCAAAAATCAACTTTCAAAATTGTGTGTGGGATCATCAATGTTGGAATCTGGTTACCAAATTGGGAAATGACAGCACATGAATAAAGATTAAAGTTTAACAATTTACTGCAAAAGTACATAACTAACAGTACCAGAAAAAAGGTGCTTATTAATCCAACTTCTCCTTTAAATGTCTTCATTCCCCCTTTGCCTTTTTTCTTTTTCTCTTGGAGCTTGAATAATAACATCACCATTTTCATAAGGTTAATTTATTTTCTTGATCTTTTAATTTTGTTCAATTTTTAACTTAATTCTTTTGATTTAAAAATTGATAATTAAGACTTTAAATTTTTAAAATTTAATTTCTGTCATTAAATTTTTATTAATATTACATTAAATTTTGCTAGTATAACCATCATGTACCATATTAATGCTCTAAGAATACATAATTTATACAAACAAAAAAGGTAAAAATAAATAATGAAATAAAATTATTTCACATATATATATATACAGTATGTGATACAACATTAGTTAAATGACTCGAGTGAATTTGACTTAAATTATACGTATATATTTAAAGTGTCAAGATAGTATATAATTATCCATGTCAGCAAAATTTAATGAACACTAATGAAAATTTAAAAATAGAGATTAAATTACAAAATTTTTAAAGTATAAAAGCCTAGTTATAAATTTTTAAATAATAAAAACTAAATTAAAAATTGAGTAAAATTATAAAGACAAAAGATAATCATTTAACCTTTTTCATAATCACATAACCAGCATGTGGCCCATTTTATGATGGATTTTATTTTTTGAAAAAAAATATATCAAACATATTTTCAAATGTATGTGTGTGTGTGTGAGAGAGAGAGAGAGAGAGAGATCTATTTACCCTTTCAGATAAAATGATTTTCTGGATTAGTGTGATGGAGATACAAAAGGGCATTCACAAATAAAATATTTAACAATGGTAAAGGGAATTAAACCGTGAAGGTGAAGTCAAGGCTTTGAAATATTCAATCAATTGAAGCAACTTTTCTTTTGGTTGCTCTCCTCTTTTTCTTTTTTTCTTCTGCGTCTTTAAATTTTCTCCTGAAACCAGTGAACTTTTGCTTTATGGGATAACTTTCTACGTAATCATTACTCAGCAATAATCCCTATATGTGCTAGATGAGTTTACTTTTGTCACTACTCCACTCTCGCTTTTCTATTTGGATGATTCTAATGTTTCTCCTTGCTTTAGTCTTGTCTTTCAAGATCTTGCTACCCCATTATATTTCACATTACACTAATGCTTCAAAAGAACAATGGTCTCATTCTTTACACTTTTCTTCAAGATGGTCTTTGATCTGTGTAAATCCAAAACTTTAGTTGTTGCGCCAACGCCTTGTCCATCAACCTTCACTACCATGCCATTTAAAAAGCAGTTTAATAGTAGACAAGTTGCATATTATAATTTAATCCAAAATTTAATGACAAACACTTGAAAGATTGCATCTAAATATATTTTTTTTTTCATCTAGAGAAGAAATATTGCCAAGTTATTAGTTTTGATCAAAATGAAGAGTTTGAATCATTTATATGAGATAACATCCAGTCTATGAGATGTTATTTCGTTGATGTAAGTTTGAGATTTGGTAACAAAATAATTATTTTACCTTCCAATAGTGGGTTTTAAGTCTCACATCAAATAAATATATGTGTAATTATTTAAGTAAGATATATGTTATTTGGATAATACTTATGTAAGATATTTTATTCATCAATATTTCATCTAAAAAATAGAATAATTATTTTAAAAAGTTATAAAATATAGTTATTTGTACATTTTAAGTTTTAAAAATACATAATTGTATCATATTTATTTATTCATAAATTTTCAAAAAATTTGATTGAAGAGTCTTTTATTCTTTTTTTATAATTCTTTCAACAATCAAACAAGAGTTGAGAGCTATAGGGTCTTCATGGTTTGTGGTTTTTTGTTTTCTGATAAAAAAATAAAAAAAAATGATTCACATGCCTTTGGTATAGTTTAGAAGGAAATTTTCTTTAAAGATATTTTCTGAAATAAAATAAAAACAAGTAATGTCTAAAAAATAGGTTTAAGCGTTTTCACATAATAATGATTTTGTTATCTCCAAACGTTATTTTTCACTCTAAATTAAAGGATTATTTTTATCAAGCACTAAATTATAGGTAAGGACAAAAACAGGGACAAACCCACTTATAAGAAAACAGGGGTAACTGTCCTTACTTAAATAGACTTATATTTTGATTTTTGATAGATTACACGAGTATTTATATACATGAATTTAAAAGCTATTCTAAAAAAAAATTATAAGTATTATATATGTGTATACTATTATGGTCTTCCTACAATTTGTAATTTACCTTCTTCAATTTTTAGAAGTTTCTAACACATACTTTAATTTGTCCCCTGGAATTTTTCCCCCATGTTTTTTTTTATTTGGTTCCGTGCCTGAGCGAAAATTATAGGCTTGGAAAAATATTGGCTTTTTGATAGAAATAATACACTAGAAAAAATATTCTTCCCCAATGTTGCATGACCAAAATATTTTGTCCCCATTAGACACCTGGTGCAACGGGACACCTCATGCCAAATTCTTTTTATTTTGCAGAGACTCATCAAAACTTGGGACAAGTGCGGCCGCGAGTCAATGTCAGACTTTTTTCAAAAAGAAAAAGTGTTTCTATAAAATTGGGAAAAAAAAGAAAAAGAAAATAACCCTAACACCCGTTCTGTAGATAAAATTTCCTATTGTAGAGTAGAGAATGTAAAATGCTTAGTTGGAGGAAAACAAATGTATCCTATTATTTAGGTAATATTAATTTCCAAATTTTTGAGATATTAATTTCATCAGAAAGTTGGTACAATAAACTTCACGGACTGGAATTCCACTTGAAAAGACCCATATGCCCTTGAAATAGCATTTATCGTCTTTCTTTTTTGACAGTTGTTATAGTCATTTTATTATTTTATTATTTTTACATTTTTTATCTAATTAAATATAAAAATAAGATGACATTTATATTTTTTTATATTATACCAAATATATGATTATGAATTACAAAAATTTTATTCTATCAAAATCTATTCTTATTTTTATTTTTATTTTTATTTTTACTTTCATAAAAATTATTTTTGCACATCAAATACAACATAACAACATATTTGGTTGCTTGTCATATAATTAAAATCTATAAATAAAATATTTATTATTATAATTATTATTTCATCTATCAAATCACTATTTTACTAATCAAATCATATTTTAAAAAATAAAAGTATAATAATAATTTTTTATCTTACATATCCTACAAATTATCTTCTCTCCCCAATTCTATCATCCAACCCAATCAAACATGAAGTAAGGGTCACGTGACACCTGGTGGTATCTTATATGGGAAAACAACTTTGCCGGTGTAGCATTTAGCAACACTTTTTTCGGTGGGTATTTTTGGGTCGAAAGCCAAAAATGCTTCGTCCCACATGCAATTTGGGCCTCTGTCATAGGCCGAGTCTGTGGGCAGCCCAGCCCAGCTTGGGTTCATGGCCTCGGCAAAATCTGCAGTAGCTGCTGGCGAGCAAAGGAACCACTCGAAGGTTTCTGGTTTGAAAGCGGCCACTGGATTTATACCTTTATGGCTTTAGCAGAAGAAATGGCGATTCTTCAAGCCATGCAACCACAAGTTCTCTTTCCCTCCCTCCCAAGTTGTGCTTATAGAAAGTGGTCTTTGAAGTGTAGTGCATTTGCACATGACAGTGCGAGTGCGTCTAAGTGTATTTCTTCTCTTTCTTTGCTGCTCTCTATGGATGAGTCTCGTTCTGTTCTTTCGTAATTCGAAGTTTTATTTTTTGAAGGAAAATATAGTAATAAGAACCAGCAATTGCCAAAAATCTCTACTTGTGTAAAAATGCCATGGCGAACATGTTTCAAACGTCACCAACCTTTGTTTCCAATCACTGCTAGTCGGGGTTTAAGCAGTCCTTGTGTCCAGCACAAGAGACCCAATTCATTATCTGACGAATTGAGGGGCCAAACAGCCATCCAAGGATTGAACTTTCTCTCAGACAATTTTTGTTCTTCTAATTTTGTGGCGCAACTTGAAGCTTGCATCCAATCCAAATCTCTCTCCGAAGGAAAGAAAATACATAAACATATCCTTAAGCACAATGGCTATATCAAGGATTTCGCTATCCTTGGAAAGCTAACCCATCTGTATATTATATGTAATGAGATTGAACTTGCTCGCCAAGTGTTTGACAAAATTCCAAAGCCAAGTGTTCTTTTGTGGAACATGATGATCAGAGCTTACGCTTGGAATGGACCATTTGAACAAGCCATAGATTTGTACTATCAGATGCTGAAACTGGGAGTGAGACCAACCAAATTCACGTTCCCTTTTGTTATCAAAGCCTGTTCAGGCCTACAAGCAACGGAAGTTGGAAGAGAAATACAGGAGCATGCAGAGAAATTTGGTCTTGAATCGGACATTTATATTTCTACTGCCTTGGTTGACCTGTATGCCAAATGTGGGGATTTGGTTGAAGCGCAAAGATTGTTTAATAGCATGTCCCACAGGGACATTGTTGCATGGAATGCCATGATTGCGGGATTCTCCCTTCATAGACTTCATGATGAAATGATGCAAATAGTTGTCCAAATGCAGCAAGCAGGAATAAGTCCCAACTCTTCAACTATTGTAGCAGTTCTACCTACAGTTGGGCAAGCTAATGCATTACGTCAAGGGAAGGCTATGCATGGTTACTCTGTAAGGAGGATCTTCAGTGACAATGTGGTTGTTGCAACTGGGCTTCTGGATATGTATTCTAAGTGCCATCACATATCCTATGCAAGGAAAATCTTCAATATGATGAGTGAAAAGAATGAGATATGCTGGAGTGCTATGATTGGAGGATATATCATATGTGATTCCATGAGGGAGGCATTGGCACTGTATGATGAGATGGTATTCAAACATGGGATGAACCCTACAGCTGTTACTCTTGCAAGCATATTACGAGCTTGTGCAAAACTCACTGATTTGGATAAGGGAAAACACTTACATTGTTATACAATCAAATCAGGGTTGGATTTAGATACAACTGTTGGGAACTCACTGCTTTCTATGTATGCAAAATGTGGGATTTTAGATGATGCAATTGGGTTTTTTAATGAAGTGATCTCAAAGGACAAGGTTTCTTACAGTGCTATTATTTCTGGATGTGTGCAAAATGGTTCTGCAGAGAAGGCTTTAAGTATTTTTCGCCAGATGCAGTTATCTGGCATTGATCCAGACGTGGCAACTATGATAGGCCTACTTCCAGCTTGTTCACATTTAGCTGCGCTACAACATGGGACCTGCTGCCATGGCTACTCAGTGGTTTGTGGATTCACAGCAGACACCTCCATTTGTAATGCCATTATTGACATGTACTCAAAGTGTGGAAACATTTATATTAGTAGGGAAGTATTTGACAGGATGCAGAGGCGGGATATTGTCTCATGGAATACAATGATAATTGGTTATGGCATTCATGGGCTAGGCACGGAGGCACTTTCACTATTCCATGACTTTCAGTCATCAGGTTTAATGCCAGATGATGTGACCCTCATTGCTGTTTTATCTGCCTGTAGCCATTCAGGACTTGTCATGGAAGGGAAATATCGGTTTAATGCCCTGATCCAAGACTTCAACATCAAGCCAAGGTTAGCACATTATATATGTATGGTTGACCTTTTGGCTCGGGCAGGACATTTGGATGAGGCATACACCTTCATTCAAAAGATGCCATTTGAACCTGATGTTCATGTATGGGGTGCATTGCTTGCTGCATGTAGGATCCACAAAAATATTGAAATGGGTGAAGAAGTTTCAAAGAAGATCCAGTTGCTGGGACCTGAATGTACCGGCAATTTTGTCCTTATGTCAAACATCTATTGTTCTGTAGGGAGATGGGATGATGCAGCACATGTTAGAATCATACAAAGGGATCAAGGTTACAAGAAAAGTCCAGGATGCAGTTGGGTTGAGATCTCTGGAGTAATTCATGGATTTATTGGTGGGGATCAATCCCATTCACAATCGGCATCCATAAATAGAAAGTTACAGGAACTTCTGGTGCAGATGAAAAAATTGGGATACCGTGCAGATTATAGTTCTGTTCTTCATGATGTTGAAGAAGAGGAGAAGGAACAGAGTCTCCTTTATCACAGTGAAAAAATAGCCATTGCATTTGGAATTCTTAATATTAGCCCCGGGAAGCCTATTGTAGTTACAAAGAATCTTCGAATTTGTGTTGACTGCCACACAGCGATAAAATTTATAACTCTTATCACACAGAGGGAAATAACAGTTAGAGATGCAAGTCGGTTTCATCATTTTAAGAGTGGAATCTGCAACTGTCAGGATTTCTGGTGAGAAATAGGAAAAGGGAAGTCACAGATCTTGTTAGAACCACACATTGCCAAGCAACCATCCTCTTGTTTGTCCACTTGCTGCTTGAACCAAGTAATGTTCTTTCCTTATTAGATCAACATCTGTTTTGTAAGTTTTATTGATTGCACCAATCTCCACAGTCAAAAACGTGAAAATATTTGTGTATTACATTACAGCAGAAGCATAGAAGATGTGAGTGGGAGAAGCATTTAGAAACCTATGTCGTTTCTAGTTCTCATTTATGCACGAAACATACCTCTATACCTGCATGCATATAGAGGTATATGTCTCAACTCCAAGAGGGAGAAAAGATGCGCCAGTCTTAGTAATTTTGTCAACTAGTCTTGATTTACCTCTAGCATCTGTTAAGTAGAGAGGAACTCAATAGTAGAGAAAGCATTTTGGGAACACAAGTGGCCTCTGGCAGGAATAGAGAAACAACAGCCGTGGCAGCAAGTTGGTTTTAGCGCTCCTACAATTGGTGGAATTCAATCTTTATAAAATTTCTTCTGCTAACATCCACTCTGATTGCAGAACTATCCAAGACCTATAAATCCCTCTGAAGTACATTCGAATTTGGTTTGCAGGTAAATTACCTATTCTTTTTCTTCCATTTCTTTTTTGGTTGTCATTATTGTTGTTGAGTATGCACTGAATGTGTTTGACTGGTGTTTTCGAATTAAAGTGGCTTATTTCCTCTCAGTTCTTTCCCAACATAATACTGCTTCTCTTGCTCAATGTCATATAAATAAGAAACAGTCGGTGATGGACTAGGATGAATTTTCTGTCTATCCTTGGCTCCATTTGGCTGTACTCTGTTTTAATTAGACTGCATCTCCTTGATTGACCTGTTTCTTTCTTTGATATCTTTGAACTCACTTACGGACGTTTGTGCAGGTATTTGTTTTATGTCATTCATGATAAAAGAATCCTGTTGTGACCAGCACAAGGTATGTTTAACTGCCTTATCTATTTTAGGCACCCTATCATTAGCATAGGTTTCTAAGCATGATGCCATCAACAATAATTTGAATTGTTTCACAATTTATGATTCATTTGCCGACCTAAAATTTTCCCATTTACCTTGATCGATGGATCTTAGAAAATCTAAGAAGTCCACCATTTTAATGTTTGTTTCTTAGTGAATATTATCATTGAAACAGTTTTTTTTTTACTTTTTGGGAATTATGGCATTTTTAGTCTTCTGAAATGGAGCTTAGCATCCGAGATACAAGCATGTTTTTCCCAGCACAAGCTAATGGCGCAGTTTATTATTTGTGGATTTAGCTCAAGTATCTTGTGCATATAAGCAGAGGTGCATGGCCAAGAAGCGGCCAGCTGACTGCTCCCTTTCACTTTGCCTTTCCTTGCTGTGTGAATAAGGACTCCACTCACTACTGACTTTTTGTTGTGAGCCTTGTTACTACCGAGGAGGACAAATCAAGATTTGGCTTCAACCACAACTGTTATGGAGTAGCTCTTCTTAAAGTTATTGCTTGGGGAATTTTATTGAATAAAAATAAAATCATAAAGCCAGATGCATGTAATGTGTGCTGTTGTTGAACGTCATATAAATAACATTCAGTTATCAGTCAACTTTCTTACCTTTATAATGCTCAAATTATTCTATATTAAATTGTTAATATTACAAATGCTTCAAAAATGAAGCATGAGTTTGTTCAATAGGTAGTATAATCATTGAGATGAACTCAATGTTTATCAGATAATATATTTGCAGGAAATATTTGATAGAAAACTGAATACAATATCAATAATCGAATCTCAATTTATAAATATTCAAAGCTTTGTGATTTCTGAACTACCCAAAATTCAAGTTGGTACAATGTATATATCTTAACGGGATGTCTCAGATGAACCAATCTATAGAAGTCAAAATCTGGATCTGGCTCTGTAAGCATGTTGAGGAGCACTTATCGGAAGTGGCTCTTGGGGACAATGCTAAGGCTCTGTCATCTAGTGAGGTTGATCTTTGGACTGGTAATATTCTTAAAAGCTAAGAAGTAATTTATTATAGAAACAAGCTAGCTAGCTATTTGCTAGCCTTTTTGTGTAGCTTTTTAGTATTTATTTGGTTAGGCAGCATAACTTACACTTAATTCTGTAGTGATTTGCGGCAGAATTCTTCAGTAAGACTATAGATGTGGAGGTACTTTTTTAAAGAAATCAATGATACATGATGTGAATTATTAATTCTTTATGTGTTTGTTACAGAATTCTTTAATAGAATTATGATATGTAGATAAGTTTTAAAAAAGAAAAAAAAATCAAAGGTATGATACTGAGTTGTACAAACTTTACATATTATATTATTGAAGAATATGAAAGTAAATATTTAAAAAAACTACATCTAAATTTTTTCTACCAGAAATTGGAATGATTTTGGATTTTCCCTTATCACATATAGACAAAGAAGGAAAAAAATGAAGGGGCAGAGGACACTCTTTGTGGGGGAAATCGGTAAACAAATCAATCATGCAAAGAATATTTATGGTTGTCTCCTTAATAGACTTTCTAAGTTGGTTGTAATTGTGAATGATTGGACGCTTGGAGAATGTGGTGCATTATTTTTATGCACTCCATTCAGGTCACTATCTATTAAATTAATTGTGGAGTGGATAAGAGAAGGCGCTGCTAGTGACTGCCATCTTCTGAATCAAACGGTATCCTTTATTTGTCTGCCTTCTTTTTGTGAGCTTTTCTTATCAAAGCATACGAAGTTTCTGCCTATGTCTGTCCAATAAGATAATGGACTTAAAAATAATAGGCATTTTTAAAAGGCTGTGTTTACCGTGTTATTTTTTTATGTATCATATTTCATTTATAAATGATTAAAATTATATATTTTATTAAAATTCACTTATTTATGAGTGTGATACATAGATGACATAATAAACAATATCAGAAGTCCTAAAAAGAAGGCAGCCTTGAGGTTTCTGCAAGAGGCGCCTTGGTGGCTAGGGTGGTCTAATCTTTGTTGTGCTATTATTGCTACTGTATCCTGCAGTCCCACTAAGAAGTATTTGAACGATCTGATGGTTCACCTCATCGCGGTCCTTTTCATGTTGCTATACTCAGTTTCTGAGAAGGGACTCTACTTTCTAGGAAAACACTTGAATAAATATGCTGTATAATATAGACTTGCATCAAATCAATAAAAAGTACAGATTGATTAAAAAAATTTAAATTTTGGTTTTAAAAATTATACATTTTAAAGAGTATGTTGATAACTTGTTTGGCTAAGCTTCGTGAGGAAGAAGTTGTTTGTTTTTTAAAATAGTACCTATTTTGCAATTATAAGGTCTATGCAATTATAAGGTCTATGGTCTAACTACTTAACAAAAGGAAGCTGTCCTAGAATAGTAGCATATATATATATATATATATATATTGTTTTTGCTATAAGAAGGTAATAAAAAATTACAGTTTTTCTTTTACAAAAGCAAGAAATTATTATTATGAAAGCAATCGTATCCCTTATTCGAAATCATGTGTTACCATAATTACTTTGAATTTTTTTAACCTACTCAAATTCATTCCTTTTTAATAATTTGATAGCAAAAAATAATTTTTTAAAAAAAATATGCCAAATACAATAATATTGATAAAAATGTTTATTAAATTATTCTGTTAAATACAAATTATTTTTTCTAATTATTTTTTATTAAGCTCCATTTAAAAGCAACAGTTTCTAAATAATTCACATCAATTTCAATCTGCATTATTATGAGGGAGGGGAAAAAAAACCTTCCTATTAAATGGTGGATAGAAACAATGGACAAAGTGGTGTAACATTTTTGGCTTTTCAAGTGGACCTGCCCAATAGACTTGCTCCCAAATACTATAGTGACATAACCCATTACCACATCTTGTATATTATATTGGATTTTTTATGTTATTTCACTTGGAAACAAGGGGACGGACCCGGATTTTTGTTGATTTACTATAATTATAAACGATTAATTTTCAATAAAATAATATATCAAACGTGTAAAAATATAGATAATATGGAAAAGACAATCGATTATGGTACATCTTTGGCACCCCAATAGTGAGAGAGCATTATATGATGATATAGGGTATATTCCAAAGTCACAATCCACTTAACAACTATTATAGTGGTAGGGCTTTCATTATTGAGATCACATGGGAACCCAACTATTGGCTTATCTTATAGGTTAACAAATTAGTTTAAAGGATAATTTTTTTTCTTTTTTAAAAGATATTTAAATTATATGGCATTTTTATTGTGAAAAAGTATATATATAATTCCTTTTTAAAATTAGAAAATAACCAAAATATCTTTAAAAATAATGTCAATTTCTTTTATTAACAATATATTCTCTTATATTTTTATTTCAATATTATTTGTTGTGAGTTAAAAATCATAATTTATTCTAAAATTTTATTAGGTTTATGACAATGTTTATGTTTATTAATATATATTTAATATACATGTTATTATTGAAATCAATTATTATTAGCTTAATCTTTTAATTGATTAACCTTGGAAAAATATTTGTAAATATGTTCTTTGTTCTTATTAATTATTTATCTTTTTATCAAATTATTGTGCAATTATTAAATTTTTAAAAATGACTATTTTGTTTTGGTAAAATATATATCTAATGCTTGTTATATTTTATAAATAATAAATATAATGGTATGTTAATCAAAATATATAATTATAATTTGTTTTTTGTTATAATTGGAAGAGAGGTAAGTATAACACATTTTTTGCTGCAGGAGAAATGAGTATAATTTTTTGAAACAAATAAAATGATCATGTAATTTGAGTATCTTTCAAGAGAGGGAGAGAGAGGAAACTTATCCTAGTCTTAAAGAAAATATGGCTTATCTTTTCTACAAATGGAAAGTTTTTAGGATTGTCCTTCTTCTTTGCAAAGATAATCATGCTTTAATTGTTTTCTATCTTAGTATTATGGTGAGAGTTGTTCTTAGGTTTTTATGTGAAACTAAATCTCATTTTCAAATAATTTTAAAAAGACACTCTCTAAATGATCTTAACTGAAATATTTTCTACAAAATTGAGTGGATGATAAGAAAAATGCTATTCCTCCTTGTCAATCCGACTAATTTCTTTGAGTTTGTCGTCCCTCTTTCTCCCTCCTTCTATATTTGTAATGGTGGCATCATTTAGGTGTGTAGTAGCAACACAGAGTGAAGTGCCAAATGAATATCTACACACACACACACACACACTAATTAATTGTATAATAAATTAATAAATATGTATTAAATTGATTTTTTTAATCAATGAAATTTGTTGATACATCCATTTTAATAAATTTTTATATACTTATTATACCAATTAATTATGCAGTACACCATCCATCATGTATCAACAAATTATCATCCCATCCTCATCTATTTATCTATCTATACTAACAGAGCTTTGGAATTTTTTGGTGTTTCGTACATATTAATATAGATAATATGAAAAGATTTAGGTATCACATATAAAAGGAAAGTAGAAAGTGATTTGGCTTCTCATTACCTTTTTTTTTCATTTCTTAAGATATTTTTAAAACAAATTATTTTATTCATTTATTTAAATATATTAGCATGCGGTTTAAGTGCATCTAGTAGCATTTCATTATTTGGTTTGATTTACTATTGCTGATGAAATGGCCTCTGGCGTGTGCTTGAGTGGGATGACAACATTGACAAGGACGTCTAGCATATGATTTGAATTGAGATGAAGTTTTTAGGTGACACGCAACTTAAACTTGTGGCCACTACCATTGCTCTAAATAGGCCACCATTGATGGCCCATGTAGCTAAGTGCCCCACTTTAGTATGAGATGGTGGGAGATTTCATTTTGCATGATCAAAAAAATTGGTATACAGTATATACAACGTTTAGCCTAGTTATATGCTCCAAAACAAGTTTAGTAGCTTGTTCGGACGACCTTTCCGATTGTAGGTCAATTGGATTCGTTTGCCATCACTGTCAAAACTTCTTGTTCATACTAATGCACGTTGGCTCACATGGTAAGGGGTGTAAGTCCTTTAACCATTCATTCCAGGGTTCGATTCCTAGTGACAATGGGAATGAAAAAGACGTGCTTGAAAGACCGGCCCCGTCAACCGGGCCCAACATTGGTCGAATCCGGATTAGTCGAATTGTCGGGCTTGGATATCAAATGGTGGTTCACCAACCATAAAAAAAAAAAAAAAAGCTTCTTGTTCATACAAAATCTTTGAAAATAAAGATTATGGTATTGAATTTACACTCCAACTAATTCATCAGCTTAGCTGACAATATTGTCATGCTGCTCCTCCTTATCAGTTTGATCAACAAAGGCATGAAACTAACATGTCACTCTGGAATTGTCATTTGGTTATTTATCATTGGCATGTAACAAAACTTTAAATGTTGATTTTTGTTTGGGTTAGTCATACCTCATTTTGGAAATGGGTTTGGATTGATCAGTTTTATCAGGACAAGGTCAAATTTTCATTTAAGACAATTAGAGAATGCTTTATGGTTTATTCTTCATCTAGAAGCATTAGATAGTCCTCCAGGTTTTCCAATATCTCTTTTGTTGTTTTTCTCAAAGTTTCCTTGTTACATTTTGCATTGGCTACATCAAGTTCAAATGACCTTGCAAGTTCTTCAGCAAGATATATGGTCTTTACTTGGGCATTTTACTTCGATTAAGGTTTTATTAATTTCAAATAATTTTGTTTATAGTATTAGGCCTCAATTGCAACAAGATTTATTCTGTTCTCTGGGGTTGTAGATTTGCACATGTATATTTTATTGTTGTTATCCCAAAACCAAAAAAGAAAGGCCACGTCAATCTGAAAAATAATGCAGCTACAGTCTAAATATTAAAATATAAATGAATGATTATTGATTAAATGGATGATAATTCATATTAAAAAAATATGTCCGTTAATTGAATTTTTTTATAAAGAACAAAAAACCTATACTGACAAAAAATTCAATTATGCCTTTGAGTCATAGATTCATGGTTGGTATGGCAAGGGATAGGGAAATAGAAAGAGAAAATTATGTAAAATGTCTATTTTGTCCTTCTAATTATTATTCAATCGTTACCTATTAATTATTATTCAATTATTAAAAATAGAGACATTAAAGTCATTTTTATCTCTAAAATCATCTTTTTATTTCTTTTTTATTTTTGTACTTAACTTTTTGCATATCAAACGGGTTATTAAAAAGATATTCATTGTCACTTGTGCAATGCAATCTATACATAGTTATATATATTGACATCTATATTTTGTTTGAGGATAGATTTACAGGATGTGTATAATAAATTTATCCCTTGAAGAATGCATAATATTTAAGAACACTTATTGCATTAAGATAAATGTAAGGGGGTTTATTAAATAATTTTTTATTAACTTTTTATATTTACATTGAGTGCAAAGAATTAAAAAAAATCATATTTTGGTGTTCAAGTGGTGCTCAAGATTCTAATTTGGTTGCTTAGGGTTAAATGATTAAATTCAGCATAACAATGAAAAAAATGTGCCTAATAATAGCCTATATCAAATTTATTCCTCCCTAGCTTTCTTCTTTGTATGTTTCTCTCATTGATAATCAATGGAAAACGTGTTTTCTCTCATCATAGGCTAATGTGCTAAATCGGAATCCCTGAAAGGACAAATTCATTGATAAATGTCAAAGAAAGAGGGGCCCAAGATAAAAAGATGATGATGACAAGATAAATAGTAGTTCAACAAATAGAGTTTTTTTTTTTAAAGTAAATTATACAATTTCTTTGGAATTTTATTAAAATTATATAAATTCTTAATTTATTTATAAAATATATACAAATTTCTCCTTAAATAAAAAATTACACTCTAATTTTAAATTTTTTAATCAAAAATATTTTTATTTTTTTGTGTATATTTAAATATAATACACTTTTATATATTTAGGTTAATAGAAATTATTTTAATAAAAAATTAAAAATAAATTAAACTATATTTTTTAAAATAAAAATCTCTGTAATTTCAACAAAATTTAAAATAAATTCATATAATTTAATTTAATTTATTTTTGTAACATCAAAATTTTGAGAGCATCACTTTAGCAATTTGTGACCTGAAAAATGGAACTTTTTTTGCGTAATTTACACTCAAACAAAAATTCTAATCGAAGTTCTTTGCTTTTTTGGATACATTCAGATCCCCAGGGTTTGCATTCCAGTTTGTCTCATATAAATGAATTCCTTGGAGAGTAATGGTTTAAGGCCCACCCCACTGAACCATTTTGTTTTTCTTTTGCTAATGAAGCTTAATTAGCTTTGATTAATTTTTCAAAGGGAATTAATTCTTTTTTTTTGGTAAAAAAACAAGAGAAGATGGTGATCATATGAATGAATGTGGGTAACGTTTAGTCAAATGAAAAGTAAGTACAATGAATATAGAAAAAAAGAGCAAGATGGAGCGAATGATGGTTTCTACATAACTGGCAAAGGACGAAAGGATGGGTAAGATTTTTGAGGAATTAGGGATAATTTAACAGTTTTGTTATTTCCATAATTTTTTTGGTCATACAATATTATTTTAAAAAATTATATACATTATTTCTTAATTAATATTTAATTAAAAATGTAAAAATAATTTTTTTCCACAAAATATTTTTATCAGAAGACTATTATAGACTCATTTTATTAATGTAATAAATAAAACTAATGAAATATTATACAATTAAAAGGAACACATGCATTTATATTTTTAATTCAAAATTTTTTAAATATTATATATCTAGTGTAAACCTACTAAGAAATGTGTTTTCTCTAAAACGAAATTAACTACTGCACAAAATAAAGTCTATATTCCTTTATATATATATATATATAATTAGCTTTATTAACACATATATTTTTATTAACATTTAAATTTTAAAAACGGTCTTAGTTTTTTTTTTAAGATAAAAGCATATTGTCTGACAAGCTTAATTTTATATGAATTATTTTGAAAGTGAAAAGTAACCGAGATGGTGGGGCCTACCAGTGGGAGGGGATGGTCCCATATGTTTGGGGATCAGTTGTGGGGTCAAACAGCACCTGGATTTTGCAACCGTTACTTGTCAGTGTCACCACTGAACCCCTATCTTTTAGGACGGAACCCCTACATTCTAATTTTTATTCAATCATCTCACATGTTATAATAAAAGCAAGGTTTTTAAAATTGGATCGGTCATCGAACCGGTGGAGGTATTGGTTCACAGTTCATTGATCGAATTGTGGTTCAATCATGATCGAACTGGTAATAATTAAATATATATTTTTAAAATTTTATATATTAAAATTTTAATGTAACAAATAAATATTAGTAAATTTTTAATACTTAATTACTAATCCAATATTTTTTTAAGATATTACAAAAATTATTTTATAATTTTTAAATTATATTAAGATTCTACTTATTATTAAATAATAAATGATAAATAATAATTTTAGTTAAATACTTTGATATTATAAAAAAATGTTACTAAAAAATGAAACATAAATATAATAGAAAATAAGTATAAAAAATAGTCAAATATATACATTTTATTATTTTTATTTTTAAAAAAATCTTTATCTTTAAACTTTTTTCTCTTTTTTGTTTTTTATTTTTAATTTATTAAATTTATTTGAGATGAATTACTATATTATATAAGAAAAAATTCAAAAAAAAAAAAGGAATTTGGAACGGATCGATTCAACCCGGTTTTGACTGGTTTTTCACCGATTTTGCCCGGTTTTGACCGGTTCTTTACCAGTTTGACCGGTTCTCCACCGGTTTTGTAGCTGCCCGATTTTCTAGAGTAACCGGACCGGACCAGGGACCGGTTTCCGGTCGAACCGGCCAGTCCGGTCCGATTTTCTTAACCATGAATAAAAGTGATACTTAAGATATTATATATATATATATATATATATATATATATATTATGAAGGTGTAAGGAGTTAGTATTATTTTTCGATTTCAAAATAGTATCAACTTCTTTTTATTTCATATTTGATGCCACACTTTTTTCTCTCGTGTAATTTTTTTTATAAAAATTACTTTTTTAATTAGATTGAAAAAAAATTCCATACCTAAACTTAGAAAAAGAAAAGGTTCTATCTTTGAACCCATATTTTAGTAGGTCACAAACTCCATGCGTATTTTTTTTATTGAATCTTTTAACTCTCAAACTCAAACCAATTTACTCAAAGAAAATTTAAAATTATTCAATTTTTTCCTAATTTGAGTTTGGCGTGTATAAAATTTATTTATATAAAATCACACAATAAATAAATAATGTGTCTCATAAATATTAATATTATGAGTACATTATACATATTTCTTCTAAATTTTATTGAAATTATACAAATTTTTTTTATTTTTAAAATATACATAAATTTTCTTTGAAACAAAAAGTTTTAATATTTTAATCCAATTTAAAAATTTTTTACCAAAATACTCTCCATTAAAATTTTTTTTATTAAAATAAATGCATTTAAGTTAATAGAAAATATTTTAGTTACAAAATTAAATTTAGACTAAAGTGTAAGATACCTTTTAGTTTCAATGAAGGTTTGCATATTAAAATAAAACAAAAAAAGATTTATATAATTTCAAGAAAATTTTTAAAAATTTGTATAATTTATTCAAATATCATTTAAATATACAATCAAAATAAGTTGAAATTACCCATATCAACAATTTTATCCTTAAATATATCTCAAACCTAAAACAACTTAATAGATAAGATTAGGAAATCTGCACTAGAATATTGGTCAAATCCCAAGTTAATGTCCAGATCCTCTTCTATGGCTATGTCAGAGCAGATCATGCCATGGCCCAATAGGGAGATGCCCCTTTTTATATATATTTTGTTATTTTTAAATTGTTAAGATTTTGTTGTCATTCTCCAAAGCTTACTAAAATTATGTAATAAATTAATTATTTGATGTAGTAGTGCCATATTACTAAAAATAATTACTTCATCATATTTACTCCTGACTTAGATTCTTAAAATTCTTCAAAAAAAAAATCTTCAAACTCCGACATATTTTTTATTGCTATACCTAGACCCAAACGAGTACCCAAAAAATAATATGAATATTTTGATCATTTATACATTAAACCACTAAATTTCAATCACATTTAAACGTAGGATGAATTAAGTCTAAGTTAAAGCCCCAAAAAAAAATCATTATACTAATATAAAATAAATTTCAATGAGTTGAGAGTTTTTTAAGGTGTTTAATTTTTAAGTTCTATTTGTCTAGTTAAATAAAATAAATGAAACATAAATTAAGTTTTACTTTTTAAAAAGTCAAATTAAGTTGACTTTTTCTTTTTATACAAGTAAACTCCAAATAGGAGAAACAGCTTAACTTATTTATCACACTAAAATTAAATATTTTCCTTCATTAGAATGGAAGTTTTTATGCCAATAGTATTAAGAATGTATATTTAATAGAGTAAATTAAATTGACTTTCTTTAAGGTTTGTTTAAATTATATATGATACTTTTTTTGTTTTAAAAATAATATCTAAGTTCTTTTTCAATTAATTTTTTTATCAATGAAATCAATTTTTTATATAATATGCATTTTTTAAAAAATAAAATTATTTAAGTGCCTTTCTTATTATATTAAGGATAAAATTGTTATCTCAAGTTAGAGTGTAACATTAATTGAATTGCCATTACTATTCTATTAAAAGTAAAGTCATAATCTCATGTTATGCAGAATATTAATTTCTTAACAACAAATAAATTTAAAAGAAGTTAGGAAAATTTAATTTATTATATAATAACAATAGATCATGCATAATTATAACGAATAAAAACTTATGTGTAAATACAAAAATTTTATTCAATTTTGTTAGTTTCAAAGTTACTCACCAAAGACATACATGGAAGAGGGGAAAATCTCTAAAGTAATGGGTAAGAAGTCAAACAAGGCCTAAAGAATATTTTTGGCACATTAAAGGGTTTTAACTATTGGCACACTACTTATATTCCTACTCTATACTTACTACCTAAGCTACCTTTAAAAGTGGTATCCAAATAACATTTAAAAGGAAAAAATATCAATAAGATTTGCACCTTGGTAGGTAATATCTATCACTTTATTTATTTTATGGTAAAATCACGAGTTGGCTTTATATACTTTTTGTGAATGTGAAACTAATTTTTGCTCAAGTTTCAAGATGACTTTAGTCACAAAATTGTTTTAATAGCAAATTATATTCTCTACAATATTACATGGAAGCAATTAAAAAAAGGATAAAATGAAAACTTTTAATGTTAAACATTGTCTCTACAATATTTATTTTCGTCTTTCTCTATTTACATGTTAGATATTTATTTATTAAATACGAAAGATCGGAGTCATTACTTTCAATAAGATTCAAATCCTTGCCTTGCAGGCAAAGTTTGTCCGCATAAAGCTGTTTGTAGACTGAGCCACACGCTATGGTTTATCACTTTACTTTTAAAGGCATATAATTAGTTAGTGTCAACAAGTAATTAATGTCCTTAGAAAACTGAGTTAATCTAAAAATTAAAACTTTTTTTAATTAATTAATTAATTATATTCTTATCCTTACAGGTTGGTTGATTGATATGATCAATTTTTATATCCAACCCAGGTTCGTTAGAATCATGATTTCTTCAACATTAGCTGTTAAAGACCTGGCATCAACTTAAAAATATCAAAGGCACAGGACGCCGTTTAAGAATGAAAACGACGACAAGAACTACTAGACGACAACAACTTTATGGTGGAAGACCCGAAGTTTAAAACAGCAAAGAAGCAATCCTTAAAGATACCTTTATTTTTCCGTTAATTTTTTTTAATAATGTAGATTATGCACAAAATGTTGATTTATGTGCCTTATAATGAAATTGATCCCGTTATTTTTGTTTATATAACCTGTATCCATAATTACATGTGGTTATTTTAAATATTTCATTATTTATATAAATTTGTGTCATAATATGACCAAAAAAAATATTATACTTAAGTAATAATTTTTAATATTGTATTTAAGTAGTGTATAGCTTTTTCATTTGACTCATAGGGAAAAAAAACTTGTGATTTACATATGTATGGTATGTTTGGTTTTGCGTTTTTAAAGTTCAAAATCACATTCGCAAAAAAGTAATAATTTATTGCTTTTATATAATCGTAATTTTAAAATGAGATTCCAAATATGCATGTAATTGTTGAGGGTCATTTGTCTACAAATTACCTCTAACTTAGCTGTATTGGGTAATTTTGGATGATAACTTTTGGTTCTTATTTCATGAGTTGTTTGATGGGAGGGGATATCATTCTAAAAAGAAGGGTCTCGCTAAATTTTAAACAAAGTTAAATCTATAAATAAAGTTTTGATATGTGTAATTGGTGAAAACAATAGCTTAGTGAATGAAAAATATTTGTTGTAATTAATAATTGAATTTATATAAATTTTGAATGAACTAGAATGATAACCAAAAAAAAATTGACTACAACATTGTTGAAAGTTAATTGAAAAGCAATAAATTATAGAAAGTGATAAATAAAGCTGTGAGTATGACTATAAATAAAATAAAAAAATATCTGAAAATGTAAAAAAAAAAAAACTACGATACAAATTTTTGGTGAGATTTTTGTGTGTTGATACCATTTATGTCATATTTATAACTTCTGCAATGTCCATGTCTTGCATAAGGTCATTATCCTTCTTTTACACCATTGTTTACTTTGTGGCCTTACTACATAGATTATATCATTTAACTACCTTTGAAGTCACTTAAGTTAAGAATTTGTGCTTCTTCTTCTTTTTTTTTTTTTGCATTTTCTGTTATCTCATTTTATCTTTTTGGTTAGCATCTTTGTCAGTTGCTATTTTGGTTGGTTCTTTTTGGCTAATTCCCATAGCTAGCCTATTCCTCAGCTATTGTTCCTCACTATATCATTGGTTCTTGACTTTTTATCCTAATCATAGTACATTTAAGACTAAATAGATTTTAGTCCCTAAAAATATATTCTTCATAGCTTTAATAAATGGATTTAGTCTTCTACATAAGTTAATTTTGTATGTTAACTTTTCACAAACATGTTAACGTGCACATTTAGTCTTTAAGTGTACTATTAGATGCTTTCTGTGTATATGTTGATGTAGCATCATCTTCTCCATTGTGCAGCTAGTAGTCCAAGAGCTTTATTTTGAGAAAAAATTTCACATAAAAATCCTAACTTCATAAAAGTGATACTAAAATACTTTAAAAACTAAATTTTTTTGAATGATTAAAGACAAAAGTTACCACTGATGATATTCAAAATTATTACTCATACTCTTTCAAGTTATAGCTATCTCTTTTTAATATTACAAAGGTGTTTTAGATTAATTATTACCTTTAGAAGAAAATACCCTTATAATATGGAGAAGGCCAAGTTGTAACTTTAGGAAATATGTGTGATAATTTTGGAAAGCATTAGAAGAAAATTTTTGTAAGAATTTTTAATTTTTAATTTTTTTAATGTTACTTTTATAAAGTTAGAATTCTTATGTGAATTTTTTTTTTCTTATTTTAAGCTCTTCAACTCCAATTTTTTTATGCTATTAAGATTAAGTGGCACTTAGGTCACATTTGGATTTGTAAAGCAAGCATCTTCTTGGGATTGTAAGCATCACATAAGATATATCGAAAATTTTCAACATATTTAATTAGGATATCTGCTAATTACATCATTTATGCCATAGTAAACATGATAAAGCAGCAATTGTTTCTATTTGTTTAACTGCAAAAGATTTCCTTGTAACAATAAATATTAAAATAAAATATTTGTACACATTTGTACATAAAAAGGTGTTCAAAATTAAAGCAAATCAATTCAACTAATCTAAACCAAACTAACAAAAAATCAAACAAAATAGAGGCAAAAAAGTCCAAATCATTTTTTTAATATGTCAAAATTGATTATGTTGACTTAGTTATCGATTTTTGATTATTTGGTTTGATTTTAACTGACCCAAAGTTTTATATAATTTTTTTGTTCATTAATACTAAAAACAATGTTAGTACTAGTGAATTTGCAATTAAAAAAACTATTAAAAAAATTGTATTGTTATATTTTAATTCAGGAACTCAATAATAAAGAAATAAGAAATTACTCTTAAATTTAATTTATTGATGATTTAATATAAAATATAGTTTTGAATCTTTTAAAACTATTTTATATGATTTTGAGCCTTCTAAGTGTTAAAAAAAAGGGATACAGGAAAATGTAGAGATTTTGAGAACATTGGCTTAAATGAAAAAGTTTATTATAAATATGAATCAAACTAAAATGGAAGTGAACTAAAATCAAATCAAATTGATTATACATAAAACTAAATAGGTCTTTTTTAGAAAATTAATTTGTTCATTTAAAATTAAACCAAACTAAATTTATGGGTAATCTTATTTGTACGGAACTATTATATGAAATTTAGTACTTAAACAAGAAAATTTAAGCCATATATGATGTTAACACTGTTAGATTAAACATTTATAGTAATTACAAGCAAGAAGAAAAATCCCACAAAATGTGTTTTATATTTTAAACAAAAGATTAAATTTAAATAAAATTTCTAATATTTTGATTATTAGATTGTTTAATTAAAATATAATAATTATATTTTAATTAAAAAAACTTAATGGCAAAATACAAGAAACTGTAAGTCTTGAAACTCCGAATTTAAAATTAAAATAAGTCTTAATATGGGTGATTATTAAGTTCTGACCAATAACGTTAATGAGCTTCGATTAAATATTGCTGAGCAATCATTAATTCATTTGACCTTTTTTGAAAGAAACGTTGTACCCCAACCCATTAAAACAAGCGAAGCGACAGAAACTCGCGGTAACAGTTATGCTAATAGACACCTGTCGGGTAAATGAAGCGAGTACACAATTTTGTTCCATTCTGCGAGTGTGGGATAATCGAGAATTCGAGACTCGTTGTGGGCCAATCATGTGACTCGTCCCTCGTTGTACCCGACAGACTCAGTGGGCCCCACCAACACACGATGTCTTAGCAAATCCACGTCATATCAACGTGGGGCCATAAGCCATTCAAAACCCTCCAAACGACCACGTCGTCATCCACGTGGCATGTGTCTGAGACTCAACCTTTGATGGCCCCCACCCTCTAGGAGAACGAGGATGTAGGGACGGAGTGGTCATTTTCGGAGACCTACTCTTCCTTTATAAGGGTAGCCCGGGTCTGAAAATTGCCTTGCTCCTTCAATTTCTCGGTTTTGTAGCAAAGTGAAGCGGAGTGAAAGGTGCGTGCTACGATTTCGGCGTTCCTTGTTTCACTCTGGTTTCTGCGCTTGATACACTGAACGAGAACCGGTTTTCCAGTAGCTAAAGGAGCGGTTTTTCCAGGTAAAGCACACTGAATTTTTAGGGTTCCCTTGGTGGTTAGCTTCCGATGATTTCTGGTTCCATTGTGGTAATCGTTTTTTCTGTTTGAAGGTGGTATGCTCATTGTTTGACCTTACTGGGTGAGCTTGAGTTTTTGTTGTGTTTGTTGGTGTTAGCGGTGTAGATCTATTATTCCGGACTTTGTTCGATGTCATTTTAAGTGTTTCTGTATCTGATCTATGTTAGATTTTGACTATTTAGGTTTTACTTCGTCTTTTACCTTATCTTCTCCTGGGATGAAGATGCTGGTATTTAGAGGATGTATATGCGGTTTGGTTTTCAGTTTGTTGAGTTATTTTTCCAGTAGATTTCAATTTTTGAGTGGCTGTTATTTCTGATTCTGGAGTTTTCTTCGTAGAGAAGTTACTTTGCCCGATGTCATTTCAAGTGTTTTTGTATCCGATCTATTTTGGATTTTGACTACTTGGGTTTTATTTACTCTTTTATATCTCTTCCTGGGATGAAAATGTTGGTATATGTGGGACGTAAGTGCGGTTTGGTTTTTAGATTGTTGAGTTATTTTTTCAGCAGATTTCAATTTTTGAGTAACTGTTATTTCTGATTCCGGAGTTTTTTGTAGAATGGCTGTTGCTACATTTGTTTGCAATGTGACTGGAGATTCAGTGGTTTAATTTTTAGAAATTTGTTTGAATAAATATAGATTTTTTCTCCATGTCTTATTCTTTTTTTTCTTAAATGAATATGATATCTTATGATTCAAGTTTTGAAGTATTTAGAATTGAGAACTCTGATTTTCCGAGTGCGTTTGGACTTGAGTTGTGTATTATGTGTCTCTCGGTGGTTCTAAGAATATCTTTATTTTTTTTTCCGTATGAACAGTGTTCATCATGGTGAGAAAGAGGAGAACTGAAGTTCCCAGTGGAGGTGAAAGCTCTGGGACTCATGAGAGTGGGGGAAGTGGTAGAGGCTCTCAACGCCCTCCTGAAAGGGGTGCTCAAGCCCAACAACAGTCAGCTGGAGGATCCCAAGGAGGTAGAGGTTGGTTTCCCCAAGGAGGGCGTGGGGGTTATGGTGGAGGGCGTGGACGTGGCTCACCCCAACAACAGCAAGGTGCCCCCCCTGATTATCAAGGTAGGGGGAGGGGAGGACCTTATCAACAGGGAGGTCGTGGTGGATATAGTGGGGGCCGGGGTGGAGGGGGTGTAAGCAGTGGACGTGGTGGAGGGCCTTCATATGGTGTCCCATCCCGACCAGAAGTTCCCGAGCTGCACCAAGCAACCCCAGTTCCATATCAAGCTGGGGTGTCTCCTCAGTCTGCAGTATCTGAGGCCAGTTCTTCTTCACAACTTCCTGAGATATCACAATTGGAACAGCAAACTGAGCAGTTGGTTATCCATTCAGAAGCTGCTCCTGTCCCACCAGCTTCAAGTAAATCAGTGAGATTTCCCCCTCGGCCTGGGAAGGGTAGCTATGGCACGAAGTGTATAGTCAAAGCTAACCACTTCTTTGCGGAGTTACCTAACAAAGATCTTCACCAGTATGATGTAAGTTCTGCATTTCTGGATTGGCATAAATTTCTTATGCTTTTCTTTTACAGTTTCCTGATATGCTGCTCTTCATGAGAAGGTAACCATAACTCCAGAAGTGCCATCACGAGGTGTAAACCGGGCTGTTATGGAGCAGTTGGTTAGGCTATACCGTGAGTCTCATCTAGGCATGAGACTTCCTGCATATGATGGCCGTAAGAGCCTATACACTGCTGGTCCACTTCCTTTCGTTTCAAATGAGTTTAGAATCACCCTCATTGATGAAGATGATGGATCAGGATCAGGAGTTCAAAGGTGTACATCAGCATGTTTGTTACTAAATTTTCCTTTATGTTCTTCTAATTCATCCTTGTTTATATTATAACTCTTTTCTTTGTATTTTAATACAGGAGAGTGAGGGATTTCAAAGTTGTGATAAAATTGGCTGCACGAGCTGACCTTCACCACTTAGGACTCTTTTTGCAAGGGAGGCAAACTGATGCGCCTCAGGAAGCCCTTCAGGTTCTTGACATTGTTCTGCGTGAACTGCCCACTACTAGGTACAGGATATGGTTGTATTCCTGGTGTTTTATGATCTTTTGGACTTTTGTTTGTCCTGTTGTATCTGGCCTTTTGTATTGCTAACTGGATTTTGGTAGTGTAGGTATTGTCCTGTGGGAAGATCTTTCTATTCACCTGATATAGGTAGGAGGCAACCATTAGGTGAGGGTTTGGAGAGTTGGCGTGGGTTCTACCAAAGTATTCGTCCAACTCAGATGGGATTATCACTCAACATTGGTATGTTCCATCATACTAATAGTTCTCAGTGTTAAGTTTTTATGTCATCTTTATGTTATTTCTTCTTCAGTTAACCTATTCCTTGTCTTTATATTCTTTCTAAAAATTATTAATTGATTGGAAGATTACTAATTCTGTTAATTATGTTTTTAATTTGGTCGTTAACTTAATAGATTGGAAGTACAAAGGCATTTGATACTATTTCTGAAAAAAAACTTTTAATTAAGTCTTACTGCCAAGTCAATTAGCAAGGAAAAGAAAATTCTCTTTATTCATTTGTGGATGTGCAGATATGTCGTCAACAGCATTTATTGAACCATTGCCAGTAATTGATTTTGTAACTCAGCTGCTGAACAGGGATGTCACCACCCGACCATTATCTGATGCTGATCGTGTAAAGGTTAGACTTTGTACATTTCCTTGTTTTGTTATTTCTTTTCCTTTGTATAATTTTATAGCACTGTGGCACTCAATGAAACTTTGATCATTTCTCTTCTGTGACTATATGCCTGTGAGCTTGCCTTTGTTTTCTTTGGAAGGGGGGTGGTTTAGTCCAACTCTTGGATACATGTCTCTTATTCAGCATGCATGATGAGAAATTGGCCTTTTTTTTCATTTTCTAAATGATAGATCAAAAAAGCACTTCGTGGTGTCAAAGTTGAAGTAACACACCGTGGAAACATGAGAAGAAAATACCGCATCTCTGGTCTGACGTCACAGGCAACTAGAGAGCTGACGTGAGTATTAGTACCTAGTTATTTTCTTTTGCATTTTAGAAAACCTTCTGTTGATGTTCTTTTTGGTTCTCAATGATTGTAGATTCCCTGTTGATGAGAGGGGGACGATGAAATCCGTTGTGGAGTACTTTTATGAGACATATGGATTTGTTATTCAACATACTCAGTGGCCTTGTTTGCAAGTGGGCAATACAAATAGACCGAACTATTTACCAATGGAGGTAAACAGTCTCATGAATTATGAGCTTGTGTATCTTGCTGAAGTGCATCCTAATTGTTTGCCCTGGCTATAGGTTTGCAAGATTGTAGAAGGTCAAAGGTACTCGAAGAGGTTGAATGAGAGGCAGATTACTGCTTTGCTTAAAGTCACCTGTCAGCGTCCTGTTGACAGGGAGCGAGATATCATGCAGGTATGTAGATTTTGTCTTAGTGTCATGTATATGTATGTATTTTTTGTTTGGTGATATAAATTGTTAGTGGCATTATTTTCCCTCTTAAGTTCAAATTGGATCTTGTGCTTATTGTTCTGTTTTTATATTTTTTGTTAACTGGTTCTGTTCTTAGTTTATATTATAGTTGTTGAAACCAGACTGGTCATTAACCTCATGTAGGCATTGGATTACTGGTCCAACTGTTGTCCAACTGTTGGGTCAACCCAGTTATATGAACTTTAATCTGCCAAATTTGTAATTCTGAGGCCTTTATAGATTGTTTCTTCCATGAAGCTGTATCTAATGGTATTGGTCATAAGAATCCAGAATGCATTTGGAGTACATTTCTAGCAATGTGGATGTATTGCACTGGTAAATGCATGCAGTTGATGGGAAGATAAGTGTCTGCTTTTTATGCTTTTTCCAATACATTATATGTTGTTTCTGTTCAGACGGTTCATCATAATGCTTACCATGAAGATCCTTATGCTAAAGAGTTTGGAATTAAAATCAGTGAGAAACTTGCACAAGTTGAAGCTCGCATTCTTCCTGCACCCTGGGTATTTCTTTTTGAATTTTATACTAACTATTTATCAGTATCATTGACTGTGCAATTGTGATTTTTCTTCCTTTTAATGAAAACGAGGATTTGCTTTCTGCAGCTGAAGTATCATGATACAGGTAGAGAAAAGGATTGTCTGCCTCAAGTTGGCCAATGGAATATGATGAATAAGGTAGTTTAACTAGTTTGCTATACTTTGTTATGCTGCACATCTCTTTTCAGTTATCTTGTTTGGATTTATTTTTTCTTTAAAAGGTTTTTCTGGTGGTGATGGTTCTTATGGGGTGGTACTTGGGTTGGGGAGGGGCAAACAGGTGACTATGTATGTTTTCTAGAGGGGCGTTGGATTTTTTTTCCTATCCTGTTTTGGGAGAAGGGGGGGGGGGGGGGGAAGGGACTTCTGGGTGTTAAGTGTAATCTAATCTTTATGATCTCGCAAATGAACATATTATTGGGTGTAGCATATATGATAGAATGTTGAGTCCATTGAGAGTTAAACTATTTATATGCATATGATCAAATCATACTGCTTCTCCTGTATTTATTAATGGATTTGCTGTTGGGCTTGATGTTGGAGATGTGAAATAACTTTTTCCTATGTGCCTATGGGTATGACTTAATCCTAACTATTTCAGAAAATGGTAAATGGGGGAACTGTGAACAACTGGATCTGCGTAAATTTTTCAAGGCAAGTTCAAGATAGTGTTGCCCGTGGCTTTTGCTATGAACTTGCACAGATGTGTTATATATCTGGCATGGTAAGGGGGATTCTGGTTATATTTATTTTAGCTTTTCAGTTGTTCTTACACCCTTGCTTGGAATAATTTATCTTATTGAATGCATCTAGGCATTTAATCCAGAGCCAGTACTTCCTGCACTCAGTGCCCGCCCTGACCAGGTGGATAAGGTTCTGAAAGCACGCTATCATGATGCGAAGACCAAACTGCAAGGAAAGGAGCTTGATCTGCTTATTGTTATTTTGCCTGATAATAATGGCTCTCTTTATGGTAATGATGCATCCACTCTTCATTTTGTATCTTGTGTTTTTCTGTTATATATTGAACAGACTTGTGGACTTATCTGACATGCTATGCAGGTGATCTGAAACGTATATGTGAGACAGATCTTGGGCTTGTTTCCCAGTGCTGTTTGACAAAGCATGTCTTTAGAATGAACAAGCAGTACCTTGCAAATGTTGCTTTGAAAATCAATGTGAAGGTTGGTGGAAGGAACACAGTACTTGTTGATGCAATTTCACGACGCATACCTTTAGTTAGTGATCGGCCCACAATTATTTTTGGAGCTGATGTAACTCATCCACACCCTGGAGAGGACTCTAGTCCATCTATAGCAGCTGTATGTTGTTGAATCTGTCTTTAGGTTTGATAAGCCTAGTTTTTAATTTTGAACTTGACTTTAATTAAAATCACCATCGTTAAATGGTAGGTTGTGGCTTCTCAAGATTGGCCTGAAATTACGAAGTATTCTGGTTTGGTTTGTGCTCAAGCACATCGGCAAGAGCTCATCCAAGACCTTTTCAAACAATGGCAAGATCCAGCGAGAGGGACAGTAACCGGTGGAATGATCAAGTAATCTCTCAGACATCCCCCCCCCCCCCCCCCCCCCCCCCCCCCCCCCCCCCCCCCCCCCCCGCGGTTGCATCCATGCATGTGCATCACATGCTTGTGTCTCCAGTCTTTGTTTCTTTGTATGAAATTTCATTAATTTCAGGATGGTATTTTATTATATTTTTTTGGTTAATATTTTGGCAGGGAGCTTCTCATATCTTTCCGGAGAGCCACAGGGCAGAAGCCACAACGGATCATATTTTACAGGTAATGTTACTGTTACATTTTCAAACTAATGCTTCTTTTGATTCCTTTTGCTCTATGATGATTTTTATATCATTTGCAGGGATGGTGTGAGTGAGGGGCAGTTTTATCAAGTTTTACTGTTTGAGCTTGATGCTATCCGCAAGGTAATATTCAGTTTCATTTGTTATGAAAAGACTATATCTCATCATATCATCAACTTTCTCATTTTTTCTGATTCTACCTGTCAGGCATGTGCATCCCTAGAACCTAATTATCAGCCTCCCGTCACTTTTGTGGTGGTTCAAAAGCGCCATCACACAAGGCTGTTTGCTAACAACCATCATGATAGGAATTCGGTTGACCGGAGTGGGAATATATTGCCTGGTAGTTTTTATATTTTGATATAATAAGCTTCCCTATGTTGTCTAGTTTCCTAAATCTGATGCAGAACCACCACCTGGAAATCTAACAGGTACGGTTGTAGACTCCAAAATCTGCCATCCGACTGAGTTTGACTTCTATCTTTGCAGCCATGCTGGGATACAGGTGAATTATTTGTCTTATCCATTGATGTGTTGTTTTTGACCTGTTGTCGAATTATTACCTATTCAAACTATTAATTGTCACAGGGCACAAGCCGTCCAGCTCATTACCATGTGCTATGGGATGAAAACAATTTTACTGCTGATGCACTTCAAACACTGACAAACAACCTCTGCTATACGTAAGTCGTGATCCTTGTACTTTCTATAATATTTTGTTGATGTGTTGTTTGTTTGCTTTGCTTTGCTTTGCTGTCCATTTAATCTTCAATTTTACTTCCAACTTTTTTTCACTTAGTGGGAAAAGGCTTTGTTGTTGTTGTTTACTTCCAACTTTTACAATTATTCAGTTGTTGAATGTGAATTTTTTCTCCCTAAAACTTTCTGCAGTTATGCAAGATGCACAAGATCTGTTTCAATTGGTGAGATCTCCCTTAAACACAAACCGATAGATGAAAAATAGTTGATAGTTCCATGTGTATTGCATATTGCAAGTAGTTAATTTTATTGCTTTATATACATTGCAGTGCCTCCTGCATACTATGCACATTTGGCTGCTTTTCGAGCTCGATTTTATATGGAACCTGCTACATCAGACAGTGAGTCTATGACAAGTGCTGCTGCTGGACGAGGAGCGGGTACTGGTGCAGGACGTAGCACTCGTGCACCTGGTGCTAGTGCTGCTGTGAGGCCTCTTCCTGCTCTTAAGGAGAATGTTAAGAAAGTCATGTTCTATTGTTAAGAAGCCGTGTGGGCATATTTATGAGTTTGTGTGGTCATATCTTTTAGTCATGAAAAACCGATTGTATCTTTTACCCTGGAAATTGTTTTAAAGTGTGTCACAGAAAATGTTGGTATGTAGATAAGATTTGCTGGATTTTTGAAGTACCTGTTATTCTTGTTATTGTGGGCTACTTATCCAACAGACTGAATCGTAATGCTATTTATAACTAGCTGTTTTGCCATTGTTGAGGTGTGGAATGTCTGAGCGCTTGGTTGCTTTAGTTTCCTTGCTCAAAAGTAGAAGACTTTGTCTGGCAATGCTATGGCATATAATTTCACATATTTTTGTTATAATTTTCATATGGTGCCTATTGGTTTTCTCTTTAAGCTACGAGAAATTTTTTTCATGGTATTATAAGCTGTGTTTTATTTTTAGGTATTTAATTTTGAGGGCTTCCTTTGTGTGTAAAACTTTATCCTGGACGTTGATATTTAATTTTGAGGGCTGGAAATCAGCGAACAAATACTAATAATATATATGCGCGCGCACACACCGCCTACCTGCCTTCAAATTTAATTATGCCTTTGTACTATCAATTATCTAATTTTTCCCCATCCAAAACCACAATAATATTCAATTATCGGAAATTTGCGAAATATTCGCATTGCATGTTATTACAGATTTATAGTAGTTGCAACTATTGATATGAACAAATACTAATTTGCACAATGAAGTAGTAGGAATCGCCTGTCTGCCTTCAAATTTAATTATGCCTTGCACCACCAATTATCTTATTTTTTGTGAAATATTCGCATTGTATATGTTATTACAGATCTATAGTAGTTGCAACTATTGATATGAACATATACTAATTTGCACGATGAAGTAGGATGAACCGCCTGCGTGCCTTCAAATTCAATCATGCCTTATACAACCAATTATCTAATTTTTTTCTCCATCCAAAACCACAATAATATTCAATTATCGGAATTTTTTTGCGAAATATTGGCATTGTATATGTTAGTACAGACTAAAAGTAGTTGCAACTATTAATATGAACATATACTAATTTGCACAACGAAGTAGTATGAATTAATATCATCAGCTAATAATATACTAACCTGCACAATGAAATAGTATGAATTAATATCATCAGTTAATATTATTGATACTACGATAAGATGTATTGTGTATTTTCGCACGCGTTACTTCAATATTCAATTGTCGGAAATTTGTGAAGTATTTGCATTTTATATGTTATTACAGATCTATAGTAATTGCAACTATTGATATGAACATATACTAATTTGCTCAATGAAGTAGTATGAATTAATATCATCAGTTAGTAATATTGATACTACAATAAGATGTATTCTTTTAAAATAATTATTTTATTATATTATCAAATATGTCGTAATTATACATTTATAATAATAATAATAAAGAAAACTGTAGATATATCTACTTATACACAAACCAAACAACCCTTGTGGGAAAAGCTATCAAAGGTGGGCAAAACTTAACACTTTTTAGGTATTTGTTTTATGTGTTTTGATATATGATTTTTAAATTAAAATATGACATGTATATACTTTTAATAATTTAGCATCACATAATTGTGTTTTAATTTTTTGTTTATATATTTTGTTTTGATTAAAGAATTTGACAGAAACATAAAAGAAGTTTTTTCTTTTTAAGTCTTATCTGATATATTTCTGTATTTTTTTTTCAGTTAATAACTGACAGGTAATTTAAATTTAAAAATATTGTTATAAATGATCAAAATCCCTCATTACCATGTCACATGAAGTAACTCACATACATTCCATCTTATGCTATTAAGGTTCAAGGAAGATATTTATGAGTTTAAAAAACAAAACAGACATACCGAGTAATTAGTAATTTCAACTAAATCTTGGGAGGAAAGAATACATGGTCTACAGGTAAATCCATAGCATCTACCTTGACAGTCACAACCAAATGGCCAAGTGCTCAAATATCTCTTGAAAGAGTTCGGAAGCAGCAGAAGAACATGCGTCTTGGAGATGGAATAAAGAAAAGAACAATAATTTAACCTCAAACCACAACTTCATCTTGCTTAACATTCTTTCCCTCCACTTTCAAAAACTAACCCCAAAAGGGCCACTCATATCTCCTTTCTTTCCCCCACGTTATATTCTTTTCTTGCTTTAACATTCCTTTCCAACAAATGCTAACCAAAATCTATTCTTTTTTTCTGCTCATTCAAACGAATATAAATCACACCAATCAGAAACTACTTTCTTAATTCAGTTCTATCCATCTCGTCCTTGTTCTTAGCTCATTGCCATTTTTTTTTCCTGTCAAAATGGCTACTACATCAAGCTCTGCCTTGAAGAGATCAGATACAATTACAGACAGCATGCCCGATGCCTTGAGGCAGAGCCGCTATCATATGAAGAGCTGCTTTGCCCGGTATTATCTCACACAATTTCTTCTGTTTTTTCTTGAGGAAAATTGTATTTTGATCCTGATAAGTATGTGTACTTTCAATTTAGTCCTTCAGTCATTAAAATACTTTTAATGTTTCCTTTTCATTCTATTTCCATTAAAAAAAAAAAAATCAAACTTAATTAATAGATTGCTGGTTTGAACATTTATGGGTTACCTGACATTGGTAACTTATACCTCAGGTTGCTCGCTTCAAGTAAGCTATCGCTTAGATTTAGTGTTACTTCTTGGATAGAGATGGGATGGAAGGGCAAATATTGAAAGTATTTCAATGATTGAAGGAAAAAGTCAAAAGAAATGATTTGTAGAGGACTAAATTGAAAATGCATTTAACTGTTAGGGACCACAATAGAGTTTTCTTGTTCTTTCTTTGTGCCATTTTGGCTCTTCATTTCTTTCTCTTAACATTCTAAATTTGAAACAGGTTTGTTGCTAGTGGGAAAAGGTTGATGAAAAGGCAACATATGATGGAGGATGTGGAGAAATCAATTGAAGACAAGGCTGAGAGGAACAAGCTCTTACACGGCTTATTTGGTTTCATCCTCGGTACCACTCAGGTGCAGTTTCACAGCAACATTTTTATCTTTTTGAGGAACGCAAACAAATACATTAAATAAAGTACCTAGTTTGACAATATGAAACATTTGCAGGAGGCAGCTGTTGTTCCACCCTATGTTGCTTTTGCAGTTAGACCTAATCCTGGGTTCTGGGAATTCATCAAAGTAAATGCAGATGATTTGCAAGTAGATGCTCTTCAAGTTTCAGAATACTTGAAGTTTAAGGAAATGGTGTTTGATGAGAAATGGTAAGTGATGCTCTTTGGAAACCCATTTGCATGATCATTTGGCTAGCCAACAATTCCCTTTGTGCCAATAGTACCTTGAAACCTTTGAGTTAGAAACTCATTAGAGATTATAATAAAACTGTTCATGTGTATTTACTTAAAAATTTCAGCCTTTTAAGGTAAAACAGTTCTTCAGAACTTTATTATTCCCTATTCTCTTAAATTTTCCTCAGAGATGGACTTTCATGTGAAGAAATGTTGAAAATTATAGTAGAAATTGTTCATATTCATTCATTTAAAGGCTTAACCTTTTGAGTTGAAATAGTTCTTTCCAAAATAATTGAAAATGAATTGCATGTGCAGGGCAAATGATGAGCATGCTTTGGAGATAGATTTTGGGGCTATTGATTTCTCTACTCCTCGCATGACTCTGTCTTCCTCTATTGGCAATGGTCTAAACTTCACTACAAAGTTCTTGAGCTCAAAGATGAGTGAGAGCTCAGAGAGTACGAAGCCATTGCTTGATTACTTATTAGCCCTTAACTATCATGGAGAGGTAAACATAGGCCCAAGCTTGTTTTTCTAGATATGGATATCAGAGATAAACAGTGACTGCATGTTGTTTTTGTTTTCTTACGATTCTGCAGAATCTTATGATCAATGACACTTTGAATACCCTAGCGAAACTTCAGACTGCACTGAAACTTGCTGAAGTTTATCTGTCTGCACTCCCCAAAGACACACCATACCTGAATTTTGAGGCCAGGTTATCTCTTTTTTTTTTACCTCCATTTTGATATAATGGAAACCCATCTAGGGAAAAAAATTGACAGGAGGTTAAACAAAGCAATGTATGTTGTAACATATATAATATTTATAATGTAGAATTTATGAATTATGACCCTTTGTTTTTGAAACCTTCACCACCCCGTTAAATTTGACGCCTTTAAATTTATGTATTCCATTTGAAGACTATCTTGTTCATGGTCAGATTGAGCATATGTTGACAAAAATTTTAAAGCTAATCAAGTGGTAACTTTTTTTTTTCACCCCTTAGGAACACAAAATTGAGCCTTATTTTGATAGAGTGGAAAACCGGCTCTGGAAAAACTGACAAGAGGTTAAGAAAGGAATCTAAGTTGTAAACTATACATAATGAAGGATCCATGAACTATGCCACTTTGCTTTTGCAACTTTCACCACCACAATAAAATTTTGTCTAGTTCAAGGTTTGTCGAGTTTAGGAACCCAAAAGTAATATCCTTTTAGCCTGCTCTTCTTCAGTTTACCTAAGGATGAATAAACTATTCCCATTCCTGGTAATCTTCATTACTGTCAGCAGGTTGAAAGAATGGGGATTTGTAAGAGGATGGGGAGATACTGCAGAAAGGGTTAAAGAGACAATGAGAATGCTTTCTGAAGTACTAGAAGCACCGGACCCCATGAAATTGGAATCATTTTTCAGCAGGCTACCAAACATGTTCAAAATAGTCATTTTCTCTGTTCATGGCTACTTTGGCCAAGCAGATGTCCTTGGACTGCCAGACACTGGAGGCCAGGTTTGAAACTCTCTTACCTCAATGTTTCATTTTACAAATTGAAGTGTAATTAAGAGACTCAATGTCCTTTCCAACTAAATAATTTTTTCTTTTTGGGGGGGCTGCATTTTCTGATAGGTGGTTTATATTCTTGATCAAGTGAGGGCCTTTGAGGAAGAGTTACTCAATAGAATTAAGCTGCAAGGCCTTAATGTGAAGCCTCAGATTCTTGTGGTAGGCTAAACCATTTGCTTCTTCTTCTCTCATTATCCTTCTTCCTTTTTCTTCCTTTTGCTTGCTCCTCTTTTAGATGCTTAGAACTTCTGTTCCATGCACAGGTTACGCGTCTTATACCAGATGCACGAGGGACTAAGTGTAACCAAGAATTGGAACCTATCGCCAACTCCAAGTATTCCCACATTCTTAGGGTCCCTTTTTGTACAGAGCAAGGGATTCTTCGTCAATGGGTTTCTCGTTTTGATATCTACCCTTACCTGGATAGATTTGCCCAGGCATGTCTAATTATCTTTACCTTCCATAAAAGGAAGCAATAAAACATATTATTTACTTTTTTTTTTTCTCCTCCTCTCTTTGTCATTAACAGGATGCTACCCCAAAGATTCTAGATCTGATGGAAGGGAAGCCTGACCTTATTATTGGAAATTACACTGATGGAAACTTGGTTTCATCTTTAATGGCTAGTAAACTTGGAGTAACTCAGGTTAAACCAATCACCCTCCTAGATTTTAGACATACTGATCTCAGTACATCATTTTCCTCCTCTTACTTTGAACTAAAGCTTTTGATTTTATAATAAATGAAGGCAACTATAGCTCATGCTCTGGAGAAGACCAAATATGAGGATTCAGATGCCAAATGGAAGGAGTTTGATGCAAAGTACCATTTTTCATGTCAGTTCACAGCTGACATGATCTCAATGAATGCTGCTGATTTCATCATAACAAGCACCTACCAAGAGATTGCTGGAAGGTAGGTCTGTTCGGACTCGCTATGGTTAAAAACTTAAAATTACCGGGAAAGTTAACTATGTCGCGTTGTATCATCAGCAAAGATAAGCCTGGACAGTATGAAAGCCACTCTGCATTTACCATGCCTGGAATTTGCCGCGTGGTTTCGGGCATCAATGTCTTCGATCCAAAGTTCAACATTGCTGCGCCAGGAGCTGATCAATCTGTCTACTTCCCTTACACGGAAAAACAACGGCGATTAACCTCATTTCATCCTGCCATTGAAGAGCTACTTTATAGCAAGGATGACAATGAAGAACATATGTGAGTCTCCTACCAGTTTGCTCCCATCATCCCCCTGCACTTTATATTACTATAGAATAATTCTTAGGTAGATCAAGCTAATCATAAAGAGACAAACAAACATGTTAGGAACGCTTTTCAATAGGTTCCACCTTTGACATGCTTATATGTTTTTGTGATTAATTTGGTTTACCTCTTTTTTGTAGATCGAATTTATATAAGAATCTTTCTATTACTGTATATATGTTATCATAATGGCCTCCTCCAATCTGAAATGTGTTTGCAACAGAGGGTTTTTGGAAGACAGGAAGAAACCAATCATTTTCTCAATGGCCAGGCTTGATACAGTGAAAAACCTAACTGGCCTAGTTGAGTGGTACGGGAAGAACAAGAAGCTGAGGAATTTGGTAAATCTTGTGATTGTTGGAGGATTCTTCAACACATCCAAATCCAAAGACAGAGAAGAAATGGCAGAGATTAAGAAGATGCATGCCTTGATGGAGGAATACCAACTCAAGGGTCAGTTCAGATGGATAGCAGCGCAAACCGATCGGTATCGCAATGGAGAGCTCTACCGATGCATTGCAGATACAAAGGGAGCTTTTGTGCAGCCAGCACTGTATGAGGCTTTTGGCCTTACAGTTATTGAAGCAATGAACTGTGGATTGCCCACTTTTGCAACAAATCAAGGAGGTCCAGCGGAAATTATCGTTGATAGGGTCTCAGGTTTTCATATTGACCCATATAATGGAGATGAATCAAGCAACAAGATTGCTGACTTCTTTGAGAAGTGCAAGACTGATTCTAATTATTGGAACAGAATGTCAGCCTCCGGTCTTCAACGTATCAGTGAATGGTAATTCTTTGAGTAAAACTCTATATTCATCCTTGATAGATAGGTGCACCATCAATTTATTTCTTCAGAGATGTTTTCTTTCAATTTAATCTCTCATTCATTAAAATACTTTCAATGATGACTCATACTTGTTAACTCACACCTGACACACATTCATTTCGCATCAGATAAGAAGCCCTAATTAAAAACCCTAACTTCATGAAATTTGTGGGCGGGTGGGTGAACTTCAAAGGTCTGGAGCTTCTGAATTTCTTGAAAACAATAAGCTAGAGAACTTCAACAAACTTGATAGATGAAGTTCTCAACTTTCATTTCTTGTGTTTGACTTGCAGCTATACATGGAAGATATATGCAAAGAAAGTGTTGAATATGGGATCAATTTATGGGTTTTGGAGAGGGTTGAACAAGGAACAGAAGTTAGCAAAGGGAAGATACGTCCACATGTTCCATAGTCTCCAATTCAGGAACTTGGTGAGTTGTTAGGAAATGGGAAAACCCTCTTTTGATTCTTTTCTTCCTTTCAAATTTAATAGTTGTTTCATTGCTTTGTAGGCAAGAAATGTGCCTGTCCCTACTGTGGAGCCTCAGGAAGCTAGAACAATGGGAAGAACTCCTACCCCAAGGCCAACAAAATCAGAAGCACAACCCAAAAGACCATCTGAACCACAGACACCAGCAACACCATCCACAATTGCACCTCCCCTATCCCCAAGGCAAGTACACCTCATGTCGAAAACTTCAAAACGAACCAAGATTTATGCTATATAAATATTCTCTTGGACAAGACTTAAAGTTTTCTCTGAATATTTGCTATTAGTTTCTTTAATGAAAATATGACGTGGATACTTTTAAAACTTAGCATCATACTATTGATTTTTCAAACAAAGTTCCTTCACATGCCATACTTCTATTGAAAAACTTGACAGCAAACGCTCTAGAACTACATCTAGATTCTCCGCTTAATGGGAATGGTACCATTTGACACACAAATCTTTTGATGAGAAGATTTAGGTGAATTTGAAGATTGCCAGAAATTTAAGCTTGGCTGTTGGGTGAACCTTTGTTTATCATAAAGTTTCTCATTTTCAGGGATGAAAGTTTAGATCAGAGATTGGTTGGCTCTGAAGAAAGTGGAGGTGCAGGCTATGGATATGGTTGGTGGGTCTTCCTGCTTGCTCTTTTTCTCACCATTGGTTACTTCCTTAAGAATATGGACAGTCTATTCATGTGGAAACAAGGATCTCAGAGGGAATGAGCGTAACTGTATATGTAATTTTATTTATTATTCTAAAAGACATAACTATATTTCATTCATATTGTAAATGATTTCAATAAAAGAGACGCACTTTCTATGTTCACTACTAGCTTATGATATGTGAATTATCTTATTCTAGTTCTAGAACATTATTTGTATTTAAATTTTCTTTCCGAGTAATATAGTTTAAGATTTTAATCTTATAGCATTTACTGGAAGATCCACTACAAGAAATGTACCAAACAGTGACAGTAAAATTTTGTCACTGAAAGGTACAAAACTAGGTACATGTTCAAAATACCTATACCCACAGAAGTAAATTTCGTAACATTTGCTTTTTCTAATCCCCTAGTTTTCTTCCGTTGCTATAAGTTTTAGTCACGATTTTATAGTTTGTCGGAATTTATATTAAACCATTACTCACGGTTTTTCTTTTTGTCACTAAAGCTTTTAGTAACCATTTTATATACCACTTTGGACTTTAAAATTTGTAGCTAATTAAGACTTACAATGATGTTTTTTAATTTGGTATTAGATAAATTGCTATAAGTTTTAAACAAAATCAATTAATAATATTTTTCACTTTTTGCAAATTGCAGTCCTTCCTGCAAATTGGTTTTTCTATCATTCAATTATACTATTATATATTAAAAAGCCAATAAATTTGGTTGAAAGAAAAAACAAGAGATTGGAACAAACATGTCATGAAACTCATTCTGTACAATAAATTCAGAATACACATATTCGTACATAAAACAGAGGAGTGTAACTCTTTAATAGCATCTAATATGTCTCCAAACAAGTCCTTATTTCAACATTGCATGTACATAACCTAGTTAAACTGATAGCTATTGACCTTGTTTGATGGAGAGACCCAGCTCTCTATGTGCTCTTAAATATATCTGTACCTGAAAAATAAAAGGAAATTCACTTAACTAGAGCATAACAAATTCTTGTATAACTTAACTTTCAATCAATTAATAAGATTTTATAAGTTCTTGCTAACTAAAATCTTGCTAGTCCAGACACTAAATATAATCCATTTTTATAATAAAACAAATACAATAGTTATCTAAACTATCCATTAAGTAAAATGTAGAGTAATACAAACCAATTAGCAAATCCACAATTTGCTATGAGAAGCCTTGCTTGCTTGTCTCTACTGAAAACAGAGTCGAGAGGCTCCACACCTCTGGGGGGAAAAAATTCATAATGAATAAATTTTAATTAGACATGTAATAATCACTTAATGGGGAATAAATTTTAAATTAGCCCCAAATTCTTAATTAGACAAGTATTACTTTATTTGTTCGAACCAATAATCATTGTTCCGCAAATTTACCTAGCCAATAACGTGTTCTTCTGTATAATGGCTTCCTTTGGCCACTCTCCTCCTCACTTTTGATTGGAGCATCAGCAACAGAGTTTGGACGTGAAGAAGAACAAGCCTAGATATGGTATGTAACAAATCAATAACCGAATTATAATTAAAATGTCCTTATTTGCCTAATGCTATCAGTGATATTGCGACATCAAACATATTATTTTTCAAGGAAGAATGGGGAGTAATGTCGGAAAATTTCTGAATGTGGGCTTATATTAATTGATTTATTTTTTGTTTTTCAAAACAATAGATTAATTAATGATTCTTTAAGATATATTACAGGTCCATTTTATTAAGTGATCATATGCATGGTAATTGGACTATAACATATATTATAATGTAAGTTTGGTTAGCAGTTAGAATAGCGTAGACTATGTGATTAGCTTTATTTTGTTATGACGGCAATACTTTCTTTCATATTAAATGATTTTATATTAGTGTTCTAAATATGTAATTATCTTTGTTTTTAATGAAAATAAGCGTACATGTGGGTATTAGAGCAGGTAATGTATGATTTTGGAACAAAAAATATTATGTTTAATTGCACATGTTTTGATCTCTGTTTTTATGCTTTCTCTCATTTGATTGTGAGAATAAGGTTAGGGGTGTTGTTACTCTCATTTTAAGTGTTCTTATAAGATATAATATGCCTACAAGCTCCCAAAAACAAATTATAGACCTCACTAAAAATGGGTGCGGCAAAGCTTCCTCTTGTCAATGTAAATTGTAAATTGATATAATTATCTACTTCTCGCTTGCAAGGCCTATTGCTTCCATGGCATTAGGATCCATGAGGTCCACCACGGGTATGGATCCCGACGCGTTAGCTTCCTCGGAGCATCCATGAGACCATGCATGAGAATCAGGTAGGCTCTCAACTGAAGAAAAGTCTAAGGGGATTCGGTTGGCTTCTTCAGAGATAACACTAGCCATTTCAAGCAGTTTGATTTGAAGTTGATGATTAGAAGCTGTGTATATATATTCGAACAAGTACGATCAACTGTTGGAATATGATTATAAAATAAATGATCCTAGGGAAACTACATACATGTTTTTTTAAGGTTATCAGTCCATTGTTGATGGTTGATACCGACAAAAGTAATTATGTCCTTATGTTTGTGACCATTAGTAACTAAACCTCCTTTTTGTTTTCAATACATTCTCTCTGAGAATTAGGGAGTATTTCGTTAAGGTTTAATTGCTGTTTGGCTTGCTATTTGTGGCTACAGAATTAGGCAGTTCTATGGAGGTTTTATCTGATGCGATGTTCATGGGTTATGAGATTGAATTGAAATTGGAATTGGAATAGGTGATCATCTTTTATACTTGCAAAGTGCCAAGACTATTCACAAGTGACAATGAGGCTTGGTGAAAGGAATTAATATACCTGATTCTACCTCTCTGAATGTTCACTTGTTGTATCTCATCACAAGAACAATATATTGACATATGATGAACAAGCTGAATCGGGCTATAAAGTAAAGCTATAGCTCTTAATAAATAAAAAATTCACATCGAAATGTTTTGTCCTTTTATGTCTAGCCAGTGTTTGGGGAAGGAAATATTCTTCTATTCGATTTCTTATTAACTAGAGAATGGGGACTTTTTTAATTTGTGAGCATGAAAGTAATGTGAAAATTTCTTGTATTATAAAAGGTGAAAAGATAACAAAGACAAGGAAAAATTTAATTTTTTAGTATTGAATTTGTGGGATGAAAGTTATATGGAAAACTGCCCTAGGCTTTCTTTATTAATAGAAGAGATCAAGTCTAATCGCTGTGTTATGCTGAATTGGTAAATTGGCTCATTTTATTCTATAGGGATATAAATGGTGCAAACTTGCTTGTTGATGGATTAGGAACTATCAAGCTTGCAGATTTTGCGATGGCAAATATTGTGAGTTTCTCATTTCTATATGCATTCTAATTATATAATCTGTATACACACATACATGCTAGTCCATATTAGATGGCTCCAGAGGTATTGCAATTAATCATATCATAATTATAAAGGACATCCTTTTTAACTATAATTTCTTTATTGAAGGTTATTGTTGAATAAATGTTCATCTTTTATCGTATTTATACTTACTAGTATTTGGTATTTGACAACATAATATGCCACTTTGTTTGTATTGTATTTACACTTCTGTTGTGGTTTGTATTGTATTTCAAGTCACTGTTCAGGATCTTGCTTTGTTTCCAAGAACAAACAAAGTTGACTTTTAGTTGCTTATGTAGAACTTCAAGAAGCAACAAACAACTTTGAAGCAGTAAGCATACTTGGAGAAGGTGAACCAAACCAAGACTGAAGTGTTCAATTGGCAAGGATAATTAATTCACTTGGCAAATATTGAATTGTTTAGATTTGATTCTTGTTGGTAGTTCTTTGTAAGTAAATATGATGTGTTTCTACTTCAAACTGAAATAATATATGTGTAAATTTAGTTCTTATTGGTAGTTCTTTGCAAATTTTTTCTAGTTTCACTATTTGTAAGGATTCAATAGTGTATTTCAATTGGGATGTATTATTCAGGATCTTCGATGTTAACTATACCAATTTTATTTGTCTATATTTTGTGTGTTTGGGGGGGGGGGGATGTGGGTGAGTTCTTGAAAATAGGCCATCAAATAAGAGATACATTAAAACAAAATCCAAGCAAATTAGAATATACAATGACTCTTTTCTACATATAGGAGAGACTAAATTCCCAACACTTTAGGGCACAATATACAACAAAATATGTAGTTGTTTAACTTTGAAGGAAAACAAGAGAAATGAAGATATAAAAAGTAGAAGATGTAACAACCAGAAAAAAAAGAGAGAAAAAAAAGAAGAAGAAAAGAAGAAGCTGAAATTTTTTTGAAATTCTGAAATTTTCTAAGTCTGCTAGCTATAGTGAGAAAATGCTTAACTATAGCGAATGTACCTGCTCGCTATAGCAAGAAATGATCTAGCTATAGCGAGAGTGCCTTCTATCTATAACGAAAATACTTTTAGCTATAGTGAGTGTAGGCATCCCATACAAAAACCAAGGAGTTACTCGTCGTAACGCGCGCTATAGCGAAAACAGGGGTCTAGGACTGATACGTGCTCGTCGTAGTGAGAGTTATTCTTCGCTATAGTGAGGGTTAGTCTGAAAAAAACGTGAAAAAAGAGAATTTAACTTCTTAAAGCGTCCCAATTCATTCCTTTTCCTTTTAACAGACTTAGATTTCATCCAAGGCAGAGAAAAGGGCAGAGAAGAGAGAGAGACACCTAGAGAAGGAAGGAGAACAAGAAAAAGGTAAGCATAACTTGAGATCTCCATAGCTTTTCTTCCTAGAGTTTTGTTCTTCTCTCTTTGCCCTTTCTTGCTATGGTTTTAGATGTTGAATTAGCTATGTTTTGGGCTTGGTTCAGAAGAGGGAAAGTGGAAAGCCACCCTTGAAGGAGGTTAGAACTTATGTAGCTTTACTTCTTTGTTTTCCCTAGGTATGTTGGTTCTACCAACTTGAGAACATGAGAGAGGAAGAGTTAGTGAAATTCTAGAGAGAGAAAGAACCCCTAGTTTTATGAATAAGTGTTGAGTTATGGGAGAGTAATTTCATGCTCTTTGTGTGTCTAGGCGCAAGAAAATTACTTTCATCTAGTTGTGATTATGAAATCAAGAAGGGAGAAAACAAATTGAAAGGGAAGGCTTGTGTTAGCCTATAAGGTAGCTCTCTCCACTTTCTCTCATGCATGAATGTGTGTTTAGCTTGTTTAGAATATGTGTATGTGCATTTTCCTGCTTATGAATGACATAAAATGAGTTAAAATTTATGGTGTTACATAAGGCATATTTGTCTTAATGGAAGTTTGCACACAGTATAATACTACAATGTATTTCCAGGGTTTCATCTTTATTCAACAGCAGCATTGTACAAATTTGCAGATGTAATACACTCTATTCTTGATATTCGAAAGCTTTCATGAACACCTTAGGGGATGAGTACCATTAACTTTGCAACTTCCATTAATCTGCCAAAAAACTAAATGAATCAATATTCTAAATCTAAAAAATTAGTTTAACTGCCAACGATTATAAATTTGAATAATTTCTGCCTAACAACTAAATAGATGATCTCTGTTTTTATTTTAAGGTGAAAAGGAAGTCTCCTGTAAGAATACAATCAAATTAATTAACAATAAAAGAACCATTTATAATAACCAATGAAATATCCATTTAATACAACTTATATTTAGAAGTAGTTCAAAACATTCACAAGTTTCCTATAAGAATGCAATAAAAACATTCTAGAAGCAGTACTGTGGATGTTCAGGACGATAGTTTTACTGGTAAGCAATTATGCCTTCTGTTGTCTAAATCGCGATTTCAATGGTAAGCAATTATAACCAACTTCCTATCTGTCTCTTCAAACTCGCACAAAAGCGTAGCAATCAAGAAGCTTGGTTACTGGAGTAGACATAAGATGGGATAATCGATATGCCTAGATCTGAGGAAAAGATGCAGTACATTTTAACCGCAGTGTTTCCTTTGACTACATAAAAGAAGTTCCTATGAGGTAAAAATGCTTGCAGAAGGAGAGAGGAACGCATGCCTTAGTTGAACCGAACAACCAACACTAAACATAATGCTTAGAGCATCTAGGTGGGAACTAAAAAAGCCTTGAATCATGTAAACAATTAATATGTGCCACTATCATTGATTTCTATATTTAAGGTAAACTTTCTAGTGCCAATACTTAGAACAGAGCAATGATGGTCATTTCACCGCCAGTTTCTATTTCCTTTAATTGAACCAACGAAGAAAAGCCGACAAAGAAAAATTGAAAAATGGGGAATGAATTTACCCTTAATCGGACCTTTCTTCTTGATGATGGAGGATGCTCCTTAATGACGGTCTTTTCTTCTCAGTCGATTTGCTCATTCTCAATCTCAATTCTCTTTCACTTTTCTTCTTATAAAGTGGGAGGAAGGTTTATCGGTCGTGGTGGTACAACCAAGGATCATTGAAGAAGAGAGGAAGATGCTCATGGCTGAATGCTAAGAAGAAGATTATTAGAGAAGGAATACGAAGAAGAGGAGAGGCATTGTAACTCCCATTTTAGCCTCTTTCATATTGCCACATTTGAGAAGGCCAAAATGCAGAGTTTCTTTAGCCAAAAATGGTGAGTTTTGGGAAGGCCAAGTGTCTTCCCTTGATGGTCACTGGATGGACTGGACAATGTGGATTTTGACAATTAAGGTACAATTGAGACAATTCAAATTATTGTTATTGGGTTCCAAAAAACTTGTTTCAAACTCATTGATTAACTCAATTGGAAGTTGAAGACAACTTACCTAAGTGACACAAGGCCCACGCATGGCCTCTTCAAGGTGGTGTGTGTGAGCCAACCATTGTGGTGTTTTTTGTGCCTTTTGTTTCTCTTAATTTTGTAATACCTAAATATATATATATATCAAAAAAAAAAAAATAAAAATAAATAATATATATTTGGTTATAAAAAAAAAACTAAATAATTTTTTTTTTGAATTTATTTTGGAGTATATAAAAATTTTAAAGGGACTTTTCCAATCATTTTAAATCTCAATTAAGCATATTAGACTTGTTGGGGGCAAAAATGCAATATAAACCAAAGATAGTTTAATATTCCTTAAATGCACTCTCTCTCCCTTTTCTTCATTGACCAACGTGCTTTTCTTCCTTCAGCTTTTCTCTCTCCCGAAAGCAACCATTTCCAGCGTCCTTTGTAAGCTTCTTTGTTCCGTTTTTTTTTCATTTCTTCCATTCTTCCTTCGATGCTTCAATGGTGGATTCGCACCCATCACGCAATAAACTCCAGCAAACTCCGATTAGCTTTAATCATCGGTAAGTTCTCTACTTCGGCTGTCTATGAACCCCCACGAACAAGAGAGAGAGAGAGAGAGGAGGTGGAAGAAGAAAGAAAGCAAATGGTGTGGGTTTATTTTTTCTTTTGTGCTAATGGTTCCCTCCCCTTGTTGTTCCTCATTTGTTTCATTCAATTTCTTTCCTAAAAATTCTGATTCTTTCTTTTTCATATGTGCTTGCCGTGGCTAGAAATTTGAAAGGAGTTTCATTATTTAATCATTAAAATAACAAATTGACACTCTTATCTCTAATTATCATGTATTCTGAAGTAAGTTTTAAATTTAATTAGAGTTATGGGAGCTTAGATTGAAAAACCCCAAATTTAGGGTTAGTATTTATGATATAAATGTATATAAGAATTTAGGGATTTATGTTTTAGGGAGTATATTAGGTTATATAAATAATTATGGATATTATTGGAGTGGTTAATATAATTAATTTATGTTGGTTATAATTTTAGGTGATACCAGGGAAACTCATTCAACTGAGACTCAGCATTAAACAATAGGGAATAGGGACTTATACTATTAGTCCCAATTGGTGAGTGTGTAAATAATGGAGTGGTATACCTACTTCATTCTATGGTGAAATTTTTAATTATGTGATTTATGGGCTCTATCCCTTGGAGAAGTAAATCGGTGTTTTTAAGACCTCAAATGGGATATATATATATATATATATATATTCTTATGATGATTTAATAAATTTATCAACACAAATTGATAGTTGAAATGTGGCATGATATATTCTTGTGGAACGCAAAAGAAGGAATTAGATGAAAAGAAAGTGGTGGTGGGTATATGTTTATTTATGAGGAGAGTATTTTATATTGTCTTGTGGTTTTATATGTTATAAAGATTTTATTGAAGGTTAACTTGCCGTATTAAATTATTTATTTACTTCTTGATTTCCTTATTTATTTTTGGTAGCTAAATTCCATTTGAAGGAATTTTATTTTAATTATTTTTTTATTTTATATAATGAATGGGAATCTAGTTAGGATCCCGTAGCCGTTAGCGGAGATAACGGCCTAGGTGCACCTAGAATAAATTGTGAACTGTGATGGCACTGTGATGTGATGTATCCAGTGCTGAAATCTGAGATATTAGATATATTGTGAAAGTAATAAGATGGGATGAGTTCAAAGAAACGCCATGATATATGATGATGTGGTTTGATGATTTGGTTCCTCTCTATGGTACCCATTCTTACAATATTTTTATATTTAGAAAATATAGATTTATCTAAGAGTTTCTTTTTATTTAAATAATTGTTCTTCATCTCATCTAATAATTTTATTGCCAAAATTATTCGATGATCATTATTATTATTTTTTTTTTAAATTTCTGTGTGCACTTTATTATTTATACACTCACTAAGCCAGTGGTAGGCTTATACCTCTTCTTTCATTATTTTTCAGACCAACAGGTTAAGGAGTGAAGTGATCTGGGAGCTTGAGAGCTACCAGACCCTTAGAGTAGGTGCTTAATTTTTGTGAAATTGTATCAGACTCCATGATGTGGTGGCATTTAGGTGTAGAAAAGAAATTTTGGAATTGTATTATCACTTATAATGTGTAAATACTGTCTTTGCTTCCTAACTAGACATTTTGGGTTATATGAAACTTGTTATTGCTGGTGCTGGTGCTGGTTTAAAGTTTTTTTTCAGGTTGGGATGTCCAATTTTTAGGGGAGGTGCTGCCGAATTTTCGGTAGCCTCTAATGATGTAATAGTTGATTGTAGATTTTGTAAGGCTTGCTAGGCTAACCAAATCTTCAGATTAGTTTAGCCTATGCGCCGGTCATGCCCTAGAATTGGGTCATGACAAAGTTGGTATCAGAGCTGAGGTTATGTCTAGGTCCTTGTAGCCACAGGATTGGGAAGTAGTAGAATCTTGTGTGTAATTGTGTACCTGGCCAGCACATTTTACATGCAAGAGGCTATTATTGCCAAATCCTAATCATGGAGTCTCATGCCATAGTCTGTGTGTAGCTTATATTTAATTTTTATATTTTTATTAAAATTATCAACCGTGTGCATATTACTTTTATTTTAGGACAATGCCGCCAAGAAAAAGGACGGCGCCTAGGAGATATGTTCCTGATGAGGCTTCTAATTTGCCTCATGACACTGCTCCGGCACTTAGAGGCCGAGGGCGAGGGGGTGGTAGAGGTCGCGGACGCGGTGGTGGCCGTAGACCTGAAAATGAAAATGATCAAAGAGTTGAAGCTGCTGAAGCAGCAAGGGTTGAGGTGCCTGAGGCTGAGCAGGCTAATCCAACATTAGCTGATGTTGTAGCTGGGATGCATGCGATGCAGCAGACTATGATGGTAATGTTGGGCATGATGCAGCAGCAGCAGCAACAACAACAACAACAGCAACAACAGGAGCAAGAACAACATATAGACCCTAGGCCTGAACAAGAACCTAGGCCACAAGGGGAGCAGCTAGTTCCACAGGAAAGGGGTAATGAGGTTCAGTTGGCTGAATTTATGAAACTCAAACCTCCTTCCTTCTCAGGTACAGAAGCAAGTGAAGACCCACAGTACTTCTTGGATGAGATAGGCCGACTTTGCCGGGCACTGGGGTGTACATCCACTAGATCAGTTGAATTAACAGAGTTTCGTTTGGTGGGTATGGCTCGGACATGGTATGAGACCATGATGCAAGGAAGACCACGAGATTCACCTCCTCTGGGTTGGAGAGAGTTTTCAGAATTATTTATGAGACGATTCCTTCCACAGACGGTCAGAGATGCTAGAGCAAGGGAGTTTGAACTTCTTAGACAAACAGAGGATATGACAGTTTCAGAGTATGATATATTATATACTCAATTGTCTAGATATGCTCCACACTTGGTGGCTACTGAAGAAATGCGGGCAAAACGGTTTGTTCAAGGTCTTCTAGATTATTTATTCCGATCTGTAGCGAGGACCCATTATGATTCATATGAAGAGGTGGTAGAAAGTGCTAAACTGTTTGAAGCTCGTAGTAAGAGGAGTAAGGTACTACAAGAGCCGCGTAAGCGGCAACGTACTGAGAATACTCGAGGTGGCTATCAGGGCCAAGGTAGTGGTCATGCATCAAGAGAGATTGGGGTAAGCTATCAAGGACATCAGCTGGGTTCTCGGCATCAGGGGGGCTATAGTAGTCATTCATCTAGTGTGATACCAGTTAGTGGAAATGATCAGCCACGCTCCTCTCATATTAGCCGTGATAGAGGGAGATCTTTTAAGACTCTCCCCTCTTGCCCTACTTGTGGGAGAGTTCATACAGGAGTTTGTTTTGGGCCAGGAAAAGTGTGTTATCAGTGTGGGCAGCAGGGCCACCTCAGAAAAGATTGCCCTACATTATCAGCTCGACCATTTTCTAGTCACGCGTCAAACCCTCCAGCGTTACCGTCTTCTCCAATACCTGCAGCACCTTTAAGGCAGATTGGGGGTTCTGGAGGTCGAGGTTCTAGTGAGGCCCAGTCTAGTGGTAGAGGGTTCAGAGGTAGAGGTCAGGGACAAGCTGGGACAGGTCAAGCTCGTATTTTTGCTATGACTCGTCAGGATGCTCAGACATCAAATGCAGTGGTAGCAGGTACACTTTCAGTTTGCTCTTTTGATGCACATGTTTTATTCGATCCTGGGGCTACACACTCTTTTGTATCTCCATTCTTTGCATTGCGGTTTGGCAGAGATGCATCACCTCTTGATGAACCATTAGCGGTGGCTACACCTATAGGAGATGTAATTATAGCTGATAGTGTGTATAGATCATGTGAAATTCTAGTGGGAGAAAATCGGTTACTAGTAGACTTAATAGTCCTCGACATGACAGACTTTGATGTGATCTTGGGTATGGATTTGTTATCTTTTTCTCATGCCATACTTGATTGTCATAATAAAGTCGTGAAACTTAAATTGTCAGAAGGAGAGATTATTACTTTTCAAGGTGATCGAAGCTTGGCACCCAGTAATTTAATCTCTACCTTGGGTGCTAGAAGGTTATTGAGAAAGGGGTGCAAAGGCTATCTAGCAATGGTTAGAGACACACGGGTGACAGAAGTAAATCTAAAAGAAGTACCTATAGCATGTGAATTCTCTGATATTTTTCCAGAAGAGTTGCCGGGTTTACCACCAGACAGAGAGATTGAGTTCTCTATAGATTTGATTCCTGGCACTTCACCTGTGTCTATACCTCCATATCGTATGGCTCCAGTAGAACTTAGAGAGTTGAAAGAACAATTACAAGATCTTCTTGATAAAGGCTTCATACGCCCTAGTTCTTCTCCGTGGGGTGCTCCAGTATTATTTGTAAAGAAGAAAGATGGATCTATGCGGCTGTGTGTTGATTATAGGCAATTGAATAAAGTGACAGTAAAAAATAAATATCCATTGCCACGGATAGATGACTTGTTTGACCAACTTCAAGGAGCTCAATGCTTCTCTAAAATTGATTTGAGGTCAGGGTACCATCAATTGAAGATCAGAGGAGAAGATATTCCAAAGACAGCTTTTAGGACTCGTTATGGGCACTACGAGTTCTTAGTCATGTCTTTTGGGCTTACAAATGCTCCAGCAGCTTTTATGGACTTGATGAATCGAGTCTTCAGACCATATTTAGACCACTTTGTGATTGTATTCATTGATGATATTCTTGTATATTCGAAGAGTAAGGAGGAACATGAACAACATTTACGCATGGCCTTACAAACCTTGAGAGAGCATCGTCTGTATGCTAAATTTTCAAAATGTGAGTTTTGGTTAGACAGTGTGGCTTTCTTAGGACACACAGTATCCAAGGTTGGGATTAGTGTGGATCCAAAGAAAATAGAGGCAGTTCAAAATTGGCCTAGACCCACTACGGTGATGGAGATACGTAGTTTTCTTGGACTAGCAGGATATTATCGTAGATTTGTTAAAGATTTTTCTAAGCTCGCAGCTCCTTTAACCAAGTTGACAAGGAAGGGCATAAAATTTCAATGGTCTGATGCTTGTGAGCATAGTTTTCAACAGCTAAAAGATTGTTTGACTTCTGCACCGGTGTTGGCTCTTCCATCTGGGAGTGGGGGCTATACAGTCTATTGTGATGCCTCAAGAATGGGTTTGGGTTGTGTCTTAATGCAACATGGAAAGGTGATAGCTTATGTATCTAGACAACTTAAGAAACATGAGCAGAACTACCCTACTCATGATCTTGAAATGGCTGCAGTGATCTTTGCCTTAAAAATATGGAGGCATTACTTGTACGGTGAGACATGTGAAATTTACACTGATCATAAGAGCCTCAAGTACATTTTCCAACAGCGAGATTTGAATTTAAGGCAAAGGAGATGGATGGAGCTTCTAAAAGATTATGATTGTAATATTTTGTATCATCCTGGTAAAGCTAATGTAGTTGCAGATGCATTAAGTAGAAAATCAATGGGTAGCTTGGCCCACATAGCTGAAGTCAAAAGGCCTATGGTGAAAGAATTCCAGAAGCTCGAAGAGGGTGGAGTAAGATTAGAGATTACAGGATCTGGCGCTTTATTAGCCCATGTTCAGCTCCGTTCTAGCTTGGTAGATAGAATCAAGGCTATACAAGACCAAGATCCTCAAATGAAGAAGATCATTGGAGAAGTTCAGGAAGGAAGGCTACAAGAGTTCTCAGTGGACTCTGAAGGCATTTTAAGGTGCGATCATAGGTTATGTGTGCCGAACGTAGAAGACTTACGGAGCAAAGTGTTAGAGGAAGCTCATCATTCAACTTATACTTGTCATCCAGGTTCTAATAAGATGTACCAAGATTTGAAGGGGTTATATTGGTGGAAAGGGATGAAAAAGGATGTGGCAGAGTTTGTATCTAAATGCTTAGTGTGTCAACAGGTGAAAGCCGAGCACCAAAAGCCTGCAGGCTTGCTTCAGCAAATTGAAATCCCGGAATGGAAGTGGGAGAGAATTACTATGGACTTTGTAACTGGATTGCCTAAAACTATTAAAGGTTATGATTCAGTATGGGTGATTGTAGACCGCTTGACCAAATCTGCTCACTTCTTGCCTGTGAAGACAACTTACAATGTAGCTCAATATGCTAAGCTTTACTTGGATGAGATTGTTTCTCTTCATGGTGTACCGGTATCTATTATTTCTGATCGAGGCCCACAATTTACAGCTAAGTTCTGGAGGTCTTTTCAAGAAGCACTTGGAACCAGATTGGATCTTAGTACTGCCTTCCATCCTCAAACGGACGGGCAGTCTGAACGTACAATTCAAATATTAGAAGATATGCTACGTTCATGTGTCTTAGACCTTGGTGGGAGTTGGGACAAATACTTGCCTTTGATGGAATTTGCTTACAACAACAGTTATCAATCAAGCATTCAAATGGCTCCTTTTGAAGCACTATATGGTAGGCGTTGTAGGTCGCCTATTGGATGGTTCGAAGTGGGTGAGTCAACACTATTAGGCCCAGACCTAGTTCAAGAGTCAGTAGCCAAGGTAAAGCTGATCCGTGAAAGGCTATTGACCGCTCAAAGTAGACAGAAGTCCTATGCCGATCACAGAAGACGTGATTTAGAATTTGCAGTTGGAGATCTTGTGTTCCTACGTGTATCGCCAATGAAGGGTGTCTTAAGGTTTGGTAAGAAGGGAAAGCTAAGCCCTAGGTACCTTGGGCCATTTGAGATTCTTGAAAGGATAGGAAATGTAGCTTATCGTTTGGCTCTTCCACCGAACTTTGCAAATGTTCATTCCGTCTTTCATGTATCAATGCTTCGGAAGTATTTACATGATCCTTCTCACGTGCTTCAACCACAAACAATACAGTTGGATGAACAACTCTCTTATGAGGAGCAACCTGTGGCTATAGTTGATAGACAAGTCAAGAAATTAAGGAACAAAGATATAGCTTTGGTGAAAGTGATGTGGCAGAACCATTCCAAGGAGGAAGCGACATGGGAAGCAGAGGAAGTTATACGTGAGAAGTATCAGTCTCTCTTTGAATCTTTTGGTAAGAAGCTTGTTTGAAATTCGGAGGACCGAATTTCTTAAGGGGGGAAGAATGTAATACCTAAATATATATATATATCAAAAAAAAAAAATAAAAATAAATAATATATATTTGGTTATAAAAAAAAAACTAAATAATTTTTTTTTTTTGAATTTATTTTGGAGTATATAAAAATTTTAAAGGGACTTTTCCAATCATTTTAAATCTCAATTAAGCATATTAGACTTGTTGGGGGCAAAAATGCAATATAAACCAAAGATAGTTTAATATTCCTTAAATGCACTCTCTCTCCCTTTTCTTCATTGACCAACGTGCTTTTCTTCCTTCAGCTTTTCTCTCTCCCGAAAGCAACCATTTCCAGCGTCCTTTGTAAGCTTCTTTGTTCCGTTTTTTTTTCATTTCTTCCATTCTTCCTTCGATGCTTCAATGGTGGATTCGCACCCATCACGCAATAAACTCCAGCAAACTCCGATTAGCTTTAATCATCGGTAAGTTCTCTACTTCGGCTGTCTATGAACCCCCACGAACAAGAGAGAGAGAGAGAGAGGAGGTGGAAGAAGAAAGAAAGCAAATGGTGTGGGTTTATTTTTTCTTTTGTGCTAATGGTTCCCTCCCCTTGTTGTTCCTCATTTGTTTCATTCAATTTCTTTCCTAAAAATTCTGATTCTTTCTTTTTCATATGTGCTTGCCGTGGCTAGAAATTTGAAAGGAGTTTCATTATTTAATCATTAAAATAACAAATTGACACTCTTATCTCTAATTATCATGTATTCTGAAGTAAGTTTTAAATTTAATTAGAGTTATGGGAGCTTAGATTGAAAAACCCCAAATTTAGGGTTAGTATTTATGATATAAATGTATATAAGAATTTAGGGATTTATGTTTTAGGGAGTATATTAGGTTATATAAATAATTATGGATATTATTGGAGTGGTTAATATAATTAATTTATGTTGGTTATAATTTTAGGTGATACCAGGGAAACTCATTCAACTGAGACTCAGCATTAAACAATAGGGAATAGGGACTTATACTATTAGTCCCAATTGGTGAGTGTGTAAATAATGGAGTGGTATACCTACTTCATTCTATGGTGAAATTTTTAATTATGTGATTTATGGGCTCTATCCCTTGGAGAAGTAAATCGGTGTTTTTAAGACCTCAAATGGGATATATATATATATATATATATTCTTATGATGATTTAATAAATTTATCAACACAAATTGATAGTTGAAATGTGGCATGATATATTCTTGTGGAACGCAAAAGAAGGAATTAGATGAAAAGAAAGTGGTGGTGGGTATATGTTTATTTATGAGGAGAGTATTTTATATTGTCTTGTGGTTTTATATGTTATAAAGATTTTATTGAAGGTTAACTTGCCGTATTAAATTATTTATTTACTTCTTGATTTCCTTATTTATTTTTGGTAGCTAAATTCCATTTGAAGGAATTTTATTTTAATTATTTTTTTATTTTATATAATGAATGGGAATCTAGTTAGGATCCCGTAGCCGTTAGCGGAGATAACGGCCTAGGTGCACCTAGAATAAATTGTGAACTGTGATGGCACTGTGATGTGATGTATCCAGTGCTGAAATCTGAGATATTAGATATATTGTGAAAGTAATAAGATGGGATGAGTTCAAAGAAACGCCATGATATATGATGATGTGGTTTGATGATTTGGTTCCTCTCTATGGTACCCATTCTTACAATATTTTTATATTTAGAAAATATAGATTTATCTAAGAGTTTCTTTTTATTTAAATAATTGTTCTTCATCTCATCTAATAATTTTATTGCCAAAATTATTCGATGATCATTATTATTATTTTTTTTTTAAATTTCTGTGTGCACTTTATTATTTATACACTCACTAAGCCAGTGGTAGGCTTATACCTCTTCTTTCATTATTTTTCAGACCAACAGGTTAAGGAGTGAAGTGATCTGGGAGCTTGAGAGCTACCAGACCCTTAGAGTAGGTGCTTAATTTTTGTGAAATTGTATCAGACTCCATGATGTGGTGGCATTTAGGTGTAGAAAAGAAATTTTGGAATTGTATTATCACTTATAATGTGTAAATACTGTCTTTGCTTCCTAACTAGACATTTTGGGTTATATGAAACTTGTTATTGCTGGTGCTGGTGCTGGTTTAAAGTTTTTTTTCAGGTTGGGATGTCCAATTTTTAGGGGAGGTGCTGCCGAATTTTCGGTAGCCTCTAATGATGTAATAGTTGATTGTAGATTTTGTAAGGCTTGCTAGGCTAACCAAATCTTCAGATTAGTTTAGCCTATGCGCCGGTCATGCCCTAGAATTGGGTCATGACAAATTTTTTGTGATTATTTCACATATTTTATTTTTCTTGTGCTCAAAAAATTATTTATTAAATTATTTGCTATTTTTCTAGTAAAATTCATGTGTTTTTTTTTGAAGATACAGACTAGCATTATAAAAATGTAGATAGATATTTTCATATATCTTAAACATAAAAATGCATTATTCTCCCTTTGAATATGAATATGATTTATATACTATCATCCCTAAGCTTAAAGGATCAAAAGTTATGCTATTTAAAATATATTTTATAGCTAAGAAATTGTTGTTCATGCCCTACATGTAACAAGGGTCATAAATGATCTTTTAAGATATATTTAGTAAAATATCTTATTTATTTGATCATATGTAAAGCTTTATAGTCTAGGAATGTTATTTTGTAAGTTATTGTGAATGCTTATCAAAGTGATTCATCTATCAAAATTTTATAAATTTGGTTAGTTTTGTTTGTTGATAGGAAACTAAGCATAATTTCATTTCTCCTAGTTTATGAATTTTATCTTGTAAATTGTTGTGGATGTTTATCACTAAAGTAATTCATCTATTAAAGTTTACAAAAACACTTTGTTCCTTTAGTTGGTAGGAGGTGAAGTAATTTCATTTTTTCTAAGCTAGATTATTTTTTTGTGAATTGTTGTAGGTGTTTATCACTAAAGTGGTTCACCTATCAAAATTCACAAAATTAGTTAGTTCCTTTGTTGATAAAATATTTTAATTAATATATATAATTACCTACTTAGAGTGGCTTGTTATATGCATTAATTCTAGTATTGTATGAAGCATATTGGTGGAGGGTGCATGGTCAAGAGAATTTACCTACCCGAAAGAGATGGATTTTTTAAGATTATGTATTTTCTTTTATCATTTCAGACATATGTTTTAAAGGGTTTGATTGCCTAAAGGGAACAAATTCCTTTAATATTGTATATCTTTTTATATTTTGATTAACTTCATGCAAAAGGGGGCCAATAACATGTTGCATCTCTATCTAAGGGAGTTTATGATTATACACATAGTGTCCCTTAAAGATAACTTATTCAGTTTTTAAGCTATTTTAAAATTGCTAGTTTTACTAATCATGTTACTTTTTTATGAATCAATCTCCATTGTTCTAAACAACAATAATGCTATAATAGAGATCTTGATTGGTTCCCATTATAGGAAATGATAGCAAGACATATAATTTGCCTTAGGGATAGTGCATATAAATTTGGCATTGTGTGAAAAATCTTATTGATAATAGTGCAATAAAAATGTGAATGGAATTGTTTGTAGAATTTTGAATTCTATTAATAAGACATTTTGGTCATATTTATCATGCTATAGGCCTTTTAACTTATATGAAAATAAATTGTGAAATTTTGTGAGAGGTACTTAGTCATCTATCGTGAAGATAGATCCTTCTTTTTTTGTTTGTTTTTCTTTTATGGATTGCATCTTATTTGATGAGTTATATAAATAGTGCATAGTGCTTAGCTCTAGATGATCAATATTTATCTTCTAATATTAGGAATTATGTAGCTTTGAAATTTATGAATAAAGACAAATTTTTATTGTGGTGGCACAAAATTTAGGCCACAATTAAGTAAAAGTGTTGAGAAGTTGATCAAGTATAAAACCCTTCCTTTTATTTATTTTGAGGGATATAAGATTGCATTGACTATTCTAAGGAAAAGTTAATCAAAACCAAGAAGAAATGTGCAACTTATAGTAAGAATCTTCTAGAAATGATACGTATAGATATTAGTAAACCTTATTAATCCACTTTGTGTAGTGAGAAATATTTTATTATTTTCATTATTTTTTTTCTCATTGTGGCTATGTTTTCTTTATTAAAGAAAAGTTTGATGCTCTTGACATAATTAAGATTTATTAGACTAAGTTGAGAAGCAATATGGGAAAAGTCATTATGATAGTGAGATCTGACCAAATTGGTAAAATGTCATGGATATTAGCATGCATTTTGTGATCAATTTTACAAACTTATGGTCTCATCTCAATGAAAATAGTTTACATAAAAGAATTATGATTTTAATGTTAAAATCATTTAATTAATCTTCTTAAGTTACCACATGGAAATGAATTGGTTGGTTAGTAATAATAAAATAGTAATTAATTAGAATAAACTTCAAAAAGTATGGGAAATAACTACCTAATATGTAAGTAGCTTATAGCTATTCGAATCATACTCTTATAGCTATAAGTAGGAATAGGCTTATCATTTATGTTTTGTCAAACAAATTGAATCCTCTCTCTTTCCTTATCTCTCTCTGGTGCACTTTGCACCATTTTAGTATCTAGAGCGTAGAGCTAAGCCTTCCAATAGCACTTGATATATAAGTTGAAGATTGAATGTTGAGTTTGATCAATGCCTGGAATAGACGAATCTAGATGTGACAAAATTGAGATAATTGATTGCATATCAAAGGTCTTTTAAGTCAATTAGATAGCTATGAACAAAGGAGGAGATGGTTTTGCAAGGGCATTGAGTACTAATGAACATCAGATGTCTACAGGTTATCCATGATTTAGTTCATTCATTAGTAATCATTCAAATAGCTATGGGTTTTCAATTAAGATGACTAGGATCAAGTTTTTGAAGTTTGATGGCACATATTTTTGTGATAGGCTATATTGCTTAAAGCAATTCTTTGAGATCGACAAAACATTAGAGAATTAAAGGATTAAGCTAGTTAGTGTTTATCTTGAAGGAAAGTGTTACAATGGCACTTGAGTTTCTTAAAGTGATAGAGATTTTCGAAGTTGGCTTAGGAAGAGTATTTGAAGAACAAGATTGCTAGGTTTGATGAGGTGGCCAAGGTAGATGAGTGGCTAAGATTAAAAACCTACAACAAGTTAACTTACTGAGTGAATTCTAGGAGAATATAAAGAACTATTGGTAGAAGTGGATCCACTAGAGCCTTTAGTAGTAAGCGACTTCCTTGGAGGCCTTCGTTCAAATATCCAAACATTGATGACGTTGTTTAATCCTAGCAACCTTGTTAATGCTATATACCTTGCACACCTTCAAGAAAGGTCTATACGAGTTTTGCATACTTATGTTCCAACTTGTTACAAGAAGAATCAAGCAAATTTCACCACTAGTTTTATAACACCTAGCTTGATTTTCATATTTAAATGCTATTTTAAATCATTATTAATCAATATTCACCTATGGAAGCTAATAAATGATAACAAATATTATATAACCTAATAAATATTTTGAAAGAAAAATCAATATTTCCTAAAATCAACTAACTAATTAGATCATCAATATCAAATAACTCAACTTGTAATTACTCCATAACAATCTATTCATTAAATCCCATTTAAGAGTATACAATAGAATCCATATATATTAAACCTGAATAAAATAAATTATGATGCATAACAATAAAATATTCTAATTAAAATATTGCGTAATTTAATTCTCTATTTACATCTAGAAATAATGTAATCTAGCTAGTACATCCATATTCTGATACTATCATTAAACTAAGGTATTCATTATGTTACTTCCCTTTTCCAGTATCCATCCTTCTACTTGGAAATGCCAATTCAAAAAGGTGTAGATGAGATAAAAGTTTTAGTAGCCAGTGGAGTTATAAAACTTCTATTTCTAACCATAAACATAAAGCTTTTCATAATCAATTTAATTCCATAAAATGCATATATTTCTCATAATTTTTGCTATGTGAACCATTAAGTTGCCAAATCCTTTTCATAAAATCATTTTAGGAAAAACAAAGCATTTCTATTTATAAGTTCAATTTAGAACAAACGTTAAATTTATGACAACCATGTGCTCATCATATGGTAAAACAGGTGGGACTCTATGCCATTGCCCCTGTTTCCCTTCTTGGTACTATAGTATAAGCTAGAGCATCTTTACCTAGAATGAGTTGTAACATTATACGATACCCAATGATACCTTCAGCCATTAACATATAGATATTGGCATCCACGTAATCTAACATAATCATCATATAATATATTTTCCTTTGGGCATTCACCATAAGGTGTATAACATAGCATCATAATGAGCATAAGTTTCAAAACATCACCTAACAATCCAAACCATTTCACTTTAAGAGAAAAGTACAACAACATTCATTTGAATAATTTCCATCACTCATATCAATCATCGTTTCTATCAAACTCTTGAAGTATAAACAATATTCCATAAATCTATGTCATAAAATATGAGAAAACATCTATAATTATGTTTTTAGACATTAGCTACCTTGTAAAAATGTGAACGCAAGCCTAAGCAACTCCAATTTGATCATAGTCTAACAATCTACAATAAAAAATTAAAGTTTATAAATATATATGATTTCCAATATTACATAATTCACTAATTAAATTAATATAATTTATCTACTTACCAAATAGACAAATCTTTCAAGCTAAATCTCAACCTAAATCACACCATTTGTATCACTAGCACCTTACTTTAATATTTTCCAATCATGCCAAACCATCAAGAATACATTTAATTACCCAATATAATCCATTAAATATATGAACTAAAAATTATAGAATAAGAAGTATACCTTAATTTGCCTTCAAGAGTACTTCCAAGTCTCTTAGGAGTTTTACACCTTGAGTTCACTATAAATATAATTAATATAAATTAATATTCAACAACTACTAAATCTATAGAAACTAAAGAGTAGAATAGAAATTATAACTCCAAGAATCCAAATAACCTCCAAGTAACTTAAAATATTATGCTTTGCAACCTTGAAATCCCTAATATGAACCAATTAAAATTCTAATCAGTTCAAAAGAAAGCTTAGAAGGAGTAGATTAATTGCTTTTTCACTCGTCTTGGCTAATTCCAACAAGAAGATACTCAAATGAAGCTTAAAGTTAACTTGGATTAAGATGTGGCCAAGTTATGGGAATCAAGCAAGCCTTCTTTATTCATGTTCATTCTTCCAATAGGGTATAGGGGTTGACTTTAACATAAGAAAAGGTGTAATGATCGGTAAATTTAGAAATCAAACTAAACCTTATAAATTAATATCGGAACACCTTAAAGCAAAGTAAATTAAGGCCAAATAAGATTAGAATGAGAATTAGAACATCTTAAAATATGGTTTAAAGCTTAAGGGTAGCCCAAAATTGGAGCCAAAATAGCTGAGCGAATTTAAAGAATAATGCAGTGATATAATCGTAAATTTGGATGACTTTTTGAAAACTCAAAGGAAAGAGTTTTAAATTAAAAAATAAAGTTTTTTTACAATTCTTAGAGGCCTTAAAAACTATAAAAACTCCTAAAATAGTTAAAATCTCTCTAGTATGCGATTTTGGTCATTCGTTAACTAAAATTTTGACAGAATAGTTTGGTAAGATTTTAAATCTAATTTGAGTAAAACCAAAGGCATTTTATAAATTAGAGGGCCTAAATTTTATGATAGAAAAGACGATTCTAAAAAAAGAGTTAAAATGAGCTCAATTGGAGAAAACTAAGATGAGGGATTAAAGTGAAATTTTAAAAAAATGTCTTAATGAAGCCCCTACCTTCTTAAAAACACGTCCCACTTCTTCTCTTCCTTATAATTGACTTTCTTTTGGTCCAAAATAGATCTAAGAGTAAACTTAAGTAGTGTACAAGATGAGGGAGCTAGGGGAAGGAAATCAAGGTTTGAAAGTGTAAGAATCCATCACTTTTTTATGCTTCTTCCTTTAATCAAACTTCTCCTCTTCCTCCTCTCTCTTCTCATGATTTTAGCGTCTTAATTGGACATGTTTTATGGTTGGTTCAGTAGAGGAGAGGGAGAGTTTGAAGGAAAGCTTGGAAGCTTATGAAAGTTCTTTTAGAAAACTTTAAAACAAGGTAAGAAACTATGGTTATCTTGCTTCTTCTTGGCTCTCCTCCCCCTCTATGTGTTCGGCTAGAATAAGGGTTATATGTAGGGAGTTTTATTTTGATTTAAACTCAGAAGGAACAAGTAGAATCCAAAAAGAACCTATAGATAAAAAGTTATGGAAATTAGGGTTTTGGTTGTACCTAGGGATTTATGGAGCTTTCTAATGATGATTTAAATTGTGTAAGAGGATGTTTGAGTTCTCAAGACATCTAGGAAGTTTCACAAGTGGCAATTTTTCTAGGAAATACAAGAAAACTCCATGGGTTCCCACATTGCTCTATGTCTTGGCTAGGAAAGGGATTCCATACCTAAAAAGAGTTTTTCTTAATTCCAATGATAAAATGGTCTAAAAATGAATAATAAACACCAAAGGAACCATTAGTTTGAATTTAGAAATCATATTTTAAAAGTTGGATGTTTAGGATTCCTTTAGGCATAAAGAAACAACTTAGTGTTTGGTTCCTTGAAATGAGTTTGTGATAATTCTAAAGAGTTTAAATGGAGTCATGAGACTTGGGTTGAGTGACAAATTGGAGCCAAGATAATGAATTATATGAGTTGCTTTATTATGCCTTTGTATGGAACCATATACAAGCCATAAGCTAGAAGTAACTTATAAAGAGTTTGTGTAAGCCTAGAGATAGTTCCAATGTTGAATTTATATCTTGTTTGATATGTCTAAGCCAAGCAAATCAAGCCTCTTCCAAGTGTGTCTATGAGGCCGAACTAAGAGGCTAAGGGCATGGAAGGAAAAGTTGTACTTCTTGACTCAAGGTAGCTCTTCATCTATTTTTGCATGCATTCTTGGTTGTTTAATTGTCATGGATTGCTTGTATCTATGTTTAAATCATGAAACATGCTTATAGCTATTGGGTTAATGCTTTGGTACTATTATGTTTCTTAAATTGCATTTTGAATGTGAGATGGCTCTTGATGGGTGAGGTTATGCTAAAAGTTCCTTGAATTGGATGAAGTGAAACCAAAAGTCTCTAAGTAAAGGTAAGAAAAGGCTAAAAGTCTCATGAAATGAGTGAAGCTAAGTCAAAAGTCCTTGAAATGGGTGAGGCTTGTAATATCTGTTTCTCTAAAAATAAGAGAAAACGTGAGAAATGTAACGTATGGTTTCTCTGTAAACGAATGAAATTCACTGGATACAAAAGAAAGTTCCCCAAAATGAATTAGTTAAGGTCCTAAAGAATTTAGGAAGCATTCTAGACTCTTAAAAATGAACATCCCAAGCTCAAAGGGAAAGAAAAATAGAGCTAGAATGAAAAAATAAATTATGACAAAAGACTTACGAAACGTAATGACATTTTCGTAATTTTAAGTAAATTTTGAAATTCACATAGGAGAAATTTTTAAATGAAAGTTTTGAGTTTTCTAGGATTCTCAGGGGTACTGAAAACTATGGGAAGCCTCAATAGCTAAAGCCCTTCCGGTGGACGTTTTCTAACGTCAGTGTACCTAAACTTTGACGGATTTGTCTGGGAAGGTTTTAACTTCGATTTAAGTGATTCCAAAAGAATTTAACTAAATTGGGAACCTAAATTTCATAATGAAAAATAAAGTTTTAAAAAAGGAGCTAAAATGAATGAGAAACGAAAATGCCAAGAACGAAAGATAAAATATGAATTTTTGAAAAGTGTTTCTTTCTCCCACCTATAAATAGGTGGCGCCTCACTCTCACACTCACATAGCTTTATATTTGCAACACCATAATTTCTTTACTCATTTCACCACATTCCCATGCTTTGTGTGATGCATTCCATGAAGGAAGTGAGAAAAATCCATTAAAATAATACATTATTTGGCATTGTGTCGCGTATAAAGAATTTCATTTGGTATCATGTGGACCATGTGAGCTTATGAATCACATTTTCATATTTAATTATATGATTACAACTTATTTGTATCATCAAAAGTGGCCTACATCTCGTGGAAACCAAAGGGAAGCATAAAATACATGTATATATTTTCGGCCAAATTTTCTTCTTTTCTATTACAAACTTTGAAAAATCATAACTAATTCTAGAAAAATATAAATCATGCACTCTTAGCCATTCTAGAAAGCTATAAATGTATAATTTAAGCTAAAAATATTTCTAGACCATGAAACATAGCACAAGAGACGTTTGATATTCAAAATAGTCTAGAGGTCAGGCTGTCCACTGGTGCTGTCATAGAATTCTGCAGCAAATTTTAAAAATATCCAATTAATTCTACAAAAATCCAATCCATGCAAATGATACCAATATGGAAATCTGTGAATGTTTTCTAGAAGGAAAAAATAACTGTAGACTAGTTCAGGCATGTCTAGATCTCAAAACCTTAATCAAACAATACCTGAAGTCAGTTGGAGATCCTGATACTGGACAGAATCTTTGAAAATTCATATATTCTTCTATAGACCTCTAAATGAAGTGCTTCTAGTTGAAACAAGTCAATGGAATGTTTAGTTTCTTTGTATAAAATTTTGTGGCAATTAGACATCATTTGGGCTTTGTGTGATAGATTTTATTTTTGGATCAGTATGAACAGTAACACGATCAAAACTAAAAAATTTTTCAACTTCAATAATTCATCAAATATTCCACAGATTTCCAAAAATTACCCACTTTAGCTTCCTAAAAAGCTCACAACAAAATCTAGATGCATGCCAAATTTCAGACCAAGAAGAATTCATTTGGACAAAAAGTGACATAGCCTCATGAAATTGTTATTTTTGCTTCCTATCAAGAGTCACTTTGGTCCAAATGGCCTCCTCTTGAGTTTGGCACCTCTTGGGTAAGTTTAAAAGTATAATTATGACTTTTGGGAGCTGCCCAAGTGGTCTTAAATCCCACACATCTTATTTTAGCCATTCAACATCTATTAATGCACTAAGCACACATGCCATTCAAGGGTCCAAATACATAATCTCATTGATTTAATGCTACGTAAAGTTTACATAGAGTCTATACATCATAATACATGTACTCAAGGTCTTGTATTACCAAAAATAATATGTACAAAGCTTCTTTGAAATTCCATCACAAGTTAGACTGCAAAATAAACAAAGTGTAGCCATTTAATGTTCTTGGCTTACATTTCCTTGGTTTTGAGCACTACCTAGACATTTCAAGAGTGAGGGAAAAAAGGGAGTGAGATTCTAAGAATCTCAATAGCTCACACACCCATTCACACATACATTCAAAACATACATACATCAAAATCACAAGTGTGCAAGCATAAAGTGTGTTATACTACATTTTCATACCACACTTCCACATCAAGCTATTTTCATGCTCTAGGGACTTTTGGTTTTGCCTCATTTCATTCTTAAGACTTTTGGATTTGCCTCACTCTTGACCTTGGGACTTTTGACCTAGCCTCACCCATCCAAGGGACTTTTGGTCTAGTCTCACCCATGCTTTGAGACTTTTGGCACATCCTCACTCACTTTAAGGGATTTTTGGCATCACCTCATCCTTAAGAGTGATTCTCACAATCAATGGCATTTAATATAACACATTAATACTAATGCAACTTTAAAACATCAAGTGGCATGTTCTCAAATCACAAGAGTATACACAAGCACACAGAGACATACATTTGCATACAAGAATACAAGAGAATGAGGTGGAGTGCTATCTTAGATTTATGTAAACTTTTCTTGATCCTTTCCTTCTCTATTTTTGACCCCACAAGTGCACCTAGATGGATGTTCTCTTGGCCTAGCCACCATAAATAACACACAATTACACACTTGAAGCAAGCTAAGACACTACACTAAAGTTTAAACCCACACTTGGTTTTATACTTAGCATTATGGTTCTATAATTGGCCTAATGAAGCAACTCTTGCATTTCAAGTTCTAGGCTCCATTATCTTGTTATTTATAGACTTTTTTGACTTATTTAAGGTCCTTGGAGCTATCACACATTCAAATGCATAATTGGAAATCAAGTTGCTTCACAAAGCACCATTATAGATACCATTATCTCATCTCCCAATCCATGGCCCCTAAATTTTTTCCAATGGTTTCTCCTATCTTTTAACATCATATAAAGTCCCAAACTAAGGTTATAACAAATTAAAACATCCTCTACCCTATTCATCCTAGCTTGGTCGAACTTATGAGCAATAAAGGGGTTCTTAGAGTTTTAAATTTTTTCTCGATGGGAGAGCCATTTGGGGAGGTTTCTAAGGGTCTTAGGAGCTTAAGGAAATATTCAAATAACCAAGGAAATATTCACACAAAATTAGATTTTGCAAAACCCTAGAAAACACTACACTTTTCTAACTTGTTTTCTATTGGTTTTTCTTAGAATTTCTTATCATATTCCATCTCCCCATGGCCTAAAACCCTTGTTCCTTCCTTGTATTTAGAAAAAACATCCTCCCCTCATTTGGTTCTATTCTTGGCCGAAATGCACACAGAGGGAGGGGGAAGAGAAGATGCAACAAAAAGCAAAGATTACTTAGGATTCAAGTGAGCTTTCAAGTGTCTTTCTCCTTGGTTTTCTTCTCCTTGGAAAATTCAAAATTTTCCCCTTATTTTTGGACCATAAATAGAAGCATTCATCTTAAATAAACCATGTAAAGAGAGGAGGAAAGGAGAGGAACAAGATTAGAGGAAGAGGGAGCATGAAAATCTACAAATTTTCTTACCTTTTTCTTGATTTTTCTCTTCCTTTTCTTCCCCTTTTGGTGCACCTAAGAGAGTAGATCAACTTTTGTATTTTGGGTAGAAAATTTCATGCTTAAGAAGGTGAAAGAAAAAAGGAGAAGTGTGTGGGAGTTTTTAGAAGTATACTTTTCCAAAAATTTCAATTTCGTTCTTCTGTTATGCCAATTCCATTTCGGCTTCATTTTAGCTTCTTTTTTAGAACTATCTTTTTCATTATAAAATTTAAGTTTCCAATTTAATAAAATGCTTTTGGAATCACTCAATTTTAAGCTAAAACCTTATTGAATGACTCCGTCAAAGTTCAAGCTCATCGACGTAGGAAAACATACACCGAAAGGGGCTTTATCGGTCTTGGGGCTTCCTATGATTTTTGGGGCCTCTGAGAACCTTGAAAAACTTAAAAATTTCATTTAAAAAACCCTCTTATGTGTTTTTTTTTCTAAAAGTTATACTTATTTATGAAAATACCATTACGTTTCGTTAGTTTCCGTCACAATTTGTTTCTCCATCCTAACTCCATTTTTCTTTCCGTCTGAGTTTAAAATTATTATTTTTAGGAGTCTGAGACTCTACCCAAATTTTGATAGACTTTATCTAGCTCATTTTAGAGGACTTACTTTTATACAACTCATTTCATCGTTTTCATAGAAATTATGTTCGTTACAATATTGTTCTGCCCAAATTTAGAGAAGAAATCCTATGAGAGTGGTGCACCAAGGGAAGAAGAAGAGAAGGAGAAATCAAGGCTTGAAGGTAAGAAATTTTACTAGTTTTTCATGCTTTCTTCTTTTCAAACTTCTTCTCTTCCATTCCCTTTTGTTTCCTATAGTTATAATGAGGTTTATAAATATGATTTTGTATAATGATTTCTAGGCTTAAATAAGAGTTTAAATGAATTCCTCAGATCCCTAAAGGGCTTCCCACATGTATCTTCCCTTGAGAAAATAAAGCAAAGTCCATGAAGACCATTAAGCTCCAAAGCCTCGGCCTAGATGAGTTTGCATAGCTAGGGAGAGTTTTAAATTTTTCTAAACCCATTCTTGAGTCATATATGATGAATTAAAGTGAGGGGAGGCCTTGGGAAAAATTTGGAACCCATAGAAAGTGAGTTGGAGCTTTATGTTGCACAATATGACCTAAAGAAGCAACATGTAGTTGGGCTCTTGGTTTTAATTGTGTGATGACTCTAAGAGGCTTAAAAGGAGTCAAGAATCATGTATGAAAGGAAAGAATAAAGCCTAGAATTTATTTGATAGGTGTTACTTTATTAGGTGCATTCTTGGAACCATAAAGGGGTTTATAGGTCAAGTTAGTATTTAAGGAAGTTATGTGGCCTTAGAATTAATTCTATGAACCTAATTGGTTTCCATGAATTGTGTCTAGGCTAAGAGAAAGCATTCCCACACATTTGTGTGTGTGAGGCCGAGAAAGGGAGCATTATTTCAAAGAGAAAAATGTGTGGTTGCTTCTAAGGTAGCTCTCTCCACCTTCTCTCATGCATAAGCTAAGAACCCTTAACCATAGTGAAGGTGAGTCAAGAACCCTTAGAATTAGTTAAGACAAAGTAAATAGTCTCCTAAAAGTGAGGTTGACTCCCAAGAGTAAAGTTGAGTTTAAGAACCTCTTAAAGAATGGGTGGGGCAAGTCTAAGATCCATAAGTAAATAGGTGAGGCTAATCCACTTACTTGGAAAGCCTTTGTATGCTATGTATAACTTGCTTAAATATTTAAAATGTCTCTTGAATGATTATACATGTAAATATGCCCATGCATGCATTTGTGAGACTTGTTTTGCATGTTTTATGTGTAATTGAAAGGGAGATGAGCTATTGGAATTTTTTGAATCTCATTCCCTCCTCTCTAATGTTCTAACAAGCTAGGTGGACTAAACGAGCAAGGGAATGGAAACCAACCTCTTGAAAGATGAGAGTATGCCATCAAAGTGTATAGAGTTTGCTACTTTAAGGCTATTTAAGTGCCATTTAAGTGGCAAATGTTGTAACCCATTATTGTATATGACCTATAACCTCTTGAGCATGTGTAATTATGTCAATATGTTATGTGTAAATGAGAGATTATGTTATGTGAATGCTAGAATGTAATTTGAACATGTAATGACAATTTTAGCTTCTTGGAAGCTTGATGTAATAGTGTATACGTGGAAGTGGTATGGCCAAATTGAGATGCATGAGGCTTAGGACTATTTGAGAAGTTCAAACAAGTCATATTCATACTTTTAGACTTGTCCAAGAGGTACCAAATATTAAGGGAAGCCATTTAGACATTTTGGTATCCTATATGGGACAAAAACTTACCATATTACAATCCTATACCACTTTTTGTCCAAATGAGCTTTTATTAATTTGAATTTGGCATGCAATTAGAGCTTGTTGAGAGCTTTTTGTAAAGTTAAAGTACAAAATTTTTGGACGTATACAAAATATTTGATGAATTTTTAAAGTTGGCAAAAATTTTGATTTTGGTAATGGTACTGTTCATACTGATCCAAAAGTGAAATCTATCACAAATGGGTCAAATAATGTCCAATTGCCATAAAATTTTATAAAGAGAAACTAGATATTCCCAGCGACTTGTGCCAACTAGAAGCGCCCCATTTGGATGTCTAGAGATGGAGATATAAATTTTTAAAATTCTACCCAGTATTAGGCACCCAAACTGACCTTAGGTATTATTTGATTGAGTTTTGAGCCTTAGACATACCTAAATTGATCTGAAGTTTTTTTGTCTCTAGCTAACATCTCTAACTTTCTAGATTAGTATCATTTACATGGATTAGATTTTTGCAGAATTAATTGGATATTTTAGAAGTTCATGACAGCAAGTTGTGATAGTACCAGTAGATGGCCATACCTTTGTACATTTTTGAATGTTAAACATTTTCTTTGTGGTTTTTCATGGTTTGGCCATATTTTTAGCGTAAATTAGACATATGTAACTTCCTAGAATGGCAAAGAATGCATAATTTCAGTTTTTTTAGAATTAGTTATGATTTTTCAAAGTTTGTGACAGAAAAGCCAAAATTCTGTTCGAAAAAGCAACTATGGATTTTATGCATTCTCTTGCTTCCCACAAGTTGTAGACCACTTTTGATAATGGATTTGAGTTGTATTTATGTAATTAAATATGAGAATGTGATTCACGAGTCCATATGCCCCACGAGACTTCGAAAGAAAAATTTATGTGTAGCACAAATGCAAATTTACTCACTTTTAATGCCATTTTCTTGCTTCTTTTATGAAATGCATGACAATGGGCATGAGAATAACATAAGACAATCTAGATAAATATGGTGTTATAAGGATAATCTAAAATTCCCATGTAATTGAGTGAGGCTGGACCCAAAAACTCTAGAGCATATTCTTGACTTGAATGGATCTTTATGATTTTGAAAACATGCTTATGGTTGATATTTATAAGCATTTGATGCATGCTAGCTCCTTGACATGAAAACATGCCAGATATGCATTCTTGAAAGGGTGAATGAGTTATTAGGATTTTTTGAATCTCACTCTTCCCTATTTTTATCTAACCATGTCTAGGTGATACTCAATGAGCCAAGAATAGAGGCCAAGGAGTGTAAATTATATTACTTTGACAATATATTAGCTTTTGATGTAAATTAATGTCAAAGTGCATATGTATAAGTTATTTATGAGATGTAAACCTTTGCTCATATGTAAAAATATATGAATATGTTGTATAAACCAAGATTAGAGTCAAATGTATGCAATCTTGAGATTTTGACATCTTGAGTTATGAGATATATGTGTATATGAACAAGTGAGATGATGATTTTGAGATCCATGATGAATTGGATCTATTATGATGCTTCTATATGTTATGTTCGAGTTTTTGGACATGCTCAAATGGTCATGGTTCATGTGAGAAGTTATTTTGGACCCTTTGATACTATATTAGTGCCATTTTGAGCCATATTCTTGCCCTGAATCAAAATAAGACCAAATGGACGATTTGGGTATGAAATTTGGTAAACATCTAGATCTTGTCTAGAGCTCTTCACAAACTTATAGAACACAATTTTTGAAATTTTAGATAATTTATTATGACTTTTTAAAATTGGCTAAAATTTGTAAAAATTGTCAGTAAACTATTCATTTGGTTAGTTTGGTTTTTGGTATCTTTGAGGGGTCAAATGAAGTCCAATACTGATAAAATTTTGTATAAATATATTTGGCATCATAATCTTTTCATAGACACTAAGATCACCCAATTTAGAGCTCTGTATAGTGAGATATAAATTTTTAAAGTTGCATATTTGTTGTTGTATGAGAAATAGACCTAGTTACTATTTCATTAGGATTTCATGAATCAAATGATATTTTTTTATTTGAAATTTTTACAGTAGTTAAATGATGTCCTGAAATTTTCAAAAAGTCCTACCTTACATGATTTGGAATTTTCTAGCTCAAGTTATGAATTTTTTAAGCTTGGATAGAAATATGGAACCTATGAAAATTGAGAGTGTGATCTTAAATTTGATATGTATGAACAAACTTGAATTACATGCTTCAAATCGAGATGTTTTTGCTTTAATAAGTGTGTTAAGGATGGAAGATGAGTTTGATAAGTCCAAATGGTTCATTTATCTAGAAATGAATGAATTTGGCTTTTAATAATTTCACTTTTTACTGCTAAAAGTAATGAATATATGAAAATAGATACTTTAGACTAATTGTAATGCAGAATAAGTGTTATCTTAATATGGTATTACAAAAGGGGAAAGAGGAGGAAACACAATAGCTAGCACTTGACTTTATTCTCTTAGAATTTGATGATATTTTCTAAAGCTTACATTACATCTTCCCTTTAGAGTTTTTGGTCACCAAAGTCATTTGTAGGTGGATTAGCCTATTAGCTCTTAGCCATATCATTATGGTCCCATTAAAAAAAAATCTAAGATTGAAAAAAAAGTTCAAGACATGTTGCAATCATGATAATAGCAATACCTTTGCCTCTCTTATTGTTTTGGTCAATAAGAAGGACAAGTCTTGGTGTTTTTATATTGATTATAAAAGCTGAATGACCACATCATCAAAAATAAATTTTTTATCCCTGTCATTGAGGAGTTGTTGGATAAGTAGTATAGTACTCAATTCTTTTCTGAGTTGGATTTGCTAGTTAGGTATCACCAAATTTGTACGCGATGTTAAGATATTACCAAGATAGCCTTTCACACTTCTAAGGGCTTATACAAATTCTTAGTGACTTGTTTGGGTTAACTAATGCCTGACCACCTTTTAAGGCCTTATGAAAAACATTTTAAACATCTCTTGATAAAGTTTATTTTAGTCTTTTTTAATGATATTTTAGTTTATAGTCACTCATAGGATGACCATTTGCATAATTTATAGCTCACCTTACAACCTTGAGAGAGAATTCTTTACTAGCCAAGCATAGTAAATGCCTTTTTGGAGTTACTCAAGTTTATTATCTTGGCCACATCATTTTTGAGAAGGGGTGGAAGCAGATCTTAAGAAGATTGAGGCTATGGTTTCTTGGCCCACACTAAATTCTCTCGAAGTTTCTTGGGTTTAACTAGTTATTATAGACAGTTTGTGAGAGGATATAACACCAATTGCAAACCCTTGATGGATTTGTTAAAGAAAAGTGATGCTTTTAAATGATTTGATGAAGCCAAGAGGGCTTTTAAGATGCTTAAGTTTACCATGACAACAACTTCAATGCTTGTCTTTCCCAATTTCAATAAAAAGTTTATCATTGAAACTAATGCCTATAACATTGGGATGGGTGTTGTCCTTTTCCAAAATGGATGCCTCATTGCCTTTGTTAGTAAGGCCTTTTGCCCTTCAAAGAGATATTTATCCACTTATGAGAAAAAGCTTGAGGCCATTGCTTCCATAGTGAAATAATGGAAGTCATACTTACAAGGACAACCTTTTATTATAAAACTTGATTATTTGGTGTTGAAGTATTTGTTGGAATAAAAATCTATTTCTTGTAATCAATATCAATGGTTACACAAGCTTTGTAAGGTTGAATTATGAAAATTTGTACCATAAGAAGATGTAGTTGTTGATGCATTATCTCAAAGAGAACATAATGAGAAGGTAGCAACATGTTCAGCCATTACCTCAATGCAACTGATCTAACTTCTAAAGTTAAGGAATCTTAGAAAGGGGACAATCAAATTAAGCTATTGATATAGGCCCTAGAGGTTGATCCTTCTTCCAAACCCCATTACAATTGGGCTAACCATATACTTAAATGGAAGGGGAAGTTAGTGAAGTTACTTCTATTTTTTCATGTAGACATTGTTGAAGGCCATTCAAGAATGGCCTCTATAATACCTTAACCTTTTAGCTATTTTATCATAGTCTCATTATCCATCACAATGCATTTCATATGGATTGGAGCATAATCATATAGAGAAACATGCATTTCTAATGAAAAAGACATTATTTTAATAGGATTATTTGCGTTATGTAAGATCCCATTCCCTCATTTTATGTTCCATGAATCATATAAATTCATCAACATCATTTTCTAGTCATAACACATCCACACAAGTCATACACACTATATTTGATCTCATTCATTTTGGGTTTAAAGTTACATCACACAAAGCTTATGGTTTGCTCTTGGGTTCCAATTTTAGTTTTCTAATACAAATATTGGAAATTAATAACTAATTATAAAAAAATAAAAATCAAGAAAACCATATTATTATGGAAATCTGTGGATGTCTACTGTTGACTGAAAATAATTTCATGCCAATGTAGTAGCCTTAAGCTACCAACAATCGATAGAACAGTAACACAGGTTAAGCCATATTATTGGTACTGTCATACAACTTCAAAAATTCATATATTCCTCTATAAAAATTCAAATGAGATGGTCTCAGTGGCTATGGAAAGCTTATGATATCTAGTTTATGTCTGTAAAATTTAATGAGTATTGAACTTCATTTGACCCACGTGTGACACAGAGAAATAAACTACTCAAATGAACAGTAACCATATTATTTCTGCATAACTTAGCCAATTTTAAAAAATATAATAAATTCTCTAGGCTCCAAATTGAGTGCTCTTTGGCTCTAAATGAGACCTACTTGTTGGCCAAATTTTATGAAAAAACCCATTCATTTGGTCATACTTTAATTCAACTCTCCATTTGGTCAATTTTGAAGTCTTAATTTGGCATCTTAAAGCATCAAATGGCCCTTTTGGCTTTCCACAACCACTTGGGCAAGTTTAAAAGTATAAACATTATACATAAAAGCATGCCAAGTGATCCAAATCCTCATGGAGCTTAATCTCAGCTTGCCACTTGCATATATACATAAGAACATCACATCACATAATGGCAAAATCATGGTAAAATCTCACATTTTCATTTATCTAGCTTCTACATGGTTACATACACTATTTATACATATATTAGGACATGCTCAGGGGTTTACATCATATATACATCTCATGGTTACATAGTTCGACATCAAAATACAATTAAACAAGCCATTTCTCTATTTTGTTGTCACAATCTTGATTCTCATACTTGTTAGCTTCTATTTCCTTGTCTACTTGGCTCACTTAGACATGGTTAGACATATGTGGGGGAAGAGTGAGATTCAAAGAATCCCAATAACTCTTAACCCTTTCAAAAATATATAATAAATGTTAAAACATGTCAAAGAATATATGCATGACATTCAAGAAACTAGTAAACATGTATAAGGCATTTTCATTATCACATAAACTCATACATAACAAGCATAAGCTATCAAGGATATTGGTCTAGCCTCACCTATCTTTCTTGAGACTTTTGGATTTATTTTATCCACTTTCAAGGGACTTTTGACTAAGCCTCACTATTCTTGAGATTTTTGGCTTTGTCTCACCTATTTTTAAAGACTTTTGGCTCATCCTTACCCTTAATAAGGGACTTTTGGCACAACCAAATCTATGCAAGCCATAATACAATCATAAAATTATTTTAAGAAATATAATAGTACCACAACATGTAAGCATTAGCTAGAAACATTTCTTATGGCTCAAACACACATACAAGCACTCAATGACAAGAAAACAACTAAGCTATACATATGAGAAAGGTTAGAGAGTTATTTTGAAGTAAGATTCATACACTTTTTCTTTAACTATTCCTCCCTCTTTTCGGCCACACACTTGCAATTAGATGGAGCTTGGTTTCTTTGGCTTAAACATATCAAATAGGACACAATTATGTCATGGAAGCAAGCTCTAACATCACACACTCCCTATGGAAGCTCACTTTGTTTTATGGTTACATAATAGTTTTATATGAGACCTAATGAATCAAGTGCTGGAATTCAAGGTCTTGGCTCTATTCTCTCCTTCCATCTAGGTTTCTTTACTCCATTTAAGCCTCTTGGAGTCCTCACATACTCACTCCTAAAAGCCTAAACACAAGTTATTTTTTTAGGTCATATTATGGAGCCTACACTTCCATCACTCAAACCAAGGCTTTTAAATTTTTTTCGAACCTTTCTTTGATATTATTTTATCATATCTAGTCCCTTTCTTCCCTTAGAAAAATTTAAAACTCTCCCAAGGCACAAGAACCATGCTTAGCCAAGACATGTACTAGGTTTTAGACCTATAGAGCTAGCTTTGTTTCCATGAAGGAAATGGCACATGTGAGGCTTTCTAGTCATCTCAAGAACTTATATATACTCTTAGACAATGAGAAATACCACTAGAAAACTTCATACATACCATGGTGTAGGGAAAACCCTAGGTTTTGGAAACTTGAAAACTAATGGTTCTTTTTGGAATTTCTTTGTATCTACTTGTTCCTCACCTTTAAAAACCTAAGTTTCATGCTTGGTTTAGGTCAGATTTTCCTCCCTCTTGCTTGTTCTATATGAGGCCAAAACTTAGCTATAGAGGAACAAGAAAGAAGAAGCAAGGAAAGCCATGGAAATATCTTGATTCCTTAGCTTTTTCAAGAGCTTCCACCCTTACTTTCACTCCTCCTTGAAATTTTGAACTTCTCCCCTTTGAATAAGGCTCAAAATGGATTTAAATCATGCACCAAAACCATGGAAAGAAAGAGGAGAAGAAGGAAAACAAGTTCAATGAAGGAAGGAACAAGAAATTCCTTAATTTTCCATATATTTGCCTAGATTTTTCTCCTCATTTGAAGTTCCCTCTTATATGCCACTTTTTGCAAAACTCCTCTATGGTTTTAGATAGAATTTAGCTCAGCCAAATATGGAGGAGAAGTGGGGCACTACCTATATATATTTAGGGATTCTTAAGAAGCTTTTTAAAATGTCAATTTTGTTCCTCATTCTTGACTTTTTCGTTTTAAGCTCATTTCAACTCCTTTTTGAAAAATATTTTTTCATCATAAAATTTAGGTTCTCTAACCTCTAAATAGTTTTTGGAATTACTCAAATTGGGTCTAAAACCTTCCCAAATGAAATGGTCAAAGTTTAATTTCACTGACATTCTAAAACGTAAACTGGAGGATTTTTAATTGTTCTAGGGGTTCTTATAATTTTTAGGGCCTCTAAAAATCCTGAAAAACTTAATTTTTTTTATTTAAAGATCTCTCTTTTGAGTTTTCTAAAAATTATTCAAAATTACAAAAATGCCATTACATTGCGTTAGGAGTTTCTTTAGCCATCCGGCTTTGGTTTCTGGGCACCCTCAGCCTTGGTTCTATTTTCTAATATTTAAAATTTTATCCTAATTTTATTTAGCCTCAACTAATTTATTTTAGAAGACTCTCTTTTATATCTAACCCGTTTCTATTATTTTTATGAAAACCAGGTGTTACAACCTCAACCTTTAGAAAGATTTCTTCCATCCTCTATTGGAAGGGCTTAGAGAGGGATGTATGAAATTTTATTCACATCTGCATTATTTTTCAGCATTTTAAACTTGAGAATGTGGCTTGTCCAGGCCTTTTTCAACCAGTACTTATTTGAGATGTTATTTGGTTTAACTAATTAATGGATTTCATTGGTGGATTACCCAAATCCTACAATAAATCTATCATTCTTGTGGTAGTTGACCATCTTAGTGAAGCTATCCACTTTATGGCTCTTTAACATCCTTATTCAATAATGGCTGTGGAATAAATTTTTCTAAATACTATTGTGAAGCTTCATGGATTTCCTTAAATGGATGCTTATTTTTCCTCAAACAACCGAAGTTCAATTGTGGATCGTCTTAGTAAAGCTTCATGTGGCATAAATTTTGTGGGAAGTTATGGAGGGAGTTATTTAGGTTGTAGAAGGTGAAACTTACTTATTCCACTTTCCATCCTCAAATGGAAGGCTAAACTAAGGCATTGAATAGGTATTTGGGGTATTATCTCAATTCCATGACAGGAGACCATCCTAAATAGAGGGTAAAGTGACTTTCTTTGGTTGAATTGTAGTACAATGCCACTTTTTGCTTAGCCATTGGAATGACTCCCTTCTAAGCAATTTTTGGCAAACCACCACTTATGCATTTGCCTTACTCCTCCAATGATATGGTGGATAAGTGGTTGTCAAGAGCGAGGAGCTACTCTTCAATTATTGAAGTATCACCTTTACAAAGCTAGGAATAGAATGATTTAAATGGCTAACAAGAAATACGTAAAGAGGCACTTTGTTGAGGGAGACATAGTTTATCTAAAATTGCATCCTTTTCAAAGGAATTTGCTTAATAATTACTTTTTATATAAACTAGCTACTTGATTTTTTGCCCTTATAAGTGGTTAAGAAGGTGGACGATATGGCTTATTAGCTAGCACTGCCTGAGAATTGTCGCCTTCACTTTGTTTTCCATGTTATTGTCTTGAAGAAACATATGGGTGACACTATACTAGTTAGTGTAGCATTACCCTAGGTTGACAATTAGGGATATTTCATTATATGACTAGAGGAAATTTTGGCTAAGAAGGTCATTAAACAAGATAACTTACTTATGACTTAGGTTTTAATTCACTAGAAGCACAACAGTAGTAAAGATGCTATATGGGAGGATTGTTAACTATTTAAGCTCAATTTCCAAATTTTGACACCCTTTACCCTTGTTCCTCATCTTTAAGGTTAAGGATTGTTTTAAGGAGAGGAGATAATTGTTATGTGCAAGTGAATTGGATAGTTAGTAATATAGAATAAACCTTAGGAAGTTAGGGACATAACTACTTGATATGTAAGTAGCTTCTAGCCATTATAGTCACACTTTTATAGCTATAAATATGAGTAGGCTTATTGCTTATGTTTTGTTGATTGAGTTGAATGTTCTTTCTCTTCCTCTCTCTTCGATATTCCTTTCTCTGGTGCACTTTGCATTAGTGCCGTTTAAGCCTTAAAGTGATATTTTTGAAATGGATTTTCACGTTGGCAAGTTGTTCACATAACTTCAGACACATTATATTAGTAACATCATATGATTAGATGTATCTTTTTGTACCATCCATCCTAATACTTTATGGTTTTGGATTAAATTATGGTGTCAAGTCATTCAATTTTGGTTCTCCCTGAAGCCCAAGGAAAGAAGATCCTTTAGTGTTTTAAGGCCTTTTAACATATTAAATGAAAAGGAGTAGGTTCATGTGATTGACTCATATTTGAGTAGGAAATTGTTAGGATTCATGTATGAGTAAAGGAAGTCCCACTTTTAAGAATGGATATATGCCACATTAAATATGATGACCTAAATGTTTCTTGTTCATGTTCATATGTTATAGTTTTATTGCTTAATTTCTATATTGTGAAAGAAAATTATTAATAAACTATGGACAATTTCATAATGAATTGTACTATATTGGCATGATATGCAAAATTTTAAGGATACATTCAATTTTGGATGATTAAATTGTTCATTATTATTAAGAAAATCTTGAAATTAAAGAAATTTTATTACATAAGCAAGATGTTTGTCACTTAAGTGTCGCCATATGTTATGGTTTAGCAATGTACATTATATATTATTATTACTTGATTGATGATTGTCACAAGCAATTTTGTTTAGGCAATGTGTCATTTTGGCCTGAGATTATTTTATAGGATAATATGGATGTTTGTCACTAAGGTGACTCATTAATTAAGATTCGTAGGATTTTCATTGAAATTATACTAGCAGATCCCTAACCAAAGGTTGTGAGTCTACAGCTTTTACTAAGCATGTTGTGATTAATTATTGTAGGCATTTTGAATTCCTGCAAAGATAAACACAACATATTGTGAGGATGGCAGATAGTTGTTATGTGGCAAATATTTTATCATACTAGAGTCATTATGCATCAAAAGTTTTTTGAATTTCATTATTCATTTTAAAACATAAGGCATCGATGATTCTTAATGGCACACATATTTTATTGTTATGGTAATGCCTATGTATTATCTACCTTTGGATTATATATTGATTGTGTGACTATTTCTCATATTGATAATGATCCTACGTTAACATTCCATTAATATTTAATTGAAACACGTCAAGGCTTGTGAAACTAAGGAAAGCAATGCATTATTAAAATGTTGTGTTTTAGTGAATCTTCTTTAGAAATTATTGAGGTCTTCCATTATGATAAAATATTTTTTTGCTACCTTAATATATTCATTTGGTTTGAAAAGTATTATTGAATACTTGTTACCTAAGATAAGTAATAGTGGGATACAAAGATCCATTGCAATTGAATGACATATTTTGGCTTGTCTCATAATTCTTGCTTTTATTAAAATTTTGTCTAGATGTAATCTACGATCTTACTTCTTATGCCAATATGTGTGTTCTTAAAAGGAAATAAAGACTTAACATGTTCAAGTTCTCAATGATGGAAAAAATACATCACATTGCTTTCATTACATTAGTAGTCTTATTTTGTAATCAAACAAGTACGTTGGCATTTTACCTATATATTTTCAATAAGTTTGGATACTTAAGTAACTTTAGAGTGAGTTATTAAAATTTACAAAAGAAATCTTGTGGTATTCGTAAAATACTAAGGACATTAAACTAACTAAAGACCTTATTTACCTAGGCTACAAATAATTGGTCCTCATAGTGTGATCTTTGATTAAGTTATGAGTTTAGTTGATTTATGACTAAAATTTGAAAGTTTTAGTGTGGTTGTTTTAATAATACTTTGTTATTACATACATATTTCTCTCATAAACATTTGCAATAAAGATAATTTTTTTAGTTCTAAAATCATGTTGAATTCTTTTCATGGAATATATGTTTGCAATTTTACCAATTAAAGGCTTTTACTATTAGAGAACTTCTAGCTCATTTGTGGTAATGATTATGCCTTATGACATGTTGGGTTGGCGAGAATTTTTGAATAGATATTGTAACTTCACTACCCAAGGGTTGATTCCCTAATTAATGGTTTAAAACCCATATAGTTTAAGAAACTTGCTAAAGATTTGACAATTTAAGGGTCTTTTAATCTTTTGGATTAGTGGGACATTGATGCATTTTGCATTCCATGATGACACCATGGATATTACTTGAACATTTTATCACATTCTTAATGTGGTTTGATTTTGCATCTACTTGGTGCATTTTATTGGTGATAATCATTATATAGTTATTTGCAAAGATACATACAACATGTATCTTGAGATATAATGTTTCTTTTAAAAATGACATTTGCCTTTGTTATGATTGGTCTTTATTGGCATTATATAACATTCTTGAGATAAGGATATTGAGAAATTAAAATGATTTCTCCTAGCATTTGAGCATAAAGGTGTTAAGAAATCATAAAGAGGACTAACAAAAAATAGCACACTATTGATCACTTTTAATAGCTATTTCTTACTATACTTTCATACTTGTGATCCATGTTAAAATGGTTATTAATATGTGTAACTATGAATTGGTCTAATGTCAATACAAAACATAATAATTGCCATTATCCTATATTAATAACTATGTAGGATCGGAATGTGTATACCATGTTATCTCATGACAATTTTCTATTAAATAAAGTTATGCAGATAAAGTTTTATTATTTTATCAACTCGAAATTCATTTTACAAAATAAAATTGAGCTCATTTAAAATTCAACTAATGTGACTTAAATGGGAGAATATTGAAAATTTTCTAAATATAGATTCACATTAATTGATTTATCTTTTCTTTTCTAAAGTAATGGGTAAATTAATGATTAATTAAGATATACTATAGGCTTAATTTATTGAGTAATCATATAGTAGTTGGACTAAAACTGTCGTTATAATTGGCCTAATTTATAGATTCTCTTCCTATTCCCTTTTTGTTTGTTGTTTTAGTTGAATTCCACTTTTTTCTTCCTATGCATTATGTTTTTCCTGAGCTTCCACACTTGCTATTCACGTGTGTAACAACCAGAAAAGGAATGAGAGAATAAATGAGAAAAGAGGAAGCTGGGAAATTTTCGGAGAGCTGAAAATTTTCTAAGTCTTCTCGCTATAGCGAGAAATAGAGTCGCCATAGCGAGAATGCCTCCTCGCAATAGCTAAGATATTCCTAGCTGTAGCGAGTGCGACATTCCATACAGACACCAGGGAGTTGCTCGCCATAGCGGCACTATAGCGAAGGCAGAAGTCTGGAACTTGCACGAGCTCGCCGTAGCGAGGATGATGATTCGCTATAGCGAGAGCGGTCCAGAAAAAAGTGTGAAAAGAGAGATTTGACTTTTTAAAAGAGTCTAAACTCTTCCTTTCTCTCAGAACCGACCTGAGCTTCTACCAAGGAGAGAGAAAGAGCTGAGGAGAGAGAGAGAGACCTAGAGAAGCAAGGAGATCAAGCAAAGAGGTGAGTAAGCTTTAGATTTCCCTACCTTTTCTTCTTAGCTTGTTGTCTCCTCCTTTTTGCTTTCTCTTTCTACGGTTTTAGAAGTTGTTCTGGGTTAGGTTTAGAAGAGGGAAGTGGGAAAACTACTCTAGAAGGAAGGTAGAATGCATTTATCTTTATTTCTTCTTCCATGCTTTCTTCTTTGAGGGCTTGAGAGAGGAAGGAAAATGAGTAGAGTTCTAGAGAGAGAATCCCTAGATCTGTAAGGGTAGTGAGGGTTTAACTTGATAAAGAGTCTCTTTTAGCTTTGTGAGAGTTATTTAAGCTATGAGAGAGTAATTGGTGCTCTTTGTTCTGCCTAGGCTCAAAGGAAGAAACTCCACCTTGTTGTGAGTGTGAAATCAAGGAGGGAGAGGAGAAATTGAAAGGGAAGACTTGTGTGATCTGAGAAGGTAGCTCTCTACTCTGTTCTTGTTGCATTCTTGGTTGTGTAATAGTCATTACATGTTGAGTATGTGCTTGTATGATGAGATATGCCATTGATTTTGCCTTGATGCATTGATACCACTATGTTTATGATATGATGTGTGGAAATTGCTCGGGTGAGGTGGTGCCGAAAGTTCCTTGAGACAGGTGAGGAGGAGCCAAAAGTCCCTAAACCAAGGGTGAGGCCGATCCAAAAGTCCTAAAGCTCGGGTGAGGTTAGACCGAAAGTCCCTAGAGCCTAGTTTTGGCATTGGTTTGATTTCATGGCATGAAACACATATGTCGTGTTATGATGAATTGTTTGCATGCTTGACTAGTATATGCCTTGATTGCATCTTGAATGAGTATGAGCTATTGAGATTCTCCCGAATCTCACCCCCTTCTCCTCCCATCCTATTATTCAGGTGGTGTTCAAGGAGAGGCGAGCACACCTCACGGAGCCTAGTGGAGCTCTTTAGAAATGTGTAGTTTTTTTTGGTTATTTTGATGTATAAGGTGCCAAAATGAAGATGCACCTCTCATTTTTGAGTTGTAACTATATGAGCATATGTAAATGTATGTACAAATGATGTATGAATGATATAAAGGGTTAAAGTAATGAGAATGCATAAAGTTGGCCTTTTGAGGCTCATATAAAATAGTGTATTTTCTTCCATAGCATAGTGAAATTGGAATGTATGATGATTTGAGTTATTTATATAATTCACATATGTTATGGTTGTACTTTTAAATTTGCCCAATAGAAGTTAGAGCATGTGGGAGGTCATTTAGACCCGTTTTGAACCCCATGTGGTGCTAAAACCACCAAGTGGGTGAGCTCCGTCAAAGTATGACCGGATGAGCTCTTCTTGTTATGAAATTTGGCATGCCTTTAGAGTCTATTGAGAGCTTCTTGAGAAGCTAGAGTGGGTAATATTTGGAGGTCTAGAGAATATGTGATGAATTGTTGAAATTGGGAATTTGCAATGTTTTGGTCATGGTACTGTTCATTGAGTCCGAAAATGAAACCATGCCACTCGTAGACCAAATGATGTCCAAATGTCATGAAACTTTAGGAGCCTAAACTAGATATCCACAGTGATCTATACCAACTGGAAGCACCTTAATTGGAGGTCTATAGAGAGAGAAACGATTTACTGAAGTTCTGTATCAGCATCAGGGAAGTTTCTGACCTTCGTTACTGTTTTATCGGGTTTCGAGGTCTTAGAACTCCTGAACTGATCTGGACTTATTTTTCTCCTATATTTCACATCTTTAGCTTTCCAAATTGGTATAGTTTGCCCTGATTGGATTTTTGTGGATTTAATTACGAATTTCCGAAGTTCATGACAGTAAACTGCACCAGCAGCAGGGACAGCCGGACATCTGTTCCTATTTCGATGTCAATGAGGGTCTAAATGTTGAGATGGAAGTTGGGAGTTATTTTTAGTATGAAGGTAACATCCCAAGCGTTCCAGAGAGCTATGATTTGCTTGATTCTCATTTTTCTAGAATTAGTTGTGATTTTCCAAAGTTGGAGCCAGAAATATGATTTATGGGCCCGATTGAGAAATTGTATTTTCTGAGTTTTTGGCTTCTTACCGGTGGTTTGTGAGTTGTTAGAGACTATGTACAAGTTGTATAAATGGTGTTTGAGTAGAGAATGTGAATGATGGGTTCACAGGATAGACGAGGCAAAATATGACCGGTTAAACCCCGACTTTAAGTAGTGAAATACCACGGTTGCGGTCATTTTCCGGGAAAATCATATGGAATCACGTCTAGAGGGAGGTTAATTGGAATGAAGTCAGTAAGGTGTTACAACGTGTGTGTGTGTGAGTGCAATAAGGACTAAAGAGATATGGATTGCAAAAAAAAATTGTATCCCATCAATAAGAAAATTGAAAATTATAAACCTTCAAATCTAAAAATGGTTCTTCTTCTTATGCCATGACGAATAAAGTAGGGTTAAAAAAGTTTTTGGGTTACCTTTACCCATAGATTCATAGAATGTAAAATCTAAAGGAAAAGATTATGACTCTTTGAATTTATTTTTTATTTATATTTAAAAATAGGGATAATAGAATGATTATGAAATTTTAAATAATTGTTTGTTAACTATTAAATATTATTTTTATATTCTTAAATTTAAAATAAAGAAATAATAAATAACTATTAAAATTTAATTAACTGCTCACTAATTATAATTAGTTTTAAAATGCCAAATCTATAAAACTAAATATATTGAATTAGATATAGTTAAATAAAAATAATATTAATATTTTAATTTATAAACTTATTCAAAGATAATTTGTAATTATATAATTAAAACAATTTAGAATTATTTTATTATTTTTGGTTCTTAATTAGACTTCACTTAGGACTATTTACCAAAATAAATATTTATTCTCATAGAATAATCTTTTCTAAGCATTATTTGTCTTTTAAAAATTTAGAAAAATTATTTAAAAAATTATAATTTTTTTAAAACTCTCACAGATGAAATTATGAGTAAAAAACCTATGGTGAGAAATGTATAGATACATAGGAAAATCCTTTTAGAAAAAAAATACAAATACACTATTCAACTTTAGGTTATTTGTAAGGCGTAATATCTTATAATTTGATAATTCAAAATAATTCATAAATAGTGAAATAAATTATTTAAGTAGGATCATAGGCTTAGAGAAAGGTAGTACGAATTAATAGAAACCAAAATTAAAACTGTATGGTTAATAAAACAAGACCTTAGAGTAAAATAAATTGAGATAAATTAAGGCTAGAATGCCAAATAGAGCATCTAAAAATGAGGTTAAGAATATAAGAAAAGTCTGAAATCAGAGTTAAAATGGCAAAATGGAATAAATCAAAATGTAGTGGCAAAACTATAATTTCAAATAAATTTTTGAAAACTTAAAGAAAGAAATTTTAAATAATAAAATTGAGCTCATTAGAATTTTCAAATGCCCAAAAAATCATAAAAATTGACAGAATAGTTTAAAAACCCTTCCAATTTATAATTTAGATCGTTAGTTGACTGAAAGTTGGATTGGATTGTTCGATATGATTTTAAATCTAAAAAATTTCAAAGTTAATGCTTTTAATAAAGTAGAGAACTTAAATTTTTATATGGAAAAAGACAGTTCTCAGAAATATTTTTTAAATGAGTTTAAATAAGGTAGTCAAAACATAATGGCAAAAGTATCTTTTTCCATATAAAAATTATGGAAAGTGATAAAATATCCTCTCTACCCCCTTATTATGACTAAGCCACGTCTCCTTTTTCTTCAAACCAACTTGAAGACCTTTGAATTTAATGGCTATGGTTTCCAAGAGAGGGGAGAGGGGGGAGAGAGAGGAAAAAGGAGCCAAAAAAGTAAGAAAATATGTAAAATTTCATTTTTTTCTTTTAGTTAGAAACATTGATCTTTTCTTCTTACTCTTTCTAATGGTAGTCTTGGCTTCTTGAAAGGATGAGTTTGATAGTTGACCACTTGAGGGAAAGAAGGAGTTTGAAGTAACCAATTCCACTATTAGAAACACCATTAGACAAGTGTAATATCTGGTTTTCGTTAAACAACAGAAATGAGTGAGTTTTCAAAGCAAGTCCCTCGAAATGAATTAATTAAGGTCCCAAAAAATTTGAGTAATATTTTAGACTCCTAAAAATAAAAATCCTAGCTTTAGACGGAAGGAAAAAATAAAACTAGAATGAAGAAACAAATTTTGACGGAAAACCTACGAAACATAATGGTATTTGTGTAATTTTGAGCAAATTTTGGAATTCATACAAGAGGGCTTTTTAAATGAAATTTTTGAGTTTTCCAGGGTTCTTAGAGGCCCTGAAAACTATGAGAAGTCTCGAGACAATTAAATCCCCTCTGGATGGACGTTTTTTAATGTCAGTATACTGAACTTTGATGAATTCATTCAAAAAGGTTTTAGCTCTAATTTGAGTGATTCCAAAGATATTTTATTAAACTAGGAACTTAAATTTCATAATGGAAAAGATAATTCTAAAAAAGAAGTTAAAACGAAGGAGAAACAAAAATGTAAAGAACGAAGGATAAAATGAGAATTTTTGAAAATTACTTCTTCCTCCCCTTATATATATAGGTGGCGCCCCACTTTTTCCTTCATTTAGACTCAGAATTTTCTGCCTAATTTCAGAAGAAGGAGCTAGGGTTTTGGGCGCACAAGAGAGGAAGAAGGAGGAGGAGAAATCCAAGCTTTAAGGTATGCTCTCTTGGTAGTTTTTCATGCTTTCTTCCATCCACACCTCCTTTCCTTCATTCTACTTTGTTTCCTTTGATTAAAATGAAGTTTTCAAATATGTTTTAAGGGAGAAACTTAAGGGAAATTTCGGATTTGAAGAGAGGAGCTTGGAGAAGGCAAGATTTAAGCAAGAAAAAGCAAGATAACTAGGTAATTTCTCTTCCTGTAGTTGCTACCTCTTTCCTCCTTCTCTTCTTCATTTCGCCACACCTAAGAACCCTAGGAGGATTTTATGTTTAAGTTGAACCAAGGGTGAATCTAAGGAAAAAGGGTGTGGAGATTGAGAATATGCAAAGAGAATTAACAAAACACCATGAGAATTCAAGATGTAAAACTTAGGGTTTCTAGTGCACCTTTTAAAATCTGAGTTTGTATGATGATTCTTAGGCCTAAATAAAAGTTTAAATGAGCTCCTAAGATCCCTAAAAATCTTCTCATATGATTCTCCCCTTGAAAAAACAAAGAAAGCTCTAAAGAGGCCAAAATTGCTCCTTGTCTCAGCCTAAGTAGGTTAGGATAGTAAGGGAGAGTTTTAAATTTTTCTAAACCCATTCTTAAGTCATATATGATGAATGAAAATGAGGGAAGGCCTTAGGAAAAATTTAGAACCCATGGAAAATGAATTGGTACCTTAAGTTCTATATTATGACCTAAAGAAATAACATGAACCTAGGTTCTTGATTTTGGTTGTATGATGACTCCAAGAGATTTAAAAGGAGTCGAGAATCATATTTGAAAAGAAAGATTGGAGCTTAGAAATTATTTGAGGGGTGTTACTTCATTAGGTGCAATTATGGAACCATAATAGGGTTATAGGCCAAGCTAGTGTCTAAGCAAATTGCATAGCCTTAGAATTGAGTTCATGAACCTAATTGACTTCCATAAATTATGTCCCAAGAGAAACCTTCCCCACACTTTTGTGTGTGTGTGACTGAAGTAAGGGAGGGAGATTCAAGAGAAAAAGTTTGTAATTGCGTTCAAGGTAGCTCACTCCTCCTTCTTTTATGTATGATTGGTTGTTTTACTTGTCTTTGAATGTGCGTATGTGTATTTTTAAGCCATGAAAAGTATGCTATCATGTCTTGATTTTTATGATGTCGTAATTTGCTTTCATATGATTTCTTTGATGTATGCTTGGGTTTGCTTGAGTGTGGTGAGGCCAAGAACCTTTAATCATGGTGAGGATGAGCTAAGAACCCTTAAAATTGGTTGAGACAAAGCAAATAGTCTCCCAATAACAAGATGGACTCCCAAGAGAGAGTTCTTAAAGAATGGCTGAGGCAAGTTCAAAATCTACAAAAAAAATGGGTGAGGCCAATCCACTTGTTTGGCAAACCTTTATATGCTATATATGACGTTTTCAAATGTTAAGAATGCTTCTTGAATGATTGCACATGTCTATATGCCATGCATGCATTTATAAGGCTTGTTTTGTATCTGTTATGTGTGATTGAATGGGAGATGAGCTATTGGGATTCTTTGAATCTCATTCTTTCTTCTCCAATGATCTAACATGTTAGGTGGACCCAAGGAGCAAGGCAATGGGAGTCAACCACCTTGAAGGAGAAAGCTTGATATCAATATGCATGAATTTTTGCTCTTTAAAGCCATATTGTTGTCAAAAGATGTATCCCATTATTGTATATAGCATATGACCTCTTAAACATGTATAATTATGCTATTATGTAATGTATAAATGAGAGAATGTGTTATGAGACCATGGAAATGCAAATTAAGTATGTATGGCAAAGATGACTTCTTGAATGAATTCATGGAATTGTACACAAGTGTGGGTTGGATGCCAAAGTGAGATGCATGGAGTTTGGGACCATTTGGGAAGCTTAGAAAATTCTTAATTATGCTTTTAGACTTGCCCAAAAAGTGCTAAACCCCATGGAAGACCATTTGGTCACTTTGGGATTCCATATGGAGGCCAAAATTTACCAAATGAGAACCCTATGTCACTTTTTACCTAAATGAACTCTTTTTGATTTGAAATTTGGCATGAAATTAGGGTTCATTGAGAGATTTTTGGGAAGCTAAATTATAGAATTTTTGGAGGTCCACAAAATATTTGATAAATTTTCAAAGTTGACAAATTTTTTAGTTTTGGTCTAGTTACTGTTTATTCTAGTCTGAAATTGATTTCTATCACATAGGGTTTAAATGATGTCCAATTGCCATGAAACTTTATACAAAGAAACTAGATGTTCCTAGTGAATTTTTTTTAACTAGAAGCACCTCATTTGGATCTCTAAAGAGGGAGATATGAATTTTCTAAGTTTCTATCTAGTATTAGTAATAGCACCCGACCTTAGTCACTATTTGATTATATTTCAAGGTCCAAAAGTGCTCAAACTAGTCTAAAGATATTTTTCTCCTCTAGATAACATCCACATATTTCTAGATTAGTATTATTTGCATGGATTGGATTTTTTTGAAATTAATTGGAAATTTTTTAAGTTCTCTACAGAATTCTATAATGGCTCCAATGGACAGTTTAACCTCTGAACTTTTTTGGATGTCAAACTTTTTCTATGATAGATATTATAGTCTGGAAATATTTTTAGTATGAAGTAGACATGTTAAGCTTTTCAAAATATACAAGAATGCATGATTTCAATTTTTTTAGAATTAGTTATGATTTTTCAAATTTGTAATAAACACAAGGACAAATCTGGTTGAATTATATATGTATATTTTGTGTAATCCTTTGAGTTCTATGAGATGTAAGCCACTTTGGATGATGTAATTGAGTTGCTTCCATATAATTAAATATCAAAATGTTTTGTATGGGCTCACGCGATCCACGTGACACCGAATGAAACTTTCATATGCAACGCAACACAAAAATATTCATTATTTTATTGCCTTTTTCCTTGAAAACTTGTATGATTCTTGAAAATGAGATTCCTAAAAATATGAGATGAGTTAGAAATGATTGTGTTACGACAAGGACTTGAATAAGGCAAGATATCATGCACAAAGCTTGCTTTTCCTTTGTATTTTCTATCCTTTTTAGTTCGGCCTAGATAAAGGCAACCTAAAGGGACTTTGGTCTTGTGACGACCCTAACTTCTAATCATGGTAATTAAGATTAAAGATGTGATTAATAATCATCAATCAATGTTTGAAGTCATTATGAGATTACTTATATTAGGAAAATGTGAGGAAATTTAAACCTTGATATTGTTAGAGTCATTAACTAATTACTCATAACTATTTATGTATATGAGAGAATTAAACCCACGATTATAAGCTTTTAATTCTATCATCAATGAATTCCAACTTATAAAAACCTCTTACAAGTGCTTCTAAATTATTCCTTATCATTTCCATAGAGAAAACCAAAGTTTCTAGGTTAATATAAGAAATTTAGCACCTTCACAAATTTCACACATTTCACCGCGCCCAAATACCACTTTTGCCATGACGAATTATTCTCTGGAACACCACTAGACTTGCCTCTCACATTTTGCCATGACTAACATCACTCTTTGCCATGACTAATTACTCTCTGTTTCCTTTTCTAGGCAACTTCATCACGTTTGGCCTCGGCTAATTCCATTTTGGTTACGGCCAATTCCCCTCTGTTCCTATAACTCTCAAATTTCCTCCCATGCACTTCAATTCTCTATCGAGGAACACTCTAGGACCACTCTCTCTTAATTTGTGAAACTCTAATAGTATTTATCTACTTGATTTACCTAGCTAATCTATCATTATCCACTTCAAGATTTAAATGTTGATTTCTACTCACGAAACTATGATACATAAGCGAATTCCATAATTTAGTGATAGCAAAAGTGTTCTGACCACAAGGAGCGTAGGGCCAATGCTTAATGTTCATATAAGATCAAGTCACTCATCCATTATTAGCCAATCACAACCATAATGTTTCAGTTCTATGATAATTATATTGCATGTATAGTCCCTATACTTGGTAATTCATGATGCAATGCAGCAATTATATAAAACTAGTAATCTATTTACACAATATAATATGACAAGGTTTCTAAATCTATGTGCTACCAAACTATATAATAAGCTTCCATTAATTTCTCCTTGCCACTAAGAAGTCCATCCTTGAAAATGTTAGCCCACAATCAGGGTGAGATATAAAATCTCAATAACAAGAGACAAATTCTATATATATGTATAGATTAATTAATACAATGCAATTTCATATCATCAATACTATAATCGTCAATTCAATTTGTAAATAAACTAGTTGAACTACCAATGACTACTGTCACATACCAACAAACACACACAACATGTTAATGGCTAATAACACCAGAAGTGATCTGTCCATGGCACCAACTCTCTAATGAGCACAACCTGGGTTTAGTGCATTCGGGGTCTGATTACAACCCGATACCTGATCAAAACACATGCACGGGTGTCAACCACACCACCACTCTATCATGGACTCACAAGGTCTAATTTTAGTAGTTAACTAATCATTTAGCATTTCAAAATCAAACACATGTAACAAATATCAAATTAGCATGAGCATATATATATAATTAAGAAAAATTACCCCAGTTACCCCAATGAAGCCAATTACTCTTCCTCTAGTTACCACTATGACTCAAAGTATACCAAGCCTAATATAAGTATGATAATCATCATTTAACTATCATTAGTAAGAAAATTCTCCTTATCCACAAATTAATCTTAATAAAAAATCGTTAAAAACTTCTTACCCAAGCTTTTTAGTGATCTATTGCACCAATTTAGGGTTCATACATCAAAACTCACCATGATTCACTCCCCACAATTCCATTTTCGCATATATACAAACCATGCAGCAAAATTCAATCTAAAATGTGGGAATTTAGCATATACACCACACAAGAGAAAAGAAAAAACTTGCCTATACACTCAATAGGTCAAATAGATTGAGTTGAGCCTCAACTATAACGCCCGGTATGTTGTAAAAATATTGAAACGGGCCAGTTTGAAAAGTAAGTCCTCTAAGATGAGTGATTCAAGGCCAAATAAAAGTTTGATAAAATTTTAAATAATAGAAAATAAAGATTTGAGCTTTGAGTTACCTAGAAACCGGAGTCAGAGTGTTTTGAAAAATTTGCCAAAAGGTCAGTGGCATTTTCGTAAATAAGTGTAATTTTGGAAAAATACCTAGGAGGGCTTTTTAAATGAAAATTTTGAGTTGCCCACGATTCTCAGAGGCCCCAAAATCATGAGAAACCCCGGGACCAGTAAAGCCCCTTCGGTATACTCTTTTTTACGTCAATTGACCTAAACTTTGATCGATTTGTTTAGGAAAGTTTTAACTCTGACTTGAGTGATTCTAAAGGCATTTTATTAAATTGAGAACCTAAATTTTATGATGGAAAATACAGTTCTAAAAAAAGAGCTAAAACAAAGCTAAACCGAAAATGTCATTACGAAAGGGTAAAAATGGAAATAATTTTTTAAAGGAAGCTTCTAAATGCCACTTTAAAGTCCACGTTCATCCTCTCCCTCCTTAAACTGACTTTCTTCTGCTCATTTTTAGAGAAAACTCACAACTCCTTAGGCGCACAAAAGAGAGGGATTTGTAGAGGAAGAAAGCAAGGGAAAAGTTGAAAAAGTGTAGGATTTTCATGCTTCTTCCTCTTGAAACTTCATCCTCCTCTTACTTCATCTTTTCATGGTTTTAATGCAATTTTTGGTGCTAATTTGGGGCCAGACCAGAAGAGAGAAATTAAAAATTTAAGGAGGAGGAAGAGGGATGAGAAAGGGCTCTTGAAGGAAGCTTAATTTTAGGGTAGTTTCTCCCCCCTTGTTGCTTCTTTTTCTCTTTCTCCTCTTCCATGGTGGGACGCCTAAATTAGAACCATGAAGAGGGAAGAGTTTTTGTTTTATAATCCAAAAGAATCCATCAAACTAGGACATAGAAAGATAGAATACACTAAAGAAATGCATGAAAAGCTAGTAAAACTCAAGTTGAAAAAGTGTAGGGTGCTTAAACATAGTTCAAAATCTGGGTTGATTCAAGAATTTTTTATCATATGTGAGTATTTGTTTGAGTTTCTAAGACTCTTAGGGAGCCTCCCAAGTATCTCATCCATTAAGAAAAAATTCCAAACTCCATAGGTCCTTGATAGAAGCATATTTCAGCCAAGACTCTTAGAGATAGCTATGAGATGTTTTAAATGATTCCAAGCTTGATTTAGGACTTTATATGATAAAAGAAGATAGGAGAAACCTTTGAAAAAAATTTAGAAGCTTTAGGTTGGGAGATGGGGCAATGGCTTCTATAATGTAACCTTATGAAGCAACATGTGGTGCGAACTTGCAAGGAATCGAGTCCCCTTGAACCCATAACCAATATGAAATATACGCATCCCAAGAATGCTAAATCAAGTCTGAACGATCCACTTAGAACCCCGAATACGAAGAGACAAGGACCCCGAGTGTTAGAAGACACTACAAGGTTGATCAAGCATTGATAAGTCTACAAGTTCAATAAAGAACCCTAAAGAGTACTCCTCTTAAGTTTGGGATTTCCAAAAAATATGATTTTTATTTATTCAAATCTTGTTACAATGGGAGGCAAAGTATAATTATATAGTGTGTAAGTTAAATCTTCCTTCAATGCTCATAGAAAGGGAAAACTAGGCAAATTAATAGCAAATATCCTAATTAATGACCTATGAAATTAGAATTATAAAAGTCAAATTCTCTTAAAAACTAAAAAGGAATTAAATTCCAATAAATAAGCTAAATTCGTCCAGATACATTAGGATTCTAGAAATTAGCTTATTAAGCCCAAAATGGCATTATTTAGCCCTAAATGAGCCCACCAATGGATGGTTCATGGTTCAAGCACTTCAATTTATAATGTTTTGGCCTAATTTAGCCTCAGCAGCTCCATCTTCAGCCCATATGATGTTAAGGACGTCCACATTAGAAATGTCCATATCTTGCTTGACTTTTGTTACTCCAATTGCTATTTGCTTAGTCCAAGTCTCTTGAACAAGTCTACTTAAGGCTTCCCTCATTCTTTTAGCTTATGCTCTTGTCATCTAGCCACTTGGAATTTGCAAAGGATCATTCTAAGCATTTGAAACAGCTTGCTAACTTTGATGGATCGCATCAACATGGACCTAAGTTTGGGAAAGTAAGTGGGTGATGACTTCAAAGACCTTAAATAAGGCCAAGAAGCCTAAATATGGCAAGAGAATAGAACCAAGAATGTTCATTAGGTCATTAATGGAACCATGTTGTGACCAATTGCATAAAGTGTATTCTTAAGAGTAAGTTGGAAGTCCTAACTTGTTCCAAGAGTATCATTAAGTGTTGTTTATTGTGAATAAGCCAAGGAAATCCAACCCCACCTCATTATGCTTGTGGAATTGAAAAAGAGAAAGAACAAACAAAGTAAAGCTTGAATTTGCACCAAGGCAGCTCTTCGCCTTTTCTTGTTGCATATGTGTCATTGTGTGCTTGTGTGTAGATTTGTATGTTTGAGACATGCCACTTAATGCTATGTTGTTATTTTGGTACTAATATGCTTTCTTGAATGTCATTGAATTATGCAAATGTCTCATAAGGTTAAGGTAGTGCCAAAAGCCCCTTAATGTGGGTGAGGAGATGCCAAAAGTCTCATGATATGGTTGAGACAAAGCCAAGAGTCCCTTGGATGGATGAGGCTAAGTCAAAAGTCCCAAGAACCAAGAGTGAGGCAATCCAAAAGTCTTAAAAATGGGGTGAGGCCAAACCAAAAGTCCTTAGAGCTCATTCTTATGCTTGACATGAGTTTGTGACATAAAAATGTGAAACTTGAATGCTTCATAGATTGAGTAATTACATACTTACACCTTTGACATGTTGTATGCCTTGAAAATGTGCTTGGATAGGTGTATGAGTTATTGAAATTTAATGAATCTCACTCCCTCTTTTCTCTCATCTTATATGATTTAGGTTGAGTTTAAGATCCAAATGATGGAAGCCAAATAGCTTAAATATTCATCTCTTGGCAAATTTTGCTAGTTTTTGATGTACTAGAATGTCAAAGTATATATGTATATATTATTTTTTAGCCATGACACCTTAAACAAGTGGAAAACTATGTAAAGTTAGTGTATAAATCAAGAATAGAGTTAAATAAATAGAAATATGCAATTTGACCCCTTGGGAGCTCACTTGTGCATGTATGTTTATGGGAGTGACATGGTGAATTTAAGTTGCATGATGGTTCAGACCTTATAAGATACTTATTTATGCTATATTTATGCTTTCTAAGTTGCTCAAATGTGTGTGGAGCAATGTAGAGTTCATTTGGATTAAATTTGCCTCTTGTTGTTGTTGGGACCAAAAGTGCCATAATCTTGAGCTATAGTAAAGTCTAATCAAATGACCTCTTCTTGACTTGAAAATTTTGATGCAATTATATCTTTCCTAGAACTTTTTAGGAAGCTAAAGATTAGGTCATTTGGAGGTTTGTAGAATTTTCTATGATTTTTCAAAGTTAGCATTAGAAATTTAAATTTGTACTAGTACTGTTCATTTGGTCAGTTGTATAATTGTGTCATCTGAGGGACAAATGTAGTCTAATGGCTACAAAATTTTATAGAAAACTAGACATTTAGAGTTACCTGTAGCAACTAGAACCACCTCATTTAGAGGTCTGAGCTAAGCGATATGAATTTTTGAATTTTCGGAACAACAACTATAGTGCAACACGACTTGAGTCACTTTTCCATTGAATTTTAGTGGCTAAACATGCTTTCTTTTGTCTGATCTATTTTTAACATAAAGCTAACATTCATATATTTCCAAATTGGCATCATTTGCATGGATTGGATTTTTATGGAATTAATTGGATATTTTTAAAATTTATAGCAGACACTTGCATTAGTATTAATAGCTGTCCGAACCTTTGCATATTTTCGCATGTCAAACGTCTTATGTGTTATGGTTTATGATTTGGACATATTTTTATCATAAATTATACATCTATAGGGTTCCATAATGCCATAGTATGCTTGATTTTAATTTTTTTGAAATTAATTACGAATTTCCAAAGTTGGTAACAGAATTGATAAAATTTTGGCTGAAAATATAAGTGTGAGTTTGATGCTCCCCTTTGATTTCCACGAGTTATAGGTCAATTTTGGTGATGTAAATGAGTTGTATTCATGTAATTAAATATGTAAATGTGATGTATGAGCTCATATGATTTACGTGACACCGAATGGCATTTTCATACGTGACGTAATGCTAAATAAGGCATTATTTTAATGCCATTTTTCCATTCCCTTTGTGCAATTTAGGATGTGAGACTTAGAAATGATAGGAAGTAAGTTAGAAATATATGGTGTTACATCAACTGCCAAGAACACAATATGAGATATTTCAAAATTTGAATTTGAGTCATCAAGTCCAGAAATTTCATTGTTTCACTTTCATCTCCGTGTAATTTCCCACAAAATTAATGCCCATACTATAAATCAACTATTGAAATCTTTAATTAGTAAAAAAAATCAAAATGATAGGTTAAAAAAATCAAAATGACATGTTAACCTCCGAAATTTCACCATGAAAACACCAAATAACAAAGTTTCAGATTTTGGGTGTGGGTGAAATGCTCCAAACAAAAAATTAATCAGGTTAAAATGTAGACGAAGAGGAAAGGAGAGGGTTAAGTTATATAACACTTTGGCTGAATCTTGGTCTAGATAGGGGAAATGGGGCTAAGAAGGTGGTGGAAACCCTAACCTCTAAGAGACCTCCGAATTTGCTTCTTATGTTTTGTTTTTCTGCAGAATAGGGGGAGGGGCTAAAAGTGTATAGGTTTAGTTAGGTTTAAGTTAGGTCTTAAATGGGTCATATGTTGACCCAAAATCCCACATCTATGAGTTTTAGAATTCATGCTTATTGGGCTAGATTTCATGAGTCAGGTTATAGAATTCTAATTGAGTTAGGCTAAATTTCAAGAGTCACTCTAACTTAGGTCTGTATAATAAATGTTGAGCCAACTATAAGAGCTTATTTAAGTTAGGTTTTAGGCCTCTATCTCACTAAATCAGATTGGGCCATTATTAGGTGCTTTCTTTTGGACCAAGTCTCACAATAAGAAGTTGGGTCTGCACCCATAGTCATTGAGCCTCCATTAGTCTCTAGTCATAGCCTACTTAATTTAATTTGAGCCTAGATGAGGTTTCCAACCCAATTAAATCTCAAACCCATATTAATAATTTATTTCTCTATAATCTTATTCACATAACTTACCTAATTATTTTGTAATAATTATTCTTAATTATTTCTAATCTATGATTAATGCCTTAATTAATTTTATGGTATTATAGGTCTTGATTTAAACTTGATGGGAAATGAGATTTTGATGCATAGAGATTATAATAATGCAATTGAAAGCAAGTAAGAAGCTAAAGAATGTAAAATAGGCCGCCCAAGGTTTTGTTTGCACTTTAGAAATTTTGGAACCCTAAGAAGACATTTCAAGCCATACAAGACCATATTAAAACTAGAAGGAAGCTAAAGAATCTCCATAGGTGCCAAGTTCCCCAAAAGGCATGGCAAAACTGCCTTAGCTCTCCTTTTAGGTATAGGTTCGGTCGTGAGAGGGATTTAGTACTTAAGAAGATTTTTCAATAATTCCAAAATTATACGTGGTTTAGATATAAATTATAAATATTAAAAGAACCATTAGTTTGAATTTATAAGCATTATTTTGAAATGTAAAAATTTAGGGCTTAATTAGGCCTAAAGAAGTAACTTCGTGTTAGGTTCTTTAAATTATGCATATGATGTAATACTCAGTTCCTTTGTAAACATTAGAAATGGATCAGTTAGAAAAGGAAGTCTCTGAAAGAGGAAGATTTAAGGCCAAATAAAATTAGGATAAAATTCTAAATAATGAAAAATAAGGATACAAGGCTTAAAATGCCCAAAACTTGGAGTTAAAGTAGCTAAATAAAATCCAACGAAAACCAGTGGCATTTTCATAATTTTTGGCACTTTTTAGAAAACTAAAAAAAAAAGATCTTTAAATGGGAAAATTGAATTTCTCGGGCTTCTCATAAGCTCTAAAAACCATAGGAACCACTAAAATAGTTTAAACCCCTCTAATTTATATTTTAGAATGTTAGTTGACCTAAATTTTAATTGATTCATTCAGGAAGGTTTTAAATACAATTTGGGTGAAACTAAGAGTATTTTATTAATTAGATGATTTAAATTTTATGATGAAAAAGATAATTCTGAAAGAGGAGTTGAAATAAGCCTAAACGGAGCAAATATGAGCATATGGGCAAAATAGTTATTTTAAAAAATTATAAAACAGGCTTTTTAAGTAAGATTACACCTTATCACCTTCTTCAAACTTCCATTTTTAGAATTTTGAATAGCCTGGTGTGACAATGAGGGAAGGGAGGGAGAAAAAGTTTAAGCTCCTGTTTAGATAAGTAAACGGCCTCGTTTCATCCCGCGCTAGTTAGAAAAGTTATTTCTCTCTCTAAGAGCGCTCTAATGGTGATTTTCTTTTATTGAAAATTTGAAGATTCAAGTCTAACCTAAAACAAAAAAAAACTCTTTTCAAGAAATCAATCGCTAAAAAAAATCTACATTAAAAGAGCTTTGTTTTAAGGTATAACTTCTTAAAACACTTGCAAAATTTTATATTTTCAAGCCATTTAAGCTTCGGCCTAGAGAGAGAAAGTGAGGAGGAGAGTTTTTTTTCGTGTGTTCTTAATGGAACCAAGGGTTATAGTGTGTGAGAATTAAGAATATACAATTAGACTTGAAAATGAAGTTTTAGAATGCAAGTTATAAAATTTAGGGATTTGGTTGCATCTCGGCAAATATGGAGCTTTCTAATGATAATTTAAGTTATCTAAGAGTATAAATGAGTTCTCAAGATATCTAAGAAATCTCACATATGTCATTTCCCTAAAGAAAATGAAGCAAATTCTATGGATGCACAAGATAGGAGGTGTCTCAGCTAAAATAGAAAAATGCACCTAAGGAGTGTTTTAAATTGTTCTATAGTTAGAAAGGGACTAAATATGATAGATGAATATCAAAAGAAGCCTTGGAATAAAATTAGAAAGCATGGGTTGTGAGATAGAGGTGTAAGCTCCATAATGAGACATAAAGAAGCAACTTATAGCTAAACTCCTTAAAATGAAATTGTGATGGCTCCAAGGAATCTAAATGGAGTCAAGAGACTTAGATTAAGGGAGAAAATAGAGCCAAGATCATAAATTCTCATAGTTACTTTATTAGGTCTTATATGAAATTATAATTGAATCTTCGAACAAAATAAGCTTCCATAAAGTTGTATAAGGCTTAAGCTTATGCCTACGAGTGATTCATGTCTCATTTGATGTGTTTAGGCTAAGAGAATTCAAGAGAAAAGTGTTGTGATTTTACTTCAAGGTAGCTCTCTAACCTTTCTCACATGTATGGCTTGAATGTTTATTTGTCTTTGACTATTTGTATGTATGTTTGAACTATAAAATATGTCTCTAGCTATTACCTTCTTGCTATAGTACCATTATGTATCTTGAAATGAGTTTATAAATGTATTTTGGCTTGAATGGGTATGGTGATGCCAAAAGTCCTTTAAAATAGGTGATGATGAGCCAAAATTTTCTAAAATTGGGTGAAACAAAGCTAAAAGTCTCAAGAAGAGTGAAGCTTAGTAAAAAATCCCTTAAAAATGGGTGAGGCAAATCCAAAAGTCCCTAGAAAGTTAGGTGAAGCTAGACCAATACCCTTGAAAGTCTATATTTGATATGTATGAGTTCACATGACCAAGAAAATGTTTTATGTATGTTCATGAGAGGCTTGTATGACATGCATACATTCTTTGACATGTATATACATTCATTATGTATGTTTGAAAGAGTAAAGATCTATTAAGATTATTTGAATCTCATTATTTCTCATTTTCTATCTAACCATGCCTAGGTGAAGTTCAAAGAAGCAAAAATGGAAGCCAAGGAGCATGATTTGCAACACTTTGACAATAAAATAGTTTTTAATGTAATGTAATGTCAAAATATACAGATTTGAGTAGTTTATGGCATGTAAATCATTGAATATATGTAAAAGTATGTGAATATCATATATAAATGGAAGTTGGAACCAAATGTATACTTACATGAGTTTTTGCCACTCATGGGTCTTTATGTGCATGTGTATAAATGCATGTCGTATGGTGAGATTAAGCTCCATGATGATTTGAACCATTTGGTATGCTTTCCTAGGCTATGTTTATGCTTTTGGACATGCTCAAGTGGTTATGGAAAGATGAGAAGAGCATTTGGTAAATATGGAACCCATCGTTGACTTCAAATTTGACCAAATCTTGAGTTAAACCAAAGTCTACCCAAATGGATGAGTTTTTAAGTGAAATTTGGCTAGCAAATATGTCTCACCTAAAATTTTTCATAAAGCTAAAAATCACTCAATTTGAAGCTAAAAAAATTTTACTATAATTTTTAAAAATTGGCCAAATTGTGCAGAAATAGTATATGCATTGTTCATGTAGTTAGTTTGCTTCTCTATATCACATGTAGGTCAAATGAAATCTAATAATCATAAGATTTTATAAAAATAATCTAAACATCATAAGATTTCCATAGCCACTGAAAGAACCTCATTTGGAGCTCTGTAGAAGGAGAACTCAATTTTTAAAATTGCATGACAATACCAATAATACAGCTTAACATTTAGTATTGTTTCATCAATTGTCATAAGTTAAATGCCATTTTCTTGATCTGAAACTATTAACATCTAAAGCTTTCTAGAAAACTATCATATGCATGATTTTAATTTTTCTAAAATTAGTTATAATTTTTTTAAGTTCATATTAGAAATTTGTGATAGCAACTCGAGGCTAAAAATTCTAATATGATGTGTATGGTTCCAAACCCATGAATGTTGAGAGGTTTTGTGATGTTTCTAACTTGTATGGATATGATATGGATAGCAAATGATATTGACAAACTCATATGGTCCATGAAGTGTAAAATGAATTAATTGGGCTTTACGTAACACAATTTAATGCTATTAAATATGGTGTTTCCCTTGTAAGTGTATGAGGTTAGGCCATGCAATGTAATGGAAGGACTAAAAGGTTAAGGTATTACATATGATGGCTCTAATGAGTTTTATTATAGTCATATGGTCTATATTAAGTGAGAATTTGGAGCCAAGAAGTTAAATTATGAAAGTTGCTTCATTAGAGGCCATATGTGCATCTAAAACCCTATCTTGCATGTATAAAGCTAGAATGAATATAAGTATAATTCCATTAATTGTTTTGTGCTCTATTTAATGTGTCTAGGCCAAACAAAATCAAGCATATTCAAGGATGACAAGAAGGCCATGGAATCAAGAGGAGCAATCAAAGGGAATTAATAGAAATTTATGTAGCAAGGTAGCTTTTCCTTTATTCTTATGTGTATGAATGGTTTGCTTGAATTTCTTGGTTGCTTATATGTATAGTTTGTTATTTATATGATTTGTTGATTGATTGAATATGCTATGTAATTGCATGACATTTCATTTCTTGTAAGAATGGATTGACTCTTGAATGGGTGAGACATTACCAAAAGTCCTTTGAAATGGGTGAAATGAAACCAAAAGTCCCTTAGTGAGGGTAAGACTAGACTAAAAGTCCCATTTATGGGTGAGTCTAAGTCAAAAATCCTAAAAAGTAGGTGAGATTAAACCAAAAGTCCTTAGGTATTGGGTGAGGTTAGGCCAAAAGTTCCTAGAGTTTGGTTTTGCTATTGAAAGAGCCATGGGATCCCTATAACATTATTTATGATTTTGTCATGGTTGTATGACATGCATAATTGTTTCCATGTACTTGGGTGAACCTTATATGTGTGTTTGAATCTTGGATTACCCACTGAGATTCTTTGAACATCACTTTCCCCTATTCCTACTAACCATGGCTAGGTGGCTTTCAAAAAAGTAAGAATGAGGATTAAAAGGCATAAGAAGATATATTTTTACAATAGACTAAATTTTAGAGCATACCATTGCATATATGAATATGTAATTATATATTTTGATATATGATCATTCCAACACATTTAAAAGTATGAGAGTGTGATGTAGAAACCATTTATGGATGGTAGCATGCCATATTTTGTATTTGACCCCTTGAGTTCTTAGTTATACATGTATATAATGGCAAGTAGGAAGGTGATTCTAAGTTGCATGACTGTTATGACATGTTGAGCCAACCATATATGCTACATTTATTATTTAAAACATGCACAAATAAAGATATGGCATTGTATGGCTGAATTATAACCAATTGGAACTAAATTTGACACTTTTTGAACCATAAAATGTCCATGAACCATTGACTAACCAAATGGAGGAATCTTAGGCTAAAATTTGGCAAGCACTTAGCACACATTGAGAGCTTTTCAAAGAGTTAAAGAAAATAATTTTTGGAGCTCTGTAAAGTTTATTGTGAATTTTTAAAATGGGATATTTTTTGTAAAATTTCTAGTTCATTGTTCATGTGGTTTTGTTTATGTTTTCATGGGTTTTAGGGAGACTAAATGAGCTTTTTTAACCTAAAATTTTTAAAATAGATAGTTCTTATTATAATCTTTCTATAGTCATGGTGTAACGACCCTAAATTCTAATCATAGTAATTAAGGTTAAAGATGCGATTAATAGTTATAAATCAAGGTCTAAAGTCATTACGATTATTTAAATTAGAAAAAAGTGGAGAAACTTAAACCTTGATGTTGTAAAGTCATTAATTAATTACTCATAATCATTTATGCATATGAGGGAATCAAACTCATAATTATAAGCCCTTAATCCTTTCATCCATAAATTCTAACTCATAAGAATCTTCTACAAGAGTTCCTAATTCATTCCTTAACATTTCCATAAAGAAAACCAAGGTTTCTAGGTCATTATGAGGAATTGAGTACCTTCGTCGCGGCTAAATACTCTCACGTGTGGCTAGAGGACCTCCTAGAGCTTCTTAACTTGCTCCTCAATATTGGTTGTGGCCAACTATCCTTTTCGTTGTGGTTAATTACTCTCTGTTACTCTCCTTGGGCAACTTCGTCACTTTTAGCCAAGGCCAATTAAATTTTGACTGCGGCCAATTATCTTCTATTCTTATAACTTTCAAGGTTTCATCCCATGTTTTCCAATTCTCCCTTTAGTAACACTTTAAGCCACTTTAACTTATTTTATGAAGATTTAGTGTCATTTCTTTACCTAATTTACCCAACACATCTATCATTACCTATTCAAAACTTAAATGTGGATCTTTAATCCTCCAGCCACCATAAACCAGCGAGTTCAAAGATCAATGACAACAAAGAGTTCATAAACTACTCACATTTCCATTCAAATATAAATTATAGTGGAAGTTCCATACATCACTAGTTTAAGTTGACATCTAATATATCACATGATTACAGTCCCTGTGCTTGGTAATACATGATGCAATGCGATAATTATATAAAATTAGTAATCTAATTACATAATACAATCTGACAAGGTTTCCAAACCTATGTGCTACCAAATCATATAATAAGCTTCTATTAGTTTTTCCTTCCACTAAGAGGTCCTGTCCCTGAAAATGTTAGCCCATGATCGAGGTGAAATATACAATCTTAGTCATAAGGGGCAAATTCCATATATATGTACAGATTAATTAATATAATGCGATTTCATATCATCAATATCATAATCATTAATTCAATTTGCAAATGAACTAGTTGAGCTACCAATGACTACTGTCCCATACTAGTAATCACACACAACATATTAATGGACAATAACACCAGAAGTGGTTCGTCCATGGCACCAACTCCATAATGAACACAACCTGGGTTCAGTGCATTCAGGGTCTGATCATAACTCGATACTTGATCGAAGCACATGCACGAGTAACAATCGTACCACAGCTCCACCATAGACTTACAAGGTCCAATCTCAATAACAATTCAAGTAGTTAACTAATCATTTAGCATTTTAAAATTAAGCATGTATAACAAATATCATATTAACATAAGCATATATATGGAATTAGAAAAAATAACACAAGTTACCTCAATGAAACTAATTACTCTTCCTCCATCTACCATCATGATTCCAAACACACCAGGCCTAACATAAGCATAATCATCATTATTCAACTACCATTAGTAAGAAATTTTCCTATTCATAGATTAATCTTAATAAGATTTCATTAAGAACTTCTTACCCAAGCTTCTTAAGGGTCTACTGCACTAATTTAAGGTCAAGACATCAAAGCTCACAATAGTTCACTCCTCATATCTCCATTGTCGCATATATACAAGCCATGCATTAAAATTTAATTTAAAATCTACAAATTCAGCACATACACTTCACAAGAGAAGGAGAAACACTTACCCATACACGCAAGAGGTTAAGTGGATTGGGTTGAGCCTCAACTACTAAGAACACACCATAGGACATTCTAAAATTCGAGTTTGAGTTATCAAGCGAGAAACTTTAGTGTTTCATCTTCATTTCCTTACAGTTTCACATAATAATAGAACCCATTATGAAAATCAGTGTTTGAGGACATTTTCTACCAAAATAATGCATATAATAAAAGGGAAATACTTATCCAATCATCCCTCTAACTTATAACTCCGAAAATCTTGTAAGAAGTCACCTAAACACCAAATTTTAGATTTGAGAAGAAGATGAAAATGTCCAAAATCAAAAACTAATCAAACCAAAATGAAGAGGAAAATGAGGGGGACATATTTTATATAAATTACCTTTGTCAAATCTTCCTCTAGAAGTGAGGAATGGTGGAAGAATGCAAAAAAATCCTAGCCCCTCTTCTCAAGTGCAAAAATGGCTTCCTTATTCTGCATAACATAAGTGTCTTAGTAGCCAAATAGGTGGGGAGAAGGCCTCTTAGGGTTTTAACAAAGATGGGCTGGTCCAATGGCCTATTATTTCAAGTAGGCTGGTGTTAAGTGAGATGGGCGGCAGAAACTCTTGGAGTTGGGGAGAGTGTGCTGATTTAAAGGCCTAAAAATCCATTTAGATTATGGTGAGAATTTATTAGGCCATAAGTTAAAAGGTTTATGGTAGGTTTGGGTTACCTTAAGAGCCCATTTAGCTTAAGTTTACACCACATAGTTGTTGGGCCATTTGGAAGTGGAATTAAATCCTTTTGTAACTAAGATTAAGCTTTTTATATTTAGTTCAAAACTCAATTAAGTCTTTTGTATGGCCCAAAGTAAAAGTCCACTCTCTTAATTAATTTTACTAGTTAATCCACATTAACTCCCTAATCACCATAATTAGTCTTAATTAATTTTTGGGGTGTTACACATAGAGTTTACAAAAATCAAAGTTGTGTACATTAAGTTATGATTTTTCAAAATTTGACTCATAATATGTGTTAAAGTGGTGAGATTGTGCATATGAAGCAACCCATGAAATTTTTGCTTCTTTTTGTGTTATTCTAAGTATAACAAACTTTTTTTGTATGAATTTGGAGAATAAAATGATGATAATATTTATTTTTGCACAATTGGAATATTTAAGGATTTCAATGACAATTAATTCTGTTGCCAAAAGTGTAAATATTAGATAATTGCTATAAATATGGCATGAGATTTATATATAACCTATAATGTTATAACATAAGAATTTTTCTAAACTTTCAAACCAAAAAATATCACTAGAACTATTAACTTTATATACATAAGTGAAAGTTATGGAAAAAAAAACTTATTTGTATTTCTTTATATCTTTGTTATCAGATTTTCTAATTTTAATATGATAAGTATATAATTTTTCAATAATAATAATATAACAATTGTATTTTTTTACAGACTAAGTATATGGTTTTTATAACTCAACATCACATGATTGTTTTTTTTTTAAAATTATACGTTATAATTTAATTGAAAAATCAAATATCAAAGACATAACAAATTATATCTAAATCTAATCCAAATTATAAAATTTCTCATCCTTAGGTATTAAATTACTTATACTCATAACTTAATTGAATATTACTAAAACCATTAATGACCAATATTGAAAAAGCCATAGATGCATAAGTAAAACTTTAATTCTATAGTAAAGGAATTGTTCATAGATAAAGATGTTGATTAAATGTCACTAATATAATTAATGAAGGAATCATTCATATGGATGTAAAAACTACTTATACTTATGGTGACCACATCACTAAAAGTGTTTGTATGTCTACATCATTTTTTCAATAGTGAGATATACAAAGAAAAATATACATTACAAAAAATTGGACTTTTTGTGGTGACATCTTTATGGCAACCAAAACTTTATCACAAAAAGTGTAATTTTCATAGCAATAGTAAAAAAAGTTGTCATAAAACATCAAAGCTAAAAGTGTGTGTGTTTTATTAGGAAATCTTATAGTGGTGACACATAAAATGTTGCCACAAAAGATTTGACTTGGAAGCTAAAATCTAAATCAATAATACTAATAAAGTACATGATAACTTGGACCAATAATCCAAAATCTAACATAATATCTTCATATTAAACTTTAGTTCAAAGTATTTAACATAAATCCCAAAATAGATCTGAATAGCAAAATAAAATGAATACAATAAATACCATATCTCATAATCATCTATTACACCACACCAAGTTTAGTACTTTAATACATCTCATCTACTAAAATAATTGTAGCTAAGATATTCATTACGAAACCTTCCATTCCCAATACCTTCTTTTTAACCTAGAAATGCCAAATTCAAAAAAGAGAAAAAGTATAGACAAGATAAAAATCTTAATAGTTAGTGGAGTATTAAAGCAACAATCCTAGTCATAAACATAAAACTTTGCACAAATAACTTACTTTCATAAAATGTATGCATGTCTCAAATATCTATTATGTGAATCAACAATATTTCATTATTAGTTTCACAAATCACTTTTAATAAAACAAAACATTTATCTTTGCAAAATCTTTTGGAACATAAGAAGTTAAGAAAACCATATGCTTATCACAAAAAGAAAACCAAATAAGTGAGTTCTCAACCATAGACCCATCTGAGTGGCTTAGTAGTATAAGTTATGATGCCCTTACTTAATTTGCGTAACAACCCTACTTCTTAATTAATCTAATTATACACAATTGTATTCTTAATTAGTTGCAATTAAGATTAGCTTTAGATGATGAGTAAGCAACAGCTAAAAATATGAGAAAATTTGAACTTTTTTATTATTATCATTCACTATCAAAATATACAAGAGGATTTATGTTCATAGGAAATCAAAATTTTCATTAATAATTTTTATCTCTACCAAAATGCCTCTAAAAAGCATAAAAACTCATATATATATATATATATATATTTAGAGGACTACAAGTCCTTACTTATCAATAACATGGTGAAAACTAAGATTTATTAGCTAAATGAGGGGTTTCAAAATTTAGGTCATGCCAATTTGGCTTCTTGAACCTTTAAAACCATACTTCTACACTTTCACGTAACTTGGAAGAACCTCATTGCGGTTAAACTCAAGTCTGGAACTAAAACCTCACATAACGCGATTCTTGCTGTGACTCAACATGCCCACGTCAGGGATAGATGCCTCTCATATTAGCAAGCTCACACTTGCACATGATTATCATTGTGGCCTAAGATGTTCACACTACAGTGAGAATTGCTCTTGGCTAGCACTCATACACATCCACTTGAGTCTTGCCACAGTGAGCCTCTAAAGTGTTATGGCAAGATTGTTCTTTAGAGCACACTTACATAACTCCCTTTGAGATTCATTGTGGTTAGGTTTATCTGCACCATGGCAAGATGATTCTCAAGAGCCTATCTCCTATAATTTCATAATTTACGCCATGGCCAGGAACCTTGTGCAACAGTGCACTTAGCCTCTGTTACTCTTCCAACTCACTTTGGTGGCAAATGGACTATCTATTGATCTTAAACTCTTAAGTATGCATCCAAACTAATTGATACTACTTCTAATTGAATTCTAAGACCTTTCTATGGCTATAATGCAAGGTCTCTATGGCATGTAATCTCCTATAGACCTAAGTTTATGAACTTACATCATTTAAAAACTTAAAGATGAATTAGACCAATCAAATCTTGCATTATATTAGCAAAACACCCATTATGACAGCAAAATGGCAAATGCAACTTCAAATGACAACCTAAAATGTGCATTTCACTACCTATTAACTTCAGACCACTTTGAACAAGTTTTAATGGACTAATTAGGCATGTTCCTATCCCTAGAACTCTAAAACAACCTTAAATGCAAAATATGGCTATAGCACATTTCCAAATCATACATGAAGCATATATGATAGTAGAAAACCATATGATAGAACCAAAGCTAATGATACCATTAATATCATAATCATAAACTTTGATTGATAAGCAATCTTGCATACAATTCATATTGGTTCATATTTGCTTAGTAATATGCAATTGCATTAGATTCATCATAAATTAAAGCCTACTCTTATTTGGTTGATTCCAAGTTACAAAATATCAAAATATCTACGCTTGACAATATAAATGCATCATAATGCTACGAAAGTTAAGTTACATAAAAATTAGTATCTACATTAAATCAAAACGTCCAAGTGTAGAAATACTACACAAGGTCTTAGATTAGGGATGGTCATCCACTAGCTTCCCTTATTCCTTAGCTGAAGAACCTTCGCCTAAAATTGTTAGTCCATAATAAGGGTGAGATGCAAATCTTAGTAACCAAAAGAAATTCTATTTATATGTATAATATAATTAACATAAATGCATTTTATTCAAATAAATACCAGAAGCATATCATATAGATTAATAAATGAATAGTTTGACTACTAATGACTACTATACATATAACATGTTAATGGCTAAAAATAGAGGAAAAGCGCACGATCATGGCACTAGCTCCCTAATAAGCATGATTATAGCTTAGTACATTCTAATGAATACAATAACGACTTAGTGTATGATCACGACACAATGCATAGGTAGAAGTATGATCACAACTCTACCAAGGACACAATCATAGTCCAAAGGAAACAAATAGCCAAATTAATTATTTGTCATGAAAAACACATAAGTGCAGTAAATATAAGATTAAAATAAACATATATATAGAATTAAAATCCTTGGTTACGTCATTTGTTTGCCAAATCTTCAAAGGCTACCAACAGATACCATAACACCTTAAATGTCCTAAATTAACTGAAATTGAGTTATTAGTCATTATTTGCTACAAGAATTATCTATTTGATCATTCAAATCATTAATAATTACTTAGAAAACACTTACCCTAACTTTCAATGAGTTCAATGTATGAATTTGAGCCTTCTAAACGTAGATACTACAATGGGTGACATTAATCCCCTACAATTTTGCATATGAATAGAACCTAAAACATAAATCAGTCATAGGGGACAAGTTTTAACATATTAACACATCAAAAGTAAGGAAAATACTTATATAATAATTCTTTTAGCATTAAGTTTCAAAAATTATGCAAAAAAAAACACAAAATTCACATTTTCAAATTTAAGGTTTAGATGAAAATTCACTAAACAAAGAACCAATTAGACTAAAATAAAAAAGAAGATAAAAGGATCAACTTTTATATAACTTACTTTGGCTAAATTTTTCTTTAAGTGTACAAATCAAAGCCAAAATGATGGAGAAACCCTAGCCTCCTTCTCTTATGCATTTTTCTTTTGAGTTCTTTGCGGCCCAAATGTTCTAACACTAAAAAGTGAATAGGCAAGTGAGTTCTTGAGGGTTTTAAGGAAGGGTGGCAGACCTAGGGACATTTTTGTCCAAGTGGTCTTGTCTCTAATAGTTGGACCCTGGTTAGATAAACCCAATTAAGTTAGGTCTCCAATAAAACTTAAGTAGGGTTTTTATAATTTATTCTTGGCATAACAAAAATGATTATGGAGCTCTAACTAAAATTTAACCCAACTAAATTCAAATTCATAATAATATTTTATTTTTCACCAAAAATGGCCAAATAATAATTATTTTCCTCCAAATACCCAAAATATTTATTTTCTTTAAAATGTTCTATTTTCAAAGTTTTTCTTAAAAATTCTATTTTCTACAATTTTTTTCTAAATTTCTCATAATAATTTCATATTTTTCAAATTAAATCTTTAATTCTTCATAATTTGCTCTTAATTAATTTGTAGATGTCACATAATGCAACAACCTTAGCTCCTAATTAAGCTAATGAAGACAAGTACTTGTGTCTTAACATGTTGATCCTTGTAAGAGCTTAGTGCAAGATAAGAATGTCGCACAAGCAACTCCATTATTTCAGAGTAACTATAAGAATGTGCCAAGACATCAATTTGAAATTGAAAGAGCAACATTTAGAGGTACTTTACTAGACAATAAAGAGCTAAACACAATTTAAGAGGCTTAATCATACCTTACTAAAGAGGATTGAATGAAAGCAATAGAATAAGAAATAGATTTGATGAGAATAAACCATGTCTAGAACTTGGTTGACCATCTATCTAACTAAAACATAATCAAGAACAAATGGTTCTTAAGATAAAAAGAAAGGTAGATAGATTAATTGAAAGATAAATAAATGCTTAGTTAAAGAGTATATACAATAGAAATTTATTAATTATGAAACAAATATCTTTCCACCTGTTGTATGATACAGTTCAATTAAACTAATCCTAGTTATATTTACAATTTTAAACTTGGAATCACATTAAATTGATGTGAAAACTATATTCTCAAATAGAGAACTAGATGAAGAAGCACATAAAACAACTGTTAGGTTCCATTAAAAAAAAAGAATGGAGCAAAATTTTTGTAAAATCTAAAAATTCATTTACAAACTAAAACAATCATCTAAACAATAGTATTTGAAATTCATCAAATAGTGATCTCATATGAATTTTAAATAATTGATGAACAATATCGTATTTGTATTAAGTGGTTTAAAAAAATGTTGTAATATTATCCTTTTTGTGAATAATGTATCATTAGTTGGGAATAGTCTAGATTCTTTAATAGTCATTAAAAAAATAATTATTCTTAAATTTTGAGATAAAATACATGAGTAAAACAAAATATATCCTTAGAATTAAAATCCAAATGAATCACTTAGAGAAATTTATCACTTTTTTACAAAATAGTTATAATTAAAAAGTCCTTAAATAATTTACTATTTAAGACTGTAAACCCATTAATATTTTTAAAGTGAATCTACATTGAAAATTATATAGAAAGTCCTTTACTCTAATATTGTATGTAATGATATGTACAAAGTTGGACATTTATAAGCAATTGGCCTTATAAATCGGTACCAGTCAAATCCTAGTTAATAGCACTAGAATGTTGTTTAAAGAATTCTAAGATACTTGAAGGATATAGTAAATTATGCATTGTATTGTTAAGTGATTACACTTAAAATGATATTCCAATGTGAATTGGAGAAGAGATCCTTATGCAAAAAATTAACTTATAGATACACTTTCTTATTGAATAGTGATATTATATCCTGGAATAATAACAAGCAAACATACATAGTTCTATTTACCACAAAAGTAGAGTTTATCACTTATTCTATAATAGTGCAAGAAGCTATATAGATAAAGATGATTGTGAAAATCTTAGGGATCACTGTTAGGATGTTGAATCGAATATTGATCAATAATAATAAATAGAAAGCCATCACCTACAAAAAAGTCCTTAAGTATCATTACAAGAGTAAATACATAGATACAAGAGTGAGAAAGATCAATAGCACAAAAGAGTGTTACTTTGGAATACATCTACGCATAAGATGTTAGTTGATCCCCTAGGAAAACTCATACATACAGATGTGTATAAAAAAGATGTAAAATCTCTTGGATTGTGTAGAACATAAAGTATCATGCCATATGTATAACTTAATTGTTGACAAAGTATATGTGTTATGCCATAATTATAGATAATATATAAATAATGATAGTATGTCTTACAAGTTGATAAGGTTGGCTTTCTTATTCAAGCAACAACTTTTAGCACTCATGAGAAGTGAGCAAAGATAAGACGTTTGTATTCACCATGTGAGGTAGTGGAAGCACCAATATGGAACAAATAAGAACACAAAATATAAATATGTTGCCTTGACAAAAGAAAAAAGGAAGGTTAAGATGAGATCCACACACACACACACACACACATATGGATTGGATTATAGATTCCCACCATCTATAATGCCTGTAGCTATATGTGAATTCTCTTTTAAGACATTATGGGAGGCAAGTGAAATAGTAGAATTTGAGTTAGGTATTGTGTGTTTAGATTAAGATTTGTATGATGTTGATAAATAAATCAAATTAATATATACTCTTATGAAATAAGAAAAACATTATAACATGCAATTCATACTACATGTGCTTAATAACCATAATTGGGAAGCAAATGAATAAATCCCTATTTTATTGTTGTGTGAGTCTTATAAAGGAATAAATCCCTTCATAGGTATCCTTATAACTTTGACAATATCATAAAGAGATGAATTAGTGTTTGCTACTTTAGCAAACCTCTTATAATTATAATAAGTTAATCTAAAGGATTATTATTAGGAAAACAACTAATTTTGATCTAAAGGGTGTATGGGCAAAAGATATATTACCCAAGTTATATATAACTAAACTAGTATATGAAGCACACCTGTTATGAAGTTTTGGTAGTTTTATAAGTGTAGATATTATGCATATAAGAAAAGCAATCTAACTATAATTAAACTTAAGAGAGATAAAATTTGTCATGAGTGTAAAATATGGTATATATAGGTAAATCTAGGGTATCCTAGCGTGCAAAGTAAGAGATGCATCTTTTATGCTAGTCTTATAAAAGGATTCTTAGTATAAGAGCTCCCAAAGATTTTGCCCCAAGTGGTCATAGTAGAACACTTAATATAAAAATTTAAGAAAAGCAAAAGATTTTGTGTTGTTCATCCCATTACATGCAAGTAGGAGATATTAGATTATTGGACCATCCAAGATGGGTTGACTTAAATCTGTTACTAATAACCTAGAAAGTTTAATTAATAAAATCAAATTGACTTTTCAATAATCAATTAATTTAATTAATTAATTATAATTTTAAATTTTGAATTTTGAAATTTAAATTAAATGACCTATTATATTTTAGAGAAAACTAACCATTATTTAAGGGTTAAGTTTTTGTCATGCATTGAAGGCTTTATGGGTGAAAAATTGCTTTTTTCTTCCTCAATTATTCTTCTCTTAGACACAGAAAAAAGAGAAAAGAAAGAATACAAAGAGATGAGTCTTAAATTCCTCCTATTGGTGCCATTTGCTATGGAATCCAAGATCAAAGCTTGAATTGTAACCCATATCTACCACATGAGGCAATTATTTAAGGAACAAATCCGCTACAAAAGGTAAATACTGCAATCTTGTATTTCTTTCAGTAACTTTACCTAAAAATGTAAAGATCTATTGGCTTTTTTTTTTCTTCCATAAAGTAAAGAAATTTTTTATAAAGAAAGTTAATATGATGAATTGTTAAGCATAGTCTTCAATTTAAAAAAAAAAAAAAGTACCCTTTTGATACTTGTATTAAAATATAAAAAAACTTTATCAAAGTTTTAAAGGACTTATATGTAAGGGACCTTTATTAAAATAAGGAATTTCTCAAAACATATGAATAAAACATGATCATTGAATTGCTGAGTTATCATGCCCAAGAATTTGTCCTTTTATTTCCTTCCATGGTATGAACTTTTGGACACCTTCACTTTGGTGGAACTTGACCTGAGTTTTATGATGAATTAAAAGGTTGCACATGGGCCTTGATTGTGTTTCTTTTTCTTTTCTAAAAGCTTATTATCACATAAAAGTTGTTGCATAATTTGATTTGCTTTTTTATTAGTTAGGGAATCAATTTTCATTTTTTACTTAAAAATTTTGATTTATGTGATTTGTATAAACCTTGGATATATATATATTGTAGGCCTATGTAGACTCAAGTGTTATTATAGGTCGAACTTGCTAATGCTTGAAGGATGTTAAAAAGTATGGAAACATTCAATACATGTGTAATATAGAAAAATGTAGTTTATAATTAATATCTTTGTCTTTGTGATTGGGTACAACTATTGTTTTAGGTAAGATTTAGCTATAGGCAAAGAAAAGTCTTAGAAAGAGAACTATCTTATTCAAGTATGAGGGTAATACAAGATTAAAAGCCTTAGAGATAACATGTAGTCAACATATGATTTTTTTGGTTTAGTCTTCTTACCTGGAGGGCTTGTATTTATACTACTCATAAAGTTAAGTTAATAATAATATTTGGATTAAGTGGCCCAGTTGAAATCAAAATAGCTGCTTTGCTTAAGGTAACTTGTTTTACTTAGCTATTTCGAGTTGTATTTATTTAAAGCAACTTGATGTACTTAGCAATTCTGAGCCATATTGTTCAGAGCAACTTGTTATGTTAGTTTTTTGCATATGGCTTACTAGATTCTGGTCATGGAATTCCTTAGGCCTTAACAAAGCAAATTTGGATTGATTCAAGCCTATGAGGATTTTAAGCTTATTAGGTGTAAGGCACTTATAACAACTATAATGTTAGATATTATATTATTTCAATGTATATAATATTATTTTATTTTTTACTTAAACATTTTGCTTATAATTCATTATTTTTATTTTTGAAATGCTAGATTGTGATTTTTTATATTATTTTAGGTTTGAATGATTTGTTTATAACCATTTATCTCAGCATTATAAACTAAATTTTAAATAAAAAATTCCCAAAAAAAATTAAAAAACTAATTTTGAGTGGCGATAATAGTCACCATTAAAAATCCTATATTTAATGGCAATAACCAAAGATTGTTGCTAAATCCATTGTTTAGTGGTGACGGTTAGTCCACTTACAATTAAGGGTTGCCATTAATGAAACTTTTAAATTAAAAGTCTCATTTCAATTGCAACTTTATGGATTCACCACTAAAGCAATTTTGCTCAAGGGTTTAATGATATGGTGATAACTATAGTTCTAAAAACTAGATTGGCTGGTTCGAGCAAGAATCGATTCTGATTTAGTTTGGTTGATCTAGAATATCGATCAATTAAAAAATCGGTCAAATTAGTGAAAACTGGTTTGAACTGGTCAAATCCATTTTTTTTAATTTTTTTTATATAATAAAATAATTTATGTCAAATAAATTTGACAAATTAAAAATAGAAGGTAATAAAAAAGAGAGGAAGTTGAAATATGAAAAAAAATTTAAAAAGAAAGAAAATATAAAAGAAATAAAATGTGCATAATTAATTATTTTTTGTACTTACTTCCTATTATATTTAATTTTCTAATGATATTTCTCTCAAATATCAAGGTACTAACCAAAATTATTATTTATTATTATTTGATAATAAATGTAATCTTAATATAATTTAAAAATTCTAAAAATTTAATATTAAATACTCTTAACTTTTAATCATAGATAATTTTTATTTTTTAATTAAAAATTAATTTTTGTAATATCTTAAGAAATATTGAATTAATAATTAAATATTTAAAATTTACTAATATTTATTTGTTATATTAAAATTTTAATATATAATATTTTTTAAAATACATATATTTAATTATTATTAGTTCGATTACAGTTCAATCACAGTTCGACTATGGTTCAATTAATGAACCGTGAACTAGTACCTCTATCAGTTCAATGATTAGTTTAATTTTAAAAATATTGATGACAACACTTTTATTGTGATAACTTTCGTCATCATTACAACTCTTGAAAGTTAATGTTTGTTATTATTAAAAGTTTTCTATTTCTTTGTAGCAATAGAACTATTGATCTGTAGTGCAAGGAAAACATATATTTTCAATCCATCCTTCCCTTTTGCTGATTTGTGTCATTAGAAATAAGAAAGTTGACTTCTATTTCTTTCAAAATATATCACAACCAGTAATATCTGATTTCATTTAATTCCACTTCAACTTTTTCCACTTAGATCCATCTAAATTTGGATAGCTATAGATAGTGACATAACCACGTTCCTTTTAGCTGTTGCGATTTATAGCTTCATCCTTAAATTGTAGTGGAATATTGAGTTTTGATTACACTAAATTCTCCACTTAAATGTACCTTCTTTAAAGGCGAGCATCCTCAAGGCCTTAACAAATGCAAATATAGTAGCAATATTTGTCGCGACTAAATGTTTTTGGTAGCGATATAAAAGTTTTTGCATTGGAATATGTAGCATTGATTTTGTGACAAACCTTATATCATCACCCCAAGTCTGTTATTTTTTTCATACTGTTATAATAGTTGCTCTTTCGGGGAAAGGAAAATAAAATTTCCAACTTGTCCCTTCCCTTTTGCTGAATTATGGTCTCTGAAACAAGAAACTTGCCTTCTGATTAATTGTTGTTCTGACAGGGAAAGGAAAAAGAAATTTCCAACTCGTCCCCTGCCTTTTGCTGAATTATGGTATCAAAAATAAGAAAGTTGCCTTCTTTGAATTCTTTCAAAAGATACTTTAAATCAAAATTTAAAATATCACAGCCGGTAATATCTGACTTCATTCAATTCTTTGAATTCTATTTGAATATTGAGTTTTGAGATTTCACTACATTCTCCAAATTTGGTGAGTATGGACAACGATGAGGAGGAAGTTGATTTTCTTCGATTTGGTGGTCATATTGCTTTTTGCTTCTTGCAGTTTTTGTAGCATTCCAGAATGCTTGCCAGTCTCCTGTTTCCCCCACACTGGTTATGACTTTCTGGGCTATTTGCATTTATTTTACCAAATCCCTCCAAATAGGAAAAAAAAAAAGGGAAATTCTTTTCGGGAATGACAAAGATGAGTGTTTCTTGAGATGCACGTAGCCATAATATATATATATATATATATATGTATAAAGTTGATAAATTATTAATTAGAGTAAATTATACAAATATTTTTAAAATTTTATTGAAATTACAAAAAAAAATTATTTTTAAACAATATACACAAAATTTCTGTGAAATGAAAAATAAATTACAAAAGAATTCAAAGATCTGTGTAATTTACTTTTTGTTTTATGCAAGATTTGTGTATATTTTAAAAATATAAAAGGAGATTTGTGTAATTTTAATAAAACTCAAGAGAGATTTATATAATTTATTCTTTATTTAAACAAATTTGTATATATTTTAAAAATAAAAAATTGTATAATTTTAATAAAACTTAAAGAAACTCTATATAATTTATACTATGATATTATTAAAAAAAACTGGTAGGAACTCCGTCTAGTGATGCAAGTGGGCAACCATTTTACGTGCCATAGAAGGAAAAGAAAATGATAAAGAATATTATTCAAGTTCTTAGATTAGTTAGCCATCTTAAATAAATTTTATTGGTTTATTAATTTCTCACATTAATACGTACACATGCAAACGATGAGTTGAAGCATCTGATGATTCTTCTTACGTTCTCATTCATAGCAATTAGCATATTTCTTCTCTAATTTAGCAATTGAAAAGACACTTTTGAAATTTTAATTTATTTGTAAATATTTTCTTAACTTGAAAATAAAAGTTATTCTTATTAATTTTTATTACTTAGCACTTGGATTTTAAATTTTTGTTGATGGAAACTGTCCCTTTTTATGAAAAACCTGCCATCTAACAAGAGAAGATAAAAATCAGATTAATTTAATTAATAAAATTGTATCACGTAAACAAATGCATATAATAAATGATCACGTAGGTCATACTCGAGAATTTGACGCACAAAGCAGGTTCCACCCCAGGGTGGCCCTGACTGGTGCCGACAATGTTTCGAATTTCATTTCAATTTGTAGAAAGTTTAGACCAAATTTATTAAATAAATTTAATGACAAAAGTTGGATCCTATTTTGAAGTCTTTATTCAATTTCTTTTCTTAAAAATTCGTGCCTCCGTATTTAAAAGAGAAAATTTCTTATTGCGTTTGCCAATAATATATTGTCTCTTCCATGTGTAATATTAGCCAAATGTAAAGTGATTTAGACGTCTTTCTTGTCATTGTTTAAACATATTAAATCGGTAGGTGTGATAAACAATTAGGTGTGATAAACAATTAGGAGTGATAAACAATTAGGAAAGATACGTTTGATTAAGAAATTGTTTAATACAGAAGGGATTAAGCACTTTGGGATATTCTCTTTGACTTTTCATTATACAGAAGTCGCCTTTGGGTTCGCCCCTTTGCTGATATCAAATTTTAGATAAAGAATTAATAAGGATTTAGATAAACAATTTCATAAATTAAAAAAGAGTGCAAATACTCCCCCCAACTTTCAAAATTAAAAAATATCTCCTTCAAGTATTATTCTTTTAAGATTTTAGATATTTTTATCTAGTAAAATACTAATCAAGACTCTTCCATTTATTACATAGCATTAGCAAACTTCTATGGATTCACAACTAAATCATTCTATTACATTGAAAAAACCTATCAATTCAACAATCTTTAATGATCTGAAAGTTTAAAAAATAAAAATTGAGATGTGAGACTCAAGTTGCAAGCACTAAACCTGTGCTACGTGACATTTGGAGTAATAGGAATGATACCATAATTAATGACATTAACGAAAAACTGAATAGAAAGCTTCAAGTCCTGAAAGTTAATAATTGAAGGAGATGTTTTTCGATTTTATAAGTTGAGGAAGTATATGAAAGCGACATACTTTGAACTCGAGAATATTATATTTTCAGGTTTTTTGACAAAATAATTTCTAAATATAAAATAGTATTTTGTTTAGTTCACTAAATTATTACTATAATTATACTTATTAAACACAAAAATCAATTATATCTTATTAGGAGCTATTTGCTATTGAATAAAATAATATTTAAGTAATACTTCAATAAGAAATTATTATGAATTTAGTAATTACTATATTATAATTAAGAAACATAGTATTTCCGCGTTCATTGATCACACAAATTAAAATAAATATCTACATTTTTTTCCAAAATAAAATGGCAGTTTTTTGGTAGACGAAAAACGATATGAAATTTTATAAACTTCACATGTAAGATGTAAACTCCCATGATTGATCTCGTGTTTTCTTATTATATTTTTCAAAATATATCTGATATATTACTATTTTGAAAAAAAAAATTAATAACTATTGAGCTGTCATCTATCTTCATGACATCTTAGAGTTAAACTATTATTAAAATATAATATCATGGGGTAATACAGAGTTCTTCAAGCAATTGTTTTCTGGGCTATAACATAAGTGACTCGGAAAAAAAACAAAAAGATGTTGCCACTAAACTTAAAAAGGCTCAATTATTTTCATTAAAAAAAAAAGAGAAGGTTCAACGCCCATTTGAGTAAACGAAATTAATAAATAAAAAAAAAGGAAGCTTCTTAATTAAACTCCTAGTTAAAGACAACGCACATGATTAAGCATGTTATTCCAACTCTTTAGCCGTCTGTGTCATTTAATTATATGCCTTGCTTGTAAATTGATTCTTCAGCTAGTATGCTGTATATATATTTTTGGTTTATACTTGGATTATTAACAAAAGTTAATTAATCGTCTCCAATAGTTTCATATAAAAGTTTTCCCTAATTAATCGATATATATATATATATATATATATATCTCTTGGCTTTCTGCAATAATTCATATATATCAAATTTACATAAACCACCCTCTTTCAATGGAGAAGGAGATAGAAATAATTAATTCAGTAAATGGTGGACTAGTCAAATTTGGAAAATTTCTTTCCTTGAAATGTTACTCAAAGTTACGTACCCTTGTGCCACAATTCTCTCCAGTTCCTTTTTCAATCAAATGAATTTCTACGCTCAATTTTTAATTGATTTTTCCATTTCTTTTGATTATATTTATTATTTATGATATTTCTTGTATTCTCTTATGTCAGCTGTATTCCAATATGAATGTGATTTGAAAGACAGATATGAAATTATTTCGATGGATTTATTCAAAATTTCCCTGCTTTCCCCTTACCTTGTGCCTCTACTTTGTATTAGTCAATAAACACTAACCTTACAAGAGTCTGTTTGAAAATTGATTTTAGAGTTAGGAAAAAAAATTACATAATTATAAATGTAATATATTAATTTTAAAATATGACAAAAAGCCATACTCTACAGAATATTTTATATTTATTTTATTGAATTTTTAGTCAATCACCCTAATCTTTCAACTGGTTGATTTTAAAGCTATTCTCTATTTTTGACTTGTTAAAGTTGTTTTTTATCTTGAATAACTAAAGAGAAAAAAGTATTCACGTCTATGTGATATTAGGATTATACCTTTTATACTATCGAATAAATTTCTATAAAATAAATTAAGACGATATCAATTGTTTGATAAGTGCAAAACTAAAACGATGGTACCTAAATTCTTTTTTTTAAGGAATATTTTAATATACTTTTTGAACAACCCAAAAAATAAGTTTTGTGCAGATGGAAAATGACATTTTAGCTAGCAAAAGCCTACAAGATAAGGGTCGTCAAGGGGACGAACTATGGGTTCAATTATTAAAAATAAAAAATAAAAAAGGGGATATTTTATTTATGAGAAAATAATATATTTGGCGTTGTTGGCTGCTTCTTTGATGCTGAGTGGGGAATTAGAACCAAACCAAATTGTGAGTTGAGACAAATAATTGGGACACCAGAATCTCGTATATTTCTACGCAGCCACATCAACCTCAACATGATATATTACTGACCTCCTCAGATGCAAAGCTGAAAATGTGAAATAATTAATTTTTTGCGGTATTTAATTTTATATAACGATTTATAATGTAAATATTTAGACATTGTTGAACCGACTACAAATTTTTTAAACAAAATTTTGTTTCAAACAGTTTCATTTTATGAGAGTTTGAGCTGTTTTTGATATTTCTGTATAGAATAAAAAAAATATATTTCAGTTTAGTTTTTCAAAAATTTGTGTGTGCGCGTGTGTGTGTATTTTTTTTAAAGGATTTAGATTGAGAAGTGAAACTCGTTACTTTAACATATAAAGGAACACAAATGATTAAGAAAATTAAGTGAAAGACTAAATTAAAAAATTATATTTCAAAGGACTAAATTAAAAAAATAAATATTTAAATAAAAATTGTGATTTATTTAATTTAAAATATTACTCTGTAGCTAGGAATTGATAGAGTAATCGTTTTTTCAAAAAAAAATTGCAAAACTCAAGTTTTGATCTAATAATTTTTTTTATTGGAGATATATTATGAAAATGCAACTCACTTCAAAATCTAATGAGTTAAAATGAAAGTAAAAAAAAAATTCAAAGAAAGGGCATTATAAGGTCACTGTTCTTTTGTCCCAATTTAATAATAATAATATAATAATAAAAGAATGAGATACATCAAATTAAAGATAAAAATAGATATTTTTTTTATTTGATTCTATATTAATTTAAAAAAAAAAATTTTTTGAATTGAATGAAATTACGCAACAAATATAATAAAAATATTTTTATCATTAGTTTACTCAACTCGAGAGGCCTAAATATTAAAAAAATAAATCTGTAGTCAATTATTTTTCTCTCTCAACCTCCTTTTGACCAACAATGTTTTATATATATATATATATATATATACAACTTGAGCCCCAGTAGCCTCAGCCATTTCAGTATTCTACATATATGGAAGACCTGTTATGAAATTGAATTTCAATTGTATCAATACCTATATATTTTTTGGTTTTTCATAACTTGCTTCCATTTCTCATTGGTAGTGATTATCAGTTATTACCAATTGCTATGGGTGTGCACACAGATACAGGCGAAGCACATGTACTTGGTGGTGAAGAAGATGAACCAGAATCACACCTACCCAATTCCTCAACAACAAAGCATTCACCTTTGACCGCCGACGCCAAACTCTGGAACTGCGGCGGTTCCGGCAGCCACGTCATCGTCGGAAGGCGTTCGCTATTCACTATGGTGTTAGTGGGGTTCTCTGTATTGGGGGTGTTTCTGCTTAACTCTGCTTCTCCCCTTGGATTTCCCGCCATCTTACAAGTGAAGGTGAGTTATGCTCTTGCTTCTTAGCAGGAATTGGAATTCTGGGTTTTTCTTCTCATACCCCCTGTTTTCGCAAATCTTTGAAAGGATAAAAAGGATTTAAATTCCGGGTTTTGCTGCTTTTTTTCATCTCATGTTTGCTTTCTGATTGAACCAAACCAATTATTTTATTATAATTAAGAGGAAAAGGTGTCTGGGCTAAATTCTCTTTCTTGATGATGTTATCTGAAAAGCATATTCTCCCATGTTTTATTTGGAGAATTTAGGATTTTATTGTTTTATTGTTAAAGTGTGCTTCTTTTCCTATTTAAGGAAAAATAAGTGCATTAGTTAATATGAATGTTTATTATAAAAAAAAAAAAAAACTTATACGTAGTGAAGTGTTGATTGGGGTTTGTTCAGATTCAGAATGAGGAATGGTGAAACCTGAAAATAAGAATTGGGGGTTGAAACGGAGATATAGGAAACGGCAAATTGTGGGATATTTGGAAGGGAAAGAAAGAGAGAGAAAGTAATGGGTGTCTCGTTTCACGAGTCACGAGGCTGATTCTAAGCCAAATTTCAAGCCTTCATGCGATCCTTGTTTCCACTTTTATTTACCCAAATTAAATACAAGTAAAACCGATTTCTTAAAAAAAAAAATATTTAAAAAAGTAAATTAATAATTGATTCTTAAAAAGGTACTCTCATTTCAATTTAATCCCAACTTTTTTCCAAGCAAAATGACGTTTCTGTTGGACAAAATTGACAGTAACTTGACAACTGGCGTGACATAAAACCGTTAAAGCATAACTTGGATAATATTTGGCTTTAAAACAGTATCATTTAGGCTAGATATGGCCTCCCTAGCTAGTCTATAGGCGTTTGAACATAATTTTAAGGTGGACTTAATGCACTTATTACATGTCTACTTATCATTTACTATTAATTGTGTATAAAGACACAGGCCGATTTGTGATTGCTTTGATTTTCATGTTTGCTTTCTTTTTTTATAAAAAAATATAATAAATTTACGCTTGATTCTTCTTTTTTGGGGTGTCTTTTCTGGTAATTTTTAAAGGCTAAAATAAATTCCGAGAAATACGGATGCTTTTAAAAATAGTTATGATTATTTATAAATCTAAGATGTTAAAAAAGCCTTCTTATTTTATCTAAATTACCGATTTATTCTCATTGTAAACTGATATTATTTTTTTCACTAAAACATAAGCTGTCCTTATCCTTTCACATATATTAAATACGCAACTTTCATATGTTTTTTTTTGTTTGACTTTTATATTGAAAATATATTATATCAATCTAATTTTTATTCGTAATTCTTTAGCTACTAACTTGGAGTCGCTAACTTTCGTTTTCATATTATTTTAATTTAATCCTTAATTACTTTAGATTATGTTAATTAATAACTTGAAAACGTACAACATGGTGGAACCTACCCTGAACCTATTTTAAAATTTTTTCCAATTTCAATTAATACCTTCACCCAATGGTCACTCCTTTTTTTTTTTTTCTTTTTGGTTAACAATGACATAAGAAAATATTATAGTAGTATAAGGGTATGTAAAATTTTTGTAAAAATGGTAAAATAACAAAATTTAATTGAAATTTTTAGATATTTGCTAATTGCCAAACAGTTCAATAAAAATATTATAAGTAAATTTTTTTCCACAACTTTAATACACATGATTAAGTCTTTTTATTTTAAAAAATTCCTTTACTTGCCATGTTTTATTAAAAAGTCTAATAAAAAATGATTAAATGACTTTATTTAGATTTTGACCATTGAAATATTCTCTTATGCACTAAAAGTGTATGTTCCTGTACTGATCCATATAACGATTTCTACCTAAAATACATAGATTCCGTTTTTATTTATTTATTAAAGTTTTATATCTGTTATGAATTGTCAACTTAATATGATATTGGAAGGGTTTTCTTGTCTGAAACAAGAAGTTCCATTTGTGATACTAGGATAACACTGTGATCACTGAGTCAAAGCTAGAGAGTGTTCTGAGAAGAGCGTCCATGGAGGACAAGACAGTGATCCTTGCAACTCTGAATGATGCATGGATAGAAAAAGGTTCTATATTTGACCTTTTTCTTGAGAGTTTCAGGATTGGCAACAACACAGAGAAGCTCTTGAATCACCTGGTGTTGATAACTTGGGACCAAAAGGCATATAATCGTTGCTTAGCTTTGCACCCACATTGTTATCAGATGGAAACTAAAGGTGAAGGCGATTTTGGTGGTGATACTTTTTTCATGACCCCTAACTATCTCCACATGATGTGGAGAAGAACTGAGTTTCTTGGTTCTGTCCTTCAGACGGGTTACAACTTTGTCTTCACGGTATGTTTTCTTTCAAGAAGATAAACTTTGATGCAGTCTTTTTGACAGATTTTAAGTGCGTTTAGCGGCCTAGAAAGAAGAAAGGAAAATCAATTAAATCTATTTATGAAAAAAAAGCATATAAATATGTTATGGTGAATTTTACTAGTACATAAAATGAATCCATCAAACTGACATGCTAGGTGCTTTGGTATGATTAACTTGGTCAACTTATTTTTTGTGAACCAATTTTAATAAAATTATAACATGTGACACGATTTGACTAAAATAGTCAATTATGTGTTGTTGGGTAAAACAAAAAATATTTGAAGTATTATTTTTTTTAAAAAAATTGATATCAAATCTTTAAGAAAGTACATAATACCTATGTTTGTTCCTTGTTAAAAAATAAAAATTAATGCTTATTATTAAGTTTTTCAATAAAATTCGAATAAATATTTTTTACGCTTAAATTCTAACTTATTGAATCTCTGGAAAAAAATTAAGGAAAAAAAAAGTACTCCAACTTTGTTATATTTTTATTAAAAAATAATAATAAACACCTATATGTTCTTTACGTAATTATTTTTTTACTAGAAAGAACAATTCTTTTTTATTTTTTCCAATAGAAAGAACAAGTCTTAGGTGCTATATAAGATAAATACATGCTGTTTGGACCCGCGCGAAGATCCATGCATATGCAATCCTAGCTGTCTCTTGTACGGGCTTTATAATGCATCCAAGAAATTATAAGTAAAAAAATACCTAGTAAAATTTAATATACACTCTTGATCACACTAATGACTGTGGAAGATCTAGATCGTTCATCCATAATTAGTAACCTTTCACTTTCTTCCCGTGCAGGATTTAGACATAATGTGGCTTCGAGACCCATTTCTGGAATTCTACAAGGACGCAGACTTCCAAATTGCTTGTGATCACTTCAATGGTAACCCCTCTGATACAAGGAACTGGCCAAATGGAGGCTTCTTATACGTAAAGTCTAATCCTCGAACCATTGATTTCTACAAGCTGTGGATCAACTCTAGCACGGTCTACCCAAAACTGAACGAACAAGATGTGCTCAACAAGATCAAAACACACCCCTTTGTCTCCGAAAGGAACATGACGATTAGGTTCCTTGACACAGCTTATTTTGGCGGGTTTTGTGAGATCAGTAGGGATTTCAACAAAGTTTGTACAATGCATGCCAATTGCTGTGTTGGTCTCGAGAACAAAATCTATGATCTCAAGATTTTGCTTGACGATTGGAGACGGTATATGGCGTTGCCTGCAAATGAGAAACTACATTCACATTCTTCTTGGAGGGTTCCACAAAGTTGCAGGTAATGTATCTATGATTTTGTAGTATTTTTGAGAAAGGATCCTCTCAATTTTGAAGAAGAATAGACAAAGAATGTCTGAATTTACTTGGGTTATGAGATATATACATTCCATGACTATCTCTCTCTAAAATTGATTATATTAATTTCAGAGAAAATTTGGGATGATTTTTCATAATTTAATCTTTATTTCATAAATAAGCTAATAATTTTAAATTATTAAGCTTATTTAGTGCATGTTTGGTTTCATGTTACGTGCGCTGGAAAGCTCATAATTTGGTGTTAAACAGGGGTTTGCTAATATAGATTACGTTTGGTTTCTTGTTTGCAAACCACATTTGTTCTTTAAACGAGAGCTTGCACTAAAATTTAAAAAAAAAAAACTTTTGCATTGATCCAAAATTACTTTTGATGCAAATCAAATTAATCTAAAATTAAGTTTGCATAACTCCAATCTAAATACACTTAATTTAGTTCTCAAAAATGACAAATTCATTCCACTCAACAAAATAACTAATTAATGTGCAATAAATTTATTATTTTTAAGTATTAACACATTCATTAATTTTTAGAGACTGAAACTAAATAAGCTTTGACAATTTAAAAATCAAAATTTTAATTTATTCTTAATTCTCTATAGATATAGCCTCCAATATGTGTTGCTATTTTTGACATCGTTTTTGGCTTTTATTTTGCAAATTACTGATCTGAAGAACGTCCTTCAAACGAGCCAAACAAAGGAAGAGTAATGGGCAGTTGTGAAGGGTTTTGCACATACTTGAGGATGCTTGTATAAAGAGGTATGTAGTGTAGAACTATGTGCATCATTATTTTTAACTTAAAACTATGAATGTCTTTTTTTTTTTTTTGGACCAAAATATAAAGTATATATGAATGTTTGAATATAACAGAAAGAGTTAAGATTTCAGAGGAAATATGCTTTACAAATAGATTTAATTTAATTATAAATTAAGCTAGTGATAGGCCTAGTAAACGGGCAAAAATAAATGAGGCATGTGCATTGTACAATGTACATTTGTTCAACCATATTAAATTTGACATTTAACTTAAACCATGCAGTGAGTCTAGTAGATTGGGCCCATTACAATTTATTGATTTGAAAAAAATTTCAATTGAGGAAAAAAATCAGACTAAAAAATTATAACTTCTCTTAAATACAATAATAAATTTTGTTTTCTTTTTTCTTTTTTTAATTTTCGCTAATATGATGTGATACACTATCAATCATCTAAGCTATTTCCCAACAATTTTTATGTTGTACTTGTGGAGTTTTAAATATATGTTGATTTGGTTTTAAGTTGATGAATTGAAAGCCAACTAACACATGCGTCAATTCGTTTTTGTAGAATGATTGAAGCTTCTTTAACAGCGTTTCCGATCATGGTAAACCAGTCGTTAATTGCATATTGAGAAAGAAAGGTGAAATCGCAAATATTTTGAAAATGGAGGAAATAGAAAACAAATATTATTCAAGTTCTCAAGATTGTGAGATATAAAAGTTGCAGCTGTGAATTTCAATACTCATAGTTAACATCCAGTTCTAACCTTTTGGTTCGAGTTGAAAAGTTCCTACCCTTTTTATAAAGAAACACACTGTCACATTTTAATTTTCTTCTTTCTTGTATAATTACAAGCAGAAAGTTGTTAGAACATGTTTCTTTTATCATACGATGTACAAGCATGCAGTGCATGTCTCAATCCCCCTCAGCTTGTCCTTGATCCTCGAATCAAGAAGACATATCAATTGATATCAGTACATTAGTGGTTTAAGTGATAAAATATATTCAACGAATACAATTATCAATCTCACAAAAAATGATATTATTTTATTTTAGGACTTTTTAAAATGTTTTTCAAATATGGAAGCGAATTATTAGGTATTAACAATATTCACAACTAGTATTCTATATTTATATAATCACTAATGACATTGATAATTTAACAAATACTTAGAAAGGCATAGAAAATAATACTCTCAAGACATAAGATAAACTAAAAATAAAAGACACAAATGGATTCAAAATTCAAGACACAGGAAAATACAAAACACAAAGGACATTATTCCCCCTTGTTCCCTTCAATTAAGATTATTAATACTCAAGCTCAATTAATTCACTTATAATAGATAGCAGCATTCCTATTCTATCAAGTCCCTCCTAGTTCAACTTGAACAAATCTTGTCCTAAACACCCTTAAGTAGTCTAACTATTAATGTATGTATTAGGCTTCTTCATTGTTAATCTAACCCTTCTTGTTATTGATTCTATGGTCTATGTGACCTCATTGTTTATCTTTATGCAAATACGCTTCCAAGTTAATATTTACAACAAATATCAATTGACTAATTACTTGAGTTATTAGATGAAATCATCAAACACTTAAAGTGCATTTTACAATTCAAATCATTTAATGTAACTAGGTACAACACAAATTACATACTAAAAATGAAATTAAAGAAAGAAGAAATAGAAATTAAACAAAATGACAACAAGAGAAATGGTAGAAAGGCATCTCTATAGCAAATGTTAAAGAGAATAACCAAGAGAAGCATCCCTTTGTAAAAGAACACGCTTGGTCAATACCTCCCTTCCTATCCTCCATGAAAGATAAGGGTTTCATGAAAGATTAAGAGTGTTTTGGAGATGAGATAGGATAAAAGGGAGTGAAAGTAATTCTAAGAGGGAATTAGGGTGATGTGGTGTGATGTTGGGATAAAAATAAGAAGGTTTATGAGTTAAGTCAAGTGAGGGTCATGGAGCTTCAACATAGCTTGGGTCTTTGGATCAATTAGTGATCTCCATGCCCACTTCTCTTTTTAGGTCAAATTGGGCCATTTGTTAGATAATATATTTGAGCTTAGAGTAGGTGTTTAGCTTCAAAAGATATATATGCTTCAAATTTTATGATTTTTTGGACCATTGAACAATAAATGGACCATAATTCTCACTATACAAATCTGATTGATGAATGGTTTAAAGCATTGGCAAGGATTGAATTTGATACATAAATGGCAAATTTTGAAGAACTATAACCCTTTCAAATGATGCTCAAAAGTTACCCTATAGATTCATTAATTAACCTCCGAGGTGAAATGGATCTTTTTATTTAGACTCCTTCATATGACACCTAATGAAACTTCAATTGAAGTTTCCATGAGCTCTAATATTCACTACAAGGAGCTGTAAATTTAATGAGTGAATTTTCCCTCATTGCTCCCTTACTATATCAAGTCAACAAGGGATTAATGTGGGAGATACCCCTTGCTAAATTGGAGTTTATAATAAGCTAGGGAAATATTTCCTCAATGTCTTGCTAAATTCCTTTGCTGTCAAAACTTCAACAAAAATTTCCTCACTAACTTTAGGTCATTTTGTGCAATACATAATGATGCCATAAACAATAAAAGTTTATTAATGAAAACTAACTTTAGCACTATATGTTAATAACTGCTCTTGATGAATTGCTAGGATAAAGCATGGCACATCAATAAGAATATAGCATTGTAACACCTTTTTTACAGTAAGAAAAAAATGAATTACAATACAATATTATATGAACCTATAGTAAAAAGACTAATATCCTACTGGTGTTGTCATTGAATATTAGTATTCAAATCCTCCAAAATCAACAAAATAAAAAATGAACCAAAATGATGAGTCAATCATCGAATATCTTGACAAAGATACTATAAATCAATAGGTACTAGAGATTGACAATCCAAAAGCCTATAATGATCAACTGTACACATAAACAATACCAATGGAAATATTTGAACTTCTAAGATAATATCCTAGTTAAGAAGAAATAATAAACAATGTCGCACTGCATTGAAGGAAGCCTTGGTACAAGGTTGATATAACTTATCTAACCAACACCATTTACAAAAGAAAATGTTTCCTGAAAGAAATTGAAGATGGATCTAGGTACTTACCTTTTGTAGTGGATGAGTTCTCAAATAATTGTCCCACTTAGTAGATTATAGTCACTATCCAAACTTAAATAGTAGATTCATAGCAAATGCACCAATTCTATAAAGGAGTAGAGAATTCACTATCGCTAAAATATATATGTTTTTTAAAGAGAGGTTTCCTATTTCTCTTATAGTCAATTTTCTAAGTTCACCCAAAGCACACATCCACATAATTGCATGATCAAATCCTACTAAAATGGTAAGTGATCAGCTTTTTACTTTAATTAATTATCCTACTAAAAAATTACAACTAACTATAAATTTTGAATTTCAAAATCCAAAATTAATTAATTAATTTCTAAATAATTAATTAATTTAATTAATCAAATTCCTCTCAGTCTAGGCTTATGCTATGCATATGGGTCAACACAATAATCCAACACCTTTTATTCACACATAATAGGATGATTGATAAAGAACTCTCTACTTCTCTTATACTTTCACATTAAATGCTTTGTCACAATCACCTAGGCACAATTTTTGGGGCTTTTATATTACAAATCTCATTATAAAATCAGCATAAAAGACACATCTTTTAGACGTATATTACATGTTTATTTGTATGTCTTAGATGCTTTAGATTCATTCATATATACTTTATTTTATACTCATAGCAAATCTAATTCCTCTTGAATTTAATTTTACTCAGTTTGCCTTTCTCATATGCATATATAGTATCCGCACTTATGATATTACTAAAAACAACTTCATGATTGGCATGCCTTAGATATTAATATAGTTATATACATTTCAGATAATTTTCCTTTGGCCCACATATCATTTAAATCAGAATTAGTAGCTTTTCTAGTAATACTCTTTTAGATCAAATTATTATGACTATAAAATACATGTTAAAGTAGTAAAAAATAACTCATCTCCTTGTGATATTATCAAAATCATAAGGGCACATATGAAATAATTTATTCCTTTTGGAACTCACATACTAAGAAAGTAGCGATTTTTTCACTTGTTTCCCAATTGCAGTTATTAAATATATGTAATATGAATTGTATGTTATAATATTTCTCTTATTTCCAAATGGTTTTTCAATTAGCTTTACCTATTAGGCAACATTCTTATAATGATATTTCTAAATTAGAAATAGATCATAGCATCTCTCATTTTGCTAGTATACTCCTTTTCTCTTTGTTTATAAGGCCTAGCCAAGCATGACAATTATTCATATTCAAATCTAAATTGGAAGTAAAGTATTAAGTAAAGTAATCATATTCATAATTGTTCCCAACGCAATAAAACTATCATAGAGGAAATTATAATCACATTCTTTGTCCTCTTTCAAATGTCAGTAGAGTTGTCATGAAAAAATAACACTAAAATTCATATTAAGAAGATAAATAATAAATATTAAATTTTGTTGGATCTCCAAGGTGTATAAGATGCTATATAGAATGAAGGTTCATCCTCCATGTAAAACTAATTTTGCATGTTCTGATCTGTTTTACTTCAATTCTTGTATTACTTCGCATATAAAGCCATTTACTTTTAAAAAAACAATTGATGGTATTTTATAAAGGATTCTCAATCCTTGGTTACTTGTTTGATGATAATCATATTTTGCTCAATGCAATCATGAATAAGGTGATCCACTTTTTTATAAAATATAATATTTAACATTGACTATGTCAAGCTTCTTTCTACCACGCTTACCTTTTTTCGTAAAAATATTTTTTGGCTTGATTGAAACATTGACCAAATGTTTTCTTATTATGAAAGTGTTAAGCTTCTTATGCTTGGACTTTGAAATCAAAGTAATCTCAATCATATAGGCATGTCTAGGGATCTGACAACTTTAAATACTCATCCACAAGTCTTATATGATGAGCAATATCATCAAAAAATTGATGCTCCCTTTGTAGGTCAAATTCACTTTCATATATTCCTAATTGATAGAAAAAGATCTTCTAATAGCCTAAACTTATTGCGTATCAGTAAGAATATAACCAACTAATTTTAATTCCTTGATTGTTGATCTTCTCAATATGGTTATAGAAGTTTAATAAAATTTATTCTTAAGGGCTATCCAAATGGCCTAAACAATTAGTTATGACTCACACTCACATATGAGATTATCATCTATGTTGCTCAGTATTATTATGTGAGCAATATTGTCCTTCTTTTTTAATAAAAAGATTTTTAAATTTATCATTTGCTAAGTCGTATTTTCATATTTAAACTCTTATAAGACATTATTCAATTGTTTCTTAATATCATATTCTTTTCTAGGATGATGAAAGAATATGATGCCACATTTCATAATTGATACCATTTATCTTCTCACTGTTATTAAGTAGGGGTGTTCATAGATTCAGTTTTGGATTAAAACCAAACTGAACTGAGGTTGTCAATTTAGTATGTTATTGGACCTTATTGGTTTTAACTTTTAATTAATTTGGTTTAATTTATGTTCGATTTAATCTGATTTGGTTCATACTTTTTTTTTGTGTAAAATTAATTTGATCTTTTTTAAGATTTTGTTTCTTGTAATATGTAAAATTTGACTTCTAATATAATGTATCTCTTAACATTCTAACCACTAATAATAGTATTAAAATAATTAATTATTCTATATCATTTTTTCCAAAAAAAATCTCATAATTATGTTTAATTATTTTACATTTGTAATTGAATATCATATGTAAAGATAATAAAATAATAACATTTTTAAGATAATTTATTTGATAAGCTCATTTAAATATAAGTAAAGTAGGAAAAAAATATTACTATTTTTTTATTAATAAAAGGCTTATACATGATTTGAACTTAGTTAATAGAAACAATATATATATATATATATATTAATTAAGTTTGGTTTGGTTTAACTGAAATAATTTTGATAGAATCGAGAATCAAATCAAACTGATCAATTTTATAATGTCCAAATTTGATTTTAGTTTTTTTTTAATCGGTTTAGTTTGATTTTTATTGATTTGATTTGGTTCAATTAGTTTGGATTAGTTTTGAACACCCTTATTATTAAGGTAAGTAATAATGTTCTTAAAAGTCATAATCATAATCCAATCTCTACATATACACAATGTTACATATATATTTGCAATAAACTTCAATTAGACCAATAATGATATTATTATGTTCGTAATCAAAAGTATACATTTATTTTACTTTTATCACATATATCTTAAGAATATTATTATTTCTTAGATAACCTTAAGTTATAGTTCTTAGATGACCTTAAGTTTCCTAGTCTAAGAACTTTCACTTGATAGAGTATTTTGTTTTATTTCCCTATTAAATTTACAAAATTTAATTCTCAGATAAGCCCAAGTTTGCCAATCCAATAACTCCCACTTAATCGAGTATTTTTCTTATATATTTATTTATTTTCTTTGATTTAATGCATTCATAAATTGCATTAACATCAAAATCACACTTAAAAGAACCATAATCTAAAAATGTTTATCTTCTAAATGTCTTCTCTTTAGCCATTGTAAGCTTATTTTCAATTTTCAAGGTCAACTTTGGCATATATAAAAAATATACTTCACTTGTTTAATCAATCTCTTGCAGTGAATGCTTTTTTTTCATGTGCAATATGCTTAAAAAATTCTTGTACTTCTCATATTTAAAAAAAAAATGATAAAACAAAGTGGCTTATTAACATTCATGATAATACAATGTTCCATATAGAGCTATATCTCTTATGCACACCAATTAAAAGACCAAATCATTTGGTTCTCCATATTTCTCCCTAACATCCTCATTGAGTGATGTTTACTAAACATTATCCAAGAGTGTCTTGACCAAACCCAAAACTTATGAAGAATGAAGAAGTTTAATTCCTTGCATTTTTAGGTCAATCCAAAAAAACTTTCATTCTTTGGATGTGTATTTTGATATACTCATATATGTCCCGTTTTGTAAATATAGGATATCTCTAGGTTCATAACAACTTTTTAAGGGAAACAAATTTATTAATTCATAATTTAAATATTTTTTAATGAATTTTTCATGCATTAATATACCATTTTAAGCCTAATAAATACCTAAAAAATGACCAACAGGTATCTAAATATAAGTAAATTTTATGCTAAATTAAAACTCTTAAAATTAGGGATTTTTAAAGCAAAAACTAATCCTAACTACCCATGCATAGACCCTCTACACGCTATTATTGTTTCTCTACTTCAAAAATTTCCAAAAAGAAAAAAAGAAAATAAAGGGAAAGGGTTGTACCTACACCTACAGTGCCCCATGCGCCACCCTCTATAGTGACTCTAGTAACATTGACCCTAACATTATCTTTCTCTCACCTTCCTTGTTTGTTGGTACCAAGTTTTGGTCCAATGTTGGCAAGATGAGCCACATACACTACCTCGAAAGTGGTCATGCAACTTCATCCTCAACCTTAAGAATTTCTAAATTACAAAAACTTCCAATATTTTAGTTTTCAAATGGCCATCCCTGTTGCATTAGATATCACCTGTATCTTGTTTGAATTAGACAAATTTGGTGTCATTGGAAAGCTTGTTAAATAGGCTTTCCATTCGTATAAGTCCTATAACCTATCATGCACTATGTGAAGAACACCAACATTCGAAAGACCATGTTTAATCCAAGATTTAAAATTGACATTTCTTTCTAATAAAGTCTTGGTTTTTCCCCAAATTTTTACAATTTTTTCTACACATAGGGCTTCCTATGGTGTGATTTTCATTAACTAATTTGGTCTCTATCAAATTATGCTATTAGGGGGTTCATATATTCAAATTTTGAACTAAGAAAACAAATGTTATTTTCTGCACAAAGCTACTATAAATCAATCCAGACATGATCATCATACCAAGGGGAAGCAATTAATCGAGTCAACTGAGCCATAATAGCAATGAAAGAAATTAAAGATGAATAAGGGTACTTACCTTTGCAATGGATAAGTACTCAAATAATTGCCCCACACGAAAGATTATGATCATTGTCCAAACATAGGTCATAAATTCATAGCAAATGCACCAATTCTAAAAAGGATTAGAGAATTCATTGTGGTCTTCTTTAAAAAAAATTTTCTTGTTATTTCTCTTAGAGTCAGTTTTTTGACTTTACCCAGAGTACACATCCATCCATAAGTGGTCAATTTTTCTATTTAATTAATTTTCTTATTTAAAAAATTATAACTAACCATAAATTTTGAGTTTTGAAATTTAAAATTTAAATATTAATTAATTAATTAAATTGCTGAATAATTAATTAATGTAATTAATCAAATTCCTTTCATTCTAAGCTTATGTTATGAATTTGGCTTAACCCATTATAGATGATATAATAATCCAATAATTCCAAATTGAGTGGAAATTAAAACAAATGTTTTTGTTGTTTGGTGTTTCATGGAGCAAACTAGAAAGAAATTCACCAACCTATCTACATAAGTATTAACCTATAAGGTGGAATTTGGCACACTTGCCTAGTTGCAAGACATGTAGCTTGAGATGAAACAATACATTAATTCTGACATAACAAATAAGCTAACATATGAATAGCAAAGCCTGGTCCAATACAAGGATCCTAAAATTTTTTTACAATTGTGACAAAACTATATAACATAAAAAAACCAAAACAAGAGTTGTCGTATAGTCCTCCACATGTTATGTGACATTACTTGTTTGAAAAAACCAAATTTGTAATCACTAGAAAATGTCAAGTGGATGTAATTGATCAACTCTTAATGATAAAGGAGAACCAAACCATATTGGCCTTGCAAAAGAACATTGCAAAAACAAATGGTTAATTGTTTCCTTACAGGAATAGCAAAATGGACAACAATCCTTAATAACTAAATAGTGTGCTTAAAGAGTAGAAGCAAGAGGAAGAATGTTCTACAATAATTTCCAAGCAAAACCACGACATGAAATGGACGATGGCAATGCCTTATGCACACATTTATATTTAGACAAGTATAAAGGCTAAAATAGTCCTAACATAACAAAAACAAGCACCACAAAACAGCAAATCAAAGAACAAAAATCAAAGCAAAGGAACCTAGAAAAAGAAATACATACATACATATATGCATACATAGATATATATGTATATTGTTGGATCAAAGGCTTTTATATTTTCATTATGTCAAACATTTTCAAGTAAAATGATTTTTGGAAATATTGTTTTAGGGCCAAAGTTGTTTTAATGGGTTAAATTATTTTACATGAGCTAAAATGTGTTTTGTTATTTATTATATTAATATTATATGTTTTGGAAAGATTTCAAAAGTGGAATAAATTGTGTTAAAGATTTTATATGAAAAGTTTTCATTTAGACTCAATATAACTATCAAGTTTATAAGAAAGTTTTTAGAATTCTCATATAAGGAAAGTTTTTGAATATGCATATAAATGGAAAGAATCTTAGGAACCTTATATGATATTTTTTCAATTAATATATCTTATGCATTAAGGGAAATATTTATAAGGAAAGTTTTCAAATAGCTTTGTATTATTAAGTCAAGGTATTAACATGGCAATATTCTCTACTGACTTGGTAATGATCTAATTGTCTTAAGACATTAATGGAATAATTCTACTTAGGCATGAAAAAGGAAAATCCATTATATCAGTAAGCAAAAAAGGAAAATGACAATTTGAAGAAAACAAAATTGAAGCTACACTTATGAAGATTCATTCAAGTTTGTTAACTTTTAGAAAGCTACATTAGATGAAGACAATGGTCTACATTTGAATGACTGCTCATTATAGAATAAAGATGTTGCACTTGTCTCATTAATTGGATACATTCAAGGAAAATTCCTAATTAGTGAACATTTCTACATAATCTAAGGAAGCTATTATCAAAGTTCATTTACTAAAAGTTGACTATTTACAGAAAATTGACAAAAAGGCATACAACCATATCTCTCATGAAAAATGAAAGAACATGAATCAAGGAAGTATAAAAAAAAAAAAAAACTTTAAGGAACAAATTAGTCTAGTCTACCCTTTAATGTATTGTTCTTGTTTAAGTCAACTTATCAATATTAAAGATGCTTTAAAATGGAAAGAAGATGTTGAAGCAATCAACATATGATCTGGTGCATTAATTGCTGAGATTCTTGAAGTTGAAGAATGATTTACATATAAACAAAAGAAGAAATTTTCACCATTTATGGACTACAAATTGAAGAATGATATTTTGACATATAAACCATATTCTCTTAAATGCAAGATCAACAATAATAGAATATCCTAAATTTTTGCCCTTATCTTGCACATCAAGAATCTTATTGTCTAAATTTCAAGAAAGTGAATTAATCAACACATTTTATCCATTCAATGAAGGAAACCTTATATGGACAAAAATCTCTTTATTTCTTTTATTGCATGCACTATCTTGGATGAAATAAATGAAGAAAAGAAGTCAAACTAAAATCAAGCCTCCTACTACTTAACGCTAAGATTTCTATTGGTTGGAGTGCATCAAATTATTTAATGAGAAAGTAATGATCATATGGCTTAAAGTTCACTATATAAGAAGACTTATTCGAAGCTAAAGAAACAAAAATGTTGAACACATATTCTTGAGAGAGTTATACTATTTTGCATTAGTTGTAATTTAACATGTAATTACTCTGTGTGAGTTAGCAATCTATATTTGAAAGAACTTTTAAAGAGTCTATAAGCTTAATCCATCTTATTCTTTTACCCTAATTTTCTAGGTGTCTTACGAGAAACCTAAAATAGAGTTTCTTAGTATCTTGAAAAAAAACTTTAAAAAAAGTTTCTAGGTGTCTTGTAAAAAAACCTAGGGCAGAGTTTTAAAGCATCTTGAGGCAAACATTGGGGAGAGTTTCTAACAATCTTAAAGAAAAACACTAGGAGTAGGAAATCATGTGGAGAGAAAAACAAGTGTTAAAGCTATGAGTTAAACCATATTAGGTTGCCTTGAGGGAGGTTGTAAAAACAAGAGTGTTGCACTTGTACTTTTAGGGTTATTTGTATTCTTAGTGATTACCCACATTGAATGAAAATCCCTTGACATATGCTTGAAAACTAGATGTAAGACATTTGATCTAAATTAGGATAAACTGATTGTGTGCTTTCTCCCTTCCTTACTCTCTTTATATTCTGTTTAAAGTTTTACTTTATATAATAGGTTGTCATTCCTAAAGAGCTTAATGTAGTTAAAAAGGAATTATAATTTTTGAAAGAAAGAAAAATAATTTTAAATCCCTTTCAATCCCTTCTTCTTGGATTACTTCTAGACTAACATGTATATATATGTGTTGTGTGTGTGTGTGCAAACATATGCAAATGATCTATTTTTCTATTACTCTTTTGCCAAGGGGGAGAGAGAAAGATAAGAAGCAAACTCGACAAGTTGCATTTATCATAGAAGAAATTGGATTTGGAAGTAGTTGCAAACAAGGAAAATACACACAATTGTTGGATTAAAAAAAATAAGCAAGTGGAATGTTAAAAAAGAAATGAAAAATTATCAAAATTCAAACTATTTAAACCTTTCAATTTGAGAAGTGATTTAAAAATTATAGTGGATGATCATTAGTTTCATCTAAACTTATCTTTCCATTAATTTTTGAACATCTAATCCACAAGTAAAATGCCCAAACCATCTACCTTACTCCTTAATCAGACTCTTAATCAAGTCGACCACTATTATTTTATGAATTTATTGTTTTCTTTTAATAGCTTAGCCACATCTCCACTTTACATGAGTTCATTTTTGGTATTGCATTCAATATTAATGTCATTTATATTTTATCACATAATTTAATTTTAAATCATGATTGAGTTAAATATTAAATATTAAACAAAAATTATATATTTATTAAACTATGAATAAATATTATATTTTTTAACACTTCAAAAGTATAGCACTAGTTATCAAATTTTTGCCATTCTTTTGCCACATGATTTAGAAGAAGATGATAGAATCTGGTAAGGCACGAGTAAGATTAGGTAATTTATTATGTCAATATATAATAAAATTTGAATAATTTTAAATCTCTAAATGGAGAAAATTATAATTAAAGATTCTAAATTAAAAATGTAAGAATTTTTAAAAATTTTTTATTATAAAATTTTTATAGAGTTCTATAAAAACTTTACAATAATAAACTTTAAAGGATTCAAACTTGCATATTTATAATAAAATGATTTTAAATTTTAAAAAATTCAGAGACAAAAAATTTAAATTGAGCAAGAAAATTACAATTCAATGTCTCAAGTTAAAATTTTGAATAAATTACATAAACTTCTCTTAAATTTGCTAAAATTATACAACTAAAATAAAAAGTTACCATATACATTGTCTATTTTTAAATTTTTTCACTAAATAGAGGGTATTTTAACAAAAAAAATTAAAAGTAATCTAAATTATAGAGTAACATTTTATTTTAATTAAAGTTTGTGTGTATTTTGAGAATAGAATAAAAATTTATTTAATTTCAATAAAATTTAAATTCAAACGAAATTATTATAATTTATTTTAAATTTTTAAATTTTAATTCTTTAAAATAATTTTAAAATTTAAAATCATTTAATATAAATCTCAACTGTAATTTTTCCCTCTAAGCAGGTCGAAATTTACAGAATGGTGTCAGATTGGAAGGGTGCAATTCGTATTTGGGAAGCTGCTCGCAAACATCACGTCAAAAGTAAATGGTCCAATTGATCCTGGTTCCTGCGCTGGACTGGCTGGACACTTGAGTGTCACTTTCTTGGAGGGACTGCTCTCCCTTGCATTATTGCTATCGGGTTTATCTCCTTTTGGGCTTAGGTCCTGTTGTTTCTACAGCAGAAAAGTCGATATACTTTTTTTAAATTAAAATTGCAATATCAACATCTGAGTATTTCCATTCTAAATACACCTTTGCCACCAAAATCTAATTTACCCTTTAAACTCATAGGAATGAGCGCTTCTCAAGATAAAATAATAGAGAAATTTTATAAGCATTTCATTAAGTCTGGATTTTAATAAAATCATCAAATTTTAGTTAAAATTAATAGTAATAAGTTACCTAATTTTGACTACAATAATATTTACTTTACCTCAACGATTAAGATTTTAAAAAAATTGTTTTAAAAATTAATTGAAATTTAATATTTTTATTTTATTTTAAAATTAAAAAATGTTTTTTGTAATTTAGAATTTATATATCAATTTATAATTAAAATTTAATTTAAAGATAAGATATAGTTTTCTTTAATATAATTTTAAATAATATTTAGTGAAAACCATGTTAACTCTCCCGTTAAAGATGGTTATAACCTAGAAGTACACCTGTTAGAGGTAAAAGAAATTTGCTAAAAAGAAATAGGATCCGAATGGCCTTTAAAAAAAAAACTTGATATTTTGATGAAAAAAATATAAGATATTACGTAATATTAATTTAAAATTTATTTCTTATAAAATATTGTGATTTTTTATATTATATAATATATCATTTCTCATCAATTTATATTTTGTTCATATATTAATAATTTTTATCTCATAATATTATAATTTATTTTTTATTTTTATATTAAATATTATTATTTCAATATTTGAAAATAAAAAAGAGGGTAAGAATTCAGAAAGTAAAAGAGGACAAGTAAGATATGAATTAACAATATAAAATTTAGAAAAAGATAAACTAGACTTAAAAAAAAAAAAACCTAAACGTAACTCATATTTTAGTCAAGCTTTTTAAATATAGACCTTTTTTTTTGTTTTTATTTTCAAATTCATATCCAATTTTTTTGGTGGAACTTATGGGGTTAGGTGAGCTTTTCGACCAATATTTAAGTCTACTTGAAAAATAGCTAAGAGGAAAACGTTGTCATAGCCATTGGTAATTTATTGATATTTTTTTCTCATGAAATTTTTTTTTATAAATATATTGCTTTTTTAATAATATTATAATAAATAAAAAAACTATATCTTTTGATCTCTACAATTTCATTGATTTTTTTCATTTGGTTCTTATAATTTAAAAATTTATAATTAAATTCTTATAATTTACAAATTTCTTAATTTAGCCCCTATTAAAATTTTATATTAAATTTTATTGATATAATTAACTATATACTGTAATTATATTCTAAATATATATGGTTTAAGTTAACAAGAGAAATAAAAATATAGATAATAAATTAAAATTAAATCATATATATGACAAAATATCAACAAAAATAGTATAACAATAGAGATTAAATTAAAAATTATTAAAATAATAAAAATTTAATTATAAAATTATAAAATATAAAAAATAAATTAAAAAATTTAAGTGAAATTATAAGAGCCAACATAATTTTCACTAATAAATATACGATTTTTAGTTTAAAAAACTGATAAAAAAGATGTAATCATACACTGGTTCTTCCCAAAGCGATAGCGCCACCGTGCGGGACCTAACGGCAAGAAACTGGAAGATTTGGTTTGAAGTTGGGTTGTATCTATGGAGGCACTGTGCGGTATCTTCCTCACTTGTCCTTTCCCTTCAACCAACCACTGCAGCCTGCTAACTACCACGCCATTTGCTCCTCCAAAACGTCGTCGTCGCCGTCTTCGAGATCGTCGTTTCTCCGTCGAAGCGGGGGCAACAGGAAATTCGAGTATGTACGAATCGGACTTGCCGCAAACAGGGCTCCTTTCAAACCCTAGAAACCCTCTCTGCTCTTGCTCCTCCAAATTTCGCCGTCAAACCATGCGGCTGTTTGGGCCACTGCGGTGGTGGTCCCAACCTGGCGCTCCTGCCGGACGGCCTTATCGTTGGTCATTGCGCGACAGCGGCTCAAGCGGCTGAGGTCATGTTGGGTTTGGTTGCCGTAGGAGAAGGTTCGGATTCGTATGATGCCAAGAAATGTTTAGATGCGCTTGCGCTGAGGAAGAGAGCGGAGATTGAGTTCGAGAAGCAGGATTTCACTGAGGCTGAGCTTCTGCTCTCTCAGGTACTCCATCCTTTATGCTCCTGAGTGTGAAGTTTACTGTTTTAGTGACCATCGTTGAAGCGAAAGTTTATATTTCTTATTTTGTTTTAAAGAAAATCATATGGTAGTTTGGTAATCTTAAGAGCTTAACTTTTTATGTAGTTAGATTGGAGTTGAGAAGGTATAGTGAGACTAATATTGTCAAGTTTCTGGTTGGTGCAGGCAATAGAATTAAAACCATTTGGTGGTATACATGTAATATTTAAATGTAGGTATGTTGTTACAAACTTAAAATCTGTTTATTGTGAAATTTTATTATGGCAGCCCTGTATACCCTTGTGGATTTGTGTTTTGATCGATTTAATTGTTTTGTAATTTGATTTTCTATCAATTTTTTAGTTTGACCCTCATTCACAAAATATGCATTTTTGGTGGCCTATTGTTCCAGATGAGATAGCTTGCAAAATGCGTTGCTATTGCCATGCATGCAATTTGTTGTAAATCATAAGGAAATATAGTTTTATGTGCATTTCACATTGAACATAGTCTTTTGTGTCTTGCAAGAGTTTCAACTTCCAACTGTGTTTACTATGGTTAGCGTGTTTGTGACCTTTTCTCTGCTGACCTTCAGGTCAGCTGTAAGGTTGGCATTAAATAACTATTCTGGAGCTCTTGAAGACGCAAGGAAGGCTTTGACATTAGCTCCTGAGTATGCTGAGGTGAGCCAAATTCTTCTATAAATTTACTTTAGACATGGGGTTTCATAACATGCCAAATCATGGTGGTTAATTATGATATTTGATTGATTAAATGTCACCGAAAGGAAATATATGCTTTGGATTACATCATGGAACACTTCTCTAGAAATCAGTGATTCCTGGACACTCAACTGCTCAAGGATGCCCATTAACCAAAGCTTTTGATCACCATTTTATTATCTTAGTTCATGGTCATAACAGTTCGAGTTGAATGGTGCATCTTTGTGCACAAGTGGAAATCGGGGCATGAATTTTTATTTCCTTTCGATTCCCCCACTGGTATAATTTGTAATTATGTATTGAGATACCATGAATGCTATATTTTGAGTAATACGGTGTTGTTTTAGATTTGAAACATGTGCTTGTTGGCAATTGATGCATTTGAAATGCTCAATCTAGTAAGCAGCATGGGGAATTAAATTTGTGCGGACCCCCTAAACTCATCTTCCTTTGGATCAGATTTTCTATTTAAAGTATTAGTTGAGTGGTGCTGATGGTGAGCCAAGAGATCAGTCCTTTGGTATAATATAATCACAGTAGAAATATGGGAATTACTGTTGACTTGGTGAAGTTTTGAGTGACAATGAGTAGTTTTGTTTTGACTGCCACCAAAGGCGTGATAAATCTTTTCGTCAAGGGGATTTTGCCCTTGACAGAGCTGAAAAGTGTAACAATATTCAGGAACTTATCTGAAGTAGTAGGGATATGATTTGTTTGTTCTTGTAACAGCCCTGATATCCTAACCATTAGTTTGACTTGCTTATCATCAGTTTGAGTATGTTTGTTTTTAACTTTGGTTTGCTTTGCTTTTACTCAACAAATTTTTATATGGCTTTAATTTATTAATTTATGATTTCATGGTTCCTGCCAAAATCAAATGTACTTTAATGGTTTAGAAGTATGTTACTGAAATAGATTTTGTGAATTACTTTGCAGGCTTATATTTGCCAAGGTGATGCATTTTTGGAATTGAAGCAATTTGATTCAGCAGAGAAGTCATATTTGGCATCTATAGATGTAGATCCTTCAATACGACGATCTAAATCATTCAAGGTAGCATTCAATCTTATGACTCCAGCTACTTTGATACTTCAATCATTTGTATTTCATTTTGCTAACGTAAGTATTTGCATCCCTGTCTATTGAATTCTCCTAGAAGGTTGATGTAGCAAGAGTGAAGAGAGAGAACTCTTTTATTATTTCCCTTGGTCCACATCAATCATTAGTTTCCAGTGTGAATATAATCATTGAAAGTTTAATATCCTCTGAAGATGATCTATCTAGAATAATCTTATGAACTGTTAGAGGTACTTGTGAAACTATCTTCTTTTTCGTTGTTTTCTTCTCTTTTTTCGTTGTATCTTCTTTCTCCTTAACTGTCTGGAGTCTCTGGATCTGGTTTGAATTCTTCTGTTTACGATTTTGAAGCTGTTATTCTGTTGGAATCACCATTATCCTTTACATTTGTGTTTTAGTAGGCACGGATTACAAAGCTTGAGGAAAAAATTGCTGTTGCTAATATGCTATGAGATCTACCTTATGAACGAAGGTGCAGTTAAATCACAATGATTTCCGGATGAAATTTGTTTACTGTTTTCAAGGTACAAAGGATACCTTGCATCAGATTTTAGTTATTTGTCTCAAATCTCTATGATTCATTTTCTCGAGCTTTGTGATGCATTCTAAAGTACCTTTGAATGGTCTATGCTCTTCCTAAGCAATATGTAGCTTAACTCTGACCAAAGAAAATTCCACATATGGGTAAACAAACAAAATAAGTTTTTCACGAAATTGGATCTATCTTATTGGGATTCTCAGGTCTTCAAATGATTGACAGACTTATCAAATGGTGGAATGATTAAAAGTTACAATGACTTACAGATACTTCTTATTTTTATCAATTACTGGCCCACTGAAGCACACGTTCTTTTGGTAAAATTTTGGGGTGTAACCTGATGTTTGAGTGGCCTTTCAACATATTTCACATTACAGGGAAGCAACTATATTACCCAAATTTGTATATTTGTACTGGACAAGGGCTTTTTTCTCCCTTGTTGAACTGATAAAATCTGCAATTTTATTCACTTTTACAAATTCCAAGCGCCTTTATCTTATACTTTAATAGCATCATAACTTTACTAGTTATATCTTATCTATAACCTATGACATCAACTTTGTCCAACTTGATCGTACTGTGGATGCCACTCCAATGTTTTCCTATATTATTTCTTTCTGAAGTCACGTATGATCAAACTTTCCGGGTTTTTTTTATCACCTTCCCTTCTGTGCCATAAAAATAGCATAGCATATTTTCTCTGGAATCAGCATTGTCAGCAAGTTGTTAGTCCTTGCTAGTTTTCTCTTTATATTTTGCAGTAGACTTATCCATGTACCACTTGTGGTGAATATAAGCATGCACGTTCTGTTCTGTTTGATTATTTGAAATGAAGTCTCAATCATATCTTTAGTAGTTTGCGATTATGAGAACATGGTTGCTATCTGAACTGAACTTGGCCTTGGTCCAAACTACTTTGCTCTTTTGTTCTTAGTCAATCAAATTCGAGTATGATGTATCATGTATTCACGCTATATTTCTTCCTACAGGTATTTTCCCTGCTTCCAAACCCTGGCAAGTGTTTGAAGCAAAGAGGAGAGAAAGGCGCTGGTGGGGAGGATAATGAATTATGTTTTGGGAAAAATGAGAAAAGCCCCTTTGAATTTTGAGTCACTTGCAAATAATTCTCTAAACCTTCAAAACCGACAATTAGGTCCCTTACCTTCAAATTCTAACAAATGGATCCTTTTGTCTATTTTTTTCCTTCTTCTTCTTTACTGATGTTAACTCATTTGCAACTTCAGATGTCCTCATAATTGACTTGTTAGTATTGGGAATAAATGAGAGCTTGCCACATTAATTATGAGAATGTCTAAAGTGGCAAATGAGTAATATTGGTAAGAGAAAAATAGACACAAATAAATATTGGCTGGAATGTGAAAGTTCATAGATATAATTGTCAGTTTTGAAAGTTTGAAGGGATATTTGCAAGTGACCGAAGTTCAAGTGGCCTTTTTACACTTTTTCCTTATGTTTTCACAATGATGCATGGGATCTCTCCTGGAAGACATCTGACTAAACTCAAATTTTCATGCTCCTGGGATTTTCATTGGATAAATTTTGAATACCAATTGAGGATAATTTAATTACATTCTCTATTGGTAGCATCCAGAATTTACTCAGGTTTATAATAAGGAAGAGCACTTACGAAGGTGCACAAGGTATTTGTCAGATAGGGAATTACAGTGATGCCTAGCTTCTGCCCATTCCACATTGATCACTCACTCCTCGATGCAACCTTCATAAGCTGCCTAGCTTCTGCCCATTTCACATTGATCACTCACTCCTTAATGCAACCTTCATAAGCTGTAGAACTCACTTGCACCCATAACCCTAACACGGTCCCCAAAACCCTCTCGACAAAATAACCCATTCTGTCCCCTGGCACTAATGACTATTCAAGGATCAATCACTATCTAGATATTCCATACGTTCTGAGTCCTACTCTCCATTGTTGGTGCTCCTCACTGATTTGATCGTTAGGGTGTTTATAGAAGCCCTCGGGCTTCCTTAGTCATGCTTGGGAGTTCACCGGCAATTTGAGGATTACCTTGGGAAACCAAGACCCAGATCACCATTCTGTATTGTACCGTATCATTTATCCTACTCGATACCAATGACGTGCTTGTGATCATTTTCAGTTCTGTTGCATATTACATTTCAGATGGAGAATCCAAGTATGCATCATTTTTAGTTTGTATAACACGTACTAATATATCCAATAAGACGTACTAATATATGTCCGATCCAAGTCTTACCTAGGATATTCCCGACATGAATTTCCTTTCCCTCAGTCCAAATGCTGGAATCTATGAAGTCTGCTAGACAATGCTCTCACCAACAATGGGTTTCTCCACTAGCATCGAGCGAATTAATGGAGGCCGTGAGGTGTATGTAGAACATATACTGGAGTATCTTTGTAGGTGTGAGGAAGCGTTTTTTCTTTTTTCTTTTTGGGGATCTAAGGGGACTGCATCATGCCTGAGGATGTCATAGAAGAAACATTTCCAAGAGCACTATTACCAAGGCGGCTGGCGTTTAAGATTACGTAGTCATGTAGTTCCCGCAAATTGTTATTTTTATTGATAATTATAATGAATTATTATTGGCATAATTTATTGTGGTATCATGCTGGTTGTATCAGACATACCTCACCAGTTTTTTTCCCCCTTCATAAGAAATAGATTCTGCCAGACGCTCAATGCTGATTTGATAATAATAATAATCAAATCACAAATCATTTCATTCGCTTACCCCACAGCTCCAGCCTCCAGTAACCTCTGGTACATAAGTCTATACTCCCTATCAACCACCTGTATAAGCAAATCTGATTATAAAAGTAAACCGGGTCAGGACTGGGTTTGCCCACTTGAATCGCTCTTCTGGGGATAACAATGGCATGGAAATGGTACTGCAGAAAAGCATTTTCACAGCTTGGAGAACGAGCAAAGACAAACTTGATGCTCTTAACTCGTATAGCCGCGACTCGTTATTGCGTCGTTAGCTATGATTAGCAGAATGCAGAATAAGCATTAAAAGAAACAGGGTCAGACATGCAGATTTGTCGAGTTCAACGGTGAGACAACGGATTGTCTCCCTTAGGCTCTACAACGATATGAGAACTCATCTACAGTTAATTTTTCAAAATTAATAACTAGATGTGCGTAGCATTCTCTCTATTAAGACCTCATAATGAGATAAGAGTAACCTACATTTATATATTTGAGCCAAAAAGTATATATTGTTTACACTTTTAATAAACATCCTCGAATCAAGCACAGGTTGGGTTCATTCCACACAGAAACAAGTCCATGTTCTTCACCCTTTTCCACAAATTAGAGCCCTTCTTTACCTCATAATTCTTTCCTGCAATATCATCCTTCCACTTGAACCTCCGACTAAGCCTCTGCATATGAAGCCGAACCTCCAAAGCGATCCCATCACCGTTCTTCCCCTTCTTCTCCAAGCAGCCACTATCCTCTTGCCCATTATCTCTTCTCAGAAGCTGCTCGTAGTACTCCTTGTTCCTCTTCTCCAACCCATTAATCTGTGCCTGAAGATCTTCAATCTTCCTATGCAGCATGTACACTCTATGATCCTCCCTCATCTTCACCACACACTTGGCTAATTCCCCTGCCTTCCTCTTCACAAACATAGACTCTGAGGCCAACCCTTTGTTCTCTTCCACCAAAGCCTTCACTCTGTATCCCAAGCTAGCATTCTCATTCAACAGCACAAGCCTCTCTGACTCCAACACCTCAAGCAAGCTCTTTTGAAGATCTACTTTCCTCGAAGACTCGCCATACTTCTTTTCCATCACACAAACCTCATGAATCATTATATCATAGTCCACATTCTTGATCACAAGCTCAGCAACAATGGAATCTATATCAAGCATGGGAGTATTAGAGAGCATGGTGTGAGGAAGAGGAGGAGGAGGCTGCTGGTAAGACAGTGAGCTTTCTATGTCAGAATCAACCTGGCTTATCCCACTAGCTTCTTGATCAGAATAGCCATCTTCTATGGTTGAAACTTGGGAAGAGTGTCTGCTATGGTGATGGTGGTGCTTGTGTTTGGCCAATGTCTGGATGTAACGATCAGATAAGGTGATATAACCATTGTACAGGTCCTGCAGGAGTGTCAGCAGCTGAGGACGCTTTTGGTAGTATGACTCTGCTCTTTCTGCAAATGTGTCTCCCACCTCTTCATCTTCTATCCCCATTGTCAACACCTTCATCCTCTCCTCCAGATCTGACATTTAACACCAAATTTCCACTTAAAGTAGCATGCAAGTAGTAGAAGAAGAAGAATAGAAAGAAAAAGTTATCTTGTGAAGAGGGAATGCAATATAGCTAACCTGATTTACTCGGTTCCATTGCCTAACAAGTAGGAACGATTTCACGGGCAAGATAAACCAATGCAAGTTAAATAGACCAGAACCCAATTCGGTTGCTGTTTAATTGGGGGTATAAGAAAGGGACAGGCCTCCAACCAGTGACACAGGAGAAGGGAACACTGACAAAAATCCAATTAATAACTCAGAAACGTTTGAGGAAAAAGTTGAAATTTCTATGGACCTATTTGAAAATGGGAATTTGAATTTGGCAAGTGTGTTTGATTGCAGCTAGTAGGGTATGGCCCTTAGGCTGTGCTGCAATAAAGCAAAGGTCACCATCATGTACCTAAATAGTGCAGTTACACTATGGGGAGAAAAGCACTCATCCCCAACCTTTTCTTTTTTTTTTTCTAAGCAAAAACAAAAAGGGTTTTGGAGAATATGCACAGGAAACGAGGATAAAATAGAAAGGTCGCCATAACACATGCCAACGATATCTATTGTATGCTGCAGCAAGAAACTAGATTGGGACCATTATATTTATGCCTCACTCTCACCTCAGTTTCAAATTTTAAACTTGAAAATAGGGTCTCGTAAGTCTTTAACGCTTTGAAAGATCCCCACAAAAGAACAAAAAAAGGGCAAATTGAAAACATAAAGGACACCAAAAGGGTTTCAGATTAGTCTCAACAACTAGTTAAGAAGGCTCGCAATCACATAACAGCAACTTTTTTTTAACTCCCTTCTTCACAAGATTCAAAATAACGCATTGGCCGACACAAGGGAATGGAACGTGGTTTATTCTAAATCCTTCCCAGTTCTTTCTTCCTGGTTTATTTTCAAAAAACCATCCGACAGCGCGTGTAAGAAGTGCGCGTGGCGAAAATCCAATACGGTAAAAAATTTTAACGTACGGCAGATGCTATTTCCAAGGTTTTGATAGAGACGTATCAGAATGGAGAGTTCTCATCCCTTCCGTTGATTATTGCGGGATTGATTACTCATCAAAGGTTAGTCCATCCTGTAGTAACACGCGAGATGCATGTGATCACGTTTAATTCAGATTTAAACTGTTTTCTTCCTTGCTTGTTGATTTTTTTTTTGGTTTTGAAAATATTTATTATAAAAAAATTTAAATTTTAAAACCATCATTATATCATTATATTATATAAAAATTGAATAAATGTTCACAATTTAATTTTTTTTATTTTTTTAAGGTAAAACCTATTGGTGGGCAATACTTCTAGTTATTTTAAAAATTTTAAAAACCAAAAATTTTATCCATAAAAAATTATTCCTTGAACAACATTTAATATAATATATAATTTTTTTATAGTTAAAATGTTATTTCGTTTAAGCCTTTAAAATAATTTTAAATTTTAAACTTCTCTGCAATAATTATTTTTAACTTGTGATTTTGAAGTATAATTAGTTCCCCCTTAGATAACTATTTTGTGCTTAGACAGTTGTGGCCTATTAAATAATTTCCCCACTTTTATGTTACTTATTTCTTCAAATCTCTTCCCATCCACTTCCATTTTTTCACGAAACAACAATCCCCACCAATTTTTGGGCTACTAGAGTTCGTTGATTAGATTTGGTATTCTGGCAGCATGAGTTAATACACTTAATACATAATTAGTTCAGTAAGATACAAATTGATAGTTATAGAATAAATGTTGCCAACAACGTGGGAGGATTAATAGACGAAACTAACCGTTTAAAATATATATGATATGCATTAAAAGCGTGGTGAAATCAAAACAACAACCAAATTTGAAAAAGTCTAAAGAAAAAAAAAAACATATACATACCAGCCATGTAGGTTGGAGGCCAAGTGGGGATGTTAATATTGTTGACCGTGGTGGAACTATTTTTGAACCCTTTTGTAGATGGTGAAAGCAATTTATCCTTCTTCATCTCAACCCGTTTTTTCGGGGTCCCCTTCATTAATCTCCTTGACTCAGAGGTGATCCTGAATTTGGTAAAAACAACAATAATATGTGAAATATGATATCAATACCAAAACCATATCACCCATCAAATGCTATTTGGGATTTGGGACCCTTTGCATTTAAGGTGGCACCGCTTGTACACAACAAAATCTGAGAAATGAGGAAAGCACAGCAGAAAACGTTTAAAGCACAAAAACATTACAGCGCAGATCTCTATGAAACTACGAACTGCAATTGATTAAGCTCAGAAAAATGTTTTTAAATGAAAATTTTTCTCAACTTTCCCGGTGTTAGAATGATGATGACCCAAATAAAAAATTTCTATATTCAGGTTTTTTTTTCTCCTTTTTGTTTTTCAGGCAATCAAGGGAGATCATGTGAACTAGGAATGCCCCATATGAAGTTTCGACAGTAAGAGAGAAAACAGAGACATCTGGGGCAATTGCTCTGTTTGGCAAATGAGAAAACAGATGAAAAGGGAAGAAAGTTTGAAACTTGATGTAGATTAGGACACCATATTTGCTATACTACACAGACCCATTAAAGTGTTTGAGCAACTATCAATGGGAAGTAAAAGAAGAATAGTAGTAAAAAGAGAGGGGAGTGAACAGAACGAGAAACTCACCGGAATTTGATCGGCCTGTGGGGAAAGCAGGGAGTACTGAAATACGAGAGAAACGTGTTAGAGAAGAAGACTAGCGTTCCGAGATTAAGAAGACAGACAGAAAGTACGATTAGGAAAAAGAGTGATAAAGATACTAAACGAGGTGACGTGGAATGAAATGAGCAGTGTGGAGGGTCGACTGCACATAGTGAGGCGCAGTATCAATGACACTGTGACTGCGAGTGTCCAATACAAACAGTCAAAAGAGATCACTCAAAATCCGTAGGACAGTTGCTTGAGAAGATTTGACGACTATTCACTGACACGTGTCTTCCGTACGTTTCTTATTTGACAACTTTATTTTAGATATATATAGATATTTATTTTTGATGAATATAACTTTTTAAAATATTTTTATTTATTTTAAAAATTAGATATTTTATCTAGATTGATTAATATAAAAATATAAATATAAATATAAATATTATATTATTATAATAATTATTTAATAATATTTATTTTTATAATTTTAAAAATAAAAATATAAAAATTATTTTTATTTATAAAATTATTTTTTATTATTTTTTATTTTTATATTTAACTTTACATATGTGAAATAAGGCCTTATTGTTGAAAAGAATAAACTATTTATTTAATCTTTAAAGATTTATTATTATTAATTTAGTGTTAATGTTTAAAAAATATTATTTTTTTTCTAAACTTACTTTAGGTAAGACAAAATTAATGACAATACATTTTTAAATCAGGATTAAATTAATGACATTAAGATTAACTTCATGCTAATAAAGCTTAGAGAACTAAATTGATGGTGATAATATTTTTAAAGGCCAATATGATAAGTTATTCTAAATTTTCAATTACAATAAAATAATTTTTAAATTTTAGATATAAATGAAAATATTGCATTTGGTTAAAATTGACATTTAAACTTTCAAATGTAAAATATCCCCTTAAATTTTGGACACAAATAAAATGGCTACACCACAAAAATTAATAAGAAGAAAGATTATTCAATAATGATCATTTTCTTTACAAAATATATTTCAAACAGAAAAGATCTCTTTTCAAAAGATACACTTTAAAATTTGAGTGAACCAGAAAAGTTTAAAAGAATCTGCCTTAATGTTTCATCTTAGCAATGTTTTTTCAATTAATTGAGTAGAACTAAACGTGAAGCGTTTTCAGAAAATGGTGGGAGGAAGAAAAGCAAATAACAACCATTTATAGAGTTATGGCCTCATTCCTTAAACATAAAATAGGATAATTTTTATGAACCATGGATAATTATTACTGCACAGAAACAACCCTCGAAACAAGGAATGGCTACACCTAACATTTATAACCTTTGAGTTGTCCTGTTTGATATGTAAAAATTAAGGAATAAAAATAAATATAAATATAAATATAAAAGTGATTTTGTATTTAAAAAAATAATCTTATATTCTTATTTTAAAAAATTATATAAATGAATAGATATTTTTAAATTATAATTAAAAAAATATAATCGACATTATTTAAAAATTTTCACTTCTTTTTTATTTTTTCTTTTTACTAACTAAACAAGTTAAAAACCTAACAAAACTTTTTAAACAAGAAGACCAATCATCACCTAATTAATCTTACAACTTTTAACCTTAAAGATTTTCCTCCAAGAAATTATGAAACTCTAACCATCAGATATCTTAGAATAATCTAGTAAACTAAGTTGAAAAAAATGAAGGATGCTCCTTAAGAGTTACTAAAGAGTCATTCCAATAAAGATAATAAAACAATTACAGCTCAACTACTAGAATGAGATGAAACAACTTAATCTTTCTTCTATTTTCGCACTTCTACACCTTGGTCGTCATTCTTGAATGGAGTTGGTATATATGGTGTATGGAGTTGGTATATATGGAGTAGATTATTGTCCTTGAGAGTGCATTAATGGCTTCCACTATCCTCCGATGTTCAAGTTTGCATAAATGGCTTTAAGGCTCCATTCTTCTAATTTGTATCTCCACCAAACTGCTTACACGTGCAACATTAGGGGTCTCTAATTTTTGGAGCAACTTCTCCTTTTATCCTTTTATACTTCATGGGTACATGTCTCTTTCCACCCAAATTATCTTGCACACGGATCACACTCTTTTCTTTTGTGTCAGCATTAAGCAACACGTATTATAGGTCAAATGGATATATACCCAAAGTAAAACGTTACTTTGTGAACCATCTTTTACTTTTGGAAACTTTAGTTCATTAAAGCATTTCTAGGGAATCAAACATATATCTTGCTCTTTTTTTTCAAATGGGTGATATATCAAATTAAAACCCTCTTAACTTAAAATTGATTAACACTAAGGAAAGTGTTTAAAGATTAATAGTAAACTAACCTTGCTACAACAACATCAATCAAAAGCCACGTGTTTCCCCTGATATACAAGCAAGGTTTATACCCCCAATTCATCTAATTGTTGATCCCATTGATGTGTTTATTTGTAATTTGATAATAACAAACAATTTAGATGACTTTTTAGAAGATTAATTCAAGTTCAAGTTCACAAAGTTTTCAAGATTATATAGTTATTTGACTTTAGGATTTAGAATATTTTATAAAAGAATTGGAAGTATTTTTTAGCTCTTAAAATTCTTTTAAACTTGTTGGTTAGAGCATAAATGTTTTAACAATGAACTTGATGGGATTTTTGGGTGACTTTGTTAGATTTTATGAAAGTTTTAAGCTATAAGTCGATTTACAAAGAGTTGCAAGTCAAGAAGTAAATTGGAAGATTGAAATTTCTCAATCAAAGAGCCACATGTAAGCTTTTAGAGAATTATAAGTCAATTGGTAGTCTTGAAATAAAAAATAAAGAGCTCTAAGTTTACTAACAAATTCTACAAATCAACAAGTAGGTTTTTATAAGTCCCAAAATATCAATCCAAAAGCTACCAGTCGATTGGTACGGCCTACACGTTGATTGGTAATCTCTATTTTGGCTAGAAGCTTTTCTTCTCCTTTGAAATTCAAAATATTTTAAAATGAATCAATGTATTAGTAGATTATTGTGGATTGCTGATTGATTACTACAGCATGAAAAGTGTATGAAAAGCTTATAATGACTAGTTTTATATCATTTGACTCATAACTTGTTTCTAGTGGCAATTTTGAGGGAAATGATATAAATATAAGTCCATATCATCTCAAAACATTAAAAAAAAATTGCTCTTAACCTTTTGTGATTATTCTCAAGTTTTAATACTCTTCTTCCTTTAAATGCATTTTCACTTATAAAACCACTCTTTGATAGGAGTTCCTACTAAAAAACTTTCCTTCTTTCCTTCTTATGAAATTAAAATCTCAAAGATAGAGATTCTTTAAGTTGGGATTGAAATAAATCTTGTTATAAGGGGGCGTGATCATTGTTTGAGCAACTTTAGTTAAGTTAGGATTATAGTGCTTTACAAGTGCCTTAACAAAGTTGTTATTATAGTTTTAAAAAAATCTCAAGTTAAATCTTAGAGACTAAATGTAGACTTGAATTGAAATTGAACTAGAATAAATTGATTGTTTTTTACCTTTCTCTTCCCTTCTCTTATTGTTGCTACACTTTAAATTGCCTTTAATCATCTTTTTACTCCATTTTAAAGTTATATTCATCTTGTGCTCTACTTTTTGGGTTTTTCTAGCTAGCACTAAAGTTTATCTACTCATCTAATTCACCCCCTCTTCTTGGGTATTAAGTCATTCTTAACATTAAGTGCTTCCAAAACTCACTTTTCTTATCATCATCTTTTTCCTCTTCCTCTAGTTCTTTAGCCATTGTACATTCAAAACCTCATTTTTTAGGACCATTTTTGGTTGATTCTGGGTCCTCTAAGGAAACCACAAGTTCAAATTTTGAATGTCTATTTGAGATTGAAAACTAAAGTTGAGGTGTAGAACATGGATAGGAAGAATAAAATTGATTTAGATTGAAGCCAAACTCCAAAATGTCAAAGAAGCCAAGGAGAAAAAGATTGAGAAAACATAGTAGTGTGTGGGGCAATTGGAGAAGCGAATGAAAAACTTGGTATTTCCTAGAGATATCTGAAGGCAGTCAAGCAAATATTGTAATGAGGGAGTGATATAGAGTTGATTATTTGAGTGGAACTAAGATATAGGATAACTTTTTCTTATCCATTGTAATGTAAGTTAAGAAGCACCAATACAAATACACATATCAGGTATAACACAATACGATATACATGATACAATAAATTTTTAAAAATTTAAGATACAAGTACATGAATATATATATATACACACACATATAAGTTAACACATGAAAAGTAAATAAATATTAAAAAATTGAGTTTTAAACAAGTATTACAAAGATAAAATAAGATGTATATAACAAGTTATTAATAAAAGTATGAAATAAATTAAAATTAGAGTTTCAATTCAAATTAAATATTAATTTTTATCTCCATTTACATTACCAAAATTCCTTATAAGTTTTTTAAGTCATTTTAGAGCTATTTCGATGCATTTCAAAACATATCATTGTGTTTCAAAATGTTTCAGAACATGTCAGACCAAAAATTAAAAAAGTAGATATATATTCCATGCGAATACACCTCCTTTTTTGATGTATTAGTGCTTCCTAGAGTGTAAAAGTTATGGAATGACGGCCAGAAAGGCTTGTCTTTTCTTTTCTTTAGAATTCAGGGGAATTAATGCACTAAACTTGTACTTATAAGAGCTTGTTTAATAAAAGAAAGCCATATCCCTTGCTTACTTGTAATAAGGGATCAAGTGAGAATCACATGGCCCATTATGTTTAATTTTAACTAAAATATGTCATTTTCATTTAAAAGTTTTTTTTTGTACTTATTTTTTAATTTGACTCTATCTAGGGAGTAAAATGCAATTTTCTCCCAAACACAAGGGGCCAAGTGATTGACTGTTATTTTTAATCAAAATGTAAGGTTTTTGTTTATATCCAAATTTATAAGAAGTGTTTATTATATTTTAAATTTTATATACTAATTTTGTAATTAAATTTTAATTTTAAAGATAAAATATAATTTCTCTATAAACATAAGAGGCCATGTGAAAATGGCGTAGCATCTAACTGATATTTTTTACTAAAATATAACAATTTCATTTGTATCTAAAGTTTAGGTGGTAATTCTTGTAGTTTTCTCAATATCGAACATGACGTCTAAAATTTTTTAAGTTGATTAAAATGGTATATTGTACCAGGGATCTGACCTATGCTCTTTTTTTTTCTTATTGAATTTTTGTTAGAAGTTTACTAAACAATCTCCTCTTTCTTTTTAAGATTTCTCCATCTGAGTTTCAGAATAATTTCCAAATGCCTTTGCTTTTTTTTTTTGGGCTAAGCATTTTCGAAGACTTCGACAACAAGACATAACAGCAAGCATATTTGTAACATGCTTTATTTTAGTCTATCATACAATACTTACCCAAAAAATTCAAGAATTATTATTATTATTATTGACTATGAATTTTTGAAAACTTCAACAATCATACTAACAGAAACACATTCATAACACACTTTATTGTTTGGGTAAACAAAAATTGTAGTAAGAATTAATTACTATAGGTTTGCTGTCAAGGTATTAATTTGCTCATTTGGCATGCAGAGTGTAAAAGAAATGTCATTATAGAAGAAATGAAAAAAAAATGATTTTAAAAATAAAAAGACCCTTAGTACTCTTACTTTAAATAAGTAATAAAAAAATATTGAGTAATGTATACAAAAGTTATATGAAAAAATTACCTTTTCATAGCTCATACTAAACAAGCAAATAAAAAAAAACTTAACATAATTTATTTTATTCTATCAAATAACCAAAAATTGTCAAAGTAAAGTAATTGCATAAACAAAAGTCCAACTAGTAGGAATGCATATGGGAAGAGCTAAGTTAAGTTTTTGCTCAACCTAATTTTAACTAGGTCTTTTTTTCCAGCCCAGTGCCTAGCTTGACTTATGTTGACCTAGTTTTTTTTGAATTTTTTTAGTAAAAAGTATAAATGAATCTCTAAAATATAAAATGTTCATATAACTCTTTGTTGAATTATATTTTTCCTAAAAAATAAGTTTTCATATAAGTTTTTGTAAAATTACATTTTGTCTCTAAAAAAAGTTTATATAAGTTCTTGTAAAATAATTTTTTCAAAAATATTAAGACCAAGCTGAACTAGGCAAAGTTGGCCAACTTGATACCTAGAACCATTTTATTTTCCAACATCTTTCACTCATACATGTTAGAATGAATAACATAGAACTCTTATCTTTTCTTAGACTTTTATACCAAATGCTCTACCATAATTGTTTCAGTGCAATCTTTTGGAAGCTTTAATACTAAAAATCCTATTATAGGACCAATATAAGAGACACATCTTTTAGATGTATACTATATACTTATTTATGTGTCTCGGATGCCATAAATTTACCAGTATACACTATATTTTATATTCATATCTAATTTAATCCCTTTTAGGTTTTAATTTTATTCAAATTAACTTTTTATATGCATAATATCCACGCTTATAATGTTAATATGATAACTTCATAATGGTTATACCGTAAATATTAGCATAGTTGTATATATCTTAAGTAATATTTCTTTCACCCATCTATCATTTAGATTAAAATCAATTGCTTTTTTTAATTATACTCCTTTAGATCAAATTATTATAACTATAAGATATATGCAAAAGTAGCAAAAGCTAACTCATCTCCTCATGATATTATCAAAGTCATAAGGGCACCAATAAAAAAAATTATTTCATTTTGCGACTCATGTAATAATGAAATAGGGATTTACTCGTTTGCTAATTGCATTAAGCACATGAGTATGAATTGTATACTATGGTATTTTTCTTATTTCATAAAAGTATATATCAATTTGATTTATTTATCAACACTAATGAAAAAGTTTATTCATTTTATTTCAAAGTTATAAGGGCACCAATGAAAAGATTTATTTCATTTTGTGACTTATATAGTAATGAAGTAGGGATTTATTCATTTGCTTGCTAATTACGTTAAGCACATGAGTATAAAATGCATACTACGGTGTTTCTCTTATTTTATAAAAATATACATCAATTTGATTTATTTATCAACATCATACAAATCTTAGTTTAAACACACATAGAATATAACTATTATTCTACCATTTTGCTCACCTCCCATGGTGGCATAAAAGAGAATTTGCATTTGGCTATAAAAATTATGACAAGTGAGTATCCATAATGCAATCTATATATATTCATGTGTTTGAATCTCATCTCGACCTCTTTTTCCTCTTTTTGTTGAGGTGAAATATTTATGTTTTGTCTTCCTGTCTATTCCATATTAGCACTGTTGTTACCTCACATGGTAAACACAAATGCCTCATCTTTGCTCACTCCTCATGAGTGCTAAAAGGTAGTTCCTCGTGTGAAACATACCATTATTGTATATATGCTATTTATAATTATAGTATAACACATCTATTTTGTCAACAATTAAGTTGTACATAAGATGTATTACTCTATGTCTTATGTTTACCAAGATACTTAACATCTTCCTTATGCACATCTCTAAGTATAGGTTTCATCAAAGGATCAGCTAACTTTTAATGTGATGTGGTATTGATATATCTCATTATTGTGTTTGTGTTTACTCTTGTTATAATACCTAGGGACTTTAGTATAGGCTATAGTTTCTCATCTATCATCATTGATCAATATTGGACTCAATGTCCTACCAATGATCCTTAAGTATTTCACAATTTTCTCTAGCCATATAACATCTTTCATTGTTGTAAAAGACATAATAAACTCTACTTCCTTAATAAATAACATTATGTATATCTGCTTCTTACTATTCCAAGATATAATATCACTATTTAGCAAAAATGTATGTCTAGAAGTTATTTTCACATATTTAGATCTCCTTTCTAATATAGTGCCTAATTTACAATGTTTTACAAATATCGTAGGATTTTCTTAATAATATTCTAATGCTATTAAATGAAATTTGACTATTATCAGTATATAAGGTTAATCATTCATAAATATTTGACATTATGCACATTATTGCATGTAATATCCAACAATGTTGGAGTACGGGACTATCTATATAATTTTCAATGTAGATTTACTTTTAAGAAATATCTCTTAGTTTAGACTATCACTTTTTACTATTAAGATATTGATAAATTTATAGTCTTTTATACTAAAGCACTCAAGGATCTTTTAATTATAATTCTCTTGAGAAAAATAAATTAATTTCACCGAGTGATTTCCTTATATTTTAATTCCAAAAATATATTATGTTTTACCCATATCCTTCCTCTCAAAATTTAAGGATGACTATTCTTTAATGATCTTTAAAGAATATTAACTAGTCCTAGTTGATGGTATATTATCCACATAATGGATAATATTATGTCATTTCTTTTAAATTGCTTAATGTAAATATAATAGTTTTCATCGATAATTTGAGATTCATATGAGGTTACTACTTGATGAAATCTTAAATATTATTGTCTAGATGATCGTATCAATTTGTGAATGGACTTTTAGAACTCACAAATTTTATGCCTTACTTCTTTCTCTCTAGAACCTAATTATTGTTCCATGTACTATCTTTATCTAATTCTCCATTTAAGGATATGGTTTTCACATCCATTTAATGTGGTTATAAGTCTAAACTTACAACTATAGTTAGGATTAGTCTAATTGAATTGAATCATATAACAAATGGTGAGGCATATTTATAATTTTTATCTTTTTGCTATATATACCTCTTAGTAACTAAATGTGTCTTTTATCTCTCAATTGATCCATCTACTTTTCTCTTTGTCTTAAGAATCATGTTTCTTGATCACCTTTTAATAAGATGGATGGTCAACCAAGTCATAAGCATGGTTTATCCTCATTAGATCCATCTTTTATTTCATTTCTCCCATTCAATTTTCTTCATTAAGGTGTGATTGAGCCCTTTGAATTGTCTTTGGCCTCTCGCTAACTATTTGAGCACCTTTAAGTGTTGCCTTTTCAATCTCAAATTGACATCTTAACAAATTCTTATGGTTACTCTAAAATGATGAAACTATTTGTGCAATATTTTCATCTTGTATCAAGTTTCACTGAAATCAATAGGTTGAGGTATAATTATTTGTCCTTGTTAATTTGATCTTATATCTCATATAGAAATATATACCAATCAATTTCTTCCTTACAAGGAAATTCATTCTCTAAATATAGTATTCTTTGACTCAATTTTAGTTATACTTCTACTTTCATTTTTGCCAATAAAGATATGTCCTTATGATTATTTTGCTTATCTTGTAAATATACATTCCTTACTCTTTGTCATATCTAGTTCTATATAGTCCTTTCCATACTAATTAACATCAAAATACCATAAAAGCAATTGCTACAAAACTTATAGCAATGGTTTTTAGCTTTTTTCTATGTCACAAAGAGCTAAGGGGGTCAAAATTCGAACTTCTTTTCCATTTCCATTCATAGCTCCTATGCACAAATTTGTTTTAACTTATATGACTATGATATAAGTCCCATTTGCATATAATAGCCATATGGCCAAATTTGACTCTATGAACCATAATAGATGTCTTACTTTCATAAATTTATAACTTTGACTATATAACTATGATTTACGTAAATTAGGTGTCTATAAAAAGCTTATGATATCAATGATCAGGACAAGTGCTAGCCTGATGAATGAAAAGATGCACCAGCTTTCTTTGATGGACATGAAAATAGGTCATTCTCAACCTTTTCCTCATAGAAATAGAAGACCAATGCCACTTGCCTTTGCTTTAATAGTTTCTATTTGACTAGAAAGGGATGACATTAGGAAATATGGCTTGAAGAATCTCGATAGTAGTTCCATGAACTTTGAACTTTATGTTGTAAAAATTTTTAAGTAAAAATGAATCCATTTGACCATATGAGAGTGAATAGTAATTGATGCAAGATAATTTTTTGAGGGCAATTTTGAAAATTCATAAAATATTTTATAAAGCTAAAAAAAATATCATTTTTGGTTTGTTAGAAAGATCTAGGGGTCAACCAAATTTTATCCCCAAATTAGGTCATTTGGTCTATTAAGGGTAAGGTTACATTTTATGGCTCTTTTTGGACCAAATTTGGCTCCTAAATGGTTTATTTAAGCTCTAAAATGCATCTTTTTCATTTGAGTACGTTTTACTCCGTTCATTCTTCATTTTTATAGAAGTCAATATGAAAAATATAGCTAGCATAGAAAATTCACTATCCCATTTGTTTCCTTACACATGGAACCACTAGTGTATAATATAGCAATTCAAGTTCCATTCACTTATAATGACACCTAATTAGCATATATCTGTGGTCATAATCTTACATAAAGTGCTATTTCAGACCATCATATAATACATTATGTTTACCATCATAGAATATATATCAAACTACCATATGTCATTCAAATAACAAAAATATGTTCTAATTACAAGTTTGGGCATCAAAATCACAGATATACATATTCTCAACTTGTTCAAGGTTTACCATTACATAACATCATCATATACATATAGTTCATCACTAGTTTGTCTCATACATATATCAAGTATATGAGTGCATCAAAGACTCTTACTACATTATTTCTAGAACTTAATTCTCCTCGAGTTCCTTGTCTTTACTTAAGGTACTTGTTAGGGTTAGGAGAGATAAATGGGGTTAGAATCTTGAGAGAATCTTAGTAAGAAGTATTATTCCACATTTATGCATGTAATGAATACAAATAAGAAAATGCAAGCATGTAAACTATATGCATCAAATAATTCAATCATGAAAATTGGCATGAAACTTTGCTTCTTATCAAGCCATGGCATAAAACATATTATCTAGGCTAAACTAAACTTAACTCTAGGCTAAGAAAGAGCTATTATGTTCAATTCTTTGTCATAGGAACCTAGGAGCCAAACTTAATATCATAAATGCATAAAACTTATGATAAAAGTCATTTTAAAGCATAACTCATACAATTATCAAACAACCAAACATACAAGTATTTCAACTTATTCATACACTCAAATGCATATAAGATAGGAAGAGATAACTATATTTGGAAAATAAGACCCTTAATACATCACTAACCCCTTTGCTTCTTTACTTTTCTCCTTATTTTTCTTTTGGTTTTTCTCGGGTTGGCACTCACACAATGATGGAGTTGCCTTTGCTTAACCCAAACACATCAATTCAAATACAAGCAACTCATTAGGACTCATTTTAATTCATTTTACAACCATATTAGGCTACAAGAACTTAAAAGGGCAAATTGAACTATTTTAAGTGGCAACTCTCATGATTCCATTTGCAATCTTCAAAATCTCACTTGATATGAGCCATATGACTCTAATGAAACTCATTAGGGTCATCATATACAAGTCAAAATATGGCTAATATTAGGTTACTTCATTAGACTCTTTGTGAACCCTAGAATTTCATCTTTTAAAATAGGGCTCTTAAATTCAGTTTAATGATTCTATTAGTGTTCATTGCTCATATTTAGACCTAATAAAACACTCTTTAGGTACTCCATCTTATGTAAGGTCGAGCATGCATTCTTTTATAGCCTAATGGAGCTTTTGTTATTTCTATGGAGGATTTGATGGACGGGGAATATCCTTAACCCTTTTCTAGTCTAAATTTTGTCTTACGTGATTCAAAACATCTTCTTAGGGTTTTGCATCTTCCATAATCCAATTGGAACCCTAGGTGGCCCTATATGGCTTTTATGACTTTCTAGGTTATCTTCTTTGCATAATCTAAATCTTTACACTTCTAAAACCTTATTCCTATCAAGCTTTTCATCAAATAAAGCTCCCCTTTTTGTCTCTCTCTCTAACCAAAATGGAGAAGGAGAAAATGATCACGAAAATGACAAGTTCTTGGTTCATGTTATACCTTATTTGAAAGCTTGTTGAATAGAGATTTTTATGCAACAATTAGTTGCTCCAAATTTTCTCTTTTTCTCAAGTGGTCAGCCACCACAGTCTTCCTTTCAAGAAACTAAAATCACCATTAGGAAGGACTTGAAGAGGAGAAGAAGATTAGTAACTAGCATATCATGAAATTAGGCACATTTTCTTACCTATTTAACTCCTTCTTCCTCTCTCTCTTTCCTTCTTTCTTATGCCATTAGAGACCTGAACCAAAGCTAGAGTAAGTCAATTATGGGGAAGAGATAAGGGTGGCATGATGATATAAGAAGGAAGGAAGATTTTTATAATAATTTTAATCAATTACATCCATTCGCTTAATTTCCTCCATTTGAGCTCATTTTATATCCATCTCAAAGATTGTCTTTTCTACATGAAAATTTAAACTCTCTAATTTATTAAAAACATTTAATTTGATTTTTTTTGGATTTAAAATAGTCTAAAAAAACTAAATTAAAGTTACAGTAAATTAAAACCCTAAACTATATATCATCAAAGATTTAACCATTTTGATAGTCCTTATGGTTTTCAAGATTTCTAAAAACTCTAGTGAACTTAATTTTGGTATTAAAAACTCTTTTCTTTGAGTTTCTAAAATTTTACTCAAAATTATGATTTTGTGACTAATATGTTATTTTTCTCTATTTAGCCACTTTAACTCCATTTTTGGTTTTTTTGCTTTTTCCTTTCATCTCATCTAAACTTTTAGCCCTTCATTATCATGGTTATTATCCTTTCATTTAATGTCTAAGAATTTAGAAGACACTAGATATGACACTCTTTGATCCAAATTCTCATGTTCAAGAGAATTATCATGGATATTAATAGTTGACTCAATAGTCTTAGGATGTTTAAAATTAGCTTATTATTATATTTATAATTCATAGGATGTGGAAGTAATTAACTTAGAAGGAACAAGGTTAAGTTTGAATGCATTACTTTATAACTTATCACCTTAATAGAAAATGTGTAAGTGTGTTTAAGCCAACATTAACCTAATTATTTCGAGTAACATTTTTATTTTTTTTTCTCAAAACACCTAGAATGTGACTCTAAGGAGTTGAAAAGAAAATTTTGATTTTTGAAAACAAAAACCAAAAGATATGGAATTGTTATCAAAATTTTAATTATAAAAGGAAAAATAAATAAAAAATCTTTTTTGAAGAAAAAATATGGAAAAGTATGGTTTGTAAACTAAAGATTGGTTTGAGGGTCAATTATGTGTGGGAAAAATGTTAGGTACCCCATAACATCTATCCTTATAAATAGTTACTCCAAGTTAATTGTATAAAATTAATATAACTTTAATTTTATTTAAATTACTTTGATCAAAACATAAGTAAAAAAAAAAGAAAGAAAGAAGAAAAAAATAAAATAAGATAAAATATTTATGAAAGGTAAAAAATCAAAATAAAAATAAAATATTTATAAAAGCAAATAAATTAAAATATTTATGAAAATAAAGAAAATAACATATTTACAAAAATAAAAAAATAAAATATTTATAAAGGCAAAGGAAATAAGGCATTTACAAAAACAAATTTGATCTAAGAATGTGACTTAAGACCTACGTACCAATAAAGAAATCAACGTCTACCTAATTCAAATTGTGGTAGAAATGCATGTAACTGAATTGATGACTTTTAGTTAAAATTTTTTGTAATGAAATTAAGAATAATTTTGATTCTATAAGCAAAATGAATTTGATATTGTTTGATGTGTTTTAATTTGTGAAGACTAATATAATCTTGTTTTCATGCCCTTTTCAATTTTCTCTTTTTTTTTGGATTTTTGAAAATTTATATTTTTTGTATTGTTTTCAAAATCCTAACTAATTTCTTGAAAATAAAAGGGAATAAAATCAAATACGTGTGTTAATGTGTGCATAGCAAGACATAAAAGCTAAACATAAAGCCAATTTTATCCCATGTGCACAAAACATGAAATAAAAAACAAATGAAAAGGTAAAACTTATACACCTCCAAAGCTAATCTTCCAAGCTAAAGCGTAGCCTCTTGGAATCACAAAAGGACAAGCAGGACTTTTTTTCTTTTTTTTTTTTCATCATGAACTCTAAAACTATAATATAGTAAGCCAAGGCAAATTCAATATCAAGTGCAAATCCAAACATAATTTCTACCTAACATGAATTAAGATGCATACTATGTGCATATTCATTTACCCATAGCATAATGTTCCAAATATGATTCACATTACCTAAGACTTTATGATGCACACCCATGTTATGAATTAACCTCAAATGGTATCACTATCCAACAATCCAAAATAGACATGTCGCATGACTTCTCTAATCCAATTATATCAAACCACATAGCACATACATTAGGATTCATTCAACTTTCATGTATGAGCATAAGTGGCTAGAATCCCACCCAAATTAATTGGAGTGTAAGACACAATTATCGGACTTTTGGATTCAAGAACTTTTTTTCATATTAGTTGAAAATTATGATATTCACCATTTACCCAAATCAATTAGAGTATATTGATAAAGTGCTTTGGGATTAAGATACAACCCTTACAAATTGCACTTCTAATTGAAACAATGACAAAGCTAACATGATATCTAACTTGATAACCATTTCATTATTATAGTTTCAAACCAAATGTAAGGAAGAAAGTCAATTAATTACTTACTCAAAAGAAACTTTCAAATTAGAGAATCACACTTATAGATGCCAAAAAAAAAAAAAGAGGTAAAGTATATTAACTTCAATTGGATGGAACTTTGTACTATCATCTATGGTTCCCTCTTTGTTGTGCTCTCTCAAATTTTTGCAATTCTTTTTCTCCCAAATTCTTTATTAGTTCCTATCTTTGCTTTGGCTTTTCTCTTTAAAATTTGTTATCATCTCCTTTGGGCTTTCTATTCTTTCTCTTATAACCCAATTGGAGTGAAGCCCAAAGGGTATCCCAAATCCCCTAATCTAGCCATAAATCTATCACTCTTTTTTTAATTGAATAATTTTTAAATTAAACTCTTTTTTCATTAATGGCAAAAATTAAAAATAAATAAACAGATAAATAAATTATAATTGACTCAAAATAATTATGACTCAAAAATTAAATTGAAATTAAATGTGACTTGAAATGAAAAGATGACTCAAGATAAAATCTTAACTTTTTATTTTAATATTTCTAAAATTATCTTATCAACTTAAAATTAAAATTGACTCAAGATAACTATTACATACAAAATTAAAATTGAAATTGATCCAAGATAACTATGACTCAAAAATTAAATTAAAGTTAAATATAACTCAAAAATTGACATTTGACTCAAGACAACTATGATTTAAAAATTAAATTAAAGTTGATTCAGAAGTAGATAGGATTTAAATAACAAAATGGCTGAAACCTTTCTTTTTTAATTTTTTTGGGTTATTTTGATGACTAAAATTAAATTAAAATTGACCTAGAAATAGCTATGAAGAAAATGACTCCAAAATTAAACTAAAGATGACACTAAATAAAAGCCTAAAGTCAAGTGTTTTTAATTTAATGTATTTTTTTAGAGTATATTCAAATGAAATACGATGTTCAAAATCTCCATTTGTTGTAAAGTATTAAAGAATTATCAATTGTCTCATGATTCCTTTCTTTTCACAAAGTTTATTAAACTAATTTGACAAAATATTCACATCCTGGGTCATAACTCAAAGTTTTAATTTTCTTATCTATTTGATTCTCAACTATGTTTGTATACTGTCTAAAGCATTCAAGTGTTTCCAACTTATGAAAGATTAAATGAACTTGACTATATTAAGAATAATTGTCTTGCCCTCACCTTTATTAAGCACATATGGCATAATGAATTAATGGCAATAGATTTTAAGTTCTAGTTTCTTTTCATAATGGCTTTCTTATTTGCTTTACCCATTAGGCAACATTCTTATAATGATATTTCTAAAACTATAAATGCATCATAGGATATCTTATTTTACTAATCTACTCATTCTTTATTTGCCTATAAGACTTAGCCTAACATATCAAATCTTGATATGTAAAACTAGATTGGAAGTAGATAATTGGGTAAAGTAATCATTATCTTAATTATATCTAACACAATAAAACCTTCATAGAGGAAACTAGAATCTCATTCTTTGTCCTTTTTCCAATGTTAATGGAGTTGTCATTCAAAATTAACACAAAAATCTTATATTAAGAAGAGAAATGATGGTTTAGTTTCCTTAGACCTTTGAACTGTATAAAACACTACGTATGATGAAAGTTTGTCCTCCATGCAAAAAAATAATTTTGCATATTCCGATCCCTTTATCTTAGCTCTTGCATTTCTTCCTGTATAAAGTTATCTATTTTTGAAAAGTGGTTGACGATATTTCACAAAGGATTCTCGATCCTTAACTATGTTGTTTTTGGCCTTTAATTTATTTTGCTTAATATAACCACAAGTAAAGTAACCCTCTTATTAATAAGTATGATACTTGACCTTTACCATGTCAAGATTCATTTTATTACATTTGCCTTTTTTCTTAATATATTTCTTAGCCTCATTGAAATGTTGGCCAAATCTTTTTTTATTATAAAAATGTTATCCTTCTTGTGCTTGAACTTTGAAGTCATAGCAGTCTTAGTCACATTGGCATGTCCAAGGTCTCTAACAACTTCTAATTGCTCATATGATGAGCAACATCATAAAAAAAATTATACTACCTTTGCCAATCAAATTCACTTTTATAAGTTTTCAACTGATAAGAAGAGATCTTATGATAGCCTAAATTTATTGCTTATTAGTTAGGATATGACCAACTTATTTCAATTCCTTGATTGCCAGTTTTCATAGTTTAGTTGTTGAAATATGATCAAACTTATCCTTAAGGGCTACCTACATGGCTTGAAAAGTCACATATGACTCATATCACATATGAGATTATTAGCCATGTTGCACAATACCAAAATGCGAACAATTTGGTTTTCTCCTTCTTCAATGACAAAGTTTTAGGTCTATTCTTTGTTAAGTTATATTTCCATGTTTATACTCTTATATGACATTATTTAATGGTTTCTTAGCATTCTAAGCTTTTCTAAGATGTGAAAACCTTATAGTCTAAAATTTCTTAATCAACACCATCCAGCTTGCCACTCTTATCATACTAGACAATGATGTTTTTAATAACCATAATCATAATCTAATATCTACAAAGATGTAGCATAGAATCACTACATACACATAATGTTATATATATATATAGGCAATAAAATTTGAGTACACTAATAATGACATTATTAGGTTCATAATTGAAAGTATACATTTGACTTACTTTCATCACATATGTCCCAAGAATGTCATTATCTTTCTATCGCATTTATCTGCAAATATTATTTAAACTTTAGTTCTTTAGATGAGCTTTAAGCTATTAATCTAAGAATTCCCACTCAATAGCGTATTTATTTTATTTTCTTATTAAATTCTTAAATTTAGTTCTTAGATGAGTTAAAATATGCCAATATTAAAACCCCTACTTAATAAGGCATTTCTCTTATTTCCTTATTAAATTAATTAACCTTAATTTTCAGATGAACCTAACTCTACCAATCCAAAAACTCTCATTTAATAGGGTACTTCTCATATTTTTATTTAATTTCTTTAATTTAACATATTCATAAATTGCATTAATATTAAAGTCACATGTGAAGGAATCTTATTCTAAAGATGTTTATTTTCTTAAAATACTTTCTCTTCGGCCATCAAAAGTCCATCTTCAATTGTCTTTAGCCATCTTATGCTTATTTCTAATTGCAAGGATCACTATAATATGTTTCAAAAAATATGCTTCGCATGTTTGATCAATCTTTTATAATGAATTCTTTATTTGTGTACAAATGCCTAAAGCATTCCTTATATTTCTCATAAAAAAATGAGAAAGCAAAGCAATTCATCAACGCTCATGACAATATGATGTTTTGTATAAAGCTCTATCTTTAACACATATTAATTAAAAGACAAAGTCTTGTCATAATTTGGTTCTAAAAAAAAAAAATTTGTTTAAGATCCTTATTTATTGATATTTACTAAATATCATTCGAGAGTGTTTAGATTAAATCTAAGACTCACAAAAAGTAATTTTTATTTTTAGGCCAGTTTTTAAATCTTCTAAGTGCCCGTCACTTGTTTGAACAGTACCAAATCATGTCCAAACATACCTAAATCATATACCGCCATGTAAAACACAATTTTTAAGAACAAAAATACCTAAATAGGACACTCCATGCACTATCAGTTGCTTCAAGAAGGTTTTAGTTTCAAAAGATTGCCCAAAAATGAAAATAGTAACTTACACATGTTTAGAGTGGTGTGCACAAGCCATGTGTTGCCTTTGGCAGTGATTCTAGCCATGAGGCTACAATCAATCCCTTTCCCTTCTCTTCTTTCTTTTGTTGGTGTTTGGTTTAGGTCAAACGAAGGTAGAAGTGGACTCATGTGGCACTTTTGTGTGTGGTGTTCATTAACACTTATTTTAGAAATTTCAAACTTTATAGTTTTGGGGAGCGATCTTTGAGAAGCCATATCTCACTTATTTCTTATCCAAATTGGACAAATTATATGTTATTAGAAAGCTTGCAAAAGAATATTTCCAATGGTATAAATTTTGCACATAATAGTGGCCCAAGCAGAGAAATATACCCTTCAAAAATGAGCTATTTGGTCATTCTTTCTAGAAATCAAGATTCAGAACCCCAATTTCAAATGATCATAACTCATCCAATTTTCATCCAAATTAGAAGAGATTTGTGGCATTGGAAAGCTTATTTAACAAGCTTTCAAATCATATATGGCTCATATCCAATGGTGGCTTGTGGTGAGAATGCCAACCTTCAAAATTGGTAGTTCTATCATGATTTTTTTGAACCTTTAGATTTCTCTTTAATGGTTTATGTGTTCTACCAAATTCCTTTCACAATATTCTCACTATATAAGCTACCTATGGTATGAATTATGTAGTCTAATTTGGTCTTTATCAAATTATGCCATTAATGAGTTCAAGGTTTTGTTATGAACATTTGTGCAATTCATACTAAATTAATTGTAGATAATGAATAAACAACTATCACAATTGCATTCAAATCACTCGAGGACAAAAAATGAGCCAACCAGGCTTTGATATTAATGAAAGAAATTTTGGATTTGGGTACTTACCTATTGCAATAGAACGAATCTTGTCAAATTTCTTGCCTTACATGGTTTCAAACAAAATCACCAAAGGAGCTCTAATATGCTTTTCACAGTAGATACATTGCAAAGCCATGAGATTTTCCTAGATCTATGCGTGGAGTTTTAAAGTGAGAAAGAGAGTTTTCTATTTCATTTAGTTTTTCACAAAGTGAGAATTAGAGGAACTGATCGTTTGTTAATCTTTTTAATCAATTTTATTAGTTCCCCCAAAATAATATAATAACTACCTATTATTTAAATTTCAAAATTCAATAATAATAATAATAATAATAATTAGTCACTCAATTAATTAATTCTTTTCTTTTTAAGTTAAGTCATGGGTTATTCTATCAGGGGTGCCCTATTTTCCAACATTAAGAGTATGAAAGTTGTTGCCTTCCTTATCCCATTTGCAATGTTCCACAAATAATCTAAAATGTAAGTTAAAAAAAAAAGAAATTCCAACAAGTAAAGAGTAAGATCAATTATAACCTCCTACTGAAGTACAAATAGAAGACTATTATATGTAGGAAAAAGGATAGCCTGACTTCTTCCCTAGTAGATTTGTTCCTCCCAAACCTATTTTATTATAAGGTATTGATTATGTTGTATAGAGCAAATAAAATGCTTAGCACCCCTATTTTATCTAGTCTTCTTCATCTATAACACAAGTGACCATCCTATATATGCTGAATCTAATTATTCCTTTTATGTGAATCTTGTTCAATATTTTGTTTACGCTTTGGAATACCTACCACTACCATGACAAATTAGTTTGCACAATCTATCTTTTCAATAGAAAGATTACCTCATTTGAGTTAGCTCTGTAGTTTTTAAACACAACCTTATCATGGAAAACCATATGCCACATAAAAACAACTAGTCTTGTATATTCATTAAGCCTTGTGGTGCCTTTCTATATTAAACAAACCATTCTTATAACCAAAAATGTATATCTTGAGGATGCAAAAGTTTTGTGTAGAAATATCATATGGATCTAAACCATATTGCCTCAGCAAAAGAACACTAAATAAAAACATGATTAAGAGTTTCCACATTTTGATGGCAAAAAGGACACAGATCATGAAATCTTAAATGACACTTGACCATATTGTCCAATACTAATAAAGCATTAGATAAAATTTTCCTTAAGAATAAAACCACAAAGAATGAGATTGAAAGGGTTCCACATTGTCTTCCATTTACTGAATGAACCTTCTTTTAAGACCAGAACATCTTTCATTAAGATCTTTTAACTCACCACCATTGAACAATTACTAAAATCTTACTAGCTCAATCTATCTTGTTACCCTGCCATAAAGAAAGTTTTTCTCATAATTTGCTACACTATAAAGGGGAATAAATCATACTTAATTTAGTTATATCCAACATGCCTTTATCATGTAGAATAAGATCATTAACTAATCCATCAAAGTCAATAAGATCGGATTGCATCAGCTAACAAAAGTAGTGATTTAACATAATATAATGTCCATTTCCCCCTTTTCATTCCAAGTGCAAGCAAATCAAAGGACTAGCTTTCTCTATACATTGCCATATCCAAAATAGTGTTATAATGGGACTATTACTAACCTATATCCTACTCTTTAGAATATCGGCTTCATAACCTTAGTAAAAAAAGAAGTTTTCTCCAAATCTAATAGCCTCCATGTACATTTGGATAACAAAGCTATATTTATATCATGCACTTTTTTCAAACCTAGTCTTCCCATTCTCCTAGATACGCAAAGCTTGGTCCAATTCATGATATCCTAAAAAGAAATTAGCAATCATAGGATCTATTTGATGAAGATAATTTTTTTTTAGCAATTCAAAATAAGACAAGGGATAGATAATAGTAGAATTAACAATTGTTTGTATGAGAGTCAACCTTGCTACTTGTAACAACAACATAGCCTTCCACTTTTGTAATTTCTTATCAACCTTCTCAACTACATCTTTATAAACTTAAGATTCATTATGGCCAACATCTACCTAAGTTCCAAGATATTTACCAATTCATGTTTTAAGTGTCGATTTCTTTTTTTTAAAAGAGTGAGAAATATTATAACTAAATATAATTTCCAATTTAAAAGATTAATACGTATCTTGAAAGTCTATTATACTTAGCCAACACATCCTTAACCACTTCAAAAGTTTGCTCCTTTGTTTCAAAACATAGTAATAGGTCATCCGCATAAATAAGATGGGAAATTGCCTCTAAATGCCTATTGACTTTGATACCACGCCATTGTTTCATTTGCTCCACTCTCTTAATCATACACAATAACACACTAGAACAAATAATAAATAAGTATGATGAGAGAGGATATTCTATCAAACATGTTACTTAGATTTAAAAGGTCTAGATGGATGACCATTAATAAGTATTTGATACCCAACAATGAACATACACATTGTATTAGTATTTGAACCTAATGTGTTGGAAAAGCCATCTTATGTAGTACAAGTGTTAAAAAATTTCATGAAATTTTATCATACATTTTTGCTATATCCAACTTAAAAGTACACCATCTTTTAATTTATGCATGAGCTCATATGCTAAAACTATATTATCATACATATGTCACCATTTCCAAAAAGCACTTTGATTTGGTACAATTATGATAAAATGATCGCTAGCCAATTATATAGTACCTTAGAAATAATTTTGTGAGAAATATTGCATAAACTAATCAACCTAAAGTCTTTCAAATTTTGAGATGACTCACATTTAAGAATTGAAGTTATGTATGTTTGATTCAAACTTTTCAAAGGGAAAACATGGGAGAAGAAAGCATTAATGTTATCATTTGAATTTTGACTTGTAATTTTAAAAATATGATATTTATTTGCAAGCACCATAAGCTCATCAAATGCAATTAAATACAAGTTTCTTCTTCTCAAACCATTTGTATATGAAAACAACAACAACAACAAGGCCTTTTCTCACTAAGTGGAATCGGCCATATGGATCAAACGACGCATAAAATTCTATTATAAATCATATATTTAGATAGATCATTTAAATCTAAATTTTTCTTAATAGTTTCACCTATAGTTTTTTGTGGTCTTCCTTGACCTCTAATTATTGGACTACTCTCCATTTGATTTACTCTTTTTATTGGCATTTCTATAGGTTTTCTCTATACATATCCAAACTATTTTAGACGCGATTCCACAATCTTATCTACAATAGGTGCAACTCCAACTTTCTCTTTAATGTATTCATTTATAATTCTATTTAATTTGGTATGTCCACTCATCAGTGCAACATTTTCATCTCTGCGACATTGAACTTATTCTTTTATTGATATTTTATTACCTAACACTCAGTCCCATACAATATTGCTAGTCTTATAACCGTATAATAAAATTTACCCTTAATCTTGAGTGGCACTCTACTATCATTAATAATACTTGAAACACTTTTCTATTTCATCTATCTTGCTTGAATCTTGTGGTTTACATCTTCTTCCATTTCTCTGTCATACTGTATGATAGTCCCAAGATATTTAAATCGAGTGACTTGTGGTATGGTGTGTTCTCTGATTTTTACTTCTACATTAAAATTAATGTGCCTCTTACTAAACTTACATTCAATATATTCAATTTTACTTTTACTTACACGAAATCCATGATCTTCCAAAATAAGTCTCCACATTTTTAACTTCTCCTTTGTTTCCTCTTTCGACTCTCCAACTAGGACTATATCATCTGCAAAGAGTATATATTATGACATCAACTTTTAGATATGTTCAGTAAACACATCTAAAACTAAAGTAAAGAGAGAGGGGCTTAAAGTTGACCTATGATCTAAGCCAATCGTTATCGAAAAATCCTTAGTGGACCCACCTTAAGTTTTCACACTAGTTGTAACATCATCATACATATTTTGAATTGCTCAAATATATGCAATACTGACTCATTTTTTTTTCCAAAATCTTTCATAAAACATCTCTTGACACCCTATCATATGCCTTCTTTAAATTAATAAACATTATATGTAAGTCTTTTTTATTTCTTTGATATTTTTTCATTAATCTACATAACAAGTATATTGTTTCTATAGTCGACATATTAGGTATAAAATCAAATTAATTTTTTGTAACTTAAGTCTTTTGCCTTAATTTTCATTCAATAACTCTCTCTCATAACTTCATAGTGTGGCCCATGAGTTTAATTCTTCTATAGTTTACACAATTTTGTATGTTTTTCTTGTTTTTATAAATAGGAATTAAAGTACTTTTCCTTCACTTGTCTGGCATTCTCTTGGATCTCATAATCTTATTAAATAACTTTGTGAGTCAACTTATACCTTTTACTCCTAAACATTTCTATACTTCAATAAGTATATTATCTAGTCTTACTGCTCTATCATTCTTATCTTTTTCAAAGTTTCTTTTACCTCTGCCTTTCGAATTCTACGATAAAAGGTATAATTTTAATCATTTTTTATAGTATCTAGGCTATTTGAGTACAATGAAATCCTATGTTCTTCATTAAAAAGTCTATAAAAATAGCATTTTCACCTTTTTTTAATGCCCTATTCCGTAACCAAGACTCTCCCTTCTTCGTCTTTAATACATCTCATTTGGTCAATTTCTTTTGTCTTTCTTTCTCTACTTTTAACAAACTTATAAATACTTCTTTCCTTAACTTTAGTGCCTAAGGAATGATATAACCCATCAAAAGCCTTAACTTTCTCTTCATTTACTTTTTTTTAGTGTCTTTCTTAGCTACTTTATATTTTTTTCCAATTTTCCTCACTTTTACTCAAAAACCATGCTTTATAACATTTTCTTTTAACTTTAACTTTATCTTGTACACTTGCATCCCACCATCAAGATTCTTTATTCCTAGGTGCAAAACCTTTTGATTCCCCGAGTATCTCTTTTGCAACTTTCCTAATCTCTTTAGTCATCTCGTTCCATGTATCATTTGCACTTCCTTGCACCTCCCATGATCCTTTCTTCAGAATCCTTCTCTGCAAGTTATTTTCTTTATCATATTTTAATTGCTACCACTTTATCCTTGCCATTTTATCTTGACATTTACTTTTTACTCTCCTCTTAATTCTAATATCCTTCACTAAGACCCTATATTGCATAGTCAAACTCTCATAAGGTATAACTTTGCAATCCATGCAAATCTTTCTGTCCACTTTCCTTAATAGAAAGAAATCAATTTGAGAAGAAGTCCTCCTACTTTTATACATGATAAGATGCTCTTCACGTTTCTTAAAACAAGTGTTAGTTATAGTAAAATCAAGCACTAATGAAAAGTTTAAAATAGTTTTACCCTTAGCATTTGCTTCTCTTAAACCATATCTCCCATGCGAACCCTCGTAACCTCTACATATACTCCCAACATGACCATTAAGATCTCTTTCTATGATAATATTTTCCTTTAAAAGTATTTCCTAAATTAAACTTTTTAAATCCTCCTAAAACTTTATTTTATAATGCTCTTCTAACCCTACTTATGGTATGTAAACACTAATAACATTAATAGTTTCTCTTTCCGCTATAAATTTTAATGCTATAATTTTGTCTCCTAATCTTTTTATATCTACCATATCATTTTTTCAATATTTATCAACAATTATATCTACTCTATTTCTAGATTTAATCTCATCAGTGTACCAAAGCTCAAAACCCGAAGTGTCTAATTCCTTTGCTTTTTCTTCTACCCATTTAGTTTCTTGTAAGTACTAAATTAATTTTCCTTCTAATCATAATATTTACTATTTCCATTGATTTATCTGTTAGTGTACATATATTCCAAGTTTCAAAACAAATCCTATTTTTGTGAACTAATTTCTTTACCCACATTTGTTCACAAAAATATGAGAACCTTTACTTATTTTTCACTACACCTAGACGTTGATGTAGCGTCTCTTGCTCATTTGACACTATACTTGAGTTATACAGCGTGTTATTTCTGGACAACGCTCTAATATTAATATTAATATATCGTTGATTCATGTCATAAAGATTTGATAAATTTTATATTGGCTGTCGACAGCCTATGAAAATTTAAAATAAAATAAAATAAAATAAAAGCCAAACTGCTAAACACTTTTTGTTCTAGGTTCTGAATTCAGATTATGCCTACTCCATAGGACATTGATGTAATGCATTTGCTACAAATCAAGCAATATAATAATTTTCATGCCTCTTGTGCAAGTAGAGAACATTAAAAAATTAAATATATATTTAAAGCAACAGAGAAAGTGACACTATGTTTGGAAAACATTGCTATCCATGATGACATATGAAAAGATACATTTGTCTTTGATGTGGCGGCCAATGAAAGTTGCTCTCACCTAACAAAAATGATGAATATTGTTAAATTTCTTGGGTGACGCTTTTTAGAAATTGATTGTTGCAGCTACAAAATACAAATGATAATTACGAAGGATTCAAAAGAGTTCTAGAAATCATATTTTACTCATGTTCCCAGGACACATACCGCAATCTTCCAACATTTACTTTAAACTTCTACAGTTCTATTCATCAGATTTTGTTTTTCTCTAACTTGCCTTACTCAGATAATTTTGATTTACTCAAATAATTGTGAAGAAATGCTTTCCACAGAAACAGTTCAACTGCCAACAATAGTGAATAATAGGATAAGCAACATACCAATGGGGGAAAAGCTTACGGCATTTACTGGCAAACCGAATAGGGGAGGGCGACGTTTGTAGTATCTTTTGACGAAACAAACAGGGGAGGGCTTCATGGCGACGTTTGCAGTGTCTTTTGACGGAACAAACAAGGGAGAGCTTCATGGCGTCTTCCGATATCTTATCCAGCGTACGGTTTTTGCAGCAGACAAATGGTGGGGGAGGGAATCGTGGCAGAAGGAAGAAGGGAAGAGGGCTAGGGCACGATTGTAATGGGGTGAGAAGGGGCTGATGGTTCTATATCAATGGATATAATGACGGTTAATATTACCTAATTCTCGTTATCTAAATGACATAACAATGGTTAGAGATAACCGTCACTAAATCCATAGACATGATGACGACTAGCCCTTAAATCATTATGTCTAGAACTTAATAACCTAATCCCCGTTATGCCCATTAATTAAGACATACCAACCGTTATTACCTAATTGTTGTTATGTCCATGGACAAAATGGTATGATTACTCTCAAAACCGTCATTATGAATGGGATTTAACAATGGTTAGAAGCTGACTGTCATTAAGGCTTGATGACAGTTATTCAACTGTTGTTAAATCTCAGATTTAACATTGGTTTTTTTCATTGCCACTAAACCACTATCATAAGATTCTAATTTTTTTGGTAGTGGGTTGTCCATTGCACATGAATGAAGAATTTATGCTTAACAAGCAATTATGAGCACCCATGATTCTATGAATGGCAAAAACCTATCTTGTTTTTGAAGATGTACTAAAAAGATTAATGAAGATGTTATTAACAGCTCCAATATATATTGAATATTATAAGTTGTCTAATTATTAATAAAAAGATGACTCAGTATTTTTAAATAATCTTATTGGTTTCTATTTAAGTTAATATAATTAGAGATAATTATTAATAAAATCTTTATACACACACACGCACACACACACACACATATATATATATATATATATATATATTAAAAATTACACCCTTCATATCAAACTTATCCCATCTTATAATACACACACATATCTCTGTGTGTGTATATATATATGTATATATAATCTCACCCTTCAAATCAAACTCATCCCACTCCGACTCAACTCATGTTCTTCTTGCAAACATGGCCTCTAGTAATTAGAGGCCATCAAAGCGGCCAACTCGAACACCTGGATCAAGGGAAGCATATTGAAGAAGTTCCGCATTGCACTCAAACAAGGCCATCTCTTGCTTTTCCATAGTTACAAGGGCTTCAATCCCTTCCCCATCTCTTCCATCCATCAATATTGCGACATTCTTCGTTGGACATTGACAATTAGTCAACCATAATGGTCTCCCCCACCCAAAATCTGCTTCGTACGTTTTACATCTACACCAACTCGTTACATGAAACAAAACTACATTCTCATATGGACCCACGCTATTTGCTCCTTTTAAATACTCTAAGATGAACTGCATGTCCTTTCCCCTAAACCCTTTGGCATATGTATTGCAAAATTTAGACAATCCTTCTTGAATTTTCCTTACCAACTCATGTAATTCTTCTTCTATTGTACAGTTTGCACTCGATACTTTAAAACCCCAAACCATGTTTCCTGCAGACTCCTCCGGCAGGGAAGGAACCATTCTAGGACGCAGGTTCACAGCAACGTTGAGACATGTGGTTAATTGGTTTGGACGCTTTGAACTTAATCTCAAAACTGAAACTGCACATTTGTAAACAAGTGCACCCACAACTTGTACTCTTGTGGGATTTTCCACTCTTTGGTATACCATGGCCTTAAGGGACTTAATCTTTGAGGCTTCAAATACGAACCTTTTGCATATGGTACTACTATTGTTTAATTTCGCAGACTCAGTTTCTGGGAAAATTGGTAAATCACCACTGGGAAATACTGATGCTCCATTAAAAAGAGGGAAAATTACTTGAGATTTTGTGGTTATGGACGCCCAGTCTTTGACAAAGTTGCACAGAGTGGAGGCGTCGCCAACCTTGTGAGACATACACACGCTTATTGCCATTCCTCCGCAGTCAAAATTGTTTATTTGAACGGCTACGAGGCTTCCACGTGGACCCAGTTTTTTCCACTGCAATTCATCTGGGAATAAAGGGCATAGAAATTCTTCTTTTGGGTCTTGGAGGATCTCCGAGAGCTTACGTTTGATGTGGGTGACCAAAAATGTGACCCCCTCGTCATTGCATTCTATGGAAACTTGATCTCTGAGTCTACCAGCAAATGGGTAGTACATGGCTAGAACTTCAGATAAGGATTTCCTTAGCATTTTAGTTCTTTCTTCACAAACTCTGACCATGGTGGTAACACCATCGTCAGATTCAAAGCTTTGGTTTGCGTAGAAGAAAACTAATGGCACATATCTATTAGGAACGATATGATCTATAAAGGAGAAGGGATAAATTCGGAGATGAGGAGGGGTCGGAGAAGAGGGTTTGATGGTTTCTCTAGATATTACTTCCATTAATTTCTGTAAATATATTGTGCACCGTATAAGTACATGCACTAAGGGTGACTGCCTCTATATATTGCGAAACCCAGTATTCAAAGATAGAGAAGGAAATTGATCATTTTATAAACCAACTTGCATATGTACATACATATGATGACTGCTCAAATAATGGGAGTAAAATACTAATTGATGTGTACGTAATTGTTAGAGACTAGGACTTATAAAATTTTTTTAATGAAAGGACACATAATTATTGATCCTTGGATATATTATTTATAGCTAAGATAACTTCCAGAAAAGGCTAGCAAATTAACTCGGATAGAAGTCATCTCCACCCCCCCCCCAAAAAAAACCGGATAACATCCAACTATTATCGTTATATAATCAACTTTCTTTTTCTATTTATACTATAACTTTCAATCATTATAATTTTCAAGTCACAAATATATGCCGCCATGGTCGTTGAATTATCATCATCATCATCGCTTAATTATAATAATAATAATATTATTATTATTATTATGGATGCCACCATTAATTGATATTGTTATACAAGTATTTTGGGTGCCAAACACTAATGGGTTTGAAATTCGTTGACGTCATCAATTTTATACCCATGCCATATTTTCATAATTTTACTTTGGTTTTTAGTAACTGCAAGATATTATCACGGTACGGACCTCATTAATTAACCCGGTATCGATGTGACTTTTCTTCTGACTTATGGTTAATTGGCTATTGGACTTTCAAATTTTCAATAAGATATTTCCAGGGAGTGAAGTCACCCTCGGGGAGGAATCGTTCCAGTCACTTGTTTGTTTTCACGCCCACAGAGGACTTTTTGGTGGCTGATGGCAAATATTGTATGGGATTTTGACTCACATGGTACTACAGGGAGAACGAATTATTGAGAAGTTTAGTCGTAAAAATCAATTCCGCAGATACTTATTTTTTTTTATTATTAATGGGTCGCGGCATCACAAAGGCCACGATCCATTTTTTTATTCTTTTGAGTCGCGGCATCAGCGATGCCGCGACTCAAAAGAATAAAAAAAAATTCTAATCTCTCCTAGAGAGAATTTAACGTGTGAAGAAGTTAATTAGAGAATTAAAATTTAATATGTCATGATCCTTTAAATCTTAGGTTGTTATCTGAAATAATTTTTACAAAAAAAATATTATTTTTAAAATTTTTTAATTTTGTCAAGTTTAATGATTACACTTTTAAAAAAATTATTGAAATTGTAATTTTTTAAAGCATAATAATAAATATCTATTATTTGGATGTTTGAAAATAATTTTAATTTTAAAAATGTTTTATTATAAATTTTTTAAAATTTAAATCGGTAAATATAATTTTTCATAATAAAAAAGAAAAGGGGAGAGAGAGAGAAAGATGGTGAGAATGAAAGTGACATTATATGAAAAAGTTTTGGTTAAATTAGTATTTTTATGTCTTAAATTTGTTTATTGTTCTTATTTGGTCCACAATATGAGATATTAATCATTTAATTCCTAATTCATACACATATGTCTTCATATGGTTAATGATTTAGGATACATGTAATATAAATTAAAATCTATAGGATCAATTTGGCATGAAAGAATTCAAGCTAGACAATAGATAAAGGACTAAAAATGTTAATTTAATATAAAACTTTTATGGCGTTATATCAAATATGAATATTAATAATTAGTAATACATAAATATAGATTTTAATCATGTTACTCGATTTCTTGAAAATTAACGTGCGACCCATTGAATAAGCAACGCGCGACCCATTTTTTTTCCTTGAGCGTTGTTGCGACTGAAAAAAAAACTTAAATTTTTGTTAATTACGCAACCCGGGTCCCATTTTTTCTCCTTGGGGCCAATTGAATATTTTTATATTATATTAAACGTTATTGTAAATTACAAAATCTTATCTCATTAGCCCCTATTCCAATTTCTACTTACAACTCAATGGATTGATTATATGAGAGAGGAAGGAAAGAGATTTTAAATATTATGAAAGAAAAAGAAGAAAAGGAAAAAAAGATAGTTAAACAAATGATGGACTTCCAAAATTTTTTTTAAAAAAATTTGAAAAGACTAAATTTAGATATATTTTTGTTATTAAATTTTTAAATAAAGATATGATATGATACATGTAAAATTTTGTAAAGATGCATGCATTTAATGTTAAAATATAACGATCCCACATTTATTACATGAAAACATAACACGTTATATTGATATTATATACTCACAAATTGAAACGTGAACACCAAAGTACGCCACTGTACACAAAAAGGATAGAATTGTTAAAGTGAGGAAAAAAATTGAATAGTTTACCCAATATGTCCTCCAGTCCTGCATCTGGGTCTTCGTCGCTGGCGTTGGGGACGGCGCTGAGGTGACTCCTGTTCTGCTTCTTCACCTTCCGCTTCTCCTTCTACTTCACCTTCATCTTCATCAGTTGATCTATTATTTGGTTGACGAGTTGTCTGAGAGGATTGAGCAGGTGGAATCGGTTGATTAGGAGTGAAAAATCCTTGTTGGATAGATGATCTCCATGGGTCAGAAGATGTACCAGCAAACTTTGTACTGAATGCGCATGGGTCAGAGAATAAAGTGGTGAAAGAGATACCACTAGCTTGCATAGTTTGGGTTGGCGGGGTGGAGAAGAACGGCTGAGGAGCTGGTGATGTGATAGATGACGAACCACTCCCAGGAGCAAAAGAAGAAGGACCACCGTCCTCAAAATGTGAAAAAAATCCACCAGGTGCAAAAGATGGTGCACAAGAAGAACCAACACCAACATAGTTAGCAAATGATGCAAAAGTAGAAGGACAAGGCTCTGCAGTTTCTTCATGGCTAGGCGTTGGCGTGTAATAGGATGGTGGTGCATCTGTTTGACATCTACCGCTACGTGTAGTATCTGCTAATGGCTCTCTAGTAGATATAAAACCATGGCCCCGCTTTCCTGGGCGAGCCTCCGGCTCTGGTGGCCTTTGCAGATGAGGAGCGGGTAGAGCAAGTTGAGAGACCAACATCTCCCGATGTTCTCCTAGGGCTTGCAGCATCGTCCTTATATCTCCACGTGTTCTTTCCCTAAATCCCATATAATCAAGCATCGGAGGATCAGTAATGGAAAGCGCATATAGGTTATCCAATATATCAGTCTGTGAAAAAAATAGTAAGAATCATGCAGTTAGATGAGAAACATACACAAACAGAAGAAAACAAAAGGTAGGAAAAAGAACTTACCACAAAACCTTGGGAGCCGCTTTCTGGATGGATCCATCGACGGGTATAGCGCAAATACCAACGCATATAATCGGATGAGCGATCCAATGAAGATGCTTCTATATTTGCTTGGGCAACAACTTCCTTCCACATATTCCATGCATTAATGAAAACCACGTGCTCCTGGCGCCAATCTTTATGTGTTTTTCCTCTCAATTGAAGTGTATGCAATGATCTCACATTGAACGGTGTTTGAGGGATATGCTGGCGCTGACCAAATTGGCGGAGGACACGATCTGCATGGTGGAATTCAACGAGCCAAAAGCAAATAATAGGCACAAATGCTCGCCATATATTTGAACCCGCTAAGCAATAGTTTGGAATTAATTGTTGGACACTCGGATGATCGTATGGCTACCAAATAAACTCATCATCCTTCATTTGATCCAACAATATTCTGTAAGTCCGCAATGCCTCTGTGGTTGGACGAATATGCTGGGGGACACGCCTCCATCTAAAACCCAACGGTGGGCTCAGGGGATATATCTCTATCTGCGGGTCTGGTTGAGTAGGGAGAGGTGGAGACAGACGAGGGAAACGATCCCAGACCCATAGGTGTAACAATGTGAGACAACCACCAATATTGACCTCAGCATAATTGGTTGCACTACACATTTCTCTATACAAGTGGGTCAAAACTGCAGATCCCCAACTATAACGGCCAGCCTCATCAAAATCGGCAAGTAACGGTAAATACATCAACATCACCTTATGGCCAGTTCGATCCGGCATCAAATATCCTCTAATCAATCGCATAATATATGCCCGGGCAAAGCACTGTATAGTCTCATCATCGGCGTCGTCCGGCAGGGCCTCAAATGTCTGTGCAAGCCATGGAACACTGAGTCGCTGTCCATCCATGGTCTCTGGCGGTGGAACCACGCCAAGTAACTGTTGGCACACAATGCCCCAATTGTAATTTGTTCGACCTGAAACAGCTTGTCCTGTGCAGGGTAAGCCAAGCTGAATAGCAACATCCTGTAGGGTTATAGTTGCCTCTCCCCTAGTCAAGTGAAAAGTGTGAGTTTCGGGTCGCCATCTCTCCACCAAAGCTGAAACCAATGCTGCATTAAAGTCGAATTGACCAAGTCGAGAGACTCCAAAAAACCCCGCCTAAACCAAGTAGGGAACAATGGCCAGTGGAGGATCAAATATGTGATCCTCCTATGCAATCCGACGTATGCACAAAATGCGATCTGCCTACAGTATGCATTTATGTTATTAACATGTCATACTATATAACAAATACAATATTACAAATTTATCAATAGTGTGTTACCTGTCCCTACCACACCTCCTGTGAAACATGACGAGTCTGCAAGTACAAAAGTGAGTCATCCTTAAGTCTTGGATCAACAATGCTCAGATGACCAGCCATTATACTATTTCAGTTTAAAAAGAAGCAATTAAAAGAATCAGCGTGAACTCTATATAGTTAATAACTAACTTCTCTACACAAGAAACTACAAATCTAAGCAAAATAATAATAAATATTACAAACAAGTTGACATAAGGGGGAATGAGAGATTAAAGGAGTACGGTGTCATAAATAGAAACTATATAGATGTATGTGGCTGCACACAAATAAACGAAATTCATGGTACAATAGAAGTTCACTGCGGGAAGCAACTAAAGGCGTACGATATTTCAAATACAATATGATAGAAATAAATTCATGGTACAATAGAAGTTCACTGCGGGAAGCAACTAAAGATTGAACCCAATGAAGTTAACTACAACTAAAGAAGTTCAACTTCCGCTCGGTCGCTGCGATGGGCAAGTTGTTCGATTATGGCCCGTTTGTCGGCATAAACCGCAACGTTGTTGTTCTCTTGGGCCATCACGCTAATCCATCTCATTTCGGATTCTTGAAGATTTTGGCTGACCTCGTTGACGAATCATAGTAGGATCAGGAACTAACCGTGGACCCACAGTTTGTGGCCAATACATCTCTCCTCCCATCGACTGAAACTCCGTCTTGTATGCATTAATGATGGTGTCTAGTCGGAATATTCGATTTACATATTGGAGCGAATCAATTGAGACTGAGGCACATGCGGCGAAAACATGCTGGCAAGGATATTTCTGAATTTGAAACTCACCGCAATCACAGGTACGACGTCCCAAGCTCAACTTACAGCATCGACCATATTGCTTATTCGTTGGATCGTATGGTTCTTCAACTTCAAATTCTGATGATCACCTGTCAAATCTACGCATAGTTAAGGCAGATGCATTTTGTATCAGAGATGATAATTTTTTCATCAGGTCTTTGGGGAAAATAGAACCAGCCTCAAGTTGTGCGGTGATCATTTATGAACGGTCTACCCAATATCTATTTAGTCTATACATAGTTGCTTTCACCAATCCACTGATGGGTAAGAACCTAACCCCTTTCAGTACACTGTTGATACATTCAGCTAAATTCGTAGTCATGTGACCCCAACGTAGGCCCTCAATATCATACGCACGAGACCATTTACTCTTGGGAATATCTTCAATCCAGTTTGCAGCCTCTGAGTGGAGTTGACGTAATTGGCCTAGTTGTTCATCCACCTGATGTCGCTCATGCAAGTAACCTGTGTCAATAACAATGCATTAAAAAATAGTTTGACACAGTAGCCATTAAAATAGTTTATAAGATTAGGTAAACATACCAATATTAATGAATCTCTTCTTTAGCCACTTATTCCTGAATATTGTATTTAAATTACTTGCGATGTGCCTTAAACAAAATACGTAATATACGTGCGGTGGCTACCACCCAATTTCAGGATTAGAAACAGCAGCCAAAATTCCAGGATGTCTATTAGAAATTAAACATATCCCCGTCTTATTTGACAAAACTCGGCGTCGGAGCACAGAAAGGAACCATGCCCATGACTCATGTGTTTCACCCTCGACAACTGCAAAGGCTAGGGGAACAACTTTGTTAGCTCCATCCTGTGAACTTGCAATGAGTACTGTCCCCTTGTACTTTCTATACAAAAAAGTGCCATCAACTTGGACCATTGGTTTCAAATAATCAAACGCGTCGATGCATGAGTTGAAAGTCCAAAAAATGCGACGAAATTTCACTAGAGAAGCTTCCGTTGAGTTACTCTGTGGCAATGCCCTATGAACAAACTCATAATACGACCCAGGCATGAAATGATTCACCGCTGCCAACCATTTCGCAATAAAGCATACGATTGTTCTCAATTTCCAAATGCAATGCTCATTGCTCGATGCTTTGCCATCCATGCTTTTTTGTATGTAATGGTGTAGCCAAATATGCTATGCACTCTTTCAATGATTTGCCTAATCGACACTGATGGATTCTCAGCCACCATTGACACAATGTGCGATGAGATGACATCAGAGTCAAGTTTTGGATGATCTTGTGATAATGATGGAGAAAGGCATGTGTGTGGCCCATTATATCTTATTATTTTCTAATGCGTGTCCCTCTCATCCCGACTTGTTCTAACTCTCCAAGTACACTGGGCACCATATTCTAGACAACGGTATTCTTCGTACTTTTCTGACGAGTAATGCACTTTAAAAGTGTGGTGTGTGCGAATGGAATATATCTTTACCGCATGGCGCATAGATTGTTTATCTGGGAATCGAATACCAATATATAACTCTTGACTATCATTCAAATCAATGTTTTCAGTCATTTCAGGGATCTCAATAGAATTTCCACCATCTGAACTAATTTGCGAAAGCATGTCATATGCTGGATCCACATACTGTACCAATGGAGTGACTCCAGCTTCATCAACATCGTCGCTTTCGGAATGATCATCTCCATGGTCATTTACATTAGGTGGAGCATCATATTCATCCTCATCTTCAAAGTCATCCATAATATCCTTCGTTTGATTGGGGGGTGACGAAAGACTCGTATTGAGAACAGGCTGCTATGATGTGCTTGGTTGGCATGTCAAGTTGAGGGTAGCTTGAGCAGCAAATGGTCAACATCTACCGTGTCATAATGAAGTTGTGAGGCATGATCATTGTTGCTTTGAACTGGCCGATTGACGGGAGGGATAACAGCACATGAACCTCAACTTGGGACTCTAGTAAATCTGTACCAGTAGTTGATATATGCGCATATATATCCGGTGCGCCCAATTGATTTGGAAACTTATAATTAGCTTCCCACATGGTTTGGATATCATCATCATCTTCCAAAATACATGTCAAATACTTTGTGGGATTACGCGAATGAGGGTACCTATATACCAATTTGAACACAAATTGATTTGGACCCAATCCCAATTTTTCACCCACTACCTTTTTCAACCCATTGAGAGTAACATTTGCGTCAACTCTTAATATTTTGGGTCTATCACAGAGAAATGTTATACCTTCTTCGCTGTCATAAATTTTTCCATTTGTATATATGCATATGATTTTCTTTCTTACACTCATTATGAATCCTATCATAGAATAAGTGCAATAACACATAAAAAAAAGTCATCAATATCATTTACATACATATATCAAATCATATATCAACATATATATATCTACTTTTATTTCGCCACCTATAACAGTATTTCTCCACGGCTACAGTAAAAATCATTTATCTCATTTATTTCTATTTCTATTCTGCTTATATATGTATATAACATTATATTTATTCTTATATATATTATATTTATTAAAAATTATGTTATACTCATATTATAAATACTATTATACATATATATATATATATATACATTATTACAAATTGTGTGATGCTCATATTATAAATATCATATATACATATATATATAAATAAAATTTTTTACCTAATTTTTTTGTCATTTATTTACAAATAAACATTTCTCTTTCATATTTTAACTTATTTGTTTCTTATGCAATATATAAATAAATTAAAAAAATTTTAATTATTTTTTCCTTGAGTTTAATGGTTTAATAAAAAGGTTTTTGTTTCAGCATCTATACAAACATAAATACAACTTATCCTCAGAATTACAATTTCATCCTAAACACTAACAAATATATATATGTATATATATTCAAATTAATTTTTTTTATCTACATGCCAGCAAATTAAAAATATACTCATCACAATTATTACATAAATATGAAGATAATATATTATCTTTAAATTTGCGTCTTATCTCTAACCAATTATTGACCAACGGGTAATATAGTTTGTCAAGCTATTTCCATCCGTTGCATCACAGAAGCATTTGATCTCTACACATACAAAAATATGAAATATAAAAAATTTAAACTAAACATTTTCAACTGTAAATTTATTCAAAATCATTAAAATATTAGTTATAAGTTAAATAACATTAATTTATGTTTCTCTTTTTTTCCACAAATTAAACAACAAATTATTTAGTAGAAATATGATATTTTTTTTCATTTTATTATATTTAAATTAATATTCATATCTCATGATATAAAAAAATAAAATCTCTTTAAAATGATTATACAAAACTTTGCTTTGGTCTAACTTTTTTTTTCTTACAATGAACACAAATTTCATTAATGAATAATCAAAAGTCTGAAGAAATGATGGTTTAGAAGAACAAAAACTAGCAAAGGATAAACATGTGAAATATCTATATAGAGCAAAGATGAAGAAAGACTAGTAAAGAAAGAAATTATAACAATAAAATGAGAATTTAGCATGCAAATAAAAATGAAATACAAACTAAAAAAAAATAAAAGAAAGGAAAGAATACATAAACTTATATCGTGAATAAAATGAAGAGAGGAGCTGATGATGCGAGGGGAAAGAAGACAAGAGCTGATGATATGAGAGGAAAGACAAGGAGGAAAAGCAATGGGGAGGAAGAGAAGAGGCGCCTGTAATTTGAAGGAGGGGAAGACGCTGCAAGGAGGGGGAAAAATCTAAAACAAAGTGGGGGGGGGGGGGGAGGGGGGGGAGAGCTGCAGCTATGCTGTAGCTGCATGTGAGCTGCAGCTATAGCATAGTTGCAGCTCCAGGAGTCGCGGCATCATTGATGCCGTGACTCCCAAAGTAGAAAAATGGGTCGCGGCATCTTTGATGCCGCGACCCATTAATATTAAAAAAAAAAAAAGTATCTGCGGAATTGGTTTTTGCGGCTGAGCTTCTCAGTATATAGTTTTCCCTGTAGCAGCATGTGAGTCAAAATGCCAATATTGTATGGCATAAAGTGGATGAGATTTATAATAAAAGATCTAAAAATTAAAATTCTTTGTAAAGAGTAAAATATTTTATTGTTGAAATGATGAGACCAAAATATCCTTAACCCTCGTTCTCTGTGCGTTTTAAAATGGAGAATGTGGGAGGAATGATAAGGGAGAATGGCATTTTGGATTCCATTGCTTGCACTCGTGTCCTTAGCCAGCTCCTATTGAAGCAACCTCTGCAGTTGGCCATCGTCAGTGGTAGAAATCGACCATTGCGCATGAGTACGTGGGTCTGTAATGATTTCTTCACTATTTCACCATTCGTCGAGCTAGAAGAAGGTAAGATCTAATTTATTCTTCCATTTCTTCCCATTTTCTGATTTGTTCCTTGTAATTCTTCAATGTTTGGCCGGTCCTGCGTAATGGATTTCTACGATATTGGGGCTTGTTAAACTATAAGAATGCAAAAATGGGTTTGTTCTTGTTGATCTATGGTCAGGGGTTCGAATTTCTTGCACTTTATGAGGTTTATGTGCAATTCACAGCATAATTAGGTGTTTAATCTACTATTTAGACATCGTTGCATATCTGGTGCCTAAACTCACTTAAACCTTATATAATCCATCCTTATAATCGGCTACTTATTGTAAAAATTTCTTCGATATGCATCAAATTGAGGTGTAAGAAGTTGAGTTTGTATTGCAGTTCAAAATTTTCATTTTGTGTTTGAAATTGCCAATCTAGCTGTGCATTGTTCCTTGTGGCTTTGATTACAAATCTATGCTGCTCTGCTCGTCTCCTTTTTTTTTGTTTGAGTTTTATTGTAAATTGTTGTTAGTGTCCTGGGTATTATATACTTGCTGAGACAGAGCATTTTTTATGGATACTTTCACAGTGGGGGTATTGTATTATATAATGGAATGTTTAATCAAATTGGCATATTAACTGATAATTTTATTTTATTTAGTTCAAAAACTATTTCATGCTCAATATATGGGGTTATGTACATATATGCCTCAACTTGAGTTTTTTGTGCTTAGATGCAACCATGGTTCCAATAAGTTGAACAGAGATGGAGTGCCTATCTTTTTGTTTGTGTTTTAGAAGTCCTTATAACCTTTTTAGAAGTCCTTTTCAGTTTTCTAAAGCCTAGAAGTAACTTTTTATAAAAGCCCTTTATAATTGAATCAAGAATCAAGTATGAGGAGAAAACTTGTAAGTTCCCTCAAATCTTGTTGTAACTTGACAAAATCCTAGTAGTAACTTTCTTAAGACCCCCTTATAATTTTGGTTTCAATAATCAATGCTGGGGAACAAAGTTGTACATTCCCTAAAATCTACTAATAACTTTCCTAAAGCATGGTTAGTGCATATTTTTAGACTTCAAAGATGATCATTCAACTTTCTTATTAAGATAATTTTCTTATTACATAAATAGAATAAAGTATCATGAAAGACAAGGATCAAATGTCACACAAATACATATTAGGATTGTAAAAGTTCAAGTAATAGCTTTTATTTGTTCATTAATCATAAAATAATTTGGTGCTTTGGACTGGGAAATCAAAGCCTAAATAGAGAGGTTTTACCATGCCTACTAATACTACGGTTCTTATTTCATAAATAGAATAAAGCATCATGAAAGATAAGGATCAAATGTCACACAAATACATATTAGGATTTTAGAAGTTCAAGTAATGATTTTTATTTGTTCACTAATCATAAAATAGTTAGAACTTTGGACTGGGAAATCAAAGCTTGAATAGGGAGGTCTTACCATACCTACCTATATTATGAAATGAGATTTATATTTATTTGCCTATTATGCTCTAATATTTGTGGCTCATCTATAAATGGTTGCTATTTTTAAGAACTATTGGATGAGTTTCATGTCCAACTACTGTGGGACTTGGTTAACCATCCACTCAACACTTGTTGTGATAATGTAATGGCCTCTGACCTTGAAACAAAGCAAAGGAAGAAAGTAATGGGCCAATGATTGCTTTATCCAGTTGGATATGTGATGCGGTTCTGTCGCGCAACCCTCAAAATAAAACTAGGTTAACAAAATATGCAGCTAGTGGCACAACCTAGGTCATCTCCCTCGGAATTGGAATGCAATGTTTGATTGAATTTTCAAAGTGTATGAAGATCCTAAAACTTACTAATTTAGGGGGGGTTCCAAACTAATTGAACTAAATAAAATGAATCTAAAATAAAGTTCCTAAATTCTACTTAGCTAGATGAATTATGGGTGGAGAATGGTCTTGTGACTAACTTTGGAATCGTCCCTTGGTATCCACTATCCTTATCCTAATCCAATTGTGATTAATTCTGGCCTAAGAATCTCTAATTGTGTTCATGGCAATTGTATCTCAAGTTAACACTCAAGAATCAAGAAATTAACAATTTAATGTTAAATTGAGAACTCAACCTCGCATTAAATTGCTAACTCTTATTTTAGGATCAATGAACACCCAATTCGATTAATTAATTGAGTAATTAACCTCTGAACCATCATCCAAAAATGTCTAATTAAACAACTAAACACCAAGGAGTCCTATAATTAAACAATTAAAGGTTCAATCTCTCACATGCATTTCATCAAACACCTTGATTGCATACATGGGTAATTGCAAGAAATTTACAAATTCAGAATTTAATCCAACCAATTAATCAATAGAAAGGCTTCCTAATCAGTGTCTAAACAGCCACTAATTATAATTACACAATTTCTCAATCAAATACAACTTAAACAAGACAATATATGAAGGAGAAAAAGTGTAAGAAAAATTGAAATCCTTAGCCATATTTCTGAGTTTATCAATGGATTCAAGCTTCAATTCAAGTGCCTTCTTCCTAGCTAATCACAAGGGATGGATTAGAGCTTCATTTTGGTGGTGAGATGGAGATGGAAAATGGAGGATGGAATGGAATGGAGAGGGCGTGAGATGGTCTGGACGAAGGCGGCGTGAGATGGTATGTATGAATGATGGCGTGAATGGATTGTGTGTCCTCGACGAAGGCGTGAATGTGGAGTGTGCGATGTGGAATGAATGGACGAAGGGGCATGAGTGACGTGATGGAGTGTTTATGATGGATGATCAATGAATGCTGATGGGCTGATTCTCCTTATAGAATGTCCAGCATATTTTTTTAATAGGTCACATGCCTCATTTTATCACTGTCACGTGCTTCATCTCTTATTCCAATTGTCTGAAGCTCCCTTCATGTGTATAAGAGGTGGACCCCATGTCATTTTGTTTTATTATATTCCACATGAATTCCTTTCCAAGCTCTCTCACGTAGCTTTCTTCATGTTATGCAGCTCTTCATGTTTCTCTTCCTTTGTGTTCATGTTTCTGCTCGTTTACTATGTCAGACCAAAGAGTGCTCTGTTTCTCTTCTGTCTCATGTGTTTCTTTACGTGTTACAGCCCCACGTCAGCTCCTACTCTCCCTCGTCTCCTCTGCTCAAGTTCAGCTCCACGTAAATGAAGAAGCAGCTCCTTGTCTCACGCTGTTCAGCGTCTCCAGCTCTCCTGGTCCGAAGAGACAGAATCAAGTGCGTTCTCCTCGTCCAGCGTATTTCTCCTCATTCAGGGGTAATTCGAGAAACACGAAGAAACTCTCAGCTACTCCAGTCCTCTCGTGAAGTCCAGCGTCTTTCTTCAAGCAGCCTTCATTCTCTCCTTGGGTGTAGCGTCAGACCAGGTTAAGACCAAAGAATTGAATAAATCCTTCAGCTTCTTCTCCCAGGCACAGCGTTGAGCTTACTTCTCCTCACTTAAACCATGCAAGCTTTTCACGTTACTTTTCACACGTTGTTCTCTCTTTACTCTCAACCCAAAGCCAGATTCATGCTTCTTGAGCTACATGTGTATGAGCTGGACCCGTGGCTTTGTGTGTGTAACCTTGTGAAGAAGCTACTCTCTTAAGGTTGCTTCCTTGGACTTGGAGAGCTTCCACCTCTTCTCCTTCTCTTCTTTCAATCAGATTCTCTTTCAAACACATTTAGCTATTGAAATCTACACCAAAGAATGGAAAGTGATAAGTAGAAATAGCCACAAAATCATTTAAAAGGAATTCATGCATTAAAACTCAATGATTTTGTAGATTAATTCATAAGGTGCAAAAAATGGCTACTAAAATTAAACTCCCTCCAATTAAATCCATTAAGCCTTATTTAACATTTAAAATGCTTAAGATAAGGAGAATAAAATATATAAATTTCATGCTTATCAATATGTATGATTATGGTTATAAGTTAGGTCTAGATGTGAACATTCTATTGTTTGTAGTTGAACTTATTGAACATCCAAATATTTTTTAGTTGAATACACTTGACATTGTATTCTGTGGTTATGGTTATAAGATTATGCTTTCCTAATGTTGTTATAAGTTCTTAAAGTCACTTGATGTATATATATTTCCTTACTACTAACAAATTCAGGTATTACTCAACAAAACTTCATAAGAACTATCATAGAACCTACTAGTAATAGTCCTGAACCTTACTAGTATTCGGTGAGTACTAGTCCTAAAACTTAATAGTATCTATCTTGAAAATTGGTATAATGTTACTAAACTTTAATAGTAATCTTCCTAAACCTTGCTAGTAACAATTAGTATTAGATTTTGGAAAAATTACTACTAGATTTTAAAGAAAAAAAAACACTTATTGAACTAGCAATTCAGCAGCTTGGTAGTAACTGAAAGTTACTTTCCTTAAATTGAACATGATAGTAACAATCCCAAAATTTAATGGTAACTTTCCCATTGCTAGTTTAGTAATTTTCCTTAAATTGAACTTGATAGTAACTTTTTCATTATTGGTCTAGTAACTTTCCTTGAATCTATTAATCACTTTCCTAAAACCTTGTAATAATGGTCCTAAAACTTAATAATAATTGTCTTACATCTGAGTTGCAAGGCTAAGTTCCTAAAACTTAGTAGTAATTTTATTTAAATCTAATAGTAACATTCCTAAACCTTGATAGTAACGGTCTGAAATTTAATAGTAACTTTTCTACATTTGAGCCAGTAACTTTCTTATAACATTTGGGCTAGTAACTTTCCTTAAAAGTTACTCTTCTAAAACATCATTTTAAGGAAGAAAAGACAAATTTCATGAACAAGATCTAGTGCTAAGTTTTCCAAAACCTTATGGTAACATTACTAAAAGTCATTGTAATGTTGCTAAGCTCAAGTGATAATTATTGACAATTATCTGTGTCGCATATGCAATTTGTTCCTATTTTCTAATGTTACTATATTTTGCTATCACAAAAATAGAGGTCTAGTTTCTTATATAATTTCATACTACTCCATGTACTATTCATCTCTGTATACTTCTTCTCCTTACCATCCATTCACCAATTAAAATCATTTTTAAACCCTTAATACCTTCACCCATGTTAGATCCTTTATCCCTGTGTATGTTGTTGCCATGAGCAACTATAAACCCTCATTTGGCATTAAGATTTCTTCAATCATAACCTTTTAAGGCTTATAAGAAATGGAAAGCCTTAGAAACCTTCTCCTCAAAATGAAACTTTTATGCAGAAAGTTAAGGGCATTTTTGTCCAATTATCACAAAAATTAGGTCCTTGGTCCTTGGAAATAAGTTTAGTTTTTAAGGTCTTTTATTGTAAATTTTGAGAAGTCTAGGTCCTTAAATGTAATTTTTTCATGATTGAACTTCTGCTTTCACATATTGAATCTCTTTCGTCAAAGATTATCGGGTTTTTTCATTACAAAATCTAGGAATAGCAGGACAAATTCTTAGATCCCCATCATCCTACAGTAGAGGTGCACATTGGCTTGATTGACCCAATGTGCTTGATGTAATCGACCAAGCCATAAAAGAAAAAAAAAAGAGTAGGTAAATTGGGCATTAGGCTGGCTATGTTGAATAGTCTAGTTTGGTTAAGCTCAACAATATATAATAGTTAAAAAAAACTAAGGACATAATTAAAAAAAATGTTCAGGCTATTCTGTAATGTTAGTGAAAATTTTTATTTTACAAATTATCAATAGCAAGGCCATTAAGGTCTTTACTAGTTTTCTCCTAAGTATAATTGTCACATTTAAATGAAAGAAGTTGAGATGAAAAACGTGTATTTTTAGACACTATAACAATATTAACAAATACCAACTAAAGCCTTCGATTGATTTTTGATTGATTGCTTTCTTTTTTTAAATTTACAATTTAATTTTTTATAAGCTTTTAGATGCAAAAATCATAACATTAAAAAAGTTGCAATTCACAAGCTTTTTGCAAACAAAATCAGCCAATAAACAAGAATTTTCAAAAAATTTCAATTGGCTAATGTGTTGGCCAACTAATGTTTGGTCGGTCAAAGCCAACTATCCAATTGTCTGCCATAGAAAAATGGCGTGACATTTTTATCTTTTATTTTTTATTACAAATTTAAAATTGTCATCATATCATAAACATGAATAAACATAGCTAAGGTGTCTCTTAAAGTGAATCCACAAAATCTGAAACTTGAACATGAAGCCGCACAAAAGTTTTCTAACCCTTCTATAACACCTTTGTCATAACCTTGCCCTTAAAAGAATAAGACTAGAACCTGAGAGGGACTTTTTGTTTCCATATAATCATACCTTTTATGAAAATTATGTCTTTATTGATGGAAGTCATTCTCTTGTAATTTTATCCCTCGAGAACTCTATCTCTTATAGATTAAGGATAAAATTAGGAATTTCCAAAGTCCTATCCTTAAAGACCAACTCCTATTAGAAGTCCGTTCCTTGAGACTCTATCTCTGTCTTGAAGATCCTTTTCCTTTATTGACATTAAGTCAATGTTACATTTATAATTATTTAACTATTTAGTTATATTCCAAGTTATCCAGGTCATATGTCATAGTTAGTGCATGATTATTCTCTTCAATACAAAATATTATTGGTAAACAAGAGCATGAATAAACCATAGTCAATAAGCAAAAGCATAAATAAACCAATAATTCACATTAAAGATAGGTAGAGTAATTATTGTGCGGTTAAGTCATTTAGACCGTCTATAATAAAATCATATAGGCACCCTACGTATGAGTTACTAGTGGGAAACTTGTCATTTTCTTTTGATTTTACCTCTTTTGCATCCTATATTATAGGAAATGTAAAATAGATGGTGGCACATTAACCAAGATTCATTAAAAGAAATAATAGGTCATTGGTAAATATATGTGTACATATATATCATACTATATAGAAAGAATTAATCATGCAAACCAAATGATATTTGTAGGGTTACTAATGGAATATCTAAGAATAGTAGATTCTTCAGGAAACTATAACTTTTATTGAGGCTATCTTGTTTTCAATGTTTTTTAAGGTCCTTTTTATGTCCTTCAACCTCAGGGTTCTAAAAAAACGTCAATACCAGTCCTTTGTGTCCTCATATTAGTCCATGTCTAGTTAAGCTCTTCGAGAAAAAAAAGGCCCAAGTCATATAAAAGTCCTAATCATTGGTGCATGTTTTATCTATGTCATGGCAATATTTCAATGTTAAGGAATTTCAAGTATATAGAAATCTTATTTGTCTTCAATATTATATTTATACATATATACATGTATGTATATATGTATATATATATATTTATCTTTTGTATTAGGAACATGTTTAATTCTTTATATTTTTGATTACTTTCTGATTTCCCTAGAATAAACTATTCCTTAAACAATTCACATAAAATTTTGTTGCTATTTATTAAATACTTAAAGAATAAAATTCAAAATAATCATTCTATTACTAATTTTATTCCATATATATTTCCAATAATGTTTAACATTAATCCAAGACAAATCCCTAGCAAACTAGATGAAAGTTTTAGAGGAAAACATATAAATAAGCATTTTAAGGGTCTGGTGCTTAGCCATGTATTAAGGCATTATGACATGCTCTGTTTTGATTTGTCCCTAACATGGGACAAAGGCTAGGGCACTGCGGCTAGAGAAGGTAGAACTGCCCCTATTCTACAAATAAATTTTTGCTCCAAGTGTGTCTTGCACATTTTTTTTTGTAGACCTCATAAATTCATAAAAATTTTCATGTAGCAACCTATATATGTTAACTAATAGGTAGAAAAATCTTAGATTCAAGAAAATTTGTTTAGTCTCTCAACTCCTCAGTTTTACAAGACTACCTAACATTGACTTGAACAAAAAATAAATGCATTTTCATTGCCAAGTTAAGGGACCAAACCAGCTCTAAAATTCACAATATTTGGTAAGCTAGTTCCTTTATATGTCAAGTACATCATAATAAAATTTCAAATCATTTGGAGTTCATTAGCCCTTAAACATCTAGACATTAACTTGTTGCCTAATTTTTAACTTTTACTAATTTTGGACCAAGTTTGTCTTTCTTGCAATTTTTTACATATATGCACACCTACTAAGATGTCAAGTAGCCACAACTAAAGCATGCAAGCCCTTAAATGAAGTTTCAAAGCTAAGAGTCTCATGGAAGATTTTATGCAAGCTTCATGGATGTGAGTTGTTTACAAGTTCTACATGGGTGTCTTACCATATTTAAGAGTCTTGGCAACACGACAAGAGTTCAATCATCAACTTTTGGATACATAGAGAAAAAGGGAGTGTCTCACTCCTTGCAACAAGCAAGAGGAGGAGTGGATGCATAATCCATCATCAAGGATAGGGATAGGTGTTTTTACTTTCAAGCTTTCTCTCATTCTTAGATTCTCCCTTCATTCAAAGGTGGTGTGGAGGAATGATAAGTTGTAGATGATCAGGACTGCTCCTCTCTTTGTCTCAGTTTCTTTCTTCTTCTTATACGATCTCTCTTTGTTCTCCTCCTTCTCATGAGCTCTCTCTCTCTGTCTCTCTCTCTCATGGTCTCCTTTCTTCCTTAGGTGTGTGAATAATCTAAAGGGAGAGTATTTATAGAGAAGGAGGTGATTGGCTTCCTTAAGAAGCCTATCTCTTTTTCTCCATGTTTATCTTCATTGCAGAATCAGGAGGCTTATAAGAGAAGTTTTGGATTAACCCAATTTTCACCCAAATTTTAGGGAGCAATATTTTGATTTCCTAGGAGCTCTACTTGGGAAAGTTATTCTAATCATTAACATAGTCATTTTCACATAAAAATCTCTTCTTAATTCCACCATTTTTAGTTTAAGAAAAATTATATTTTGACCTATAAAAAATTGTAATTTGATCCTAGCTAAAATCACACATTAATCCTAAATTTTAATAATTATATTTTGACCCTTAAATTTCACCTAAATATTTTTTTCCAAATAGTTTTTTTAAAAATATTTTTAGGGCTTCAAGGGTCCAAGGAATTTATTAAAGTTCCTGTTGTAAATATTTATTATGTAATTACCTATTATTTAAAAAATTATAAATAATTCTTAATTTTTAAGGATGTTACACTAATGCGATTTGCATCACATCTATTTCAAAACATTATCCAAAATTAAAAAAAAAAAGCTCCTAAACGAATCACTAGGCTTTGAGTTATAGTTTTTTTGAAATTTCACCCTCAATGCCTATGTTTCTTTTTGTTTCTTCCTTTATACCAACATTTTTTCACTTTCTTTATGTAGATCTTGCAAAGATATTTCAAAATAATTAGTTATATACTAAAAATGCTTAAATAATTACAAACATATGAGCATTTAAAGTTTTTAAGTTTTTCAAAATTTTGAAAAAAAAAAGTTGAGAAGCCTGTTTAAACCCAACTAGGTTGGCATGTGAATAGGCTATACTTAGGCCAAGTTTTGGGCTTGAAAATTTAGGCATAATATAAAATTAAGCCAAATATTGGGTTAAGTATAAATCGAACCCAACCCAGTATATATATATATATATATATATTCACCCTTATCGTATTGTAGATCTTTGTCCAACACATAAGAAGTCAACTACATTGAACTATAAATATACCGTTACGCCCCTTTCAACTCAAAAAGATTGAGGATACCTCTAATAAGCTCATTATAGCTTTGAAAGAGACCTTTACCTCATTTGTTTGGCCAGGGTCAATAAGTTATTTAATTATCTTATTATTAAATCATACTTAACAACTTCAATTTTTTATACCATTTATTTTTTATTTAATATTTAATTATTTTACACTTTTGTGAAAAGTAAAGATTATGCTTAGGGCTCATTTCTATATCAACGTGCTAAAAGGGGATCCCTAACCACATATATTAGCACCCATCAACTAATTTAACTAGTCATTGGAAATTAATTTCAACATCCCATTAGACCTAATTGATTTTAGTCTTCGTAACTTGTTTCTTAATTTTCATTAAGTAGATTTTCATAGTAATTAATTAAGGCTTACTTTAATAGAATTTAATATAGAAGTCTTTTCTTTCCCTATCATACAAGAAGAAAACGATAGGATTTAGATAAGACTTAAATGAACGAGCTTCTTTCTTTTCTTTATTTGCGTTTATCTCTCTCCAACCTTGTATTTTAAATTTCTTTTCAAATTTTAGAAATTAATCCAGATCCCTAGTTGCAAGAAGTGCAATTCATTACCCAAAAACATGTTATAACTGCGGTTCAAACCGCTGCAACTGCAACTAAAGGGTTTTACTACACTTTTTATCAATTGCAAAGACTAGCAAGTTCAACTTTGGTTATTTGACTGCAATCAAATCCTTCAAAGGTTTTAGCAACCATTTTAACTGCTCCTAAATCTTTTTAATTTTTTTTCAGTTCCTTGGTTCTAAATTTTTTTCCTGACTTATATTAATCAGTTTTGTGGAGTTGTACAACTAAAGTCTAGACATATTCAATTCCATAATCTTGACTACTTTGTATGTAAAATAAAAATAAATAATATATATATTTGTAACAAATTGAAGGAAATAATCGTTCATTTATATAAATTAGCTCGGTAGTTATCTTTTGCATCAAATGTGACGGAGAGACCCTTCTTTGTAACTTTAAAATTGTCCCTCCTCAATCCTTATGCATAGGTAATTAATCCTAAATTTTAGAAAAAGAAATAGAAGAAATAAAACTGGTCTAAAATCATGGAAGGAGGTAAAATGACTTCCTTTTACTTGAACTTTATTGATGTTTCTCATACCTTCTATTCATTTTGATTAGGAGTGCAGAAATCAAAAGACAAATAAGTTATTTACATATTATGGGATATACGAGTCCCCATTGCAAGCGAGACTTGAACAACCGGATTCACCCATCGACACAGGGAAAGGATCTTCATTATATGAAAGGAGATTGAAATAAAATACAATAGAAGACATCTAAGAAGGCAATTCTGATGTAGCTTTGAAAATACTAATGCCAAAACTCATTCTTTCACATAATTAAAAACACATTCACGTAGCTAACACTTAATAAAACAAATATGTGATAAGAAAAGAACTTTTCCCATCCTTATTCCCACAAAATAAAAGGTAGAATCTGTCAACAAAGCCGGCCCTAATTTCCTTAAATTCCCTCTTTTGCAAAGCTTGCATCAGCGCTTCAATTGTAAAACGGAATCAATGACAATGATCATTGCATACCTTGGAGGAAGAAATTGGCAGGCTTGCATTTTCCTCAATCCTGGCCTCAATCCCGGCCTCAATCCCAATTTCACACCCAATGAGTACGATTAATCCCGCCTTAATTCCATAACAAAATCATATTAAGCACAAACATCACGAGTTCCCAGCTCCATAAAACCTTAGATCTAACTTTAGTAACAAAATTACATAGAATTTGGAACCTTAACTTGCTCACAATAATTCGAAACCCATTGAAATTTTCTGAGGTTTTCTATAGAAGTAAACAGACCCAATTGAAGCTCAGATCCACCCAACAAAAGAAATATATAAATGGAATTTGGAATCTCCTTTCGATCTTCAACAGGGAAAGTGTGAGAATCTAGGTTGAGAAATTTAGAAAGAGAAGGGTAGAGGAACAAAAGGAAAGGCATTCTTGGTACTCAGAGGGAGAAATTGGTCTCAACTAAGTTCCTCTCCATCGATGATCATTGCGTCGTTGTCGGTATTTGTTGCCAGTCTTGCTTAGAGGTGTTGGGGGTTGGAGATGTGGGGGTTTGGAGTGTAAGGTGGTTCTTTGTTGAATCGTTGTTATGCCTCCAGTCCCTGTTGCGGCTATTATAACCACAGTTAAGAGAAGGTTTAGTAGCAATTATAATAATCGCAATTGAATAACCATTGCAAAATAAATTTTTTTTTGGTTGGTAGTGAATATGTCATTAATTACTTGTTCAAACTTGAAACTTAGGGGAGTGCCAAATTTTTGAGCAATTAATTGGGTTGTATTTGAGACTGATTTGTCTTTGTATTTGAATTTTTTGCACACAATTCATAAGTTTGGAATATCTTTATGAATCCTATGGGTTTCTGATCCTTTTATTTGCTCTGTGGGTTTTTCAAAAACCAAAGAATTTGTTCGAAAAATAGGAGTGAAATCTGGTTTTAAAAATCTTTACTATTCTTGAGTAGTTTGATACTGAGTTGAAAATTTTCATTCTAGATCTCAGATCATCTTGTTAGACTAAGGATAATTTTCACAGGCGGTGCCAATTGATGAATAGTTATCTTGTTGAACGATGCTCATGGTGAAAAATGCCTAATTTTGGGGACCGTGAATATGCAATTAGTGCAAAAGGAAGGCGGTTACCAACCGCACCTATAGTGATCAAAATTATAGATGACCATGCAATCATGCAGCATACTGCCAAAAATCTTGAAATGTTAGTCTGATAGGCTAACGACCAGATCGAACTTTGGAGGTAGGTTAAGTGTGTGTTTGGAAAAATGGTAGGACATTTAAAACCATGGTTTGCAACTCACAAAATGCAAAAGCTATAACTTGTTGCTTTGGTCAAAGTTATGGTTTTGGATGTCCTACCATTTTTCCAAACACACACTAATTGGTTGGGCCTGATCCAAGTTATGATTTATCGATTTTGATTATTAATTATAGCTAGAGCTTACATCATTTCTGACCTTAATTTTTGCTCAAATGAAGTATAACATGTTTCACCTAGTTTTTGAAAAGGAGAGAAGTTGTTTATTTTAAAAAAATATTTTTTTTAAAAAAAATGAATTGAAGTGTTTGGCCAAACTTTGTAATAAAATAATTTGCTTTTGAATGGCAATAGAAACAGTTTTTTTTTTTTAACTTTGGAAAGTAAATAGAGAATTGGAAGTTTTAATTAGACGTAGAAAAATTTTTAAAGAGAAACTTACATATATATCATTAGAGCCCATTAACAAGGAATACTTGGATTGAGGGAAGCATGTTAAAAGAGTTACACATTGCACTTAAGTCATGTCTTGGTCTTTCATGTTACAAGTACTTCAATCCCTTCCCCATCTCTTGTATCCGTCAATACTATTAGTATAATATTCTTCATGGAATGACCAGAAGTAGTAGTGACCAATATTGGTTTCCCCTACCCGAAGTTCCCTTCGTACATTGGAAATCTACACCGACTCATAAGAATAAATGAAAGCAGATCGTCGTCATGTGGGTTCACAGTAGTTGCTTCTTGGAGACACTCTGAAAGGAATAATAAGTCCTTTCTCCCAAAGTTGTTGGCACATGTATCGCAAAAGTTAAGTTATATATTTCTTCTTCTATTATACAGTTGCAGTGAATGAGTTAAAATCCCAAGCCCTATTTCTTACAAATTTCTTAGGCAGTGGAGCAAACACTCCTATACGCAGGTTCGTAGCAACGTCGAGACATGTGGTTAATTGAATTGGACACTTGAAATTTGATCTCAAAATTGAAACGGCACATTTGTAAATAAATGCACTCATAACTTGCACCCGTATGGGATTTTCCACTCTCTAGGATACCTTGGCCTTAAGAGACTTAATTTTTTAGGCTTCAAGTACAAATTGTCTACATACCTTACTATTGATCTGCTCCACAAAATCAAATTTTGGGGAATTCAGTATATTACTCACTTGTGAGAATACTGATGCTCCATTAAATATAGGGAAGATTAATTCTTGTTCTTCTTGTTCATTATCAGATTTATTTGTTATTATTTTTTGTAACAATAGCCCAATCTTTGACAGAGTTGGATAAAGTGAAGATATCGCCAACCTTGTGAGACATACACACGCTTATTGCCGTTCATCCGCAAGTAAAGTGGTTTATCTAAATGGTTAGGAAGCTTCCACTTACATCCACTTCCTTCCACTACAATTGGTCTGCAAATAAAGGGGATATAAATTCCTCCTTTGGCTTTTAGAGTGTAATGTCCCACATCGGATAGGAGAATCCTGAGCTAAATCCATATAAGTGGGAGTAGTACTCTCCCTTTCAACGAGACCTTTTCCTGGGTGATGGGAAGATAGTCTAGGAAGAACAAAACCCCAGGCTTAACCGAAGAAGGGGTGTCGTCACAATACAGGGACTCTCTCTTTGGATGAGGCTTTTGTACAGAGCCTTTGACAATATTGTCTTCGTATTATGATGGTATCGCTTCTCCGATTGGGTCTAAGGTTTTGTTCTTCCTAGACCATCTTTCCCTTATCGAAAGAAAGAGTACTACTTCCACTTATATGGACTTAACTAAAGATTTTCTTATCCAATGTGGGACATTACATTCCACCACCCTTTGGAACTAACTCATTCTCGAGTTGCACATGTTGCTAAGTTGGCTTTGATACCACCTCCATACAAAATCCTCGACGATATTGTCCCGTATTGTGATCGCACCGCTTCTCTGGTTGGGCCTAAGGTTTTGTTCTTCCTAGACCATTTTTCCATCGCCCAAAAAAAATCCTCATCGAAAGGGAGAGTACTACTCCCACTTATATGGACCTAGCCCAAGATCTTTCTATCCGATATGAGACATTATATTCCACCCCTCTTTGGGGCCAACTCGTCTTTGAGTTACACATGTGATTAGGTTGACTCTGATATCACCTCGATATAAAGCCTTTCACAATATTGTCCCCATATTATAATGGCACCACTCCTTCGGTTGGGCTTTAAGTTTTGTTCTTTTTGGACCATCTTCCCATCACCCAGGAAAAGGCCTCGTTGAAAGAGAGGGTACTACTCCCACTTATATGAATGAAACCTAGAATTTTCCTATCCGATGTGGGACATTACATTCCACCCCCTTTAGGGCTAACTCATCCTCGAGTTACACATACGACTAAGTTGACTCTGATACCACCTCTATATAGAGCTCTCAACGATATTGTCTTCGTATTGTGACAGTACTGCTTCTTCAGTTAGGCCCAAGATTTTATTCTTCTTGGACCATCTTTCCATCACTTAGGAAAAGGCCTCATCGAAAGGAAAAATATTACTCCCACTTATATGAACCTACCCCAAGATTCTCTTATATGATGTGAGACATTACATTTCACCCCCTTTTGGTGCTAACTCGTCCTCTAGTTATAGATGCGGTTATGTTGGCTTTGATACCACCTCTATACAGAGCCTTTGACGATATTGTTTTGGTATTGTAACGGCACTGCTTTTCTGGTGAGGCCTAGGGTTTTGTTCTTCTTAGATCATCTTCCCATTGCCCAAGAAAAGGCCTTATCAAAAGGGAAAGTACTACTCCCACTTATATAGACCTAGCCCAAAATCCTCTTATCCGATGTGGGACATTACAGAACCCTCGAAGATATTGTTCCTATATTGTAATGGCACCGTTTCTCCAGTTGGGCTCAGGGTTTTATTCTTGGACCATCTTTCCATCTCCCAAGAAAAAGCCTTGTCAAAAGGGAGAGTACTACTCCTACTTATATAAACCTAGCTCAAGATCTTCTTATCTGATATAGGACATTACATTCCCCTCCTTTGAGGCCAACTTGTCTCTCTAGTTGCACATGTGGCTACGTAGGCTCTAATGCCACCTCTATACAAAGCCTTCAACAATATTGTCCACATTGTGACGGCACTGCTTCTCTAGTTGAGCCTAGGCTTTTATTATTGGGTCACCTTAATTGGTCATAACCCAAAAGGCCTCGCCGAAAGGGAGAGTACTACTTCCACTTATATAAGCCTAGCCCAAGATCCTCTTATCCAATGTGAGACTTTACATTTCACCCCTTTTTAAGGTTAACTCATCTTTGAGTTACACATGTGGCTAGGTTGGCTCTGATACCACCTCCATACAAAGCCATCGATGATATTGTCCTTATATTGTAACGACAATGCTTCTCTGGTAGGGCTTAGGGTTTTGTTCTTCTTGGACCATCTTCCCATTGCCCAAGAAAAGTCCTCTTTCAAAGGGAGAGTACTACTCCTACTTATATGGACTTAGCCTAAGATTCTCTTATCCGATGTGGGACATTACATTCCATTCCCTTTTAGGGCCAACTCGTTCTTAAGTTGCACATATGGCTAGATCGGCTCTGATACCACCTCTATATAGAGCCCTCGACGATATTGTCCTTGTATTATAATGGTGGTGCTTTTCAAGTTGGGCCCGTGGTTTTATTCTTGGGTCACTTTAATCAGTCATAATCTAAAAGGCCTTGCCAAAAGAGAAAGTACTACTCTCACTTATATGAACATAGCCTAAGATCCTTCTATCCAATGTGGGACATTACATTCGACCCCCTTTTAGGGCCAACTCATTCTTGAGTTGCACATGCGTTTAGATCAGCTTTGATACCACCTTTATATAGAGCCATCGACTATATTATCCCCGTATTGTGACAGCATCGCTTCTTCGATTGGGCTCAGGGTTTTGTTGTTCTTGGACCATCTTCCCATTGCCCAAGAAAAGGCCTCATCGAAAGGGAAAGTACTACTTCCACTTATATGGATATAGCCCAAAATCCTCTTATCCAATATGAGATATTACATTCTACCCCCTTTTGGGGCCAACTCATCCTCGAGTTGCACATGCGGCTAGGTTGGTTCTGATACCACCTCCATTCAGAGCCATCGACCATATTGTCCACGTATTGTGACGGCACTGCTTCTCTTGTTGGGTCTAGGGTTTTCTTCTTCTAGACCATCTTCCCATCACCCAAGAAAAGGCCTCGTCGAAAGGGAGAGTACTATTTCCACTTAAATGGACCTAGCCTAGGATCCTCCTATTCGATGTGGGACATTACATGGAGAACCTCTGAGAGCATGTGTTTAATTGAGTGACTGACTATATGAGCCCCTAATTGTTGCACTTTATGGAAACTTGATATCTTTAAACCTACGACAAGTGGGTAATACGTGGCTAGAACTACAAATAAGGATTTCCTTAGCATTTTGGATCTTTCTTCATAAACTTTAACTGTATGGTATCATCATCATGAGCTTCAAAGCCTTTGTTTACATAAAAGAAAACTAATAGGACATAACCATGAGGAAAGATATTATCCATAAAAGGGAAGGGATAGATTCTAAGATGATGAGGGCTTGGATGGAAGGGTTTGATCGATTCTCTAGACATTACTTTCATATTTCTCTACATATATTGTGCATTGAATCCACTAAGCATGACTACCTTTATATTTACAAAACCTACTAATATTCAATGATACATTGGATAAGACTAACTTGTCCCTGGATTTGGATTATTTTGTTGTTCTTCTTAGAGCAATTTGGATCATCCAGATCAAATATGAATGATCTAGATTTTTTTTTTATTTTTACCTTAAATTTTTATTTTTTTATTTTTAAAAAAGAAAAACATAAGATAAAGTCTATATGATGAAAATTAAAAGTCTGTCTTCATCTTGCACTTTGCTTTCTTAAAAATATAAAATATATCAAAATAAAAAATAATATAAATAAAATATAAAATCACGTAAAACAGATATAGACAGTCCAAATTGCTTTGATAGGAATAGCATAGTGTTATTCCTCTTGGAGTGTTGCTCCTTTCGAAGCAATAAAGAATCTATTTTGCTTGTCCTTGGATTTAACCACCACTTACTCAACAAGCATATGGGTCATAATGTGGCTTGACATTGTTTTTCAATAATAGGTTTTATTTATTTATTTATTCTTTTTTTTTTTGGGTTCTTTCCCTACATATTGTAAAATGGGATGTTGAGCTGCAATAAATGAACTCTGCATAATAGAAACAAGGAAAGAGGCACGAGATGGGTCAAGGAAATGGTTGCTCCTACTTTAAGGAATATGGATTGCCTCAATTTGTGGAGCAAAAATGAGTTATTTTTAGCAAATAGTGGCCGTTCAAACCATTTGAGAAATAAATAAACTACATTCATAAACAAACTTTTTCAAGTGATTTGGATAGTATGATTTGCTTAAAATGACTCATTTTTTCTCCACAAATTGAGACAATCCAAACTTTGGGTTTAAGGATTTAATAGTGGGAGGGTTTTTTTTTTAATGCAAATGTCTTGACTACAGGGATGACATTTTGTGTTAACCATGGTTAGGACAAATGACTTAACCACGATTTGAGTAGCACCATGATTAAGACATTTGGTCTAACTATAGTTATACATTTCGTTGGTAGGTGAAGGTTTTGCAAGGGTTTATTTAACCACAGTTAAGCCACCACCACAAAATTCCATATTTTTTTATAGTGCCTATACAGTTAGGATCCATTGTTTGTGCATCTCTCTCTTCTGTTACACCTTCAAAGTATTGCAAAAGATGTGGGTTTTTAGTTAATTTCAAGTTTCAGCAAATAATTAGTGACATACTAGCATCTATTACAACTAGGGATCTGGATTAATCTCTAATATATGAAAATAAATTTAGGTTTCATTTAAATCCGTTCCATTCTCTCCATATGGTAAGAAAAAAAAAATTAAATATCTATTAAAGTAAGCTTTAACTAGTTACAATGCAAATCAATTTAATGGAAATTAGGAATCAAAACTTAAAAGACTAAAATCAATTAGCCTATGTTCAAATCTAACACACACACACGCACATACGTATGCACACTTAAAGTAATTTCACCTTTCTAAAATGCTAATAAGTAGTGCTTTAAATTATTGACAAGTGTTTTTCTAAGAATTTTTTTACCTACTTTCACCATTAAATTATAATTTTAATTAATTTTATTTAATCCAATTGAAGTTGAATATAATATGATTTAATTATATTTATGTTGATTGATTGGTTTATTTATAAAGATTGATCCCTTTGTTTGAAATCTATTAATTACAATTATATATTTGATTAAAATTTTTAATTACAAATTAAATGGTTCACATTAATAAGAAAGCATGATTCCTAATGAATATAGATTGGCCTTAATTAAATTAAATCATAATTGATTTAATCAATATTTTGAATTTTATCAATCAATATTAACTCCATTTTTATTCAAATAAAAGTCCTTTAAAAATCTCTTTGAAATAAATAATTTTTATTTTTTCAAAAAATTAAAAAGATTTTGAATTCAAAATTTGTCTTCCAAAATTTTAAAAGTATATGTTTTTTGCTATTTCGATGAATACAACTTGAGTACAATAACATTTGATTGATTTTTTTTTGGGTCATATTTCATTCCATTAGCACGTAATTCCCTCAATATAATTATAATTATATTTGAATTATTTTATTTAGTTTCAAATTTTGAATTCAAAATTTTCTCTTCCTTTCGATATATCCTTGCTTATATTGTTTGTGTAATACTGAGCCAAAACAATTTTTTTTTATCATTGTGAATATTCTCATTTTTTAAAAGATATGACAAAAGTTCTCATTTTTTCTTTCTATCTTGCTATGTATACATGCGTCAACATTTTAACTATAAAATTTGTATTATTCTCTTTTTTGTGGATCATTAATTATTATCTTATAAAAGTGAAACCAATGAAATATATAATTATGTATGTACTTTTTTTGGTCAAGTACATTCATGATCAATGCTATCCATACACTCGTCTGGATCTTGTACGCATCCCATGGATGCACACAACGTACGTATTCATCTGGGCCGTCCAGATGTGATCTGGGCGGTTTAGATTTCATATAATTTTTTTAAAAATTTTAAATTTTTTTATTTTCATAAGATGAAAAATACAAAATAAAATTATTTTTGTAACTGAAAAGTATTTAAAAAATGATTTTTTGTATAAAAAAATATAGAATTTTGTTTTATAAAATATGGGATCTGGATGGTCCAGATTGGGATGCACACAATGTGTGTATCCTAACCTATGCGTAGAGGATTCGGGTTCATCCATACACTGCTTGTTTTTCCACAGTCCTTGATTCAAAATCTTATATAATGATATGTAAGAAATTATGCATGTCTCTGTTGCTTTTTATAACAAATTACCATGTATGACTTTAAATTATGATGTACTAAAAGATATCACCCTATTAAAAGAGAATTAGAGAGTAAAAGTAGAGTAAGGTGTTTATGGATAATGCCCAAATACAATTTCCAAACGGGGTCAACAACTTGGAAATGATATTATGTGATAAATTAGTATACATCTTATATTCATATTCATTTTTCTTATTTTAGTAACATCCACCTTAATTTAAGGTTTTTAATATTTCTTTCACTATGCATGTCACAACCGAAAATGTGACCGCGCGGCGCCATATCGAAATCGAAATTAAAATAAAAGTAGAAAAGTAGAGTCGCCACTAAATTTTTATTTTTGAAAAGGTAAAATTTTGGAAAAAACCTTTTAATTTGAAATATCGAAAAAAGTGGTCTGCGAACTAGAAAATATAGATTCGGGAGTCGGTTGTGAGTGGGGAAGGTGTTAGGCACCCCACAACACCCGTTACTAAGAACGGTTACCCTAAGTTAGTTGTGCAACATCATCATGGCCTTTAATTTATATTTTGATTCTCCCTAATGAATTATATGCAAAGCAAGAAATAATAATAAAAGAAACGAAATTAAACGAAAAAAAGGAAATTAAAGGAACGAAATTAGAAAACAAAACAAAATAAAAGAAATTAAAAAAAATAGAAATTGAACAGAAAATTTTATTTACAATGGCGGACTTGACCTAGAATGAAAGCCTAAGGCCTACGTACCTTCTGAAAGGGATCAAAGTCCATGTAGTTCGAGTAATGATAGATTTGTTTGTTTGTGTTTTATTTTTGTTTTTGTTTTTGTTTTTTTTTTTGTTTTTATTTTTTTTAGGTTTTGTAGTCTTTGTTTTTTTTATATGTATTTTTATTATTATTTTTTTCATTTTTTGGTTTATTTTTTGTCATTGTTTTTTTTATTTTTTTTTGTTATGATTTTTATTTCTACTGTAAATTTTTTTTATAAAGGAAAAAAAAGGAAAACAAGAATTAACTTCACCTTTGACAAATAAAACGAATTTATGATTGATTAATGTGTTTTAAGTTGCTAAAATAAAATTAATTTTATTTTCTTGCTCTTTCCTCATTTTTAGCTTTTTCCTTTTTTTTTTAAAGAGAATTTTATTAATGATTCTTTTTTTTGTTTATTTTTTTCTTAATTTTTGACAATTTTGATTCTTTTAATTTCTTTGTTTTGATTTTCCTTTATTTTTTTGTATGCTTTTCAATTCTTAATTTTTTTTTTGTTTTTCTCTTCTTTCTTCATCATTTTTTTCCTTTCTACTTCCTTTTCTTTCTGTTTTACTTTTTATTTATTTATTTTTCTTCTTTTTCATATTTATTTTTGTTTATTTTTGTTCTTAAATTTAATTGATTATCAATATATATTTTGGAAAAAAGAACGAAATAAAAAACTACTTTTATCTTTGACAGATAAAACAAAATTAGCATTGATTGATGTGTTCTAATCTGCCTAAGATAAAATTAATTTTACTTCCTGATATTTTCCATCTAGGATTTCTTTTCTTTCACCTTTCTATTTCTTTTCTAGGCTCTCTATTCATTCAAACAATTTTTAATCCTTGCTTCATTTTTTATTTTGTCTTTACTTTTCCCTTTAGTGAATTTTGTTGAATTGATTTTTTTTTTGTTTGAAAATTAAGTTTTGTTTACTATTTTTTTGAAATGGGAATTTTAAGAACTCAATTATTTAAAATCAACTTTCGAAATTGTTATATATTATTTTTGATGTTTAGAGAGGAACCTTCAAAAAGGATAAATCTTCAAAATTCAAATTGATTTTTAATAAACTTTTTTTTCAAGAAAATACAATTTACTTTAAAAATAATTCATTTTATTTTATTTTAAAATTCTCTTTTCCTTTGAAAACTTACTCTCTTTTTTTTATTATTGAAACTCAAAATTGATGTAAAAACATTTGATAACCCAACCAAGTCTCCGAGGGGACTTATTGTCACACACGGTTCCGGATGACTCCCTAAATGTCCGAGGAGATACAGGATCTCACATGGCAACTCTAAAAAATTTAAAATAAAAGAAAATGAAATAATATAAAAAAGAATAATATATCTTACAAACCTACAACGATTGATGATTGTACATCCCATGATTTTATTGAATTCACTACACATATCATTTATAGTTCATGGATAAAAATAAAATAAAATATCTTCCCTGTTTATCTGTTGAAACCCCTCCTTGCACCTTCCCTGACGCATCACCCAATTATGTGCTCCCAAGCCATGGGCCTCGCATAGAGAAAACAAAATGCGCATTAGTTTCCATGAAACCTTATTCATTCATGAAGTAGCATAACGTCCTTAAACTAACACGCAAGGTCAGCATGTTTACAATCCCATGAACTGCGATGCGTTAAATTAATAGCCACAGAAAACCACATCTACAACATAGCAGAATGCATGGGTAGGGTTCCTATGTCAAATTATACTCAACACAAGGAATGGATCATGCTAATGACATCAATGTCACAACAAGGAGCTCAAACAAACTTGACGTAGCGAGATAAAAATAGAAAATGGAATAGAATTAAAACAAAGTTGGAATTGAGCTCACAACATTAAGGATACACCAGCATATTTTAATAGAATTTGTGCCCATTTCCAGACCATAAATTAGGCTCAATTCACGCTCACCAATCGTTAAGGCAATATGTAAACTACGGACGGGATGTTCCCCACAATCTCAAGCTAAGAACCAGACTATAATCACACTCAAAATTACTGGAGCAGTAAGGTAAAACCAAAGCAAACACATTATGATTCTGTGGACTCTCCTTTTCTAGCGACCATGATTAAATACTAAAACTCAACTAGATTTTCTATCAGGCATTTCATCGAGCACCTATTGTGCGTGTCTTAGGATATATACAGAGTAGCATATTCGGACTCCTCCCACGAATATTTGGTAGGAGAGTATTATCCAGTATTCCATTCCCAACACAGACCATCAACAATCAAAAGGAATTTCCATTGACAAGTACAGACAGCAATCCAGTTTTGTGACTTACCTGCGGGATGTCAGGGAACTAACGAGTTCTTCCTCGCGCTTCCTTCTCAGCCTCGATATCTGCCTTCTCGCGATCTTGCACTCCTGTCTGCCTCTCTTGATTTTTCGTTCTCTCGCTTTTAGCCTCTCTTGATTCGAAAGCTCTCTGGTTCCCCTCCAGCTCTTTGTTTCTATCCCTTTCCTTCAATTCCCTTTAGCCTGAACCCAAACCTCAATATTTGCTCCTTCCTTCGTTCCCAGTATTCTCAGACTCCCCTTCCATCGATTCCTCACTCGATTTCAATCTCTCCCTTAGTCTCTGAATCCCCTTCTATTTTCTTGAATCCGAAAATCTCTTTTTCCTTCTCTCGATCCCGAAAACTCCTTCTCGTTCTCTCAAATCTCCCTCGATTTTTTTTCTCTCGGTCTCCTCCTACGATTTTTCTCGTCCCTTCCCCTGTTCACCCTCTCTCTCGCTTTTCCTCCTCTATTTTTCTTCAGATCCTCCCCTCCCTCTTCGAATCAGACCATCTCCTTTTTTTCTTTCCTCTCTCCATCTCTCCCTTCGATTCCTCCTGAGCTTCTCTCATTTGTGTTCTCCCTCGATTTTTTTTTTGAACCCCTTTTCTCTTCGAACCCTATATCGTTTTGAATCCCAAAAATCTGAAAGTCCTGCCCTGGATTTTTTGGATACCTTGTCTCTCTTCGTTCTCTCTGTCTCCCTTCTCTTTCTCCGCCTAGAGTTCTCTCTCTCCAATCCGAAAAAGTCCCATTCGACTCACTCAAACCCCCCCAAAATCAAATCTGCCCGTCGCTCTCTCTCTTTTTCCCTGAATCCTCCCCTTCTCTGTTCTTCGTCTCCCCTTTTATCCCAAAAGGCAAAGGACCTCCTCCTCTGCTTCTTTTGGCCCGAGGCAGACGCGTGGGTCAAAATGAGGTCTGGGTCAAAACGCAGGGCCTTGCATACTTTTTTTTTTGGTTAATGGGCCGAATGTAAAAAAGTTAGGGTATAGGTTTTTGAATTTTTCGGACTGGATTGACCCACTTTCCTTTTTGAACATTTTTTTTTTGAAAAAGGCATCTGCTGTTTCTCTTTTTTTTTTTTTTGCTTGAAGCTAATGGATCAGATTTAAAAGAGTTGGGTTGCAGTTTCTTTTTTTTTGAATTTGGGCCAAGATTTAATAAAAATGGGCTTATGTTGAGAAAAGGACTTAGACCCCTTTTTTTTTTAAAAAAAAAAAATCTTTTCTCTTAATTCTTTAAATATATATATATATAATTTTCTTTTTCTCTTCTCTCTTTTGTTTTGATTTTTCCCATTGGGTTTTTTTTCATTTTTGTTTCTTAGAGCTTTTGATTTAGCTTTTTCTTTATTTTTTCATTTTTTTTCATTTTCTCCTAATTTTCTATTTGCTTTCTTTTCTTTTTTTTTTTTTGTATTTTTGTTAATCTAATTTTGTTATTATTTGTGTAGCTGGTCCGGATAAAATACGGTGTTCACAATGCATGATGGAGGTTCATGTTCCTATAAAAGAGAAGCTTTCTACAAAAGTTTGAGGACTACTTGAACGAAAGGTGAATGTCTACAATTTAGTGATGGTCAAAACACTAGTACGTACAGAACAATCTTGCACCAATAGAAGATAAATTTTTAATTTTCAACTATTGTTAATATGTGTATACCCACATGAATCAATTATGGCACAAAATTTAAAATACTAATTGAATCAATTATGGTACAAGTAGTTTATTCTATAATTATAAAATATTTAAGATTGACTTTTTCAATAAAGTATATTGTGAGTGTGTTTTTAATTGGCTTCCTTAATAGATTATTAAAATATTAATATTAGGTTCATAATTTTTTAACTTGACTAAATATATATATGTGTATGTATGTATATGTATATGTATATGTATATATATATATAAACCCTTTTATTTTCAAAAAGTACAATGGCATATCTTCAAAATTAATTCATATTTAAACATTAATAGTCTAGAAGATTATTACACAACTGACTTTCTAAATAGCATAAAAGGTTGCCAGCCAACTAATCATATATTGAGATTGAAAACCAGAGCACATGTTCTACTTTTGAGAAACGTAGACAAATATTTGGAAATCATGTTATAGAAAGCAAAGTTGTTTTAAAAAAATGAAAATGTTTATATACCCAAATGATAATCACCCCATCTTATTCAAATTGCCATTTAAGCTATAAAGGAGGCAATATACCTTCAACATTTCATTTGTAATTGCTATTTATAACATCCCTAAAATTAAGATTTTTTAATTATTTAGTAATTTATGTAATGAATTTATTAAGCTTTAATAAAAAGAATTTGAATGAAATAGCTTCGTATATGAGAAGTATGAGCTGAATATGACCCATAAGAATTTTTAAGATTTTAGGGGGGTCCAGGGGGGTCTAAAGGCAAAATTATCATTTGCTACTCGGAAAAACTTTGATAATTTTTTTCTAGAAGGAATGGGAATATTAGGGAAATGAATAACCCCTAGAACTCCTTCAGGGTTTCTTAGCCCTTTAGCTATTTCTATTTCTATAGTTATTATAACTTCTTTTTTTATCTAGGTCATGGCTATTGATCGGGCTAACTAGATCTTAGACCGGATCCCGCCCGGCCATTTGGATGACGTGGCATCATTGGACCCGTCTCATCAAACTGAGTTTAACCGTGGGTTACGGATTTCTGAGATTCTTGCTCGATTTCTTGATATTTGTGTCTAAAGCCACAAATAGAGAATGAAACTGGAGTTCCCTAAACTTTCGGACAATTTATACATTTTGCCTAGCATATAACTTTTCTTCGCATTTTAGTCCCTAGCTCCTTCGTACTTGACTTCGGAGACTTTTTGAGACCTTTTTCTGACCCCCTTAACGCATCATTAATTGGGGAATATATATGATTGGGAACATTAAACGGGACCCACATTAGCAGAGAACTTAGAAAATGCAGATTAATAAGATATTATGAAAAACTTAGGAAAACAGTGATAATTTTGTAAGTTTAACTGAGGAAGAGCTGACGTGGCACCAGGGAACTGGGAAGGTGTTGATGTGGCGCCATGTAGAAAAAAGAGAGATGATGTGGCACCATGTGTGAAGAAGAAGCTAGAAGTTGGAAGAGAATTCTAGAAGGTGCACGAGCTACGGAGTGATTGCACAGGCTTGTGTCAGCAAATCTTAGAAATCTCACACATTACGAAAAAGTTACCGCTAACTTCAGCATGACATAGATGCTAACTTAAGTGACATTAAATGCAACCTTATCTTCACACTTTACGAAAAAGTAACTTGGATAATCCAATGGCTAATATTTGTCCGTAAAATGTGATACGATCTAAACTGTTGATGCAATCTAATGGCTTAGATTTCTTCACCTTTTTAAAATCAAACCACCATCTTTGATCTAATCTAAAGGCCTACATTTGATCTCTTATTTCAAGATTAAATCTTGACCATTCACAACTAGTATATATATATGAACCACCCACTCTTTCATGCCATTTTCTCACACACAAAATACACACCAAAATTCGGCCAAGACAAAGAGAAGGAGAAGGAGAAGGAGAAGGAGCTCGACCTAAGGAAGAAGAGAAGGGAGAAGGACGAGAGAAGGAAAAGTCACCGGGGAAAATCAAATACCGCAGAGTTAAGGTAACATAGATAGCCTTTCTTTTTCTTGATTTTCTTCTATTTTTCTCCAAGAACTTTCTCTTCTCTTTTTCTTTAATTTTCGTCCATGGCATGAGGAGATGGGAAATTTTGTTGTTTCCATGAATTCTAGCCAAGAAAAGATGGAAAAAAGATGAATAAATCATATATATGACTTATAGATTCATGTGATTCAAGAAAATTCCTAATCTTGGCAATTTTTCTACAAATCAAGAAGCTTTGTATTTTAAGTGCCATGGGAGAAATTGAAGAGAAAATAAAGGGAGAATGATGGAAGAAAGCCTAAGGAAGAGGAAGATTAATACAACTTTGATTTTCACAAAGAAATTGGCAAGGAAACCTTAGAATTTTATCTTGAGAAAATTGTAGAATCCATATGAAATCTTTAGAAATTGATTGAGGGCTTTTGTTTGTCATCCTTGAATATGTATGTGTGGCTATTTGGCAACATAAAAATGAAGCAAAATCACATGTCTTCTTAGATGTATAGATTCGGCCAACACATTTACATATACCTAGGGAAGAATTTTCTTAAATCCAACTAAATTAGGTTAATCTACATGAAAAATAAGGCCTATGGTAAAATTTTGGTGAATTATAGATCATTGTATAAAATGTCAAATCTTTGAGAAAAAGTGTTGACTAAAATGTTCTTGAATTTTCCCTAATGATATTTGATATGTTCTGCACGATTATTGTGGTCTAAGATGTTCTATGTGCTATCTGGATTATGCTAATATTTATTTCGTAAATTTTGGGACTTATTTATGATAGTTGAAAAATTATGCAATATTATGTCAAGAATAGAATATATGGTAACATGTGTTCTGAAAATTGCACTGTTGCTGTGCTGATATACTGCCTGATTTATTGACATGGATAATATGTTGTTTGTTGCCTGATTATATGAGCATGGGTAATTTGATAAAGGACTGACTAATATATATGGCGGAGCAGCCTTATCCAGGGGATGAACCCTGTGTATGCCAGAGTTGGCCATTGAGTAGCTACTGTTATGTTGGATGTCTAATTTCAAAAATACTTTTCTAAACCATTAATTTTTGGACTCCAGTACACTGTCATACTACTGAGATTATTTATGCACAGAGTTGTGCAAGGCAGTTCTTTCCCAAATATACTTACATGCCTTGATCAAATGATAGCTTGGATGACATATTATTGTGATATTTTATATGACTTTCCTTGGGTACCCACTGGGGGACGCCTTAGTAAAGGAAGCAAGGATGAGCCTGTTATGTCATAGTAGTGTAACATGATCTGGGTATTGATCCTGCTGAAGCTAGTGCAACATGATCTGGGTATTGAGCCTGGCGGTCTCCAAGGCCTAATGGTCAAGAGAGAATAAATATTGTTGTGATACCTTCTCTATTCTATGCATGTAGATGCATGTAGAAATCTCTTGAATATCTTGCAATTGCTGAATACCAATTATGTTGAGACAATTCTTGTATTTCATTCATGTCCTATCTTTAGATGTAATATGCATATTCACTTTGCTATTTCATATTCATGTTAGATATTGTTGATAGGTATATCTTTATGCTTATATTGTTCGGTGAATTAACTATCTTACCACTATATTGCTTATTGTTTGTTAAAAGTACTTGACTCTTCTTCATGGATATTATGTAGTATTGATCATGTCTATGTTACTGAGAAAATTATTTCTCACTCTATTGTAGTTTATATTTTTCTTAAATGCCGATTTATCAAGTGACTCTAGAACTCCAGGTGGAGTGAATCCAATTCTCACTCCAATGATGGGTCTTTGTCATCCATAATATACGCATCATATCATGTGATGACGTTGTTCGTGTTGTACCGGTATATTTTGTGACCCCAGGAGAGCTGGAGTCCCACACAATTCCAATGGGTGGAGTTGAACCTCCTGCTCCTCCGTTTGCATGAACAGAGGCCCAGTTACTGATACTGACCCTTTTGTTATCTGGGGGACTTTCTTTTTGAATGGTTATAGGATAGATTCTCTTTTGATGTGATGTGATTTGTATGGCCCCGTTCCCTTATGAGGGAGCTCTTGAACTAATTTGTATAAGTTACAATGTATTTTTGTTATTATTGTAGTCCACTATGTCATTAATTAGATTTTATTGTAAATGAATAATTAAAATAGAAAAAGTGATTAAACTCAAATAAGGAATTCTTTACAAATATATAAAATAAAGAAGGGTATTAGAAGAGACGTTAAATTTATGGTATCAAAGCAAGTCAATCTATCGGTGCCTTTAGGTATGGTTACTGAGATCGTTCTAGGTGAAGTCCTAAAAGAGTTAAGGCTAGGCCTTGTTTGGGGGTTAGTGTACAGATAGGAGATTACTAGTGTTTCCTTACCTGTATGCTAATTATGTCAATACTATTATAAATAAGGGTGTTGTATTTTTCTATTTTCACTGTTGAGCCTGATCACCTCAACAATATTTAATTGTGTAAGCAGGAAAATCATGATGACCCGATGAAATGTTAACAGAAATTCAAATAGTACTGATGAGACTCTACAGGGATTAGTCTTAACTATTCGGGAGCAGGCCGTTGCTATGCACCGTATCCTGCAACACCTACAGGAAATTAGTTAGAATGAAAATAGAAGAAATGAGGATGAAAGAAGAGAAGAAATAACAAACCTTTTCGTAAGAATTTATGAAATGAGAAGAAACCTGCCCCTTATCAACTCAAATTAGATAATACCATGGTATGTAGGAGGTGTGGGAAGCAACATTATGGTAAGTCGTGCTCATTAGGACCTCTTACTTGTTATAAGTGTGGTTAGATGGGACATCTCATTAGAAATTGTCCACAATGGAAAAAAGAGCAAAATCCTACCCGACCACAACATCAGGGGAGAGTCTATTCCTTATATAAAAGAGATGTGGCTCGGTCATCTGGATTGATACAAGGTACATGCTATATTAAAAATAATGTTTTACCTGTATTGTTTCTAGAGCTACCCATTCATTTATATTTGTAGATTGTATAAGGAATTTGCAACTCTCTACCTCTATTTTACCTTATGATCTTGCTGTGATTACCCCTACCAAAAAGGTTATTACTTTCCATGTTTGCTGAAATTGTCCTATCCATGTTTGTGGACAAGATTTTGTTGTTGACTTTATCTGTTTACCTATGACTGATCTTGCTGTCATTTTGGGAATGGATTGGCTATTTGTTAACCATGTCACACTTGACTGTCAAAACAAGACTATTTTTATTTCTCCAAAGACCTCTGCCAATTCCTGTAGAAAGGAAGATGATTTAATGGATGTAGAAATCTCTCACTTGAATTCATCAGAGGTTAAAGTAGAGATAACTCAAATTCTTGTGATTTGTGAGTTTTTTGAAGTCTTTCCAGATGAAATTCCAAGTTTACCCCCTAAGAGAGAAATAGAATTTTCCATTGACCTTCTACCTAGAACAGGACCAATTTCCATTACTCCTTTTAGGATGTCTCCTCTTGAATTGCAAGAGCTAAAAAGCCAAATCAATGAATTATTAGAAAAGAAGTTTATTAGGCCTAGTGTTTATCCTTGGGTAGCATCAGTGTTGTTTGTGCCAAGAAAGATGGGAGCCTTAGGTTATGTATCGATTATAGACAATTGAATAAGGTAACCATCAAGAATAAATACCCTCTTCCAAGAATAGATGACTTGATTGATCAACTTAGAGGAGCCTCTATCTTTTCCAAAATAGACTTAAAATCTAGATACCATCAAATTTGAGTAAGAGAAGAAGATATCCCTAAAACTGTTTTTAGAACTAGATATGGTCACTGTGAGTTCTTGGTAATGCCATTCGGACTCACCAATGCACCTGTAGTGTTTATGGACTACATGAATAGAATTTTCCAACCTTACTTAGATAAATTTGTGGTCATGTTTATAGATGATATCCTAGTTTATTCACGCATTACTTATAGATAACAAGGTATTTGGTAAACTCTTTTTACTTATGCTTACAATTGTTTAACAGCCTGCTATGATGTAATATTCTTAAGTTTCCCTTTAAACGCTTAGATTGAAGACTTGTCAAGGATCTTTAGTTAGTTTGTTTATATTTGTACTTCTGGTTATGAAGCTTATTTTTTCCATTGCAATAATTGAGTACGGAATAATTTAGCATTCATTTGTCTTAGATGTCCGCTAAAATCTCAAAAATGAAGCATGTTCTTATTTATTTATTTATAGGTTCTGAACTCTCTTCCAAATTATTTTTCAATGGTGGACTTCACTCTGAGAAAAATTAAAATTAAAATATTAAATGTAAATTTCAACTTCAGCATACATTACCCTTTTATGTTCAGAATTCTTAGTCGTCTAATCATCATATGTGTCACGCATTAGAAGGATTTTACATATAAAGAATTAAATAACAAGGTGGCGTAAGATATGGTAATAAGTTAATAACTTAAAGAAAAAAAAGTTCCACCTCAAAATTATAACTTAGTAAAAATTTCACTAAAAGACTTTAAAAATAAAAATTATTTTAAAAATTGAAACGAAAAAGTTACTATTAAAACTTTTAAAAATTACAACTCATACTTCCTAAAATTACAACTTAGTCTTTTTGATATTATCAGGGGTTTTTTCCAATAATAATATTAGAGAACATAAAAGGTTGCTTTAAGAAATGCCAATTATAACATTGGTTTTTCAGAAAAATTTTGATTTTTAAAATCTTTTAACATTATTTTTACCAGCTTATGATCCTTATCTATAATTTTCCTTTAAAGAAACATAATATGAAATATGCACATGCTTATATCATTAATAGATGAATCATTATTTTTCTCTAAGTATATATTAGCTCTAACAAACATTAATAATAAAGATACCTAAAAGATCTTTTATAGTTTATACTTATAGTATGGCAATATCACAATGTTTTATCATGATATTAATATAAAGGAGTTTAGTGTTAAAGCATCTTTTACAAATCTTAAGATTCATTTATTATTATTATTCCTTTTTTAAGATTCATTGACCTTTGCTTTAGGAATTTTTATACATTTCTAAAAATATTTCATATTTTAATTTTGGTATCTAATCAAGGGAATAGGTATCAAACAAATATATTAGATCATTTTCCACCATTTTTTAAACTAGAAGAAAACCATTAGTAGATTTATGATTTGTAAAATTTTTTGTTAAATAATATCGTAATTGTATACTTTATCTATTGACTTGTAGGATTTTTGTTTTTGTGATAGTATTATTACATTTGTTACACTTAAATTTTAATTTTAATAAAAATATAATTTTATATCTAATTATAATTTAAAATTTATATTTGTTGTGATTATTATGCATAAGTCATTTTTAGCTATGTTTTTACTCAAGTTTAAATATACAACAAATTTAAAAATTTAAAAATTTAAAAATTTTTAAAAAATAGCTATAATAATAACTATCATTATAAGGCAAGCATGTTTTTGCATTGTTAAATTTGTTTCATTAATTACTGTTTTGTGTCAACCATCATAAAAAATTTATTATGATAGCTGCTCTTGCAATTAAAAACAATCGTCATAATGTAACGCACAATGAATCATTTAGCAACAAATTTGTAACTATTGTTAAAGTTTTTAACAATAATTGTAATCATTGCTATGTCTAGAAATAATCGTCACAAAGTTCTTTTTTTTTTCGTAGTGTAAGTGAATCCTTTTCTTCCCTCTTGATTAATGGCCACCATAAACGGGTCCCTATGAAAGTTGACAACATCTCTACTTTAGAAGGGGGCTTTTAGCCTTCTAAGATGTTCATCTTTTCAGAATATCTTGCTCATAGAGATTCTATCACCAATGCTTCAAATGCAAACCTCTTGCATTTGATTTTGTCCTTTGTGATGTTTGAATTTGGCTTGTATCTCAACATGTCTTTTGGCAAGAAGAGTTTGGAGGATTGAAAATAGGTTCTAATTTTTTCTAGTTCACCATGTTCATGGTAGCCTAGCTTTTGAAGAAGTGGAAATACTATTGATAAGTGTTAGATATACACACTTTTTTTAGATGAAATTAAATAATTAAATCCAAAATATGTGATTTTTATGTGATTCAATTAAGAATAGGTGGACGTGGAAAAGCATGAGTAAATCAACATGAAATTAGGCAAATTTCATAAGGAACACAGGCTAACTATATTGGTAACCATGGACATGTGAAAGGAAACTTTCTAAGCAAACCAAATACCTATATGGATTTACACGACCATGTGCAGAAACCTTATTTCAAATGAACTATTGGAAGGTAAAATAGGCAAGCCCTATAAATGGGTGAGTTCGACATGGTTTGCTTGTGTTTGACTAAAATTGAGGCTTTTTATGAAGTGGCTTCGAATTTCTAATGAAGGAGGCTGAGAAGAGACCTAGAAATGTAGAGATATAAAGTAGGAAAGGAGATTCAGAGGAACAATCTAGGGATTTGCTAAATATCTAAAGTTTGCATTGAAGAATTACTTAAATCTGTCGTTTATTTCATTCTTAGATGATGGATTTGTTTAGTTTTATTGTTGTTTCATTACTAATTGACATCATGTGTAACTATATTGTAAATCTAGAATTTAAATAAATTTGTTTACTAATTGAGTAGAACTTGAAAATTTTTTGTGATGGTTTTAATCAGATTAATCTATTGCTTTTTTCTCTTGTTCATAAATGGCTAGCTACCATTTATTTGATGTATTGTGAGAAGATCGAAAGGTTAATTTTAGTATAAATCACTATGACAATAAACTTATATGACAATTTTACAAAGATATAAGTTGCATCTAAGTGGTTTATGAGTATTATCTTGTATTGATTCCTTTTATGTAATGGGTTTGTATTAGGTGTATGATCATGAAAATATATATAGGCTTAATATGAGTATAATGATTTATCTCAAGAGAGAATTTCATTTATATTAGTGAAATTTTTGTTGATCTAATTGAATTTAGCTGCAAGAGCCTATTCTGAGTGAGACTTATGATGTGAATAGAAGATTCTAGATTCTAGAGCCTTTTTATACATAGTTAGTACTTGTTTAAAGCATCTTATTGCTTTTAAATTTATAATTATCAATTTCATTTTAATTGGATAATTTAGATAATAGAATAAATTCTGATAATTGATAGTTGATTTTCTTTCTTGTAGAAATGATATTGTACTCATAAGTTTATTATTTGTGCAACCCATACAGTTGCAAAATCATTCACAACAAGTTTTTGACACCATTATCGGGGAAGGCAATTCAATATCAATTAAAAGATTTTTTTTCTATTAATCTAAATATTTTATTTTTCATTAATCTCTTATGTTTTCTTAATTTTCAATTTTGGTTAATTTGTATTTTCCTCTTTTCAAGTATTTTAGCATCATGAGTCTTTCATTTGGTGTTGCTTTTTCTTGAGCCTAAACTTGAATGCATCCTTCAATTAATCAAAGCTATTCTTGATTGTCATCGCTAACCAGTGCTTGACTTTCTTTTGCCAAATGCACATGGACTAAAATAATAACATAGTTAGCCTAACAATTTTAGCTAATAACTTTGAGATTAAGTTTGGGGTGATTCAAATGATTCAACAGAATGAGTTTGAAGGAAAAGTTTTCGCTTCTTGAAGATTTGTGATACCATTAAAATGAATGGAGTTTTTATAGATGCAATCATACTCATATTGTTTCTATTTTCACTCAAAGATAAAGCTACTTTGTGGTTAGACTTTATGCCTGCTCAATCTTTCTCAACATGGGATGAACTTTCATAAGCATTTTTTGTAAAATATTTTTCACCAGACAAAACTACAAGATTAAGGAGTGGCATTTAGAGCTTCTTTCAATGTGATAGGGAATCCCTATATGATATTTAGGAGAGATTTAAAAAAATTATGAAGGCATTATCCATATCATAGTATTTAAGATTGGATACTTGTACAAATATTTTATAATAGGTTAGAGCAATCCCTTAAACTTAACTTAAATGTTGTAACTAGCAAATCCTTGCTAGTCTTAGGTGCTAAGGAAGTAGTTGACATCATTGAAGAGATGGCTACAAACCATTATAATTGGCTAAGTGAAAGACACAAAAGAGTAGCCAATGTGATAGAAATGGTGATCATTCATAAGTTGAACCACAAAATTATATGTTTGATATGCTTATAAAGAGGTTTGATCATATGAGTGTCAATGTAGTTTCAAACTTTTCATCCTACGCTAGCCATGAACTTTATGGTGGTGATCATCCATACAATGAGTGCCAACATAACACTTTAGGATCTTGTGCCATTAATCAAGTGCAATATATACCCAACAATTCAAAACCTTAAAATAATCTTTATTCATTAACTTACAATCCTAGATGACACAATCATTCCAATTTGTTGTGGGGAAATTAGAACTTAAATCATTTAGGAAATTTAGGACATTAAGGTGGATCATCTAGATCAATCTTTTAGCCTAGAAATAAAGGGATTTAATTTCAAAATGAAAACAAATAGTCTTAAGAAGTTGCATTTGAAAAATTTTGTAATGTGTCTTATAAAAAATTTAAAAAGTTAGAATCTAAGTTGGATTCGTTAGCCTCGCATAACAAAAATTTGGAAATGCAATTAGGACTATTAGCTTATTCATCAAATATTAGACCTTAAGGGCATTTGCCTAGCAAAACTAAAATTAATCCCAATGAATAATGCAAGGCAGCTATATTAAGAAGTGGAAGATAATTGAACAAGACTCATGCTCAAACTAAGCATTCCATTGAGCATAATGACATGGTTGAAAAGACACCAGATAGCAATCCCATTTATATTAGAGATAAAAAGGAGACTACTAACCTTCCAACACCAACACTAGTCAAGGGATATGTATGTGCTATTCCATTTTCTTAAAGGCTAAAATAGCAAAAACTGGATAAACAATTTGAGAAGTTTCTCAATATTTTCAAGTAGCTTCACATAAATATTCCTTTTGCTATGCTTTAGCTCAAATGTCGACTTATGTAAAGTTTCTAAAGGAAATTCTATTAAATAACAGGAAGTTGGAGGATTATACTACTATTGCACTTATTGAAGAGTGCAGTGCTATCGTTCAAAAAAAGTTGCTACCAAAATTAGCTAACCTAGGGAGTTTTTCTATTCCCTGAGTCATTGGTGATGTCATTTCTAATCATGCATTATGTGATTTGAGAGCTAACGTGAGCCTGATGCCTTTGTTTGTTTGCAGGAAGTTTAGCTTAGGGAACTTAAAGCCTACAAATATGACATTGTAGCTAGTAAATAGATTAGTTAATCAACCAATGAGAGTATTAGAAAATGTCTTGGTGAAGGTAAAGAAATTTTTATCTCTTGATGAATTTTATAGTTCTGGATATAGAGGAAGACACATCAATGTCATTGATTTTAGGTCAATCATTCTTAGTGATAGCTAGTGTCATACCTTATATTTCCTCTCATTATATCTTTTCATTCAAGATAATTAAGTGCATGTTCATAAAGAATTATTGAGAAAAAGCCACATTTTCATGCACTTTATCAAGTTACGCCAAGATAAAATTATTCAATTTGCGTTATGTGGGTCCCATGGATTATCCGACAACATTCTCTAGTCATTTATCGTTGGAAAAAATTACAATCAACTCAAAATATCAAGCAATCCATGGTTTTCAAGTCAAAAACCCTGAAATTCCCTTCATCCTTCATAGCTGTACAGTGATAGATTTCAAAGGAAACTTTGAAAAATCATAACTAAATGTAAAAAAATTAAAATCATACAAACCATAACTTTCTGGAAAGCTCTAAATGTCAAATTTACATAAAAATAATTTCTAACCACAAAAATCTCATCTAGACCATGTTTGACAACAAAAAAGGTAGGGAGGTTAAGCTGTTCAGAAATCTAATACATCTTACTGATATAAATTTTGAAAATTCATAATTAATTTCAAAAAAATAAAATCCATGAATTCTATACCAATTTGGAAAGCTACAGATATTAACTAGAGGGAAAAAATATTTCTAGATCAATTCAAGAGCATTCCAACCCCAAAAATCAATCAAATAATAATACGGGTCTGGAGGTGCGCTAGAACAGAATAGGAACTTCAAAAATTCATATTTCCCTCTCTAGATATCCAAATGAGGTGCTTTCAATTGAAACAAGTCACTGGAAAGGTCTAGTTTCTCTTTGTAAAATATCATAGCAATTGGACATTGTTTACCCCATGAATGACAGAGATCGAAATTCAAACTATATAAACAGTATACTAACCAAAATCAGAATTTTTTTCAACTTCAAAAATTCGCCAAAAATTATGTAGGCCTCCAAATATTACCCACTTTAGCTTCCCAAAAATTTCTCAATAAATTCTAGATGCATGCTAAGTCTTAGACCAAGAAGAGCTCATTTGGATAAAAAGTGACAATCTTGCAATATGGTAATTTTTACCTCTTTCAAAATACCAACTTTGTCCAAATAGCCTCCTTAATAGTTTGGCATCTCTTGGGCAAGTTTAAAAGTATAAATATGACTTGAAAGAGCTGCCCAAGTGGTCTCAAACCTTATGCACCTCAATTTGGCTATCCCACATCCATTAATACATAGTTAAACATAAACCATACAAAAGGCAAGTTTCATGATTCCATTGATTTAGTATCATATAAAGTATATACAATATCCATACATCATTTTACAATTGCCCATGGTCTTACATCTCAAAATTACATGTACAAGCTCACTTTTCCATTCAACTACAAGTAAGATGACATATTAGACAAAATACAATTCTTCAAGATTCTTGGCTTGCAATTTTTTGCCATTGGGTACCACCTAGACATTTCAAGAGGAAAGGGGGAAGGAAGTGAGATTCTTAGAATCTTAATAACTCATACACCTATTCATACACACATTCAAGGCATACATACATCAAGTATACAAATAAACAAGCTACTTGGATCATAATGCACAATTTCAAGATTTTCATGCCACACTTTCACAATTAAGGCATCAAGAAGCTTTAGGGACTTTCAGTTTTGGCTCATCCCATTTCTAGGACTTTTGGATATGCCTTACCCTTGGTCTAAGGACTTTTGACTTAGCCTCACCCATCCAAGAGACTTTTGGCCTAGTCTCACTCATGTCTTGAGACTTTCGGCACCTCCTTACCTACATTAAGAGACTTTTGGCATCACCTCACCCTTAAGAGCAATTTTCACAAACAAACTATTCAAGAATACACATTGGTACCAATGCAAACTCAAACATCAAGTGGCATATTCTCAAGTCACATAAATACAATATATGCACACAAAGATATACACATGCACAAGAATGTAAGGAAAATAAGGTGGAGAGCTACCTTGAATTTTATGCAAGCTTCCTTCTTCCCTTCCTTTTTAAGTTCTACACACACAATGTGATGAGTTAGGATCCTCTTGGCCTAAGCACCATAAACAACACACAATCATATGCTTAAAGCAAGCCAGGACATTAATCTTACTTTTAAACACACACTTAATCCTACAAGTGACATAATGGTTCCATAATTAGCCCCTTAAAGCAACCTTTACAATTCAAGTTTTAGGCTCTATTCTCTTCCCATTTCTAGGCTTTTTGACCTCATTCAAGGTCCTTGGAGCCATCACACCTTCATTTGCATAAGCTAAAAACCAAGTTGCTTCATCAGGCACTATTATGGATACATTGTCCCATCTTCTAATCCATGCCTCCTAATTTTTTTTTCCAATGGTTTCTCCCATCTCTTAATATCATATAAAGTCCCAAACCAAGGCTAGAATAAATTAAAACACTCTATAACCTAATGCTCTTGCCTTGGTCGAGATATGTCCATCAAAGGAGGTTCTTAGAGTTTCAAAAATTTTCTTGATGGGAGAGTCACTTAGGAGGCTTTCTAGAGGTCTTAGGAGCTCAAGGAAACACTCAAATAGCCAAGGGAGTTCATGTATAAAATCAGATTTCACAAAACCCTAATGGATCCTACACTTTTCTAACTTAGTTTCCTTTGGTTTTTCTTGCAATTTCCTGCCATATTCCTCTTCTCCATGGTCTATAATCCTAGTTCCCCTCTTGTTTTTGGATAGAATTCCCTCCCTTCTTGTGGTTCTGTATGAGGCCAAAACACACACAACCAAGGAACAAGGGGAAGAAGCAACAAGAATAAGAAAATATCTTGGATTTCTAGCTCCCTTTTTTTGCTTCTTCCTTGGCTTGAGTCCTCTTCTCAATTTTTGAAAATTTTCCCTTGGTTCTGTCCAAAAATAAAACCAATCATCTCAAAAAAACCATAGAAAGAGAGCTAAGAAGGAGAGGAACAAAATTGAAAGAAGGAGAAGTATAAAATTTCATGAAATTTCTCACCTTTTCCTTGGTTTCTTCCTCCATTTCTCTCCTCCTCTTGTGCGCCTAAGAGAGAACTTATTTTTTCATATTCTGGGCAGAAGAAAGTTGAGCTATATGAGAGGAGGAAGAGTCAAGAAGCTTATGGAACATTCAAGAAACTCACTTTTCCAAAATTTTTAATTTTGTCTTTCTGTAATGGTAATATCGTTTTAGTTTTGTTTTAGCTCCTTTTTAAGAATCGTCTTTTCCATTATGAATTTTAGGTTTCCAATTTAATAAAGTGTCTTTGGAATCACTTAATTTAGAGTTAAAACTTTCTCAAAAGAACTTGTCAAAGTTCAAGTTCATTGTTGTTGGAAAACGTATACTTGACGGGCTTTACTAGTTTCGGAGCTTCCAATGGTTTTTGGGGCCTCTGAGAACCCTAGAAAACTCAAATTTTTCGTTTAAAAAGTCTTCCTATGTGTTTTTCTAAAAGTTACACTTATTTACGAAAATGCCATTACATATCGTCAAATTTCGTAACAATTTCATTTTTCCATCCTAGCTCCTTTTTTCTTTTCGTCTGAGCTTAGAATTATTATTTTTAAGAGTTTAGGACTCTACCTAAATTTTCCTAGATATTTTCTAGCTCATTTCAATAGACTTGCTTTTATATGACTCATTTTGTCATTTTACGGGAATTACATTCGTTACAGCCAGTGCTAATATTGATATAAAGAATGGAACATTAACCTAGAAGGTTATAAAGGAAGTAACTAAATTTAAGGTATTCAAAGACATAAAGACCTTACCTTCCAAAAAAGGAGTGTTATATGCATTGTTTCAAATTATGACCGACATTACAAAATGTGACTGCAATATTGGAAATGTAACCCAACTCGTATCTACATCAGCTTGCAATTGAAGAGGTCTCAGATATCACACTAATGGGCCATAATATAATGATGTTGCAATGGAACTGGCGCATCATATAAAAATAGCAGCCAAAAACACAAAGCTTAGTAAAACAAAGCTGCCAGCTGTAACATCGTATATTTCTAGCCTTGCTTCATGCTATTTCCAAGTCTCATGTTATGCATTCCACAAGAACACAAGAAAATAGCTTATAAAAAGGGAATATTTTAGCTTTGCGTCACGTATAAAATTTTCATTCGGTGTCTCGCGAACCATGTGAGTTCATGTACCACATTCTTATATTTAATTACATAGATATAACTCATTTCCATCCCCAAAATTGGTCTAGAGCTCATGCATGGCAAGGGGATACATAAAATTCATGAATACAATTTCGACCAGAATTTTCTTACTTTTGTCACAAATTTTGGAAATTCGTAATTAATTTCAAAAAAATCAAACTCAAGCATACTATGGCATTTTGGAAAGTTACAGATATCTACTTTATGTTAAAAATATGTCTAGGCCATGAAACATAATACAGAAGATGTTTGACATTTGAAAAGGTGTAGAGGTTCAAACAGCTACTGGTACTGAAGCAAGTGTCTGTTATAAACTTCAAAAAGGTCTAATTAATTCCACAAAAATCCAATCCATACAAATGATACCAATATGGAAATCTATGGTGTTAGATTTATGTAAAAATAAATTCAGACTAAAAAAACACGTTTAGCTACTGGAATTCAATGGAACAAGGATCAAAGTCGTGCTGCGCTATTGTTTCTGTTCCAGAACTTCAAAAATTCATAACTCTTAGCTCAGACCTCCAAATGAGGTGCTTCTAGTTGCTATAAGTCATTGTGAATGTCTAGTTTCTGGCTATAAAATTTTGTGGCCATTGGACCATGTTTGCCTCTCAGATGACACAATTTCACAACTGACCAAATGAACAGTGATTCAGCATATCTAAAATTCTAATACCAACTTTGAAAGATCATAGAAAATTTCATAGACCTCCAAATTACCTGGTCTTTAGTTTCCTAAAAAGCTATAGGTAATCTCTAATTTCATGCCAAATTTTAAGTTAAGAAGAGGTCATTTGGTTAGACTTTGCCATAACTTAAGATTATGGCACTTTTGGCTCCAACCAGGGGTAAATTTGGTCCAAATGAGCCATACATTGTTCCACACCCATTTGAGCAACTTAGAAAGCATAAATATAGCATAAATAAGTCTCTCATAAGGTTTGAACCATCATGCAACTCAAATTCATCATGACACATCCATAAACATACATGCACAAGTGGGCTCCTAAGTGGTCAAGTTGCACATTTTCATTCATTTAGCTCTATTCTTGATACATACACTATCTTTACAAAGTTTTATACTTGCTTAAGGTTTCATGGCTCAAAAATAACATATACATATATACTTAGACATTCTAGTACGTAAAAAATAAAAAGATTTGTCAAAAGATGGATATTTAAGCTCTTTGGCTTCCATTCTTTGGATCTTGAACTCCACCTAGACCATATAAGATGAAAGAAAGGAGGGAGTGAGATTCATTGAATCTCAATAGATCATATACCTATTCAAGTACATTTTCAAGGCATACAATATGTCAAGGGTACACGTATGAAACTAATCAATCTATGAAGCATTCAACTTTCACATTTTTATGTTACAAACTCATGTTAAGCATAAGAATGAGCTCTAGGGACTTTTAGTTTGGCCTCACCCCATTTTTAGGACTTTTGGATTTACCTCACTCTTGGTTTAGGGACTTTTGACTTAGCTTCATCCATCCAAGAGACTTTTGGCATTGTCTCACCCATGCCATGAGACTTTTGGCATCTCCTCACCCACATTAAAGGACTTTTGACATCACCTCATCCTTATGAGCCATTTCCACAATTTAAAGACATTCAAGAAAGCATATTGGTACCAAAATAGCAACATAGTATCAAGTGGTATGTCTCAAAATATAAATATGCACACAAGCACAAAATAACACATATGCAACAAGAAAAGGTGGAGAGCTACCTTGGTGAAAATCTAAGCTTTACTTTGCTTGTTTTTTCTCCTTTTCGATTCCACAAACACAATGAGGTGGGGTTGGATTTCCTTGGCCTATTCATAATAAACAATACTCAATTATACTCTTGGAACAAGTTATGACATCCAATTCACTCTTAAGAATATACTTTGTTTTATTTGTCACAATATGGTTCCATTAATGATTCAATGAAGCAATTACCTTGATTCAAATTCTTGGTTCCATTCTCTTGCCATATCTAGGCCTTTTGACCTCATTTAAGGTCCTTGGGGCCATCACACACTCACTTTCACAAACCTAGGTACATGTTGCTTCATAAGGTTATATTATGGAAGCCATTGTCTCATCTCCCAATCTAAGACTTTTAAATTTTTTTCAAGGGTTTCTACTATCTTCTCTTATCATATAAAGTCCCAAATCAAGTTTGGAACAATTTAAAATATCCCCTAACTATTTCTATGGGTCTTGGCCGAAATATGCCTTTATTAAGGACCCATGGAGTTTGAATTTTTTTCTTAATGGATGAGGCACTTGGGAGGCTCCCTAGGAGTCTTAGAAACTCAAACAAACACTCACATATACTAGAAATTCTTGAATTAACCCAGATTTCAGATTATGTTCAAGAACCCTACGCTTTTCTAAGTTGAATTTTACTAGCTTTTCATGCAATTCTTTCATGTATTCCATCTTCCTATAGCTTAATTTAATGAATTCTTATTGGTTATAAAACAAAAACTTTTCCCCCTTCATGGTTTTGTTTTAGGCGTGCCACCATGAAAGAGAAAAAGAAGAAGAAGAAGCAACTAGGAACAAGATTCACCTTAGTTTCAAGCTTACTTCCAAGGCTTTTCCTTCTTAGTTCTCCCTTCCTCAAACAATTCGAACTCCCCCTCTAAATTTTGGACCAAAAATAAAACCAACCATTACAAGAAAGCCATAGAAAGAGAGCATAGAAGGAAGGGAGCAAAAGTGGGAGAGCAAGAGCATGAAATTTTTCAAGTTTCTTTACCTTCCTTGGCTTTTCTTCTTCCTTCTTCTCCCCCTATCTGTGTGCCCAAGACAGCAGCTCCTTTTCTGAGATTTGGGTAGAAGGAAAGTCGTTCTAAGTGGGAGGAGAGGGAATGTGACTCTTAAGAAAGACCAAGAAGCTTCTTTTAAAAAAAATATTTTCATTTTTGCCCTTTTGTAATGGTATTTCCGGTTTGGCGTTGTTTTAGCTCCTTTTTTAGAACTATCTTTTCTATTCTAAAATTTAGGTTCCCAATTCAATAAAATAATTTTGGAATTACTCAAATCAGAGTTAAAACCTTCTCGAATGAATTAGTCAAAGTTTGGGTCAATTGACATCAGAAAAAGTACACCGGAGGGGCTTTACCGGTCCTGAGACTTTCCATGGTTTTCGAGGCCTCTGAGAGCCCTGGGAAACTTAAAATTTTCATTTAAAAAGTATTCCTAGGTGTTTTTCCAAAATTATACTTATTTACAAAAATTCCATTAGACTTTCGACAAATTTTTCAAATCACTCCGGGCCTAATTTTTGGGTAACTCAAGGCTCAAATCCTTATTTTATATTATTTAAAATTTTATCTAAATTTTTTTTGGCTTTGAATCACTTATCTCAGGAGACTTACTTTTCAAACTGGCCCATTTCAGTGTTTTTATAACATACCGGGCGTTACGTAAGCTCTAGCTTTCCTTTCCCAAACAATAAAAGAGAAAAGTTAGTAACAATGAACAGTCAACAGAGAGAGCTTCAATTTGAAGAATCTAAAGTTTTGAAGTCTAAAACCATACCTAAAGGCTAAAGAGTTGTAGCATGAATTTGAAGTCCTAAAGCTAGTAGTATGCACTTCTTGCTCGAATTCAAAGAGAGAAGTCAATGTCAGCGCCCAGCAATATACAATTCTTGCTTTTCTCTTTTATGGTTGTCATTTCAAAGTCCAAATTTGAAACTTTAAGAATAAGAGGAGTAGGGAGGAGGGTGTAATACCATAATACTTCTAGCTTTACTTTAGTCTTCCTCATACATTTGCAAAGATTCCACATCCTTAGCATGACAATTCTCGAAGAGAAAGCATTAAACAATGCAATATTTCACGTCATTGGGAATTCAAAATTTGTTCTTTTGTGCTTTGTGAGCCTCGTGAATTCTCAAACATCAATCTCTACTTATAATACATCTATACAAGTCATAAACATCATAAAACATCTCATGCAATTTAGATTTGGAGCCCCACACATTAGAAAATGCATGCTTGTTTTCGGGCCTAGAATTCAAGTTTCTATCATCAACTTTGAAAATTCATAATTAAATCTAGAAAAATTGAAATCTAGCAAACTATAGCTTTCTAGAAAGTGCTAAATGTTAAAAGTATGATAAAAATACTTCTAGGCATAAAAACACAATTTGGACTATGATTGATAGCAGAAAAGCATCGCGGGTTTGACTGCCTAGGCACTCTGATATAGTTTATTAATATGAACTTCAAAAATTTATAACTAATATCAAACAAATCCAAATCAAGTAAACCATACCAATATGAAAATCTGAAGATGTCTAATTTAGGGCAAAAATAGTTTAGATCCAAAAAATGACATTAATCTTATGAAAATCAATGGAATAGTATTTGGGGTCCTGCTACATTATTGACAGTAAGTTCCAATTTCAAAAATGTATGTCTCCCTCAATATAAATCCAAATGGGGTGCTCTTTATGGCTATGGAAAGCTTATAATGTCTAGGTTATGTTTGTAAAATTTCAAGGTAATCAGACTTCATTTACCCTATAAATGATAAAGGAAAAGAAACTAACCATATGAACAGTGTATATGCCAAATCTAAAAATTTTTCCAACTTTGAAAATTCATAATTTATTCTCTAGAGCTCTGAATAATATGGTTCTCAAATTTACAAAAATCCCTAGATGAGACTTAGATTCATACCAAATTTCATGGGAAGATTCATCTATTTGATTCGTTTGTGACATAAGATGCCAAAATGAGCTTTTTAAGCACCAACAAGGGTCAAAATGATACCATATGCTTTTCTACTGATGCAAGACCCTTTAAGAACCTTGTCCTAGGAACCTTGGCACACAAATTGATCAACCGAGATTGGCTACGTCTCACACAAAAACAAAAGCACACAAAGGAATTATTGGTCGGAGGTAGAACCCTAAGAGAACTTGTCTCTTAGAATTATAGCCAATGACGCCACAAAGGATGACTAATCCTTTGATAAGTCACATGAACTCTTAGATAACATAAAGAAGTAAAAGCCTTACAAAGAATTGAATAATACTCAAATTCATTTATAATCTTCTAAAATAGAGTACAATAGAAAGCCTTTTATAGGTAAAGTTTCTAAAAGTCTAAAATCCTAATAAAAGTAAAACTCTAAAATCTAATTAGAAATATTTTGAATGGTGCCTAAAATCAGGGAACAAGATTAGGATACTAATTTTAACTTAATCTCTAAGATAAACTCTTTAACCAAGTCTAAAAAAATAATAAAATAATAAAAAACGAAATTCATAAAGAATCTTAACCCAAATTAATAAGCTTCTTTAAGTAGTCATATAGAATGCTCATGCTTCATTAAAAATCACATGGTTGACACATGATTCTTAATTTCTTGTAATTGGACTCTAATTGGGCCTTGGCACTCCTCTTGTATGTGTATAGTTACATTGGGCTTTCAACATGTTGGATATTGACTCTAGTTGCTTCATGCACCTTCTTAAGACATTGGGCTTCCACTTAGACTTTCACTTTTGTGTCTTTAAGGAGATCTCATGTCCAAAGTCCAAATTCAACTCCAAGATCAGCATGCCAGATGTGTTGCTTCTTACTAGCTCTATCTCGTGTTTGGAAACTCCAATAAGGATAATTCCAAAACCAGGCAAAAGCTAAAAGTTTAAGATTCAAGATTAACCCATTAATCATTTGAAAACTCCATGAAATGATGATGAAAGCATTCACCAAAATTGATTGACATCCAGCATGTTTTGAATTGATCAAATATGGATCTTGGGCTCTAAATTTAGGCTGACGTCTAACATAAAGATTATCTTGAGCTCTTTGAAGTTCTTAGACATATACTAGCACAATTTGGGCCTCTTGAGCATGGGTCATACCTTCATGAGCCATTCGGACCTGAATCATGTGCTTTTGAATGATTTGGGCTTCTTAATGGATGAGGGTTTCTTGAACTTGTTGCACTCTAATAGGCATACCTACTGGTATTGTATCACCTACCCTAGCCATGACCTCTTGAGTACGTGAGAAAGCTTAAATATAGCCTATTAAACTTGTCTAAGAGGTTTGAAGGTTCATACATCACAAAACCATTACCCCATTTGTTCATACACATAAGGTTTCATAAATCCATTAATGCATATTAATGTCAAAGACATTAAACCTTGTTCATAGGCTACCAATTCTCATACATACTTCATATATCCATGTATATACATATGTTAAAGTGTTTATACATCATATACATAATGAGATTATACCATTTAACAATAAAATGGTCACAATACAAGCATTTAGCAATTCTTTTGTCAATCTTCTAGCTTTCAAACTTGGTGACTTCCATCTCTTGACTTCCTTGGTTCACCTAGGCATGTTAAGTAATGGGGAGGGAAAAGTGAGATTTTAAAAATCCCAATAGCCCTTCTCTCTTTCAAACACACATAATGGATATAATTTCAAGTCTAAAAATGCAGGTATGGCTATCTTAAAATTCATGAACATACATAGATTATTTCTTCCATTCAAGAAGTCAAATGTAACATACATAAGCTTGTCAAGACAATGGTTTAGTGCCATCCACTCCCTTTGAGACTTTTGGACTTGCCTCACCTATTTACAAAGGACTTTTGATTAAGCCTCACTCTTTCTAGAGATGTTTGGCTTTGTCTCACCCATTTTTAGGAACTTTTGGCTCATTCTCACTCTTGACTATAGGGCTTTTGACTTCACTAAGCTCATACAAGCCAAAACATGTTTATAAAGTATCTTTCAAACATATAAACAAGCACCATGTACCATGGCATATACATACATACTAGAAACATTTTTTATAGTTTAAACATACTTACACACATTCAAAGATAAGAAAACACCTACACATGTATGAGAGAAAGGAGAGAGAGCTACCTTGAAGGCACAATACACACTTTTCTCTTAGATTCTTCCTCCCTCTTCTTGGCCCAACCATGAAACTTGAAGATACTAGGTTTTCTTAGCCTAAACACATCAATGAAACATGCTTGGATCATTGGGATTAAGCTTTAGCATTACACACTCCTTATAGAAGCCTACATGGTTCCAAGACTTCAATATAGTTCCATAAAGCACCTAACAAAGCAACTTTAAGAAGTCATGATCTTGGCTCCTTTCTCTCCTTAAATCTATGATTCTTGACTCCATTAAAACCTCTTGAAGTCATCACACATTTATTTTAAGGAGCCTAGCTATGTGTTGCTTCATTATGTCTCATTATGGGACCTATGGTTCCATCTCACATCCTAAGCTTTCTAAGTTTTTCCTAGGCTTTCTTTCATATTTTCTTATCATATGTGATGCTAATCTAAGCTTAGAACATTATAAAATACTCTCTAACCCCATCATCTTGTCTTGGCTAAGACATAGAGTGCCATTGAAGCATATGAAGTTTCCAATTTTTCCTTGATGGAAGAGGTACTTAGAAGGCTTCTTAGGGGTCTTAGAAACTCAAACAATCACTCACATAGACTAAAGAATTCTTGAATCAAACCACATTTTACAACATATTCTTAAATCCCTAGGTTTCCTATCTTGCAAATTCATGGTTCTTCCTTTGTTTTCTTTGCACCTTCTCCTTTCCCATATTATAATTCATAAGTTTCACTCATGGTTTATGTAAGATTTTACTTCCTCTTGGTGGTTCTCTGTAAGGTCAAAAATCATCTCTCAAGAAGCAAGAAGAAGAAAGTATGAAAAGTTAGGATATCTACCTTGATTCAAGCCTTTTCCAAAAGTCTTCTCCTTTCTTGCTAGTCTCTCCCCTGGTCTTAGGCGAAAACAAGGTCAACTAAATGGAAGAGAGAAGGGGACGCATCATATAAAGCAAGAAGGAATTAAAATTGTTCTAAAAAATTCCATTTATGTCCCATATACTTTGCCTTTCGTTTTCACTTCATTTTAGCTCCTTTTCGAGGACCTTCTTTTCTATCGTAAAGTGTAGGCCCTTTAACTTATAAAACACTTTTGGAATTACTCAATTTGAAGCTAAAAAATTTTTGAATGAAAGGGTCAAAATTCAGGTTCACCATCGTTAGAAAACGTATATTGGATGGGGTTTAAACCATCCTAGGGGTTCCTTTGGTTTTTAGGTCCTCTAAGAATCTCAGGTAATTCAATCTTTCCATTTAAAAATCCTTATTTGGTGTTTTCTTAATCAACTTTCACTATAGTGAGGGACACTTTTCACTACAGCTTGCACTATTACTAGAAATTCCCTAGATTTTGTATGGCCATGAACTTGTTATAGCAAGCTGGCATCCTCGCTATAGCTAAGGCCTAAAAAAAATTTGAAACCTTGAGTCCTCTTTTCTACGAAAGCTTAGATGTTACAAAAGGAGCCACAACACAAATGCCATTCATTTCTTTTTAATAATATATATATTATGGTTTGGAAAGAATGGTTTCATATATATATGTTGAAATTTGTTTATGATTATTGATTTTTTGATATTTTATATTTATATTATTTTTGATAGTTTTTTTATTTGTAGTCTATATATTTTATAGATATTTTTATACAAACTAAAAATCAAAATGAGATATAAGTAATAAGTTCTATTTGCTAATGTTTTGAACCATTCAACCAAAAATTGACTTAGTTTTGGAATTGGCTTTTTTTTAATTAAAATTCTTTAATGTTTCTGTTTCTCAAATGCAATATTTGTTTCCTAAATATTAAATTTAGGAAACAAATATTGCATTTGAATCAACTCTTTCAATCTCAATGGGGATTTTTATTTCTGATGTTCTTATGTTTGTTTGTTTACTTCTCTTGATGTATATTATTCATGACCCAAACAAAAGAGAGAAAAAAGTTAAAAAATTAATTTGATCATTTTAGAAGAAAGAGGATAAGAGGGAAAAGGAGAGTGGAAAAAAGATTAGTTAAGATATGTCAGATTATTTATTTATTTATCTCTACAATTTTGATAAACTGTATATAGTTAATAATTTGTTGTAATATTTATTTTAATATATTTATATATTTATTTATTAATAATTTTTTTAAACCCTTACATTATGTGAATCTTCTCCTATTAATGTGTAAATAGAATGCTATCTTATTAGAAAGAGTTAGAGAGAAAAATTGAGGGGTGTGAATTTCATACATTTTCACACTCTCTTTTTCAATGTTTAGATCTCATATTTAATATTTATCTCTCTTTAATAAAATAAAAATCTTACACAAAAGAATTCCTTTTACCAAAGTCCAATAAATGTATATTGGCATTATTATAATATAGTTTGAATAAGGCTAGAAGAGTTGTTAATAAGAAGGAGATAGCATGGTTCTATTTTGAGGTGGATTTGTTAGCAGAATTTAGATGGATGTTAACATGGTTTTAAAATTGACCTATTGATAAATTTTTGGATGAAAAAAATTATTCTGTCCAAAGACAAATAATACCAAGCTGACTTGTGTGAAATATGATCTTAAGATTGTTGTTATTGTGGGTTTGGAAATTGATGTTTGGGCATATTTACTCATTTTCTTATTATATGCCTTGTTCAAACATGTTTTCAAAGGCTTGGATTACATATTAGAATATTAGATGCAATTTGCTTGAACTTATTAGGTGAAATTTTTTAGTGCTGGTTTATGATATATATATATATATATATATATTAACTCATTTAATTTTAATTTTACTTTTTTATTCTTTATTTTTATTTTTTTAAGAGTTTGACATATAAGATATTGAAGCTCTACAAATATTTAGGATGTTATTTCATGGGTAATGTGAGGCTTCGAGCCCTCCTAAGTATCAATACCACTTGTGGGGTGTTTAATTAATATTTTTGAATAAATACATGGGTTTTAATAACTTATATCTAATTTGTTTTGTTCTTTGATAAAGTCTAGAAAATAAAAAAATTCCCTTTTAACAAAATAAATCATTCATTTTATGTATTTAAGAATTTTCTTATCTAGGAATTTCTACTCTCTTTAAAAATTTTAAAAATAAATACTTTTCCTTTTCTTTGGAAAATCTAAACAATAAAAAAAGACTTTAAAATCTAAAAAACAATAAGACAAAATTGAAGAGAAAAAGAGTCATTGATGTTAGAGGTGGAATTGGGATTATTATTAATGAGTTTTGAATTTTTATTCTTATTTTATTTAATTGATTAATTTCTTAATTATTCAATTGTGCTTTTAGTTTTGTTATATTATATTACATTACAAACTTCTTTTGATTAATAGGTACTATGAAGTATAAACAATGTAGCCAAATTTCCAACAAGAAGCTTGGAAGGTGCTCCTAGTGATGACAATAGGTGGCATTGTGGAACACTTGTAGCTGAAAATCAAAAGAACATAATTTGCAAACTTTATGGGAAAGTAGTAAAGGGTGGAATTACTTGACTAAAACAATATATTACACATCTTAAAGGATAAATAACTGGTTGTCCTAGAGCTACAACTACTATCTGGTAGGGTACGATAAAACCTCTTTTAGATAATAAAGAAAAAAATATTAAAAAAAAAGAAAAGAAGGATTTAAAGAAAGGTTGAGAGGCAATAAAGATAATGAAATGGAAATGGAAGTTTTTTTAAATGAGAAAATGCAAATAAGGCATGCGACCCAAGAAAGTATCAAATCACATCGTGAATGGGAAGATAGACAATAATTTAGACAACAAACTAAATGAGGGTAAAATGTGTATGAAGAAGGTGGAAGCTCTCATGCAAAGACAAAAGGATCAGAAGGTATTATCTTTAATTGAAGGTCTACAAATGTTAATCTTGTTAGAAGTAAAAGTATAAAATAGCCAAAAATTTCTGGTGGCTTGATGAAAATATTGAGGAAGAAACTAGGAGAAACAATATTAAAGTTTATTATATACAGGCATCTTCTAATGAATTTATCTAATTCTCCTTGGTTGCATAATTTAATTACTGCAGCTGTTGAGATAGGTACAACAGGGAGTTAAATTCCATACTCCTTATGAGATTTTATATGTGTATTTGGAAGTTGAATACCAATCTATGAAGGAATGGACAAATGGGTTGAAAATTGCATGGAAGGAAATAGATGTTACAATAATGTGTGACTGTTGGACTAATAGCATTAATCATACACACTTAATGAATTTTCTTATCTATTGCAGCAGGGGAACTATTTTTCTAAAATCAATTGATGTTTCTTCTGTTTCTAGTAGAAATATTGATTACTACTTTTAATTACTTGATCAAGTGGTAGAATAAGTTAGAGAAAAAATATGTAGTCCAAGTAGTTACAGACAATAAGGGAGCTTTAAAGGCAGTTGAGAAAAAAAAATTGATAAAAAAGACCACATCTTTATTGGTCATCTTATGCAACTTATTGTTTGGATTTGTGCTTAGAAAACATTAGAAGAAAGTGCAATGTACAAAAGGTTTTAAATAATGCAAAAATGATAACATCCTTTATATATAACCATATTTGGACTGTGAATTTGATGAAAAAATATACTAGAGGTAAAGACTATTTATCCAGCCATTACTTGTTTTGCTACACAATTCTTGCAACTATAATTTCTTGCAAATAAAAGTAAACTTTAACAAACATGTTCACTTCTGAAAAGTTTAGAAATTCTAAATTTCGCAAGGACAAATCCAAATCAACACATGATGCAAGAAAAAAAAATTTAGATAATGACTTTTGGATCAAAGTCAACGAAATACTAAAAGTATTTGAACTAATTGTCAAAGTATTAAAACTGGTTAACGGTGATACAAAACCAACCATGGGTTTATCTATGAAGCTATAAATAGAGCAAAACTATCTATACAACAAAACTATCGTTATTGCTTAACTTATAATGACATGATAGGTAAAAGGAGGAAATTTCTACATATTGATTTATATTTTGTAAGTAAGTCTATATACATGTATATAGTTTATGTTGTCACAAAAAGAGAAATGTTTATGTATTAACCAACTAAGTCTATTTCCTTTTTTTTTCTTAAGGTTATTTTCTTAATCCTCAATTTTAATTTGGAGTTGAGCATGGTCATTCAGTTTATAAAAAAACATTTAATGAAAAAAGTGTAATAATCAAATTAAAAAGAAATATGAATATTATAATTAAAGTACTAAATTAGGTTAGTTATTTTTTGTATAATGAATATTTAGAATATATTATTATATATTTTATATTAAATTTAATATAATATTGTATAGTTAATACTTTTTCAAGAAAAGAAAAAGAACTTTAGAATGCCACAAACTCAGAGAGCATGGTTTCAAATGGATCCCAGTAAGATATAATTTATTTTTTATCTACAAGTATACATGGTACAATATGTGACTCAATCAAAATGATTATTTTTATTTATAGTCCAAAGTTGACTAAATTTTTGTATTATTCATTTAAATAGCTGAATAGTGAATGATATATGGTTCGTGTGCTCTTAAACTTTAAAACATTATGATAAAAATTCTAAGCCAAACAATTTTAGTTTTAAATTGTGAAAGGAACTAGCACATTTGGCTATATTCATACAAAGACAAAGAATAGACTCAAGTATAAAAAAATTATAGAAACTTGTCTTTACCTTTTACAATATGAAGCTAAAAGTGAGGAAAAATAAGAGATATAATTAAGAAGAGATAGAAAATAGTTTTGATCCAATTAATTTTAACTACATATTCCAAGAAGATGATCCCTTATCTCTATAGATTGAGGAGAGAGAAGGCCCATTATTGGATGGACTTCAAAATTCAAAATGGTTTCCAAGAATGGATATTGATGATGTAGAGGTAAAGGCTAATGACGATTTGAATTCCCATGAAAGTCATAGTCAAGGTATTGATAGTGATTTGAGTCCACCATACAACAATAATGGTGGTGGTGGTGGTGTAGCAAAAAGTGATCATGACATAGATGAAGATAAGGAACAAGATCCATATCTAGATATTCCATATACTATGCATGATTTAGGCTTTATTATTGATATGACATCTTTTCAGGATAGAGACTTTGGTGATAATAGAAGTGTTAGTTCTCAATTTATAAGAGATGGAAGGTAGCAAAGTGGTGTACTAGAAGATAATTCTTCCTCTAATTTTTCACAAAGTTTTAGTGACTTTGGTATTGCTGACTTGTCTCAAAGTAGTCAAAGTTACTATCTACTATTTTATCAATAGCCTTCTTATATGTCACATGATTACTATCCAATGACTCAAGCCCCGCCATATTATCAACCTTCAATAAATTATCAAGAGCTTTATTATCATCAAGCACTAAATTTTCCTTATCAACAAATGGAGAACATAGGTGAATGATTTTTTTTTTAATTATAATTTTGAACAGGGAGCAAAACAAGGTGATAATAAAAGTGAAAGTGGGGCCTATGATCCTCCATGATATTTTATAATATAGTGATTTTAATTCTCTCTTTATGATAAGTATGTAAGTATACTTTTATGTTATTCAACTTTTCTTTTTAATTTTCTCAAGTAACATTGATATATTTGTACAAAATAAGAATTTATTTAATTAATATTGATATTAGGAATGATGTTATATATATATAAGCTATAATGATTATATACATTTTTAAAACAATTTATTCCAAAAAAAAAATTACGGCCGCAGTGACCATAACCTGTATTATAATACTTGTAATGCTTGCAATCGCAATAACTGCAACGCAACTGCAATTGCAACCACAATTGCTACTGCAATTGTAACTTAAACCTTGGTTATGGGCTAGATATTAGTAATGAATTACCAAAGGAAACATATAGCAAAGAATCATTAAAGGAATTCCTTAAAGTGAGTCTATCATGTGCTGCAACCTCCAAAGATAAAAATAACATAATAGCAACCTTTACATCTCTAACTAAAGTGACAACTATTAGTCCTTCACTGCAAAATTACAAGATTAAAAAAGTAGCTTTTCATGGTGCTGATAGAAAGAGGAATAAGCCTCCAAGCATATTCAAGGATACTAGGCAACAGTTGAAGCCTTATTTAGTTTGGAAGGCAATGGAGAAAGTGGTTGCTTACAATTTAGGCATCTCTTGACCTTGCAAACCTCTGAAAGTTAAAATAATGACTCTAAATTAGAATTAATTTTCTTTCCTTATCCTCTAGTATTGTTTATTTTGTTGTGTTTTAGTTTTTGTGTGGCTTTGTTTTTAATTTTTGCCTTTTGTCATGTTAGGTACCATATTCATTTGGTTGACTAATGGTGAAAGTTGTAGTGTTTCTAAGTGGCATCCTCACGTTAAGGAGTTTCCTATTTCACTTTATTGTGTGTGTGTTGCATTTTGATCTCCATATGTTAAGTTCACTAAAGGACAATTTACATGCTAAGCTTAGAGGGAAACCATTGTAATTTGATTAGAAAATTGTGTAAAAATTTTAATTTGTCAATAGATCATTGAGTTAGGGTTAATAAATACACATAATTGACTTTTGAATTGCTTATTTTGGAGTTTTCTGAGTGTTTGGTAGTACGTTGATTTATTTAGAGTGTTTAAATTTTTGAAGTGTCATAGCAAGAGTGGGCATAGGCTAGCTGTGTGAATATACACAGCTATGTATGTAACACCATTTCTATCTCATACCCATCATGCCTTACATGCTCATATGAGATATGGGAAGAATAAAGTAAGATCTTCCTCATTGGGTTCATACACTTTCTCACATGGCATCATACATGCTTAAAAATTCACTTCAGTGTCACATGGACCGTGTGAGCTCATTCTATGCATTCTCACATTTAATTGCACCAATACAACTCATTTCAATCCCAAAAACTTGCTTTAAACCCATGGAAACCGAAAAGGGATATGAGACATGCACATTCATTTTCGGCCATATTTGGCCTCAATTCTAGGCAAAGTTTGAAAATTCATAACTAAATCTAGAAAAATCGCAAAACATGTGATCTCGATTATTCTAGAAATCTTAGGATGTCTACTTCATACTAAAAATATGTAGAAGTCTTAAAATCCCACACACAAAGCTTTTGACATGTGAAATCATCTGGAGGTCGAAGTGGTCCTGATACTGTCATAGTTTACTGATATTAACTTCAAAAATGTCCAACTAATTCCAAAAAAATCCAATGTGTGTAAATGATATGACTATGGAAATATGTGGATGTTAACTAGAGAGAAAAAATGTCTCCAGATTAGTTCATCCAGCTAAACTCTCAGAAATCGATGGAACAGTACCTCGGGTCAGGCAAGATGACTGATACTGGGCAAGAACTTCGAAAATGCATATCTTCCTCTCTAGACCTCCAAATGAGGTTCTTCTAGTTGCTACAAGTCACTGTGATTGTTTAGTTTCTTCTTATAAAATTTCGTAGCCATTGGACTACGTTTGCCCCTCGGATGACACAATTTCACATCTGACCAAATGAACAGTGCCTATGTAAATCCGAATTTCTGATACCAACTTTAAAAAATCATAGAAAATTCCACAGACCTCCAAATGGCCTAATATTTAGCTTCCCAAAATTATCTAAACAAGATCTAGTTACATGCCAAATTTCAAGGCAAGAATAGGTCGTTTGGTCAGACTTGGACATCATGGGCAAATGGACCAATTTCTTGTGTTAAAAGGGGGCTATTGGGGTCCAACTTTGCTTCTCCTACCTCTAAAGCTCTATGTGCACGTGGAAAAGTATCAATATAGGATATTAAACATGGCTCAAATGTCTAACAACCCAGATTTGCAAAACTCACTCTCCCACACCAACATATACACATGTACATAATGCCAAGATCTTACTATTCATACCAAAACTTGCTACATCATGCACTATAAGTTCAATTCTCATACATAAACATTAAGTATATCCATTTACAAGTATTCATAAGTTCCTACATCATGTACATCATTAAATTACATCCCTTAGCAACATAACAGTGACAAAATAGCTATTCTACAATTTCTTCACTGAATTCCCTAGCTTCAAGCTTGGTGGCTCCCATCTCTTGCCTCATTTGGTCCACCTAGCATGTTAGGATGGTGGAGAGGGAGAGTGAGATTCAAAGAATCTCAATAGCTCATCTCTCATTCAATCATACATAAAGCATGCAAACAAGTCTCACAATTGTATGCATGGGCATATTAGCATGTGAAATCATAAGAAAAGCATTTTCAACATTTGAGTAGGCCATACATAACATACAAAAGCTTGCCAAGCAAATGGATTAGCCTCACTCATTCACTTGTGGATTTTGGACTTGCTTCACCCATTCTTTAAGATGTCCTTAGACTCAACCTTACTCTTGGGAGTCAACCTCACTTTTGGGAGACTCTTTACTTTGTCTCAACTAACTTTAGGGTTCTTGGCTCATCCTCACCATGGCTCAAGGGTTGTTGGCTTTTCCATACTTAAGCAAAGTAAAGTAATCACATAAAACATCATTGAAACACATGAGGCATCATTATGCTAGCATACTTTTCATGGTTTAAAAACATACATACACACATGCAAAATAATGTAAGCACACATCTATGCATGAGAGAAGGTGGAGAGAGCTACCTTATTAGCTAATCATAAGCTTTCCCTTTCAATTTGTCTCCTCCCTTATTGATTCCATAATCACCACTAGATGGGAGTGTTTCTCTTGAGCCTAGACACACAAGAGCATGGAATTACTCTCTTAGCACTTTATTCATAAGCTAGGGATTTCTTTCTAGTAAACCCTACCAAGCATATAGAGTTAGGGGTTCTTTCTCTCACTAGAAATTCACCAACTATCCTTCCTCTTTCAAGTTCTCAAGAAAGGAAATCAAGGAAGTGAAGCTACATGAATTCTAACATCCCTCAAGAGTGGTTTTTCACTTTTCCTCTTCTGAACCAAGCCCAAAATATAGCTACTTCAACCACCAAAACCATAGGAAGAGAGGGCAAAGAGAGAAGAACAATATTCTAAGAGAAAAGTCATACAAATCTTACCTTTTTCTTATTCTTCCTTCCTCCTCTAGGTTTCTCTCTCTCTCCTTCACCCTTTTCTTTGCCTTAGAGGGAGCTTGAGTCGGTTACAAGAAAAAAGGAGGGGTTTGGATGCTTTAATAAGTCAAATTCTCTTTTTTCACGCTTTTCCAGACTTACCCTCGCTACGGCAAACTCGTATTAGTCCTAGACCTCTGCCTTCGCTACGGCGTACGCTACGGCGAGTAACGCCTTAGTTTTTGTATGGGGTGCCCGCACTCGCTATAGCTAGAAGCATTTTCGCTATAGCTAGAAGGCACTCTCGCTATAGCTAGACCATTTCTCGCTATAGCGAATAGGCACATTTGCTATAGCTAGGTTGTAGCTAGTAGACTTAGAAAATTTTCAGCCCCCTCAAAAATTTTCAGCTTTTTTTTTCTCTTCTTTTCTTCTTTCCTTTTTTTTTTCCTGGTTGTTACAGTGTAGCCTTATGTCTCTAAAAGGAATGCATAAAGCTAAGGCAGACATAGGTTAGTAGTGTCCAATTACATGATCATGTGTTACCTCCTACTAGAACTGCAATATAAACCTGAGGTGTACACGGGTAGGCCATGTCTTGCATTTATACTTTAACCTTCTTCACTTGTGGTGACAATGGGTGTGACACACCATGTTTCAAAAAAGAAAAATAGCCACCCAATAGTATAAACCTTTACCCAAACTAGCCACCCATTTTAATAACCCATTGTTATTAACTTTATTCTATGAAATCTACACCTACTTTCAAATCCGTATCTACCCTTACCACCACCACCACCTGAGAGCTTGTCTCCCATTCCCCTAATTTTATGCCCCTCATAATTTAACCTATATTCCTAACTATCTTTTACATTGCTTTATGGCTTTTTAAAATTAATCGATATTCTCTTTTGATATATTGTTAATTATATCATTGATCTTTTTATTTTACTAATCTATTTTGAATTTTCTTTTAGTTAATCAGGCTCTATATCCTCTTGCTCTTAATGGAATTACAGTGATACTAAAGAAGTATTCTAAACCCTTGATCATTAATTTTATTATTTGTTTGCATTAAGGACAAAGTAAAGTCTACGTTTGAAGGAGGATTAATTTGAAATGATTCTATTATCTCTAAATTAAGTAATCTATTATTTTTATATTGAGACTGATTATACTAATTTTTTTGCAAATGATACTTGATGAATGTCCAGGTCGTAAAAAGTAATCTATTAATATTCACATTGTTAGAATTAAAAAAGTGTCATATGTTGTAAAATAAAGTTAAGCATTTTTTTAATAATAGATTGAAATAATACATTTTATATAGGAATTTAGTAATAAAAGTATAGCTAAGTTATATGATAAATTTTCAAAATTTTCCTCTTGAATTATGTTTAATTCATGTAGAAAAAATTAATTTATATCTAATCTCATGTGACAATAAGAGGGAGTGCAAAATGCATTCACTCACAATGAGAAAAATAAAATAAAATAAGATGGAGTATAAAACGCACTTGTTGGGGAAAAAAAGGGCATTAATATTTTTATAGAAGCCTTGTGTTTTTTATCAAACTTAAAGAGAGAAGAAAAGATTTTTTTTTTATTTGTGCACTATTTAGTTATATCAGCTACTAAATGTGGGTGATTATGTAAGGTATATATGGATAGAAATGAAATGGAAAAACTTTGTTTCATTTTAGCCTTACTTGATACCCTAACTATTTTTGAATATGGTTAGTATGATTAATTAAGATATGCACTTGATAATTTAGTATTCATTTAAGCATCATGACCAAAATATAAGCGTGGTTAGCATATTATTTGGTTTGTTCAAGGACAAGCAAAAAATCAAGTTTAGGGGAGTTTAATGAGTGTTAAATATACATACATTTTCTAAGATTAAATTGAGTAATTAAATCCATATTATGTGGTTTTTATATGCTTTTATGTGGTTTAATTAGGATTACATAAAAGTGGAATAGTATAAGTGAATTAGTAGGAAATCAAACAAATTTAGCAAGGAAGATAGGCTAAACATGTTGGTGACCATAGGCATGTGAAAGAGGACTTTTTAAGCAAACTAGAAACTTATATAGGCCAGCTGTGTAAATTTACATGGTTGTGTCTACCTTGCATTAAGTGAATTACTAGAAGGAAACACAGGCAAGCCATGCAATGGGTGATTTTGACATAAGCTACTTATGTTTAATTAAAATTAGGGCTTTTATGAGTTAGCTTCAAATTCCTAATGAACAAGGATAAAAAGAGACCTAAAATGGAGAGATACATAAGAGAAGAAGAGATATAGAGGAACACTCTAAGAATCTATTGAAGATTTGAAGTTTACACTGAAGAATTACTCAAATTCAACATTAGTTTCATTTTTACCTTTCTCTTTTGGATTTAGATGATGGATTTGTTTAGTTTTATTGTTGATTGAGATGATGTGTAACTAGATTGTAAATCAAGAATTTAGATGAATCTATTTACTAATTGAGTTGAGCTTACAATTCTCTTATGACAATTTTAATCAGATTAATTTGTTGCTCTTTTTCTCTTATTTATAAACAGCTAGCCATTTTTTATCTAATGTATTGTAGGAGGATTAAGACGTCAATCACAATATAGATCACTAAAGTAGTAGAAATAGATAACAATTTTATAGAAATATGAGTTGCACCTAAATAGCCTATACATATTATCTTGCATTAATTTCTTGTATATAATGGGTTTATATTAGGTGTATGTTTATGAAAATAAACATAGGATAAATTCTGATAATTGGTAATTGACTTCCTTTCTTATGGGAGTGATACCATATGATTAGTTTATTACTTGTATGACTCATTGACTTATGGAATCATTCACAATGACAGTGCATCAGCAACCTTGTAGGAGGTGTATGCTCTAATAGCTATTCCACTATAATCATAGACATTGAATTGGACACGTTAGACTACATCAATAGCTTTATCCATTTTAAATGGAAGCAACTTGTTGATGTTAGATGAAGTAGGATTGTAAATGACGTGGCTGAGGTGGCAACTAACTCTAGCTTTTATCTAAGGGATAACCTCTTGTCATTGTGGTTTATGAACTTCTTGTATATAAGTCTTTTGGCTAGTGGGTAGTAGTGGGTTAAGACTTGAGATAATGATTTCTTGAGGCAATTAGATGTGTCATTGATGTTCAATTGGTTTACAACATCAGCATTGAAGAAATGGACCATAAAATTGTTGACCTAGGGAGACATATGGTCAAGGAAGGAGAGATGTTAGTGATGGAGATGTTAACGTCTAGGAGAGGAAGGTTTCATAATCTTTTTAAAGATTACTTTAACTTCTACATTGATTTTCTTTGTGCTTCTCACTTTATTATGTTTGCTTCTAGTTTGCATTAAATAATTCCCTTTATCACCACTATATAAACATGATAGGTGTACATATATACAAAGGACAAGGTCCCTATGATTAGAGATTAACAAAATCACATATAGTAAACTAATTATTTTTTTCCTGTTACTCACAATTCTTATTGACTTCCCATTTATTATCATTATTTTTTTATTTCTTTTGAATGATATATATTTTACAAAGTCAAGATTGCTGACATGTTATATTAAGTTATAATAACTTTGTGGTTACTTGGTAGCATATTTAGCTTTGGTGAAAGAAAATAGTGCATGTTGATTCATTCAAGTACCTTATTTTCTTAACATAAATTATTAATGCCTACACGGAGGATGTTTTAAGAGCTAACTATAGTAGTGTTGATAAGAAAAGTTGTCAAATTTGCAAATGACAAAATATTTGTTGGAGTAAGTAGTTAATAGATTTGGTTAAAATCAACACAAATGGTGCAAATAAAGGCTCAAATGGTTTTACTAATTGTAGGGGAATTTTTCATAATTGCATAGGTAAATGGATTAAAGCATATGTATCTAACATAGGAGTTAGAAACTCTTTCAATCCTAAACTTTGGGGAATTCTTTTGGGGCTAAAGGTTGCTTGGAAAGATAGATAGAAGAAGGTTCTTATAGAAACTAATTACAAAGGTATCCTAAACATCATCTATAAAAGAAAGTGCACTAACTTTGGCTATAATTACCTCTTAAAAAAAATTCAAAATTGGATAAAGCTTGATTGGGAAGTAGCTCTCATGTTTTAAGAGAAAAAAATCATTGCACAAATTGCTTGTCTAACATAGTGTGAATCTACCCTTAAATGTCTAAGTCCTTGAAAACCCTCCCCAAGCTTAACACCCTTATTACTAAAGATTTTAAGGGAGTTCCTACCCTAACTAATTACTTGTAGTTTTTGATTTTTGGCCTTAAACCCCTCTTTAAGTAAAAAAAGTTAATTGCAATTAGTTGTGGTTTTTCTAACTACTACATAACTAGATTAAATTCCAATGTAAACAGAAATTTTCAATTAGTGGTAGTTACAAAACTATTGCTAAATTAACATATACTTTTATTAAGCAACATCAATTGTCGACAGTTATATACCACCGCAAAATATTTTATTTCATTTAGTGGCAGTTATTCCCACATTAAAAAAAACTACCACTAATTAAGTATCCACAATTGCAATAGTAGTGGCTAGCCAACTATTGTTGAATCATTTACTGGTGTCCAAAAACCACTGCTAAATGTCATTTTTGTTTTGGTAGTGACTTAACTAACTTTGTTAACAACATCATCTCAAATAGTATCTTAAAAATGAGAACAAAATTTTGCATAAAACCAATCTCGCCAAAGAGCACTATTCGCTCTTAACTAGAATGTTGCTTCTCTAATTTCATATATATTAACTAGATGGTTCAAAATGCCTAAATGTTGGTAAGTAAGAGTAGGAATCTAATAAGACTTCCTATATAATATCATCCACTTAATAAATTAAATTGTGGTGAAAAAGCATTCTTAAAATAATTACATATTTCATATTCCAATCGAGTCATATTATCAATCCAAAATCCTTGCTATTTCTTAATGTGATAAATTGTATTATTAACTCTTCTTTTATTAACCAAACCATGAAAATACAGAGTATTCCTACCTCTATGCACTAACCAAGTTTGTCAAGCCTTTTATGTCAATAAAGCTTCCCCACAATCATAATAAATCTTTAGCCCTATTCAAGTATTCTTTTCCAACCTTGTAGCTTCTCCTGAGTGTATATGCAATTGACGATCTTGAAGCTTACTTGAAATGATCGGCAATTCAAAAATCAAATTGAATCTTACAAATTAATATTGGAACACCCTAAAACAAAGTAAATTGAGGCCAAATAAGATTAAAATAAGAATAAAAATATCTTAAAATATGGTTTAGAGCTTAAGGATAGTGCAAAATCGGAGCCAAAATGGCTAAAAGAATTTATAAAATAATGCAGTGGCATAATCATAATTTTGGATAACTTTTTAAAAACTCAAAGGAAGGAGCTTTAAATGAAAAACTTAAGTTTTATGGAGTTCTCATAAGCCCTAAAAATCATAGGAACCCCCAAAATGGTTAAAACTCCTTAAGTATGCGATTTTGGTCATGGGTTAACCAAAATTTTAACCAAATAGTTCACTAAGGTTTTAAATCCAATTTGGATGAAACCAAAGGCATTTTATGAATTAGATGACCTAAATTTCATGATAGAAAGACGGCTCTAAAAAAGGAGTTGAAATGAGTTTAAATAGAGAAAACTAAGATAAAGGACTAAATTAGATTTTTGAAAAATGTTATAAATGGGCTCCCTTGCTCCTTATATCACGTCCTACTTCTCCCTATTGCCCTAACTGACTTTCTTGATATTGGGTTGTGAATTGGTCATTTTGGTGTCTTCTAAGGGTCTCAAATGGTCCACATTGGCTTCTAAGACAACCATGGCCACTTGAGCATGTGGGAAAATGTAATAACCAAAAAAATTACTGAAATTTCTGAAATCTTAAAATTTTTCTAAGTCTACTAGCTATAGCGAGAAATGGTCTAGCTATAGCGAATGTGTCTGTTCATTATAGCTCGAATACTTCTAACCATAGCGAGTTCAGACATCCTATACAGAAACTAGGGAGTTCCTTGCAATAGCGCACCATAGCGAAAACAGGAGTCTGAGACTGATACGTGCTCGCTATAGCGAGGATTATTTTTTACGATAGTGAGGGTTAGTCTAGAAAAGTGTGAAAAAGAAGAAATTTAAGTCTTAAAATGTCCAGATCCTTTTTTTTTCTTCTAACTGACCTAAGTTTCATCCAAAACAGAGAAAAAGCTTGAGAGAGAGAGAGAGAAACCAAGAGAAGCTAAGAGAGAAGGAAGGAAACCAAGGAAGAAAGGTAAGAACCTTTAAAGATCTTTATGCTTTTTCTTTTTAATTTCATTCTTCTCCTTCTAAGTTTCCTTTTCATGAATGATTGAGTAAGATAGCTCTATTTTGACCTAGAATGAAAAAGAAACCCTTGAATTAAAGTGTAATAAGTTACAAAATGCAAAGGAAGTAGAAGAAGAGTTAGTGAAATTAAAGAGGGAGAAAACTAGGGGTTCTTACATATTTTGTAGGGTTTACCTTGATGAAGAATCTCCTAGCCTTGTGAGTGTTTATTTGAGTTATAAGAGAGTAATTCTATGCTCTTTGTTGTATCTAGGCTCAAGAGAATTGGCTCCATCTTATTGTGGTGTTGAGACCGAGAAAGATAAAAAGAAATTAAAAGGGAAGGCTTGTGTTGGCTTATAAGGTAGCTCTCCACTATTTCTTGTTGCATCCTTAGATGTGTAATAGTCATTGTATGCTTGTGTATATGCTTATATTGTGAGACATGCCATTTGATGTTGCTTTGATGCATTGGTACCAATATGCTTATGTTTTGGATTATGAAAATTGCTTGGGTGAGGTAGTGCCAAAAGTCCCATATGATCGGTAAAGTTGAGCAAAAAGTCCCTAAAGATGGGTGAGACAATGCCAAAAGTCTTATAACTGAGTGAGGCCAAGTCAAAAATGCCTAAACCAAAGGTGAGGCCAATCCAAAAGTCCCAAAAATCAGGTGAGACTAGACCAAAAGTCCCTAGAGTTTAGTCTTGGCATGTAAATCATATGTTGCATGATTGTGAATGGTTAGATGCCTACTTGCATACTTTGACTTGTTTATATGCCTTGATTGCTTCCTTGAGTGAGTGCATAAGCTATTAAGATTTCATGAATCTCACCCCCTTCCCTCTCCTATCTCATATGGTATAGGTGGAGCTCAAGAGCTAAAGAGTGGAGGCCATGAGGCATAAATGGCCTGTTCTTGCCACTTTTGCATACTCACACATAGTTTGATGTATAAAAAAGCCAAAATACTTATATATATCTATTTTTTTTAGATGTAAATATTTGAGCAAGTGTAGAAATATGTATAAATGATATATGAACTATTTAGAGAGCTAAAATAATGAAAATATGATATTTGGCTCCTTTGTGACTTGTATGTAGTAGTGTATTTTTGCTCATAGCATTGTGAGTTTGAGATGTGTGTTGATTTGGACCACTTGGGCATTTCATACATACTATGTTTATGCTTTAAAACTTGCTCAAGAGGTGCTAGAGCATGTAAGAGACTATTTACTCCCATTTTGAACCATTTATGGTGTCAAAATCGTTAAATTTATGAGCTCTATCAAAGTATGACCAAGGAAGCTTTTCTTGATATGAAATTTGGCTTGCATCTAGATCTTGTTGAGAGCTTCTTGGAAAGTTAAAGTGGATAATATTTGGAGATCTAGGAAATATTTGACGAATTGTTGAAGTTGGAGAATTTTTTTGGTTTTGGTTATTGTACTGTGCAACTAGTCCGAAAATGAATCTATGTCATTCATGGACCAAAAGGTATCCAATTATCATGAAATTTTATAAAAATAAACTAGATATCCACAGTAACCTATAATAATTGAAGCACCTCAGTCGGAGGTCTATAGAGAGAGAAATAACTTTCTAAAGTTCTGTGTCAGTATTAGGAACGCCATCCGACCTTCATTACTGTTCCATCAATTTTGGAGGTCCCAAGGCTATTGAAATGATTTGAAATTATTTTTTTCCTCTATTTAATATTTTTAGCTTTCCAAATTGTTATATTTTTCTCATATTGGATTTGTTTGGAATTAGTTATAAATTTTTGAAATTCATGATAGCAAGCTGCATCAGTACCAGGGATAACCAGACCTCTATCTTTTTTTAGACATCAAACATAGTCCAAACACTGAGATTGTGGTTAGGAATTATTTTTAATGTAAATTTAACACCTAGAGCTTTCCAGAAATCCATGGTTTGCTTGATTCTCATTTTTCTAGAATTAGTTAGGATTTTCCAAAGTTAGAGCCAAAAATCTAACTTTTGGGCCCATTTGAGAAATTGCATGTTCTTGGTTTTTGCCTTCATATCGCTGATTCATGGGTTGTTTTATGCTATGTATGAGTTGTATAAATGGATTTTGAGTAGAGAATGTGAATGATGGGTTCACAGGACCCACGGGGCAAAATATGAACGTTTAAACCCTAATTTATAGCATGAAAATGTTGTGATTTTTATCATTTTCTTTGGAAATCATATGGAATTAAACCTAAGCGGACATAAAGTTAAGGCTAATACATTATGGTGTTACATTTTTGGTATCAGAGCAAAGGTTCAGGCACTTTTGCTCGGTATTGGGCTTTTGAATAGTTTGAATCGCTTGTGTTTAGTGTGAATTACCATAGAATTGGTAGCATATATATGCATATGTGCTTGTACTATGATTGTGAACTGAGGATTGCTACTTCTTTTCAAACATGGTTGAGACTAGACGAGGTAGGGATAGAGACAGGCCACCCAGGGCTTAGAGAGTTGAGCCAAAGGTTTCGATTAGGCCGATAATCCTCTGCGAACCATCATGGAAAGACTTGATCAGTATGAGGCTATGATGGACCAGCACCAGGAGATGTTAGAACAGCAGAGGTACATTGCCCAACAATAGCATGATATGATCATGCATTTGCAAGATACCCTGGCTAGGTAAGAAGAAGCTAGGAGAGAAGCCTTTGTACCTTAGTTATCCACATCTGGCGTACCACCTGCACCTCTCCTGGAGCTTGCTGCTGCTCAGACCCAGATGCCTATCCAGAAATTGTTGAAGTAGTTTAGGTAGAACATTCCACCCTCGTTTGATGGGGAGTTAGATGTAGATAAGGCGGAGGCTTGGATTATGGAGCTGGAGAAACTATTCTTGGTGATGGATTGTACCACTGAGCAGAAAGCTCAGCTAGCCACTTTCATGCTACAGAAGGAAGACGATAGATGGTGGCATAGCACGAAACCTCTGATGGAGACCAAGAACATATAGATCACATGGGAAAGTTTCTTGGTCGAGTTTTATGAGAAATATTTCCTTAGTTCGATAAGAAAGAAGAAAGAGATTGAATTTATGAGTTTGAGACAAACAGATGAGATGACTGTGGACCAATATGTGGCCAAGTTCATTGAGTTGTCTCGGTATTTCTCTTACCTCCAGCGGTATGATGATGAATCCTAGAGATGTGAGCAGTTTGGAACTGGATTAAAGCCTTTGATTAGCGACAGAGTTACTCCACAGCGGATCAAGAAGTTTAATACTCTTGTGGAGGTCAGCAGGGTGATTGAGAATAACCTGCGAGCTATCATGCCTGCTGTGGCTACAGCTAGTCAGAAGGGAGCTTCAGAATTAAAAAAATCGAAACCAGAGGAGGGTTTTAGCATAACACCTAGCACTAAGAAGAGAGGCAAGGCACCATGGAAGAGAAAGCCACAGCGGGATAAGCCGATGCTGCCTTCTTGGAGCCAGTCATCCTTCCAACAATCTCCGGTGACATGCTTCAAGTGTGGGAAGCCGGGGCACATTACTAGGAATTGTCCCCAGATAGACACAGCGCCTCCTCCTAGGCCGCAGACCTAGGGTCGAGTGTTTGCCCTCACTCAGCAGGAAGCTAGTACGTCCTCTAATTTGATCCGAGGTACGCTAATAGTGAATGGCTTTCCTATAGTTGCTATGTTTGATTCAGGTGCTAGTCACTCGTTTATATCCTATGATTGTGTGAGGCAATTGGATCTGGCTGTTAGTGTCTTGCCATTTGATTTATCTATCACTACACCCACTGAAGGCCACGTGATTACTTCCTATACTTATTTGAATGTCACTGTTCAGTACAATCATTGTCATACCACTATTGATTTGATCTGTATACCCTTCCATGATATTAATTTGATTTTTGGTATAAACTAGTTAGCCGTGAATAATGCGGTACTTGATTATGAATACTGAACCATTTTCTTACCTACTTGTGGGACCATACCTAAGGTAGGAGCTGAGTTATCCTTTATTACTACTGCCCAGGTTGAGAGGCATTTAGAGTATGGATGTTAAAGGTTTCTAGTCCTTTTCTCTATTCAAGCTGAGCTAGAGGAAGGGATAGAGGAGATCCTAATTGTCAGAAAATTCTCAGAGGTTTTTCCTAAGGAGTTTGACTTTAATGGTCTACCCCCTAAGAGAGAGCTAGAGTTTCCTATAGACATAGTGCCTGGGGTTGGACCGATGTCCAAGGCTTCTTATAGGATGGCTCCCATCTAGCTCACTGAGTTGAAAAAGCAGATAGAGAGATTGTTAGAGAAAGGGTTTATCCACCCTAGCGTTTCACCTTGGGGAGCTCTGGTGTTATTTGTGAGAAAGAAGGATGGAAGCTTACGATTGTGTATCGATTACAGAGAGTTGAATAAAGTTACCATTAAGAACAAATATCCTCTCTCTAGAATTGATGATTTGCTAGATCAGTTAGTTGGGGCATCTGTGTTTTACAAGATAGATCTTAGATCTAGGTACTACCAGTTGAGAGTGAGAACTGAAGAAGTTTTTAAGATAGCCTTTAGAACGAGATATGGGCACTATGAGTTCCTTGTGATACCATTCAGACTGATAAATACGCCTGCTGTGTTCATGGATTACATGAACAGGATATTCAGACCGTATCTAGATTAGTTTGTGGTGGTCTTCATTGATGATATCCTAGTGTACTCCAGATCCTTTGAGGAGCATGAGAGGCATTTGAGATTAGTCCTAGAGACCTTGAGAGAGAAAATGTTGTATGTTAAACTTAGTAAATGTGAGTTTTGACTAACCGAGGTGAGATTCTTAGGTCATGTAATCTCACGAGACGGGGTCGCGGTTGATCCCCATAAAGTTGAGGCTGTGTTATAGTGGGATAGACCTAGAACAATCACCTAGGTCAAGAGTTTCCTAAGTTTGGCAGGGTACTATCGATGATTTATTCAAGGCTTTTCTCAGATGGCCTTACCACTGATGAGACTAACTAGGAAAGAGACACCTTTCATGTGGGATGATAGATGTGAGAGGAGTTTCCAAGAGTTGAAGCTCCGTTTGACCACTACCCCTGTACTGATTATCCCTGACCCTAGTAAACCATTTATGGTTTATTCTGATGCCTCGGGCAAAGGGTTAAGATGTGTGTTGATGCAGCAGGGTAGAGTAGAAGCATATGCCTCCAGGAAATTACTGCCTCATAGGAGAATTATCCCACGTATGACCTAGAGTTAGTCGCCAGTATTTGCTCTTAAAATCTAGAGACACTATCTATATGGTGCAACCATAGAGATTTATAGTAACCACAAGAGTCTGAAATACCTGTTTGATCAAAAGGAACTGAATATGAGATAGAGGAGATGGATGGAATTCTTGAAAGATTATGATTATACCTTGAGGTATCATTCGGGCAAGACCAATGTGGCAGCGAATGCCCTGAGTAGGAAACCATCAATGTAGCCCATATGATGATTAGGGAGCAGGAGCTCCTAAAGAAGTTTAGAAATTTGAACCTCTCTTGTTAGGTGGTATCGGGTAAATTGTATCTAAGTGAAATTTGAATTGAGAATGTATTGAGAACCCAGATTTTAGATGCCTAGAGAGAGGATGAGTTCTTGAGACAGATCAGGAATGAGATTTCCCAAGGTAAGATCTCATATTTCAAGGTGTCTGAGGATGGTATGATAGTATACCGAGATAGAATCTATGTGCCTAGTCAAAATAAATTGAGAGAAAGCATTTTAGAAGAGGCACATAAGAGTAAGTATACTATCCACCTAGGTGCCACCAAGATATATCAGGATTTGAAAAGAATTTTTTGGTGGCCGAGGATGAAAAATGATGTGACGGATTATGTGGCTAGATGCCTAGTGTGTTAGAGGATAAAAATAGAACATCAAAGATCGACTGGATTATTGTAACCTCTAGATATCCCTGAGTGGAAGTGGGATAGTATAGCCATGGACTTTGTTATGGGGTTACCTAGGACATCCGCTGGACATAATGCTATTTGGGTAGTTGTGGATAGATTGATGAAGTCTGCACACTTTTTAGATATTAGGGCTACTCATACACTGGATAGATTAGCCCAGTTGTATATTAGAAAGATAGTGCGACTTCACGGAGTACCCAGTAGCATAGTTTCGGATAGAGATCCCAGATTCACATTGAACTTCTGGAGATCGTCACAACATGCTTTAAGGACCAGGTTGCGATTTAGTATTGCATATCACTCCCAAATAAATGGTTAGACTGAGAGGACCATCTAGACCTTGGAAGACGTGTTATGGGCATGTGTGTTAGAAATGAGGGGTAACTGGATGTGTATTTACCGCTATCAGAGTTTGTGTATAATAATAGTTACTATTCCAGTAATCAGATAGCCCCTTATGAGACTTTATATAGGAGAAAGTGTAGATCCCCTCTGTATTGGGTTGAGTTAGGTAAGAGGAGCATGATAAGACGTGAGATTATGGACTAGACCACCCGATAGATAGAATTGATTAGAAAGAGACTTCTCATAGCCCAAAGTAGGCAGAAAAGATATACTAATAAGAGAAGGAGGCTATTAGAGTTTGAGAATAGAGACCATGTGTTCATTCGAATGTCTTCAGTGATAGGAGTAGGTCGATCAATGAGGGTAAGGAAGGTCAGTCCTAGGTATATTGGTCCATTTGAAATTTTTGAGAAAATTGGACCCGTGGCTTACCGAATAGCCTTACCTCCTAACCTAGCCTAAATCCACGGTGTTTTTCATGTCTCCTAATTGAAAAAATACTTATTAGACCCATCACATGTCATAGAATATGAGTATGTGCAATTACAGAAAGATCTTTCCTATGTAGTAAAACCAAAGAGAATTGTGGATGCTAAGCTAAAACAGCTGAAAAGCAAAAACATTTCTTTGGTGAAAGTGATCTGGAGAGGTCTAACATCTGATGAAGCAACTTGGGAATTAGAGAATGAAATAAGACAAAAATATCCAAATTTATTTCCTTGAGGTATGTATTTAAATTTTGAGGATGAAATTTCTTTTAAGGGGTGTAGAAATATAACAACCAAAAAAATTTCTGAAATTTCTAAAATCCTAAAATTTTTCTAAGTCTACTAGCTATAGCGAGAAGTGATCTAGCTATAGCGAATATGCCTGTTCACTATAGTGAGTTCGGGAATCCCATACAAAAACTAGGGGGTTCCTCGCAATAGCGCCCGCTGTAACGAAAATAGGGGTCTGGGACTGATACGTGCTCGCCGTAGCAAGGGTTAGTCTAGAAAAACGTAAAAAAAGAGAATTTTACTTCTTAAAATGTCCAGATCCTTTTCTTTTCTTCAAACTGACCTAAGCTTCATCTAAAATAGAGAAAAAGGCTTGAGAGAGAGAGAGAGAAACCAAAAGAAGCTAAGAGAGAAGGAAGGAAACCAAGGAAGAAAGGTAAGAACCTTTAAAGATCTTTATGCTTCTTCTTCTTGATTTCATTCTTCTCCTTTTAAGTTTCCTTTCCATGGGTGATTGAGTAAGATAGCTCTGTTTTAACCTAGAATAAGCAAGAAACCCTTGAATTAAAGTATGATAAGTTAAGAAATGCAAAGGAAGTAGAAAAAGAGTTAGTGAAATTAAAGAGGGAGAAAACTAGGGATTCTTAAATATTTTGTAGGGTTTACCTTGATGAAGAACCCCCTAGCCTTGTGAGCATTTATTTAAGTTATAAGAGATTAATTCTATGCTCTTTGTTGTGTCTAGGCTCAAGAGAATCAGCTCCATCTTGTTGTGGTGTTAAGACTGAGAAAGATTAAGAGAAATCAAAAGAGAAGATTTGTATTGGCTTATATGGTAGCTCTCCACTCTTTCTTATTACATTCTTGGATGTGTAATAGTCATTGTATGCTTGTGTATATACTTATATTGTGAGACATGCCATTTGATGTTGTCTTGATGTATTGGTACCAATATGCTTATGTTTTGGATTGTGAAAATTACTCGGGTGAAGTAGTGCCAACAGTCCTATGTGTTCGGTGAAGTAGAGCCAAAAGTCTCTAAGGATGGGTGAGACAAGGCTAAAAGTCTCATAACTGAGTGAGGCCAAGTCAAAAGTCCCTAAACCAAAGGTGAGGCCAATCCAAAAGTCCCAAAAATCAGGTGAGGCTAGACCAAAAGTCCCTAGAGCTTATTCTTGGCATGTAAATCATATGTTGTATGATTGTGAATGGTTAAATGCCTACTTGCATACTTTAACTCGTTTATATGCCTTGATTGCTTCCTTGAATGAGTGCATGAGCTATTAAGATTTCATAAATCTCACCCCCTTCCCTCTCCTATCTCATATGGTCTAGGTGGAACTCAAGAGCCAAAGAGTGGAGGCCATGAGGCATAGATGGTCCGTTCTTGCCACTTTTGCACACTCACACATAGTTTGATGTATAAGAAAGCCAAAATACTTATGTATATCTATTCTTTTGAGATGTAAATATTTGAGCAAATGTAGAAATATATATAAATGATGTATGAACTATGTAGAGAGCCAAAACAATGAAAATATGATATTTGGCCCCTTTGTGGCTTATATGTAGTAGTATATTTTTGTCCGTAGTATGGTGAGTTTGAGATATGTGTTAGTTTGGACCACTTGGTCATTTCATATATACCATATTTATGCTTTAAAACTTGCTCAAGAGGTGCTAGAGCATGTAGGAGACCATTTACTCCCATTTTGAACTATTTATGGTGTCAAAATCGTCAAATTTATGAGCTTTATTAAAGTATGACCAAATAAACTTTTTTTGATATGAAATTTAGCTTGCATCTAGATCTTTTTGAGAGCTTTTTGGAAAGTTAAATTGGATAATATTTGGAGGTCTAGGGAATATTTGGCGAATTATTGAAGTTGAAGAATTTTTTTGGTTTTAGTTATTATACTGTGCAACTAGTCCAAAAATGAATCTATATCATTCATGGACCAAAAGGTGTCCAATTGTCATGAAATTTTATAAAAATAAACTAGACATCTATAGTGACCTATACCAATTGGAAGCACCTCAGTCGAAGGTTTGTAGAGGGAGAAATAACTTTCTGAAGTTCTATATCAGTATCAGGGAAGCCATCCGACCTTCATTATTGTTCCATCAGTTTTTGGTCCCAAGGCTACTGAAATGATCTGAAATTATTTTTTTCCTCTAGTTAACATTTTTATCTTTCCAAATTGTTATATTTTTCTCAAATTGGATTTTTTTGGAATTAGTTATGAATTTTTGAAGTTCATGATAGCAAGCTACATTAGTACCAGGGATAGCCAGACCTCTGTCCCTTTTTAAATGTCAAACATAGTCCAAAAATTGAGATTGTGATTAGTAATTATTTTTAATATAAATTTAACACCTAGATATTTCCAGAAAGCTATGGTTTGCTTGATTCTAATTTTTTTAGAATTAGTTAGGATTTTCCAAAGTTAGAGCCAAAAATTTGACTTTTTGGCCCATTTGAGAAATTGCATGTTCTTAGTTTTTGGCTTCATATCCATGGTTCATGGGTTGTTTTATGCTATGTATGAGTTGTATAAATGGATTTTGAGTAGAGAATGTGAATGATGGGTTTACAAGGCCCACAGGACAAAATATGAGCATTTAAACCTCGATTTATAGCATAAAATGCCATGGCTTTTGTTATTTTCTTTGGAAATCATATGGAATTAAGCCTAAGTGAACATAAAGTTGAGGCTAATACATTATGGTGTTACAGAAAGCACCAAAATGATCTATTAAACTTGCCTTAAAGGTGCACAAACATAGATTCCATAAACTCACTCATCCACCCTAAGCCATACACAAGAACATACAAGCCTCCTCTTGCCATTCAAGGTCCAAAAACCACTATATCTTACATATGGCACTAATTTTCATACATACACAATATATCCATGTATTTACAAATGTTCATGGGCTCATATATCATATATAACATTGGATTACATCTTATGCCATTCATATGGCTACAAAGTAAGCAAAATAGCATACTTTCTTGTCAATTTCTCTCCTTCAAGCTTGGTGGCTCCCATTCTTTAGTTCACTTGGTCCACTTAGACATGTTAAACAATAAGGAGGAAGAGATGAGATTCTAGGAATCTCAATAGCTCTTCTCCCTTTCAACCATACGTAAAAGATGCAAATACTAGTCTTAAAATGTATGCATAGATAACATTGAATGCACAATCATTCATGAAACATTTTTGCACTCAAGAGGTCACACAAAGCATACATAGGCTTGCCAAGTAAGTCGTTTAGCCTCACTTATTATCTTAGTAGATTTTGGACTTGCCTTACCCATTTTCTTAAAATTCTTTAACTAAGCCTTACTCTTGGGAGACCTTTAGCTTTGTCATAACCATTCTTGGAGACTTTTAGCTCATCTTTACCATTGCTAGGGGACTTTTGGCTTTACCACACTCAAGCAAACCAAAACATGTTCATAAAACATCACTCAAGCACATAATAAAGCTTCATGGTACCATGGCATATAAATACATGCTAAGATCTCTTTTATAGCTTAAAACATACACACACACATTCAAGACAAGATAAACATCTACTCATGTATGAGAAAAAGAAAAGAGAGCTACCTTGAAGCAAGAGTTCAACACTTTTTCCTTTGGTATTCCTCCCCTTTTTGGCCATATACTTGAAATGAGATGTGACTTGGTTCTCTTGGCCTAAACACATTAAATAGGGCACAATTACATCATGGAAGTAAATTTTATCATCACTCACTCACTATGGGAGCTCACTTTATCCTATGGTAGCATAATGGTGTCATATAACACCTAATTAAGCAAGTGCTAGAATTTAAGGTCTTGGCTCCATTTTTTCCTTCCATCTAGGTCTCTTGATCTCATTTAAACCTCTTGGAGTCATCATAATTTCATTCCCAAGAATCTAGACCTAAGTTGCTTCTTTAAGCTTTATTATGGAGCATACATTTCCATCACACAAACCAAGGTTTTTAAATTTTTTTCAATCCTTTCTTTGATGTTCACTTATCATGTTTAGTCACTTATCATGTTCCCTAAGTGCTTCTTCTTGGTTTAGCAAAGACATGTACCCATTCATGGACCCATGGAGTTAACTTTGTTCTTTTGAAAGAAATGGCACATGTGAGGCTTTCTAGGCATCTCAAGAATCCATATATACTCTTGGACAATTAGAAATACTACTAGAAAGCTTCATACATACCATAGTGCAAAGAAAACCCTAGGTTTTGGAAACTTAAAAACTAATAGTTCTTTTTAGAATTTCTTTGCATCTACTTGTGCCTCACCCTTAAAAACCTAGGTTTCATGCTTGATTTGGGTCAGATTTTGCTCCCTCTTCCTAGTTCTATATGAGGCCAAAAATGAGCTATAGAGAAACAAGAAGGAAGAAGTAAGGAAGGCCATAAAAATACCTTGATTCTTGAGCCTTTTCAACAGCTTTTTCCCTTGTCTTCACTCCTCCTTGAAATTTTGAACCTCTCCCCTCTGAATAGAACCCAAAATAGATCCAAAACATGCATCAAAACCATAAAAAGAAAGAGAAGAAGGAGAGCAAGTTCAAGGAAGGAAGGAGCAAGAAAATCCTTGATTTTCTTTACCTTTTCTTAGGTTTTTCCCCTCTTTTTGTGCTTCTCCTTGTATGCCACTTTTTGCAGAATTTCTCCATGGTCTTCGATAGAATTTAGGTCGACCAAATGTGAGGGATAAGTGAGGCACCACATATATATAGTTAGGGATTCTAAAGGGACATTTTAAAATGTCAATTTTGTCCTTTATTCTTCGCTTTTTCATTCAAGGCTCATTTCAACTTCTTTTCAAAAATCATCTTTTCCATCATTAAATTGAGATTCTTTAACCTATAAATAGCCTTTGGAATCACTCAAATTGGGTCAAAACCTTTCCGAATAAAAGGGTTAAAGTTTGGGGTCATCGACATTCAAAAACATAAACCGGAGAGTTTTTAACTGTTCTAGGGATTCCTATGGTTTTCAGGGCCTCTGAGAATCCCAAAAAACTCAAATTTTCCATTTAAAGATCTCTCCTCTGAGTTTTCTAAAAGTTGCTTAAAATTACGAAAATGCTACTACATTTTGTCAAAAATTTCTTTAGCCATTCTAGTCCAGGTTTCTGGGCATCTTAAACCTTGATTCCCCATTTTCTAATATTTATAATTTTATGAAAATTTTATTTGGTCTTAACTGGTTCATTTTAGGAGACTCTCTTTTATATCTGGCCTATTTTCGTCGTTTTGACGAAAATCAAGTATTATATATATGAACAAGTGAGATGGTGATTTTGAGTTCCATGATGAATTGGACTTGTTATGATACTTCTATATGCTATGTTTAAACTTTTGAACATGCTCAAATGGTCATGGTTCATATGAGAAGTCATTTTGGACCATTTGATACTATATTGATGCTATTTTGAGCCACATTCTTGCCCTAAACGAAAATTAGACCAAATGGACGAAATTTGGCACGAAATTTGGCAAGTGTTTAGATATCATTTAGATATTTTCATAGAGTCAAAGAACACAATTTTTCGAGCTTTGTAGAATTTATTATAATTTTTCAAAATTGGTTGAAATTAGTAGAAACTGTCAATGCACTGTTCATTTGGTTAATCTGGTTTTTGGTATCTTTGAGAGGCTAAATGAAGTCTAATACTCATAATATTTTATAAACATATAGTTGGAATTATAAGATTTCTATATCCATTGAGATCACTCAATTTGGAGTTCTGTAGTGTGAGATATGAATTTTTAAATTTCTAGGCTTGCACTAGTATGAGTTTCTGACCTAGCTACTATTCCATTAGAACTTTGTTTGCCAAATGATATTGTTTTGGTATAAAACTTTTATAGTAGTTAGATAATGTTCTAAGCTTTCCAGAAAGTCCTAATTTACATGATTTGGAATTTTTTAGTTCAAGTTATGAATTTTTGAAATTTGGACAGAAATATAGAACCTATGGAAAATGAGAGTGTGATCTTGAATTTGATGTGTATGGCCCAAACCTGAATTACATGCTTCAATTTGTGATGTTTCTACTTGAATAAGTATGTTAAGGATGGAATATGAGTTTGATAAGCCCAAATGGTTCATTTAATCGAAAAATGAATTAATTTGGCTTTTAATAATGACACTTTCCGCTGCTAAAAGTAATGAATATATGAAAATGAATACTTTAGACATTTGTAATGCAAAATAAGTGTTATCTTAATGGTATTACATTACTTTTTAATAATTTTTTTAATGTTACCCACTTGTGACTTATTCCACCTCTTCTAATTTATAGTAAGGATATTGAGCTTTGATGTAACTTAAAAGCATATGAACCTAGGAACCATTAATGCTATATAGTAACAACAACATTCTTACACTAACAAAGGAGCAAAAAATTCTCAAATCTAAAAGGCTATCTCTTATAAGGTGGCCATACATCTGTATTAATCATGATGGGGGCATGTATGAAGCATTAAGAGTAACGTTGATGATCCTAAATGTAGAGAAAGTATTGAGCCACTCGATATTACTTAAAGCCTTATCCAAGCAGCCTAAATTATAGTACCTCCTTGCCTTCTATTTGTCCAAGTATAGTGGAGTCCACCTGATTTTAGATCTATCATATCACATCTATTCATCATTCTTTAAATTCTTTAATAGCTTGAAACAAAGACATGACTTTTTTTTAAAAAAAATCTCGAGCCATTTAAACCCTATTGAAGTCACTAATAGCTAATCAAGGCTGGTGAATAAAAGCAATAGTATTTCGAAACAAGTGCCATAATAAATGTTATTTAAGTGTTTTGGAAAACCATAAATGAAAGATAAATAAATAGTCTAATATATAACATTAAAAGACAAGAAATATGTATGCCGTTCAATGGACGATCAATAACTTCCACCTGAAAAGGATCATCTAAGCATAATAAAATAAAATAAAATAAGCCCCACTATGACCCAGTGCATTAGATCTGTAAAAGTATTGATATTCAAAGCACTGGAACTATCTTGCTACATTATCTATAGAGTGCAAAGTTTCCACAAGAAATAGAAAATTAATGTTATATATACATATTAGATGTTGAAGTCTTTGAATTGTTGTGACCTTCCTAATACCACAGTAGTTCTAAGTGATAACAATCATGGCTCATAACGAAGTCTTTCAGGACAAGCTTCCTAACAACCTTCAAATGCATCAACAAACTAATCTAAAAATAAAATGTCTCATTTTGGAATTGGCCAGCAAGTTTAACCTTATTTGCTTTACCACCAAAAACTTATGTCGTGCCATTTACATTTTTTTGAAGGAGGAAGAGAACTTTAAAATGAAACAAGAGTACTCACTTCTTCTTCTCCCTATCTTGTTTATTATTGTGAAAATTAATACAATCTTTAATCTCACTATTTGTTTCTAGCTTATTAAGCTGTCTTGCAAAACCTTCCCAATGTTCCTCAGTAGGAAAATTCTCTTGACCAATTACTTTTTTATCCTTAGAACCAAAATAAGGTGATCTCATACTATATTTGACACGTTTTGAATCCATTCTAGAAAATTCATCCCCACCATTTTCTCTTTTTAAGGGTATAAAATTAAGACCATTTCTTTTTCTCAGGAGTATAAGATAAAAGTATCAATTAATTTTTATTTCTTCCTTAACCATCTGATGTCACAATTAAATATCCTTTCACTTTTGAGAAGCACTAACTGATACCCAGATTTAAAAACATTACTCACACTAGCTCGAAGAGTAATATCACAACTTGAACTAAATTTGGCCTTCTTCTATAGAAATGGAAGAAGATCATGTACTTGGCATTTTTTCGTTGAGAAAACTAGTTGCTCAATAAAAGCACTATTTATGTGCAACTGTTGGTCTATGTGCCACAAAGAATTTCAAACTTCATTAATCCCCATGCATTAGTCAACCAAAACATCATAATCTCCTTCGCCTGTGCCACATTGGTTGAGCCATGTAGAATTTTCAAATGGAACAGCATTGGCACCTACTTATGTGCTTGACATTAACAAAATAGAAAGCAATGAGATTTTACATTGGAACCCATACAAACATAGCTTCAAAGGTTGTTGATCCTCAATAATATCAATAGGATCATAGTTATCATAAAGCACCTTAAATTTAGTGATTCTTCATTATTTCTTACCATGAACTATGTAACATCTGATTTTTCCATAAATGCATGAAACTCACCAGATATAAAAGTAGTCCCCTGAAATAAATGATTTAAGGCTAAATAAAATTAGAATAAAATTTTAAATAATATAAAATAAGGATTTGAGATTTTAGTTACCCAAAAATCTAAGCTAGATGAGCTAAAAAAGTTTATGAAAGAAAGTGGGGCATTTTCATAATTTCTGAAAAATTTGGAAAACTCATAGGATAGTTTTTTAAAAGAGAGATTTGCGCTATCTGGGGTTTTTAGAGGCCTTGAAAACCATGAGAACCCCCAAAACAATTGAAACCCTCGTGAGCGATTTCGACCATTAGTTGACCAAAATTTTGATCGAATAGTTCAGAATGGTTTCAAACATAATTTGGGTGAAACCAAAGGTAATTTGTAAGCTAACAGACCTAAATATTATGATAGAAAAGATGAATTTTGAAAAGGAGTTGAAATGAGGCCAAATAGAGAAATCCTAATTTGGGGACTAAAATGAAATGTGAAAAAAGTTGTAAAAAGAGACCCTTTGGCTCCTTAATACACATTCTTGTTTAGCCCTCTCTTTGCCCATGTTTTTGAACATCTAAAAATAGAGGAGAGACTAGCAACAACTAATGCACAAGGGAGGAGCAAAGAAAGAGGGAAAGAGCTTGCAAAAAGATGAGAAATCTTTCGATTTTCATGGTTCCTCCTTCACAAACTTTGTTCTCCTCCTTCTCTTCTTTCTTTCTATGATTTCCATGAATGATTTAGGGCTGTTTTGGGTCTGGTTCAGAGAAAAGAAGATAGAGTTTGAAGGATAGGACTACACCAAGTGAAAGAGCTCTTGAAACAAGCCTAGAATCAAGGTAACTTTCACTCTTTTCTTGCACTTCTTTATTCATTCTCCTTGGGTGTGTTTTGTCCCACTTAGAGCCCAGCCAAGAGAGAATGAATTATGGTCCTAACAAGACAGAAACATAGGTTTTGGAATATAGGAAACAAGTATATGTAAAAAAATCCAAGATGCATTAGAAATAAAGTTACAAAGATTATAGATTTTGTTGCACCATGATATGTAGGAGGCTTTCTAATGATAATTTAGATTGTCTAAGAATATGAATGGATTCTCGAGACACCTAGGAATTCTCCTATGAGCCAACTCCTTAAAGAAAGCAAGTAAAATCCTTTGGTGTACAATCATAGAGCATGTCTCGACCAAGAGAGGTCTGACCACTTACGGAGAGTTTTAAATTGTTCTAAACCTAGAATGGGACTAGATATGATCAGAGAACATTAATGAAATCCTTGAAAAAAATTTAGAAGTCATGGAATGTGAGATGGAGGTGTAAGCTCCATAATGAAACATAAAGAGGCAACTTATAGCTAGGCTCTTTAAAATGAATGTGTGATGACTCTAAGGAGTCTAAATGGAGTCAAGAGACCTAGAATGAATGAGAAATGGGAGCCAAAATCATGAACTTCAAGAGTTGCTTCATTGTGTTTTGTTTGGAAGTATAATGGAGCCATATAAGAAAGTAGCATAACATAGGGCTTGTGAGAAGTTAGAGCTTGTTCTTATGATCTAAATATGTCTTACTTGATGTGTCTAGGCCAAGAGAACCAAGGGTCACCCAATTACAAGGCTTGGCTGAGAAGGGGGAAAAGAATTCTAAGAGAAAAATGTATGTAATTGCTCCAAGGTAGCTCTCTAACATTTCTCTCATATATTTTTGGGTGCTTTCTTGTCTTTGGATGTGTGTGTATGTTTATGCCATGAGAAATGTGTTTCTAACTATTTCCTACATGCCATGGTACCATGATGTTCTTGAAATGTGTTTTATGAATATGTTTTGGCTTGAATGGGTATAATGATGTCAAAAGTCTCTTAGCAAGGATGTGGATGAGCCAAAAGTCACTAGAATTGGGTGAGACCAAGCCAAAAGTCTCAAGAAGAGTAAAACTTAGTCAAAAGTCTCTTGAAAATGGGTGAGGCTTAACCAATGCCTTTGAAAGCCTATTATGTTATGTATAAGTTTCTTGAATATGGAAAATGTTATATATATGTTCACTAGTAGCTAGGAAGCATGCATGCATTCTTTGACTTGTAAATGCATCTATTATGTATGTTTGAAAGGGTTAAGAGCTAGTGAGATTCTTTAAATCTCACTCTTCTCCCTCCATATACTTATTCATGTCTAGGTGAGCCAAGAAGTCCAAAGAAATGAGACCCAATGCCTTAAAGCATGATTCTTGATAAGAAAGTAGAAAAATAGGCAACTCAATAGCATATTGATGTCAAGAAATGTATCCATATGATGTATATAAGATATAACCATTTGAGCAAGATTAAATGCATATAATTATGATGTATGTATGAATCTTGAAGCCAAATGTATAGAAATGTGAGAATTTGCCACCTTTGTGCTAGTATGTGTTTGCATATGAATGAAAATGGCATGGTGAGTTTGAGCTCCATGATAATTTAGACCATTTGGCATGCTTCCTAAGGCTGTATTTATGCTATGGGATGTGGCTATGGAATAAGAGGAAGGTCAAGTGGTTCCTTATGAACCCACTTTGATCATTAAAAGTGATCAAATGAATGAGTTTTTGCATAAAATTTGGCCAAAAACTAGGGCCCATCGAGAGATTTTCATAGAACTAAAGAGCAGCCAATTTGAAAGTCTAAAGAATTTACTATGATTTTTCAAAATTGGCCAAATTATGCATAATGGTAATGTGTACTATTCATATGGTCAGATTTTATTTCTGTGTCACTCATGACTCAAATGAAGTCTAATAGCTATAAATTTTTACAAAAATAAACTAAAAACCATAATCTTTCCATTGCCACCAAGATTGCCTTATTTGGAGCTCTGAAGAGAGAGAACCAAATTTTTAAAGTTGGATGATAGTACCAGTAGCATAGACAGACCTTTAGTACTATTTTATTGTTTTCCTTAGTCTAATTGGTGTCTACTTGATCTGTAATTATTTTTATCCATTAGTAGACATGTACAACTTTCTAGAATTGTATGGTTTGCTTGATTTTGAATTTTTTATAATTACTTATTGTAACAACCAGAAAAAGAAAAGAAAAGAAAATAGAAAAGAAAAGGGAAAGAAAAGAAAAGCTGAAAATTTTCGAAGGCTGAAAATTTTCTAAGTCTGCTAGCTACAGCCTAGCTATAGCGAATGTACCTGTTTGCTATAACAAGAAATGGGTTAGCTATAGCGAGAATGCCTTCTCGCTATAGTGAAAATGCTTCTAGCTACAGCGAGTGCGAGCATCCCATACAAAATCTAGGGAGTAGCTCGCCGTAGCGAGAGCTATAGCGAAGGCAAAAGTCTGGGGCTGACACAAGCTCGCTGTAGCAAGGGTTATGGCTCGCTATAGCGAGGGTGAGTCCAGAAAAGCGTGAAAAGAGAGATTTTGACTTTTTAAAGGCTTCTAAACTTTCCTTTCTTTTAGAACTGACTTAAGCTTCGACCAAGGAGAGAGAAAAAAGCTGTGGAGAGAGAGAGGGACCTAGAGAAGCAAGGAGATCAAGCAAAGAGGTGAGTAATCTTTAGATTTCCCTAGCTTTTCTCCTTAGCATGTTGTTCTCCTCCTTTTCCCTTCTCTTTCTATGGTTTTAGAAGTTGATTTGGGTTTGGTTCAGAAAAGGGAAGTGGGAAAACTACTCTAGAAGAAGGTAGAACTCATATAACTTCACTTCTTCTTCCTTGCTTTCTTCTTTGAGGGCTTGAGAGAGGAAAGAGAGTGAGTAGAGTTCTAGAGAGAGAATCCCTAGATCTTGCAAGGATAGTGGGGGTTTTGTTTCGATGAAGAGCCCCTTTAGCTTTATGAGTACTTACTTGAGTTAAGAGAGTATTTTGGTGCTCTTTGTTGTGCCTAGGCTCAAAGGAAGCAACTCCATCTAGTTGTGAGTGTGAAATCAAAGAGGGAGAAGAGAAATTGAAAGGGAAGACTTGTGTTATCCGATAAGGTAGCTCTCTACTCTTTTCTTGTTGCATTCTTGGATGTGTAATAGTCATTGTATGTTTGTGTATGTGCTTGTATGATGAGATATGCCATTGATGTTGCCTTGATGCATGGGTACCAATATGCTTGTGATTTGAATTGTGAAAATTGCTCGGGTGAAGTGGTGCCGAAAGTCCTTTGAGACGGGTGAGGTGGAGCCAAAAGTCCCTAAACCAAGGGTGAGGCCAAACCAAAAGTCCTAAAGCTCGAGTGAGGCTAGACCAAAAGTCCCTAGAGCCTATTCTTGGCATTGACATGATATTCATGGCATGAAACACATATGGAATTTGGAGTTTTTTGGAATTAATTATGAATTTTTGAAGTTCATGACAGTAAACTGCACCAGTATCAGGGACAGCCGGACATCTGTTCCTATTTCGATGTCAATGATGGTCTAAACGTTGCGATTGTAGTTGGGAGTTATTTTTAGTGTGAATTTAACATCCCAAGATTTCCAGAGAGCTATGATTTGCTTGATTTCCATTTTTCTATAATTAGTTATGATTTTCCAAAGTTAGAGTCAAAAATCTGACTTATGGGCTCATTTGAAAAATTGTATTTTCTGGGTTTTTGGCTTCTTATCCATGGTTTGTGAGATGTTTGAGACTATGTACAAGTCTTATAAATAGTGTTTGAGTAAAGAATGTGAATGATGGGTTCACGGGACCCACGGGACAAAATATGACCGGTTAAACCCCGACTTTAAGTAGTGAAATACCACGGTTTCGGTCATTTTCCTGGGGAATCATATGGAATCAAGCTTAGAGGGAGGTTAATTGGAATGAAGTCAGTAAGGTGTTACACTTATGAATTTTTAAAATTTATATAAAAAACTTATGACTATAGGCTTAGTAGCTGGACCTTTGGTATTGTTCTATGGTTTTTCAAGGTCTAGTTGATGTTGTCATGGTCTAGAATAATTTTTATTTAGTTAACATTTAGAGCTTTCCAAAAGCTATCATTTGCTTAATTTCAATTTTTCTAAAATTAGTTATAAATTTTCAAAGTTTCTACCAAAAGCTATTATGGCAAACCCAAGAGCAAACCATTATTTTTCTGATGCATGATGCTAAACCCATGGAGCATGAAATGTTTTATGATGGTTATGACTTTTATGGATGTGTTATGAATAAAAGATAATATTGATGGGTTCATATGGCCCATAAACCATGCAAAGAAATTTTTGGGCCTTACGTAACGCACATTTAATGTGAGTAAATTCGTTATTTTCTTGTATGTGTGTGGAACTTTAGCCTTGCAATGGAATGGAAATGCTAGAGAGAGTAAGGTATTAAATTTTTAGTATCAAAGCAAAGTTCCAGGCCTTCTAGGGTTGTATATGGCTTGAGGAAGTGATGTTGCAAGGATGTATAGCCTTCTATAAGACATTTTAGGTGCTTAAAGGTGGCATATGTTTATGTTTTATGTTAAGTGAGATGTGGAATGGTATTTGATGGGTTGGTGAACATTAAGAGAGGTAGTCCTCTAATGTTTCTAGAGTAGAGTTAAATGATTCCATGGTTAAAGTCTTACAGCTTATGGTAGCCCGCCAGGATCAATAGAAAGCTGTGTATATGCAGTAAGAGATTATTATGTAGCTGCTAGAGAGGCTTACTCAAAGAAATTGGGAAAGGCCTAATTCTCCCTGGTTACCACACTCGAGCCATTCTGAGATGTGTTGCCTAAGGTAGAGATAGGCATTGATGCAGCACAGTATGAGGAGAAATTGCTACTACACGAAATCAGTTTAAAGGGGAAATGAGAAAGAGCTACTTCCCCAGCTATAATACCTAGATGTCTAGATGAACTATAAAGCTTAGAAAGTTATTCTCTCAAGTTAGAGATTAGAGTTTATAGGCAGCACTCCATAGAGCCTTGACAACCCAAATATATCATTTAACTATGAAAGAATAAAATAAAAGGCAAAACCCTTTAGCCTTTATGGTGGGTTGAATTTTAAGACTATGAGGCTCATACCATATAGCCAGAGAAAAAGTAACTAGTGATGATGGAGTGTATTGCCTATGGCACGCCTTGTTGGTCATATTTAGATTAATATGAGAAATGAACTGTTATGGGGTTAATTAGAGCATAACAAGTTGAGACTCCTAGCATGAATAAAACAAAAGAGAATTAAATGACCCATTAGCAGGTACAAAGAATCGCTAAGTAATAAATGAATAGCGACTCTAATGCATGAGTCTAAGAGCGATTGACATGTCTTATGGCTTAGCCCAAGAATGTTTGAGATTGAGTAGTAACCAAAGCTAGAATATCAAGCATAAGAGTAGTAAGGTTGTGCTGGGAATTATAGGAGGCACACAACGGAAACGTTTAAAATTTTTTATTCCAATTCCCACCAAGAATCCGTCAAAATTGCTTAAACCGAATAGGTTCAGAGAATTACCTTTTCTGTCGATTGATTTTGTTGTTTTCTTCTGTTTGGATCACAGGAACTGACCGCAGATCAGCTCCTTCTACTGGTATCCACACGAACGGAGTTTCAGCAACTCAAACGGTGTGCTAGCAGCCTGTCTGTACAATTTCTGTACAGTCCCCCGTACGACATTTTGTACAATTCCATACAATGTTCGTACAATTATGTACAAACATCCCTCTCTAAGGATTTTTAGAGTGTCCGTACAGTCCGTACGATGTCTCTCTCTCTAAGGATTTTGTAGGTAACTCTAGCTCTAGCTTCTAATATGGAAACCCCTATTTATAGACTAGAGTTTCAAATATATTTAATTAATCAAAATTAATTAAATATATCTATTAGTTTAAATTCATATCTATCTTATAGTTTAAATTTAAATCTATCTGATAGAATCAAATTTAAATTATCTGATTAGTTTAAATTTAAATCTATCTAATAAAATCAAATTTAAATTATCTTATTAGTTTAAATTTAAATCTATCTGATAGAATCAAATTTAAATTATCTTATTAGTTTAAATTTAAATCTATCTAATAGAATTAAATTTAAATTATCTGATTAGCTTAAATTTAAATCTATCTAATAGAATCAAATTTAAATTAATTCATATATATATACATATATATATATATAATATCAAATACATATATATATAATATATCTCACATTTAATTATTTATATATATATATATATATAAATAATTCCTCCATCCTAGATATTCATTGAATCTAGACACATTTCTGATTCAATGAATATGGATATTTTAGCCCGAGTTAGTCCGTTCTTATGTGCGACCCTGCAGGCCCATATGATGTTGGCAGTGGGCCAACTGCATTGTTTGACCTACAAATCACAAGCGGCCTCTAGCAAGACATTGTGACTACCCAAATCATATGGAATCGGTAATCTGATGTAACCTATCTTATAACCCTATCATATCCCTTTTGTCACACGATATCTAGATCGAGTATGAGGCATGGAAATGTCATCCTCAACTTACTCAATCATAATTATCTCAATCTTCGAGCAGACTGATATAAGATGGAACCCTTTCCATCTGAGCATGGTCATGCATTTCTCAATCACACTCATCGAGGGGCCCAGAGATATCTCTCTATTAATTAAAGGGACAAATTCCATCTTGACCATTCATCTTCCTCTGCATGGATTCCATTATACTTGATCACAATCTTTATAATTACCTGGTCAAAGGTGACATTAGACTATGCCATAGTACACTGTCCTTCATGTAGGAATCTATGGTGATCTCAGGTCCAAGGGATCAATGACATGATTATATATGAAATAAACTCATGACCTAATCCATGTAGCTTATCTCATGATGGGTCTATCCAGCGTCCTGTTCTCTAACACACGCCTATGATTTTGATTCATATCATCATACATGATTAATACTTAATTAATCAAAAATCATACTAATCTTAATTCATCGTTGTTCCCACAAGGATGAATGATTAGGGATATTTTGGATAATTCAAAAAAAAAATTTATCTATGGATATTATTATATATAAACATGCAAATAATATAATAATGTAATAAAAAGAAAACTCTTATTTCATAATAAAAACAATGTTCGCAATACAATGATTGGCCTAGGGCACAATCTCCAACAGGTTGTAGAGACTTGTCCATAAGGCGTTGACTCCAACCTAGGATGCAACTGCATGTGCTAGGGAATGACAAGCTAACATCGTGAGCTCAAGATATGTAAATCATGTTGTGAGTATATATGTAAAGGAAGGACATAACCGTAGAAAAGAACAAATGTCATACCCATACTTATTATATGCTATAACTCACTGTTAAAAGACCTTGTACTCATTGTTAGGAAAACCTTGTTAACAAAGTCTTAGAATTTACATTGCAAAATACAAGACCTTGTTGACAAGATCCTAGATCTTGGTGACAAGATGTTTTCATAGCCTTTAAATTGACATGATTTAACACTAATAGTATTAAGGAATATAGTGAGTGTACAAGGAGGGTATACCTTAAGGGTGATACCCTAAAATGAAGATGACTAGTTTAGTGTTAGAAATTCATAAATGAGAAATAATTTAGAAAGATAACTACAGGAAGGTTCTCCCTTGTTTAATAAGAAGAAAATCATATGTAAGGAGATAAAAGATCACCCAGTTAGTGGTCGGTAACTCTCCAAAGGATAAACCCCTGATTTGGTGATTACAAAGATATGAGAAAGTGAAAAAGAGTTAAAAAGCTAGCATACATAATAAGATGTCCTCACTTTAATAGTGACTAAGGGAGAGTCGATAGAGTAAGTATAGTAAATGTAGACAAATAAGAGTTTAGTATTTAGCCAGAAGATCTTCCTTGATATGAGACTGATGTAATGTAAAAGCATTTGAGTAGTAAGAGCACTAAGTGAAGCATAAAGTTACCAGTAATGTAAATTCAGGATAGTGAGGATTCGTGGCCTGAATTAGGTTAGTAAAATCTTAGAAATTAGTAGACTATTCTCATAAAGATGAAAGTAAAAAAGAGTACTTATCTTTGATTAGACTGTAGAAACGAGCTGAGGCAAGTGGCTAGTGCTTCAGTGCTCCTAGAGAAGCTAGTGAATGTTACAAGTCACCTAAAAAGGTGAGTTCTAGTACTATACAAAGAAGAAGTGTAAGCTCAAGAGTCTTAGAAAAGATAAGTTCTATGGTTCACATGAAATAAGATCCTTTATAGAAGAAAAGTCTAATTAAGAATAAAGCAAGAGAATAAGAGGAATTAGACCTCCCCTATTGTTATAGAAAGTGAGCAAGTAGAGGTGAACCTAGGAAGAATAAAAATGATCTTAAGCATAAAGAAGCAGAACAATAGCATAAGAATAAACAAGTGATAGATGACCCTGGAATATGTGATGACGACAAAACCGAGGACATGATACCTGAGAATAGATGTAGAGATGACATGGATAAGTGCTTGAGAAAGCACTGTTGTCCTTGGTATGGATGTCCATAAGCATGATATCATGCCTTAAATAAAGATAATAGGGTAACATAAATGACTTTTAGATAGAATAGTAAATGATGTAAGAAATTAGGGAAAGAGTTCCCTATTCCCTACGTGTCATATGAGATAAAGAGATAAGCCAAAGAAAAAGAAGTTAAAGGATCACAATGATGTTAGAACTATAAAGAAAAGTATGTAGAAAGGAATCCATAGTATAGAATGAGGAAAAGGGAACGTGCTAACAATATTAGAAGATTAAAGGTCAGATAGCACGAGTTCAGTATGCACAGTGTGAGTCCAGTATGATATAACTAAATGAAATGAAAAGGAACCAACACATGATCTCTATCCTATGAGAGGTGTTATGCACATTTGAAGCGTAAGGTGCTAAAGGCATTTGAAAGCAAAATATGGGCATAGCTAAAAATTGCAAGATAAAAGAGAAAAGTTAAAATGAAATTATATGAAGGGTGTGCCTAGTTGCATGTTAATTAAAGAAAGTAATACGAACTAGCAAAGTAAGAAAAAAATATATGAATGAGAAGGCTTGAAGTGAGAACCTGATGATCCCATAAGAAGTAGTAAGTGAAACTTAGGAGACTCCTAAGTATCATCACTGCGGGATCAACAGAGAAGTAAATGATATAGAACCCACTTCACATAAAGAGCATAGCAGATATTTGAGTTTAGTCTTAGAGATTATGGGCGATGGTTATCAGACTTAGTGAGCATGTGTTTTCCTATTAGATGCAGTGATCTTAGACTTTGAAATCTTTCAGAGATGGATAACAGTAGATCCTAGTACAGTATAGTGGATTGAAGTAGACCCTAGCCAGGTTCTGAAAGGTCACAGTAGACCTAAGGATCGCAGTAGATCCCATAGAGTTACAAAAAGTCTATGGTTACAATATAGCAATTCTCTGGGGAGATGATGGCCTAAAATAGTTTTTACAGAACAGTAAATCTCAAAGGCCAATACAGTTTTAGATAATTTTTGCCTCAAAGGCTCCTAAGTTTGGTAGACTATTACCACCAGAGACATCAGGCTATACTTACAGTTAGGCCATTGACTAGACCTCTTTGATAGATGAGCATAGTAAGTAGGATAAGGAGAGCTAGAAATAGCTTTCCAAAGTTAAAATCAGATGAACCATTACTCAGGAAATATTAAACTTGACCAAGGGATAGAAAGATCCTTATATGCCAAAGTTATGTATAAAGAAAAAGGTCAGGTGCAGCTCTTTATGATGAGGTAAGTGGTAGACCACGTCTCCAATAGTCGAGACCATGAGAAAAGTTAACATCCTACAAGTATTCAGCATTAGTCAGTGGTAGTTGCTCTTCTATGCTAATATGAAAAGTTAAAAAGTCATGCTAATCAGCTATTAAGATAAGGGACTAGATAATGCCTACTTTCCAATGAGTAAAGAGAGTAAAGAAAAGTCTTGGCATAAAGAAATAAATGTTATAGTAAGTAGAGAAACTGGGACAATTAAGAATAAAAACTCCTTAAAGGAGCTATGATCCTAATAAGTGGTTAGAGTATGAAGTTTATGATAGAAAGAAATATGAATCATGATTGTGGGATGAGCTAGTGAGGAAACAAATAAAGTTAAATAGTAGATTGAACGCTTAAGTAAGTAAGTCATATAAGCATATAGAAGTTTCTAATGGCTACTAATGAATAGAAAAAGAAAATGAGACTTTATAAAAAGCCATTAAAAGATGATAAGGGAGATTTAATACTAAGTAATCTCCAAAGGCATATACAAGTAAGTGCACTAAAGTAAGAAAGTCAACCCTTATAAATAGGTTACGACTAATCAAATGTGAAAATGTAAGCTCTCACAGAAAATAGGCCAGAGTTCTAAAAGTACGTTCCAGTGTTAAAAGCTATTTTCCCTTTGATAAGTGCCAGTTATATACTTTATAAAAATAGTATAGAGAAAGAGAAGCAAACACAGTAAGCTAGTAATGTTGATCCCTGGTAGAAGGAAATTAAGAAGGGCCTAACCTCTAAAGGAAGTAGATAGAGCCAGGAACAAGCGAAAGAAAGGGCCAGCTAATAAGAATATGAGAAAAGCTAAGTGAGATTACCCCTAAATTTTGAGGATGAAATTTATTTAAAGGGGAAGAAATGTAACATCTTATTTTCTCCATAAATGCATGAAACTCACCAGATATAAAAGTAAGTACCCTAAAATTAATGATCTAAGGCCAAATAAAATTAGAATAAAATTTTAAATAATAGAAAATGAGGATTTGAGATTTGAGTTATCCAAAAATCCAAACCAGATGAGTTAGAAAAGTTTATGAAAGAAAGTGGGGCATTTTTGTAATTTTTGGCAAATTTAGAAAACTCACAGGAGGATTTTTTTTAAAAGAGAGATTTGATCTATTTGGGGTTATCAGAGGCCTTAAAAATCATAGGAATCCCCAGAACAGTTGAAACCCCTCCAGTGAGCAATTTCGGCTGTCAATTGACCAAAATTTTGACGGAACAGTTCGAAATGGTTTTAAACTCAATTTGGGTAAAACCAAAGGCAATTTGTAAGTTAGCAAATCGAAATATTATGATAGAAAAGACGAATTTCAAAAAATAGTTAAAATAAGACCAAATTGAGAAATTATGGTTTGGGGACTAAAATGAAAAGTGAAAAAATTGCAAAAAGTGACCCTTTGGCTCCTTAATACGCATTCCCGTTTAGCCCTCTCTTCACCCACATTTTTGTACATCTAAAAATAGAGGAGATACCAGCAGCAACTAATGCACAAGGGAGGAGCAAAGAAGGAAGGAAAAAGCTTGCATAAAGGTGAGAAATCTTTAGATTTTCATGGTTCCTCCTTCACAAACTTTGTTCTCCTCCTCCTCCTATTTCTTTCTATGGTTTCCATAAATTATTTGGGGCTATTTTGAGTTTGGTTTAGAGGGAGGAAGATAGATTTTGAGGAAGAGGACTATACCAAGTGAAAGAGCTCTTGAAACAAGACTAGAATCAAGGTAACTTTCATTCTTTTCTTGCACTTCTTTGTTTATTCTCCTTGGGTGTGTTTTTTCCCACTTAGAGCCCAGCCAAGAGAGAATGAATTTTGGTCCTAGCAAGAGAGAAACATAGGTTTTGGAGTGTGGGGAACAATAATATGCAAAGAAATCCAATTAAGATGCATTAGAAATAAAGTTACAAATATTAGGGATTTTGTTGCACCATGATATGTAGGAGGCTTTCTAATGATAATTTAGGTTGTCTAAGAATATGAATGCATTCTCAAGACACCAGGGAAGTATCCTAAGAGCCAACTCCTTAAAGAAAGCAAGCAAAATCCTTTAGTACACAATCATGGAGTATGTCTCAGCCAAGAGAGGTCTAACCACCTAAGGAGAGTTTTAAATTGTTCTAAGCATACAATAGGACTATATATGATGGAAAAACATCAATGGAAGCCTTGAAAAAAATTTAGAAGCCATGGAATGTAAGATGGATGTATAGGCTCCATAATAAAACATAAAGAAGCAACTTATAGCTAGACTCCTTAAAATGAATGTGTAATGACTCTAAGGAGTTTAAATGGAGTCAAGATACCTAGAATGAATGAGAAATAGGAGCCAAGATCATAAACTTTAAGAGTTGCTTCATTATGTTTTGTTTGGAAGCATAATGGAGCCATATGAGAAAGTAGTATAGCATAGGACTTGTAAGAAGTTAGAGCTTGTTCACATGATTCAAATATGTCTTACTTAATGTGTATAAACTAAAAGAACCAAGGGCCACTTAATTTTAAGGCTTGGCCGAGAAGGGGGAGAAGAATTCTAAGAGAAAAGTGAGTACAATTGCTCCAAGGTAGGTCTCTAACCTTTCTTTCATTCATTTATGGGTTTTTTCTTATCTTTGGATGTGTGTGTATATATTTATATTATGAGAAATGTTTTTAACTATTTCCTACATGCCATGGTACCATAATATTCTTCAAATATATTTTATAAATGTGTTTTAGCTTGAATGGATATGGTGATGCTAAAAGTCCCTTAGCAAATATGAGGATGAGTCAAAAGTCCCTAAAATTTGGTGAGACCAAGCCAAAAGTCTCAATAAAAGTGAGGCTTAGTCAAAAGTCCCTTGAAAATGGTTGAGGCTAAACCAATGTCCTTAAAAGCCTATATATGTTATGTATGAATATCTTGAATATGAAAAATATTATATATATTCACTAGTAGCTAGGAAGCCATGCATGCATTCTTTGACTTATAAATGTATCCATTATATATGTTTGAAAGGGTTAAGAGCTATTGAGATTTTTTGAATCTCACTCTTCCCCCTCCATATGCTTATTCATGTCTAGGTGAGCCAAGAAGTCTAAAAAAAGGAGACCAAATGCCTTAGAGCATGATTCTTGACAAGAAAGTAGAAAAATAGGCAATTTGATAGCATATTGATGTCAAGAAATGTATCCATTTGATATATATGAGATGTACTCATTTGAACAAAATTAAATGTATATAATTATGATGTATATATGAATCTTGAAGCCAAATGTATAGAAATGTGAGAATTTGCCACCCTTATGCTAGTATGTGTTTGTATATGAATGTAAGTGGTAAGGTGATTTTAAGCTCCATAATATTTTGGACCATTTGTCATGCTTCCCTAGGTTGTATTTATGCTATGGGACATGTTCAAGTGGCTATGGAATAAGAGGAAGGTCAAATGGGGCCTTATGAACCCACTTTGATTATCAAAAGTGACCAAATCATTAGCTGAACCAAAGTCTAATCAAATGGATAAATTTTTGCATGAACTTTAGCAAAAAACTAGGGCTCATTAAGAGCTTTTTTTGTAGCTAAAGAGAACCTAATTTTGAGCTTTTGAAAATTTATTATCATTTTTCAAATTTGGCCAAATTATGCAGAATGGTAATGTGTACTATTTATATGGTCAAATTTTATTTCTATGTCACTCATGGATCAAATGAAGTACAATGGCTATAAAACTTTAAGCCATAAACTAAAAACCATAAGCTTTCCATTGCCACTGAGATCACTTCATTTGAAGCTCTGTAGAGAGAGAACCAAAATTTTAAAATTAGAGGATAGTACCAATAGTACAGACAGACCTTTGGTACTGTTCTATTATTTTTCTCAGTCCAATTGGTGTCTACGTGATCTAGAATTATTTTTAGCCATTAGTAGCCATCCACAGCTTTCCAGAATCATATGGTTTGCTTGATTTTGAATTTTTTAGAATTACTTATGAATTTTCAAAGTTTATATCATAAACTTATGACAAGAGACCTAGTAACTGGACCTTTGGTATTTTTCTATGGATTTTCAAGATTCAGTTGATATTGTCGTGATCTAGAATGATTTTTAATCTTTAGTTGGCATTTAGGGCTTTCCAACAAGTTATCATTTGCTTTATTTTAATTTTTCTAAAATTAGTTATGAATTTTCAAAATTTCTACCAAAAAGCTGTCATGGCAAACCCAAGAGCAAACCATTATTTTTCTGATGCATGATGCTGAGCCCATGGAGCATGAGATGTTTTATGATGGTTATGACTTTTATGAATATGTCATGAATAAAAGATAATATTGATGGGTTCATATGGCCCATAAACCATACAAAGAAATTTTTGGGCCTAACGTAACGCATATTTAATGTGATTAAATCAATTATTTTCTTGTACGTGTGTGGAACTTTAGCCTTGCAATGGAATGGAAATGCTAGAGAAAATAAGGTATTACAAAATACAAGAGCTGTACTCTCAAAAAGTGGATAAACACTAATTTAAAATCACTATTTTTTCTAAAAAAATTTATATGCAATTTTTTTTATATTTATATTTTAATTTTTAATTAAAATATAATAAATATATAATTTTTAAAAAGTGTTTAAAAAATATAATTTGATTACCCCTCCAATTCAAAAGAGAGCATCTTTGGCCCCATTTGGTTCTACAAAAACAAAGTGAAAGTGAAACAGAATCCGTGTACAAACGTGTTTGGTTTTGGGATTTAGGGAGGGAGACGAAATGTAATATTATTGTGCACTTTCTTTTGGTTACCTACCATATTTACCTGGCATTTTTCAAATAGATTCATATTGACACTTTTGCCCTTCGCATTCATACTACTATGTAACATTTAGTTTTCGTAAAAATGACAGAATGAGTCAGTTTTAAAAACAAGTCCCCTAAAATGAATGAGTTGAGGCTAAATGAAATTAGAATAAAATTTAAATAATGAAAAATGAGGATATGAGGCTTAAGTTGCCTAAAAACTCGAGCCAAATGGTTAGAAAAGTTTGTGAAAAAAAGTTGGGGCATTTTTGTAATTTTTTAAAATTTTGAAAAACTCATAAGAGGGCTTTTTAAATAAAAAATTTGTGCTTTTCAGAGTTTCCAGAAGCCTTTAAAACCATGAAAACCCCCAGAATAGTTGAAACCTCTCCAATGAGTGATTTCGGTAAAGAATTAACCAAAACTTTAACCGAACGATTTAGAATAGTTTTAAATCCTTATTGAGTGAAACCAAAGTCAACTTATAACATTGAGAGCCTAAATTATGATGGAAAAGATGAATTTTGAAAATGAGTTGATTTGAATCTAAATAGAAAGGACCAAGAAAAGGGACTAAAATACAAAGTTAAAAAGTGCATAAAGTGACTTTTTGGCTCCTTATATCACATTCCTTTTCAACTCTCTCTTCACTGACATTTTTGGACATCTGAAAGCATAATTTCAAGGGGCTTTAGGAGATTCACAATTGAAAGGAAGAGGAAGGGGAGAGAACTTAAGCTTGAGGTGAGAAATTCAAGTTTCTTTCTTGCCTCTTACTTTATCTAACCTCTTCTCCTCCTTCTCTTCTCTTTTTCTATGGATTCCAAGGTTGATACGGTTCTATTTTGAGGTCAACCCAAGTAGAAGAAGTGATTTTTGGAAGAAAAGACTTGTAGTAAGTGGAAACGCCTTGAGAAAGCAAACAAATAAGATATGTTTCATGAATTCTATTGGCTTTTTCTTGGATGTTTTCCTTTGGGGTAATTTTGGTCAAACCTAGCCCAATTAGGATGAGTTAAATTCTAACCTTAGCAAGAAAGGAATAAGTGTTTTAGAGTGTGGAAAGTAGGAATATGCAAATGGAATCAAAAGGGAAGCAAAGGAATTCAAGATTGTGAACTTTAGGGTTTGGAGACAAATGTTAAATTTTGACTTTTCCTAGGGGTAATTAGGCTTATGTAAGACTTGGTATGAGTCTCTTCAACCTCTAAGAAGTTGCATATGAGCCATTTCCTTCAAGAAAAATTGTAAAACTCCATGGGCTCTATACCAATGCATAGTCTTGGCCAAGCATGTCCCAAGCACCTAAGGAGTGTTTTAAATTTTTCTAAAACTAGAATGGAACTAGATATGATAGATGAACATCAAAGGAAGCTTTGGAAAAAATTTAGAAGCCTTAGTTTGTGATATAGAGTTGTAGGCTCTATAATGAGATATAAAGAAGCAACATATAGCTAAGCTCCTTAAAATGAATGTGTGATGACTCCAAGGAGTCCAAATGGAGTCAAGAGACTTAAATTGAGGAAGAAAATGGAGACAAGATTATGAATTCCCATAGTTATTTCATTAGGTCTTGTATAGATCTATAATTGAGTCTTAGAACAAAGTAAGCTTCCATAGTGCATGTGTATGTGTGTGTGTGAAGCCAAGGCTTGTTTCAATAATTGAACCATGTCTCATTTGATGTGTTTAGGCCAAGAGAACCAAGTGCCACCAAGTTGCAAGTGTGTGGCCGAGAAAAGGGAAGAATTAAGTAAAGGAAAAGCTTGTGATTTTGCTTTAAGGTAATTCTCTAATCTTTCTCACATGCATGGCTTGGATGTTTGTTTGTCTTTAAGTTCTTACGTGAATGTTTGAACTATGAAATATATCTCTAGCTATTGCTTACTTGCTATGGTACCATTGTATCTTGAAATGAGATTATAATATATTTTGGCTTGAATGGGTATGGGAATGCTAAAAATCCCTTAACATGGGTAAGGATGAGTCAAAAGTCCTTAAGATTAGATGAAACAAAGCCAAAAATCTTAAAAAGAGCAAGACTAAGTTAAAAGTCCCTTGAAAATAGGTGAGGCAAATCTAAAAGTCCCAAGAAAAATAGATGAGACTAGACCAATACCCTTGAAAGCCTATGTATGATATGTATGAATCTCTTTGACAAGGAAAATATTTTATGTATATTCACCAATAGCCTAAATGCGATACATGTATTCTTTGACATGTTAATATATCCATTATGTATGTTTGAAATGGAAAAGAGCTATTAGGATTCTTGAAATCTCATTCTTTTCCCATAAATGTCTAACCATGTTTAAGTGAGTCAAATAGTCTAAGAAATGAGGCCAACAACCTTGAAGATAAAGACTTTGACAAAGGAGTAGTTATTTAGCCATTTTGATGACATATTGATGTCAAGATATGTAAATACATTATGTATATATGATGTAGATCATTAAACATGTCCAAATATGTATAATGATGATGTATGTACTGATTTTGGAACTATATGAATGAATATGTAAGTTTTTGCCATCAAGGAACTTTTATATACATGTGTATAATTGCATGTGACATGGTGAATATTAGCTCCATGATGATTTGAACCCATTAGCATGCTTCCATGGGCTGTAAATGTGCTTTTGGGCATGCCAAAGTGGCTATGGAATGGTAAAACGGTGATTTGGTGCATGTAAAACCCATTTTAGACTTCAAAAGTGACCAAAACTTGAGCTGAACCAAAGTCTGACTAAATGGATGAGTTTTTACATGAAATTTGGCCAACAAGTAGGTCACAAAGCCAAAAAGCACCTAATTTAGAGCCATGGGGAATTTATTATGATTTTTTAAAGTTGAAAAAATTTTGCAGAAATGGTAATAGCAGTGTTCATATAGTCAGTTTATTTCTCTATGTCATCCGAAGGGCAAATGATACCCAATGCTCATGAAATTTTACAAGCATAAACTAGACATGATGATCTTTCTGTAACACTTGAGAACACCCTAATTAGAGGTTTGTAGAAGGAGAATCGAATTTTTAAAATTTCATGATAATACTAGTAATGCAGCTTTACCTTTGGCACTGTTCAAAATTTTCGTGGGTTAAATGCCATTGTCTTGATTTGGATTCATTTTTATGTTAGTAAACATCTAGATCTTTCTAGAATAGTATGGTTTGCTTGATTTTGATTTTTCTAAAATTAGTTATGAATTTCCAAAATTCATTTCAGAAATCTGTGACAGCAACCTGAGGCAAAAAAATTTGATATGATGTGTATGGTTCCAAACCCGTGAATGTTGAGATGAAATATAATGTTTCTAACTTGTATAGATATGTATGGATGAAAAATAATATTGATGAGTTTATATGGTTCATGAAGCAAGAAATGAATTAATAAGACTTTACGTAACTCTATTTAATGCTATTAAATGGATTATTTTCCATGTAAGTGTATGTAACTAAGTCTTGTAATGTAAAGGAAAAGCTAGAAGGTTAAGGTATTAAAACTTTATTTATCCATCTTTTCTATTTATTTAGACCTATTTAATGGGTAATCCAATTTATTAGCCCCACCCTAAAAATCACTCAAGCTAGTTGCCTGCTTCAATAGGTGAAAGAAACGATCTATCATTAGCTACAAGTTTGTTGTTTAGCACAAACTTTACACTATTCCATTATGTTATATTGGCGTAAAAATGCTTGTGCATTTCTATAATGAGGATCACTAGATATGTGTGCACTTTGTCATGCATTATTCTGGCTTGTGAATCTGTTATGTTATGGGTTATGGTTTTACTCCTAACTATTGCGAGAACAAACTAGCTTCACGTGTTATATATATAGGTATTGGACTTTTTTTTTATAATTGTTATAGTTGAAGCTTTTAAAATTATTTTAATGCCTTTATAATTGCTACATACATTTGTTGTGTGAGAAAAATGCAAACCATTTCTCTATATTGAAATTTTGTAGTTGTAGGTATAAATTATAGTTATTTAATACAATCATTACTATAATCTCATATTAAGTAGATTTGATCAATTGTATCCCATTTCAACTGAACAAAGCATCAACTATTTCATATTATTCCAATAGTTCAAACGAGATATTGTTTAGCATTTGGGTATGGATGACATTAGCCAGGATGTCATTCTCCATATATTAGTTTGGTTTTTATTTGCCATGCCATTTAGACACTAATAGATGATAAATATGTAGCTTACAGTAGCTTTAAACTCCTGTAGTTGCACTAGTGTAGGTTGCATCGATGTGGGTCATTTTTTGTAGCTATTTTGATGCACTAGTGTGGGTTATTTTTTTAGCTATTTTGATGAAATATATGTAAGCAAACAATGGAATTTTTTGGGGTGATGTTTGCTAATGAAGTTTATATAAGATGAGGACCTACTATAAGATTGTACAAAAGGTTAAGACTTGCTCAAATGCTAGTATGTATATATAGACATCATCAGATAGTGGTTGCTTTTTTGTTTGCTTGATGACTATAAATGACTTCTTTGATGGTATAATTTGGAAATGAAATTTTAATCCATCTTATTTTTGTTTGTAATATGGATATCTTTTTAAATCTTTGTGGTATATATGTCTGCTACGATTGATACGAAGTTTGGAAGTCAAGGATTCCTATGAATTGCACCAAAAAACAGAGGAAACATACTATATGGTATGCAGATTTCAAGAGAATTTTGCTTCATGCAACTATTGCATTTTTTTAAGATGCAAAATTAAATATATAAATCATGTGAAAAAAAATAGCTAAACATGTTATAAAATATATAACTGAAGTGGTAACAAAAATCTAAACAGAAAGTATAAATTTCTTGAAAAGAAAAGAGGGGAAAAGCATGTATCAATTTCTAAGAAAAAAAAATGTAAATTCTTAGAAAAAAAAAGGAGGAAAAAAAAAAGAATGTATAAATTTGTGGGAAGGGGGAAAACATAACCTAGAGGATTAAGCGCAATTGGACCAGAATTGTCTAATCGCAACATAGTCAAACACCATTTGACCAAACCATCTAACTGTGAATGTCTAACTGCAATGCAGTCTATGTAGTCTAACACCGTTAAACTAAATCACAGTCAGGCAATTGTCTCACCGCTTAGCAATCTAAACCATCTGACTACAACGAATGATGTTCCAACTGCTCTATAGTCAAACACCATCTAACCAAATTACAGTCGGACGGTGTTCCAACTATAGAGTAGTCAGAACTGTCTAACTGCCTGCTGGGTTGTTGTAGTCAAATAGTGTTCCTAGGAACATTGTCTGACCAAAGTGCAATCAAACAAGGGGCCCAAATATATATTTTTTCAAAATAGTTGATGTAAGTATTGTATTATTACAAATGTGTATTAGTTTATAGTAAAAAAATAATTACCTTTAATGAGAAAATAATAGAAATTCAGTGGCCTCCATATATATATATATATATATATTTTCAACCTGATGGATATTGTGCTATATTTATGTTCAAATAACATTTTTATACTATATTGACACTACCTTATATGTTTTTTATCCGTGCATATAGATGTTTATATTTAATACAATTATGTATATCTAACTAAATGGTAATCCATATAAATTTGTATCTAACATATATATATACATAATGTCATTTTCTGTCTATGTATTCACTAGTTAGGGGATGAAGTATATAATATGCGCTACATTGATATATATATATATATATGTATTCGTTTACAATATTAGAAAATATTATACTAATGTATCTACATTTGTTTACTACAACAAACTTCATAAAAACAACTAACCATACTCCTCCTTAGTATCATCATCTTCATCATCATTATCTCTTTCACATCAATCAAGAGACACACTTGATTTTTGCTGGGATGACTTATGTCTCTCCTCTGATTATGCATAGTTGCTACAAGTTCATTCATGTAGTTGTGATCGGAGCTCTTTAATTTGTCTTTGTTACTCTTAAAATTGATTCTAATAAGATTGTGTTGAAATATTAGTAAATTCATTTAGTATCATGTTTTGTATATAATTTCAATGAGGATATGGCAGCACTTGACTTGATGATACTTCTTGGGTGCAGGTGTATTCCATCTCAGAATCCCCTAAAATTTTACAAGATATATTGCCAAGTCTATAAATTGCACCTCTCTTTTTACCATCAGTAGCTTTAACAAATAAGTTTAAGTTGGATGCATTATCACTTGAAGTCTCTGCAGTATTTTTTTGCTTCAAATATTCATCCTACCAATGCAATTCAAAGGGTAAAATGTAAAAAGATTTAAGAGTTAAAGTGATTAATATGAAAATAAATTTATATATTTATATTTATACACATACCAAAATAGCTTTTGATTTTTGATTTACCTAACTATTAGTAGATTTACGTTGATGTGTTTTTAAATAAATTTTTGAAAACAAAGGATCTCTTCACAATTTGCGAGCCTATATAACAAAATAAGGAATGATTATTGAGAATGATACATGAAAAGTATGAAATAAACATGTTAAATGCATATTAATCTTTTGGCATGTTCTTCCATAGACATAGAGCTTCCTATATGCAAAGAAACATCGACACGATTCTTTTTTTACTCACTGGTGGATTGAAATTCTTCATTGTTCCAATGCTCATAGAGTTCTTCCCAGATTGAATGTTTAATCCATTCTGGTCTTTTTTATTTGTCACAGGAGGTATCAATTATAACTTTTAAACAATTTTTTACTCATTTTTTCCAATTCTACCAAATATCATTATGATGCCCTAGTTCCCAGTACTAGTATTTCTTTAAAAGCATAACACAACACCAAATAATGGATGTTCAACTTATGAATAATTAATTGGTATTTCAATCTTAAAAAGAAGGGTAAAAATTCAAACCTGAGATTCATGAAACCATAACTCTATATTCTAGCAAAACTTCACTCCAACAATTCCATGGTCCATCATATTTATTCTTAAAAATTGTAACAATGCATGTACAAACATTTTTAGTATTTAGTGTAAACCTAAATAAACAAGGAGTGAAGAAGAAAAATTAATACTAATTTTAAACATAAGGATAACATTATCTAAGGATATATAGTTGAAGTAAAATTATAAACCCTGTGTCATCAGGCTCAATCAATTTTGGAAGCAATTCATCTTGGTCATTAAATTGCTCATCATGCACATCATATGACTCCTCTTGATTGTTAGGCACAATTGGCTATGAGTCTTCTTGAGTATTAGATGATTCTTGTTTAGGGAGATTTTTTCATGTGGCCTTCTTCTAGATGACATCTTACAATGAAATATAGCCCCATGCTAATGACAAATATAAGTTCTATGAAATAGAATTGCAAGTAAGTAGTGAACCATAGATAATAGAACAATCATATTCCACATGTATGGTTATAAATATAAAATGATAAGCTCTCTTTCTTACTTTATCAACTTTATGAGTGTTAAGATGAATAGTTAGAATTTGGAGAATGCACTACTATTGAGTAGAACCTTATAAGGAAGAGAGAGACATGCAAGGCCAAGTTTAGCTATGGAGGCATATATATATACACATATATACATATGGATATATATGTGTGTGTACAGGTGTTTGTTTGTATATGGAAGAGAGAGATGTAACACTATAAATTCTAGCTCATCTTATACCTTTAAATGACTTAATATTATGAATCATGGAAGTTTCTCATGAAAAAGGCAAGGAAATAATAATTATTTTCGCGTTGTGTTGTACCTAAAAATTTCACTTGATGTCACGTGGACCATATGAGCTCATGCTATTCATTCTCATATTTAATTACATCAATACAATTCATTTGCATCACAAAATCATACTCACAACTCATGGAAACCAAAATGAAGCATAAAAAGTGGCTATTTAATTTCGGCCAGATTTGGCCTTCTTTCTCACCAAAGTTTGAAAATTTATAACTAATTCTAGAAAAAACAAAATTCTACAATCTTGGTCATTCTGGGAAGCTATATATGTCTACTTCATACTAAAAATATGCCTAGTCCATAACAGCCATCACAAAAGACGTTTGATATCCAAAATATTCCAGAGGTCAGACTGCACTCTAGAACTGATATGGAATTCTGTAGAAAACTTTAAAAATATCCAATTAATTTTACAAAAATTTAATTCATGAAAATGATACCAATTTGGAAATCTGTGGATGTTAACTAGAGAGAAAAAATATCTGCAGACCAGTTCATTGAGCCCAGACCTTAAAATTCAATAGAATAGTACTTCTAATCGGATAAAATTACTAATATTAAACAGAAACTTCAAAAATTCATATCTCCCTCTCTAGACCTCCAAATGAGGTGCTTCCAGTCATGAGTCACTATGATTGTCTAGTTTCTTTGTATAAAATTTCATGACAATTGGACATCATTTGAGCCTCATGTGACAAAATTTAATTTTGGACCAAATGAATAGTGCAGCAGACCAAAACTACGAAAATTGTCAACTTTGAAAAATCATCAAATATTCTGTAGACCTCCAAAAATTATGATCTTTAGCTTCCCAAAAAGCTCTTAATGAAACCTAATTACATGCCGAATCTAAGATCAAGAGTAACTCATTTGGCTAAAAAGTGACATAGGATTCCATTATAGTCAAATTTGGCTCCATATGGGGTACTAAACTTGCCAAATGGCTTTCCCTTGGTCTTGGCATCTTTTGGGCAAGTCTAAAAGTACATTTAAGACTTGTGTGAGCTACCCAAATGGTCCCAAACCTCATGCGTCTCATTTTGACCATTCAACCCACACTTATGTACATTTACATCAAAATTCCAAATTGCATACTTTGGCATTACACACTCAAAATAGATACTAAAGCTCATACATCATATCCATACCTTTAAACATCACATAATGTCATATTTAAATATGTCTCAAGGGTCATAGACCATTTATAACATCATATATATTGTAAAGCATCACTATGGATTCAAAAAGAATAAAACTAGATATATGGTTGTCATTCTTTCTTCTTCATTGTTGTTGGCTCCCATTGCCATAGTTACTTAGTCCACCTAGCATATTAGAGCATTGGAGAGGAGGGGATGAGATTCAAATAATTTTAATAGCTCATCTTCCATTCAATCATACATAATATATGTAAAACAAACCTCAAAATGCATGCATAGAGAAAATGGAAATCATGGACATTTGAAAAGAAAGCTTGGCATATGAACAAATCATACAGGACATTCAAGAGCTCACTAAGTATTTGGATTGGCCTCACACTTCTCCTCATGGATTTTGGATTTGCTTCACCCATTCTTTAAGAGCTTTGGATTCAACCATACTCTTGGGAGCCCACTTTCCTTTTGGGAGACTCTTTACTTTGTCTCAACCAAGCTCAAGGGTTCTTAGCTCATCCTCACCATAGTAAAGAGTTCTTGGCCTCTTCACACTCAAGCAAACTCAAACAAACATCATGTATTCATTTGGAAGTATAACATGGCATCAAGAATCATAGCATATAAAAGGCATGCTAGCATACTTTTCATACTTAAAAATATACATACACACATTTTAAAATAAGCTAAACACACATCCATGCATGAAAGAAGGTGGAGAGAGCTACCTTGTGTACAATTACACACTTTTTCCTTTGGACTCAAGCCTCTTCTTTTGGCCACAAATCCACAAATTGGTGGAGATGGTTTCTCTTGGCCTAGATACAATTTATAGGAGCCAATTAGGTTGATGAAACATATTCTAAGGCTACTTAGCTTGCTTAAACACTAGATTGATCCATAGGCTCCATTATGGTCTATAAAGGCACCTAATGAGGCAACACCCCTCAAATGACTTTTAAGCCTCATTCTTTCCTTTCAAATATGATTCTTGACTCCTTTTAAGCCTCTTGGAGTCATCACACTATTAAAACAAAAGGCTTAGCATCATGTTGCTTCTTTAGGTCATAATATGGAACCTAAGGCACTAAACTAATTTCTATGAATTCTAAATTTTTTCCAAGGTCTCCCCTCATTTTTATTCATCAAATATGAATTAAGAATGGCCTTAAAAAATTTTAAAACTCTCCCTAGCTAGGTGAACCCCTTTAGGCCGAAACATAGAGTGCATTAGCCTTCCATGGAGTTCTCTTTGTTTTCTTGAAGGGGGAAGCATGTGGGGAGCATCTTAGGGATCTTAGAAGCATGTTTAAACATTCAATTAAGCCTAAGAACATTCATATAAAATCATATTTGCAAGGGAGCATTTAGATCCCTAATGGTTCCATCTTGTTTCCTAATGCTTCTTTCCTGATTCTATTGGTTCCTTCTTAATCCTTGCCATCTAAAACCTCAAATCCTTCCATGAATTGGACAGAACACAACCCCTAAAGAATGGGCCCTTGGCTGGACAAAATTGACAAGGGTGAGGAGGAGGAAGAGGCTACCAAAGGATGGAGAATTTACTTTGTTTTCTTAGTTCTTTTGGCTTGTTCTTCCACTTGGTTGGCTTGCTCCCTTAATTTTTGAAATTTATCTTTGTTCTGCCCCCAAAATAGCACCAAACTCTCCATTAAAACCATAAAAAGAAAGCTTGAGAGGAAAGGAGCAAGTTTCAAGAAGGAAGGATATGGAATTTCTTAAAGATTTTTACCTTTTTCTTGAATTTCTTCCTCCAAAATCTTCCTCCTCTTGTGCACCTAAGAAGGGCAGCTTCTGCAACACCTTCATCTCGAGCTCTCTAGCATCATGCATTACATGCTCATAGGCATCTTGGAAGAAATAAGTGAGATCTTCCTTATTGGGTTCATACACTTTGCACATGGCAGCATGCATGCTTAAAAATTCACTTTGGTGTCACGTGGACTGAGTGAGCTCATTCTATGCATTCTCATATCATATTGCATCATTAAAACTTATTTCAACCTCAAAAACTAGCTTTAAACCCATGGAAACTAAAAAGGGACATGAGACATGTAGATTCATTTTTGGCAAACTTGGCCTCATTTCTGGGCTGAGTTGGAAAATTCAGAACTAAATACAGAAAAATCGAAAACATATGATCTTGGTCATTCTAGAAATCTTGAGATGTCTACTTCATGCCAAAAATATGCATAAGTCTTAAAATCTCACATATAATGCGTTTGACAAGCGAAATCATCTACTGGTCAAAAGGGATTCTGTTACTGTCACAGTTTACTGATATGAACTTCAAAAATGTCTAACTAATTCCACAAAAATCCCATGCTTGCAAACGATAACACTATGGAAATATGTGGATCTTAACTAGAGAGAAAAAATATCTCCAGATCAGTTCATTAAGCTAAACTCCCGGAAACTAATGAAATAGTACCTCGGGTCTGGCTGGGTGACTGATGCTGGGCATGAACTTCGAAATTTCATATCTTCCTCTCTAGACCTCCAAATGAGGTGCTTCTAGTTCATACAAGTCACTGTGACTATGTAGTTTCTTCATATAAAATTTCGTAGCCATTGGACTACGTTTGCCCCTCGGATGACACAAATTCCAAACTGACCAAGTGAACAATGTTTCTGAAAATCTGAATTTCTGATGCCAATTTTGAAAAATCATAGAAAATTATATAGATCTCCAAATGACTTGATATTTATCTTCCCAAAAATCTCTAAACAAAATCTAGTCACATGTCAAATTTCAAAGCAAGAAGAGGTCATTTGGTCGACTTTTGACATCATGTGCAAAAGGGTCACTTTCTTGTTTTAAAAGGGGCTAATGGGGTCCAATTTGGGTTCTCCTACCTCTAAGGCTCTATGAGCACATGAGGAAGCATCCATATGGGCTATCAATTATGGCTCAAGTGTCTAATAACCCAGATTGGAGAAACTCACTATCCCACACCCACTTATATACTCATGTGGCCAATGCTAAAATCATGCTTTTCATAACAAAACTTGCTTCTTCATTCAAAATGGTCTCATTCTTATATATACATGATAAATACATTGGTTTACAAACATTCATAAGTGCTACATCATATACATATTTAATACATTCATTGACTTAACTACAAGATAGTAACAAAAAGGCTCTTTACACTTTTTTCACCGAAATCCCCTAGCTTCAAGCTTGGTGGCTCCCATCTCTTGCCTCACTTGGTCCACCTAGCATGTTTGGATGGTGGAGAGGGGAAATGAGATTTAAATAATCTCAATAGCTCATCTCTCATTCAATTATACACAAAAAGCATGTAAACAAGTCTCACAATGTATACATGGCATGTTAGCATATAAAATCATAAGGAAAGCATTTGTAACATTTGACTTGGCCATGCATAAAAGAAAAAGCATTCTCAACATGTGAGTAGGCCATACATAACATATAAAAGCTTGCCAAGTACATGGATTAGCTTCACCCACTCACTTGTGGATTTTGGACTTAGCTCACCTATTCTTAAGAGGTTCTTAGACTCAACCCTTACTCTTTGGGAGTCAATCTCACTTTTGAGAGACTCTTTACTTTGTCTTAACCAACTTGAGGGATTTTGGCTCATCCTCACCATGGCTAGAGGGTTATTGGCTTTTCCATACTCAAGCAAATCAAAACAATCACCCAAAACATCATTTAAATTCATAAGGTATCATCATGCTAACATACTTCTCATGGCTCAAATCATACATACACACAAGTAAGACAATGTAAGCACACAATTATGCATGAAAGAAGGTGGAGAGAGCTACCTTATTGGCTATTCATAACTTTCCCCTTTAATTTGTCTCCTCCCTTATGGGTTTCACAATCACCTCTAGATGGGAGAGCTTCTCTTGAGCCTAACCACACAAGAAGTATGGAATTATTTTCTTAATACTTGATTCATAAAGCTAGGGATCTCTTTCTAGCAACCCTACTAAACATATGAAGCTAGAGTTCTTTCTCTCACTAGAACTTCACCAACTATTCTTCCTTTCTCAAGCTCTCAAGAAAAGAAATCAAGAAAAAGAGACTACATGATTTCTAACCCCCCTCAAGAGTGGTTTTCCACTCTCCCTCTTCTGAACCAAGCTTAAAATCTAACTACTTCCATAACCAAAATCATAGGAAGAGATGACAAGGGAAGAAGAACAATATTCTAAGGAGAGAAACCATGTAACTCTTACCTTTCTCTTACTCTTCCTTGCTTCTCTAGGCTTCTCTCTCTCTCCTTCGCCTTTCTCTCTATCTTAGAAAGAGCTTAAGTCGGTTAGAAGAAGAAAGGAGAGGTTGGGAGGCTTTTAAAAAGTCAAATTCTCTTTTTTCTCACTTTTTCGGACTTCCCTCGCTATAGCGAGCCATAACCCTCGCTACGGCGAGCTCGTGTCTATCCCAGACCTCTGCCTTCGCTATGGCGAGCAGCTCCCTGGATTTTGTATAGGATGCCCATACTCTCTATAGCTAGAAGCATTTTCGCTATAGCGAACAGGTACATTCGCTATAGCCGGGCTGTAGCTAGTAGACTTAGAAAATTTGCAGCCCTTCGAAAATTTTCAGCTTTTCTTTTCTTTTTCTTTTTCCTTCCTTTCTTTCTTCTCTCTTTTTCCTAGTTGTTACATTCCACCCTCCTTATAAAAATTTCATCCTCGAAATTTAAATAACGTACCTCATGGGAAGAGTTCTGGATATTTCTTCCTCATATCATCTTCCAATTCCCACGTGGCTTCTTCGGGTGACAATTCCTTCTAAACCACTTTCACCAGCAGTATCGTCTTATTCCGTAATTACTTGAGTCTAACATCCATGATCCGATCTGGTGATACTATATATGATAAATCATCATGTAACTGCACATTCTCATATTCTATGACATGTGAGGGGTCGGGCTAGTACTTTTTCAATTGGGAAACATGGAAGACATTACGGACTTGGCTTATATTCGGAGGAAGAGCCAGTCTATATGCCACAGGTCCTACTTTATCAAGAATCTGGAAAGGAACTATGTACTTTGAACTGAGCTTTTTACTCTTAATGGACCGACCTATACCTGTGAATGGAGACACCTTAATGAAGACATGGTCTCCAACCTCAAATTCTAATAGCCGCCTACGTTTGTCTGCGTAGCTTTTTTGTCTACTCGGGGCCGTCAGAAGTTTCCTTCTGATAGTTTTTATCTGTCTAGAGGTCTGGTCCACTAATTCTGGCCCTATAAGGCTCCGCTCTCCTAGCTCAACCCAACACATTGGTGACCTACACTTCCTCCCATACAACGCCTTGTACGGTGCCATTTGTATACTGGTATGATAACTGTTATTATAGGCAAACTCCGCTAGAGGCAAGTATGTATCCCAGTTCCCTTTTATCTCTAGCACACATGCCCTCAACATGTCCTCTAGGGTTTGGATGGTTCTCTCTGTCTGTCCATCCGTCTGAGGGTGGTAGGCTGTACTAAATCTAAGTCTGGTGCCTAGAGCATCTTGTAATGATCTCCAGAAATTCGATGTGAATCTGGGATCTCTATCTGACACTATACTCCTAGGCACACCATGCAGCCTGACTATCTCCCTGATGTACAGCTGGGCTAATTTATCTAGGGTATAAGTGGCTTTCATAGGTAGAAAATGTGCTGACTTTGTTAACCTATCCACTATTACCCATATTGCATCATAGCTCGATGATGTCTTGGGCAAACTCATGACAAATGTGCTGACTTTGTTAAAAAGAAAGCTATAAAGGCCAGTGGTATTTTCGTAATTTTAAATAATTTTTAGAAAATTCAAAGGAGTGATCTTTAACTAAAAAAATTGAGTTTTTCGAGGTTCTTATAAGCCCTAAAAATTATAGGAACCCCTAAAATGGTCAAACTCCCTCCCTTGGTTTGCATTTTTAGTCGTCGATTAACCAAAATATTGACTAAATTGTTTGATAAGGTTTTAAATCTAATTTGGATGAAACCAAAGGCATTTTATGAATTAGATGACCTAAATTTTATGATAAAAGAAATGGTTTTCAAAAAAGAGTTGAAATGAATTCAAACGGAGGAAATGAAGTAAGAGGACGTAATGGAAATTTTTGCAATTTTTTTAAAACACTCATTTTGCATATATATATATATATATATATACACACATATATGCTTCAGTACATCCCAAACCTCCCACCACCAACATTCTTTCTCTCAAACAGAACCAAATTAGCACCAAAATGTGAGGAAAAAAGGAGAACAAGGGAGGAAAACCAAGGCTTGTAGGTATATAAATATGAAGAATTTTCCTTCCTTGCCTTCATAAGAGTTCTTTTCTTCTTTCTCCTCTTTCTTTCTATGGTTTTAGAATTTTGAATGGTGTAATTTTATGGCTAGTTCAGTAAAGGGAAGAGAGGACTTAAGGAAACTCTTGGGAGCTTAAGGAAGTGCATCTTGCAAGCATTAAAACAAGGTAATTCTTCATGGCTAAACTTGTTCCTCATGGCTTTTCTTCTCCTTCATCAATTCGCCCAAAACAAGGGTAAGGTCTAGAGGTTTTATTTTAATCCAAACTTCATAAAAATTGGGGTTTTGAAGCCTAAGAAGTCAAATGGAACAATTAGAATTAAAAAAGAATCAATAGATAACAACTTATGGCATTTAGGATTTTGATTGTACCTAAGGGTTTACAAAGTTTTCTAATGGTAATTAGATTGTCTAAGACCATGTTTGAGTTCTCAAGACATCTAGAAAGCTTCATGGATAGTAAATGTCTTAGGAAAACCTAGAAAACTCCATGGGCTCTCAATATGCTCCATGTCTCGGCCTAAGGGGAAACTAGCACCTAGGGAGAGTTTTCTTTAATTCTAAGGACACAAATGGCCTAGAAATAAATAATAGACACCAAAGGAACCATTGGTTTGAATTTAGAAACTATATTTTGAAAGTTAGAAGTTTAGGTTCCCTTTTAGGCATAAAGAAGTAACTAGATGTTAAGCTCCTTGAATTGATCTGAGAATGGCTCTAATAAGTTTAAATAAAGTCATATGACTTAGAATGAGTAAGAAATTGGAGCCAAGATATTGAATTATATGACTTGCTTCATTATGCCCTTGTATGAAACCATAGCTACGGCATAAGCTAGATGTAGCTTATGTAGAGTTTATATGAGGCTAGAGATGGTTCCATTAATATGTTTATATCTTGTTTGATGTGTCTACACCAAGCAAACCAAGCTCCTCCTAGGAGTGGGTGTGAGACCGAAAAAGGAAAGTAGAGTTCAAAGAAGGAAATTGTGCTTTTTAAACCAAGGTAGCTCTCCATCCTTTCTTATATGCATTTCTTAGTTGTTTGATTGTCATTAAATACTTGTATTTGTGTTTAAATTATGAGACATGTCTATAGCTATTGATTTGATACTATGGTACCATTATGCTTATTAAATTGCTTTTGAATTGTGAGATTGCTCTTTATGAGTTTTCTAGAAAGGCATAATTTACATGATTTGGATTTTTCTAAAATTATTTATAAATTTCCAAAGTTCATGTTAGAATATGGAGCCAAGGAAAAATGTAAGTGTGCTTCTTGATATTGTGTTACTTGGTCTAACCCGAATTTCATGCTTCCAATTGTAATGTTTCTGGTCTAAGAAGTATGTTATGAGTAGAAGATAATATTGGTAAGCCTATATGGCCCATTTAACCAAAATTGAATTGTTTTGGCTTTTGATAACGGTTGTCTTCGCTGCTAAAAGTGTGAAATTAATGAAAATTGTTAGTTTTAGCCATTGTTGCCACAAATTAAGTGCTATATGAATGTGGTGTTGCATCTGTAGCTCAAATACATCATATTTGTTGTCTTCAATTTCATGTGAGCTACCATACCATAGTAACAGCAAGTGCCCTACACCTATTTTATGCCACCTTCACTGCAACTTTCAAACTGCATGACCTGAGGTCCTCCCCTCATCCACCCCCATCCATGCAGAGTCACATGATAAAACGTTTATCACCTATGACTACAAATAACTGTATGTTAAGTCATACCATGGGATAAGGAAGAACTATCTTTTATTCCTCCATGTTAAGTCATACCATGAGAAAAAGCCAAATTGGTCTTCATGTGAAGTTTCAGAGGGCGAACATTGTTTGCTTAACTTTGGCCTTTTATACAAAATATATGAAAATCAATTTATTTACTAATATATCAATTATTTTTCTATTGTTCAGCGAAAAAAAAATTACGTATGTTTATATATATATATATATATATATATTATTTAGATATAATTTAGAAATTGTTATATAAAATATTTATTGGTGTAATTATATACTTAGGAGTTTGAGCATAAAATTAAATTTAACATATATAAATTAACGAACTTATATTTCACTAAGTATATATACAATTACATATACAATTTTGCAACCACAATATAAATATCTATTAAAAACAAATCATGACATGGGACAAGGATGAACTACCTTTATAACTCAATGTTAAATCAAATCATGGGAAAAAGTCAAATTGGTTTTCACGTGGAGCTTCAAAAGGTGAACATTGTTTGCTTTGTCTTGGCCTTTTGTACAAAATATATGAATATCAATTTATTTACTAATATATCAATTCTTTTTCTATTGTTTAGTGGAAAAAAATTATATATGTATATATATTTTTTATATTTAGATATAATTTAGAAATTGTTATGTAAAATATTTATTATTTAATAAAGTAATACATACTTATAGAGGTATAATTATATATAGTTATATACTTAGGAGTTTAAGTATAAAATTAAGATTAACATATATATATATGTATATAAATGTATAAAAGAAACCTACATTTTGCTCAGTATATATACAATTTTGTAACCACAATATAAATATGTATTGAAAATAACTGATGGCATGGGATAAAGACAAAATATTTCATGGCTCCATGTTAAGTCATACCATGTGGCAAAAAGCCAAATCAATCTTCCTCGTGAAGCGTTAAAGGTAAATATTGTTTAATTTGTTTTGACCTTTTGTACAAAATATATTAATATCAATTTATTTACTAATATATCAATCATTTTTCTATTGTTCAATGAAAAAAATTATATATGTATATATATATATTTATATTCAAATATAATTTAAAACATTGTTATGTAAAATAATTATTATTTAATAAAGTAATACATACTTATAGAGGTGTAATTATATATAATTATATACTTAAGAGTTTGAAAATAAAATTAAAATTAACACATATATATATATATATGAAGAAACTTATATTCTGCTAATAATATATACAAGGTTGCAACTACAGTATAAATATCTACTCAAAACGCATAATTTATGATTATGTAAATCTTAAAAATTCTAAACAAAACTATATATGAATATATATAAAACGATGTAAATAAATGATGATGACATCATATGAAACATAATACATATATATGTTATATCCATATTTTTTTATTCAATCAACTAACGTTAATTATATTTATTGATTGTGCCTAATTATACTACATAAATAATAGAAAAAAAGTGCAATTATTCAATTAATGAGTAAATCTGTACAATAATATAAATTTAAGGAGATAATTATAATGAGAGAGTCTATGTGTGAATTTCAATTTTGGAATGACGGAATCATAAAGTATAGATCATCCAATTAATCATAATCTTTCATAAACTAAGAATACACTAAGCAGCTCCACATAAGTTCTAAATATAATAACAATTAGAATACTGTACATTTATTTATTAACTAACTTGTGGACATTTTCAAGTACTTCTTTTTTGCACGTTTAAGTAGAGTAAGTCTTTGACTTAGCATTAGTTGCAAGTATAAACATATTGATAACATTTTCTGCAGCATTCACCTATAACTTTGGACAATATGATGAGATAATTCTCCAATTTCTTACAATCTTGCTAAGTAGTAATTAATTTGGCTTCAATATCCTCCTTCAAAGTCATTAGCGGAGAATGGACATCTTGTAGCCTTTTCCCATGATCCTTAGACACTCCAAGCATTTGCTTGGTATATGTTAAACTGGATTGAGGTTTTGTAAGGTGAACAAACTTTTATTGAAACGTTCATTTATGATAATCTCATTCCCGACTTCACAATACTCCATGTTGCTAGACCACATTAAAATAAACCCCCATTAATTCATAATAGCATGCTATCAATACTATATACATATATTGTAACCTCATGTGAGAAGCAAACATTTTATAATCACTCAAATATAGCATAATGCTCTATTATCAACAATAAATATTATAAATATCCTTAACATTTTCTTTGGCAGTTTAAGAACAAATTTTGGTTAATCATCATAATAAATATCATATTATTTAACAAATATATTATAGCACAAGTATAATAAAGTAATTATTAATATATACCATTTATGCTGTAAAATAAGTTTTGCTGTTCTAGCACAAAAATCACTACTTCAATATCTGCTTTAAACTTTACTGAAATTAAAAAAGCAATTCAAAAAAATAACCCAAAAAAAATTAAGCCAAGTAGTAAAAAAATAAGAAATCATAGAAACTGTCCCAACCCACTATTGTAAAGCAAGCAATGTTCAGCAACGCACCAATAGTAGTTTTGCAAAAACCATGGAGAAGCACTAGATAAGTAGCCTTCAAAAACGAGGAACAAAAATGGTTGAAATGGTAGCTCTAACAGGTGGGAAGATATAACATGTAGCTCTATATACAGCTACAGGTGCTAAACTATTAACATGACTTGTAAGAAGTGATGTCCTTTAATTAGTTAAGGGCATTTTGGTCCTTTCACACTTATAACTTTCCTTTCCATCCAACTTTCATCCAATCAAATACTTAAATACAAATATAATCCCTTTCCTTTTCCATCTATACCAAATATAAATTTTTTCATCATATTCCATTTATCTTTCCTTTTCTATTTTCATCACTAAATTTTCTACCAACTAAACGAGGCCTTATTTTTAAGAAAAGGACCAAAAGGGAGCAAAGTGTAATTTCACGTGGAACTATGTGACCCCTCCCATCACCATTTCCATACAACAATGCCAGGTAGCCATATTTGGGATCAAGGAGCAATGCAAACTATCCTCAATCACCGCACTAAAGTAGAGAAAGTCGAATTTTGGCTAGGGCACACAACCTTCCCATATCTCTCTCCCCGCCTAACCTCACCTTCCTTTCTCTCACTCATCGGTGAGTTTTCTTTCTCTCTCTCTCTCTCTCTATGTTTATGTCTACTTAGAATATTTTATTAGAATCAATTTGATATTTATTTGAAAATTGGCTCTTTTTTATTATACTTGTAGATTATTTTGGTTTGATTTATTGATTCTGTCAGTTCCGCGACTTCATAGTTATTAAAATTTATGTGGTGTGGTGATAACAATGATTGTGGTCAAGCCATTTTTACCTGTTCATGTTTAGTGATGTTGTGGTTTGTTTTGTTTTTTTGTTTTGTTTGTATATGTGTGTGTGTGTGTCAAAAATTGAGAATAACTGCAAAAAAAAAATTAGAGAAAATAAAATAAGGGTGACAAGACTCAAATACACAAAAGATATGTGAAATATTGAAACAAAACCTTTGAAATTACCTTAGAGGCAATTTAAAGAGAGAAAAAAAGAAACAATGATGGCTTGATTTATTGATTTTGTTAGTTCTATGGCTTCACAGTTATTAAAATTTATGTAGTGTGGTGATAACAATGATTGTGGTCATGCCATTTATGCCTATTCACGTTTAGTGATGTTGTGTTTTGTTTTGTTTTTTCATTTTGTTTATATATATATGTCAAAAATTGAGACTAACTATAATATTTGGTTCTTTGAGAATGAGAGAAAACGTGAAAACAGCATGAAGTATGGTAGAGGACAAAGTTAATTTAAGGGCTAAGATAACATCTCGTCACTTGGGTCCAAGATCTTGTCGACAAGATCCTGTAATCTATAGTGTAAATTTTGAGACCTTGTCGACAAGGTTTGCGCCAATAAGTATAAAATTTTCTTGTATAATGTGTTAAAAGTTGTATGGTATGGAATTGGATGTAAAGGGATTTTTAAATGAAAATTTTGAGTTCTCTGGAGTTCTCAGAGGCCCTGAAAACTATGGGAAGCCCCGGGGCAATTAAAGCCCCCTTGGTGGACGTTTTTCAACATCGATATATCCAAACTTTAATTGATTCGTTCGAGAAGGTTTTAGCTTCGATTCGAGTGATTCCAAAGGCATTTTACTAAATTGAGAACCTAAAATTTATAATAAAAAATAAGATTCTCAAAAAGGAACTAAAATGAGTTAGAAACAAAAATGCCAAGAACGAATGGCAAAATAATAATTTTTGAAAAAGTCCTTCTTAAACCCATATATATATAAGGCATCCTTCTTTTCCTCTCATTTAGGTTGACCAAGTTCTACCCAAAAATTAGAGAAAACTCAAGGGAAGGAAGCGCACAAGAATAAGGTAAATGAGAAAGGAAATTTTCAAGAAAAATGTAAGAAATTGCTGGAATTTCCTAGTCTTCTCCTTAGGAAATCTCTTCTCCTCCTTCTCCCCTTTCTCCTATGGTTTTCTTAAAGTTTTAGTGCTATTTTAAAGTCAGACCAAGGAGGGAAAGTTCAGATTTGAAGAGAGGAAGCCAAAGCAAGGAAGATTCAAGTGAGAAAATAAGGAAAAACAAAGTAAATCTTCCATCCCATGGTAGATACTTCATCCCCCTTCTTCTCCCTATTTCGCCCCATGTATGTAGATGGAATTTTGAGGAGAACCAAGGGTGATTTCCATGAATTTAAGGGAGGAGAGTAAGAATATGCAAAGAAATCTAAAAAAAAATCATGAATTTGCAAGATAAAAAAGTTAGGGTTTTGATTGCACCTTGAACTCTATCATGAACCCCAGCCATATTTTATGATGTTTAAGTGTTCATATGAGTTTCTAAGACACCAAGAGAGCTTCCTACATAATTCTCCCATCACAAAAAGCAAGGAAACTCCATTGGTGCCTTATGGAAGTATAGCTTCGGCTAAGGAGAGTCCATGCATCTAAGGAATGTTTTAATTCCTTCCAAGCTTAGTTTTGTATCATTATAATGAGAGAGTATGAAAGGAAGCCTTGAAAAAAAGTTTAGAAGCCATAGAAAGTAATATGGCCTTATATGTTCCATAATATGGCTTAAAGAAGCAACACCTAGTTAGACTCCTAGAATTAAGTGTGTGATAACTCCAAGAGGTTTAAATGGAGTTAAGAATCATGAATGAATAGATAGAATGGAACCAAGATGATGTTTTTCAAAGATTGCTTCATTAAGTGCATTATGGAACTATCAAAGAGCCTTATGAGTCACCTAGCCTTTCCAGTAATTATGTGGCCTTAGATTTGTTTCAAGAGTATAATCAGCTTCCATATAATGTGTCTAGGCCAAGAGGAATAATCTCCACCTTCTTAGGTGTATGAGATCAAGGGAGAGGATTTAAGGCTTAAGGAAAAAATGTGCAAATGCAAGTAAGGTAGCTCTCTCCACCTTCTCTCATGCATAGATATGTGCTTACATTGTCTTGAATGTGTGTATGTATGTTTTAAGTCATGAAAAGTGTTATAGTATGATTTTATATGCCATGGTACCATGATGATGTATTATATTTCTAAATTATGTTTATAATGCTTTCTTTGGTTTACTTGAGTGTGGTCAAGCCAAGAACCCTCTAACTATGGTGAGGATAAGCCAATAACCCTTAAGATTGGTTGAGACAAAGTAAAGAGTCTCCTAAAAGTGAAGTTAACTCCTAAGAGTAAGCTTGAGTCCAAGAACCTCTTAAAGAAATGAGCAAAGCAAGTCTAAGATCCACAAGTAAATGGGTGAGGCTAATCCACTTACTTGGCAAGCCTATGTATGCTATGTATGACTTTTTTCAAATGCCAAGAATGCTTTTTAAATGATTGCACATATTAATATGCCCATGCATGCATTTGTGAAACTTGTACTACGTGCTTTATATGTGATTGAATGAGACATGAGCTATTGGGATTCTTTGAATCTCATCCCCTCCTCTCCAATGTCTTAACATGTTAGGTGAAACAATTGAGTAAGGTAATGGAGACCACCAAGTCTAGAATAAGAAGATTGACATCAAAGTATTTGAATATGCCTAGTTTTACTTCCTTTTTAGCCATACATGTGGCATATATGTAATCCTTTGATGAAATTTTTATGTAATCATATGAGCATGTGTAATTATATTGATGTGTTATGTATAAATGAGAACTAAGGTTATATGTATGAGAATGTACAATTTAGACATGTAATGGCCAATTAGCATCTTGGAAATGCATGTATAAATGGAAGTGGAATAGCCAAATTGAGATCATGAGATTTGGGACCACTTGGGCAGTTTATACAAGTCATATTCATGCTTTTAAACTTGCCCAAGAGGTGCCAAATATCAAAGGAGACCATTTGGACATCTTGATACCTTATATGAAGCAAAATTTGATCATTTCAAAACCCTATATCATTTTTTGTCCAAATGAGCTCTTCTTGATTTGAGATTTAGCATATACTTAGAGATTGTTGAGAGATTTTTATGAAGTTAAAGTATAGAATTTTCGAAGGTCTATGAAATATTTGATGAATTTCTAAAGTTAGGAAAAATTATGAATTTGGTCTAATGTACTGTTCACTCAGGTCTGAAAATGAAATCTGTCACTTAGGGGGCAAACGATGTCCAATTGCCACAAAAATTTGTACAGAGAAACTAGATATTCCCAGTGACTTGTGCAACTAGAAGCAATTCATTTGGATGTCTAGAGAAGGAGATATGAATTTTTGAAGTTTTCACCCAGTATCAAGTGTCCATACTGACCCAGATTATTATTTGATAAGTTTTTAAGGTCTGGACATGCTTGAACTGGTCTGAAGTTATTTTTACCCTCTAGCTAACATCTGTAGCTTTCTATATTGGTATCATTTGTATGGATTAGATTTTTGTGAAATTAATTGGACATTTTTAAAATTTGCTGTAGAAATCTATAACAGTGCCAGTAGCCAGCCAGACCTCTGCCCTTTTTCAAATGTCAAACATCCTCTGTGAGATGATTCATGGTCTAGTCATATTTTTAGTATAAAGTAGACATGTATAGCTTTCCAGAATGGTAAATAAAACATGTTTTCAATTTTTTTAAAATTAGTTATGATTTTATAAAGTTTGTGACAGAAAGGGGCAATTTCTAGCCGAAATAGCAAGTACATGTTTTATGCTTCCCTTTGCCTTATACGAGCTCTAAACCATTTTTAGTGATGGAAATGAGTTTTATCCATGTAAATAAATATGAGAATATGATACATGAGTCCATATGGCCTACGAGACTCAGAAAAAAAAATTTTACCCGTAGAGAAATGCATCTTGAATCGTGACTCCCTATGTCACTATATTGCTTCCATAGAAATTATATGAGATGAGGCATAAGAATTGCATGAATTGAGTCCTAGAAATATGGTGTTATACTCGCTGCAAAAAAATTGTTTAAAGAAAATAAAACAAGAGCAACAAGACTCAAATACATAAAAGACATGAAATATTGAAACAAAACCTTTGAAATTACTTCAGAGGCAATTTAGAGAGAGATAAAAAGAAAGAGTTGAGCCTCACTTATGTGGAACCTACATGATAAAGGTGGAACTTACCCCTCTCTTTCTCTCTTTTTCTTGTCAAACATTCTCTAAAGTGAATTTTAGAAGATTCAAATTCTATAAAATATAATTAGAAACTACACACATTTATTCATTATTTTTTAACACTTCCCTGTAATGCAGAAATTGATAACACCTAACAAATGCCTAAAATGCTCGAACTTTGTAACTGGGAGTGCTTTCATAATCACCAATGCTACAATACTTTGGCCACCAAATGATGTCTTGTTCCAATATGCCTTGAACAACTATGAAACACAAGATTTCTGGTCATGATCGACTTATTATCACAAACAATAGTTGTTCCTTCCTCTTGTGTCTATTTCATGGAGCAATTCTTACATATACCAAGAACATTACGTCATTTATATACTTAACAATTAAGATTTATTCTGCACGTGAATTTCATCTATATTGCACATACACGCCACCTATACAAATTAAATTTTGGCTATGGATTGCATCCAGTACACCATGTACCAAGTGCATTGATGACTCCCTAATTTAGGATGAAAAAAAGAATATATTTAAGATTAAATTAGGGAGGCAAAGTACTTTCTTCTTGATTAATAGGGTTAAAAATGATTCAATCAAACAAAATAAAGAAAGTATTTTATTGTAATATCTTTATTAGTTTGAGCCTCACTCTATGATTGATTTTAATTTCAGGAAAAATAAAAGAAGGAAGAAAGAATTGAGAAAAGAGAGGGAAGCTGAGAAGTAAAAAAGTACAAGTGGAACAAGTCTCCTCGCTACAGCTAGTACTCAACTCATTATTGCGAGAATGAACTTTCGCTATAGCGAGTGAGATACTTCGCCACAGCGAAGTCGCGAGGCATGCAAATTCTAAGGAAAAGCTCGCCATAGCACAGCAGTAGCGAAAATAGCAAAAATCTGAGAACTTATGAGCTCTCGTTATAGCGAGAAGTACTCCTCGCCATAGCAAGATTGGACCCTGAAACGCACAGTTTAGATTAGCAAGCCAAAATGGATGGAAGGAAGCTAGGGTTGGCATCATTCAGCAGAGGGAGAACGTTCTGGCCGACTGGGAAAAGAAGAAAACACACAAAGGGTGTTGGAAGAGCTTCAATTTGATCGGAAATCCTTCAATTCTATCATTGATCCTTCCGATTAGGTGTTTCTACTCCATATTCTCTTCTAGTTGACGATAGTTAATATCTTTGCTGAATTTGTTTATGGATTTCAAGCCATGAGCAGCTAAATTTTGTAACCATTAGGAGTTTTATGAACCTTTAGTCTGTGGAGATTGTTTCCCTTGTTGATTATGCGGATTATTGAGAATTTTAGTGTTTAATCTGAATTATATTTTATTCTATTGGGTGGCCTCTTTTAGTTTGATTGTGGATTGGGTAATTAACTTTTGAAAGAAGGGAATTGCTTATAAACCATTAGTTAAACAACTTAGGATTGGATATAATCTAATTTGCACTTGAGATAGAGATATCCTCAAGGGCCCTAGGTAGTCGAGAGAAGGTCTGCGCTTAATCAAGTATTAACCACTCCTTGAGACATCAAGAGTGAGTGGATATAGAGGTTCAATTGGATCGAAAGACAGTTACACCTGATTCAACCTTGACTCTAAAAATTACATTAAGCCGTTTAATTAAAAGGGGAATGGTTGACATTGAGATAAAAGGGATTAAAATTCCTATGGTGTTTTTTATTACATACTTTCAAATACAACCATCATTTATTACTGTCAATTATATTTAAAGTAATTTTCATAAAACCCAATTGCAAATTGATTGTTTAACTAAAATGAACATGAGGACTCTAATACCTAATCGTCAATTGTATTAATTCTCTGAGGGAACGACCTTGATTTATCACATGTTACGTCTGTGACCCGTACACTTACGGTGTCTTTATTCAGTGAGCATCAAGTTTTTAGCGCTGTTGCCGGGGAATTAAGGCAATTGGTGAAGAGAATTAGAGGGCTTTGAGTAATTTTAGCTTAAACATTTAGCTTCTTTTATGTACTTCTTTTTGGTTATTTACGCTTTCAGTTGTTAGCTATAGTAATTTTCTTATTACATTCTTAATAATTACATCTTGATTTTCTTGGCTTAGTGAGACTCTTGATCTACACTCTTTTGTTTTCATAGGTACATAGTTTATGCCACCTAAATCCAGATCTAACAGAACACCTAAAAAGACAAAGAGTTTAACAGATATTTTGGCTGAGGGGTCTACACTAATTCAAGAGGAAAGTGAGATAATCGTTCCTACTACAAATATGGCAAACGAAGATAATCAGAATCGCACTAATTTATTTTTGGGAGTGTGTGATTCATTCAAGCAGAATGGGGTACCAAGGGATGTGCTAAGATTTAGACTATTCCCACTCTCTCAGCAAGGAAAGGCTAAGGAATGGTTGTTGAATCTACCAGAGGGTTCAATCGACACTTGAGATAAGCTAGAGGCAAGGTTCAAAGCTCGCTTCATTCCAAATAATAGAATAGCAGATGCCCATCGTGAGCTTATCAACTTTAAGCAAGCTTCAAATGAGCATTTGTATGCTGCATGGCAGAGATACAAACATTTACTCCGCCAGTGCCTAAGTCATGGAATGGATAATTGTGCCATTATTCAAAATTTCTGCACACGCCTAACTCCACAAACTGATACTAAGTTGGATGCTATCTTAAATGGGCGTTAGGATGACATGCCGGTAGATGATGTTATTTTGGCTTTGGACACATTATCTGAGAGCTATGTGTAAAAAGGAGGTGATAGAAGGATAACTGCTAATATTGCTAGCACTCAAGAAGACTCTTCCGTACCACTAGCAACTATTCTCTCTGCCCTGAACAAGAGATTTGATATGTTGGAATCTCAAGTGCAACGAAGCCAGCATATGAATGTTTGTTCTACCCAAGTGACTCCAACTACTTTTGAGAATTGTGGAGATCTGCACTCAACAGAATATTGCCCCTTTGCATTAACAGAATCAGTTAATTATGTGAGAAATTTTTCAAAGAATCAAAACCCATACTCAAACACTTACAATCCTGCATGGTGAAACCATCCGAATTTCTCTTGGAAGAATGGTCCATCACTTAATCAACCATCATCTTCTGGAGCAAGGCCAACTCAACCTCCTGGGTTCTCTTAAGTGACAAGGCAGAATGTGCCTGTTCAAGAACCCAAAACAAATCTAGAAGATGTACTGGCTAAGTTTATGACCACTCAGATAAAAAATAATGAAGAGCAAGCCGGTATTAATGCAAGAGTAGATTCCTCCCTTAAGAACATAGAGGTACAGATAGGGTAACTAGCATCAGTTGTGAATGCACTGCACCAAAGAGATTTGCCAAGCGATACAATTCCTAACCCAAGAAGAGATGGTAAGGAAGAATGTAAAGCTATCACTTTGAGAGGTGGTAAAGAACTTCCTGAAGTACAAGTTCAAGTGAAGGAACCAATTAAGATGAATTCTAAGGGTTTATCAAGCACTACTCAGATTAAAGGTGAAAAAATTCAACAGAAGAGAGAGAACAAGGCTGCCAGTTTGAATGACAAAGAAGGAGAGTTTAAAGTAGAAAAGTCTGAAGAAAAGACAATGGTGCATCCTAAAGTGGTGTCATTGCCCCTATTTCCATAGAGATTGCAAAAGAAAGTCCTTGATGAACAATATAAGAAGTTCTTGAACATGTTTAAACAACTTCACATCAATATCCCTCTCTCTGAAGATTTAGAGTAAATGCCTAAATATGCTAAGTTCCTTAAGAACATGCTTAGCAAGAAGCAGCGGTTTACTGAATTTGCAACAGTGGTTTTGACAAAGGAAACTACAAATATCCTGAAATCCAATCTACTAACCAAGTGCAAAGACCCTGGTTCCTTTTCAATCCCTTGCATGATTAGGGATAAATTTGAAGGTCGAACACTCTGTGATTTAGGATCTACTGTGAACCTCATGCCCTTATCAGTTTTTCGAAAGCTACAGATGGGAGAGGCTAACCCAACGACGGTCACTTTGCAGCTGGCCGATAGAAGTCTTTCTTATCCGCATGGAATCATTGAAGATGTGCTAGTGAAAGTTAGGCCGTTCATCTATCTCGTTGATTTTATTGTGCTCGACATTGAAGAGGATAGAGATATCCCATTGATAGTTGGGAGACCGTTTCTAGCTACTAGCAAGGCACTAGTTGATGTGAAAAAAGGAAAGATAATAATGCGACTTAGAGATGAGCGAGTCATTTTTAGTATGGAGAAAGCTATGAAGCATCTGGGTAGTGTCAAAGAATGCTCACGGGTGTCCATTGTTGAAGAAATGATTCAAGAAGAATTGAACTCTTATGCTTTCACCGATCCTCTTGAAACAGTACTTATTGGTAAGCCAAGTATAGAGGAAGTGATGAGAGTGGAAGTTAAGCACAAGCTCAATGCATTTAGACCAATGGCTAAGCAGAATAGATATTTTGAATCACTGGAGCTGGCTTTACGAAATACCCATGCTCTACCACCTTCCATCGAGCAGCCTCCATTGTTGGAATTGAAACCTCTTCCATCGCATCTAAAATATGCTTATTTGGGGGAAGAAGAGACCTTGCCGGTCATAGTCTCATCTGCATTAACATTTCTCTAAGAGAAACAGTTGTTAAAAGTGTTAAAAGAGTACAAAAGAGCTATTGGTTGGACTATAGTTGATATAAAAGGGATCAGTCCAGCCATCTGCATGCACAAAATTCTCTTAGAAGATGACCACAAGAAATCAGTGAAAAACCAAAGAAGATTGAATTCTATAATGAAAGAAGTGGTCAAGAAAGAGATTATTAAGTGGTTTGATGCTGGTATTATCTATCCCATCTCGGATAGTGGTTAGGTAAGTCCAATACAATGTGTCTCTAAGAAATGAGGTATGACAGTGGTGCATAATGAGAAGAATGAAATTATTGACATAAGAACAGTCATAGGTTGGAGAGTTTGTATGGACTACAAAAAGTTGAATACGGCTACAAGAAAGGATCATTTCCCGCTTCCATTCATCGATCAGATGTTAGATCGGTTAGCAAGAAAAGAATTCTTTTATTTCCTGGATGGCTATTCTGGATACAATCAAATTGCTATTGCCCCGGAGGATCAAGAAAAGACCACTTTCACATGTCCATATGGAACTTTCACATTCAGACGCATGCCTTTCGGATTGTGTAATGCTCATGCCACATTTCAAAGATGTATGATGTCGATTTTCTCTGACATGATTGAGCATATCATGGAAGTTTCTATAAATGATTTCTATGTATTTGGCATCACATTTGAAAAGTGTCTGGATAATTTAACACAAGTCCTGCAAAGGTATGAGGACACCAATTTAGTCCTAAATTGGGAAAAGTGCCACTACATAGTTTGTGAAGGTATAGTACTTTGGCATAAAGTGTCTAAAAGAGGATTGGAAGTAGATTGGGCTAAGGTTTTAGTAATTGAGCAACTACCACCACCCACTAATGTGAAAGCTATTAGAAGCTTCTTAGGGCATGCTGGGTTCTATCGGAGATTTATCAAAGATTTCTCAAAGATAGCGAAGCCTCTTTTTCAATTGCTTGAAAAGGATATCCCTTTCAAGTTAGATGCAACTTGCTTGAAGGCCTTTGAAGAGCTTAAGCAGAGACTTATCACCGCACCAATTATAGTAGCACCTGATTGGTCACTACCCTTTGAGGTTATGTGCGACACAAGTGATTATGCGGTTAGAGCTGTGCTTGGCCAAAGACATGGTAAGATTTTTTATCCAATTTACTATGCAAGCAAAACCTTAGCTAGAGCACAAGTAAATTACTTAACTACTGAAAAAGAAATACTTGCTGTTGTCTTTACTTTTGAGAAATTTAGAGTCTATTTGATGGGTACTAAAGTAATAGTTCATACTGATCACGCTGCTATTAGATATCTTTTGTGTAAGAAAGAATCTAAACCTAGGCTGATTAGATGGATTTTACTATTACAAGAATTTGATGTGCAAATTGCTGATAGGAAAGGAACTGAAAATCAAGTTGCTGATCATTTATCTAGGCTTATGAATAACTCTGATTGTGTGGATAATCTCTTGATTAATGAGAGTTTTTCTGATGAATCTATATTTACTGTGAATTGTATATCTGTGCCTTGGTATGCTGATTATGCCAACTACCTGGTCAGTGGCATTGTGCCCGAAGAATTAAATTTTTATCAAAAGAAAAAGTTTTTGCATGATGTGAAATAGTTTATGTGGGATGAATCATTTTTGTATAGGAAATGTACTGACCAAATTTTGCAAAAATGTGTGCATCAAACTAAACAAAATGACATTCTTCATGCTTGTCATTCTGCTCCTTATGGTGGTCATTTTAGCGGCCAACGTACTGCTTACAAAGTGTTGCAATCTGGGTTTTATTGGCCTTCACTATTTAAATATGCTTATTTGTTTGTTAGTCAATGTGATGCATGTCAGCGAATAGGTAACATCTCAAGGAGGCATGAAATGCCCCAATCAGGTATTTTTGAGGTAGAATTATTTGATGTGTGGGGCATTGATTTCATGGGACCTTTTATTTCATCTAGAACTCATCAATACATATTAGTTGCTGTTGAATATGTGAGTAAGTGGATTGAGGTTGTAGCTTGCCACTCTAATGATGCCAATATGATAGTGCGATTTGTTAAAAAGAATATTTTTACTCAATTTGGCACACCTAGGGCAATTATTAGTGATGAGGGGACTCATTTTAACAATAGATTGTTCAAGGGTCTGCTTGAAAAATATGGAGTCACCCATAGAATGGCATTGGCTTACCACCCTCAAACCAATGGCTTGTGTGAAGTCTCCAACAGAGAAATAAAAGGGATTTTGGAAAAAACTGTAAACCCCACTAGAAAAGATTAGGCAGATAAGCTTGATAATGCTTTATGAGCATACAGGACGGATTTTAAATCTCTAATAAGTATGTCTCCATATCAATTAGTTTTTGGCAAAGCTTGTCATCTGCCCATTAAAAAACCTTTTGGGCTATTAAGAAACTAAATTATGATATGGCTAAAGTGAGTGATAAAAGACTAATACAACTTAATGAGTTAGATGAGTTTAAATTGCAAGCTTTTGAAAATTCTAGAATTTACAAAGAAAGAACTAAAAGAGTTCATGATAGACAGATCTTACCAAGGAAATTTAAACCTGGAGACCTTGTGTTACTTTATAATTCTCGTTTAAAGTTGTTTCCAGGTAAGTTGAGATCAAGGTGGTCTGGTCCATTCAAGGTAATTGCTGTGACATCTTATGGAGCCATTGAAGTTCAAGATGAGAAATCAGGAGATCAGTTTAAAGTAAATGGTCAAAGGCTTAAGCATTATCTGGGTAGCGAAATAGATCGGCAGACTACAGTCCATACCTTGGCTCAACCTCCTTGATTAGCAGACAAAGTCCGGCTGAGGAATATAAACCAAGCGCTCCTTGGGAGGCAACCTAAGTTTTCTTCTTGTTCTTATATTTAAGTTTATCGTTCTTGTATTTTTGTTTTGATTTTTCGTGTTCTTTGTGTGTTTTATAGGTTGGGTGTTGGTACTGGAGTGCTGGATACTGGGAATAATGTGATTGGTAGGAAAGACCAACGTCTAACATGATTTTGAAGGAGTTTCTAACCTTACTTTGAATTGCGCATCTTTAGTCTAGTAATGTTGATCAACTATGTTGGTTATGGTTTGAGGAAAATGGGTTGATGTGAGAGGTTATATAAATAGGGTCATAGAATGCTTATTTGAATATTCAAGTGTTAAAAAAAAAATTCCCTATAGCGAGAAGCTCACCTCGCTATGGCTTCTCGCTATAGCGAGACTACTTATTTTACATCAAGTATAGTAACCAGAGAGTCCCTCGTCATGGCTAGGCTGTGGCGAGCCTTTTGAGCAATACTAAGTGTCATCGCTACAGCGAGCCAACCCTTTCACCATGGCGAGATCTCTACGTCCCATCTGGTACAAAGTCCAGAAAGTATGTCGCTATAGCCCGGCTATAGCAAGTGACATGTGCAAATAATTTTAAGTTTCCTCGCTATTGCAAGATAGTCCACTCGCTATAGCGACTGTAGCATATTCCTGAACCATGTACAAACACCAGAGAGTTCCTCGCTATAGCCTCGCTACAACGATATTCTTCAGTGCCTAAGTTTTTATAAGTCTTCTCGCCATAGCGAGAAGTACCTTTCGCTGTTGCGAAGCCAGCAGCCCTGCTTGTCATAATACTTCCAGAGGCATCCTCACTATTGCCTAGCAATAGCGAGGTCGCTAATATCTGAGCTAAAATACTTCATTACGTCGCTTAACCAGCCCCATGCTCATCCTCGCTATAGCACCTCTGAACTCTCCTCCCTTAGATCTTGTTCTTCGACCAAATCTCTTACAACCAACGCTCTCATTCCCCTCGCATTCCATTCTCCCTGCAACAGGTAAGTCGATTATTTGTTGTATCTCCTGAATCGTTGTGATTTGAGACTTTTTTTGGGCATTAGGGCTGAACGACGTTTCGCATGAATTTGTGTAGTTTAAAGGTCAATTATTTGTTTTGTATGCCTACGCTGTGTTGGTTGCATGTTTCTGTGCAGGGGGCTTCAATTAATTTGGCAATGTACTACGTGAATCGTGCTTTTCGAACAACAGCTCGCTATAGCGAGCATCAACTCGCTACAACGAGTTCGAGCATTTTTTTTAGAAAATGCTTTTCCTTTTCCAGCCGCTCCCTCCTTCGGTTGCTTCCATCTTCCTTTTTCCCTTAGTCCTTTGTAGGCTTTTACAGTCTCATTTCCTTCTTGTATGCATAGCACATGTAGTTATTTCATACTTTCTATTTTTTCAGCTATGCATGTGACCCCCCATTTCCCCTGTTCATCTAGTTGATTTCTCTTAATATTTACACTGATCTTCTTCTATTTCCTCTTTGATTTTCACAGTGATGGCTCCCAAAAAGCAAACCAAGACTGTTGAAGCTTCTTCATCTAAGCAGAAGAAAAAGTCCTATGATAAAGATAGGTTTGCTTCAGCCTGGGCGGAATTCCGTTTTGAGAGGCTCTTCTTTAACCGGGGTGTGGTTGAAGACAAATACTATGAGCCTCATGTCCTGGATCTCACCTATCCGAACTTCCAGTGGCATGGATTGCAAGGGTTCACCAAAAAGTCGGTGCATCGAATTCTGCTCATGATCCAAGAGTTTTATGCAAATTTTGAGGACACTGAGGAGGAAGAGGATGAATATTATTGTCGGGCTGCTTGGGTACACATCAACGAGAAAGTCTTTCAAGACTTCTATGAGTTACCAGACGTAGAGGAATGTGCCTTCCAAACTTACTTGGAAAATCTGCAATCTGTTCCATGGGAGGAGGTAGAAACTACCATCGCGCTAGAAGGCCGAGCTCGTTTGGTTAACAAAGTGTACCCGGTCAATCAGTTAAACAAACTTGCCCGATATTGGCTGCAATTTATAACCAGTAACATTTTGACGAGCTCTCATAGATCTGATATGATTCAAGAACGAGCTACACTGACTTAGTGCTTCATGACCAAGCAACGGATGAATATCTCTTGGCTTATGTATCTAAACTTTAAGCAAGTGGCAAAGTCTAATAAGGCGAGCTTGGCCTACCCCCACATGCTTACTGAGCTAGTCACTATGGGGGGGAGCCGAGTCTTCAAGAATGATGCACAATTCAAGCCAAAAATACCATTTAAATATGATAGTATGAAGGATGAGCCAGGACATCCTCGCAGACACCGGGCATCTACCCGGGCACTGCCTGAGGTTTCTCCACCACCTCCTCCGCAGCGCCTGAGCATCCCTGAGCCTATGCAGCAGGACCCGCCACATTCAGCTAAATTTGAGGGCTGGGTACGGGAGTCCATTGACAAATTGGAAGGACATGTCCTATCAATGAAGGACCAACTATAAATGCTTATGGACTACTTGATGCCTGCTCCTGCCCCTTCACCTCCAACAGGTCCTGCACCATCAGTGATTGTTCTTCCCCAGAACCCTACACCGGGTGACCAACCTGGACCTACTGATTTACATGACCCTTCTATCCCTTGACTGCTGTTTATTTTTATTGTTTTATTTTGCTTTTTGGGATTACTGTATATGGATGACTGTATATCGCTATGCTTTTGATACTTGTGTTGGCTAATCTGTTATTTCTCATGCCAACTCACTGTTTGCTGCTTAAATTCTGTCTATTTTTGGTCTGTCAGTTGCAGGGGTTGTTTAAGCACACCCTTCTCATCCTCACAAATTCTTTTCTTATCAGGGGAGTCTTGTCACTTTATTTTCCCTCCACCCCATTTTGCTTCTTTTCTCCTGCTTTTGTTCTTCTCTTTTACACATTGCGGACAATGTTAATTTTAAGTGTGGGGGAAGGTACACTTAGGCTAAGTAGACATGGACACCCAAATTCGGTTAATAAGACAAAATCTACCATTAATAAATAGTCCATCATAATGTCTCCAATTTTAACCAGAATTAGCCCTCTTGCTTTAGATGAATATTGATCAATGAATATAGGGGTGAAGCAATCTTGAAATGAACAAAGTAAGTAATGTAGTCATAGTATACACCCATAGTAGGACCACCCTTCCACAATATGATTATTAAAGTTATTCAAGTTTTCTCTTTAACTAATTCTCAATTATTTTTTTTAGATCCTTCCAATTTACCTGCTTCTAATAGATATCTGACTATCATTTGAGAGGGATCATTAGTACACCACCAAAAAAAAACTCTACTCCAATGGTTGAAATCACTTAGTAACCAGGGGTTTGCACTAAAAAGTGTGAACTTTCGCTTCAAACGGTGATAGAAACTAAGAGTATGCTAGTGAGCACTCTGAGAACTTCCTTAATCTGAGTAACGGGTAGCGTCATAACCAATGTTGTCATTCACGTTAAAAGGATTAAGAGAACCAAGGAGAAATAAAAAAAAATGTTGAATGATCATGTTGAAAACAGATCTCTGGTAAACAATAAAAACCTCCTTTAGTGAGTGTTGATGATTGAAGTTAAAGTGGATATTTGAATTGGTCTTGAAAATGTAATGAGGATATGTTAAAGGTTACTTGATTGCTTTTTGAAAATCTATCTGTGGAGCGCGCACACACACTTAGAAATCAGGGTGTGGCTATGATTGCATTGTTTTCGAAATTCAGTTTGAGTCTTGCTGAACTTTTGTTTCTAACATTAGTTTCATTCTAAGTGTGGGAGGAGCTGAAATTCTGATTGATTGGGTGATGATTGTGGAAAAGAATAAATAAATAATCACATTGTTTGATAGTTTCTAAGAATTGCTTGAGGACAAGCAAGGATTTAAGTGTGGAGAAGTTTAATGACTCTCTAATTTAGGATGAAAAAAAGAATATATTTAAGATTAAATTAGGGAGGCAAAGTATTTTCTTCTTGATTAATAGGGTTAAAAATGATTCAATCAAACAAAATAAAGAAAGTATTTTATTGTAATATCTTTATCAGTTTGAGCCTCACTCTATGATTGATTTCAATTTCAGGAAAAATAAAAAGAGGAAGAAAGAATTGAGAAAAGAGAAGGAAGTTAAAAAGTAAAAAAGTACAAGTGGAATAAGTCCCATCGCTACAGCTAGTACTCAACTCACTATGGCGAGGATGCACTTTCGCTATAGCAAGTGAGGTACTTCACCACAGCGAAGTCGCGAGGCATGCAAATTCCAGTGAGAAGCTCGCCATAGCGCAGCAGTAGCGAGAACAGCAGAAATCTGGGAACTTATGATCTCTCGTTATAGTGAGAAGTACTCTTCGCCATAACGAGATCGGACCCTGAAACGCACAGTTTAGATTAGCAAGCTAAAATGGACAGAAGGAAGCTAGGGTTGGCATCATTCAGCAGAGGGAGAACGTTTTGGCCGATTAGGAGAAGAAGAAAATGCACAAAGGGTGTTGGAGGAGCTTCAATTTGATCGGAAATCCTTCAATTCTATCATTGATCCTTCCGATTAGGTGTTTCTACTCCATCTTCTATTCTAGTTGACGATAGTTAATATGTTTGCTGAATTTGTTTGTGGATTTCAAGCCATGAGTGGCTAAATTTTGTAACCCTTAGGGATTTTATAAACCTTTAGTCTGTGGAGATTGTTTCCCTTGTTGATTATGCGAATTATTGAGAATTTTAGTTTTTAATCTGAATTATATTTCATTCTATTGGGTGGCTTCCTTTAATTTGATTGTGGATTGGGTAATTAACCTTTGAAAGAAGGAAATTGCTTATAGACCATTGATTAAATAACTTAGGATTGGACATAATCTAATTTGCACTTGAGATAGATATATCCTCAAGGGCCCTAGGTAGTCGAGAGAAGGTCTGCGCTTAATCAAGTATAAACCACTCCTTGAGACATCAAGAGTGAGTGGATATAGAGGTTCAATTGGATTGAAAGACAGTTACACCTGATTCAACTAAAAATTACATTAAGCCATTTAATTAAAAGGGGAATGGTCGACATTTGAGATAAAAGGAATTAAAAATCCTATGGTGTTTTTTATTACATACTTTCAAATACAACCATCGTTTATTACTGTCAATTATATTTAAAGTAATTTTCATAAAACCCAATTGCAAATTGATTATTTAACTAAAATGAACATGAGGACTTTAATGCCTAATCACCAATTGTACTAATTCTCTGAGCAAACGACCTTAATTCATCACGTATTACGTCTACAACTCGTACACTTGCGGTGTCTTTATTCAATGAGCATCATGCATGAAAGAAAATTTCCCGCTTCATGTCTTCAAGAATTTTTTGTAGCCATATTGCTTGACATGCTGCTGATGTAACAGCCATGATTTTAAAACTGAGCTTAGTCAGTCAAATATGTTTGATCCTCGACTTATGTTGTAGATGTATCCTATGGAGGGGAGAATGGCTTCAATCAGGCTATTGAACTGTCTGCAGAGATTCTCTCCAATGTGAAGTTTATCCAGGAGAAGCACTTGATTAGAAAATACTTTGAGGAAATTAGCCAGGATACTGGAAAGTACGTTTTTGGAGTTGATGATACTCTGAAAGCTCTGGAGATGGGTGCTGTTGAGATACTCATTGTCTGTGAAAATCTTGATTTGAACAGGTTTGTCTTAAAACATAGTGTTACTGGCGAGATTGTTATTAAGCACTTTGACAAGGAGCAGGAGGCCAACCAGAACAATTTTCGGATTCTGCCAACTCTGCTGAATATGAGGTCGAGAAAAGGATGTCTCTGCTGGAGTGGTTTACAAATGAGTACAAACGTTTGGTTGCACTCTTGAATTTGTCATCAATAAATCACAAGAAGGTTCACAGTTTTGCAGGGGTTTTGGTGGAATAGTGGGGATCCTGCGTTACCAGCTTGATATGAGATCATTTAATGATTTCTCTGATGATGGAGAAGTGTATGATGATGATGAATAGCAATCAATGAAATACTTCCTACTGCTGGTGCAGGAGATGGAGGTGAAAACACCTGCACCAGTATGTGAAGTGATCGCGCACGTTGCGGCTTCTTCTCTTCCTCCTTCTTTGGTGTTGCATAGGTAGGTTGATTCTCAATCTAGGTTTTATTTTATGTTTCATAGGTGGCTGATTCTCAATCTAGGTTTTATTTTCTTGTCTTTTGCTTTGCATTATTTGTTGGCGTAGAAGTGATTTAGTTTTTCTTGAAGTATCTTTCTTTGTTTCACTAGAATTGTTTTACTTGAGAAATTTTTAACATGCAATTTTTTTTCTCTAAATTTGAGTGTATGGAATACAATTTGTATTTTCAGATGCTTAATGGCAACAGCTCTTCTCTCTTGTTCAAGCTACTCTGCTTAATGGAATCCTATCTACACTCGCTGGCAACACCAACCACCCTCCCCCATGACCTCACCAGCATCAACAGGTAAAAACCACTCTTACTCTCTCACTTCTGTATCTGAAGTTATTCCCATAATCCTAGCTTCCTCTCATTTAACTATCACCCATTTTCATGATCCTTGTCTTTCAAGCTCCCTTGCTTTCTGCTTGCACTCAAGAAAGGCGACCACCAAACCGGGCTTCTGATGGAAACATAACCCAGCATTATCAAGGTTAGTTTCAATAATTGAGCTAGTTTTCATTCTTTTGGACATTTTGATCCTATTGTTCCAAATGTTGAAACAGAAATATATTGAGCTGCTTTACCTGCATTTTATGAAGGGCCTTATTTATTACCTCTTCGTTGTTAAGTGCTTTTTTATTCAGTTGGGACAATACTTTCTGTTTCTTTGATTTGTCTCTTTGTTGTTACTCTTTTCCTCAAGTACAGCCTTACAATCCATATTTCCCATCGATGCATTGAAAAAGATTTCTCCCCTCTGACCTGAGAGTGACATGTTTCTTTATCAATGGTCAGATTTATAATTCAGTAGGTAGATAGATGAAGAAATCTTATTCTATTTGAGTTGTTCAAAAGGAAGAGATTCTTTCCTTATTTGTCCTGGGGATAAAAACAATTGCTGATTTATCTCCGTTGGTTTTAAATCTGCAATATTTTGCATACTTGTAATTGCCAGTTCCGTACTGACTTTTCTAGCTTCAACTACAAACTTTTAGGTTTCCTTTTTTTCCTGGTTTTAATTTATTCTGTTAGATAATCATATTTTTAACATTCAGAAATCTCTTCTCCACTGTAGTTTTTGTTGGACTAGTCAGTTTCTCTGACCTACGAAACTTTGAAGAAGGAAAATGACTCAGGCATTCTGTGAAGAGGTGCACTGCTTTTGCTTCCTTTCATTGTTACATGAGATTGGGTTTATTGGATTCTAGTGCTTTGTTGGATTAACTTCTGTCGTTCGAAAAATCTTTAACTTCACAAGTTGTTTAGGGTTTGAAGTCAGCAGCCACGTGGTCCTTGATTACTAAGCATAAATTATATTTCACGAGTAATATATTTATTTTTCTTTGAAACATTGAAATCATATTTTTTGGGTTGTAGCTCACCAATTATATGGCTAAAGGATATTGCATCAAATTGGGTATAACATATGAACATCAATTCAGGCCAATCTTGTTATGATGATATGAAAATTTTATCAATCTGAATCTTCTGAACCTTTTTTTTTTCAATCTCATTTTTTGTTTTGTATTTCCTCTATAGCGTGGGATACTTTGTTAGTTTGACAGTTCCTTGTCCATAAGTTTGTTATTGGACATTTTTGTAGAAGTATGTCTCATCCATGTTAGACATCTTTAGTAGAAAAGAATGCACTAACAACTAATCCCCTGAAAGAAAAAAGGAATGGATTCACAGCTGCTAAATATTGTGTAGCTGCCTATCTATTCAGGCCTATAATCAACTTTACCTGTTATCTCGCAGTCAAAGACTTGAAGCACCCCTGTGAACTCTGTTAAGCTTAAGACCATCTTATCTGCTCTTTTGTTTGAAGAAACATTACTTCACTGCTTTTATAATGAGGATGCTAACTGAAATCTGAGACCAACAAAATCAACTGCAATTGTGCAATTTACCATATGGGGATCCTCGAAATTTTGTGGTTGATAATTTGGATAATTTTATAAACAATTTTATAAATGCAAACTGTAACACAGTTATTCTGAATGTCCATTAACAATTCTGAGTGGGAAATGTGTGAAACAGCATATGGAGAAGCCATGTGTGGGTATAATGCCAAATGGCTACCCAATTGGGTGGGGAACAATGATTTAAGGCCAATACATCTCATTTTTCTATTAATCAAAACTGAAAAAATAATATCTAGGTGTTGATAAATAGTGCTTCCTTTCATAATGAACAAGGAAAACTTACATATGATATTAATACTTTTTGCTTATCCATTTCCCTTATGTTTTTCCTGCTGATACTGCTTTCTAAAACTGATGATGTTATTTATGCATAGCTAGTGCCAGGCTATTTGGAGTTTCATGATTGGCTCCAATTCTACTATGTTTATATGTCTTAATTTTACCTTTGGTTAATGTAGTAATATATAGTTATGTACGTTAGAGCTGGAATATCATTTTTACTCTTCCTTAATGAAATGAATTTCTTGTTTTACATGGTTTTCTAAGGATATGCTTGAGCTTAATGATACTTTTGGAACTATGCTACCTTGATATTATCTGTTTTTTATCATTAAATGCTTCTGTTGACTGGTTTCTGTCTTGAATTAGATTGCTTGATGGTATATGATGCTACAAATTTGAACTCGTGTATTATTTCAAGAGTATTACTAAACCATGCCATCCCGTTTTAGCTGTCTGTTGTTGAATTTGACATAATCGGGAGCTTGTCGCGTGAATTGGGTGTGCCCACATCATCCAATTACCTTGAAGAATAGTGACATTTGCTGTGAAAGTATCAATTGAGTGAGGTAAGCGGTAGGTTGATGCTCGCAGTGGTGTTGTGGGATGTGGAACCCGGAGGAGAATTCTAGGTGAGCTAGCAATTGGGATTTTAGTGATGTTTGCTTAGATTGAATTGGCGATGCCAAAATACTCTCATGTCTTGTGCTGATCAGTTATCTGTTTGAAAAAAAAAAAAATTGTTTCTTTACGCTTGTATTTGTACTAATTAAGTTGGGTAGGTACATTGGACTGGTTATCAGTTTTTCCGTTTCCAAATACACGGCTTATTCGGATGATGGAAATAGTTGTAGGAATTGGCGTCTACATTCGCAGCAAGTAACCAACTGATGCTTGAAAAATGAAGCAAATTGCGCACTTTTGGCAATTAATGAGATCGCAAATATATAACATGGGCCTTTTAAATGTTACCCTGAAGGAGACCATATTCGAGCTTCTCATTTTTCAGAAGCTCTTTTCCAACCTTTCTTTCGGTAGTTTCTGTAGTCGTATCTAAAATAAGTGCACCATATATCTATCAAATTGCAATATATATGTGTGTGTGCGTGTGTGTGTGTATAATTTTTCATCTACAAGAATTTATGAAACTCAAAATTGTTTCATTGGTTCAACTTCTACATACCATAATCCAAGGATGAAGATCCTCTACAGTGGGGATTCGAAAGTGCCTCTGCAATGTTTTTAAAGTAGTTTTTTTCTTTCTTTCTTTTGTTTTTAGAACTCTCACTCCTACCTACAAAGTGTCACTGCAGAGGCACTTTTAGAGGATCCTTTGCTATGAGGATCCCCATCCGTAGACTAAGGGGAAATTTTGATTGATCTTCTTTAGGCAGATACTAGCTACCTTTACAAAGTGACTATAAGGTGCAATGTTTGAGTTAATAAGATTATTGCCCTTGCTCCTTGTTTGCTAATGCTTTCCATAATTATATGTGGCTCTTCTTTTTATTGCTTATTTGTTTATCTTCAACTTGTATCCTTTTTGAAGTTTTCCTAATAACCTCTATTACTATATGCTCCATCATGGATTCCAGTCTTTTTGCATTTAGTAGATAATAATTGCGCTTGCTAATAAACTAGCAAGGGCTGGCTGGCCTCTAGAGGCTAAACAAAAGGTTTTTCTTAAACATTGTTGATAGATTTTACTTTAACCGTACATGTAAGAGGAATCTGTACTCGTGGTGTTGTTGCATCATGACCTGAATAAAATAGTTGATTCGGGTCTTGGTTCTGTACAAATCAACAGTTACCAAACCATCATATCAACTAGATTATTTTAGTAGATTCTTTATGGCAACGTGGGACCACCATTATATGGTTGAAGACATGAGCAATAATCCCATGTTATTCTACTCTGATCAGTTGCAAAATAAGTATTTTATATTTGATCAAACGTTTTACGAGCAAAATCAAGTTGAATTTTTCCTCGCCAGGGTTTGTCCTTTTTATGAGAATTTAAGTAGAAATTTCAATAAGAAAACGTGTTATTTATGTACTTATCAAAGACTAAATAAATAAACCAAATAGGCACTCTTATTAATTTATTTAATATTATTCGATAAATTTATATTTTAAAATGATTATAAATAAACTTATTCATGCATCATGAAAGAATATCTCAAGTATACATAGTTGCAACCAAAACCACATATCAATATTAGTGAGGTGACACTTCAACTGTTCACTGGTCATAATAGAGAAGAAAATGATAGTTAGATTGTTCATTTAATGATCGTGTATAAAATCTAAGCACCTAACGTACTTGATAAACTGTTCATGTATTATACGAATTAGTCATCTGATCCAATGCATATATCGAGCTTGGAGGACAAGGATCAGGACCACAAACTTAATGCTTATTCAAAGTGTCGTGGGTTCTTAGCAATTTCTTTGGACAAAATAAGATAAGCAGACAGAAAAGTACAATTTTTTTCTGATCATTATTGCATAAGGAGGTTGGAGGAAGGCACAGATGTTAGCCCTCAAAGCATTCGTCGAACGTAAAATATCAAACTAGTGACATCAGAAGCGACAGTGTCATGTGCACATTAGTTGATTCGTTGGAAGGAAGAGTCACTTCAAATACTCAAATGTCCACACTCATCTGTCTTGTTATATTGTGAATTTGTGATGGGGATGTTTTAGCTTATCTATTGTAAATAATTTAGCCGGAAGAAGAAGAAGATGCACCTAACCTTTTTCCTTCCGTTTTATTGGTCTCTTGGTTATACTTAAAGCTGGGTTCCATTCTTTTTTAAGAAAAAGTAACAATCTTTTTGAGAATCAAGAGAAATCATAATAGGACAAAAGGTATATGGAGGCACGAACAGTGGCGTATTAAAAGAAGCTATATAAATATAAAAAAAAATTAATTTAAAATAATATTAAGTAAGCAAGTTATTTTTTAGAAACCCTTGTTCTTGTGCAGTTCCTGAGCTGTGCAATGCTTTGTTCCTTCAAAGTGCCTTTTTTCTGTTTTCCTGCCTGTTATTTTGTTTTTTTTAAACAGAGAAAGGAGTAACTTTCCCTAACAAAGAGAAAGTATACGAAAAAATAAAGATGCATGTGAAGGGGAAACACTGGGGTAAGGAAAATGACAATTCTAATTCCAACTTTAAGGTGCACATTAGGTGGCAAAAACTTTCAATAAAAGCTATTAGAATGGTCAATGATTGATCGTTCCAGTCTTCCATGGCTAACTAATTAAATCTATAGAAACTTATCTGCATTCATATATATATATATATATTTGAAAATGTAACATTGCGTTCGATCTTAAACGTTGAACCCAAGGCATGAACCGCAGTGATTGTCTTATGGCCCACTCTTGTGTGTGTGTGTGTGTGTGTGTGTGTGTGTGTGTGTGTGTGTGTGTGTGTATTCCTAGCCACCACTTTCATTGTCCATTTATCTATTCACATCAGTGGATAATTTTGGCATTTGTGTTCTGACTTTTACCAGAATATAAGCAGGAAGCTAGCTACAGTGTTTTACAGTTTCTTTTTTGCGTTTTATCTTCAAGTGAAGATCATGCTATTTAACAATTATGGGATACATGCTTCAATCTGCAGTACGCCAACAAATAAGGTTTGAAGGGATGATAAAAATGAAAAATTCATAAAACATTTGCAGATTAAGCTAATTACCAATAGATATATAATAGTAGGACACCAGCATATTGCAGGCCACTTAGCTAGCGAAGGAAGGCTGTAAGTAATGAAAATGGTAGTCTCTTTCATATACCATTAATATGGGCAGTCTTGAAGCCTAAGGATTGGGACATTAATTGAGAGTCATATTCTTAAGGAGGGGCTAGCTTGATGCATGGTGGGAGTTTTCTGATATATAGTGGTGGGTGTCCACCAGGCGGCGTTTTGCTATTCCACTTATATAAAGATATATATCCCTCTTTCTTTCTTTCTTTGTTAATTTCTTTATCATACTTACTATTGTTAGTGAAGACGGAGAGAATTAGGGGTGGGTTTTTTTGAATTTGAAAGGAAGCACTATGAGTATAAGGACAAGGAAATTAAATTAAGATTTTTTTGGAGTAATTAATATATTTGGAGATGGGTCCCCTCACATGGCTACCTTGCTTTTATATATTTGCTTTGGCTGCAAGACTAGGCCACCCATTTGCAGGACGGCACACGCTTTGTTCCCAATCTAAATACCACTTTGTGCCCCTTTTTTCATCATTCCATCACCCACTTTTGCTTCCTAATATTGCAATTTCAACTTAATCTTCTATACATATATAATTTTAATAAAAGATATACTTAACTTAATTATATATTTAGATAAATTAATTTATTTATCTATAATAAATAAAAATTATCCAATGGAATGAGTGAGTAATGTAACCTATCTACCAAAATGTTCTAGTAACTAATTTATGTAGTGTAGGGTGCCTATAAAATACTTAAGATGGCCTTGTTCTTTTGTTAATAAATGGCACTCCATAAACACCATAGTCTTAACACACAGATTCTTATATATAATTGATTTAGATAAATTATGAACATATATATAAAACAACTTGGTTTTTGAAAAATAGTTAGACTAAGTCAACATGTAAGAATTGTTGCTTTTTATTTTTAATAAAATTTAATTTAATATATTTATATATCTCTTCATGAATAATTAATATATGTAAAAATATTTCTAAATATATAAAATGAAATGTAAGTCTTACTCATAAGTGTGTTTGATATACCTATTGTCTCTCTTGCTAATTACTCATCAAATATATTTATCTTCAGTAAACAGAACCAAATCCAAGAAATTTCAAATAGGGTACCCTTGTTCACCCCCTCCTCTCTCTCTCTCTCTCTCTCTCTCTCTCTCTCTTTGAACTACATAGTAAAGGATTATTATCTTAGCCATGATATAAAGTAATTGAGCACTTTGATAATGATTCTGCCGCCCAAAGCCCTTATAATAGCCCTTTTTTTTTTACTATGTCTTTATTTGCTTTCTTCAAAGCTTTACTCTATTCTCAGATTACAAATCTCACAAAGCCATTCACTTTTTGATGATCCTAGCTAATCCTCTATTTCTATGAGCAGTCCTATAAATTCCTAGCTGACTAGCTCCATTAGCAACCGTAGGTTTGGGTAGAACCTTCCAGTGAATAGTTTAACGATTAATTGTAATTAGTTGAATTGTTTATGCTGAATTATCACCAATTAGAATCTCGTCAAGGGGCATCACCCAGGCTTTTGATGAGTTCCATTATCTTCCCTTTACACCAATAATTGGATTTATTTTATTTTAACTCTTTGAATAGAAAAATTTACAATCAAAATAATCAGGGACTCCTTTTTTATTTTTAGATTTAAGTTGTCCTCGCCACTTGGCTTTTGATCCATCTCCATATAATTATCTTACCAAGCATATGCAATAATTCACTAATTTTTATGTATATCTTAAATAACCTGCCTGCTATATTTAATTTCAGACGGATTAAGGACCACATAAACAAAACCAAAAAAAAAAGGGTAAACTTTGCAAGTAGTATATGCTAATGACGAAAATTTTTAAATAGATTTCTTGCATTTAAAAAAAGTATAATAAATTAAGAAAAAATTTATCAAAATACGTGTTTTAAGTGATAAAATTCACTATCCATCTTTCACTAATTTCTTATACTTATTTTGAGTATAAAGAGTGTATATAAAAATCGTTTTTTTAAGTGATAAAATTCATTATTTGACCTTAACCAGAAAAAGGAAAATGGATAATTTTGATATAATATCATTAAAGCATCTTCTACAAGATTTTTGGAAAAGGCAGGTACATTTGCGCCCCAGAGACCCTCAATATTTTGACCTAATTATCGTGAGATAAAACGAATTAATGAATATATATATATATATATATATCCGTCTGCATTATGTGTGTCCTACGTCTACACATGCGTGAAGATTTCTTTTTGGCCGCACATGCATGAAAGATTGAAGACTTTTTTTTTTAAGCTATCTAAGCTGAAGTCTAATCAAAAGGAAGTAAGATACGAAAACATTGAACTTTGATACTTAATAATAACTTAAATCCAAAAGTATTACAGTGAAGCTCAATCAAGAGGCATATTTGATGCAAAAAGAGAAAAGGCTACACCTAATGGGAAAGAAAATTTTTGAACTGTAGAGCTGATCGTGAACTCTGATCCTAGACAAATTATGGGTTTAGGTGTTGACAATTCGAAGCCAGCATTACTGTGGTGCAAACCCAGCATGACGAAGTTAGTGAGGGCAACACAGGCTACCTATTATGCTATGTTATCCATGAAAAAGCCTATCAATTGAGGTATGTGGTGTAAATCTCAATAATTTTTTTTACCTAAACTTTGAAAAATATATTTTTTTATATTAATTTTATGCATTTAAGATATTATTTTTAAGTGATGATAATTTACTTTTTAGTTATAACATAATACTTATTAACTAGCATTAATCCTAAAAATTCAGAGGTTTTTTTAGAAAATATAGGTCTCACCAAAAAATAAAAAAATAGGTCCTATGAAAAAAAATATAAAAAATAATACTGATAAACAATATTAAACAGTACATAAATAGTAATAGAACAATATATAAACAATGAAAAATAGTATACAAACAATATATCATGATGCGGCCTTATAATTAGTACAATAAACAGTGTGAATAACAATACTTAAATTATGGCTTTTATATAGATATAATAGATTATTATTAAATAAAAATAATATTTTATCTATTTTAATAAATTTCTTTTTATAGTTATATTCATTAACTACATAAAAATTATATTAATTTTTTAAAAATATTAATAAAATTAAATAATTATTACATCATAATTAAAAATATAATATTTTCAAAAACATAACTTTTCAAAACAATTAAATTCAATTTGATGAAAAGAGCTGCATATCATCGCCTCTTATTTATTGATATAATCTTTTAAGGTATATTTAAATTAAAGAAAATATATATATAAATGGAATAGAAGGTTTGATTAGACATTATTTTTAGTTTAGATTTACGAAACACTTTTATTTTCTTCAATCCAACCAGGCAAAATTCATGTCAATCTAATTAAGCATTATATCTGTATTTTCCCAATTGGAAAGGACTAATCGAGCCTCACATATATATATATATATATATAGCGGTCATCGATGTGTAATTAATTATTGAAATCCCTTAATTCCTTGAGCTCACCATATTAAGAAGGAATTTATTTGATGAAAATGATAATGAATTAAATAAATAAATAATTTTCCTGATAAATATTTTTAATTTTTGCTTTTTTCTCTAGTCGCACCCAAAAATCCTGGAGATAAGATTTAACACGCTTCCTAAGATACAGAGAGAATCATGCACATTGTCATTAAGAAGACTCAAATGCGTACATCAAATCCAAGAAAGGGATGCCCTACCACAAAGCTACACACACTACACTCCTGTTTGCTGAATTGTGGCTCTTTTTACAATACGGTGAAAAAGAGTACTATCCAAAACGGTAAACAGTAGTGATCTCTTTTAGGTTATATTGAATAAAACTAACTAAATGCTATTTGAGAAATATTAACTTAAAACCACTTTAATTTCGTTGTTATAGCATTAAAAACTCTAATCTAATCTCCTAATTTTAACTGAATTAATGTTATTATTCAACATTTTTTTGGGTAAAAAAAAAGGGGTCAAATACTCATATCCTATTTGGTAAGAGATGGTAGAAAGGGGTAAAGAAAAAATCATTTGTTATATTCGGTTTAATAGTCAAATATTATCTAAATATTGAAAAAGAAAAAGAAATCCATTTCTTTCAAATAATATGAGGGTAGCTATTATACCTAATTTATGTAAAGGTTATTATTTCTTTGTTATTATTATTTTTTATTATTTTTAGAAGAAAGATATGAGGGTTATGTTTATATCTTTTTTATTTTAATATTATTTTTATCCAAATAAATATACAAATGGAATAACAATTTCATTATTTTATATATTATACTAAACATAATTATTTTATTACAATTCATATCTTTATTTCTTTATTTTTATGCTTAATAATTTTGTACATGCATTAAAAAAACCTTTAAAAAATTCCAAGAACGAGACAGAATACAAACCCTAAAATAGCCTAAACCAAAATTCTTAGCTTAGGGTGGGGATGATAAAAAAATGCAAAACTTGTTGACCAATCAATCTGTACATGAATTGGCCTCTCTTTAAGGGTGTGCACAAACTTCAACTACTAGTCGCATTGCTTTCAAAGATTGATCCTTTCTACAATGTGCAATGTACCACAGTTGCCATGAGAATTCTCACGAGTAGTTATATCATGAAGTCCTGTTAATCTTTCGACGTTTAGTAATAATGCATCTAACTCTTTTTGTTTTAATTGTATTTTTGTGATAACATAAGGTGCTGATGTTTTTAGTAAATTTGTTTAGATTTAGGCCATATAAATTCACTACATGACAAATCATCAAATGAAAATCATGTGTTTAACCGCATGATGTCCTTCCTTCAACTCATTTTCTTTTTGAATTCAAGTAAAATTTAAAATTATTTCACTTGATTATTTCATTTAAAGAATTTATGTGGCTCAAATTCCATCCATGTATGTAGGGTAATCACAACTTTATTTTTTATCATCTCACTCATAGAATCAAGATAAAAGAATTTAATTGCATTATATTTAAATGTCACTATAAAAATTAGACGGACCATTAATATAAGAAATTTTACAATATGAAAGGGACTAAAAATAATCTAATAATATTAGAGTTATACTTCAAAGTTCAAAATTCATTCTAGTTCTAGAAGTAGGGCGATAAACTAGTGAAGTTGAATTTAGTTTTAACATGGTCAAGTTTGTTTGTTTAAAATAGAACGAACCTAAATTCGCAAGCATTAACTGAGCTGTTCATAAACTTAACTAATTAGAATCAAACTTTTAAGATTGTTTCATTCCATTAAATAAATTTAATATTTTGCTTAAGTCGACCTGCATCTCTATAATTCTTAAATAACTCAGTTAATTCACCACTATCGGAAAGCATTTGGTGACATAGAATTACACATAAATAATAAATAAAAGTAAATTATAAATTTCTCTTGAATTTTATTAAAATTACATAAATCTTTCTTTTATTTTTAAAATACATACAAAATTTTTTGAAATAAAAAATTATTTTATAATTTAGTCCAATTTTAAATTTTTTAACTAAAATATCTTTCATCTAAAATGTTTTAATTTTAAAAAATATGTCTTTAATTTAATAGAAGCTATTTTCATTAAAAAATTTAAAATTAAACTGATGTGTTGGATAACCTTTTATTTTGAGAGAGGTTTACATATATTTTAAAAATAAATAAGAAGCCTATGTGATTTACTTTAAATAAATTTACTGTAAAAAAATAAAATAAGTCAATTTTTTATGATAAAATTAAAAAAAAAACTTTTGTGGCATAAGTTGAAAATATTTATTGTGAAGGATTTTAAGTTTCAAAATTATTTTAGTGAACTTCAGGACCTCATACTTTCAATGGTAAGACAAAAACACGTATATTTAATTATACAAATTTATTATCACTTGCGTTTGTTAGAGTTATAAGTGACTTTTACTATTTTCAATATCAAATTTTACCTTGTTACCACCTATTCTATCATTCTTATTCCGCTTAGTACTGGATGCATATGACACATGATTGATGAATCAATATGGTAATTAATGCAAACCTTTGTAATAAAAATAGGAAAAGTTACTTATAATTTAAAAAAATATAAATAATAACAAATTCACATTGTAACAAGTAAAAGTAAAAAAAAATGTTTGAATAAAGTAATAACAAATATAAAATAATAAAAGTTACTTATAATTTTAAAAAGTTTAAGTATTAACAAATTCGTATAATTAAATAAAAATATTTTTATCCATATCACTAAAAAGTTTTTTGAACTTTTTTAAAATTTAAAATATTTTATAATAAATATCTTTAACTTAATAATTTGTTTAATTTTTTGTAAAAACTATTTACTAAATAACAGCATATTTGATGTGACTTTGGTTCATAATGGCGCAAAGGAGAGGGTCGGTAAATGTTCCCTGGGATAAGACAGCAGACCCCATCGCCACCCCTTAGTCATCCACCCAACAAACTACTACGCCTACCCCCTCACTAAACCAGAACCCTGGGCTTTCTGCCCCTCTTGTCACCCTACCCAAATTTTAAGTTAAGTTATTTTAGTACTTCTTATAACTTTTAATTTATATTCTATGTTTTAATCATTTATATTTTTCAAATTTAATTTGTTATCAATATATCTTTAAATTTTGTTAATAACTTAATGTAATTATATGTCATAATAATACTCAGAATATTCATTATTTATGTTAATAAATAAAATAAAAATAAATAATAAAATAAAGTTAACTCATATGAATAATATTTGAATTGTACATGTTCCTAATCCTACCATAATACATTATTGGTTTATCAACAGAATTCAAGAGTTTATTACTAGAGGTTTAACAATAAACATTAAATTTAAACGTTTAAAATCCTAAGAATTTAATTAGAAATTAGTTAATTATAAAAATTAAATAAAATATATCAACCAAATATGTAAAAGAGCATTGGAGGATCAATAGCCAGTCTTGTAAAATCAATATTGTCACCAAAATCAGACTTATACATGTTACTTACAGAGTGAGAAAAAATCCTCAGAACTCTAGTAACAATTACAGGTGATTTTATTTAGGTTCATGTGTGAATACGTGAACATAGTTACTCACTCTTTAATATATTGCTGTCTTAACTTTTTTGTTTTTAGCCTATTAGATAGTATGATATAGTCACAATATTTAACATAATAGTTAAAAATAATCAATCTAAGGTATTATCTAAACTAAAATTATTATTCTTACAAAGGTGTAGCTCAAATAGTAAAGAAGCCTAATGGTTGAGAAACCTCTGTGATGTTAAAGATTTAAGCTCTTTCAGAAATATTTGTGAGGAGAGGCAACCACAAACTCCAAACGAGATTAGTGTTATAGCTTAAAATTTTGAGGACACTTGTAAAAAAAATTAAAAGAAAAAGTATTATAAAATTTTTATATTAAATGTCATTATTATAATTATAAAAAACTAAGTTAAACTACTTAGTTAAACTAAAAAATTGATGAATTTATTCATTTGACCCTTAAAATATTTAAAAAAATTGGTTAAAAATTAGCCAAATAAAAAAATTAATAAAATTAATAAAAGCCTATTGCTTTTGGCATTAAATTGGTCAAAAATTTATTTTCAATTTTTTGGGGCTTAAAATAAAATTTTTGAATTTTGTAATATAGATTTATTATATTTTATAAATTCTTTATATTTTTAAAATATTTATCTATATTTTAAATATTATTTTATAATATTTGTGTTAATTTAATTTTAAAATATTATATATATATATATATATTATTTATTTATTTAAAATAACTATTCAATCTTTATTTTAAAACATTGAATTATGAATTACTTTTTATCTTAATTAAATATTCAATTCAATTTTTAAAACAATGATTATTATACATTATGGTCCCTATGTCACTTGATACAAATGTCTTAAATATGGTTTTTGGGTCATTACAATCAAATTACTTTTTAATTTTATCTAAGTTATTCTCTTTCTTATAATTTAAAATTTTAATTACAAAATATGCCTTAAAAGAATCAATCTTAAAGGATTAGACTTATTTACAATTCTTTTATATCTTTATTATTATATTTCTCAATTAAAACATGGCTTGTATATAATTTAAATAGAAATTATACAATTATTTATAAAAATTATATGTTTGTCATGATATTATTAAAAAATTATACTATTATTATGTTTTAATTAGAGAACTTAATAATAGATATATAAAAAATTATTTATAAGTTATTTTTTCTTTGAAATTATTTAAAAAAATTTTAACCAAATGAGCTAATTACTTTGAATAAATATTTTAAATATTTATTCACCAGCCTTCGTTAAAATAAGGATTCCCTTTCAAGTGTAAAGGAATCTTGATATACTGGTTCAAACCATATCTCCTTCCTTTCAAATGAGCATTTAGATAAAAATTATGGCCATTAGCTTTATATGTTTGGACGAGTCTGGCTTCTCTGTAATATATAGTGGAAACATAACATCCAGTCGAGCATTTTTACTAATGTTTTTAAAATTGGATTAGTGATTAAACCAATAGAAATACTAATTAATGGTTTATTAATTTAATTGTGGTTGAATTTATAATAATTAAATATATATATTTAAAATTTTATATGTTAAAATTTTAATATAAAAATAAATACTAATAAATTTTAAATATTAAAATAAATAGAAGGTTGTTATTAAATAGCTTAAATTTTAAACTAATAATTAATTGATTTAAAAATATATTTAATATGATTTCAATATATTAAAATTTAAAATTTACTATGAATATATGATTTCTTATAATTATATTTATATAAAATTTGATAGATTGTTATCAAATTAGCCTTCTTGATGCATGGTTGAGTTGTCATTTACTCATGATGAGATCTTATGTTTGATTCGTAGATTTGCCAACATTTATGTTTAACTATAATAAAAATTTGATCAAACCTTTATATAAAAACTTGATTAAGTGGCGAAGATATTCCCTTTTGCAGGGACGTGGGTTTGAGGTTGCGCAGCGAAGCTTTTGTCATTTTCTAAAAATAAATCTAACTTTCACCGGTCAACTGGTCCATCCAAAGGTCGGTTCACCTGCAAAACCGTCCAATTCAACTCAAGTTTTAATAAAATTTGACCAGTTTTTTGATACTTTTTGTTTGGTTGCGCAATATAATCATATTTTCTTATATAAATTGTATAATGTTTATTATTTTTTTATATTTTTTATTATATTTATTAAATTATTATTTTAATTATTAAATTATTTTTTAAAAAATAAAAATAAAAAATTATTTTTTATCTTACCTATTTTCATCTACTCACATTTTATATTTTTTTTCTATTTTTTCTTCTAACCAAACTGACCCTTTGGTTCAAAGCTCCTCTTGAATTGAAGAAAGGATCAATTCACTCTTTACCAATGAGGTCCGGTTTCTAACAACAATGAATTTGACACTCTTTATTTTGTTTTTTTTGTTTTAATTTTAAAAAAATTACTAACCCCCTCATATTTGTAAAAACTGAATCCTCTCTGGTGATCGCATGATTGCAAAGAAGCCAGAGGCTATTTGGACGTACCCGCCTCTTAATTTAGCATAGTGGTGCCAAAAGTGGCTCCCGTCAGCTCCGCAATTCTTGTAGTCAGCGGCGCGGGTCACAGCGCCTTCAATACCTCCTTTTATGTTACCTTACCTTAGCACCAAAGCATCACCACTATTATTTTTTGTGGCTGCATCATAACTTTAACCATGATATTCTATCATCATAAGGGGCAAAATTGAAAGAAGCCTTACAAATAGGAGAAATTCTTACATATATGTATCAGGTTATTTATATATTAATTCATAAAATTAAATTAAATTATATATTAAATTCACACAATTATATATTATAATGGATAATAAAATACTAATCTTATAAAATATTTGATTTTTGTGATAATAAAATAGTAAGGAATAGGATTGTTTTGAATGATCCAACGGGGGGGAATTCATCAAACACTGCCATTCTACAATATTTGTGAACATTCATGGCTCATATAAATCTCCCTACCTTCTAGTGATGCTCTGCTCTGTACCCATCCTACCCAGTACTGGTGTGGTTTCTCTGTCTCTAGTTTTTTCCTCAGTACCACACTGAACTGAAGTTGTACAATCACATTCCATTTAGTTTCTAGCACACCTCAGTTTCTAGAGTTCCCTTCTCTGATTTTCCAGGAAAATTCGTGCTTGTCCGTTACCCATTTGAATTCTGGGTATTATTCTTCTCTTCTCTCCAACCCCATCAACTTTGAGCAGAAAAATTAGTTCTTGTCTACTTCTAAACTTCCTTTTCTGCTAGCTGAAAATTTTGTTGTTTGGTTTGCCAAAGATGGATCTTTTTCGAAACCCATCTTCACTAAAATCAAACAGATTGGAAACAGCTATAGGGGCTGCAAAGCTTATGCTTATGTCCATGGGGATTATATCCACTCTTGTTTTGTTGAAAGTGGCAGCAATCCCATATGCATTCGATTTCGTTCTCTCGACTTTTCCTCGCCTTTGGGTTTCAGCAAGAAGCTGGCTTTCCCCAACATCTGTATGCATTATCGTCCACTTCATCATCATCACCATTGCAGCTTCCTCCTACTTCCACCACAAAACTATACCCTTTTCCGATTCCCCACCCACTGATCCCAAGCACACAACCGCCATCTCCGCCGCCGACGATGTCATAACTGATTATGCCGTTCCAGACACCACCCCCACCCACCAATCCGAGCCAGAAAACCAGAGCAATGATCCCAAAGAAGAAGGAAAATCAGAACTTGAAAACTCTGCTTCGTCCTGGGACAAATCCGGCGCCGACCCATCACCGGAAAAATGTGCCAACGACTATGTGTCGCTGGATTCCGATGACACACTCGACGCCACATGGAGGACGATCATGGAGGGACAGGGGAAGACGAAGACGCCGCAGCTGAAGAAGAGTGACACGTGGGGTGCGAGGATTGGGAAAGCAGAGCCATTTGGGGACAATGAAGATGGAGAAGATGACCCAGTGGCTTGGGCTCAGAGGGAGCTGAAAAAGTGTGACACTTTCAACGACACGTCGTCGCTTCGGAGGGAGAAGTCCATGAGTCCCGAGGAACTGAACCGGCGAGCCGAAGCGTTTATCCAGAAGTTCATTAACCAAATGAAGCTACAGAGGCTGGAATCTGAGCAGCGTTTCATGGAAATGGTTGATCGCGGTGCTTTCACCAGTCACTGAAAAACCTGAGCAAAGTGAGTGTCTTCACTCTTGACAAGCACGTTAACCATCTGGAGGTATAAATTCTCAATTTGAGTAAACTAAGAATTGCCAAGTCTATGTACTTTTAATTTGCAAAATTGCTGAGTATAAATTAGCTCTTAAAAATAACAAATTGGATTAACCTATAACTCATTAGTATTGTTATGTACTCAGTGATTTCCTAGAATTAAATTGTTTGTAAGATAGTTTTTGTACTACTCTTCCCTTCCCCACATTGCCATAGCCAGCCATGTGTACTGAGCAATTTTGCTTTCTGCTCTATATATTATTATATAAATTTTCTGTAAAATAAGAACTACTCAATATTGTTAAGACTAATTTAGTAATAATAGTTAAATACAGCACTAACTTGTCGAATCATTCCACATCTAAATTAAACATTGTATGTCATGTTTGTTGACTTTTATCCTCCTTTTGAGGAGATATGACCTCAGAAATGATGCTGTACTTGTTCATTTAATATACACTTAATTAACTCCCAAAGTAACAGTATAGTTTTTATTTAAGAAAAATTATGTTTACTTACTAAGGTAAAAAAATTTATTTTTAAAAATTTTTATTATTAAATTTAATTATTTATTATTAAACTCAATAATAATTATCTTAAAATAAGTGATAACAAATTTTTAAAAATAAATTTATTCACTTGATATTTTATTATAATTTTTTCTTTTATTTATGGTAACTGTAACATCTTCTATTCTTGAAGCATTGGGCTCCCAATACCTGGAGAACAATAAAAAAGTTGTTCCTAAGATTCAATGCACCCAACTTTAGTCATACAGTCCAGCTTCAATAAGTGCACAGAATAATCTAGATTAGTCCATCTAATCTGATGTTGACTCCTTTGTCTTTTTACCCTTGGCAGGACTTGCTATGTACAATAAAAAGGAGTATCAGAAATAGTGCACGTTTCTTCTTGTGACATAGTGGACATAAGTTGGCTTCCCCTTAATCTTCTGTGTATATCTTTCCTCTACATGTTCCTCTAGCTATTCCGTCCCTAATCTGGTGTGTTTCGTATTACGTATTTATGGATGTCGTGGTTTGAATCCTAGGCAGTAATGGAAGAGGATTATTTGTAATGTACAATTTAATTAATCAATTTTATGCAAAGCTAGTTTGCCAACGAATTTCAGGTTGTAAAAGTTGATAGCTGCTAGTGCTTATTGATAGACCAAACAAGGTATTAAATCTTCTGGGTTGAGTTCACTTAAAGAGGATGGTACAAGAAATTCTTGAGTACAAGACAGTGTATATGTGATGGTAAAGATTTAATTTTAACCATTTGATATGTGGCCCTCACATGTACAAAACACTTGAAAGAATTTTTCTTTTCACAATACTACTTGTTTTATGTCAGGTTTATAACTACAGGGACTTAGACTGAAGACCTGCCCTGTACTTGGTGTAGCATGATGTTAGGAAGGAACAAGACTTGTCTTTTTTGGTTGTAGGAAAGGAGTAGACCAAATGGGTTAAAGTGAAAGCGCATAGATAAATTGAAAGGAACGTTGAGGGGGAGTTGTCCCTCTAATGCTTGAACAGTGTGTGGCTTACATGGAAAGTTCAGGTAAAGATGTGCATCTTCGGCTTAAGGAGCTTGGTTGTCCAGTCAACATCACCAAAGGCGCATTCAGTTTTGAGATGAAACTACGAGTTGAGAGCCATAACCTAAAATGAGGGGAAAATCATATTCAAACACTCATGTCTTATAAAATTTAAAATAAAAAATTAAAGTTATTTTTAAAGAGTATAATTATCATTAAAATTTAAGAGATTTATTATTAAATATAAAAAATTTACTATTAAGTATAAAAAATTTTATATTTTTATATTCAGTAATAAAATTTTTAAAATTTTATGATTAATACACTTTTTAAATATAATTTTGATTTTTAAGAATTTTTATTATAAATTTTATAAAATATAAATTTTTAAATATAATTGTTCTTAAAATGAGCACCCATCTCGCAAAATGGTATAGGTCATTATAGATATAGGTCTTGCTGTTTCTTCAAGCATAGATTTTAATTATTACCCCACAAAGTCGAAAGTAAGGGCTTGTTTAAAATTGTTTTTGTTTTAATGTTTTCAAAACATATGTTTTCAAGAACAAGTTTTTGAGAACAAAAAAATTAAAATATCTGTTTGAATCATTATTTTGAAAAGTAATTATTTTCTATTTTTTACCTGATTCTGTAGAACAAAAATTACAGAACATTTAAAAAGTGTTCTGAGTTTTTTGTTTTTGAAAACAAAATTTTATTTTTTTGTTTTACAAAACACTTCATTAAAAACACATTATCAAACAGATTTTTTTGTTCTTTTGTTTTCGAAAACAAAAAAATTGTTATGCAGAATCAAATCAAACAGGACCTAAGTTTCCTCTTTCCATGCCACTGATGATTGAAACAAAATATACTTTTCCCGTATAGTACACAAAATAAAAATAAATAAATAAAAAATAATTTTAAAGATAAAAAGAATTTGTATATTCTTATTTTTAAAAAATAAAAATAATAAAAATAATTAAATAATAGTTATAAAGATATTATAAATATTGTAAAATAAATAAAACATGCATAAGATTAGCTCGTTTAGTAGAAAAGAATTCGTTAAAAATTTATAGTAATATATGTTCTATCAAAATTTTATGTTAATAGTCAATTCAAGGAAATCTTTTAGTATTTATTTATTTTGAGTGGGTTTCTGCTCATTTTAAGTAAATTTTTAATTTTTATGTTAGGGTGTTGAATGTAAGAATTACAAATTTTGCATATTTAAGTGAATCATATGTTAATCGTTTTTGTGAGCAATAATATTCAAATAACGTATCTTCTTTACCATGGTTTCTGTGTTACAACTTTGAGTGACTTAGGACTACAGAGAAAGCAAATTCTATGATCTCAATCTGCGTCGTTGAGAATTCATTTTATTTTTCTTTTGGTTTTTTTTTTAATTTTAATTATTAACTTTTTTTAAGTTATTAGTTATATGATTATTTTTATTTTAAAATTTACATTCTTTTGAATAAAAAATTAAATTAAATTAAATTGTCTAAATTAAATTTACACCGTCCAAATAAAAAGATTTCTCTAAATCTGTCCTCGGACTACAGAACCTTGTAAAAGAAGAAGGATCCTTGTCCATCTGAATCATGATGGAACCAGCAAATGAAACCTTTCAATGTAGAAGAAACCAGACCCGTAAAACCTCTCCATCTTCTGCAAAATGCCTTCTTACTTCAGATAGGAATCTTCAATCTTTTAATATGCACTTTCACCATCTCTCTCTCTCTCTCTCTTGTTTTTTTAATATCGTTTTAGTTTTTCTTCTTTTTTTCTTTCTTTTCCTTTGATAGAAATTTAAGTATGAAAGCAAAGACAAGAAGAAAGTTAAGGACTCTTATCACAGCGAGTTGTCTCCATAACAGTTCTGTCCATAATGATGTCTAAAAAATTGATTAAGAAGAATGAAGTAGGAGGACCAAAGACTAAGATGCAAAGCTGCCATTATGGAAGACTCGTCCTTTTCTTTGTTAACCTCTATTGGAATCAACCCACCAAATGCTTGTACAGGCTGTTGTGGCACTAGCATCGTGTGGATGGGGAGCTATGGAGTATGGACCCGCCCAATAATGAAATAGATATCAGAATTAGTCACAGCTTCTTAATGCATTCAAGTTGGTTTGCTCTTGGTTGAAGCAATTAGTTCAAGAAATAGCATTCAAAATACACTTAAAAAAATGGAAATAGCTTAAGGATATGATATTTCTTGTCATAATTATATTTTTTAATTGGACAAAAATTTCCATCAAAATAAAGGTGGAAGAGTGAGAGAATAGGACCAAAAGTGAGGTTTTAAGTGGTGATATTTTTTGGCCCAAAGTTGTTTGGGCTTATGACTTTGATGATAATAAAATCCAAATATTATTTATGTAAAGTCCATTTATTTCTACTATCCTATATATGTGTTCTCTATTAATAGCTAAAAGACAACTTTTAATATACAAACAATAAAAGAGAATAGCTTTCAAATAGGTAAAACACAAACTAAGTTTGAAATAATAATTCTTTTTGTTTTTCTCTACTACAACTATCTCTATTTTTGTAAAGATGATATTTTACTCTAACCCATACATTGAGCCTTGAACAACATTGATGACAATCAAACTAATTGGGCTGCATGGTAAGGAGTAATCAAACTACTAGTAATTGCAAAGATGAAAGTTGATGAACATTAGAGATACACCATACTTGCTCCAGCCAAAAAGACATTGCATGATCAAAATTATTTCTAACGGCTAGGAGTTGTTGGAATCTATATATAAACAAAAATTCAAAAGGGAAAAGTAGAGAAAATATGAAAGAATTTTAAATTATTATACTTATTGTATTGTGTAATTTCTAGTGTATCAGTTTATTAAAAGCAATCATTGAGTTTGTTAAGAATCTCATAAAAGAGAGAAAATTCATTCCTATTGTAAATTTTTTAAGTGAATTAGTTGAGGATGAGCTATACAAAACTCTATAAAATTTTTAAGGTGAGTTTAAAAAACCTGTATTGGTTGTGAGCACGTGAAAATCATCACTGTTGTAAGGTTCTTAAAGTTGAAGAAAAATCCCTTAAAAGTTTAAGAGGATTAGACATAGGCCTGAGAGGTTGAGGTAGGATGAATCTCTATCTCTTTTACTTTCAGTATAGTTTGCCTTCTTCACTATTACAAAATCCTTCATTCTCATATATAGTTATTTTTGTGCTGCACTTGCTCTCTCCACTTGCTTGTCATTATTCTACTACATCATTAAACTATTTGCTTCCTCCACTTATAGCATAGCATGTTTTAACTTTATTATTTTATCTTTGCTTACTTCCACCACTTAATCTTCACATATTACATTGAGATTATATAGTTCTTTTAGTCACTGTTTGCTCACTCCAGTATATTTTTGCTCGTTCCACTTATGCATCCTCCATTCTCTTTCAGTAAACTTTTAAATAGTGAAATTTTCTACTAACCACATCTATTCATCCTTTTTTAGGTGTGTTTATTAATATTTTCTTGGGATTAGAAAAGTTGATTCTCAAGTAAAAAAGGGTAATTCCATATTATTAAGAAGATTTCTAAATCTAAGAGTTAAAAATGATTTTCAACAATTATAAGACTCAATTGTAGTTGAATGTTTATGTGAAAAGTATTCCATTAGTTGGGTAACAGTAGAGTTTCAAGATGGGGTTGAAAATTTTATGAAGTTTACTAAGGAAAATCCTAGTATTATGGATTCTTTAGGTCACTTTCTTTGTCTAAGTGCAAGATGCAAGAATTATATTAAGATGAACTCTTTTACCATAAAACAACACTTGTATAGCTATAGATTCATATAAGGTACATTAATTGGACACTTCTTGTGAGGAACGTTGAGGAGGTAAGGGTTCATCATTGAATGCTATGAGAGATAAGGTAGAGAATAAGAACTTTAATATAGACATGGTTATGGATTCAATGGGTGGAGGTGACGATAGGCAGTCCAAAGAGGTATTGAACCCATTGGTGTCAAAATTTTTGGATTTGCTAAGGGATGCTGATGAACCTTTGTGGGATGGTTGTGTCAAGCATTCTAAGTTGTTAAGAGTAGCACCACTCTTGAATCTAAAGTCAAAGTTTAATATAAGTAAGAGTTGTTATGATCAAATAATAGTCATAATCAAAAGCAACTTCCAGATTCAAAGAAGTTACTTGAAAAATTTTACAAATTCAAGAGAATGGTCAGTGAGTTGGGGTTAAAGTACTAGAAAATATATGCTTGTTCTAATCATTGCATGTTGTATTATAAAGAAAATAGTGAGAAGACTATTTGTCAGTTTTCTATTATCCTTGATTTAAGTTGAAATGGCATGAATGAAATTACAAGGATATGTTATTCTTAATGTTGCGGTATTTTTCCATTGTTCCAAGACTCTAGTATTTGTTCATGTCTAAGAACACTACATAGTATATGTGTTGGCATGCGATCAAAGTCCATGAAAATGAATATGCGATCACTCATTCATATGATGTAAAGGCTTGGAAACAATTTTATGTTACCCACTTCACATAATCTAAGAACTATGAAATGTTTGGCTTGACCTTTGTGTTGATGGATTCAATCCATTCAATGGTTTAGATACACCATACTTATTTTGGTTATTCTTTATAGCATTGTACAATCTTCCACCCAACATATGTATAAGGAGGGAATACATATTTCTTAATTTGGTGATTCCTAGTCCTAAGTCACCAAGAAAAAGTTTTGATATTTATATCCAACCCTTGATCGATGAGTTGAAAAGTTTGCAAGGAGATAGGGTGAACATGTTTGATGTGTGGAAGAATTTAAAACTTTAAGAGTAACATTGTTGTAGACCTTCAATGACTTAACTGCTTATGAGACATTGTGTCGATAGAGCACACATGGGAGACTTGCTTGTCCTTACTACATGAAAAATACCAAATCTTTTATCTTAAAGCATGGTAGTAAATATTGTTAATTTGATTGCCATCATCAGTATCTATCTCTTGGTCATCCTTTTCACCATGAAAAACTTGCATTTAAGAAGTCCACATTAAAGAAGTCTTTTCTCACGTGAATGACCTAGTGGGATGGATTTCTTCAGCATAGTGTGACAATTAGAATAGGTCATATTTGGATTATAGGTGAGTTCCATGTAAACAACACAAATTTGGTAAGGATCACAATTGGGTGAGGAAAAGCATTTTTCGAGAAATGCCCTATTGGTATACTAAGTTGATACAACATAATTTAGATGTCGTACACATTAAGAAGAAGATGTTTGATAATAATTTTTGCACCATCATAAACATAAAGGGCATGATGAAGGGCAATGCAAATGCAAGGGAATTATAAAGCTAATTTGCAAATGACCAACTTTTGACTTGACTATTGAAAATGGGAATGCGAAAAACTGAAGACCACATACATCCTTAATGTCATTCAAAGGAAAACAATGTATGATGGATTAAATCATTAAAATTTTTGGTCAGCTATGCATTAACATTGATCATTGCATTAATATAGATGATGGGAAGGTATACTTAATGGAAAGTCATAACTGCCATGTATTTTTGTTAATTCATTTGATAGTGTATGACATGTTGTCAACTACCATATGGTAAGTGTTAATTAAACTCAGCTTGCTCTTTAAGGAAATATATGCAATTAAGATTTGTGCTTTAGATATAAAGAATGTGAAAGCTTTAGTTTTTTGTGTTGGTTAAGCAAGTAGTACAACAAATGTATTATGCAAGATTCCTATTGGGTGGAGGTAAAAGAAGTGGTGAATGGTGGGTAGTTTGCAAGGTTAGACTAAAACTCTTTGCCGTTGAGACAATGAATAATGTGATGTGCCAAATGAAGTAGTTGCCATTAATTACTACCAAGACTATTTGACTCTGAAAAACATGTATTTATATGGGATAATGAATTAGTAATTTGCTTGTTAAATGAGCATACTTAGATGGAAGAAGTCACTATAGATGAATACATAACCTGTTAAACATTTCATTAGAGGATGATTTCATTGATGACAACAAAGACACTAAAATTTTTAAGCCATTAAGGATGAGGAAGAAGTTTTTTAACTAGATTTAAATTAACAGTCCTAGGAGGAGGCAATCATCTGATGAAGACAAGTATTTCATAAGCTTTTTTCATTTCATTATTTAAACATATTCAATAGAACTCCGTATAAAGGAAAAATTTTTACTCTTCTTGTTTTGAAATAAAAACTAATGATAGGTGCCCTATCATCTATTATCCTTTGAAGGGGCCTTCAGCTCATTTACCTTGTTCATTTGTAAGGTCTTCTACAACTAGCACAGTTGCTACTAGGCCAATTGTTATGCCATAGAGTGGATCAATATCAAAGACAAGAGGGAGCTTATTAGGAAAGGCTCAACTATCCCGCGTAATATTACTGTGAAGTATGAATTTTAATTTCAAGTTGTAATCTAACATTATTTCCTTGCAAAAAGTTATTTGACTCTCAAATGATCACTACATTTATCTTTCTAGAGATGTTGTCACAGATATTGGTCTTAGATAATAAGTGGAGCAAATACCTATTGGAGATGAAGGAAGCCATGTTCATAAACTTCATGATATGTAATGTTATTTAATACTAAACATTTCACTTTGTCAAAATATGTGCTAATTAGAATTTCATTATGCAAGCCTAATATTGCTTTATCAATGAATAAGAATTGACTTGCAAAAAGAACAAGTGTGGATCAATACTCATGGTAAAGTAGAAATTTCATTAAATTGACTTTTGTAGGAGGTGGAAGATAATTAGGAAGTCTTGTATTAAGATATGTATGAAAAAACCTGGAAGAACAAGTAGACCAATCAATTTATTTCATAGCACAACAAGCAATTTCTAATAAAGGCCTTTATTAACTAGAGTGTAATGATTTATTATTCCCTTTTTAATGAGTTCTTTTGCTAATGTGTTTCTTTAGGAAAAATATGATAATAAGATGATGCAGAATTACAGGAAAGACCTTTTTGTATATTCTCCCATGAACTTAGATGTGTGGAAGCGAGCTATAAGATCAAACAGAATAAAACACATCCGTGGTCTTGGCAGCTTAGGCCTAAACTCTTCCACCCGTCCTAACCTCATCTTCCTACATAGGTTGAGGTAAACGAGTTACTAGGCACAATGTTACATATATTGTCACATTAAATGGAAGGGCATTTTGACCTTTTAATCATGGATTGCCTGTTTCTAACACTTAATGCTAGCCTTCCTAGATGTCAAGTAGATTTGACTATATAGCAGTTTGCTTCAACTAGGCATGTGATAAGCATTGGACAGAGATGAAAATATAAACAAAAGACATTCTACTAAGATCACTTAAGTAAGAATCTCACCTAAGAATCCCAATAGGCAAGGTAGGAGAATCTCTAAATATATGGAACGGATATTTTATTTCTCAACCAATGACTAGCTTAAGGACTGCTAGTCAATTTATAGAGGTGGAATACATTGAAAAAAATAAATAAACATGAGAAAATCTCCCTAATATCTTAGAACTACTTAGCAAATAGAAAGTGACATTAAAGGACCTGTAACAATCACAAATCTCTCTTATTTAGCTAATTGACACTTAAATATCAATAATTTAAATTAAATAAGACTCATTCAGCTCTTCGAACTCCCTAAAAATCTGCAAAATAGCTTCAACTTCCCCTTTTTTTCTCTTATTTCGCCTTTGATAAGTTAGTAGTAAGGAATTGTTTTGACTTGGCCTCTTATCATTACTCCCCCTTTGAAAAAACGACTTGTCCTCAAGGCAAAATTCTGGATATTGTTGGGATAACAGGTCATAATGCTCCCAACTTGATTCTTTAGCTGGTCGGAACTTTCATTAAACAAGTAACTCTAAAAGAGGTCTTTTCCAGCGATGTGACAGTACTAATTCTGGTTCTAACAACAACTCAAAATCCGCGAAATGGGTAACTCAACAAGAGGGTCTGATGGTGGTTGTCCATGCACAGGGCGCAGTAATGAGACATGGAAAACCGAATGAATTCTTGCTAAATGAGGAAGCTCTAACTTATAAGCTACTGGTCCCACTTTCCTTATGACCTTATAAGGCCCAAAGAAATGTGGAAAAAGCTTGTCATATTTCCTATAGGAAAGAGAACGTTGCCAGAAAGGCTAAATTCGTAAGAAAATAGCATTACCTACTTCAAAAATGAGCTCACACCTATGCCGGTCTGCATAAGCCTTCATCCTGTCCTAAGCCCTCTACAAATTATCTTTGAGTAAGCACAACATATGGTCTCTTGTCTCTAACTTGTCAGTAAGCTCTGCAATTTATGTTTCACCTCTAATAAAAGGATAAAGAGAAAGAGGGTCCCTACCATATACTACCTTGAAGGGACTAGTATTAGTAGATTCGTGGAAGCTTATATTGAAGGAATATTCAGCCTAGGACAAAAACTTACTCCAAGAACGGGGTTGTTCATGTGCAAAACATCTTAGGTAAGCTTCAAGACAATGGTTGACCACTTCCCGTTGGCCATCGGATTGAGGATGGTAAGCGGTACCCATTCGAAGGCGAGTTTGGCTCAATTTGAAAAGTTCCTGCCAAAATGTGCTCAAGAAAATAGGATCTCTATCTGAAATAATGGAGCGAGGCATGCCATGCAAACGCACAATTTCTTCACAAAAGCGTGTAACCATAGTTTTAGCAGTATAAGGGTGAGATAATGGAATAAAATGGCAGTATTTACTCAATCTGTCCACTACCACAAGGAAAGTATCATAATTTCTAGATTTGCGCAGCCCAATAATAAAATCCATAGAAAGATCTTCCCAAATTTGTTCAAGGGGTGGAATAGTTTGTAACAGATTAGCAGGAGATAAAGTCTCATATTTGCTCTTTTCGCAAATAAGACATCGTTGAATTAAAGTTTTAATGTCAGCTTTCATTTAGGGCTAGTAAACAGTACCTAAAAGTTGCTTTAAAGTCTTCAAGAAACCTCTGTGACCTTAGATGGTGTAACATGAGTTTCTTCTAGTAACTTAGCACGTAATGGGAAACTTCTAGGAATCACCAAGCGCTCGTGAAAGTATAATCTATCCTCAACTAAACTGTATCCTGGTTTAGAACGAGAATTTTCCTTCAATGCAGCAATAATAGGAGCCGTAAACGAATCTATTTTTAAAGCCTCTTGCAATTCCAAGAAATCTATAGGCAAAGGTACCACTAAATGTAGAAAATCAGCATGCTGTGGCCTTCTTGAGAAGGCATTTACACCAACATTCTCGTTTCCAGCTTTGTACACAATAGTGAAATTAAACAGAAGAAGCTTAAGGATGAGATGCTGCTAATTATTGGTGAGAACTTGTTGCCTCAAGAGATTTTTGAGGCTACTATGATCTGTCCTCACTGTAAAATGATGCCCCATCAAGTAATGCCACCATTTTTGCACAGCCAAAACCAAGGCCAATAACTCCCAATTATAAGCAGATTGGAACCTGTTAGAGAAGGACAATCCTTTGTTGTAGAATGCAATGGGATGATCCTGCTGCATAAGAATAGCACCAACTCTATCCATGGAAACATCACACTCAACAACAAACTAAGTTAAAGTTAGGTAATTTTAACACCGAAGCAGATGTGAAGGCAATCTTAAGCTTTTCAAAAGCTTTTTGAGTAATAGGAGGCCAACAAAAAGCATTTATCTTGGTAAGTTTAGTAAGAGGAAGAGCAATCAAACCATAATTCTTAACAAACCTTCAGTAATAACCGGTGAGACCCAGGAAGCCACGAAGTTCTGTTACATTACTAGGCACAGGTCACTCCCATACGGTGCTTATTTTCTTATAGTCAGTCTCCACTCCTTGGGTTGAGACCCGATGACCTAGGAAGGTAACTCTTGTTTGTCCCAATGAGCACATTTTGAAGTTGGAAAAATAAGACTACTGTTGCAATGGTTGAAATACAGTCCAGAGATGCTCTTCATGTTACTATGATGTAGGACTATATACCAAGATTTCATCAAATAAAACCAGCACAAATTTTTGCAAGTGAGGCCTAAAAAGATCATTCATGGTAGCTTGCAATGTTGCTGCCGCATTAGTAAGGTCGAATGGCATTACCACAAATTCATAATAACCGCTGTGAGTTCTAAAAGCTGTCTTATGAATGTTAGTAGGCAATACTCGGATTTGGTGATATCCAGATCGTAATTCGATCTTAGAGAAATAGGTAGCCCCATGTAACTTATCAAGAAGCTCATCAATGTTAGGAATAGGGTACTTGTCAGGAATAGTAATCTTATTAAGCTCATCCGCCAAGAGTCATCTTTTTTCTTCACTAACAAAACTAAGCTTGCAAAAAGACTTGAGCTAGGCCGAATCAACCCTTTTTGCATTAGGTCTTCTACTTGTCGTTCAACCTCATTTTTTTGGAAATAAGGACAGCAATAGGGTCTCAATTTAGGGGGTTGTGCATTTTGAATAAGAGGAATGGCATGATGATGTTTTCTGAATGGAGGTAGTGAAGTTGGTTCCTCAAATATAACATCAAATTCACGCACCAAATGTTCCAAATTTAAAGGCCCAGAACCGATAGACCCTAATTTAAGCTCAGAAGATAGCATTACCTACAAACTAACATTCTTAGTGTCTGAACATGGAATTCCTGCAACTTGTGTCCCTGACCATCAATCCAAAAAATCAAGAACATCTCATTCCAATTAGCTTGGATAGTATTCAGAGAAGCAAGCCACTTTATACCTAGAACCAGATCAAACCCAACAAGAGAAAAAGGATAGAAATCCTGTTTAATAGTTAGAGTTGAAAGTTTAACTACCACATTCTTGCATTCCATTCCTAATTTGAACACCAAATGTAGGAATAGAACAAGTAGGTATCTTCAATTCTTGTATGAGTGAGTCAGAGATGAAGTTGTGGGTTGAGCCGCTATCAACTAAGAACAAAACATTACTGGTTTGTATTGTACCTTCAAGTTTCATGGTAGCTGCCGATGGTTTACCCAAAATGGCATTAAATGAAATTTTAGCCTCCTCTAAAATTTCTTCTTCTTCGACAAGCTCAAGATTTTCTGGAATGGGATTACCTTTATCGTCAACCTCCATGAGCAAGAAAGAAAAGGATGCGCAGCAATGGCCTGGCTTGAACGTCTTTCCACATCGATAGCACATCCCTTTTTCTCGGCGTTGGTGCTGCTCGAAATTTAGGGGGGAAGTCCTGGCCAAGACAATGGAAGAAGGACGAACAGAGTAGGATGACGCTGATGGTGCTCTGTATAAACTCGAAGAAGCAGTGAGAGGTCTCTGTTGGTCACGTGGGACACAAGTCTGGGTGTTCTGTGCTGGGTTTGGCCGATTTTGAATGGAAAAAGAATTGGGCTTAGGCCCACGTGAGGATTGCAGCTTGGACTCATATTCTAAGGCAAGGCTAGCAGCTTGGTATACTGATCGTGGTCTGTGAATACGCACATCAGCTTTCAACTCTTCTTTCAAGCCACCGAGAAATACCCCTAAGAGGCAGTGTTCAGGCCAATACTCAACTCTTGCGACACGCCTTGCAAATTCTTAACGATATTCACGAACTGAACCTGTTTACTTGATGGTACACATGTGCTCATCTGGGTTCTAGTATTTTGGAGGGCCATAATGCTCTTGCAGTGCTCTGACTAACTCATCCCAATACAACATGGTGCGTTTTGAATTCACCCAAGAAAATAAATCCAAAGCATCTCCTTCTAAATACATGAAAGCAACATCAACCTTCAGATCATCAGGAGTCTGGTAATACCAAAAATATTTTTTTGCTTTTAAAATCCACCCACAAGGATCACCTCCACTGAATTTGGGAAATTCAATTTTGGTATGTGGGGGTCAAGGGCCTCTTCTATATTCTAAGTCATCTTCACTATCTTCTTCCCAATGAGAGCGTCTATGAGGACCACCCATTGTTTCTTTGCCTTTCTTACTTTGAGCTTAGCTTCTATCTTATCAGCCAAAATGTCAATAGTTTCAAGTCTGGCAACAATGGAGGCTAAGGGGTCAGATGAAGAAGCAAAAGGATTCACGTTGGAATCCTAGGGTATACTGGAAGAACATGTGGTCACCATCTTGAACGGGGCTCTGATACCAAAAATGATAAGCACGGACAGAGATGAAAATATAAATAAAAGACACTCTACTAAGATCACTCAAGTAAGAATCTCACCCAAGGATCTCAATAGCCAAGGTAGGGGAATCTCCAAATATATGGAACGGATATTTTATTTCTCAACCAATGACTAGCTTAAAGACTGCCAGTCAATTTATAGAGCTGGAATACATTGAAAAAAATAAATAAACATGAGAAAATCTCCCTAATATCTCGGAACCACTTAGCAAATAGAAAGTGATGTTAAAGGACTTGTAACAATCACAAATCTCTCTTATTTAGCTAACTGACACTTAAATATCAATAATTTAAATAAAATTAGACTCATTCAGCTCTTTGAACTCCCTAAAAATCTACAAAATAGCTTTAACTTCCCCTTTTTTCCTCTTATTTCACCTTTGATAAGTTAGTAATGGGGAATTGTTTTAACTTGGCCTCTTATCAACATGTGCTGCTACTTTCACTAGACATTAGGCCATTTAAGTCACACACAGAGGAAGGCGTGGGTTAGAGTGACAATGGGGATGATGATATCGAGAACATAGATAGGGATCACATGTGTGTGTGTGTGTGTGTGTATGTATATATATAATATTATATATCTATATATGTGCGTATGTAAACATATAAATCTTATTTTGGAATGAATTGTATGTAAATGAAATGTTATTAATATGTAAATGTCCTTTTGGAAAATTGGTTTCAATTCTATTGTTTTGGTTGTCATTTTTTATTACGAGTGAATATAGGAATGGATGAAAATACAAATCAATCAAAATTTTGAAATTGTAGCTAAGGATTAGGTTGGTAAGGGATTAACTAAGAAATAGCTAGGATTTAGCTAGGGAATACCAAGGGCAGCTACATAATTGCAAGGAAGTAGCAATAGATTTTTGAGCCAATGATGCATTAGAACATAATCTAGTAAGGGAAGGCCAGGGATTAGTGATAGTTAAGGACAACCTTCATTATACAACAAGGAATTTTTCCTTAAAAAATTGATTATTTATAGTTATGGTATAACGAAAAAAAAAAAACTCCTTAACTATATGGTGACTAAAGATAACAAGAGATTGGTCTCTCCCTATCCCATTGTTGTTCCCTTGCTATGTTTGTTTATCAAGGAATTGATTCCTCCCCATTCAGCGCAATTTACTTTTTGTAGTAGTAGTCCATAATCTTGGTTCATCATTTTGGCAAACCTTTTTTGTTTTTTGTTTTCTGTTTTCCTTTTTTTTTTTTGGTTTTGGGTCTTCTCTTTTTTATTTCATTTTTTTTTTCTTTGGGGGGAAAGGAGGAAGGGGAGCTCGAGCCTAACCCTAGATCAGATCTACCCTATTAGGCAGGGTAAGCAACATAACCCCATATCAAATGTTTTATCAAGTAGGGTAAACTCAACCCTAAATCAAATCTATCCTATATTGGCTAGAATAGCAATTATGAATGTCTACTAATATATGATTGGCCTAAAATAATCATATCTAGCATTAGACACAGTCATAGAAGTGTATTTTTTATTTTAAATAAATGAAACGTGATTCCTTAATCTTAAACTTAATTAATTCACTAATCATATTTGCGGTTCATTGTCATTTCCATTCTAATAGCTATAGAAAATGAGAGTTAAATTATTCTTATAAAGAATACAAGCAATTGTCCAATAGTCACTTTGAGCTTCTCTTTTGATTGGCTGGGTAACTTCTTAAGCTGAGCTGATAACAGCGGTCACTGCTACTCAAAGCCAAGGTAGCTATACAGTTTAGTAGCTGAATCTTAGCATTCCATATTTGTTTCCCTTGCAAATTAAAGCACCAATGCTTTGCACTTTGCACGCAGCCTTGCATGTCCTGTTTTCTAACTGTTATTCATCCATTTGTGTAAACTAAGCTAATAATGAATTAACATGTAAGCAAGTTAAAAGTGAATCCCACGGAAAAAATGTGCTACACATATTGTATATTTATTTCTGGTTAACCTGATCTATCCACCATCTTTTGTAAATCGATTTTATCTTAGATATTTTCTTCATCTTAGAATCATTGTTGAGCAGCTCCTGAAATATAGTTGAACATCATGACAAAGACTAACATGGACTGCTTCAAAAATTGTCAAAAATTGGCATTGGATATGCTCGAAACTCTTTAATTATTGCAAAAGGACAGCAAGGTTTCATAAAATACTTTTCTTATCTAGTGTAACAATAAAATACTTGGAGCTACAATGCAAATCAAACCATTTCATGGACGATCTCAGTATCTGTCAAAAATAAGCCCCAAAATAAAATAGATGAGTCCTATGTATATCCTGATGGAGAGACCGTACCCCAAATATATTGCCCTTTAGCATGTTGATCGAAACCCGGTCTTCAAACCTGTAACAACACCTAATGTTGTAAAATTCGTTTCTAGATATAAGGCATGCAGAGTAAGCTATAACTAATCCTATGCGCTAAAATAAGAAAAGAAAAGGGGGGGGGGGGTGGCAGCACAAGGTGAAAGTATCTCAGACCATTCATGATTAAGCTAACTTTGAGGCCAATTTTACCTGGTTTAGGTGACTTGGAATATGTCGGGAATGAGGAGAATGGAGAAGGGAGAGGAAGGAAAAGTTTGATTAAGATATAAATGAAAGAAAATGTCTAAGACTTTCCCTTTTCTTTCATTCATCTGAATCCAAACATGTCTTTGAGGCCACACAGACCTTAGCAAGTGTCAGATTTAAGGGGAATCTACATTTTTATTGGGATTTATCAAAATATGGGAATATTAATCAAATTAGGGTTGTTAAGGACTTAAAAGGGAGGAGAAGTAAGCACTCACCAAACGTACACTGTTATTCACGCAACACCATCAGCAACTATAATATTGCTTCATCTACACCATGGGCTAGCTGAACAGTCTGTAAACTTACAGTATTGACACACCTCCTGCAACCATATTGATTAATTCAGAAAAGCAAATTTTGGGATAAAAATTATAGTCTCGAGACAGTCAAATAGAAGTGCATAACATGAGAGCAATCCTATCGTCTTAACTTCATCATGAATACAACTAGGGCCAGTAGGGGCGAAAAGAAGAAAGAACCAGCTGAAGCAATAAACAGCCTCATTATTAAATACCAAAAAATTCCACTGTCCTAAAAAAATTTCCAAGAACTCTTTCCAATGAGCTAAAAAGAAAATAAAAGAGAGACTACAAAAGATGATGTATGATATAAGTATCATTGTCTTACAATCAAATGTTGTCCAGCTAGTGGGAGGTACAGTTAAGGAGTCCTCTTTATCACCGTGGATGCCAAGCATGCTGAAAAAACCAGCATTGCCATTGTTTACTGGGGACTTATCAAAATCAAGTGATGGGTATTGCCTCCTTACTGGAGGAGTGAAACTCTTCTTTTGATTGTCAAAAGAACCCTGGATTAAAAAGAAAAGCTTCAATACTGTATCTTGGTTTTTCATGACGTAGTAAATATTGGAAGACAAGCAGAAGTTGTCTGAGTAAACATAGAAGAAAGAAAGTGATTATCTTTAGGCAAAAGGGAGAAAAAAAATAAAAATAAAAAGATCCTAGCAATGAAGTTTTGACCTGCTACTTGAAAATATGTCAAATAACAAACCAGATATCTGAGATGAGAAATTTTAATAGACTGTTGTGGTAAACATAAATCGCTAGGATGGTAAGGAACTTCATTAGATGGCACTTCAAAATAGAGCCAATAGATCCAAAACCAAATCCTTCCAAAAACAAAAAAGAAAAGAAATACGGAAAGCTTCCAAGAAATAACAAAATAGTCCACAGGCTTCCCATGGACATCAAACAATGAAAAGTCACCTGCTCAACAACTGTGTATGCTGCAGGTTTATTATATAAATGGCACATCCATTGAACATGTATTTGTGCAGTTAAAATCCAAACAGGATATTTATCAATGATTGAGTGGACTTTATGGAAAACATGGTTACCCCACGAGTTCTAGTCACCGGAGGCAGGATCTGTGCCATGTGGCTTGTAAGAATGCTTTCCTCAAGAGAAAGTCTCCTATTGATCCTTGAAAAGCCACTCTTGGCACCACTAGCTGGTGATTCATTCAAATTACAGATTATTTCACCTGCCTTTGAAGCTGGATTTACTCCACCTATTTTAGCCCATCTTTTCTCCACATACCTAAAAGATCCTAAGCAATTTGAGAACAGAAGAAAATCAAAAGGTAGATGAAAATTTAATCTTCTAGTTTCAAGTAATATCTTGTGAGAAAATCTATTAAATGTTTACTTGGAACGAATAAACTTCTCGAGTCCAAAGCCAATTCTGTCAAAATTTGGTGGCAGTTCTGCCTCCCAATACTCATTTGACTTCTCATTACCCATGACTGTGTAAAACATGCAAATTAAGAGACAAGCTCAGTAGCTACTACGCGAATAACCATGGTACTGTATAGATTTAGTAGCCAGAAAAACTGTTAACAATTAGTCAATTACACATCTTTTACAAGTAATCAGTTTTACCAATCAATTAAACAGTTGTAACATAATCTTATCGAATAGGCATATCCATCTACCTGCATATGGACCTAACCACTTGTGCATTTTAGCACTTATTTTATTTGTCAGACTTACTTCCAGTTGTCTAATGAAAATGTATCCACTTCTAAGAAAGCAAGAAGCAGATTATATAGTTTCTTACATTGCATGAAAGAGACTTGATCTGGCAACCATGTATCCAAAGTTGTAGACCGCACCTAGTTGCAAAATCACAAGGCTCAGCGATAATCAATTTGTATGCAGACAGAAAAGGCAAAATGTATCAGAAAAAAACAATGGTAAAAGAAGATTTATAGAGTTTTCTTTCTTCTTTTGAAGTGCCGGCAGCAGAATGGATTCATAAATGAACTCTATAAGGAACCAATAAATGCTAAAGCCAGATTATAAAGCATAAATGAGCCAGAGTACAACACTATGAGGGATAAATTATGAGTTTAGCACATGCAACAACCTCATTGCCATTTTAAAATGTATTGCATTTCTAAATTTTGGCAACTAGCCCACTACTGAAAAACAAAAAAATAAATTTGGCTGCTAGCTGCCCATTCTCACATCTATGTAGTACTATCAATGTGAAATATGCTGCATATAAACAATAGTGATCTGATGCTCTGATACAGAGTATACATTAGTAAAGACCTTAGACAATAGAAGTTGAAGTGTACTCTGCTGTACTACAGCTGTTCCAGGAACAAAAAGTCCAGATATTACTTTCAAAAGCTTTTCCTTCTTTTTTAATTAATTTATACTTCTGATTGTTGACTATCTGTGCAGTAATGAAGACATGACGATTTCATTAAGAAAATAACAAAAACTATATAATTACAAAATATTCACTAGCAAAATGATTTCTGCTATTTGTACCAGGAGGTATCACCAGATTGACCCACTAAATGCAGGTAGCAACTTTTTTTTTAATTAATTTATACTTCAGATTGTCGACTATCTGTGCAGTAATGAAGACATAACCATTTCATTAAGAAAATATTCAAGTCATTCAATACAGCATATGGGTGCTAAAATCAGGGACATCTTGCATTTTACTAACAAAATCCACTACATGAAAGAGAACATGGCAAGATAAAGGAAAGTGATAAACAATGTAAACCTTTGATATATGGACTCCAAGACTTCGGTGAATTCCTGAACATTGCATGCATATGAAAATTCCTAGGTTTACACTTGCCCATCGTGGTGCCCTGACAATGAAGACATATGTTCCATAAGCCATGAATAAACTTCATCAAGCTCTATGCACTATGCACCATATTTACAAAATCAAAACTGAGCTTCACATGTAAAGAAGCCCACTAGTATGGAAAATAACAATGATTATGCAAGGAAAAAGGTCAAGTGAACAACTCTTCCTGCTTCTGCTGGGACAAGCTCAGGACCAAAGTTTGGAAGGATCTGATTTTAAATGCAAATTTAAAATCATTTATAATCTTATTCACTAAAAAATTCTATTAGGTATCATTCCAAAAAGAAATGTGACTGTCTTGATTTTCTTCACATGGTACATCTCCTCAAATTGTACTATTTTTCCCATCCTAAGTTAATCATACATATTGAAACACAAGTTGCCCAGGTAAATTTTCTCATGATATTAGCTCCTTAAAGATAATTAACAGATAGGAACAACTGTAAAGTGAATAAACTGTGGTAGAACTAAAAATCTGATTAAAACAACCTTTAAGTAGCTAGATTTATAATATACACACAGGTTTATTACATACGCTCAAATATCAGTATAAAAGATTCAAAGAATAATTGATAAAGATAAGTACCAGAATCAGAAGGTCTAGCTCATAGAGGGCAATCAGCACATGTATGGGGGCACAAACAGTGTTCATGAGGATAAAACATAAGAACTTAGAAATATGTATGTCAAAAAAATAACCATAAATGATCTATTGCAGTTAAATTTTTGTGAATATAAACATGATTGATTTTCCTTAACAGAAAATAAGTTTGGGACTGTATATACTTGTTTCGACAGTCAGCACATTCCCTGTTTTCAGGCAGCTTAAGAAGGCCCTCTAAGATCTGCATATGGTAAGAAACAAGAACAATAAGATATATCAAAATGCAAATTAGCAAAATTGCAATGAAAATGCGACTTGTTGATGCCTAACCAAACACAAATACCAACCTAACAAATGTTCCAAGTTTCAACAAATGTCTTAAATGTTTTCCACCAGCAATATAATTATAAAAGACTCTACAACTTTCTAACTTAAAGCCAGCTACACTTAGAAAGATAATCACATTTCTTCCCCCCCCCCCCTCCCCCCAACAAAAAAAAAAACCTGTTCTATTCGGACAATATATATTCTCTGTTAAAGAAAGTATCTTCAGGTGAAAGATATATAAAATGATTCCAGATTCCCAATTTTTTAAAATCCAACAAACACTTTGTCAATTCAAAGTAAAAGAAAAAGAACGAGACATCCAATGCAAAGTTGATCTTAATAACAGTTTTGGAAAAAATGTATCCGATTCTTGACACCCCTAGATCAAGAAGAATAAGACAAATTTCCACTCGAAATGTAAATTCAACTCTTTATTTCTACCTCACCCAGCATCTCCTTGGATACTATTTTTAAGTTTAACTAACAAACTAATCCCTACTACTCCTAATATAAAATAAAACAATACCTAACAAGTTAAAAAGATATGTAACACACTTCTTCAGATGAAGATAAACAAAACTAAATAACAAAAATTAATTTGGACTACCATTGGACTCTAGGCATGTCTGACTAACATTATCAACTAATATCTTCTTGGCCTTATACTTAAAGGCTAAGTTACTATTTTAGTCCCTATAATTTGTCTTGAGTTTCAATTGGTTCTTCATATTTTCTCACAAGATGCAACATAACCCTCATTGGCTGCCCTCACACCCTTAAAATCAGCTGAGTGAATAATTACTCAAATTTCACCTTAAATGATGTTTAATTGTACATCTCACAAATATGTCATTGGGCCCAGATTAGTAATTAAATCCCTCTTGCCAGCAAGTAAAATCACAGACTATATTGCATATTATGAACCAAATATAGACCCCCTATTCAAGCACCAAACTAAACCTAACTAGAATAAAGTTATAGCAAATTTTAAAATTTACTTGAGAAATCTTTACATTGTATAATGTAGAATAACATTTTGATTACTGGTGAGTTACTCCATAAGACACACAGATTCAACTGCTCTAACACTTAAAAATTCATCACTTAATTTTAATGGGTATAACTGAGAGAAGTTCACGTCCACATTAAATAATTCATGTCAAATGGATCAGAGTAAACAGAGTCATAAGGAACATGGAAAACTAAATCAATCTAGACAAAGATATTAAGTCCAAGTTGCTCCCAGAACACGCTTGATGACCATAGGATAATTCAATGTACTAAATAGCGTTTGTCACCCTTGCAACTATGACCCGAATCACCTAAGAATGGCTGCCCTTCTTTTCTCTTTTTCTTTTTTCCTTTTTTTCCCCTTTTTTCACCATGGTAGCTGCCAAGTGATTATTAATATACTCACACCAAGTGCACAACAAGTTTAACTCCCACAGCTCCTAACGAAACACAGGTTAACATGAAAGCACCAAGCAATAACTAACAGGAAAATAGCTTCGTTATCTGTTTAGCATAATATAGTGCCATACTTTGATAATGGATATCTCTTTCTCTACAAGACATATAATCCGAAGGATTCCACTGTTTGATTATGTGTAGACAATTATTACACAGATAAATCAAACCCATCAGAATGCCGTGAGGCCAAATTTCAATACCTTGTATGCAGAAATTCAAAAGAAAACCTAAAACCCAGTTCACGTGTTCAACAGCAGAACCCCAAATGAAAAATTAAGAAGTGAAAGCGGTAACGACAAAAAGGAGAAAGAAAAAACGGAACCTTGGTGAACTTGTCATTTAG